>JANXHW010000001.1:207057849-209557849 GCA_026170595.1 Plestiodon gilberti rubricaudatus
AACTCTCCTAACATCTGTCTAAGGTTTCCTGCTCTGCTTGTCTTCTCCTCCAGTGCAGGGAGCAGGTTGCTGAGGGCCTGGGGCAAAGTCCTGCACTGGGGGTCCCTGCTGCCCTCACCTGCCCATGATGCTGTATGCCATAGCCACCACTGCTGAGCAGAGGCATCGCTGGAGGTGGGGCGGAACGCTAAGTTCCGCACCATGCTGTTCTCCTCTCAGGATCACTGTAGTCGGTCCTTGACATCTCTTCATTCTACAAAGCCATGGTGTTAATTCCTCTCCTGCTTAGCTGGTGTGGCAATTTGACTGGATGAGATGTGATTTGAGTAAATGACAGTGATGTAGACTTGAGTCTATTGACTCGGACTTGAGTCGGAGTCAAGTTGCGTCAATGACTTGACTCAGACTTGACTCGGCAATTGTAAAATACTTGAAAGACTCGACTCGAGACTTGCAGCCTTTTACGACAAGTCCAATTTTATTCAGGTTTAAACCCGTTTTCCCCATTAAATAGATAGGGACTTGCAACTTGCAACCAAAGACTTGGGACTTGGACCCAGAGACTTGGGACTTAACTTGAGATTTGGAGTCAGACTTGATCCACATCCCTGGTAAATGAAGTCTGAATGTTGATCCTGCTGGGGGTGCATGAATGGGGTCATGTGACTTGTTCATAATTGATATGGATTGACCCTTCTCAGCCACCACTACAAGGTTTTGGCAAGTATGTTAAGTGGCGATTGTGTACCAGAGCACTGTGCATGTACAATTTGCCATAGCTTTCAGTTCATCCATGTCTTTTCCCCTCTCAACATTACAAACGGGCAGGCGATCATTGATAAAATACTGCAAAACAGTAATCTTGATGTGTCTGTGAGTATGACTACATCAAGATTCATTTTGTGCAGTACATTATCCATGTGCACTTGTGTTTGTTGATAAAACGCAAGCGTGAAAAAAGCAAACAATGTGATTTTACATACAGTTGTATCAAGATCCTTTTTGTGTGGTATTTTATCATTGTGTAATAGTGCACATCAGTAGAATGCTGCACGAAAAAAAATCTTGATGCAATCATACATACAATTGTATCAAGATTGTTATTTTGCAGGGGTTTTTTCCTAGTGCTCATGTATACATTGGTAACACAGAAGGGAAAGATATGCAATTGAACTGAAGGCACTAAAAGCTATGGCAGAATATTTATCTTCTAATTCCAGAATTAATTTTAGAAATGTTCTTAGACTGGAATTTGAGAGGAGCGGAGTGCAGAACAGAACAAGTCCATGGTATGAGTGCTTCAACATTCACATTGGAGAGGGGGAAAGACACCCTCGAACCACTTGCTTCCATTCCAGATTTCACCACCCCAAAATGATCTTGTGAATCAACCATTAGTCTCCCCAATACTGCCATTTTGCTAAACTTAGCCACTATTTTTCACTTTTAATTTGACAGATTCATTGCCATCTTCAAAGCTGTGAGCCTGGCTCCAGCCTCTGCCTCCAGTGGAGGCAGAGGCTGGAGACTTACCGTCGAATCCCAAGTGGATCTGGTGCTGCGATTTGCTATGTGCCTGGGCCACAGAGAAGCGTGTCTTGAATTCTAAGGCTCTTTTGTTTGATCTTTGAAATGTCAGCTAAGATGGTTGCTTTAACAGCACACAAGAATTGAATTCAGCACAAACCTGTTCTCATTACATGGACTACAAAACCACTTCCAGATGATGTGGGATTCCAGATTACCTTGCCTGCTTTTGAGTAAGTCATATGGTCAGCATCCTTCCACTGAATTTTCTGAGCCTTCCGCTCTCTATTGAGCAGTTTTAAAAATGTATTTGGTTGCTCCCACAGGGTTTGCTAACTACAGAATTTTTGGACATTCTTTAAACCTCCTTGGGAGATTCTTGCTTCAATGTTACATGTGTTTTTTCTTAGAGGCCTCTGAGGAATATTCTCTTAAGCGTGAGGGAGTGATTTACCTCTTTATTGTGTTATCAGGCTGATTTATCTCTTCATTGTGTTATCATTCTTGGGACAACATGACTTCATACACCTAAGCATTAGAAATCTCTCGATACAGTTACAACTTAACCTCTCCAAGTCAATGTAGACTTGGAAACTCCAGCTATTTCCAAACAACACTGGAAGCAATTAGGTGAACACCACAATGGAAAAATCCAAGACGTCGGGGGGATTCCATGGGGACAATAAAGGCCTTGACTTCTAACCCTAAGTTAAATGTATCATTCTGATACAATGCCTGCTAGTAATGAGTACCTGGATCTGAATTTAAGATACAGAATATGGCTATGAATTGGGGGCACCTTGCCAAGAAATCTCCATGGTGCAATTAGCTCTGGTGTTAGCTTTTCGGTAGATGGCATGTTGCACACTTAACTCAGTCCACAGCCTAATGAAACTGAACAACTACAATTTAAGATGATTCAACCCCTTTATGTTTCAGTTGGAATAAATGGCTAAAATCCAGGCATTGCAGATTGTCATTTTTGGTGAAATAAACTTCCATTTATTATTATAGCTCCCACAATGCCCAGTTGCTCTGGATGCAGTATCAGTGGCATTCCTACACCCCCCATGGGGGGCGCTGACATGACACCCCCTACATGATGCCACAAGCCTGAGGGCGGGACATAATTTTCCGTGTGCTGCCGCCGAATGTTGGCGGCGGCGCGGCACAAGAACACACACACACACACACTTTTCGACGCATTTTGGAGCCAAACAGCTCCAGGTTGGGCGGGCCAATCTCGCTGATGGAACGACGACAAAGAAGAAAAAAGCGGAGGGGATTTGGAGGGGATTTGAATCCCCTTTCCATTCTGGGGCCTCCCGTTTTCGCTGGGCTGCTGGTTACAACGGCGGCCTAAGTAGGTTTGGATTGCGCCCTTATTTTTTCATTCCTTCTTTTCTTAATGTGGGACAGAAGAGTGATGGAAAGCACTTGATATGCAATGTAAGGATTACAACAGGGTCTAGGGCAGGGGTTCTCAACCTTTGGAGGCCTGGGTACCCCCAGTGAAGGTCAAAAATTTTGGAGTACCCCAGCTAATTAGCATAATTAGCCAATTTACATAATTAGCTAATTTACATAAATTGCACAAAAATAGTTTCCAAAGTAAAAAATATAAATCCCAAGTACAAAAAACCCCAAACTCAACTGTTTCCACCCCACCCATGCACAGTTTCCAAAGTAAAAAACATAAATCCCAAGTACAACACCCCCCAAACTCAACTGTTTCCCCCACCCACCCCTGCACAGTTTCCAAAGTAAAAAACATAAATCCAAAGTACAACCTCCCCAAACTCAACTGTTTTCCCCCCCCACTCCACCCATGCACAGCTTCCAAAGTAAAAAATAAATAAATCCCAAGTACACCCCCCCCAAACTCAACTCTTACCCCATCCCACCTGTGCACAGTTTCCAAAGTCTCCCCAACTAGGCCCAGTTCAGAAGCTTACCCAAGCTGCATTCATTCACCATCGGAGGAGAGCTGGGAGGACAACGCCCTCTGCAGCTCAGCTGAACTGAACTGAGGAGCACAACACCCTCTGCTTGCTGCTGAGAAGCTCAGCTCATGCACTTGCATAAATTAACCCCGACAATCAGCTGTAGATCGGATAGATTAGTCACTGAAGAAAGCAGAAGGAAGCTCTCCGGCTCCGGAAAAAATCCAGGGAAAAAAATAAAAAATTAACACTTAATTAAGTGTTAATGGGGCAGATAACAGCCAGTCCTTGGTGTACCCCCAGCACGTGGTCCGCGTACCCCTAGGGGTATGCGTACCACAGGTTGAGAACCTCTGGTCTAGGGCATCCAAGCTTTTAAAAGTGTGCTGATGATGTCATTGTCTAGCATCAGGGCCTAGAAGCCTCTGGGCAGCCAAGCCACTTTTGAACCTGTGTCACAGTGCAATCCTATCCAATTTGCCACACTGGTGTAACCAGCGGGGGAATGCAGGGTGGGAGGCTTTGGAGGGGAGGGGGGTTAAATTCCCTTTTCATGGAATTTGGTAAAAAGGTCCAGGTATTTGCAAAATTAGATGGCATGCTTAGTCATGGAGAGTCTTACTTGGAAAGAAATGTCCTATTTGTTTGATAGATAGCCTATTAGGGCTACTCACATGTTACATGAGATGAAAAATACACATTGATGAATGTTGTGTAGATGTTTTCATGTGAACAACTGCATAGACATTTGCTTGAAAAATCAACACAGATCCTGGAGCCCCCAAAATTTAAAGTGCAAGTTATGTATACAGCCAGGTGTGTACATAAATATATAATAAATACATATAATAAATACAGCCTGTCGGCCGCAGCACGCTATTTACTTATAGGGGCGCCTACCCCTGTGCTCCGGGCGCCAAGGGAGGCGATTACGCCTCTGCCCACATGAAAAGTTGGCCATGGCTGCAACATTGGGATCTAAAGAAAGGGCAGATTTACTTTCTCTGAGCACATGTATGTCTGTATTAAGCAGGCTAGAGCTAACTAAAACGAGGAAGTAGGATTTTAGTACTGGAGCAACACATTCCTGGAAGCAGCTTGCTCATCAAAGCTCATGAATGCAGCAAATGAAGGAAGGCCACTGAGGATTCGAAAAGTTGAGGGAGATGGAGGGCAAAAATGCCTTCCACTACCGCAAATCTTCCTTTTGCTTTCTGCAACTCATGCTGATTTAGAGGAGGAATTCTGAACCATGCTTAAAGCATTTCAAAGATTTCATGCTGAAAACATTCATTCCAGCTCCATCTGCTGAACCATAACTTGCTACCACGTCTGAGTTCAGCAGGAACGTTTCCCAAAGCCCCCATAGAAGAAATTTATGGTTGTTCAAAGCAGCATTATAGGCCACAAATGTGTGCACTCCACATGTCTTTGTAATCACATAATGACTCATTTCCTTAATCTCTCATTTCCTATAGCCTCCTTACAAGCAACTCATAAACCCAGCTCCATCACTGCTCTCCTGGCTAGAGTGGGGCAGAGTTGCGCCAGCTCTTGCTTCTGGTTGGCTGGCTGAGATTCTTTCTCTCTATTCCCCCCTGAAACGTTCCTTCCATTAGACTTTGTCCTCTGTTACAGTGACACCTACTGATGAGGTAAGAATGCATTAACTACAGGATCCCCCGGCACCAAATCCAGCCAGCATTTACTTCCTGACTTTGGCCAGATGTTTCTGTTCTTGAGCAAATTAAGTTCACACCCCATGGAGAGAAGCTTCGCACAGTTTTGACGTGAAGATGTTGGTGGCCAGCAGACATGAGCAGAGCAGCTTCTTTGGATGGTAATTGATGTGGAAAGAAGGGAACAGGAAGTTCAAATATCTTACACTTCCTGTTTCCCTGCATTCTCAATCTCACCTCAGATAGAAAATGTACATCTTCTTTGCACTTAGAAGATGTGCAAACTGTTCTTATATCAAAAACTTGTATACCCCACCATAGGAGAGGGAGACATGATGACAGAAGTCATATTTTGGATGAGACTGAAATGCAAAAGAACAGGAAGTTGAAGCTCCTTGCAATTCCTGTTTCCTTTCCACCATACCAGTGTAACATTTGACACTGCTTTTCATCTTTAGCCTGAGGCAGTTTTTGCCCAATGACCTTGACAGTTTAGCCTCAAAGTCGAAGGATTCTTGAAAGGCATTATCCCTCAAAAGCTGGGGAGTGGAAATGGCCGAGACATCTTTGTGATAATAGAGACACATCCAAAGATAGTTCTATCAGCATATATATGGAGAAATGTCTGGAGAACTCTTTGTTTCCTGGTAGTGAGGAAAAAAAAAATCAAAGCCACAGTCAGTCACACACACGTTCAATGTTCAATGACTTCTAAAATTCCCGGTAGTGATAAGGCCAGGGAGGTATGTCTGACAGGGCTTGAGTGAATTCTAGACCAAACAGGTCTCACAAAGCTGTAACCTCCTTTAAAACATTCAGTCTCAACAAAATGGTACAGTTTCACTCAGAGATAGCTTAAAAGTCCAAATTTAGAACTAGGCTTGACCTGCTAAGGATTCCGAGCAAGTCTTCAGCTGGCAAAGTTTGCAAGGTACCGAATGTAGCTGTATTGCAGTGCTTTCAACCTGGAGGATCTACAAAATGTTCAGCTTTTAGAGACTGATGAAATAGTTTAGCTTTGGGATTGCTCACTTACCCTCATAATAACTAGCATCTGCCTAAGTGGCTAGGCTCCATTAGGGTTTGCAAGCAGGAGGAACTGGAAGAACAGAGAGGAGAGTAATAATCTCCCTGTTCTTGCTTCCTCTCACTGAGGCCGCCCCTGAAACTTTTGGACAATTCTCAGATCCCCTCAAAGGGCCCGTTTTGTTTCACATATCCCCAAATTCCACCCACACCCCCATTTCAAGAGGAACGTTTTCCAATGAAAACTTTCAGCTCAGCACTTGGTTTGCCACAACAGAGATAAAGTAAGGATCTGTGCTTTAGGAGTAGCCTAGGAAACGTGAAACGTCAGTGTCAACTAGAACAAAAAATGTCTACTTCCTGGTTGGTTAGATTGCTGTGGCTCATCCTATAACTTC
Organism: Plestiodon gilberti rubricaudatus; assembly: GCA_026170595.1. Classification (NCBI taxonomy): domain Eukaryota; kingdom Metazoa; phylum Chordata; class Lepidosauria; order Squamata; family Scincidae; genus Plestiodon; species Plestiodon gilberti. The sequence goes on from JANXHW010000001.1 coordinate 207,064,423, forward strand.
TTTTGTCAGCTTCTGGTGTGCTTTTTCTTGAGCCACTGGATCACTGCCTAGCATGGACTCACTGCTTTTGCCCTTACTGCTGTTTCCCATCTTGTACCTAACTAGTTTCCAGGGGATGAGTCTTTATAGATCTCCTACTTGCCATCTGTGGTTGTGGTTTGACTAACTAACCCTTCATAGGAACTGTTTGGGTTGAAAAACCTTGGTTTACCTTAAGCCACAGGCTCTGCCACTCCTGTATAAGCCACAGGCTCTGCCTTAAGCCACAGGCTCTGCCACTCCTGTATAAGAAAGTGGTGCTGTCACCAGAGTCAGCCTGACCCAGGCTGGATTGGCTGAGCTGGATTGACTGGATCAAGATGATGTCTGTCTGACAGAGGCGTGGAAAGACTGGAGCGAGCGGAGCAGCGTTCTTAAAACATTCTGCGCATGTGCAAAACAAAGATAAACAGCGCGGCGCAGCAGTCGGCCTTCAGAAAGCCCTGGCCACCGGTTGAGGTGGACGCTCCGGGGCTTTCTCTGGCTCCGAGGCCGGGGGAGAAGGCCTCGGAGCGCCCGCGTAAGCCAGGTCGCCCCCCGCCCCCGGAGTGGCGCCCCCTCCCCTCGCTGCTGATACACTTCTGCTGTCTGATCAGAATTCAACTCTAAATGTAAAGTCAGGAAGAGTGCATATGTAAATGTATTGGCGGTATGATGCAGTTTAGGGGGGTTGGATTGTGTGAACTGAAAAAACTGGGGTAAACTTTGAAGTGGCATTTTGCAGGCTGGAAAAGCTAGAGGTGTGGTAGCATGGTCCAGGAGCTTTGTTTCTGATGTGATGTTGCAGACCAAGCAACAGCAGACTTGCTCTTTCTGTTTCTTGTGTAGCAAGAGAATATCCAAAGCTACAGTACATTCAGTCTGCATAATTCAGTCTTAAGTCCAGAATTCCTGTCCTATTGTATGCGTTTTGCATATTGTTGTCTTTATTATTATTGTCTTTAGGATTTTATGGGACTGGGTTTTATTTAATGCGTTTTTATTGTGAGCTGTAATCCATCTTGATTGCCTTTTTTTGGAAACAAAAAAGCTGGCTTACTTTTTTTTTTTAACAATAAATACACTCAGCAGACTTGTACAACACACTGTTCAGCTCAGCCAGTCCAGCCTGGGTCAGGCTGACTCTGGTGACAGCACCACTTTCTTGAATGACCAGGAGTTGTTTGCAAATAATTCCCACAGCACTCTGGCATGGTGTTCTCAGTGGTGGTTATTGACCCAAGTTTGTTCCGGGTCATCCAGAAGGCAATAAATGTGAAAGCATCTTCAGTTATTTAGGTATGCAGGCAAATGGTGAAACAGCTGAACAGTATTATACAAGGCCTGCTGGCTTGATAGGATAATGCAACCATGACAGATCGTTTGTTTATTTATGACATTTTTATCCCATCTTTCCTCCAAGACACTCAGGGCAGCCAAGAGGTTTCCCCCCACTCACCCATTTTATCATGATGGAATGGGACTTGGGCATTAGATACATACTATGCACACTCCAAAGATCTGGTTTGGCTTCATGTAGTGATCACAATGTTAGCATGGCTAATATATAAATATTTCAGGTTTGTCCATATCTAGAATTCAACCAGGGATAGTGCAGTACAATGCAGTACCTGTAACAAGGTAGCTATTTATCGTGCCTGGGCTATAGAACAAGGGTCAGGAGCTGGGGGTGAGAAGTAAGAAACTCAAAGCCCAAAGAAGTTATATCCTGTGTAGTGTAGTTGCATTAGCAAAGTCACAGCCTCACCTGGAATCCTTTATTTATTTATTTATTTATTTAAATTTACACCCCACTCCCCACCCCCCGTAGGGAGGACCCAAAGCAGCTTACAATAAAACAACCCATAAAATATCAGATTAATACATAAAAGTCATAAAACCGTGAATATATAGTATAAAAATGTTTAAAAAGACATTAATACAATCTAAAAAACCGAGGGAAATAAAACAGAGAGGAATAAAAGCAACAGTAAAAGGCTCTTATGAGAGAGGGCTGGCCCTCTAAAATGTTAGGTGGGTGGTAACTTCAGAGGGTTTGTTTGTGTAAAAATAAATGTTTTCAGATCCCACCGGAAGAGGGAGCAGTTCGCAAATTTAGAGGGAGGGAATTCCATAAGGTTGGTGCCACTGCTGAGAAGGCCCTATTTCTTGCTGCCGCCCCTCTCACCTCTGAAGGCAACGGCACTTTTAGAAGGGCCTTCTTCTCTGATGACCTGAGGGGGCGGACCGGATTGTACAGAAGTAGGTAAAGGTAAAGGTGACCCCTGACAATTAAGTCCAGTCGTGTCTGACTCTAGCGTGTGGTGCTCATCCCCATTTCAAAGCCAAAGAGCCAGCGTTGTCCGAAGACGCCTCCGTGGTCATGTGGCCGGCATGACTCTCCTTGCCGCAGCGTGTAGCATGCAGCTGGAACACGGAGCGCTGTTTACCTTCCCGCAAGCGGTACCTATTTATCTACTCGCATTAACATGCTTTGGAACTGCTAGGTTGGCAGGAGCTGGCCAAGCAACGAGAGCTCACCCCGTTGCGGATTTGAACTGCCGACCTTTCGATCGACAGCTCATGGTTCAGCGGTTTAACCCACTGTGCCTACGGAAGTAGGTGGTCTCTCAAATAGCCTGGCCCCGAGCTGTATAGGGCTTTAAAGGTCAAAACCAGCACTTTCAATTGGGCCCGACTGAGTCGAGCCTCTTACTTCCGGTGATCACACGGGCCGCCACATTCTGCACCAGTTGCAGTTTCCGAACTGTCTTCAAGGGCAGCCCCATGTAGAGTGCATTACAATAATCTAACATTGAGGTCACCGTGGCATGGATCACCGTGGCCAGGTGATCCAGCACGATCCAGGTACGGTTGCAGCTGGTGCACCAGCCGAAGCTGGGCGGTAGCTTCAGGGGGTTTGTGTAAAAAGAAATGTACCTTCCAAGTCCAAGGAAGCCAATGGCTAACCTGGGCAGGCAGAGTCACTTCTAGGTACACTTCACTGTCCAGGCAACATTCTGACTTGTGGTGTGGCTCACCATACAGGGCAATTGCACCTGCATTTGTGAATTCCTGGTTCTCATCTTGGCAGGTCTAACCATGTTTGATATCTATTATTTTGAATACTTGCAAACTATTTGTAAGGAGGAAAGGATTGCAGCTTTTTTTAAGGAGAGCATTAGAATTTTTTTTATATATATTTATATTTTATTAATATATTAAAACATAAAAAACAATACATATTTCATAAAGTTAAAGCAAGCACGAAGCAATACATCCTACTAGCATACTATTCACTATTTTCTGCATATAATATCCAACTAAGCCAAAATAACACCCACATTCTATTCATTAAATCCGCATATCATCACATCGTTGTTCTCCCTCTCTCTTAAAAAATCAATAAATGGTTTCCAGTTATTCTTGAAAAGGTTAACTGACTTTTCCTTAATTAAAATTGTAAGTTTATCCATTTCAGCATAGTCCAAAACTTTCAGCCACCAATCTTCCAGCGAAGGTATCTCCGAATTCTTCCAATATTGCGCATATAAAATTCTTGCCACAGCTATCATATATAAAAACAAAGTTTGAAATTTTTCACCTACATGATCATCCCACATACCCAACAAAAAGGTTTCCGGTTTCATTTGAACCTTAATCTTTAAAATCAACTCAATCTGTTTATGAATCTGAGTCCAATACTTCTTTGCTTGGGGGCATGTCCACCACATATGGTAAAAAGTTCCTTCTTGCTTTTTACATTCCCAACAGCTATTCGTCACCTTCTCATACATTTTTGCTAATTTGCTTGGGGTTATATACCATCTATACATCATTTTATACATATTTTCTTTAATATTAACATTTAACGTAAATTTCAACTGTTTTGACCATAGTTGTTCCCATTGTTCCATTAAAATAACATGACCTACATTTTTCTCCCAGTGAATCGTACATTCTTTAACCTGTTCTTCTTCTGTCTCGAACTTCAAAAGCAATTTATACATTTTTGAGATTACCTGGTCTTCAGATTAGCATTAGAATTTTTAAAAAGCCTGAGATAATAAAAGTGAGCATAAAATCAAAACATGAAACTTTCCAAAGGTTAATGTGGAATGTTACAGCCAATGAATAAAGGCCAAATGCACAATTACAAGACACGGGATAACTGGCCAACGGGTGAAACTGCTGGGGAGTAGCTGGGAATTCTAATGGAAGAAAAATTTATCTCAAACTATCAACAGAACTCCCATCAATCCATAGTGGGAGGGGTGGATCCCAGATTTTCTGAAGGAGTCTGGAGTTCTGCCAGCAATGTTAATTAAAGGTCCCCAACTTACTGGGGCGTGCGTGGGTGGGGAGGTGAGATGGAGGCCGAGGCTGCTGCCCTTGGCTGGACGGCTGTCAGAATCTTGGCTGCATGACATCACAGGGTGCCACTCAGCCAATCAGAATGGCTTGGAGACGGTCTGAGTTGTGGACTGGAGGAAAGACAGACCCTCTGGTCTGCGCTGCAGTTATAAATAGAGGTTGGGTCTCACATTTGGGCCAGTGTTCTTCCGATCGTCACACCCAGCCACCCCTCTTTTCTCTTGATTTTGATTTCCTTATGTTTTACTCATAGCTGTTATATTTGCATTTTCCTTGCTATGGACAATGCTAGTTGCTGGCTAACAAGACTAGGAATTTTACCAAGATCAGCAAAACTGGCCTACAGTGACAGAATTTTTGCCTTCCCTGAAGCAAGGGAAGCTCACCGTGCACAGCTGTGTACTGTTCAGGTATGCTGCTTAATGTCTTTAACTGGGCAAAGAGGCACCTTTTAAAGTGGTGCCCTCTTATATTTAGCAGGGTGCGAACAACTGTCCCTCTTCACTCCACATGGCGCCTTTTCCAGTGGCTGTTGCTGATGTTTCTTCTGTATTTATTTTATTTTATTTTATTTAGATCGTGAGCCCTTTGTGGACAGGGAACCATTTGATTTCTTTTACTATGTACACTGCTTTGTGAACTACTCTTGTTGAAAAGTAGTGTATACCGTATTGGTCTGAGTATAAGACTCACTTTTTTCTCCTAATTTAAGTTTTTTAACTAGGGGTGCGTCTTATAATCAGGCTGTTGCAATTTAATGCCAGTGATTTAATTAATTTTTTTTAAGAGCACCAAACTTTAAGGGTGCGTCTTATACTCGGGACAATACGGGTAAATAGTCATAATAATAATAATAATAATAATAATAATAATAATAATAATAATAATGATGATGATGATGATGATGGTGGTGGTGGTGGTGGTGGTGATGATGATGATGTCACAACTTGTTGTTGGGTACCGGGCAAGGGGTGCATTGGGCAAGGACAACTGTAGGAGGCAGTAGGGATAGCACGGACCCGGAGGCCAGCCTGATAAGGGAAAGTGGCCTGTGGGTCTTGCCTCAGGCAGGCAGCTCAGGGGTTGGTTGGCCTGTACCAGCAGCACTTGGGGCTCAGCCTGCTATCCCAGACTTACTCCCAGCAGTTTGGAGTCAGGCTGGCAGTTACACAGATGTCAGCAGTCGAACTAGCCGTTCCTTATGGTCCCTGCCCTTACATATGCCAAAGCTGTAATCAGAAGCGTAACAAGGGTGGAGCGAAGGCAAGTAGTTCTGCAAGACTCTGTTACACTGGAGTCAGCGGCCCCTCCCCCTTGCTGTTGGAGCCATTCTGGCAGCAACAGGGGAGCGTCCTGCGTGTTGCCTTTGCTGCCAGAATGGCTCCAACAGCAAGGGGGAGGGGCCGCTGACTCCAGTGTAACAGAGTCTTGCAGAACTACTTGCCTCCGCTCCACCCTTGTTTCACCTCTGGCTGTAATATACGCCAAAGACTCTGGAAACTGTAATGAACACTAAGATTGTGACCTGCTGTAACCCTTATAGGTGTATCAATCAACTTCCTTCTCCAGCCTCATATCAGCCCCCATTGTGGGCACAATGCAAACCCTTTAATTTTGTTTCTAACCTAAGAACCACAGACTGAATGGAAACCTCACTTTCTGGTGTCTCTACCTATCTCCAAATCAATCTAGTTGATATTCAGTTTTCAGCCATTGTGTTAGATGTGTTAGGTTTTGAGATTAAGACCCTTCCTGGTGCCAGTAGTTTATGAACCTTATCTAACTTACGTAGGTTGTTTCTGTCTCCCTCTCTTAGGTTGTGAAGACGTCAGACAAGCTAAGTGGCACCGAAGAGCTTGTGCTCTTTCAGCAACAGCCAGTAATCTTCTTTCGTTTCTCCAGATTAATCATTTGTGTAACATAATTTGTGCACAAAACATTTTGTAATCTTCCGTCTTACTCCTGTGCAAAGTATCCACATCCCAACAGGTATTCATACTAAGTGTCCCGTCAAAAACTCTTTTCAAGTGTGTGTATTTTTAGAACTCTTGAACAAGCCAAGTTTGCTAGCGCATAACAATTGCCAGTTGAGATTCAAGCCAAACTTAAACAATCAGGTTCTTTTGTCAGCTAAATACAATCTTTATCTGCCTTTGCCTTGTTTATGCTAAGAATTGGAAATTAATCTCTTCCCATAGCCTCTGAACCGGCGTTCTTTACAACGACAAGGTCATCACAAGTTATGATCAGTTTTGCAGCGAATGCAGGAGAGGAAGGCAGTTGCGTTTGCTTTAAGAACTCAAGCATGGCTATTTCTTTGCATTTTGTTCCCCCAGTAACACACTTACCACTAATGGTATGAAGGAGAAGTTGCAGACTGCGCTAAAATGGGTCAACCGGACCCACGCCTGAAAAACATCCGCACCCCAAACGCTTGTTCTCATTGGGAGTTGTTTTCTCCCAGCTACCCTGGCACTTGCCTCTCAATCAGGGTGGGGTTTTGAACACAGCACAGAAGATTCCTCAAGCAGTTCTTTTTGGCGGGCCTACAGCCAATACAAAATAATTTATTAAACAACCCAACCCCCAGCATATGGAAGATCTTAATGCACTGAGATTTATGGAGGTGCCTGTGCACAAAGGCACACACACCCTAAGCTTGTGGCTTGATGGGCTACGGGCCTGGTCCTGCATGGAGACAGAATGCCCTAGGTTACCATATTTAGTGTACTGGAAGAGAGGCAGGTAATGCTTAGCAGGTGTTAAGTTCTCTTTTGGAGAAAAATATTTGGTACAGCTTCCATTTTTTCCCCCTATCTTTTCATTGGTAAGTCTTGCCTCGTACTGAGTCTGACCATTGGTCCATTTAGCACAGTTTTGCTGACACAGACTGGCAGCAGCACTTCAGGGTTTCAGAGAGGACAGAGGAAAAAAAATCCTGTCTGGAGATTGAACTTGGGACCTGTGGCATGCAAAGCTGAGTTCTTCCACTGAGCTATGATCCCTTCCCTAATGTTTACATTTTTCTATTTTACAGGGCTATGGCCATTTGAGAAATGATAGGAGACAGTACCATCTACTTGGGCTGGGTATGAAGAAGAAGACGTCTAGGGGTCAGTGCATACCAGGTTCAAAACTAAGCCATGTGGTCATATACTATGCTGAGTGTTTGTTCCACACCTATGGTTTGCACTACAGAGAGGTACAGTTGCTAGTGCTATGGTCTACATGGTATATGAAGTAGCATCAGTGTTGCCCTTTGCCCATTATTTCTCTTGAAAATGGTAGGGTACACTTTATTGTAGGACAGTCCATCTTGAACTACTGCACAGACATGTGTAGTGCTATTGCCATGACATCCTAAGAATGCGTACCTCATTCTCCCTTATGTGTTTTATTTTATAGTACATACTGTATAAACAGAGCATCTTCTTGAAAAATCCTTGCTTACTAAGATAAAATGAAGGCTGTGTACTATATATAACTATGTATGCATGTGTGTGTGTGTGTGTGTGTGCGCGCGCACACACACACACACACACACACACACACATACTATGCATATATGACTATAGTACATATAGTTCTGTGTAGTGAGAAAGGCCTTCTTAGTGACAGTTCCATGCCAAAGGAATTTCTTTATTGACAGAGGCGTTGCTGAAGGGGGGGGGGCGGTACTGTATGTTCCGCACCGTTCCACTCCCCATTTACTCCCCGGTACGAGGTGGCCCCTCCCCCTTGCCATAGGAGCCATTCCATGTGACCGCTGCGGCAAATGCAATGGGTAGGAGACTCCCTGCCCATTGCCTTCGCCACCCGGAATGGCTCCGATGGCAAGGGGGCAGGGCCACCTCGTACCAGGGAGTAAACGGGGAGTGGATCGGTGCGGAACTTACAGTACCGCCCCCCCTCCAGCGACGCCTCTGTTTATTGAGAGTTTGGTGGACCAAGTCCCTTGTGGCCATTTTAACTATTTTAACATTATTTTGATTCTGTAAGTCGTCTTGGTTGCCCTGTCAGGAGAAAGGCGGGATATAAATTCTTTAAGCAAGCAAGCAAACAAACAAATAGTTCCATCAAACCGAGCACTGCATAGGTTGGAGCTCAGCATTCCCGGAAATCTGGTGATGACGTTTGATGTCATTACCATGTGTCTGGAAATGTCAAGGAGCTGCCACACAGCAAACAAAGGGGTCCATACAGTGGTGCGGACCTTGCAGTGGGAATATAGGTTGAGTATCCCTTATCCAAACTGCTTGGGATGGGAAGTTGACTGGATTTTGGATTTGTCTGGATTTCAGAATATTTGCATAAACATAATGAGATGTCTTGGGGGTGGGACCCAAGTCTAACACGAAATTCATTTATATCTCATATACGCCTTACACAGATAGCCTGAAGGTGATTTTATACAATATTTTTAATAATTTTGTGCCCCAGCATGCCTTGCGCTATGCTAGCCAGGTGCTGGAAAAAGATTTTTTTCCAAAATGTCTGGATTTTGAAATAGTCTGGATTTTGGATGTCTGGATAACGGGTAACCAACCTGTATTGCTTGTGGTTTATCAAGATTATCAAGATGTTCCTCTTCTACCAAGCTTTGGGGCAGAGTTTACCAAGTCTGCTTGATTCATGTTGCTTTTATAATATTTTGACATAATGTTGTCAGTCTCCTATGCCTAGGTATTATAATGTTTTAAATTGTTTATTGAATAAGAGGGCAGGTCTTCTTATGGATTAGGAACTGGTTGAAGACCAGGAGTGGGTGTAAATGGGTAATTTTAACAATGTTGAGAGGTGAAAAGCGGTGTGCCCCAAGGATCTGTCTTGAGAGTGGTGCTTTTCAACTGGTTCATAAATTACCTGGAGTTGGGGATAAGCAGTGAGGTGGCCAAGTTTGTGGATGACACTAAACAGACAAAAAGAAATATTTTACCTAGCATGTAATTAATCTGTGGAATTCCTTGCCATAGGATGTTGTGATGGCACCTGACCTAGATGCCTTTAAAGGATTGGACAGATTTATGGAGAAAACGTCCATCACAGGTTACAAGCCATGATAACTATATGTGCAACCTCTGTGTTTTAGAGGTAGCCTGACTCTGAATGTCAGATGCAAGGGCGTGGCAACAGGATACGGGTATCTTGTTGTCTTGAGTGCTTCCTGAGGCATCTGGTTGGACACTGTGAGATACAGGAAGCTGGACTAGATGGACCCTTGGCCTGATCCAGCAGGGCTCTTCTTATATAAGCTGCTTTAAGTGGTCTTTGTTGAAAAGTGAGACAGGGTAAAAAAATTACTATCAAAATAAATTCTGGAATATCACATTCCCATTGGATGAAATAACTTCTAAGCAGCTCCATACAAATGGACAATATGGACTTAAGCACGGGTGTTCAGTCATTTGCCTGACAGTTCCCGTTCTCTCTTCCCGCCTCCCCTGCCAAATAGACCTCTTAAATCCAGCTTCAGGATACAGGAAGACACGTAAATGGAGAAAATCTGCTCAGAACTAACACTCTGCATCACGGTCACAGCCCTATTCTGGAGGAATGCTAAATGCAAAAATTTAAAAAGGCAAAAAATAAAACACAGCAGGAGATCAGTGGGAGATAAAATATTGGAGGACTGGAAACTAGTGATGCAGAATTTGACCCTTATCCTGAAACAATAATATAACTGAAATGAACAGGTTGGAACTTGGATTACTTGGAGTCAGAATTATTAGGACTACTAGATTATCTAAATGCCCACAATAACATCTGCTTTTGAGGAGGAAAACAAAGCCCTCAAAAGAGCACATAGGTATAATCTACAGGACATCAAATTCCTGAAAAAGCAAAACAGGCAATTCATTCGCCTTCCCTGCTTGAAGAAATCAATAGATTTATTGATAGATCAATAGAAAGACTATTGTACTCTAGACCAGGGGTTCTCAACCCCTTCGTGGCCAAGTACCACCTCCAGCACCACTCTCCTGCTGCGTACCACTGGAAGTGACTGGCAATGACATCATTGCCAGTTACTTCCAGGTTTTCAGGTTTTTGGAGGCCAGAAAATGCAGGTAGGAGGCTCTGGGCTGGTGGGAGGACCCTTCTCAGCAGTCTCAAGAGGCTTGGCCAAAGGCAGGAGGAGCCTCTCAGAGTAAGAACGTGCCACCAAAAGCGTCACGTCAGAGCAGAGTTCTGGTGGTCCGAGTACCACCAGCAGTTGGCCAAAATACCACTGGTGGTATTAGTAGCACTGGTTGAGAACCCCTGCTCTAGACACAGAGCAGGCCCACCATAGCTTTGGGGACCTCGCCACATGCTGGAGCAGTGGCGTTTCCACGGTAGGGGCGGCACCGTAAGTAACGCCGCGTCGAGGAATGTCAGGAATCTGATGTTGGAAGAATAGAGGATGCCAGGAATCCTCAGTTGAATGGTTGGGATGGTATAACTAAATATAAGAAAGATACAGTGGCCATCCTAGTGTTAGATGTCCTCCCTTAATGTTTGATGCAATGAAATGCAATAGTTTATTTGATACTGTTCTAAAAGATGGAATACAAGTAGTTCCTGACTTATGTCCAGGTTCTGTTCTGGATGTTTGTCCAGAAGTCAGAACTGATGTAAGTTGGAACAGTGCTATTGCATCTGTCGGATGGACTGCACCTGTGTGAAAGTGCTGATGTGGCCATCCACCCTCTGCAGCCCCGCCCCCCAGCTTTAGATCACCATGATCTAAAGCTTGGGGGGTGCTGCAGAGGGCAGTGCAGGCCTTTCTGAATCCTCTAGAGGGTTCCAGGACCACCACCACCCCAGTAAGTGCACAAATCACCTTTTAAAACTTTTTTTCCCAGTGCCAGCGGCGATCCCCGGGATCACCACCACCATGTTGTCCCCGCTCCTTAAAGTGGCAGGGGAAACTTTTGGTTCCAATGGTGGGTCGCGACCCACCACTGAGAACCACTGCCCTAAACCTTTGGAGTAGGGCAAGTCATCTATCTGAATAAACCACTACTTCTATAATTTCCGTGCTTTCTCAGCAGCTATGTATGCTAGAAGAGCTGTCTCTTCTTTTTTAAAAATAGAAGCTGAGATTCTGGAAAAGCAATTCTCCCAATTCTGTGTTGTTAAGCCACATTTTGAGGATTGTTCAGCACAATCAAAATCTTGTCTTTTAGATCTCTCTGCACCTACCCATTATAACGCCATGAGATGGTGACATCATAACATCACCTGATTGCTCCTTCCCATAATCTCAGAGGTGGAACTTGCGTGGAGAGCGTGGAGCAGCTGCTCCGGGCGCGGGGGGCGCATTCAGTGGGGGGCGTACTTACCCTCGCGATGCGCCGCCTCCGCTTCGGCCGTCTTCGTTTCGGCCCTCCCTCCCTCCCTGGAGCCCGTTTGGCATGACACCAAAACCGGCAGGGGGGCCCCGCGTCGACGTGACGTCACGCAGGCCCCACCCTTGCACCAGGTGCCGGGAGGGCTTCCGTCATTTCTGCATAATCTTGATGTCAGTAATGTCTCTCATTTCAAGCATCATGTTTCTCTCTCTCTCTCTCTCTCTCTCTCTCTCTCTCTCTCTCTCCGTGTGTGTTTGAGAGAGAGAGAGAGAGAGAGAGAGAGAGAGAGAGAGAGAGAGAGAGAGAGAGAGAGAGAGAGAGTCCTGCAGGAAGCATTAAAAAATTACAGCAGGCCAGTGAGAAGACTGTGGCCTTGGTTTCCCTGCAATAAAGAGTAGGGAAGAAATGCAGGCTGGGTGTGTGGGGGAAGACAGAGAACTAGAAGAGGGAATGGTGTTTAAAAATGGTTATTTCCTTCCTTTCTCCCAGATACAAAACAGACCAAAGAGATGAAATATGCCAACAGCTGGAGCTAATTTTGAGGTTATTATACAGCAAAAGCTACAAGACAATAAAACACTAGCCCTGAATGTGGCTTTGGGGCTTTGTGTCTGACCCTTCAAAATCATTCTAACCTGAACTTTTTAGCACCATTGTGTCCTGTCTGCTCCCTTGTCACGCCTATGTGATAAACTCCGTATCCGTTCCCAGTAGCAGAGAATGCAGCAGAAACACACAAAATGACCAGTACCTTGGATGAAAGGCAGAAGATGTTTCAGTATCTTGAGATACATATACCAAAAAACTTAACTTCAAGGCCAGCCTTTGTAAGACGATTGAAAAGGACTCCGTAAGCCCTGTGGATCTGGATAATGAAACAATATTTACCTTGTGTCTCCAAGAGGCTGTACATGTTAATGTGCAACTAGTTAATATGATTAGGAAGCAAATGGTGCAAAACATTATTGTCAAAGACTGAACCATGATCGTTCTATTCTCATCACTCAAACGCACTCAGAAAAATTGATATCCTGTTGAAGAAATTTCAGAGGATATACATAGCCCAAAAGTTCTCTTTAAAATTTCCAGTGGGTTTCCTTATTTATTTATTTATTTATTTTTCCCATTTTTATACCACCCTTCCTCCAAGGAGCTCAGAGTGGTGTACATATTTCCTCCCCTCCTTTTTGTCCTCACAACAACCCTGTGAGGTAGGTGGGGCTGAGAGATAGTGACTGGCCCAAGGTCACCCAGGAAGCTTTGTGGCTGAGTGGGGATTTGAACCTGGATCCTCCAGGTCTAAGTCCGACTCCCAAACCACTACACCATCCTGGCTCCTTGCATCCATTTAGAAGCATTTTAATACAAATGAATCAACAGGTCTTCCAGATTACACCAGAATACCTCCAAATTATCTATCGTTCCAAATTTGCCATTCCCCAAATCTCCCTCAATAGCTAAAGTAGATTTAGATAAATAACAGCCCAATCCTGTCCCCCGCCAGCCCATAGCATGCAGCTGTGCCAACAGACCATACACTGCATGCTATGGTAGGGAAGACGACCAGACAGCCAGCAAGAGCTAAGTAAAAAATAATAATTAATTACTTTCCAGGAGGCTACCTGATTGCCTAGTCTCCTCGGACCCAAGCCAGCTATTTTGCTGGCGTAAGTTTGAGGAGAGGAAGGGAGCATGTCAGGCTGCAAAATGGGGCTAGCACCCCAGTGCATGCTGCTGCCACCAGGATCCACCCACTCCAACCCTTGAACCACCCCCTGCCTGAGCTTCCCACAAGCCACCCATGGCCCACCACCACCACCACATTACCAGCTCTGGTGTGGGCTGGGTTCATCAATGCCATTTTCACTGGCAGCTCCAACACACTCAGCAGCTGTGTGCCATTTACGACAGTGGAACTTGAGTTCAGCCATTGTCAAGAGCCCATAGGATAGGTGTGGAATGAACAAGGGACCTGAAAAACTATCAGTTGAATCCTGAATTGTATGTGTGTGAATAGAAAGGGGGTGATTTTCACCAACCCCCCTCCCTCAACAGAACCTTGTGCCACATACAATCCTGCTCCAGAAGGTCCCCTGACCCTTAGGAGTGGATATTGCCATGGAGGCCATGGGAGGGGGGCTGTTGTAGGGAGTAGAGGGTAACGAAGCAGTGAAAGTGGCTTTTGATTGATCCTTTGCTCTATCTTTGCTTAGAATCTGGAGGGGGAAAAGACCTCTTGGTGTCCCCAAATGCCAGATGCAAGGGAGTGGCAACAGGATACAGGTATCTTGTTGTCTTGTGTGGCATCTGGTGGGGCCCACTGGCGTCACTGGAGGTGGGGCGGAAAGCTAAGTTCTGCAGCTTTCCGCCCCACCGTTACTCTCCAGTACGAGGTGCCCTGCCCCCTCGTCATAGGAGCCCGTCAGCGGCTCCGCTGACGGGCTCCGCTGACGAGAGGGCAGGGCGTCTCGTGCAGGAGAGTAACGGTGGGGCGGAAAGCTGCAGAACTTAGCTTTCCGCCCCACCTCCAGCGACGCAAGTGGTGGGGCCACTGTGAGATACAGGAAGCTGGACTGGGCCTTTGGCCTGATCCAGCAGGGCTCTTCTTATGTTCTCATGTTCTTAAGGAGAAGGAGGGGAAAGTCAACAGCGCTTGGATTCTCTTCCCAATGGAAAGAGGGGGAAGGTGCCATCTGTTTATATTCCTCTATGTATTCCTACTCAGAAGTAAGTCCCATTGTGTTCAGTGAGGCTTACTCCCTGGAAAGTGTGTATAGGATTGCAGGTCAGGTCATGGGGAAGGAGGCTTGCAGTTTGTCTCGCAAACTACTGCTTTTCAACATACATTGGTCTTCTTGCTGAAAGTGCCTACATTAAACACATGACTTTCTTCCATTGAGCAAGTCTTCTTTCTCCCCCACCCTTGCTAGGTTCCCTTTACAGAAAGAGTATTCCAAAGTATGGCTACAGACCCAGGGCCTCTGAGAGGGGGGTTAAGGGGGTAATTTGTACCCAGGCCCAGAGCGGAAAATGGGTCACAAAGGGGGCCCTGGAGCAAAAAAGGGGGCCCCAGGAGCCAAATTTATATGTAGGGAAGGGGCCCCAAGGAAACTTTGTACCCCCTGATAAAATGCCTCTGAACGGCCCTGTACAGACCCAGGAGAGAGAGAGAGAGAGAGAGAGAGAGAGAGAGAGAGAGAGAGAGAGAGAGAGAGTATGTGCATGCATATGCATGCGCAGGAGGAGTACGTGCGTGATCCCGAGCAGCAGAGTGGGGGATTGTCAGAGGCGCTTGGCTCTTTTGCTGTGCTTGCACAAAGAGTTAAATAAAGCTTCATCGGACAAAAGGGCACCATCTGAGCACCCCACCAGGCAAAAGGCAACTTCCGCCTCCTTCCCCCAGTTTAAAAAGAAGGGGGGCAGAAAAATAGGTGGGGGGTGGACACAGAGGCGGAAAAGGCACCTCTTACACAATCCTATCCATGCTTACTCAGAAGAAAGTCCCATTGTGTTCAGTGGGGCATATCCCAGGAAAGTGTGTATAAGATGGCAGCCCAAGCAGAGAGAGTGAGGAGGTGGCGATGTGGCACCTTTCCTGCCCCTTCTTCTCTGTTTTGTCTTAGCTGCCCCTCTCTTCTCATCTCATCTCATCTGTATCACAGAATAGCTGCACATTTGGTCTGGGCCTTAGTCAGGTACCATTGCGCCCGGCCCTTCTCACCACTTAAGAAAGCAGGGAGTGTGCAACAATAGATTTGCAACACAAAGTGTATCCAACAGATTTAATAGATAATCTGATCTCCTGGTTAGGTGACATGACATCATCATTGTAACTTTTGTATATTAAAATGTGAGACAAGACATCTCAAACTGAAAAGCAGCTCCAGCATCACTCACATGAGTTGTCAGGGTTTGCAAACCTCATAAGAAAAGGTGGGAAGCAGGTAATAATACAGAGCCAAAAATATGTGATGTTTCTTGTAATAAACCGGCACTGAACATTCTTGGATTTTTTTGAATCCATCCTGAGCAACTACAATTCCCAGAATGCCTTCTCTAAAAGGAGAAGAAGCACCATGCTGGGACTTGCTCATGGTTCTCCCAGTAAAGGGAAGGCAGAATTTTCCTCCTTGAACAGTAGTTGCAACCAGAGGCTGTTGTGTTGCTCCTGCTGCTGTGCAAAGTCAAGCAGCACCTGTTCAATCTTTCATCTGCAGGCAATGATTTGTTCTTTTCTCCAGACAATTGAATGGTGCAACTCTATATAAAAGCTCCTAATGTGTTTCCTTCCCTTTCTGAAGAGCTAATCAGAAACGCTCGCTCTCCCCTGTGGGACAGGGAGGAGGGTGTGCACTAGAGAAACAGGTTGGAACTGTTAAAATAATTGGCAGCCCTGGATTCTTGCAGATCACATTGGCCTCATGTTAAAATGGAAGCTTTTAACGTTTAATTATTTATTTCTGACTGAGCCATAAAATTGCCCCTTTATGACATTAACAGTTGCAAGAGAGCAGGAGTTTTCCTCATTAAGAGGAGGCCATGGATCCTGAAGCCTCTGGTTATATCATTGTGGGCTATGGGCTTTGCCAATAAGGCTCTTAAAGTGGCTGAGGACTCACGCAGCAGTCTTAGGAGGTTGCTTCCCTGGTTACTTTGGTAACAAACAAGCAAACTTCCTCATCATAAGCTCCAGGACAGGAAATGGGCTTGTGTTAAAATGCATAGCTGCACATGAGCTACCCCAATAGGGTGCACACCAATTAGGGAGTTGGCAGCTGTAAACGTTTGTTGCAGGTATGAGCAGAAAAACAACAGGGGAAAGGATTTCTGGAAGAGAAAACCTAGGATTGCTGAATTGCCAAGTTTCTACACTTACCAGTAGTCACTAAGCTATACACAGCCCAAGGCAACTCCATTTTGTTTTTTTGCTGTCACCTGAATCAGTTGGGCCTCTTGAAGATGTACACAAATCATGTAGCCAAACTGAACTCAAAAAAGCCTTATTTAATGCCCAAGGCAAATTAGCGTATGTCTTGCTCCATCTATGACTGACACTGGGTTCTCTGACAGCTTGAAGGCATTAGAAGACTGGTGAGGTTGTAAGACCAAAACAGGTTAGTGAAAAGTAGGGGGCAGTCCCAGAAGGCAAAAGAGCTGGGCATGAGTTGTCAATGCTTAGATTGCCAAAGCGCAGCAGCATGTGCACTCCTGAACCTTAGCCTCTCTTCTACTTAAAGGCTTGGCTTCTTAAGGGCCAAGACTGAAGCAGCCAGTCTAGAACTCCTCCACCTTCTCTGTGAGGGCTCAGTCTGGGTTCATTGGTGCTGTATGTCAGATGGTTCTGGTAATGGGGTTAAGATGTCAGATGGTCCAGGATGGTGTAGTGGTTTGGGAGTCAGACTTAGACCTGGAAGATCCAGGTTCAAATCCCCGCTCAGCCATGAAGCTTCCTGGGTGACCTTGGGCCAGTCACTATCTCTCAGCCCCACCTACCTCACAGGGTTGTTGTGAGGACAAAAAGGAGGGGAGGAAATATGTACACCACTCTGAGCTCCTTGGAGGAAGGGCGGTATAAAAATGTGAAAAATAAATAAATAAATCAGTGATCTCTGTGGGTGGATGGATGAGGAAGGGCTCAGTGAGGAAAGGTTTGTGCAGGATCAGGGAAATGATCAGTGATGTAGATGTGAGTCTATTGACTTGGACTTAAGTCGTGTCAGTGACTCAGACTTGACTCGACGATTGTAAAAGACTCAAACTCAACTCGAGACTTGGAGCCTTTTACGACGAGTCGAATTTTATTCAGGTTTAAACCCGTTTCTCCCATTAAATAGATAGGGACTCTCAACCAAAGACTCGGGACTTGGGGGCAAAGACTTGGGACTTGACTCGAGACTTGGAGTCAGAGACTTGATCCACATCCCTGGAAATGATTTGCCTCTATGGAGGCTTTGCATGCCATCTCAACAGCTGACATAGAGCAATATCCTTGAGGTCAGAAAACTCCTGGATCCCTGCAGGGTAGGTATATGACCAGGGCCGTCGCTGGAGCGTGGCGGGGTGGGTGGGGCGCCCCTGGGTGACGCGCGCCACGGGGTGGCAAAAAGCCCTCAAAACAGGTCTGCGCATGTGTGAAAATCCGGGAAATACCCGGATGGACGCGCTGCCTGGGCCTTCTTTCAGAAGGCCCTGGAGCGCCGACGGGGTCGGACGCTCCGAGGCTGGCTCCCGGGCCGGCCTCGGAGCGTCCGGAGGGCGACGCGGGGGGGAGCCGGGTCGCCCCCCGCGCCGCGATATTGTAACGTCACTAGGGTGATGCGCCCCCCCTGCCCCAGGGTGACGCGCTTCCAATTGACGCTACTGTATATGACTACTGAGGAAAACTCAGAAAAATATGACTACTGAGGAAACAAATTTGCTTCTTAAGATCCTCATCCTCTGATAAGGAATTAGGGAAACATGTGTTGTTCAGTAGGAGATGGTTCATGCCAAAATAAGTCACATGTGAAATGCAAGCCACAGTCAGATGAAACCAATAAGGCCCAGACCAAATGTGCAAAAAATCCTGTAGAAATGGGCATTTGCCATGGAATAACTGCATGTTTGCAAAACCCAAGTGGTTGTCTATATCCATGAGACATCTGTGAGGCCTTTTTGCCATGGAATATCCAAGTACTTTTTTCATATTTTATCCCATGAGCTCCAAATCTTCCACATGGGTTTTGAACGTATGATAGGAAAACTCACATGATTTTCAATATCTGTGAGTTTTGAGCCCTAGGAGGAGATTAGATAGCACCCTAGATTGGCTCCCGGTGGAGCCTCCTTCACTGCCCCCCCCCCCCCCCGTTGTTGTTTTTCTATTCAAAAAGCAGTTCTGTGGTTCTGGTAAGATTTCCATCCACACTAATAGCAGGGGTTTTTTTTTGGGGGGGGGATGATTGGGAAATTGGCATGGGTGTATGCAAAGAGTTTATTTTAAATAGTTTTACTTAGGAGATTTCTATAGTACCTCTCAAACAAAAATTTCCCACGGCAGTTTACAAGAAAGCAATAAACCCACTCTCTTGTGTTGTGACTGCTGTCCAAACTTACCCACAACTGTTTTTTCTCCAGAAAGAAAACGATGTCAGGAGTTTCAGAGCACAATCCCATGCGTGTCTACTCAGACGTAAGTCCCACTGGTACTCCTCCTCCTGGGACTGACTCCAGGTAAGCCTGTATAGGATTGCACCCTCAATTACAGAACTCCCATATCATGTCTAGTTTGGCCGTGAATGGTAGGGCCAAACTAAACAAAATGCAGATCTGTGATCAAATTGGCCCAAGTTTCAAATTGGATCCAGGCTTACATCACTGAAGGAGAGGGGTTTAACTGCTTCCCCATGCTGTTTTCCCAATTTAACTCCCCCCTCTCTCTCTAGCCTTGAGCTGCTGCCTGTTCTGCTCGGATGTACTTGTATATCTTCCTTGAAGGCCCACCCCCCTTTTTGACACCCCCTTTATGTCCCCGGAACACATTTTGGCACGGCCGTAAGGGTTGCTCCGGGGTTTTTTTTGTTTTTGTTTTTTTGCTTTTTGGGGTGTGTTTTTGCTTTTGGGGGTGTTTTTTTGTTTATTCTTTACTTTCGCGGGCAGCTGCCACCCCCCTGCTGCATCCCCAGGGCGGCAGCTGCCTCGTGTGCGTGTTTCTGGTGGTGTGTGGTGCTTTTGGGGTACTTAGCTTGTCTCGGCCGGGGCGCAGGCAGCATTTTTCCGGATCGGCGGCATCCATCTTGAATGGGTGGGACTCTCTAGGAATCTCTCTCCGTCTCGCTGGTCCGTCGGTCCTCCAGGCCTCTCTAGGGCTCTGGAGGACCAACCAATGAGACAGAGAGAGATTCCTAGAGAGTCCCGCCCATTCAAGATGGATGCCGCTGCCCGCCGATCCGGAAAAATGCTGCCTGCGCCCCAGCCAAGACAAGCTAAGTACCCCAAATGCACCACACACCACCAGAAACACGCACACGAGGCAGCTGCCACCCTGGGGATGCAGTGGGGGGGCGGCAGCTGCCTGTGAAAGTAAAAAATAAACAACCCCCCCAAAAGCGAAAAACCCGGAGCACCCCCAGACTCCATGCCCCACCCCCACCCCAGCCTCAGCGCCCCCGCCCTGGGGCCCTGCCCCCCGCCCCAACTCTGCGACGCCCCTGCTTCCTTCTCCGGGGAAATAAATAGCAGGGAGTGGGATGTAGGTCAGGAATATTGCTCATGGAAAAGGTTAAGCCTGTTCCCCCAATGCCACTGCCCCACTTCAATTCCAAGTTGTGGCTGCTTGCTTTTTCGGTTTTTAAGTAAATGTCGGGTCCAGTCATGGATCTCTTGCATCTTGTTTGCCTCTTCATGTATTTGATTTTATTTTGTATACCAACTTGAGTTATTACATTTATAAAGTATAAAAATCTAATAAATGAAATTTCTCATACTGTTGCTAGCTGTAGTAAGTTTGCTACAATCATGCAACTAGGTTTTCTGGTGTGTGTGTGTGTGTGTGTGTGTGTGTGTGTGTGTGTGTGTCTAAAAGCATGACATTATAACTCTATTGGAAAAAAAATGTCCCAAGATGTCTGTCATCCTTTAAAATGAAGTGATTTTTGCTGTTTGGGTGGCTATCTTGGATAATAAATGTTTAAAAAATGGAAAAAACAGGATTCTTTTTATTTGTTTTTTCCTTTTTTTAACCACTTATGATGTCAAATTCATTTAAAAAAAGATGAAAGAAATCTTGGGCCATGTTTTTTGCAGCCATGACTCATGATTTTCAGCCATTTGGCTTTAATGGCTACTTGATATTTTCATGAGCGATGAAAGGTTTAGAAAATAAGGTAATTTTTATGGACAAATATCACAAATAATGAGCAGATGACTCAAACCACATTTCAGCAGCTGGTTTAAAATGTGTATGCCACAAAAATTTCTACAAGATGTACGGAACACATACACATATGTCGATCTATCTAAGGGCGACTTTTCTATCTTTGCTAGGCTCTAGGAATGGGGTGTACTTAAACATTTCCCCAAGAATGCATATGTTACCATGATGACCCCAGAGATGGGTTCAGTTCCAGAAGATTCCTACATATTCATCTGATTTTCCTCACAGTTTACAAATGTTTAATGACAGGAGTTGTGGTTTGGCTTTCTCCTTCCTTAATTTTATTAAGGAAACTGTTGTGAACTGCTGCAGGTGTAACCAACATGGAAAAGAGGAAGCTTCAGAGCAGTTAATACTCAACAGCAAGAAAAGCTAACAGGGCCACCCCCAGTGCAAAACAGAGAAGCAGCCCAATCCAAACTAACACTGATGACAGCAGAGCAGAAGTTCTACTGTAGTGAATGGTTATATGGTGGTGTTCACAGCATGCCACCGGTGGCCATTTTGGAGCTGTCTCCCCAAATGGTGGTGGTGGTGGTGGTGTCGGGGGCCGCCACCACTACTGGCTACGTGCAGGAGTGCCGGTAAGTCAGAATGGGTGGTGGGAGGAATGGGAGGGGGAGGAACGGGAGAGTTTCTGGGTGGAGAGTGGAGAGGAGGAGGAGGAGGAATGGGGAGGGAGGGGTGGATCCCGGTGGCAGTGACATGCGCCAGGATCCCATCCCATCCCATACTTTCCTTGGACTTGTCCTCAAAACCGCTAGCTTAGACCTGAAGAGACCCATTGGGAAAATGGATGCTTACCTTGAGGTAAGGGAATGAAAGTTTCTTTGCCTGGAAGAGGCCTCCATGACTGCCCCCCACTGCAGGGTGCAGCGTATGCTCCATGGTGCATCAGTGCTGGGGGAGTTAGCATTTGGCCCTGGGTATGGCAATAACACCAGCCTCAGCAGAGGGTACATTCTGTGCCAGGGCAGTGAGTTATAATGGCCAGGATCGAAGAGAGAGGATGCTCTCTTGCTACATGTCACTCCCATCACAGGAAGGCTCTGTAACTGTGTGAGAAGTTGGAGGAGGTGTGGCTGGGAGAGAGTGTACAGTAGAACCCTGGGGACAGGGAGGCATTAGGAACTCATTAGTCTCAGTTTTTCGCAATTCCTAACATTTCACTCAAACGTTTAGCTTTTTGACAACGTTCTCTTTGGATGCTGTCATGATGGGGTGCTCTTGTGATTCCTGACCCAGGACCCTGAGAGACTGATGCCAACCCATCTAGCCATTCTTCCACTGCCACCAGTCTGTAGCTTACCAGGGCTCTGTCTTTGAGGGATGCTTCCTTTCTGGGTTCTCGACACCTGTCTGCTTACACTCTGGTAACCTGGTGCCCCACCAGAACGTAAGGAAAGAACAAAACAGAGTTGACACAGCTTCGCAAGTGAAACAGCTGATTTACAAGGGCAAATTTTGTAGTTACATTTCTCTCAATTAGGTCAATAATGCGTTCGAGCGGTGCCTCAGCTTTGCGATTTTGTAGATTCCAGCTTCCTACACAGAAGGGCTGCTATAGGGCTCTTAATACAGAGTTGCTTAACTCCTTCCCCTTTCAAGTTGCCCTTTGGGATAGAAATTCAAAACCAAATTGCTCTTCCTGCTGCCTTTTTTCAAACTTAAGGGATTCTGCGTGAGGGTAGGTGGGGGTGCTTCTCTACGTTCGAACCTTGCAGGAGAGGAAGGCCTTTGCTACGCCAGGTTGCCATGAGGTTACCAAGAGAGACATGGCTGACCCAAGACCTCCGGACACCTGAGGCGGCATCAGGCCAAATGTTGCCCCCCCTTACCCAGTGATGTGCCAGCTCCTGTTCCTTCCACTCCCCAGTGCTCTAGCTTGGCACTCTCTCCTCCTCCTCATTTCCTCTTCCTGTCTGTCCCTCTCTTCTTTTTCCAATCCAGGGAGTGGAAGAAAGAGGAGGAGCAGTGGAGGCAAATTGGCAGACAGAGATGGTGCCCCTCAGGTGCTTCAGGGCCTCATGGATGGGAGAGGGGAGGGTGGGGAGGAAATGGCTACTGCCCTGTAGGATTCCTGTCAGCTTCGATTTGGGATCTTATAATTTTATTTGATCACCATCTTTGGTTATGAGATACTTTGATATGAGTATCTTCTTTTTAAGTTACAAGATGGTAGGGGAGGGAAGGGTTACTAGGGAAAATATATGGAAATGGAGGTGGGAGAGGAACTACAATCATTACAAAGATAAATGTTTCCAGTTTTGGAATACAAAATAAAAACTGGTTTTGTTCAAAGTTTAATTAAAAAAGCCCATTAGGGTATTAACTGAAATTATGGCCAACATCTCTGCAACACAAAGAAAATAAATACACCAAATCTCCCTTTTGGTTGAAATAAATCCTAAACTCGTTTCATTTTTCTTGTGCTATCCACGACCAGAAGTGGCTTGTGTAACCACATTCCCTTCCCTTTCCAACTTTTCCCCCTTTCCAGCTTGTTTCCTGTTCTCAGACATTTGCAACAACGGTTAGGGCCTGTTCCCATGGATGCAAGAAGTTTATGGGACAAAGCAGGAGGAGGCACACATTTGTTGAGAATATGTATCTCCTGCTTTGTCCCATAAACTCGTTGCATCCATGGGAACAGGCCCTGACCCAGCCAATGGACCGTGTGCTCTTCTCATTACTGCTGGTTCTTTTCTAAACCTTGTGTGACATCCAGGTGAGCTTGCTATCCAGAGAAGAACATCTGGAAAAGCTCTTTTCTTGTCCGTGCTGCCTTTGCCTTCACTCTCCAGGCTAACTCCAAACAATTTTGTCCAATGCCACCCAGCCTGAAAAATCTCAAGAGATGTTAGGGTGTATATATGAATATGGATGCTGCCCAACAGTCCACACAAAGAGAATCCAAGTTGGTGAAAATGTGGATACCTTTCCAGCATGGATGTGTGTGTAAGAAGAGGCAACCTTTGCAAATGCAAAAATGTGTTAGCTTGTGACTAAAGTGATGAGGTGTATGGACAGAATGTTGGATTTGGAACTAGGAAATGTAGATTGAAATTCATGGACTTACTGTGTGGTCTTGGATAAGATACTACCAGCCTTTCTTCCTCATCTGTAAAATGGGAATAACAGTTTTTTTAAACATTACTTTTTAAGAGCTTGCCTGACTTTTTTTGGGGGGGGGGGTAATATTCCATGTGGTTTACAATAAAAACAAAAACAATTCTGTCCTCAAATAATTAGAAACACATTGAGTCTGAAACAATACCATATCACCACTTGGTAGCATGACTGCAAGTTTTGAAGCACCCTTCAACAGCAACACCAACATTTGTATTGGCTACAAAATAGGCTCTGACAGATTTCAGATGGTAGTTGGCTCCACTGTGTAGAACTTACAGTTGAAAAGGTTTTGTTTTGTGTCTCTGTCCATCTCATATCTCTAATTGAGGAGGCATTTTGGGCCTGCCCCCCAAATTTTAAGGATGAGATAGATAAGTTCATTTAGGGAGAATAGTAATGGCATTATATAGTCACCAGTTACTGTAAAAGCTATATATTTTATTTTTTTATTATTTTTCACATTTTTATACCACCCTTCCTCCAAGGAGCTCAGGGTGGTTTACATAGTTCCTTTCCTCCTTTTGTCCTCCCAACAACCCTGGGAGGTAGGTGAGGCTGAGAGATAATGACTGGCCCAAGGTCACCCACCAGGAAGCTTCGTGGCTGAGCGGGGATTTGAACCTGGATCTTCCGGGTCTAAGTCCGACTCCCAAACCACTACACCATCCTGGCTTCCCTATATAGACAGCCTAATCATATTCCTCAGAATATACTACTATATTATGAGTAGTATAGGATATGGCATACACCCTTGTGCATAGGCGCAACTAATGCTGTGCTGGAGGTGATCAAGGCCCACTGTTGTAGCCTCAGATCTGCTGGCAGACATGCCACATACTGGCGCAACGCTACGTTGACATCCTGCTGATCCAATGATAGCTGGCATAAACTCCCAAATGGGGTGGACATGTGGAATGGGACAAGGAGGAGATGACACCCCTCTAGAAGATGGCACAAGTGTCAGTCAATGCTATGCCAATGTGAGAGCTGGCATAGGAACCCCCCCCCCCTTGGAAACAATGGGAAGACACTAGAAAGTCTCCCAGCACCCCCTCTGCCCCACTCTCTTTCCTGCAATGGAATCTAGGATACAGACTACACTCTGCACCCAATCACAGAAACCAGCTCCAGTAACTCAAGCCTCTGCCAGGCTATTGGGATTCAGATGACAGAGCAAGTGATACGGGGCTATAACGTTCAGGCCTCATGCCGTGCATACTTATGCTCTAATCCTATCTCCCATCACTTGCACCGATGCAGCCGTGCCGGTAGAGCACATGCTACATTCAATGGTGGATAGGGGCAATTGAACCACCTGTAGGAGGTATTATTTACCCCCTGGTAGGCTGCCCAATCACCTATGGGTCTCCTGGGACCTATGACAGCTATTTTGCTGGTGTTCGTCTGAGGAGAGAAAAGGGGCAGGGCAGCTTGGAAAAGAGCCCAAAGTCACTGCCTCCAGATCCCCCCCCCCCGGTTCCTCTCCCAACCCTCCTCATTACACCCCATGCCTTCCCCCTCCCTGCCCATGAACTGCCTGCTGCACCAGCTTACCTGCTCCGGTGCAGGCCACCAGCCATGGCAGCAAGCCTCCTATGCTGCTGTCGCTTTGTGGTGGTGACTTGGAAATGGCCACCGGTGTTGGACTGCCACCATAAATCAATTTATGATGATGGGGCTCTGTCCCACTGGCGTTAGACAGTCTGTAGGATTGGGCTGTCAGAGTGCACAAACACATGGAAACCATGGTGATAAGAATTGTGGAGAAAGGGCATTTTGCAACACTTTGCACCAACAGTCTGCTTCCCTCACAATATGTATGGCAAGAGATTTTCTTAACATTTATCGTCTCCTGCCACAATGCATTGATGCTGCATATATCTGTCTCATGTCTCCAGCTCTCCCACCCCTGGAATTCTTCAGTATTGTCAAACGTGTCTTTCTATCATTCATGTTGCCTACCCATTCATTCCTTTTGTAGCAACTAATAGCAGTGAATGTCTGCTCTCTCTTGGTGAATGCCAGGTACTCCAACCATTGCCACTGTTGGCTAAGCACTCATCTGGAGCTCTTTTGTTTTGCAGGATTGCAGCATGGCCATGTGGGGCAGAACAGTTATATCTCACACAGTTCCACTGCAACCCCGAACAGGGGAGGAAAAGGTTATGCTCTCAGGTACCATACTCTCACCCCAACAGCACACTAAGGTGCTCCCAGGTACCACCACTCTCTTTCACACACACTGAATATGCATTCCTGTCAAGAGATGTCTGGCTATTTGTGTTTCTCTTTGCTCTCCCCAGGCTGCTGTCCAAGAAGGAAAGAGGACACAGGACCCTTCATATGGCCAGTCATGCAGACCAGAAGAGGATGCTGCTCTGTCTTTAAGAGTGTATCATAAAATTTTTGACTTGAACTCACATTGCTGCTTTGTTAGCAGATAGAGATCCCCTTTCCCTACTCTTGTTTGTTTCACCTCAGCTGACCTCCGGGTGGAACTATGCATGAGAGAGAGAGAGAGAGAGAGAGAGAGAGAGAGAGAGAGAGAGAGAACTGCATCCTGCCGGGGGGGGGGGAGTCCCAGAGGCCTCCTTGAGATACAGGAACTTTCATTCCCTTACTTTGGGGTAAGCCTCTGCTTCCCAATGGGTCTCCTTAGATCTATACCAGCCATTTTGCTGGCGCGGAACTGAGGAGAGTAAGGGAGAGGGAATAGGGGAAGGAAAAGGGATAGGCTCCTGGTGCACGCTGGTGCTGCCTGTATCCACCCCCTCCCTCCCCAGTTCCACCACTGCCCGTCGCTGCTCAGAAACTCCCCCATTCCTCTCCCTCCCTGTTTCATCCCCCCGCCTGTTGCCTTCCTCCTGCAATGGCTTTCAGAGGTGTTCCTACGGTGGGGGCGGTACTGTAAGTTGCACCCCATCCTAGTCCCCGTTTACAAGCTGGCACGAGGCAGCTCCGCCCCCTTGCCTTCTCCGCATGGAATGGCTCTGACGGCAAGGGGGCGGAGCTGCCTCATGCCGGCTTGTAAATGGGGACTAGGATGGGGTGCAACTTACAGTACCGCCCCCACCGTAGGAACGCCTCTGATGGCTTTCCTGCCTTAGTGCAGGTCGCCCTCTGCGTACTGGGGCTGCTGCCACCAATTGCGACTGCCTCCCTGAAATAGCTGCCAGTGTTGCGCTGCTGTTTGCAAAGTCATAAAGGCATGTATGCTGCCTTTATGACATTGCAAATCCCAGTTAGGATTCTCGGTCCTTTGTGTATCTTTAGTTTTGGTTAAGTGGCTCTTTCTTCCATCATCCAGATATATAATAAGCCAGGCCCAGGAATTGCAAGAGGTCTTCTCTGCATAATCTTGGGGGAAAAAGTTGTAAAAAGATTGGCAGGCATGGCTTAAATCTAAAATATCTTGTCATTGCAAGAAATTAGCTTACAGTAAACTGCATTGACCTTGGATCTGTGTGCAAACCCTTGCTTAGCCACAGATTTCTGTTCTACACATTATACCGCAACAACCTCGGTATATTGTACACTCAGGAACTGTACACTCCCCAGGAAGCTGTAGCTAACTCTAGTCCTCTGATGAATGCCCCTGTATGCTTTCAATACCTCTTTGGTGCAGTCACATGTTAAAGGTCTGCACATGGACTCTTAAGTCTGCACCTAAAAATATAGTGTGAGGAGTGATGACTTTACATAAGAACATCAGAAGAACCTTGCTGGATCAAGCCAAAGGCCCAAAGGCATCGCTCCGGTAGGGGCGGGGCCGTATGTTTCGCTCCGTCCTAGTCGCATTTACAAAGCGAGCAGGAGACGGCCCCGCCCTCTCACTATCGGAGCCATTCCCTTGCGGAGAAAGCAGCAGGCAAGAGACCCTGCCTGCTGCTTTCTCCGCATGGGAATGGCTCCGACAGTGAGGGGGTGGGGCCTCCTCCTGCTCGCTCAGTAGGGACTAGGACGGAGCTAAACTTACGGCCCCGCCCCTACCGGAGTGACGCCTCTGCAAAGGCCCATCTAGTCCAGCTTCCTGCAGAGGCGTCGCTCCGGTAGGGGCGGGGCTGTAAGTATCGCTGCGGTCATAGTCTCTTTACCGAGCGAGGAGGAGGCAGCCCCGCCCCCTCACTGTCCGAGCCAGTCCCCTACGGAGAAAGCAGCAGGCAGGGTCTCTTCCCTGCCGGTTTCTCCGTAGGGGACTGGCTCGGACAGTGAGGGGGCGGGGCTGCCTCCTCCTCGCTCGGTAAAGAGACTATGACCGCAGCGATACTTACAGCCCCGCCCCTACCGGAGCGACGCTTCTGGCTTCCTGTATCTCACAGTGACCCCACCAGATGCCTCAGGGATAGGCTTACCATATCCAAAGGGGGACAAGGTGCCTACACCTTTAACCATTGTAAAAAGAGGGAATTTGGGCAGGTTCAGCTTGTTGCACCCTTCCATTATGAGCTGCACCTGCCCAAACTCTCATTTTTTACACTGGTTAAAGGTGTAGGCACCCTGTTCCCCTTTGGATATGGTAAGCCTACTCAGGGAGTACACACTCTTTGAGTCACTCTTTGGACTGTGTATAAAACAATAGCTCTTCAAAGACTGGGAGGTGGTATTGCAGAGCCATTACTGTCCATGACCAATGTCATGGGATTCTTGTGACAGTGAACAAAGCCAGAATTCTAAAATCCGTTGTACTGTGAATCCTGGATTGAAATGGTAGCTGGACTAGATTATTTTTTCCAGGACTTTTCTAATTCTAGCCCTATGCAATATCAGCTGGAGGGGGGGGGGGAAATACTGTCTAGATACATGACAGCTGCAAGCTTATATAGGTTCTTGCTCCCACTACAGCTTTCAGAGTCTGCTACAGCTTGAGTGGCTGGTTCTTCACAGGACTGTAGGCAGGAGACTGAGAATCAGCCCTCTTAGTATTTATAATTCTGGCCTCGGTTCTATATAAAGATGTCCTGTGGTGAACGTTGTGTTTGCAGATCCCTCCTCTGCCATGATAAGATCTGCAAACCTACTCTGCTTAACTGCAATCCCAGCAGCCATGGGTTTGTATAAGATGGAAAACAACAAAGTGCAAGGCAAAAATAAAAAAAGCTTAATTGTAAAAGTTTCATGGCCAACGATGATCACAAACTGGGTTGAACCCATTTTAACCCAGTCTGTGAAGCTTAATTGTCTTCAAAAATACAAAGACTAAGGCTTAAAATACCCCCACCTCAAAGCTTCCAGATCAAAGCTGTCCACATGAAGAGAAGGCGAAATTGATCATCAAACGATTGGCCCAACCTCCAAGACCAGCTGAAATAATCACGACAAAAGCATGGTGGACAAGGAATAGCAACAAGAAGGAAGAACTGAAAGGGGAAGCTCCAAAAAGTGTGGAATACAGTTCTTGCCGAGATGGCTATAAGTGCTTGAATCCCAGTTAAGATCTGAGTCTCCCACAAGTTTTTTGAGAGAACGACACAGGGAGGACTAGAGCAAAGCATTTGCAGGCAATAAACAAGCCCACTGTTTGCAGCCGTCATGGTAGGGGAGAGAGGGGAGTCAACCAGAAGCAGTGTAGAAGGGGATGTTGCTAGAGTAGCTGCCAGGTACTTTTTGCAGCTCTCTCAGTGGAACTCCAGATCATATCCTCTACTGCTTAGTGTCATTGTCTGAGCCAGACTAAGCCCTGGCCTGGATTAAGCATCCATAGAAGCCACCCGCCCTCCTCCACTGTTAAATCATCTACAGTATTCCTAGAGTGGGAATCCAACTATCAGCTTGAATTACAGACACTGATTTCTTCTATATTCAACAGTAATTGAATCCAGCCTTTTCTTAGGACTCATCCCTTTTGATTTAACAGAAGCTCTCAAATGTAAAGGACATGCTTATCAAATCTCCTGGCAAGCATGGGTTGGAAATCACAAGAACATGGGATTTCTCATGCTTCCTGCTTATGACTGGGCCTGGAAGAGATCCAATACCACCATTTCTCATAGTGCGTCAGCACACTGTTCTCGGAACAAGAAGTTGCCATAACTGTTGTCATTTATTATAGGGGCTTACCACAGGGCTGGTCTTTGAGCAGTGGGCTGGGGGCGGCAGCAAACTGGCAGCCTGCTAACTGGTAGCTTGCTGGGCCGTGGTGGGGAGCAGCAGCAGCAGCAGCAGGATTTGTAAAATGGCCCTGGGGGGAGAAGGGGATGGTCTGCTGCTTCTGCTGCTCCCCACTGCCTCCTGGTAAGCCAGCCAGGAACCCAAGGCTCAATGGAGAGGCTTACCGGAAGGCAGTGGGGAGGAGACTCAATGCTTTAGGGGTTGTCCAGGGATGGAGGTGGGCCGTTGCATGGGCTTCTAGCTTGAGCCTTACCAGGTCGAACCTGTGGAGCCACTCCTTTAAAGTTAGAATCTGCATGCTTTGCAATGTAGGGATACCAACCCAGAGTAAAAAAAGGGGGAACCTTTTGACACAGTCCCCAAGGGATGCCTTTAAATTGCTCTGATGTTCAGAGGCTTACAGTTCAATCTTATGCATGTCTACTGAGAAGTAAGTCCCATTGAGTTCAATGGACCCAATGCCTAGGTAAGGGTAATTAGAGTGCAGCCTAAAGAAAGAAAAGGTGTTAATGCATGTTGTATTTACTTCAGCCTTTTGAAATATCTTCTACTGTCTACTTAAGTATAACTAATGGCCCAATCCTATTTACCCCCAGTGCTGGCGGAATGTGGGTTCCGCCAGCACGTTGTCGTTAAAAGTGCCATAAAGTGCTTTGCGACAGCATAAGTACTAGGAGTACTACCAAAATTGCTGGTGCAGGTCCAAGTAGAGCCATTTGGGAAGCAGAGGCTTACCCCTGGGCAAGGGAACAAACATTCCCTTACCTGGAGGAGACTCCCAGGACTGCTCCCCTGCACTCTGGTGGCACAGCTGCATCAGCGTGGGGGGCTGTGAGACACGTTTCCTAGTAACAATTCATCTGTGTCCATGAGTTGTGGCCCCTAAGGAAAACTGACTGGATATTTCTGATATGGATTTCTTTTGGTATATCCAGTTCCTGAGTTTTTCAGCACCAGAATTAAGGCCAAGTATTTGAATGCTCTGAGCAGCCATCAGTCATTCGTGGTTGAGCCCCAACACTCAGATTTTCATAAGTGTTCAACATGTTAAGAAACAGAAATGGATTGCCTCAAAAATTATTGTCATCTGTATTTGCTCAATTTCCTGATGCTCCCTTCTATATGGAACATCCTGAGTATTTACTTTGCCCTTTTCTCTTGTTTTCCCTTTACTTACACAGATGAGTCCTGAGTATTTACTTTGCCCTTTTCTCTTGTTTTCCCTTTACACAGATGAGTGTATCTTTCCAGAGGGGGGGGGGGGAAGACCATTGACATTTTTCATACAAAAAACATGAAAGAATGTTGCATGCAAAATGTGGTTGAAAAATTGCAAAAAGGTTTGTGTTTATAGCCATTTTTCAAAACTGTTTTTAACCTCTCAGAAAGCTCATATAAATTGTGCTACACTAAGAACCAAATACCTGCCTTACTGGGTCCCAAGACCCACTTGGCCCAGTGTGCTATCTTGAAAGGCGATCTCTTCTAGAGAGCCCAGCATCCTGCTTCTCACCTGCTTTCAGGATTTGCTGGGGACAGAACCCAAAACCCATGATTCCGTGCATAGCTGCCCCTGTGGTGAGCAACCAGAACTACAGAACTGCATTTTCCTAGACAGTGAAGGGATCCCAGTTACCAAAGGTGTCTCTACCCTTTCAGATTGGCCAATCGGCTCTCCTCACCAGGAAAGATGATAAAAGCATCCTATTAGGCTTTGACTTTGCCTTGGTACTGGTACTCTTTTACAGATGCTGACTTGACCTCCTGGCTCCCTCTTAATGGCTCTGCTTATCAAGAGTGTTGCTTGCCTCAGAGGATAATGCCTGGCTGAGAGAGGTCTGTGATAAGATAGTAGGCAGTCATTCAGCCCACTACCAGTTCAACCGAGGAACAAATGCATGGACTAGTCTGGCTGATTGACTTGTCTGTGTAGTGGCAGCAGGCAGGTCATAATGGATGTATGCAGCCTTCCTGAATGCACCCCACAAAAAATGCTGCCCCACAAAAAATGCTGCCACCTGCATCTTATTAAGGGACATATCTTCCCAGTGTGCACACATTCACATTTACTACCTATTTACAACCTATACTCTATGACTTTCACATGAGAGTTCATAGTAAGGATGCATGTGCTGTGACAGTTAATCCCAGTGCACTATGAGCAAAACTGGCTTTGCTAGTGTTTTGTTTCTTTTCTGATTGTGCACCTTCTCATTTGGTCAGCATCAGTCAGTCAAGAGAGCAAACCTCTTCCAGGGCCTATAAACGTCTGGTGGGTTCGCAAGCAACTCTATCATGCAGTGTATTGCAGAGTATTTCATTTGTGATATATGGTATATAGAATATAGTCGGATTTTGTCCTGTGCCATAAATATGGCTAAGACCCTGGTCTTGTTTATTTGTTTCTTTGTGCAAGAGATTGAAGTATGGCAAGAATCAAAATGATCTGGCAGGTGTCCACCTGGCACATATTCCTCTTACTTCACATTTCCCATACTCCACCCATTCAACTGAATCATAGAAACTAGAGATCGCAAAGGTCCAGAAGGTCATGCAGTCCATCCACATGCCAGTGTGGGATTGTTGTTCCCTGCACAGAGGTTTGGCCAGTCCAACCTTAAGTGACTCAACCTGTGGGGTTTCCATCATTTCCCTTGGGGAGATTATTCCACAGGACTCATGGACCTCACGGTTAGGAATATTTTCCTTTGCTCAGTTTCATCCTGTTTCTCTCATTCATCCCTCTTCAGCGACTCCCTGAGTGATGGGGCTTCTTTTTTTGGATGATCATCAGAGAGTTACATGGTGTTTGGTCCCTTGTCCTCCAGCTAAATGGACATGGAGCCAGAATTAATAATTCTCTTTTCAAACCTTATGTTGATATTGTATTTATTAAAAAACAAAGCCAAAATAAAAGAAGTGTTAAACCAAAATTAAAATGGGAGGCTGAAACCCATGCTCACTCTCCAACAGGGAAGTCCTTTGCCAGATTTAATCTCCAAGTTAATTTCCAAAGCTAACAAAGCTTCACAAGTGAAAGGATATAACAGAATTATTCATACAGAGATGAAAAACAATCAATCATACAATCCCCCTCCTTCAGTTTGAAGTGGTGCAGTCAAGTAACAGTTTTGCCACCTCTTCTTTTGTTGTGTCAACTAACAGTGCAATCCTATCCGACTTACACCACCAGTGTAACCAGCGGGGGAGGGCAGGGCGGGAGGCTTTGGAGGGAATATTTAAATCCCCTTTGAATTCCCCTTTGGAGGAGATTTGAATCCCCTTTCCATTCTGGGGCCTCCCACTCTCGCTGCACCGCTGGTTACACCGGTGGTGTAAGTTGGTTAGGATTGTGCTGTAAGTCTCAGCTGGAGGTGGGGTTTGGTGGGGTGCATCCAATTTCTGTGAACGATGAAATGAAAACAAGACCTGCTAGATCTTTGGATGAGATGGATCTTTGAAAGAAAAGAAAGCTTGTAAACGTTAGAGCTGCTACTTCATGAGAATTTATGAAGCTAGAAAGTGTAGGAGAATTTGAGGTGTCTGAAGGTATGTGGAGCATATTGGAACAGAAAATCCTTCTAAAGTCTGAGAGTTGTAGGGGTGGGAGAAGAATGCACATTGTAAGAAAGTAAAGAGTTGGTACTTAGTTTCTCATGCTGTCATAACTTTTGGCTGCATTGCTTCATAGAACGAGAATCTGGGAGCCCCATTCTAACCCCCCTCTCTGCTGACAGAACTAGCATTCTGATGACAGGGAGGGCTTTATGGCCGTCGCACATGGCCTGCTGGCAGCACATAGCTTTGTTGCCAGCTGACTGGCAGCAAGGCCAGAGCAGCCCCGCGTGCAGCGAAGGACCACCAAAGGACTGCTGATGACAGTAAGTCAGCTGGGGGAGGTGGGATGGGGCAGGGGAGGGCAGAATGAGGGTGGAGCGGGGGGAGGGCGGATTAGTGTAGTAATGGGGTGGAGGGAGGGCGAATCTGGTCCAGGAAAGGGTGGGTAGCCGCCAAATCCAAACCCTCTTCCCAGACCTACTCCTGCTGCCTGGGTCCATGCAGACCTGTGCCAGCAATTTTGTGGATGCAAGTAGACCCCTCCATGGAGGCTTACCCTTGGGTAAGGGAACGAATGTACCCAAGGAGACATCCAGGATGCCCCCCCCCTCATGATGCAGCATGAAGATTGGGGCATAAGGCTCATTGAAATGAATAGAAAAAACGTATTATAGCTTAGTGATGACTTATGTGACCTAGATCAGGGGTGTCAAACTTGTTTCATACAGCAAGTTGAATAGCATTTATGGTGCCTGCCAAGGGGCAGAAGTGATGTCACTAAGCAGGTGATGACCAGAAATAAGCACTTTTTACTCCCTTAGGAACTCAGCTGCAAACAACTGAAGGGAAAATATGCAAATATTTTCAAGATATGGGACAGCCCAATTACCATGCAGGCCACCCTTTCAGCAGTGCTGCTTCTGCCAAGGCATCACTTTGAAGCTCAACAGCTAAGACCTGTAGAGTGATGCCTTGGCAGATGTGGCACAAAGTGATGCCTTGGCAGATGTAGCACAGCTGAAATGGAGGCCCATGTGATAATTGGGCTCTCCCAGCACCTCGGCAGCGCCTCCCTTTCTCACCCTCTTCCTCCATGCCATTCCTTGCCATCTGAGTCCTCATTCCATTTCTCCCTCCCGGCACCTTGGCAGTAGCAGCGCTGCTGAAAGGATTGCCTGAATGATAATTGGGCTCTCCCAGCACTGCTCTTCAGCATGTTGCTTCTGCCTATGTGTCACTTCATAGTTGAGCAGCTGAACATGGTGCTGGGAGATTCCAATTATCACGGGGGCCAGATAGAGGGCTTCTGCGGGCCGTATACAGCCCGCAGATTTGACACCCATGAACTAGATGATCTCTGGTGCTGTCAAAGCACCCAAAATTTGTCAAGCAAAGAGCCAGATATTTATTATTTCCTTAATGTACAACCACCTTTCTGAAACAACTCACCATGACAAACCATAATCATATTCTTATCAAAGCAATAGTATATGATAAATGAAACAGGCTGTACAAAAGAAATGCAAGCAAGAGCAAGCATATTGGCTTCTCCATCTGAACTTGAGTAACAAGTTTTCATTATTTGCTCAGGTGGACTTGTGAAGATATCCAAATGCCTGACTGTAGCAGGAGATCGGTTTCCCAGGTTTTCCTCCTTTGCAAGAGGTCTGGTGTGTGCTTTGGCACCCCTGGAAACTCTGCAGGAGTCTGCATGTCAATCAGTTGTGATGAATGTGTGAGAAATGATAAACTGGAAGGCGAAATCCAGCATTGGATATGAGACTGCACAGCAAGTGCTGGAGAGAAGTTGATAGTAGAAAGGGAAAAAGAAGGGAACACGGATATAGTATTGAGGAGCTGAATAGAAGCTGTGGGGGGACAGACCAGTGGTAATTGGGACTTCTTTACTATTGGTTGACTGCATGCTTCTTGCCTCTTCTTGGGCAGAAACAAATTTGTATGAACATCACGGGTGGTTCAGGGATAGAAGAAGGCTTCCAGTGATGTTACAAGATGGCTGCTTGAGAGATAGGTGGTTGCATCTCCCAGCCTCAGATTTCATTGGTCTTAAGGGCTTTGGGCAGGCATTTAATGGTTGTGTTTAACAAATATGGGGAGATTTAAATTCAATACAGTACATACTTTTAGTGTTTTCCTAGGTATTTTGTATATTGTGTTCCAGTGTGATTGTCCATCCCAAGTATTAAGGATGAGGCAGAGTAGGGAAATTAATTTTCAGTGGCATCTGGGAACTGGTGCATTTGGAGAGAAAATTAACTGAAAAACTGATTTTTTGAGGGATACCTGAACTTCGGGAGGATGGTGTCCTGCCCTTTCCCTAAGCTGGTCTCCATGAGGACATGTTGGGTCAAGGTGAGGTGAGATGAGGTGAGGCTGGAGGTACAGTACCACAGAGAGCTCCAACAGGATCCAGAACTCAGCTGAGGCCTTAAGTATCCTAAGGTCTAGTCACTGGATATCTTGTGTTTTAAAGAAATACTTTTAAAAGGAAATCCTGGAGACTGTATTCCTTCCTCCCAGAAAATCTCTTCTGGTTCACTGCTGGAGTTTGTCAGCAGGCACAGAGGAGACCAGAGTCCCTGGTATGGATGGGGTTCATTCTTCAGAGGAGTCAGGTTTGGGGGTTGAAGACTCTAAAGACTGTGACACACCGGCTGCGCTCCAGCATGGTGCATAGAACAGTGAGGGCAAGTGGCGCAAAGATCTCGGTCTGTCTTGTGTCTTCTAACATTGCGCAGCAATGCAGGAGAGCTGCGCTGCTGTGCGAGCAAAGTTGGACAATTGAATTTCGGCCAATGAGAGGCCGTGTTTGGTGCAGTGGGGCGGTCGAGTTTGAAAAGACTTGATTCTGATTGGCTAACAGAAAGCAGGGGATGGGGCAGGATGTCTTACACTTCTCTGTGCGACTTCCTTCAATGTAGACAGGAAGCAGTGCGGTGCGAAGCAAAGGCCAGCTTTGCCTCGCCTTGTGCCGTACTGTGCTGCAGCCGGTGTGCCACAGCCTTAAAGGTTCTTGATTGTAGGGGTTTGATGTTTCAGCCTCAGACCTCATCTCTGCCTTGTATTCCATTTGTGGCCTTGGGCAAGTCACTTGCTTCTCAACCTCACTAGTTTTGCCTTTTAGAAGAAGGATGTTGCAGCAGTAAATGTGAGATTTTGTGGTCATGTTTCTTTCCATGTGGTCCAACACTGAGAGTGGTCAGACTAATGCTTTCCACTAGCTTACAATCACGGCATAAAGGCAAAAACATTCCCATTGTGTATGTTCTGAGGTTTTCATGACAGGTACATATCTTTGAATTAATAAAAGGAAGCGATTTCCAGGTTGTTCTGGTCATTTTACTCAGTTAACAAGAGAACAAGGGGTTGTCCTAACATTTCGCTCCTTAACCATGAGGAGCATTATCAAAGGTGCAGTAACTTGCTGTCTGCTCTAGTTCTTCTTAGCACAAGTTGTTAACAGTTGGAAGATTAACTGCTGCCTTTGCCAATCTTCCAACTGTTAATCTTCCAACTGTTAACAACTTGTGCTAAGAAGAACTAGAGCAGACAGCAAGTTGCTGCACCTTTGATAATGCTCCTCACGGTTTAGGAGCGAAACGTTAGGACAACCCCTTGTTCTCTTGTTAACTGAGTAAAACGACCGGAACAACCTGGAAAATGCTTCCTTTTATTAATTCAAACTTTCCCATTGTTCCCCCCCCCCCCTGCATCTAGTCTTCAGATGCATCCTGCCTATGAGCATGGAACCAATGTTTCATGCAGCAAATGTGGCTGATAGAAAGATGCTTCCATGTCTTTTCTTCCCACTCCCTGGATTGGAAAAGAAAGAGGGTGACAGAGTAGAAGAGGAAGTGTGGAGGAGAGGAGAGTGGTGGAGTGCAACAGAGTCTTACACATTGTGTGTGTGTGTGTGTGTGTGTGTGTGTGTGTGTGTGTGTGTGTGTGTGAGAGAGAGAGAGAGAGAGAGAGAGAGAGAGAGAGAGAGAGATGTTCTAGGCTGTGCTTTTAATATTTTCTGCAGTTTTTGTTCTTGATTTGTTCAGCTTTTATGCTCTTTTAATGACACGCTATGTGTTTTCTATACCCAAGTTGATTACAGGTTTACTAAACCAATAACATACATGACAGCAGTAGATTAAAAAGCAAGTGTAAGAAAACTGCAGTGCTACAGCAGAGAACAATTTCAGGGAAAAAAACCTCACACACACTAACATGAAGGTGTCAAATTGCAATGTATATTATTACCCTAACACCATCTGGCTACAGCATGCTAAGCAGCTGAAGTATGAATGCCACTGAACTGATCTTTGCAGAGCCCCTTGCCCACTGCCTTAGCAAAAACCAGTTGCATGCAAAATGTCCTGATTCTCTCTCTCTCTCTCTCTCTCTCTCTCTCTCTCTCTCTCTCTCTCTCTCTCTCTCTCTCTCTCTCTGAGAGAAGAATGCATTTGGCAATTTTCATCTGTGTGTGCACACGCATGTGTGCGTCTCTGTCTTTGTGCACACGCACCACTCTCCCTCTCTGTGTTTGCACTCACTTTATACCATCTGCGGTGAGGTCATCGGAGCTGGTCAGCCGAGTGCATTTGCAGCAGAAGTGCTGTGTACTCAGGTGCAACTTTCTCCTCTGAAGTAATCTGTCAGCCCTCAGCCAAGTCCCTCGCTGAGGGGAACTGCTCTTCTCTTCTATAACACCTTGGCGTTATTCCGTTCTCATGAGGCCAAGCAACAGGCAAGTCAAAAGTGCACAAACATGGAATGAATTATCTCTGCTGAAGTGTTCAATTATACCCAGAAAGTCTCCCTTTTC
This sequence comes from Plestiodon gilberti rubricaudatus, assembly GCA_026170595.1. Taxonomy (NCBI): domain Eukaryota; kingdom Metazoa; phylum Chordata; class Lepidosauria; order Squamata; family Scincidae; genus Plestiodon; species Plestiodon gilberti. The sequence goes on from JANXHW010000001.1 coordinate 207,102,692, forward strand.
TTTCTTGGGGCTTTTTTTTTTTTTTTACCCTTAAGGGATCTTTCTCTCTCTTTTCCTTTTAAAGCCATCATAGTTATTTTCCTTGCAGGGAATGTATAAGGGACGTGATAGATGGGTTTTCTTATTTCTCAAAACAATAAATAAACCCATCAGTCCCAATCTTCTGATCTGCCAATTGCTTGATCTCAGAGAAGCCCATTGCAACTTTCTTTTGGAGAAGGAAAACTGTTCTGGGGGAATGCAATGAGGCATCTAAAATTCCTTGTGCATTTACAGGCAATCCGACCAACTTCATCACTGTAGGGGGTCCTCCAATTAGAATCTCCAGCCACTGTGTTATACAAGTGTTAATTAGCTAGCACCAAGAGCCACCCAGAAAGATCATTTCAAGAGTCAGGGTGGGAGCTATTTGTTGAATGATAACACCACATGACTGAAATAGTGCTAAGGTTGCATCACTCTTTCCATTATGAATCCCAAGTCTGCTTGGGCTGAGAGTCTTTAGCAGCCTGAGAATGACGGATATTTCTTTTCAAATATTGTGTGAAATATCTGGAGGCCGGTTGGAATCCCAGAATGGTAGTCGACAAGAAACGCTGGAGCCTTTGTTTTATTTCGCAGTGCCCAAACCTCTTGATAAACTGGGTCATTTTCGTTCTTGCTTTGTAGACCAATTATTAGTCACAAGACAATAACCTCTTAGAATAAAGGATCTCTTAGGATCAAAGTAGACAATTAAACATGCTTAAACGTGTAAACATCTCTTCTGTACTGGGTTTCTGTTTAGAACTAGCAGCTGGGAGGGGGCAATTCAGTTGCTGAGTATAGAGAAAGAAGTTTGACCCTAGTGCTGTTTCCTCACTGACTGCCAGCACTCGCACCACTGAAGCTGCTATTTACCCCTGAAGGTGGCAGCACAGAGCACCTTTGGAGAGCAGTTTTTGGCAGGAACCTCCTCTCCACACAAATTGCAGTCTCAGTATGGACTGGATGCCCCCCCCAACCCCCCCCCCAACCCATGGCTGCTCTTTCTAAATAAAGAACAAGCATGGGATTGACAATAGCATGTTTAACATATCACTTATGACCCAATCCTATCCCTCCCCAACACACGTGATACAGCGGTGCCAACAGAGCACACACCGCATCCGGCGGGGGGGGGGGGGGGGAACAGACAGCCTGAGAGAGGTAAGTAAAAATATTTTTTACTTACCTCCCTGTAAGCCATCTGGCTGCCAATGGGTCTCCTCAGACCTATGCCAGCTAAGTCAGGAACCTCAGGGGGCATGTCGAGCCAGAGAAAGGGGGATAGGATCCCAGCATGCACAATTGTTGCTGAGATCCACCCCCTTCCACTCTCAAAATGCCCCCTGCCCACCTCCCCCACTACCACCTTATCTGCTCCAGCACAGTCTGGGTGAGTCACTGGCATGTACATGGTTCCTCCAGCTGTTTGTGCCAGTGATCCTGCAGTGCATGACAGCAACAGAGGCGTCACTGGAGTGTAGCGGGGGGGAGGTGGGCCGCCGGGGGGGTGACACGCGTCAAGGGGTGACGCGCATCACCCCCGCTGTTGCCGGCTCCGCACGAGGCCTGGAAAAGGCCTCGGAGCGTCTGGCCTGGCCCGGCCGGCGGTCCGGGGCCTTCTGACGAGGCCCAATGCGTCCATATGTCATTTATTAGGTTTTTCGCGCATGCGCACAAAGTTTCTAAGGGCAAGAGGGCAGCCCTTGCCCTCAGAAACGTTGTGCGCATGCGTGAAAAACCTAAAAGATGACGTATTAATGCATCATGCCTTGCCAGAAGGCCCCGGACCGCCGGCCTGAGTGGACGCTCGGAGCCGGCAGCAGTGGGGGTAAGTCGTTGGCGCTGCCAAAGGCGCCGCCGCAAATGTTGGGGTGTGTGTGTGCAGGGGGTCACTGGGGTGACATGCACCGATGTCACTCTAGGACGGGGGGTGACGTGCGCCCCCTGCTATAGGGTGACGCGCGCCCTAGTGACGCGAATGGACAGCAATACACCTTTTGCAGTGCTGCACAAGTTCATATGAAGGCGGATCACAAAATCTGCCGCTGGAAGCCCAAGATTGGTTGGGGCTGTTAGTTTGACTCTTAGTTGAGAATATATTGTTGGGCGTATTTGACCATATGAAACTCTAAAACAGTGGTTCTCAAAGTGGTGGGTCGTGACCCACCATTGGAACCAAAAGCTGTCCTCTTAAGGGGCACGGAAAGCATGGCAGCGGTGGCAATCTGGGGATCGGCGCCATGAAAAAAGTTTTAAAGTGCAATTTTCATACTTACTGGGGTTCCTGGAGCCCTCCAGAGAGTTCGGGGAGGCCTACGCTACCTTCCGCATCCCCCTCCCCGAGGTTCAGATCGCTGCTCTGTGGTGATTTATGACCACTTTCAGTTTTCTTGTGTTTGTTTCACATAGTTGCCCTCTTCCAAGGGATCTGCCTTTATCCTTGCTCTACTCAAAAAGATATTCCTTGGATATGTGTGTTGTATGAGTGTGATGAAGGGACCTGAACCCTGCATGCAGGGACTCCTAGCAGTTCTTAGTTTTTGCCCCTTTGCTGCTGATGCCACTGTAGCTCCTGTAGGAGGTGGAGTCAGAAGCATCATTGGGGTAGGGGTGGGGGGCCCGTGGGCCCCAGGGTGGGGGTCAGACGTGGCAGCGAAGGGGCGCACTTGCCTCCGGGATGCGTCTCCTCCGCCTCGCTCGTCTTGGCGCTGGGCCCTCCCGCCCGTCCTGGAGCCTGTACGGCTCCAAAATAGTAAGTAAAGCGGTGTGTGTGGGGGGTGTAATTGGAGCTGCGCCATGCACGCTCGTGATGCTGATGTCACGCCCGGATCACGTGGGGGCGTTGCGTCGGCGCCCCCCCGAATCGCCACTGGATGGAGTTGTTGGGGCACAATGGTACCGTATTTTTTGGACTATAAGACGCACTTTCCCCCAAAAAAACGGGGGGGGGGAAGCGTGCGTCTTATGGTTGGGGATGCTTCGGGAAGGCCTGTGGGGGCTTCGGGGAGGCCTGCGCGAGCCCCCACAGGCCCCCCGATGTTTAGTTCGGCCGAAAATAGTGATTTTCGGCCATTTCCGGAATGGCCGAAAATCGCTGTTTGGGGCCGATGGGAGGCCAGCAGAGGTTCGCGCAGGCCTCTCCGATGTTTACTTTGGCCCCAAACAGCGATTTTCGGCCATTCCGGAAATGGCCGAAAATCGCTATTTTCGGCCAACCTGAACATCGTAGAGGCCTGCAAGAGGCTCGCGCAGGCCTGCGCGAGCCTCTGCAGGCCCCCCCCCGATGTTCAGGTCGGCCGAAAATTGCAATTTTTGGCCATTTGGGGCTGACCTGAACATCGTAGAGGCCTGCAAGAGGCTCGCGCAGGCCTGCGCGAGCCTCTGCAGGCCTCCCCTATGTTCAGGTCGGCCGAAAATAGCGATTTTCGGCCATTTCCGAAAATGGTGGAAAATTGAGATTTTTGGCCGAACTAAACATAGGGGAGGCCTGCAGAGGCTCGCGCAGGCCTCCCTGAAGCGCCCCCAAGCCCAGGTAAGTGAAAGTCTTTTTTTTTGTATTTTATGCTCCATAGGAGCATTTTTTTTTTTGTATTTTGTATTTTTTTTTTGTATTTTGTATTTTTTTTTTTGTATTTTGTATTTTTTTTGTATTTTATGCTCCATATTGTTGTTGGTTTCCCTCTTTGGATACTGCTGAAGACAGTGCTGGTCTAGATGGAGCTTTGGTCTGATCCAGCAACACAGTCCTGATATTGTGTTACTTGAGGCCCTGAGACTCAGTGGGATAAGGGATAGACACGTACAAACAGGCCAACAAACGTTTTCCCTCTGCCAATTCTTGTACACAGAATCAGGACCATGTGTGGTCTCAATCCCCAAGTGTTGTCACTTTCACTACCTTATTATTCAGTACACACACATGCACTGATAAAGTGATAAGATCTACATTCCAAAAAGTACAGTACTGGACTTCGAAAAACGTAGAGTTGCCAGATGAGCTTCATCATTAGACATAAATTCAATAGACTAGCAATCCTGTGCACATAATGAGAAATCACTAGGCCAATAAAAAAATTGCAGTTAGAGAGCATTGATTACACACGTTTGTACGTCTAGGTACACCGCAGACATGCTCACACACAAATATAAATAGTGGGGGGTCCTCAGTGCATAGTCCGCCTTTGAGTTAGTCCAAAACAAACCAAAAAGAGAACCTTAAAGGGGGATTAAAGATTTATACTGGTGGTGAGGAGGAGGGTCTCTGGAGACAATGGCTAATAGCACAGTTTAGTGAGCGAGGGGAGAAAGACAGAAAACTGCATGCTAATCTCTAATGAATAGGCCATAGGATCAGACCTCCCTGAAAGCAGGTTATCCCACATCTGCCTATCGGGGTGGGGATGGAAGAATTCCCTGAGCTTTGTAAGCATTGAGGTTTGGCCACAAGTGGAGACAAGATACTTCACTACATGGCCTGGTTTGGCCTGACTAATGTAGCATATGTCATCCTATTAACATTCATGATTTTTTTTGTTTGTTGTACTTAAACTAAGCTCATGTGTTGTGCTAATCAGCATGGAGTGGGAAACCCTGGTGCTGGTCCTCCTTCCTTTCCTCTCATCTGCCCCAACACCAGGGCCAAAATCAATAGATTTCACTGTCACCACAAGGACAAAGCCGGGCACAGAGAGACCATCTTCAAAAGCCTTCCCCTCCCCCTTATGTGGAGAATCCCCCCCCAATCCTATCCAATAGTGTGTAGCCAAGAGTCCAGGAGGACTGAGACAAGGCTCTGATTGAGTTCAAATGATCACAGACAGACAAAGCGTTAAAATGTAGAAAGTGTTTATTTAAAATTGTGTATGTGTGTGTTTTCAGCCCAAGCCTATCCAGCATGCAGTGCCACAGACAGCCTAGCAGAAGTAAGTAAAAACATTTTATTTTTATCTCCATAGGTCGCCTGGCCGTCAGTGGGTCTCCTCAGACCCACCTAAGTCCAAGGAGAGTCAGGGGACAGGTCCAGGCCAAGAAAGGGGGATAGGACCTGGTGTGCACTTCTGCTGCTGAGATCCACCCCCTTCCATCCCCGAATCTCCCATGATCCGCCCCCTGCTGCCACCTTATCTGCTCCAATGTGGCCTAGGTGGGCTGTTGGCAGGTGCATGGAGCCTCCAGCTGATTGCACCAGTGGCTCTGGAGTGTCTGACAGTGACACACCTTTTGTGCCACCATAACTGGACTTATGGCAGTGGATTGCAAGATCTAATGCCATAAGCCCAGGATAAGATTGGGCCATTTGTGTGTGTGTGTGTGCGCGTGCATGTGTGCGTCTCTGTAGGCGATTACAGGCAAACTTAAAAGCAAAGTAATTCCCTAACATGCCTAAATTTCACTGTCCCCTAACTGTACATGCTTCAGTATCAGCTTGAAGGGTTCATTGTACCTCTTTGATCTCCAGGGAGGCGGGTGAGAACTTGACCACACACAGATGTGTTCCCTGAAAGAGCCAAGCTGGAACACACACAAACATCCTTGGGCTTGACCTTAAGAAACCCAGGTTCGATGACGTAATTGGCTTGTCTAGTTGGATGGTTTATATCATACATGGATACCTGTCCTCTGACCTGGGCAGGAGGGCTCGGATGCCAGCCAGTCAGTTGGCACATGCCAATCCTAGTGAGGAGAGCTGGCTAGGGCCTATTGTTCTTCAGGAAACCATACAAAGTGAAAGGGAATACACAAAACAACGTGTCAGTCTGCCTGGCCATGCAATTTTTCTGAAATGATGCTGCTTTCAAAGAGTCTCAGGGAAGTCTCTTTCCAACTGAATCTTATGCTGAGACTTTCCCTAAGGGAAACATATGGGAAAAAGAAGGGAGCAAAGGGAGCTCAGTCATCACACATGGACACGGTAAGCCTGGATGCGATGAAAGTAATTAGGAGCTGCTTTTCCAATCCATGAGTCATGCCGCATTCAGTTCAAGGGGGCTGGTTGGCTGACTGAGCAGAAACCTGACATTATTCCCTCTCCCCCCCCCACCCAATGTCTCTTAGATTTCATTGAGCTCTTTTGTTTTAGAAACTATCAATTGTCTTGATAAAAATAAATGTCCCAAAGAATGGAGACGACCTTTGAGTACTAATTAAATACATATCGATGGGCATAGCCATTAAGAGGTAAGGGCTCCACTTGCTTTGCTAATCACTGCAGGGCCTAGTTCCTCTTAGAACTGCTTCATTCTTTCACTTGGCAAATATATTTGCTGTGGCTACACCAATGTTGTCCCAGTATTTTCTGCAATGTACACATCAAGTGTGAAGGCAGATGCACATTTCTAAACATATAGTGGACACCAGAGGCGTTACTAGCACGGAGTGCGTGGAGCAGCTGCTCTGGGCGCGTGCAGCGTTGGGGCACACTTACCCTCGCGATGCGTCGCCTCCGCCTCAGCCGTCTTCTTTTCGGCCCTCCCTCCCTGGAGCCCAAACGGCTCCAAAATGGTACTGAAACCGGCGCGGGGGTGTGTTTGGGCGTGTCAACGTTACGTCTCTCAGGCCACGCCCCTTGATCCGGGCGCCGGGAGGGCTACTGACATTACTGGTGGACACCTGCCGGGAAGCTAAACTGTCTAAGGATGTGAATCTGCTTTTCACAGGGCTCAATTCTAACTGGGCTTTGCAACATTGTAAAGGAAAGTAAGACAGTACTGTATATGCATCCATTTACTGTGTCGCAAACAGCAAAAAGCCTGTGGCTATTTCAGGATGCCACCACCAATTGCGGCGCAGCGGGTTAAACCGCTGAACCATAAGCTCTCTATCGAAAGGTTGGCAGTTCGATTCCTGCGACGGGGTGAGCTCTCGTTGCTTGGCCAGCTCCTGCCAACCTAGCAGTTCCAAAGCATGTCAATGCGAGTAGATAAATAGGTACCGCTTGCAGGAAGGTAAAACAGCGCTCCGTGTTCCAGCTGCATGCTACGCGCTGCGGCAAGGAGAGTCATGCTGGCCACATGACCACGGAGGCGTCTTCGGACAACGCTGGCTCTTCGGCTTTGAAATGGAGATGAGCACCACACCCTAGAGTCGGACACGACTGGACTTAATTGTCAGGGGATACCTTTACCTTTTACCCTGCATGTTGCTGCAGAGGGTGGCCTGTACTGAAGCAGATAAGCTGTTGTCAGAGGTGGGGGATGGGCAGGGCATGGAACGGGGAAGGAGGGGGTGGATCCTGGTGGCACCAGAAACCTATCCCGATTCCCTCTCCCTTACTCTCCTTGTTTCTGCACCAGCAAAATGGCTGGCACAGATCTGAGGAGACGCATTGTGGCAGTGGAGTCTTACCTTGAGGAGGCCTCCAGGATTATAGTTTACCAGGGTTGACTTGGACTACAAATCCATTACAGTGTGGGAAAAAGTTGAGGCTAAATTGTGGGTCATATTTGAGGATGTTTATCCAAACGTATTACTGTATCTAGGTATTTATATTATATGGGGTGTCCAGATATTGTGAGATTTTCTGGAGTCAATCAGAAGCTATGCTAGAACAGAACAAGCAACATTCCAAACAGTGAACTAGCTGACCAAGCCCATAAAAATGATGTTTAGACACTGATATTATGGCACCATTCAGCCCAGTGGTGTCGCTACACCCCCTGTGTGTGTCCACTGCCCCTGTGATGCCACAAGCCCCACCCGGGTGTGTGACATCACAAGCCTCACCCCTTTCGACAGCAATTCGTCGGCGACATGCCAAAAATGCACACACACCAGCGGTTTTTTGGCCTATTTTAGGCTGAAAGTGGCCCGGGAGGGCGGGAAGGCAAATCCCGCAGCTATGCAGAGCTGGAAAAATGCTGGGGAGGGGGGGGGGATTTTTGGCGCGATGCTGCCAAATTGTTGCTGAATCCGGCGGCAAGTGCACCCCTCCGGTATGTGTCACCCCCGCCACCCATGTGTCACCCCGCCACCCCCCTAACGATGCCTCTGATTCAGCCCATCCTATCAAGGGCCGGTGGCAGCTGATCTCGCAATCTGCTGCCACAGGCCTCATTGTAGAGGCGTGAAAGCTGCGCTGCTGCCATGAGATTTGGAGCCAAATGCGGTGCCACCACCAATTGCGGTGTGGATTTCCAATTGCGGAAATCCAGAATCCCGTGGATGCTCTACCACTGCCAATAAGATGGCGGCAGGGGCGGTTCATGGGAGGATCAGGGCACAGATTGGTCTGGTCTGGGGTGTGTCAAGGGTGGGCCAGGGCAGGTCTTAGCAGAAGTAGCAGCACTGAGATGCTATGCCCCAGGCCTGGGCTCAACATGCCTCCTTGGACCTACTTAGATTTATGGCATAGATCTGAGTAGACCTATTGGGGACCAGGGAGCAATGGAGTAGGTAAATACAAACGTTCTTTACCTACCTTTCCATTGCTACCTGGTCCCTGGCTGGCCCATAGTATTCAGCAGAGACTATGTCAGCAGCACTGCTGCATGCTGTGAGCTGGCACCCGGATAGCAGCATTGGGCCGTAAGAGTGGGGGTGTCCTGTGCTGCCTTTTCATTTCTACCTCGGCGACTATTTCACTCAGCTGGTGTAGCCCAGTGGCAGAAAGGACCCATTGCAATGCTACAAGCCACAAAGTTCCTGATTTGAGAAGTAGAGGCTGAGTTGAAAGGCCTCTTATTGAACTTCTGACTCAAATATTTGGGGACAGGGCAGACAAAAGAGGGGCCAGAATCATTTTCCCTATTGGATTTTAGAGCAGAGTGTTTTTTTTGGGGGGGGGGGGGCTTAATAGTGTTTCTCTTGGCAGCCTCCAGCAGTACAGTATGTAACTGCTGTGTGAGCCACAGGCTCCCATATGTCAAATATTACATTATGTGCATTAATAATAAGAATATTTTATATACCGCTTTTCAACAACAACAAATGTGCATAGTGGAGGGGAGAGGAGTGCTCCTATTCTTCCACCATTCAAAAATTGCTGCTGCCGCCCATTACATTGATCAAGTCTAGGTACACACCTAGCACCTGCATGTGTGTTTTCCCATCCCTTCCTCTTCTGATCTTTGTGGTAACATGTAGCCTAAATTTGCTAAAAAGTGAGTAATCGTCTCATTCTCTTGAAAGCGCCATTCAGTTGCTGCCACCCTTTCCCTTCAATTCCCTGCCCTAGTTTCACCAACATACAGTAAAGGGTTTTACGAAGAAAAAAAAAGGAAACAATCATTTTAGCCCCTTCACAGCTCACAGGTATGTACAACACTATGCCTCGTTGCAACTGGGTTTTCCTGAATTCTGTTTGATAAAAACTGTTCCGAAAGTTTTAAAGTTCGCAGCTAAACCATTGCTTTCCCCTAAAGACGTCAGGCATGCAATACTTCCTCCTCTGAGCTGCTCACTCCAATATCCTTCTCTGGTGGATTTAAACACAGGTATGTGTGACTCGGAGTGTAGATATTTACACGGCTTGACCTTTATCTTGACCACTCTTCGACCAGGGGATTAGGTAAGTACACAGTAATCATTTATTCCAACTTCCTCTGACGACCAATGGAGAAAGAAGTTTGCTGTTTCTGGGAAATGGTCAGTTCTTTGAATCTTGGATTAATAGTTGTTGGGAGTGTATTTCCCAAGGGATGACTGGATCACATCCTGCCCGACATGCCATGGAAATTGGCAAGGTTTGCAGCTTGAGGCAAACGCCATCGTCTCACCTTCCGAGAACTGTTTTTTCATCCAAGAACTGTTTTACAAACCCATGTTAGAGATGTACTGGGAATAGGTAGCATCTCTCTCTCTCTCTCTCTCTCTCTCTCTCTCTCTCTCTCTCTCTCTCTCTGCATCAATACAAATTGCACAAAGGGTACTTGTCACATAATTTCCCAAAGGGTAAATGAAAAATCAAGAGACAATGCGCATGTGTGTGTGCATCATTTTATTACAATTGTGGTTTAACCCCCAGCCATCCCTTTCCCTTTCCATGCTTGTGGAGAAAACAGGTACTGGAGTATGGTTTGTGGAAGCCTTTTTGCCAGGCCTCCCTCTCTAGATTCAGTTGAAACTAGAGCAGTGGGCAAGAATTCCTGCCTTGTCAGATTAGTCTTCCCTGGATTGAAAAACAGTGCCATTTTTGCATAGCTTCATTGGAATAATTCATTCAAGATCATGCATACCCATCTAGAGTCTGAGTCTGCCACTACTTTGCTGAAGTGAAGGGAGTTCATTTCTCACTTTGTATATTGCACTGCCAGTGTGCAAAATGGTGTATTACATCACCACGTTTTTCAGTAAAATACACAAGAATGACAAGCAGGAAAGACTCGGGGCCTTCCATCCATCTGCTCTGTTAAGAAAATAAATTAATATAATGGCTTGCACAAATAGCACAATATATGTGTATTTTCTTAATAAATACTATTTTGTAAGTTGTACCCACAAGCAACATGTAAAATGAGAAGTGACCCCTTGGACTAGAGGTGATATTGCTTATACACCAGGATGTATTCAATCCATGTCATGTATAAATCCATCAATATAAAACTTTTGCCCAGGGGATTACATCTACTGACCAAATTTACTCTTATTTATTTACACTGGGTCCCTGACAACTGAGTTACGGACAGCTGTGTTGGCATTTTCTCGCAGGTGCAGCCCATCCCTTGTTGTGCTTTTCTGTAGGATTTTTCTTGCTTCCTTCCACATTCACCCTTTTCCATTCTTGCAAACTCTTTCCCTTTATTTTTTTTAAAGACGCCTGGTTTAATATTATATATTATTATCCTTTCAATATTTGAAAGAATCAGCAATATTAGAAAACACTTTGACTGTGGACAAAATGTAACTGATTTTTTGGAATTTCTTTTTTTCCCATTTCCAAATCTCCCCCCCCCAAACAAGCTGGCCTTTTCTTCCAAGCAGAAAGCATGTGGGGGTGGTGGGGGTGGACTAGTGTGTCAGCTGTGCCAAATTTGCCTCTGTGTTGATTTCCTGCAGGCATTTTTGGAGCCCACCATCCCACCAGACGTTGAGAGCAATTAATAAATCCTGATGCGTCACACAGATGTTTTCCTCTGGGCCCCAGGGCTACAACTCCAGATGGCCACCATGTGCTCAACAATCCCATGCTGTCTCCTTGCACAGGCCAGGGTGGAGGTGATTTTTAATTAGGTTTGATGCCTAATTTAGGCAGGTGCAATTAGATGAGATGATGATTAATATGGCCGGGTGGTGACATTGCTTTCTGGCTTTGTTGCAGTAGCACTGTTAGCTAAAATGTGCCTGGAAAACCAAAATGCTTTTTGTTGGGCTTTGTAGGAGGATTACTGATCTCTGACTTTACCCCTCCACCATACACAGGCACACGTTTGTGTGTGCGCGCGCGCACGCACACACACACACACACACGCTAAAAAAATACTGACTGGTGTCCATGTCATGCTTCTCAGTACGCAAAGAAACACAGATGCTTTTTCTCCGCAAGAGTCTGATTAGATTAAGAGACAGCTTAGAGCCAGAAATTTGGCAGACGTGTTGCAGGATTTTGCTCACTGAGCTATAATTGCAGCTGTAAGGTTGATAAGAAATTCCAGCCTATATCATCTATCCAGTATTTTATTTGACACATAACAGATAATGATAGAGACAGATTGTATTTTAAGGAAGGGGGCAGAGTTAAGGCGGAGGTTTCAAAAGCATCTGGGTTTCCTCACCTCATATCTCTCAACCATCATATAGAACTGGTAATCAATTTTTTAATTTTGTTTTCCCCCAGATTCATAAAATGATAAAACAAAGTGGAGTGGGGTTTAATCAGGGCCTGTACTCTGGTCTGCTTATTACACAGTGAAAAAGCACCTAATGAATCTGGTATCAAGTATGGAATGTTTTGAAGACTTTACTAATGAGGAAAAGAAGTTTGGAGGACAAGAATATTGCTTGAAACTGTGGACAAAAGTTTGGACATTATCTATGGAGGCCATTTGCACTGGCGGTCCTGCAGTACACTACAGTGGCAGTCCTTTTGTGATGCCAGATCGGGACTTAGGGTGGCGGATCATGAGATCGGTCACCGTAAACCCAGATTGTACTGGGCTGTAGAGCCTTATTACTGAAATCCCAATTTTGCATAATTTCAAATGCAAGGCATATGAATTGAAACTTTATGATATCATTAACATTTAATCATTTCATTTTGTCTGTAAACCGTTTGTGAACTTTTTGTTGAAAAGCGGTATATAAATAGTTAATAAAATACTATTAATTATAATTCCAATTATCAAGCATTCATATTGAGCCCTTATGACTCAGCACTTCCCACACAGGTAATTAGGGGTAGGTTTTAGCAGGATCTTCCTGCCTCATTGATATCATTGGAAGTGCCAAACATGTCCTTAATGGTCCCTTTGAAATCAATGGGACTTTGCTTTGGCCAGATTTTCTCCTAAACTCTGAGAAGGAGCACACAAGTAATTGTGCTAGAGCCATGATATGTATCTTTGCTCCAGTACTGGAGAGCCAGGGGTGTTAGACTGTTAGATTACAAGTGGGAGGATCACTGGCGTCACTACAGGGGGGCGGAGCTGTAAGTGCTGCTGAAATCGGAGCCTCCCTTACACGGAGCAACGAAGCAGCCCCGCCCCCTCACCTTCGGAGCCTTTCAGGGAAGCGAAAGCAACGCGCAGGAGACTGCACATTGCTTTCGCTTCCCTGAAAGGCTCCGAAGGTGAGGGGGTGGGGCCGCTTTGTTCCTCTGTGTAAGGGAGGCTCCGATTTCAGCAGCACTTACAGCTCTGCCCCCCTGTAGTGACGTCAGTGGGGAGGATCCAGGTTCAAATCCCCTCTCTGCCATGAAACTCACGTAGTGGCCTTGAGTAAGTCACCATTTTTCTCAGCCTAACCTACCTCACAGGGTCATTGTGAGGACAGAAGGGGAGAAAAGGCATGCTCCCTTGAGCAGGGCCTCTGAGAGGAATTTTATCAGGGGGTATAAAGTTTCTTTTGGGCCCCTTCTCAAAGGGGGAGGGGGCAAAACAGGGTGAGGGGAGGGTAGCAATAGCCGGAAAAGTCTCCGGAGCCCAGGTCTACCAGGCTTCCTAATGTGGCGCCCAGGTCTGCCTTTCCGGTAGACCTGGCCCAGCCACCACCTTTCAATCTCCATGAAGCCAGCTGAGATCCCAGGACATTTCGGGGGCCCCCTCCTTTGGCTCCTGGGCCCCCTTTTTGACCCTGGGCCTGGGTACAATTTACCCACTTTGCCCCCCTCTCATGGGCTCTGCCCTTGAGCTCCTGGGAAGAAGGGCAGGATAAACATGTAAAAAATAGACATTGTAGGGTTATAATTTCAGTGCTGCAAAGATAACAGGACACAAAGGGTCCTTTAGTATCAGAGCACAAAAAGTTTTTATAAACCTCATCTCTAAATCCTGGTGACAAGACAACTCTGGGTGATGAGAGAAAGTTGAAGCTGAGAGGTTACCATACTCATTCCACCCAGTCTGAGCTGGGATTTGAACTCTGGTAGTTTTTAATCTAATGAACCCCAAAAGCCATCATTCAAAATCTTGAAACCTTGTTTAGATGAACATCAGTTAGGGAATATTTAGGTGAAATTCACAGATGCTGACCATATGAAAGAGATTATGGGTTCTTTCAGTTCTAACATACAGTGATTTTATAAGGAAATCTTGGTTTATGTTATAGCGTGGATTTTATTTTAGACTGATTGCTCTCACCGGGGACTTCATTAGGAATACAAGAGATTCTCACAGGAGCTTTTTCCTGTGACAAATTGTCTTAATTTTTAAGAATAGGAGGACATTTTCCACCTAGAGCAGGTTGCATACGCTCTCATTAGTCTTTTGTTGCTTTTTCCATGAAAGGAAAGCTGAACGTGACTGTAACCCCCATGTGGACAATAATAGCTGCACTGGTCACCACAGCCCATGTCCAAGTGGAGAAATGTTCAATTGGTAGTACAACCACCACCACCACCAAAGCAATAAGGATGGGGGGGCAGGGGGGAGAATACCTGTTGTTTTATGGCGGCGCTTAGCAGAGCAGACCCAAGAGGAGATTCAAAAAATATTTTTACCCTCTGGAGGGAGTACTCAAGAACATTAAAGTGACAACTCAGTGGTATTGCTCAATAGGAGGGTTCCCCCCTCCCATTCCGCCCTCTTCTCCCTCCCTCCTGCCTTAACAGCTCCAGTGGGAGCAGTGGAGTCCTTCAGCGGACCTGTTGCAGTGGCACTTGCAAAATGGCTGACGGCAAAATGCAATGCCAAGCATCAACTCATCCTGGGGGCAATCTACCATCTGCTCCAGATTGGACCAATAGAAATTGCCACTTGTGATATGATTTGGTCCAGGGTCTACTCACATTTCTTCATAGTGCCCAAGAAGAATGGGGATGTCAGGGCAGTTCTCAATCTGAAGTTGCCAAATATCTTCCTGAGGAACCATAAGTTCAAGATGGAGACGTTACATTCAATTCTGCTAGTGCTCAGACGAGGAGACTTTCTGGCCTTTATAGATTTGACGGAAGCCTATCTCTACATTCCCATCAGACCTTCTCATAGGCGTTTTCTCTGCTTTGTGTTTGTAGGTCACCACTGCAGTATTGGGCCTGTCCTTAGTCCCAAGCATCTACACCAAGGTGCTCATAGACCTAGTGGTCCACCACCTAGAGAGAGTGGCCGGCTATCCTTACCTGGACAACATTCAGATATGGTCCCACAGCTTCCAACAGGACTCACAGGACATACATCTAACAAACAATTGCCTGCAATAGCATGGTTTTGTGGTGAACTTCAGCAAAGGTTCCCTAGTTCCCAGTCAGAGATCATCAATACAGAGAATTTTCAGTTCCATCTTTCGGAGGACAGGCAATCCAAGATACGTTCATCAGTTCTGAAGGCCCTGTGTCCAAACATAACAGCTCTTGGATGTCAGGATGTGATTCCATGTGATTCCATGGGTGAGGTTCTAGGTCAGGGCACTTCAGCACCTGCTTCTACCGTTTCAGAACCTGATTGGCAAAAAGGTTCACTGTACTGCATGGATCTTGAGGCCAGTTCAATGCAGCCTCCAGTGTTGGCTTATCCGCGCCAGTTACGCGCCAGGGGTTGCCTGGACCAGGGATCTCCTATGCCTTGATGTTTACAGATGCCAGCCTTCTGATTGTGTCTTGGAGCAGGTTTTCCATCAGTGGATGATCAAATTCGTGGGTGGCAAGCCCACGCAGTGGCGTCGCCAGGCGCCCCCGCTTCTGGTGCGGCGCCCCCGAAGCCCCAAACTAATTAGCATAATTAATTTGCATAATAAGTTTCGGGTTTTTTTTGCTTTTTTCGGTTTTTTAAAAGGTTTTTAGGGGATTTGTAGCACTAGCGGGGCTTCTAATCATTTGTGTATGCTTTGCGCCAACTTATCTTGTGCATAGGACCCTCCCGCGACGATCTCCAGGTGCGACAATCTCCTCTGGGGGCGCAGATCGCTCCTCTGCCGCCCCTGGCGCGAACTCTGTAAAGCGCCCAGCAGCGCTTTGCAGAGTTCACGCATGCGCAGAACGTCGATTGGAAACATCGTTGTTCTGCGCATGCGTGAACTCTGTAAAGCGCTGCTGGGCACTTTACAGAGTTCAAGCCCGGAGCAGAGGAACGACCTGCGCCCCCGGAGGAGATCGTCACCCCTGGAGATCGTCGCGGGAGGGTCCTATACACAAGATAAGTTGGCGCAAAGCATACACAAATGATTAGAAGCCCCGTTAGCGCTAAACCTTTAAAAAACCCGAAACAAACCGAAAAAAAGCCAAAAAAAACCCCGAAACTTATTACGTCTCGCACCCCCCCCCCGGAGCCTCTGCGCCCCTACGCCCTGGGGCCCACCGCACCACCGCCCCATATCAGGCGACGCTTCTGAGCCCACGTATAATGAGGGGCCACTGTAGTCCATCGGCATCCATGGGGGGGTTGCTTCCGGGACCCCTCATGGATGCTGAAATCCACACTCAAGTCCCCTTTTAAAAGTTTTTTTAAAAGTTTAAAAAGAGCATTCCTTATTTTTGAATCACGGAGCGCCGCGAACTGCGCCAGCTGTAGTGCTGCTGGGCAGTTTCTCGCTCTCTTGGAAGCCACTTCTCGGTCATGACAAGGTCTGTGATCCACCCCGTTGGCCCTGGCTTGCTCCATAATGTATCGTGGAAGCAAATGGGAAACACATTTTCGATGCATTTGGTGGCGCGGAGCAGGTCGCGGGCCTCGGCGCGACTCAGAAGTGGTTTCTGGGAGCGCCAGAGACAGCCACATGCGATCTGCAGATGGTGAGATCTGTGGATCCAGAATACGTAGATAATGAGGGGCCACTGTATTTGTTTCCTTTAGAAGTTACAGGGTTTCTCCCTCCACAATATCTTGTTGGCTCAGGGAGTGTATTGTGTTGGCCTACAAGGAAAGGAAGTTCCCTTTGAGATTTTGGGGCATTTGCTGAGGGGGGTATTGTTTTGGCAGCCTCTCATAGTTGTCCTACTTTAGAGGCTGTATGCAAGGCAGCAACCTGGACATCTGTACATACTTTTACCAGGCATTACAAAATATAAAACTACATCTTAGCCAATGCTGCCTTTGGGAGACGGGTGCTACAGTGAGTGGTGCAGGGGTTGCAGCCTAGTAGTGGCGTTCTGTGCACTGGGTACCATGCCTCAGCACTCTTCTAGCACCCCCTGGCATCTCTTTGTTTATCTAGTGCTGAACAGCTGATTGGCACTATGCAATTGCATAGCACTGCACCAATCAGCTGATTGACGGTAGATAAGCACCTGGGGGGGCTCCAGGGTGTGTGTGCCAGAAGCCTCTTCTAGCAACCCCTCCCTGGAACTTCCCCTATTCCTACAAAAACTCACCCAGGGGAGACCTCTGGAGCCCCCCCCCCGGTGTAAGTAATTCATGATTGGTGCTGAACCCCAGTATCCGTGGGGCATTCTGGGGGGTGACAGTGCAGCTAGGGCCCCGGGTGCCAGGGACCCTAGCTATGCCACTGCAGGCTAGTTCCCACCCTTGGAAATGCACTGCTTAGTCATATCCCACAATCAAAGAATGAACCCACTGGGTCCACTGGAGAATGGGGAAATGTGGTCTTACCTGAGAATTCCCCTTCTTAGTGGTTCCAGGGTGGCTCAGTCTTTCCACCCAAGTTGGATCACGGTTAGCACGCTGGATGGATAATGGGAGAGCCCACTATCATGGCTCTTAGGTAGTAAGATTTCTGTGGGTTTCTCTGGTTGGATAGGTTGTATGCAGTGATTTTTCAAATTTCGTAGTTGGAATTATTAATACTGCTATGCAGAGGGGCTCCAGTTGCTTGGTTTTGTCTGGGGAACAAAGGGATAGCCCCTCCCATTGGAGCCTTTTGGATCATGTGACCCTGCCTGCTGTCCAGAGGAGGAGCTTCCTGCAAGCAAGGTAAGACCAAATTTCCCCATTCTCCTCTTCCCTTCTTCTCCTGCTTTTGCATAACTCCTGATTCTTTAGCCCTCTGCTCTCCCTGGGTAATCGCCCTGGTTTCCCTACATCCTGCTCTGCCTCCTCTCTTCTCTCCCCCATAACATGCCTCTTCTCCTTATAAGCAGTGTTTCCCAAACTTTTTCGACCTGCGGCTCCCTTGACCATTGGTGACCACTGGCCGCAGCTCCCCGTTACATTATGTTGATGCCTGCCAATTGGCATTGCACTGTTTTCCAAGTGGATTCTGTGGCACTCTGCGGCTCCCCTGGCTAGTTTCTATGGCTCCCAGGGGAACCGTGCCCCCCCCCCCCAGTTTGGGAACCATTGCCTTATAAGGATTTCCTCTTTCTTCTGATGCATAGGCCATAGTTGTATGAGTGAATGTGTGAAAAAAATGCATTGCAGTATCTTATTGATTCCCCTTCCCAGTTATTGTATTATTATCCCCATAATAACAGTTAGACATTTTGCACCTATTATTGCATCCCTCCTCATTTCATGCCAGGCCACTGAGTTAGGCCATGAGCCACTGCACTTGATCCCTGCACATATAGTAGCTTTCCCCCATGTGCACATGTTACATGTGTCTTAGAGCATGCCTGGTAACAGCTTTTTAGCATATTTAGAAATTATGAAAAGGGCAATAAGAGAAATTCAAGGGTAGTGAGAGTTTTCAAGGGCTATTGATGTCCATAGAACATTTGCATTGATATCAAGAGCCCTGGGAAAGCGTCCAAATTCTCCAGTAGAGAGAGATGAGACCATTCTGCTTAATTCCGAATGGAATTAAGTCTAACTCACTAGGCAAAACTGTTGCCCACATTGCAGGGCGGTTAACACTGTAGCTTGCAATGAACTTTGGGAAAGGAAAAATGAAGCAAACTCTCTCTCTCTCTCTCTCTCTCTCTCTCTCTCTCTCTCTCTCTCTCTCTCTCTCTCGTGTATGTGTGTGTGTGCGTGCGTGCGTGGTGTCCACCATGGATTCTCTTGAAAACTTCACCCTATCTTGGACCTTGGTGTCCCATTGAGAAGGCTTTTGCGTCAAACAAAAGAAGTTGCTCTCTTTTCCTTCAGATGTCAGCAAAAGGAAAGCACCAGAGGGAAGACTCTCTGCCATGTGAAAGGTCAGTTGCATAAGCACTCTTATAAGGGCAATTAAGTGATTAGATGACAAAACAGGATGCATCCCAAGTATCGACATCAGCTCTGACCTTGGGACCTGGGAGCGTCTGGGAAAGACAAAATAATAATTTTTTAAAAAAAAACTTGCAAAAATAAACAGAACACCCAAAAAGAAAAAAAAGTTGAAAGAAAAATACAAGGAAACAAAGTTGAGTCAGCAGTGAAAATGTATAGTTTCTTCTAGCCCTCTTGGGGGGGATGGCTTATTCAGCAACAGTTTAGTTTCTCAACTAGATCAAAAAACACACACTGCCCTGAAATCCATGATTGTGTTCTTCTGCTTTCGAAGCAGGGAGCTGAGATGATGATGGGGGTTGTCCCCTGCTGAGTTGAAGGCAGCATATGGCTGCAGGATGAGGCCAGCCAAGGTATATATCAACTGAAAGGTGATCAGAGTGTAGCTGCGGGGGGTGTTGTTTTGGCAGCCTCTCATAGTTGTCCTACTTTAGAGGCTGTATGCAAGGCAGCAACCTGGACATCTGTACATACTTGTACATAGACAGACTCTCCAACATTTCACAGTTCCAGATAGGAACATTCTTGTGTACTTACAGGAAAACCGCTATTTTCCTCACACTGCCTTAAAACACACTGCCTGTCCTGTAGTTACATGTTCCTAAGAGGGTCTTCTTCACTGCCTGTTGTACATGGTATGAATGTTCTCAGCAATAACCTGTTGGCTTCTGAAGCAGGATATGTTTGTTAAATGTCCACCACATTTTCCTTTTTAATAAGGATGTTAATGTCAAAAAGGCACTGGTAGTATCAGTAGCAGCTGGCTACTGATGACGCTGCCACTGGAAATGTGCAGCAGCAATCAAGGGGGACAATTCCAGTCCTTCAGGCACTGGGTGGAGAGGGGGTGCTATGGTGGCGAGCACCATATATGTGCATAGTTGTTCAGCGGACAATCACCTAGCATCACCAGGCAACTATTCACTACTAAACAACTCTAAGCTTGCACAGTGCTGGCTGCAACTTCACTTCCGCCCCGGTGTCTGCGGGGAAGGACATGAATTCTTCTCCTCCCACCCTTGATCACTGTGCAGTGGCTAGCAGCAATTTTGCCTAGCAAATCACCTCCCTGGCCACCACTGATTATTATAGAATAACTGCATCTCAAATACATTTAAAGTGTTGTTTTTCTCCATCTTTTGGTGGGGTGAGTGCGTCTACTTGAATTTGCAAGATGTCGGTCGACTGTACTCGAGGTGATGCTCAGGAGTGACATATGCAATGGTTTCACAGACAGAATCTGGAAGATTGGACAAGAGGCTTGTCAAGAGCAATGGTGAGACTTGCTCATGGCTTCTGGGGAGAATAATTTGAACTCGCCTGAGCCAGGAGTTTTGTGCAGAGGTCACCATAGTGCCTCTGTGACCACGGAGTCATGCATCTAGTGCCAACACTGGGAGGCTGCCTGCTGCAGCCAGGGAAATTGGGTGGTACATATCTCACAATGTTGGAACTTTTCAAAGCCGTCATGTTAGAGACATAAAAGTCTGCTCAAAGCGAGGTTCGCTGATGGTTCTTGGCTGATGCATGGATTGGGAGAATAAGAAGGCAGCATCTGCGTAAGGCCCAGGGATCAGTGTGGAGTTTCCACTATTCAGGAAGCAGGATTTGTGCCATCTGCACATCTTTCTGACCTGCCCCTTCCACACCCTTCCAGTTCCTTCCTTTGGCTTCTGCACATGACTTGCCCTGAAATGCCCTATCCGTCCCTTCCATTGTTCTCCACCCCTTAGTCCCTGCCAAAGCAAATGTCGAAATTCTGCAGATGGAAGAGGTTTCCAACGAAGTACATATTTATAAAGGCAGCCTATTAATATACACGTTAAAGTTTCCCAAGTTTCTCTTCTTGGGGAAAAAATGCATTGAGAGTTAAAAAAAACCTGCGTCCTAGAGGGGGAGATAGGAGGGTCGGTTCACATATGCACCCCTCCTAACACCACCACTCATGACTATGTAACATATGATGTGGGTGTGCGTACTTGTTTGAGATGGAACTGATTGCAAGAATCAAGTTTAGGTGTACTAATGTGCACTGGCATCACGTGTAACAAGATACATGCGGTGGGGATCACACGCCTCGTCCCTTGCCTAGCCACATGATTAAACTGTGTTTCTACATCTAAGGTTGCCCTAAGATCGAAACAACATGATGAGAATACAGTTTGACCCACATGAGAATACAGTTTGACCCACATCAAGTGCCAGGCCTCCCCTCTGCCCCCCCAGGCTCTTTCCTACCTCAAGAACATCCCTGAGGCATCCCTGAGGCATCTGGTGGGGCCACTGTGAGATACAGGAAGCTGGACTAGATGGGCTTTTGGCCTGATCCAGCAGGGCTCTTCTTATGTTATGTTAACTGATGGAACTCCTCAAAGCTTCTTTTGCTTTCCTAAAGGAGGAAATACTCCTCCCCACTCTTCAAGAGCATGATGGAGCTGGGAGGGCACCAAAGAATTAGTCCTCCACAAGACACTCAGAGTGACTGAGCACTGCATCAGGGCTTGCCCTTCATCTGCTGATTGGCTGGCCTGAGAACTAGCAATTGTGGGTGAAGCAAAGTCATGTAAGAAGAGGACTGACAGAGGCTTCACGGTGCCACAAGCTCATCAGCTGAACTGTCCAATAAGCACCACACACACATTAGTGAATCAAATGCTTCAAGTCATTTCAATGCTTCAAGCATTTCTTCCTGACTTCATTCCCTCACTTGCCTGCAACTGCCTCCTCCTCTTTGTCTGGCCAGGCAATAAAGCACTCTGTATTTAGGAGATTCATTGCCTTCCATTTCAGGTCACTTTTTATCTTTTCCCAACCGGAGGTGCCCATTGTGGAGAGTGACTCCTGCTAACTGGGCAAAGAGGCACCTGTAAAGTGGTGGTTCTCTTATACAGCAAGTCCGCACTTAAAGCTGTCGATAGGTTCTTCTTGGAAACTGCAACTTTAAGTGAAATAACTTATAATGAAACCAATTTTACCATAGGCTAATTGATAAATGTAAATGTTCCTATGGCATTTTCCCATCAACTTTAAAAAGATGAAACGACTTTAAGCGAAATGACTTTAAGCGAGGACTTACTTGTGTTTAGTGTGTGTGTGTTGGGGGGGGGGGCTACTGCCCTGATTCATTCTACCACAGCATCCCTTCTAGTGGCTGTTGCTGGTGTCTCCCTCATGATTCTTTTTAGACTGAAAACCTCTTCGGGGACAGGGAACCGTTTTCGCATTCCTTTTGCTATGTAAACTTAGACCTGGAAGATCCAGGTTCAAATCCCCGCTCAGCCACGAAGCTTCCTGGGTGACCTTGGGCCAGTCACTATCTCTCAGCCACACCTACCTCACAGGGTTGTTGTGAGGACAAAAAGGAGGGGAGGCAATATGTACACCACTCTGAGCTCCTTGGAGGAAGGGCGGTATAAAAATGTGAAAAATAAATAAATAAAAATAAAAATAAAGTGCAATATTTTGGTTTTGGGGGGGTGTTGATGTTTTTCTATTGAAAAGTGGTGTATGTACAGTATATCAACATCAAAGTATGAGGCAGTGGGCCTGGACATGGTAGGGATGGGCATGGGCAGGGTGGGGAAAGACTGTCTGATTGACTGCCTCGAATCAGCAATGCGCTTGCTGGTGTGCTCCTTTGACAGTTCAGCAGTCAAGGCACAGCATGACGCATGAATGCGCTGCGAGTCCTCTTTTTATATTACTTCTGTCTTCATCTTTCCCGCCTACAAAGAAATGCACCGTATGTTTTTGTGCATGATGAGCAGCACCACATGAAGGAAACAAAATATTCTGCGCATGGTAAATTCCTGTAGTTGCCCTAACTTAGCAGTATCCAAAAAAGCAACAAGCAACATACCCTTCATCAAATACTACTTGGGTCTAAACACCACCAGTTTAGCATGCAACGGAGAATCCCACCCCCAAGAAATGACTCCTGAAGCTATAACTGGGCTTTTCTCGGTTGTTGACCTGTAACATTTGGCAAAATTATTTCCTTTCCCACGTCAATTGCAAGGTTTTCCCATACACCAGCTAGGTTAGAGGCTAATGCTGCATCCCACGTGTACCTTTCCATTTTAGTGGCTTGTCCTGACCTTTGCTAACAGTGGTTGTCTCCCATGCACACCCTGACTGTTCTCCTTCGATAATTTATGGCACACACTGAACACCCATTTCCTCCTCCACTTAACTCTCCCCGCGTGTGTTCTTGTTATCTCAGCTGCTCGCCAGATCTGCACTGCAGTCTAGTCAGTGTCCAGCCCAGTAGTTGCACTGACCTTTTCCTCTGATGACGCTCCACATAATATGAGTGATTCATCCAGAACTTTGAATCCTCACTTCATAAAGATGCTTCGCTGTATTGCAGTGAAGGCCTCCAGTTTCCCATGCCCTCCTGAGCAAACCTCACATGGAAAACGTACATGGAAAGCAGCAGTGCCAACCCAGGGCATTCAAAAACAAGGAGCCAATATACACACAGCCCAGAGGATGTATCGAGCTCAAACATCAATCTTTTAAACACCTTGCCAACTTTTTCTACTTGCTTCCCCACTTTTGATATTTTGTTTTGCAGCTGTTTCAGTGCCATTCTCCACTTGCTCTGAGCCTTCTCTGGTGCTTTTAAGGAATGCTGTGATAGCCTCATAATGAAATAAAACCAAGAACCAGAACTACACAGAGAGAATCAGGAGAAAAGTGTTGGCACATGGTAATGTGATGCTGTTCTGGCCATCAGAGTTATACAGCTTCTTCAAGATAGAACAAACCTTGAGAAAATGCTGGTTGCATGAGTACAGGATTAGACACTGTAGGACTCAAAATTCTGCCTTGGCTACTTGAAGCTCAATAAACTTGACTTTGAGCTATGGATTTGGGATGGAACCCCTTGACGTGGCAGATACTTCTGGCATGGACAACTAATGGCCCAATCCTATCCCCTGCCGGCCGATGCAGGGCTACCGGTGCAGCATCCACTGTATCCTGCCTGCTTATCGGGGACCAGTCTGGCCAGGAGAGGTAAAAAAAAAAAGAAAAACTTTACTTACCTTCCTGGCCACCACATAGTCCTTGATGGGATTCCTAGGCTCAGATCTATGCTGGCTCTAGTTGCCATAGCTCTGAGAAGTCTGTTAGGGCATGTCAGGCCCACGACAGGGGTTCCAAATACAGCAAATGCCAATGCCGCTGAGATTCACCACTGCCCCACCCTCAATCTGCTCTGATTCCTGGCCCTCCACCAGCAGAACCCCCCCTCCCCCCTGAGGCTGATCTGTGCTGAAATGCTGGTGGAGCACAGCCTTCCAGTTCTTGTACTGGTGGCAACACTATGCAGACTAGTGGAGCGGCTGCCATGATGATGGACCTCATGGCACGCCAGCTGACCTCGTGGTATGATGGTGTCCTACAAGTAGGGAGGAATGGGGTGGAGACAAGGGCAGGGAGCAGGTTTGTGGAGGCCAGGAAGGGGACGGTATCAGCAGCAGCAGCAGCAGCAGCAGCAGCAGCAGCAGCAGCAGTCTCCCTTCCTGGCCTCAATCCGCCTTCCTGGGTCCTCTCTAACTTGTGGCAGCACTTGCTGGTGCAGGTCCAAGTAAACCAATTCAGGCAGCAGAGGCTTATCCTTGGGTAAGGGGACAAATGTGACCCTTACCTGGAGAGACCTCCGGGACTGCTCCTCACAGGATGCAGCATGCGCTCCAGCGGTGTGTCGGTATTAGGAGGGGTGGGGGGTTAGGATTGGGCTGCAAGTCACTTTAATGGAGGGTTTTGTTCGTCCAAACCTTTTTTTAATGCCACTTTAGGCTTGTATATGAGCTTAAAGTGATTCATAAGCTTCCTAAAGAAGAACAACATTTTTATTGTATCTATGCCTAGCAGTGCTTTTTCTTCTTTGGATCATAGCTGTTAGGCCCCTGACCCATGTAAAAGTTTCCTTTGTGGGTTTCTTCACACTCTGAGCATGTTATGGCAAATGTGGCCCTTCACATGGGAATTGAAGTGGGAAAGAAATGGGTGGGAGGCTCTCCCCTGCACGAACTCATGGATTAAAGGAAGAAGGACGTGAAGGTGTAGGACAGGGAACCGGAGGATGAAAGGACCGATAATAAGGAGGGTTATAGTCGGTTATAGTCTTGGAGATGAAAGCAAAGAGTGCTAATGGGATGCAGGAGGAGAGTGGGTGCTGCTACAGGAACTGTAGATGTGGTCTTTGTATTGGCTGCCCTTCAAATTCCCAGTCTGCCCCCATCCGCCCCCTCTGTCTTCTGCACACTCTTGAAAGAGACCTTGCAAACGGCACAGCTGCCTCCTTTCACAGGGACAAGGGGGAACTGGAGAAGGTCTGCATAGTGGCCGGCTAAATTTCTCTGTTTATTCAGATGGCCTTTCCATGGCAGGCATTTTGGGGATGATGAATGTTTGTCCCAAACTCTGGACAATATCCATTTCCTGGGAGGGATACCTGGTTTTGTGCTCCCAGCCAGTCTCTGAGCATCTAAACAGCTGGCTCACTTTTTAGGACTTTACTGTAAAAAGGCTGGGCCATGAGAGAGAAACGGAGGCACAAGGACTCTCCAAAGGAGGTCAAGAGAGAATCGTAATGAATTAAAGAGCAAATGCACACTAATTAACTTCTATGCATTCTGTTGTACAGTAAGACTCTCTCCTTGAATTAATGTTAAGTTATGGTAAATTAATTCTGATCCTGCCCCTCGAAAGTGATGGGTTGTCTTGGGTTGGTTAAAAGTAAATGGCACCTTCTGCATTTGTGAATGGTACCTGTGTGAGGTAGAATCTCAGGGCAAAGATGAGGTCATCTAAAACTAGTTGCTGTGTCTCCGTTAGGGTAGTTTAACCATAAGCCAAAACAAATCTCTGCTCAAATGTCTTAATTCTTCAGTGTTGTGATTTTGCTAAGGCAGGGCTGTTGTCAACACTAGGAAATGCCTAGGGATGCACCCAGCTAAGGGTGACTCTTTTGGAAAGGCAGCAGATGGTAGAAATAGTCTAAGTAATATCTTTGTGAAGTGCTTTCGTATTTCAGAAACCGTATGAAGAACAAAGGCTGGCTAGCGAAGAATTACAACCCGATCCTGTGTAAGGATCCGTGACTGGTCCATAGGGTCAGCAGCAGCATCCTACGCCCTTCTCGGGCCATTCCGGCGCAACCCGGAGACTCCTTGGGAGGACGTTTGTCCCCTTCCCTCGGTGTTGGGCTGCCCAGCCCAATGGGCCTCCTCGAATGTACATCGGCTCTCGAGCTGACGTACATTTGGGGTGGAGGGTAAGGTTAAATAAACCAATAAATCTATAATCTATAATAATAATAACAACAATAAGTAGGAATAAGAGTCAACTATCATAACAAACCATGACATTAAACAGCCCGATCCTGCCTAAATTTAGGGAATGCTCCACCGACCTAAAACACCGTAAAGTGCCATAAGGCACTTTTTAGACACCTTGAGAGTAAGCGGCACCGGTGCGGAGGCTGGTAACACTCACTGCTCCGGCAGCCTGGACCTGCACCGGATGACCTAGGTAAGACTTAAGCTGCTCAGTCAGCAGAGGTGGGGGATGGGTGTGCCAGGGCGGCGAGGAAGGGGGGCCATTAGCCAGCCTGGGCTGGGAGGGGGTGGGGATATCCTATGCTCCTTCCCAGCCTGCGTTGGCCTTAAATGGCCTCCCCAAATGTACGCCAGCTTCAGAGCTGGTATGCATTCAAGGATGCCCATTGCGGCCTGCGCAGCTTACACTAGGGAAAGGAGATGTATGTCGCCTTCCCTCGAGGAGAGCCCAGGCTGTGCCAGTGCAGGCCGCAATGGGCTCAGGATGCAGTGGCCGGCCCTTTAGGCCACACATACCTACACAGGATTGTGCCCTCAATGTATGTACACATCCCCTCAAAGATCTCCTATACCAAATTAGAAAGTCCACAATATACCATCTTTCTTTGGATATTTATCGCAGCCGCGAATAATTTAGCAACACTGTATGCAACAGCAGAGTTGGAATCTGATAGAAGCAAAAATCTATAGTATCGGCTTGTACAGCCCGGTAGCCTAACCAGCAATGGAGAGATAAGAGTGGTACGAATATCTCTATAAAACATACTGTCCAGCAGAACATGTTCTATAGTTTCTATTTGTTCTGCCCCACAAGGACATAGCCACTCTGCAAAAGGGACCTTTCCGTAGCGACCCTCTAGCACTGCTGAGGGCAGTCCGCTACAATGAACTAGTGTGAACAACCATCAATTATGACCATATTTAATGCTTCAGACGAACAAGAGGGTGACATCTCTGTTATTTTATTACAGTGCTTGTTTTGGAAGGGAATCCATAGAGAATACAAAAAATAATGATCATTGCATATATAATGAAGGTGTTGATTTACTTGCAAAATATATTTGGAGGATGTTTTGAAACCTGAAATCCTGATTAAATAGCACTGTTGTTGACTTTCTCATTACTGACTCATTAGAAGAGAACCGCCTGACAGATGAATGCTATGTTGTTATTACAACTGAAACAACTTCAAGGAGGTATTTTCCAGGCTTCTTAATGCAACACATAAAAATAAGCCACCTTGTGCAAGAGCTTAAAGATGTATTGACTGCAAAAATGACAACAGCTCCTTCCAACATACTTCCTGAAGGCATTTGTTTGTCATGAGCTCATCAAAGGTTCAGCTCCGCTTCTGATAGCAACGTATGGTGACTCATGCAAAGAATCAAGTTCTCCTACGACTTTAGCTTTAGCCTTTATTAGCAATTGACCCTATAATCTATAATTTGTAGATTATAGGGTAGGGTGCAGGGCCCAATAAAATAAGATGTGATTGCTCTGATCTCCCTTTTAAACATTCAAAGTAAATGAAAACAGCTTCCTGTTTGTACTTTCTCGTTCTTCTTTCATTCCCCCAAATATCTAAGAGGAGGTCATCTCAAGTGAAAAGCATTACTTTTTTTAAAAAACATAAACATAAGAAGAGCCCTGCTGGATCAGGCCAAAGGCCCATCTAGTCCAGCTTCCTGAGTGGCCCCCACCAGATGCCTTGCTACATGACATTATTTTTGAAATGGTCATAAAAATTCTTGAAACCATCCACAACCAAATCGCCATTTCAAAGAGCTGGTTCACACACAGACCCAGCATATGGGATGTCCATGTGGCAGAATGCAGAAATAAGCATTGCTCCATGCACCCTCCCACCTCCGCCTGTAGAACTTTTAATGTGAATGGAGCCCTCTGTGTTAAATACTTACATATGCCAGTCCTGCCCATATCCATCCTCTCCTTTTTGGGCAGACAAATCATGCGAGTGACACATGTTTGCAGAGTCGTTTACTTGCAATGCTCACATTAAAGTTCCACATGTGGTTGTGAAGGGCTCAGAAGCCTGAGGCTTGCTCTCACACTCTGCCACATGTATATCATACACATCCTGTCTGTATGTGTAATCTATGAACCATACATGAACCAGCCCTAAGAAATGGCAATTTAATTGCTTTGGCACTGTAATTAAACACACTGCATTCGTGGCACAAGAACCCTAATTCATCCATTGGGAAAAGAGAATCCTTTAAAGGGTCAAAGGACCTTGGAGTGCAACCACTGAAAAGCATGAATTGAGGCCACAAGATTGCAGGCTGAGAATTATGCCTGCAAGATGTTACTAAGAAGATAATGAAATCAGGCATCTGGCAAATGAGATTGGGGGCAAGGGCCCTAGCTCTGTCCCATTGTTCTGAATCATAATGGAAAAGGGTCTAAAGTCTCTTTATAAAAACATGCTCTCTAGGTTGTAAGTGAAATGTCTATTTTGGAGTTAATATTTTGCACATTCTCTCAAGGGGTATGGTTTCTATAAGACAAACATATCTACCCTGTTTCCCCAAAAATATGACAGTGTCTTATATTAATTTTGGCTCCAAAAATGCAGTAGGTCTTATTTTCAGGGAGGTCTTATTTTCCCAACCTGTGGCGCCCTCCCCCCAGCACTTACTTTGACCGATTAAGGATTCATTCTTTCACCAGGGTGCAAGGCTCCTCAAGGCCTGGAAAGTCTGCACTTGAGTCCTCCACCATGGAGACGACATGCTAGAGAGGCCAGCAAGGCCTGCAAGGAGGCTGCAACCTTGCAGAGTCTCTCTAGCACATTGTCTCTATGGTGGAGGACTCAAGTGCAGGTCTTCCAGAGCCTTGCACCCTCGGGAAAGAATGAAGCTTAAATCGGTCAAAGTAAGTGTCGGGGGGGGGCGTCTGTCTGGCTGATGATCCTAGCTAGGTCTTACTTTCAGGGGAGGTCTTATATTTATGAGTGCCATCAAAAATCATGCAAAAGTGATGGCAGGTCTTACTTTTGGGGGAGGTCTTATTTTAGGGGAAACAGGGTATTGTCATCTGTCAGATGTTGTAGAAGTGTATAAGAAGTTTGTGTAATACCGGGAATCAATGTATAGGCTACTTTTCAGAGTTGGGATGGCTCCCACATTGCTTCTCCTGGATTCATGTGCAAATATTTTGTGTGAAAGATTAGATGGGATTTGTTGCTCAACCAGCCTGGAACGGGGCACAACAATTCATTAATTCCTTGGATAGCAAGTCCTGTGCATTGGTCATTCACGGTGTTTGCACATGTGTACAACTGATGCATTTATCAGTCTGATTAAGGATAAATTCCTTACCCCAAAATGTAGTTGTCAGTCAGATAAGCAAAAGTTATGTACTTGGAAGCTTCAGTTCAGCTAAAATTAGTTGTGACTAATAGTGCAATCCTATGCATGGCCAGTGGGTGGCGCAGCGGGTTAAACCGCTGAACCATAAGCTGTCGATCGAAAGGTCGGCAGTTCGATTCCCGTGACGGGGTAAGCGCTCGTTGCTTGGCCAGCTCCTGCCAATCTAGCAGTTCCAAAGCATGTCAGTGCGAGTAGATAAATAGGTACCGCTTGCAGGAAGGTAAACAGCGCTCCGTGTTCCAGCTGCATGCTACACGCTGCGGCAAGGAGAGTCATGCCGGCCACATGACCATGGAGGCGTCTTCGGACAACGCTGGCTCTTCGGCTTTGAAATGGAGATGAGCACCACACCCTAGAGTCGGACACGACTGGACTTAATTGTCAGGGGATACCTTTACCTTTTTATGCATGTTTACTCACAAGCCCCATCAAGTTCAATGGGAGTTGTAAGTGTATAGGGCTGCAGCCTAACAGCCCAATCCTAAAAGTCTAATCCATTGATACAGCCATGCCAAAACGGCTTTCTCTACATCCTGCGGGGTGCCGGGGGGGTGGGGGTGGGGAGAGAAGGTCGCGGAGGTCTCCTCTGGGTAAGGGAACATTGTTCCTGGGGGTTGTTCCTGGGGTATGCAGCACAGAGGGGTCTCCTTGGACCGGGCTGCGGGATCAGGTCTGGGAAGGGTGTTTGAATTCAGCAGCCATTGCAGCCACCAAGCCTGCCCCTTCATGGACCTAATCTGCCCATCTCCCCGCCTCCATTGCTGCCCTGTCCTGCCCTCCCACCACCCCATCTTGCCTCCCTCACTGACTTACCTGGGTCAGTGGGCTGGTCCTAAGCCATCACCATGTGCAAGGCTGCTGTGGCCCTGCCAGCGCACACTGTTGGAGGCACTTTTGCAACTGCACTTGTTCTGCCAACCGATTGGCCCATTAGGATTGGGCCATAAGTCCCATTGAAACCAATGGTGCAAGTGATTAAGTTAAGCCCCACTGCTTCCAATGGGGATTAGTCACAACTAACTTTAGTTGGAGCAAGGCCTGAATATTTCAGCAAGAAGTGGCATAAGTGTGTGTCATCCAACATCCCACCACTTTTTGTGGCGCAGCAAATTTATCAATGACTTTTTCAGAAAGAGCCAGCAGAGGGTAGCGTACCTGGCTTGAGTATAGTAGAGCAAGGTTCACACCTTTGTTCAACCAAGAGGCCTTTTGGATCACCATGGGATGTCAGTCTATCATCCTTCACATGTTACTGTGAGGATGACAGATATTTATGTGGTATAGTAAAACAAGAAATATGTTGCGACTGCCTTTTTCATTTAACTTAGACTCCAATCCTATTGGGGGACTTGCGCTGCTGGAATGCTAGTTCTGGCAGCACAAGGCCCTTTACGGCAGTGTGAAAATCAGGCCGCCGTCGTGCGCTTCCAGGCTGCTTACCAAAGTTGGCAACGGGGGCATGTTGTGGGCATGGAGAGGGAGGGGAGGTTCAGGGCAGGGAGGGTGGATCCCGGTGACACCAGTGTATGCTAGGATCCTATCCCCTCTTTTTGAACCCACCCTGCCCATTTTCTCTCCTCAGACTTATGACAGCTATATATAGCTGACATAGGTCTGAGGAAACTCATAGGCTATCAGGGTGCAAACACAGAGGTACGGTATGTAAAATATTTTTACTTACCTCTGGCAGGCCTCCTGATCACACCCACCCACCCACCACTGGATGCAGCACATGCTCTGTCAGCCAGTGCAGCTGCATCGGCGCCAATGTTCCCCAACTTTCACACTGAGTCAGAGCTGATTTGTATGACCAGTTCAGTCCATGCTGGCCATAGCAACAACCTCAGCCAACACTGACTGTCTGCCACTTCAGCCTATGGCAAGACAGTTGTCTGCATGCAGCCTCCTGCAATATGCTGAATCCAGCCCAGATTAGCCTTTGGCCCTCTACCATAAATATGTTTTCCAATAGCTATAGCTGCGGTGACAGGCAAAAAACTGATCCTATCCTGTATAGAGTGAAATTCTATGACAGCCTTGCCTTGGACTATGGTGGCTAGAAGTTGTCACAGCCTGAATTTTTTCTTATAGTCATCATATACTGTTGCAGTTGTTAAAACAGATATGAAGAATATGAAATGCAAAATTGAGAAATAAGTAGATTTTACTGAGCCAGTTTCTCCTGGTGTAGGAGTACATGCAAGCTTTTGAATGAACACATAACTGTTCATCACGCACAATGGAAAGACACCTAAACTTAGTAACACATCCTTCATTCTGCCGGAAGATGAAGGGTTCTGTGTACTTTGAGACCTGGAAACACTAATAAACATTGGCCCAACAGAAGTGATTTCATACCATTTTGCATTCTCTGGGACCAAAACAGCAAAAACTATCCATACTGAAGATTTTGGAAGAAAACATTTGATATCTCCATTCCTGGAAACTTCTATTTTGATTTGTATTTTGCTAAGATGCTAAGATCATTCAGGGACTTTCATTTTCTAAGTTTGTTTAGGTTCTTCTTCATTTTGGCATTGTCCTCTTTTTCCATACAGTATGAACTTACTTGACTTTTGCCGCTACGGCAGTGTCCAAACCTCTCAATCAGTATGAACAAACCCTAACGCGAGTTGTCCTTTGTGGAAATCATTAACTTATAACCACGCAGCTGAGAGAATTGACCTTTTTATTCTCTTGCTCTTTTCTTCTCCTCTTGGTTTATTCATTGTGGACCCAACTGATATTTACTTTTCTAGTGGTAAAGCACTGGTGGTTGCTTCTCAAGCAGGCTTTAGTAATAGCCCTACATTGGTGCCCCAGTTTCCCTCAGCCAACACACCATCATAGTTCATGTTTACTACGATGAAGTTTGGGAGCTCTATAACATGTGGTTTAGTCTGACACTGGAGCTGCCTGGGATCGGATTGATCAGCAAAACCAAACAGAACTGGTCTATGCAGAGCAAACTAGCAAAGGTTCTGCCAAGAATACAGTGTAAATGTCACACTGTGCAGTAAAAGGTGTACATTAGGCAGCTTCATGGTGTCAGCATGGTAACATTTTCCCCCAAATAAATAAAAATGTAACTTGGTAGTGTTCATGAAAAAAAAAATCAGTTCCTCTGGGGCTGCAGGGTCCTCTGGATTCCTGTCTCTTTCTCCTCTGTGGTTCCATCTGTGAGGATCTGTGGTTACAACTCACTCCATCCTCTTCCCAGAGGCCACTTTCTTTTTGGGCCTCAGCTATCAGTATCCACCTCTCTCACCGGGCTGCTGCCGACCTGAAATAGAGCCCCACAAGTCATTTGCGTTCTGGAGAGCCCAGGCTTTTGTGAGACTTCCTCTGGTGAGAGCAACCCACCTGCCACCTCTGCTGCCGTGGCAGTGGGTTGCGCTTGGTGCCACACTGCCTGTCCCAAGGCCTGCTTTCTGGCTTTTGTCCTGCCCAGCGCCCTTTCTAACATTATTTTGTTCATTCATGGGGACAAGAGACTGGCCAGAGGACCACTAGCCTCAGCAGTGTGGGCCATGCCTAGGTAGGTTGACAACGCAATCCTGTGTAACCTTATACTGGTGTAACAGCAGATGCACCGGTGTAAGTGCACATACACCGGTGCATCTGCTGTTACATCGGTGCAAGCTTACACAGGATTGCGCTGTTACTGTCATACTGTGGGCCTGATACGTTAGGGCAGTGGTTCTCAAACTTTTTAACACTGGGGCCCACTTTTTAAAACAACACTATATCGGGACCCACCTAGCTTTACGAGACTAAAAAAAAAGGTGATCTAGAAATAAATAAATTATTTATTTACAAGTAAAGAGCTCAGCTGCTTTCAGGGTAATTGGCAGCTATCTTGCAAACTGCAGGAGATCAGCTCTTTGAAGGGCAATTAGTAGCTATCTGATTTTTAATAGCCTCAGGGCTTGTGGCAATTACGTACTTATCTGATCTTTCCATCACCTGGGACCCACCGAAAATCAGGTCGAGACTCGTGGGTCCCGACCCACAGTTTCAGAAACACTGCATTAGGGGGTCAAACTGAACTTGAAATGTAGAATTGTGTCCTGAACACAACTACCAAATGTCCTTCCAATATTTCAATGTCCTACAGCAGTGGTTCTCAAACGTTTTAGCACTGGGACCCACTTTTTAAAATGACACTCTATCAGGACCCACCCAACTTTCATGAGACTTTAAAAAGTGATCTAGAAAGAAATAAAATATTTATTTATTTACAAGTAATATTTTATTTATTTATTTGCAAAAAAACCTCAATTCATTTCTCATAATGAGGTAGCCCTAATGGATAGCCTCTAGGCTTGAGGGGCATAGTTATGTGACCCAGTCTTCATCTGCCCCCCTCCCCCCACTACCTGTCATTGACAGACTTGAGAAAAAAACACACACCAGGAAAAAGATGCTCAAACATTTATCGCCCTATATTTACACAAGCTTGCAAACTGCAGGAGCTCAGCTGTTTGCAGGGCAATTAGCAGCTATCTGATTAAGGAATAGCCTCAGGGCTTGAGGAAATTACTTATCTAATCTTTCCATCACCCGGGGACCCACCAGAAATCAGGTCCTGACCCACCAAGTGGGTCCAGACCCACAGTTTAAGAAACACTGTGCTAGATGAATCGGGTCTAGCATACTTATAGCTCTGAGCAGAACATTGATGTATATGTGTATTTGGGGTTAAATTCAGCTGGCTAAGCCCTTACAAATGCTTCTGATTGGGAGGGCACCAAAATCACTCTGTGTTTATGTGTGTGCGCGCGCGCGTACATGTGTGTGCGCGTGTGTATGGGTGCACATGTTTTGTAATCCCTTCTGCTCTGGCTCGGCATCTTGTTCAAATAAATATTGGGCCAATTCTAGAGCATTAGTCTTGTTATCCATGGCAAGCATTTTGCAGGAAATGTGGGTGGTACAGCACTGTAACAGCAGTGCCAGGCTGGTAGCATGCACGTAATGTCTGCTGCAAATGAAATACACGTTTATGTGAAACGGTAGCTACTCCCACAAATATCCATTACAAGGAAATATTCTACAGGGACCTCTTCCCACTAACTCCCATCCTCAGTCAGGTAGGGATGATGTAAAGTTAGCTGTGAACAATACTTTTGATTAAAGCTTTGGATTGGGTTTAAGATACCTAGTGTTATAAAAAACACACACACCACCCTACCTCCGAATGGCTTGTATACCGTAAATCTCTTCCTGGAACTGTATCCAGCTAAGGCGTTAACATTGTCCTTCCAACCCTGGGATCTATTGTTCAAGATCAAGTGTACCAAGGCAAGTGAAGCTGGACCAATCAAAGGTATCACATCTTCGGACCTGTCTATGCATTCATCAGATTTAGTGGCAAAGTAGTTAGTTAGTAGCACTGCTGGATGATCTGATTTGGCTTTACACATACACATGTGTGACTGCCATGTGCTAGGTAGTAAAGGAAGAAAACCAATAGGGGAGGGAAAATTAAGTAAAGGAAATGCCTTTGAGTCAAGAAAATCGGGTGGTTTTTAGGAGATCTGTGATTGTTGCCTCAGAACTGCCAATTGTATAGGGGTTTTTTTTGTACCAAAGCAAAAAAGCAAAACGATGCAAACATGTTTTAAAAAGCTTCTAAAAAACGATAGAGATGAAGGTTAGACTGAGGAAGGAGAATAGTACCCTCTCTGGGATCTACTGCCTGAAGCAACTGCTTGATGGTAAAGCCAGCCCTGTGCACTACTGCCTGTTGTGATATTGGGTAACTATCTAAGACTAAAGATAATATTGGGAAACAGAGGAGAAGGCAGAGGGAAGGGAAGTATGAGTTTTCCTAACCTATTCCTTGGTCAGGCATGGCTGGCTGAACATTCCTTTGTCAGGCAGACAACTAGTTAATAGCCCAGGATGGTTAGCTGATATTTCCTCAATGGATTCTAGTGACTAGGGGATGACTGGGAATCTCTTTCTTTGAATGAGAACTCAAAGTGTGGAGAACTCCCAGCTAAAGAGAGGTGGCAGGTGTGTGTGTGTGTGTGTGTGTGTGTGTGTGTGAGAGAGAGAGAGAGATGGCATATCTGCTGCCACATAGGAGTGTTGCTTTGCGTGTACTTAAGCTCTACTTGTATCCATATTGTCTTAGTGCTACCCCTGACATTTCACACTGACTGGGGAAGTGGGGAGCACACAATACTATATTTCCCAGAAGAAATCATAGGTGGATGAGAAAGTGCAGGTCCACATTGTGGCATGGCATGGCAAAGGGAAACCCACGGGCTCAGAAGGAACAGACTGCCCATGGCTCTGCACTCTTGTCAATACCAGGTGTGTAGGTAAAGCTTAGGTGCTTCCCTTCTATCTTGCTGCTGGAGAAAGAGAATAAGCAGAATCTCGGCTACCACACAAGGTGAAGCTTGCTCAGCTAGACTCTGCCTACCGCTGCTGAGCATATGGGCATCCTAACATATGGGAGGTTTTAAGCTGAGATACAAGACTCTGAATTGCTTGGCAGCAGAATGAAGGTTGCGCTCCAAGAAGAGGCTTACTGAAGACCTATTCACACAAACCAACATACATAGACGTTGGTTTGAGTAGATCCATATTGCAGCTGAAACAGAAAACATATGGAATCCACAGAATGTTCTGGCAGTTTTGGCAGAATAAGAAGGCATTGGAGATGTTGTAGGCTAGACTGTGCATGAACCTTCTGAACCAACATTCTGCTTCAAGCAGAATTCATTGACATCTTCTGCAAGAACAGGGAGAGGTTTTTGAAAAGGTTAGGTTGGAAAAAGAATGACCATTACAAGCCAACAAGGCGCTCTCTCTCTCTCTCTCTCTCTCTCTCTCTCTCTCTCTCTCTCTCTCTCTCTCACACACACACACACACACACACACACACACTTCATTCTGTGGTTAGGCGTTCCAGAGATTGTTCTGTCAGGGAGGTAGCCATCATTGCTGAATTGGGTTTGTTTGGAAGCTCACTGAATTTGCGGCCATTTTGGTATCATCTGAGGGATTGTTTTACTGGGGAATGAGTCATGTTGTTGGTGGAGCAAAAAACCCAACAACAACCCTGACCCTGGGGGCTGTGTGAAGAGAGAAGCATAAGCGCTGCACCACCCTCTAATAACACACAGACACAGGCAAGAGTGAGGGCCAGCCAAAATAAACTGATTGCATCATCCAGTGGATATTATCTTATTATATCAAAGTCTCCCTCTCAATAAAAGTTGTAAAAGCTTCTCCCTTTCATTGGTTTAACTTCCACTGACCAGATCATGCTCCCTGCCTGGGAAGCTGTTTGGAGAGAGAAAATATGGCAGAAAGGAAATTAAGGCAATAGGTCTTTCCAGAAAGGTTAAAAACAATACCCATCCTTGCACTGAACTATATCTAAGTATGGTAGTAACACTTCTGCTGTTTATAGTAATTGGTAGGTAGGGTAAAGAAATAGAAATAGAAAACAAGAGACTATAACATTGAAAGATGGCTACAGAAGCTTTGGTTGTAGTCATACAGTCTTAGCCTTTGATTCCTAGTTAGACCAGGGCCAAAATGGATGTTGTCCTGCCGACTACAAGAGCCTGGATTGGGACTGAGAAAATGAGCCATCTAATTTTCTGTTGTTTGGCAATGGCTGGTGGTGAGATAAGGAAAAATATATGCAAGGCAAGGATCACCGAGCATAGAGAGGAAACAGAATGGGGCTATAGGCATGTGGGGATGCATCTACCTTTAGGTTCACTGTGCACATGCATGTGTATGACTAAGGTCTTGACACTGCGCAGAGGCGCTGCTATCATAGTAATAGGGCTTGGTTTGCTGCCCTCGCCCTCACCCTTGTATATCAAAATGCTCTGTGGTCTTGGGTAGATCATGGGTAGGTCGTGACCCGATTCCTGGTGGGTCCCACCGAGCCTCCAATGAAAACATGGGTGATGGAAAGATAAGTAATTGCCTCAAGTCCTGAGGCTATTCAAAAATCAGATAGCTGCTAATTGCCCTGCAAAAAAGCAGAGATCCTGCAGTTTGCAAGCTTGTGTAAATATAGGGAGATAAATGTTTGAGGTCTTTTTCTGGGTGTTTTTTCTCCCAAAGTCTGTCAATGACAGGTAGTGGGGGCAGATGAAGGCTGGGTCACATAACTAAGCCCCTCAAGCCTTGAGGCTATTCATTAAGGCTACTTCATTATTATGAGAAATGGATTCACTATTTTGCAAATAAATAAATTATTACCGAGTGAGCCCTTTTCAGGAGCAGCGAGTGGCCTCCTGGGACCAAGTGCCTCACTGGGACAAAGTGCCAAGGTAAAAGAAGACACAGTGAGTTAAGCAGTGGGGCGAGGAAGCCAGGCCCCACACACGGCCTGGCACTTCCCTTGAAGAGAGAAGAGCTCTAACAACATTAAGGTACCCAAACTTGATAAACCCATAACTTGCACACAAAAGCTATGCAGTCAGATAGCCAGCAGAGGGGTGGGGGGCTATCCAGTGTTTTGCACTGAGTGTCACATGTATGATTATCTGCCACATGGGCATAAGTCATGGGTGTGTGCTCAGTGCAAAGAGCTCCAGGCTCTCAGGGAACGGGTTCACTCCCTTGAAGCTATGTTTGCTGACCTGGAGAAGCAGAGACAGGTAGAGAGGGACCAGGGTGAGACTTCTAGGGACGTGGAGGCGTCGTCCCACCCTCAGTTGGCCAGCTCCTCATCTGCCAGGGAAGGGAGTCTTAGGGCTGGAGGACGTCGCTCTGGAAAAGAGGGAAACAATCCCCCAGTGGGGACCCCTTCTTCAGGTGATGGGCCATACTCCTCTGGGGAGGGGGGGAAGGGGACTTCTTGTCATGGGTGACTCTATAGTCAAGAATATAGAGAGGGGGGGTCTGTGACGGATGTGAGGACCGCATGGTGACTTGCCTGCCTGGTGCGAAGGTTGCGGACGTCACCTCTCGTCTAGATAGGCTGGTAGAGAGCACTGGGGAGGAGGTAGCGGTTGTGGTGCATGTTGGCACCAACGACGTGGGGAAATGTAGCCGGACGGTCCTGGAGGCCAAATTTAGGTTGCTAGGTAGGAAGCTCAAATCCAGGACCCCAAAGGTAGCGTTCTCAGAAGTGCTACCTGTTCCATGTGCAGGGCCAGCTAGGCAGGCGGAGCTCAGGGGTCTCAATGCGCGGATGAGACACTGGTGTCAGGAGGAGGGATTTAGGTTTGTTAGGCACTGAGGAACGTTTTGGGACAAGCCGGGCCTGTACAAGAGGGACGGGCTTCATTTGAACCAAAATGGAACCAGACTGCTGGCACGTAACATTAAGAAGGTGGCAGAGCAGCTTTTAAACTGACTCCTGGGGGAAAGCCGACAGGAGCCGAGGGGCATCCGGTTCGGTACTCCTCATCCCTAGGGAATGAGGGTGCAGAGGATGGGGAACAGTCAAGTAATAACAGAGTAAGAATTGGGAGTGGTAGCGTGATGGGACATGACAGCCAGTCTAGCAGGACAGAAGGCTGCAGGAATAAAGGTGCAAACATGCAGCCCTTCTTGGGAGACCAGGTAAACAAGTGCTTTTATGCAAATGCCCGAAGTCCACGGGCAAAGATGGGAGAACTGGAATGTTTGGTGGCTAGGGAAAACATTGACATAGTAGGTATAACAGAAACCTGGTGGAATGTGGAGAACCAGTGGGATACTGCAATTCCAGGATATAAACTCTATAGGAGGGACAGAGAGAGGCGTGTTGGAGGTGGGGTGGCCATCTATGTCAAAGAAGGGGTAGAATCCACCAGAGTAGAGCTGAAGGGGGGCTCTGACTCCTCCGTAGAAACACTGTGGGTTAGATTACTAGGCTCAAAGAGCAATGTAATAGTAGGGGCATGCTAACGTCCTCCAGATCAAAAACCTGAAGGGGATCTTGAAATGAGGAAGCAAATCAGGGAGGTGTCAATGAGAGACAGGGTTGTAGTCATGGGGGACTTCAATTATCCTCACATCGACAGGGTCAATTCATGCTCAGGTCATGAAAGAGAGACTGGATTTCTGGATATGTTAAATGACTGTGCCTTAGAGCAGCTTGTCACGGAACCAACCAGAGGACTGGTGACTCTGGATTTGATATTGTGTGGCACTCAGGATCTGGTCAGGGATGTAAATGTTACCGAACCGTTGGGGAGCAGTGACCATGCTGCGATCTGTTTCGCCATGCATGTCGGGGGGAGAGTGCCGAGCAAATCTGACACAAAACGCCTTGACTTCCGAAGGGCAGACTTCTCCAAAATGAGAAGACTAGTTAAAAAAAAGCTGAAAGGGAAGGTAAAAAGAGTCCAATCGCTCCAGAGTGCATGGAGACTGTTTAAAACAACAGTAATAGAGGCCCAGCGGGAGTGTATCCCACAAAGGAGGAAGGGCTTGACTAAGTCCAGGAGGGTGCCGGCATGGCTAACAAGCACAGTTAAAGAGGCTGTAAAAGGCAAGGAAGCTTCCTTCCGTAAATGGAAGTCTTGTCCTAATGAGGAAAATAAACAGGAGCACAAACTGTGGCAAAAGAAATGTAAAAAGATGATACGGGAGGCCAAGAAAGACTTTGAGGAACGTATGGCAGGCAACATAAAAGGGAATAACAAAAGCTTCTTCAAATATGTTAGAAGCAGGAAACTTGCCAGGGAAACGGTTGGCCCGCTGGATGGTGAGAGAGAGAAAGGGATGATAAAAGGGGACTTGGAGACCGCAGAGAAATTAAACGAGCTATTTGCATCTGTCTTCACGGCAGAAGACCTCGAGCAAATACCGCTGCCTGAACGGCCTCCCCTGACTAAAGGATTAAGTCAAATAGAGGTTAAAAGAGAAGACATCTCAGACTTAATTGACAAATTAAAGATCAATAAATCACCAGGCCCAGATGGCATCCACGCAAGAGTTCTGAAGGAACTCAAGAATGAAGTTGCTGACCTCTTGACCAAAATATGCAACTTATCCCTTCAAACGGCCACTGTGCCAGCGGATTGGAGGATAGCTAATGTCATGCCAATCTTTAAAAAAGGAAGGAGAGGGGACCCAGGGACGGCCACTTCCTTCCCAGGGAGACCACAGCAGGGGGGCTGCCAGACCCTCAGGGCTCAGAGGGGAGTGGGGGGGCCTCTCTGGCAGGCAAACACTGACAGGCGACATGGCGCCCATACTGGATCCACTCGCGTCCGCCACGTCCGTGAAGAGCCCTTTCGGCAACCGGGGCTCTCACCCGCCCACGGTCCTCCCGTCAACGGCGTCCGTTCCGCCCACGGTCCGCCCATCAACGGCGTCCGTTCCGCCCACCCACCCACCGCTCGCTCCCTCCCTCCCACCCACCGCTCGGTCTCCCACCCACCCACCGCTTGGTCTCCCTCCCACCCTCCCAACCGGCAAGCGCCCACCCCCATCGCTCTCCTCCCTACCTTGTCTTCTCTTCAGCCGGCGGCGGCGGCCGTGCGCGCTCACCTCACCCGGCTCCTTTTCAAACCTTCCCGGCTGTTAGAGACATGCGTTCTGTGTGCGACTCCTCAACCCGGCTGTTTCTACGCATGTCTCTAACAGCCGGAAGGGTTTGAAAAGTCGGGTGAGGTGAACGCGGCCTCCGGAGCCTCCGGTCCGAGCCCGCACGGGCCGGACCGAAGTGGGGTGTTTGTGAATTTTGCCCTCCACCGACAAAGTCCCACTTTGTGGCTGCTGGGGGACAGGACCCACGCCACGTGCTCAGAGGGAGAGAGAGAGAGAGAGAGAGAGAGAGTGGAGGGCTGGGGCTGGGCTTTTGTGGGAAAGAGGCTGGGTGGGGCTGGGTGCTGATAGGGTAACTATTTGGGTCCATGTCCAGAGTTATGCCACAACTATTCCGACCTAACTCAGGCACAACTCAGGCGTAGGGTGTTAGAACTTTTCAAGAGAGGGCTGGAGTGGGTAAGGTAAACTGGCTCCTATGGGTCTCCTCAAATTTAAGTCCACCTTTTTTGTTGACCTAAATTTTGTGCTGCAGTTGTGCTCGAGGGGGCGTGTCGGAGCTTGCCAGTGTCTGGAATCCGACTCAAATTCGTAACCGCCCCCGTCACTCCACCAACACGCCCCCAACACGCCCACTTTTAGGCCAAACTTAGGACGGAATAGCTCTTATGCCGAACTTAGGACTGAATTGGTCAACTTTCCTTAACCCGTCCTATGTCAGTCACAATTGCAGCACAAATTCGGCCTAAGGCGCTTAGGCTGCAGTTGTGCCTGAATTGTGCCGCTGAGGCCTTAGGCTGGACTGGGCTGTAAATGTCACTGTCCCTAACTGTATTTACTCCAGTATTTGTTTGAGGGGTCTGTTACGCTCCTGATCCTCAGGGAGGCAGTGAGAAGTAGTCCACCCACAGATGAGTTCTCTGAGGGAACCAAGCCGGAACACATGCAAGCATCCTCCCGCTTGCATCCCTACCTGCTCTCTGACCTGGTCACATGGGCTGGGCTGCCCAATCAGTTGGATGTGTTCCAATCCCAGCAGGTGGCCTGGCTAAGACCTCTTGTTCTTGGGGAAATCAGATGAATAAGACATCCACAAAATGACCTGTCTGCTTGGCAATGCGGTCTTTCTGCAATGGCACGGCTTACAAACTGTCTCAGGAAAGTCTCTTTCTAACTTAGCCTTATGCGGAGGCTTTCATTAAGGGAAACATGCAGGGGAAAAGAAGGAAGCAAGAGCTCAACCATCACAACTCCTTTTAGGCACTGGATCACTCACTTCCAGGAAGAGAGAGGGGGGAATATATTATCTCTCCTGTCATAAGAGCACCTTTTGCAATCTCTATATTTGTTTCAAAGGGGCTAAACATTCCACACCTTGAGTAACATTAACTATAAGCAACCTGTAGATGCTCTGAGATGTCATCACAGTTCAAATATTCCATAAGGAATGGCTTAGGTTTGAGAGTGTGCACTGATATTTTACAGATACTGCAAAATATGGGAACAAGAAGTCACTTGGCTGCATTATTTCTCTGATTCCTGCTTCTCTGGCCACACTGCCTCCCCAACCCCACCTCAGCCCTTTTATTTTATTAATTAATGTATTTATTTATTTAAATAATTTATACCCCGCCTTTCTCCCAGCAAGGGCACTCAAGGCGGCTTGCAATAAAAACATTAGAATACATATATACATTAAAATAATTAAAAACAAATAGTTAAAACAATTAAAACAAAACAACCCCAGTCGGTCACCTATATTTACATTTGTTAAAAGCCATTTGTTAAAAAGCCAGCCCACCATGTCAGACATCGAATGCTAACCTAAATAAAAACGTCTTAAGGCCCCACCGAAAGGTCTCTGAAGAGGGAGCCGTTCTTAATTCCAGGGGGAGGGAATTCCATAATTGGGGCGCCACTGCCGAGAAGGCCCTATTCCACGCCGCCATCCCTCTCACCTCTGTCAATGGCGGCACGGTTAACAGGACCCCCCCCTGATGACCTCAGAGTACGGGTCGGATTATAAGGAAGGAGGCGGTCCCTCAAATGCCCTTGACCCGAGCCGTATAGGGCTTTAAAAGTCAAAACTAGCACTTTGAATTGTGCCCGGAAATGAACCGGCAGCCAATGTAGCCGCCGAAGCAATTCTGTCTGTCTGCAATTCTGTTTTATTCTGTCTGCCTGATTCTTCCTCCTCTGCCAACACATCATGTCTCTTCCATAGCCCTGCTTCCCTGTCTATGCTTGTCAGGGGAAAATAAACAAACATGGTACAGCCCTCCAGTCCAGAATGAAGGTGGGGAACTGCATGATCAAATGATGGTTCGTCCAGGTTAAAAAACAAACAAACCCTCTCTGCTCACGAAAAGCTGGGGTGTCAGGTGGAAAAAGCTATTCCAATAGCTAAAAAAATTAGCTTTGTCCCTAACATGCTATACCTTGAAGTGCAGAGAGGGGTCCTTTTTCTATGTGAGGAGGAGCATTTTAAACACACAATTAGCCACTGAAGTGGTACAGATGCAGGATTCTGTATCATGTGCTTTTTCTGAATATGTAGATGGTTTCTTAAATTCTTCCTCTCTGGGTTTGTGGCAGCTCTTGCCTACCCCACACACTGCAGTTGCTGTCATAAACACTTATTATTTCTGCCCTTGCCCAGCCATTTTCCACAGAGATGACTAAACAGTCAAACAACGCAATCCTAACCAACTTTCCAGCGCCGGTGCAACCACAATGCAGCCCTGAGGTAGGGGAACAAATGTTCCCTCACCTTGAAGAGTCCTCCATGACTGCCCCTGCACTGCAAAATGCAGCGTGCGCCCTGTTGGCACGGCTACACCAGCACTGGAAAGTTGGTTAGGATTGTGCTGAAAGCCAGGGGTT
The DNA here is from genome assembly GCA_026170595.1 of Plestiodon gilberti rubricaudatus. Lineage (NCBI taxonomy): Eukaryota > Metazoa > Chordata > Lepidosauria > Squamata > Scincidae > Plestiodon > Plestiodon gilberti. The sequence continues at coordinate 207,146,501 of JANXHW010000001.1, forward strand.
GTCAACCAGTGGTACTAGTGTACCACCAGTGGTACTTTGGCCGACTGCTGGTGGTACTCAGATCCAGTAGCGTCACTAGGACGCGTGTCACCCTGGGGCAGGGGGCGCGCATCACCCTAGTGACGCTATGATATCGCGGCGCGGGGGGGCGACCCGGCTCCCCCCCCGCGTCGCCCTCCGGACGCTACGAGGCCGGCCCGGGAGCCGGCCTCGGAGCGTCCAACCCCGTCGGCGCTCCAGGGCCTTCTTTCCAGGCAGCGCGTCCATCCGGGTATTTTTCGGATTTTCGCGCATGCGGGGCGTGCGTCACGCGGGGCGCGCGTCACCCGGGGCGCCCCGCCCACCCCGCCACGCTCCAACGACACCCCTGCTCAGACCGCTGGACCACCGGAACCCCGCTCAGACACGGTGCTTTTGGCAGTGCATTTTCGCACCCAAGAGGCTCCAGTCTTTGGCCAAGCCTCTTTGGAATGCTGAGAAGGGACCTCCCACCTCCCCAGGGCCTCCAGTCCTACCTGAGTTTTCTGGCCTCTGAAAACCCAGAAGCAACTGGCAATGATGAATCATCGCCAGTCACTTCCGGTAGTACGCAGCAGGAGAGTGGCGCCGGAGGTGGTACTTGGCCGGAAAGGGGTTGAGAACTCCTGGTCTAAGCTAAGCATTTCAGACAATACATTTACCAGTCTTCTTATTGCTTCTGTCAGAATAGGCTGTAGCAGTACATCGGGAATCCAGAGGAAAGAGTAGCAGTAGCAGTTGCAGGGAGGTAGAGAACCAAATGGAAACAGGAAGGGAAGAGCAAAGGGAGGAGTTTTAGTATGTATGGGAAAGAGGCATGGAGTGTACTGTAGAGTCTGTGGTACTATTTGCTGCTTCTTCAGTAATAAAGGACACTGTTTATAATTAAAAACAAAAACAACTGATGACACTGTTTAGGTTAGGTTGAGAGACATTTATTTCTTGATTACACTACTAGTAAAACTTGAAGCAGAAACGGCCAATAACGGAAACAATGGTACCCCCTTTTTATCATTTGTTGTTGTTCAGTTGTTAAGTCGTGTCCAACCCTTCGTGATCCCATGAACCATATCCCGCCAGGCCTTCCTGTCCTCCACTATCTTCCTGAGTTCGCTCATTTTCATGTTCGTTGCATCAGTGATGCTGTCTAACCATCTCATCCTTTGCCTTCCCCTTCTCCTTTTGCCTTCAATCTTTCTCAGCATCAGAGTCTTCTCCAGAGAGTCCTCTCTTCGCATTAGGTGGCCAAAATATTTGAGGTCCAGCCTCAGTACCTGTCCTTCCAGGTAAACTTGAAAGCACTTGAAACCAGGGGCAAAGTTATGATGGGCTCATAGGCACAGAGAGGATTTACAAGGCTGACTCAAGACCTCTTGACACCCGAGGTGGCATGCCAAATGCTGCCCCCCATACCAATGATGTGCCAGCTTCTGTTCCACTCTCCAGTGTTCTAATTCAGCACTCTCCTCCCTTCCACATTTCCTCTCCCTCTCTGTCCCCCTCTTTGTTTTCCAAGGAAGTGGAAGGAGAAAGATGAGCAGTGGAGGCAAATAGGTAGACAGGAATGGGTATCCCCCAGCAATCTGCTGCTTGACTGCTTCATTTAGAGCCCCTACTCAGAAGTAAGTTCCACAATAGTCAATGGGGCTTGCTCCCAGGTAAGTGTGGATAGAATTACAGCCTTAGCCACATGGATGGGCTGACTCTGGGAATTCAGAGCCGCCTTGAGTGCTCTCGCTGGGAGAAAGGTGGGATATAAATTATTTAAATAAATTAAATAAATCAATAAATTCAGGCCCTGTCTGCAGTGCACAAGGAGTTACATAATGTCCACCATAAAAAATCATGTCCCAGAAATAGTGTGGTTATAATAAAATGATAGGGTCAGAGATACTTCTAGTAGAGGGTATTCTGGTAACAGAGTATCAATGGCTATTCATTCCAGTTCGGGGAGACCACAGTGTGTGTGGGGGACCACTATCGTCTGCTCCCTGTGGGCTTCCCAGATACATCTAGTTGGCCACTGTGGGAAACAGAATGCTGGACTGGATGGACTTTAGGTCCAACCCAAGAGGACTTTGCCATCCCTTGCAACCCCCTTTCCTGGGGATCCGTGATGCCCGCAATCTTGCAGGGTCCTGCTGAGGCTGGCCGCGCTTGGAGCAGGCAACTGCTTCACTTCGGCGTACTAGACAATGACATCATCTCCCCCCGCGACTGGTCTGCAGTCATGCCATACCCCATGTCCTATATGTGGGCCTTCTTCCCCCTTGGGACGACGCAGAGAGGTCAGGACCTGCACAGGATCTCACATGTTGCTTTCAGGGACACATTCATCAATTTGCACTCCAAATTCTGCAAATCCCAAATTTTGGAACAAAACAGAAATTTGTAAACTACTGTAATAGATACAATTCCAATATGCATTTTCAGTTTTTAGAATTTGTGGTTGGCAAAGACGGTTGTACAATTTTGCCATGTTTAGTACCAAAATGTAGCGCATATTGCCAATGGCCATTGATGTGAGAAAAGTCCAAAAGACAACAACACAAATAAATGCTTTGTGGGAATGTGTCATATTGCCTCAAACAAGCTATTCCCACACTTTCCACTCAGCAACACAAGCTACTTGTTTGGAGAAGCCAACAACGTTGTTTGCCTTTGTGGAATAAACAATTTACCCTGCCTGTTTGAAGCAGCCATATTCATGGTTTTAATTGCCAGTTTACACAAATTTCCATAGCATGCAACAAAATGTTTTGAGGAGCCCAGACGAGCATTCTGGTTTTTCTTAAAGAGCAACGTACACCCAATGTTGACTGATAATCCTCTGACAAAGCGGCTTTGCGAACAGCCTGTTGATTTGCTAGCAAACAGGAGGAACGCTTCTCTTTTGCTTCTTTTGTAAGCAAGACATAAAGTAAGGTGCACAGATCTCACCCGCAATGAGATCCATGGACCCCAAATGACTTTGAGAGTTTTGTGAGATCCTTAATTCCCTACTTTCCCTAGTTCTTTGTAATGTTAGAACTTGTTCTCACAAGGACTGGGGCTAGAAAGGACTGGGGCTGCCAAATCTGCAAGTAAGAAATCCTGGCAACGGAAAAATTCTTACACAGAGGGAAGAGAGTTTATAAATTATGGCTATATCACTTACATTCACATTTCAGTGTCAGCATTACAGAACACAATCTCCCCAAATAACCTTAACACACAAACCTTACTAACCATTTTGTTTTAAGAAACAAACAGCCCAATCCTAACTAAACCCCTCCCCTCCACTGATGCAGCCGCGCCACCCTTACCTTGGTTAAATGCCCAACCACTACCTCAATGAGTCCCTGGCAGAACTATAGTTTTGCTGGAGAAAGATGTCACAAACATGCCTTTTGTCACAAACATCTTAAATGTTATAAGGCTTATAGTATAAGCCACTTTGAGTACGGTATATTTTAATATAGAAAAGTTGTACAGTATCTCAATTGTATTATATTATTTATTTCAAAAATGTATGCTGCCCTTCTGCATAAGCTCCAAGGGGCCATACAGTAAAAAATAAAAATAAAATTCAGTGCCATGAAACAAAATAAACGCACACACACATTTTTAGATGGAGTTTACCACCCGCTTTGGGCTGCATTCCTAAGCAACCCGACTCCGAGAAGACCCCCATCCCATCGCACCGGGGGCCGCTACCAGCCTCACACCATCCGCGGGCTGCGCAGACCCCACCCGTTTACCTCTTAATGGTAGTTATTACGTGACAATAAGCATGTTTAATCTGCCTACAAAGTAGCCTATATTAACTGGTCTGGTGCAGCATAGTGTCCCCCTGCTTTTAATGAGAGCAGAAGTAAAAACTAAAAATACAGAACTTGGGAGAGTCTTGTGGTATCTACTGAAGCTTCTCTTCCGAGTGTCTGGTTACAGGATCATTCAGCATGGATGGTTATTTCTACTGTTGTTCTTCCTGCTTCCTGTGCAATGCACACCTACTACAATGTGGTGCATGCGTCTATGTGTGTTAGACAGATCTCTGACATGGACACCTCTGCTTAATTTCTGTTCACTCCCGCCCTGTCCCATTTCATCTGGGACGGCTGGAGTCTTTCTGCAAACTCCTCTTTGTCAGGCTGGAGGCACCTCTGCAGTGCAATTTTTCATTTCCTCTTCTCACTTCAAAAGAGGCTTTTGACTCCTTGAGACACCTCATAAAAGAGATTTCTACTCTAAGAACATCCAGAAAGGAAGCACACACTCCACCATAATCCCTCCATGCTTCAAGTGAAGAAGAAGAAGCTTCTCCTCCTGCAGACGCGCTTGTTTGGTCCTCCGTAAACCCTGAACTTATACATAAATAGTCCCCACATAATTGGAAAAAGCGCAGAGGAGGAGGGCAAGGTGGGGGGGGGGGGGAAAGAGGCATGCATGCCTGAACAAATGAGGCCCGCCGCAGTGCTTATAAGATGTAATATCTTGATTTGGTCAACTTGGCTGCACCAGGTAGAACAGGAAGAAGGGGCTCAGTATTCCCAGCGAGGGGTTTGTTACACGCCTCTAACATTTCCTTTAAAAGCCGACAGTGCTGTAGTCTTTGGTTACAAGCTGCCGTGCCCCATGTACCCGCCAAGAGAGGCACACTGGAATAAAAGCACAGCTGCAAAAATACATCTCTGGGCAACTCGTGTTAGCACAGGAGGGGGTGGAGGAGGAGGGAGTTTCTTGCTCCAGCAATGAGGCGGCACTGGGCCAGTAGGAATTCCCCTCCCCCACTTCTGCCTTCAGGCAAGTTCTGCTCCCCCCTCCGCTTCTCCCTCATCCAAGGTATTTTGTTTTTGAAGTCATTTTGCTCCAAATTCTTCCCCTGACAGTATTAATCTTCCACCTGCCAGCCCATGAATAGACCTTTCTTTTTGTGTCTGGAATAGGTTGCCAAGGGAAAGGAATCAAGGAAGGGGGGAGAAGCCTGTGTTACAGGTGGGGCAAGGAGGTGTTGGCTGCCCTCACTTCATGCTATATAATAAAAGCCTGAGCTGAGTCCCCATTGCCACTGTGGCAGGCTGGGGTGAGTGCTCCAGGCCTACAAAGCAGTACTACCATTTGGGAAGCCTGTGGTGCCAACTTGCCCATGTGAAGGCTTGTCTGTAGGAATGCCTACTTTTTAGTCTATATATAGATATAAAATATAAAGAAAGGAGGGAATCGCAGGATAGTCAAACGGAGAGGGCACTGGTACTTATTATTTACTATATTGATTAAAAAAATATTCTCCCTTTCTCAGCAAGGATTCAGGGTGGCTTACCACTTTTGTTTAAAGCCAAAAGAACATCTTACAACAATAAACAACCCAACAGAGGGAGAACTACCAAAGTAATTGAGGAACCAAATTATAAGAATTCTGTGAAGGTCTGATGAAAAAACTAGGCGGCCTTCAACGGGCAATGCAAAAAATATGAAGAAGGGCCCAACCACACTTCGGGTGGGGGGAGAAGAGAATTCCATAGCACAGGGCCACCACTGAGAAGGCCCTCTCATGGGCTGATGCTCACTGAACTTCGAACAATGGTGGAACCTGTAAGAGAGCCTTCCTAAAAGACTTACAAGGAGGGCAGATTCATCTGGAAGGAGATGGTCCTTCAGAAGCCCTAGCCTCAAGCTGTTTAGGGTTTTAATGGCAATAATAACCAACACTTTGAATTTTGCCTGGAAAAAAACTAGCAACCAATGCAGCCAAAATAACAGATGTAGCATGGCCATAGAGCCCCGCCCCCACACACAGCTGCATTCTGTACTTACCTCGTCTTTTCTACCTCCCAACTCTGTTACAGAATTATATAACCCTTTAGCCCTTGAACTGCTGGACCAAGCCAAGATCACTTATGCAAAATCCAGAGTTGAGTTTCTCTTTCTTCTCATTCAGTGCTTTCCTGTAGAGGAGCAAACACAAAAGCAGCATCAACACTGACAGGTATTCTGCTGAGGCAGGGGGGGGGGGGGAGGCCATTTGTCTCTATGTTCAAAGCTTGCAGGAGAGAAAGGCCTTTGCTACGCCAGGTTGCCATGAGGTTACCAAGAGAGACATGGCTGACCCAAGATCTCCGGACACCTGAGGCAGCATCAGGCCAAATGTTGCCCCCCCCCTTACCCAGTGATGTGCCAGCTCCTGTTCCTCCCACTCCCCAGTGCTCTAGCTCGGCACTCTCTCCTCCTCCTCCTCATTTCCTCTTCCTGTCTGTCCCTCTCTTCTTTTCCCAATCCAGGGAGTGGAAGAAAGAGGAGGAGCAGTGGAGGCAAATTGGCAGACAGACATGGTGCCCCTCAGCTGCTTCAGGGCCTCACGGATGGGCCAGCCCTGAAGGGAGAGGGGAGGGTGGGGAGGAAATGGCTACTGCCCTGTAGGATTCCTGTCAGCTGCAACACTGACACTGCTATCACTTTTTCAACACTTTGAAAGCCCCCCTCTCTCTCTCTGTAAGAGAGAGGGGGGAATGACTCATGAAGTTACTGTATGCAGGGGAGGCATACAGTAAGCTGTGTGCCCAGAGTGGAGTGTCAAATGGACAGTGGTGACCTGAGGCAAGTGAAAAGTTTTTATGACTGCAGACTGGCAAGTACAGCACTGAATACTGATCAGAGCCATCTTAACTGCATCGTGGGCCCCTAGGCACTGATGCGATCGTGACTCACTTCAGGTTTTCCGAAGAAACCGGAAGTGGGTTGCAATCGTGTTGGAGGATCTTTCTGAGGCGCGGGGAGGCCTGCAGAGGGGTCCACAGGCTCCCCGCACACACACACACACCCGGGGGACCAGCACACCTCTCAGGGAGGTTAAAAAAAGTGCAGCAGTGCATGGCTTTCACATGGCACTTAATATAGTACTATGTTCCATATCAAAATCTGGTGATATCGAGGCCTCTGCCTTGTGTCCCATGGGTTGCTAATATATGTTTACTCTCAAATAAGTCCCATCCAGCAAAGGATGCTTCTTTCTGAATCTGGCCCTTAGTGGTTTCTTCCTTGCCCTTTCTTTTCAAAATAGTTTCTGTTCTCCAGTTTCTATCACTTTAATGAGTTGCTTTCTGTTCAGTCACACAACCACAGCATTCCTGAACTGGCCCTTAATTCATCAGTTCCTGTTCCCTGTGCTGGGCTGGGGGCTTTAATTATTAGTTTCATCTTAGCGTAACGTAAGAACATAAAAAGAGCCCTGCTGGATCAGGCCAAAGGCCCATCTAGTCCAGCTTCCTGTATCTCACAGTGGCCACACCAGATGCTTCAGGGAGCACACAGCCAACAAGATACCTGTATCCTGTTGCCATTCCCTTGCACATGGCACAGAGAAAACCTACTTCTAAAGCCAGGAGGTTGCTTATGGCTCGTAACCTGTGATGAACTTTTCCTCCATGAATCTATCCAATCCCCATTTAAAGGCATCTAGGCTAGGGGCCATCACCACATCCTGTGGCAAGGAGCAGCGGCATAGTGATGACGCCCCCTGGTGATGTCACCACCAGAAGTGACATCACCACCACTGCCCCTAAACATGCCTTCAGAGGCACAGGGTGGGCCAAAACACCTGCTCCTCCTGCCAATGAAACGGCACAATTGTCACCCGCAGCCTGCTTTGTCAACCCCCCCACATGCCATCCGGGGGCCCTGAGTGCCGCCCGTGGGCTCCCCTCCCACCGTTGCGGCTGGCAAGGCGTTCCACAGATTAATTATACGCTGGGTGAAGAAATATTTTCTTTTGTCTGTTCTAAGTCTCCCTCCACTCAATTTTAGTGCATGTCCCCCAGCCAAGGCAATTGCTCCTTATTTTGTTTTTTTAAGATTGCAATTGTCAATACTGGACACTGCACCAGTAGAGCAATGCGGAAAACACTAAAAAGCAATGTTTTCTAGATTCTCTGTAAAAGCTGACTGAATGAATATGTCCATTTCAGAGAACACAGGTAATATGGCAGCAACCTGGGAGCCCAGGGTTCCCCCCCCCCCATGCTAAAACAAAACTTTACTAAGTGATAATGGACTACAGTGAACGTAGCAACATGCTACAAGTAGTGGGGAGAATTTTACAGATCCATTTCATTCACAGGTTTCTGATTGAGTCAGGATACATAGTAAAATGTTCCTTATCGCTCCGTCCTCAGGATGTTACAGATGAGGTATAACCAATCCACCAATAGGTCAATCAAGGTGACAATGACAATGCAACATATGACAATACTTGACTACTTAGTGGCTGTCTGGATTTACCTGAGAAAGCCCCCATCCTATAGGAGGAGTAATGTTTGAAAGCATGTCAGTGTGAGGATGGGGCTTTCAGGTGCACTGGGTATAGTAGCCACCCAATATCTAACACCTGAACAGGGCGAGAGGTTCATGGAGTCATGGAACAGAATGAAAGTTCCCACGTAGGACAGGCAAGCTTAGCTAGCAGGCAAACTCTAGTATGAGGTACAGACTCAGTAAATACATCAAAAAGCTATACCCATAGTAAGGCAAAAGGCACTGTACCAATTATTGTAAACAAGTGCACTTAATTAAGGGCCCAATCATATCCTCCCCCCCTCCGCGCTGGTGCAGACGCATCCAAAATGGGTGTGCTTTATCCAGCGCGGGGGGGGGGAAAGAGGTGGATCGGGAGGCTTGAGCAGGAAAATTAAATCCCCTTGCCCCTGTGTAAGCTTCCCAACTTGCAATGGGTCTCCTCAGGCCTTTGCTAATGAATTTGCTAGGGCAAGTCTGAGGAGAGAAAGGGGGTGGGGAAGCTGCTGCTGGAGTTGAGAGGATCCAGCTTGCGGCTTTGGCACCAGATCCACCCTTCCCACTGCCTCCCTGCCCCCATCACGCCCCCTCCCTGTCCTATTTCACCCCCTCCACACCCTAACCACTGCCTTACCTGCTCCTGCTCACACCCCTCTTGACCCTTCCCCACCCACACTGCTGCCTTACCTACTCCTTACCTGCTCCATCGGCAGCCATTTTGCAACAGTGGAAGAGCCTCTCACTGTTGCAAAGAGCTCCACATGCCATCCCAATCCTCAATGGGATTGGGCCATAAGTGCACTTAATAGCATAATTAGACCCAATGAGAATTTAGGTTCATCCAAATAGCAAGGGGGGGGGGAGGTAGGTTTTTTTAGTAGTTTGGCACAGTCAATGTACTACTAAAGCCCTCCTACTCCTTGCCATGGTTTTGTTGCACCCCCCCCCACTTGCTATTTAAAATTAAAACTAACATCACACTAGGTCTTGTGCTATTAAGCCTGCATATAATTGGGCCCTAAGTTAGGTATATGTAGTTGAAACAATTACATATGCTCCCCCTGTTTAGCTCTCCCTCATCCCCCTCCCTCCCTTCTTCTGTTGTCTTCCTGTGGAGCAGGAACCTGACTTTTTACAAGTACTGTGTATACTGATGGCTAGGCTTACCAGATCTCCAACCGGGACAGAGTGCTAGACCTTTAGGAGAAGGAATGTGGACAGGTGTAGCTTGTTAAACCTTACAGCACAATCCTAGGCATGTCTACTCAGAAGCAAGCCCTATTGAACACAATGGGGCTTGCTTCTGAGTAGACATGCCTAGGATTGTGCTCTAGGAATTAACAAGCTACACCTGCCCACATTCCTTCTCCTAAAGGTCTAGCACTCTGTCCCGGTTGGAGATCTGGTAAGCCTACTGATGGCACTCTGCAAATAAATAAATAAATGGTGGATGCTCACAGGTTATGAAAATACCGAAGAGATAGACACCCCCCCTTCTGTCTCTTTCGCATGCTCCCTCACTCTCTGGCTACTAACATAGTCTAGCCCAGGGGTTCTCAACCTGTGATACGGGTACCCCTAGGGGTACGCGGACCTCTTGCTGGGGGTACGCCAAGCCCTGCCCCTTATCTGCCCCATCAGCAGCTAATTAAGTGTTAATTAACGTGGATTTTAAATTTTAATTATTTTCGGAGCCCTTCTGTCTCTCTGATTTTGGTTTTGGGCTTATTTTTGTTCTTTGGAAAATGTACTTTGGTGGAGTGGGGGAGGGAGGGAGGGAGGAGCTGATTTTGGGAAGTATGACGGAGAAAAAAAAGAAATCCATCCATCCATCCATCCCAGAGAGAGAGAGAGAGAGAGAGAGAGAGAGTTAAATAAGACATTTTTCACATTTAAAATTGTTTTAGTACTTTTCAATTTAATGATTAATTACCTAATTAATTAATTGATTGATCCAATTAATTAGCAGTTAATTAGCAGGGGGTACTTCAGAAAATTGGACCGTGATAGGGGGTACCTGGGCCTCCAAAGGTTGAGAACCCCTGGTCTAGCCAAATCTCCCTCGTGTATATAGCCCTCCCCCACACCCTGACAACAACTTTGAGAAAGTTCGACACATGCTTAGTGAATGAAGGAGTTATTTCATTTAAAAAGTCACCATCATCTGACCTTGAAGCCTTGTCTCGTAATGCCAGATATATGGGTTGGACTAAGTTTAACGGGAATCAGTAGGATTTACTTCTAGGTAAATCTGTGCAAGTGTGTGTGAGTTGCCAACCACCTTCAAGCCCAAGTATTTTGGCTTATTATCTGGTAAAATGATACAGTTATACACAAGATTGACTCTCTTGCTCTTTTCCTCCCTCTCTGCCTTTTGAAAGCCAATTTTTTTTCACAAGACCCAGAGAGCCCTTCCCAACCAGTAAATCTCCCTGTGGTTCCATCTGACATTCCTATGGTTTTAACAACAGGGAGCCTGATTTCATTCTCCTCTTAACAACAACAAAATCATTTTAGTCAAATTTCATTTGCTTTGGAGTACAGAGCAAGGGCCAATTTACTGTATACCATAGGTTAGCCCTCTTTCCCCTTTCTATTGCAGAGCTAATATTTAACTCTACTGGAGTGAACATAGAATTCACTGCCTGAAAATGCAGTGCTGATCGGCTGCTCTCAAGGCAATGCATCTACGTTTTAAAAGGGTAACAGAGCAGTCCAATGCAATGAGACTTACTCCCAAGTAAGTGTGCTCAGGATTGAGCTGTTAAGACAACTTCATTGAGAATAGGTATATAATACAATGACTGTTACAGCCCAATCCTATTCAGGATTGGACTATCCTGCAGAGCATGTTGTGACAGCGGAAGGCACTTCTGCTCAGTGGCGTCTTCAGCCCTCCTGCCGCCTGGGGCTAGGAGGGTGGGGGCTGGCCAAGCGCCCCCTGGATGTCACATGACGTGTGACGTCACGTGACGTCAAACGACGCTGTCGCTCGAAAGCTGGAGCGCCGGGCCCACCCGCAGCCATAACGGGTGGGCGGCGCTCCAGCTTTTGAGTCCGAGGAGAGCGTCCTCGTCGTCTAGGCAACGCGCACAGCGCGCGCCCGCAGCCACAGGGTCTTGAGTCCGAGGTGAGCAACAGCGTCGTCGTCTAGGCAACGCGCAGCGTGCGCCCAGACCCTGTGGCAGCAGGTGCGCGCTGTGCGCGTTGCCTAGACGACGAGGACGCTCTCCTCGGACTCAAAAGCTGGAGCGCCGCCTGCCCGTTATGGCTGCGGGCGGGCGCCGCGCTCCAGCTTCGAGTCCGAGGTGAGCGCCCCCCAGAAGCTCGGCGCCTGGGGCCCTGTACATCAGGGCCCCCTACGTTACTACGCTACTGCTTCTGCTGTCACAAAATGGTTGTTAACAGAGCATGCAGCACTCTGTCAGTGGCCATTCTGTGTTCAGAGCTGTAACACTGTGCCAGTTGGACAAGGTAAGGCAGCTGCGGGGGCAGGGAGGGGGCAAAACAGTCCTCTTTTAAGAACCTCCCCACCCCTTTCATCTCATTGGATTTGCACCAGCTAAAGAGCTGGCACAGATCTCAGGAGACCCATTGCAGAGTGGGAGGCTTATGGAGGGGCAAAGTCTTTCCCCTCCGAAGCCTCCCAATTTCTCCCCGCCCCGATGAATACAGCGCATGTCTTTTTGGCATAGGTGCATGGGCGGGGGAAGGATAGGATTGGGCTCTCAGTTAAATGGAATCTTTGTGTTCAGAGGGAGTCATAGTTGGGACCAGGATTGTGGTCTAGATGGACCCTCAGCCCCAGCAGGCTCTTAGGATCTTAGGCTATATTTGTAGCAGTGACAGTGATTACAAACCAACAAAGAGGCTACCAAATGGCATTGTTTAATTTCTAGGTGCCAGCAAAGAAAAGAATACATGTTGAAGTACCGTAGTTGAAAAGCAAGGCTCCTCCTATCCCTCAAACAAGGGCCATCAACAACTGGCAGATCTTTGATTGTAGTAGATACTACTGAAAGTTGCTACTTGAACTCCCCCACCCCCACAAAATGAGGACCCTCCTCCATATAGTCTAAATATTTTCTTTTCCCTATGCAGAAAGCCTGCTGGAGAAACAGGGACACTTTATGTTTACTTAAATAGCAGACACTTCTGAGCAGTGAAAAAAGCGTCCTTTAAAAAGACGGCCTTTGTTTTCAGGTACTGGCGTGATTGTATAATAACCCCACGCCCCACCCAGTTTCCCAAGTTCAGAAAGTTCAATTTCAGAAAGAATAAGGTGCCTGGGAACGATATTCATGGCGTCCATGCAGTTGCAAAATTGTCCAGAGCACTGGCCACTCTGGTCTTCAGAGAGGGGGGATAACTAACTTGGCTTTGGGGGGTAGCAATTGGCTGTCTTTGGCTGTCTTTCTGTTGTCAGTTTGTTACCTGCAATTATGCATTCACTGCCAGGTGTTCCTCCGGTTCTGTTGAAAATTGGCTGGGCTGGATGTCAGCTGAGCTTCCAATGAAATCCAGTTAACTTAAAAGCAGATTTATTTCAATGGGTTGTGTCTGCCTCTGACTTTTCACAATGATGGCACTGTGCAATCTCAGTGTACTGTGCCTGCAACAGAAGAATGGGATGAAGAAATTTGCCTGGAGAAAGCAGCCAGAGACGTCCAGTGCACAGTCTGCAGGAAAGCCCTTGGGCAGAGTGGAAATCCCCAGTGAATAGAGCCCAAACCTATGTGTCCCTGGCAGGGGTTTGGGGAAGGGAGCAATGAGGATCCCTGCAGTGATGCTTAGAAATCCACTCCAGGTTTTCCTAGTAGCTCTAAAATTCCAGAACCTGGAGCATTTTCAATCCAGGTTTTATTCAGGACTCAAGCTAATTCCACACAAATTAGACCTGGTCTGATAGCAATGAACAATTGTGGGTAGGCGTTGCTCTAAATCAGGGGTACTCAAACTGGTGGGACGAAACATACCTAGTTGTTCTGCCAGCTCCTCAAGGGACTGGGCCTTTGCAGACCTCCCCAAGGTTCTAACCAGTGCCAATCGCGCTCCGAAACCCACTTCCCAAGTTTAGAAAGTTCAATTTCAGAAAGAACAAGGAATTTCCCCAGTATTCTTTGGGTATTCCTGGGTCTGTGAAGAATTGTATACCTGCTTTACCACAGTTCAAGGGCTGGTTGTTCTCTTCCCTAGAAAAAGAGTGTCAAGAGGGGGTGGGGCAACAAGCAGCTTGAACACTTAAGAAGAGCCTACTGGAATACAACAGTACTTACCTGCTGAGATTGCCATGTGTTTGCTATTCCATAAGAGAGCAGATTTCAAGAGAACAGAGCATGCTTGGCCTGCCACAGTGCCTCCCAGCCCAGTGGAAGAGGTGTGCCCATTTGGTTTATTCATTATGATCTTTCCACTTCCACTGGTGAGTCAATGGTAGGAGCAAATTGTAAGCTCATATCCTGGCCCACCCAGCAAGCTAGATTTAGGAGTCCAGGAGGGCTGCAGCACAAGATCTCATTTTCAGAAACAATGATGGTGGTACCAGCCTTTAGCATGGTCTAGACGGCTAGAGCCAAACTTCTGCACCTGCCTCCATGGGAGGGATGCAGTGCAATTAGAAAAGGCCCCTCAACCTAGAACCTTGCAGGTTCACTGTGTGGAAGACCTCAGTAAAAAGTAATGAGGAAGACATTGAAGAGATCTGGAAGTCATTACTGTACTCATAATGATTATATTAGGAGAGGTTGCTGGCACAAAGTCCACTCAGAGTCCTGCTTTCGCCTCTGCGTTCTCCTCCCCCACTCCCTAATGCTTTCAAGTAACAAAGTGCAACTGTCACTCATTTCAACTTCTGTTCTGAGATCCAAAAAATGAGAAAGAGAGAAATGTTGGTCTCCTGTCCAGCTGTGCCTTGTCTACTTGCTATGGAAACATATACCTGGAATGGAAGCAACAGAGAGTCCAGAAAAAAAAAAGCAGACATTATTTATTTATTTAAAAGATTTATACGTTGCTTTTTTTCAATCCTCAAAGCGGTGTACAACAATAAAATTACAATGTCACATCATAAAAGCATTAAATAAAAGCAGTTAAAACACCATTAAATAAAACCAATTAACACAGCTAAAACGACACTGGAGCAGATTAAAAGGTGTAAAAATAGCCATACATATGATTAAAATAGTATAAAACAGGAACCCAAACCTACAGGTGTTAAATTAAAAAGGGATCCCTTGGACGTTAGTACAGTAGCTTGTGATGGAAAGACCTTTCTGACTGGGCCTGCTGAGTCAGTATCTCCCCTGCATCAATGCACAGGAAGGGAAGATGCCTAAGAACCATTTGTAGCCATTCATTAGGAAAATAAACCTGCTCTAGCTAAGTCTATATAGGGATGCTGCAGAGCGAGGCAGAATTCTGTGGCAATGGAACGGATTGTACGTACCCTTTCAGACTGCAAATGGAGATCACAAGTTGTTAAAACCAACATCTCCCAACGCTCCGCCAGCAGAAAAATAGCACAGTCAAGCATGGACTGGGCTAGAACCCAGTAGTCTTTGATGTGCTAGTTGTTTATTTGAATTTACAGGAACTTCCTTTATGTGGAGGAGCATTCAAAAAAAGGTATCCCCTACCTGCAACCTGAAGTGGTACAATCCACTTCAGGATTGTACCATCTCCTTCTTGTGCCATGTGTACACCAGGACTCAGTAGTGTTTTAGAATGTATCTTACTGTCATGCCTGGCACATGTCATTTCAGGTTCCTGTCCTCCTGAAATAACTCAGGTTAGGAACATTCATATGCCAATTTTTTCCCCCGCCTTCATACTCTATCCCCTCCCCTCTTTCTCCATGCTGCAGCAGTAAACAGATTCCTTTTCCACACTATTAAAAAGGAAACACAAACAAATGTATTTGGAAAATCTGCAGTGCAACGACTTTCTATGTCACATAAAACACAGCTACACAGGAACAGAAAGCACAGTAGTGCCTTGGGGAGGGGGGGGTTTGGCTTTGATTATGCCAATATGGAAGAAAGCCTGAAACAGGTTTACTCGGTTGAAGGGAGCAAGAAAGCAATGAACTTGGCTATGGGACTAGTAAAACCTGTCTAAATTAGAGATGAGCGGAGCAAGATTAATGCTTGACTGTTTTGGTTTTTTTCCACAGGCCTGCTAACATTAGGCCAATTCAAGACATAAATGATTAATTTTTTCTAGTTGCAGGGGGTAATCGAGTTAGCAGATGTAACTAAAGAATTACAAGTCATGCTCTTAGTTACAAGAACAGCCGCTTCCTTTGCCAGGTATATGGAAAGTTTTGAATTGTACAGTTAACAAAGTCCTGAAAATGGAAATGGCTGTGGGGAAACATAACAAGGTTTGGATGGTATTTTCATCAAATAACGCTGGGGCTTTTGTGCTCAAGAAAAGTTTAATTGAAAATCACAAAACTTTAAACATTTCATGTGCTTCCACCCTGGGGGAGTTGTGCTGTAGTTGCTGGCCTGCATGTTCCACAGTTAGGATGAAAAATGGATCCACACGAGTCGGAGTCATTCAGGCTTCCTCCTCTGTTGCCGTTTTTGTCCGAAGCCTGATTGGGGGTGTGCAGAACCCCCCCCCCCTGAGAAATTTAACTTGTCTTGTAGAAACATGTCTGGCTTTCTTTGAAAATCCTCAAATGTTTTACCTTGAGATGAACCCTGAAATCACTTTGAATCTCGTTTTGTGTGAAATTTTGAGGCCAAGCCTGAAGTTGAAAGCTATTTCAGTGCTGACAATTCCATTTGAGGAGGGGCAGTAGCCACATGGTCAAACACATCCTTTGCATGCAGAAGGATCCACGCAGTCCTTGCCAAACCCTGAAGAGCCACAGCCAGTAAGTGCATTGTAGATAATCCTGAGTTAGCTCCATCTGTGGTCTGACTCAGAATGAGGCAGCTTCGCAAGTGGAAGGACTTCCCAAGGCAATCTCAGTGAATTCTGTTAAAAGGCCAAATGTTTTGCTCAGGGTTAGGGTTAGACGTTATGGACAATCCTCTCACTATAAATAGAACCTTTCACGTGTGCCCTGTATTTATGGGAAGTTGAGTGCTGTAGCAATTAAGCTGTATTATGTACAGGTCTCCATCAAAAGTTCTCCATTTTTCAAGTTGGAGGAAATTTGACAGGTGTTATGATGACATCAACAATAACCTTGTAGAAAAAGCCACCCAATTTTTCAGTTTTGCTTTTTGTCTCTTCTGATCCAACTGCCTGCTACCCACAAGGTGGTACATGGATTGCAATTTTCCCACCTTCAGTGGTGCTTGTACCCCTCAGTCACTTAATGCATTCAAGGCTGAATGCATTCAAAAATAATGGAGTGCCTTCCTGAACTGCATTTCACTGCCCTCTCTCTCTCACACACACACCCCATCCATGTCTGTAATAAGGGCCAGACCACCAGTGAAGTTAGCATGTGTGGTTTTGTGTGTGTATTGGAAATGTAAAAACCTCCTAAAAGTTATGATTTTAAGAGAGTCCGTGTGGGGTAGTGGTTATAGTGTCAAACTATAGTTATATAGTTATCATGTCAAACTAGGGCCTAAGAAAGGGGTTCAGTGCCCCACTCAATCATGACGCTCCCTGGGTGACCTTAGGCCAGTTACTATCTCTCAGTCTATCCTACTGCACTGGGTTGTAAGATAAAAGGGAGGACAATGACAAGCCTGAGCTCCTTGCAGAAAGGGTGGGATATAAGTGCAATAAATTTAACACTACTATGTGGATGAAAGATAGAATACACAGGTGTCAGTACTGTACTTCAATAGCTTTGGTTCCATTCAAAATATTAACAAAAAACAGAAAGGACAGGATGATTCTGATGCATGTGAATAAATAGACAAAGTAAATGGGGTCGCGGTGGCTTAGTGGTTAAGACGTTGAATTGCGGACTGGAAGGTCGGTAGGACGGCAGTTTGCACTGGCGTCGCTCCCGTGAAGCGACGGGAGCGGGCTGCCTCGGGGCGACGCGCGCACAGGGGTGACGCGCGCATCATGCGCGCATCCCACGCGCACTCCCGCGCGCCACCTCTGTGGAGCGCATCGCCCTCCGGATGCTCCGATGGAGCGTCCGATCTGGCCGGCGCTGCAGGGCCTTCTGAACGATGGCCCACTGCGTCAATACGCAACCTTTTTCGGGTTTTGTGCATGCGCAGACCATTTTGAGGGCAAGAGGGCAGGCCCTTGCCCTCAAAACGGTCTCTGCGCATGTGCGAAAACCGGAAAAGGTTGCGTATTGACGCAGTGGGCCTTCGTTCAGAAGGCCCTGGAGCGCCGGCCAGATTGGACGCTCCGAGGCAGACTCCCGGGCCGGCCTCGGAGCGTCCAGAGGGCGACGCGAAGGGGCGGGGGGCCCCCCAAAGGGCATCATTGGGGTGACGTGCGCACCCCCGCCTTGGGGGTGTCGCGCATCCTAGTGACGCCAGTGGCAGTTCGAGACCTGAGTGTTGTGTGATGGAGTGAGCTCCCATCTCCTGCCAACCTAGCAGTTCGAAAGCAAGAAATTGCAAGTAGATAAATAGGTACCGCTGCGGCAGGAAGGTAACAGCATTCTGTTAGTCATGCCGGCCACATGACCACGGAAGAGTCTTTGGACAGCGCTGGTTCTTCGGCCTTAGAAACAGAGATGAGCACCACACCTTAGAGTCGGACATGACAGGCTTTCGAGCAGGGGATACCTTTACCTTTTCTAAAGAGAAGCACTTCTGAGTATCACTAGTACAAATCATTCCTGAAAAACTTTTTTAATAGTGCATATATTCACCTTCCTGTATGAAGTGTCTTGTAAATGAGTTTCCCAGGAACCCTAGACTTTTTTTTCACCCCTTGGTCTCTGACGTCCTATGTAGACAAATGGATGCCCATTTTGCTCCGCAGGTGTCAGCAGAGAACACATCTACACACACAATAGTCACAGCGTACACAGCTGAGAACACCCACTTCCATGCCGTTGCCAGAAGTACACTTGCTCACTCACACATGTCCAGTCATAGGACTGACATATATATGAGTCCTTGCATGAGGCAATCATAAAAGACAGACATATAGACTATAGAGTAGAATATTTATTTATTTATTTATTTGGCAAGCAAAGCTCAGTAATGGAACTAAACTGGACTAGTCTGACTAGTCTTGCTATCCTTTTTTTTTTTTTTTGTATCAAGAAAGACTCAATATTGTGTCTACAGGAGAGCATCATGGAAAATTCCAGGTTGCTCATGTTCTGGAGATGGCAGGTCATTTAACACACACAAACTCTTCTTGGGAGTAAGTTAGGAAAATGTGCCTCTCAGGGTTACCACACTGCGCCACACTGAACCTTGCACTATTGGCCTTAAGTCCATGGATCGTACTTCTTCCACACTAGCATCGCAATCACAAGCAACCCAACGCCTCATCGGCCAGAGCCGCCTTTGAGGCCTTCTTATGCTTCTTTTCCTCTGCAAGCCAGCAGGATTCTCTTTGGAGATCCCAGTTTTGGACTACACCAAGCAGAGATTTATGGTTAGGCAATGAAGTAAAATGTCTTGGCATGTGCAAGTGTCTGGGAGGTTCAGAGAGGCAGCTCAGGCACTGAAACTAGATGCACAAAATCTGGGCTTAAAGAATGACAGAGACAGGATTTGAAAATAGAATTTAGCTGAGAGGCTGCCTGGAGGCAGTTTCTTTTGATTCACATTGCAGCACTTTCTCACAGTGTGTAAAATAGCCAGGACTCCATTACTGTGTGTTGATACTGACACAAAAAAGGCACAACAAGCCCTGACTAGAAATGCCATATAATTCTGAAAGGTTTGTGGTTCAAACCAAACCCAAACTTTCACCTCATATGACCTGTGCTGCTAATCCAGGTCAGACACAGTGGGAACCTGCAAAATCTCACTACTTATCACTGTATCCCTTGATTTTTTTTCCTCACTGCAGGTAGACAGGGTGCCTTCATCTGAACTGCTGTAGCATAATTGTTATGGAGACTGAGTTGAGAATCAGGACTTCCCTGGTTTGAATCTTGCCTCTTCCATCTTGCTAGGTGGCCCTTAGGCAAGCTGCTTTGCCTCAACCACAATATGGGGATAAAATTACCTACTGACTTTATAGGGTTATTGTAAGAACATCAAGCTAATGCGTGTGAAGCACGTTGCCCACACTGAGAAGGTGCTATGCAAATTATTATACAAATTATTGTCTCCTTATTACTTAGCATCACAGTCAAGCTATCAATGGTGCAGAAAATTCTGCTGTGACTTCTGCTGCCATAGCTATGTATGCACAAAAGGGAGAACCACGTGGCCTGCTTCTGAAGAGCACTCAGTCACTTTTCTAGGAAGGAGCGGTAAGACAGAGCACTTAGATCATCCACTGCTCTACTTCTTGAAATCCTCCAATACAAGGAAGTACACTCATGAACTCTTGTTTCCAGATGTGCAATCTGGACTTTGACCCATAGCATTTCTACACAGATATAGCCAATTAGACAGAAATCCAACTGGATAGCAATGCACACTTGAGAAAGGCAAAACCATCTGCTATTCCTCCCAAATATCGGTGGACCTTGAGTTTGCATCTGGAAGTCTGATAGCTTGGATTCTGTATAACACTTGTTCCACTAGTGAACATTATGAAAATACACAGGGTCTGGCAGATCTGGAATCTTTGGAAAATACATTGATCCTATGCAAACGCCTCCTTGCTTGGCATAGCATGATGACTGATGACATCATCATGTCAGTCTGATGCAGGGAGCTTCTGTTCCTGTATGCCATATGGCATGACCGATAATGTGCTGGAGGATCCTTCTGCACCTGCAGCAGAACCTGCTGGATTCTAGCAAGTCCAGGTTTCATTCAGGCTTGGGACAGTGCGAAGGAAACCACAAACCCAGGACTGAATTCCATTTTGCATTCCCAAAAGTAGCTTCCCTAAAGTACACTGGGCAACATCATGTGGAACTTTCGGCCGCACTAACAGGCAAAAACAATCTCCTTGTCATTCTGATTTAGAACAGGCTTTGATGAAAGACTTTGAATGTACAAGGAAGTAATTTTCCAAAAATCAATATGATCAAAAGCTTTTACCTGTTGGCTCTACACCAGCTGTTGTTAAATGGCCACTTGGAGAATTACATATGGAGCGATTCTCCTAACCCTGCCACCACCCGGATATGCAATGCTGCTAAAAGATGATAAGCCCGTTTCTTCAACCTTGACAAACAACACAGTGAATGACCAAGGCACATCACATGCCAGACTTTTGCTTGAGAAAGAGTTTCCAGTTGGAAAGCATGTTCTCCTGTTGTTGGACAGGGTGAGTAGGCACTGGGGAGAGTTCCATCGCCCAGCCCTGCCTTCAAACCATACAAACATGCCCATTCTTTTCAGTAGCAGGCAGAGTGCAAACAGCTCTAATGGAGACTGCCATTCCGACTTAACAGGTTGAGAACATCTCTTGTTACAGTTACATTTGGAGCTGAAAAAAGGTCACTGTGCTAGCGGCGGGGGGGGGGGGGGGCTTATAATAAGACACCTGCTAGCTAGCCATTTAAAATAGGAACATACAGTATAAGAACCATTGGTAGTCTTTCAGGACCAAGCAGTATGTTATGTGAGAAATCTGTAACTGGCTTTCCTGTTTTGTGTTTGTTTTTACTTTACTTTGATACAGTGAGGGCCCCCCTCCAAATTTCAATTAGAGTAATGACTCTGGGGTGGAGGTGTTTGACCCTTTCTCTCTGCACTCTTTTCCTGATCTAAGGGCCCAATCCTATCCAACTTTCCAGTGCTGATGCAGCTGCGCCAATTGGGTGTGCACTGCATCCTGCAAAGGGGGGGGCAGTCACGGAGGCCTCCTCAAGATAAAGAAACATTTATTTCCTTACCTCGGGGCTGCATTGTGGCTGTATCAGCACTGAAAAGTTGGATAAGATTGGGCCCCCAATCCCTCCTCTAAATATGTTATTAGCTCTGCCGAAGGAAAAGCATATTTATGTGCACAAAATGTCACCTTTTGTCAGCTGACTGACGTGGTTCTGTGGCAATGCACAGAAGTAAAAAAGGAGGCAGTCCTCCTACAGTATGTCTTCTTGACTCAATTGAGCAGAATTGTTTTGTATGAAGCTGTGGTTACTTCTTTAGGAATGAAATACCCCATGGATGGCTTTAAAAAAAATCTAATTACCAAGTGTATACTGTGGAGAGATGCACACATGTTGCTCTTTTCCCACATTAGTTTTGTTAATGCTGAGCTATCAGCAGCATTGGGGAGTTTCCAAGGATTGATCCTCTCTGGCTGGATATAGAGCAGAAGGAGAGGAAAGCAACCAGACATATTGAGACCAGAGCTTAGTCTTGCACTTATGAAAGTCCATCTCTGGCTGATTAAATAAGACTCCAATCCCCAGCCTGGCCAAAGAGACATGAAGGAGCAGACCATGCCAGAAGAATCTACCATATGCTGGCTTTGACAGGCCCAATGAGAACATCTCTGATGCTGCTGGTTTCTGAAGCCTGTTTCCCAAATACCTTCTCATCCACACAGCATCAAATAGCTAACTTTAAAAAAAACATTGTTACAGTGAAAGAGGGGGGGGGGGAAGGGAGTTGGCCTGGCACAGAATGGCCTGCAGCTGTTTCATGTGAAATGTAGAGAGGGATGGGAGGATGTGAAGCTTTGGCTAAAATGGAAAAAATTAACAGACCAAATGCATGAAATGCAGGTTTTTGTAAGGCTGGGGCAAGGGGTGGTGGTGGTCGGTGCTACTACACTAGCCAGGAATATAGGCCCTAAATCTGCTTCGGAAGCTTAGAAATCACATTTGTAATTAATTGCGTTTTTCTTTTTATCCTTTAGCCAAAGAAGGGTATTAGGCACCTGTGGTTTTCAAAGAAGGCAGAACTGAGGGAGTCTTCACAATTCTGCTCTTGTTTGCAAAATAACTGAATTGGTGTTGTGTCAGGATATATTTGGTAAGGAACAGTTCCTCTGCAGGGACAGTGGTACAAGAGCACAGACAACAAGATGGACACGCTGTCAATGAGCGCAATGCACCATGTGGATCAAAAGCAGTGCAGAACTGGGAGGTACCAATTCACATCTGTTTAGCCCAGGCTGAACCTGGACCACTTGTATGATGATCCCCTAGAGGCAGAAGGTAGATCACCAGCCATGTGTTGTGGTCTGCCAAAGGGGACAGCCCCTTTGCTTTTGCAGTATCCGGCCCGGAGTAGAACACGTTCATTAGCCTCTGGACCACTGGTTGGTGGACCTTGTTCAGCATATGGTGGGCCACAAGTTGTACAAGCTTGGCATAGAACCACAAAGAGTCTTCTAATAACATCCTGTGGGTGCTGTACTTGATGCTGACAACTGCATGAACTTCAGTGAGTAGCTCTTTGAGCTGAATAGCTAAAACCCAAAAAGTAGAAATGGAGGGGTAGCTCTGGTGCGTCACAGATTCTCCTCATCGCTATTTGGAAAGACAAAATTGGGACTGTGCTGTAACCCTTCCTTGTAGTCAACATTATGATATTGTGCACCAGTCCAGGCAGAAGCTCACAGATTAAGATGTTTCAATTGTTCAGCTTCATGCTGTGAGAAATTATCGGAGAAATGGAGAAGGACACAGAATGGGGTTGAAGTAGTGAGTGAGCAAGATTTTCTTCCAAAGAATGTCTGACAGGTAATGATAAAACTAAGGATGTGCAGGAACAAGTGTCACTTGTGTTATAGAAACTTGTTTGGGTTTCCCTTGAAAATTATCAGATGTTTCCCTTGGGAGAGTCCTGAAATTTGTTTCACATTTCACTTGTTTGAAATGCCTGTGCTAATCCTAGATAAAACCCCTTTTATGGTGAGTTAAACCTATCATTGGTGCAGTGGTGTAGTTAGCCA
Organism: Plestiodon gilberti rubricaudatus; assembly: GCA_026170595.1. Classification (NCBI taxonomy): domain Eukaryota; kingdom Metazoa; phylum Chordata; class Lepidosauria; order Squamata; family Scincidae; genus Plestiodon; species Plestiodon gilberti. The sequence continues at coordinate 207,169,721 of JANXHW010000001.1, forward strand.
CTAGGGGACCTGGGGTGGTTGTTGTGTGCCTTTTTGGTCGTTTTTGGCCGGATAAGGCTACAGATTGCCCGGGCAGGCAGGAGGGCCAAACTTCGCAGCCGCGGCAACGGAAAAAGGCCGCTGCCACTTTTGCCACGCACCCCCGCCGCTTGCTGCCCAGTGTGTGGGGGGGCGTACTGCCCCCTACCTGGGGCATGCACCCCCCGCCCCATCTATTCCCACAACTCTGCCGTTGGTGGTGAGATGATTAGGACTAATGAACCAAACAAATCCTTCTATTTTTGCCATGCTATTCACAGGCAAAAATGACAAGGCCTGCTCAAGCTATTTTTTTCAGGAGTGAGTGAATTTCTCAAGGATTTTTTTTTTTGGGGGGGGAGCTTACTTCAACTTGTGGTGATGGCAGCAAGGGTTGTTTTCCCATTGCTTTTTGTTTTTACTATTTTACATCATGCCTCTGCTCTGTGGATCTCGGAGACTGCAGCAGCACTTGAAATGCTAATAATGTTTCTGGTGCCTGGCCCTTGCTGGTCACCATTTCTTAAAATTCAACTGTTCTGGGAAACAATGCTATGATGTGTCACAGAATTGTTCTTGGTGCATGAAGACTAAAATGGATGGCAACCCTCATATATGGGGAGAGAGTGCTAGTTTTTTTTTTTTTTAACCAATCATGCACCACGATAAATTCTCCAGGAGTCGTTATCCTTTTCTGCTCCTCTCACCATGAACTCCCCCATCGCAGATCCCTCTCCCCCATAGAAATTTGCTGAAAGTGCAACTGTATTTAAATTTGGTTCAGCACTCGTTAAGGCTGAGATCCAGGGAGTGGATAATCCACATGGATTCAGAGTTTGTTTGGGAAGATGAGAAGTCCCTCAGGGCACAGAGAGATGGCTTCCTGAGTGGCCCATATGGTCTAAGATGCAATGTTTGATGGCAATGTTTTTCAGACCTGAAGGGCCTTGAAGAATGAAGAAGGCTCAAGGCTGAACTACATTACAGGCAGAGGCTCTGCCGCCGCCTCTGCCTCTGCCTACGCGCCCACCTGTTGTCCCTCCTGTTGTCCCGCCTTCTTAAGAAGGTGATTGGAGGGAGTTCTGATTGGCATGCAGCCACTCTCCCCCCTCTCCTACGATTGGTAGGCTGCAGTAGCTCCGCGAACAGCCCCCTAGCTCTGCGTGCCCGCCCCCTTAAAAGTAGGATTCCAGCTTTAGGTACGCGCCGGCCGTGCAGAGGTCGCAGCGGCTCCGCCTGCTTCAAAAATCAGGTCAGAAGCTCCGCAACGCGTGTAATGTAGCTCCGGCTTCACAGTGCCTTGTGACTTCACAAGAGTCAAAGAACCTGCCCATCTTGTGAAATTCACATAATATTTAATTTATTCATTTTATTTCAAAACATTTATATCCTGCCTTTCTCCTTAAAATAAGGAACCGAGGAAGCTAACAACCAATGAAATACAGTAATAAATACAAGCAATATAAAAATTACAATCAAAGTTAATGTAACACAATACTACTACTACTACTACTACTACTACTACTACTAATAATAATAATAATAATAATAATAATAATAATAATAATAATAAATAATAAAACCAGTATTTATATACTTTATTTTCTTTGGTCATCGGATTTCTCCTCCGACTTTAATTCAAAGGCAGTTTACATGGGCAGGCTTTCTAAATCCCAAGGGGTTTTTCTAAACCCCAAGGGGTTTTTACAATGCAATAATGTTATAATCTTTCGTAGAACCCTTCATTCTAGATGTTTCTTTCACAATCCACCTCTCTCCCCGGCGTTCGCCTCACCACGCTTCAGCTGACAGGGCAACCTTGACTCTCAAGTGCAGCTGCAGTTCCACTCCGCCACAGAGGCTCTGCAACTTATCAGTTAGGCATGCCGGCAGCTCTCCGACAGACACAGTCACTTCCGGCCGTCTTGAACTGCCGTCCTTCAGATCTTCAGACATATATGAGACGGTCGCTCTACCAACTGAGCCAGACGTCCTGCCTATAACAACATAGCAGCAATGCAGCATATTAAAATAACAGTTCTCAGAGAGAGAAAGTGATTCTAAATAAAGAAACCTGAAGCCCCTGCCAGAAGGCTAACAGGGAAAGTTCTGTTCTTGATTCAATAGGGATGGAGTTCCATACTTGTGGTGCCACTATAGAGAAGGCCCTTCCTCTTGTTGCTGCCAGCCTCAGAGAGCCCCCAGATGACCTCAGGGATTGGACCATCTCATATGGGAGAAGGCAGACCTTAAGATACCTTCGGCCCTCAGCTGTAAAGGGCTTTAAAAGTCAAAACCAAAACTTTGAATTGAGCTTTGAAATGAACCGGCAGCCAGTGCAGATGGAGGAAGAGTGGATCAAGAAAGTCAATATGACTTACAAGTAGAGGCATCCCAAAAAGCGGATTTCGGTATTTTTGAAAACAAAATGGCTGAAAGCGGTGTTATGCGTTTTTATTCCATTTTTATAAATTACAATCACTTTAATAATCACCTTAAAAGTGTACTAGGTAGGTGATATAGATATAGTGTCAGCAGATGCAGCCACAGTCATTACCAATATGCAGAGGTGTTAGAAAAAGGGTTTTATTTTTTGCAGATTTGGGGTGGTGGTGGTGGTGCAGAAAGTGGTGTTATGTGTTATTACCAATAAAAAGACTGCCCCTACTTATGAGGGATGGAGGCTGTGCCTAACTGAGATCTCTATCGAGGCTGTGATGAGTTAGATGCTGAGAAGGAACTCCCCAGCTCTTGTACTGGAAGGCAACATGCTACAGGAGTTTGGAATGGAGTATCTGTGGCATGGTCCCTCCATGGTCTCTGCTGAGAGGACCCTTGTGGTGATGGGCCTGAAAGGCTCATACTTATAATTAATTATCTTATCTGTGGGAGAGGATGGGACATAGACCCAACACATCATCTAATGAACTCTGGTGTTATATAGCTAAGGGCCTGTGCAGACATGACACAGTCAAGAGCCAAGGACATTTTCTGAAGATCTATGTGCGTGATTCAATGCTTAATAAATAAACAAATAGCACCGAGCAATGGTTCTAGGAGAAAAATAAAACTGCAGGTGTGCTCTTCACATTCAGCAATATGAGGCCCCGAGATGTTGAATCTGTCATAATATTTAGCTTCTACTCTTTTCAAGGAGTAAAATAAAGGGGGGGAGGGCTTTGTATTATGTAACTTGCAAAAATGTGTTTCCACTTAAAGGCTAATTGACATCTCCCACATCAGACAGTCAGCACCGTGTTGTCAAGTGGATTACCCCTGATCTGCGCTTTGTCTCAGCTGTGGATTAAGGAGTGTAATGCTATCCCGTTTAATATTTTAACCGTATGGGCTGCAATTTCACAGGCAATTATATGACAAGGGAAGAATGAACCAGCCAATCACAGCCCAGAAAGTGGTTCTTTTCTCACAGAAAGCTTCAGTGATGCAATAGGCAGTCAGTGCCATCACCTTGCTTCTCCTCAGGAACCATTTCCACACAGAAGCCTCGCCATTTCACACAGTCGAATCCCTAATATTATTTTGGTAGTGATCAGCTGTGTTCTTACCATAAGGCTCGTTTTACCTTATACAATGTCAAGTCAACCTTTGGGATACTATAGTATAAGGGCCCCTTGTTACTATATATATACTCACTCACTCACTCACACACACACACACACACACACACATGGATGCATCTGCAACACCGATGATGTTCTGGTAACATTTATTTATTTATTTATTTTATTTACAATATTTTTATCCCACCTTTCTCCCCACTGGGACCCAAGGCGGCTTACAAAAACAGGAAAAAACAATTACAAAAAACAACCACCTTTAAAAGCAATAAAACAGTTAATTAAAAACTCATACACACAATCTAAAAACACAATCTAAAAGCATTAGAAAGTCCAGAGGCCATTTGGAAGGAGAGAAGCCACTTTCTCATTTTATACAAGTTGTAGATGAGACACTCTCCTCTCTCTGCAGAGGGATCCAATCAAATCAATGAGACTTCAAAGTACTTTACTTTGGCTAGATTGGATTTAAGATTTGCAGAGTGCCATGTTGTAGACCAGCTGGCTCTATGTTTCTCAGACTGACCCAAAATGGTGGTTGTGGAATTTTTTCTCCTCTTGTGAAATGTGCTCTGCCTATTTGGAGATCTTTCATTTGGATTCGTTTTATTGCTGATTTTTTTTCACAGAGACTGTGCTGAAGAGAGTAACAGCTCAATCCTACTGGGCTAGTTAAGACAGCAGAACGGAGTTCTGCATAGTGTGCCGCCACTGGCCATTTTGCAGCCATTGCCACAAACAGTGGTGGTGGTGGCGGCCTGCTGCCACATCCAGCACCCTGCTCCAGAGCAGATATTCTGGAGCAGAGGGTTGATCATGGGCAGGGAGGGGAAGGAACTGGGATGGAGAGGGGGTGGGTGGGTGTGGATCCAGCAGCAATGGCTCATGCCAGATCTTATTCTCTCTTTTAGAAATCTCCCTGCCCCCTTTCTCCTGAGACATATGCCACCAAATAGATGGTGTATGTCTGGGGAGACTCATAGGCAGTCTGGGGGCTTACATTGAGGCACCTGCACCTATCTCTGGCCACTGTGAGATACAGGAAGCTGACTAGATGGGACTTTGGCCTGATCCAGCAGGGCTCTTCTTATGTTCTTATGTACTTAAGTAAAAATATTTTTACTTACCTCCTGTTTGCCTTCAGGTCTCCATCCCCCCCCCCCCAAGGATGCAGCATGTGTCTTTTTGGCACAACTGCATTGGATCTGGTGGCGTGGGGTAGAATTGGGGCCTAAGTGCACTATCCCTTCTTAAAACATATTCAGTCAAGCTATGCCCCTCCTGTGCCTGGAATTCAGGCAGCAGTGCTGTGTTGTGAGCCTTGGCAGCCCCAACCAGCTACAATTTGTCACCATTTTTTCTTTCAAAATTCTTCCTAGTAACAGTGACATAATCACACAGCCAAGGGCTGGTTCAGAGTGAGGGCAATGCCTCTTCAGGAAGCATTGCTTTTACTCAGAATTCGCTTTCTTTGCCCTCACTGATGTTATACAACCAAATCTGATTGGGTGGGTGATGACCTCACCGTTACTAGGAGGAAAGGCTTTTTTTAACATACAAAAAATCGGTGCCAAGCCTGCAGCAATAGGGGATGCAAACCAGGGCCGGCCCATCCATGAGGTCAACTGAAGCGGTCGCCTCAGGCAGCAGACTGGTAGGAGGCACCTATCTCTGTCCAACTGCTTGCCTCCACTGCTTCTCCTGCCACTCCCTAGATTGGAAAAGGAAGAGGGGGACAGAGAGGAAGAGGAAATGTGGAGGAGAGTGCTAAGCTAGAACACTGTAGAGTGGAAGGAGCAGAGGCTGGAACATTGTCGAGTAAGGAGGGGCAGCATTTGGCATGCTGCCTCAGGCGTCAGGACATCTTGGGCTGGCCCTGCTGCAAACCAGTGTTGAAAAGCACAACTTAAGCTTTCTGGGATATTTCAGAAACATTTTGGCTCCTCTACATCCCTCTTGTTCTCAAAATGTTTACCGGAAATCATTCAACACAGTTCTGTATGTTACCTCTCCCTTTGCCCTGCCTCAAGCAAGCCACTCTGCCTTATCTCTACAATAAATAATGTTTTCAAAACCCACTTGGGAATCCACCACAGCAAATTCCAAAGCTGAACAATTGAAATAGGAATTGCGGAGTGGGATTTTCCCTACTGAAAGTCCACATGTTCGACAGCTCTTATACTGCTCAGTGTTACTCATGGAACTGATCCAATCACCTGTCTAGTCAGTAAGAGATTTTAAACCTGGAACCTTTGGAATGAATTGATATTCATGCTCTTCTTAAACTCGGTTACACTTGTAGCAGTTTAGGCTTTCAGTTTTCTTTGCACATTTTAAGAGGGGTGATAGCTGACAGCGGGGAACATGTTTTAGATAAGACTGTATAGAAACGATGTCATTTCTTGTACTGGTCTGGATGAAGTTTTGTTGGCACACAGGCCTGGTTCAGTAATTGTAACTATTAATAATGTGGAAGTGAATTCAATTAATGAAGTATGAACATAACTCTTGCCCAGAGGAGATTTTGTATAATTAAAGTGGGTCACAAAGTCTCCATATTTAGTAGGAAATATATTGGCACAGATGGGGCCTCTGACTTGATAGCTATATAAATAAAATTGAAATTGAAGATAAGATACCTTTGATCTCCTGGCTGCCACCTGCAGACTCGTAAACCAGCTGTGATAAAGGAGCAGAAAATAAACGTATGTTGGCCCCAAAACTTGACATTCCTGGTGATGTGTAATGATCAAGGCCAAGAGCCTTGGGAGTGGAGAGAGGATAGGAGCAATAAAAGCTACAGTTATTCAGAACAGCCTAGTTCCATATTTATTTAATAACGTATATCCCTTCAACACATAAATACTCTCAGGGCTGTTCACATGTTTAAAAATCAAAATAAAGCACAATAAAAAAGCATAAAAAACCTAAGCCACAACAGTAAAACACAGCAGGGAAGGATAGAAGCAGAAGATAAACGCATCAATAGCAGTGTAAAAGATTTAAAGGCCTGGGGAAACAAAGCTTTCACCTTGCACCGGAATTACTTCAGAGGAGGCACCAGGTGATCCATTGGAGAGACAGTGTTTAATAGCCATAGTGCCACTGCTGAATAAACCTCTCCTTCTCCACCTGTCTTGCCTTAGACGTCATGGGCATCTGGAGGAGAGTCTCTAAAAATTACCTCAGTGCCTGAGGAGGCAGATGTAGGGGAAGGGGAGACACTCCATCAAATACTTAGATCCTAAACCATGCAGGACTTAAAGGAAGCACCAGGGAAACTTTGGGTGAGATTTGGGTGCCGCCATTTTGGATCTCACAAGATTTTGCGAGATCCAAGATGGTGGCGCCTAGGAGAACTAAGGAACCTCTCGTGGAAGCGGTGGAAGCGGGAGGGGGCAGACCCAGAAAACCAGGGACAGCTGGGCCCGGGCTCCAGAAACCAGGACTGTCCCGGTATTTCCAGGATGGATGGTAAGCCTACACAGGCCTTATGATTGACATCCCTGGGCTAGGTAATCTGAAGCAACCTGATTTCAACAGAGAGAGGAAGCATGCGAGTAACACAAGCACATCTAAGTTCAAAAAGTACGAGGCATGCCAATTTATAGGAAACCCCCACACCCCATGCAAGCATTGTCATTTTGCCTTGTTTACAGCCCAACCCAATGTAACTCCCTGCGCAGCAATGCAACAGTACCAACGGGGCATCCGTTGCATTCCTATTCTGATCTGTCCCCTGCATTGTGCAGGGGAGTTTTAGACTTTGGAGGTCTCCTCGGGGCAAGGGGACATTTGTTCTCTCTAGCCCTGGGATAAACACCTGCCAGCCCAGTGGGTCTACTCGGACCTACAGCAGCAATATCACTGGCACACATTCACGTGGACCCATGAAGGTGGATAGAGCCTGGGAAGGGGGCTTGGATTCGGCAGACACCACTGCCACCAAACCCACCCCCTTCCCAGTCCCGATCCACCCTTCTCCCCACCCTCATCACCGCCCTGTTCCACCCACCCCCACCTCCCTCCAACCTACTGTGTAATCTTACCTGGGGTAGCAGGTGTCTGGAGTTTGATGCTGCATGGAGCTGGCTGCTCTCTGCTTCCGGCGGCGACCAGCCTGCGTGTTCTGGCATGTCATGTTTTGCGGCTGCTGGAAGGTACCTAGTGCCACCGGAATGCTAGTTCTGGTGGCGCTAGCTGCTTTAGGATTGGTCCGTTAGTCTACTGAACTGGGAGTAGGTTGCCATAAGGCTCTGAAGACTCAAGCAGGAATGCAGACCTGGCTCTGTGCCATACATCTGAGAACTGCCTCTGGAGAACTATGGCTCTGGAGACTCAAGCAAGAGTGCAGACCTGGCTCTATTCCATATCCAGATTTCTGAGCCATCCAATTGCCGTTGAAGTATGCTGAGAATTCCTGCAGGCTGAGACACTTGTGACACCTGTTTTGCTGGTTGGTCACTGGCTTTTTAAAGCTTGAAAATATTGGATGATGGCTGCCAACTCTTGAAACTGAACATTCTGGTAACTGGGTGGGGCCTGAAGCAAAGCCCTATGGGTCAAGAAACATTCCTATGGGAATACCGCCACCATTTTTTACTTCCCAAATGGTGATCTGGTAGCCAAGAAGCTTTCCAACTATTACACCCTCATCCAACCCTTGCTATAATAGAAGCTCATCTGCTATCTCTGGACAGCTGGCCAGTTCAATTCCAATACAGTGCTTTAAAACGAAAGTTCTAAAAAACTCAAAATGGATCATGGTTTTTGTCTTTGCCTTTGCCTGGCCTTAGCTTCCTTTCTGATTTTTTATTCCCTTCTCGAAAGGCTGTCCTGGGCTGGAAGCTGATGATTTCTTCATGGAAAATGGGCTGTCGTGTGCAAAGCCACACTCTTAACAATCCGTGGTTTAGAGCTGTTTGTTTTTCAAATACTTTAATTGCATGGTCTGCCCATAAGTGATCAGTTCTGAAAATTATATCTCCAAACTAAGTGCAACCAGATGGATGGGAAAAAACAACAAGCCATTTCTTAAAAGAGCTAATTCTTCCCTCTATAAGAATACAGTACAAACAAACAAACAAATGTATGGACTTGCTCCATTGTTTGCTTGGTTATTGGCTAATTTTGTAACTGTTTTTCTCTAGAGATGGATAAAAAAATCTAGATTTATTTTACTGTATTGGAAAAAAAAATCCAGGTTTTCAAAGACCACTCACATGTGTCAGTATCAGATGGGCTGCTGAACTGGTGGGGAGGCAGCTGTTTCTAACTTCTTTGAGGAAACAAAACCCATTTTCAGCGGCAAAGTTTTCTTTTGTTACACATTTGAGGCTGGCACTTGGTTTTCATTAGCCACTTTTCCCCCTCCCCTGAAGATACTGATTCCTCGTGTGTTGTGTTCATTCTCAGATAGATTGAATTACCTGTTTGTATAATTTGGAGACTAATGGAGGAATATGAGGTGCCATGTGGGACATAATTCATGTAGGAGAAAGACACACAGTGCCATATACTGGACTGAAGTGGAATAGAACCAAACAGATAAAACTGATTGTAATCCTTTGAAAGCTGCTTATCAGACAGTGGTACACAATGCTGTTTTTCCCCCATCTGGAAATGGTGATATGTGTGTCAGTTGCTTGTGTAACCCTATCAAAGTATTGCCCTCTCCTTTATGGGTAAAATGCCGAAGGTGCAAATTGCACATACAGAATGCCAAATTCCATTCCGGACAGGTTTCAGCAGACAGGATTTTAGAATCTGGATTCTGCCAACATATCAGGCGATCATCCAGGAATTCCAGAAAGGTCATAAGGTTTTCCACTCCAGAAAGGTTTCGGCAGAACAAGATTTTTGAATCTGGATCTGGGAATTCCATGGATTCTAGTATGGCCAGCAAGATTCCAGAATAGATATTCTTCTAGACTCCAAAATGGCCTTCTTGGGCCTCACCGCATAGTTGTCAACATGTAGTCAACATGGCTAGAACATGTCATGTCATGTTAACTTCATATCACATCAGCACAGAGATAGTGCCACCCTCCTTGGGTGCCTATAATGAGGCCTAGTCTTCAGAATTGTGCTGAAACTGCCCCAGATTCTGGGAAGTGCTCTTTTCACTGCTCTCTTGCCACGGGCAGAACAAGTGGTCCACTTGGACCAGAATTGGATGGCAACTCTACATAATATCTTGTGTGTCTGGGCTGTTTTCCTATGGATTACAGGAGCTGGCCCTTGAACTCAGGTGGCAGATGCCTTTTGTTTTTGTTTTGTAAACTGTTCAGAAGCAAACGTAGGCAGCAATGGAAAGGTATTGAATACCAGCAAAATATTATGGTGTTTGGGAATATTTTTCCCTCATGCATCACTGAGGATGGAGGACTACAAAGCATTATGTAAATTCTAGAGAAAAAAAATACAATGCACTTCCATGAATAGCAGAGGCCTAACCCACTCAACCATTAGTCATATGGTAGTCATGAAGAAAACACCTGGAAATCCTGTATGTAATGTGCTTGCACCCTGTCCATGGCCAACCATATTCGTGATTAAGCTTTGCACTGCAGAATCTATGGAATTCATACCATTGACAACAGGGGTGTCAAACTCAAACTCATTTCATACAGTGGGCTGAATAGATTTCATGGCGCCTGCTGAGGGCAGGAAGTGACATAATTAAGCAGGCGATAACCAGAAATAATCACTTTGTTCTTATCTAGGAACTCGCTAGCTGCAAATAACAGAAGAGAAGATATGCAAATCTTGAACATATTTTCAAGATATGGGAGAGCCCAATAGCATGTGGGCTGCCCTTTCAGCAGCACCACTTTTGCCGAGGTGTCATTTTGCAGCTCAGCTGCTGAGAGGTGCTCTGCAAAGTGACACCTCAGCAGAAGCAGCACAGCTGAAAGGGCAGCTCACAGGTTCTCCCAGCACTTTGGTAACATCTCCCTTCTCCCTCTCCAACCCCTCTTGGTCTGCCCTTTCCCCCATACTTTTCTCTGCCTTCTGAGGCCTCCTTCTATCACTCCATCCCAGCACCTCAGCAGAAGTGGTGCTACTGAAAGGACAGTGGTGGGAAAACCCAATTATCATGTGGGCCACCCTTTCAGCAGTGCTACTTCTGCTGATGCGTCACTTTACAGGAAGAACTTATTTTAAATGCAAAACCCTCTTCTCCTTGGCTCCCTACCCCACCGGAGAGAAGAAGAAAGGCTGCATGCTGCTCTAGAAGCTATGGGACTGGTGGTGCTGGGGCTAGTCTCAGCTAGCAATAATATAACACTTTCCTGGGAGTAAGTCCCATTGAAAACAACGGGGCTTACTTCTGAGTAGACATGGCTAGGATTGCACTGTCACTGTGCTTTAAATATTTTCATTACCCGGGAAACTGTTATTTATTTATTTATTTTAGTGGCACGCTCAAGATTATCTACACAAAAAGTGGCACACAGCGTGCTACAGATTGGCCACCAGTGTTTTAAACCATAGTTTGCCTGTTGTATATCTGGAAGCTCAAACTATGACATAGATTCTTTTTTTTTTATTAGTACAGTATATTAAAACATAAAAACAATACATCGTATTTCAAAAGGTTATATGAAGCAATGTAGGCAAGCACGAAGCAATATATCCTACTAGCATATTATTCACTATTTTCTACATATAATATCCAACTAAGCCAAAATATCACCAACGTTCTATTCATTAAATCCGCATATCATCACATCATTCTTCTCTCTCTCTTTTTAAAAAAATCAATAAATGGTTTCCAATTATTCACAAAAACGTTTACTGACTTTTCCTTTGTACAAAGAGGTCGGATTTACAGGATTAAGGAAAGATCAAAAACTTTCATAGCCTGCTTTTCCTTAATTAAAATGGGTTCTTAACAGTGGCGTCACTAGGGCGCGCGCTGCCCCATAGCGGGGCGCGCACGTCACCCAAGTGACGCCTCCCCCCTCCCCCCTATACCCCCCTCTTACAAATCTTCGGCTTTACGGTAGCGACGTCAGTGGTTCTTAACTATGGTTAGCACAAACCATGGTTTTGCATTACGTCTTAACCCAGGCATATATTTCTGGTCATTCTGAGAAGGATCTAGGACAGTTGTGTAGAGACTCACAGCCTAATCCTATGGGCGCGTTATGCCAGTGGAACGTGCGTTCCACCGGCATAATACGCTTTGTGACTGTTACAAATGTGGCACCATTAGCACATGCAGACTGGTTGCCACCACAAGTAGCAAGTGGTTGGGTCCGCACGAGGTTGGACCAGGCCTTCCCACCAGAGCAGGTAAGCCCACACAGAGGTCAGGAAGGTGGGGGTGGAATGGGGTGGAGGTGGACGGAATGGTGAGGACAGAATGGTGAGATGGGGCAGGGTGGTGGTGGATTGGGCCTGGGAAGGGGGCGGGTTTGGCGGCAGCAGTGCCTGCCGAATCCTAACCCCTTCCTATGCCTGATCTGCCTTCATAGGTCAACGTGGGCTCGCGCCAACTACAGAGCTTGTGCAGGTTCAAGTGCTTACCTCACATGCCACCCCCCCCCCCTCCACAGGATACAGCAGATGTCATGTTGGCGCTGCTGCATTGCTGCACAGGGAGTTAGTTAGGACTGGGCTGTCAGATCACATTGGTTCTTCTCTTGCATGCAAGTCCAGTCCTTTGATTTTTCAGCCAGGTAGAGCAGCCAGAGTGAGCTCTGCCTGCGAGTGGAGAAAGGAGGACCAGTTAATGCTCTTTAGAGTGTCTTCAGAGATAGGGACAGTTTTCCCCTGTGTAATGTTTATGGATAGCATTTATTTGGGGAGTATAAAAGTTAGTATGGATGGACTTTGCCCACTCAGAGTTGAATGCAGTGCATTTTTATCTGAATGTTTATCTTCACGTGTCCTGAACACTTATATGGATGATGAATTTTATGGATTTTATGCCTACAAGATAGTTTATATGGATGATGAATAGCAACTAGCAATGTCCCTTCTTTGCATTGCATCAGGAGCTCCTGTGCAGGTTGCCCAGGCGCTTTAGTGCAAGGTGAACCCAGCTGGGGCCTTTTGCAATTAAAAAATGAGAGCCATTCCATCTCCAATGCTTTCCTTTCTGCTCTTGCCCTCACTTCTTTGAACTGTTTTTGCTTCAAACTCCCCAGACCTTTATATTAACTTATTTATTTTCCTTCTGGAGAGAGATTTGAGTGTTTGGGTTGCTTGCTTTACAAGGCAATGCCTCATCTCTCCTCATTGCCCTTAATTAAGCAGTGCAATATTTTCCATGTGAAGTCACAGAACTTGAAACGAACACATTTTCAGCATCAGCGAGGTTTCTTCTCATGTGAACGTCCAGCTGCACTTTAAGTACTATTTCTATGATGGTAACGAGCCAGTCCTCACCACGGCTGGCTCAGAACGAGCTCTACACTGCGCCTACTTGAAAATGATTATAAATATGTGGATCTCTTGTAGGCTTTTTTTTTCTTTCCCAGAAACTATGTTGGATAAAATTTACTGGTTTTAAAGACATAAAATGGGCTGGCAGCATTAAATCGGATGTTATTTTTGGTGGCTGCTTTATTTTTTTTTCTATTTTTCTTGGAGAAATGCATCCATCGAAAGTGTAAGCTGCTCCTTTGAACAGCCTTGGACCGGGGGGGGGGGGACGTAGTGAATGGTGTTGGGCACCTTTTCCTCTAGCTGAGACCTTTTTATTATTATTATTCCAGACCCGAGATTTAAAGATCTAAACAACCTTTCCTGATGGATGGCAGAGGCAGGAGGATCAGAGAAGAAAAATGAGGTTCAAGAACAACTGGCAAAGCTCAAGAAGGATTAGGCAGAGCCCAATTGGATAAAATAAGAAGTGACCAAAATCGAAGCGTAGCCTTCAACTCCAATCAGCCTGACACTAAAAAAAATGTCCTTTTTTAAAGAACGATCTATGATACTGTGTCCGTAGCATTCCTCTTTATGCCTGCTTTCGCCAGGCTATGATGATTTAAGAGATTCCACCCCACTCCTCCTGAAGACAGAGGGAGAGAATTTCCATGCTGAGATTGCCTTGGAAACGTTCCATTGAGTTATCAAAACTTGAGGATGCCCTCTTGGCTCTGTCTTCTTTGTGCTGAGGCTAGAAAACAGGAGCACGTGGAGAGACAGAGTCTAATGTCTGCTCCTCAGGCATAGGCTTAAAATGTTATTCCATAGCATATAGGATTCTGCTGTTGGGGAGGAGCAAACCTCCAGATCAGGTGTCGGAGCAGTTGACTTTGCTTCTTAATCCCCTTTTCTCAATGTCTCTCCTTCATAGTGTCTTCAGCATGATATATCCTGTATTGCAATATAGACACATGCTGAGACTTCACATTTATGAGCTGGAATGCTGCAGGCAACCTGTCAACATTCAGTATTATCAAGGGCCAGAATCTGTAACCACACACGCCCAACTCAAAATAAGTGTCTTTTCAATAAGAGATGATGACTGCTTTAGCTGTATGAACAGCCACAGAGCTTCAGCAAAGTCTGAAACCAAATATCTAACCTTAATGCAGCTGCATTTCACCTAGAGAGTCCTTGTGTTTGCTTTTTAACAAAAAAAAAATGGATTAGGGATAGGTGAGCCTCGAAATAGTTCAGTAGTGTACACTGGCCTTGTGTATCTGCCTACAAGGGTGGCAGAACATCTCTGCAACACAAACATATCATGGCATCATGGTTTGTGATACTGTGCTGACCAATGGTTAGTATACACTATCTAAGGAATGTATTGGTTGCTTTAGGAAGTCTCAGGATTTGGCAGCAGTTCTTTTCCGTCAGAAATTGCCTTGATATGAATCCAGAATCTTTCTAGAGTCATTCTTAGGCCAGAGGCAGTTTTTAAAAAAGTAAATCGGTCAATGGATTTCCATTCCCCTTCCAAGTGTATCCAATTTGTTCTCATGGGGGCCAAATCCTTCTTTGGGAGGACTCCATGCAGCTAACAGAGACATCTAGTGGCTGACTGATGCATAGCACATGATGTACAGTTGAAAGTCAGAAGTATGAGTACAGTATTGTCAGGTTTCTCTGTGGGCCTCTTTTATGGATGACAGAACAGTGTTTGAAACCCACAAAAATGAATATATGTTGTTCATTTCTCCTTTTGTTCACACTCCTTTCTTCATATCAGACTTTGATTTTGGAACCTATTTTAGATAGAGAAGAGACAAAAAGATTTTCAGTGTTCAGAACAACTATTCAACTGGATCGAGAATGGACCATTCAACTGGATCGAGAATGGTAAATGATAAGGTGACAAAACAGAACATATCCTGATCCCTATGAAACAGTATCTGGAGGCTGTAGAACCTATTCTCTGACAAATATTTGTGGATGTCTCACTCCTGTTTCTTAAGTAAAGTTATCCAAGCTCATTCTGCCAATAAACCACCAATTTGCCTTACATTTCAGTAACTATAAATAGCCACAGCCAATTATACTGGGAGGAAAGGCACAACTTTCTGCCAATTTGTTTAATTTGCTTTTCCGGATGAGATGATTGCAGATATAATTTTGCTTGGCATTCCATTGGCAATACTTGCCAGTATCTTTCAATGTTATTTTTGGTGACGACAATGAGAAAATTAATCTACAGTTGGCTGTTCGGCCTTTTTTTTAATGTTTCCAACAAGCAAAAAATCTTCCGTTCTGGCAAAGGATGAAATGTGCAAAATATTTGTTTGGTCACACCTTGTTATAATAGTCCTTTGGCAGGCCCAGCAGCAGCAGTCAATACGGTCAGGCATCTACCAAGGTACCCTTGTACTGGCAGGGGGCCCCATGGCCAACTGGAGATTCCCAAACAGGCTGCTAATGTCATCAGTGCTGCTGACTCTGGTGTACTGT
The DNA here is from genome assembly GCA_026170595.1 of Plestiodon gilberti rubricaudatus. Classification (NCBI taxonomy): domain Eukaryota; kingdom Metazoa; phylum Chordata; class Lepidosauria; order Squamata; family Scincidae; genus Plestiodon; species Plestiodon gilberti. The sequence continues at coordinate 207,185,203 of JANXHW010000001.1, forward strand.
CTTCCTGTAGTGGGTCGGGGTCTTGCACATATGTGCATTAACAGCTAATTTGGAAGCCTGTACACTCCCAAGTAGATTTAGCTGTCTCTGCACCAACCAGTAGAAGGCAGTGTACGACTGGTGGTGCCATTCTCAGACTAGGGAAAAAGAATGTATGAACAGCCTATCCTTTTACTCAGTGCCTTCTCTTGCAGCACACTCTGAATCCCACCTCCTGTTTTCTAACCCAGCTAAGAGTGTGGAGGTGTTGAGTATTCAACATGGAACAATGCAGCAACTAAAGAGACTAAAGCAGCAGCACAGGTTGGATCCTGCATGTTTGAGGGGAAGAAAGAAGTATGCCTGTCTGCTGTGAATGGTGTGAATCACCACTTTTATCCCCCCTTCCTCTGTGCCATGCAGAGGCGTCGCTACGCCCCCGCAGGGGGCTGCCGCACCTCCACCCCCACGATGCATCCCCGCTCACATGTGATGTGGCATGTGACGTCACGCGCCGCCTCCAAAAACACACACACCGCCGTTTTCGGCTCATTTTGGAGCCGTTCGAGCACACGGGAGGGCGGGAGAGCCGAATCGCGGCCATTCCAGCTGCGAAAACACAGCGCAAATGTAAGTTCGGCACCTCCCGTGCCCTGATTCTGCCCCTTCAGGGGTCCCACCCCCCACTCTGCGACGCCTCTGGTGCCATGGTTCTGATCCAAACTGGGCTTACCAACTGCCATGGTTCTGATCCAAACTGGGCTTACCAACTGCCATGGTTCTGATCCAAACTGGGCTTAGGCTTACCTGTCCTTTACATATTTACTTAGGCTTACCATTCGTCCTGGTTTGGCCGGGACAGTCCTGGTTCCCGGGGTCTGGGACTGAATACTGGCTCACATGCCTGTGCGAGCCTCACGCAGGCGCACAATGCCTGGGAGCCCTTCCGAATCGTCTGGGACTCCCCGGACGATTCAGAAGACAGAGCTCCCAGGGGTTGTGCAGGTCGGTCTTACATGGCCTTCAGAGCTGGCATGTATCTGAGGAGGCCCATTGTGGACCATACAGCTTACACTGGGGGAAGGGGACGAACACACAAGGACTCCCATATTGCAGCCTGTTTTATTATTTCACTAAAACTCAGTGAGGAATGAACCAGATCATTCATTATTCTGCAGGACTGTACATGCTCCTTGTTCACACGAGAGGCTCCACACAGCCCTCAAATACAAGATATGTGTGAAAGAAAAGGAATCTTTCCATTCAAGGCACCTCTGGTTTCAAAATTTATAGGTAGTTCTGCATCTTCATTATTGCACTATTCTTTAAGATACTGTATTATTGCATTTTATATTTTGTACCTAATGTTTGCATTTTACTGGCTGTTTTTTTTGTTTTTTTTGTATACCTTCTTCAGCACTCCATTTATTCAGAGGGAAAGGCAGGATAAAAATCATTTAAATGTACATAAAAAGAATAGCCGACTTCAGAACATCCCTACTGATTTGAGAAGAATCCATCACTTCCTCGATCTCTAGTTTGGCTCTTATATGGACCTTTATAAGCCAGTACCAAGAATATTGCTTATCCAGAATAGGCACTGTGGGGAGGAGGGAGATATGCTTACATGCTCCAACTGACGTGGTGGCTGGTGTAGCCGGAACAAGCAGATAGAATTAATAATGGAGGACCAAGAAGACTGGTAAACAAGGAAAAAGTATGGGTTTATTGTTATGCAGTGCAGTGGACAGCACCCCAAGAGGGGAATCCTGACCCTTTGCTACAAGTGAGCAAACGTTTTATACATTTCCAAAGCAGAACATCACATGCCTACAAGATACGTGATCAAAGTGATCCACTTTGATTCCATGTGATCAAAGATTTACATTTCTTATGGACAATGAGAAAAGGTGGTTTTACAATAGAATCTGATGACTCACGATGGTCCCAGCCAGACTTGTGGGACTTAATTGAGTTAGAAGAAGGGAGTTCCTGACTCCAGGAGCCAGCCTAATGTGCGTGACATTCCAGAGAGGAGGGAGTGGTGAAGTTGTTAATGTGAGAGCTTCTCCCAGTGCTAATGGGTGAATGGACCTGATTAAAACAATACCAAAAACTTCTGCACCATGGGCAGATGGTATCATCCAAACTGGCCCTATGTATGTATGTATTGCATTGGTTGAACAGAAGTCTGCCAGTAGGCTCTTTTGACACAGAAGGCCTTTCTTGTCACCTGATTTTTTTTCCTTACTGAAACAAATAATTTATCTCTTCTCAGTCCATGGACAAGACTGTCTATATCACGAATGCTGGATCTCTCACATGTGTGTGTGTGTGTGTGTGTGTGTGTGTGTGTGTGTGTGTGTGTGTGTGTGTGTGTGTGTGTTTAAATGTTAATAACAACGGCAGCACCACCTCCAAGAGCCAAGAACATCCAACTTCACTAGCTTTTCTTCATTGGGGTTTACATTCCAAGCCCATGATCCTCTTCATTGCTGACTTCCCATCACTTTAAACCTTCCCACTACCTCAAACTCAACTTGCCACTCAATGAGACAACACAAGAAACATGAATGAAAGAAAATTTTGCATAGGCAGCAGTCAAGGTCATCCAGTTTCTGAATCTCACACATTCTTTCCCTTAATTTATTTTTATCAGACTGCTTAATTGCAGTGGAGGTTGTTTATGAGCAGAGTAGCCTGAACTTCAAACTGAGTATGTTGCAAAGGCAATTAAATGGAAAGCTTAAACATCCCAGATTGCAGCACTGAAGTGAGCACTAGAAAGACTTCCTGAATGCAGTTCCCACCGGGAAAGTATGGGCTGCACATTCATTCTAATCTTTGCACGGAACTTTAATCACCAGACTTGCAGCACAAGAAGGATCAACTCTCCTCCTTTGTCCTCCTTGTCCTCCTTGGGCTTAAAAGAAAAAACACAACCAGAACCTCAGATATCAGAACCTCTTAAAATAGAACAGAATGTAGCCCCAAGCAAATCTTCGCAAAGCAGCAAGAAGGCTGAGGAAACAAGCAATGCACCCTGGAACCGGATGCAATTCAACTTGCGTCACAAAAGGGGAAGACTGACATCAGCTTTCACGTCAGTATCACATGAAAAACAAAAACAAAGGAAGATGACTAGACCTGGCAGACATTTCGTCTTAACCACTAAGAGACTTGGCTACCAACCTGGCAGTCCTAATCTTGCCCCCACCACAAACTCACTAGGTGGCCTTAGGCAAGCTGTTCCAGCCTCAGCTCCCCATCTACATCATGGAGATAATACTGATCTACCTTGTAAGGATTGCAGTACTGAGTTAATGTAAGAGAAGCACGTTGGAAACTCGGGTACTGTACTGCAGCGGTCCCCAACCTTTTTTGCACCAGGTGCCGATTAAGTGTTAAAAAAAATTCCATGGACCGGGGGGAGTAATGGGGGGGCTTGCCCGCCAAATGAACCCTGATGCGGGCATTAGGCCGAGTCGCAATTTTTTGGGGGGTGGTGGTGGAAAAATTTCTGAGGTTTTCTAACCTTTTCCGTTTTTTTAAAAAAAAATTAAGGCAGGTGGGGGCATGCTCGGAGGGGCGTGGGGGTACTTAGCTGGCCGGCAGTTTCCTCCGGGGCATCGTTGGTGGTCCGGGAGGCGTCCTGTGTAGCCGGGGGAGAGTCTCCCCTCCCGTTCTGTGTAGCCGGAAGCCGTGGCTTGTTTCAGCGTGTGCAAGCTGAAACAAGCCGTGGCGCTCCTTCGGGCTACACAGATCAGGAGAGGAGACTCTCCCCCGCCCTTCCTGTGTAGCCGGAAGGAGTGCCGTGGCTTGTTTTAGCGTGCGCACGCTGAAACAAGCCATGGCGCTCCTTCAGGCTACACAGAGACCCCTCAGTTATGGCAGCGGGGGGGGCGGACAAAAGCTCGCAGCCTGGTAATGGGCCGCGGCCCAGTGGTTGGGGACCCCTGCTGTACTGTACTATATAAATACTAAGTGATACTAAGTGGAGGATGTAGGAATTGGGGGGAGGGGGTAGCTATTCGTCGCTCTGTTCCCCTCTCCCTACTCTGTTACTCCCCACCCACGTGGCAGACTTGTTTAGCTTTTCTTGGCTAGAGAAAACACACTAGGAATAGTTGATTGAAGTTGCAAAAAGAAGTTTACTTACAGTTTCATTCATATGTACAGCTTCTGATTCATATCAGAGGATACACTAAACTTGAAGGACAGAACCCCTCTACAACCGGGGCTCTCTGCATGGAAGCATGGCATAAGATGGCCGCTGGGCTCCAGAGGAGCTTGGCATCATCCCATCTACTCTGGCATCAGGATGGAAGAAGACTGAGAGAAGGGAGAAGAAGGAAACTGGGTCTGGGGCCACGCCCCTTCCTTAAGACAATGAGGGGTCAAAGACAAGAGGGTCTACCTAGGTGATCAAATAACATGCATACACCCCCCAGTGTCCAGCATACGGAATTTGCCCATTATTCCAACAGAGGAAAAGAAAATGTGTAGTTTGTGGCCTCTGATTTGAGCTCAAAATAATCTGAATTCACAGGCAGACACATATCCATAACAAATTGACTTCAGAACCTCTTTACTAATTTGAGAGAATCCCATCATGTCATCTATCTCATAGTGTTAGCAAGCTTCACATAACTTCCTTCCTTCACACAACTATCCTTCATGACAGCTTAAACCCAACCATATCCTTTTAAAAAATATCACATCTAGAAAGATGCATTTCTGTTTATCCCTACATCATCCCCATATCAGCTATGATCTTCTCCATGCAGTCTTTCCATTTATAGTCTCTCCTCATCCTTAACCTGGTTTTAGTAGTAAGCGATCTCTTAATGCCAGATGCAAGGGAGAGGCAACAGGATGCAGGTATCTTGTTGTCTTGTGTGCTCCCTGAGGCATCTGGTGGGGCCACTGTGAGATACAGAAAGCTGGACTAGATGGGCCTTTGGCCTGATCCAGCAAGGCTCTACATATGTTCTTATGTTCTTAATTTAAAGAGTTCTTAATGTTCTTAATTTACAATCTGTCCCATGACACTCGCTTTTACACTGCCAAGACTAGTAGAGGGTGGGAACCATTCTTTTAACTCTGTGATTTTTAATTTGTGGTCTAGGGACCACCAGGAGCCTCTAATGCACTTTCAGAAGATCCCTCAGACCTCAATGAAAATAACATAAACATGCATATGAGCCAGAGGTTTCTTTGAAGTTTCCACCACATGCTGAAGAGGCAATCCACTTTTTAGTTTGAAACTTTATGCTGAAAAGGAGCTTGCCTCTTCTGTACTGCACATAGTTGCAGTGGAAATGTCAAGTAATCCCTCACTTGCACACATGGTTTCTCTCCCAAGTATGAATATAGCTTTGTTGTATTTTGTATTGTTGTATTGTAAAGTGGCCACAGAGAACAAGTGGAACAGTTAGGCTTTAATTCAGAAGTCATTCAAGTACTCTTATCTGTAGTATAGTGGCCATAATATATAAAGACATATGATTTGCAAAGAATTAGCAAACTCTAGTAATGGTCTTCAGTGCAGAAATGGCCACTTTTTAACCTATTGATTTTAATGTATATTTTGTCCTGTTGTAAAATATCCATCAGATGAGGCACAAGGCTATAGCAGAAGTCAGGAAACATCCCTTTCCTGTGGAATACTTGGTCAGATTAGAATAGATTCAACATAACTCACTGCCTTGGTCAACTGACGAAAACTGTGTTGGACACAGACTCATACAACGGACTCAATGACTTGGAATGTTCTTTGCCTGCTGCTGGTATATTTCTGAGCGCATTCATGCATTATAGCTTGTAAGCAGGACCATCATTATGGAAGGCAGAGAGGAAGCAACATTCACCCTCTGATGTTATTTTGCCATCCTCTTCACCTGCCTCAGATGAGAGTGATAGATAGGGGCTCTGAGCTGTTCTGTGATCTCCAGTGGGAAGCATTGCTACATGGGCTGCTAGCTTGTACATTGAGGATTCCTTTATCAAAGTTATACAGTGAGATAGCTCTTTTTGAGATGTTATCAGTGGCCCAAGAACTTCTGAAATAGTAGAGCTTCTGTAGTATAGAAGACTAGAGGATCTTGGCATTTTAGAAAAGTGGGCAGGCTATATAATATGGCAGTGGTTCTCAAACATTTTAGCACCGGGACCAACTTTTTAAAATGACACTCTATTGGGACCCACCTAGCTTTACAAGACGCTCAAACATTTATCTCCCTATATTTACACAAGCTTGCAAACTGCAGGAGCTCAGCTCCTTGCAAACTGTAGGAGCTCAGCTGTTTGCAGGGCAATTAGCAGCTATCTGCTTTTTTAATAGCCTCAGGGCTTGTAGCAATTACTTATCTGATTTTTCCATCACCTGGGACCCACCAGAAATCAGGTCGCGACCCACCAAGTGGGTCCCAACCCACAGTTTGAGAAACACTGTAATATTATTTCCCCCCCCCCCCAAAAAAAAATGTTAGGACCAGCCTGCACACTTTTCTTGGATGCCAAGACCCTCTAGTCTTCCATACAGCAGACTCATTAAGATGCCTCCCTTCAAGAGCTGGGGTCCCTGAAAATAAGCACCAGTCCTTCCAATTCCTGCAGCCTGGATGTGCAGGAAGCTGCAGCCTGTTCTGTTTCCTGTGGGTCTACAAAACTGATAGGGTTTAATGCAGGATAAAGATAGGCTACTCCATCTATGGGTATATAGATGAGAATGAAGGTCCTGGCTGGAGAGTGAGGAGGAGATACCTGCCTTTCCCTGACACGTTCTACTGTCCCTGTTCTGTGCAACTCCAGGAGCACAAGAAATCACCAGCTGAATTGTTGTGGCCTCTGGGTATTATGCAGGCTGCAAAATAACAGACTCTGAGGTTTGATGGTGAAAAGGCTAAATGCAACATCAATGAGCCCCAGAAGCAGGTTCTCACCTAGCACATGACATGTCCTTTGTCAGGTTTTATATTCTATTAGCATGTGTTTTCTAACCTTCAGTCTTGGGAGAAGATAAAAGCACATGTTGCCTCCCCTTTAGTCTCACCAATCGCTGCCTGATGATTCCATCAAACTCTCATTTGCTAGGTGCCAGATGACTGAACTGATTAACTACGCATTAGTTGCTAAAACCCCTGAGATGTGAGAACAAGATCACTGCATGGCTGGATCTTAGAATATAAAGGGCTGGAACAAGTTGGTGAATTTGCCTCACCTGCATATGTTTGCCTATTTGCCTATTCATTTCCATCAGTCTTGTCAGTGCCAGGTTGCTGAAGGCACTGGGGCAAAGTCCTGCACTGGGCCCCCAATGGTACAATAGTACTAGCACTGCCGGTGGTTCTGGGGGATCAAGGTCACGTGTGCCCTCTAATGGGTATGGACCCCTAATCAGATAAAACCAGCTGTTTACCTAGTTTTATCTATGGAAATAAATAGGATCATTCAGCCTCAGGCCTGCAGGGGGTCTTGAACTTGGATCCTAAGGGATGGCTGGTGAGGATTAAACTTATGTGTTAGCAGCTAGCTCTGACCAAAGGAAAATACTGTGGGATACTTGCTCAAAGCAAGTCATGTGGTAAGGCTTCAGTTATTATAGAGAAGCTTCCAAGTTCACCTGGTGTTCTGGTCTGAGCAACAAGGAGGCTCTGCTGCTGCTGCTGTTGCTACTTCTGCAATGCTTCCCACACTAACGGTTTGGCACTCGGGAGTTAGCACTGCATGCACCAGAATGTGCCACAGTGTCCCAACATGTTTTTGAAAAGCAGAACCACTGCAGGAAGGGAGAATTCAGAACAGATAAACTGTGGAGAGTGGCATTGTCACTTTTCCCACATGTTGTTTTCTACTGTGGGTCCCACATTTGTGTGTGTGCCGCTTGCCCATAAGGCCCAGAACCAGCAATACATGCAATTGCTACCCAGATTTGCCCAACCACCTTATTACAGCCTACTCCAACGAAGGGCTGCAGCCTACTCCAACGAAATATGAAATGAGAAAGTGTGTGATACAAATAAACATGAGCTGATCTACTGTAGAGCGCAAAGCAAATGTACAAGGTGAGACAACTAAAGATAACAAGAATGCATACCACCCCCTGGAACCATGACTTTGATCGGTGGGGTAAGGGAGTTCCCATGCGTCAGTGTCCACATAGTTAAACCCCACACCACTGTCATACTGTTATGCTGGAGCTCTGCCCTTGCACTGGCTGGCTGCAAAATGCTGATGAAGGATGGAGGATGGAGACTAGTGAACAGCAATTCTTACTCTGGTGCACAGGCAGAGTTCAGCTGGTGAAAGGGAGGTCTCTTCTCCCTGTTGTCAGTCTCCTGCACAGCTGCTTTCTCATTGGGGGTCCTTTGTTTCACATGGTGTCCCCTCTATGACCCCTTGGCAGGTTGGGGGAGTGAAGAGAAAAGGTATGTTAAGGGTTTTTCTGTTTCTGTTTCAGACCACCCAAACGCACAACCAGGAGGCTGGATCAGGAATGATTTCTTACTTACTTTTCCTCTTGTCCTGCCAAGAAACTCAGAAAGCACAGAACCTCTTTCCCCCACCACACCAGTTCACTCACCTCCTCCCTTTTCTGCTTTATTCTGGCACGATATGGGAGAGGGTGGTATTTCCCAAGGGGGAGAAGGAGGCACAATCACTTGTATCTGTTGGCAGAATTTTTTTAAAAGGGGGAAAGGAAAACACACCAACAAAAGTTCTCATGATCTCATCATTTGATATGTAAATGTTGAGGAGGGGGTGACTTGTAGCCCCTGCACCGCCAAGCAGCAGCGGAAGTCATTTGTCAGCTTCATTGCCGTTACCTTTGAGCAAAAAGAGGGTAGCTATAAAATGTGGTGACACTCCCAGGCTGAGATGAAACATTTTTCTGAAAGGGACATTTCATTCACATCCAGTTCACATCTTTCACATCATTCACATCTTCATAGACATGGTATCGCTGCAATGAGATTCAGGAGGGAATTTGATTGGCTGGAGGGGTTTGCATTGAATGATCTCAGCCTTCTTATTTTAAAGTAATGTTGGTCTGGGATTTAAGCAAGTCGAAGAAATTGAAGTTAAAAGAATGAATGTGTGTTGTGTTAGTAAAAACACCCACTGACCAACCCATCCATTCTACTTTGTTATGTCACACAATGAATGTCCGAAGGTTTGCTGAATGTTAACATTCCCATGTGAATGCTGACACTGCCAGATGAATTGGATATCCCAAACTAGATAGATAGTTCCCTGCTTATTGGGCATATACCAATGAAAGCTGACAATTTTAGGTATATCAATGTTTTCAGGGTATCTTTGAGTTTTGTACTTTTATACAATTTGCCTGGAATTGCCAGCATTCATATATGAGTATCACCAAATTTCATGCATTCAATATAACGTATAAACATCAGCATTGATGAGTAACCTCCATGACTGAGTGGGAATTTGAAACCACATTCCTTAGTCCTAGTCACACTCTAACCACTAGAGTGGAACCTCTGCAGTTGTTCATTAGCATCTGCAGGCTTCCAGCCTAGCATAGCACAGTAAAAGTACCTTCAGACATAATATGAATAAAATGCATAAGGATTACAAAACATATTAATAAGCAATCTATGCATAAATCTCTAAAAAAAAAAGACTTCCAAATGTCCAAAAAAACACTTCCCAATTTATTTATTTTTTACATTTGTGTTAAGCTATTGCAACTCACTCCAACAATTTGGGATGAAATGAGTTAGATATTTAAATGAATTATAATGAGTTTCAAAGTAGAAATAAATAGCAGAAGAAAACACTCTAAAAAAGAATTGATTTTTTTTTTGTTATAGTCTTAATGGGGCATGACTATGAGGTGGTGTCATAACAAACTTCTGCACTTTAAAAATGAACCACTACACCACTGGTAGTTGTTGTCCAATCAGCTGCAGCCACATACCTCTGCGTCATTGGAGAAAACAGAATACAGAGCACGTGCGGATAGCTGCTGTTTACTACACAACAATAGTCACCGTTTAGTTTTTGGGTGTGATTTGGTGGGGGGGGTTTTGGGCATTGCACCACAGATTCCAACCCGACTCACTCTGAAAGCAACAAGAACTACCTATCTCAGTAATGAGAATGAGGCACGTCAGAAGCAGCACAGGAAGATCAGGGGATCAGAGAACCACCCCCTCCCTCATGACTTTTCAGCGAGGGCTCAAAACGTTTTTGTTTCGTCTAGCATTTGGGTGATGGGTTGTGATCTGCCACCTGTGTCTCAAGATGCTCTGCCATGCTGCTTCTCTGCTCCATACTGTCGCCCCCCAGTGGATTTTATTGTTTTTAAATTTAGTTATGTATTGTTTAAACTTATCTTATGTATTATTTTAAATTATGTATTTAAATTTTTGTTGTAAGCCACCTTGGGCATTTGCCTTTGGCATAGGATAAGGCGGGGTATAATATTTTAAAATAAATAAATAAATAAGATACAGAATTCAATTTTACCAAGGATATCAATCTAAGAGTAATTCCTATTTTATACATTCAACTTTCTTTCTTTCTTTCTTTATTTATTTATTTATTTATTTATTTATTTATTTATTTATTTATTTATATTCTGCCTTTCTCCCGACAGGGCAACCAAGGCGGTTTATAGAATTAAAACAGTATTAAAATAATTCATTTTACACTTTGCATGTACAGTATGAATATATAGATATGTGCATTTGTCTGTAAGTCCCCCAAGAAGATCGAATGGTCCTTTTAAATTTGTGAGATGTTGGGACATGGCCAAAGAATCAGCAGTCTGCCCTAGACATGACATGCTATGATTCTTAACCAAGCCAAAAGTGGTTCGTGGCAACAGCAATCCCAGCACTCAGATTATATATAAGATATTATTCATCACAAGAATCAGAAGGGGATCGATCCTTATATCCCCTTTTTATTTACCAGGTCTTTGAAATGGGCAAGTCTAGACTCATCTCTAGCACCAGACTATGAAGCAGTGACTCTGCACCTGATCTTTGGGTTGAGAACCATGCATACGTAGTAGTTGAATACTGCTACATCATCTATGATGTATAGAGAAGGGCACTTGGAGAAGATTTCCAGTTAGCAAAGCCAATAAGTGGAAGAGCCATGCTTCCAATAAGTGGAAGAGCCATGGTCTTCAGGGTCTAGGTTGTGGGAACGGACAGACATGCCTTCCATTAATGGTTATCCTACTGCAATTGTCCTCCATTGCTGTTGCCCACCTCTTTGCTACACCTCTTCTCTTTCCATCTGCCTCCATTCCCAACTCTGTGTAACAGCAACTGCATCAAAGGTTCTTAGTGGCCACATCTGATAAACCAACTTTATAGATCTTGTCATCGTAACATTTGTTAGAGTAACTGTAGTCATATGGAAAGTCTTCCACCAGGGAAGTGGATTAAGTCTCTGACTCCAAGTTTCAAGTCAAGTCCCAAATCTCTGGGTTCAAGTCTCAAGTCAAGTCCCAAGTCTTTGCCCCCAAGTCCCAAATCTTTGGTTGCAAGTTGTGAGTTCCTATTTATTTAATGGGGAAAACGGGTTTAAATCTGAATAAAATTGGACTCAACATAAAAGGCTCCAAGTCTCGAGTTGAGACTTTCGAGTCTTTTACAATCGCCAAATCAAGCCCGAGTCAAGTCATTGACATGACTTGAGTCCGACTTGAGTCCAAGTCAATAGACTCAAGTCTACATCACTGGCTTCCACAAACATGGCCACCTGCATGCCAAACTCAAGGAGCTTGAATGAAAACTATGTTCGTAAACAAAGGGGAGGGGAAGCAAGGTTTGGCTCACGGGATCTTTTCACTGAGTGATCCAGAAAGCTCAGACCTAGGCCATATGCCTCATATGTGTTTCATGTAATTTATTGCACACATGGTAGATATATATCTGACAGAATATAAAACTTTTTTTAAACAACCCCCCCCCAAAGAGAATAAATGAAAAGAATGAAAAGAAAAGAATTGGCCCATTGTCCTGCTGTTTAAAATATGAGACACCACAGTATAGACTTTAAAATTAATAGAATAGACTGAAAATATATTATGTGTCATCCTGTATAATATATTTGAAAGAGCATGGCAGAGGCCCTGGACTGTAATACATTCCAGCTATATTCTAAATGCCGGTGTAATATATTTTATGCAGCATGTGGCATACCAATTATATATGTGTACAGACTGAAAGAGAGATAGGAAGAGAGAACCACACAATGGAAAAACTTCTCTAATGCAACCGGTTGATGATGATAAAGAAGACTGTGAGTAAAACCACCAGTCCACAATAAATGCTGCAAACTAGCAATGCTTTGGATTTGTGTATGCAAACCCATATGGGGAGCGGATTATGTGCACCATTCAAATGTTAATCCACAAAGTGTATATGAGTCTGCAATAAACTAGCCAGAAAGCAGGGGAACTACCTTCCTGTGCTATATGTCTCCACATGTGGCAGGCAGAATACAGTATGTAAATTCATATATATTTATGCACTTTGCCAAATGCACCCCAGTTTTTAAATCTTGTGGTGGGGGAAATGGGTGCGTTATGGAATTTGGATTCTGTGGTGCCATCTGTGGGCATGGTGCTTTACAAAATACCCTAAGCAAAAACCAGATAGGTCTCTTCCCTAGAGTTCATAGTCTCAGGTGTAGGTCTCACAAACAACAGAAGAAAAGGGGAAACTATCTCTTTACTATGCCACTTCAGACTATAGATAATGGCTCACATATGCCCCTCCACACAAAACGAAATTCCGGCCACATGTCAAGCTAGGCTAAAATTCTTCTCCCTCCCTGACATTTGACATTTGGAGTGCAGGGACTTTTTGTGTGTGTGTGTGGAGAAGCATTTCTGTCATGCAAATCGCTACCTGCTGTCCGCAGAAGTACAGTTCAGAAACATGCTTGCCCTCTCATCTGCTGTTGTGAAAACTGGACCTAAATACTGAGAGTGGGTATGACAACAACATACCTACTGAGGCATTGTCTTGACGGAAACTCCAAGGGTTCCGCCATAAGCTTCAAAGAAAAGATGAGTTTAGAGCAGTGGTTCTCAAACGTTTTAGCACTGGGACCCACTTTTTAAAATGACAGTCTATCACATAGGTGGCCAGCCCACGGCACGGGTGCCACTTAGTGGCACGCCGAGCCTTTTGAAGTGGCACGTGCTGCCATTCCTGCCCGAGCCAAGCAGTGAAGTCCCACTCTCTTTCTTGACCCCAGCACGCCTTTGCAAGCCTGTGGCACTAGAAGAGGTCTCTGCACCACACTGCGCCTCATTCTTCTTATACTGTCACTGTGCTTTAAATATTTTCATTGCCTTTGAAATATTTAAGTGGCACGCTCAAGATTATCTACATAAAATGTGGCACATGGCGTGCCACGGGTTGGCCACCAACTTTTTTAAAATGACACTCTATCGGGACCCACCTAGCTTTACGAGACGCTCAAACATTTATCTCCCTATATTTACACAAGCTTGCAAACTGCAGGAGCTCAGCTCCTTGCAAACTGCAGGAGCTCAGCTGTTTGCAGGGCAATTAGCAGCTATCCGCTTTTTGAATAGCCTCAAGGCTTGTGGCAATTACTTATCTGATTTTTCCATCACCTGGGAGCCACCAGAAATCAGGTCGTGACCCACCAAGTGGGTCCCAACCCACAGTTTGAGAAACACTGGTTTAGAGGAAAGATTTGAAGGCAAGGAGAGATGGCACCACCACCACATATGTATTCAAACAGTGTAGACATTCCAGACACAGAGAGCAGCAAGGAAGAATAGGAAGAATAATTTAAGAGACCAGTAGCCTTTTGCGTGGCTGAAGGAGATACATTTGGAGGAGCAAAGTAGACATTAGTAGCTTGCAGACTCAGGTCTGATCCTAATGTTAAGTATGGTGAAGTCACTGTGAGATTTTTCATCATCAGTTTCACATGGCAAATATTTCTTATGAATACATGGCTTACATGGGGACAGCTGGTATTTATACCATGTCATTGCAAAGGCATGAGGACTAGCAGGCTCATTAACCTAGTAAATACCAGCTGTCACCACGTGAAACTGACAAAATAAAGTCATCTTGTGAGGACTTCATGATGTCAAAAGTAAATCAGGCCTTAGGTGCAGCTATTCAGACTAAGCCTAATGGAGCTCCCAGATGGCATCGCATCTATCTACGTGGACAATCGCATTCCACAATCCCGATTGAATTTTGAGCTGCACCTCTAGAGCTAAAGTTCATCCAGGGAGCCAGTTCAAATCAGTGGTTGAGTTCAGGGGTTAATTGAGTTCAAGGTCATGAGTGCACACGGATACGTATGTTGACTTATGGCAACATCCTCTTTTATTTATTTTATTTATTTTTCTCATTTTTACCCACCCACGCATCCCTTATCAGTATTCCAAAGAGACATGTCAGTGGTAGATGGGTTCCATAAAAGCACCTCCCATGCCATTGTACTAATAACAGAACATATTGTAATGGAAAAAAGTACACTCCTTTCTCCCAGCACAAATTCTATAGACAGGTTATCAGGTTCAATCAGGATGAAAGAGGAAAGGAGAGCTGAATAAGCATACGGATACACTCCTTTTCCATATGGACACATCAGTTCAAGGATTCAGGTGTTTTTAAAACAGCTAAAGTTCAAACTGCAGAACAACATAGTGCCAAAACGCAAGCAGGATGTTTATTATCGGTGCATGTTTTTCTTTATAACAGTGTAGTGATGATGCTGTATCCATATCTTCAGCATCTGAGTCAGCGGTGTAGCGTGCCTTGCCCATGCCTTCTGTGGGCAGCTCCGCCGAAGTCGGAAGTAATTGACGTGACGTGATGATGTCATCATGAGTGGAGCGGAGCGAAGCCTAAGGCAGCAAAGGGGAGAGAGCCTGTGAGCCGAATGCAACTTGTCACCTCCTGATGAGGAGTGACACCCCCTTGGCTTGGCCATTTTTGGCCACTCTGTCTCCCTTTGTCTTCTTGAAAGCTTTGCTCGTGAGAACACAAAGGTACTCAGAACGGCCGAAAATGGCCTCTGATGACTGCGCGTGAGGTTGCTTTGCAGCACGGGGCACCCCATGGTGACATCCCAAAAATTGGTGTCACCCAGTACACCCTGCACTTAGCGCACTCCCCAAATGACACCACTGATCTGGGTACCAGCCCAAACACGTCAGCAGGTATTCTTCTTGGAAATCTGCCTCACTGTGACCTTTTGAAATTCTGTCACAGATATCTGACTTCTATGGAGACAGAAATTAGGAGAAATGAGTCTAATTTTTAAAAGTCTTGAAAAGAACCCAGCAAGTTAATTTATTTATTTATTTATTTACAGTATTTTTACCCCGCCTTTCTCCCCGAAGGGACCCAAGGCGGCTTACAACATGAGAAAGGAATACAATACAATACAAAAAATAATCACATTTAAAACAATAAAAACAATTCACGAAAACTAGTAAAAAACAGCATCTAAAAATTGATAAAAACAGATCAAATTACAATTAAAACAAGAGCATAAAAACAGCAGCACTCCACCTGTACCAGCAGGATGTTAAAAAAGGCAAGGACTCAGAAGGCTTCCTTAAACAGGAAAGTTTTCAGGCCTCGTCGGAAAGTCTCCAAGAAGGGAGCAGTACGTAAATCAAGAGGGAGGGAATTCCATAGGGTTGGTGCCACTACTGAGAAGGCCCTATTTCTGGCCGCCGCCCCTCGCACCTCCCTGGTCGACAGTACCCGCAAAAGGGCCTTCTCTGATGACCTAAGGAGACAAGCTGGAATATATAGAAGTAGACGGTCTCTCAGATATCCTGGCCCCAGGCTGTATAGGGCTTTAAAGGTCAAAACCAGCACTTTGAATTGGGCCCGGAAACGAATCGGCAGCCAGTGCAGCCGTTGGAGACGTGGCCCTACAGAGTCGAAACACCTACCTCCAGTGACCACACGGGCCGCCGCATTCTGCACTAATTGCAGTTTCCGAACCGTCTTCAAGGGCAGCCCCACGTAGAGCGCATTACAATAGTCTAACCGTGATGTCACCGTGGCATGGATCACCGTGGTCAGGTCTGCACGATCCAAGTACGGTCGCAGCTGGCGCACCAGCTGAAGCTGGGCAAAGGCCCCCCTGGCCACAGCCACCACCTGGGAATCCAGGAGCAGATGCGGATCCAGGTGGACCCCCAAGCTGCAGACCTGCTCCTTCAGAGGGAGAGCAACCCCATTCAGAGCAGGACGATACTCTAGTACCTGCATCGTGGATTTCTGAACCAGGAGAACCTCTGTCTTATCCAGACTTAATTTCAGCTTATTTATTTATTTATTTATTTATTTAAAGAATTTGTATCCCGCCTTTCTCCCAGCAAGGGCACTCAAGGCGGCTTACAACATTAAAATAAACATGTACATTAAAATAATTAAAAACACATAATTAAAACAATTAAAATAAACAACCCCAGTGGGTCACCTGTATTTACATTTGTTAAAAGCCATTTGTTAAAAAGCCACCATGTCAGACATCGAAAGCTAACCTAAATAAAAACGTCTTAAGGCCCTGCCGAAAGGTCTCTAAATTAGCCCTCATCCAGATCCCAACTGCCTCCAGGCAGCGCTCCAGAACCTCAACAGCCACCCTGGAATCAGGTGGAAAGGAGAGATAGAGCTGGGTGTCATCAGCATATTGATAGCACCCCACTCCAAATCCCCGGATGACCTCTCCCAGCGGTTTCATGTAGATGTTAAATAGCATGGGGGACAAGATGGAACCCTGTGGCACCCCACACCTCAAGGGCCAGGATGCCGAACAGGCATCTCCCAGCACCACCATCTGGGACCTATCTGCCAAGTAGCAGCGGAACCACCGCAAAACAGTGCTCCTGACCCCCAACTCGGTCAGTCGTCCCAGAAGGACACTATGGTCGATGGTGTCGAAAGCCGCTGAGAGGTCCAGCAGAACCAACAGGGACGCACTCCCCCTGTCCAGTCCTCGGCGTAGATCATCCACCAAGGCGACCATGGGTGTTTCCATCCCAAAGCCCGGCCTGAAACCAGATTGAAAGGGGTCTAGATAATCCGCTTCATCCAGTACCCTCTGGAGTTGAGACGCCACCACCCGCTCAATCACCTTGCCCAAGAACGGGAGGTTTGAGAGTGGCCGGTAGTTGTCCATTATTGTGGAATCAAGGGAGGGCTTCTTCAGAAGGGGTCGAACCACCGCCTGCCTCAAAGCGAGCGGCAACACCCCCTCTACCAGAGAAGAGTTGACCACCCTCCCCGTCCACTCAGTCAGCCCCTCCCAGGCAGATCTAATTAGCCAAGCCGGGCAAGGGTCAAGCAGGCAGGCAGTCGGCCTCACACTCCAAAGGAGCCTGTTCACATCCTCAGGCTGTACAAGCTGAAAAGAATCTCACATCACTGAACAAGCAGATGCCAAGGGGACATCCTCAGATATTGTCAATGAGGCATCAAAGTCATGGCGAATCCGATCAATTTTATCTACGAAATGTTTAGCAAACATGTCACAGCGGGCCACTGTGTGTTCCTCCTGATCTATTGGAGGGGCCTGATGGAGTAGGCCTCACACCACGGTACAGCTCTGCTGGACGATTACCTGCAGACGCAATGGTCAAAATTTCTCTTTGCTGTTATTACCGCCATGGAGTAGGCTCTATAGTGGGCCCTACTCTGTGTCCGGTCGGACTTGGCACGGGTTTTCCGCCACCGTCGCTCAAGACATCTACCCCGTCGCTTCATCGTTTGCAGCTCCTCAGTAAACCAAGGAGCCGCTCTGAGTCTGCGGCGTGGCAAAGGTAGCTCAGGAGCGATCTCATCCACTGCCCTGGCCATTTCCCCATTCCAGAGGTCAACCAGGGCCTCAGACAAGTCACCAGCCTTGGCAGTGGGAACCCCCCCCCCCGAGCCCTCAGGAAACCTTCTGAATCCATTAGCCTCCGGCTGAAAGTAAATATTTCTGATATTTTCCGATACGTTGTTTTCATAAAAATTTCATGAATATTTCTGATACATTGTTTTTGTAAACAATGAGAGAAAAATAACCAAAATAAAGCATTGATTTTGATCATTTCATTATCCTAATTTCATAAGAAGTTATTTAGCAAAAGAAATAGTTATTCTTTTGTAAAAAAATAAATAAATCTATTTACAAAGCAGATATTGGCCAGGATCCAATGAACCATAAAAGTAATTATATGAACCCAAGGAGGCTTTAGACTTGTTTTTCTTGAATAACAGCCCCACTCCCACCCTGCTCCCCTCTCCCATCAGCCTTTAGAACTGATGGGATATTCAAAAGTAGTTTGTGATAAGATATGGAAGCCAGCTGTTCAAAAGATATGGAAGTCAGCTATTCAAAGAAAAAAAAAGGTACAAGAACTCCCCAGGGCTAGCTTTTTGAACCCCAGTCCATGATCTTAGTCAGAAGCCAATGCACCTCGAATAGGAAATACTTCATTTTGTGACTACTAATTTTTGGAATAATTTCTGCTGACCATTTCGTGATTTAATACATTGTTTTGAGTAATGCAAAATAATGCTTTCGAAACATATGATGGAATAAGCATTTAAAGAAGAATCAGTCAAATTCTGAAAAGGTATGTCTACTGAAAGTTTACTTTGCTTTTCCATGGACAGAGGGTGATGGGGGGGTGGGAGGATGTTGGTCCACAGGTGAAGAGATGGGGTTGGAAGGTGGGGGCAAAGGGAATTAAGGGAATTCATGGCGGACTGTCCCAACTCACAGATTCATGAAGTGTCAGAGGGCCTAAAGAAACCAACCAAATAGCTTCCAGATGCATCTTTTGCCCCAACAGCCAGATCCCTGTTGCCTCCTGGGCACATCAGGTCACCTTCTCATTAGTCTTAAAAGAAAGGGAGACAATAGCAGAGCTCCTCAAGCCTCATCCATCTTCTTGCTGTCAGGATCCTAGCAATGAAAGCCAGATTACGCTGGGCAGGACTCATAATGAACTAGCTGTGCTTCACCTGGCTTGCAGGCACATGGCAGGTCATAAAATCAAATAAAAATTAGATATGATTGGTCTTGGACAACATTAATGGCAGAGATGGCCCTGGCAACAAAGCACTGCAGGATATGTACATGGTGCTAAGAGGGCTGCTGTCATTGCTCATGCTGCTTCCAACATGGGGCTTCTCAAATTCTGATAGGGCAAGCCAAGTTGCTTTCAGATTTTGCCTCCAGCATAATGCAAGGCAACCTGTACTACAGGCCTGCTCAGGCAAAATGGCCTCAGCAGTTCCAGGGAAGCTAAACGAATGTGGATAATGAATGAAACGTCTCTGCTGAGGAAGAGACTCCACAGCAGTGGCGTTCCCAGCCCTCCCGGCGCCTGGGGGGGGGCGGGGGTTGGAGCGCGCCCCCTCAAGCAGCCGGGCTCGGGGCTGAGCGCCCACTGCCGGCCTCTGGAGGCTCCGCTCCGAAGGCCGGGGATAAGCCCTCCTTAGAGCAACCGCCCAGTTCGGCGGTCAAGGGCTTTATGAGAAAGCCGAACTGCGTCGCCGGCATGCGCAAAACAAATAAAAGCCGGCGACGCAGTTCGGCTTTCTCATAAAGCCCTTGACCGCCGAACTGGGCGGTCGCTCTAAGGAGGGCTTATCCCCGGCCTTCGGAGCGGAGCCTCCGGAGGCCGGGGACGAGCTGAGTGGGCGCGCTGCTCCGGGGGTCGCAGCAGCCGCGCTCCGGTGCCGCGCCGCTCTGCGCAGCCCCGCACCCGGCTGCCGCGCCCCCGCACCCACTTGGCGCCTGGGGTGGAGCACACCAGCTCCCCCCATTAAAGAACGCCTCTGCTCCACAGGGCAACTGTTAGATTCCAAAACGAGGTAAGATGGCGGGGGAGGCAGGAGGGGTGGATGGGAGGGCGGAATGGGGCGGGAAGAAGGTGGAACGGGGTGGACAAAACACAGAAGAAATGGGCTCACATGGTGGCATCCCCTGCTGCTTTCACTGCCAAGAAAGTGGAAGGTTTAGGACTGCTTGGAGACCACATGTTTTAGCATCATTGTGACAGGGAACCATTGCTAAGGAATCACAAATTGCAGAGCATTCTTCATTCTCAGCCCTGTTAATGATTTACTGTTGTATGCTCTGCTGGTGTTAGTGCTCTCTGGATCTTGGCTCAATCAAAGTGCTCATTGAAAGGTGTTTGAATGCTGTAACCTCCTCTGCATTTTTTTTTATTTTTTATTTTGCTGGTATTGCCAGCTCCATTACCCCTGGACTAACACTGGCTTCTGTGAACATTCAGGGGCATGCTATATTGATGAGACGTCGTGTTCATTGCACACTGTATAGGGACATGGTGCTGAAATGCATGATGACTTCAGTGTGTAAAGGTGGCACAGTGTATCTTTTGAAAGCAGCTAAAACAAACACTGCCAAGACATTAGAAATGGATTCTTAAAAACTCTAAAGTTTTCGCCTAATGCCAAAATTACGCTGAAACGGCAGGAACAGCGTTGATGAACTAGATTACATGGAGCATCACACAAGGCAAGCAGACATCAACCAGGCACCATTGATTCGGATCACTGCCAGTCCAATCTTATACTCCCCCCCTCCATGTTGCGCATCGTCCTCTGTGGGCACTGACTGCCGTAAAGCAGCCAGCGGCAGTCGCAATAGGCACTCTCCACAGTGTGCTACACAGTGTGCTGCCAGGAGCATTGGTGGGGAGGCCTGTGCTTTCCCTCCCACTCCAGCAGATCCCCCAACGTTCGCTGGAGGAGGTAAGATGGTGGGGGAGGCGGGAGGGGTGGTGGGAGGGCGAAATGGGGTGGGAGAAGGTGGAACGGGTGGGGGCAAAATGGGGTGCAGGGAGGGCGAGAACAAGCCAGAGGATGGGCAGATCAGGCTAGGGAGGGGGTTGGAATGACCCCCTTCCCAGACCCGATCCTGTGACATGGGTCCACGCTGACCTGCACCAGCTATTTAGCTGTCACACGTCCGAGTAAACCTATCCGCACCACGGAGGCTTGAGGAGACCTCCTTATTATGCCCCCCGCACGCAGCACATGCCTCTATGGTGCAGCTGCATCGTGTAAACAAACTGTTAGGGGATAGGGTTGGCCTTGGGGCATAAATCAAAGAGAAGTCAAACATATTCCTGAGGTTCTATCAAGGCATTTTACAAACACTATTTCTTGTACTTCTGAAACTGCAGATATAGTTCCAAAAATACAAGAACACCTTTGGTTTAATTTACATAGCATCATGTTTCAGTCTCTGTCTGTTGCAGTGTCCATGGTTGAAAAACTGTATACTTGATTTAAATTCAAGTTAGTTGGCTTAACTGCTTTTCTTTTTTATCACAAACTCAAGATTCTCCCAAGAGTCTGTAGAACTTAATTTTACCAACATTTCTAAATATTGGGGAGTGAGGTCACCTCACCTCTACAACTGACCCAGGAGGTAAGCCAAAACACTGGGATTTCAGCCAATTTGGTTGCAAAGGCTATTACAGGTTGAATTGGGTGGTTCCAAAAGCTCCAGATTTGCAGCATTGTAGAAGAATTATCACACATACTAAATGCCTTTGAGTCTCTCTTATGCTACTTGGGCCTTCAGTAAGCAATATTTGCATGGCCCAAGTAGAACAGACAGCAGATAGTTCCAAAGCAGAACAGACCCATTTCTAAGCCCAGTGTATATTCTGGCTGAAGGTTGATTAAGCAAAACCTGATTTAAGCCTCATGTGTGAAAACAACCTCAATCTGGCTCAGAGTACTGGAAAGGACCCTGGTTCTGGAAGCCAGAGTCTCCTTGTTTTAATCTCTCGCTGTTTAGTCAAACATCCTCTTCTTTCATGTCTGCCGCAAAGGGTTAGCAGCATGCTTCATTTTCCAGCACCTCTCCATTTTCCTCAGCAGAAGTGCAGGGCCTGGACTTGATCTATTTTAGCATCAGTTGTATCACTGTGGTTTGGCCTGCCTAAAATTAGAAGAGCTTGCAGCCGAAATCCATACTAAATTTCCGGCGCTGGAGCAAGCGCTCCGGCAGCTGTCGCAAATGTGCCATAAGGCACGTTTGCGCCCACTTTGGAGTAAGGGAGGCCGGCGCAAGGCCGGCCTCAATCACTCGTCGCTGGGACGTCGATGCGGCCGCCAGAGGGAGGTAAGGCTCCCGTCGGCGGCCACATGGTGGTCCGGGCAGCGAGGGAGGGGGGCCATTTTTACATGGTCTCCTTCTACATCTGCCAGCTATTTAGCTGGCGGAAATCCGAGGAGGCCAATAGGGCTGGCCCTGGTTTACACCTGGCGAAGGGAGCGAACGTCCCCTTCGCCAAGTAGACCTCCGGCCCACCACGTGGCGGACCTGGGTGAGAATGGGATCCAGTGGGTGGCTCTGGGCCGCCAGCCGGACCTTTAGTTATGATCTCGCTGTCCAGAAGGAATAAAAGTGGAGAGTGAGAATGACAGACAAAACAGGTCTGTGTTGTAATCTGTACCAAGCAAAAGAAACATCTGGACTCTTTGTATTATTATATTATTATATATTATTATAACACTTTGTATTATTAGGTCTTCTTGCTTCATCTTGAAATGAGAACATGGAACCCTTTACAGAAATGGAGTCAAAGCTTGTGTATTGGTTTCAGTATGGCTACCTGCTTGCTGAAGAAAACATTTTTGTCTCTAAAAGGAACTAATGCCAGTCATTATCTCAGCATCCAAGGAGCCTACCTTGGGTCCTCACAAAACCACTCCCCCCAAGTTAGAAGTTCCTTCACCCTGTCACACCTAGCATCTTACCGCATGTGGGGAAAGCCAAAACATTTTATTTTAGTGGCCAGTCAAGCAAACGTCTCAAGGCAAATTCTAAAAACTGCTGCAGATAATTCTTTCTGTGTCTGAGCTAGTCCCCTCTTGGCAGGCTGAGCTGTGTGGCATTAGTGCCACAATATCATGGGAGCCTGGAGGGGAAGCTGTGTTGTTTGTCATCAGTACTATAATGAACATTGACCAATAAGCTGCCTGTGAGTGTTACACAACTGCATTCCGTGCATCATCATGGCCTCTCTTGCTGAGGAAAGTGTTTTTTTGGTAATAGTAAGTACATTGCAATTTCAGTGCTAGAAAATAAAACGTTCCTGAAATAGAAATGTTTTTCTGGAAGGCAGATGTCTGGATCCTGTGCAACAAATGAGAAACAACTGTACATCTGTTATGCTATCATTGGATCATCTGGGAAAGCTCTAGACCCAGTGCTCCAAACATTTGCTTGGACTTCGGAAATATGTCAGTGCAAGGCCTCCAAGTCACTCTCTTCCTGTTTTGTTGCACTAGAACCGACACAATGGGAGGTACAGGCTTTGCTGAAGTAATTTCCTGTGTAACTCAACAACGTCAAATGACGGTTCTAAATCTGTGTGCGTGCTGAAAGGAGAGGGCAAAGCTCTTTGCTCCAAACTGCAGCAGATATTTGACAACTGCAATCCTTGTGCCTCTCATAGCCTGACTCCTGCATTGATAAGTTGTAGCGTTCTGGAATTCCCCATCTTTTTGGTCCAACTGGCAAATCTCTAGCTGTACTTGGATGGTCTGGCTTCACTGATGACAGATCCAGGCAAAGCATTGGGGTGGTTTATCTGGACCTTGGCAGTCAAAGCAGAGATGCCCTATCATCTCTTCTCCTCCAAACTCCCACACCCCTCCCGCCTATGTAACTTGTGTAACACTTACTTGCTAATCTCTTAATTAGCAAATGTCATGTATTATGCATGATGTTAACCGTCTGGCAATAAGTTATTAACAGTAGGCATTTATTTTATTTTACTTAAGGTGGGGAAAGGATGTGGTTTATTGCTGTTTTGAAAGTGTAAGTTTTATCCCAGAAGATGAACAAGACAGATTTGTTTTTCACCAAGATGTAATTTTTCTCTCCTTTGATACCAGTGAGTTCACTCCCTATCCAAATTCTCAAGGATCACAGCCTTTCTGTGGACCAGGCTTGCCTAAGCTTACCAGATTTTCCCGGTTCTAAACCAGGACCTCTCCCCCAACAATTAATTAATTAATTAATTAATTAATTAATTAATTAAAATAAAAAATAAACTAAAATATTTACTAACTAAACTAAAAATTTTACTAACTAACTAAAAAAAAGTAACTAACTAAACAGCAGAGGCAAGAATAAGAGTACTACAGCAGAGTACTACTGTAAAAGCAGCGGCTGGAGCACCTCCCTTATGAGGAAAGACTACAGCGTTTGGAGCTTTTCTGTCTATAAAAAAGGGCACCTGAGGGGGGGGCATGATTGAGACGTATAAAATTATGCATGGGATGGAGAGAGTGGATAGAGAGAAGTTCTTTTCCCTCTCACACAACACTAGAACTAGGGGACATCCACTTAAATTGAGTGGAGGGAGTATTAAAACAGACAAAAGAAAATATTTCGTTACCCAGCGTGTAATTCATCTGTGGAACTCCTTGCCACAGGATGTGGTGATGGCACCTGGTCTAGATGCCTTTAAAATAGGTTTGGATAGATTCATGGAGGAAAAGACCATCACAGGTTACAAGCTATAATCAACCTCCTGGCTTTAGAAGTAGGCTTTCTCTGTGCCAGGTGCAAGGGAGTGACAACAGGAAACAGGTTATCTCGTCTATCTGCTCTTGGAGGCATCTGGTGTGACCACTGTGAGATACAGGAAGCTGGACTAGATGGGCCTTTGGCCTGATCCAGCAAGGCTCTTCTTATGTTCTTAATTTAAAGAGGTACAATCTATCCCATGACACTCACTTTTACTTCAAATCTGAAGGAACCATTCTAGTGCAGACAAGACCAAATATCTTCTAATAGTTCCACATCCTTTTTATGTGACTTACAAATAAATAATTTTCATCAGGATGAGTGTAGGTCTCTTGGTGGATACAGATTCTACCAACAAGGACAATCATTTCCTTATTCCATGTCATCTGACAGATGATCTTCCACCTATCCCCCTTTCACATACTTATAACCTTGCTAAGCCCTAAGATAATCGGCCCTGAAAAGATTAATGACCCGCGAGGGGGTTATGGACTGTGGTTCAAACAATGAAGCCTTTGAGCACCCCGCCCTTTGCCTCCTCTCTCCATGGGTGCAGTAGCCTTTTGGTCCATTTTTTTTATTTCTTAAATGGAAAGTCTCGCTTATTCTAAAGCTGAATTTGGCAGCCAGCCCAGGGCCAGATGGAACTTAACTGCTTTCTAAGAAAAATGTGAGCAAGGGAATTGTAATTTCTTTGCCAGGGCATTAATTTCCTTGCACGTTCTCTTCTCTCCCTCCGCCCCCTGGTTTTCTCTCATCTGTGAATTTGTGTGCAAAAGTCAAGAAAGCTATCAAGCATCTTATTCAAATAAAAATTAAAATTAAATGACAACTGTGCTGATGGGTTGGGGAAAGATGACACACAACTGGCAGAGGTGGACAACAAAACATGTGCTTTAGAATCGTGGCGTAAGAAGAAAATGCATAACAGCCCAACACTCTGCTTCATGGATTCCAAGCATTGTTATTTTGTCCTTGAAAACAGGAGTGGCCAATTTGATTCACTGGTGTGGCCAATGCAGGGAAGCTCAGTGCCCAAACCAGTCGCTAAGCTAAGGTGGCAGCAGAGTTGCCACCAAAAGTTGACCAAACCTGTGATGAGAATGAATTTGCAGAATTATCTGCAGGTGACATGTCTTGGGGATTTTGAGGGTTTCAGAAAAGTGTCAATAGCACCAATATTTTTTTTTCAGGGTGTCAATGGTCTGCATATGCCTAGATTTTGCCCAAAGCAAAATTGAGGATTTGAACCATCTGAGGACTGTTCAAGGTAGACAAAGGAATGTTATTACTGTAGATCAGTGACATTTCTTGGGGTGTTGGTGGTGGCAGCTGCCTAACTGAAAAAAGGTTAACCCTTTCATCCCAGTACCAACAATACACTAACAAGTGTATTGTTAGTTGGGAATCTTTGGCTGCTGCTGTGTGGTGATCAAGAGTGGGATGAGGGGGTCCTGCCCTTACTGTGTGGTCAGAGGGCACCTCAGTCAGTAGCACTATGCACATGCATGGTTGCTGATTGGCTAACTGCCCTCTCTGACTTCAGCCACTTATATATATAAGGGGGGAGGAAGGAGGGGAAAGGAGGGAGGAGGGAGATCCACTGGAAATTGAAGACCAGTTGTAGTAAGAAACAAACAAGCCAAAACTGAGCAGCAACCAGGGAGAAGGGGTTGTTTGGGGCTGAAGCGTTCTGGCTTTCTGCCCTCCCAGGCTAACTTAAGTGCAATGAAATTGGTCTGCCTGGTTTAGTGCTGGGGGATTCTTTGGACAGGTTGGTGGTATACTGAGCACACTTCAGTCTGGGATAAGGCTCCAAAGCCCCCCCCCCAAATTAAGACCCTTTATCTTCATCGGAGGATGAGAACATGGGTTCAATCCATGCTTTGCTTTGCCATGCTTTGCCATGCATAGATGCTTTGCCATGCAGCGGCAAAGAAGTTGGCAAAGTAGGCAGCAATAGTGAAGGGGTTGAGGGGTCCAGCATGCCTTGGGAGGCTGGCCATGCTCTGCACAAGCCAGCTAAAGTGAAACTCCTGCACTCTCTTTCCATTAGGCTGACTGCCATGGAGAAGAGACTGGAGCCACCCTAACAATAGGAGGAGGATGCCGAGTGCAGAATTGTGGACAACCCTCCAACACTCCATCTGCCTGGATGGAGTGTGGAGCCTGGACCAGCACCAGGTGAGTTAGATGCTAAGAGTGGCAACAGGGTAGTTGGAGATGTGCAGGATAGGTTGGACATGCCCTTGGTGGCACCACCCAACCCTTACTACCAGGGTATGAGGCAGCCCATTTGGGGATGGAGACCTCGGGGAGGTTTCCCTCCGTGTTTACCCACCGTTTCTGGTATATGGCCTGGTTTGGTGAGGTTGTATGCCAGCCAATCCAGTGAGGAGGCAAGCTTTCGGCTGCTCCCCTTACTATGCAAGGGGTGACACCAGGGTTCACCCCAGTGGCCCAAATTGAGCAAGACACTTCAAGTGCTGCCCAGAATCAGTCATATAGGGAAGGAGCCTTGCCTTTGGGAGGGCGCTTAGCCCTCTCTGTCAATGAGAAGATATAGAGGGCTGAGAACTTGTACCTCCTTAGCTTACTGCATAGGGAGCCAAAGCCGGCCAGGAAGCAAAAGACTGACCATCTATGAGGGCACCCTGATTTAGGTCTAGCCCCAGAAGTCGGCCACATGGAGGTTGAGCCAGTGCCCTGCCTGAAGAAGCTAATCAATGTCGACCTCAGTTCATCGCTTGGATGGGAGACGGAAGTTGCTGATGGACCTCGTGAAGACACTGAGATGGCACCATGAGAGGGTAGAATGCTGAGGAGTCAGCTAGAGAGATAACATCTAGATAACCAACCGTCCAAGGGTGAACTGTGAAACTTGGAAGTGCAGAGCACAAGCCAGAAGGAGGGCTGCACTTAGAAGGGAAAACATCTCGAGTATGGAATATTTTATATATGAATAGAACAATATTGTGAAGACCCTTTATCAGGTCTAGGATAGCCTGCCTATGTAAACCGCCTTGAATAAATCTGATGAGAAATCTGATGATGAGAAAGGCGGTATATAAATACAGAAAATAAAAATAAATACCGTATTTGCCCGAGTATAAGACTCACTTTTATCCCCTAAGGCAAGTCTTTAAAGTAGGGGGTGCGCCCTACAATCAAAGCCTAGCGTTTCTGCCTAGTGTTTTATGCAAAGCACTTTCAAACCAAGCCTCTCCAAGTCTCTTTTCAAAGGTAAAACGGGGCTTTTTTTCTCTCTCTCTTTTTTTAAACTGCAAAGCACTGTGTTTTCAAGCCTTTCCTTGCAGTTCTTAATCACTTGCTAGATGGCTGAATACCATGAGAGATCATTATCTCTCAGCAGCCTCTGGAAGCATTTGAAAAATTAACCCTTAAGTTTCAACCCCAGGACTCTGTGGAAACTAAGATATTTATTGATCTTGCATTTTAAAAGTTGAGAGTACAGTTTGAAAGTTGAGAGCAAGAGCTCCTGCATAGGCTTATCATATCCAAAGGGGGACAGAGTGCCTACCTTTAGGCTGCAATCCTATGCACACTTTCCTGGGAGTAAGCCCCATTGAATGCAATGGGACTTACTTCTGAGTAAACATGCATAGGATTGTGCTGTTAACCATTGACATTTGGGCAGGTGCAGCTCATCATCATGGAAGGGTGCAACAAGCTACACCTGCCCAAATTCCAAAGGTTAAAGGTAGGCACTCTGTCCCCCTTTGGATCTGGGAAGGCTACTAATACTAGAGTGCCCAGATTCAATAAGGGACAGGGTGCCTATGCCTTTAAGTGTACTAAAGCTGTACTGTTCTACTAATGTGTATATTTAAGTTAACAAAAGTTAAAAATGTATTCTTTAAAAAATAGCACCAAACGTTAAGGGTACGACTTATAATCAGGAGCATCCTATACTCGGGACAATACGGTACTGTAAATACCTCGACATCATCTATAGGGCATTCAGAGAGGGTGTACATGGCACTGCTTTGATAACCTATGAGGAAGATTTTAAAATATGAGCCTCCCAGGACCCTGGCTTGGACTGGCAAAAACACCAGGGAGAACTGTGACTTCAGATCATGATGTTGGTCAGACCCTGCATAGGTGATCGGTTAAATAATGGGCACCTAACTGCCTGTTCCTCTGGGCTGGCTGGGCAGGACCCTACATTTAATTAAGGGTTTCAACCCCCCCAGGGTATGCAGGGATTTCAACAGCACAGGATGTTGCACCCACCATCCATACCAATTTGCACACACCTGTAGTAGCATGTGTGGGCAGAAGGACCTAAGTAGTACCTGCCTGTGAACCAGAGGAACCAGGTAAGGTAGTTAGGAGCAGCAATCCAGTTTCAAGCAGGCAGGAGGGGCCTCTACCCCTCCCCCACTGCTGGAAAAGGGACTTGATTAGGACAGAGTCTGGGAACAGGGGTCGCCCAAAGTGGGATGCCACCTGACCCCAACTCCAAATTCTGCCACCACCTCCCAAATTTCCCTCTACGCCTGCCAGCGCACACTCGGAGTACATGCACCCCAGTGCACACTATTAATCATGCATGCTGGGATGGTGCGTGTCCACCTCCTCTGGCCTACCAGCAGCCCCATCCTCTTCTTACAAACTCAGAGAGCAGGGAGGGTTTACCTCCTCCTCTGTGCTCTAGCTCTGCAAAGTGTCTTGATAGAGAGAAGGCTAGGAGTGGGCACCCTCCACCAGCTTGCCATCTGCCCCCAGCCCACCCTCTGAGGTGAAGGGTTCAACCAGCCTCATGGCTTGGCTGGCCCTGACAGGAGAGAAGCAGTATGTAACGTAGACCAGAGGTGGATTACAGCATGCCTATCTAGACATTAAAAGCTTGCCACAATTCCCTCAGGAATAGTTTGTTTGATTCAGCAATATGAAACTTGGTCCCTTTTTTGACAGGTGCCCCAAGGAAAATGCAAAGGGCAGCAGATTTAAGAACAATTGAGAGGATCCTGCCCTGGATCACATAGGTTGATCCAGCCAAAACTAGAATCTCACAAGTTTCATATTCTCAATCCAAACATCCAGTTTCAAAAAGAACAGAGGAATACTGTGGCTAAAAATCCATTTATCTGGATTCAAGAATCAGATGATTACAGAAATCCCAGATATGTACCCAGCTGTATTTCACCCAGTTCAGAGTCATGCTGACTCAAGAGCAATAGAGTGTAGTATGATTGTATTTTCTTTGCCCAAACCTAAGCAATGTCTGCACTCATTGTATCCTATGCAACAGTGATCACTGTTGCATAGGATACAATGAGTGCAGACATTGATTAGGTGATCAGGTCTTCCAGCTAGTACCACTAGTAGTGAGTGGCAAGAACAGAAGCGAAGACTCCATCTGTGCCCTGCAGCATACAACCGGTACACAGTCCTTGCATACTGGGAACTATTTCCATACACAGGTGCATCCAAGTGACGAAATGTTGAACTGGTCCTCCCCACCTTTCCACTGCTGAGCTGCAGAAAACAGGGAGAAGAAGAGGGCAACAGAGGTAAAGTGAGAGCCTGGCTTGCACCATTCAAACATCATCTCTGCTCAGCACCTCAAGCAGCCTGCAAAGAGGTGGGACCAAATGCTAAAGACAAGAGGGTTCTGTCCTCGACATTTAAAAACTATCTAGAAGAGTGACGGCGACGGCCAACAGGAAGCTCTGCCGTGGGCTGGTCCATGAAGTCACGAAGAGTCAGAAGCGACTGAATGAATAAACAAGAAGAGGGCACTTGGAGAGATGAAGTTGGTCATACAGGAGAGACAAAGGGTGCCCCTACTGAAATCCCCACTTCTGCACAAAGACAGGGCTGACCCAAGACCGCCTGATGCCTGAGGCAGCATGCCAGATGCTGCCCCCCTTACCCAATGATGTGCCAGTCTCTGCTCTTCCCAGTCTTCAGTGTTCTAGCTGAGCACTCCCCTACTTTCCATGTTTCCTCTTCCTCTCTGTCCCCTTCTTCCTTTTCCATTTCCAGGGAGTGGAAGGAGAAGCACTAGATGCAAGTTGGTGGACCAAAATGGGCACCCCCCCCCCCACCAATCTACTGCCTGAGGCAACTGCTTCAGTTGGCCTCATGGTTGAGCTGGCCCTGGTTACAGGGGATCTGTCCTCCATTGCCTGTGGGTGTGAATCAGCAATGCGAACCTCAGCCTAGTGCTTTTTGTGTTGCCTTCTTCATTAATCTTGGCCTTTCCTTTCTGCTTAGACCTCACTTTCCC
Source organism: Plestiodon gilberti rubricaudatus (assembly GCA_026170595.1). Classification (NCBI taxonomy): domain Eukaryota; kingdom Metazoa; phylum Chordata; class Lepidosauria; order Squamata; family Scincidae; genus Plestiodon; species Plestiodon gilberti. The sequence continues at coordinate 207,216,026 of JANXHW010000001.1, forward strand.
TGGGGAAGGCTTTGCAATTACAGGGGCAGGTGCTACTTTGCCTCTTCTGTAATGAAAAATTTTAATGGTTTCCTTCCACACCTGTCAGGAAGTCTGGAAGTGTGATATTCTCTCTGTCAAAGCCGATCCCTGCAGCAGCTCTCTTTATGCTGCCATTCTTTACAACAGGCTAACAGCCAAAGACTTGCTCTTTCTCCTTGGCCTGACCTGCGTTTGTAGCCTAGAAGTAGACTTCATCACATAGTTTGCCCTCAAAGTACCTCTTCTTTCCTGCCTCCTGCACAGTGTTGCCAAATCTCTTTTTACTTAGAGACTTTTCAATCTTGCAGCGTCATGGGCTACATATGCATTTGGGTTATGTCTTATATTCTGTGGAGGTCAGGGAAGAGCTGCCACTGAAATTTCACCTAAAATAAAATATAAAATGAATTTGGGGGATTTTCCTCAGGCGAAGCACCTGTGGAATGTCAAGAGGAGCCAAAAGAGTCCCAATAAACTAGTAAAATTTCTTTATATTGTGAAAGTAGAAAATGAGTGACATACAGACAAATGTTTAAATATTTATTTATTTTTCACATTTTCATACCACCCTTCCTCCAAGGAGCTCAGGGTGGTGTATATGGTTCCTTCCCTCCTTTTTGTCCTCATAACAACCCTGTCAGGTAGGTGAGGGTGAGAGATAGTGACTGGCCCAAGGTCACCTAGGATTAGGAAGCTTTGTGGCTGAGCGGGGGTTTTGAACCTGGATCTTCCAGGTCTAAGTCCAACTCCCATACCACTACACCATCCTAGCTCTCTGTTTATTTGTAAATATACAAATAAAATGCATAAAAGAGAAAAAAAGCATGTACATTATTGACCACTAGATGATAACCATGGACAGTGGACATTTTAATAACACAATACAATGTATTGCTTTCATAATATTGACAGAATTTCCAAATGCATAATTTCCTAGTGGTATCTATCATTCCAGAACACTGCACATCTCTCCTGTTGCCTCCTGCATGGACACTGCATTTTCTTCCTGACCTGCCTGTACCTCCAACATTACAGATAATTTCAACATGATCATTATGTACTAGATTTCCCTACACCACTCATCAGATGACAGCAACCTTGGTTTTTTGGGTTTTTTTTGTTCCTAGACTAGCAACATTTTTAGTGGTAAGTACAGACCCAATAAAACACTTCTTCCCACAAAACAGAAATAATTTAAGGAATTTGCTGCTGCAAGAGTTGGTGATGGCTACTCAGTGGACTTTAAGGAAAAATGAGACACATTTATGGAGTACAGGTCTATAAATGACTATATGGAATGTCCATGTTCAGAGACAGTGTATAGCTGAAAACCAGCAAGAGAAAGAGCAGGCTATTGCCTTCCTCCACTGCTGGTGGACTCTCTAGAGGCACTTGGTTAACCACTGTGGGGAATAGGATGCTAGGAGACTAGGGCTGAAATCTTATACAGACTTTCATGGGAGTAAGACTCATGGAACACAATGGGATTTATGACTGAGGGCTCAGTCCAGCCCAACTCAGCCCAACTCAGGCACAATTGAGGCCCAATAGTGGCACAATTGGGGCCCAAAATAGGACCGAGTTAGGCTGCAACTGTGCCTGACTTAGGCAGGAGGCAAGAGCAGTGGGCCAGGATCGAGGCAAAACTTACCACAGAGGCAGGCAGGCACCTGTGGGGAGCTGTCAGTCTTGTGGAAGTGAAGAGCCCCCTCCTCAGCTCGTCTGTGTGCACCTACCACAGCTGCTGCAGCGTTAGCAGCAGATGGGCAGCCACAGGTGGGCCTGCAGGTACTGGGCGTGCGACAGTCAGCGGAAGGGCAGAGGTTGTGCCAGTGCCAGCTGCCCCAGGGCACCCTGGGCATTAGCCACCTGCCGCAGGGGGGAGTGCCACTGCCCTCCCTCCTGCAGAACGCGATGCCACCCCCAAGCCACGTTGAGGCTGCACGTGGGAGTCATGGGGGGAAGGGGTGGGAACGTCACACACAAGGGGGGTCTCATGAAGTCTGGAACCGCCTCTGCCAGGACATGCCCGTGCGCTGCCTGAAGCCCTGGGCCTCCAGGGCCGTGGCTATGCCCACAAAGAAGGCATCCCGGCATGCCTTCTGCTCCGTGCCCCGGCCAAGACCGAGAGATGCCTTGGGCTTGTCTGCTGCGAGCGGGAAGGGCTCACGCAGCTCATCACACCCCCAGATGGGGCAACGTCGGCGCCTCGCGGCAGGCGCTCCAGCGGGGTGGGGGATGCCAGCGTCCATCATCAGGGAGTGGGAGGGGAGGCAGGCACACAGACAGGGGGTGCTGGGGAGGGGCACGGGTGGGTCAGAAACAGACAGACAACAAGGCTGGTGGGAGAGGGATACAGGGAGAGGGGTCTGCAGAGACCAATAGGGACACAGGGGTCACTTCGCAGATGGAGGCAATGCAGGAACGGCCGCCTCTCATGCAGACGGACTGAGGGCGGTAACGGACGCCGTTGACGGGAGGAAACGGACGCCGTTGACGGGCGGACTGAGGGCGGAAACGGACGCCGTTGACGGGCAGAAACGGACGCCGTTGACAGGCGGACCGAGGGTGGGTGAGAGCCCCAGTTGCTGAAAGGGCTCTTCACGGACGTGGCGGACATGCACCATGTCACCTGTCAGTGTTTGCCTGCCTGAGAGGCCCCCCAACTCCCCCCTCCCCTCTGGTCCCAGAGGGTCCGGCAGCCCCCCTGCTGTGTTCTCCCAGGGATGGCTGTGGCGGACCCTGGCTGGGATTCATGCAGAGGCTTGTGTGCTGGGGCCTGCCTGTGTGGGTGTGTGGGGCAGTGCTTGTGCAACATTGGGGACATGTGTTTCCAGGGGCATCTTTATTGTTCTGGAACAGTGGCAGAGATGGCCGGGCATGGCTGCCAGGGGTAGGCACAGCAGCCTCTAGGACCACAGCAGCAGCATCAGGCGAGCCTCATGGACCTGGAGATGCAGGCTCTTCCCCTGTGGAACCACAGCCTGCTCCATAGAAAGGGGAGGGACAGCAAGTAGGCAGCCAGGGAGGTGGAGCAGCAGCAGCAGCTGAGGAGGGTTGCAGGGCAGGCTCCCAGACCTCTGGCAGCAGCAAGGCAGACTACCATCGGGCAACTAGACTGTGGGCCCAGGGGTGCTCCCCAGAAGGTAGGTGGTGGTGGACATTCCTGGGGAGACAGAAAACAAGGGGGTGTTCCATGGCAGCTGGTGTGTGGTAGCAATCGCCATTGAAGGAATGCCAGTGTGCCGGTTGCAAAGGCCTGCAGGGAGATAAATCAAACACAGCTGAGTGGTGTGAGACACATAGCATGGTCTGCGCTCCTTCCCTGGGTGTAAGGTGAGCATGATCCTGTAAGGGAAAGGTGTCAAAGAGAGAGACAACAACACAACTTGGGGGTCACAACCATGGCAATCCTAGCAATACTGACCTGTCAGTAGACCCTGTGGAGAAAAGAGGGGGGGGGAACAGCTGGTGTCTACATAGGGGTTTCAGTTCCACACTCATGGCATTGTGTGCTCACAATACAGGCAGCTATGAGACAAGACATTGGTAAAGAGGCATATCATGGCAGGCATTGCAGGCAGACATGAGACAAGACATTGGTATAGAGGCATATCATGGCAGGCTATGCAGGCAGCTATGAGACAAGACATTGGTACAGAGGCATATCATGGCAGGCTATGCAGGCAGCTATGAGACAAGACATTGGTATAGAGGCATGTATCGTACCTATATTTCTCTATGCAAAGAGGCAGAAGTCAGACCACATGTCAGCACGAACCCTGCTCTTACCTGCACTTACCTGCTGGTGTTGTTGCCTGTGGGGGGGGGGGAAGAGGGGCTGGGAGAAAGACATGGGTTAGCAAACACTTGCATGGAGACAGCTGCCCAGGCACAGCAGTAAACAGTTTGGCCACAGGCAGAACAGCCCTCTCTGCCCTAGAGGGGGGCAGAGAGGAGAAGAGAAGAGAGAAGTGGGGTGTTAGAAAAGTTTTCAAAGTCCCACTTTATGGCTGCTGGGGGACAGAACCCCACGCCACGTGCTCAGAGAGAGAGAGAGAGAGAGAGTGAGTGGAGGGCTGGGGCTGGGCTTTTGTGGGAAAGAGGCTGGGTGGGGCTGGGTGCTGATAGGGTAACTATTTGGTCCGGTTCCAGAGTTAGGCCACAACTGTTCCGTCCTAACTCAGGCACAACTCGGGCCCAGGGTGTTAGTACTTTTCAGGAGAGGGCTGGTGTGGGTAAGGTAAAATGGCTCCTATGGGTCTCCTCACATTTGGGTCCACCCTTTTTGTTGACCCAAATTTTGTGCCTGAGTTGGGCTCGAGGGGGCGTGTCAGGGGCTCTCCAGCGTCTGGAATCGGAACAAATTTGTAACCGCCCCCGTCACTCCCCCGACACGCCCCCAACACGCCCACGTTTAGGCCGCAATTGTGCCTGAATTGTGCAGTTGTGCCTGAATTGTGCCGGAACCCAATTCAGTCACAATTGCAGCACAAATTCGGCCTCTGCGGCACAATTCAGGCACAACTCGGGCCTAAAGCACTTAGGCTGCTATTGTGCCTGAATTGTGCCGCTGAGGCCTTGGGCTGGACTGGGCTGTGAGAAGATATACATAGGGTTCAGCTGTAGGTGGACCTTTCGTGTGATCCAGCACAATTCTTTGTATGTACTTCTTATATTAGGGGTGTTAAGGCAAAGCCCTAGCTAGGCTGTATTGTGTCAAATATTTATTTGAAGTCTAGCCATGCTGTTGCGCTCTGCTGATTCAATGATGGTTTAAGTCTGTACGTGTACCTAATGGGGGAAAAAAGCAGCTTGTCCCGCAACAGTAACTCTTATTCTGGGTATATAAAGCAGGAAAAACTATGAAAAAAGAAGTATGCATGTGTGTGTTCTTCAAAAAATACTGAGTCAACTTTATCCGTTCTGTTCATCGACACAACAGGAGAGGAACAATGTCACTCATGTTAAATGGAATCTGAGAGTAGGAAACATGCTGGTCTCCTGGTCCTGGAAAGGCATTTCCAAAACTGTTAAGAGGGATCATCACCCTAGTAACTGTAGTTTCCCTCAAGGAGGTTTGCCTCCCAAGTTTAACTATGAATCTTATCTTTTTCGACCATCTGGATGTTTAGATTGGTGAGATGCTGCCGACGAGAAAAAAAGTAAGGTTTTTAAACTTTAAAAAGTGACGACGACCACGACGGAGGCTTCACCGGGCCAGGAAAGCCCGGGACCGATCTAGGACCAGAGCCTGGAGCCCAGGAAGGTCCTGAGCTTTCTGGGATGGATGATAAACCTATTCAGAATATTAGTACACGTGTCATGCTAGGATTACAAATGTCACCTTTTCAGCTGGGCCTTGTGTCTTTAACAGCCCAATCGTATCTAGCGCTGGTGGCTGGCACAGCGGGGCCACACAACCCACACTGAAAGCAGCACTGGGATTGAGCAGCCTGGAGGTATCCTTCATTTGTCCTCTTACCCTGTGTCGAGCCCCAGTCTGCTCAATGGGGCTACTTGGATCTACACCAGTTAAGTTGCTGGCGCAGGCCTGAGAAGCCACATGTAGGGCTTTCAGGCCGAGGAGGCGGGATAGGATACAGCAGAGGCCTTCTCCACCGATCCCTCCCCCCTTCCAGGCCCAATACACCCACCCCATGTCCCGTTACACCCCCTCTCCACCCTCCCCACACACCCCAGGCCCTGTGCTGCTAGGCACTTACCCGCTCCATGGCACAGGGTCCAGTGGCAGCCAGCAGCACAGGCCTCAGCGCCTCTCGAGTATTCGCAAAAGTGCTTTACAGTACGTTTGTGATACACGGCGCCAGCACTGAGGCCCAGAACCAGTGCTCCTAAAGTTTAGGATTGTGCCGTAACTGTGGCTTTATATGCAGGAATTCATAGGTGGCACGCAGATAGACACTATCACCTGCTAGTTGCTACAGATCAAGGTGCTGGTAAAGCCACAGCTATGGGCGCTAGTTGAAAAACTGCCAACTCTTTTCCATGTATCATTCACAGGAGCAACGAATAACTGTAAAGGGTAAAATGTAAGTAATTATTTAGATCCTTCTCTCCTTCCTTTCTCTCATCTGTCCTCCAGTGGTGTCAGGTGATGGGAGAAAAAACCCCCTCACATGAAAGAATATTCCAGTGGGGGAGGGGGGAGATTATGTTTCCAGTGGGATAGAGCAGCCCAATCAGTAATTCCTTTGCTGTTTCCTCTGAAGACAACCTGGGACTTCAAAGTGTCCCCTTAATAAAGGCCAGCAGGAAGTTCTGGAGTTCAACCTGCATTTCGAAACACAATGACACGATTGGTTGGCTTCCAGGAATTAGCTCATGTTGATCCTGCCACACACATCTCCACACTGTGTTCAGATAACAGGATCAAGCCAAATAAATGAAAACCACCTTTCTTCCGATATCACTACACGCATCTTAATCATAATGGCAGAGCCTTCAACCTGCCAGTGCTTGTCATTATCTGATATCCAGGCAGGAATACAGTTCAAAAGGATGGCCCTGGGCCATGTTCTCTATGTATTTTGCAAGCCAATTGTTAATCACTGTCATTCATTATTCTTGTTAGTTAACTTCATCCCACTGCATTAGCCCAGCAAAACCACAGAGAGGCTGTATTCACTTCCCCTACAAAAGAATGAAAGAGTGAGAACCTCTGTTTCTAACCAAATGGTTTGCATTACTCAAACAGTGTTACAATATTATGTAATACAGCTTAAGGATATGACTGAGAGTTGCCTCCTTGGTCTCACTCAGTTTACACTGGTGCTCTTGCAACTGGGGGCTGAGTTGTCTCCTCCTCAAATGGGTGCGCTTAGATGATGGCACTGAAGGAGAGAATGGGTATAAGGCAAACAATTACAATGTTTAAGCATCAGAAGGATGAGATCCTGGAATAAGTGCGATGTCATGAAAACAAAATTAGAACTTATTTTCAAAAAAAGGTGAAAAACTGAGCCATATAGGATATTGCCTGATAGGGGAGTTCACATGGTTCCTTTGTGATGTGTCAAGTCATAAATATCCCCCTCCTATCTTTCTTGCTGGATTCTGCTCTCCAGTAGCGGAGAAAGCGATGGGACAGGGGGGCGCTTGGCCCCCGGGCAGCATGCAGGGTGTGTGTTGACAAGCGCGCAATTCGATGGCTGAAAAATGGCCGTGTGGCTTGCGCCGCCGCAAAGATTTTGCCTGCCTGGGCTCCTACCGATCTTTTCCCAGCATCGTTCCCGCTGGGAACGACGCATTTTTGCTGGGGGGCATTTTCACGGCCGTAACACCGCCGGGGTGAAGTCGCTAGCAGAGGCGGGGCTTGGGAGGGCTAGCGATGTCACGGGGGGGGGGTGCAGCAGCGGCTAGCTACCTACGTCACTGCTGCTCTCCCACTACAGTACTTCTACCATCCCAGGCTAATCAGTGGAAAACGAAGAGAAGGCTATTGCTTGCTTTCTGAACCATCACCACTAAGGTACTCACTACTGCTTTGCCAGTGACTGTCAAGATGGGCGCTCCCATGCCTACAACTCCATCCTTGTACAGCCCCTCTAATTCAGCAAGGCCGAGGAGCTCAGGCAATGCTTAAGAAGAGCACCATATTTGCTAGGGTTGCTGCCAAGTCAGATGTATCCAACCCCCTGAGATGTCTGAGATGAGGTCAAAAGGCAGGATCTATGATGCCAACCCCTGAGAAACTGGGGGGAAATTGGTACCAGGAGCAGCCAGCAGTAGAAGGGCAGAGCTCAGGAGTGGCTCCCAATTGGCCTGAGATTAACCTCTGTAGTTTGTCTGCCTGAGCAAAAAGAACAAGCTGGAAAAATGGGGTTGTTGTGGGCAAACAGGCAACCCTAACACTTATCCAATAGCCAGCCCAGCTGCTTCTCATTCATTCCCTTCTATAACAGATGTGGGCAAGCTAGAACCTCTAATCTGACCCTCTTTCTGCTGTCTACCAATCAGGGCAGCAGATGCACATAAGTGTCACTTCATGTGGAGGCAGCAGCAGCAGCACGTCGGTGCAACAAGGGTGGGCCTGCGCATGTGACCTGCTGATTAATGGGGAGTGTTCCTGCTGAGCTCTCTGTTCTGCTGCTCATTCTGACTTCTCCCAGCATCTCCAGAGCCACTTTGCCCTCAAAATGGGCAATAATGCGGCTCCCATCCACCCTTCACAGTCTCCTCTCCTCTTCCTCCCACCTTCTGCATTCAAAAACTATGCCTGACAGCAGCTAGTGGCCCAACGTGCCAGCCTGTCAAGACACCAACAGTGCTATCCTAGTAGGCATGTCTACTCAGGAGTAAGTCCCATTGAACTCAATGGGACTTACTTCCAGGAAAGTGCACCCAGGATTGCAGCCTGACTCTTTTAATTTCAGGTTGAGCAGTAGAGAGCTGGACAAACTGGAGTGCCTTGCTAACAGGGAGAGTGTGGTTTTGTGTAAGGGACAGCCTGTGGCTAATTTAATAGTGTGCGTGTGTGTGTGCGCACACGTGCGCACTTTGTAAATGGAGGGGCAGAAGGGGGAAAACTGGAAGACTGCTGGGGTGGGGAATCTATCCAGGATGGATTACTTGTATATTAAAAACAGAAATGTGTATGGTATGTGGTTTGTAAATGGTGAGGGGAAAAATTTGGATTAATTGCTAATGTGCCAAGGGGGTGGGGGGAAGGGAACGATGGATTAATTGTATGTTCTTACAACTTTTAAAACAAATGTGTGTGATTTATAAATGGTGGTGGGGAAAGTCTAGATGGCTAAGGGAGAGGGGGTCAGGGAAGAACCTAAACTGTTAGGTCATGGATTAAGTCAATGTTCTTACAATGTTTCATACTGTTTGTGTCTCTAATTCAACAAAGGCTGCAATCCTATGCACACTTCTCTGGGAATAAATGCTACTGAACACACTGGGGCTTACTTTTGAGTAAGCATGAATAGGATGAGGCTGGCTGCATGAGTCTAGTAGTGATAAACAGAAGAAGCTGTCTTTGCTACCCAAGTTTGCAACAATCCATTGGTTAATGTATTTTACACAACTAGTTGATAAACTGAGGTGACAATCTTATGTGCCATCAAATGAAGGCCTATTAAATCAGTAGGACTTATATTTGAGTAAACATGAATAGGATTGAGCTGCAAGGCTGTAACCCTACTTACTTGGAAGAAAATCCCAGTGAAATCAACGGGACTTACTTCTAAAAACATCAAAACACAGTTTAGGAGAATGGGGGGGGGGTATAAATGTTGCTGGACCAAAAGCTCCTCTCCATTTTCCACCCAAAATATTCTCTTTGCAGCAAAAATTGAGGGAGATTTCCCATTACCTTGATCGCTTCACAGCAGTAGGCAGCAATTTAGCCACTCCAGAGTTGAAGTATATAAAGTTAGAGAGAGAGAGAGAGTAGATGCCAGGGCAAGGAAGGGAATGAGCTGCAGCAGCCTACTGTCCCACTGTAATGGAGCATTAAAGAAATTTGTGGAGCAGTTTATTGAAAATTAACAGAGGAAAAAAACAGATTACTATTATTGTTTGCCTGCTACAGTCATATTTTCTGGGCTTGGAGGGTTGAAGGGAGCCATTTGTAAGAAGAATGTCTTGCAATTCATGGCCTGTTAATAGGTGACAGCTGTCTTTCTGTTTGCCGGCTCAGGGGTGAGTGTCAAGTATTGCTGCCAGTAACTCCTTGTTTTAGCGATTACCTTTTATGGCTCTCTCTCTCTCACGCACATACACTGGTGGCAGGAAACCCTCTGATAATCTTCCCCTTTAGGATCTGATGTAAACCTGCAGGGGAAAGGAAGAGACTGGATGGAAAAAAAAGAATCACAAATGTTCAAAAGCATTAGATAAGTTTCTTTGTACAGCACTTCTTCACATAGGCACACTTCAGGGTTGCCTAGTTCCAGAGAGGGCAGGGCTTCTGGTCCTTCTAAAGGTGTGCGGAAGATAGACATGTGCAAAGCACAATTTCTGCCATCACAGTAGCATTATGATGGGAGAAGGTGCAACTGCCAAAATTCTCCCTTCTGTGAAAACTACTATCTCGGCTGCTACTACTAGGTCACCTGTGGCATGGTGTGGTGAAGCAAGGAGCAGAATGCAGTGTCCTGGTAGAGAGTTGCATCCATGGGATGAACATTCCTTTGGAGGAGGGAGTCCTGTGCATGATGTCTACGTAAAAATCTTCCCAGGTAGAGCATGAGGTGGGACCATGCAGGGCTGCTCTACTACATGGGCAGAGGTGATGGCACAATTCAATGAACTCTCACCCTACCTGAAACAGTAAATCTAGACTTTTGTGCATTGTGCTGCTTCTGGCATGGCTGATTTCCTGTGTCAACTGAGCAGGGCCGGCCCATCCTTGAGGCTAACTGAGGTGGTCGCATCAGGCAGCAGATTGGCAGGGGGCTCCCACCTCACCTCCACTGCTCCTCCCCCCATTCCCTGGACTGGAAAAGGAAGAAGGGGACAGAACTGAAGAGGAAGTGTGGAGGAGAGGAGACTGGTGGACTAAAGCAACTCTCTCTTCCACACTTCCTCTTCTGCTATGTCCCCCTCTTCCTTTTCCAATCAAGGGAGTGGGAGTTTAGTATTGGGGACTGTAAACAAAATCCTGTGGCATAGCTCTCAGATGCAATGCCCACATAAAACACTAAGTCCTATTTCAAGAATTTCATCCGTTCACTCTACAGAAAGTCGTAAGTTCCAGATTTGTTATGAGGTTGCAAGATCTACTGTGGTAAAGCAGGTGGGATTTTAATAGTTCACTATCCTGGCAAGTCTCTCTTTGCCTTGTTTGCTACAAAATTTCTAAGTACAGATCCTGTGCTTTGACAAAATCACATTTACAAGAAATTATTTCCAGAGCCACATGGGAGCTGGAAATTGCACATGAGGAGTTTCAGTTTTGAGAGGACACACTGCTTTGGACTTCCAAAATTTATGGCACTTAAGAGTATTTGGCAGGGGCGGGGAAGAGGAGAGCTATATGCATAATCACTCTATCTGGCAATAGCCTCATGTTTAGTGTAGACTAGCTCTAGTTTGCAGCTTGTTGCTTCACTCTATATCCCAGATCCTGATTTCAGTGCTACAGTAGCCTTCTTCAGACATTCAAATGAATGTGTGAGAGGAGGCACAAGAGAGTGCTGACTATCCATGCCCCAGCTGGCACATCCCGTGACCTGGATTCCAGAATGTAGGGAGAGTGGAGGTTGTATCGGGGCATCAGATTCAGTATCAGGGCAGGGTTAACTGGCATGTTCCTCTCTCTCCCACTCCATGCATTCATCTGAATGCCTGGAGAAGGCTTATAAAAGCTTCAGAAAATAGGTTAAGTGGCAGCTTAGTAAAATGCAAACACATGAGGGGAAAAAATAAAGAATCTGGATACACATGGAAACATTTCACCATGTACCAGAGGAGCCACTATTTCCTCTCTGGAAATTGAGAATAAGAGGGACAACGGGTGCTGGAGCAGAATTTTAAAAATCAGAGACATGTGGGAGTTGTGCTATCTCAAAGCAAGGGAAGCTAGTCCACCATGTGTGACGACATTGTGATGTTCGGAAAGGGGACAACTCTCTATAATAAGCAATACCTAGCAACCCTGATAGTGGTTGTTCTTATGAGCGGGAATGGGATTGTAAAATGTGATGTGTATGCTTAAAGTGCCATGGAATGGGTAGTAATAACACATGTCTTTTAAAAGAAGAAAATGGCTTGGGGTTTGGTGTGGGCATTGAGGGGGAGAATAAAATGGCCCTCTTTACATATTCCCAAATAGGCCACACTAAGACAGCTGTTTGCTTTGCCTATGAGCTGGGACCTGTCTGTATTCTTAGCTGATTATTTTGTACAAGCAAAGGCTGTGGATGTTGCTCTTCTTGGAGTTGCCTCCCAAGATCCCCCACTCTGCCGCCAGCTGTGTTGATGGTCCGAGGCCACTTGCTAGAGTGCACTTGTTAGCACCTGTGGAATCTGTGTGTGTGTGTGTGTGTGTGTGTGTGTGTGTGTTTTAACCCATCTCACGCATGCACGCGCATGCACACACAATTCATTCAGCATTCAAAACACAGAGAATCCCAGGGGTATGAAAACGGGCTACATTCCTGCTTTCTTTGTGATTCTTAGCAGGGCTGTGTCAATCAAACTCCTACCTGGGATTCATTTTGATTCTCGAGTATCAATTCGAGGGACCACACACAATCACTTCTCGCAGCTTGTGTGTTGCCAAGTCCTGACATGTGGCTTGCTTACTCTTGCACTCCTTAATTGTGGCATCTCAGGAGGAAAGCCTGTGCACTTCATGCAGCTATCTTGAGTTTTAAACTAAGGCAGAAGAACAGGGCTAGCCAAAGGCCTTTGTGTGGCTGCACTGGGCAATCGAAAGAGTGACCCCTCCAGCCAACCAGCCAAAATACAATCAGGCATTAGTCATTGACAACTTCACAGTGTCCAAAAGCTGCTGCCTAAGGCAGCTTATTGGGACTCATGGGCTGGCCTTGTATAAAAATGTTATTTCAGGTATTGGGGATGAGCAAATCAAGTTCTCATCCAGATATTACAAAAGTTGGTAGAAACAGTCAGTGCCTGGTGAGTTATGCTGGAGTGTTCTATATAGGTTACAGTGAAAACCCAAAACGTGTTATAACTACTGTAGTTCTAACCCTAACCCCTGCAAACTGAGCAAGAGGCACTTTTTCAATGGGTGCTCCTCTTATATTTAGCAGAGGGAGAGTAACTGCCCCCCTTTCACCCCAGCACAGTGTCTTTTCTGGTGGCTGTTTGCTGGTGGTGTTCTGCATCTTTTTTAGATTGTGAGTCCTTTTGGGACAGGGAGCCATTTAATCATTTGATTTTGTCTGTAAACCGCTTTGTGAACTTTTTGTTGAAAAGCGGTATAATAATAATAATAATAATAATAATAATAATAGTGAAAACCAGAAGCTCTGAACCGTCTTTGGAAATCCTAGGCTAGCATTGCCTAGTAAGAACTAGAAGCTACTATGTGTATTTGTGAAAACCCACATCTAAAATACAATTCCTAGTATTTACCGCTATATTCAGTCCATAGGCAGAGTAATTTCTAGGCCTTATTAGCCAATGCTAGGATTTCCAAATGCAGTTCAGAACTTCTAGTTATTACTAGTTAGAACTACTGTAGTTATAACAAATTTTGGGTTTTCACTGTAATAACAGAAAGAAATCTCAGATGTAAGTGTGGTAGTTGATAGTATAGCAGTTGCTCGACTGAGCGCAATCCTCCATAACTTTCAAATGGCGTGTGCACTGCCAGACTACTTTTGAGTAAGGGCCGCCAGTGCGGAGGCCGGCAGCCCTCACTCTGGTGCTGGATTGACCACAGCCGCCGCCGGGGAAGGTAAGGCATTCGCCAGCGGGTGCAGGGGTGGGCCAGGCATCAAGGAAGGGTGGCGGTTGGCCGAGCCGGCCTGGGAGGGGGCAGCGATGGCGGCCACCACATCCTCGTCCCGTTCCCGGGCTGGCTTGTCCATTACATGGCCGCCAAGGACTTTACGCCAGCTCTGAAGCTGTCAGAAATCCGAGGAGTCCCATTGGAGCCTCCCAATATTACACTGGGGGAAGGGGATGAACATCCTCATCCCCTGAGGAGACCTCCAGGCCACTCCGGATCTGCCTGGAACAGGGATAGGATCCAGCAGGCAGCCCTAGGGCCGTCCACGGATCTTTAGGTAGGATTGCGCTGCCTATTTCCTCCAAGGCAACATATATGATTCTCCGACCACCCCATTTTACCCTCACAATAACCCTGTGAGGTATGCTAGATAGTGACTAGTTTATGGTCACCCAGTAAGCACTGGGGCTGAGCAGGGATTTGAATCTGGATCTTCCCAGACCTAGTCCAGCATGCTAATAACCACTGGCTCTCTCAACTTCTTAAACTGCCTAACAACTGTACTTCATGTTTGGACCTTGAATTCTGGCTCCCATAGGCTTGCTGGCAACTACTAAAACCAAAGCACTCCTGTGCAATATAATCACGTCTTAAAACAGAATGCAATACAACAATACCATGGTACTGTGCAGCAGAAGCTCTGCATACCAAAGTCCTTGGTTGTTGCACTTGTCCCCCTACATTTTCTGATGTGTGTTTCTCCTCATTCCCATCCTAAAAAATGGCAGAAATGGTGAAAGCGAGGACTCCTGGAGGACCTAATCTTTGTTTACAAAACTTTTCCTTCCAAAAGGAATCCACACTGCTTCAAGCATGCATAGCTACTCTGGCAGGGGATGGGAAGTCAGCCTCATTGCAGTCGTGCCCCTGGTCAGCAGCCTTCTTTTTGCCTAGGTTTTTCCTCCCCCTTAGAACACTGAGTCGTCCTCTCCATCTGCAGACAAAACTCAATCTTGCCTCCCAACTCTTTTATCAGAAACATCCTGTTCCCTCCAGAGGTCTGGAACGTGCAGACAAGATGGACCCCGCGTCAGATTGACCTCGAGCCATGGTTTTGAAATGCCTGGGCAGGTTGCAAGTCCTTTGAGAGGCTTCAACATGACGTCAATGAAATGACTGGTAGTGAGGTCATGCTGATTGTGAAGGAGCTGGTGGGCAAAGTTTGAGGCCTGCTCAACTTTTCCTGGGGCCAGCAGAAAAGATTCTATCTTCAGCAGTGCTCCTGGGTTGTGTCAAGCCCCAAGGTTGTGTCAATCAGCTGATGCTGATACATTATTTTACCCATTGTTCATAGGGTAACAACTACTGAATTACTTCATACTGGGAAGTTAAACACAGGGCAGCCCAGTCCTAAATACATTTACTCTGAAGTTATGTTTCAGTGACCTTGCTTCCGAGTAAGTATACTTAGGAATGGGTCATAGAAGTGACAGTGCAGGGATGTGCTTGGCCCCTTCTTCTGATGGACAAAACTCTAGCCTAGAATAGTCTTCTCTTTTTCTGGACATACAGATGCTGACAATGAAAGACTGGAGCAGGGTACTTTGTCAAAAGAAACCGTTGTCGCTCAATAGCATGCTTCAGGAGCAGATCAAGCTCCCGTGCCACCTGGGGAACAGGAGCTTGCTGCACCCTGGAAGTGACATCACGTGACATCACTTCCAGGTTCGGGCATTATTGGCAGCCCTTGTGTTCCACTCCGAGCAGAACGCGAGGGCTGCCGATTGCCAGCTGCCTTCATGTGCTGGCCCTTCTCTTCCCAATTGTGAGGAGAAGGGGCAGCGTGAGAAGGCAGCAGGCGAATGGCTGCCCTCACATTCTGCTTGGAATGTTGAGTCGAATTGGGGCCACTGTGTGATACAGGAAGCTGGACTAGATGGGCCTTTGGCCTGATCCAGCAGGGCTCTTCTTATGTTCTTATGAATGCGAGAGCAGCCATTAAGTGGTGTAACCTGAGGGTTGTGCCCCCCACTGGCATTGCGCCCAGGGCAGCTGCCCCTCAGGCTCCACCTTTGTTATGCTCCTGTAATGCTTACCACTTTTTGATTCAGGCAATTCAAAGTATTTGGTTAGGGAGCTTGGCCTGGTGTTTAGTAGTACTGGAAATAAAAGCAAATGCTCAGCACCACAATCAGAGTTCTGATCATCTGCAGTCTTCTGATGATCTGCAGAATCAGGAATGTACCAACTGATTCTGGAATACAGGGCTCGGTTGGTTGGTGAACTTTTCTCAAATCATGGAAGGGAAGGCACCATCTTTACAGAGCAAAAAGTTCAGCTGCTGTATGTTGCCTTGTTTATACGCATCTTTAAGAGGATATTAAAAAATATTTAACCCAGGGTGCAACGGTGAATTTCTGGAGTGTCTGCACAAAATCAAGAGAGTTGGCAATTCTGATCTGGAACCAAGTAAAAATGAGTGGCTGAAAACTGCTTTCCTTTCTTCACATTCTTAAAAATTCCGCAGGAAAGTAGGTGGAAAATGGCAGAAGAGATGTGTGGCTTTGGGATGAGCAAATGGTGATACATAGGGTTGACCTTTATACCAGGTCTGTCTAGGGAGCTCTGCCAAACACATTCATCACTCATGTAAGGTTATTTACACATTACAGAAACAAGTGTCTGTGGCCATTGTGCACCCCTACCCCCCCCCATTCATTTTAAGAACAGGAAGAGCAAAAAAAATAGCAAGGAAATTGGGTTTCAGTGTGTTGGCTAATCAGGGAAAAGAGGCAACGGCCGTGTCATTGTTCGCTTTGTTTCTGTTCTAGCCAAGAAGTCACAGCTGGATACAATATAGCCTCATCTCTTCAGGCCCACAACATCCCTAAGGGAGATTAGCCTGAGAGATAGTACCTGACCCAAGGCCACCCAGTGAGCATCATTGCCGAGAAGGGATTTGGATGCAATATGCTCTCCGTTGCACCATGCTAGTTCTCACAGTAGGAAACATGAGCAGAGTAAATCAAGGTATACATCTGTACAGTGTTCACTTTTTGTCTAATGAGATAGCATATTAAGAATGTCGTTGTTTAAATGGAGACAGGAGGAAGCAAACAGGCATTCCACATTTCCCCACATCCCTGGAAAAAACATGAAACTTTAACGTAGCCTGACTGTTTAGCGCAAGGCTGTATGGAAACCAGATTACTGTATATTGTACTGGCACCTTCCTCTTAGCAACAGGTACAGTATTGTCCTGGAGAATGAGAGCTCCAGGGACCTGGTTTTGGCTCAAGTAAGGTCCAACATCCTGTAGTTCATTACTCCAAACAGAGAGCCCCAAGGAGGTGGGGGATTAAATGCACAGCCCCTCCCTGCCAGCAGACAGAGTCACTGTCTGGCACCAGCCAGCCTTCTGTATATCAGGCCATTCACCTCCAAGATTTAAGTGAAAAATCAATTTAAAAATCCAAATATATTTAACAGGGTTCTGTTAGTATAAAGCTAAAGTCTGTGATCCTTTGCATATGGATTCAGGACCTATGGCACTTACATCCAAGTAAATGTGTTTAGGATCAGGGTATAATACCGTATTTTACACTCCATAGGACGCATCGGTCCATAGGACGCATGCATCCTATGGAGCATAAAATACAGAAAAAAAGATTTTTACTTACCTGGGCTTGGGGGCACTTCAGGGAGGCCTGTGGGGGCTTCGGGGAGGCCTGCGCAGGCCGAACTAAACATCAGGGAGGCCTGCAGAGGCTCGCGCAGGCCTGTGCGAGCCTCTTGCAGGCCTCTACGATGTTCAGGTCTGCCGAAAATCGCTATTTTCGGCCGAACTAAACATCGGGGAGGCCTGTGGGGGCTCGTGCAGGCCTCCCCGAAGCCCCCACAGGCCTCCCCGAAGCACCCCCAACCCTAGGTTTCGCACCATAGGACACACGCTTTCCCCCCCCTATGTTTTTTGGGGGAAAAAAGTGCGTCTTAAGTCTCTTTTTAGGGCAATTATTTATAACTCTAGTAGTGCAATGCTCACCAACATAATGGGAGCATTTGAAACTTGGGGCCTGAATGCAGCTCAGAATGTACCAAGCTGCAGACTGGAGAGAGTTTCAAGAGATAAGCGGGTTCCGCTGGTTGCTGATGTCACAGTAGTTTCAAACTCTTCATTGACAGAGCCTTGTTCTTATGCTCTTCCTTGCTCTTCAACAGATAGAGCACTGCAGGGTGTCTCTCCCTGCCATGAATGGCCAAAGATTTCCCAGTTGCAGTCTTTTATGTTCTCCCTCTGTCTCAGGTTTCTGCTAGTATCTCTCTTACCTGCACAGATGGGACAATTCAAGAGGAGGATGTGGAGAGAGAAGCTGACTGTCAGACTTCTGGGATATTGCAGTTTAGAAGTACAGTGCAGTATTCCTGGTCTATAATCAAGCATGTGCAACTCTGAATTAGTGCTGGAAATGTTCTAAACGCTAAACTCAATTGGAAGACTTCCTCAGATTAGGTATGACAATGCTGTTGCCCCTTTTTTTCAATATCTGATTTTCTAAAGAGTATAGCCTCCAAAGGCATGCTCTACAGGCTGGGGAAATATAAAGCTGTCCTTGATGGAGCCAGGACATTGGCCCATGGAGATCAATATCGTCTACGCTCATTAGAAAGCTGCTCACCAGGAATTCAGAGACGAATCTTTCCCAGCCCTACCTGGAGGTGTCAGGAATTGAACCTATGACTATTGGAACGCAAAGCATGTGCTCTACCACTGAGCTGTGACTTCTTCCTGGTGGACCATAGTCCAGTGGCGCTCAGGACTAACAACTTCTTATATCTTCAACCATGCATTCACTTCTGTGTCATTCCCCTCCTGTGGTTCCTTTTGATTATTGCCAATGTTCTCCTGCCAAAGTCTCTTTCGCTTTTAACAGCTGTGTGGCAGGCCAAAAAGCAACTGGTGAACATTTTCCTAGCATGGAGATGTTGCGCAAATGTATGCACGTGTTGGGAAGGGGGGGGGAATCTGAAACTTTTCTTATGAAAAGCCTGCCAGGAAAAAAAAAAAGGTTGCAACCACACTAGATAGAAAGTTCTGTTTCAGCATTTCCAATTCACAAAGTTCAAATGGGAACATATATGTACAAGGGATTTTAGGTCATACTAGTCCTCAACTCTCCACAGAACTGATAGGAGCCACTTCAAACAAGTAGTTATCTGTGAAGGGTGGAGGTGGCCAATGGGAGGATGTACAGTGCCATCTTCCCCCCCCCCCCCCCGGGGCCATTCCCATGCTATCACTGGAGCAATACAGAACTCAACGAAGAGTATAGGCAGCTGCTGTCTGGTGAAGGAGTATAGGCAGCTGCTGTCTGGTGAAGGTTAGGTCCCCTGGAGAATTAGGTTGTGGTACAACCTGCAGGCAATCGAATTTGGATAGATAGTTTCCACTGCAAAACAAAAAAGCAGAACCCAAAACGGAATGAAAAATGCATTAAAAATATACTTTGCTCTGTGCATCCTCACAGTCTTGTTTTTGAAGACAAATGCTCTGACGTTGGCGGGGAAAATAATAAGGAATGAGAACACTGAAACCTTCTTTCAGAGCTTAGTAATAGAAAATGAATCCTTTAAAGAGTCTCAGCATGGACCCTGTCTGAGCAAATCATTAATCTTTTGCCGAAGTTCTTGTTTTTGACAGATCCAGGCTGCTCTCTTCAGATTGGAGTGGATAGCAGCGACCATGGATTTATGAGGAGTCGTCAGGCTAGAGACCCCGAGGGGCATGTTGCACATACTCGTGCATTGTTTAATGTGCTTCTCGCATCCTTCTCTAAACCAGACTTTATTAAAATGGGAAAGACACACTTGAGAGCACTTGCCTCTCCTTTTCTTTTTCTAGCAGAGTTAACGCTGTTTACACGTGGTCTTGACAAGGCGTTCCCTGTGGAGTAAGGAAATAAAGAGCCGCAAAGTGCTTGTAGAGACACTCCTAATGCCTAAAACTCTCGCATTGTGTTAACAGCCAGTCATGACTTCGTCTGAAAGAAAGAGACACAGTCTCAATATGACCTGTATAAATAATCTCACAGCGGAAACCCAGGTGAAAGCAGACTTTTCTCACCAGTAAAAGACACAGGGCTTTTAAACAGTGTGCTCAGCTGGGTGGGGGAGGGAGATTTTAGAGGCGGGGGGAATGCAAAAGGATGGTTTCATGTCATCCTTACCTTTACTACCAGTTCTTGCTTGCATGAATCATTGAATTAGGAGGACCCATAAGGCCATCAAGGGAATCCCTTTTACATCAGTTCTATCAATGGCTATTAGTCACAATCAAGCAGCAACAGTATTTTAGGCAACGGCTACTGTCCATTGTGTTTTTTCCCTGGTAGTGTGGCAACACTGCATGGGACATTATGAGGGATAATGTGGCAGGTGATAGCCACTGTCTAGAAGGCCGTTGTTGTCGCTGGCCCACCAAGAATTAAAGAAACCCACATTCCCTACCACAGTAAGGAGAGGGGGCTTACCAGGTAGGATTCCCCCCCCCACAGGAGCTGGTTCTGCTCAGGGGCAGTATGTGAGAGGCCAGCGAGAGGCCAGACTGCAAAGAAAACCATCTGGAATGAAGGTGTTCATGCAAGATTGAACATGTACATAATTGTAAAAATTCCCGTTAAGGGGTTTGGGAAAGCCTGCCAATGTAAACCGCCTTGGATTAAAGTCACAGGAAAAAACCAATGACCAAGAAAGGTGGTGTATAAATACTGGTATTATTATTATTATTATTATTATTATTATTATTATTATTATTATTATTATTAATAATAATAATAATAATAATAATAATAATAATAATAATAATAATCTGAATAGCAGATGCTGTGGCTGACAGCAATGAGAGGCCATCACCTTTGTGTCTGCTAATGAGCTCCTAGAGTCATCAGGCTTATCACTTGTTGGAAATATGTGGGCTGAATGGGTCTTCTTTGGCCTGATCTAGCAAAGCAATCATCCAACTATCACATTTGAGTGATAGTTGGATGATTGCTTTGTGACCTTGCTAGAGGGGGGTGGTGGTACAGTAAGTGGGGCAAGACACTTCTACACGTGAGTAAGTGGCCCTGCCCACTTGCTGGTCAGAGCCATTCCGAGCAGTGACAGTTAATGTGCCGGCGGCTCTGTTCGGTGCCGTCGCCACTCGGACTGGCGAGTAGGCGGGGCCGCTTACTCGCATGTAGGAGCACCTTGTCCTACTTACAGTACTGCCCCCCTCTAGCAACACCACTGCATTTGAGCAAGCAGATTCTGCAAAGTTATGTAGCGCCTCAGAAATTTGAAAAACCGCTTTGATCGGAGAGGACAACAGAGTCCAAACAGAGTCCAATAAAAGCAATGAGTGTGCACCCAGCAAGCAATGATCACTCTCGTCGCCACCAACTCTGAAAAACAAATATCTGTCTCCCTGATGAAGTGGGTGTGATTCTCTGTCATTTGTGAAACAGCCCACAGTGGATGAGTTTGGTTACATTCGTGGTCTGAGGAAACACTAGCATTAAGTGGAAACCTTTTCCTGAACTATACTACTTCTTTAGGCAGCATGTTTGTTCCCCTCCCATTAAAAACAAACCACCATCATGTGCATAGAAAACTATCATGCAAAGGTGAAGGGGGTAGCATGGCCGTCTGTCTGATAATAATAATTATATTATTAAGGGCGAAAACGGGAGGCCCCAGAATGGAAAGGGGATTCAAATCCCCTTTGAATTCCCTTTTGGAGGGGATTTGAATCCCCTTTCCGTTCTGGGGCCTCCCATTCTCGCTGCACCGCTGGTTACAATGGTGACGTAAGTAGGATAGGATTGCGCCCTAAAAGTAGGAACTCAGTCCCTACCACTTCATGGATAACATGTTAGGGTGTGATTCTTGAATGTGATTGGGCAAAAGTCATGGGCATCTATTGGATAGTGCCCGTGTTAACATCTGTGAAGAGTGACAGCCATAAGTGAGATAGTTAATCGAATCAGTTCTCAAGACTGTCCACTGGAACTCATGGTACCCATCTGTGGCAACAAAAGCAAAATGGCTACTTTCAGATGCATCAGAGAAGCATAGCATGCATAACATATTATAGAGATGGATGGAACCTGAAAGTCATCTGGACCACACCCCATTGTACTGTGGCAGTGTATTCATCTTTTGCAAAACCTCAAGAAGAAATGCCCTTTCTTAGCTCAAATATAGCAATCGGGTAAAAAATGCACCCCATTACAGTATAAAAAAGCCGGTTAAAAATGAAAGATGACGATCATTATGAGTACTGTACACCAGAATGCTGTGGAGCAGATGGTGTTATAAAATTAACAAGAGTGAGTCCATAGGGGTGACATGATGAGCTCTCACACCGGGTGACACAAACGTTAGTGATGCCTCTGGGTAGCCTTGAGCCTGAAAAAGACCATCTACTGAGCCTTGATGAGATGCATTTCTCTTAGCAATCCTGAAAGAGTCCACACTGATATTTCATCTCCAGTTGTTTATGTCTCAGAGGAAGCAGGAACAATATTCTGATGAGGAAAACATTTTTCCTAACTGCAATAGGGCAATACTGAGCCATCAGATTAAAACTTGGCATGTAATATTCCTGAAACTCGTGGAGCAGCAGGAATCTACCAGGATCTTACATCCTCTTTATTAGCCAGACAATATGTTTTGGGTTTTAAAAAATGTTTATGTGTACAGATGGCTGCCTTTCACTCTGATTCACCAATCAGCTAAACCAGAGTCTTCGGGGGAGTCGAGCCAATTGCATGAGTTCCTAATAACAAAAGGACTGAACCTTAAGAGTAGCAAAGTGGTTTGTAGCACCTGAGATGTGCAACCAGTGGCAACATTCTATGTATCAAATTTCTCCACCAGTATGATAACCACGACTAGCTGTTAGTCATGAACCCCATACAGTATGTACATTCTAGGCTTAATGTTTGCGGCCGAGTGTAATTCATTTCTTGCCCACGTTGTCACTTCTGTAACCAGCTTTGGATTTTGAATGTTTTCTCAAGGTGATGCAATGTAAACAGGGCAACTGGCAAGTCAGAGCAAGTGCCTCTTGTCCTTATCAGCATCTGTCCTGTGGGCCCTTTCAGATTAAACAGGGTGTAGCGTCATGCTACGTGCAGCGACCTGGTAGCTGGATGATATCGTCAGGGCCAGAGGAGAAGGGACAGCCCATCTTCTTGTAGGTACTTAGTAGAAAGGTTATACAACAGACTGTTTGCAAAGGCTTTACCTCTCTACAAGGTCAGGGCCATTCAGATTATGCTGGTAGTCAACACTGAGCATTCATTTTCAGCAACTTATTTCTTGAATTTATGTTTTCAGCCAGAATGATCCTGAACTCAAGCTGCCCTTTACCTCCAAAAAGTAATCATTCTCTAGTGCCCCAATCCTATCCCCTGCCACTTGCACCGATGCAGCCACGTCATGGAGGTGCGCACTGCATCCTATGATGGGGAGGGCGATCAGGAGGCCTCCTTGAAGTAAAGGAACTTTTGTTCCCTTACCTCCAGGTAAGTCCCCTGTTGCCCTATGGGTTTACTGAGATCTGTTCCAGTTCTTTGGCTGGCACAAGTTTGAGTGGACCCAAGGGGGCATGGCAAGGCTGGGCAGGGAGCATAAGATATTGGTGGTGCCTTTGCTGTAGATTACCACCCCCTGCCTGCCCCCATCACACCTCCCAGCAGCCCCAATGCCTGTCCTGATCCTCCCCCTCTCCTTCCCGTTAAAACCCCTTCTCGCTTACCCGCCACCCTCCATGCCAATTCACCGGCACCGGGGGAGCCAGACAAGCTGCTGCTCCATGGCCAGCACCACTTGCCATTTGCAGCAGTGACCCAGTAGCACATGACAGCGCATCATGATTTACAATGCCACAAACCACACTGCACTGCTGGAACACGAGATCCAGCAGTGCAGATGAGGGATAGGACTGAGCAGTTCAACAGTCAGAAATATATAAACTTAGGGCTACATGGACTTAAGAGTGGCCCTGTTGGATCAGACAAAAAGTTCATCTAATCCATCATCCTGATTCCGCAGCAGCCTACCAATAGCCTCTCCCACTCGAGCTCCCCAGCAACTAATATTCAGTGGGCACAAATGCCTCTAAACAAGGGAAGATAGCTCATAACCACTGATAGACCTGTCTTCCATGAATTTGTCTGATCCTCTACTAGATTGCATGTCATGTTCAAATGTGCTTCATGCATCTTATCTCAGTACAACAACCTTATAAAGTACTGCATTGTCCCGAGTATAAGACGCACCTGATTATAAGACGCACCCTTAAAGTTTGGTGCTATTAAAAATTTTTAATTAAATCACTGGCATTAAATTGCAACAGCCTGATTATAAGACGCACCCCTAGTTAAAAAACTTAAATTAGGAGAAAAAAGTGAGTCTTATACTCAGACCAATACGGTATTACCCCTCATACTGAATATGTGGGGCCTCAAGCTAAAAGACAGCAGCTTGTTGAAAGCTCCCTGGCAGACGGAAGCCTTGAACCAGGGACTGCCTTATTCATGGCTCAGTTGCTTCCCACTGTGCTATAGTAGCTCTTGAAGTCCAGCTCAATCTGCCCCTTGTCCTAAGGGAGGATCTTTGGAACATAAACATATATCTGCACCATATGTGATACCTGCAGGCAAGAAATAGTTAATTGGGAAAGAATCCAGATATCTCAAGTAAGTGGGCCAAGCTAAATGCTACAGAAAAATACAATATCTTTCACTGGTCTCCACCTCCTTTCTCTATGCAGATCTATTAAGAGCCATTTTACTCCATCAACAGGGTCAAGTGGTAAGTCAATTCCTGGACTAAAACTCCTGAGGATGCAGGTGCAGGGCTGTATCTGGGACATCAGAGTTGGTTTCCAAGACACATGTGTTTAAAAATGTATGTACCCGCACATATGCTACCTGCACTGATATGGGGGACACTCCTGTAACCCCATGCTGTAACATGCAGCAGTCATGTTCTTCATCTATGTGTTTACCTAAGAAAGTCAGCCCTAGAAGAGAAGCCTGAGTACTGAGTTCCAAATCAGGCACAATTGTCCTGAGAGAGTGTGGACTGAGAACTTTCAATTTTACTCCATGGTAATACCCTGTTCCTATGCAGTTGTACTTGGAAACAAGTCCCACTGAGTGCATATAGGAATAGAGGCAAAAAGGACTTGTAGGTGTCAGCTGCAGCAGCAAGGAAGGTTGAATTGTGGCTTGTCAATTGGGACAGGGCAGAGGAAGACCTCTGCTGGGAATTACAATGGACTTGTATGGAGAGCATAAAGGCACAACTTATTTATTTATTTATTTATTTTTAAAAAATTATACCCTGCTTTATCCCATGCCAAGGCAAATGCCCAAGGTGGCTTACAACAAAGATAAAAATACATGTACATAATTTAAAACAATACATTAAACATAACAAGAGAAAACCATCTTCCAAGTGATACAAGTGATAAAAACCAAAGAGCTAAAAATGTAATTACAACTTAAAATGACTTAAAATGCCACATAAATACATAAAATAAATTAAAAACAATAAAAACCACCGGGGGGGGGCAGACAATATAGAGCAGAGAAGCAACGGATCAAAACATCTTGAGACCCAGAAGTCAGACATCAACCCATCACCCAAACACTAGACGAAACAGAAATGTTTTGAGCCCTTGCCGAAAAGTCTTGAGGGAGGGGGTAGTTCTCAATTCCCCAGGCAAAGAGTTCCACAATTGTGGTGCCACAGCAGAGAAGGTTCGCCCACGTGCTGCCATTCCCCTAACTTGAGATAGATGTGGCTCTCGCAGGAGAGCCCCCTCAGATGACCTAAGAGAGTGGGCCGGAATGTATGGGAGAAGGTGGTCCCTCAGATATCCTGGACCCAAACCATGAAGGGCTTTAAAGGTCATTACCAGCATGAATGGGCAGCCAATGCAGCCGCCGAAGCAGCGACAACAGTCAAACCGCCAAGCTCCAGTGACCACCCGGGCTGCCGCATTCTGCACTAGTTGCAGCTTCCGAACCGTCTTCAAGGGCAGCCCCATGTAGAGCACGTTACAGTAATCCAGTCTTGAAGTCACTAAGGCATGGACCACCGTGGTCAGGTCCGATCGACTCAAGTACCTTGCCCTTGTGTTGCTGCTATTTGAATTTTATAGCAAGCGAGAAAGGATATGGGCAGCCCAGTCCAGCCTAAGGCCTCAGCGGCACAATTCAGGCACAACTGCAGCCTAAGTGCTTTAGGCTCAAGTTGTGCCTGAATTGTGCCGGAGAGGCCGAATTTGTGCTGCAATTGTGCCGGATGTAGGACGAATTTACGACGGACGCCGCGCGCATACGCAGTACGGGCGCCGGCACAATTCCGGCACAACTGCGGCCTAAGAGTGGGCGTTCCATGGGCGTGACGGGGGCGTGACGGGGGCGGTTAAGAACATAAGAACATAAGAACATAAGAAGAGCCCTGCTGGATCAGGCCAAAAGCCCATCTAGTCCAGCTTCCTGTGTCACACAGTGGCCCCACCAGATGCCTCAGGGAGCACACGAGACAACAAGATACCTGTGTCCAGTCGCCACTCCCTTGCACCTGGCACAGAGAAAACCCACTTCTAAAAACCAGGAGGTTGCTTATGGCTTGTAACCTGTGATGGTCTTTTCCTCCATGAATTTGTCCAAACCCCTTTTAAAGGCATCTAGGCCAGGTGCCATCACCACATCCTGTGGCAAGGAGTTCCACAGATGAATCACACGCTGGGTAAAGAAATATTTTCTTTTGTCTGTTCTAACTCTCCCTCCACTCAATTTTAGTGTGTGTCCCCTGGTTCTGGTGTTGTGCGAGAGGGAAAAGAATTTCCCTCTATCCACTCTCTCCATCCCATGCATAATTTTATAAGTCTCAATCATGTCCCCCCTCAGGCGCCTTTTTTCTAGGCTGAAAAGCCCCAGACGCTGTAGCCTTTCCTCGTAAGGGAGGTGCTCCAGCCCACAAATCATTCTGGTCGCTCTTTTCTGCACCTTTTCTAATTCAATTATATCCTTTTTGAGGTATGGTGACCAGAACTGGACACAATACTCCAGATGTGGCCTTACCATCGATTTGTACAAAGGCATAATGATATTGGCCGTTTTATTCTCAATCCCCTTTTTAATGATCCCGAGCATGGAATTGGCCTTCTTCACAGCCGCCGCACACTGGGTCGACACTTTCATCGACCTGTCCACCAGGACCCCAAGATCTCTCTCTTGATCCGTCACAGACAACTCAGAACCCATCAGCGTATATGTGAAATTTTGGTTTCTTGCCCCAATGTGCATCACTTTGCACTTACTTACATTGAAGCGCATCTGCCATTTTGCTGCCCATTCTCCCAGTTTGGAGAGATCCTTCTGGAGCTCTTCACAATCCCTGCTGGTCTTTACCACCCGGAAAAGTTTAGTGTCATCCGCAAACTTGGCCACCTCACTGCCTATCCCCAACTCCAGGTCATTTATGAATAAGTTGAAAAGCACCGGTCCCAAGACCGATCCTTGGGGCACACCGCTTTTCACCTCTCGCCATTGTGAAAATTGCCCATTGACTCCCACTCGCTGTTTCCTGGTCTTCAACCAGTTCCTAATCCACAAGAGGACCTGCCCTCTTATTCCCTGACTGTGGAGTTTTCGCAGGAGCCTTTCATGAGGGACCGTGTCAAACGCCTTCTGAAAATCCAGATATATAATATCCACGGGTTCGCTCGCATCCACATGCCTGTTGACCTTTTCAAAAAATTCTAACAGGTTTGTGAGGCAAGACTTCCCCTTGCAGAAGCCATGCTGACTCTCCCTCAGCAGAGCTTGTTCTTCTATGTATTTTAAGATTTTATCCTTAATGAGACTTTCCACCATCTTCCCTGGAACAGATGTTAGGCTGACCGGCCTGTAGTTTCCCGGGTCCCCCCTCCTTCCTTTTTTAAAGATTGGTGTGACATTAGCTATCCTCCAATCCTCTGGCACATTGGCCGTTTTAAGGGACAAGTTGCATATTTGGGTCAAGAGGTCAGCAACTTCATTCTTGAGTTCCTTCAGAACTCTTGGGTGGATGCCATCCGGGCCTGGTGATTTATTGATCTTTATTTTGTCAATTAAGTCTGAGACATCTTCTCTTTTAACCTCTATTTGACTTAATTCTTTAGTCAAGGGAGACCGTTCCGGCAGTGGTATTTGCCCGAGGTCTTCTGCCGTGAAGACAGATGCAAAGAACTCATTTAATTTCTCTGCAGTCTCCAAGTCCCCTTTTATCACCCCTTTCTCTCCCTCACCATCCAGCGGACCCACCGTTTCCCTGGCAGGTTTCCTGATTCTAACATATTTGAAGAAGCTTTTATTATTCCCTTTTATGTTGCCTGCCATACGTTCCTCAAAGTCTTGCTTGGCCTCCCGTATCATCTTTTTACATTTCTTTTGCCACAGTTTGTGCTCCTGTTTATTTTCCTCATTAGGGCAAGACTTCCATTTACGGAAGGAAGCTTCCTTGCCTTTTATAGCCTCCTTAACTGTGCTTGTTAGCCATGCGGGCATCCTCCTGGACTTGGTCGAGCCCTTCCTCCTTTGTGGGATACACTCCCGCTGGGCCTCTATGACTGTTGTTTTAAACAGCCTCCATGCACTCTGGAGCGATTGGACTCTTTTTACCTTCCCTTTCAGCTTTTTCTTAACTAGTCTTCTCATTTTGGGGAAGTCTGCCCTTCGGAAGTCAAGGGTTTTCGTGTCAGATTTGCTCGGCACTCTCCCTCCGACATGCATGGCGAAACGGATCGCAGCATGGTCACTGTTCCCCAACGGTTCAGTAACATTTACCTCCCTGACCAGATCTTGAGTGCCACACAATATCAAGTCCAGAGTCACCTGTCCTCTGGTCGGTTCCGTGACAAGCTGCTCTAAGGCACAGTCATTTAACATATCTAGAAATCCAGTCTCTCTTTCATGACCTGAGCATGAATTGACCCAGTCGATGTGAGGATAATTGAAGTCCCCCATGACTACAACCCTGTCTCTCGTTGACACCTCCCTGATTTGCTTCCTCATTTCAAGATCCCCTTCAGGTTTTTGATCTGGAGGACGGTAGCATGCCCCTACTATTACATCACTCTTTGAGCCTGGTAATCTAACCCACAGTGATTCTACGGAGGAGTCAGAGCCCCCCTCCAGCTCTACTCTGGTGGATTTTACCCCCTCTTTGACATAGATGGCCACCCCACCTCCAACACGCCCCTCTCTGTCCCTCCTATAGAGTTTATATCCTGGAATTGCAGTATCCCACTGGTTCTCCGCATTCCACCAGGTTTCTGTTATACCTACTATGTCAATGTTTTCCCTAGCCACCAAACATTCCAGTTCTCCCATCTTTGCCCGTAGACTTCGGGCATTTGCATAAAAGCACTTATATACCTGGTCCCCCAAGAAGGGCTGCATGTTTGCCCCCTTATTCCTGCAGCCTTCTGTCTTGCTAGACTGGCTGTCATGTCCCATCACGCTACCACTCCCAATTCTTACTCTGTTATTACTTGACTGTTCCCCATCCTCTGCACCCTCATTCCCGAGGGATGAGGAGTCCCGAACCGGATGCCCCTCGGCTCCTGTCGGCTTTCCCCCAGGAGTCAGTTTAAAAGCTGCTCTGCCACCTTCTTAATGTTACGCGCCAGCAGTCTGGTTCCGTTTTGGTTCAAGTGAAGCCCGTCCCTCTTGTACAGGCCTGGCTTGTCCCAAAACGTTCCCCAGTGCCTAACAAACTTAAACCCCTCCTCCTGACACCAGTGTCTCATCCACGCATTGAGACCCCTGAGCTCCGCCTGCCTAGCTGGCCCTGCGCGTGGAAAAGGTAGCACTTCTGAGAACGCTACCTTTGGGGTCCTGGATTTGAGCTTCCTACCTAGCAACCTAAATTTGGCCTCCAGGACCGCCCGGCTACATTTCCCCACGTCGTTGGTGCCAACATGCACCACAACCGCTACCTCCTCCCCAGCACTCTCTACCAGCCTATCTAGACGAGAGGTGATGTCCGCAACCTTCGCACCAGGTAGGCAAGTCACCGTGCGGTCCTCACATCCGTCACAGACCCCCCTTTCTATGTTCCTGACTATAGAGTCACCCACTACAAGAAGCCCCCTTCCCCCCCTCCCCAGAGGAGTATCCATAGTGCGACTGGATACGGGCCCATCACCTGAAGAAGGGGTCCCCACTGGGGGATTGTTTCCCTCTTTTCCAGAGCAATGTCCTCCAGCCCTGAGACTCCCTTTCCTGGCAGCTGAGGCGCTGGCCAACTGAGGGTAGGACGATGCCTCCACGTCCCTAGAAGTCTCACCCTGGTACCTCTCTACCTGTCTCTGCTTCTCCAGGTCAGCAACCATGGCTTCAAGGGAGCGAACCCGTTCCCTGAGAGCCTGGAGCTCTTTGCACCGAGCACACACCCATGACTTCTGCCCAAGAGGCAGATAGTCATACATGTGACACTCAGTGCAAAACACTGGATAGCCCCCACCCTTCTGCTGGCTGTCTGACTGCAATTTGAGTCAATTTGAGGTTACGAATTTGAGTCGGATTCCAGACACTGGCAAGCCCCCGACACGCCCCCTCGAGCACAACTCCGGCACAAAATTTGGGTCGACAAAAAAGGTGGACTTAAATGTGAGGAGACCCATAGGAGCCAGTTTACCTTACCCACTCCAGCCCTCTCCTGAAAAGTTCTAACACCCTATTCCTGAGTTGTGCCTGAGTTAGGACGGAATAGTTGTGGCATAACTCTGGACACGGACCCAAATAGTTACCCTATCAGCACCCAGCCCCACCCAGCCTCTTTCCCACAAAAGCCCAGCCCCAGGCCACCATTCTCTCTCTCTCTCTGAGCACGTGGCGTGGGGTCCTGTCCCCCAGCAGCCACAAAGTGGGACTTTGTCGGTGGAGGGCAAAATTCACAAACACCCCACTTCTCTCTTCCCCTCTCCTCTCTCCTCTCTGCCCCCCTCAAGGGCAGAGAGGGCTGTTCTGGCTTTGACCAAACTGTTTACTGCTGTGCCTGGGCAGCTGTCTCCATGCAAGTGTTTGCTAACCCATGTCTTTCTCCCAGACCCTCTCCCCCCCCCACAGGCAACAACAACAGCAGGTAAGTGCAGGTAAGAGCAGGGTACGTGCTGACATGAGTTCTGACTTCTGCCTCTGTGCATATAGAAATATAGGTAGGATACATGCCTCTTTACCAATGTCTTGTCTCATAGCTGCCTGCATAGTCTGCCATGATATGCCTCTTTACCAATGTCATGTCTCATAGCTGCCTGCAATGCCTTCTCTGAAATGCCTCTCTACCAATGTCATGTCTCATAGCTGCCTGCAATGCCTTCTCTGAAATGCCTCTCTACCAATGTCATGTCTCATAGCTGCCTGCAATGCCTTCTCTGAAATGCCTCTCTACCAATGTCGTGTCTCATAGCTGCCTGCAATGCCTGCTATGATATATAGGATACATGCCTCTTGACCACTGTTGTGTCTGATTGCTGCCTGTAGTAATGTGAGCACACAATGCCACAAGTGTGGAACTGTTAGCCTTATGTAGACACCAGCTGTCCCCAGAGGCGTCGCTCCGGTAGGGGCGGGGCTGTAAGTATCGCTCCGGTCATAGTCTCTTTACCGAGCGAGCAGGAGGCAGCCCCGCCCCCTCACTGTCCGAGCCAGTCCCCTGCGGAGAAAGCAGCAGGCAGGGTCTCTTGCCTGCTGCTTTCTCCGCAGGGGACTGGCTCGGACAGTGAGGGGGCGGGGCTGCCTCCTGCTCGCTCGGTAAAGAGACTATGACCGGAGCGATACTTACAGCCCCGCCCCTACCGGAGCAACGCCTCTGGCTGTCCCCCCCTCTTTTCTCCACAGGGTCTACTTACAGGTCAGTATTGCTAGGTGTGCCATGGTTGTGACCCCCAAGTTGTGTTGTTGTCTCTCTCTTTGACCCGTTTCCCTTAAGGATCATGCACACCTTACACCCAGGGAAGGAGCGCAGACCATGCTATGTGTGTCACACCTATCAGCTGTGTGTTATTTCTCTCCCTGCAGGCTTTTGCAACCCACACACTGGCTTGTCTTCAATGGCGACTGCTTCCACACACCAGCTGACATGTAACTCCCCCTTGTGTCTGTCTCCCCGGGAACGTCCACTACCACCTACCTTCCTGCGAGCACCCCTGGGCCTGCAGTCTGGTTGCCCCACGGTCGTCTGCCTTGATGCTGCCAGAGGTCTGGGAGCCTGCCCTGCAACCCTCCTCAGCAGCTGCTGCTGCTGCTGCTGATCCACCTCCCTGGCTGCCTGCTGCTGCTGCTGCTGCTGATCCACGCCTGCTGCTGCTGCTGCTGCTATGGTCCAAGTGGCTGCTGTGCCTACCCCTGGCAGCCTCGCCTGGCCATCCCTGCCAATGTTCCAGAACAATAAAGATGCCCCTTGAAACACACGTCCCCAGTGTTACACAAGCACTGCCCCACACACACAGAGACAGGCCCCAGCACACAAGCCCCTGCATGAATCCCAGCCAGGGCCCGCCACAGCCATCCCTGGGAGAACACAGCAGGGGGGCTGCCGGACCCTCAGGGCTCAGAGGGGAGGGGGGAGTTGGGGGGCATCGCAGGCAGGCAAACAATGACGGGCGCCGTGGCGACTGCAACGGAAGCGTTCACGCTCGCTGTGACAGGCGCCATTACGGGTCCGGACAGGCGCAGGCTGTGTGACGTCACAAACAGGCGACGATTGTCATTCCGACGCAAAATGGCTGCTGCAGCAGGCGTGAGGCGAAGGTGGTCTGCTGAGGAGAGGGCAGCCATGCTGGCAGCCATCTCCCGCAGCCCCCACCTGCCCACCCTGATGTCCAGCTGCACGGCCCCCAACTTGGAGGCCTGGGGGGAGGTCACAGCAGCCTTGGCACGCCGGGGCCACCACAAGTCTGTGGGGCAATGCCGCGGCCGGTGGAAGGCTCTGAAAGTGGCCTTCTTCACAGAGCGCGCCTATAGGGACAGCCACGAGGGCCGCCCCAGCAGGAACCCCCCACCTCTGTACGACACCATGCTGAGGCTGTGGCGGCGTGCTGGGCGACCGCGCTACCGATGCCGCCAGCATTCAGGTAAGGCTGTGTACTGGGGTTGGGCTCATGGCAGGGAGGGTTCGAATTGGTCTCCCCAGGCACGATAGCACCCTGTGAGGAACTGCGGGCCATGGCCACCCCTGGGGGGATCTCCCAGCAGACACCAGATGGAGCCCTGGGGGGAGACACGAAGGGCCTGTCAGGGGCAGCATGCCAGGGTGCGCCCACCAGGAACACCCCGGCCCTCTGAAGCCAGGGCCCCTCATTCCAGCGGTGCTGGTCACCCTGTTGTGGAGGGTGATCCTGGCATGGTTCACAGCCCTCCAGGACTAGGCACAGGCCGCAGGGGGTGTAGCCATGGGTCCAGCTGCAGCCATCTGGCTCCCTGGACAGTCCCAGCCCACAGGCCATGGTCCAGCCAGGCCCTTGCCTGCCCACCATACCCAGGGGCTACTCTCTCCATAGAGCTGCCCGTTCCAGCCACCCTGCTGATCCCCCCCAGGGCAGCCTCACGGTTCCAGCCCAAACGCTGCCGTGCTCCTGCCAGTGTGCGAAGGGAGGACTGGCTGCCGCCCCCCCTCACAGCCCTGTTGCCCAGGCTAGGAGATGGGCTCGCCCCACACACTGGGAGGGTGGGAGGGACACCAGCACACAGAGTGGTGGGCACGCCATGAGGCCCTGTCCCTGAAGCCTCCCGCTCACATGAACTGTGGCAGGGAGGTCTGCAGGCCTGTGCCATGCTGCAGGCAGCCCTCTGCCCAGATGTCAAGCCTACAGCACTGCCTGCTCCAGCCGCATGTGGGTGGCCTGGGTCTGGGTTAGGGTTAGGGCAGGCAGCCCGTCCCCTCCGCCCAAACGCTCCGCCCGTTCGGTCCGCCCGTCCTTGGCGTCTGGAGTCGTGGCCGCTGCCGCTTCCGCCCTTCGGCTCCACCCCTTCCGATGTCGCGCCCGTCACGTCCGCCCGTCGGCGACGCCCGTCCGGTCCGTCTGCATAAGAGGCGCCCGTTTCTGCACTGTCGTCATCTGCGGAGCTCCCCCCATGTGCCTTCTGTTCTCTGCAGACCCCTCTTCTGTATCTCTTGCCCACTTCCTTGTCGTTTGTCTCTCCTGTCTTGCCTCTCCCAAGCCCCTCCCCAGCACCCACTGCCTCTCTGCCTCCCACCCTCCCTGTCTGTCTGTCTCCCTGTGCACTCCCTGGTGATGGATGGTGGCAACGGCCCCCCCCCCCCGCCGAGCACGCCCCGGGCCGCGTCCTCGTGGGCCCAACTGGGGGGATGATGAGATGCGTGTTCTCTTCACCCTCGCAGTCGCCAGTTCCAACGTGGCTCTTGGACATGGCAGGGCCACAGAGCAGAGTGCACGCCGGAAGGCCTTCTTCGAGGGCATAGCCACCACCCTCCATGCCCAAGGCTTCCGGCAGCGCACGGGCACGTCTTGCATGAAGCGGTTCAGGAATTCGTGCAAGGCCCTGGACCGTAAGGTCAGGGCCTTAGTGCGCAATCGCTCCATGACCGTGGATGCCGCCATTGCCCATGCAACACAGGGCAGCGTCATCGCCATTCTGGGGCCGCTTGCCCGCGAGGAGGTCGTCAGTGTAGTTGGCATGGATGTCTTCAGTGGTGAGTGCTGCGGGGAGGGGCCCACTGCTGGACGTCACCAGAGCCCATGCCCTGCCTCAACCGTGCTCCTTCTCCCTCCAGGCACCCGGGCCACCGCTGGACGGGCCCACTCGCCCCAGCCAGGGCCCAGCAGTGAGGCTGCAGGACACCAGCCTGCCGGTATGTATCCACCCACCCTGGGATGGGGCGGGGGTGGCAGCCACCTGGCTGAGCCCTGTGCCTTTCCTGTCCACAGCCCATCCAGACGATGACAGTACCTCCGACGAGGCCTGCCCCCGGCGGGGCTCCGTGTGTGGCAACACGGAGCCCACCCACCCCAGCACAGCTTCACTCCCTTCTCCGACGGGGCTAGCGGGGGACAGCCTCGAGCCTGCTGGGGCGGAGCCGGAGGGGACCCTCCCTCCGTCTTCAGCTGACGAGGAGGAAGACGACCTCCCAGTGGCCGGTGACTCGGCTGAGGAGGCACCCCGCGCAGATTCCCCGCCGGGGGAGGGGTCTGCCAGCGAGGGGGGGTCGCGGAGGCCTCCCCACCACATCAGGGGCAGGCCCTCCCAGCAGCCGCTGCATTGCAAGGGGATGCAGCGGCAGATGCGGCGCTGGGGGGCCCCAACCTCATGCCCTGTGCCCGCGGGCCACGCCCCGCTTGTCAGCTCCCCCGGACCGTGGCTGAGTTACACCAGGCCATGGAGCGGGGCCGCCTCGAGGCAGGCCAGATGTGGCAGGTATGCGTGGAAGCTGGCGACGAGGGGCGAGCCCAGCTTCTCGATGCCCTCGCTGAGCAGCGGGACGATCGACGGGACGATCACGGGGAGCTGATTGCAGGGCTCCAGCATGTCTCCGGACAGCTGGAGGGCCTGGTGGCGGGGCAGGCGGCCCAGATGGCGGAGATCAGGACCCTCACCGGTGTGGTGAGGGACCTGGTTGCTGTCCAACGGGACCGCCTCGCCTTTGACCGGGAGCGGCATGCTGCTGAGCAGGCCCGCAGATCCACGGTCCGTGCTGCCATGGCTGCACATGATGCCCCTGCTGCGGAACCAGCTGGGCCAGCACCCGCGGGCCCAGCTGCCAGCCGGGAGCGTGGCTCCACGAGGGCGCGACGCACTCGAGCAGCTCCTCGGGGCGGTAAGGCCACCTCCAAGCGGAAAAGGTGAGTCCCCCCTTGTGTGTGTGTCTTTCCCTCCCCCTCCCTCCCTCCCCTCCCCCGCTCCCCCCCATGAATCCCATGTGCAGCCTCAACGTGGCATGGGGGTGGCAACACCTGTTGCAGGTAGGAGGGTTGTGGCACTCCCCCCTGCAGCAGGTGGCTAATGCACAGGGTGCCCTGGGGCAGCTGGCACTGGCACAACCTCTGCTCTTCCGCAGCCTGTCGCATGTCCAGTGCCTGCAGGCTCACCTGTGGCTGCCCATCTGCTGCAAACGCTGCAGCAGCTGTGGTA
This sequence comes from Plestiodon gilberti rubricaudatus, assembly GCA_026170595.1. Classification (NCBI taxonomy): domain Eukaryota; kingdom Metazoa; phylum Chordata; class Lepidosauria; order Squamata; family Scincidae; genus Plestiodon; species Plestiodon gilberti. The sequence continues at coordinate 207,251,639 of JANXHW010000001.1, forward strand.
GGTGCACACAGAGGAGCTCAGGAGGGGGCTCTTCGCTTCCACAAGACTGACACCTCCCCACAGGAGCCTGCCTGCCTCTGCAGTAAGTGTTGCCTCGATCCTGGCCCACTGCTCTTGCCTCCTGCCTAACTCAGGCACAGTTGCAGCCTAACTCAGCCCTATTTTAGGCCACAGCTACGCCACAATTGTGCTTCAATTGTGCCTGACTTGTGCTGAGTTAGGCTGGAGTGAGCCCTCAGTCTCCCACTCTGGCTGATAGCAAAATCACACTGGGAGAACACAGCTTCACCTCTTGCATCAAATTATGATCAAAAGCACCGTAATTTTTGATCAAAATTAAGATCAAATTCAACTAAAACTCTCAACATCCCTTAAAGAACTACAGGGCACTCAGCCAGCATCAACTTCACCAAACATTTCCACAGGGAAATTTATTTGATGAGATTTATTTCACTTATCATGATCACTGCAAGACTTGCCTCTGCCTTTAACAGTGCAATCTTGTGCATGTCAACTTAGAAGTAAATCTCATTATGATCAATGGGGCTTATGCCACAGTACGTGTGTACAATGGGGGCCAAATTGCCCCCTAGTGAGCCCTGATATATTTGAAGGGGGCCACAGACTGAAAACTGAGAAGAGGATTTTATATTTCTCTTTTCCTTGATTGACAGGGGAGCCCTGGAACCCGAGAAGGGTTCCTAAGGGGCTGTAACCAAAGAAAGGTTGAGAATGGCTGGTATACAGGACTGCAGCTTCAGCCTCTTTGTCAATACTTGGCCTATGTTCAATTAGTACACATTAGCTCATACATTACTTAATAGTGCACACAGCCAGGTATTTGACCCGACTAGGTAAATATACCTACTGACATGTGGCACAATGTACACATAATTATTATTCATGTATAGTTGTTAGCTATTGAGGTGGAGCGTGGGTCCCACACCTTGTCTAAAACTAGAGAAAAATACCTCCTAGAACACTATCGATGCAAAGGTTAGTAAGAACATAAGAAGATCCTTGCTGGATCAGGCCAAAGGTCTATCTAGTCCAGCATCCAGCTTCCCACAGTGGTCAACCAGATGCCTCTGGGAAGCCCACAAGCAGAGCTGGTCATATGACACGGTCCTCTCCCACTGTTGCTTCCCCCCACCCCCAACAACTGGTATGCAGTGGCATACTTGCTCAGAAACTCAAGGTGCCATACAGCCATAAACAGGGCCAGCCCATCCATGAGGCCAACTGAAGCGGTCACTTCAAGCAGCAGATTGCTCGTGCGTGTGTGCGTGCGTGCGTGTGCATGTGTGCGTGCGTGCCTATTTGTGTCCACCCACTTGCTTCCACTGCTCCTCCTTCTGCTTCCACTGCCTGGATTGGAAAAAGAAGAGCGAGAGGGGAGGACAGTGCTGAGTACTGAGCTATAGAACCTTGGAGAGTAGGAGAAGCAGAGGCTGGCACATCATCCAGTAAGGGGGGCGGCAGCATTTGACATGCCGCCTCAGGCATCAGGAGGTCTTGGGCCAGCCCTGGCCATAATGGCTAATAGATATTGATAGTCTTGGGGACGTGTTTTTATACAAATGTTATCAAGACTCTAAAGACATGTGACCCATGACATCCCCCCCCTTAAAAATGTCTTTAGTCATCTTGAGAGGGATATAGCTTCCCTCACAATCTACCAGCTGTTTTCAGCTGAAGCAGCAATCTCCAGATTTGCATCAAACTGAGAGCTCGTGTACTGTGATGGTGAGGTTTCAAGTTGAGCATCAGAGGCATGATCAGACTCAGCCGAAAAAGCTTCCTAGGTTACCTTGGGCCACTCGCCGTCTCGTAGCCTAACAAACCACATAGGGTTTGTTGGAAAAATAAACTGGGGTGGGGAGAACCATATATGCTGCCCACAGCTTCATGGAGAAAGGGTGAGATACAATGTCATTAATTGGAAACTTTGCTTCTTTCTTGATGCCCAAATCTGTTCCCAACAAGCTGGCAACCGCCAAAAGTTCACAGTCAGTACAGCATCATAGCCAAAACAATGCAATCAGCTCCCTGCTGCCTCTTAAACTAGTGGAGCCCTTCTCTAATTTCTCTTGCACTATTGACCTATCGTTTGTTAATTATATGCATATTGTATGTAGCTGCTGCAGCACAAAATGCACACAGTGTCCTTCCTTGAACTTGTTCACGGGTGTCAGTCTCCAAAAAGCAAATATTTCGACATAAGAGTGCTGATGATGTTTAATAGTAATTAAATGAACAGCAGTGACTTGAGGAGCAGAGCATAAGCAGAAACATTCATGAGTGGCAATGGAGGATGGAATTACCTGAATTGACCTGAATCTGTCATTACATTTCCAACAGTAAAATCCTATGTAAGTCCTGTTGTGTTCAGTGGGGCATAGTCCCCAGAAAGTGTGTATAGGATTTTGCAAGCCCAAATGTATTCAATCACAAATGCTAGAATGAACAAGGGAAAAAACAACACCTAAGCATTCAGTTTTGTAGAGGGATAGTCGAAAGTGAAAGGAATTTAGCAATGCAGTGGCTAAGAAGGTGTATTTTGATTTGAGGAGTCCTTGGTTCAAATCTTAACTCAAGACCCAATCCTATCATACAGTTACGACAGCGGAACCTGTGTTCCGCTGTTGCAAATGCAGCAATGCCATAGTAAATGGTGCGACGCTGTCGAGAGCAAGGGAGCTGCACCTGCCAACGGAAATGACTGCACCTGCCAACGGAAAAACAAAACAAAAATTTGGAAGGTTTTTATTTTAATACATTTGGAGAAAAATGGGGTGGCTTTATATATTAAAATATTTGAAGCGGGAATTAAGATTTTTAGATAAAGTAAAAGTTAGTTAATCTTTTTGTGAATATTTGGATACCACTTATAGATTCTTTAAGAGAGAGAGAGAGAGAGAGAGAGAGAGAGAAGAAGTGATGAAATGTGGATTTAATGAATAGTATATTAGAGATATAGGCTTAGTTAGATATTATTAGAAAATATATAATAGTATACAAGTAGGATTTACTGCTTCGCGCTTGCTGTAATCTTTCGTAGTATGTTGTATTGTTTTGTTTTGTTTTGTTGTTTTGTTTAGTAGTTTATTAATAAAAAATAAATATATATTGCAAAAAAAAAAAAAAGGAAATGACTGGTGGCTCCGCATGCACACCAACGGCCCACCCAGACTGCGCCAGGCCAGGTAAAGTGGCAGAGGGGGTAGGTCATGGTGGGCAGGGATGGGGAAGGCAAGAGGAGGGCAGTGGGCTGGAGAGGATGGATCCTGGTGGCAGCAACTTGCCCTGGGATCCTATCCTTAATTTTCCAGCCTGATTCGCTCCTCCTCAGACTTAGGCCAGCTACATAGCTGGCATGTGTTCAAGGAGACCCACTGGCAACCAGAGAAAGCCGAATGAGGGGTAAGTTTTTTGTTTACCTCTTGTTGGCCTTCTAGTTGTTTCCCTCATTGGCACAGATGCATGCTATGGACTGGCAGGGGATAGTATTGGGCAATGAGTCACTCTTCTCTATATCTAAGAACAGGTTTTTAAACCATGGAGTGAATCACACTCAAAAACACACTGAAATAAATGTGTCCCTCCCCTTTTGATATCTGATATAGTGCCCCTGTTCTCCAAAGGAATGTGTAGACCCTGCATCACTGGAAATATTTACAAACGTACAGATAAACAGCTGCCCTAGATAATTCAGATAGAATTAATCATGTGTCTGCACAGATGAATTCAAGATGTCCATTTGTAACCCATTAGAGTTCTTTGGTTTCTTTTATAAGGGCTATAATGTAGAATAATTATCATTTGGTTAGTCATCAAGAGTTGAATGATTTCTCCAACCTTCACTCATCTCTCTAGCAATGCTGCTGCTAAGAGAGGTAAATTGAAAGCAAGATTTGAGCCCAGAGATGGATTTGTATCTAGGTTATCTCAGCCGGGATGACAAACAGCAGAAAACAATTGTCTCATTAGTTCAAAATAGCTGCTCTCTTTAACGAAGTGGGTGGTCTCTCTCAAGGATTGTTCTGTCCCTTAAGTTTTTTTTCAGGAGAATTTCGTAAATTAGTTTAAATTGTGGTTAGTACATCCAGGTATCTCTAGCCATGGGGAGGTGTCCCCCCCCCCCCAGAAATCAGTTTTTGGTTCACATTTGGTTCCAAGAACTAGTGTTATCACATGCAGTAGATAAGCAGGCAGAAGTCTAATATGATAGGACTGTACCACCTTGGACTGTGGGTGGTGGGTGCCATTTTTTGCATGCTCACATGTGCAAACATCTCTCTCTGCTAGTAACTAACACACCAGAGAGAAAGGTTCTAGCTTAGTTTGCTCTGTGCTGTGAGAGAGAAGAGAGGAGATTGGGGAAGAGGGAAAGGAAAGAGAGCTGAGCAGAGAAGATGAGAAACACAGCAAGTGAGTGCTGCAGCCTTACAGTGTGAGTGGGGCATGATTACTCTGAAGAAAGTCCCATACGGTCCATTGGGACTTACTCCTAGGAAGATACGGACAATAATAAGCTGGAAAAATGAAGGGGCAGTGAGTGCAAAAAAAAAAGAAAGGGTCCCCCACCAAACCCCAGCAACATGTTATTTTGATCCAGGACATGTTTACTCTGAACAGAAAGAAATAATAAAGGAAAGATTGGAAAGATTGGTGTGTGCACGCGTGTGCAAGCATATAAAGAGTTAACAATAGAGAAAACACTGAAAACAAAGAGAGAGCGAGAGATACAAAGGAAAATAAAAACTGGAACAAGAGAGAAAAAAAGAAAGAGGGAAATGATAGAAAGAGAGAAAGCAAGGGACAGAACCATATACAGCAGCAAGGTAGGCCTGGTTAGATGCTGCACCATTTTTGTTGTTGTTGTTGTTGGTGGTGGTGGTGTTTGTGTGTGTGTGCGTGTGTGTGTGTGTGTGTGTGTGTGTGTGTGTACCCCCCTCCACACACTTTCTTCCATGTAGTAACTAGCAAGTCAATCAATAATGTTTTTGCTTAGCCCTTTTTGTGATGTACTGGTTTAGTACACATTGAGTGGGCTTTTTTTTATAAAACATAACATGGAAGCATTAAAAAAATAAAAAACCTACCTCGCCTGCCATTTGAAGCAATACAATCTAGGATTCTACCATCTCAGTCTCCATGATGTGTAGCAAAGGCTTACACTCCTTGGAGATTTTGCCAGTCTATACCTGTATATTCATTTCTCCAATTATGCCCATCTCTAACATTTGCGGATAAGATGGCGGAAAATGCAAGCAGTACTTATAACTCTTAAATATCTCATCTGTCCATCTTGGTAAAGGGTCACGGGGCTAAATTCTCAGAAATGCACACATCTACCCAGTGAATACAGAGAGATTTGACATTTTTATAGAATGGTGAAATATATTTGGAAGCCTAAGGCTTGCGGCCGCCCTATGTCAAAAGGCGTTTCATAACAAAACGCCATCGTGGCCCATTTATAGAAACAACATACTGTGCTTTAGTAACTGTGGGTAAAGCTAAACATGTTGCCTCCCTATTTCAAACAACACAAACAGCACTGCCATTTCCCCAAAGGGCTATTTTCCTAAAAGAAATATGAATTAGAAACTAAAATTGCATTGGCTAAAGAGACCGGGGGAAATGTAAGCTTCAGGGTCAACCGCTAGCTACCACACGCAGTATCACATGGAGATGGCAGAGACAAGGAGCCACCTACAGGGGACGGATTATAATGGCTATATAATTTTCAGCATTGAGGTAAATGGGGTGGGGTTTATTTGACAAAGAAACTCTGGCAGCGCAATCCTGTGTAACCTTGCACCAGTGTAACAGTAGATGCAAGTAAGTGCACTTATGCCAGTGTAATTGCACTTACACCGATGCATCTGCTGTTACACCGGTGCAAGGTTACACAGAATTGCGCTGTGAATCCTATAAGAATAGCCATTAGGAAACCGAAACTACTGCCCTACCAAAAGAGAGGGGAAATGGTCACGAATAAAACAAGGGCACGGCTAATTAACTGGAATTTACTGATGGTCCAATCTTATACTTCAGAAATGCCAACTCGAGTGCTATAAGATAAGGCATGTGTCTTTGAATGTTGGTGCAACAGCCCCAGACAGGGTGCACAGTTTGAGATTACATGGTCACACACACTTAAAATACACACACTTTTGGAATTGTGGTGATGGGATCCATGGGGAATGGGCATTTTGCACATTAAGGGACCACTTTGCACAAACAGGCTGCTGCCCTCGCAACATGTATGGCAAACACCCAACTGGGATGTCCTGCCCACCACCCCCACAGGCAGATGAAGTACAATACATTACACACAGGTAAGCAAGGGAGGGGAGGGAATCCTATGCCACAGTGTATTGATGCTGCATACTAGTCTCATGTCTCTAGTCCTCTTTTCAACATTGCCAAACGCCTCTGTGCCATACACTGTGTTGCCTACCATCTCTTTTGCAACAGCTAGTAGCAGTGAATGTCTGCACTCTCTTGGTGAATGCCAGGTACTTCAACCATTGACACTGCAGGCCAAACACTTGCCTGGAGCCCTTTTGTTTTGAGGACTGCAGCATTGCCACATGGAGCAGAACAGTCAATCAATCAAACCTTTATTGGCATCACAAACAAACATCCAAGTTAAACACACCAATACATAGTCACTATCACTCCAGTGGCACAAGTTACTGGCTAAAAGAAAAGAAGAGAAAAACAGTCTATTTTTACATCTCTGGGTCGTTAGTGAGGTTAGAAGTCTGTAATGCACTTTGACGGCAGAAAACCAAATAAAGATACTTAGCCACTATCCTGGTGAGCTCCTGGTCACTGGCATCACTACGACGCGCGTCACCCCAAAGAGGGGTGGTGCGCGTCACCCTAGTGACGCCCCCGAGTTCCCCCCTATATAACGTTTGGCGCGGTCATAGGCCGTGCCGCGATTATTGGGGGGGGCGACCCGGCTGCACCCTGCCCCGGGTGCCCCCCCGCCCCTTCGCGTCGCCCTCCGGACGCTCCGAGGCCGGCTCCCCAGGGCCTTCTGAAAGAAGGCCCACTGCATCAATACGCAAACTTTTACTGATTTCGCGCATGCGCAGACCGTTTTCGTGTCTGCGCATGTGCGAAAACAGTAAAATATCAGTATTGACGCATCGGGCCTTCAGAAGGCCCTGGAGCGCCGGCCGGGCCAGACGCTCCGAGGCCGGCTCCCGGGCCGGCCTCGGAGCGTCCGGAGGGCGACGGAGGTGGGGCGCGTCACGGAGGTGATGCGCGCAGGGGGGTGCGCGCGTCACCCCTTTGCGCGTGTCACCCCGTAGCGGCCCGCTCCCGTCGCCTCACGGGAGCGACATCACTGCTCCTGGTCTTGTAATAAATTAATGAAAGACCTCCATCTCTGGTTTCCAAGTGGGAATACAGAATTGATCTAGTTCAGCGGTTCTCAACCTGTGGTCCGTGTACCCCCAGGGGTACGCAGACCGGAGGTTGGGGGTACGCGAGATGCTCCCCGTTATCAGCTGCTGCGATCAGCAGCTGATAACGGGCAGCAGAAAAATGAAAAAATCGCCCCTCTGTCGCTTCCCTTCCCTTGTCTCCCGGCTGCCTCCATCTTGAAAATCATGGAAATCTCGCGAGATTCAAGATGGCGGTGGCCAAATCTCGTCAGGGCACATGAGGCAGCTCGCGCGCAACCCGTAAAAACGGCTACAGCCCTCGCGATGTCCCTCCAACTTGCGGCGTGAGTGGGAAAACCCGCTCAGCCGCAGCCCGAAAAGGTTTGGGGGTACGCGGGATTTGGGGGGTACATGGGGGTACACGGAACCGGGGGTCTGGGGGTACACCAACCTTTGGAGCCCTGTTTTGGGGGTACGTGGGCCCCCAAAGGTTGAGAACCCCTGATCTAGGTATTGTTGGTGGAGATCATCATACAGTTTGCATTTAAGAACCATATGTGCTAGAGTTTCCCCCAAGTGATGATCACATGGGCAAATCCTATCTCCTTCTACCATGCCCGCGTACCTACCCCAAAGGAGGTTTGATGGGTTAGAATTGAACTAAGCAGAACAGTCATTTCTCACAGAGTTTCACTGCATCCCCAACAGGGATGGGAAAGGCCAAGGGCTCTCACCCCCCAACAAGCACTGCTGCATGTGTACTCACTTCTCACAAACACTGAGCATGCATCTTCAATCAGAGACCATGTGTTGCTGATGCTGCCCTCTATTTCTTGCTATGCTCTTTGTATTTCTGTGCCACTCCACAGGCAGCTGTCCAACAGGGAAAGAGGACACAGGACCCGCCACATGGCTAGCTTTGCAGACCACAAGGGAAAATGCAGCATGCCTGCCAGCAGCGACCAGTGTGGTTCTAGCTGTTCCTCTGTGGGGTTGCTTACCTACTTGTTCCAGACAAGCCCTGTTGCTTTGTAAACTTCATGACAGACAGTGATATCATTAATGCAGCCAGACCTCACTGACACCTGCTATTTTTCAGTCCGCCATACCACTTGCAAAAGCACAAGAGCCCTGCTGGAATGAGATGGTTGGCAACCTCACTGTGTTTTTCTCTTTCAGATACTGCTCTATCATTGATACAATTGAATAAAAACTTTGATTTGAGCACACTTGTTCATACTTTATTAGTAGAAAGGATCGCACACCCTAGTTCAGGGGTGTCAAACATAAGGCCCACAGGATACAACTTGCAGAAGCTCTTTATCCAGCCCGCGTTTGGCCTCTCCCAGCACTGCCATCAGCTGCTCTCAGAACTACAAAAAGCTGCCATAGTATGTCAGAATGGATTCATAGTTAGACGATCAACAGATATATAAAGGAGTGAGTTCAAGATAGTGTTCCTTTTTAGCTGCAAGAGGAAGCTAAATGCAGAGGTTGCGGTCCTCCATTCCCGTTCTGAATACAGTACAACCAAAAATTTACAACCAAAGTCCAATAGTTTTTGGCTGCAATCATCCAGCTGCGGTCAATGACAGAGTTCCACACTGATTTAAATGGAGCATTATTACATCCTTGCCACTTGATCTGAACTATGTGACTTATGGAACCCAGCATGCATCAACTGAGGCACAGTGTCAGTTGCAAATCCTGACATTCAGATTTCTGGACGCATTCGGTGTCCAGTATACACATTTCATATTCTGCCCACTTCACTTAGCACTATCCAGATCTGACAATCTTCCTCTTCAGTGTAGCCAAATCAGTTTCAGTTTCTCAGCATCAAATTGCTTCTTGGTCCACACTGCAACCCTGCTGACACAGAGCAGAGCTGAAATGTATACATGTAATGATAGCGTAGCATTAGGTGCTAAAGAGAATTTCAGAATTGGTTACATTTTTTTTTCATAATCCTAACCAGACCTGGCTATATGTGTATATCTGGGATCCTACCTGCTGCACCTATTGTAATGTCCACAAGGGAATTGTTTTTCTGTTCTATCAATAAGAGTGACAAACCCGCCAGACAAGGGAAGCAAACAATTCCATATGGCACTGTTTATACAAAAAGAGACCGCTTATCCAAGAAGGATAATCTCCAAATGATTAGAAGAGTGAAGACCTTTATTCTGACCAGAACCTTCAATCAGAGGAACCATCCATCATTTTGGAAATTCACATCAGATGAAGGATAAGGGGGCATGGAATCGCCACTCCAGGCCCTCCCCCCAGTGCCCCTCCTGCGTCATATACAACAGCAAGGTCTGTCTGGTAATCGAAACCAAATGCACGGCTGGAGGGATGTGAGGTCAGGGGAGATGGTGGATGAGAAAGATACACGCTTTAGCAGAAGCAGCATTGCTTTTTTATTGGAGGAAGGAGATCTGAACCAGGTGCTGGAAAGGTTTTTGCTGTTACAGAGACTGGGACCTACTAAAAATCCTAAAACTGTAACACTGGAGGCAGAGAAAGCTGAAAGTCACAAACAAGGGGAGGGGGGGCAGATATGAAAGAAGACAAATAATTCCATGGTGACTAATAGTGAATAGTGATCAATATTTATCCCTAGCTGCATCTCAACTGTACTTTAACCTTTGCGATGAAACAATTGAAACTATCATCATGGCCATGATCCAAAGCTTTGTGCAACAGGATGCCTCAGTGCAGGGAAATTCTGCCTAGTCACAGAGGCATTTCACATTCATAGAAGAAAGAGGACAACTGCCAGATTCATGCGTGGAGCTCCAGGTGCATGTCAAAGCTTGGTACGCACATGCGAGCCTCTTCTGGATCAAAGCGTCTTTAGTGTCATGCACTATTTATAGTCTCACCATGCTGGTGGGAAGGAAGAGAAGAGGTAAGTTCTCTGTTGACAAAGAACAGTGTTCCTATAAATATAGTAGACAACAACAGGATAAGAAAACAGATACATTACAATCGTATTTATAGGATGGACAGGGCACACATAAGGTCCATGTTCTGTTTCTTGCAAAATGTGTGTACTTCCATTGAAAGCAGAAGTGACACAGGGCTACATTGGAAGTTATACAATGAACAGGGCAGATTAGATGATAGCAATTCTGTTATATTGCAAAAGGGCACAACTGCCTGGCCCGTTGTCTGGGAGACTAGGCAATGTCTCTGGATCTTGCTGCTTCAGCTATGTGCATGACAAGTGTTTGTATAGACTGTGGGTGTTGATGGGCATGACGTTTTCATTTCCTTGATGCATAATTCAGGTTTCATATTGGTGCAGATGTTTTTCCTCCATTAGCCTTTTTCATCTCGTCCTTCTCTTGGGGGCAACCAAGAACAATTCACATAGCCTCATCAAAAGCTGCCCTTTGTTATCACGACCTCACTTCAGTTTTTATTTTATTTATTTATTTATTTATTTATTTATTTATTTATTTATTTATGGTCTTTGTATACCGCCTTTTCTTTACAGACTCAAGGCAGGCAATTCTAACCCCCAAATTGGGATTTTACAAGTATTGTTCTATGAGAACATTTAACCCGCAATTCCCAGATATTTCCTTTCAAAGTGTGGCCACGTCCTGGCTGTGCTTCTGTCTTCTAAGCTTTTTGCAGCAGCCGCAGATCTCCCTCAGTCAGTTCTCAAGGTGTTATCCATCTTGCTAGCTGACTCCTATGCATTCCACACACTTACAGTGCCTTCGCAAGATCAGTCAGTGGCAGCGGTCCCCCTTCCAAGCAAAGACCAGGGCTAAACCTGCTTAGCTTTCTTCAGGCAAGGCAACAGCTCAACCTCCAGGCCACACCTTCTGCCTTTCTCTGGTCTTGCCTCAAGACACTCGTTTCCTTCAACTTATTTCAAGAGCGTGCATCAGTTCCAAAATGTCAACACCTTTCAAACCTCTTGCCTGTGCCTTTGTCTGTCATTGGCATCTTATTATGAGTAGAGATACTGGGGGAAAGAAAACTACTCTGTAGCAGAAGAGCTTTAAGAGGCTGCAAGAGATGGACCGAGAGAAAAACGTACATGGGATTGGGACAGCCGAAACAGATCAAGCCTGACCATACTCAACCTGAAATGTGTCACCAAAGCCCATCACTTAGACTTAGAACTGCCTGTCCCTGGTCCACCACAGCTGACCAAACATCATTTGCCAAACCACAATTTTTATGATTATCCTTCCTTCAACACATCGGATTAATAGAGTGGCTTTCAAACACCCTACTCTCAGGAATTTGTTTCCACATAGATTTATCTGCCAAAAAAGCCCTGGGTGTTTGTGATAGATAGAACCCCTTGCTGTTGCCTCATAGTTTTATTTCTCTTTATTCTTAGGTGTACAGGGAACGCGCGTCTGTGTGCACACGTGTACATGGTGCTGGGTGCCTGCCAGGAGAGCAGGCCAAGAGGAAGATCATACTTTTGATTTGTCAGACCAATCACACACACACACACACACACACACACACACACACACACACACACACACACACACACACACACACACACACCAGGCTGCCTCAGATGGATCTCCACAATCCTAATGAAGTATCCTCCTGCTGCTGGTGCAGCAAAGTTGATCCTGTGACTAAAGCCACCCCTAGGAGCCTCCTGACTTAGGAAAAACAAATTGTTAGCAACACAGAAGAAGGACCTCCAGCTCTAGCTGTCCTTACCAACTCCATGGCTCCATTAGCAACACAGAAGAAGGACCTCCAGCTCTAGCATGTCCTCACCAACTCCAACTCAATCAAGGAGGAGGCATGTTAATGAACCATCAGAACCCAAGTTAGCTACAGCACCTTCGGCCAGGTGCAAAAACAAAGGCAGCATCCATCAATGACCATCACATAACAAAGAACGGTCCCTTGGCTAGTTCACCAGAGAAAGGATCTCATAGGATTCTATGACGGAGCCTCTGCTATAACCCACTGGGAAGTTTTGGCTGCTGGAGGTCTCCTTGGGGTAAGGGAACATTTGCCCCCTTCTCCCAGGATAAGACTCAGCAACCGCTATGGATCAACATGGACCTGTGCCAGCTCCATAGCTGACTCAAGTTCGAGTTGATCGAGTAGATCAGGCCCGGGAAGGGGGGTTGAACGTGGCATGCTCTGCGGCTGAACCCACCCCTCCTGGGCCAGATCCACCCATCCCTTGCCCCATCTCCTCCCCATTCCACACACACACACGTGCCATACTTACCTGCTCTAGCAGGTCTTCCAAGGTCTGCCAGCACATGGGGGAAGGCTTCGGGTGAAAAACATATACAAATCTGAGTCAGGATACCTTCATCCTGCCTTGCTATCTGTCTGTTGTTCATTGACTCAGTGGTGCTGCATGAAACCACCCCCATTTCAGTCTTCTGAAATCCAATCCAAAAGCCACCATGCCAAACTGGCCCCCAGGATTGCTTAACCCCCCCCCCCCTTCACTCTCCTTTCCAGCCTTTCTTCACATTTCTCTCCTGGGCAGCCTATCTTCTTTGTCTGCTTTTCTGAGTGAGGGTGAGAGAAGAGTGGCTGCTTGGGTGACCATCCTCACGTCGTGCTTGCGTTGGCGCATGATCCTATGCCTGCTGTGCATGATGCTTGCACAGAGAACAAAGAGCACATGAATCCTGCAATCACTGGCAAGAGCAGGACATTTACTGCCCTCAGAATGGCATATCCTCAGCGAGCGGGGAAGCTCTCACTCCTCTCAGCTGGCAAGTGTTGCTGGGATACACACAGACACAGGTCTGCCACAAAGAGAGCCCTGGATTGCAGTGAACGTATGGTCACAAATCCCATGTGGTGTGATCCTCACGGACGTGACTGTCACACACAGTTGCTACAGTACAACTGCATGTCTAGAGCAGGCCCACATTTAAACTGCTTCTTTAGGGGCAGCCTGAGAATAGTCTCAGGATTCCAGGCAAGGGGTATACCTGTAACCATCACCACAACTGCCCCAACCCCAGTTCTCCAGCAGGTGGTTAGGGTCTTTGTTGGACTTTGCTGTTGCCCCAGGGTGTGCTCTAAAATGCACCCAATTTGCTTTGCAAAGACAAATTGGGAATGATGGGCAAGCCGTCTTTTAGACACTTACTTGGCCCATTACTAGTCTTTTCACTGGAAAACCCTTAGTAAGCTCATGAAGAAAACCACTGGTCTAATTCATCCCATGATGGCACAGGATGGACAACATTCTAACATCTCTGAAGGGGACGACAAAACACAGCCTACATTTGGAGATAAGAAGGAACATTTCCGTAATTATCCTGTATCCCCACGGGATGTGTTGCCAGCCAAATTGTACAAAGCCCCTGGCCTGGTTATTGTGCCCATGCTGTGCTGTATTTATTAAATTCCTTATAATGCAGCTGTTTAATCTGTGGCATTATCAAAATGAGATATGTACCCCACTGGGTAGCATGGACTGGGACAGGAAATCATGCCAGGAACAGCTTTGCTTGATGCCTGGTTATAACAACAGGATCATGTTTTCTTCCTTTTTCCTGTTGGGACTGGCCAGTTGAAATCACCAACGTTAATGAGGGGTTTATTCTGTGTTTCATTTTCTCTACCATAAATCTGTGTTTCCAAAATTATTCTTCATCCATGGCAAGTTTAATTTACCTATAAACAATCTGGAGGGGGACCTACAGAGTTTAAGCCTGTTCTTTCCCTCTAAGTAACAAACTAAGCATTGGATTTTTATTTTTAAATGAAGTAATGCTACGCTGCCCAGAAAGTACAGAGAACATAAATTCTTTTGTTAAATGAGAAGCCCGCTAGGAATGCCACCTCCCAAAACTCCATCCCTACCAACGATGACCTCTTTTAATTATTATGGTTATTGGTGACAATAACAATAACTCGCCGGGCTCAGAGAAACAATGCTTGGACCTTGGATGTCCGATGGAGCAATGTAATATGAAACCGTGCACTTACCCTACATTATTTTTAAGAGAGACAAAAACTGTCTCATGCTATTTGCCAACCCAAGGGAAACAGAAAACTTGTACTTGAGTGACAGCTACGTTAGGCAAACAGGCCTAATTTTAGAGAGGATGGAGACTCTGAGGAGCAAGAGGCTTGAATGGAAGCCAGTCACTTGTTGCAGAAATACTCTGTGGAATTTGAATTTCTCCCAGAATGCAAAGCATAGCTATCAAGATTATTCCAAACCCTGAGTTTTGAAGCTGCTGAAGAAAGGAGAGCAAGGTTACTTTATGGATTCAATGATGATGGGAAACTTTGAAATAATGGTTTAAAATGTATGGGTAAAATTTGTTGGGTGACAAGCAGTTCTTGAAGCCCACCAGCATGAATGCATTTTCTGTGCTCCTTTGCCAATTGCCAAGTTTCAGTTGTCTTTCCAAATCTAATACTGCTGAAGAATTTGACTGAAGGGAATGTGTGAAAGCTTTTAACATAGCTTCAGGTCCACTTCGAAAAGCTCCGGTCCTCCACCTGTGCTTTCTCCACATGTAATTGCAAGCCAACCTTATCCCCTGCCATGGGAAGACTTTGAAGAGTTCAGAGGTTCAGATAAGCACTCGCAGAACAGCTGCTGAGGCTGAAGAAGAGAGCCTGGGGTAAGGATGATGTTGGGAGCTGGTAACAAACTATAAAGGTAATCAGAGCTCTCTGAGAGAGATGAAAACAAGAGGCAAAACGTTCACATGGAACTGTTCCAGAGACAGAGGAGATGAGGTTATTTGAACTCACAAGAAGCTACAAGCAATATGTCAAGGCCCTCAAAACCCCACAAGGATCTGAACAGTCTCAGCCAGTTATTGCCTAGTGTTCTGCAGAACCTCTCCTATGAAAGTCGGCTTCTATAGAAACACGTTTGGCTTCCCTTGAAATTGTTTTGACTTGGGAAGAGCTGGGAGATTCATGTCAAATTTCACTTTTCTGAAATGTTTGTGCCAACACTATTAGTTTTTGCCTACTTGCTGTCCAGTTTTTCCATAAGGATTGGACTGGTGCAAAAAAAAAAAAAAAGGCCTCTTTTGCATGTTGCACAAATGCATGCACACATACCTTTCCCTATCATGGAAAAATCATGTTGGCAATCCTTCAAGTGGCATGGTTGTTATTCCTCTAGTTTGTTGTTGAGATTGCAAAGCTGCCAATAATGGGGGTTAATATACACTGAACCTGGCTGGCTTGGTTGATCATCGTGCAATTGGCCGGTCAACGCACACGAGCTTGGCTGAAGCTGAAGCTGAAGCTGAAGCAGTGCCCAAAGCAGTGTCCACATTTCACTCCCCCACTCTTTCTTTGTATGCAGCAGTGCACATGCCTTGCTCCCCCTTGTCCATGCCTCCTCCTCCTCCTTTGCTCTTCTTCAAAGCAGTCCAGGCAGGAAGGATCAAACACCTCTCCTAGGCTAGAACCAAGCAGAACATCTGAACCTTCCTGTAACCATGAAACAGTAGATGCACTGTTGTAACAGCAGATGCACCAGTGTACTGTAAGTGCAATTACACTGGCAGAAGTGCACTTACACTGGTGCATCTACTGTTACATCAGTGCAAGGTTACACAGGATTGCACTGTTAATCACAGAGTTTAAATATGACCTTAAAGGTAAAGGTGACCCCTGACAAAAGTCCAGTCGTGTCCGACTCTAGGGTGTGGTGCTCATCCCCATTTCAAAGCCGAAGAGCCAGTGTTGTCCGAAGACGCCTCCGTGGTCATGTGGCCGGCATGACTCTCCTTGCCGCAGCGCGTAGCATGCAGCTGGAACACGGAGCGCTGTTTACCTTCCCGCAAGCGGTACCTATTTATCTACTCGCATTAACATGCTTTGGAACTGCTAGGTTGGCAGGAGCTGACCAAGCAACGAGAGCTCATCCCGTCGCGGATTTGAACTGACGACCTTTCGATCGACAGCTCATGGTTCAGCGGTTTAACCCACTGCGCCACCCTTACCTTAGAGTAGTATTTAAACCATTCTATTAGGGGAGTTTCAGACATAGTGTTCCCCTTTTCCCACATGGCTATGTGAAGATGGAATGGTGAGTTTGGTGGGGAGGGACATGTGCTCACACACTCCTTCCTACGTATTCAGTAGGATTGGTTGGGCAGCATTATCAAAACTGACCCACTATGTATCATTTTCTCCCTGCATGGGTGTTAAATTTGTACTTAAAATAGGAGTTTACTTACAACTTTTGTTCCAGCATAGCACTGTTTTATTGTAAATAGGAATCCGTTTTCACAGCTTTCCTAAAGTGTATTAAAAACATTTGACTCCTTTGGGAGGGATGCACAACAATAAAAATTATTACGTCTCTGCATTACAATGTGTTTTCTAGGTTTCAGAGAAACATACTTTGAAGTTAATATATTTCCAAAAGTCTTTGGCAAGGAATATAGCTGGGACTTAGGGTTAAGCCATATTCGATTGGCTTGCTTCTTTAGTATGAACCCATGTTCACTTAATATAAAAGCAGTGGTGTACCTAATCTCCTCTGTCAAATTTTGGAGTTTATGGGACCCACTCCCTGCACTAGCAAAGTTACTTGCAACATAAATCCCCTTACCTCATAATAAATAGTTTTTAGGTCTTTCTACTGGCTTCATAGTTATCGCCTGATCCCAGTTCCTTTGATGCCTTGACACCAAACTGCTCCAGGAAGAACTCTCTGTCACACATTATGCTCAATTTTTGGAAAGCTTAGTTGCAACTGAGGTTGAAAAGGAGGGACTCCTCTCCACACACTTCCTTTTTCTGAGACCTGATAGGAGGGGGTCCCATGACAGGGTCTCTTTAGTCATGGCTCCCAGCTTCTGGAATTCCTTGGAAGCAGTGTGTGAACCATAGTGTTGGCACAACTGCAGGGGGGCGGAGTTCTAAGTTCCGCCGCAGTTCAACCATCTGTTACACGGGTGCATGAAGCGGCCCCACCCCTTCACCTTCGGAACCATTCAAGTCGGTGAAAGCAACGCGCAGGGAGTCTCCTGCGCGTTGCTTTCACCGCCTTGAATGGTTCCAAAGGCGAGGGGGGTGGGGCCGCTTCATGCACTGGTGTAACAGAGGGTCGGACCGTGGCGGAACATAGAGCTCCGCCCCCCTGCAACGACGTCAGTGCTTGGAAGCCCATTTGACTCCCTCACTGGTGGTTTTCCACCCCACTGTGGATTTCTCCTGCTCTTAATTATCGGTCTATTTTATTTTGGTTTAATTGGGATTGTTTTTAACTGCATATTTTTATGTTTTATTGTTGTATTATTTAAGTGCTGTAAGCCACCTTGGGGTCCTCTTTGGAGGCAGAAAGGTAGGGGTTTAAATGCTTAGATAAATAAATTTATGAAAATACCTTATTGATAAGGTCTTCCCGACAACATTTTTTTTTGCAAAAAATTCCTTACCGCAATGTCTGCAAACGTTACTGTGGCTGTTGATAAAATAGAAATGTTATCATGCTGTATTATACTGTCTTGATTATTTGTAACTACTCTGTGTTGTTAGCCGCTTTGAGTTATTTAATGGAAGAAAAGATGGAGATTTTTTTTAAAAAAAATAAATGAACTTGTTTGGTCTTAAAGCATACAACACATACTTTTTTTTTTTTTTTGCTTTTATCCTCCATTTGGCAATTTGATCTGAACAAATTCAAATATTAAACTATTCCCGTGAGTCATGCTGTGGTGTCGAGCAACGCAGGGAGATGGATGGCTTCCTTCCTTGGCTTATGGACTGACCTGAGCATTGTTTGCATACTGAAGAGCAGCAGCAGACTATTCTGGCCTGTGAGTTCCATCCGCTTGCCAACGTGGACTTTACCTGCTGATAATAGATTTCTGGGAAGATGCATGTGACTGGCAGCGCAATTCTGTGTAACCTTGCACTGCTGTAACAGCAGATGCACCGGTGCGTTACACAGGATTGTGCTGTATGTTTGAGAGTGCTGGTGCTGCGTTGGGTCTAGAACATGTGAGCTTACTTCTGCATGTTTGCAATGCTTGCCCAACCTTTCCATTCGTAAGGTTCTCCGTCCTCTGAAGGAAATGGAAAGGCAGCCCTGGACGTTCCACTGCCTGCTGAAGAGAGGATAAAGCAGCATTACATCCTCATTCCCTTGGCTTTACTTTCATCGTGGTTCATGTCGTGGGACCAGGAAGTGATTCCTTCAAAATCAGGGAGAGATGCTACAAATCCTCCGTACCAGCTCAATTATAGAATGTCACGCTTTTATAGTCATTGAAGTGTAACTGGCCAGAAGCAGACCCTGCAAAAGCAATCTGACAAGTATGGTTGGCACTGACATTTCAAAAAAGCACATTCGAAGCAAATTTCAGGTCCTTCCTAAGCAGGAACAATTGAGAATCTCAGTTTTGATGAAATGAGTGAAGATTCCCTGGTGGGAACTGTACGTGCTCATGACAAGCAGCCAGTAGCTTCAGAAACAGGAGGAAAGGGCCTTCAGTCATTCTACCTGTCCAGCTTGTCCAGTGAGCAGGCTTTGCTTTAGTCATTTTTTTTTATGGCAAATGCTTCTTCAGCTGGGCTGAGACCAAACCATGAGGCAGACTGGAATCTGGATTTGGTTGCTTGGATTTCATTTGCCTCCCTTTTCCCTGCCTCCAGCTTCCCCCTTAGCCGGGTTGTTAGCTGCAGTTGTTTTTGTGCACTGTTTCTACCGCTGTAGCTTAAAATAACCTGAAACACTTGCATTCACCACTGGTAAAAACCCTGTATGAGCCCATTCAGCCTGCGTTGGGCTGACCTAAAACAGCAACTTAAATCAAGCCTGAGTGTGCCACTCCCCTTGATTAACAGCTGGATTGTGTTCTGTTTACTTTCATGTTACAGCTTTTCCTCTTCTGTGGGGACTAAAAAAGTGTGCCAGGGTAGCACTGCTTATGGAGGCTGGACATGTGAACGAGCTAGGTAGCTTCTGCTCAGAACAATCATTCCTATTCAAAAAGCAGAAGAGTAATGTGTGCTGTTCCCAGGCTCCTGAGGGTATTAACCTGTGCAGAGTGGGCTTTGTGGCCTGAACAATGCATTCACAGATTACATTGATGGTAGACAAGAGAGCTAACATCCATTTTGCAGGCACACAAAATGGATTCCAAGGCCAGCCCTTCAGAAACGTGTCTGCCTCATCAGAATAGCATGCAAGCTGCTTCTGTGTGGCTGGATACCACACCAATCTGCTGACAGCATGTCAGGACCAGGCTGGGGCTGTGGATGGACCCACCCAAATTGAGACTACCTGGAGCATGTGTTCTTCAGGATCTTAATACTGGAGTTGTGGTGGGCTTGAACTGGAAGTTGAAACAGGAAAGCTTAGCAGGCAGAAGGAGAAGGTACTGACAAAAAGGCAAGCTTTATTATCTACATGGTGACCACAGAGTCGCTGTGCATGAAATTGTGTGGATTTGGGATTGAAGCCATTGGGATTGAACAGCCTGCATAGGGACTTTGTGGCCACCCATATATCAGGTTGGGCCAATTCAGAAACTTCATATGGCCTGTCAATTGCAAAGGGTGGTGTAGCGTGCCCCTATTTTCTTTTGTCTTTGCAAAGACCTCTGAGACCTGGTAGCATAGGCCTAAGGGATATTCACTAGACTAAGACCCAGTCCTAGACCACAAAATGTCTCTATTTTATTTGAATAATTTAGAATGTACTTTGTGGTTAGAATTAAAATGTCCGAAGCAGCGAACAAGAACAAGTTCCAGTTTAAAGCTGTGGAGTTCACAATACATCTGTAAGAAAGAACCACACGAACTGGATAACTGACGTGATTCCTTCTCATGCCACCATTGTTGGTCTACAGGGATAGACTATGCTGATCAACCATGGCAGTCACCCAACCCACACGGTTCCTTGCTGAAGATGTTCCCAACTGATTGTCAGATACAGTACAGCCATATGGAAGAAGCTGCTACACAATGGAGCCAATCCTTGACATCTCTAGTTGAAAGGATCTATTTGCAGAGCTGGCAAATTGCCTGAAACCCCAGAGAGCTACTGCCATTCGGAGCAGACAGTACTGGGTTAATAATGGACCAACATTCTGACTTGGTCAGGCAGCTTCATATCATCAGTTCTTAAATATGTGCTCTCTTCCCATGTCTGTTTTGCTTTTCAGACAATGAAGGACATTCCTTAGCAGCAGCGCAGCAGCAACAGCAGCAGCTACATCTCTTCTCCCAATTATTTTCCCAAATGGATCTGGCTTGCAATTCTGCCTCTGTTCTTCTGTCTTGAAGAAACGGCCCTTCTTCCTCTTGAATGCCCTGTCAAAATGCCCACATTTAGCTGGTCTTTCCAAAACAAAAACAAAGCAAAAAACCCTCAGCTTTGATTCCAAACTTCTTGAATTTGTTGATGCCCACTTTTCTTTTCTTTTTTTAACATGACACATTTTAACCTTGCTCTGCCCTCCTTTCCCTGTTCTCCTCCTTGTGTGGAAACTGGCTGTGTAGACACCGACACATGTAATCTTCCCGCTGCATGTTTGCATGTTTTCAGGCATTGCTTTCTAAGTTCATCGGGAACACTTGTATTCCTCAAACAGTGCATTACTCACTAACCAACCAGTTCCCCAAGCGATGCCCTGCTAGCAAGGCAAAGCCAATGGGCTATGAAACCAGAAGCATAATCCTGCCTTGCTCCCTTCTTTAAATAAAATAAAATAAAATAAAAATACATATTGAGAGGTGTTGAGAAACACATGGGGCTGAGAGTGACAAGAAAAAGCAGCCCATTCATCCAGCATTTCCAGGCGGAGGGTCTAGAACTGAGCTGGCTTTGGCAATGTTCTCTGTGTAACTGTATATTATACAAATGTTATTGGAAGGCCAAATTTAGGCATTGCAAGAAGAGGAGGAGGGAAAAAAATGAAAATACCTTGAAAGATAAATGGGCCTGTTTGGGAACCAGATCTCAAGCTTTGCCTTGTGCTTGTCTTTTAACGGATGTTGGAGCTGCTCCCAAAGCTCAATCAGGCCATTTAGAGCAATAGGAAAAAACCAACACAGTTCTTTCCTCCTGTCATGTACAAAGACCTAGGGTGAGCTTGTCTTCCAACTGGTTTGGGAAAGATCTGTTTAGACAGGTCTGTGTTATAGGGTAGTGTTTCTTAAACTTCCTGCACTCAGGGAATCCTTTTCACATAGATTTGTCTGTTGAGGAACCCCTGTGTGTCTGGTGCAGAATCGCTGTGTCTTGCAAAGGATTCTGGGATATGGCCTCTTGGTCCTAGCCATTGCTCATGTGAACTGAGCTAGTGCCACTGAACCATACCCCAAATTCCCCTGCAGCTGTGCTGGTAAGTGGTAATGATGATGGACAAGCTCTCTTTCAGAGTAACTTGACCACCAGAACTGAGGATCCTCTGCTAGGCTTCCCAAGAATTCAGGATTCCTAGGATCAATTTTTAAAAAACACTGTTCTAGGAGGAAACAGTGGGTGACTGGAGAAGGCACGGGCTTCCCCTGTTCTCTGCACGAACCAGTATCATAGGAATGGGGGGTGGGGGGGCCCAGTGGTATGCAGGGGAAGGGCCCCGGGCGGGTGTCCAAGCAGTCGTTTCGGCGGCGCAAATCAGGCCATTTCGGTGGTGCGAGCTGGCGGTGTGTTTGGCCCGCCCACCCGCCCTGCGCCTCTGTGTTGTGGGAAACTGGCGGTGGTGGTGACGTCACTTCCGGTGCAGAGGGTGCTGGTCGTAGCTCTGCTACTGGCACAAACTCATTTAGTCATAATGTAATGCTAAAGACTATATAAATCTCTAGAAACCCACCAACTATACTAGGCACATCTGTGAAAGTAAGACCTTGTAATCAGAAAAATAGTAGCATTAATATTCCCAAACACACATGTGCACTTATCATAGATTAAAAAAAAAGAGATAGTTTATTGCTTATCTATCACACTCCCCTCCTCCCCCTCCTCCCATATCACATTTGCTCTTTACAACATGGCAGGCCAGTTCACCTGGCAATTTCAGAATTACACCTTAATCATGAGTGTGTGCACTTTGGTAGAGTTATATAAAAAAGAAACACTATTTATTGCCCAGATATTCCCCCCCCCCAACATAACACACGTGACAACAGTTCTGGCAGAAATTAAGGGCCATGTTTATTGATTGTTTGATGTAAATGCAACAGGTCCTGCCTATACTATGACCACCCTCAAGTGTGGGTCCCTAACTTGGAGGAGACAGTTACCTGCCTTATCCCTACTTTCAGCATAACCACCGTGGCTCCAAACCCAAGATCACCTTGTTGTGGGGGGGGGGGGGTTCCCTCACAGCCTTACTTACCTTACCTTTCTATAAGCTGTCTGGCTGCCAATGGATCTCCTCATACTTACACAAGCTATTTAGCTGACTTAAGTCCAGAAGCGTTGTCAGGGTAAGGTCGGGGGGGGGGCCCTGGGCCCCAAGCGCACGTGGCAGTGGGGGAGGTGTACTTGCCTTCTGGATGGGTCGCCGCTGCCGTTCTCACCTTCCTTTGGGCCTGCCCGCCCACCCTGGAGCCGTGTGGCTCCAAAAAGGTAAGCAAAACGGGGGTGGGGGTGTTGTTTGAAGCGGCGGCATGCGCGTGCGCGCAAAAATTACATCATGCCCCTCAGGGGGCATGGCATGTGGCGTTACGTGGGGGGGTGTCACGTCGGCATGCCCCCCCACAGGGGGATGTACGCTCACCACTGCTTAAGTCCGAGGAGCCTCAGGGGGCTGTCGGGTCAGGAAAAAGGGGATAGGATCTTGGCGTGCACTGCTGCTCCTGAGATCCACACCCTACCGCCCACTCGCTGCCCTGATCCGCCCCCGAACTACCCCGCCACCACCTTACTTGCTCCGGGGCAGGCTGGATGAGCCAATGGTACGGGCAGGGCATCGAGTCATTCATGCTGGTGGTCCTGTAGCGCATGACAGCGGCACGGCTTTTATGACGCTGGCCCAGGACTTACAGCAATGGATCACAAGATCCACTGCCATAGGCCCACAATAATAGAACTACTTCTCTACACATATTGGCCCAATTCATTCTTTGTAGCCCTAAATGAGTATCCAGGTTTCTGCAGCAGGCCTGACAGTCTGTATCATAGGAGGAAAGACTTACAAGAGATGTTCTTTGAATACTGGAGGAAATTATCATATGTAGGGAACAAGAATTGCTTCTTTCTTGCCCGGAAAGTACAATGGTAAAAATGAATGGATTGCATGTTTGTTTTTCCTTGAATTTCCATAATATTAAAAGAGGGACATGTGAAACTTTCCCAATATTTGTTTTCATATTTTTATGCACACATCTCTATGAGAGTAGTCTATATAACCCAGTGGGCCATTTCTGGTTTCGAATGGGTCAGGATAGAGGCCTAACTCATTGGAACCCTGAATTTTATCATAGATATTTATTTATGCTACATTTACCTCCATGAGGATTAGATCACTCACTGTGCTCTAACCGGGCAATTTGTTGCTGATGTAGTGACTCTTATTATACTCACTATGACACATACCCCATTTACAAGGATTTCCCTATTCACTTAGGTGGTGCAACTGCATACCCCTTCCTGTGCATATTGAACCTCCCCTCCACTGAGGTAAACAGGGAAGTCTGCCACTGACAGGGAAGTGCTGTGTAGTGCAGCCCATCAGAGTACACACAATTCTGGATGACAGCATTACGTTTTTTGAATGGATTATACACTGCCAACCAGATACAGTACAGTATTACAGTTTGGACCATGAGCTCTGACCTCTGATGTAGATTGTAGTACGGGCCCATGTCATTTTACTGGCTGAAGCAGAGCAGCAAATGACCCTCTCCTTTTGCTTTCTTTCTATTAAAATCACACTTGTAAATAATTCCTTCCTTCACACTTCCCTCACTTTCTACTAGGAAGGGAAAAGAGGTGTGTGAGGCGGCCATTTTGTTTTCTGTCCTTTACAGGGCATTGTTGCAGGGGAGAAGGTAGGGAAGGCAACCATACTGCCCCTGAGAAGTGGTCCACAATCTGCTGCCTGAATCAACCTGTTTCACCTTACTTCATGATAGGACTGGCTTTGATAGATTTCCAACATCCTTAGGAGGTTTTTCCCTGCTATCCCTGCAAGAAGGGAGGTGACCTGTCTTCCTGCCTTGTGAAGCTTAAATGTAAATAAGCTTAATGTTTGTCTTGTAAACATAAATGTAAACATCATCCAATATATCCTCTGTTGCACACAGTGATGTAGACTTGAGTCTATAGACTCGGACTCGAGTCAGACTCACGTCAATTACTTGACTCGGCGATTGTACAAGACTCGAAAGACTCGACTCGAGACTTGGAGATTTTTACGACAAGTCAAATTTTATTCACTTTCAACCCCATTTCCCCCATTAAATAGATAGGGACTCGCAACTCGCAACCAAAGACTCAGGCCTTGGGGGCAAAGACTTGGGACTTGACTCAAGACTTGGAATCAGAGCCTTGATCCACATCCCTGGTTGCTAATATGGAATTGTGAGGCCCTTGTAACCTTTGATTTAATATAACACACAAATTTGGAGTTACTGAGAAAAATAATCAGTCTTTCTTTTTCTCCCACTGGCACCTCAAGCACTCATTAGCTTTGGGCACAGGACATCCTCCTAGTACACCTCCTTGGTTATCAATTACAAATGTGACTCCATTAATCTTCTTGAAAGGAAAATATTTTGGATACAATGGCAACACTAAATATTCTCCCAAAGAGATGACATACAAGTGTTGGCTATGGTGCAGAAGATAGGCCTCATGGGAGTTTTTCAATGACAGCTACAAATGCCTGAGAAGATTGATGGGATATTTTGGCCATACTGTAAGGCTACCCTTTCCTGTGTACTAAAATGAGTCTTTTTGCTAGCCACAGTCTATAACTTCATTAAGTATATTTTTCTTGGCTGGGGCTCTGAAGCAGAATGCTCCATTTTTCACTCAATTTTCCCTTCCCCTGAGAGCTGACCTCCCCAACAATGAATATAGTGCCGCAGTTTTTCAGAATCCATCAACGGAAAGCAGGCCATAAAATGAGAGCTGGTGTGGTCCAACAGACAGACAGCTTCTTCTTGAGGGTAATCTAGAAGACCTTCCTCGGCCATGGACTAACTGTGTGGCCTTGGGAAAGCCAATGTCTCTCACCTTCAGTTACTCTTCTGTACAATGGGGATAACGGTGACCAACCTCACAGGGCTGCTGTGAGGGTGAACACAAGTAACGTCTATAACACAGTTTGCATATTACAAATGCAATGCTGCTTGTGTGATGCAGGAGGAAGGGGAGAGTGCTGAGTTTTGATTTCAGATATGTTGGTACCTGGGCAAGTCAGGGGGTAGAGCCAAGTGGGCTCCAGTGAGAGTAGAGCTGAAAGCAAAAGTTTTCTGTGCTGACATATATGTTGGACCCAGTCTGCGCTTGGGTTCTATACAAAGGAACAAGTATAAGAAGAACCTTCGCAGGTAACCACTTCCCAGTTACCCCTTGGCTCTTCCACATCAGTCATCTTCCCTTGGCTCAACAGAACTTCCTGAGATGGCAATAGAAGTGCAGAATGCACCACCCTACAGTCTCTGGCTCCTTAGGGCAAAACCAGACATAACAGTATCAGATCGACCCATCTCTTTTAAACATGGGTCTGCCATACTTACCTATGTGTAAAGGTCCCAAAAGCCACGTGGTTCACAGGTGAAGAACGCTGAACTTTCTCCTCCCATCTCTAGCTGCTTTCCCTGCAGCCCGTCTCCCTGGGCACTTTTCTAACAGTCAGGCTCACTTCCAATATCAGACACTGGCTGAACCAAAAGTGACATGTGGGAGCAGGGGGAGGATGCTGCAGGTAGGAGAAGCATTGAATGGTCCTTGAACTCTTTAAATCAACCCCCATACTCTGATGGGAAGTCCGATCCTGTGCAAGTTGCAGCGGTGGGCGTAAAGTAGTCACTTCTCAAGTACACTTATATTTCTGGCCCACTGGCTCTACACATTGAACATAATGACATGGGCTTATGTAGCAATTATTCATGCCAAAGGTACAAGTCCTCTTCGCTTAAGTTTTTTAAAATTTATTTTTTTAAGAGCAGCAGACTATCTAATAACATCGGCACAGTTATTGTGAGGTATTAAGAAACTCTCAACAATTCTCTTAAATTACAGTTCAGGGAAATTTAATCTTGAATATATCCAACACCAGGTACTCCTCCCTGTGTGAAATGAGAAGATACCTTGAAGTTAGACGAGCTATTGAGTTCAAAGTGGGGAAGGCCACTCAAGACTCGGGGTTAGACCCAGTTTGTGGCCCATCACAAGCCCTCGTCAGAAGTTACCTCCTCCTGTTCCGTGAACAAGGGGAGTGGGAGTGCGCTAGTTATTAGCCATGCCTTTGTGCTTGCTGGTCAGGCTCCTCTCTATGTGTTGAATGCTTGTGTGCAGAAGGCAGCACCAAATCTGCAGAGGGTTCCTTAATGTGATGTGGAGTCCTGGGGGCCAAGGGTTCTACATTGCATGGAGGAACTCTCCATCCCAGTGGTGGTGCCAGGTTGCTGTGAGCTTGGGTTGCTGCGAGCTCTGCACTGGGCCCTCATGGCGCTTCACACACACATATGCCATACCACACATATGGCATGCATGTTTGGTGCTACCAATGCTACCAGGACTAAGACTTCAGGGAGGGACTTGTTGGGACTTGTTGTAAGACTTGTTGTCTTGTGCTCCCTGAGGCATCTGGTGGGGCCACTGTGTGATACAGGAAGCTGGACTAGATGGGCTTTTGGCCTGATCCAGCAGGGCTTCTTATGTTCTTATGTTCTTATGAGGGCAACTGATGGGCATGGCCCCTTGGCTAGTGCTGGACGTGGCTGACTTCTGACACCACCCCTGCTTCCTCCAAATGGATGGAGGCCCAGGACATGAACTAGAATCCCATCAGGGCAGAGGGCCTGGCTAGCTAGCATATTTCCAGTTGCCTCCTTCATGCGCTGCTATCTCCCAACACCATAACGTCTTAAGAGAGCTGCAGTTTTTATCCGTACAGGGCTGCTGCCTGTGAAGGAGAGTTCCAGCCCAGGTGAGTATGAGCGGTTCCAACACCCACCCTCCGCACCTGCTGAGACTATAAAAAGAAGTTGCTACCTGAGGGCAGCAGACTCTGGGTTGCAAGCAAAGGTCACCAGCTAAGGATGCTGCCATATGGGCAGAAAGAGGGTGAGGGCAGGGTACTATTTATTTCACCTTGCAAGATACTTGGGATTGTTTATGGGAACCACAGTCATAAACAAACCCTGTGTTTTCATTAGAAAATCTCAGGTGGAAGCATACAAAACTGTTTTCTATCATAATCAAATGCAGACATATGAAAGAACAACACCTTAAAATTTGTTTGTGCTCATCTCATTTTAGTCCCATTTTTCCCCTGAATTTCAAACAAATTTGGCATTGACATGCTTTCTTGGTGAAAGAACATTTTTCTAAGAAATAAAGGTTCACATGCGAATGTGATCACAGAACATGGTGTGCTACTTGAATCAGAACTAGGTGAAAAATTGCACATGGAAAGCATTTTTGAAATGGCAGTACCTTTTTTGTGTACTGCAAAAGCAAATGTTTTTTAACAAACCACAAAACCTCTTTCCTATCCAAGACTTCTGCATGTCTGAATTTTTCTCTGTGAATTTGATACCACCCCTTTCCTGCATTTTTGTAAGATTCCACTTTTCTTTTTGGAATCTTTTATCCTGGGATACGAAGAACAGAAAAGTATTACATGAAATCATGAAATACTAAAAGAAATTTAATAATCTGAAACCACACGCACTCACTCACACACACACACACACACACACACACACACACACACACATACCATCTGAATTCCTCAAAAGAAGGAAAAAATAATCAAGGCTGAAAAAAGCAGAAGTACTTTTTCAGTATATATTTTTGAATATTATATTTCAGTAATGAATATTTGTTTGTGTCTCCCTCATTTTTATGTTCTATGGAATGTTCTGGCACTGACATGATTTTTGTATTGTATTACTGCCTTGGAAGGAATCCATTACATTGTATTTTGAGGGCAGACAATGAAAGCTAAACAACCTTTGCTTCTCGCGCACTGCTCTTTTCATAGAGCTACTGCTACACTACATGGAGGGGCACCCAGCAACATTGGAAAAGTAGCAGATTGCTAATCAATCTGAAATACACACACACACACACACACACACACACACACACACACACACACACATCCTGTTTCCCTGAAAATAAGACCTCCCCCGAAAGTAAGACCTACCATCATTTTTGTGTGATTCTTGCTGGCGCTCATAAATATAAGACCGCCCCTGAAAACCTAGCTAGGATCATAAGCCAGACGGAAGCGACCCCCCAGCACCCCCGCGACCCCCCCGGCACTTACTTTGACTGATTAAAGCTTCATTCTTTCCTGAGGGTGCAAGGCTCTGGAAGGCCTGCACTTGAGTCCTCCGCCATAGAGACGACATGCTAGAGAGACTCTGCAAGGTTGCAGCCTCCTTGCAGGCCTTGCTGGCCTCTAGCACGTCATCTCTATGGCGGAGGACTCAAGTGCAGGCCTTCCAGGCCTTGCAGAGCCTTGCACCCTCGGGAAAGAACGAATCTTTAATCAGTCAAAGTAAGTGCCGGGGGGGGGGGGGGGTGTCGCGCTACAGGTTGGGAAGACCTCCCTGAAAATAAGACCTACTGCATTTTTGGAGCCAAAGTTACCGTATTTTCCCGCTCCATAAGACACACCGGACCATTAGACGCAAGCATTTTATGGAGTGAAAAATAGGGGAAATTAAAAAATGTCTTCCTTAAACAAGTTTTCCGGCACGTCACCTCGGCGTCACCTCCTTTGTGTACATGCGCAGAATGACACTGAGGCTAAGGATTGCCCTCTCTCGGCCTTAGCAACGGTCTGCGCATGTATACAAACAGCGAACGGCGCTTTTGGAGAGCGATGGGGGGCGTGGGGCGCATGCGAAATTGGCAGCGGCCCGGAGCCTGAAGGTAAGGACAGCGATGGGAGGTATGCGCTATGGGGGGTGGGCAGGTGTGCACGCGCAATGGGAGGGTGGGAGGGTGCGCGCGCGCGCTAGCACATGCACGCACTATGGGGGACCCTAAGTTTGTGGTGGAGGGGCGTCAGGCCCGCGACACATTTTCCCAAATCGCAAATAGGTTTCCCACCCTTGCTCTAGCCCTTCACCTCCTGCACCACCATTACTCAGTTGCCCCTGGGAGACTGAGCTCAGTGCTTGAAGGATGCTACTGTGCAATATCACACTCAGCTGACTTCAAGAACCAATCCCTATCCACCAGGCCTTATAAAGATCTCTCCTTGGAGCTCTTTAATCTGAACACATTGTCTCTGGTGCGAGGAGGGTACTATGTAAATGCCTGCTCTCATTCCTGGGATTATGTCTTGAATCTTGACCCCTACCTAGTTTCGACTATGCACTTCCTTCTGGCTTCTCTGGTCCTTGTTTGCAGCTCTTGAACTCAACCCTGACCTGTTTTGACTTTCACATTGCTTTTGGTTCTCATGGACTGAGAGCTGGATCCCTGAACTCAATTGCCTGGAGCCTGACCTTCGTCAAGCCCTGACACATGACCATTGACAATCACCATGTTATTGTAGGGTTCACAAACCTTATTACGGTTGCTTGCCAACCAGCCAGTATTTGATTGGTCTGAGCAGGACAAACTAGTCCTGTCTGAAAAGCTGACACACTTCTCTTCCTCTCATAACCAGGTTCCACACCCACCCACGACGTGCCAGATTCTGCTTGGCTGTCCAGATTTGATCCTAGCTCTGCCCTATTTCCACTAGAGTCCTCCAGGCTCCGTACCTCCTGAACTAATTAACTCTGCTTGCTGTGGTTCCACGCCCTCTGGTTTTGCCCGGGAGACCAATATTTTTTGAAACTGACAGCTAGCCCACAGGGCCAGGACCTCACGATTTGACTATGAGTACTACCCAAGGGGATGAAGGCTCTCATTGCTGACTTTTGGCAAGCTCTGGCTCCCTAGGAACACAAATGAGTGAAAGAAGTACTTAACACTTGGCCTGCTTAGTGTTATTGCATCTTCCCACCTCAGATTCTAGTTTTCTGTGGAGATGCTTCTTGGCTGATTAGAGATTTTTTTTCCTTTATTCTCTGGGCTCCTCAAGGTTTCATCAGTGTTTCAAGCTTTTTTCAAGGAAGCTATATGTAGTTTGAATATACTGAAACAAGTCATATAGAATTCATTTCTAACCTTCTTTGCATTGAGTGCCAGATTAGACGCTCTTTTCCTTGGCGTTTTCTTTCGTTTTTCTTCTGATTTTTATGTGATTCTTACAGCATGATGTATGGCAAGGTACCTTTGCAGCCACTATATCAACTGCTTCTGTAACACATTCTGTCTTGGCCACACCATTGCTGACTGCCCACTTGCAAAAGCTTTCATCAACTCTTCGTTATGTGGCATCAATTAATTTTCCAAACGTTAATATTCCCTTGTAAAAAAACAAGGTTGAATATTTGAGATTGTTTTTATGTTATATGTCTTTATTTTGTTGATGCCAATAAAGGCATACTTGACTTGACTAAATATTCCCTTGTAGCATTTGATTTTTTTTTCCACAAAATATGCATGATCATACACTCTTGACATATGATGCAGCCACTGGTTCCAGCTTCATCATGGAAGCACAATTCTGCTTTTCTCTTCAGGGTCTCCAAGCTTCGCTTTTGGATGCTAAGAATGGAAGCATGATATATATATATATTTACAGTCTCTTCCAAAATCTG
Organism: Plestiodon gilberti rubricaudatus; assembly: GCA_026170595.1. NCBI lineage: Eukaryota > Metazoa > Chordata > Lepidosauria > Squamata > Scincidae > Plestiodon > Plestiodon gilberti. The sequence goes on from JANXHW010000001.1 coordinate 207,282,868, forward strand.
CCAGAATTCATGGCCTTGCGGAACAGTTAAAAGGTCCTCCACTTCTGCTTTTCTTGGTAGGTTATTCATTAGTTGTGAAAAAAACTTACTGTTCACAACTAATGAATAACACAACTGAGAGCTATAGCTACTCTCCTAACGTACTCCTATACTGATTTCACCATCACCAAGCTATCTAAAACAAAACGAACATGCCATTGCTAGAGAGACATTGTCACTCCAAATTGTCTACAAATTACAGGTAAAATTCAAATTTAAGTAGATGTATGTAGATGATAAACATCTGCTCAAAATACCAATATTAACTTTTGTCATTTTAAAGATGACAAAGATTTAAGAAGACAAAGATGACAGATGGCACATAACAGTTATGTAAGATAAAGATGATCTCAACACATAATATAATGTGTATAGAATTAAAAAAATGTAAATGAAATCATATAAAGTGTAACTTGTACACTATCAGGGATAGCCCCAAACCTCCTGACGCCTGAAGTTGCATGCCAAATCCTGCCCCACCCTTACTCAATGATGTGCCAGTATCTGCTCTTCCAACTCTCCAATGTTCTAGCTCAGCACTCTCCTCCAGCGGAGGCATGTAGGAAGACAGAGATCCTCCCACAAACACACCAATCTGCTGCTTCAGACGACCGCTTCAGTTGGCCTCATGGATGGGCTGACCCTGATAATCCATGTATAATTTACACTTTATATTTACCCTTCATATGATTTCATTCACTTTTTTCTCTCGTTATTAATCATGCAAGATTAATACATCACATCTGCCATTCATATTAGAAAGCAAGCCCAAGGTGGCACCTTGAGAGAAAATACATCTCTCTTGAAAGTGTTTGGAAACAGTTTTCAAGTATGATAGGGTGACAGGCCTGACTCAAGCTCGACTGGCCCCTGAACTGGCACTGGAATTCGGCTGCCCATTGGCTGCCATCACTGTCATTGCTCCCTCTCCCTGCCTGCCCCCTTTGCAACCTGGCACTTCTTCAAAACTGACTGGGGGCAGGACGGATTCTCTGGGAGAAGAAAAGGATCCTCTGCATCTGTCCTGGTTTGAAGAAGCACTAAGAGGCAAAGGGCATAGGAGGGTGGAAGTGGCCTTGGCAGCAATGATGGTCTTCCAATCCATGCCCATTGATTCCTGACTTCCTCCATTGCCGACTGCTGATTCAAAACTGGCTGGGTGGAGAGGATCCCTAGATCCTCCATGCCTGGCCTGTTTGGAAAAAAATACTGGACAAGTGCTGGAAGAGGACAGGTGGACAGCAGCCCCCTTCCTTTTCCAAGAGAGCCATCCAGATCAGGATCAAAGCGGCTCAATACTGCTGTGGTTTTTGACAGTAGCTCTGGAGGAGGAGGTTAGCTGCCACCCCCATCCTCTAGAGGAGGTAAGAAGGCAGCAGCAATCTGCTTCCCAATGGTTTCCTTTCCAGTCCTCTGAACCATTAGTCAATATATAAAAAGTAAAGGTGACCCCTGACAATTAAGTCCAGTCGTGTCCGACTCTAGGGTGTGGTGCTCATCCCCATTTCAAAGCCGAAGAGCCAGCGTTGTGAATTAAGATCTTATAAAATGTGTCTCAACTCATCTTAATTTGATTAATTTTTATCTTAACTTTATTGTGGAAAAAACTGTTCAGAAAATGCACTTAAGATGAAGTAAAAGCAAGGCTGCCAACTACAAGTCAGCAAAGGCTACTGTGGTTAAACATTACCAAGTGCAAGTGCATGACTTCAAGTGTCAGGCAAAGACTTTCTATTTTCCCAGGCTTTTAAAATTCCTTATTTAATTGCTTCTGTGCTGCTTTTATTTGCTGCTCTTTCTTTCTTTTTGCAGTTGTTTTTGTATTATAATGTATTAAAAATTGTAAGCTGCCTCGGTAACATTTTTCTGACTGTCATGTACATTCTTAAAATAAAGATAAACTTAGTAAAAATGATTGACAGAGCAAAAGTGTCAATCACCAGTGCATTTGACATACTTTTTTAAATTGGCCCTGCTCCTGTGCCTTTTGCAGCTGTGCTTTTAATGGTCTTTCACTGTATTCTATCCCCCTTCCCGGGCCTGGCTGGCGTTACACAGGGTTCTCGAATGTGAGTAGACCCATTGGGGTGGCTAGGACTCTACTCATGGTGAGGGGACGAACATCCCTTTACCCTGAGGGAGCCTCCAGCTGCACCGGCACAGGCTCCATCCTGCACAAGATGCGGCGGGCGCCTTATTTGCTCTGCTGTGTCCTGCTAGACAGGATTGGACTGTTAATTTCTTACTGCTAAAAATGCAGACTCAAGGCCAGTGAAGAAGGTGAGAACCTTGCTTAATAAGGCTTTGTAGAGGTCTCAAGAAATAAGTGCCATTTATTATTCTAGACCAGTAGTTCTCAAAGATTTTGGTCTCCGGAGCCCTTTACACTCCTAAATAGAGTCTTGCCCCCCCCCCGCTGGTGCACATGTGGAATCTCAGGGAGCCCTAGAGCACTGGCACATGCCCGGAGTGGCGCAGTGCCAAGCAGATGAAAGCCACTTATGGTGTGCTTGTGGAGCCCTTCAAGGTAGGCTTACCATCATCCCAGAATTGCCGCTGGTTTCAGCCTAGAGCAGACCCGAGCCGCTCCCAAGGGTGCAGTGCGGCTGCCCAATGGGCTTCTGGCTTCCGAAACTTCCGGTCAATGACGCGACAGAATCTGGAACCCCGTTGGGCAGCCACAGTGCACCCTTGGGAGCGGCTCGGGTCTGCTCTAGGACGAAGCCAGCATCGATTCCGGGACGATAGTAAGCCTGCCTTGAAGGGGTCTCAGGGAGCCCCAGTGTTCCTAGGGGCACACTTTGAGAAATGCTGTTCTAGACTAAGCTATTATGCAGGCTTACTGCACAATCCTATGTGTGTCTACTCAGTGAGTAAATCCCACTGAGTTCAATGGAAATTATGCCCAGGAAAATGTGTATATCACAGTTGGACCAGGCACTCAGAAATTACAATGCAGGGGGACAAAAGTTCTTAATGGGATTCTGCAAAAGATGAATCAACATTTCTAGCAGAAGGTTAGTTTTCTTTTGCCACAACCCCTCCTTTCCTTAGGCCACCAGTGCCAACACCCTACTTTACTATACAGTGGTACCTCGCAAGATGAAATTAATTCGTTCCGTGAGTCCTGTCGTCTTGCGAATAATTTTGTCTTGCGAGTCACCTCCCCTGCCGTGCTATTTACTTTCAAGTATTTACAGTACTCACAGTTCCCAGAGCTCCGCTCTAGTAATGCACACAGTTTCTGGAAGGGAAGGGACGGGTAGTTTTATCTCTGCTTTGCCTTTATCTCTGCTGGTGTTAACTATTTGTTGGGTGATAATCGGTGTGGCCTTGGGCTGTACTGTTTGCAGTCTGCTAACCCTCTTGAATACTTTATTCAAATGGCAAGTGTAGCTGTCGCCTACAGTATTCTCCTGCTGCGGCGCCGGCCAAGCTAAGGGGCGGAGCAGGCACCACTAAATGCACCATTACCTCTCGGCAGTGCAACAGCTGAAGAGGCTTTCCTCGGCGTGAGGGCGGCTCCTGTGTGAGTCAGTAAGAGACTCGAAGCAGGCAGGCAGACAGCCTGTGCCGAGTTGCTGCTGCCGCTTCTGGGCCAAAACGAAGAATGGGTAGGGTCTTAATCAGTACACCTACTAGGATGGGAAGTTTTTCAGGATGGTAGTTTTGATAATCGGTGTGGCCTCGGGCTGTACTTATTTGCAGTCTGCTAACCCTCTGAATACTTTAACATTTGAATAGATTGTGGCTTTAGGAGCCAAGGGTGCCTCGCAAGACGAAATTGTTTTTGCAAGAAAAATTGTCTTGCGAGTCACCAAAAAACTCACAAAACCCTTTCGTCTTGTGAGTTTTTCGTTGCACGAGGCATTCGTCTTGTGAGGCATCACTGTACTTTCTTTCCACATGCTCCTGATTAGATGTTCATAGCCAGGTGCTGACAAGTGGCCTCCCAAGCTGCCTCTTTGGATTTGACAGCCAGCCTTCTTGCAGGACAGCCAGACAGCGAGTGTGGGGGGCTCCTTTCCCCTCAGGTGAGAGTTTCTCTTTTGTCCCCAAGAGGAGGACCTGGTCAAAGAAACGGTCCTTTCTTTGAGCCAGTGTCTGTTTCTTTTTGGCTCACGGCTTCATTCCATTTGGGAGACATATTATGGCACAAGGAAGGAAACAGCCGGTAAACAGCAGCATTTGAGGATCATTCAGAAATGTTCACGCAAAAATTTAAGAGCCCAGATGCCAGAAGCATCTACTTTCATTTCCAAGCCAGGTTATTTTTTTTCTTCTTCTTTGTTTCCTGCCTGGCACCTTCTTTGACAGACAGTAAACATGAGCTGAGGTAGAGAGGGAACGAATCAAGGTGTGGGATGGGGGAATTTCAACTATAAGCAAAGCCGTCTTAAATAAGGCTCCAACTGGAAGTCCTCCAGGTAACCACCTGCCTACCAAAGATTTGGACAAGAATTATTGGATCCCTTTCACAATATTGGAATAGGACATTGTGAACCTTTTGGATGTTTCTATTCAGGCACTGAAACCTCAGGAAAATCCATTGCCAATTGTAAGCTTGACTTCTTTGGTGTTTACCAGATGTTGTGTTTCAAGGTTTTATAAATATCTGCACATGGCTTGAAATTCAGAAGGGTTCCTACTATGATATACCAGAAAACCATGTTTAGAAGTACACTGTGTTACAAGTATCTCTCCTCCTCCAGCAGAAATGGGAAAATTTAATTTCAGAAAACTGAGGTGATTTGTAGGTTGTTACAAACTCTCCATGTTTTCTCTCCAGCCTAGTGGGAGCTTGTAACTCAGAGGAAACACATGCTGAAACACTCCAGAAAGCTGTTTAGGGATTCTCTAACCATGCTTCTGTTTCTGTCTTTAAGAAGACGAAGACTCGGAGAGTGTACCTTAGCTACTTCTGAACAGAATTTTAGTTATAGAGTAAACAATGCAATGGAGGGATGCTCTATGTTCAAAAGCCTATAGGCTTCTTTCTCATTTAATTGTCCTATAGCAACTGAGTTGAACACACTTTTCATTATATTTATTTATTTATTTATTTAAAAAATATATATATACCCCACCTTTTCCTATGCCAAAGGCAAATGCCCAAGGCGGCTTACAACAAATTAAAATACATAATTTAAAATACATAAAATAAGTTTAAACAATACATAACGATACATAAACAAATTTAAAAAACAATAAAATCCACTGGGGGGCGACAGTATGGAGCAGAGAAGCAGCATGGCAGAGCATCTTGAGATACAGGAGGCAGACCACAACCCATCACCCAAACGCTAGACGAAACAAAAACGTTTTGAGCCCTCGCCGAAAAGTCATGAGGGAGGGGGTGGTTCTCAGATCCTCTGGTAGGGAGTTCCACAGTTGTGGCGCCACAGCAGAGAAGGCTCGCCCACATGTTGCCACTCCCCTAACTTGCGATAGAAGTGGCACCCGCAGGAGAGCCCCCTCAGATGACCTAAGAGAGCGGGCCGGAATATATGGGAGAAGGCGGTCCCTTTGTGCCAGGTGCAAGGGAGTGGCGACAGGATACAAGTATCTTGTTGTCTTGTGCTCCCTGAGGCATCTGGTGGGGCCACTGTGTGATACAGGAAGCTGGACTAGATGGGCCTTTGGCCTGATCCAGCAGGGCTCTTCTTATGTTCTTATGTTCTCAGATATCCTGGGCCCGAACCGTGAAGGGCTTTAAAGGTCATTACCAGCACCTTGAATTGGGCCCAGAAACGAATGGGCAGCCAGTGCAGCCGCTGAAGCAGCGGTTCAACAGAGCCAAACCGTCTAGCTCCAGTGACCACTCGGGCTGCCGCATTCTGCACTAATTGCAGCTTATAGGGACTTACAGTTGCATATACTGTATGTTAAAGCAGAGAGCTCAGTAGAGCATACAAGTATGAGAAATGGAGGAAGCTGGGTCCTAAAGTCAGTGCCAGGCCACCCGATCCTGTGTAAGTTTACGTGACCAGCCTAATGGGCCGGCCACCGTATCCTCTGGCCATTCTGGGCTGCCCCAGGGCAGCCCGGGAGCACCTCGGGCGAAGGGGACACTTGTCCACTTCCCTAGGTGCAAGGCAGCCAAAGCTTCTGTTAAATGCACAGAGTTAGATAATTTTAATGCTGATAGATAATAGTATAGATAATTTTAAACTGAATCTCTTACTAGGGACCGAGTCGTTTCAAACTTTCTATATTCAAGGAATCCTTTCCAAAGTAGCAAGAACCCCTCTTCTTTGAGTGCGTCTCATGACTAAGCATGATCATAAGACAAACCATTTGGTTTCTCAGCCCAACCTAAATCCCAGCAAATATTCCAGACCTACCTCTGTTTATCATAGCAAAGTTTCTACAGCAAGACCAGACACTCATGGAGAGGCTGTGCGTGTGTTTATGCTGGGTGACTTGCACAATAAGATGGCCCTGTGTGGAAGATATTGAGTGACATCTTGGTAGGATCTGTTTGGACAGCAGCCCTCAAAATTAGCAGTGCCGCGCTGCCCTCTGGAATAGCATTCCAAATGGCATTCTCTTTCTATGTTCACCTCACTGTTTGGGCTTTTCAGGATGCCTTGCTGCTGTGGAGGATTCCAATGACAACATAGAAATGGTGGGGTGATATGCAGTGGAAGTCCCAGCTTCGTGTTCTGGGATCCTTCACTCCAAAAAGCAACAGGTACACTCAATTTTTTGATCTTCAGGATACAGACAGAATGAAAAGCATCCTGCTATAGAAGTTTTGGAGAAACTGAGATCTCTGTACTGTACCTTGGACTCTGCGTATTATACCAGCAGTCACTAAGCATTTGGACCTCATGGACCACTAAATGCACAATTTTGAATTCTGCAGACCACTATCATGATTTTTTTTTAATCTCCTACTGCGACCCCCCCCCCAGGCTCTTACTTTAAGTAAGCTTCTTTAGGCAAGCTTCGTTTCTTCCTTAAAACAAATGGAGAAGCAGCCTCCATTGCAGTCAAGTAGAATGAGACTAAGTCCTAGAGAGGCTCTGCAAGATTTCTGTTAACCTTGCAGAGCCTCTCTAGGGCTTAGTCTCATTCTACTTGACTGCAATAAGCAGCCAGAGGCTGCTTCTCCTGTTTATTTAAGGAAGAAATGAAGCTTGGTGGAAAAAAAAAGATAAGAGCCGGGGTGGTGGTGGTTGGATCACCACGGACCACCAAAATTTTCTCACGGACCATCAGTGGTCCACGGACCACCGGTTGGCGACCGCCGTATTATACAATGAGGATGCCAAAGTCATAGTAGAGATATGATTATGAAATCATTACCCAGTCCAGTCTCAGAGGACTTGGAGAACCAGAGACATTGGTTTCTTAATATGACCAGAAATAAGCTCTGCAACCAATTGATCAAGTTGATGAGCAAGAAAACAAAATGGTCAAGGCATCTAGTGGGGCAGTTGGGCTGACTAAAAATCCACTGCTTTCAGAAGCTGAATAATATCTGGCACAACTGGTATGAGAGTATCTTCTGAGGATGACCTGGACATCCCCCCACATTTTCTGCTCCATGAACAAGGGCCCTGAATGCAGATGATGAACTTTTCAAAGGTGTCAAAGCCCCATCTCAGACTATAGAAACTATGAGAAATCCATTCCTGGATGACCTGCAGCTGCTGGGGATACTTGATAGGTGAAACTCTGACAACGAGTCAATTGTTGGTTCACTTTGCAGATGAGAAGATGTAGGCAAGCAGAAGTGTCAGGATTTCCAAAACAATGTCACTGAAAGCTGCAGGCAAAGTACCCACAATGATACTATCCAAAAGAGCGTTATTGCTCTTTTAGGAGTCCACAGCAAAAGGAAAAGACAAAATGACTGCAAAGTACTGGACGGTGGTGCTGTCATTGATAATTGTTTGCACATTGTTGGCACTTGCATATCGGTATTTGACAACTCTGCTGATTTTGTATTCCACATGAACAAGAAATTGCAACATGTCGAAAGGGTGGACATCATGATGATGCTTATATTTCAGTTTGTGAATACTGGTGGTGTCAGGTCAAACAAAAACTGCCAGTCAAATGACTGCAGTTCCTTCATGACCCATTGAAAAAGCAGGAGATCTGCCTGTTCTTGACTTCCAGAGTGTATAGCTGCCATGTGTAAACTAGGCAAAGCAATAAACATCACAGACACTCTAACATCCATAATACCCTGTTCATGTGACCAGAATGTTTGCTGGCTTTCTATACATACATAGACTAGGGTTGTGGGTTATGTGCATCAGACTTTGTGTCGAGCTGCTAAAATGTTTCTGTAACGAAATGCGGCATATCAAACTGCTCCAAGGAACAGATTTTGGATGTTTTGCAAACACTTTTCACATGAGGGCAACTTTTTCAAAACCAATCTAACCTCATGCAAATTCAGCAAAGCGCTAACCTATGCCACATAGGTAAACATGTTGGGTAATCTCTCCCCAGGTAGCCTAGAAACTACATTTCTGGGTAAAAGGATAGGCATCTCTAACATAATTCAGCACTCTTGCTGAACTACAGTACCCAGGATTCTGTGGAGGAAACCGTGATGGTTAACCAGCTATGAGTTGCACACATAAGTGCCTTAATGCACACATAAGTGCCTTAATTCATGAGGAATTGCATATGTTTGCATAGTCCACAAAGCTGACTTGATTGTAAGGATGAGGCTCCCTTTTCACCCTACCTCCTCCTACTGACTTGAGCTTGCCAGGCAAGTAAAGGTTCTGTTGAGCCATGAAAGTAACCGAGATTGATTAGGTGGAAATGTAAGAACAGCAGCTCTGGGATCTTGTAAAATCTCCACTGCTATGATTGCATGGAAACACCTTTCTCTTGCTTCCAGCCTCATTGACTAAATCCTTTGATGGATGCCTTTTCTCTACTACATCACCTGGTGGCTTGCAGCTGCGAAATCAGATTGTCCTGGGTTTTTAGGTGATTTTTCTTGTATAACTGAGCTGTTTGGGGTCTGCTAAAGCCTGAGCCAACACCCTGATTGCTACAGCATGTTCTTCCCCAGCCTTAACTCTAGTTGTGTGCAAAACACACTGTATCCTGGGACACCTAGTTTGCAGCCAGTCGTTCATTCTGGTGAACAGAAAACTATTTAACCCAGTTGGCTTAGAGACAGTAGTAGGAATGAAAACCACCATGGGGTTGGTTAACAAGTTAGACGAGACCATGTGGAGGCCATCTTAAACTTCTTTTAAAAACAAAAATATCTTTCCCACAGCAGGTATTACTAGTGCTTCACCATGTCCATTGTTGGACATTTGTCACCAGCCATTCCTTTTCGGCATTAGAGTGGAAAGGTGAAAATTACTCATTCGTCACAGTTAACTGCTGCAAAAAAAGTGGCTCATCACATAAGAACAGTGATTGAAAATGAAATTGAAAACAGCCTCCATGTAGAGGGCATGTAGAGGCCATAGCATGTAACCTGTTCCTAAGCTTGTGTCACAAGATTGCTAGTTGTGTGTGTGTGTGTGTGTGTGTGTGTGTGTGTGTGTGTGGATAGGGGTGTATTCGATGAGACGAAACTTCATACGTAAATTAAAAATCAAGGTGGATTTTAGATATCTGAATCATAGCCTGTGGATTTCCAAATTCAAAATCTGAGAATTGAAATGAGGTATATTCCTTGCTGGATGAGGATATCTGCTGTTTAACAGCAAAATTTAGTTCCAAAATTGACTTGCATATCTGACTCATGTCTTGCTATCCTCTTCCTCCCACCCAGCCCCCTCCAACATATACCACAACTCCCAGGTTGTCCAGGTTCTCAGACAAAGCTGAATTCCATGTCAAAAGCGGAAATCTGAGTCAGATTTTTAAAAAGTCAGATAATTAAATTCCAGGGATGTGGATCAAGCCTCTGACTCCAAGTCTCGAGTCAAGTCCCAAGTCTCTGGGTCCAAGTCTCAATTCAAGTCTCAAGTCTTTGCCCCCAAGTCCCAAGTCTTTGGTTGCAAGTTGCAAGTCCCTATCTACTTAATGGGGAAAACGGGTTTAAACCTGAATAAAATTTGACTTGTCGTAAAAGGCTCCAAGTCTCGAGTTGAATCTTTTGAGTCTTTTACAATTGCGGAGTCAAGTCATTGATGCGATTTGAGTCTGACTAGAGTCTGAGTCAATACTCAAGTCTACATCACTGTTAAATTCTGAATTCCCACATTTTAACATTGATATAAGGATTATTTTTATACCCAAATCTGATTAATTTGACATGAACACTTCTCCCAACACATTTAAAATTTAAGATCAGTTAAATCTTTCAACCAGCATTTGCTTTACCTCTGGTTTAACAAAAAGAGAGGGAGGGTTGTATTCCATAACACAAGTTTAGAATACGTCCTACACATGTTGACTCAAAGGAACATGGTGAGTTCCACTACATTCAATGGGACTTACTTCCTAGAAAGTGCACTTAGGAGGATTGCTGCCTTAATGGAATCATAATATGGAATGTCTGGGCATAGAATTTGCCTCCAAAAGGTCTGATCTGTGGAGTTCCTCGGAGTTTAAACCAACGCAACCAAGATCCTAATCTGTCTGTGTACACTGAAACGCAAAGTGGTCTGCTGTTTCATTAGCAAAGCGGAGAGAAACCACACCGGCACGCTATTTCCTTGTATACACAATTACTGACCTCAAAATTCTTTACATTTCAATCTTAACACATCATCTTTTATAAATTCTCAAATTTGCACTGTCAACCAAAATACCAAAGAGAATTTGCAAATGCCACCCCAAGACAAGGTAAATGTTGTTCCTGAAGCACTGGAGGCATGTTTGTGTACACAGATCTCTTTGTTACTGAGTACACTGAAGTTTCAAACCCTCCATCTCATCAGAGTTCATTGCCTCTCTGAGTGCTTAATGGGCAAGCAGGCAAGCTGCCCAGGCTGCTGGTGGGAAAGCAGTGCAGGGTGCGCATATAGCGTTCCCGTTTGCCTTTTGCCATCTTGTAAGGTGTGGGCTGAAGAAGTATTTTCTCAAGCAAGGCTTCCCATTGCACTCAAGAAAACAGTAAATGGCTTGTGTAGATATCCGACCCACCAATGTGCCAGGTATAGACATTTTTGCACATGAAATGAAATTACACCAAATTTAAGCGGTACATAGCAATGGAAGCCGGAAAATGGCTAACAGAGTGGAATCTGATGCCTGAAGCAAAGATTTCACATTGCTTTATGATAAGATTGGTCCTGCCATTAAGAGAAAAAATACCATTTGAATTTTCAACTGATATGCAGTGCCAAACCCCAGACTTTGCATACCCTCGTTGCATTTCTCTTTATGTACTAGCCTTACAGGTGTATACTAGTAATAGCCTCTATATTAGCCTAAGTATAAGATCTAGCTGTCTAGAATCAGTTTAATTACAGGTACTATTAAAAAAAACACCCCTCATGTGGAAAGTCCTGAAAATGTATGCTATTGACCTGTTGCTGGGCTGGTCTCAAGAGTAAAAGATACCAAACAGGAAGGCTGATATCTTGTAAAGTGCTACCAATTTTCATCACTTTTTAAAAAGAGTCATCAGTCCAGGTTCTGACAGCTGCAGGCAAAACAGACTGTTGGGGGAGCAAGCCAGGCCATGGGCGGCACAGCTGGAATGGGGGACAACTTCAAAGAGAGAGCTCTCAAACATATGGCCCAATCCTATGGACTCTTTACGATGGCGGAACTCATGTTCTGCCATCATAAATGCCACAGTGCAGCTGTAAATGGCGTGCTACTGCCAAGTGCATTTGAGCCACCAGTGCAAATGGCTGGCAACTCCCACACCCACCACCATCGGACCCTACCCATGCCAGAGTAGGTAAGGTAGCAGCAGGGGCAGGCCATGGGTGGTTCAGGGGAGGTGTGGGGGCTGGAGGGGGTGGATCCCAGCAGCAGTGTGCACCAAGATGCTATCCCCTTTTTTGCAGCCCGAGTCACCCCACAAGCAAAATAGCTGGCATGGATCCGAGGAGACCCATAGGCGACCAGGCAGCCTACCGGGAGGTAACTTATCTCTCACTGGCCCTCTGGTTGCCCCCTCCCACAGCATGCAGAGCGCGCTCCACTGACATGGCAGCATGCTAAGGACTGGCAGGGGATAGGATTGGGCTGTTAGAATGTGAGTCCATAACCTTACATGCAGGGCTGTATGGAGTTCTTGTCTAAGAAGCTCCAGAAAGATCCCTTATGCTCTGAAAATGTGGATCATGAGGAAAGATTCCATGGAGGAGGAGCTGCAGATTACTCCATGAGTAATACTGCCAGCCAAGAAAGGGAGCACACCAGTTGTCTTAGGAACCCACATAATCCTTTCCCCATGAAATTGCTGCTGCCTTTTATGAAATGAAATTATGCGGACTGTCTCTAAATAGAGTGTCCTAAATGCCCTGCCCTTGCACAGTACAATTTATTAGAGCATTTTCTTTGTTGATTTCCTTTTGGGGCAGAAAAAAAAAATGAACTGGAAAAAAAAAGCAAAACAAACCCCCCCCCCCCAAAAAAAAAACCCTCAGGAGTTAGCAGCACTGGGTTGATGAAGTTCCAGCCTTACACTCATGCATTTTGTAAGACTCAGAACCAAACTTGCTATAATGGGAACTTTTTTCTTTTGCCAAATTCTAGTCACAGGTGGGGCTAGGAACAGGATCCAGACCATGGTGGGGCAAAGGGTTAAATAAAGCCCTCCCTCTAATCACAGTCCTAGTCAGGATCCCTACCCCCCCCCCCCCCTGCATGCCTCCTATTTTTAAAAGAAAAGTTAAGCCTGGCTGTGCCAATGATGGGCCTATTGTAACATGTAGTTTGGCCCACAGTGGGAGCTTTTGAATGGCTCAGTCACAAAAAAGGAAAATGATAGGGGGTGAGATATATAGGCTATTTAACTCACAACCAAAGTTCTGTATGCACCCGCTGGCTGATCTGGTCAAAGTATGGTTCTCGTTGACCTGCATTTGGCATAGGAAAAATGTGCAGTAGTTATGGATTGGGTGACTATCACACAGATCAGCAGGGTGCGCGTGATTTATTGATCGGCTTTGCAGCTCTCTACAGAGAGCAGATGTGTGTGTGTGTGTGTGTGTGTGCGTATGTGTGTATGTTTTGGGGGATGGGGCAGCCAGCATAGTAAGGAAAAGAGAGAAGAAAGATTTATATCCAGATGGGAATGGTGAAACTAGGGAAGGAGCTGCCATGCTGGGAAGCAACCCTCCACAATGAAAGCTATTCATCACCAGGGTCTTAAGGCAACACTGCTGTGAAACGGACTAGAGTGAAAAGCATTCTAGCAAGTTAATCACTGATGATAGCTGGTGCTCTTGTAAGGAAGCAAGTAGCCAAGGAATTGCGAGCTCATATATCTTCACACGTTATTCCTATGGGCTTTCTCCCCACCCTTTCCCCCAGACTGTCTTCCACCTTCTTACTGATTCTGCAAGAAGGCATTTATAATTTATTCTCCCCCCCCCCATATATCTTGGAACAAGGTGGCTTAAGGCAACAGCAGAATGGGAGCGAGTAAAGCAGTCACCGTTTTTTCCCCACCTAAAGTGAATGGGAGGGGGCTATCTGAGATAATCTTTCATAGGAAAAACATCTGACCAATGTTAGGAAAAGCAAAATGAGTTTGAGAAGGATTGCTGGGGGGGGGGGATAAGCAGATTTTCACTTCATATGGCTAAATATTGTGCCTTCCATAGTGACAACTTCACAAGGCGTAGCGATGTTGGAATGTCACAGCAAAACTGAGAGCGTAATCCTGCCATGTGCTCCGCTGTTCGAAAGCATTGCAAACATGCCGTCAAGCATGTTTGCAACTACTTTCAAGTAAGGGCCGCCGGCATGGAGGCCGGCAGCCCTCACTCTGGCGCCAGATTGACCCAGCCGCCGTTGGGGTAAGGCATCCGTCAGCGGGTGCAAGGGCGGGCCGGGCAGCGAGAGAGGGTGGTGGTTCGCCAAGCCAGCCCGGGAGGGGGTGGGGATGGCAGCCGTTGCATCCCCATCCCATTCCTGGGCCGGCTCCGCCATTACACGGCCTCCTCGGACTTATGCCAGCTCAAGAACTGGTGGAAATTTGAGGAGGCTCATTGGGACCTCCGAGCACTATACCGGGGAAAGGGGACGAATGCCCCTTCCCCCGAAGAGACCTCCGGATCCACCTAGAACAGGGATAGGATCCAGCGGACGATAGGATCTAGGGCCGCCCATGGCTCTTTACACTGGATTGCGCTGTAAGAGTCTTCTTGTACCTTCAAGGCTAACCAATTTATTTTAGCACAAGCTTTTGTGAACAAGAGCCCTTAATAGACTAGATGCCCATCAGACGTAGGGAGGGCAGGGGAGAGGCAGCTGGTGAACTTTTCTGAGGCTAGCAGAAGAACCCGGGGGGCTCTGAAGCTCACCCCTCCCTTAGGTGGGACATTTTTGAGCCCCCAGGGTTCTTCTCTAAGGCCAAGCTTGGAGAAATTCTGTGACACCCCTGTGAAAAACAGAGTTGACACTGAAGTTGCAAATCAACTTGGGAGTTTTATCTTGGGAAAAAAGATAGCTCAGCAAAAACAATCAAGATGGAGAGAGCAGGTCCGCAGCTTAGGGGTCCGCCTGGATCCACAGCTGCTCCTGGATTTCCAGGTGGCGGCTGTGGCCAGGGGGGCCTTTACCCAGCTTCGGCTGGTGCACCAGCTGCGACCGTACTTGGATTGTGCAGACCTGACCACGGTGATCCATGCCAGGGTGACATCGCAACTAGATTATTGTAACACGCTCTACGTGGGGCTTCCCTTGAAGACGGTTCGGAAACTGCAATTAGTGCAGAATGCAGCGGCCCATGTGGCCACTGGAGGTAGGCAGTTCGACGCCGTCGGGCCGCTCCTCCAACAGCTGCACTGGCTGCCGATTTGTTTCCGGGCCCAATTCAAAGTGCTGGTTTTGACCTATAAAGCCCTATATGGCTTGGGGCCAGGAAATTTGAGAGACCGTCTACTTCTATATAGTCCGTCTCGTCTCCTTAGAACATCAGAGAAGGCCCTTTTGCGGGTGCCGTCACCCAGGGAGGTGCGAGGGGCGGTGGCCAGAAACAGGGCCTTCTCAGTAGTGGCACCAACCTTATGGAATTCCCTCCCCTTTGACTTACGAATTGCTCCCTCCTTGGACACTTTCCGGCAAGGCCTAAAAACCTTCTTGTTCAAAGAAGCCTTCTGAGCCCTTGCCTTTTTTAACATCTCACAGGTACAGGTGGGGGTGCTGCTGTTTTTATGCTCCTGTTTTAATTGTAGCTACGATCTTCTTAATCGATTTTTAGATACTGTTTTTATTAATTTTCATTAATTGTTTTTTACTGTTTTAAAATGTGATTATTTTTGTATTGTATTTTTTGTATTGTATTTTCTTTTTTGTTGTTGTTGCAAGCCGCCTTGGGTCCCTTCGGGGAGAAAGGCGGGATAAAAATACCGTATTTTTCGCTCCATAGGACGCATCGCACCATAGGACGCATGCATCCAATGGAGCAAAAAATAGGGAAAAAAGTTTTAAACTTACCTGGGCTTCTGGGTGCTTCGGGGAGGCCTGTGGGGGCTTCGGGGAGGCCTGCGCGAGCCTCTGCAGGCCTCCCCGATCTTCTGTTCGGCGCTAAATGGCTCTTTTCAGCCATTTCCGGTTTTCCGAAAACCTTAAATGGCTGAAAATAGCCATTTAGCGCCTAACAGAAGATCGGGGAGGCCTGCAGAGGCTCGCGCAGGCCTCCCTGAAGCCCCGGTAAGTACCTTTTAACTTTTTTTTGGTAACCTTCGCTCCATAAGACGCACACTTTTCCCCCCTATTTTTTGGGGGGGGAAGTGCATCTTATGGTGCGAAAAATACGGTACTGTAAATAAAAATAAAATACATGTGTTTTACCTTTTATTTTACAATTTTCAAATTAAATTGTACATTGTAAATCAGCATTGTAAATCAAAAAAGTATTTGTTGCATGTCAGGTAAACATCAAACAGCCAATTCAGCACTCATTTTTACAGTAATCTCATGATCTACTGCTGATCTCATGAAACATTAATTTCCTCCTTCAGGTGCCATTTCTATAGTCTACGCTCCAGTGGTGTCTACTTATGAGGAACAGTCCCAGTTTTCTTACATCCATTCCTTATAAACCACGGTTCCCATTTTGTTCCTTTTCTGTCATTTGGAAAAACTTACCAAAAAAAAAAAAAATTATGTGAGTTGCCATGTTTCAACCCTCTCTCCTAGGTCTCCAGAAGTTAAATCTTTCAGTGGGTGATGCCGGCAACTTCTCACTAGTGCACATGTGTATAAATGCACATGAGTGAACACTACGATCGAATGTAACACATAGCCTGCATTTTGCACACTGCAGCTGGTGGTGGGAGGGTCTCATCAATGTCAGGAGGACTTCAAGGAGGCCTCTTGGCTTCATCACACCCATGGGTGCTCAGGGCTAGAAACCTCCACAGTCCTAAATTAATCCAAACTCTCTCTCTCTCTCTCTCTCTCTCTCTCTCTCTCTCTCTCTCTCTCTCTCTCTCTCTCTTTATATAGAGTGGTAAGAAGAGTGGTAAGACAAGGAGAGAAAGTCCAATAAATGAAGGCCAAAGAGCTCCGCTCGTTGGCTTCCATTAGGTTTCCTTCAGTCGCGAATATTAGTGAGAGAGCAGGAGTGAAGATACTCACTATACAGGCAATAACACATTCCAGTGATGAGCATGTTCTCTGCCCTTCACCCTTCCCACCCCAACACACATGTTGAGATTGAACCCCATGACCTTTTGTGCCCTAGAGGAGCTTAAAGCCTTTGACATCAGGGTCAATTGCTTACAAGAGTGCAATTATAGGCCTAATGCTTTAGTCTTCCCATTGTCTCTAAAAGCTTTTATAGGAATAAAAGATTGTTTGTCTCAACAGCTTGTCTTCTCTTTTTCATGGCAGAGAGGTGAGGGACAGTGGCAGTGTGTGTGTGTGTGTGTGTGTGTGTGTGTGTGTGTGTGTGTGTGTGTGTGTGTGTTGGAAACAGATGAGGGTGGGGATGAAGTGTAAACCTGCCAGGATTGGAAAGGCGTTTGAGGCATTTTCCTGAGGCACGCAGGGCATTAGTCAGCACTCTTCCAAGCCACAGAAATGCGTCTTTGCTTGTCTGAAATTACAGAGATGAAATGATTAGACCACAAGCCTTTGCCCTCTGGACACTGGCCTTTTGTCTCTGTGGAATAATGATACATTGTTGATTGTCATCCAGTTCTTCTGAAGCAAATGTGATTCTCTCTCCCTCCCTCCCTCCCTGCTTCATGGTCCAATATCCATTGCCTTCAATATGTGTGCATTGTTGCACTGTTCCCTGACTGAAACTTTTTATTCTTAGTTAACTGCATTGTTTTAATCAATCCAACAATCATTAAATCCAGTTTACACTATTGCAATATCACAGAACATTCTGCCACACTCTCCTTGCAGAGTTTCTCCTAGACATTCCCCTGCCCTCCATGTGAGTCCTGTCTTTCAACAGTTAACTTGGGAAAATGTACATGCCAACATTTCCTTCTTTCCATGCCTCACTTGTCTTATTCAGTTGACCAATTCTGGAGTCACGCAGCATACATATGGTATGGGAAAGTCTGCTGACCTAAGTTGTCCCCAAACTCTGCATGTTCAGCTGAACCTCTGCATATATAGCCTGTGTACTTGACACTTGTAGGCTCTGTGCAAAGATTCAGATAACCACATGGAAGTCAGTGGTCTTAAATTTTTAACTCCCCTTAAAAGGTAAGTATTTTACCCCATGCTATTTGAAATGGCAGGAAAGGTGCCCCAGGCACCAAGTTATTCAATTTTTTAAGATACCTTTCAACCTTTGGATTCGATGAAGTGGGCAAGATCCTAGATACTATGCGTTAGTCTGCCTGCTCTTGCCCATCTTGGCTAATTAAAGTTGACCGTGAAGGTATGGCTTTGTGGGTGGAGTTGGTCATTAATGCTGCTTTACATTAAAGGTAAATAGAGGGCAAAATGCCAGCTAGATTGAAGAAAGTGGTGGTGAAGCTACTCCCCATGAAACCCTCCCTAGACCCCTACACCCTTGACAGCCACTAATCTCCCCATTCTGCTCTTCCCTTTGTGGGCAATTTGATTGAGCATATAGTGGTGGCACAAGTCCAAAAGGTCTTACAAGAAATGGATTATCTAGACCAGTGTATCTCAAACTATGGGTCAGGACCCACTTGGTGGGTCACGGCCCGATTTCTGGTGGGTCCCACAGAGCCTCCAATGAAAAGGCTGGTGCTGGTGCTGGAAAGATCAGATACCGGTAACTAATTGCTTCAAGGTCTGATGCTATTCAAAAATCAGAGAGCTGATTTGCCCTGCAAATAGCTGAGCTCCTGCAGTTTGCAAGCTTGTGTAAATACAGGGAGATAAATGTTTGAGCATCTTTTTTTCTGGGTTTTTTTTTCCCAAGTCTGTCAATGACAGCAGGTAATGGGGGCAGGTGAAGGCTGGGTCACATAACTAAGCCCCTCAAGCCTTGGGGCTAATCATTAGGGCTGCCTCATTATGAGAAATGGATCGAGTTCTTTACAAATAGATAAATAAATAAAATATTTCTTTCTAGATCATCTTTTTTTTTTTTAAGTATCCTAAAGCTAGGTGGGTCCCAACAGAGTGTCATTTTAAAAAGTGGGTCCCAGTGCTAAAAGGTTTGAGAACCACTGATCTAGACTAACAGTTCTCAAACCTTTTAGCCTCTGGAGCCCTTTGCATTGCTAAAAAGGAGTCTCAGAGAGCCCTGCGAGTGCATGCACAGAGTTTCAGGGACCCCCAGAGTGTCAGCACATGCGCGGAATGATGCAGCGCCAAGCCCAATGCCGAAAACCAGCCAGAACAAGAGAGGAAGGAGGAACAGATGAACAAATCAGGTGGGGGCAGATGACGGTCACTTATGGCATCTCAGGGAGCCCCAGGGCTCCTAGGAGCACACTTTGAGAAATGCTTATCTATATCTTTTTCAGTCCAGCTTCCTGGCTGGGTTTGGGACTAAAATTCCCTTGGTTGTACTAGTGCATGATCTATACCAGGAAATAGGCAAGATGAGTGTGTCCCTGTTGGTTCCGCTGAACCTCTCAGTGACTTCCAATACCATAGACCATATGCTTCATGGTATTGGGACTGAATGGCTGGTTCTGGTCTTATCTTGAAGGGATGGTCCAGACGATGCACCTAGAGGACTAGTGTTTGACCCCTTGGCCAGGGGCCTTTGGGTTTCCAAAGAATTCACAGCGCAATCCTAACCAACTTTCCAGCACCAGTGCAGCCGCAATGCAGCCCCGAGATAAGGGAACAAATGTTCCCTCACCTTGAAGAGGCCTCCATGACTGCCCCTGCACTGCAAAATGCAGTGTGCGCCCTGTTGGCACGGCTACACCGGCGCTGGATAGTTGGTTCGGATTGCGCTGTCAATCTGGTTATTTTATTTTATTTTATTTAACATCTACATCTAACCACGGGGGGAGGTTATCAGGAGTTTCAGGCTGAGGGGTCAACAGTATGACATCTAACTCTACCTCTCAATGTCATCTGATCCCAGAGAGTTGGTGAAACTGGGATCTGGAGGCAGATGGGCTGGATGTGAAGTAACAGGTTGAAGCTCAATCCAGACAAGATGTGGACACTGGTGTTGCTGGAGGTGGGGTGGAACGCTACGTTCCGCACCGCGCTGACCTCCGTTACTCACCAGCACGAGACGGCCGCCTCCTCGCCTTCTCCTAGAAGGAGACTACCTGTGTGTTGCCTTCGCCCCACTAAATGGCTCCAAAGACAAAGGGGCGGGGCGGCTGTCTCATGCTGGTGAGTAACAGAGGTCACCGCGGTGCGGAACTTAGAGTTCCGCCCCACCTCCAGCAACGCCACTGGATGTGGGTCCTGTTGATCAGTAGGATTTTAGGGGGGAGGTCCAACCAGTTCCCTTAATGGGGTAGTACTCCCACTGAAAGAGCAGGTGCATAGCTTGGGGGTACTCCTGGCCCTGGCCCTTTTTCTGGAGGTTCAGATGATAGCAGTAAAGTAACCAGGAGCACGTTTGCCCATCTTCATCTGGGGCATCTTCATCTGGGGATCTGGCCACAGTGATCTATCTCAGTCGCCTCTTGTTTAGACTATTGCAATGAGGTTGCTGTTGATGAGTATCTGAAAACTACAACTGGTGCAAAATGCTGCATCCAAATTGCTACTAGTGGGGGCTGCACAGGTGGAACACACAGAGAACCCCTGCTCTACATGCTACTACCTAGAGAACTTGTGTGCACACAGGAAAGGGCTTCTCCCTGGTGGCCCCTGGAGCTTGGAAGGCACTACCATGAGAGGCACAGGAAGCTCCCACTTCCACTATCTTTAGAAGGACTATGATTATTATGACTGCTGCTCTTTGTTGCTGCATGAACTGAGTATGCTGTGCTAAATTATTTTGACAGTTAAACTATTTGATTGATTTTATTATTTTATTGTTCTCATGATGCTGTGAGACATCCTGAAAACCCATGGTAAAGATGGAATGTAAATGTAAATCAGAAATAAAACATAAATACATGTATGCTATTGCACTGACTTGAAGGCATCATTACCCTACTGACACAATTGGTTTTTCCAAGTCTGAAAATTAATCCCCAATTATGGGATGATTATGGGATAATGATGCCTCAAGATAACACCATATGTGCATGCAATTGCTCAATCTTGTATATGTCATTACCCTTCCCCGCTCCCCCCCCCC
Organism: Plestiodon gilberti rubricaudatus; assembly: GCA_026170595.1. Classification (NCBI taxonomy): domain Eukaryota; kingdom Metazoa; phylum Chordata; class Lepidosauria; order Squamata; family Scincidae; genus Plestiodon; species Plestiodon gilberti. Next base: position 207,303,701 of record JANXHW010000001.1, read on the forward strand.
CCCCACTCCACCTCGACCTTTGGAGCAGCAATTGTCAGATTTTGTTTCAGATATCAGGAAGGTAAAAGCTAGGCCTGATTAACATGCATGAACCTAGTGAAAAAAGTAAATTGTGAAAGCCAGGGGGGATGGGAAGAAAGACCCACAATTTTGAGCAAACCCCCCAAAATATTTTGGTCATTATGAGATACACCTGAAGATCTATTTGAGTAAGATCCAGTCATAAATGGTTCTGTGGGTCAGGAATTTTATGAATGGAGTGAATTAAACTCTGCTGAAGAGTCAAACACACATCCCCTTTAGAAATTTTAAGTACAAGGAGAAGAAATATCAGAATGACATCAAAGCCACTGCACAGGAATACATAATCATGAGAAGAGGCTTTGGTTTTGGAGAAGAGACAGTGGTTTTGGCCAGGGTCTTTTCTTGAGCTGTACCTTTTTCTCCTTCTCCTCCTATCTAATAAATAGCAATCTCTCTTCTGTGCTTGGGGCTCATGAGCAGATCAAACATGTTCACCACCACCACCACCATCAAAGGTTTATATCCTGTTCTTCGGTCAAAACTGACAAGGTAACTTACAAGCAAAAAGTGTTTTTAAAAAAGCACAAAACTGAGCTCAGCATTACAAACAAGGGAGGAAAAAAAAGACTCCTACAAAGTCCAAAAGGCTTGGGCAAATAACAATATCTTTGGCAGCTGCTGAAAGGTCCTCTGGAATGACCTGAGTAGTTCAACTACCTGAGTACTACAAAGGATGCCTTGCACAAAACATGGGGTAGAATTAGAGCTGGCACTGACATTTTGGAAAAACGAAATCCAAAGTGAAGTTCAGCTTTCCTCCCAATGCAAAAACATCCAAGAACGTTTAAGGGAAACAAACTGAGTGTCTATAAGACAAGGGAAAAAATTCCCCGGGAAGTTTTTTCACATCCCAAGATAGATCACCTCATTACAACTGCCTAGGAGGCGTTGAACCCAGGTATCAATGCAACATTCTGTCTATGGACTCTTATTGGTTCAGGTCTCTTGGGAGCACTCCCTGGCCAATGAAAATCAAATTAATGGTGAAATTACCATTGATTTTAAGGGATCAGGCCCACTTGCAGCCTTAGAAAGATGTCCAAGAGCATCTGCCAAAGCCAGATTCCCTGTGCTTTCATACCACAGTCATGCATTGCTGGGATACAAGAAGGGAAAAGAATGTGTTGAACTATGAAAAACTGAAATTCAACCAGACTTGAACAGGAGACTTTGGCCAAGTAAATGCTTTCTAGTGCATGTATTCTGTAGGATCCAAATACCACTAACAACAGCTCATTTCCTCTTCCAGGAACTATCACCCCCTTCCTGATTTCATCAGAAAATTTAGTGTTTATTTTATCACGACTAAGGGAGGGATTTGGAAAGGTAAGGTGAGGAAACATAGAGAGAGGCAGTGAGAGATTGGTGTGGGTTTTTGTACACACCACCAACAGAGAAATAGTTTCCTTTATTCTCTTTCTAAGCTTCCTTCCCATTGGAATAGTATTAACCCTTTTATTGCACCTCTATGCCTGTAGTTCTATGCATGCTTACTTGGGAGAAAGCTCCACTGAACTTTGTTCCAAGTAAAATATGCTTAGATTCAGGGTGCATGACTCATTTAATTAATAGTACATACCATGTGCAAAAGAAGCCTGATCAAAGCTGCATTAATCATTATGGTATATAAGAATGGGGGTAGGGGTGGAACAAGCCAGCTGCAACCCTTGTTTTGTGAAATCAGCTAGGTGCTATCCATGGTGAAGAGAGTGCTGGCCTTTTCCCCATGTGCTGCTGTGCCTTTAAAATTCACCCTATCATGTAACATGGTGGCTCCTGTTGCTTCATCAGTAAGGTTGCCAACATTTTTCCTTGTCATTCTAACAGGCTCTCTGGCAAGCAAGAGTTGAGCCAATGTGGGCTTTTTTCCCCCTTCCCATCAATACCTGCTCAGTTTTTGCCTATTGCAAGCAAAGAACCCAGCATGTTGGGAGCTCTACCTGGAATACAACATTCAGCTATACATGTATTATATTTGACTAGTAACATCTGAACTTTCCTGCTTTGGTATTAAGTATACATGTTGTTTATACTTACTGTTATTTCAAGTTGTTGAAGACCATTTGGCACTGTTTCTTCCCATTAAAATAAAGGAGAATAAACTAGAGAGTTTATATAAAACTTCTCTTAGAAACAGTTAAAGCAAACTTTGAAGGTGCTGCAGGGTGGTTGGGATGAAACAGGGCCATTTCAAGGATGGGATGGGGAGAAATTCTTGAAATGTTTCCTTTTTAGAATTTCAAGGGGGGCGTCTTGCCAGTCTTTGGTGGTGGTGGCAATGGTTGTCTTTTTCTTATCTTTTTCTTTTGTTTTAACAGTTTAAGACACACTCCCTGTGATGTCACTTCCTGAGGAAGTGACATCACGGTTCCTTGACACACACACACCCCGTGCGGACCCGAAGAAGTTTAGTCTATTCATTTTAGCCCCTACCTACTTCCAAGTTGTACACCCCGGTTTAAGCCATTCCTCTGCAAGTGGCAGTGCTAGCACTAGTCATGATACACTGTCATTCGGGGGGGGGGGGCTAGGAAAATGGTGGCTGCTGTAGGTAGAGAAAAATTCCCCCAAAAAAATTCAGAATCAATTTTTTTTCTAGACTCAAATGTCAAAATTGTCCCTCCTCCATTTTTGCCACCTGAGAATATGGTGGAGAAAATGGGAGAGACATTTTGGATCAGCACTAAACTGATTCTTGAAGTACAAGGGCTACAGTTAGAAGATGCTCTTAGGCAGCACTGAAACAGATAGGTCCAGCTGAAGCGGAACAGGTGACAAACATGTTCTCCCCCCCCCGTTCTGCCCCCGTTCACATTCTGCCCCCCCATTTTTGTGTGTGCGCGCCTTCCATTCCTGCCTCCTCCTCCACCATAGCTTCTTCAAGCAGGGAGAATCCTCCCATCCTGCTTGAAAGAAGAGGCTGTGGCGGTGGAGACGAGGACAGCCCATGTACATTCTCCATGTGCATGCAGCTCCTTCTCTTGGAACTGCAAACTTGTGGGGAGAGGAGGGTTCTTAACGAATACTGCATCTGTGCAATTGCACTTGTATACACCTTGATATACTGTATTTGATGCAGTATGGAAAAAAGAAGACCTTGAGACAACATTGTGACATAGTCAGGCCTAGTTTCTGTTACAAGAAACCAGAAGATGAAATTAACCATTTCTATGGTGATTGTGTGGGTATATGGATGCAATTACACAAAATCACTGTTAAAAAAAGAAGGGTGGTGGGAAATGGCAGGGCAACAGCTAGGAATGGGGACTGAGTATGACTTCTCTATTCTAGCTAGCTAGACTCAAGATCATTTGTGCAAAAACGTATCCATTGTTACATAAACAATGAGGTCCCTGAATGGAGTACTGTATACAGTATCTCACACTTTGTCAGAATGGCTTCACTTCAACAGCCTGAAGAAACTGCCTCCCCACTTCTCTCTCATCGCAATTTCTCTAACATCAGCTGCATCCTCTTGGTTATACAGTACAAGCAAATTTCCGTATGAAGAGCACACAGAGAGCTGTTTGCCCTGTTTATCTTTCCCACCACTCTGGAACTGTCTTCTCATTTTAGAGCCTTGCCAAAACCTAAACGCTTCTGGAAAGCATTCTTCCAGAAAGAAAGAAGCACCCTGGAAAAGGGTTAGGAATATATTTCTGCCATTTGCATTTATTTCCTCTAAAGATACAAATATTTATTTGTTCACAAACTCTTCCTTTCTAATAATCCATCTAACTTCCATCAGGAAGTTGATTTTACTAAATGGTTATACAGTACTTAAAAAAAAAAAAAATTGTCAATCATTCCAAACCCTCCGGATGAGTTAGAAACTTAAATAAAACAATTCACCCACATTAAATAAATTGAAATCACGGGGCCGCAAATGGGGAGCAGTTAGAAAGGCAGAGTTATGGGACGCTACTTGTTCCAGTTCATCAATCTGGAACCAGCGAGTGTGATATTGTGTGACTGCTGCTTCCTCCGAGTGGGAGCAGCTTGCAGAGATCTCATCTACGTTTGTTACTTGCCTTATTAGACAAAGACCAGATCCTTTGCTGTGTGCACTCTGGAGCTGTGCCAATGTACATTACTGCAGAACTGGCCATCTATCACCGAATGCGAGTGCTCCAATAGGAATCCCAACGCTAGACAGAGTAGCACTGTGTTCTGCACAGGATATTCCAACTTCCAGACCATACACTCCACAGCGGCTCAAGAGTTTTCCTGTTTTCTCTCCCCTTTTTTTCCTCCTTGAAAGCACTATTATAACTTCCACATTCATGTGATTGGATGAAACCGAACCCATTTGTAGCATGAGATGGGCAAAGCATTCCTGGCTTTGAATTGTTAAGGTAAAGGTAAAGGTGACCCCTGACAATTAAGTCCAGTCATGTCAGGGTGTGGTGCTCATCCCCATTTCAAAGCCGAAGAGCCAGCATTGTCCGAAGACGCCTCCGTGGTCATGTGGCCGGCGTGACTCTCCTTGCCGCAGCGCATAGCATGCGGCTGGAACACGGAGCGCTGTTTACCTTCCTGCAAGCGGTACCTATTTATCTACTTGCAATAACATGCTTTGGAACTGCTAGGTTGGCAGGAGCTGGTCAAGCAACGAGAGCTCACCCCGTCCCGGATTCGAACTGCCGACCTTTTGAACCCCCTGCTAGGCCTAGCTTGTGATGGTAAATAAGGCAAGACGTTCCTCGTGATTCAAGGGCAATGGTCCCATATTAACTGTCTCTCTCACCTTGATGGCAATCTCCTCACAAATATACTTACATTTTTAACTAAACAGAGTTAGGGTTAGGGCCCTGATTGGTTGACGGGTTTGCTCCACGTCCCACCCCTCAGAAAAAAATACTGCCTCTGATTGGCTGGTTGTTGGCTGAAGCGGCAAAAGTTGGCTCGGTCTCCACTTGACCTGCGACAGGACACTACCAGCCAGCGGATGAACGCTGACAAGCATAGTTAGGACTACACTGGACGCACGCGGACTCAGCTGAATGCCCCGAGCCGAGTCTCGTCCGGTGTAGACCCGCCTTCAAGAGTTGGGAAGACAGCTGAGGTCTTCAGCCTCTCGAAAGAGGCTTGATAGTTGCACCATTTTCTACTAGCAAGGAAGCAAGGAAATTGAATTGGTGTAAGTTTGATGGGAGATTCTGGAGTTTTGAGCCCATTGTTCTTTTGTTGGCCTTGTTTTTCTTTGTTGTTCCCATGGTTATGCCATTCCCTTCACATTTGAATAATTCAGTTATGTTGATCAGGCACTCTGGGTGTGATCTGTAAGTTACAGCCGCTTTGGGAAATTAGCATGCTGGCTTCTATTCAGACTTTGCTCATCATAAGAAGGAAAGGAGGGAAAGGAAATCTTGGAGGCAACAGGAAACAAGGCACTTTGAATCTGGCTCACAGGCTTCACTTCAGTCTGGCCTTGGCCAAAATTTCAAACATGCAACTAGCCTCACCCCACCATCATAAGTGCTGAGTGCCAATGTCTAAGAGTGTCCTTTTGCTCTGCATAATAAAGCACCAAGTACATTGATGGTGCTTGTGAGTCCTGATGTGAATTTCACATCTTTGCCCATCCTCTTACTTTGCCCTTTCCCCTGGCAGGTCTCAGAATTGGGGTGGGAAGGGGGCCAGCAACTTGGTCCTTCTCCAGACCCTGGCAAGTGGAGCTGCTTCTCAGGGGTGGGGAGCAGAGGTGTAGCTACACCCCGCGGGAGGGGGGCCGTAGCCCTCCATGACACGTCACCTTCAGTGATGGGGTCAGCCTGCCCATTGCTCACAATGGGCTGCTCCCATGGCGCTTGGACTGACATAGAGGTTTCTGGGGCAATTCTTTGTTTCAGTCAGAGGATATGTTGTGGCCTGGCGTGGGTTGCATGTTGGTGGCTTGGCACCATAGGTGTGGGCAGGTCCCGGGCAGTGCTATATAAGCAAGTAATGTGCATACTAACAGTTGTGAGAGCAGAGGCTTGGACCTGCTTTCCACCATGCGTAGGACTGCACTTCAGAGCCAAATGTTTGGACTGGCCAGGAACATCTCTAAGATAGGCATTATACTACTTAAATCCTTTGGAAGTGATAGGGTTCAGAGCAATTCTGGTAGCAGGAGTTACCTTATTCCTCTTACCTCCTACCTTACCTCCTCTGCTTCCTAGTTCTTCAAATTAAACTGAAGTGTCAGAATATGGTTAGCACCTTGCTGATGAACCATAACTGAAACACCATGTCTTGGAGTGGGTTTTTGTAAGCTATGATTTGCAAGTAGGTGCTAAACCAAACTTTGTGATTTCAAGCATACTGGGGTTAGCAAAAACGAGGAAATGGAGGTGGGCACCTGCAGGAGCAGAGGGGGGGGGGAGGAAGAAGAGGAGGTAGCATGCTTATCCAGTACAGTACTAACTTCCACGGAGTTCAATAGCTTTACTCTCTCTCAGGTAGGTGCAGAAAGGATTGTAGTCTTGGCTTTTGGGCTTTTACACATGCAGGGAAGAGGATAGGAGGGGGAGAAGAGCAGCTGCTCAGCACTTTCAGAGAGAAGACAAGAGACATATGGCATTTAGCATCCCTCCCAAATGAATTTGGCTGGCATAGGAGTGAGCCCTGAAGGCTCCCTGTGTTGTGTACCTCCCTGTGACGTACAGATTCCCCCCTCTCATACACTCTCATACAACCTCAGCCACCTAATAGCTACCCCCCTCTTCTCTTTGAAGATGCTGGGCTTTGTGTGCCCCATTGGCCGGCTCCATGTGTGATCATAAGCAGGAACTGGGCTAGAAGCAAGGTGCCAAGATATGCCAAGTGACAAAGCAGATCCCCGACAGCATGGAAGGAAGATGAAGCAAGGCAATGGTTTGCAGGGAGGGGATGATGCAAGGGCAGCAGTTAAGTGTACTTGTCATTTCCTTTTCCTGCATGGGTTCCCTCCAGCTGCAATGACTTTTGCCACCCTCAGAGTCCCCCTGAAGCCTGCCAGCCAGTTTTGCTAAGGCAGCTGGGAAGCTGTCCTCGGTGTGCAATGCTCAGTCTTGCTAGAGCAGCCACCAGTCTTCTCTTCCCTCGCTTTCAAAACAATGTCACCTTCCTTTTGGGGGAAGTATGACTGTACTCCTGACTTCTGCTCTGCTGCTCTACTATTCCACGGGCAAATGGAGGCAAGGGAAGGGGAAGGGGGAGTGGTCAATGAGTCCAGGGCACTGCCTGTGCCCAGCTGTCACTCAAGGCATCTGCTTCAGCTTGCCTCATGTTCAGGCCAACCCTGAAGATACACTAAATCACAAAGCACAGATGTCGGTTTAATTTATTAATTTCTAAACGTTTTTTTATTATTATTTTTGCTTGCAAAGAAGCAGTATTGCTGCCTTGTGAAGATGCAAGCCAAGCAGGTAGGCCAAAGATCAACACAACTCCACATAAAATATGGAATGATATCCTGATCAGGATGTTACAAAAAAGCGCCAGAGGATATGTATCTTTAGCCCATAAAAAACAGTTTATTTGAAAATATTTTACATTTTATTAAAGTGCCCCAGACAGGATATAAGCACTATAAACTTTCCACTGAAAGTGAACATTGCTGGCATTCTGCTCGCTTAAATTATGACTCTTCTAAAGCCTGACTAATTCCTGCACCATTTAGTTTGCTGAGAAAATGGTACGTTGGGTGTTTTGCTGCTCCCAGAGCCAAGGGAAGGCTGTGCAGTTTCAAAATAATTCAGTGATATTTCTGTGAGGATAGAAGGGGGGGGAGTGTAACCCACAAAAGGTTGCACATACACACTTGTATGTGCAATGTCTGTGTGCTTTGATGGCATAAGCCTTTTGTCCCTGTAGCAAGTGTACATGCTTTGTACATGTCAGAACAATTTTGTACATGTCAGAATCAATCTCATATCTAGATCGTAAGGGTGGGAGGGTCATGACAAATAGTGTATGTAAAATAGCTAGGTGTCTAGAATAGTGAGTGTAGAAAACATTGCCTCTCTCTCTCTCTCTCTCTCTCTCTTTCTCACACACACACACACACACACACACACACACACACACACACACACACACACACACACACACACACACTGGAGCTGACAACTACAAAAATCATCTTGAAACCAAGCCTACATGAAGCCATGAACAAAAGTTCATTTTTTAGGTCAGAACGAGTCTTTATCCTCAAATGTATATTGAAAACACTTTGCACCTTTTCTTTAAGTGGCCCTTCCAATTCCTTGATGCACTGTATTACTTTATATTTGTAATCCACATTGGCTGCGCTACATGAAAAGTGGGATTTAGTACATTAATAAATACAGTATCCCTGAAAGCCTGACTACAGTACTGAGCAGGTCTCAGTTCCTGATCACCTGTGTTCAAGCTGCATTTTAACAACTCCACTGTACACTGAAGTATTCAGGTGGATCATTGGTGATCTGTTCCATCTCACATAGGATCTGCCACATATCAAAGCCTTTAAAAGAGGCAGAGTTGCTTGGCTTAGAGCAGTGGGTTCATATTGTCTAAGCTAAGGGCAAGTGATCAGTACATCACCAGCCATTGCCCACTCCCAGATGTATGGGGAAGGGCTGACAAGCGGCAGCCAAATACACCAGTTTGTGTGTGTGTGTGTGTGTGTGTGTGTGTGTGTGTGAGAGAGAGAGAGAGAGAGAGAGAGAGAGAGAGAGAGAGAGAGAGAGAGAGAGAGAGAGAGAGAGAGAGAGAAGAATGAGAGAGGAGGATGAAGGAAATGGAGAGGAGGAGAGAGGATGACAGTTCTCTATATACACTGAAACTGACTTAAGGCAGCAGCCTGTCACCTTCTCCCTTCTGACCAGAGCTTGAGGTCATGTATCACATGTAGCCTTCCTCTTGCAAATGTTCACTGGAGTCCTGTGACTGCCTGGTATCACCAGAGAACAATTGCCTTGACCAAAACCTAGCTCATATCCTGGTCATTGGCCCACTTTGCTCACCTGACTTGGCAGCAGGAAATATGTTAGTCTGTTAATTTCAAACCTGCTTGTCAGAGTTTGGGGGACTAGGCTCCTAAGGATGGGATAAAAGACAGCTTCTCAGGTGTGCTGAGAGAGTGAGATGTGTGGGAGATGCAAGATACAAGTTGGACTTTGCAAGATAACAGCCAACCCAAGATGCAAGCCATGATGCTGGTCAGCTAGGAAAGAGTTAGCAGACAGGACGATCTTTCTCTCTAGATAGAGCCAGGAGGATGCTTGAAGTCAGGGAAGTCTAAATTAGACTCTGTTTTTCTTTAGTTAGAACTTTGCCTCTTGGTCTCAAGTATAGCATTTGATTGTCTGACTGGTTTTCTCCTTGCTCCATTTTAATCCCCAGTAAATCTTCTCCTTTGATTAAAACCAAGTTGCCTTGTGGTTTAACCTATCGAACAGTTGGCTTTCCATATCTAATGCCTTGCTCAGCCTTGCACAGTACCCAGAGAAGGCTTGAGTGTGTGTGTGTCTTTGATTGTATGGGGATGTGCAGATGAGAGTGGGAGAGCAGCAAAGCAAGGAGGTTAGTCATGCTCCCCATCCTTCTTCCTCCTCAGGTAACACAGCTGGGGGGGGGCTTTTTGTTGCAGACAACCCCCCCAGCTGGGTGAAGGGGTAGAAACATGACTCTGATCCTGTGTTTCTGGTAGCAGCTGGAATCTACCCCATAGGTACAGCCAGGGCATGGTTGGATGTATGGTTTTGATGTGATCTCAGGGTGGGAAGAAGCACCAGGTTATTCCATGTTCCAGAGCGGGAACGTCATCCTTCTTGGCTCTAATACAAAGTCACTATCAAAGACCTTTCCTCACAGATAGGATGGACAAGATCAACACTGACAAGTCTTTGCCAGTTGGAAGGTCTACGTGGAAATGGTAAGGAGCATCTAAGAAATAAAGATCATGTGTTTCATATTTGTTAAACTGAAAGGCCAGAGAAGGACACAAGAGGCAAAAAGAGAATTCAGTGCACGTAGAGGCTTTTCGAGCCAACAGGGAGGAGCAGGAAAGTGCTGCTTGGGCCACATTTACAGAGCTGTGCTCAGCAGCAGCTGCAAACATCCCAGCAAACAGGATTACACCATGTGCTCCTTAGCTATGTTGTAGTTCACGCGGGTCAGTCCATTTCCTGGGCCACTCAAGGATAACATCCTGCGGAGACTCCTGAGTCTGTTTCAAGAAACTGGTTCATGGACATGCAGCCAGCTGCCTTCAGCATCCATGAGTTGTCTACTGGGCCTTAGCGAGAAGAGGGTTAAGCTTTTGATTCACCTGATTGCAGTAATTGGACAGGTTACTGAACTGTGAAAGGTCTTGCACCTAACCAAGGCAATCATTTGATCCAATCATTCCTGTGCCTTCTCTGCTTTGGGTTGTAAACCACTCACCAGTGACAGCAAACAATGTGACATTGTGCAATGAGCTTTTCTGTGAAAATTGCGGTGTGCCTGGGTTGACCACATTGCTCATGCACATCTGAACCACAAGTGAGCCTTGCAGACTTTCCCATATATGTGGCAATAAAGCTGAACCCTGCGTTACATGCCACTGAATGAGTCCTGTTTATGCCACATCTTTGTTTTATTTTTCATGGGCTTTTGTGGGATTTTCACCGTCTCCCTCCTTTGATGTAGAAAGGTCATGGCAAGATTGATGTCACCAAAGTCATCAGCAGTTTTATAGCAACCGCAAGTGCAACATTACATTAGGCAGTCTTGGTTCTTTAGGCATTTCCGGCCGTTGGCTTACACCGAAAGATTGCTCATATTAGTGAGAACCAGTATGACATACTGGATAGAGGATTGGACTTGGACTGACAAGACCTAGCTTCAATCCTCAACAAACAGGACGCTTGGTGGCCTTGGTCAAGTTACTGTCTATCTGCCTTGCTGACAAAAAAAGATAAATGGAACAGTTTTGGGGAGCACAACTGTGATGCATACAATTTCTGTGCTGCCTGTGAACCAGGTAGGTCTGCGTGCTCATCCTATGAGATCCAGGTAAGCCAGGACTTACCTGGGATATGAGTGCAAGGTGCTCACATTTGAAGTTCAACTTGATGCAGTGCAGCATACTGGAAATCCAATATTTGTAGCACTTCCAGTGTGTCACAGTGGATGGGCACATCTTCCTCTACAGCCCTAGAAGTCCCAAAAGATATTGCACATGGAGGCCCGATGTGCATTCACGCAGTCACATAGTTTCTCATGCTGTACCAAGGAAAATGTGGAATCTCCAGTCATTTCTCTGAATATTAATTACAAGCCCCAAAGAAATTACGTGGCAAAGGGCTTGATGAATGGCTCGCTGAGATTTTGCAATTAGAATGGGAATTAGCACAACCTAATCTAACTTGATGCAGTGTCACACTCTAGTATTGATATGGGCAGTTCTGTTCAGCCATTTTGAGGAGCTTTATGATAGCTATCTATCTTGCAACTGTAACGTTTCTTGGCTTACATACTAGGTTTCAAAACAGAGGCCACAGATAAGATGATTTATGCATTGAAACAACCTCTAAGTCATCCTAGTTACTGACTAGGTTACAAACTACTTGAATGTTTCAGGACAGCCTTCCAAGCATAATACCTCCTGCTAATGTAAGTGTCAAAAGGGAGTCAGAAATAAAACTTGATCAACAACACCCATAGATACCTATGGAACTACATATAGGTTCTGGTGAGATGAGGTCACTAAGCTAATGTTATAACTTTCAGCATTTGGGACATAACTGGTGATCTCACCAACAGCTGTGGGGTGAGCCAAGAAATAAGACAATCTGGCAGATTTTGGCAGTTCGGGTGGTTCAACCTATAAATTTCCAATTTCGTGGTAATCACAAATAAAAGAAGGGTCACAGGGATGACCATGCAGCTACCCTATGATAACTCTGTTTAACCCTCTAGTTAAAAAGAATCCAGCTGTTCATTGGAACTAGTAAATTATGGGTTGGCTTATTCTGGCCAAAAGAGACAGAATGTAATTTAATTGTTAAGTTTAAATCAAAAACCTCTTCCTATTAATTAATTAATTTCAGGCTCTACACTTCAATTTACTAATAAAGTGCTTATATAGTTCTTAGTCACAGTAGCAAGGTCCATTCAACTCAGTGCAACTTACTCTTGAGTAGCCATGCATAAGATTGTGCTTTAGACCATCTTTCTTTTCTTTTCATTTATTTGGGGTGATCATCGTAGTCATCTTCTTTATGTACTTAAGATCTATCAGTTTCTGTAAATTGTAGTAACATTTTTGTACTTTCTGTAGTAAGAAAATTGTAGTAACTACAAATGACTACTTTCTTTGGATACAAACCTGTGTGATTAATATTGATGACATACAATTTTTTCAGTCACTATCAACTATGACTGGAATGCCAGATCTCAAATGACCAAAAAAACTTAAGTACAGAAAGCCTGCCACCTGGGCCTGTTTACTGTTGTCTATCACCACTCCGTGAGACCTTTCAGCTTTCTTCTTTAAGGAATTTTCTGAAAGGTCCAAAGTACTCAGTATTTTCTGTGCTTCCTAGAATCATTCCCCTCTCCAGTGGCTTCATCCAAAAGTTATCTAGCTTTTTTCCAAGTATTACTTGGTTCATCTAATTTATTTAGTGCAATGATTTTACAGAAAAGAACCAAAGATAAATCTTGTTTGTGGCCAGACTAAAATGATTACAGCTAGGTCTTGTTTACAGAAGATGGAGATCGGCTGCAGCCTTTTGGACATTGTTTAAACATCTCTTTTTAACCACTTGCTTTTCTCCTCTGGTTTGCTGATCTTGTAAAATAACTGAGTGGTAAAAGTCACTGGTTGCAACACTGTATGTGTGTGGGTGCACGTATAGGACAGAAAGAGCATCTTAATATTTATCTTAAACACAACATTGAGCCCTATCCTATGAACTGGTGCATGGAAGAATGGCTTTTTTGGGCCCAATCCTATAGGCCAGTGGTTCCCAAACTTTTTTTTACCAGTGGCCTTGACCTACTGGGCAACTGGCTGCGGCTCCCCATTAGAGCTGCAATCCTATGCATTGTATAGGGTGGTGGGTTTTTCATGAGGATCCTGCGGCTCCCCTGGCTGGTTTCTGCGGCTCCCTAGGGAGCCAAAGCTCAGAGTTTGGGAACCACTGCTATAGGCTGTTTATACTGCCAGAATGAGTGTTCTGGTGACATACCGAGGAGGCCCATAGGCCCCCAGGCTCGCTTACATCTGGGGAAGGGGTGGCCTAGCAGCCCCAGGGGAGCCCACAATGGGGTCACGATGTGGCGGCCGACCCTTTAGCCCGGCCGTGCATAGTTACACAGGATTGCGCCATTAAAGTGGTTTTCAGATAAGATGTTGGACCTAAAAGCAGAACCTCAGACCCCAAAATCAAAATGGCAGAACATTTGGCAAGACCCTGCTTCTCACCACACTACAATGGATTCTGTGCATAGCACGGCCAGATTAGTGTTTAAAAAGCAAAAACGCCAGAGCAGCTCTTGATTTGTGGAACTAAAGGTTTCTGAAATAAGATACAGTATATATTCTCTGGAGTTTCACATTCCCATATATAGGTCAATCAATGAAAAGGCAGGGCATTTAGCAGCTATATAGAGCCATAGTGCCTTAATTTTTTTTAGAGGTTTCAGTGTTTAATTAGCCTTGTACTGTATAATCTTCTCAATTTAGGAATAAACTGCTGCTTCTATGCCTCTGTGCCCTCTTCCCCTGCTGCTTGAATAAGAACCAGGTTTGTTATTCAGAATTTTTTTTACTCTGAACACACGTTTAAGCAAGGCTGCTTCCCTGCCCATTTCAGACTGTCATTCTTTTGGAGCAAACTGTTTGACCATTACAAACAGTGAATATAATCAGGGGTGTGGTTCTTTTTCCCACCAGTTAATGGATTGGGGGGGGGGGTTTATGGCATAAAAGCAGGCTGTTTGGTGTTTTTTTTTCCTCCTTCAGACTTGGTAGATGCTGGTAAGAAGATGATATAAAGAGGTTGGGTTTTCTCAGAGGCTGTACTGTACAGTAATTTTTCATTTTCCCAAGTTGTACACACACCTGGGCAAACTTCGATGAAGCTGAATGAAACTGACAACCTTTTTTGTGATCAATTTAGCAGTAGAATTAAGCATCTGGACCCAAAATTGGATAATATGGATTTTGCCTGTTAGGATCTTTGGCCTAAGTCCAAGATAAAGTGTAATTAAAGAATGATTACACCAAGTTAATTATGATTAGTCTACTTACGATGTTAACATAGCTCCATTCCAAGTAGCTCCATTTAGTTCAGTGTACTCTGGCCTGGATATAAGCTTCTGGATCTTGTAATTCTCACATCAGAGAAGAGGGGAGCAATATAAGGTCTCTGAATTCTTCTCCAACTTAGATTAAAATCCAAGCATCCAGTCTACAAATGCCATTCTTCCTGCAAGCCCACCTAGGCTCTCAATCCTCAAAGTCCCTTGTCCTAAACAACATTCATCTGGCCAGAGCAGCAGAAGTAGTGGTAGTGGCCTAGCATGGGAAGTTGAAAGGCAGAAGATCTTTCTGATCTCTCCCTTCCTTCCTTCTCCTGTGAACTGATACTGCACTAGAAGGAAAAGTCCTAGTGGACCTTAGGAAATGTAGGGCTTGAGATAGGTGAGTGGGAAGGAGGCAGCAGTGATTTCTAAAGCCAGATTGGCTTGGAAAATAAGACGGGCTATTTCCTTTTTTTTTTTTAAGTAGCTCATCTTATTTTCTAAGTCAACCCAACATGAGCCATGGAATCCACCCATCATCTGAAAATGGAGTAATTTTGCATATTCATTGCTGAAATGTTGTGAGGCTTCATGTTGTTGCTGAAAACAGCTTTGGATGGCTGTGAGTTAGCTCAGAGGCCCCGAAAGGAATTACAAAACATAGTCTTAAGAGAGAAGAGAGAACTGCATAGAATCTTTTATTCCATTTTGAAATATTAGCATGGCCATGGGTCCCAGCAATAAGCAGATTGGAATTAGATTAGCTGGAACAACGTACAGAATGTTAGAAGCCCTTTTATATCTTCATTCAATGCATATGCAAAAAGACAGGATACAAGTCAAATTTCAGCAGGAATTACATCACAAGCTTGCCTACGTGCTTTCAGAAACAAAGAGAGAATGAAAGGAAGTCAAGCCTTTCTCCCCTTCAGTGGGAAAAAGGGGGCCTCTTTACAACTTGCATGTAGGTCTGTGTGATGTTCCTGAAGCAGCTTTTCCCATAGCAAAACTGATTCCTTATCTCCATAGCCCACTCCTTCCTGGGCTCTTTGTCCCCCAAATAACAGGAAAAGGGGGAGTCAAGAAGGTGCTGAGGTAGCTAGAAAGGATGAGAGTGGGAACTTACAAAATCCCATAGCCCATATAGTTCAGGGTTCAGGCTTTGTGTCAAGATGGTGAACGGCCTAGCTTTTTGAACCGAAGCCTGTGAAAAGAAAAGGGGAAAAGTATCCACTTTAAATTTGGATGGGAACAATGTGATAACTCCAAGGCCCAGTTACTCTCACCAATGTCTGACATGTATGAACTGTTAAGAAGGCAGGTGCATTGGTATGAGTGCTTCAAATTAAATGTATTTCTTAACAACATCAGAAATGCTACTGCGTTGAGTTCTAAAAGTCAGCTGTGCAGCTGGTCAGAAAATGATTGGAGCTCATCAGTTTGAAGACAAATATAGCTCTACCACTGATAACTGATAGTTCATCCCAGCTGAGGATGTAGCCCTAATTGCTAAAAGAAATGAATTAAGAAATGCTAGGTACACACTACTAAATCCGCTTGTGGCACAATCCTATCCTTGTGCAGCACCGGCCCGGAGCTAGCTGACACAAACGGGTTTATGTGTGTATGTGTGTGTTTTCCAAGTACCTCATGGTGTGTGTGTAAGTGTGTGTGTATGTGTGTGTGAGAGAGAAATGGAGCAGGGTGGTTGAGGGACTTTAAGTCTTTGAATGCCATGGTTTCACTTCCAATTGTGCCTGCTGATGCTTATCATCATCATCATCATCATCATCATCACACACACACACACACACACACAGAGAGAGAGAGAGAGAGAGAGAGAGAGAGAGAGAGAGAGGCTTTGAAGCAATTGCCCTTGATCAACACAGGCAGCATTCTGTTGTATGCAGAGGCTCAACCTTAGAGTACACAGCATTAGATTGGCAGAATCAGTGGCTTGACTCAGCAGCCTTGTATGTTTGGCTGGATTAATGGAACTCTGCAGCTCTATGCAGCTGGAGATGCTCCATGTTTACAGGACACCTGTCAACCTGCCAAAGAGCCCTGTGCCTGCTGCCACCATCCTCTGTAATCCCACCCCCTGCTCTTCCAGTAGAGGGCATTTGTGTGCAGTGACATCCTCATTGGGAGAGCGGGAGGGGGGTTGGAGGAAGGCTTTGAAGTGCTCCTAGTGTTCTGTCAGCACAGAGAGACTCCATGCTTACAGACAGGGTCCACGAGAGAGGGCTAAAGGGGGTAAATTGTACCTAGACCCAGGGTCAAAAGGGGGACCTGGGAGCCAAAGGAGGGGACCTGGAAATTTCCTGGGATCTCAGCTGGCTTCATGGAGAGTGAAAGATGGAGGCTGGGCCAACTGGGAGGCCAGGTCTACCAGCCAGGTAGACCTGGGTTCCACATTGGGAAGCCTGGTAGACCTGGGCTCCAGAGACATTTTCAGCTGTTGATACCCCCCTGCCTTGTTTTGCCCCCTCCCCCTTTGAGAGGGGTCCCCCCAAACTTTGTTACCCCCTGATAAAAGAAGTCCTGTTTACAGAACATTTAAAGGATGCATTCATGGTTTCTACAATTGTGCAGCTTAGAGCTGACCCATCCATGATGTGGATGGTACAGCTATGTTTAGTACGGGGGATGGGGCAGGGGCAGATTCAGGGTGGCCTTCTTCACCCCAAGCCTACTACCACCACCACCCTCCAGCCCACCGCAGATGTGAACCACATTGCTCCATTTGCCGCTTGCTGTTGGATCATCTGCTTCCCTACTTTTTATCCTAGTGCAGAGTTTACAGGAGGGAACAATGCACTCCATCCTCATCTGGTCCTTTCCTGTTTTCAGAAAAGAACCAAGCAGTGGAAAGAGCATGGTGAGGGGTAAGAGGCTTTTTTTTGAAGGGGGTTGTGCACACAAGCGCACATGTCCTGGATGTCAGGGTGGCCTCAGGCAGTGGTCCTAGTTGGGCTGTCCCTGGTGCAGCAACATCTCTTAACTTCAAAATCCTGGTAGCACTTCCAGCATTTACTGCCGGTGTTGCAGCAGAATTCAGGTGTCATATTAATGGAGCAATGGAAAGCAAGCATAATAGGGCTGTTTATGCAGCATTGGCAACATCCGCATTCCCCCAACCAGGTTGATTTGGGATTGGATCTCAGTTGAGATCATTTCCAGAAGGCAGGTTTTGTGGTTTGGAACCTCCCATGGTACCTACTCTGCCTGCCAAAATCCTCAGCTATTACGGGCCACAACTACTATCCTTAAATCTCAACCACTGTTCATCAAAGCCGCCATCACATTTCAGTACTGCCATATATGTTGACATGTCCATCCACATGCAATTGCATACATCATCATCATCATCATCATCATCATCATCATCATATCAATAGTGATGTGATTGTTATGGTGGGCAGCAATGCTGGCAACAGAGCGGCAGGGACAGTCCACAGAGGGAACAAAAGCAGAAGGCATAAGAGACCATGCACACTTCAGTGGATGAGCTCCGTACCATCGAAATCTAGGAATCAGGTTCATTTAGAATCAATACATATCTCATCAATTCCAGCTGCTAATGCCTTCACAGGCCTTCAGTATGCAATACCCCTTAGGCAACATGTTCGTCTTGTGGGTTCAATCCAGAAACCATTAAAATCCCTGCGAGTTTTGCCATTAATTTCAAGGGGATGTTTGTATTTAAAAGGGACTTGGCTATATTTGGGATAACTGTGTTTCCATATTTTTTTTATTACTCCTTCCAAAGATTTAGAAGAAGTAAATGAGAGCAAAGAAAGAAACCTTTGTACCCAGCTGCTAAGACAACTCAGGATATTTTCCCCTTTTTTTCTCTTCTTTTTTTTTTTAAAGGAGGAGAGTCTGAGTGCAGAAGTTCACAGCTAACATATGCCAGCTCCACTTTTCCTCCACCAGACATTCCCAAACACACAAGGACTCCCTTTTCAAAGTCAGTCATCTGGCCCATAAATTTGCAACGTATGTTAATTTAAGAAAACAAATGACCAGCTCCCATCTTTCCTCCATGATATTTTGAAATGGGAAAGAATTAAGCAAGCAATTAAAAGAGAGAGAAAATAATAATAATAACCCATCCTGCTCCCTTCCTTTGGCTGGGAGGGGGTGGGACCAATTCCAGGCCAGCCCTAAAGCTTCAACCTTCTGGTATGTTCAGTCTCTCTGGAAGTTAAATTTGTACCATTACAGGATTTGAAATCATCCCTTAGCAAACATGTCACAGTAGGAGTGGGGACTGGAAATTAAACATATCCTGGAGTTTCTTCATTTTTCACATCCTCACTAACCATTGCAACCTCTATATATAGACCGGAAGATTATATAGTGAAGGAGATGCAGGCTTGTTCGCTTTTTTTAAGCTTCCCTTGAGGTTTTTTTTTTCTTTTTGTCTTTCAACCATGTAGGGTTACTAAATGCAACAGAGCAGAGGCCAAGGGTTTCTGTCCCTTTACTGGTCATGTTCTAGAACAGAGCATTTGAGAAGATGCAAATGTTCTTGCCTGAATCACATCTGAAGCATATCAATCTTCACTCTAGAACTCTGGAGAGCTGTAGCTTCATCTGGGGACCAGAATAACAACACAATCCTCTCTAAACATAGAGTGGCGGAATGTGCCATAAAGCACGTTTGTGACAACTCTAGAGTAAGGGCCACCGGTGCGGAGGCTGGTAGCCCTCACTCCACCGCCCTCCGCACCCAGCACCCACCGGTGGAGATAAGTCCTGCACTGGTTGGTGCAGGGGTAGGGGAAGGGAAGAACGGGGCAGCCTGGGGGGTGGCCCTTGGCCAGCCCAGGCTGGAGAGGGCGGGGATACTGGCAGTGAGCTTGGCCAATATCCTCAGCCCATTCCCAGGCCTGGCTGGCCTTACTCCCCCACCTCGGATATACGCTTCAGAGCTGGCATATGTCCGAGGAGGCCCATAGGGTCCCGTCCAGCTTGCACCTAGGGAAAGGGGCTAACATTTAAGCTGGCTGCTGCATCTTACACAGGATTGCGCTGTAAGTCAGAAGGTGAAGTTATTGTTGCCTTCATCTTTAGTTATAAGTAAGAACATGGGAGAGCGGGGGTGAGTCCTGGCAGCACTGGCATCTGCCAGGATCCTAACCCAGTTCCTTCCCCTGTTCCTTCTCCCTTACTCTCCTTGGTTCTGTGCCAGCAAAATAGCTGGTGCAGATCAGAGGAGATCCATTGGGGTAACAGAGACTTACCCCATGGTAAGGGAATGAAATTTCCCTTACTTTGAGGAATTTCCAGACTTCTCCCCTGATGGATGCAGTGTGTGCTGTGCTGGCACAGCTGCATCAGCAGGTGTTGAGGTTTAGTTAGGATTGGGCTGTCAGTTCCTTTGCTTTGCTTCCCTCTCCTAGATCCTGCCAGACTACTGCCTAGTACTTGCTGGGTATGTTGACTGACTTCTCCATCACTCCACTTCTACTCTTGGACTTTTCTCCCCAAAATGGAGACTTGCAGGAATGCAACTACCTAAGCCTGTGACACACCAAACACGTCCCGCGTTCATCTCGTGTGTGTCGTGTGCATCTCGTCTGGTGCATTCTCTGAGCGCCCCACATGCCGCTATGAACCCCAGGCCCACCAACGAAAACCGCACAGAGAAGGGAAGATGCCCCCCTCTCTCTCCTTCTCTCTCTTTTAGCCAACCATAATCGAGACTCTTCAGACTCAATTCTGATTGGCTACCGCGTTTGTTCCGCGTCCTGCCCCCAGAGTTCCAAATACGGGCTCTGATTGGCTGAACATGATGCACGCTGGCAAAAATAGAGCATGGGGCTATGGAAGCGTGAACCGGAATGTGCCTCCTGGCAGCTCCCGGTGCCCCTGTGCGTTCTGGCTGGAGGCCAGACACACCAGACGGATGCGGGCACCACCGGATGCACCGGACGTGGACATCCTTAGTGTGTCACAGGCTTAACCCTGCAGCTATGGCCTCACAGCAACAAAACTGCCCCAGCAGAATGGATAGGTAACCTTGGCCATTGGCCCTGCTATACTATTTTCTGTGTCTTTTGTGCAGCAAATTAGTAACATGCTAAGTGCTCCTTTCCCTTCCTCTTTTCTTTCAAGTGCACGTCTGTGATGAGAGTCTAGGATGCTTCTTTAGTCTATTTTTCACAAAGTTACAGTAGAGACCCAGAGATTAGCCCCAAGCCTCTTTGAAGGTAGCCTTAACCATCGCAGCACTGTCCACACCTTCTTGTTTTAAAGACAGCTTCTTCTGGCAGAGAGGCCTTCTCTGTGAGCACCTGCAAGGACTGGATAAGAGTGAGTGAGTGAAGTGCTTTTGGCCAGTCAAGAGACTCACACACTGCTAGTAGTCACTGTTCCAGGCTACAGTCAATCCCAGCCCCAGAATGCCCTCTCTAGCATTCTGCCCTCCCGAATCATTTCACCTCGTACACTATAACTTATCTTTCTCCCCTTCCTTGAGCCCTTGGTTAATTTCTCCCATTTCCCTTGATGCTAACATCTTCCCCTCATCTCTTTTTCCCCTCCTTCTTTTTGCATTTCCACACTCCCTCCTCCCTTGCAAGTTAAGGCCTCATGTGGTCCCACTCTTCCTAGCAACGAATGGCGCTTAGGTTTCAGCTGCATGTTGTAGACATAGGTTCTTTGATATCACTGCTTGCTTGCATTTCATTCCCCTTCCTCTTCAACATCCACTGTGAAGTATGCACATGCCCCAGATCATTTCCCAGAATTCTCTCCAAAACGCAGGGATTCCTCAGCAGACAACATCAATATGGCAAAGGTTCCTTGAACGGAGAACATTTGAAAACCACCGGGGGAATGGGCAGCCTGATCATATGCATGTACTTTCCTTGCCACATTGTGATGTGGCATGACAACACTCACAGCCTCAGATTTGTATGAGATCATTTGTTGACAGTTAGGACAGGATGGGGCATAGAAACACTGAAGAAGCATGTTCAAACAGATTCAGCACTGTAACCAGGTCGCAACTGAAAAGAGCAGCTCAAGTTGCTGTACATGTCCACAATGACACCCTTGCTTCATCTGTGCGTCCATTTACTCTTCACTGAAAGTGAAGATTCAGCTAATGCCTGTTGTGCCTGTGGACACATAACTGATTGCCCATTTAGGTATCTCCTCCTTGAGCAGCTCCAAGTTTCTCATCTTGCTTAACCTACCCCTTTTGAACCTATTGGTGAGCAGTTGTAGAGGAGTTTGTTTACACTGTTAAACAATTATCACTTCATTTTAGCTCCCAGAGGCAGTAAGGAAGTTCAATATTTACTTTAGAATCAGATAACACTCTTTTGAATAGTGCTGCAAGCTTTAATTGAGTTAATAAGCATTAATCTCACTGATTAAAATCTCTCTTCTGCCCAGGTTCCCAGCTCCTTCCCTCCCTCTCTGTCCCAAATCTGATGAAAAAGAAACTCACAGATGACTTTGCCTTCCAATTTGTATCCAATACTAGTAAGATATTTTGCCTTTGGAGTGAAATTACTATAATTTCCCCCTCTAATAATAATAACAACCATAGGCTCAGTTACAAAAATATTAATGGGTTGAACAGCCATAGTGTTTTCTAATTATTATTTTTTTAACTAAAAAGTAACAGCTACCTAAGAAGCACTTTCAGTCTGATGCTCATTTCAAACAGTTATCTGATGATCACAAGTGTGTATATATACAAAATGGTACACACACACACACACACACACACACACACACACTTAAGTTTCACATATGCATATAGAGTCACTTGATTCCTCATCAGTATTTGTTAACAGTGGCATCGCTCTAGGTGGGGCGGAACGCTAAGTTCCGCACCACGCTGACCCTCGGTTACTCTCCGGCATGAGGTGGCCCCGCCCCCTTGCCTTCAGAGCCATTCAGTGCGGCAAAGGCAACGCACAGGAGCGTTCCCTTCGCCACACTGAATGGCTCTGAAGGCAAGGGGCAGGGCCACCTTGTGCCGGAGAGCAACGGAGGGTCAGCGTGGTGCGGAACTTAGCGTTCCGCCCCACCTAGAGCAAC
The DNA here is from genome assembly GCA_026170595.1 of Plestiodon gilberti rubricaudatus. Classification (NCBI taxonomy): domain Eukaryota; kingdom Metazoa; phylum Chordata; class Lepidosauria; order Squamata; family Scincidae; genus Plestiodon; species Plestiodon gilberti. The sequence goes on from JANXHW010000001.1 coordinate 207,326,096, forward strand.
GCCACTGTTTGTTAACACTCAGTGACTCACAGCTGGCCCTTTTCTGTTGTTCAGTATCTCTGGATAATTAACATACATAGGGGGATGGGACCTGGTGACACCCTCAGAGAGGGGGTGGTGACACCACTAGTGTCCAAAATTGTGGAATCCTTTTGGGAAATTTGTATTTAGGAATAATACCACAACATGATACCTCATTGGAAAAGTAATGCAGAATGTAATGAAACAAACCATGTTGAATTATCTGTATTCTATCAAAGGTTATGGCCAAATAACCGGAAACAGAAAATACAACTGCCTTATGTAACAAAAAGTGGATTTCCTTAACCCAAAACAGACCAATGAGACTGATTTGTTCCAAGAGCTGAGTTGGTTACTGATTTTTGGGGGGTGACCTGTACTGTTATATATTAAAATAAGGTTAATGGGGGTGACACCATGAGTTACCGGACTCGGTGACACCAACCCTAGTGACACTACTGACCAGGAATAATTTGTAGAAATACATGGCATCTTTTGTAAAACGCAGCTCAGCCCAACCTTGTTTCTCCCTATTCACCTCTGGGATCCATTATGGGGGTGACACACTGAGATCTCACATCGGATGACGCAAACCTTAGTGACGCCTCTGTTTAGGCTGCAAACATACGTTTAGGCTGTGTGTATAATATTGTCATTTAAAGGTGTAATTTTGATTCTGCAGGAGGTGGGGCAATGACGCAGGGGGCGGGGCAATGATGCATTGCCCCGTCCACTGCATGGGAGTGACACTGCACACCAGGTGGCACAAACCCTTGTTGATACCCCTGCTCTAGCCCATCACTCTCTCTTCTCCACACTTTTTCTTCCACTCCACCCCCCTCTTCTTTTTATAATCCAGGGGGTGGGGGGAGGAGGAACAGTGCAGGTGAGTGAGGAGCCAGAAATGGATGCCCTCCCCCCCCCCTAGTCTACTGCCTGCTGCAACTGCTTCAGTTGACTTCATGGATGGGCCCCAGCCCCACTCAAGGTATTTATTTCCCTTACAAGGCCAGTGTTCCCATGCAGGTATTGTTTAGTTTAAAAAATCCAACAACCTTGAGTCAATAAAATGAGTCACTCCCTTTCAAAAAGACCACTTTAGGAGACGGCAGCCTTTAAATTTTTTCTCCCTTAACAAACTCATTAAGCTTGAGCCCTGGCCTTCCCGATAAGGAACTGAAAGAGAAAATATGTGTAATATTACATCAGCGAACAGATGGCATGCAGCGACTATTGGCTGTGTGCTGGAAAAAAAAAGAGGCTGGCCATTTTGAATGGAAAATGTCCCGACAAAAAGGAATGCATTCATTTTATTACAAGTCAGTGTTTATGGCATTCCTTTCCCAGGACTGCTTCTGTGATCTTCATTTTTTTACATTATTCAAAATAGAAAAGAGTAGGTCTAAGGAAATGTGCGCGTTATATGTGACATTTTCAATGCGTGCCAAGAACAGCTGTAATCTCCAGGCGGAACCATTGCATTTCTGAACTTGTTTTTGTAGCATGCTGATTCCAAGAGATGCTTTACATCTACAAAATATATGTGCTTACAAATAACTCCCTCGCTACATCTCATGTAGTCCTATTCCATTGCCTTATTTCCTGATGATCAGTTGAGAGTAGCTATCTCTTTGATAGACACTGAAGGAAGGGGGAGAATCTCTTTATATATGTGAAACAGAGCACCATGCATGTTGTGTCTCCTTGTGTGTGTGTGTGTGTGTGTGTGTGTGTGTGTGTGTGTGTGTGTGTGTTGAACTGGAGTGTTTAGTCAGGCTTGGGTGCTTTAACTGCTGTGCCACCAGTGCTCTTGTCTCCCTGCAAGTGTGGCAGACTGAATGCTGTGGTTCAAGGTCACCATTAGATGGAACATTGTCATCTGACTGCAAGGGCCAATCTGATCCTCCAACTGCCCAGTCCTATCCCCACTAATGGCACCGATGCAGCCACGCTGATGGAGCGCATGTTGCATTCAATTGGGGGGGGGGAATCAGTCAGCAGGAGGTAAGTAAAAACATTTAAAATATTTTTTACTCCCCCCCCCCGATAGGCTTACCCAATCGCCCAGCCATTGGTCCCAGAACCTGATGATGGCCTTGATCTTAACCCCTACTGTGACCTGACAATGTGGCAAGATGTTATCAGGCTTACATTTGGTTTGATATTTGGGACAGCTTTTATGCAACTGTGCATGTGCTATTCTGCCTTAAAGGGCTTGGGTCTCTATGATCGCTATGTCTCTGGTAGCCATGTGATTTTTTATTATTTAAATGTATGTAAATTGATAATTGCTCACTAAGGGAGGCATCAGGGATTGGCCAGGTTGGGCAGTGGCTGAGGGGCCTCTCCCATCAGAAGGCCCAGATGGCCAGGCTGACTACTGAAACCTCAGTTACAGCGCAATCCTATCCAACTTACACCACCTATGTAAGTGGGGGAGGGCAGGGCAGGAGGCTTTGGAGGGGAGATTTAAATCCTCTTTGAATCCCCTTTTGGAGGGGATTTGAATCCCCTTTTCATTCTGGGGCCTCCCATTTTCGCTGCGCCGCTGGTTACAATGGTGCCGTAAGTAGGATCGGATTGCGCTGTAGTAATAGTGATAGTGGTAGCACCCAACGAGCCATCAGAAAGTGGGCAGGGATGCCAAAGGAACTTTGCTCAAGGGTCCCCAGAAACCTGGCACGATAGCTCAATAAGGTGAGTTTACGTGTTCAATGTGTGTGGCTGGTTTCTAGTAATCAAGGGTAGGCTTACCAGATCTCCAACCGGGACAGAGTGCTAGACCTTTAGGAGAAAGAATGTAGGCAGGTGTAGCTTGTTAAACCTTAGAGCACAATCCTAGGCATGTCTACTCAGAAGCAAGCCCCATTGTATTCAGTGGGGCTTGCTTCTGAGTAGACATGCCTAGGATTGTGCTCTAAGGTTTAACAAACTACACCTGCCCACATTCCTTCTCCTAAAGGTCTAGCACTCTGTCCCGGTTGGAGATCTGGTAAGCCTAATCAAGGGTCTTCTTGGGTGATGTGTACCAAACTTTTGTGAAAAGCTCTTCAACCATGTTGATGTCCCGCAATGAATGCATGAGGCCCATATGTCTTTATACATGTGACTATCTTGTTTATTTTTTGCCCAAGAGCTGTATCTCAGGCAGTTCGCTTCTCCCAAGCTTTCCCTTTCTGCTTTCTTCCAGTGTTGAAGTCTTCTTAATTTGGCAGCAAGAAGATCTGTTGGGAGAGCTGTTATCTTTTGGATATAACTTCACTTGGAAAAGCCTCAGAGCAATAGGAATAAACAGCAGTGAACTTCAGCAAATTGCCTTAAGCTCTCCAACTCACTGTGGTTTGATTCTGTGCCGGGCATACCATGGCTTGGCCTCAAATTAATCTACTGAAAAGTTTAAGATTTTTCTTTCCTTCTGTAGCTTTCTCTGCTCAGCCTCCACTTTATGATCCAGGCTCTCCTTCGGTGATAACCATAAATAATACAGAGATAGTAACAATTGGAAGCAACAACAGCTTGTTTTTAGGTACAGGCTTTGTACTGCCAATTTCTTTCTTGGGTTGGTATAGATAGGTGAATACCAGACCCTGTCTTTCAAAGGCCCAGCAGCCAGTATCTTGTCCGCAGTTCATAATTCATGTGTTTTTGATCTGCTGCTTGCTCCTGCCAAGATAATGTCATTTTGCAAGAATGGAAAAAGACAGTGAAGGTGATAGGGGCTGGATTAGATGAATGATATTTAAAAGAAAGTGTAAAATCAAGATAACTCTTTCCTGAAAAAAAATGTTCCTTCTTTAAAAAAAAAACAGTGTTCCCAAAAGAATGGCATTAGGGTAGCTCTCATCTCAGCTGCAGAAAATTTGTGAAAACATAATAGTTTTCTAACACAATAATAGAAATCAATGCAAGATGTTATGAGGAATGACCCATTGATTACATAAATTTCAGCAGAATTTGACTGTTGAAGTAAAACTTTTACAGGGTGTAATGTCACCAGCCTACCTTTGGTTGGTGAATTTCCTGTATCCAGCCAAGTTCTTTGATTCATTGATCTTTGCTCCAGCAACTTGTACTCTTTAGGTTCAGGCATTCTCTTTGGCTAACATCTGACTGTAAGAACCTACAGGTGGGTCACTCACTCTCTCCTTACAGGGCTGGAGCCAGTGTTCCTTGCTAGGAGTGGGGGCAGCCGCATTTCTTGGTGGGGCTTCATTGGGAGCCAGGAAAGAAGAAGCAGTGGTGGCTGTGATTGGCACATGGCAGGCCAGAGACCTCACAAATCTGGATAAGGTGGGCTGGCAGGGTGGTGGGAGGTCATCCTCTCTGAACACGCTGCCTGAGGTGACCATTTTGCAAGCCTCATCAGCAGGTGCAACACCTGCCATAGATTTTTTTTTTCTGTAGCTGACCCTGTTCACAACACAAGCTCTCTCATTTTTTTTTAAATGGTAGTTGGCATGTCACAAATTAAAAAGCCAATTTTCCCCATAAAATCTTAGGTAGGACAAAGCAGTGCTTTAAGTGGGAGGGGGTGCATCTGCTGGTCCCACCCTGGCTGTAGCCCGGTCCCCCTGGTTGATCAAGGTGCATTTGCTCCTCTATATAAGTGATTTAGTGGCACATTTTGAAATGCAAGAGCTCTTCACGTTGCCCTCCTCCAGACACATCACAGCTCCGTAGCCATGTCCCCATCGCCACACCCCCGACACCCCCAACAATATTTTTAAAAAATCAACTTTAACATTTAAAAAACAGAGATCCTTATAGTTAATTGACATCATCAGTATGTTCCTAGATATCATCAGCCCATATACAGTATACAGTACTGTACACTCTTATCCAGCCAGCCAGCCAGCCAGCCTCCATCACACCAGAGACTATCAGCGCAATCCTATCCAACGTACACCACCAGTGTAACCGGTGGTGCAACGAGAATGGGAGGCCCCAGAATGGAAAGGGGATTTAAATCTCCCCTCCCTTCCAAAGCCTCCCACTGGTTACACTGGTGGGGGAAAGTTGGATAGGATTGTGCTGCTGTCAATCCATGTACTGTACATGAACTGAACCATAAAAATGGAAGCTGCTCTTGCTGCCTGATAAGGACCAAGAACTAAGACTGCAAGGTGGTGTGGAGGGAGTGGGTCCATCAGGCAGGCATTGATTTGGCTGGGGGGGGGGCAGTGAGCAAGCAATCACACGGCCATGTTCTTTTTCACCCTACTCCTTGCTCTTCAACAGTGTCCACATGTTCAATCTGAATAAAGGGGAGGAGTGAATAAAAGAGGAGAGAAGATGAGGTGGTGCAAGAAGGGGAAAGGAGCGCCTTGGAGTGGATGGAGATTGAGCTCCTTGATTCCCAATCTGCCAATGGCAGTGAGAAAGAAAGCACAGCAGGGGCAAGTGGAGGGAAAGGGAAGAGGAGAAGGACAAGGGGGGCTCTGGAACCTTGAAGTCTTTTATGCCATTCTTAATTTGCATAATTAAAGCCGCAATGGTTGTTGCTGCATTTATTTTTGCAGCAGAACTTGACCAAGCTGGGGTTATTTTTAATAGTTTCTGTCCCTCATGTAATTCTTGTGCTCCTCACCCTGCCAGAATGGTATCACTTCTGCATCTTTTTTAGATTGTAATCCCTTTGGGGACAGAGAACCATCTGTTGTTTTATTTTGCTATGTAAATTGTAAATTGCTTTGTGAAGTACTTTTGTTGAAAACTGGTATATAAATATTGTTAATAATAATATATACCATGTACAGGTTTTTTTTTTTAAAAAAAAGCTCAATTACCAGATCTCACTATTCCCTTATTAAAAGATCTAAAGGTCAATTTTTGTTTGTTCGTTTTGTCACAGCATTAAACAGGGAATTCTTTCCTCCCAATTATGCATGTGGATTCCATCACCCTCATTGAGACTCAGATAGAAATACTCCCAACAGCTATTGCATCATTTTAAGAAGCTATATGACTTATTGCAACCAAAAGGAAGGAATGTCGACCTGTGACAGGTCATGGCTGCTATTGTTTGTTTCAAGTCCCTTCCACCCCAGTCCGTTGATATGATGATGTTTCATGATTTTGGTTCTTAATTTTTTCTTTAATGTGATTGTTGAATACCATGCAAATGAGAAATGAGTCTGCATAAATACCTGGTGCAAACCAGAGAGCTGAGCCAATTTCACCAGTTCTTGGCAACCAGTTAAAAACCACAGCAAGGAAACATTCATGTTGGATCTGATCATATGCTGTTGCCGTTCTATTGATTTCAGAAAGTCGTTGGAGCAATTGCAGCGACAAGAGCTGGAATTCCTTCCTTCCCACTGATTTTAATAAGTTTTCTCAACATTTGCCCGAACAGACGAACATCAGCTGTTGCAAACCTTTTGCTACTTCTGTCACCCAGACAGACTCTCCACACTTCCTGGTTGTGCTTCTTCAATTAGCACCCCATTAAGCAGCACACCTGCAAGACCTTCGGAGCGCCGTTGGATTTTGCACCAACTCTCCTGGGAAGGCATTTCTAGACAGCTATGTCTGAGTCCAGTAGTTACATTTCATTCCCCTAATTGCCTGCATTTCCATTCAATTTACTTTGCTGTTATTGCTCCTGTTGTTTAATTAAAGAAGAAAACCAGACATCCCCATTCAGGTTCTGGATCCAGAGCAGAACAAACCCCTCTGAAGAATGTGTGTGTGTGTGTGTGTGTGTGTGTGTGTGTGTGTGTGTGTGTGTGAGAGAGAGAGAGAGAGAGAGAGAGAGAGAGAGAGAGAGAACTGGGTTGTGTCTGTCCTGCAGTCAGGTCCAGATTATGCAACAGGTGCAGTTTTGTATTGAATAATGCAATACTGTAAAGCAAACATGGGCAACTTGTTCAGTGCCGTAGGGCCCCACCAGAAATACCTCACAGCTCATTTATATGCCGGCTGCACATGACGAAGAAGTGGAAAGCTTGGTTAATAAACAAAACAAAAAACCCTCATAGGAGAAGTACGCAACCGGTTACAAAGGACTATAGCCGACATTTGGCACTTCATTTGTGTGGACATATTTACTCTATCACACTTTTTTTCCTACCCCTCTTTTGGGAGATCAGACTAGCATACATGGAAGCTTACCATACTGTATCCTTGCAACAGCTCTGTAAGGTAGTCTAGGTTGAGGGGGAGTCATTAGCCCAGTTCAGCAGCTCTGGGTGCACAGAAGCTACACCTGTAGAAGTGTGTGGCACTGACGTAGGCTCTCCCTGTGAGATTGGAGACCCTGCTTTTTGCAAGGCCCCTCTTTTTGTGTACAGAGCTGCACACAATTGTCCATGCATGGGTTCTGTGCACACAGAGCAGATGAACTGGAGGTCAGAGATGGGGGACACTGAGCCCAAAGATTTGAATGAATGGATAGGCTATATCACATGATGAAAGCGATACGGCACAGATACGGACTGCATCGATCTCCATCATTTTATAAATGAAAAAGCAGGGATATTCTTGTGTTCTTGTAACACCAATTCGCATAGCAAGGATCAATGCCTGAGCATGTTCCACATTATCACACATTACTGATGGTTCTTCTAGTAGCGTCGCGATGCGGCTCCCCCCGTGAGTCACCGCCGGAAGTGATGTCATCGTTGCTGCCGCTGGAAACCCATTCAGAGATGCAGGGCGGGAGGGTGGGCCAACTCCAGCGCCGACTCTGCCACCCACTGTTCCCGCTGCCAAAATATTGCTATTGTCACCACTTTGTCACCCCCCGCATGTCGCCCGAGAACCCATCACCCACCGCCCCCCCCCCGGTGATGCTTCTGGGTTCTTCTCTGCTTATGACACTGCATTCATTGACTCTGCAACAGACTCTCCTGCACTGGATTCTGAAGCTAGACATGTTAGTAAACTGACTGTATCCATTTAAAAACTGTTGGCATTTAAATCTTACAAAGGTTGGGTTCCGATGTAATGCAAAACCATGGTTTTTGGTAATTATAGTTAAGAGTTCACACCATAATTTGCACTTCCAGATGTAAAACAGGAAAATCATACTTGTCGTGCTGCTTGTCTGCCTTTGTTTTCCACCTTCTCAGGACTCAGCTTCATAAGTTCCTATCTCTATGGTACAGCAGCCTCGTGAGATGGAGCAACACCTGTCTCCATGGTAAAACATCTGCATGACACAGAGCATGACCCCATGTTTTTTTTTATCAGAGGTCTGTTAGTTCAGTGTGAGTGAGCTAGTTAGCCATGTCCCCATGCAGTCCTTAGCCACTATCCCAAATGTCCTTGAGTTCAGCATTTGTCTCTGATATCCATGATAAGTACCCCTTCCGCCTTCCTACATATTTCCCCATCATTCTAACACTGGTCTTGTGGCATCTGAAGGAATTAAACAGATGTATCGTGGCATAAACTCGCTTGGACTATGGTATATGAAGTGTTATCCTCAGTTGGCAGATTATGTAGCCACACATGTAAACAGTGGGGCCCAAAGGGAGAAGATTATTGCATTCATCTGATATGTGAAAAAAAAAAAATCTTCAGTGAAAATTGCAGGTGAAGAAGGGAAAGGGTGGAAGAAGAAGAAGAAGAAGAAGAAGAAGAAGAAGAAGAAGAAGAAGAAGAAGAAGAAGATTGATGATGATGATGATGATGATGATGATGATGATGATTCAGCAATGACCTGGATAAGAGATACTACAAGAGAAAAACAGAGCAACAGAAGATGATGCCAAGGCTGCGTACATCAGTAAAGCAAAGGAAGTCAGTCGTTCAAGCAGCGAAAGAGATGCATAGGAAAAGAGAGGAAATTGTAAAAGGATGAGTGCAGTTTTGTAGAAGACCAGGAAAGCAGAAGCATGATCACAGCTGCCAAACATAACTATCACTAGTTGATAAGGCCTAACACCAGTTCTTCATGGTGAAATCGACTACTGAGATAAGTTGCTTTGCCTTGCCAATCTTCCTATGTGGAATGAACAATTGTGTTTAACCTCTGCTTCTGTCCCCTTTTGCAAACCCAACAAATTTGCAGAGATGATGAAAAATGCTCAACAGAACCGAAAATACTTTCCCTCCTGCTGCTTTCCACAGAAGTAGATTGCTTTGCATTGCTCCAATGATGAGATGACCTAATCCAACTTGCATCCTAGCCATTGCATGATACATCCAGGTGTTGCTCATATGTTTCCACTACAGCACCAGAAAGATCATGTTCTTCCATTCAGAACTGAACTCTCTGTTCTTTCCATAGCTCATTATTGGGGTGTCTTAGAACTGGAGATGACCTGCAAAATGTCACAACTTGAGTGCTTGGAAGTTAGTAGCCAAAATCCTATCTGGTTGAAGAATTGCAACCCCCTGTGAAACTTTACAGTGGGAGAGATTGGATACAAAATAGTCATGCGTCTGGCAGCAGGGGTTCATAGGAAATGGAATTTCCTATTAAATATACAGCACAGTTTTGTGCCATTCGGTTTTATACAGCTAACTACTTGGCTTGAGCCGGCTTCCTTATCCTCTCTTCGAGAATATGATTCAAATGGGTACATCCATTTCAGCTCTGAAGAGGGGCAGACATTTAACTTCTGCGCATGCAGTTCCCCCCACCAGCCCCATACACACCTATCTGTCCAGTCCCAGTCCATTCTGGTCCTGCAGTGGTAAATTTTGATGTGTAGGAGCTGTCAAGTCATATCCATGCCACACTACGACTATACTACTACAACAAAATGCACTTTAAATGTTTTCATTAGAATATTTTCCTCTCCTGCCACTTATTTCTACTTTGAAACTCATAATGTTTCATTTAAAGATGCAGTTTCAGCTAAACTCTTGGAGTGGGTTGCAACTATAAAAGAAATGCATAAAAATTGAAAGGTGGGATAATCCTGGTCCCAAATATATTAGCCTGCAATCCTATGCATATTTACTCAGAAGTTCCATCTACTTTCACCATCTGTGTCTCCTAGGATCCCTCATCCAATGAAATGAAGTAAACAAGCCCCACTCTCCTCCCTGTGGGGCCTGATCCAGTTGGACCTTCTCTCCTCCTTCCATCTATCCACCCATTCCACTCCCATGTGGAAATAGGGCAGACTGGCACTTATGCCCCTAAGGCAAATTTGTTAGTTTGCCTCTTTCTGAGCCTGCTTCTTCTTCTCTGCCCAGGTCCTTTGAAAAGAAGTGTCAAAAGCAGCTTCTGAGCACTCCTACAGATGATGTCGTCCTTCTGTAGGAGATGTCCTGGACCTCTGCTCCCCCTCACTCCCCCTCGACTATACCCTAGTTCTGCTGGGTCCTTTGTCAATCTATACTCAGAGACGGTGTTTTATTTATTTATCACATTTTTTTATACCGCCCTTCCTCCAAGGAGCTCAGAGTGGTGTACATATTTCCTCCCCTCCTTTTTGTCCGCACAACAACCCTGTGAGGTAGGTGGGGCTGAGAGATAGTGACTGGCCCAAGGTCACCCAGGAAGCTTTGTGGCTGAGCGGGGATTTGAACCTGGATCTTCCAGGTCTAAGTCCGACTCCCAAACCACTACACCACCCTGGGTCATCAGCGTCATCAGCGTGGGGCATTCAGTGTGCCCAGCAGGGATCACACAAACAGGCCATGAAGAAAAGAAAAAAAAAAAACACTTGATTTGCAAAGTACTGTACATACTTTGTCCACTTCTTGAACATTGGGTTTAGAGCACAACCTACAATCTGGATGTGTCCCAATCAGTCCTGTAAAGCAAATATCACAATATCCATTTAATCACAGTTTGAGCATTTGTGTGACCAAACTTATCTTCCTAATACCGTATTTAAGGCTGATTCAGACATCGAGTACATCCCTCAGTATTTCTGCACTTGATAGGTTAAGGTGATCAGTTAATCACCTTAACTGATAGGTGAAGATGCGGACTCCCTCCTCCACCAACAGCGCAATCCTGTGTAACCTTGCACCGGTGTAACAGTAGATGCACTGGTGTAAGTGCACTTATGCCGGTGTAAGTGCACTTACACCGGTGCATGAGCTGTACACTGGTGCATCTACTGTTACACCGGTGCAAGGTTACACAAGATTGCGCTGCAAGAGTCCTATTCAGCTCAGCTTCAAGTTTTAGTGCACCAAGGATGATGCTCACCACAGATCTGCACTACAGGTTCGGTGTGAAAGGGGTTGTCCACAAGACACTGCACATCATGTCCACAAGACACTGCACCAGGTGGAACCCTTTACCAATGGCCAATAGATAGAATTGCTATCTAGTCCAATTGCTTGATCTCTGATACATTGCATCTTTTGTTTTGGTTAGAGACAGGTATTCTATTCATTAAAGATGAAAGAAAACTCCCATAAGCCTTTTTCAAAGGGCTGTCTGCTGCTTTATACTGTATTTTCTTCTAATCTCATTTCCTTTCAGAATCATTTATGTAAATGAAGTCCCAGTTCCTGTCCTTCCTCCCAAGCAGCTTTCTTTTTAATTCTCAGGACAGCTATGCAAAAATTATACCATTTTGCAAGCCCTTTGAATATTCCCCCCCCCCAATTTTATAGTATAATCTCAGTACTTGCAAAAACAACCGCAGCCTTTTAAGATAATTTGACTTAAAGAAAACTTAAAACATTAGATGTATTGACACGGAAATATATCTATATTTGATTCATTCAATATATTCTATATTTGATTCATTCAATAGAATATGTTGCAAATTATATAATGCCCTGTTCATTTTAAAGTGTCAAAGGTGCATGAGGCAAAGGGATGTTCTTGATCCAAACTTATTTTAAAAATAATAAAAGCCTAGGCTGCAATCCTTTACTTTCATGAGAGTAAGCCTCAACAAACACAGTGGGACTTACTTCTGATCAGACATTTGGTGCAATCCTAAACCTATCTACTCAGAAGCAAATCCCATTGAGATCAATGGGACTTACTCCCACGTAAGTGTGTATAGGATTGCAGCCATTTGAGAGAGCTGCGTGTAATGGTAATGGTAAGCACACATTAGACTCGGCTCTTAAAAAATCTTATTTACAAGGACTACCATTCAAGCAATTTTCTCCTCTCTTTTTTTTACCACTAATAGCTGTCATTTTCACAGCACATAACCACTCTGATGGAACACTTCTACAATGCACATGTGCCTGTTCGTAGTATGCGCTAGGACTGACCTGTTCTAGAAAAACGTCCAATATCCAGACTACTTATTGACGAATGCGGCATAACATGGACGCTGCCAACCTGCACCCTTTCTGTGAAAACCAAACCCAGGAGATGTTTTGTGCATTCTCAGAGAAGAGGAACTGCAAAACTTGTGTTTATGCTACACTGCTCGCACAAGCAGAACGCTGAGGTGGGCAGTTCTTCAGCACCAGACATCCAGCATACCATTGCAAATGACTCTCAGAAAATCACGTCAGGAAGCCATCATGTGAACAGGAAATGTCCTGCTGGAGGAGGCCAATAGCTGTAACTTGCTCAGCAACTTTGCACAATTTGTGATGTCCTTGCCTGAACTCTCAATAGAGTACACAGACTTCCTTGAGCTTGGCCCCATTGTCCCCACTCTTTAAAACTGAGAAGTCTTTTGAACTTCATTCTGATTATTTTTGGACTTGTCATTGTGTTTGGAAGACTTTATTCCCTGTGTCCCTTCCTGTCTTTGCAGTCCTTGATTAATCTTTTTTTATTTTGTGTTGGCTGTTCTCAAACAACAAATTGATTCTAGGCAATTGCTAAGCGGACATTTGCTGGGAAACTGCAAGTGGCCATGGCTCCACTTCAACTTCACCTGTACGTATACCAAAAATTAAAAAGCCCAATCCTATGGGCTCTTCATGCTGACAAGTAGCGCACTGCCAGAGCGCTGGTGGGAAGGCTGGAGCCTTCCCACGCATGACACCGGACTGCTGGCCACCTGCCGGAGCAGGTAAACCAGCAGAGGATGTGGAAGGGGGTGGGGGAGGATGGAATGGGAGTGAGAAGGGGGGAAACGTAGTGGGGAGGGAGAGGAATGGGGCAGGGCAGGGGTGGATCCAGTGGCGATCGCATGGCATGGCGATGGCATCCTATCCCCTCTGGCAGCAGCCTCCCTGCCGCCTTTCTCTCCTTGGACTTGCACTAGCAAAATCGCTGGCGCAGGTCCGAGGAGTCCTATTAGGGGGTGGGAGGCTTATGGAGGTGTAAGGGGATTTAAATTTCCCCTCCGAAGTCTCCCAATCCACCCTCCTGCTGGATATAGTGCACCCATTTTTGGCGCGGCTGCACCAGCGGCTGGGGGGGGGGGAAGGATTGGATTGGGATGTAAAACTTCCAATGTCCGCCACTGTAATGGGTAAGTGCCCTAACCATAACAGCCTGCGCATGATTTCCTATATGGAAGTATCTTCGATGTTGGTATGTCTCTCCATTTGAACTGTCTCACCCCAATACAAGGTGTGTCCAGTCCTTTCCAATTTGGGGGTAAGCTTGTATTGCCTGATATTGGGGTTTGAGTACCACCAATCTCTCTCCATCCTTATCTCTGCCTTCATCTTGGTGCTACAGCAGTATCCCAGATGCAAGGAGCCCTGGGAAAGGTTCCAGGGAGAGAGTGACCTTGCTGGAGCTGCTGCTGCCCCTACCCCAACAACCATGTTTGGGAGCAGAAAAGAAAGGGGTGTCAAAAAGTGTTGACATGGGTGGCAGATTGCAGGGTAGGTTGGGGATCCCCAAATCACTCACTTTTGGTTTTTTTTTTTTTTCCTTGCGAGCTCTTAGAAGACTTGAGATACCAATCGTCATCATAGGTGAGTTAGCCATTTGAAATGCTAAAAAATAGAAAAAGGACTCGTAATAAATATGAGCAAATATAAATATGTTCTAAACTTTTCCCACAATTAGATTTTCAACAGTATCTCTGAAACCATGAAGGCTAGAAGCTTATATCTCAAAATAAAGTCAGGGGTTTGATCAAGGGAGGCTTTCATCAAGATTTTCAATAATGTTCCACAGAACGCTCCAAAGTCCTTTTGGAGGCTGCAAGCATGCGGGTTGCATGTTATCCACCCCCGCCCTTGTCCTTTTTTGGACTCAGGGGAAGGGGTGTGGTTTCTGAGCCCAGGAAATTTCATGGATGAGATATGAACATTTGCAAATGTAAGCGGAGGAGTTCCTGGACATAGATTGTCCTACAAAGCCCCAGGGAGGGCTTTTCAGCATCTCCAAAATTTATGGAAAGTTGCTGTCATGACTCATTTGTAAAGCAGAAGGCTTGCTGGGGGCCATGCAACTCCAATTTCAATCCAGAATGGTGAGAATTAAAAATCAACTACAGGACAAATAGTCCCTATTTTCTTTATCTCTATTCTCATGGCAACAAGAGAGTGGATCTGAGGTGAAACATCTGTTTTGATTTGGGTGAGCATTATTCTCGTTCCCCTTGTCTACTAACTTTTCATTTATTCTCCTACTGGGAGGAGTAAAGGGCTCCATCCAAGTATGTGGGGTCGGGTCGTCTGCTCCTCCACCTTGCTGGCTTCACCTGTGCAATCTAAAATGGAGACGGAGACGGCTCTCGTAAACCGAATCCGTTTCATTGACACCATTATTTTGTTAACGTTTTGTGCCTCGGGCCTCAAATTTTAATCTTTGGAAAAACAATGCTTTCACACATCACTGTAATCTTTTCAAAGCACCTTTGACTCAAGAGGAATAACAGATAAATAGTTATCTCATATGTGACATGACGCCGATATAATGGGATTGCAAATCCATTTGAATTTGAGAACAAGCATGATCGAGGAAGAGATCAGATTCCTGCTTCAAGCCCTGCTTGCAGATATTTTCTGCATGATCTATGTGTAGGCTTACCATTCGTCCCGGTTTCGCCAGGACAGTCCCGGAAATCGGACCCGATTCCCGGTCGTGTCCCGGGGGACGAATGGGCGCCGCCATCTTTTTTTTTAATTTTAAACTTACCGGGCAGCATCTTGAGTCACGAAATCTCGCATGATCCAAGATGTCGGTGCCCAAATCTCGTGAGGGCATCATGCCCTCACGAGATTTGGGCGCCAACATCTTGGATCACGCAAGATTTCGTGACCCAAGATGCCGGGAAGTTTGAAATAAATAAAAAAAAGATGGCGGCGCGGCGAGCGGGTGCTTCTCCCGGTCGTCAGCGGCACCGGGAGAAGCACAGTGCTTGCCCGTGTTGCGCGAGCCTGCTGGAGCCTCCATGCGGTGCCGCTGGGAGACCGGAGAAGCACAGCCTGCTTGCCCGGCCAGCGCGAGCCTCTAGCAGGCTCGCACAACGCGGGCAAGCAGGCTGTGCTTCTCTCCGTGGCGCTGGTCTCGCAGCGGCACCGGGAGAAGCACAGCCTGCTTCTTGCCCGTGTTGCGCGAACCTCCTGGAGGCTCGCGCAACGTGGGCGAGCAGGCTGTGCTTCTCCCGGTGCCGCTGGTCTCGCAGCGGCACCGGGAGAAGCACAGCCTGCTCTTGCCCGTGTTGCGCGAGCTCCAGGGCTCGCGCAATGCAGGCGAGCAGGCTGTGGTTCTCCCGGTGCGGCTGCGAGACCAGCGGCACCGGGAGAAGCACAGCCTGCTTCTTGCCCGTGTTGCGCGAGCTCCAGGCGAGCAGGCTGTGCTTCTCCCGGTGCCGCTGCGAGACCAGCGGCACTGGGAGAAGCACAGCGTGCTTCTTGCCCGTGTTGCATGGAGCCGCTGGGAGGCACAGCCTGCTTCTCAACCTCGGGCCGACCAGCGACCACCAACCAGCGACCACCGACCAGTGACCAGCGACCAGGTAAGTGTATTTTTTAAATATATATATTTTAATAGAAATATTAATTATTTATTTAAAAATTTCGGGCGCGCTTCGCGCGGCAAGAGGGGGCGCTTTACGCCCCTTTACTTTATTAATTCATTATTTTTAAAAAACCGGACGCGCTTCGCGCGGCAAAAGATAATTTCTTCGATAATTTATTCATTAAAAGGATTTCTTATGTGGATTTCTGCTTTATTGTGACATTTATGCTTGTTTTTTCTGCTTTTTCGTTGTGGTTAAGAATTGCTTTTTCGTTGTGGAGGGTACTTTGCGGTTGGTTTGGGCTGTTTCTGATTGCTTTTTCGTTGTGGTTTAGATTGCTTTTTCGTGGTGGATGGTAGTTGGGGGTTGGTTTGAGCTGTTTCTGATGGCTTTTTCGTTGTGGTTTAGAATTGCTTTTTCGTTGTGGAGGGTACTTTGCGGTTGGTTTGGGCTGTTTCTGATTGCTTTTTCGTTGTGGTTTACGATTGGTTGTGGTTCTTTGGCCTTGCTTTTTCGTTGCTTTGACATTAATTAATTATTTACCTCGGGGGGGTATGGGGGGGTGTCCCGGTTTGAAGTTTGAAAAATATGGTAAGCCTATCTATGTGCATTTTGCATTGTGACATACATTTTGGTATGAATATTACTCCATAGGTATGGTGCTGTGCAGGACAACCATGAATTTAGAATCAGCTGATCTGTTATTACTCTTCCCCTTGACTTGGGGTGTGCACAGAGTCAGCCCAAGACCTACCAGATACCGCTCCCCTTACCCGGTGGTGCACCAGCTGCCCCTCCACTGCTTCTCTTCTTCCTGCTCTCTGGATTCAGAAAGCACCCGACACTCGAGCCTGCCGCCTCTCTCCTCTCCTCCACACCTTCTCTTCCATGCCATTTCCCTCTTCCTTTCTGAATCCCAGCAGCAGAAGGAAAAGGCAGGCTGGCACCTCTCACCAACCTGCTGCCTAAAGCAGCAGCTTCAGAACGCCTCGTAAATAGGCCGGCCCTCGGTGTGTGTTTCAGCATGTGTCGGACAGCATCAGAGACCAAGCCAGGATATAGGCATCATCGTTAGGTCATAGGACCTATGCTGTTGGTCAGACAGAGTCAGAAAAGATAAGGGCAAACAATCAGAGAACAGGCAAATAGATTGGGTGGATCAAGGTTAAAAAAAAGTAGCATGGGTTTAAAACACAAGCTGCCCAATCCTATCCCGCTCCATTAGTGTTGATGCAGTTGCTCTGGTGGAGCACACTTTGCATCCAGTGTGTGTGTGTGTGTGGGGGGGGGGGGGGGTTGAACAGCCAGAAGGGGGTAAGTGAAAATGTGTTTTACGTTTTACGTACTCCCAGTAGGCTTCCTGATCACCTGTGGTCTCCTTGGACCTACACCAGCCATTTTGCTGGCGTATGTCTGAAGAAAGAAAAGGGGCTTGGGAAAGAGAGGATAGGATCCTGGGACAAGTCTCTGCTTCTGGGATCCACCCCACTCCCCCTGCCAGACCCTCTTCACACACGATACGCCTCCACTGCCAATTTACTGGTGCCAGTGGAGGCCTCTGGAGCCCCTGCTATGTGAAACTTGGGGTACAGTTAGCTGAGACATAGCCCTAAACACCCCTCAAGCGCAGGAGCTGTGTGTAAAGCACAACATTGTGATCTTCGAGCATTTTCGTGCTGAACTCACAACTAATGCTGCGTATTTCAAGAATTTGAAGGGCCATAAAAAAAAAACCTTGGAGGAACGGACTTGTAACTTGGGGTACACTTAGCTGAGACATCCCCCTAAACACCCCTGAAGCACAGAAGCTGTGTGTAAAACACAAGTATGTGTTTGTTTGAAATCTTGTGTTGTCAGGTCTATGCTTTCCATAGGAGTGAATGGACTAATTTGCTTAACCTTAAAAGTGGCCAATGCAACGCCTCTGCCCCAGGTGTATGGAACACCTGGGAATTTTTTGGAAGGTGGTTATATCACTTTGGGGGTCCCTTAGACATGTTGAACATAGTGGCATTTGGGAATTCTGGGGAAATCATACCGCGGGCATAGATGGGCTAAGAAGCCAGTTTCTTCTTTCTTGTACAGTATCATAAAAATATGCAACTCCTGGCAGAAAGAATGTAGCAAATAGGAGAAAGACCAGTTTGAGCTATTCCTGCAAAGGCTGTCACACTATTTTGTTGTTGTCTGAGCCTGAGGGGTGGCGGAGACTGGAAACCAGAGGAACCCTAGGGACTCCTCAAGGCATTATAGTGTCCTCCCATGTGAGGTGGTTACAAAATTTAAAAAATGGTGGTCTGAAATTAACAAAAGTACAGGCTGCAAGCTTCAAACGTGACAAGGTTTAAGAGCAACAGCCCTATGACGACCTAGACATGATTATCTGGATCAGGGCTGCTGTTTCACACGTCAGTTTGAAAAAGAGCAGTCTTCAGAGAAACACATTTGGTATCATGTTGACATTTTGCTTGATGTGCTTCAGGGTGACATTTGGCTTTGAGGTGTTGGATGACAAGCTTTCTAGTGCCCTTTAGGAATGAACGAAGTGTCTCCAAATGAGAATTTGATTAAGTTTTAATATAAAAAGTTATTGTAAATTAACTAAGTACTACATGGTGATTGAAACCACATTTGAGAAGACTTAATGGTTACATAACAGCCTGGACATGCATCTCCTCTATAGCCACAGGGCCACAACAAACATGTTCCCAATCATTAATTGGCACTGTCCTATTGAGTTCCTATTACAGAAGTTGTCAAGTTTATTTAGGATACACGCTCTGGCATCAATCAGAATTAGAGCTCCCCCTTTCACAGGTGCAATCAGTTAGTGTGAACTGGCTCTGACCTTCAGGTCCAGATGGCCTTGACAGACCTATTTGTGTGGCACATGGTACTCTACTTTTGTACCAACTTCATTGGTTCCAGTTTCTTTCCAGGCACAATTTAAGGTGCTGGTCATTACCTTTAAAGACCAAAATGGTTTAGGATGGTTTTATCTAAGGACCTCTTTCACTCATACCGCCCAACCCATCCTGTGTGCTCACTGGTGAAGGAAGGGTCTTCTAAAGGAGCCAGGATGGTGTAGTGGTTTGGGAGTCGGACTTAGACCTGGAAGATCCAGGTTCAAATCCCCGCTCAGCCACGAAGCTTCCTGGGTGACCTTGGGCCAGTCACTATCTCTCAGGGTTACCTCACAGGGTTGTTGTGAGGACAAAAGGAGGGGAGGAAATATGTACACCACTCTGAGCTCCTTGGAGGAAGGGCGGTATAAAAATGTGAAAAAAAATTACCAACTGGAAGTGCGGTTGTAGGGAACGAAGGAGGGAGCCTTCTAAATAGCAGGGCCACGGAAAGACTTTTCAGTGCAGGCATGGCATTACTGTGCCATTGGTTTGACGGATGCCCTACCTTTTTGTTCTTTGTGATGGTGCTGTGACTTTGTTTTCCTTTGGTCATTCGGTTCTTTACTGTTTTTTACTCTTTTGTGTAGGAAACTTTATGCTACGTTGAGGCGGTTTTATTTTGTGATGATGTGTTAGTATTGTCGTTGTTGTTGTTGTTGTTGTTGTTGTTGTCTTGTTTTTAATCCTTGTAAGTCACCTTGAAGGTTCTTGAAGTAGAAAGACAGGATATAAATGTGCAAAATTAATACAAATAAATAAACCTGATCTGGGTTCCGCTTTTGTGCCTTTATTATGTAGCAATGTTGCTGAGTTTCAGAATCAGGGGAAAAAGAGGTTGAAAAGTGAGAACTGTAAGTGGGACATACCACACACACAGAGAGACGTTTTAACTTTTTACAACTCACATCAAAATCACTTTGAATATGGCCTAGATTCGTAAAGAAGTTCAGACCACTTCAAACTACTCCTCACCTTCTTCCCGTTAACTCCAAATTACTTTTCAGCAGCAGCAACTGAGAGCAATGACAGGCATGAGCACTGAAGTCGTGACGGGCGACAACTCCCAGAAACCCTTGCGCTGGGAACTTTCTGTTGACAAGGCGTTCAGGCCTAATGATGGTCCAATGCACAGCCCTCACCTCCACACCTGCTAGAAGGTCTGGGCGCAGGGGAGGGCTTGCAAGATAGATGGAGTGCGGAAACAGCTGCAGGAAAGGCTGGCAACAGTGGAGGGTTAGCAGGGAAGCATTTGAAATAAAGTCATTCAGGTTGTTCTGACATTTCAGAGAACTGTGAAAAACCACAAACATTTCCTGCAAATTCTTTGGAAAAACTCAAGAAAAGCTTTCATTCTGAACTGAGATGGGGACAATTCACCCATCTTTATCCCTGAGGTAATAGTTCACAAGCTATATAAAATCTTGCCCACCTTCTAAATATTGAAAGTTTCTCATATCATATGCACCCATTCCCCTACCCTATATCCTAGAACCCTCACCAGGCATATCCAACGGGCTACTACTTCCATTGATCAGATGCTACACCCGGCATCCCATGCACCATTTCTACTCCTCACTGAATCTAAAACAACAACACCCTGTTCTTTCCATGCTTTTTTTTTATCTCCAGTCTGGCCCCAACTGGACCCATAGCACACATGGAGCACACACCATTCCTTCACTTCATCAGCTTCATTGACATTGTGACCCACATGTTGGTATGCCTTAACTATTTCTAGGCCTGTTACTAATAATAGGGCATATGAAACTGATTTGTGCCTCCCTCTGCTAGTGTTCCAAGCCTATCTTGAAGGGGCGATTTGTCCCACAAATGTGAGAAATTGGTCTACATGCCTTGAAGCTGGAAGGAACTTGAGTGTGAAGTTCACTTGCTGCATGGTGCCGCTGTAGGTTATGTACAAAAGCCACAAGAGAAATTTCATATATATCACCTGTTTTTCCAACCCCAAGCAATGGAGTTCCATAGAGAACCCAGTAGCTGAATAAAAATGTGTTCTGTTCCATGTGTGCTTCCATAATGCACTGCTTTCACAATTGTTTGATATAAACTAGACCATGGATGTTGTTGCACATGTGTTTTCACTTGTGGTTCCTTGTTCATTATATACATATATTGTACGGATGCTTATGACATTCTCTTCCTCATCCAGATTTCTCCCTGGATTCGGCGGTTTAAAATTACCTGATCTTATTTCTGGAGCAACAATGACGATTAGAGACTTGCCATTCTTCCATTTTGATTTCCAGTTTGAACATTGATTTCTGAACTTCATTCGAGGTGCAGTGCCTCACGTTTTTGCCAGTTTTCATTTCATGTCTTTTTTCTCATAGGTTACCAATGTGCGGCAGAACTTCTGAGGGAACCCAGTGGGGGCAGCCATATTTTCCCCCAGAATGCATTGAAACATTACCATGTACAGCACATTCTCTAGAAAAAATGGTGCCTGCCAGGTGGGGACTGATGAAAGGAGATAAGAACATAAGAAGAGGCCAAAGGCCCATCTAGTCCAGCTTTCTGTATCACACAGTGGCCCCACCAGATGCCTCAGGGAGCACACAAGACAACAAGATACCTGTATCCTGTTGCCACTCCCTTGCATCTCGTATTAAGAGATAGACTATTGCTAAAACCAGGAGGTTGCTTACCCCCATCATGGCTTGTAACCTGTGATGGACTTTTCCTCCATGAATCTGTCCAAACCCCTTTTAAAGGCATCTAGGCCAGGTGCCATCACCACATCCTGTGGCAAGGAGTTCCACAAACTAATTACACGCTGGGTAAAGAAATATTTTCTTTTGTCTGTTTTAATACTCCCTCCATTCAATTTTAGTGGATGTCCCCTAGTTCTAGTGTTGTGTGAGAGGGAAAAGAACTTCTCTGTATTCACTCTCTCCATCCTGTGCATAATTTTATATGTCTCAATCATGTCCCCCCTCAGGCGCCGTGTTTCTAGACTAAAGAGGTCCAAACGCTGTAGCCTTTCCTCATAAGGGAGATGCCCCAGCACACTAATCATTTTGGTCGCTCTCTTCTGCACCTTTTCCAGTTCCACTATATCCTTTTTGAGATGCGGAGACCACAACTGAACTCAATACCCCAGATGCGGCCTTACCATTGATTTGTACAAGGGCATAATGATATTGGCCGTTTTATTCTCAATCTCTTTTTTAATGATCCCGACCATGGAATTGGCCTTCTTCATAGCCGCCGCACACTGGGTCGACACTTTCATCGACCTGTCCACCAGCACCCCAAGATCTCTCTCTTGATCCGTCACAGACAACTCAGAACCCATTAGCGTATATGTGAAGTTCTGATTTCTTGCCCCAATGTGCATCACTTTACACTTACTTACATTGAAGCGCATCTGCCATTTTGCTGCCCATTCTCCCAGTTTGGAGAGATCCTTCTGGAGCTCTTCACAATCCCTGCTGGTCTTCACCACCCGGAAAAGTTTAGTGTCGTCCGCAAACTTGGACACCTCGCTGCTTATCCCCAACTCCTGGTCATTTATGAACAAGTTGAAAAGCACCGGTCCCAAGACCGATCCTTGGGGCACATCGCTTTTCACCTCTTGCCATTGTGAAAATTGCCCAGATCCACTGCTGCTGCTGTGAAAGAAAATTCTGCATGGTTGCTGGTGGCAATGCTAATTGGCAAGCCCACCACATTTTTAAATATATATACTGTACTGTATATTGTCCCTTCTCTGAAATTTTGCATCTCCATGCAAAAGATGGTTCTATTGCCTTTACTCCACAAATAGATCTCGCCATAATTTGCAGAAGAATAGAAGGGCCCTCTTCAGACAACTGTAGCCATGGAGAGTCTCCATGGTCAAAGGGCTAATAGGACCGTGCCCAGCAGCCCCTGTCCCGATGCTGATGCATTTCATAGCTATGCCCTCCCACTCCTCCCAGAGACAGAGTTTCTCTGCATAGAAAAATACTGTCTCCGGAGGAAATGTCTTGCCATGATTGTGAGTGGTCAATTGTTGGTGCTTGGTATTGCAGGGAGAAACTAACCTTGAGAACAGCATTTGCTTAGTTAGACAAACGCTGGTCTTTGTCTTAGGTACATAGAGAGCCATGGTGGTGGGGCTTGCTAGTGCAGTCCCATGTATGTTCTAACTGTGGAGACTCTCCATGATTAGATGATGTCTGAAAAGCACTCTAAGGTTATGAAGCATTTGAGAAGATGACGTGAATACCAATGGTGCAAAATGTGTGCATAGACTGACCACAGGCAATAGCGTCACTAGACGCGCGTCACCCTAGAGCAGGGGGGTGCGCGTCACCCCCCGCCCTAGGATGACCCCCCCAAACACCCCTTCACTCGCACTCGAGGCCGGGGAGCCGGCCTCGGAGCGTCCGGCCCTGCCAGCGCTCCAGGGCCTTCTGAAGGCCCGATGGTTCAAAACGTAAAGGGGAGCCGGCCTCAGAGCATCCGAAGTCGGGATGGTGACGCGCGGGTGACGTGCGTCATGGAGGTGATGCGCGGGGTGCGCGCGTCACCCCTTTGCGCGCGTCGCGCGCGCGTCACCCCCTGGCGGTCCACCCACCCGCCACGCTCCAACGACGCCACTGACCACAGGTGTCCCATTTGAATGCCTGTTGGGAGGAAATGAGGCCACAAAGAAATAGAAGACTTTTCAGCCTCTATTAGTTCTGCAAAGTACCATCCAGTAGAACTGTACCAGGGAGTAAGCAGTAATAGAAGCAGGATCTGTCCTAATAGAACATCAGGATCTGTCCACACTGGCCTGTAGAAGATAAAATACTGTTTTATCTTCAACAGGCCAGTGTGATCTATTTGTAAAGGCACTTTGTTAACAAGTGGGTGAGCCTTCTCTTCTGTGGCGCCAGAACTGTGGAACTCCCTGCCAGGGGATCTGAGAACCACCCCCTCCCTCATGATGTTTCAGCGAGGGCTCAAAACGTTTTTGTTTTGTCTAGCGTTTGGGTGATGGGTTGTGTGGTCTGCCTCCTGTGTCTCAAGATGCTGCCATGCTGCTTCTCTGCTCCGTACTGTTGCCCCCCCCCCAGTGGATTTTATTGTTTTTAAATTTAGTTATGTATTGTTTGGAAATGCAGAAATGCAGGGCTGAATGAATCGCAAGCCGGAATCAAGATTGCCGGGAGAAACATCAACAACCTCAGATATGCAGACGATACCACCCTAATGGCAGAAAGTGAAGAAGAACTAAAGAGCCTCTTGATGAGGGTGAAAGAGGAGAGTGCAAAAGTTGGCTTGAAACTCAACATTAATAAAACCAAGATCATGGCATCTGGTCCCATCAATTCCTGGCAAATAGAAGGGGCAGAAATGGAAGCAGTAACTGATTTTACTTTTTTTGGGTTCCAAGATCACTGCAGACGGAGACAGCAGCCATGAAATTAAAAGACGCTTACTCCTTGGAAAGAAAGCTATGGCAAATTTAGATAGCATAATAAAAAGCAGAGATATCACCATGCCAACAAAAGTTCGTATAGTGAGGGCGATGGTGTTCCCAGTAGCAATGTATGGTTGCGAGAGTTGGACCATAAAGAAGGCTGAGCGCCGAAGAATAGATGCTTTTGAACTGTGGTGCTGGAGAAGACTCCTGAGAGAACCTTGGACTGCTAGGAGATCAAATCAGTCAATCCTAAATGAAATCAACCCTGACTGTTCCCTGGAAGGACAGGTACTAAGGCTGAAACTCAAATATTTTGGCCACCTAATGCGAAGAGAGGACTCTCTGGGGAAGACACAGATGCTGGGAAAGATTGAAGGCAAAAGGAGAAGGGGAAGGCAAAGGATGAGATGGTTAGACAGCATCACCGATGCAACGAACATGAAAATGAGCGAACTCAGGAAGATAGTGGAGGACAGGAAGGCCTGGCGGGATATTGTTCATGGGATCATGAAGGGTCGGACACGACTTAACGACTGAACAACAACAACATGTATTGTTTAAACTTATTTTATGTATTTTTAATTATGTATTTTAATTTTTGTTGTAATGCCGCCTTGGGCATTTGCCTTCGGCAGAGGATAAGGCGGGGTATATTTTTAAATAAATAAATACATACATACATACATACATACATACATACATACATACATACATATTCAGTTCCATGTGAATAGTGACATTGTCAGAGGCGTAGCTAAGTGGCCCCCTGGTGACGTCACCGCCGGAAGTGACGTCACTGCCAGCGCCACTGCACATCGTCTCAGAGGCACAGGGCAGGATGGCCAAAACAATCGCCCTCTCCGCCACTGCTGCCTTCTCTTCCCCTGGCGAAATGGCATGATTCACATCCCCGCCGCCCGCTTTGTCCCCCCCCTGCGTGCCCCCTGGGGGACCCCTGCCCCCCTCCAGCCACCACTTCTGGACACTGTAGTATTAAAGATATTCACTTTATGCTTGTGTATAGATCAGGGAATCCATACTTACTTGGAATAGGGAAGAAGACCCAGTTTATCATAGTTAAGTGGCACACATTGAGAAAAACATGGCTAGTTGGTTGCCATAACCAACACTTCATTGATGGGATGGTGGATGTAATTGGTAGTTTGGAAGAAAGTAGTTTGGAAGTGATCAGACTCACCTGAAAAAGACCATTGCGACACATTGGTGACTCTTCCAGTTATAGGTTTGTCTCAAAGTCCCTTTAATCAAGTGACTGGTTGTTATGAAGTTCCACATGCTCTGGATAAGACATCCTGTCTTCTTGATTCATTTCTGCAGCCTGACTTCCACCTGGACTATGGAACTGAGATCACTGTATTAGCCCTGATGGATTATATATCTGAAGATCAACAAGGGGATTTCTTCTCTGCTTATTCTTCTAGATCTCAGTGGCGATCCTAGCCCCAGAACAGGGTGGGGCCCACCCCTCGACGCCCCCAAAGTAATTAGCATAATTACTAATTAACATAATTATGCTAATTACTTTCTTTTTTGTTTGTTTTTTTTCCGTTTTTTCCCCCGTTTTTTTCGGCTTTTTAAAAAGGTTTTTTAGGGTAACGGGGCCTCCAGCGGGTTTTTTAGGGGTAACGGGGCTTCTAGGTCTATGTGTTTGCTTTGCTGCACTTATCTTTTGTATCTAGGGCCTCCCGACGATCTCTCCAGCGACGATCTCGCTCCTCTGCTGCCGCTCTGCGCAAAGCAAACAGCCATCACAGAGTTCACGCATGCGTGATGGCTGTTTGCTTTGCGCACGCGTGAACTCTGTAACGCTTAGGCTTACAGAGTTCGCGCTAGCAGAGCGGCAGCAGAGGAGCGAGATCGTCGCTGGAGAGATCGTCGGGAGGCCCTAGATACAAAAGATAAGTGCAGCAAAGCAAACACATAGACCTAGAATCCCCGTTACACCTAAAAAACCTTTTTAAAAAGCAAAAAAAAACCCGAAAAACATTAAAAACAAAACCGAAACCTAGGATGTCTCCCGCCCCCCCGCACCACCTCCCGCCCTTGCGCCCTGGGGCCCACCGCCCCCCGGCCCCACATCAGCCGACCCCCCTGGATCTCACCATGGCTTTTGACAACTGGATCAATTATGAATTCAGGTGAGCATCATAGAGCCAGCCCTAGACACAGGATAAGCAGTTTCAGTTCTGAATCAATGACCAGGGATCAGGTATCCATGAGACTTGCACTAACTATTCATCTTAATCATGATCAGGTTGGCAAACCTGGTCTACTGGAATATATACCGGTATTATCCAATTAGTACTGCTGTGAATTGAGTTTCTGATGTGTAAGGCATAGCATGGAGATCTCCTTGAGAAACATGCATACCCACATTAAAAAAAATAGCCTGACAAGAAATGTGAGACAATATTCAAGAGATTACAGGAAACCAAATAGCCTTTGTACTGTTATCGCTGTTATTTATTTGTGTGTGTTTGTGTGCATGAATGCGTTCATACATATAAGAACAAGAGGAATTTGTTGGCTAATGTATCGATAACAGCACATATCTTGATTGCTAGGTATTGGAAATAAAGTCTAGCCCCTACGAAAGCAGAATGGATACAGGAGGTATGGTATTCTATGCTCATTAATAAACTAACAGTTTGTAGGAATTTGTAGAAGATGAAGTATGGGGCAGGCAGCCTCCTATTTTCAAGAGCAATATTCTGTTTTTATCCAATGCTGGAATAATAACAGCGTGAATAAGATGTGAAGTATTGGAGTTGGTGCAATATGATTTTATTTTGTGGCTTAAACAATTGTGCAGTTCATGTTTGAAGATAATTATGGGACTGAATTTGTAACTTTTTTCTATATTTGCTAATAAAAATAGAACAAAGAAAAGAAAAGAAACATGCATACCCTTGAAGTATCATAAACACGTTCCTTTGTTTCGAAGAATAGAGGAGCCCCAAGTTGAAAGATTCCTCTAATTAATTCCAAAGCTTGTGCGAAGTTTTGTTTTACCATTCGGTTCTTCAATTTCATCTCTGGTCCAAATCCTTCAAGGTTCACAGGAATTTGGCTTTCAAGCAACATACATGGTTTATATTTACGTTATAGCTTTGTAGAGCAGGACTTAAGGGTGGTATCGGGACTCAAGGTTTCAGGGACTAGAATTGACGCAGGAAGATTACAGTAATGCTGTTGTTTGGGAAAGGGGGGAGAGAGGGGGGGATAATGAAGCCTATAATATCCCAAAACTGTGACAAATGTTTCCACAATCAGCATATTGTCTGAATGGCTTTTCCTGGTTCCCAAAAAATAACGGGACGTCAGACATGTATTGTCAGTTCTTTGACCCTAACTATTCTGTGCTATTTTTCCATTTAATGGTTAGGACTCCCATGATGTTAGGGATTATACAAATCATGACAAGAGTTGGCAATACTGAAAGGAGAGAGGTTCTGGTTCATACTGGAAAAAAGATTGTAGTATTATGTCAGTTCTGGATTCTCCTGTCCTTCACAGTTTTGTACCATAGTTGGATCTCAGCCATGGAGAGATCCAGACAAACTGGGAAAATTCAGGGCCATGTAACTCAAGACACTAATGGCTAGTTCACACAGTCCTTTTCTTTTTCTCACAGGGTGCATTCAGCTGCCATCATGCGTTCGCTCCTGTGTGAGCTAAAAGATCATGGTTATTATGGGCCAATGACAACTTTCATGTTCTCAGAGACTGAGAAATGTGCCTAGAGAACGTATTGCACCAATCTAGCCCCCTCCCAGCCTCCAAAGCCCACAGTCACACGAGACATGAGCACATCAACTCACATGGCTTCCTTCTTCTGGGATAAAAAGTGGTCTGATTTACTGAGGGGTGTTCCCATTACTTCTGGTTTAGCAAGGAAGTGCCAAAGGGTGCAGAAGAATGCTGCTGGGATTAATGAGGAGTGAGATCCCCTCAGTTTGTTTTGGAATCATCTCAGTATTTATTAGCTTTCTTGGTGAGCATTCAGAAAAATAAAAAATAAAAACTTGCCTGTTTTCTCAGAGTTCTCTCCCAACTTGTAATGTAATATTGAACTACCCTGACTGATTGCTTCCAACCAGGATAAGAATGAACACAGCCCTGACCGCAAAGCAAGCAAGCACAAGCAATCAGGACTGGGTTCAAATCATCCTGATTGAGGGAGCCCCCCCCCCGTGCCATTGCCCCCATCCCTTCCTGCCACCTCAAGGCACCCAGAAACCTACCTTGGGATAGTGGGAAGGTGGTGAAGCTGGCAGTGAGTGTTCCTTCCAAGCCCCAGCAAAGCATCTTTCCCACACTGCAGCTAGACTGAGACTACAAGTCCCAGCAGCCTCTGTGGGAAAGAAACGCTTTCTGCCCCTTCCTCACTATCAAGAAACTATCAAGAGACTTGCCGCAAATCGAGAAGATACACACCAAAACAGAAGGATGGGTAATCTGGTCACATGATTCACAGCAATCAATGACAGTTTAAACAAGAGGAAGGGGTTAATATTAAATAACTTATGTGTCTGTGCATAAAAAGCAGCTGAATTTGGGTGCTTGGTTTGCATTATGCTGGCAGCACAACAATCCTGTTTGACATTCTGTGTCAGAGAGAAGAATTGGGGGGGGGGAGAGAGAAAACACGCTCGAATCATTGTAACGTAACTGAGTTATGTGAGCGGGACAAATTGTAAATTGAACAAGCTCATTATGAGTTTCATCAAAATCACTAATATGAAATGGGAGGCACTTTGTGTGACTTTGCCAAATGCAAGATGTCCTTCAAATAAGGGTAGTCTAACTAGGCTGCCCACTAGCAGAACACGAGTTCCTCTGGCCTGAGTGCCGACCCACTGACAGGCCAGTGATTCCACTGCTGGCAAGTGCAGAAAGACCAAGCGCAATCGCTGGCAGCCGCACACACTTGCCAGTGGCGAGCACCCTGTCTGATGGAGCCAGTAAGGCAGCGGCGTGGGTGGGTGGAACAGGGTGGAGATTGGGGGCTCAGGGGGCTGTGGCGGGGCAGGAGGAGGGCAGGTATCAGCAGTGATGGCTCTGCTGGTATCCTCCTCTGCTCCATTTTGGCCCTGACACGCCCCCTTGCCGCTACTTGGACTTGTGCCAGCTAAATAGCTGACACAGGTCCGAGTAGATAGACCCATAGGGACCCATGTGGGAGCAGAGTAATGTAAGTAAATGAAACATTTACCTCTCCTCCCCCACAAGGTCTCTGGCCACCACCTGCAGGGTGCAGTGAAGCCTATGCCGGTGTCGCTGCATAGTGTGGGCAGCCTTCATGATATTGGGCTCATATTTACTTTCATGTTCCTCAGTGAGGATTTGTGTCAGACCTCATGATTGTAGTCCCAGCAATCTCTGCTACTGTGATTACCACTTTAATACCAACAATCCTCAGTTCTTAGGGTGAGGCCATAGCTCAGTGGCAGAGTATATTCTTTGCATGGAAAAGGACCCTGGCTTGTACGATCTCAGACAGAAAAGTGTAAATCTCCCCAGGGAAACTTCATCAATCTTTGAGAAGTCTCTTAGAAGCGCCTTCCAAATTGGCCTCAAATACTGATGTAGGTCAAACATGGTGCCAGTCTAGAGATCTGCAAACCCCCTCCTTGGGAATTTTCACAAATCTTCTTGCAAGCCTTTGAGTGAATCCTTTCAATCCTCTTGAAACAATTCCCACATACACTTTGCTGGAGTGGCTCCAAATTCATCTCAAAGTTTTCTTTACAGGTGCGGTTTGGTGGCAACTTTAGTTTCAGGGCTAGAATTCAGGATATGCAAACCTCCCTAAGAAGGGGGAGTCCCAGGATAACTGTTTCCCCCTCCCTCAGATGGTTCACCTCAGAGGAACTCCTCCCCCCCCCCCCCGCGCCTGATTCTAGAGTCTCGGTTCTTTGAAGTACCTGGAAAGTTGCTCCCAGTCGAGGCAGGCAAAACTCAGCTGCATGGGGCAAGAGTCTGACTCGGAGCAAGGGAGCATCTTATTCCATTCTCTCACATGTTTGAGTGATAACTTGGCGTGTGCTAACTTTTTCATGCCTAGCACTCCTCTGAGTTAATGTTATTCTTACCCCACTTGACAATATGCAATGCCTTGTGTTAACAGAGAAGAATCGGGTGGGGAGGATCAGATTGATAAAAGATGCATGATTGCAATCAAATGGCTTTTGATCTGTGCAGCTGAGCATAATGCTTATTATTCTTATATGTTGCCAGAGGCAAATCAAGAGGTGGGGGAGAGTGATGGTGGTCACTGTGGTTAGAAATCTCAGCCTGTTAAATGAAACAAAATCTCTATCAGCTGAAGGCCAGTTCTCCTGTTGGAAATTACATTTGATTTGAATAGGACAGGAATGTACCATGTTGCTAATGGGAGGCAGGACACTTCAGAGCCATCTGCAGAAAAACACATACAGATTTTGTAAAGAATATGCAGTTCAGATTTCGGTTGTGCTAGCTGGTGCATGCTGAATTTGGGGATATCATAACAAAACAGAGATGCTACAGAGTGTTCTGGCTGAAGCTGAGACTTGTGGTTTTTACTGGCCATGAGATTGCCTGCAGTGTTAGGACCAGAAACACTGAAAGACTGCAAAACTGTAGCCATGCAGATGTTAACAGTCACTGAATTCTGTACAAATTGTATCACAAGCCTTGTCTCGTTCATTCTTACAACACAGTGGAACATTTCCTTACATGTTCCCATTTTGCAGATGGGAAGACTCAGGCTGAGAACGGGTTACTTGCCAACAACTACACAGCAAGTTCACAGTTAATGAAGGATTTGAATCCCAAGATCTGAGCCTAGTGGTGCTTGACTGAAAGACATATCCTCTTATATGATATATGCATAACAGAATGGTCAGTTGCTTATAGTGGAAAAAAACTGGTAATAATTAACCATGGTGCTGCCTGCACTGAACTAAAATTAAGTTTGCATTAAAATGTACACAATATAAGAGGTGCTGCCTGTCATGGGTAAGAACCTCTCTCCGGTGAAAACTACTCCTCCCCTCTAAATGACATCTCTCTGTGTACAATGAGGCTGATTTAGGAAGCAACCTGTCACCTTCTCCCTTCTGACCAGAGCTCTAGGTCATGTATCATATATAACCTTCCTCTTGTAAATGTAAATTGGAGTCCCATGACTGCCTGATATCACCAGAGAATAATAGGATTGACGAAAACCATGTCCACATCTGGTTATTGGTCCAGTTGGCTCACCTGACTTGGGAGTGGGAAACTGGAAGGTTTGTCAATTTCAAGCCAGCTTATTCGAGCTTGAGGGAAAAAGGCTCCCAAAAATGGGATAAAAGAAAGCAGCCCAGCTGGGTTGAGGGAACAAGATGTGTGGGAGACGCAAGGTGAAAGTTGGGCTTTGCACCATGCCAGCCAACCCAAGATGCCAGCCACGGCCACGATGCTGTCCAGCTACAAAAGTGTAACCTCCTCAAGCTGACTGTCACTGTCTGCTAATAGCTAGCTGTAAAGTTTGTGGTAACAGTTGTAGAACGTTTTGGTTGGCCTTCTGTCATTGTAATGTATATATTTGATTTTTTCTCTCTCTCTATTTGTGTGTTGTCTCATGCCAATAAAGTTTAATTGAATTGAATCAGCCTAGGAAGATCTTTCACTCTGTGCCAGGAGGATTCTGAATTGTAAGTGGATGCTTTAAGTCAGGGAAGTCGGGCAGCCCAATCCTACCTACTTTAAACTGCCCTGCGCCGATGCATCCCGCAGGGGAATTTCGGCTGTTGGAGGTCTCCTCGGGGTAATGGGACATTTGTAATGGTAATTACAGTGGTAATGGTAAGCCCCAGCAGCCACAATGGGGCAACTCAGGCCTGTGCCAGCAATATCACTGGCGCAACTTGGTGTTGCCCTGTGTCGGCAAATCAGGCCCAGAAAGGGGGATAAGATACAGCATGCACTGCCCTCTCTGGGACCAATCAGCCCTCCCCTGCCCCCATAACCCCCCTCCCTGTTAGCTGGTGCACGTTTGAGGAGATAAAAGGGCATGCCACCGGCTGCTATCGGAGAGGATAACATCTGGTGCAAGTTGCCCACGTTGGGTGCCATCCCCTCCCACCTCTGTCATGCCCCACCCACCTCCCATTCAGCCCCATGCTGCCCTCCCTCTGCCCTGTTCCACCTCCCCCACTGACCTACTTGGTTCATTGGAGGTTTTCAAGCAGAGCCTAGATGGCCATCTGTCATGGATGCTATAGTTTCCTGCACCAAGGAGGGGGTTGGACTAGATCTGATTTCTAAGATAACCTTCAACTCCAACTGGGCCAGTAACCATATGTGGACATGGTTTTCATCAGTGCTGTTGTTGTTGTTGTTGTTGTTGTTGTTGTTTGATTCTATGAGCCCTCCATCATACTGATATAGCTTCAATCCAGTTGTCTATATTAGCAGTTAAGCCCTAACAATCAAAATCTCAGAGAAACAAAAGTCTCTCAGATACGTTTCTCAGATAAGAGATTTTCAAGAGACTCCAGAAGATATTGCCACTCATTCCATTCCATTGTTTTCTGTGTTGACTTCCATTTTTTTCCCCAGACATGATTTAGTAGCATATTTTGTTCCTTCAAAATGCAATTACAGCGCTATCCTATCCAGTGT
Source organism: Plestiodon gilberti rubricaudatus (assembly GCA_026170595.1). Lineage (NCBI taxonomy): Eukaryota > Metazoa > Chordata > Lepidosauria > Squamata > Scincidae > Plestiodon > Plestiodon gilberti. Next base: position 207,358,876 of record JANXHW010000001.1, read on the forward strand.
AGATAGGATTTGGGGAACTATTGTGCCTTTAATTAGAAGCTACCTCTTCTGAAAGAAATAGCTGATTCTGCCTCTGATTGCCTCCTGTTCAGCATGCCCTGTTATTATTGATGAATTAGCCATCAATTGCCTCATAATTTGATAGTTCCTGTGTCTTGTGGAGTTAATTCTAGCTTTCCTGTCGTTTTTTTTTAAAATAGCAAAATAACATACAGTATAATAAGTATAAAACACTTAAAAGAAAAAAAAAGATAGGAAACAGTAATCAAAGTTGCCTTCCCAGGAAACAGAAACTGATCAATTATATGGCAATTCATTAGTAATGCTAGAGCCCCTGCTGAACAGGAAGCAATTATGAGCAGAAACCACAAAGAGGAAGCTTCTAATTAAGGTTTCAGAAACCCTTTGCAGAACAGGAGTCCCCATTGCATCTCAGGAAAGAAAGTGACCGGTGGTAGCTGGCAGCCCTGACAAAGAGTTTAAGCACTGCTGCCAGCTCTAGCTGCAGAGACAGGATCTGTTTCCATAACAGAAAAGAAGAATCCTCATCCTGCTGCTGCTGCTGCTGCTGCTGCTGCTGCTGCTGCTGCTGAGAAATGATTCTCTGAACTCCGTGGAAATTTCTGTTACCTTATGTTCCCCCCATGAAGTATGAAAGGTTCTCCCTGCCTGAAAGGCCCTCAGCATAGCAAATTTCACCAAAGGTGCTGGGGGTGAAAAATCTGGCCCAGCACTACTTCTGAGTAACCATTGTGGAAAAATCTTGGTGACAGCAACAGGCATTGCCGAAGAGCATTGCACTATATGAAGTGTCCCGTGGAACCACAATTTCAATTCCTTTTTCAGCTGATTGTGTGAAGACAGAGCCTCAGCACAGCTAAAGGGCCCTGTTGTGGATGCAACCAAGGTAATTTTCCCACCAATTTATTCACAGTTGATGTGTGACTTATGCAGTACTCCTTTTTAATTGAATCGTGCGGTATCAGAGAGAGGCCTTCAACATTTTCAAAACTATAGGAGGTGCTGTGGGTGTGGGTCTGTCTGCGTGTATCATCCTCTAAAGCGATCAGTAAACACTTGGAACAGAATTCCACACATATTATAGTTATAACAATAGTTGTGGCTTTCCTGTAGAAATGGGGAAAACTGTCATAACGTATAAGGGCATCTGAAATGACACACCAAAGATCCCTTCTTGCTCGCCTCTTAGATGCCCCTTTGAATGGCAAATTTGGAAACAATTTTCCAATCATCTCAAGAAACCTCTGAGCTATAATAACATGAATTTCAGCAGAGCTTATTTATATTGCAAAACAGGTCCTGAAAAACAGAAAAGAAAAGGGGGGGGGGAAGCTTTGCTGCAAATGATTAGCATGGCGTGGGTGGGGGGATATATGATGATGGGGTTGATGTTGGAAGAAAAGGGGGATAACTACAGAGAAGGAATGTATAAAGCAATATATGGAAACCATTTGGTGGGTCTTAATAAAAGTGGTGTTGTGGTCCCCCATGCTGTTTATCTTAAGAGATAAACAGCATGGGGGAAAGGAGGGAGAGAATCCATGGATAATTCCTTGTGAATGATTTACTGTCCCTAGGAGCCGCTCTAATTTCCCTCCTCTCATTTTAGAAACAGATATAGAGAAGAAGCTAAACAATGGCTAAAGATAGAAGGTGCTTGTCTTCATAATGTGTGAAAAGTCAGGCCCACGACCACATATATATGATGATGTGTGAATTCCAGAGAAGGGCCCTGAGACTTTCCTATTCTCACCATCAGTGGTGTAACAAGGGTGGTGTGAAGGCAAGTAGTTGTGCAAGAAACCGTTACACTGGAGTCAGCGGCCCCTTCCCCTTGCTGTTGGAGCCATTCTGGCAGCAAAGGCAACACGCAGGACACTCCCTCACTGTTGCTGCTGGAATGGCTCCAACAGCAAGGGGGAGGGGCCACTGACTCCAGTGTAACGGAGTCTTGCACAACTACTTGCCTTCGCACCACCCTTGTTACACCACTGCTCACCATCACATCTGACTCACACACAAGTGGGGATGCCTGGGTCCATCTATTTCTCTATGCTGGGCTCTTAAAATACCCCTGAGCTTCAAACAGATGGTCCCTGTTGATTGCATGGCAAACAATGGTCCCGATCTTATTTGTCGTGTCATTTAAAGAATACTTACTGGCAGGGCCATGGAGAGGGTGGCATTGCTGGGGATAAGTCTCCGGGGCCCCGACATAAATGGGGCCACAAGTAGAGTTGCCATCCAAGGAGGGTTACCAGCCATGATGTCTGCGGACAGCGTTACCTGGCACAGTTTCCCACCTCTAACCCAGGCCAATTGATGATTAACACAGACAGTGACATTCCTGCAGGGGGTGCGGAAACGCCCTTTATGGCACATTTGTGACACCCTAGACCAGCAGAGCGGTCGCTCCGCCGGTCTATTGTTAGACAGGATTGCGTTCTAAGATTGATAACTCTGCAAAAAATCAATATGAACATGCATGAAGTGGGGGAAGACACAAATGAATTGAAGGCAATGAAAGCTGTGGCAAATTGCACATGAACAGCACTCTGTTCAACACTTGACATAATGAGAATTCCAGATGCATTTGGTTCCACTTTGGAAACAAGACTAGGTAAAAGTGATTTTATGATGCAATACTGGTAAGACAAATCACAGAGGTGGCGGCAGTGTGGTGGGTATTTCAGCTTTTGCTCATAACAAGGCACAAAGAGACCAAGCTATATGAGTAGGTTGGGCTGGAGTCCTGAGACAAGGTAGACCTTGCCAAGAACAATGGACTATCCAGGGGTGGGGAAGCAAGATTTTTAAACATTGATAAGTAGGTATTCTAGTGCTAGAAAAGCCTTGACCTGATGCACCATAATGTTGTCTTTCCATTAACAAAGGCCAGCGCTGTGTCAAGTTTCTATGTTTTTAATGTTTCTGTTGAGAAGGAGGTTCTTTAAAAACAACAGTTAAAATCATGTACAAACTCTTTTGGAGAATAAGGAGATTAAATGAAAGGCATGAATCTATCTATGACTGGATTTACTTGTCAATTGTGATGGGCAAGCTCCCCTCCAGTTCATCTCATCATTAACTTGGTTTTTCTCAGTTTTCTCTGAGAAAAAAAGTACCATGGTGAAAGAAGAGCAGCAACAAGGAGGACTGTTGTGGAAGGCTTTGCTTTCATTACTTGCAAGCTTCTTGAAAGTATGTGTACGTTCTGGCATGACCAAGAAACACAGAGCTGTGCGTGGAGCCACCGGTATGTACTTGGAGGAGCAGGACTATACTACTAATAGGGGCTGCGGTCGCAAGGAGTCGGTTTAGCTCATCCAATTCAACGCACAGGTGGAACAGTTTGTGTTTATGTATGGTAGTCACCTCTGAGGTCCTTAACCCTGAGGTTTCTGCCGAAACCTGGAAATGGGCTTTGAAATGTGATCGCCGCTGTTTAGAGCCTTGGGGAGGTCTGTGGAGGTGGCCACAGGCCCCCAGGACCCTTCGCGAAGCTGGCAGAACAACCAGGTATGTTTTAAAAAGCATTTGTGGGTCGGGGCAGAAATGATCATGCAGCGCCACTCCCAACGTTGGAGCTGGCCACCCCCTTAAGGGGATATCGGCCACTTCTGGAAAAAGTGGTAGGTCACGACCCACCACTTTGAGAACCCCTGCTGTAGCACATGACAGGCCAGCCACAAATTATTATTGACCACCACCATCATCAAGAATATTTATATACCGCTTTTCAACAAAAAGTAGTTCACAACACAATTTACAAAGCACCAATAATTATGTAAGAAGACCCAAGTCAAAAATATACAATTACAAATGAGGAACTTTCAATTATCAAATTGATCCAGATACCGCAATGGTGGAGATGATGATGATGATGATGATGATGATGATGATGATGAGGCCTGAGCAAGCCTTCTGTTGTGACTGTGAAGCAAAAACAGTCCTCCTTTGCTCTTACTCATCCTGCAGTCTGTGAAGTTTGGGACTCCACTCCATGTTGAACTGGTAGGGTTGAAACTTTAAAGATATCGAACTGGACCTCTGATTTCTGGGCATACAGCAGATGACAGGTCGCAATTCAAACCTACTTAGGCCACCATTATAACCAGCGGCCCAGCGAAAACGGGAGGCTCCAGAATGGAAAGGGGATTCAAATCTCCTCCAAAAGGGGAATTCAAAGGGGATTTGAATCCCCATTCCGTTCTGGGGCCTCCTGTTTTCGCTGGGCCGCTGTTTACAACGGTGGCCTAAGTAGGTTTGGATTGCGCCCTTAGTTACCCAAAGCTTTGTTTCAGCTGTTATAACAAAGCTATTTTATTGTGTGTGTGTCCCCCCTCTGTATGATTTCATGACTAACCATGTGTAAAATGGAAGGAATCTGAGTAGCCTATCTTCATCCAACTGGACACTAACGTCAACTGGCTCTTTTTGCTCCCTTTCATCTGGCATGAGGCTGCTTTCTGTTTTCTTTTAAATGTCAGAAAATGTTAGAGAGACTAGTCAAAATCTGCAATAGATTTCCTAGACCTCTAGAGGCAAATACTTCACAATAGACTTTTCTTTTTGCTCCTTTAGTGTTTGCATTACTTAAAATAGAAGTATTTTAAAACTGATTTTAATGATGACTAAAGTTTGGAGAGTTTCCACATTCTCAGCAATGAAAGAAACTCCCAAATTAAATTTTTGAAGACTAAGGAATAGGGCGTGATATATACCAAGCGTTTAATTTAGAAAGATAAGCAGAACCATGTGCCTTTCCTGGTATTTTAGGGCAAAGGAATCTCCTCTATTCTATTCTAGTCTCTTCTAGTATCCACCCTTCAAAATGACAGCCTGTCTAGGGCCATACCTGGATTAGCCCCAGCTCCACCAAACTTCTGCAAGATATTAGGCATCCCATGGTGAGGAACCAACAGCACGCCACACAATGAATCCAGAAGAGCCCACAATCAAGTTTAGCAAAATGGGTTTAACTTGCTACTCCTTTTTTTTTTAAAGAAGTGGTATAATAGCATCCATCAATGGGGAACTAGAAGCATAATGTGCCTTCAAATGGCCTGCCAAAACTTAAAGGCAATTGATTTGTTGTACACTAGTAGAGTAGTAGACCATTTGAAGTTTCAACCTCTAATCCAATGTTGCCCCTGTTATTGAACCTCTAGTCCTATTTTACATTGGACCTACTCCGATTGACTTTGATATGTTGCTCTTGATCAGGATAGTGTTTGCTTTATTGCTAGCAGTGGGTGGAGTTACTGCTCACAGTTATCCTGATGTGGGAAATGCAAAGGCTGGTAGCTACAATAGAACTTACGTGTCCTCTGGTCATGTGTGCTGAGCAAAAAGATGAAGGAATAAAAGATGGCAGCTAGGAGGGAGGAGTAGTCCAAATAGTCCTCTCTCTCTCTCTCTCTCTCTCTCTCTCTCTCTCTCTCTCTCTCTCTCTCTCTCTCGTGTGTGTGTGTGTGTGTGTGTGTGTGTGTGTGTGTGTGTGTGAGAGAGAGAGAGAGAGAGAGAGAGAGAGAGAGAGAGAGAGAGAGAGAGAACATAAGAGCAGCCCTGCTGGATCAGGCCAAGGGCCATCTAGTCCAGCTTCCTGTATTTTACAGTGGCCACCAGATACCTCAGGGAGCACTCAAGACAAGCTATCCTGCTCTCTCTCTCTCTCTCTCTCTCTCTCTCTCTCTCTCTCTCTCTCTCTCTCTCTCTCTGTGTGTGTGTGTGTGTGTGTGTGTGTGTGTGTGTGTGTGTGTGTGTGTGTACGCACATGTATAGTAATAGTACTGTATAAACTAGAGGCATCATGTTTTCATAAGATCAAATGGGAGAGATTATACATTGTGGACTAAGACATTAGCACATTCATAAAAAGGAAGTTTCTAGCTATGAAAGGAAGTGAATGTTGGAACAAGAAATGCTATGTTTGAAGAACTAATGAGGAAACAGCACCATGGCAGTAGCATAGCTGGGGGCGGGCGGTGGTGCAGTAAGTGCTGCAAGGTGCTGCAAGGTGGCCCCTCCCACCCGCCATCAGATCCATCCCGGGCAGTGAAGGCAACTCTTCAGGAGACTCCATTTGGTTCGGTGAGCGCCTGTGCGTTGCCCTTGCTGCCTGGAATGGCTCCTGTGGCGAGTGGGAATGGCCACCTTGCAGCGCCTTGCAGCACTTATTGTGCCGCTGCACCCTCCCCCCCCTCAGCTAAGCTACTGCACCCTGGTAGTATTAAAGCTGAAATATATGGGACTGTTACTTGTAATCTGGGGTTTCCGTTGAACTCCATGAGGGTCTGGAAAGCTACTGATGCCCTACCTCTGGAGGCCCCATAGGTATTTGATTGATTTGATTGAGAACCAGGATGGTGTATTGGTTCTGAAGTTGGACTTAGACCTTGAAGATCCAGGTTCAAATCCCCGCTCAGTCATGAAGCTTCCTTGGTGACCTTGGGCCAGTCACTATCTCTCAGCCTCACTACCTCACAGGGTTGTTGTGAGGACAAATGGAGGGAAGGAACTATATACATCACCCTGAGTTCCTGGGAGAAAGGGTGGTATAAAAGCGTGAAAGAATGGAGTGGATAATCAGGATGAATGTTATGGGGGCAGGGAATGAAGAGAGAAGGCTAATCGCAAACAGGGGGCAGGCATTTTCTTCTTTGTCAATTTGCTGGGGATCTTGCATTTTTACCTTCCCATGTAGTGTATAGCAACAGCCACTGGTCATACCTGGCTTTCATTTAACACTGTCTAACAGGCACCTTTACAGTGCAATCCTAACCAACTTTCCAGCCGTGTCAACAGGGAGCACACTGCATTTTGCAGTGCAGGGGCAGTCGTGGAGGCCTCTTCAAGGTGAGGGAACATTTGTTCCCTTACCCCGGGGCTGCATTGTAACTGCACCGGAGCTGGAAAGTTGAATAGGATCGCGCTGTTAGTGTGCTTCACTATTATTAATTATTAACAGTATTTATATACCGCTTTTCAACAAAAAGTTCACAAAGCGGTTTACAGACAAAATCAAATGATTAGATGGCTCCCTGTCCCCAAAGGGCTCACAATCTAAAAAAGATGCAGAAGACCACCAGCAAACAGCCACCAGAAAAGACACTGTGCTGGGGTGAAAGGGGAGCAGTTACTCTCCCCCTGCTAAATATAAGAGGAGCACCAATTGAAAAAGTGCCTCTTGATCAGTTAGCAGTGGTGACTTTTGTCTTGTTCATGACATATGTTAACGTGGATGGACTAATCTGTGAATTGTAGAGGATGTAGGTTATTCTGCTTCAGGACATCATGCAGCTGAACTAGGCAATCTTTAGGTCTCTTCCAGCTGGACAGTCTTATATTTCTGTGCTTTCTATCAGTATTGTTCTGATTAATCTCAACTTAGAATCTTGCCTGGGGAAGCAGAAAGTAGGACTGAATCCATATTGGGATTCTTCTCTGTCAGATTACAAGCAACCCAGTTCTAGAAAATGAAAATAAATGAATGCATGAATGATCAGGGTGGGCTTATAACATCACTGAGCCAGCATAACAGCAGGACTTCTCATGGGTTTGGTGCAGCGTTGCCAGGAGCAGCCATCAATGTTGCAGGCAGCACACGGCTTATGTGCAGCGTTTGCTATGCACAGTGTAGCTGTAATGCGCTTCCTTTGGGACTGGGCCGTGTGCGTGTTTATGCATATTAGCAGAGAATTAAACGCTGTGCTTTAAGGAGATGAAATCAAGGAAGGCTGTGTGCCATATAAAGTTGAAAGGAAAGAAACTCCAAGGAAGGAGTTGGATGACCAGATTTTGAAACATTGTTTGAGTAAGATGGATGGATTGGTCCTCGCAGGTCTTGATCAGAGGCCAGGAATAATCTGTTCAAAGCAGAGAGGCTCCTTTGATCTCGCCATCCTCCTCATCCTTGTCACTCTGAACCACCAAGGAATATAATATTCCAGCACAACATGGGGAAAAGAAAATGTGCCTCAGAGGGCAGTGAGGAAAAAGGTGGCAGGAGCCAATGAAACTGAATCTGACAACAAACACCGCTGGGCAGAATGACGCTGAGCTTGCTGGCGTGCCAGTGGAAGGGTTTGCTAAGATTTTTCTTGCCGAGTCTGTTTGTTCTTTTGTTACTCGTGCATAGTAAGTGGGTCAGTGACATGTCCAAGGCAAAGTTCCTTGGGTCTTTGGGGAGGAACTCAGGAGGGCTTCATTTTCTCCAGATTGTTCCATCCATCTGCAGGTCTTTTTGTGTGCTTTGCAAATAATAATACTAAGCCCAGTCAGTGTCAGTGAAACAGTCGACATGTAGTTTCATATCCTCGATATTTATCTGTATTTATATTTTTATCAAGGAATTTCTACCCTGCCTTTTTATCCAAAAGGGTCCTCAAGATGGCTTACAATAAGTGAAAATAAAATACAACAACAGCCCAGTCCTATGCCGGTCTTCACCGGCGTAACTAGACCCCACGCCATTGCAAACGTGCCATAAAGAACATTATGCCAGTGTGGAGGTCAGTCCCGCTGGGGTGGAGGCCAGCGCCAGCAGGTTTCCGCTGGTGCAGGAGTAGCACCGGCCAGAGGCTGGTGAGCTCTGCGTCAGGCAGCGGGGAGGTGGACGAAATGGGGGTGGGAAGGGGGCGTTCCGGGGTAGGGTGAGGGTGAGGAGGAGGGCTCCATCAAATCCTATCCCCTTTCCCAGACTTGGAAGCATGACACGGACCTGCCCGGATTTGCACTTGGCCATATTGCTGGCGCACATCCAAGTAGCCCCATAGAGGCTGCTGGGGCTCGACATGGGGTAAGGGGATGAACATTCCTTTACCTCAAGGAGGTCTCCAGCAGCCTCTAGCCCTGCGCTGGATATAGCAGAGCTTGCCCTGGCGCCACTGTACTCTAGCATGGAGTTTTGGACTGAAATTCAATTAAACGATACATCTAAAAACATAATAAACAGCAAACAACTGCAAAACTCCTGAGAGTCCACAAGAGCAACTCAGCCAACCAACTCCAGTTTAAAAGTCCAGTGTAAACACAACTGAGAATCAGATAACAAATCAGTGAGGGGGCCAACCAGGCCTCAACAGTGTGATGAAAATCCTGCGTTTTCCCCTATTTTTTGCCCATTTTTCAACTGTTTTGGTACTTTCTGCCAGCTAAGAGGCTCCTGGGATGCCTCAGCATCCTGAAGGGACTGCTGAGTTATTCAAAGACAGGAGTCCTGTCATGTTGTTTAAGCATCTTCTTCTTCCCTAACTGATTAGTCAATGAAGAACGTTGCTTTGAGCCAGCCCATCAGATTTCCAAGAGTGGGACATTCCAGTACCCCCTAGTGCCCAAATCTACAGATGAAACCTGATTAACCCTCACAGGTTATAAATGGCGGATCACAAACACACCCCTTTGTACATTTGCCCAGGCCCAATGTCGGAAGTATCTGATTCTTCATGGGAGGCTCGCCTGCTCACCTTGCTGCAAGTATGGGTGTCATGACCAGGACATGAGTAAGAGCGCAATCCTGTGCAAGAATGCGGCGAATCCTGTGCAAAAATGCAGCTGTAAAGCACGTTCGCGACAACTAGGGAGTAAAGCGGGAGACAGACCAAGCCCGTGCTCCGTGCAGTGCGTGCGTTGCTCCGGCTGCGTTGCCGCGCCGGACGCACGCTAGGGGGCTGGATGGGACGTTACTATGTCCCACCAGATCACAGCCGCAGCGAGGATCGAGCAGCAAGCGAGTGAGGGAGAGGGGGGGAGAGAAGGGGGGAGAGAAGAGGGAACTTTCCTCTTCTCTCCCCCTTCTCTCCCCCCTCTCTTTCGCTCACTCGCTGCTCAATCCTCGCTGCGGATCTCCCCTCAGGGAAGAGAAGAGGTCAGGACTATTGGGGACTGCACAAAAGAGAAACGCTTGTGTGTGTGTGTGTGTGTGTGTGTGTGTGTGTGTGTGTGTGTGTGTGTGTGTGTGTGTGTGTGTGGTTACTAAAGCCACAATATAAATGGCAGTAAGTATCGCAACTTGCGATAGTTACTGCCATTTATATTGTAGCTTTAGTAAACACACACACACACACACACACACACAAGTACAGATGAGTTTCGCTTGGCAACTAGTGAGGGGGAGAGGGGACCTGCAAGGGGGAATCAGCAAATGACAAGACGCTCGAAGGTTTGAAAGGCGTGCTCGCTCGTAGTTACCCCAAGCGAAGAGAAAAATGGCTGCTTTATGAAAACATTCTGCCCCTCTTTCCCTTTGATTGACTTTTGCTTCCTTTCCTTTGATTGGCTCTGGCCGCTCTGTGTCCCGCCTCCAGGGGGCTGGGACATGGACGGAACGGGACAAACGTTGCCAGAGCTGGGCTTGGGGCAGCTGAAGCGTTTACGCGCCCGTGGCTGACGACGTCTGACGGCGGCTGCCAGGAGCAGAAACGGAGCCATGTCACACTGACCAAATGCGCCCACAGCACGGACTCCGCCACCGGATCGGCCCTGCAGCCGCCGGGGGTGGTAAGTAATCCCCTGGTGGGGGCGGTCTGGATGGCGAGGGAAAGGGGCTGTTGGCCGAGCCAGCCTGGGAGGTGAGTGGGGATGGCGTTTGCCATATCCCCATCCCTGTTCTGGCCAGTGCAGCCGTTACACGGCCTCCTCAATCTGAGGAGGCCCATTGGGGCTTCCCCATTTTACACCCCATTGATCCCCTTTCCCTGAGTAGACCTCCGGGCCATGCCAGAGCGGCCTGGAACTGGGAAGTTAGGCAGGATTGCTCTGCCCGTAGGGTAAGGATTGTACCGAGTAAATCATGTCAGGGTTTTGGTTTTATTTTCCTCTTGCCTCTTACCATCCTTGCCAGCCTTTGCTCAACTCCCCCCCCCCCGCTCACCTTTTCTCCTTTTGCTAGTTGATCGGTGCCTTGTTTTTATCCCTTGTTTTTTCCCCAATTCCCATCACTTGTTTTGATGCTTCAGTCTTTTTTTAACAAGCCCCTTTTACGGTTTTCCTGCCTGGTCTCAGTTCACTGGGAGGGAGTGACCGTCAGCATTCCACTCCTGGTTGGTTTTAAGGGGGCCTGTTAATTGAGGAGGGTGGCTTTGCCAAGGTGGCCTCCTTTTGTCTGAGTTTTCTAGCTTTGGGTGGTGGCAGCAAAGACTACTCCACTGTCCAATCCCGGCTGACCCAACAAAGAAGGTGAAATAGTGAGCAGGGAGTGGGGTGTCAGTTGCTATCCACTAGGCAATGCATGCTGTATTGTTCTCTGTTCTTCTTTTACCAAGTGGAAGCGAGTTCCATAATCCAGGAATTGTCCTAGAAGACCCTGTTACATGTGGTCCCCCCTCCAATGGCTCTCAGAGGGAGAGGCAGGCAACACAGAGCAAGGCCTCAGTTGTTGAACAAACCAGGCAGGCAGTTTCACGTTAGGAGCGAAAGTCCCATAAGTAACTTGCTCCCAAGTCATTAAGAGCTTTAACACCTTAAACGTAGCCTGGAAACACATTGATAACCAATGAAGATGATACAAGCTGGGTGCTGCATGCTCCAACGTGTGACTGATCCCCAACCAGAAACCTCATTGCCACACTGTCTTCCTCAGAAAGGGGCACAATTGGTGTGCCAGCCAAAGCTTTGTAAAGGCACTCCTGCCCACAGCTGTCATCTAGCAGTAAAGTTGGATGCAGAACCACTAATCTGCTTTGATAGGGGGAGTACTACTCCATTCAGAACAGGCCCATATCCAAGCTGTGTTTCCTACTGATCAGGGTCCAGGAAGGATTCAGTAGCCACTGCTGCCACCGGACCCACCCCTTCCTCGACCCGATCCTCCTATCCCCCACCCGTTTCCTCCCCATTCTGCCCACCCCGCCCCATCGCTACCTTGTTCTGCCCTTGCCAGCCCTTGTTCCACCTTCCCCCACCCTGTCCCGTAGATCCCTAGCACTACCTTCTATGCCCTACCTGCTAGGAAGGTCTGGAGCCACTGAAAAGCAGTGCCACCCAGAACCAACCCAAAAAGGCGGCCCAGAAGAATGCCATGGTCAGTGGTCCTGAAAACTGCTGAGAAGTCCAGCAGAACTACGTCATGCTGCCCCTGTCTTGATCCCAGCATAGGTCATTCACCATCAGCAGTGTACATTGCCACCGCTGCGCCAGGGGCAGTGACACCATGATGTAACGTGTCTCTTCACAAGTCGCAGCCGCTCTCCATCTCTGCTCAGTGGAGAGAGCAAGCGGCCACCACTACCCTCCTTCTCACAATCTCCTCCCTGGGGTACACCCTGAGGAGGAGGTTGTGAGGCGGCAGTGGGAAGCTGCGGCCACTCTCCCTTTCAGTGGAGAGAGCGAGCAGCAGCGGCTGCCCTCCTCCTCACGATCTCCTCCTCGGGGTGTGCGATGGGAAACCGCAGCCACCCTCTCCACTCCGAGCGGAGAAGGAGAATGGCCCTAGCTTCGTGATCAGGCCATGGCCACCTCCTCCTCACGATCTCCTCCTCGTGGGGAGGGGTGCAAGGAGGAAGTTGTGAGGAGGAGGCAGCCATGGTGGAGCCTGAGGGGTGGAGCCCCGATTGCACCCCTCTTGGCTGAGCACCCAGGGCAGCTGCCCCTCAGGCTCCACTACAGTTATGGCTCTGCTCATCATATATAATAATGGGCTCCCATAGGTAGTTGTATCCATGGACTGGAGTTGTATTCATCCAGGTAATCCTCCTGCCTCATCTAGTTCATTTTTTAAATCAATATAGCCAAATGCTTGCCCAGCCTGCTCTTAAAGGTGTCCAGCAATAAAGATTCTACAGTTCCCTGGGTTATTGGTTTCAGTACTCCACTCTTGTTATTTCCAGGCCATGCAAAGTGAGATCAAATTTTCTCCAGATTTTTGCAGTACTGAAAGCCAAAGTAAAGACGTTTCCTTACTGGGCACTTATGGTGAAAAGATTCTTGTTTGTATGAGCATTAATTCATTTTTATGAACAGTGATTGCTTGCCACTGAGAACATCACCTCACGCAGATACACTACGGGGTGCCTCCTCTGAGGGTGCATAATTCTGCTGCATTGCTGCATTAGGAGGGATTGAATTATCCAGTCGTATCCAATGAAGAAATGTGGCACAATCATCACTAACCCACATCGGAAGCTAATTAGAAGGAGGCAAAGCCAAAGCAGTAAATAATGGTGAAACACTGTGGGCAGCTGTGAGAAAAAAAATGGCCTTGTTCTTTGCATCTGGACCTCACATGCATCACATTTTGGCTGATGTTATCTTCTTTATGAATGTGAGTTTTTAAGCACTGGTTGGGAAAATATGCTTTTCTGGGTTGACAGCCATGAATCAGGAGGAGCTGAGGCTGCTGGGCTTTGAGATTCAAAACTTTCTCAAGATGCTCTCTAACACACATATTCACCTGAATCACTTGGCATGATCATGATCAAATCAAGATGTACCTAGACAAGGCTTTGTTCTTTTATGCAGTTCTAAATAACTTTATTAACAGCCCACTCCTACACAACTCTCCTTGCAGAGATGCAGCTGCGCCAACGTGGCGCCTTCTGAATCCTGCGGGGGAGTTTCAGCCTCTGGAGGCCTCTTTGGGGTAAGGGAACATTTTTTCCTTGCCCTGGGGTATGTCGGCACTGGACTGCTGAGTCTACTCAGGATATCGGCATGCGCCACTACTGCCACTACTGCCCCATTCCAAGCCCAAATTCGCCCTCCTCCCTGCCACATCTCCTCCACACCTCCCTCCAACCATTGCGCTAACTTACTGGCACCAGTGGGAATCCCTGGTCCACTGGCGCACAGACCCAGCAGCTCACCGCTTGTAGTGGTGGCCAGGCCATGCTGAATGGCTTGTCGCCTTTTTGCGACTTTTTGCACATGCGATCCAGTGGTGCAAAACCCGAATATGATTGAGCCGTAAGACTTCCTTGTGAAGAAAGTGCATTTAAGTTGTGCCTTGGCTCCTGGAAGACTGGAGCTGGAATTCTCTGCCACTTTGCTAATTTGAGCACCCTACCTTGTTCAGGAGCACAGCTAATAAACTGGTATTGAGTTGATATTACTGTTTAGCTCCCTGCCACTGTGTAGCTCCCTATCTGGGTTCCTGATTCTAACAAACACTGCCTATATTCCAGTAGTATGTGCTTGGACAACAAATATCAAAGATGAGCAGATTTCACCCATTAATATTTTATTAATGCATATATTTTTATGATATTTATTTAAAACATATATCCCACCTTTCCACCCTTCCAGGAGCTCAGGGCAGTTTCGATACTACAAGACAAGATAAAACAATAAAAACAACCAATAGAATAAAAGCAACTGACAGCAGTGGCGGGGGGGGCGGGGTTGAAGCGCCCCCATCGTCGAGGCCGGCTCCACGCCCCCCCCAAGCAGCCGGGCTCAGGGCTGAGCGGCGCAGCACCGGAGCCCGGCTGGCGCACCCGCGCACCCACTCAGCGCGTCACCAGCTTCAGACAAGCCCTCCTCAGAGAGCGACCGCCCAGTTCGGCGGTCAGGGCCTTCTGAGAAGGTCCGATGGTCGATGCGCCTTTTATTCCTTTTTTGCACATGCGCAGAACCTTCTGAGGGCAAACGGGCTGCCCGTTTGCCCTCAGAAAGGTTCTGCGCATGTGCAAAAAAGGAATAAAAGGCGCATCGACACGTCGGACCTTCTCAGAAGGCCCTGACCGCCGAACTGGGCGGTCGCTCTCTGAGGAGGGCTTGTCCGAAGCCGGTGACGCGCCGAGTGGGCGCGCTGCTTCCGGGGGGCGCACCAGCTGGGCTCCGGTGCCGCGCTGCGCAGCCCTGAGCCCGGCTGCCACGCCCCCCGGAAGCTCGGCGCCTGGGGTGGAGCACACCAACTCCCACCATGATAGGACGCCACTGACTGACAGAAACCAGTGCCATGTACTCCTGTACATTGGTAAAAACACTACACAAAAGGAATCTTGACACAACTGTTCACACAATCACATAGAGCACAATCCTATCCAGCTTGCCCACTGATGCAACCAGTGGGGGAGGGCAGAATGGGAGGTTTTGGAAGGGAAAGGGGATTTAAATCCCTTTTAAAGGGGGATGTAAAGGGGATTTAAATCCCCTTTCCCTTCCAAAGCCTCCTGTTCTGCCCTCTCCCGCTGACTGCACCAGTAGGGGAGCTGGATAGGATTGTGCTGATAGTGTTGCCTTTTTGTGGTATTTTATGAAGGCACACATTCATTCTGGCATGTTGTCTTCCACATCCCTTCCTTTCTTTCCAATATCATTTAAATGTATGCAGAGACAGTACAGTTCAGCATAGTATTCCAGTAACATTTCAATAATGCTGTGTGCAGGTGGAAAATCACTCCTTTGTCTCTTAATCATCACTCCCCTGTTAATACATCTGTGGGTCATATTACCCTTTTTTGCCAATATATTACATTGGGAACACATAACCTCTCATGTAAAAAGACCCCCCCCCTTGACCACATCTGGAATAACAGGTCAATCGTGGACCATGACACTGACTCTGGGGAGTTGTATGACAGAGCAGCCAGTTGTTTTCTTTTCAGTTACAACGTGGCTATACACCATTTCTGCCAGATGCTGCATACTTGCTGTTCCTCTGGTTAAGGGACAGAGGCTTTCATAAGCATGAATAAAACGAAGAAACCACTTGCCCAAATAAAGACTGACTCAGCATATCAGTGTCTTTGAACATACTCCAAAAGTCAGTTCGTACCACAAAGTAATATTCTTTCTGCCTCCCCTGACTTCTAGATAACAGCAGCAACAGCTTTTTAGACAGTTCGCCTGGCTGCCAGAATAACACCACAGGCCCTGTATACTTCTCAGAATTATAGGGCTATGCTGTATGTTCATATGTGCAAACATTCAGTGTGAAATTGGAAAAGGGTGGGAATGCCCCCAAACCACTCTTCCTCCATTTTTTTTCCACGCTATCCTTTTTGGCAGCTGCTTTGGACTTATTGGTGCCATTTTTTAAATGTTCAAGTGCCAGTTTTTAAATTGGTGCCATTTTTTCTTAGTTCAAGATCATAGACCACTAGAGACCACTAGTCAGCATTATGATGTCATGCCTCCACATGACCAATCAAATATGGCTTTGTGATGATGTCACGGGGCACAAACAAAGCCAGTCATTTCATTCACAAAGACGGGGGATAGGAGGGAATGCAGACTTGTTGTTAAGGAAATTAGTCAGGCACTTCCTGTTTTGCTGCACTGTGATAGTTGACCCAGTTGACGTGGCAACAGGGATACCCCTACAAGTATTTTCATGGCCATTTCCCCCCCCCCCTCTCTCTCTCTCTCTCTCTCTCTCACACACACACACACACACACACACACACACACACACACACAAGGAGTACCTTCTTGAGCAGTGCAGTGCAGAGCAAGTGTAGAATGAGCTCCCTTGGAAGAGGCAGCCACGTAAAACAAACACACAAGTCTCTCCATGGCAAGAGTTTCAGTCTGTGTGGAGACACCCACCATCTGGAAGAAGCCCCTATCCTAATGGAGGACCTGGAACAAGTGACCAAGGGCACTTCAACAACACTCAGGCAAATCAGGGTGCTGGTAGCTCACTGCACAAAGGCACAGGCTGAAGTCAGACAAGATGAGTTTGAACCCAGCCAAGAGACTTGCTCTAACCAGCAAGGCACTAACCTTTTCATGACTGGCCAGAAGTATCCATGGCAGAAACAAAAAGAGGGGGAGGAAAGTCTAGAACCCACAACACCTGCTCCATAAAGCTGCTCCCTAGCCACCCAGCCACAGGGGTGTAACTAGGCGGCCCCCTACTGGGGGCCGCTGGCTGAAATGATGCCCCCTGAAGCCACGCCCCCGTCGCGTGATGTATCCTGGAAGCCATGCCCCGGCATGACATCACGCGGCCCATCAGAGGGGCGGAAACGGACCCAGGGGGCGGGTGGGAGGGCCAGAAACACCTTCCCCGGGCCCGGGCCTTGTGGAGCCTCAGCAGTGGTGCTACGAGGCTCACTGCCGCGGCTCCCAAAAAACAAAAAAGTGACGTAAACGCTGCCGCCGCAGAACTGGGGTGAGTGATGCCCCCCAGGCCTGCTGCCTGGGGACAGACCGCCCCCCGCCCCCCATTCCTACGTCACTGGTTGTTGTGAGGACAAAAGGAGGGAAGGAACTATGTACACCACCCTGAGCTCCTCGGAGGAAGGGCAGAATAAAAATGTGAAAATAAATGAATAAATAAAATAAGCAGAAGACAATTCTTCCACTCTGTGGGCAGAACACCATGAACCATGAGCAATTCAAAGAGCAATTAAGAAGACACATTTATTTAGGTACATATTTAAAGCATTTCTATGCTGCCTGTCCACCTTCAATGCTCAAGGCGGCATATGTAGAATCAACCCCCCCCACCCCCAATCATTAATCCAGAAATAGAAAACCACAAACCCATCATGAAAATGAGGGTTGAACTTGGGCAAGAAAACCAGTCCCTGCCAAGTTGAATGCACAACTGAATATACACATTACAAAATATATTTGGACTATACAGATCTCCCAAATAAATCAAGCCGTTGCTACTATAGTTATTCATAGAAAGTTCTCCTCCCCGTGACCTGGTGGTTTTGGCACAGCTCCTTTCAAGGGGTGCCATCCTCCTCCACCAATGAACCAGCAAATGGTGGGGATTTGTAGGATGAGCAGTCTTTTTCCGTGGTGCTCCCTAATTAACTGCCTAATTATCTTTTGGCAGATATCTGTCTATGTTGCTGGAACAAGCTAATCTTTATTTTCATGCCTAAAAGAATAAAGCATACATTTGTGACAAGGGAGATTAAATGAATCCCTTCATTGACATCTGATTTTTTTTTTAACTTCTCGTGTTCTTTTATGAGCTTGCTAACCATTCCTTAACATGCATCTCCATCAACACCCCACCCATTTGATGGATGCGACAGCCAAGTTTTGAAACTGAGGAAAAATGAGCGGATGGCTGTGCAAAGTCGTAAATTGCAGCTTATCAAGTCTGATACAAATTGGGATGTGTGTGCAGGGGTGGGGGCAGTTAGTGATGGTCGTGTTGTGGCTAAGAAAGAGCGGATGCAATCTACTCCTAGTGCCCACCCTGAATTACTCTCTGATTATTTTGGAAGGGTAAAGGTTTGTAAAGAAGAAGAAGAGCTATTGTTCTCATGAAATGATCCAAGCTGAGTTGGTTGTGCAGGAAGAGCATATGGGAAAATGCTGTTATGGATCATTGTGACCCACAAAAGTCAAATGTCAGCTGCAAATTGACTGATCAGGAAACTGGAATTCATGCAGCAGTGCAGCGTTTGTGGCTGAGATTCAGCAAGACACTGAATGGCATCCAACTGAGATGAGCTTAATGCAGGCTTTTGCCAGGCGAGTGTGATGCGGAGAGTTCTTCCTGGATCACCTGCTCAAATCATATTTTATGAACCATATGTGTCCTGCTTGGCTCCAGCATCTTAGCTGTAAATAAATGGGATGCAGTCCCAGAACTGAAAGATCCTGGGATCCTGCCTATCGCTGCGCTGATCCTGCCTATTGCTGTGCTGTAGATAGCTCTAGGCAAAGCCTGTACTGTAGATCATTATCCAACCCACCAAGGGTTTTTCCCTAGAATAGCTGCCTTTCCCCTCTTCACCTTGGGCCCAGAATGACTGGCCCCAGCCACAGACTCATCACACAGCAGAAGCTCAGAGCTTTATTTGGCGAAGCTCTTCAGTAGCTGGTCATGGGGAAAACTGGTACAGCTGGTGGTGAAACAGGAAGAGAACAAGGTTTCCAGAGACAAAAATGGTTGAGTTTGGGAACTATTTCCAGGACATGGGCTAGGAGTTTGGCTGGGGTTTCTGGAGCCATAGGTGAAATCTCTAAACATCTTTCCAAGGCCACGGAATGTAAAATATCTCATGTGATTTAAAAAAAATTGTGGGAAATATAATGTATTCCCCCACTGGCACCTCTTCCTTATAATTGTAGGTTCTCTCCAGAAGTGATTGTCTCACTGGGTCCAAGGGAGATTTGATACTGTAATCCATAAATTCACTAGTTTGTGACCATGCTAGATTTATGGACTAGATATCCATTAACAAACTGAAGCTCAAAAACAGACACTTTCTTAAGGCATAATTATATGTTACTATATATGTTAACTTAAACATGTTGCTGAGCTGTTAGTTAGAGACTTGCTTTTACTTACATGTAGCAGCCATGCAGGCTTGTGGTTTGGTTGGGACATGGCATGGAGGTAGGTGTTACTTAACTCTTTACCTCTGCACCATTCCCACAATGAAAATCACACACACCCCTCGAAGCAAGTATTTAACCCTGAAAGGGCAAACAACACCTTCAGAAATAGCCGCTTTTGGGGCACAGTGTCTGGTGGGAAAATGGCACAGAGGTCAATGGTAACTGGGTTGGGGTCTGGATATCTGAAGGACCATCTCTTCCCATATGAGTCTGCCTATCCCGTGAAATCCTCTCAGATGGCCCAGTTGTGGGTGCTGTCATGCTTGGATATTCATTGGGTGGCAACCTATAACACAGCCTTTTCTGTAGCAGCACCCAGCTATTGCAACTCACTTCCAACTGAGGTCAGGAATGCCACCCACTTTATTTGCATTCCAGAGAGGAGTTAAAACTCTTTTGTTTGGACTAGTGTTTGATTGTTCAGCTGCTTCTTGTTGTGTTGGTTTGGAAGCTGCTGCTTATTTTTCTTTCACTTTTTTCTTAAGTTCTTGTAATTTGGAACCTAAGACCGTTTTTGTTTTTGTTTTTAAATTTTATTTTAATTATGTTGCTTTTATCTAGGTTGTAAACTGTTTAGAGCTGCCTGTTGGGCTGGAAAAGCAGGGTAAAAATATCATAAATAAATAAAAGGTTAACAGCCCAATCCCATCCCTCTCCAGTCAGAGCGCATGCTGCATACTGGGGAGGGGGGGACCAAGATGGCCCTGGAGAGATACTGTAAATAAAAACCTTTTTCTACTTAGCTCCCCATAAAACCTATGGCCTCCAATGGGTCTGCTTAGACCTATGCCAGCTATTTAGCTGGTGTACGTCTGAGGACCCTCGGAGCATGTTGGGCTGGGAAAAGGGGGATAGGATCTTGGTGAGTACCACTGCTGCTGAGATCCTCCCCCTCCCACCCCCGGTTTGACCTGCTCCCTGCCCCAGTCCTCCCCTGAACCACCACCACCACCTTACCTGCTCTGGTGTGGCGTCCGGGAGTCATTTTTGCCAGCAACTCCAAAGTTCACAACGGCAGCGTAGCTTTTGCACAGCCAGAACTGGGCTTATGCTGACAGATCATTAGATGTGTCAGTGTAAACCCAGCATTAGATTGGGCTGTATATATCCTCTGTCTCCACGCCATCTCTCAGTTTGAATCACAGCGCTGCGCACTGCTGCTACATGTAAGTCAAAGTAAGCCTCTAACTTTAGAGTGACATGTTTAGTGTAAAGTGTTGTTGGATCCTTAGAAAACTGGTATTCTTGATAAGAGTGACTCTGCAACAGTCATGGGAGGGAGTAACCTAGGGCTAAGCCAAGATGGAGAGAGCTTTTTGTTAATAATAGTTCACTTCCTGCAAAATAAAAAGACCTTTCCCCTTGGTGGGATGGTGGAGGTGGTGTCTCCCCCTGGTGATCTGTGCAAGCAAACAGGGGCAAAAGAAAGCCTCGCCTGCAGCCCCATGAGCCTTTCCCTCTCTCCCTAAAAGAGGGGAAGGACAAGGGTCCAAACATCATGCTGTGTGTGGATCACCTCCTAGTTGCAGCAGACACGGTAAAGAAAGCAATCAGCAGCACTCTGTGGAGTGGAGTGCGACCCTCCCCCTCACTTGGCAAGTGCTTTTCCAAGAGACAAAAAAGTGATTCTAATTTTGCAGGAAAATACATTTTCTACCTAAGAGAATGCTGTTCGTTCAGAGAACACTGTATGGCCCCTGAAATGCCACTTTCCCTCTACTTAAAATAGATATACACACACATGCACAAACGTGCACACATGCACACGCGCATGTGCGCGCACGCACGCACACACACTCACTTTTATATAGAATTTTATGAAATCCATGTATCTACATTTTAATTAATGCTGGGGCAGGGCCAGCCATGAGGCCAACTAAAACAGTTGCCCCAGGCAACAGATTGGTGTGGGGGTGGGGTTGCCCATCTCTGTCTGCCTACTTGCCTCCACTGCTCCTCCTCCTCCTTCCACTAACTGGATTGGAAAAGGAAGAGGGGGACAGAGAGGAAGAGGAAATGTGGAGGGAAGGAGAGTGCTGAGCTAGAACACTGGAGAGTCAGTGGGGGAGGAACAGAGGCTGGCACATCATTGGGTTGTGTGGGGCAGTATTTGGCATGCTGCCTCAGCCGGCAGGAGGTCTTAAGCCTGTCCAGTTGCAGGGTGGTAGAAGGGAGGCATTTCCCTTCCTTTGAGTGCATGCTTAGGGATGAGGTCTCTGATTGTAATCTGTGTTTGTGTGACTTTGTTGTATTGAGCAAGTGGATTGTAGTTACTTAGGGATGGTGCCAAGGGTTGGCCAGGTCAGGTATTGGCTGAGAGCTCACACGCAACAGAGGAACCACCTGACTGGGTTGATCCTTGATTCCTCAGTATCAGTACCAATGGAAGCACCCAATGCACCAACAGGGGATAGGCAGGGGTGCCATGGGGGCTCCATGCAGGGATTTGCTCTAGGGACCCCAGCAATGTGGTACTGGTATTGTATTATTTATTTATTTTCACATTTTTATACTGCCCTTCCTCCAAGGAGCACAAGGTGGTGTACATAGTTACCCCAGATTAATTAAAGTGCCACACAACATAGATATGTGGCATTTGTCCTTGAAACTGGTTGCACTATATTATGAAAAGATTATATGTGAACTGGAATGTGTGAAAGGGAGTGCTTCACAGCATGCAGAGAGCAGAGTAGATTGCCAAAATCAACTCTCAAAGTCATCTGGTTTTAAGAGGAAGGATTGGCAGTTCAGGGTGTGAGTTCCAGGCAGGCTTCAGCTCCAGCTGCAGTGCTGTATTAGAAATTCAGTGCTAGCTGGTGGAGTCCTAGTCCTGACCTCTAAATGAACTATAGGATCAAAATGTCAGACAACCCCCTGCATTTTCATTAATGAGCCTTTCACAGCCAGTCACTGAATGATGTATCCTCCATCCAATGAAATCTCCAGATCGAACTGTGCAATTAACAGTTCAGGGCCAGCCTGTATGATGCAGTGGTGCCGAAACAGCCTCCGCTGCATCCCACGGGCCGGTGAGGGCCCAGGCAGTGGCAGAGATGGGTAAGTAAAAACATTTTTTTACACACTTACTCCTCCACTCCCTGGGCCCCAAGGGCCAACTCGGATCCATGCCAGCTATTTTGCTGGTGTAAATCTGGTAGGTTCAAATGGGAGAGTTGGGCCTGGGCCGGGGGCATAAGATCTTGCAGACATATCTGCCATTAAGATCTGGCCCGGCCAGCCCCTGTCCCAGCCCTATCCCTACCCCAATCCTCCCCTGAACCGCCCCTTCCACTGACTTACATGCTCTGGCGGAGTTTTGGCAGCCTGCTGCTGTCAGCATGGGGCTTCCCGGCTCCAACACCATCAGTAGCGAGCTGCCCACTATCAGAGCAACTCTTACAACAACAGACGCATCGTGAGATCCGTCAGTGTAACGCCCTGATTTCAATTTTGTAACATTTGGACACAAAGATCACACATTAGTCTCTGAAGACTGAATTTCACACTTTGTCTGGTATTGATTTGATTTCTTTATCCATCCCCAATCATTAGTCTGAAATAGAAAAGTAACAGGCTTGGGGATCCCTTCAGATGTGCTAGAAAAGGTGGGGGGGATGAAGGAATAGGATTTTTGTCTTATGGATACACATCCATGAAAGAGAAGAATCCTGTGCTAGCTACAGGCGCCCCTGATCCCTCTCTGTTTTGCAGAGAAGTATGCATCCATTATTCTGGATCCTTTAAGTGTTTTGACTATGAGATGGGAGGTGCCGTGATTAAACGGTGATTATGTGACTCACCATAATTATATCTTGTTGAAAGAAAATTTATTGAAGCATGAATCATTCTGCCCAATGAAAACCCACTCGCTGAAGCGCCATCGTTGCCGCTGCTGCCACCAGACATGTTCCAGGAGAGGTCAGTGCACAGAGCAGAGCGTTCAACATCCTTTCAAGCAGAGAAGGGATTTTGTTTTCTTCTCATAACTTTATGGGGGAAGGTGAGAACAGGGGTGATGAAATAAAATGCCATTGCTGAAAGGCTGGTCTGGTGCCTCAAGATCTCTGCAGCTGACCCTAACATTAGTGAACAAACCCCTGGCTGTTATTCTGATATCATTTTCTTTGGACAGCTTCCTTTGGTTCTTTTCAAAACTGGAATAGAGAAAGTACATTTTTTATCACTTGACTCCAGCCTGAAACTTCACACTGCTTGACGGCTGATATTCCTGGGACGGCAGCTCATCGAAAGCAAACCTGTAACTTGCATCGATGATGGGCATACTAAAGAAAGACGCCAACAAGCATGAGAAACAAATCCTACAGAAAGAATATTGGTGGCTTTCATATCTCCTGTGGCAGATGCTTTTGAATAAGGTAGAAGATAAATAAGAATAACATCAGATTTAGAAAAATACACAAACAACTTATAGTTTCAGTCCAATCCTAACCTGCACTGTTGCAGTGGGGCCAGTGCAATGGCACTGCATCCTATGCACAATTGAGCAGGCTGGAAGTCTCCTTGAGGTAAAGCCCCAGCCTGCTCAATGGGGCAAGTCGGATTTCCGACTGCTAAATAGCTGGCGCAAGTTCGAGCCGCCTTGTGTCAGGTTTTCAGGCCCGGGAAGGGGGATAGGATTCAGCATGCAACAACACAGCCGATCCTGCCCCCTCCTGGGCTTGATCTGACCCCATCTCCACCATCCCCCTGCCCTGTTACACCCCCTCCCCACCCTCCCCCAGCTTTCCCATGCCCCTACACTGGTTAGAGTAGCTCATATACCTGGTCTGGCGCACGTTCCGCTCTCCACTGGCCTTCCTGCCGGTGCTCCTAACTGTCAACGTGCTTTATGGCACATTTGCAACAGCCTAGGCTAGTGCAGTAGTGGTTGCTGTGCCGGCGCTAGCGATGCTTAGGATTGTGCCATTAGTCTTATTCAGCAATACGATCAATTTAATATTTAAGGGCACATGGAGCATTTGTGGAGATTTCTTCCTTTTGTCAATATTTTATTTATATTTTACTTCAAAAGATTTATATCCTGCCTTTCTCCAGAGAATCAAAGCTACTCACAACACAGATTAAAACACAATAAAATACAATTAAAATACAGTAATAGGAACAAAGCAGCAGTGCATACTCCCAAAAACATCAGTATCAAAAATCAGAGAGATTAAAAAATACAGAGACATTCAGAAGTAATCCAAGAAAGCTAATAGAAACAGATAGGTTTTCAGCCTTCTCCAAAAAAGAAAGTGGGAGGGAGCAAAGCAAACCTTCCACGGGAGGTCATCCCAGGGGTCACCACTGAGAAGGCTCTTTTTGTGTGTACACACACACAGAAAAAGAGCCTTCTCAGTGGTGAACAGCAGTGGAACATGCAAGAGCACATCCTCAGATGATCCGAGGTTATGGGAAGACTTGAGTAGAAGAAGACTATCCTTCAGGTATTCTGACCCTAAGTCAAGAGGGCTTTAAGATCGTAACAAGCACCTTGAATTATGCCTGGAAGCAGACTGGCAGCCAATATAGCCAGAAAAACAAAAACATATCATCATACAAATTTGCCCTGTTAATACCCTTGCTGCTGCAGTCTGCACCAGCTGAAGCTTCCAGAAAATCTCCAAGGGCAGCCTTACATAAATTGCATTACAGTAATCAAACAAGGGCCAGCGGGTGGCGCAGTGGGTTAAACCGCTGAACCATGTGCTGTCGATCGAAAAGTCGGCAGTTCGAATCCGCGACGGGGTGAGCTCTCATTGCTTGGCCAGCTCCTGCCAACCTAGCAGTTCCAAAGCATGTTAATGCGAGTAGATAAATAGGTACCGCTTGCGGTAAAGTAAACAGTGCTCCGTGTTCCAGCTGCATGCTACGCGCTGCGGCAAGGAGAGTCATGCCGGCCACATGACCACGGAGGCGTCTTCGGACAACGCTGGCTCCTCGGCTTTGAAATGGAGATGAGCACCACACCCTAGAGTCGGACACGACTGGACTTAATTGTCAGGGTCACCTTTACCTTTAATGGACATCACCAGATGGTCAATACCGAAACCAGATAGATTATGTGCTTTGTAGCCAAAGATGGAGAAGCTCTATACAGTCAGTAAAAACAAGACCTGGAGCTGACTATGGCTCAGATCATGAGCTTCTTATTGCAAAATTCAGGCTTAAATTGAAGAATGTAGGGAACACCACTAGACCAGTCAGATATGACCTAAATCATATCCCTTATGAGTATACAGTGGAGGTGAAGAATAGATTTAGGGCATTAGACCTGGTAGACAGAGTGCCTGAAGAACTATGGACGGAAGTTCGTAACATTGTACAGGAGGCAGCAACAAAAACCATCCCAAAGAAAAAGAAATGAAAGAAAGCAAAGTGGCTGTCAGATGAGGCTTTACAAATAGCTGTGGAAAGAAGGAATGCGAAAAGTAAGGGTGAAAGGGAAACAACTGAATGCAGATTTCCAGAGAACAGCAAGGAGAGATAAGAAGGCCTTCTTAAATGAACAATGCAAGGAAATCGAGGAAAACAACAGAATGGGGAGGACTAGAGATCTCTTCAAGAAAATTGGAAATATCAAGGGAACGTTTTGTGCAAAGATGGGCATGATAAAGGATAAAAAAGCAGGGACCTAACAGAAGCAGAAGAGATTAAGAAGAGATGGCAAGAATACACAGAAGAACTATACAAGAAAGATCTTAATGTTCCTGATGACCACGCTGGTGTGGTCACTGACCCAGAGCCGGACATCCTAGAGAGTGAAGTCAAGTGGGCCTTAGATAGCATTACTAACAACAAAGCTAGTGGAGATGATAATATCCCAGCTGAGCTACTTAAAATCCTAAATGATGATGCTATTAAAGTGCTGCACCCAATATGCCAACAAATTTGGAAAACTCAGCAGTGGCCAAAGGATTGGAAAAGGTCAGTTTACGTTCCAATTCCAAAGAAGGGCAGTGCCAAAGAGTGTTCAAACTACCGTACAATTGCACTCATTTCACATGCTAGCAAGGTTATGCTCAAAATCCTACAAGCTAGGCTTCAGCAGTACGTGGACCGAGAACTACCGGACGTACAAGCTGAGTTTCAAAGAGGTAGAGGAACTAGAGATCAAATTGCCAACATGCGCTGGATCATAGAGAAAGCACGAGAGTTCCAAAAAAAACACCTACTTCTGCTTCATTGACTACGCAAAAGCCTTTGATTGTGTGGATCACAACAAACTGTGGCAAATTCTTAAAGAGATGGGGGTACCAGACCACCTTACCTGTCTCCTGAGAAACCTGTATGCGAGTCAAGAAGGAACAGTGCGGACCGGCCATGGAACAACCGACTGGTTCAAAATTGGGAAGGGAGTATGGCAAGGCTGTATATTGTCACCCTGCCTATTTAACTTATATGCAGAGTACATTATGAGAAATGCAGGGCTGAATGAATCGCAAGCCGGAATCAAGATTGCCGGGAGAAATATCAACAACCTCAGATATGCAGACGATACCACCCTAGTGGCAGAAAGTGAAGAAGAACTAAAGAGCCTCTTGATGAGGGTGAAAGAGGAGAGTGCAAAAGTTGGCTTGAAACTCAACATTAATAAAACTAAGATCATGGCATCTGGTCCCATCAATTCCTGGCAAATAGAAGGGGCAGAAATGGAAGCAGTAACAGATTTTACTTTTCTGGGCTCCAAGATCACTGCAGACGGAGACAGCAGCCATGAAATTAAAAGACGCTTACTCCTTGGAAGGAAAGCTATGGCAAACTTAGACAGCATAATAAAAAGCAGAAATATCACCATGCCAACAAAAGTTCGCATAGTCAGGGCGATGGTGTTCCCAGTAGCAATGTATGGTTGCGAGAGTTGGACCATAAGGAAGGCTGAGCGCCGAAGAATAGATGCTTTTGAACTGTGGTGCTGGAGAAGACTCCTGAGAGTCCCTTGGACTGCTAGGAGATCAAATAAGTCAATCCTAAATGAAATCAACCCTGACTGTTCCCTGGAAGGACAGGTACTGAGGCTGAAGCTCAAATATTTTGGCCACCTAATGCGAAGAGAGGACTCTCTGGAGAAGACTCTGATGCTGGGAAAGATTGAAGGCAAAAGGAGAAGGGGAAGGCAAAGGATGAGATGGTTAGACAGCATCACCGATGCAACGAACATGAAAATGAGCGAACTCAGGAAGATAGTGGAGGACAGGAAGGCCTGGCGGGATATGGTTCATGGGATCACGATGGGTTGGACATGACTTAACGACTGAACGACAACAACAACAACAAACAGTGCTCCGTGTTCCAGCTGCATGCTACACGCTGCGGCAAGGAGAGTCATGCCGGCCACATGACCACGGAGGTGTCTTCGGACAACGCTGGCTCCTTGGCTTTGAAATGGAGATGAGCACCACACCCTAGAGTCGGACACGACTGGACTTAATTGTCAGGGGTCACCTTTACCTTTACCTTTACCTTTAATCAAACAAGAGGTGACCAAGGCAGCCTAACTAGGAGTAGATAGATAGCTAGAAAACTCACTTGACATGCTTATTGTGCAAAGTGTTTGTTTATAACTAATGCGTTTTTTTTTTTAATTATGGAAACATAATTGGAACTTTTTCCTTCAAAGTATGTATTACTCAAGAAGGCAACATTGCATTTTTGTACGAGAAGGGCTGTGAAGAAGCTAGATTTCAAGTTAACTAAAAGGAAGGGAAAGTCATTTATGTTGCTGTTGACTGGACATAGCATAGGTATTGGTGGCAGGAGGGGGAGGTTGTACTATAAATTGCATCTTTAAACCATGGTTTTCTGCTGGTCAGTGAGGCAATTTGAGTAAGGAAGAAAAAAGAAATGATGGGAAGCAGAGGCGTCGCTCTGGTAGGGGCGGGGCCGTAAGTATCGCTCCGTCCTAGACCCTTTACCGAGCGAGCAGGAGACGGCCCCGCCCCCTCACTGTCAGAGCCATCCCGTGCGGAGAAAGCAGCAGGCAGCCTCTGATGGGAAGGGGAGATGGGAACATCCTAGGAAGTTCATGGCAGAATAAAAGGAAGGAAATATCTCAACTGACAGTGTCCCAGTGAACATCCAGGGTACAAATACTCCAGTGACCTATTCACTTAAGTGATGAGTCATTAGTGCTTGGCGCTTTAAAAACACTTCTAAAGGAAAAGAACTTGAATAAAAAGTGCAGAGTTAAAGCATTTTTAGGTTGGTCAGTACTAAACAGCAAGAAGTTAAAAATCCTGGCCTTCAGTGGCCCGTACAGTAGCCTTAATTCTTCACTGTGGCACAAGAATAGGAGAAGATAAGCAATGGAAACACCTTCAGAATTAAGGATACTTGCATAGCAGCTAATTCTCTTTATTCTTCCTGAATTGTAGGGTACCAAGTTACCTGGTCTAGTTTGCAGAGCAGCATCAAAGCATCAATGTCCCTAGCCACTAAATTCTAAATTCCACTAAATTCCCTCTTCTAAATTTCATATAAAATCAAAAGGAAGGAGA
Organism: Plestiodon gilberti rubricaudatus; assembly: GCA_026170595.1. Classification (NCBI taxonomy): domain Eukaryota; kingdom Metazoa; phylum Chordata; class Lepidosauria; order Squamata; family Scincidae; genus Plestiodon; species Plestiodon gilberti. Next base: position 207,387,651 of record JANXHW010000001.1, read on the forward strand.
CAGAGCAAATCCACAGAATGGAACAATAATAACAATATTTATTATTATTACAGATTGATTACCCCTTAGCCAGACATCTGAAATCCAGACTATTCTGAAATGCTGACATTTTGGGGGCGATGACTTTAAAAAAAAAAACTTTTTCCAGCACCTGGCTGGCATAGCGCAAGGCATGCTGGGACACAAAATTATTAAAAATATTGTACAGTAAGTCTGCACTTAAAGTTGTTTTAAGTCGTTTCATTTTAAAGTTGATGGGAAAATGCCATAGGAACATTTATGTTTATCAATTAGCCTATAGTAAAATTGGTTTCAATATTTCACTTAAAGTTGCAGTTTCCAAGAAAAGCCTATCGACTACTTTAAGTGAGGACTTGCTGCATAAAATTACCTTCAGGCTATGTGTATACGAGACATAAATGAATTTTGTGTTTAGACTTGGGTCCCATCCCCAAGATATCTCATTATATTAATTTATGCAAATATTCAAAAATTCAGACGACTTCCCATCCCAAGCAGTCTGGATAAGGCGGGGTGGCCAACCTTCCACCATTAGGGCCTCTGTGTTCTTAAGAGTTGTGTAGAAGACAGAAATTTGGCAGCTGCAATTGCTGTTGGTGCTGCTAAAGCAGCTGCATCTGCTGAAATGCCCTCACCTATACAACCATTAAAGGGCCAGGAGCATTCATGTGGAAAGGTTGGCCACCTCTGGGATAAGGGATAATCAACCTGTATTATCAACCACAAGAAACATGGATATGTAAATAAGGCGTGCATATAAGGCATGCAATGCATGATATTATCTGGTGCAAACTTGGAGAAGACATTATTTTCACCATCAGTTTATTTAATCATAAGGGAGCCTTGAAACTGGTGTGCAAAGAATTAATAGTTTGTTAGAGAGACCATAAATGGTCCTGGTTAGACAGGCTTACCAGATCGTCGCCGGGACGGGAGCGGTCTACCCTTAAGGGGGCGGGGCGTGGGGGGGCCAGAACGCGACGCGTTCTGGCCCTGCCCCCTTAAGGGTAAACCGCTCCTGTCCCGGCGACGATCTGGTAAGCCTGTGGTTAGAGAGACTTCTGAGTCTTCTCAGCAGCACAGAGATAGGCTAGTGTTCAGGACACTGAGGACAGCAAACATTTTTTGCATTTCTTTGCTTTTTTTGGCATTTAAATTGTCTTAACTGTAAATGTAGAGTTCATGGCCTTTGAATTTACTGTAATTAGAATATAAATGGATCTGGTAAACAATAAGCGTCAGACTAGTTGCAAAAAATGAGTTTGAAACTTCTTTTTGGCTCCTTTGGTAGTTTGCCATGTTGCTTGTCTAGCTGCTTTCCCTTCTTTCATGGGAGCACATGAAATGGTCACATGTCTAGGCTGGTTCGAATGACTCCCCCCAAGGTGTGCACCTCAACCCAGAAAGCTGTTCTGTGCCAGCTTGCCACATGGTGTGACATGGATCTTTCTCTGCCCCTGAAAATGTATTTTGTAAATGCTAAGAAATTAATAGAAACATTTACAATATGATATTGACAATATCTCTGTTTCAAGTGATACTGATGGAAGATATAAATTAGACTTGGGAAAATATGGGGGGGATCCCTAATATCTGCCAGCAGCATTAAAGCAGAAGCTCCTTCTCTAACAATTCCATCCCAGGATTTCCACCATGCTGGCAGTACATAACATAGCTAAAAACAATAAGTACCCTGCTCAGCTGGAGGCAGCCAATAAACTTGCTTTTTTCCCCACTGTGACACTGGAGCTTACTACATTAATTGTAAGCTCCCAGCTGCCTACAGGGACATCACCTCTCTGGTCTGTTTTATGGCTAGATTGACACTTGGCAAGTCACATGAGTTGCATGACCACATGACTATTCTAAGCTCGTAAATAATATCCAGCAAGCTGCTGCAGCAGCAGCAGATTTTGCAGACACAAGAAGCAGACTGTAAATTTCAGGCAGAAGCTAAGAAATGCCTATGTTCACTTGTTACCCTTCACCCAGGCCAGGCCTAGCAGAACTCAGTGACCTGAGCTGGCAAGAAGGATAAAATGTGTGAGGACTCAGTCTGTCTTTGCAATGCACACATACCACTGCCTGTTACCATTAAGGTTTCAAGTGAGATGTTTTCCGCGGTTGTTTGTGTTCCCATGCAGACAACCAAACTGTCCCAGGGTAGCTTGGGCATCTGTGTCATCCTGACAAGTGCTAAGAATGTGCATGAGGGGAAGAATGGAAGCCCTTGGAAGCTGCTTAGTAACCTCAATAATTTGAAGGTGGAGAGAATGTAACAATGCTTTTTCTACCCAGGCTTGATAAAACAACTAGAGAATCTCCAGAAGAGAGCTAAGGAGAGAGAGAGAGAGAGAGAGAGAGAGAGAGAGAGAGAGAGAGAGAGAGAGAGAGAGAGAGCACATGTGTGCATAAGTGCTACAGGCTCAGAAAGTAAAGTCTCCATTACATCCAACGTCCCAACATTTTGGGGACTGGCTCAGAGTACGCTCTGGGTTCCTTGTATCTCAGCATTGTCACCTTACCCAAGCTCATGAAAACCAGGCAGCACGTTTGTCTCCAGCAGCCACAGATAAGCTGGCTGATGGCTCCAAAATGACAGCTTTGAAAGAATGATATAGCCAATGAAACATAAAACACAGTGGCTGAAGGGACGATGACAGATAGATGCTTAGTTTCACTGTTCTTATTCTTTAGTGCCTTGCTCTTCTGCCCCTTTGTTCCCACTTGTCAGTCCCTGATCTCTCTCCACATCTTGCCAGTCCAACATAGATGGTAAATCCTCTGGGTGGGCACCATCTTACTTCTGTGTTCCATATATCACCTTAGGGACCATCCATAAAATATGTCATGCATGAAAGGCAAAGGAGTAGTAAAGGTTCCTGATTTATTTAGACTGAGATTTATGTCCCAACGTTTTATGCAAGTAAACTCAGGGTGGCCTACAAAGCTGAAAGCAAAACAATAATATACTAATTTAAAAATACAACAATGAGGAACCAAAAGCCAGTAGCAATAACAGCACAAACAGCAATTCAACTTCTTCTTTGTTAAAGGCCCACTAAATTGGACACTTAAAAGTGAGGAATGAAGGAGCCAGACACAGCTCCCCTGGGAGTCTATTCCATAATGTGCATGCCAAGTTGCGACAAAGGAGGGATTTAATATTAGTTAAAGTAGAGCAATGAATGAATGACAAGGGGGAGGAGATATTTTTAAAAGGCCTTACAGGGTGGCATCCACATGGATGCACTGGCATCACTGCAGGGGGGCGGAGCTCTACGTTCTGCCGCGATCCGACCCTCCGTTACATGGGTGAATGAAGCGGCCCCGCCTCCTCACCTTCGGAGCCTTTCAGGGCAGCGAAAGCAACGCGCAGGGAGTCTCCTGTGCGTTGTTTTCACTGCCTTGAATGGTTCCAAAGGCGAGGGGGCGGGGCTGCTTCGTTCACCCGTGTAATGGAGGGTCGGATTGCGGAGGAACTTAGAGCTCCGCCCCCCTGCAGTGACGCCAGTGCACGGATGGTCCCCAACACCAGTGATCTGAGAGAACTCAGTTGGGACAGCCCCTCCTGCAGATTCCATTTGCCACTTGAAGACTTGTGTGACCTGAGGGTGAGGCAGCAACCAAGAGGCGCAGGGCTCAGGGAACTCATACCATCAATTCCTGAAGAGACCACCAATGTCTTGAGACTGATCAGCTCTTTTCATCAATTTGTTGTTATAACCTTTATTATTTGTGTGCGTGTGCGTGCATGCACGTGTTACTAAGTACAATACTGTATTTTAAATTGGTAGCATTTCAAATTGTAAATTATCTTGAACGCCTTGGCAGAAAGGTGTGTGCGTACAGGGGTGGTCTAAGCGGATCTGCCACCATCCTTGCTGGTCCCCCCCTTTCAAAATAAAACCTCACACATGCAGCGTTAGCATATGCACACCCCATACCGCTGCTGTTGCTGTCACCACCTCCTCCTTGCCCACCCAGTCCCTTAGGGAAGCAGCTGGGTGGACAAGGTGAGGTATGGCATGGTGACCCAGAGCTCCCCTCTCCTCTTGCCTGCAGTTCCAGGGCCACCTTGTCCCTCTTACTCCTGCTGGCCCAGTTCAAACCAAACAGGATGGGTGTAGCACGCTGGCAATGTTTCAAACAGGTCTGGGAGGCAGCTCAGGAGCTGCAGGTAAGAGGAAGGAGGTATGGGGGGGGGGCTCCATCTCGATCTCATCCACCTGACCTTCCTGCTGGGCAGGCCAGAAGGAGAACAAGGCAGAATCAGGGGATCCTGTTCTGACAACTCGTGAAACCAAGCAAACAGAACTGTTGCTGCTGCTGCTGCTTCTTGCAGCTCTGCCCCAGGGATCACTCACAGCAGCAGTGCTGGAGGAAGGGGTGGGCTGCCACTCCCCCATTTTCTTCCCACAGAGAGTGAGGATAGGATCAGAGGCTGAGTGAAGTGGCTCCATGGGCAGCAGGCTGGAGGGGAGGTGCAGTGTACAGGGCACCCCTCGTCAGTTTGCCAGTCCCCTAAATACAGTACTTGAAGCAAGCTGCTTCAGTCAGTCTCGTGACTAGGTGGATCTGGGGGTATGCATCCAGTACATAACAAATAAACAAAGTAGTAGTAGTAGTAGTAGTAGTAGTAGTAGTAGTAGTAGTAGTAGTAGTAGTAGTAGTAGTAGTAGTAGTAGTAGTAGTAACAGCAACAGAGGGAGCAGAGGTAGTAATAGATTATCATGGAAAAATCCAAGGGACACAAGGGTTGCTTATTATATGATGCACATAGGTGGAAAATATACTCATGTTCCTCTGTGAAGGTGAGGGAGCATCTATGGGAAAGCGAGTAAAGGCAGCAGGTGGCAGGAAAGCCTGGAGGACTTAGGACCTCTTCTGGGAAGACTTCTTGGTCTTCTGGCGTCTATACAACATTCCAGGGATGCTCTGGCCAAAGCTCCTGAAAAATGAGAATCATCTCCACCACCACCACCACCCCACCTCTTTCAAGCCAGGCTTGGGTTGCTGTGTAGATAGACCTTTCCTCAAATGCACAGATCCTGCCAGTCATAACTCACCAGTTGTTAATCATCTTTAACATCCTCGGCTAGAATTCTGACACCTCCTGCTTCGGTTACTTCAGCTTGATTCATGTTCTGAAGGGCTGTCACTTTCAGATGAGCGATGGATTCCTCTCTTTCAGCTTCATATAACTCTTCCAAACAAGGAGCTTTCGCCTTGAGTGGCCAGAGTGTCATGTCTGCAAGCTTTGGAAGTTGCCTCAGGGTATCCAAAGGCACAGGTCTCAAACTGAATCATTTAAAAATGTTTAACAAGTAAAAACACAAATCCTGGGCCTCAACTTTATTTTTTTTCTTTTTAAATACACAATGAGCAAGGCTGTTCACCTTCTGCAAAACTGCATGTAAAGAAATCAACCCATCCTGATTCTTATCTGGTACAGAATTTGGATTCCTGAGAATTTTAATTTTCATTAAAAAAAAGAGAAAACTTCAAGGTTTCTACACACATCACACACACACACACACACACACACACACACACACACACACACACACACACACATTTTAGAAAGAAGAGGTTTAATGCCATTCATAGCTACCTGGCTTTTTTTGTAGCTTCTAATTACGATCCTCGAACTTTACAACTAGGTCCCTTTTCCTTTCTAGAAAGTGCTAGATTTGCAAGACTCAAATTCTGCTTGTGCAAATTGAGAAAATTATATAAAATGAACACGTTTGGATAGATTTTTATGGATTTGCTTAATTTATGTGTACGGAATTTGTCTTCTGGAGAGAAAAACACACATATACACATATACAATGAAAGAGAGAGAGAGAGAGAGAGAGAGATATGATGATGATGATGATGATGATGATGATGATGATGATGATGATGATGATGTACAGTACTTTCCTGGGTATGGGGTGATGCTTCCTTGAAAGCAGGGATGTGGATCAAGTCTCTGGGTCCAAGTCTCAATTCAAGTCCCAAGTCTTTGCCCCCAAGTCCCGAGTTTTTGGTTGTGAGTTGTGAGTCCCTATCTATTTAATGGGGAAAATGGGTTTAAACCTGAATAAAATTCGACTTATCGTAAAAGGCTCCAAGTCTCGAGTCTAGTCTTTCGAGTCTTTTACAATCACCAAATCATGTCCGAGTGAAGTCATTGACGCGACTTGAGTCCAACTCAAGTCCAAGTCGATACTCAAGTCTACATCACTGCTTGAAAGGAATCCCATATAAAAATTGTGCCCCATGGTAGACCTGCATTACCTGCAAAGGGAACAATTTAGCTAACTTTTTGAAACTGACTTTGGTACCTGCATAAAATAAATCCTTCTGGGCAAATGTTGCCCCTCAGCATTTCCTGCAGTGTTGCAGAGATACAGTTAACACCTCCTATAGTGCTGTGAATATGTTCCTGGAAAGCGGAGTGTACACAGCACCATAGGAAGTACATATAACACTGTTCTAATGTAGATGTGTTCAGAGTGCATTAAGTTGGAGGCGTCAGCCAACTTAAATGTATAAATATATTTATTTATTAAGTTATTTATAACTTAATGACCACCACTGCTGCCACTCCTCCTACATGGCAGTGGTGGAAGATGGTGATGGTAGGAGCTACTCCCAGGAGGATACGCCAGGTTGTGACTCATCTTGGAAACTACAGGTCTCTTCCTCAAGAAGACATCTAGGGGAGATTGCCTTGCCTGCTGTTTTTTTTTTCCTGAAGCCCTTCCTGCAAGCAATTAGCTCCATAGTAGCCAGAATACACCGCTCTCATTGTCATGACACTCACCAGAATTACACAGCTTCTGTTGGCTGAAAGCACAGAGCAGACAGCCATACTTTTCTGCACCAAACGTTTGTAGCATTATTTACCTCAAAGTCTGCTGTACATGTCTGACGAAGCACTAGTTGGTATGCAACTCACCCCATTCATGCTGGATCATGCAACAGCACCCACTACAGTTAAAGTCCATGGAAATGGGGGAGACCACAACAAAATAATGCTGAATCATGGAAAGCAAGCATTTGAATACTCAAGCAGACTTTAGCATTGGCACTCTGCGAAGAAAACAACGTTTGACTGCATGTATCATGTCCATCAAACAAAAAACTTTGTTGAGGCCTAAAATGGCATCCTTTACCTCTCTGTACCTTTGGGCTAGTGACCCACTTAAAAAGTCCATGCTACCTGCTGATGGGTCATGACCCACCACTTGGGGATTCCCTGCATGACTGTATTATAACAATGAAACAGAATTCGCCCCCTGTTGGTCTGTAGCCTCTAATAGTTCCCAGGTGGACAGCTCAGCACTCTTCCAAAGCAGATGGACTGTGCATTTAAAAGCCAATCTTTGCAAGGTACCTAGCATCATTGCGGGTAGGTTTTAACGGAATACAGCTGCAACCCTCTAGGGTGTAACGCACCTGCATAGTGTATCATTACACAGGGTTGCATAGTACATATGCGAAGGCCATTGTCGCAGGAGAACTAACTCCACTCCCAGTTCCTGTTTTTTTGTGATGGAGTTGAGATTCAGCCTAAAAGACGTAGTGAGAGTCCAGGAGAGGAAGATATTTAAGTAGCCAGAGTACAGCAGTTAGAGATGCAAAATTTAGTAGATGGAAGTAGTAAATTATTTGGGCTCATTAGTACATTTCATCATTCATTTCCTTTGTGGAATAATACCATTTGCACTTGGTTGGGCTCTCCATTGAACTGCAATGGGTATCATCAATGCTCTTAATTCGTTATTGGTTAACTCGGAATCTTGCAGTTTTGTAATTTGGTGCTTTCTGCTCCTCCTCCTCAAACTGTGCTTGAAGGTTTAAGTGACAATGTGGAACTTTGTAACACAATCACAACTGTTTATACTCTGTGCCCAGAAGGTGAACATTCTGCATGTATAATAAATATACATTTATATTGTATAAGATATTCAATATATAAGGCCTTGGTAGATCAGACCAAAGATCCGTCTAGTCCAGAGTTCTACCTCCAGCTCTGGCTGATCATCAGATACCACCCAAAAACTCAACAGGTTATCAAAATGACAGTCTACCATTTCTGTTTGTTCCCAGCATCTGGTATTCAAAGGTATAGTGCATGCTGAGCATTCCTTTAGCTACCATGGGTCATCTGTCCTCCAGATCACAATGGTTTGTGCAAATTCCAGCGGGTGGCGCAGTGGGTTAAACCGCTGAACCATAAGCTGTTGATCGAAAGGTCGACAGTTCGATTCCCGCGACGGGGTGAGCGCTCGTTGCTTGGCCAGCTCCTGCCAACCTAGCAGTTCCAAAGTATGTCAATGCGCGTAGATAAATAGGTACCGCTTGCGGGAAGGTAAACAGCGCTCCCTGTTCCAGCTGCATGCTACGCGCTGCGGCAAGGAGAGTCATGCCGGCCACATGACCACGGAGGCGTCTTCGGACAACACTGGCTCTTCGGCTTTGAAATGGGGATGAGCACCACACCCTAGAGTCGGACACGACTGGACTTAATTGTCAGGGGATACCTTTACCTTTTTATACTAACTTGATATAGTTGATTATGTTTAGATTAAGAATACAAGAGCTAGTGGCAGAAAATGATAGGTGAAGGACAATAAGGGTAGAGGAGTACTAGATGCAGGGGAAGGTAAAACCCTCTAAACCAGGGGTTCCCAAAGTGGTGGGTCAGGGTTACAACCCACCACTTTTTTGGGAAGTAAGTAAAATTCCTTTAAGGATATACAGCATGTCCAGCTCCAACATTGGGGGCGCGCTGCAGGATTGTGCCTGCCCCTGACTCCGAAATGCTTTTTTAAACATATCTGGTTGTCCTGACAGCTCCCCAAAGGGTCCAGGGTGGCTGCTGCAACCTCCACAGGCCTCCCCAAGGCTCTAAATGGCGCCGATCACGTCACAAAGCTCACTTCCGGTTTTCACCTCCAACATCGCCAAACCCCCACAAAGACTTACAGGGGAGTAAACTCCCCTGTAAGACTTTGAGAAACATTGCTGTAAATATTAGATTTTGTTTTACACAATTTTTTTTCATATTTTCAAATGTTAACTTCACAACTACGAAGAATAAACCCAACCTTTTTATAAAACAGAAACGAATTCTCAGGCTCTGAGAATCAAAAATATATTCCAAATACTACGATGTGCAAGGAATGAATCCCACATGACACAGTGTTGTGCATATACAAGAAAATCACATCTATAATTGCAAGATGATAAGTAACAATGTTTTGAGCAAACAACAAGAAAATTCTGGCAGCCTCTTGCCAACAGAGTGTATGAAGACCACAAATGCAAGAATTATCCAAATTAACGTGTCCAAATTGAATTTATCCAAAGTGTATTCAAGTAACATGACATTTGGATCTTGCTCCATGTATTCTGATAAACTTCACTTCAAATGTCATGACTTCGTCTCCTCATCCATTATAGGCCATTTGCAAGTCTCCATTATGGACTTACGGCACAATCCTATTCTCACGCTAGGCCAGTGTAGCACGTTTGCAACATGTGCCGTCCTGCCAGCACTGTAGCAGGAGGACCATGTTCCAGATCAGGTACGATCTGCTCTGAGCAGCACAGGAGCTGGGGGAGGGGAGGGCGTAATGGCACGGGAGGAAGACAGGATCAGTGGCCAAATCCTATGCCCCCTCCCAGGCCTTTTCTGCCTGCATGGGGCTTCTTTGTTCTGCACCAGCTATTAAGCTCGCGCAGAACCGTGTAGCCCCATTGCCACAGCTGGGGCTTTATCCGGGATAATGGGATAATGGGACAAATGTTCCCAGCTCCAGTGCGGGATAGGATTGGGCTGCCCATAGGGTTGGCCCGGGGGGGGGGCTCAATTTCCAGGTATAATATAAAAGGACAAACGTTTGGGCCTTATTCCTTTCTCCAAGCTGAGAGCTTTGTTTATTACTCATGCTGTATATCCTATTTCTGTTGGTTTTCATATCTTCCAACCCACCAAGCAATTCCTTGTGATTGATTCAGATCAGTATGCACAACTCAACCTATATTTACAGTGTCAAATATGTGGCTGAAACAATCACCTACCATGGATTTATACAAGCCACATTCATCACGTATGGATTTGGTCACATAGTTAAGTTTGAATGTGCCAAACTCTAGGAGTATGCGTACCACAGGTTGGGAACGCCTAGAATAGATATTTCCCCAGTTTCCATCTCCCAATATTTAGTCAAAGAAAAAAGACCACCTAAAGAACCCTAGTTATAAAAGAAGGGTATAGGTGTATGCTTTCCAAGAACTGTTTTCAACTAAAATGTTGAGCATCACTTTTTATTTGTAGATAAATTCCAACTTGCTCCAGCAATTTTTTGCTTTTCCGCTGTCATTCCTAAACCCAACACTCCTCCTCTTCAAGAAAGAGCTCTGGCATTTGTAATAGGAAAATGAAAAATAATGGAGCCGGGAATGAATGCCTTCTCCTCTATGCAATCAAACTGAGAGCAAAAGCAGAGAGTGTAGGGACCTATATAAAGCAATGACAACTGGCTCGTGTGTGTGTGTGTGTGTGTGTGTGTGTGTGTGTGTGTGTGTGTGTGTTGCACGCTGGAACAGAGAATGGAAAACATGCCAGGTCTAGCAAAGTGTGAGCCCCCAAGCTTAGGGAGGGTCAGAACTGCTTAATTAAAGGGGAGAAAGAGATCTCTCTTCAGTTAGAAAGCAAAAGCACTTAAAGGCAATTGAGGACTCATGGCAACCTCTTAATATTACCTCTGTTTGTAGACCTGGTTAACACATCGCCCTTGGCTACTGTATATATGTCTAAAGTCCACATTCAAGAAGAGATACCTTACAAAACAGAGGAGGAGGAAAAGAAAAATCAGAATTATTCAAGGAATGAAGACTCAGTGTCAAACAAAAGAACAAAGGAGACTATTTTGCAATGCTTAAAGAGAAGACAGTTAAGCAGAAACACCATAAGGGTCAGCAAGAACTTACATATGAATAAGTTGAGACCACCTTGAATAGTTATGCAAAGTCTTTATCGAAACTCTGTTTGCTTTCCTACAAAGTTAGTGGATGTTTTGTCCAGTCAGGAACCTCCAAATTCCCAACAAATGTTGATTTAGGAAAAATGGTGATAACTTGACTCTCAAGGATTCTACAGAATGGGCAGTCGAATTCAATGACACTCCCGTCCCTGCCAATGCAGTGGGTCCCTGCCCCATTCTTCCCACCCTTCATCCCATTCTGTCCACCTCCACCCCACACCGACTTACCTGTGCTGGGGTTCTTGCGATGGCCACTGTCGCCTGGCTGCCACCGCTCACCAGGCTGCGCTCTATGGCACATCATGATTTGTGATGGCCGTAAAGCGCATTGCACCACTGGAATATGAGTTCTGGCAACACAGTAGTGGCCCACAGGATTGGGCTGATAGATGAGGGAAGTTATAGAATAGTTCATGTCGAAGATTTAAATCCAGACAAAGGTTCTCAGGTCCAAACTACATGTTTTGTCAAGTACATGATTGGCTCTTTTTTTTTTTTTGCTGCCGTAGCAGTTGCCAGGGCAGCAATCCTGACTTGGACCACAGCATGGGGGAGAGAGACTTTAACAATTTGCTTAAGCCCCAGTCTGGATTTCCTCCCTCTCCCCCAGTTAGAAAGATACACCAATGTCAGCTGCTTCCCTACAGGGAAAATACCATCTGTGAGTGGGGGGATCCAGACTGGAACAGTAATGGGAGCTGCTAGGGTCCCTCTCCTGCCATGCCTCAGGTCTGATTCAGAATGGCCCCTTTAATGGTGGCTATCGAGGGGGATGGAAGCAAGCATGCAAGGATCAATGGTTGCCATGCTTAACGTAATATATAGTTTGATCCTCAGAATGTGTGTCAAGTTGAAGGTCCAGTAGGACAGTGACTCAGACAAACGCTCTACGGATGTGCAGAAGCCCCCTGAGAAATGTCACTAGTCCTCCAGAAATTCATTTGGCTTATCTTGAAAATTCTCAAGTATTTTTGTGTCGGGTGGGATCCTGAAATTCATGTCAGTGCATTCTAGGCCCCATTCATTGGCGGAGATGGACTAGGAGCAGAGGGTCTGGCGACCCATCCAATCGGCACACTTCGAGTTTTCTTATGTTGATTGGCCAGATTGGGGTTGGCATTAAAGCTCTGCATGCAAGCCTCTTTTTGTGGCCCTCCTTCCCTTAGGGCTTCTGCCTGCCTGTAAATGTGATCTTGCTTTTCCTGAAATCTGCTACTCCGTAGTAGGGTTTTAAACTAGGGAGGACTCTGACTGTGAACTGTATTCATTTTGCCTTAGTGACAGTTAGGGATGCTTGATCACTGTTTTCTTGAGATGGAGCTGCTGACATGTGACACAGTTTAAGAATCCCCAAATGGGGGAAGGGGAATTATTACTAGAGTGAATTGCCCAGGGAGAGGGTGTATTCAAAACGTTTGCAACAACATTTAAACATAGTCCTGAGAGAGGCACTGTGGCCAAACGCAATTTCATGGGTTTGGGATGATGCAGACAAATAAGGAGCCATAATTCAATGGCTAGTGACAGATGGAATGGCAGGAGAGTGTCAGGAAAAACCTCCCTGCAACAGGTTCTGACCTGATAGCCTCAGAAATGAATCAGCACTGCCATCATCCGAGGCTGGCCACTTGTGAGCACTGCAAGCTTGTGCTTTGCCAACTTCCCAAGTCAGCCTAAGCGAACGGAGAGGTCTTGCTATGCTGCGCTGCAGAGAGCAAAACCAGGGCAGCACTCAATGCAAAAAAGCACAAGGAAGGGGGTGGGGTGGGTGACAATCAAAAGGTGCACACACTGCAAGACCTTTATTATGAAAACCAGTGTGTACATGTTTTGAGCTGGCGGACTCTTTCTTAGAGTACTGTTTGTTAGAAGAAATACAGTCCTTCTCTTCCTGCTTTGCCTGTGATTTTCCCAGTCAAGATCTCCAGAGCACTCATGAAATCTCTGAACGTATTAGTAGGCAAACCTAATGTCTCTCCCCACTTCTGTGTTGATACCCCATTGTCACTCGCAGTCCACCCTGCCACTCTGTTCATCATGCCATGCATGGTCTCATGTAGCCTCCAGTCAAAGCCTTCCTAGGCTTCCCAACTCTGCTTCCTTTCTTGGTTCATAGATTTCATGGCATGCTTACCTATTATGAGAATTTCGTTTCCTATATGGGTTTTGGATTGTGTAAACTCACCCTTAGTCTAAGGGTGAGTTTACACAATCAAAAACCCATATGAGAAATAAAGCCACACGTGCGCGCAACCACCTTCCCAGCTCACAGCCTTCCATCTTCACGAAATATATATATTATTATTGGTCAATATATATATATATATATATATATATATATATATATATATATATATATATATATATATATATATATATATAATTATTATTATATATTGGTCTTAGGTCCAACTTCCTTTCCCCTTTAGGCACATCCACACAATAAACTGCCAAGGCTCCCAGCTTGATACTTTTCTAGCGTCCATCAGAAGTGAAAGAAGAGTCTCTGGAAAAAGTCAGTCACTTTTGACCCCAGGATTCCCCAGCATCAGTAACAGGAAATGATATGTACAGACTACACTTGGATTGTACTTGCGCTGTCATCATTTTTGTCATCTACATGGGGGGGGAGGGACTGTTGCAGACATGATCCATTATAGACATGTTTCAAGCTCTTTGATAACTGAAACTACTACTACTGAATTCTCTTACATTAAAACTGAGTTCAAAATGTGTAATTCTATCAAAGATGAAACGTGTTCAAAATTAGGCAGAGTTACCAAAATGTATAATGGTTTCATGACTGAATGACATTCAATCATCCAGGAAGCGGTCAGGCAGCCCAATCTTACAAACACCCCCCCCCCCCCCGTCTACAACCCATATCTCTGTGAAAACATAGCTAAGATTGCACCGAGTAATACTAAACTGTAACCCAATGAAAATGATATGTGTGCTATGGATACAAACATGTGAAGGATGCAAACAAGAGTGCACCATCTCACCACACCAATGCGCTTGCTGGCCACGCCTCCCACAGTGACACAGGTTTGGCATTCATCTGCAGTGTATTGCTGAACCTGGGGAGGGTTCCTCCATGCGACGGATTTCACAATACATACAGTACATTTAGCATCCCTACGTTTGGTGCTGCCCCCTGTAGACAAGTGCTGAATGCACAGAGGCCTAAAATGTGTGGCTGGTAACTGCTCTGCAGTGGAGGGGGGGGCATAGCTAGCTGGTGTGCTCCTGCTTGTTCCCTCACATGTTGGTGTCCATGGCAGACATAACATCTATGTATGGCTCATGATGGGCGCAGGTGAAACTGTTCAGAGATACAGGGAATGCCACCGGTGTTTTCATTCAAGAACAGGAAACAAGAATATTATTTTAAAAATACATTCAGATATACTCAATGGATATAGTTTGTTTATTATTAACAACAGCAACAACAACATTAACAGCGCAATCCTATCCAACTTACACCACCGGTGTAACCAGCGGTGCAGCGAGAACGGGAGGCCTCAGAACGGAAAGGGGATTCAAATTCCCTCCAAAGGGGGATTCAAAGGGGATTTGAATTCCCTTTCCATTCTGGGGCCTCCCGTTCTCGCTGCACCGCTGGTTACACCAGTGGTGTAAGTTGGATAGGATTGCGCTGTTAATGAGAGAATGTTTTATGTGAGATACAGTAGGTTGAATGTTCAAAAGCAAGTGCCATAGGTAGGACTTTTTCTCTACAGGTTTTATCATTAAAAAACATTTTTATATAATTGAAAAACTTTGCAAGAAATCATATTTTTTGATTTCATTCCATAAGGGTTTCAGCAGAAAATATCTGCTTTCTTGTGAGTAGAATTGTTTCTGTGTGTTTTTTTAAGAATATCTGGGGGGGGGGGGAGTTTCCATTTTGAAACTAATTATATTGATAGTTTTGAAAATTCATTCCAAAACAATAAAACTAACCCATCCTTGGCAGTAACTATACTAAGCCACCACATCTGCAAAAATTATGACTTTCTCTTTCAGCATTTACTGCAAACCACCACAGCATGAAGTGTGTTCAATCTTTTCGTCTCTTTTTCCTTTTTGAAAACTGTGTTTCTTTGTAGCGTGGTTTCATTTCAGACCATAGTTTTATAGTTCCTATCTCAGCAGCACTGCAGTAAAACTATCATCATGTGAGTGCAAACCGGTTGATGAAATTTTACCACAGACAAAAATACCCTAGATACAACAGTATCCATTGCAAGTTAACGGGTTAAAAATAGAATTTATGGGAATAACTTTGCAGTCACTGTGAATGGTCACATTGCAAGATGGGTTTCAAGGTCAGTGAAATAATGTTTGATGTGCCGTGTATCCACTACCTGTTCAAAAGTTTGAAATAAAAAAAAAATCCAGGCTTCCCAAGGTTGCTTACTCTGAAACAAATCTGATTTGCCCATATGTCTTTTCTATAAAATCATCACAAGTTCATCTGACTAGGATTTTTGGCTTAAGAAATCATTGGCACATGTGGTGCTGCAAACTAAACCTCCATGTGTGTTAAATGTGGGTTCTTCCATGTCCAGCAAAAGTACTCTTTTTGCCCTCTGGCTCAGTTGGGCTGTAATGTGGTATGGTGGGGTTCTACGAACATAGTACTGCATAGAAGAGAAAAGGCTCTGTTTAGTCTGAATTCAAATGGATTGAACTACAAAGAGGGCTGATCTTCACGAACATGATCATCAGCACTCGGCCTATATGTATGAAACTGTACATTGTATGAAATGAGTTCCATACAGCATTCAGACCTCTATATCAGAGGTTCTCAACCTGTGGTACACGTACCCCCAGGGGTACACGGACTGCAGGTTGGGGGTACGCGAAATGGTCCCCATTATCAGCTGCTGCGACCAGCAGCTGATAAGGGGGAGTGGAAAAACTGTGAAATTGCCCCTGGTAGCTTCCCTTACCAGTCTCATGCCTCATATGCGCTTACGAGATTTGGCCGCCGGCATCTTGAATCTTACAAGATTTTCACGAGATTCAACATGGAGGCGGCCGGGAGACAAGGTAAGGAAAGCTAACAGGGGGCAATTTCGCTGTTTTTCCCGGGCTGCGGCGCGGCCGGACGGGTTCTCCCGCTCGTGCCGCAACCCAGAGGGTAAAGCTACAGCCCTGCCGAATCGGCAGGGCTGTAGCTTTACCCTCTGGGTTGCAGCACGAGCGGGAGAACCTGCCTGCCCGCGCTGCAGCCCAGGACAGGGGCATGTGGGGGGAAAAACCCATTTTTGGGGGGTGCACTTTTGGGGGATCCGAGGGTATGTGGACTTTGGGGGCCCGCATAGGGGGTATGCAGGCCCCCAAAGGTTGAGAAACCTTGCTCTATATGAAACTCATTTCATACAACATGCCAAATACCATTTATGGCACCTGAAGTGATGTCATTAAGCAGCTGATGACCGGAAATAAGCACTTTTTCCCTCAATTAGGAACTCATTAGCTGCAAATGACAGAAGAAAAATACACAAATCCTGATCACATTTACAAGACATGGGAGAGCCCAATATCATGCTGGGAGAGCCCAATTATCACACAGGCCACCCTTTCAGCAGCACCACTTCTGCCAAGGCGTCACTTTGCAGCTCAGCAGTTGTTGGTGGTGCCAAGAGAGTGTCACTTTGACTTCTGCTGATCCAGAATCATGAAAGATGTGTGTTTTTTTCTGGAACATTCCAGTTCTTAACATGTAGCAGATCTGTTATTGTCCATTTGCTGCACTTGCACATTTCATAAATTAGGGGGACACATTAGCAACTCACAGCTCACTTGAACAGAACCAGTGTGAATTCCAGGAAATGAAATGGAGTGTGTTGGAGCACTCTTGTGGATCAAACTAGAAAGGAGTTCATAGTCCGCATTTACTTGAGAGTCTTCTGTTCTTCTGAAATGAGAGTATATTATGGAGAATTGATGAAACTGATTAAAGGAATGTGATCACTTGGCGTGGAAGTTTTAAAATAACCCAAGAAAACAGATTTTAGGTGAATTAGTGATGGTTGAAATGCTTCCATATTCCTCATCGCAGGATTGGCTCATTCAGTTGAAAACTTCACCTCAGGCAGTGGACTGGAGGAGGTGCCAAGCTGGCAGTTGTGGATGCCATATTCCCCAACCTGCTGCCTGCCTGCCTGGAGTCCGGTTCCATCTTCTCTTTGCACGCTAGCACGTTATGAGAGGGCACACGTACACTCGTGGCATCATCAGAAATCTCCCATAACGCCATTTGTACGTGTGCAAAACGTCAAGATATGTTTTAACATCTATTAAGTTTATTTATTGAAATAAATTGTTTTTGAATACGACGGAGTTTCCCGGCAACCTGCGAATTTTTAATTCGATTGCCACAAATACTTTGATATTATTTCATGTGCTCATGCTCCACCAGGAGCACAGCTGGGTTTGGGCTTTAAAGGAGAAGTCACTGGAAGCTTAGGGTGTCTGTAATATTTGCTTTATTTATTTGGGGGTGGAGTTCTCGATAGCATGCACTCCTGCAAAGAACATCAGCTCTACTGTATGTATCTTCTATGAATGTCTGCAGGTGCTGGCTGCCCACTCTTCTTCTTGTCTACCATCACAGTCTCTGACCAAATCCCATTTCTGCCTCTCCCAGAACCTATGTCTAGACATGTTTGAAAATGGTTTTAATTTTTTGCAGATTTTGATGTTTAACCAAAATGAAATAGCAGAGAGATCTCTCTAACACGATGTTAAGTGTTTTTATTCCAAATTTTCTCCTTTTTATCAATTGTAAATGATTTTAAAGTGTACTAGATAGGTGGTATAGGTTGTATTGATTGGACAGTGTCAGCAGATGAAGTATGATGCAAAATTACATGGTTTTATTTTATTTTTCATTTTTCACAGATTTTTTTTTAGCAGAAAGCGATGTTGGACACCTTCTTATGGATTAGGAACTGGTTGAAGACCAGACAACAGAGAGTGGGTTTCAATGGGAAATTTTCACAATGGCAAGAGGTGAAAAGTGGTGTGCCCCAAGAATTGGTTTTGGAGCCGGTGCTTTTCAATTTGTTCATAAATGACCTGGAGTTGGGGATAAGCAGCAAGGTGGTCAAGTTTGCGGATGACACTAAACCTTTCCGGGTGGTGAAGACCAGCAGGGATTGTGAAGAGCTCCAAAAGGATCTCTCTAAACTGGGGGAATGGGCAGCAAAATGGCAGATGTGCTTCAGTGTAAGTAAGTGTAAAGTGATGCACACTGAGGCAAGAAATCAAAACTTCACATACATGCTAATGGGTTCTGAGCTGTCTGTGACAGATCAGGAGAGAGACCTTGGGGTGCTGGTGGACAGATCGCTGAAAGTGTCGACCCAGTGTGCAGTGGCCAATTCCATGTTCAGGATTATTTTTTAAAGGATTGAGAATAAAACAGCCAATATTATTATGCCATTGTACAAATCGATGGTAAGGCAACATCTGGAGTATTGCATCCAGTTCTGGTCACCACATCTCAAAAAGTCTAAAGTGGAACTGGAAAAGGTGCAGAAGTGACCAAAATGATTAGTGGGATGGGGCACCTCCCTTACGAGGAAAGGCTACAGCGGTTGGAGCTCTTCAGTCTAGAAAAAAGGCGCCTGAGGGGGGACATGATTGTGATGTATAAAATTATGGGATGAAGAGAGTGGATAGAGAGACAACACAAGAACTAAGGAACATCCTCTAAGACTGAATGGCAGGAGAATTAGAACAGACAAAAGAAAATATTTATTTACCCAGTGTGTAATTAATCTGTGAAACTCCTTGCCACAGGATGTGGTGATGGCACCTGGCCTGGATGCCTTTAAAAGGGGATTGGACAGATTTATGAAGGAAAAGTTCATCACAGGTTATGAGCCATGATGGGTATATGCAACCTCCTGGTTTTAATGAAGGCTATCGCTTAATGACAGATGCAAGGGAGTGGTGACAGGATATAGGTATCTTGTTGTCTTATGTGCTCCCTGAGGCATCTGATGGGGCCACCGTGAGATACAGGAAGCTGGACTAGATGGGCCTTTGGCCTGATCCAGCAGGGCTCTTCTTATGTTCTTATGTAAAATGCCTCAGATGCATCTTACATGCCCCTTACAGCATTTTACTCCTCCAATACTAAAGCTCCTTTGCGTGTTTTATAACTTAATAAGTACATCATGTCCCCTTTTCCTTCTCCTTGTCACAATTATAAAGCAATTATAGTCACAGAGGAGCTTATTCAGCCTGGCTACACTTATATCTTATCTCCGCAGTCAATATCAAACACACACATGCTGAGGCTTATCCGTATAATCAATGTGGAGAAAGGACATTTCATTTGAGTTCATTCTGATCTGACAGCGGGAACCATCCAAGCAAGAAGAATAACACGAGGAGAACCCCTTGGGTTAATATCCTTCCCTTGTTAAGCTGGCGATAAGCCCCTGACACTTAGTTGTGAGAAGGGGGATAGAGGGGAATTACAAGTGGATAGGAGTGGAGACACAGGGTGGACAAGGAGGAACCTAGCCAAAAATTTGGAAGCAATCTGGATGTATTAATACAGCAAAAATCCTCATGCTGAGAATGTCCACTAAAGCTCTGGTGTTATTCAGCAGATGGGACCCAAGCTGGCCAAGGAACACAGGAGCTTACGTGGCAGTCACGGAATGTAAGAAATGAGGGATGGAAAATCTCCCCCACTCCTTCCCAGGGCTCTGCTGGGGCAGGAGTGTTCCCTGTATGGTCACCTCTCGTCAAATTGCTAGCGTTTTTATTCTCAACGCAGGAGCTGGCAATGGTCTTGAAAACCTGGTCACAGGCCTTTTTCTTTTTGTCAGACACCATACAGGTGCAAAGGGGCACAGTCACACATGTGAACGAGAGAAGACCTTCAGGAATCATTGCCATGTGTCAGCAGGTCCCATGAGAGGGGAGTAAAGGGGCAAATTGTACAGAGTAAAAAAGGGGGCCCAGGAGCCAAAAGAGGGGCCCAGAAATTTCCTGAGATCTCAGCTAGCCTCACGGAGAGTGAAACATGGAGACTGGGCCAACCAGGAGGCCAGGTCTACTGGGCAGGTAGACCTGGGCACCACATCGGGAAGCCTGGTAGACCTGGGCTCTGGAGACTTTTCCAGTCATTGTTGCCCTCCCCTGGCCCTATTTCCCCCCTCCCCCTTTGAGAAGGGGCCCAAAAGAAACTTTGTACCCCCTGATAAAATTCCTCTCAGAGGCCCTGCATATCATTGAGGTTCAGGGCTGAGATTACAGCTAGCTAGGAAGCCTGGGCTCAGTCTTTGCTGAGCTGTGAACCAAGCAAGGAAGGGGAGGGCAGAGAGTCACCTGTTTCTCAGTGTCCCATCTTTTAGAGAAAGAAAACCAGACTTTGCATAAGGTTGAGGAATATAACAATGTGTCCTGAGTGTTGAGGTTACAGTGTGCACCTGAAATAAAATTTAAATTCTAAATCTGCTTTGGCACCAACCAAGACCAAGACCCTGCATTAATTCAGGGGAAAAAGTAGCCTTATCTGTCACTAGGTTGGGAAACACTGGTATAAATGTCATGTTTGTATAGTGTTTTCTGTGTGTGCCAAGTGTTTTACATGTATTATCTTGATGTCATCCTGACAACAACTCCGTAAGGTAACATTGTAAGGTAACATTAATTGCAGCTGAGACTGACTTGTCTGAAAGAGATTTCATGAAAGTGGTGAGATGTGCAACAAGGACGTCCCAATTCACAGCTCAGTATCTTAGCCATGATGCTGCTGTATCTCCGTTCAATATACAGTATTGGATGCAAGTGTTTAGGTGAGTAACCCTGCATTTGCCACTGGAACTGGTCGTCAGCCAAAAATTATATCTCTGATTTGGGAGATTAAACAGCCAAAAGAGGCAGATGGTATATACATACCCCATATTTGGCTAAGAGTCAGACAATGTACACTATCATTGTAAATGGACATGCCATGATGTAAGTTAGATCATCACTTTGTTGTTCCTTGACAAAGACAAAAGTACAAAGATAAAAGCAGAGCCCATAAAAGTGATTTGCACTTAGCTTTACCTGATTGGGCAAGGGCAAATCATGACAAAGAGGCACAGCACAGGAAGGTGCCCAGAACAGGAATTTGCCCCTGACCAAGTCAGCTTTTAGCAATTCAGCCTCTCTGAAAGGAAGACTTGAATATCTCTTGGCAACCAATAATGTACAAGCAGTGCTGGAGGCATTGGCATTGCAGATCTCCTCTTCTAAAATATTCCTTAGGAGGTTCTTGGTCAGCCCCTTTGCAGCAAGACAGACATATAGACTGTCAGGTACTGTGCACTGATATGACTTTACATGAGCATTCCTGCTCTCCCTGGGTTGAATTAGACACAGGCTCCTCCTATGTTTGCTATAATCTGAGCTCCATGCTGTTGCTGTCTTTCTCTTATCCAAACCATGCTTTCATCTCTGCTGGCACATATAGACAGACAGACAGACAGACAGACAGACAGACAGACAGAGAGAGAGAGAGAGAGAGAGAGAGAGAGAGAGAGAGAGAGAGAGAGAGAGAGAGAGAGAGAGAGAGACTCACACCAGTTTAGCACCATGTAGCCACAACCTTTCTCCCTCCTGATATCTTCAGCTGTATCAAGCATATTCCGCTCTTTTCCTAATTTGTCTGACAGGTGGGAAAGTGACCATTATCATGTGATGAGGAAGCAGACCTGTGCAGGGAAGAAAAAGGGCACACTCTCCACATTGGGAAACTCCCAGATGAAGTCCCACTTTGGCAGAGGCCCTGGTGTGTGACTTTACTTAGCATAATAGTTAATCCAGCCCTGACAGTCTCTAATAAAGGCTAAGCCTCTGTAGTTTCTTGATTGTACTCCAAGTTCCACCATCACCATTCCAATTTGGCTGTTCCAAGTGTGGCCTTCCCTAAGAAGGCCGACAAGCATTGTATGGTTGAGAGCGCATACCACTTTTCAGAAATTTCTAGCTAGGGAGGCACTGCAAGTGGAAAATATCTCCTGATTTACAGCCTGGTGCTTGTGTAAATGCTGTAAATCCTCAGAAGGGTCCATCTGAGACCAGGCTAATGATACTTTTAAGAATAACACAGCATTATGAAACACTCTTGACAGGTCTAGCCCCATCTGCCTTAAATCACCTTTAATGGCCTTCGGCTGTATCTTAGCCCCAACTCAAACGAAGTCCACTGTCCTGTTCCTTCTGAAGCAGTGATTTTTGAATAGCCTCAGTGCTTGTGACAATTACTTATCTGATCTTTCCATCACCTGGGACCCACCAGAAATCAAGTCACGACCCACCAAGTGGGTCCCGACCCACAGTTTGAGAAACACTGTGTTAGTGATTATGTTGCAACATAATCCTATGTACAGCTCAGTAAGCCCCATTGAATGCAATATCTCTTGGCAATAGCCCCATTGAATGCAATAGCCCCATTGAATGCAATATCAATAGCCCCATTGAATGCAATATCTCTTGGCAACCAATAATGTACAAGCAGTGCTAGAGCCATTGGCATTGCAGATCTCCTCTTCTAAAATATTCTAGTAACATGGGTCTAACTCTCAGGTAAATGTGTATAGAAGTGCAGTAGAAGAGCAAGAAACATAAAGCAGGTAAGAACTGAGACACATTTTTCTTTTTGCCTTTCATTCTTATACTACAATACTTTTAAAACCTAGAATTAGGAAGTCTCAGGGACCAATCTTACAGGCACGCTGTGCCAGCAGAACTCTTGTTCCAGCAGTGCAGCATGCTTTACGGTGGTCGTAAAAGCTGACACGCAATTCCATGCAGCTGGCACATCACCAGGTAAGAGGGGCTTCATTTGGCATATGCTACCTCATGCCACATGTTCTCCCCATGATCCTGACCTTCCCCACTCAATGTCACCAGTCAGAGATTGCTAATATATAGATGATAATTCAGCTACAAAGGAAACGAAAAAAGCACATCACGTTTGCAGTAATTCAGATGACCAGTTTCAAACTACGTGGTTATAAACCCTTCATGTGGTAAGCTGATCATCTGCATTAGATAATTGTATGTTAAGGATCATTGTGTGTGAAGTGAGATTCTGAACGTGCATAGACAAGCATTCAACATACCAGAAACCAAAACCGAGTGGAAACCCTCTTTAGCATTAAGCCCCTTACTCTCACTGAAGCTCTCTGTGATTGCTATGAAACTACCTGAACAACAGAGCCAGGCACATGCACAGAACTTAGTGGCCAGAAGACCTTCTTACCAAGTCACCTCATTTGAGGAGTAACTTCGCTATTTGAGCGAACTCTCTTGCTTGTTTTTTGCAAATAGTGTATGTGGTTTTTGTCCCCTATCCAAATATCCTCCAGCCCTCTCTTGTTCCTGGGAATGTTTGGTTTGGGAGGGCAGTTGAATTTACAAGAGGATCTCTGCCATAACTGGGCCAGGAAACTATATTTTCTTTACTCCTGCGCTACAATTTCCAAGTTGCGTTGTGAAAGCATACACAAATATGTTACGGAAAGGAAGTGCACATAGCCAAAAACCTATAAGCCAATTTAGAGCTAGGACTGAGATGAAATGCCCACTCCCAAATTCAATGCTCCATTTACAGGAGGTAAATTTGAGGGGAGTATTTTATTGATTTTTCATGAGAAGGGCAAAATTTAGGGGGAAGGATTGCAGGGACATACTGGGTTGGCGGTAGTGGTGCTAATTCTCTTTGTCTTAAACATCTCTGTCTCTGTCTGTCTGTCTGTCTGTTTGTCTCTGTCTCTGTCTGTCTGTCTGTCTGTCTGTCTGTCTGTCTGTCTCTCTCTCTCTCTCTCTCTCTCTCTCTCTCTCTCTCTGAGTGTGTGGGAGAGAGAGACCATGCTGACACTACCATAGTAAGCCTACAAAAAATATTTTGCCACCTGCACAGTGAAAGTGTCCCAATTGAGGGCACCCAAACTCTACCTTCCAAATTGTGATTCTTAATGTTCCCATTTAAGAACGTTTAGCTCAGTGCCATTTAGAACTTTAAACAAATGAAAAATTATGGCTTCATAGAACTGGGAAAGAAAGCATCAGAAAGCTGAGGAAAAGGTCAGGAAGTGGATAGACTAGAAACAGAACAAGGAGTTTGTGAAAGAGGTGACCTTCACTCATGGGCAGTCCAATCCTGTCTAGTTGAATGCGGGGGTGAACATAAGGCGCCCGCTGCATCCTGTGCAGGATTGGGTTCACCTCTGCGCAGCTGGCAGCCTCCTCAGGGTAAAGGGACATTTGCTCCTTTACCCCGAGTAACGCACCAGCTGCCCCGATGGACCTCCTCGAATGTACGGCAGCAATTTTGCTGGCCTACATTTGAGAGGCCCATGTAATTCCCAACAGGCCTGGGGAGGAGGATAGGATATGGCGGAGGAGACCTCTGCTAATTCCTCTGCCTTCCCGGGCATGATCCACCAATCCCCCCTCCCGGAACGCTCTCATCCTGCCTTCTCCCTGCCCTCCCTGGTGCCCGGCGGGGACTTGCCTTCCTGACGTGGCACTGCACCATTCTGTAGCTCTGGGGGAGCAGAAGCATCTCCGCCAGCCCCGCTTACTCTCCAGGTGCCACAAGCATGCCTTACCCCACGTTTACGACTCCCTCGACCAGCAGAGCAGTCGCTATTTGTAGACAGGATTGCGCCGTAAGTGAAGTGTTTCAGTTATTAATAGAGATAGGATTCTTGAGTGCTAGCACTCAGAAGCCCTTTCTGAAGGGTGCTGAACACCGGCTGAATGCATTCTGAACAAACACATTCTTGAATCTGCACTTGGAATGAACCCAAAATGTAACTATTCCCAAACATGGGGTTGCGACCCAAACAAGGGTCACATGGGTGTTCTTGAGGATCACATGAGGGTCACACTGGATTAGTGCATTCATTTCTCTTCCTCTCTCCCCTGCACGAACCCCAGGCACACCAAAGAAAGAAGGGAAGATGTTCTGCCCGCCCCTCCCTCTCTTTTAGTCAATCAGAATCGAGACTTTTCAGACTCGATATCAATTCTGATTGGCTACCACATTTCCGCCGACCCCCAGAACAGTTTGCTCCACCCCTGCCTCCAGAACTGTCTGCACGCAATATGTGCGCGATAGGAAAAAAAATGCACTCAATTTAGGAAAAAAAAATGCACTCATGAATCCTATCTCTAGTTATTAATTGAAGATATATCTCTGTTCAGTGCCTGAGCTAGGAAGCAGCAATCCAAATCCTTCAGAATTTTCTAATGACTTATAATGATTGTTAATAATATCTCAGAAGAAACCAAAGATACTTTTGGCTAATAACTTTGCTGATGATTTTTGTTTTTAATGGGTGCTTTTATAGCAATTAAACCAAACTCCTTTGCACATTACTTTGCTAGTGCAGATCTTACTCAAAATGCAGGTAGGGTGGGTTTTCCTGCAATATCTATCCCTATTTTCCCACATTTAGCTGAGCCCAGACATTTCATGCACAGATATTAAATGATTCAAGGTCAGAGGTGTTCTTTCTTGCTAAACACTGACAGTTGCAAGAAAAACTGTCATGTTGTTTAAATCAGAGTGCTGGTAAGCGAAACAGCTCATTATCAGCAAATCTCAGCAGTTGGGCAGGACTCTGTGTTCTGATGGCATAAAATCTTTTTTTTAAAATGTGTTCATTCATCATTCCTCCTGCTTCAGCAATTATGTGAATTTGTCAGTCATATTTGAAAAGAGGCTTATTTAGAGAAGACGATGAAAAGCATGGAATGGAAATGTTTTATCCAGCTGATTTCAGTGGATACACATTGAGATGTGCTTGAGGACTACAAATGAACTTATCCTATCATTTGTTTTCTTCAATTACTTTGGCATTGTGTATAGGTGTGTGCACATGCCATGTGTAACGCATACTGTGTACATGTTTCTTCCTCAGAATAAGGCTTACTAAGGCTGGCAATGTATTCATCAGTGTGGAAAGATTTAAAAAAAAACATAGCCATGACAAAAGCAAGACCACTTTAACTTTTAGGCCTACTTTAACAGGGCATGCAGCCTCATCCTCAACCTATCTGATGGGCAGCACAATCCTGTGTAAGGATACACGGCCAGCCTAAAAGGCCAGCCACTGTATCCTAAGCCCGTTCCTGGGCTGCGGTGGGACAGTTCGGGAACACCTGGGGAGAAGGGGACGTTTGTCCCCTTCCCCGAGATAACTTATCCTTTGCACGCAATCCAGAGTGGCTTCTCAGAGTTTGACAGGCTCCATTAAAACCAAGTGGTGAAGACAAGAGAGGGAGCAGTGAGCCTTTCTCCACCCAAGCCACTTATGTAGCAGTCTTCAAACCCCAAGTACATTGGATTTGCACATAGGGGAGACAGAGGGAAGGAGAAGCCTGAGCCTGCCACTTTGGATCATATCACCTTTGCATGTTTTGAGAACATTGCTCAGTTTATCACCCCTCTTCAAGCTCATCTTGAATGAAATTCATTGCACCATATCTCATACAAGGGGACGACGGCACTGTTAAGGATGGTGGATTGCTGCTCTGCAGGCAAGTGAGGAAGATCAATCAGCTGACTAAAAGTCAGTGCTGTAAAGAGCTCCCATAAGTCAGGCCATTGGTTCAGCTGGCTCAGCACTGTCTGACTGGCAGCAGTTCTCCAAGGCAGGAGTCGTTCTCAGACCCGCCTGGAGATACCAGGAATTGGACATGGGACCTCTACATGCAAAGCATGTGCTCTGCAGCAGTGATGCAATGGAGGTACCCCCTCCATCACTCCCCTCTCTGACTCCTGGCCTATTTCCATGGCTGCATGCCAGGTACCAGAGAGGGGGAGAGAGAAGAGACCTCGCTCTCTCCCACAACAATCCTACCATCGCCAGAGCAGCAAGGGAGGTAAGCAGGGATGGGTGGGAGGATAAGATCTTATGTAGCTCAGTTTTTAAGCTGACTCAGAGAATAACTTTGGGGGCTGCACTGCTCATCTTCAATTACAGTATTACAGGCTGCCAACATTCATATTTCTGAGCCAGGAAATGCAAACATAAGCAACATCACTATTATCAGCACATTACTGTGGGGGGGGGGGGAAGAAGTGAAGGGTCTCGAGATTGCACCCTTCTTTTCCCTTGCTGCCATTCTCCCACTACTCTGACTGTGTTGAAATAGATGGGAGGGGGAGCGCTCTTGAACAGATGGAGCCCCATGCCCTCACCATTTGTCCTCCCCAGATACAGTCAAAACTGCTGCAATGTTCATTTGTATCAACAGTTCACAGCAAGTTTTTGACATGCAATCGTTTATCTTGTATAAACAAAATATGCATTTTCGTACTGAGCCAAAATGAATAGTCCACCACCAACCCACTATTTTGACCCATGAAAAACCAGTACAGAGGAAAGTATAAGGAAGGCAACTGGATGCTTATAGTTGCTCCATGTCTGATCCTTCACTCCCATCTTCTGGCAGTCACAGGCTTAGGGGCATCTTTAGAATCTGGCTGCATCTCCTTTTAACCGTCATTGATTAGCCAGGAATGTCTGGAAGTATATCTGTTTCTGATCTAAGATACGGGTCAGGCTGTCCTTCCAACCACCACAGGGGATTGATTTTCCAGATGTTATGATTTATTTAACTCAGAAAGTTGAGGTTTACTTTGTACTGTTTTTGCTACTATGAAAGTTGATGACTGACACTATAACGGCTCTGTGTTCAGCAACATTGAAGAGGTATGGAAAATATAGCTTTGACTTTGGTGTGGATCGGAGACTTTCTTAGCTGCTTACAATGCTAGGTTCAACCAGTTTGCTGAGTAACTTACGGGCAAAGGCAACGACATTCTGAAACCAAGCCATTTGCCTTGGCAGATCCAGTTCTTCTTCTCTGTCTTCTAAAGCAATCCCACATCTTTGAAAAACAAAAGCTCATGATCCAGCACAGAGCACACACACGGCCTTCGAGTGTTCTGTATGATCATCATGCTGTAGGCCAGATTCTCTACCCTCTTTGTAATTGCATTGGGATATGGGTAGGAAACTCCGCATCTCTCCCTGCTGTCAATAGTAGCTCTCTACATGGTTTGTTACTCAGATTTAATGATACATAAGTGGGACAGTGCCAAGTGCTGAATCCACAGTGACGTGCGCCTTGGAAAGCACTGCAGTTTTCACAGGATCTTTATGGCAAGATAATGACTCTTTGAAGTGGAGGGAGCTGTTTATAGAACCCACATAATTTAGGCAGGGATACGTTGCCTCGTTTGCAAGTGTGAAAAGAGCAAGTAGGCCAGTCCAGTTTCGCTTCTTATGGCCAACTGGAGATGGAGAGTTTTCATTCCTGGAGATCTGCCAAAAGCAATACTCTTGATATCCACATGTAATGGCAGGACATATTTGGGAGAGTTTTGTACAGCTCCTGATTCTTTTAGGTACTTTGGGTGGAGGAGGTGAGGCACACAGAGGAAATGGGAAGGCTTTCCATTCATCCTGCAGGTCTCTGCTAGTGGGTCCCCCAGGAGACATATTATCTTCATAGATAGAGACAGTTCCTAGATGGGCCCAGCAGTTCTCGTCACTCCCAAGGCATCCCTACTTAGTGGCGAGGCTGTAACACAGTAATACAGTACATACGTTCAATGCAGAAGGTCCCCAGGTTCAGTTGTTGGTGTTCCAGATAGGCCTGGGAATGGCTTCTATCCGAAACACTGGAGACCTACTGCCCATCAGTGCAGACCACCTTGAGGGTTTGACTCAGGATAAGGCCATTTTCTATGTCATCATGCCCATTGTTTCAGTGTGAGGAAACCTCCATCTAGTGAAAGTCGCTTCAGTGGCAGGCATTCTTCATAATGTATTTATAGACATATTTATATACATTCTTCATAATGTATTTATATCCTGATTTTCTCTACAATTACAGGCAGCTCACAACAGAAATTTAGTACTACAGTAACAAATACAATAAGAGTCACCAGCAGAGGGCATGAAACCAGGAGAGAGAGAGAGAGAGAGAGAGAGAGAGAGAGAGAGAGAGAGAGAGAGAGAGAGAGTAATCGATAAGAATTAAAGAAAGGACTGAATTCTGTGAAAGAACCGGAGGGAGGGATCAAAACAGATTTCCCATGGGAGGGAGTTCAACAGGCAGGGACCACTACAGAGAAAACAATATTGTGCCACTACCTTGGAGACCGCTCTGACAGAAAGCCAACATCACCACCTTTGGTAAAATACCTTTGCCTTTGGCAAAATATCTCTAACAGCACAATCCTATCATCGGCTTAGGCCAGTGCAGTGGCACTCCTAAGCCCTATTGTGTTGCAAACATGCCATAAGGCACTTTTGCGGCACCCAGCAAGTAGGCGGCACTGGATCCAAGGCCTGCGCCACCTGCCCGCCGAGTGGCAGAAGACCCTGTGCCATGGATCAGGCCAGGGAGGTACGAGGGACCGGCATCCATGTTGGAAGCCGTATCCTATCCTGGTATCCCCCCCTCCCAGGCCACAAGCCCCAACATGGGGCTGCTAGCTTCTCCACCAGCTAAGGAGCTGGCAGAGAACTGAGTAGCCCCATTGGGGTGGCTGGGGGCTTACCCCGAGTAGACCTCCAGCCTCTCCCTTCCCCCAATAGGATTCAGCGTGGGCCACGTGGGCCACTCTGAATCACCTTTTTTTTTTTTTTTTTAGAAGTGGGTTTTCTCTGTGCCAGGTGCAAGGGAGTGGCGACTGGACACAGGTATCTTGTTGTCTCGTGTGCTCCCTGAGGCATCTGGTGGGGCCACTGTGTGACACAGGAAGCTGGACTAGATGGGCTTTTGGCCTGATCCAGCAGGGCTGTTCTTATGTACCTACACCGGGGGAGGATAGGATTGGGTTGCGTGTACTGTATATAAATCCTAGAGGGACCCAGTGACAGCAGCAGGTTAGGCCAAGGGGTATGCAGACCGTTCTTTTGCAGTCACATGTTTAGTGCATGCAAACTCACCCTGGATTCTGGAATAATCCTGGTGACTTAGACTAGGGTCTCTGCCATCAGTACCCTGGGCCGACCACCACCACCACCCACCAAAAAAAACCTCTACCCAACCCCTCTGTCAGATTTTCCCTATTATCAGAGATTCTTAAAGAAGTCTCAGACTGGCAAGACTCCAGAAGGAGGGAGCTTCACAAAGTCTGTGGGTGACTCAGCAGCAGAGCGTATGCTGTGCATGCAGAAGGTCCCAGGTTCAATCCTTGGTGTCTCCAGGTAGAGATGTGAAATGCCCATCTGAAAAGCCTGGAGAAATTCTGTCAGTCGGAGTTGGCAGTTCTGAGCTAGATGAACCAATTATCTAACTCAGGATAAGGCAGCTTCCTATGTAAGTCTGGGGTCGCCACTGAGAACCCTTCTCCATGTATGATTGATATCCTACCTTGATCATAAATAGTACTTTGAAGAGAGTGCCTTTTGACCAGGCAGAGTCTCTTAGACTAGGCTCATAATATTAAGGACTTTATTGGTCAAATTGCCACTGTTAGCTGTACTTAGATGATAACAGGGAGCCAGTGCTGAAGGGGGCACCAACTCCATTTGTAAGACAAACTATATCATTCTGCAACAACTGAAGCTTTTGAACAGTCATGACCTCCATGTAAAGTACATTATATTGATACAGCCCTACAGGTACAAAGTCATGGATGATGGTCACTAGGGCTGTATCTGATGAACAGGGTGTAGCTTTCACAGCAGATAAAAATGGCAAATCTGGAACTTCAGACTTCGTAGCAAGAAGTGAGATATTGACAGAAAACGAATGAAGTTGTGGGGCCGAGTGGACTGGGAGAGCACACAGGTTGCTTATGGTCACCAACAACCATGCAGCAGAGAATGCCCATATTCTCTCAAGCTTCCTGCTAGAGTCATAAGGACTAGAAACGTATTTGGGAAAAGAGAGTTGACATTCTCAACCTCCTGTGTAAGAGCCAAAAATCTCTGACAAACAGCTAGATTCTGTGCTCCATCTCATTTAAACAACTTTAAAATCTCCACCCATTCCAAAAGCAGTTATGCCTGGAGTATCTTTAAAAATAAAGAAAGCTTCCAACAAAGATTGGAAATGCTCTGGTTTGTTAAGTGTTATGTTGACAAGAACCAAACAGGAGTGGACAGACAGGGTACAGGCTCAATAACAGTTGCCACAGGGAGTGTTCCAAGTATCAGCTAGGAAAATCCTGTCCACCCCCATGGTGATCAGAGAGAGAAAGAAGGTCAGAACCACTGTGACTTATCACCCTTACAATTTTAGAGCAAATGTCCATTTGCAATTAACACAAACACAGCTTGCAGACTAGAAGAGGCAACTGTGGTCATTGGCACAGTTGCCTCTTATGTCAGAATGGACTCACTTAAGGGTTATCTCCCCAGCGTTGATTTCACTCAGAAAGTATTCTTGGCAGCTGAATGCCTAGCGTGAGGCAGCAATCAACACTTCATTGGAGCTGGCAGTGGTGATGGGAAGTTAGGTTGAACGTTGGGGTGTGCAATCGATGAGATCATGTAAACTGACATGTATCCCATTTTCTATGATTTGGCTTGGACCAAAATGCCATGAGAATCAAAGCATCCCTATTGCACTACCATGTATTGGGGTTCAACTAGATATTTAAGTATCTACTGTGCAGCTGCGCACTGGTCTTTTCTTACAGCGCAATCCTATCCAACTTACACCACCGGTGTAACCAGCGGTGCAGCAAAAACGGGAGGCCCTAGAATGGAAAGGGGATTCAAATCCCCTTTGAATACCCCTTTGGAGGGGATTTGAATCCCCTTTCCATTCTGGGGCCTCCTGTTCTCACTGCAGTGCTGGTTGCACCGGTGGTGTAAGTTGGATAGGATTGCGCTGTTAGTTAAATACCACACATGGGGATTTGATCCACATCAGTACTGTTATAGTGAGATGAGAGCATTAACTTTGTCCCTGCTGCCACTATCACTCCGCACAGTTACTATTTGAGTGTATGTGCCTGCCAAGGGAATCTGAGGATGGGGCACATGTACTATTTAACAAAGACAAAACAAGCACACAGCTTCATAGCATATTCTTAAAGTAACATCTCATTTGGCCTTTACATGCTGAATGGTGTTCATTTTGATCCCAACTTCTGGAAACACACACACACACACACACACACACACACACACACACACACACACACACACACTGATGCATGTGGGGGGTGTACGTACATATTTATATACATATGGCATATGCTTACAATGCATCATGACTTCTTGATATGAACTTATTCTGCAGTTTTTGAAAGCTCAGCATGACGAGTATTTCTCTTTGAAATAACGGTATTTTGAACTTGCCATGAAAATGGCAGTTGTATCCAGTGGAATAACTTCCGATTAAGAAAATTGAAGAACTGTCGGCAAAACAGAGCCCATTTGGTTCCAGCACACGCTATTTCAGGTCCCATAAAACAAGGTACATGAACAAAATGGAGCTCTATAGAGTAATGTTTGCTACCAGGGATAATTTACCACTGGGTTGAATTGCTTGATGACAGATGCCAGGAGCTCGGTTCTAAGCACATATCCTTGTAAAAGTAATTAGTTTCAGAGGGAGCTTGCGCATCAGTAAGTACATTGCACCCACATCCATAAAGGGGATTGAATCGACAACTTCCAGAGCATGACGAAAAAACACGCCAGTGGGAATAATTAACTTTAATATAGAGGGGCTGATTGGGAAATTATTCTGGAAATAATTATTCTGCAAAGGTTGCCTGCACTTAGCTGTGGGCAACTTATGAGGTAAAGTAAGGCTCCTTAATTTCCTGCATGTCCATGGCTGTATTTATTTACACCATCAGTGGCTCCGTCCTGAAGAATTTTGTAGAACATTGACAGCCCAATCCTATCCCCCGCCACGCTATAACATGCAGCTGTGCCAAGGAGGCCCATGCTGCATGCTGGGGGGGGGGGCGGGGGGGAGGAATTTTTTCCTTACCTCTCCATGGGTCTCCTGATGGCCTATGGGTCTCCTCAGACCTACACCAGCTGTATAGCTGATGTAAGTCTGAGGAGAGAAAATGGGAGGGACTGGGCAAAGAAGAGGGGATAAGATCCTGGTGCACACCAGTGCCACTGGGATCCACCCCTCCCTCTCTAATCCACCCTCTGCCCCCCCCACACAAAACACACCCCACTGCTGACTTACCTGGAGCAACACAGCCCAGGGTCCACGGCAGCATGGGTCCAGAACTGCAGCTGCTTTGCAGTGGAGCTGTGACTGGACCAGAAGTGGTGCAACCTTTGCACCATCACTGGGCTTTTTACGACAGAGGTTCTACTGTCATAAGGAGTGTGAAGAGAACGGAGGTTCTGCTGTCATAAATCGGCCATAATATTGGGAGGCAAATTTGGGTTATGCTCCTCCCTCTAGCAAAGCAGCTCACACTGCTGCGTATTTCATGGTGTCATCTGCAAAGAGTGTTGCAGTTTATTGGGTGACTTTGGCCAAACGACTCTCTCTCACCCTCCGCTCCTCAGCTGTAAAATGGGAAGGACAGTGACCTAGCTTACAGGGTTGTTGTGAGGAGAGACAAGATCAAGAGTGTAGCACACAAGAGAAATAAATATGTGTTTTCTCCCCTTTGCTGTGACTTTGTTTGCAAATCTGTACAAACAGTTTTCATTTAAAATGTTGGTCTTCGTTGTTGTTGTTTTCAGTCTCCCTTCTTTGTCCAACTTCAGTTCTCTGTCAGCAATGCCTATTGGGATGTGGCAAAGGAGCACATTGGCATGGGGGGGCATGCATCTGATTCCCCCCCCTACTATATGGGTATGCTGTACTCAGTTTTTGAACCACTGAATAGAGCTAACTGATACTTAGGTTCAAGATATTTATGTGGCAATCCTCTGTTTACTTACCAAGATTTGATTTCAGTGGGACTTACTTCCGAGCAAACATGAATGGATCTGAACCGTTAGACTACAATCCTAAGCATATTTACTTGCAAATAAATCCCAGTGAAATCAATGGGACTTTTCTCTGAATAAACATGCATAGGCTTGGACCATAAAGAGAAAAAAAAATACCAAAAAATGATATTCCCCCCCCCCCAACAATTAGTTTTACCTGAAATGGAAAAATCTAACAACCCCTGCTTTTGTGAAAGGCATTTAACCACAAATACGTCCCTTTCCCCCCACTTCAGTATCATTTTCTTCTCCATTTACCTGCCAAGTTCTGAGTTTCTTAAGAGACAGGAAGGCGCAGCACCCCATTGCCAATTAGTGGCTATAAAAATTCATTAGTAGGTTTTTCATTGGAACCAGCAGCCGACTCAGCAAAGCCAAGTTCACTGACTGCTCCACATGAATGATTTGTTTGTGGCTCTTTACATGACACTCTATCAAGCACTTCAAAGGAATGGGCCAGAGGAGCAACCAAAGATTAGCTGGGGCATCCCTAGGCCTTCAGTGAAGTCAATTAAAAGCCAAATGAAACAAGTGGAGCTTTCAACTGAGGCTCCACTAGAAGGAGAGGGTAAGGTTGAATAGGCAGGAGATGAAACACATTCCAAAGTAGAGGGATTGGCTGTGGTGGGGGCATATTTCTAATCCCGAGGGTCTTCAAGCAGGATAGAAGATGAGGAGGTTTTGAAGTACTAGTCGTTGCAAGAAAGGGACAGCCACAAGCCAGAAAGATAAATGCATAGGTGGCGAGTGTGCAGGTGTTGCATACTGATTAAGTAATCAAGCAGAGGGAGGGTGGGGGATGTTGCGAAGATTGTGGAACAGAGTGAGAAACAGCCTTCTTGGATCAGATAACAATATGACTCTTTGAAAAGTGAGCGGTGCAACCCAGCAGGATGGTCATGTGACCCAAGACTCGGGCAACCATGTGCACTTAGGAGATTGTTGTAACCTTGGCCTCATCCGCTGACATGCTGTGACCTCCTACAAATTCGCTGACTTAACCTCTATGTGTCTCGGTCAAACCCAGCTTGAAACCCTAGGCAGGAAGTTCAGAGTGAACAATCCAGATGCTGATCTCTCTAGAAAAATAAAGGACATGAGAGTGAGACCAAGAAAGGCCTTGGCAATGAGGGCTGGAGGATACAGTGAGGAAATGATATGTGGGTGCAGTAGGAGACTTCCTTTATTTGCTGCTGAGGGAACAGGTCAGCCTTCAGGACATGCTCCCATCTAATCCATAGACATGATGCTCCCATCTAATCCCCCCAGTGCCCCAGCTCTGATGATCGGCAGACACCGACAGCCCAATCCGGACTGTTATGACAGTGAAACAGAGATTTCAATGTTGTAGATATATGGCAGCACATGCAGTGCACCACCAGTGGCCATTTTGGAGGCGCTGCCACAAACGGTGGCACTGTCAGGGGCCTGCTGCTGCGACTGGCTACCCACAGGAGCACAGGTCAGCCAGTGCGGGAGGCAGGTGGTGGGAGGAATAGGGCAGGGAGGGGGAGGTAGAGGGGAGGGTCTGGGATGGGAGGGGCGGGTGGAAGGCGGGAGGAAGAGGTGGATCCCAGCGACGCCGGTATGTGCCAGGATCCTATCCCTATTCTCTCTCACTCTCCTTGGTAGTGAACCAGCAAAATGGCTGGAGCAGATCCAAGGAGGCCCATTCACACAGCAGAGGCTTGCCCCAAGGTAAGGGAACTTTGGTTTCCTTACCATGAGGAGGCCTCTATGACTGCCCCCTCCCACCATAGGATGCAGCACACGCTCCATTGGTATGGCTGCACTGGCGGGGAGTTTAGTTAGGATTGGGCTGTGAGGCTGGTAGTGTGAAGGGAGTGGCCACAAAATAAACCCAACCATTGTGATTTTTTTCAAGGCAGCAGTGCCTTGGCTTCGCCAGACTAGGAAAGCATTATTGCTAGGCTTACCATCCACTTGTAACCATTCCAAGCCAACACACACATGTGAGATCCCACAGCACCTCAGCGCCATCTGCTGGCATCAAATATTTTTGCAACTGTTGGGACCCGTTATGTTTTCTGCCAAACTAATTCTTCTTTATGTGCTTTCTTGCCCATTTTGTTTTTCCTTTTTGGGTTAGACTTCCAATAAACTGTTTATATTTTAACCTTGAGTCTGCTTGGTCCCTGGTATGGGGAGTACAGTGGATTGTCATGCCTCCTCACTCTGAAGGTACTACTGTGAGAGTGATTTTTTTAGGAACCCCTGAGGTTCAGTATTTTCCTAGGAGGGGGGTTGCCCAGGGAGCCCCTCTGTCTAGCTTGATATCCTGGGCAGGCGGCAGCAGATACACTCTACCAAGGTTTTTCCACATTCAGCTGCATGTCCATACAGGGAAGAGAGGGGAGCAGGAAGGGAATGAGCAGAGAACCACTGGGCACTACTGCCCTGAATCAGCCCACAGAGGCTGAGACCCCTCCTTCTACCTTGACAAAGGCATAGGTGTTCATAGCAAAAAAAAAAAAGTTTTTTTTTTAAAGTTATGTACTATACCATGCAGTTGTTAACTTGGTAAAGTTGAGCATTTCTTAAATCACAAGGAGTCAGCTTGGCTGTCCTGTCAGCTTGGCGTGAGTGTTTCTTTTTTTAAAAAAGAAAAACAGCTTGGAGATAGGGGGGGTGGCATTGAAGTGTAGATGCAGCATGAGGGATGGATGGGGTGCTTAATCCTTTCCCCCACCAGTCAGTTTTCTGTTCCAAATAATTCCAAGCTTCCCTCCATGTGATACAAAATAGTTTGTGTGTGTGTTTTTAAATGTATTTGAACCCCACGAGGAAAAAAACCAAATTGAGGAGAAAGGGTTAAACACCCCACTATTTCTCCACTCCAAATGCTGTCCTCCTGATGATGCAGTCTTGGTGCAGTTCTTCTGATTTTAAGTCTGCATTAGGGCTCTCTTACATGTATTTAAACATAATGACCCTGAGTTTCATTTTCTTTGAACAGCAGCAGAAACCCCCTCCCCCTCTATATCACACATCAACTCCCTTCCTTTCAAAACTGTTTGCTGTGCTGTTTGGGGAGCTATTGTTTAAGGTATACAAATCCCCTTTGGGTACATGGAGCTATTCTTTCATTCTTTGGATCCTGGACAGACTATGAATGTGACAGATTCTGCACAAAAAAATGTTAGGATTTAAACGCTCTCTTGTTTGTGCCTGAAAAGATTTAAGATGGAAATTTGCAACCTAAAGAATATGCACCCCAAAACGTGACAGCCGGGATTCAGACCTAGACTTTTCAACATTTTTTTTTTTGCAAATATCACTTTTGCAAGTGCCACTGTTTCCAAGGGTGAGTGCTGTGTGTGGAGCTCACCATAACAGTCATCCCTGCAGCAAGGAAGAGACTTCACCAATGACTGCTGATGCCTCCTGACCTCACCTCCACTCTGCATTCTCCTGCTCCAACCTTTCTAAGGGCAAGGTCTGGGCTGCTACACAGCTCCACCTTGCTGCTGCCCCTGCACGATCCCTGTGGCAGTGGCATCTTCAAACATGTGCAGAACACAGTAATCATAATCAACAAGCCAGGATGGTGTAGTGGTTTGGGAGTTGGACTTAGACCTGGAAGATCCAGGTTCAAATCCCCACTCAGCCACAAAGCTTCCTGGGTGACCTTGGGCCAGTCACTATCTCTCAGCCCCACCTACCTCACAGGGTTGTTGTGAGGACAAAAAGGAGGGGAGGAAATATGTACACCACTCTGAGCTCCTTGGAGGAAGGGCGGTATAAAAATGTGGAAAATAAAAAATAAAATAAAACAACACTAAGTACCACCAGGGGTACTTGTATGACTGGCTGAAAAAGCTCTAATTCAGGCTGTGTGATAAGATAAATGCACAGTTTACTCTTTGCAAAAGTGGATGGAATGGCAATCTGAATCAAACTTATTTTACCCAACTAGTTTCTGTACCAGTTCCTTATGTTCTGTCAGTTCACAAACGCACAACTTTCTTACTTACCTTGTGCTCAACGATGTATTTCAAGAGCTGACATGCAGACTCCAATATTTATCAGCACTTTCTACATGCCCACAAGATTTATGCGCTTAAATTGCATCTTTGAAGACACTTAAAGCCAGTTAATTAGAGAATGACTAATGCAATAAAGCTATTTTTAGCAGCTCATTTTGTTCTGGTTACCTTGCTGTGGAAAGCCCCACTACATGATTTGCTAAAATTCTCCACCAAGGGTATATTTTGGATAGCTCAGTGGTTTTATTACTGACTCTTAATTCCCTTCCCTCTATATTCAGGTTAACAAATACACAGTATTGCAAAGCTCCCTTCATGGATTGTTTACCATGCGGTGTCCTGACTGTGAGACCATTTCTGGTACCTGAGGCTTTGATGTTCTCAGAAATGATGGTCTATGCTCAGCTATGTGTCAAGTCCTTCATTCCTTAAAGTGTGCGAACTAAGCTGGCTCTTTAGGCACCCACTATCTATGGCCATGGAAACAGGACAAGAAGCTGACACAATACAACCCTCAAGCCCTTTGCATTGTATCTGCCTGCTGCCCAAATCACAACATGAGATTCAGGAAGTATATTTGTAGTATATGTAGTATATTAGGCCCATAAGGCTGTAGACTTATCCCACAGTTTATATTGCAGTCTCACCCACACTAGAGACTAACATGATTAACAGCCCAATCCTGTGTAGGCTACGGCAGCCGACCTAAAGGGCCAGCCGCCATATCCTATCGAGTTCCCGGACTGCCCCAGGGCAGCCCAGGAACAACTTGGGAGAAGGGGACAATCGTCCCCATTCCCCCGTGTAAGCCGCAGGAGGCCCTATGGGCCTCCTTGCATGTCCTCGAACTCTAGAGGGGTGCAGGGGTGGCAAGGTTCTGTTCTCAGAGTCCTCAGAGCACCGTACAAGAAGCTGCAACAGCGCAGTCAAAGTTGATGCTGAGGATGGAGCAGTGCATCCTTTCATGGGGGTGTGGAGTGCTGGGATGACGCTGGTGTTGAATCCTGGCATGTGCTGGTGGAGGCAGTAGAATTCAAGGGGGTGGGTGGCAGAATTTGCTGACATTGTGGGTAGCAGATCAGCTTGGGCCACCCCTGTACATCCTCATTACTAAGGCAACAGAGCCAACATTCCTTCATCGCAATCCAGTTGCACATATTTGATTGCAGTAGAATGTGGGTGTGATATGCATTTGGGATGTGTGTTTGAATGTACAGCATATTGAAAGCAATGTGGTAAATCAGTTTCCAAATCTGAGTCACCCAGAGGTTTTGTACTTACTAATTTAAGCCCCATTTATTTTAGTGAGATTTACGGCTCAATCCTACCGAACTCCCTGCGTGCCGATGCAGCCGCGCCAGCGCTTAGCCCCATGGAGGGGGTTTCAGGTCTCAATGTCTCCTCAAGGTAAGGGAACATTTGTTCTCTTGCCTCAGGGTACGTCCTTGCAGCCTCGCTGGTCTACTCAAACCTGTGCCAGTTAGTTTGCTGGCACAATCTGAGTGGACCTGGGTCGGGGGATCAAGGCCAGTAAGGGATATAGGATATCAGTGGTGCCGAATAGGGTATCAGCAGATCAAGGCTGCTACCACCCCCTTCCCACTCCCCACCACAACCTTCTCTTCATTCTTCCCCCTCCCTGCCCCATACTGGAGCCAGGGGATGTGGATGGACCACTGGTGCGCCGCTGCGGCCACTTGCCACAGCAGCCCACCTGTGCAAAAAGACATGTCACATTTTGTGACAGCTGTAATGACCTTACACTGCCAGAACGCTAGTTCCAGCAGCGGAAGGCATTCATAGGATTGGGCCATTAGACATGACTGACTTTTTTAGGATACAACTCAGTGTTTTTTTTATTATTGTGATCAATTGGTATTACCGTATTGTCCCGAGTATAAGACGCACCTGATTATAAGACGCACCCTTAAAGTTTGGTGCTATTAAAAAAAATTAATTAAATCACTGGCATTAAATTGCAACAGCCTGATTATAAGACGCACCCCTAGTTTAAAAACTTAAATTAGGAGAAAAAAGTGAGTCTTATACTCAGACAAATACGGTAATTATTATGAAAAACTCTGCTGATCATAGAGCAGAATAATTATCCAGTGAATAGATATTTGTCCATGGTAAAACTGGATTTTCCTCATTAGGTGGCCTAGAACAAGTCACTTTGTGTCTGCTACACACCAGAGTCAGATGGCCATTATTTTAGAGATAATATTGCAATGTCAAAACTGTCTAAAACTGTAGCATGACTGCCTACAGTCTTTGCTAGATAATTCGTCACTATAGCTAGAAGTCATAGTTCACTTACAGCTCCCTCCCACTTCTAAGCCAGCTTACTCTTGCAAAGTGATGGAGGAATCCAGGGCCAGCCCATCCATGTGGCCAATTGAGGGAATTGCCTCGGTCAACAGATTGGTGGTGGTGAGGAATCTACGTCCATCTGCCTCCACTGCTACTCTTCCAACTTCCTGTATTGGAAAAGAAAGTGCTCTAGCTCACCACTCTCATCTCCTCCACACTTCCTTTTCTGCTCTATCCCCCCTGTTCTTTTTCAATCCAGGGAGTGGGAGGAGCAGAGGCTGATGCCTGGCCAAGTATGGGAGGGCACCATTTGGCATGATGCCACCTCAGGAGACCTTGGGCCAGCCCTGGAAGAACTACTGTAGCTTCATGGAAGGCTCACTGAAGCAAGGAGAAACCTTGTAGATCTTCTGTATAACTAGGGATGGCCCTCCTGAATATGTTTAAGGGCCTCTCCTAACTCAACAACTGAGCTCTTGCCGCTGCCAGCAAAGTAGCAGCCTTGGCTCAGTGGTAGAGCATATGCTTTGCATACAGAAAGTCCCAGGTTGAATCCCTGGAAACTCCAGGTAAGGGTGAGAAGAACCCATGTCTGAAACCCTGGAAAGCCACAGACACTCAGTGTAGACAATATTGACCCAGAAATGGTTTGACCCAGTATAACGCAGCATCCTAGGTTCACAATCACCAGCGGCCCACCACTGTGCAGTGCGGTAGGTTTGCTTGGAAGGAAGAGGGAATTGGAAGGAAGG
This sequence comes from Plestiodon gilberti rubricaudatus, assembly GCA_026170595.1. Taxonomy (NCBI): domain Eukaryota; kingdom Metazoa; phylum Chordata; class Lepidosauria; order Squamata; family Scincidae; genus Plestiodon; species Plestiodon gilberti. Next base: position 207,428,777 of record JANXHW010000001.1, read on the forward strand.
ACTAACTGCCAATGTGGGTGACTATTGTTAAAAGTCAGGCTCAAATGTATGTGGGGCAGTGGTGGGCTCAGCTTGCAACAAAGTGTGGATTTCCAAATTGGAGGAGTTCATACTCTAAATTTCTCTAGTTCTGAGTTCACCCCATCACTAGGATTGACTTTGCAACAAAGTTCAGATCCACACAGAGTAAATAAGATTCCCAAGTTGACACTAATGTGACAAACATCACTCTCTCCCAGGTAATACTCCCACACAATCACCAAGAAATTCTCAGATTAGGAGTCTGGCTGTCACCTGACTGAAGAAATCGTAGCCTGTTAAACCACATAAGTATGAAACAATTCATTGTTTAATCAGTCAGTTAAATTTGCCTAATTTTGCACATGCCTAAAGCAATAGTATTGAAGGAAAACATGCCTTATTTTTTTGATGCAACCTGCCGATGCAATTGCAGGAGCTTAGAGGAGGCATGCCCGCTTGCACACAAAATAATGGGGTGATGCTTCTTAATAATAGATAGCACCGGCACCTGTGGTTTTCTAAGCTTGCACTAAAAATAATTTTTAAAAGTCTACTTCTTAATTAATTGGGGAAACCTTTTTAACTGATCGACAGCTTTTCATCAATTAATCTAACCAATTTATCAATGAAATGTTGCAGCCCAAAATGTGAATAAAATATTCACTGCTTATATGATCAAAGCAAAAAATCCAGCATAAGCCAACTAAGTTAAAAAAAAAAATCCTCCAACTATTTTTCATTAGAAAAAGGCAAATATTCTTACAGTATTTTCAGTATGCAACAATGTTGTACATTAAGCATTTTAACCAGTTTGTTTCTGGCTGAGATGTTAGGGGTAAGCACTGCCAATAGTTCACCTGGAACCAATATTTTACTGATGTTCAGTAGCAACTGTACCTTGTACTAAGCTTTGGAACAGGACAAGTTGTACATCAAAATAAATATCTAGCTAATAATTTAATTGCTTGGGGTGGGTGCAGCGAGCAAATTTCATTCAAAGCCTCTGGCTATTTGTAACATTCTCTTACCTTGTTTGTGTGTAAACGGTATTGAAGCTTTCAGAGCAACAGCTGCTGTGCGGTATGAGGTGAGGCTCCTTGTGGTTGTGATATCCAAATCTGGTGCCGCTGTTTTGATTCCTAGGATTGAAGCAGAGACCTTCATCTCCTTTTATGCCTTTTGTCTTCTCAAGCAACACATTTCACAAGTGCTTCATGCTTTGGCTCAAAGAGAGGAAAGCACCATTCCAGATATTGCACTATTGAAGGCATCGTCTGCCTATGATGAATTCAATGCCTGTAGTTTAGATGACCTGAGGACAAGGTCATCTTTTCATCTGCTCTGTTTTCCTTTGCCCTAATTTGAGTGATTTTCCCTTTACAGCCCTGATTGTATATACAGGCGGCCCCCATATCTGCTGATACGCTATCCATGGATTCAGTTATCCACGGACAGTGGATGGCCCTCCACCCGCCCTGCCGCACGACACCCCCCCCCCCGGCACTTACTTTTAGCAACGAAACCTCCGTTTTTTCTTGAAAAGGACCGGGATGAGCAGGCCTCACCAACAAGACTTAGGTGCTAGAGAGTTTCAGCAAGAGAGTCTCAGCAAGGGGGGTCATGGGGGAGTGCGCTTGCCCCCCGCCACCAATGACCACCCGCCATGTGCACACCAGACTTGCCCAGATGTTCCTCCAGTGCAGGTAAGGTAGCAGAGGGGGTGGTTCGTGGGCAGTTTGGAGTGTCGATAGGGGAGATTTGGGGTGGGGGAGGTCAGGGAGCAGGGAGTGTCCTGGAAGGGGCAGGGAATGGCCTGGAGGGGGTGGATCTCAGCAGCAAAGGTGTACACCAGATTCTAGCCCCCATTTTTCAACCCACCCTGTCCCCTTCCTCTCCTTGGGCTTATGTCAGCAAAATAGTTGGTGTGTTTACTAACCTCTCACGGGCCATCTGATTCCCCCCCCCCCCCATAGCAAGCAGTGTGCATCAGTGTGGCTGCATGGGTAGGCTTACCAGATTTTCCCAGTTCTAAACCAGGACACCCCCCCCCAACAATTATTTATTTAATTAATTAATTAAATAATTAAAAAAATAAAATGAAATGAAATTCAAAAAAATTCGGGTGGCCGAAATTTTTATTTATTTATTTACTTTTAATCTAATTAATTAATTTACTCACCTGTCCCACCGCTGCTGCCATTGCCGCCATGCCGCCGCCGCCGCCAGCCGTGGCTGTGGCTGCCATCATCATCTTCGCCGCTGCCGCCGTTGTCTTTGGAGCCTGGCCGGCTGCATCCGAGCTATCCAGGACTCCAGCTGCTGCCACCGCCACTGTCTTCGGCGGACGCCACTGCCACCGCCGTAGTACTGCCTCATGTGCCCTCACAAACTTTGGGTGCCACCATCTTGGATCTTGCGAGATTTCGCGAGATCCAAGATGGCGCCGCTGTGAAAAAAGTGCCTTTTTCGGCACTTTGCAAGTGGCGGCAGAGGTTTCCACCGGGCCTGGAAAGCCCAGGACTGACCCTGGACTGGAGCCCAGAAACTAAGGCGGTCCCGGCTTTTCCGGGATGGATGGTAAGCCTATGCATTTGGGAAGTTGGGGGGGGGGGGTAGGATTGGGCCATAAGTCAAATAATAATTTAGTTGCAACTTTTCCGTCACAGTATGTCAGTAATCATGACAACACTAATTATGTTAACCACCATGAAAAATTGTAATTACCTTTACCTTGGACAACTTCAGCATTTAAGCCTTATGTAAATGTCATTGTTAGTGAAGACTTATGGCCCAATCCTACTGGGCCCAGCTGCCAGCGGAACACGTGTTCCACTGGTGGTGTGGTGACTGCTGTAAAGCAGCCATAAAGGGCGTTCTGGCAGCACGCAGAGTAGTGTGCTGTAGGAGTGCCGGTGTAAAAGCCAAAGCCTTCCTGTGCCTGCCAAAGGGGCACGGTGCACCTGCCAAAGGAGGTAGGACATTGCGGGAGGCAGGAGTGTTGGGGGAGGGCACAATGGGTTGGGGAGCCTGCAGGGTGGATCCAGCAGCAGTGGCGTGAGCCAGATCCTATCTCCTCCATGGGCAGCCTCCCCACCTCCTTTTTCTTCTCAGACCTGCACCAGCTAAAGAGCAAAAGAGCCAGTATAGGTCCAAGGAAGCTTATTGCAAAGTGGGAGGCTTACAGAGGTGTAAGGGCAAGCCTCTGCAGGGCGTTTTCAAGCTGAACAGGTTGTTCTAAGGCTCTTCTGTCCTCCCAGGCTCACCCCGGAATGCATCCTGGGGCAAGGCTGGGAGGACAGAAGAGCCTTCTCGCAACCCAGAAATGGGTCGTTCAGCTTGAAAACACCCTGCAGAGGTTTGAAAACACCCTGCAGCACAAAGGTAAAAACGGCGATTTGGGGACTTTTTTGTACTTTGAACAGCGTTCCCAATGTGGGCCCCAGTATCCGTGGATTCTCAGTATCTGTGGGGTGTCCAGAACGAAACGCCCGCAGATACAGAGGTCCCACTGTATATGTGCAGAGAATGGGGAGGAGTATGGTTTACAAGCACCTTGGTGTGGGGCAGGACTGCCCCACAGGTGCTGCAGCTGGTACAGCATCCACGGTTTTCATCATAACTGATAGGGTCTTGCTCCTGATGTCTTGGGGATGCTGAAAAGTCCTGGTACACGGATTGATTTGTCTCTTCCCAAGCAGCCTCCCCTTTTCAGACATTTTTCATATCCAGGCCTGTTTGTTTGGTCCAATTTAAAGGTTTTGCACAAAGATAACCGCAGTGGGTTAAACCACTGAACAATGAGCTGTTGATCGAAAGGTCGGCAGTTCAAATCCGTGCGACGGCTCCTGCCAACCTAGCAGTTCGAAAGCAAGAAATTGCAAGTTAATAGGTACCGCGTCAGCGGGACAGTAACAGTGTTCCATGCGCCTTGGTGTTGAGTCATGCCGGCCACATGACCATGGAAACGTCTTCGGACAGCACTGGCTCTTCGGCTTTGAAACGGAGATGAGCACCACTCCCTAGAGTCGGACACGACTGGACTTAATTGTCAAGGGATACCTTTGCCTTTACCTTAACCCAAATTTGTACAAAAAAGCAAATGCTGTGACTGGTATAAATTGTTGGTTTTGTATAATATATTATGTGTCTGCTAGCTATGGGGAAGGGCACAGACCTAAGGCTCTGACTCCTGCCCATATCCCCCTTCAGCTTCAGAGATTTTATCACTGTCTACAAGTTTATCACTGAACAACATAAGGGCTAGAAATTTGCCCTTTTTCAATGAAAGTTCTCAGGATGCTGAATTCATTGTCAAATACAAAATTCTACAATTTGTTTTTGTAGGGTTTTGTGTAAACTACACTTTGTTTTTGTTTAAACTTCAAAGGTTAAGGGGTTACAATGAATAATAATTAATATATCAAATACCACTTTTAGGATACAAAGAGTCTTCTGAACAGGAAAGCAGGAGAGACAAAAGCCTTGTCCAAGCATTAAAAATGCATATGTGTACACAACAGGGGGGAGAGTGAGAGTGTGCTGCTGGCAAGCCCCATTCCCCATGCATACAGTGTTTGTTTGCAGTGACAAATGCTGTAGCTAAGGAACTTTCCTCCCCATGACCTGGAATGCTGAGCAATCAGTGTCCTGATATGGAGAGGAAGACTCGCCAAGTACCGCGTTTGTCAGTCCTGATAAATGCTGTATGCATGGGCAGCAGGGTTCTGATAGCATGTCCATGTGGGGGCAGAGCATGCCAGTTGCCCCCCCCCCATCACATGGACCTTTTCACCGAATGTTTAATTTCTGGATAGTCAGTGCAAGAGGGAGCCAGGAAAGGGACATGATGTCAATAAGATTGACAGACAGCGGTTTGAAGAGCATGTCAGTAAAGTCCACCAAGATTTAAAGCCTGAAAATCTTGTTGGACTTTATTGTGACTCTCCTCCTCTCCAGTTGGGAACCCATGTAGACATTCTTCTTATCCAGTGCTTTTCTGGCACGATAGGATTCTAATGTTCTCAAGTCATAGAGTAAGAACATGTGCTTCTCCAAACCATGAAAGGCAGAGAAATGAGTTCTGCCCATTTGTTTTGACTGTGACTTATATTACATGTCTTGTTTTATAACGTTACACCAGGTGAAGGAATGCACCTTGATGCATGCAGCTCTTTTCCTGGGGCACACTTGGCAGCTGTGTCTGTTGCTATAGGGCAGGAGTGGCCAAACGTGCTTAACGTAAGAGCCACATGAGATAAACTTCAGATGTTTGAGAACCGCAAGAGAGATGTTTGAGAGCCGCAATATTTAAGCAGCATTTATTTGCTCATCATGAACATTAAACTTATGTTTAATCCAGTAGACTCTCAGTTTATACCCGATTAATAATGTGATGCAAAAAGAATCACAGCCAACAAATTTCTGAGAGCTGCACATTATATGTCAAAGAGCCGCATGTGGCTCGGGAGCCACAGCTTGGCCACCCTGCTATAGAGGGAAATGTGCAGCATCTTTCAATATACAGGTACATGTTTTTTTTCTCCAAATTCTCTGGCCCTTGCCAGTGACTCACAACCACAACACTTTTAGATTCCAGGCAAATACAAGATGTTTTCTTTCTTGTAGGCTAACAACACTGGGCTTGAATTCTATTGACAATGGAAGAGAGAAGAAAGAAAAATAACTCGCATCTTGCTGGGAGTCTAGCAAGCCGGGATCTAAAACGCTGTCCCAACTTCTCTAAGGAGACAGGGCTAAGCAGTTATCCTGCTAGGCAGGGGACAACCCCTGCTACCCCTCACAGCTTCTGCCATGAAAGGAAAAGGCAGCAGCAAACATATTCATCATGAAAAACAGGGTGAAGGATTTTCTTTCCAGCTGACTTGTGGCCGTCAGTGCAACTGAAAAGTTACAATCACGTTGAAACCAAGGCCACACCCTTTACTCAGGATGACTCCAACCATATTAATTTGTATCCACTTGGTAAGAAGGTGGGGTCGAAATATTTTAAATAAAATAAATAATAGAAAATGGAAGCTTACCCACCAGTATTCTCCAAAATTCACAAGACCCTGGCCACAATATTTTCATGGGTTCACAATGCATAGTTATGCAGCTCATCTTGAGAGAAAGCAGTCCGGGAACAAGCCAGGCATTCTTCTGGTAATGCATGACAGGACGTAACACCACAATCCTAGGTACGTCTACTCAAAAGTAAGTTCCATTCAGTGAAATGGGACATACACCACAATCCTAGGTACGTCTACTCAAAAGTAAGTTCCATTCAGTGAAATGGGACATACAGCGCAATCCTGACTAAGGATCAAGTCAGTGGCCCAAGGCCGCCCGCTAAATCCTGAGCCCAGGCTGCTGTTGCACTGGTGGGCCGGATGTCTACTCGGGGAAGGGGATGCTCGTCCCCTTCCCCAGGTGTAAACCGGGGCGGGCCCGATAGACCTCCTCGGATTTCCGCCAGCTAAATAGCTGGTGGAAGTCGGAGGAGGCCGTGTAACGGCCTAGCCGCCCGGCGGGGATGGGAAATGGCATGTGCAATCTCTTGCCCCCTCCTGGGCCGACTAGGCCAATGGCCCCCCTTCCTCGCCCACCAGACCACTCACACGGCCACCGGCAGGAGAGTTTACCTTCCTCCGGCAGCCGTGTCCTGGTCCGGTGACGGAGTGAGGGAGGTCGGCCTTGCGTCGGCCTCCCTTAATCCCAAGGCATCACGAACTTTACGGCTTTACGTTCTTTACGTGCTTTACGGCTTTACGTTCCTGTCTTCTGGTGGATTGCGCCCCTACTCCCAGATAAGAGTGTATAGGATTGCAGCTTAAATAGACAATTAAGTCCAGTCGTGTCCGACTCTAGGGTGTAGTGCTCATCTCCATTTCAAAGCCGAAGAGCCAGCGTTGTCCGAAGACGCCTCCATGGTCATGTGGCCGGCATGACTCTCCTTGCCGCAGCGCGTAGCATGCAGCTGGAACACGGAGCGCTGTTTACCTTCCCGCAAGCGGTACCTATTTATCTACTCGCATTGACATGCTTTGGAACTGCTAGGTTAGCAGGAGCTGGCCAAGCAACGAGCGCTCACCCCGTCACGGGAATCGAACTGCCGACCATTCGATCGACAGCTTTTGGTTCAGCGGTTTAACCCGCTGCGCCACCTTGAGTCAAATTGCATGTGATTTTAAAAGTGTTCTTAAGTAGCATTCTGAGAAAAGGCCACAATTCTAAATTAACAAAAAGCAGCCGCAATGAGCCCTGATCTGGAGGAGGACCAGCATGAGGCGGGGGGGGGGGGGTGTTAACTATTTCTCCCATGCTGTTTTCCTGCCGAAAATACACCTCCCCCGTCCCCGCTGCTCTTTGCCTCAGCAGGATGGGAACAATTTTTGGTTGGGAAGTGGCATGGAGTGGAAAGGATTAAAGCCCCCCCCCCTTTCCTGTGTGCTGCAGTCCTGATCCAGCTTGGGGCTCGCTGCAGCTGCTACGCATTTGTTCAAAGACAGTCATGAATCTTCTGCAAATTCCAATGGAAGCAAATCAGGGGAAGAAGGGCAGGACCTTCTCGTATATTTGATTAATTCAGGACTCTGAAGCAGGACATAGAGAGGCCATCTCAGTCATTCACTTTAAGAGTTGCTGTTTATCAGTTATAGTTATAGGACTGGCCTCAAAGCACTGCTATCCATGTAACAATATTTAACATGTACCGTATATACGTAGCACTGTCTGAGTGTGCAAAGTACGTCACATCTTATAATGACATCATCCTTACATCTACTCTGTAATTAGTGGCATCTCTAGGTGGATGTCGGGAGGGCAAACTGCCCCGGGTGACACCCTCAGGGTGGTGACCACTAGTGGCCAAAATTGTGAAAACGTTGTATTTATGAATAATATCATCATGTTATATATCATTCGATGTGTAATTTCATGTAGAATGCAATGGAATATCTGTATTCTATCAAACGGCATGGCCAAATAACCAGAAACAGAAAACACAACTGCGTTGTTTAACAAGAAGTGGATTTCCTTAACTCAAAACAGACCAATGAGACTGATTGTTCTGAGAGCCAAGTTGGTTACTGATTTGTTGGGTGACCTGTAGTGTTATATATTCAAATAGATAAAGTTAATGGGGATGGCACCATGAGTTACCAGACCGGGTGCCACCAAACCCAGTGACACCACTGACCAGGAGTATTCTGTAGAAATACATAGTCCTGCCTGATGGGCATCTTTTGTAGAACCCAGCTCAGCCCAACCTTGTTTCTCCCTATTCACCTCTTGGGGTCCGTCATGGGGGTGACGCAAACCCTAGTGATGCCTCTGTCTGTAGGACGATATTACTATCTCCCGTGTTGCAGCTGCAGCTGAGGCTGAGGCAGCAGCTTGCCTAAGGTCACCTAGTGAGTTCATGGCAGAGGTGAGATTTGAACCAGGGAAGTCCTGATTCACAGCTCAGTTTCGTAGACCCTACAGTACACCAGCTCCCTGCTTTATGCTGGGGTACGTTCCCCTCCCATTCATACTTACTTTCATTCCAAATGATTTCTTCTTGATCTCCAGGGTTAAAAACATGTTACAACCACTGTATAAGAACATCCCTTGTTAGCACATCTGCCTGCTATACTGAAGAGTTTTGACTTTTTCCTTTTTTCTGGCCTTGAGTTGATAAATCTGGAAAGGCAGCTACAGCCAGCAACCCGTTGATGGGTCACCGATGCTTTACAAATCCAAGCTCTGCTAATTCATTGCCATGTTTTCTTTGAGATATCTTTGAGACCTTTGATATTTGACTACTAGGATGAGTCAAGGAACGTGGAACAGAAGGGTAGGGCTAATGAACCACAGAAGCTGCAGTTTTTCATTTTCACACACTGGCACTAGCTCTGCAAACTTTTCAGGATAAAGAAATGTGAAGAACTGTGGCCTGGGATCATTCATGTTCCTTTGGGACGGGGGTGGGAAAGCAAAGCAATCAAAACGACCAGCATTTCAAGAGTGCAAATGCTATTGGCGGAGGAATTTTTGAGGAGAGGGAATGAATCAGGGGTGGGTGGGGAGCACTTGGAGGAAGAACAACCCAAAATAAAATGCCGGAAAATGCTCCTAATTTGTTGCCACAGCCGCTTAAAAGGAGCAACAATACCAACTGAGTCATTTGAAACTAGCCAGAACAAAGCACTTGAGGGAAGAGCCCTGGCAAGACCCAAGGGAAGATGGGACATGACGATGGGAGATGAGCTAAGAAGCCTTTTAGCCTTTTCCATCTGGAAGTTCTTTGATTCTGCACAGGCCTTTTAATAATCGTCTTTATGAGCCTTTGCTTGAAAGAGCTGTGGCGTAAGTTAATAGGACAGTGGAGCGTCCGCATCCCAGGCGGCGTGTCAGCCCTTCAACAAAGAGAATGTGCTGGAAAGAACAAAGAACGCGATCATAAGTCTTAGGAGAGTACTAGAAATGTGATGTCACTGCTGAAAACCGACTTAGGAGGACCACAGCATCTGGGCAACTGTGGCTGAGTTCACACAGGCTACTAGCAAGTTCACTGCCTCACCCCTCTCTCCAGAGACCACTGGCTCTCCTCACCTTCCAGATTGTCTCCCAGCCAGGTGTACGTGTACCACATGCAGCAGACTGAGGTGGCAGAACACTGAGGTAGCAGAGTGAACTGTACCGCCTCAGCCAGCAGGAGGGGATGCATTTATTTATTTTTTTGAATGCACCCCCTGTAAAAGAACATCCTGCAGAAAAACTGGCATATCAAGGATAAAAGCTCTGGCCCACTCTCTGCTCTGCTAGTTTTGTAGTTGCTGAGAGTGTTTTTACATAAGGGAGCATTAAAAGAATGTGATCCGCCATCTGCAATCTGAAAGAGTACAATCCATTCGACCACAGCAAGACTCTGCCATCCCACTTCCACCTCATTTTGCTGCCTGTGTTGATCATGAGACACCCAGCATGCTTGAGGTGATGGTAACCAGCAATCTGTGGTGACTCAGCAAAGCAGCTGGCCAGAGACGTGTCCCCTGCCACAGGTATCGTGCAAGAAGGGGGAGATCCCTCCAAGAACTGCAAAAAAAAAAAAAAGAGAGAGCTTTCCAGGATGAGCAGGCATTAGACTGTTCTCCTTCATATCCATTCTTTTTGTCTCAGTATTTATATTTTCTGGGACCAAGACCAAAATCCATCAGCAAGTATATAACATCCTGTATACCAAAAGGACTGCAATAACAGATGACACTGCATATCATCTGCGCATTAACTAAGACACGATGGACCAAATTCCGTTGAATTACCCCAGGGACTTCAAAACGCGTTCTCCTTCTGCCAAACGTTCCTTCAGAAGTGCAACCCTTCACTTGCAGTGCTGTGACTAAAGTTAAACAAACAACAATCCCAGCGGACTTTGATCGTGTTTCCCCAGTTCTTGGATAATTTGCTTATTCCCCCTGTTTAATCTGAGTGAGATAGTCATATTGCTCGGTCCTGACTTTTCCAAGTTAACGGGTGGGTCTTCTAGCCTCCTGACAATAAAATGCCTTCCAAATGTTTATCACATCAAATAACATCTTTCCCAACCTCTTAACGCTGGAGACTCTCCATCTTTCCATTCGGATGATGAACTTCTGTAACATGTAACCTTTTTTTTTTTTTCCTGTAGCCACATTTCTCAAGATTTCACATTTGCAGAGTACATTTTCAGGAACAGAGAGGGGAAATGCAAGGCAGAGAATTATGAAGCTAGCCACACTCTTTCTCCCCTCCCCCACCCAATCAGGAATCAACTTTCAGAACAATTTGCCATGGTTCAAGGAAAGGCTAAAGAGAAAAACGTATCCTGCCTAATCATTGTGCATAAAAGGATTTGGCATCTGAGATGAAATACTAAAGCATCATCTCCCAGGAACCAAATCGTGGACTCCACCTTGACCATTTTGTCTGGCTGGGTGGTTTATTATTGGCCCCTAATAAGGCTTCCTTCACTTCAAAAAAAAAACCCCATTACCATAGCCAACTACTCAATGGGATCCCTCTGCATCTCTCATTGAATCCTGATCTCTGAGCCACCCTGGTTTCCACTTCTCACTCACCAGAGCAGCTGTACAAAGCAATACACATTGTATGGGCATATTCATAATACTGCCACAGGGTGTTGTTTATAGAGAACAAGCAAAATGCCCAACATAATGACAAGCTAGACGTATGTGTGCATCTTTTATATTGAAAGGCCTCCTGGTAGTACAGTGTTTCTCTGGGGGGGGGGGCATTCTTCACACTTTGCACTCCCTGTACTGTAGCATCCCTATCAATTATGGCAAGAGCTGCCTTTCAGCGTTCATTTCTAGAAGGAAAAAGAACAAACACAATTTTGGAGTAACTGTGTGAATCCCTCCTCCAACTCTACTGTTTTCTGTGAAACCCACTGACCACTATATACATGCCACCATCAACCGCAACAAAGGGGCAGTGGTAACACTACACTGGTGACTGACTTGGATCCTGCTCATACCTGTGGTCTCACTGGCATCAGCTGTGCCCAGATACCCTAATCTGGAACCAGGACAAACTTAAAGCACAGCACAGCCCTCTTCCCCTATACACCACCCCTAACCATTGTATATTTTGAAAAATTGAAGGGTTGATTGGGGTCCTTGGACCTTGAGTATTTTTTATGTTATGATACAAATCATGGCAGCCTGGCACGCATCTGTAATAATTGTATGATACTGATGATTCTTGGGCCCTGTTTCCTATCCCTGGGATATACAGTAGTGTCAGTTCTTCTATGCACTCTGGAAATCAGAGGCATATCACATTGTTTGCTCATGTATGCTCCAGGGCCTAGAAATCCTTTCAGCAGCACTGGTTCCTCCCACCATTAGGGTTGTTCCAGGACTGGTCCTAGTGCTCCAGGACTGGCTGGAAATCAGCACAAGCCTTCAAGTGACTACTGAAAGAAATCCTAGATTGCTGGAATTCTAAAGATTTTAACAGGGCCTCTAGGAATTTCCAACATTACATCATGTTGGGGAAAAAATCTCCAGGAATACCGCAGCCAGAGTTGGGATCTCAGTCCCAGATTATTATGGTGCTTGTCTCTCTCTCTGCTGTTCCATTCAAATGCTTGCCACAACCTGTTGGCTACTTCTGTCTCTGCAAAGGAAATGCAAGCAAGAACTCAGGAATTCTGGGACTGTGTTTCCTGGTTCAAATCTCACCTCACCATGACATCATTTACCGTATTGTCCTGAGTATAAGAAGCACTTGATTATAAGACGCACCCTTAAAGTTTGGTGCTATTAAAAAATTTAAATTAAATCACTGGCATTATTGCAACGGCCTGATTATAAGACGCACCCCTAGTTTAAAAACTTAAATTTGGAGAAAAAAGTGAGTCTTATACTCAGACCAATACGGTATATCATTAAGCAATCACTGGGCCAGTTCAGACAAGCATCTAAACCAGGGGTGTCAAACTTGTTTCATATAGCATGCCGAACAACGTTCATGGCACCTGCTGAGGGCCAGAAGTGATGTCATTAAGCAGATGATGGCCAGAAATAAGCACTTTGTTCTCACATAGAAACAAATTAGCTGCAAATAACAGAAGAGAAAATGTGCAAATCTTGATCATATTTTCAAGATATGGGAGAGCCTGATTATCACATGGGCTGCCCTTTCAGCTGTGCCACTTCTGCCGAGGTATCACTTCTCACCTCAGTGGCGGAGAGGTTCTCTACAAAGTGATGCCTCAGCAGAAGCAGCACTGCTGAAAGGGCAGTCCTAATGATAATTGGGCTCTCCCAGTGCTTCGGCAGCATCTCCCTCTCTCTCACCCCTCATGATCTGCCCCTTTCCCCGTAGCATTCCTTGCCTTCTGAGGCCTCCTTCCATCTCTCCCTCCTAGAGCTTCTGCAGAAGCAGCGCTGCTAAAAGGGCAGTGCTGGGAGAGCCCAATTATCATGTGGGCCAGATAAAGAGGTTCTGTAGACGACATCTGGCCCATGTGGGTCTTATGCTTGACACCCCTAATCTAAACTGTAAGATGCTGGACCAGGCCTAGAAAGACAGATGGACACAAAGAGATTGTCCAACAAACTCTAGGATGTGTAGTTTGAGAGAAATACACCACGCTTTTGGACCTATTGCCTCAGGAACTATAAGTCCCAGAATTCCTGAATTCTTGTCTCCTGAATTCCTGAATTCTGTGTCTCCTATGTACAGACAGGAGCAGCTTTTAGCCACCATTCAAAACTAGTCCAAAGGGTAGCTCCTTCAAGCTGGAGAACATAAGAACATAAGAGCCCTGCTGGATCAGGCCAAAGGCCCATCTAGTCCAGCTTCTTGTATCATACAGTGGCCCCACCAGATGCCTCAGGGAGCACAAGACAACTTGTATCCTGTCGCCACTCCCTTGCACCTGGCACAAAGAAAACCTACTCCTACAACCAGGAGGTTGCTTATCCCCATCATGGCTTGTAAGCTGTGATGGAATTTTCCTCCATAAATCTGTCCAATCCCCTTTTAAAGGCATCCAGGCCAGGTGCCATCACCACATCCTGTGGCAAGGAGTTCCACAAACCAATTACACGCTGGGTAAAGAAATATTTTCTTTTGTCTGTTTTAATCCTCCCTCCACTCAATTTGAGTGGATGTCCCCTAGTTCTAGTGTTGTGTGAGAGGGAAAAGAACTTCTCTCTATCCACTCTCTCCATCCCATATATAATTTTATACGTCTCAATTATGTCCCCCCTCAACCGCCTTTTTTCTAGACTGAAGAGCCCCAAACGCTGTAGCCTTTCCTCATAAGGTAGATGCCCCAGCCCACTAATCATTTTGGTTGCTCTCTTCTGCACCTTTTCCAGTTCCACTATATCCTTTTTGAGATGCGGAGACCAGAACTGGACGCAATACTCCAGATGTGGCCTTACCATCGATTTGTACAACGGCATAATAATATTGGCCGTTTTATTCTCAATCCCTTTTTTAATGATCCCGAGCATGGAATTGGCCTTCTTCACAGCCGCCGCACACTGGGTCGACACTTTCATCGACCTGTCCACCAGTACCCCAAGATCTCTCTCCTGATCCATCACAGACAGCTCAGAACCCATGAGCGTGTATGTGAAGTTTTGATTTCTTCCCCCAATGTGCATCACTTTACACTTACTTACATTGAAGCACATCTGCCATTTTGCTGCCCATTCCCCAGTTTGGAGAGATCCTTCTGGGGCTCTTCACAATCCCAAGCTGGAGCATGGCTTTCTTGTTGCATTTCCCTTAAGCAAGCTTTCCCATGTATCTGTAAATCTGCTTTTTCAACAAATACGATTGATAATTATTTCATTGTTTTGCCTTGGAAGTTCTCAAACATTCTGACTAGTCTCTTAAGTCTTGTCTATCTGCTAGTGCTATTGTGTCACTTTTGGTCTGTTGAGGTGTTGGAAAGGCTGTGCTTTAGCCTAGCCAAAAAAAGTCTGTAAACTTTGTAGATGCCATTCCTATCCCTCTGCCTGGGGTTCCAGCATTTTAATTTAAATTGGTAAATGGCAACAAAAATAAAAATCAGTTTGAGGACCGATGGAGACTGGCTTTTCTTATTCCTCCTTGTTTCACAAATCAATCATGGTCAAGCCTGAAGCGTTTATTCTTCCGAGATCAACACGTGGTGATGTGAGTGAGAGCCTGAGGGAAGGTTTTCATCTTATATAGCTTGTTCTATGGAGATTATCTTGGTTACTTTTTGTTATTCTCTTTTCAAACCTTAAATGTTGGACACAATGTTTCTTGGAAGGCTTTTACTAGTATATTTCCATCAATCTAGTCCATCAATCTGCCCAAACCTGGTGAATCACAAAGTTATAAGCAGATGGAAATAGACTTTTACTCTATACGAAAAAAGCACTCTAGGCATACGTGGTGCCAAAACACAGCTAGTCTTGAGTCAGTACTGTACCGTAGGATATGAAGAACAGCATACTTCTGATAAAATAGACTTTTCATTTTATGTTGTCAATAATGAAAATTACCTTTTCAAATTACCTATATATTACTTATATATATACCTATTTATTACCTCATATATATAAATTAAAACCAGTTATAATGGACAAACAAAAGGCATGCATGACACTGACAGAAGCTGGATAAATTTAATCCTTCTAACACTATTAGAATTATTAGCCTATATAATCCTTCCCACATTCACAGGGGATGCTATAGATCCCAAGATTGGATAAAGGAGGTCTCGGATCTTTGGGATTGCGTAGTAGCTGTTCCACTTTAACAGCTGGTTTAAAAATTGTCCTTTTATTAAAATGTCCAAAAACCCTAGCTATTTTATCTGTTGTTCCTTTAATAAAAGGTAACACCAGCCAGCTCTCATCTTTTTCTGTAGTCTTATCTACAACAATCTTGTCTATCATCTTTTTATGTTGTTTGCTCCAGGTCCTATCAATTTGCAATTTGCTATAGCAGCTCTTAAGGATTCGTAGATGGTCTTTTTCTCTAATGTTAAAGAAGAAGCATACATACTTGTATGGCTCGGTAGATCAAAAAATTGATTAATGAGCCTTTTTGTGCAGGGTGGTGATTGGAGGTTTGATGTAGGTATCTACCAGTATGGGTAGGTAGTATGGGTAGGGTAGTATTGGAATGTGGGAATGATTATATAGGCACTACTAAACGTTCTATTGCCACCAGAGTTACAAAGCACAAGAGAGTCACCAGATTGCTTCAGGTAGATTGATCAGCTGTGGCAGACCACGCAAAAAATAGAGGACATACTATTAGAAGAGTTCAGTATAATGCTGGTTATAATGGTTCTTCTATTTGGCCTCCAATATATAAGCAGCTGCAGGATCTACCAGGGTAATCCATAATATGTATGTGATTCAAAAGTCAAACTACACGTATGCCTACTTGTGCAACACAGCCACATGAGGGGGTTAGTTTTGTTTCTAACAAACAAAGGTACCAAGAGGGGGAAGGCTTAGTACTTTGCCCCCTCCCACAGTATTGATCCCGCTCGCACCTGCCATATGCTTTTAGTGAAAACACACACACACACACACACACACACACACACACACACACACACACACACACACCTTCAATTGAAAGGTATTTGAAGAGTTTTATTTTTCAACTAAAAATAGCGTAGAGGGGCCACAGTGCTAAATCCCCCCCACCCCATCTGGCCACGCTGTGCAATTTACAGAGGCGTATCATTTGATCGTAAGTGCAAAGTGCACAAAATGGCTTGACTGAACTGGCAGGAGGCTTTCAAGAAGGGAGGAATTCTGAATGTTGTACTCCAGCAAGCTCAGGGTTCCCTGTGCATTACTATGTTGAGGATAACAGCACAGCCACGCCCACTGGGGATGAAACGGTATCCCCTACACAGCATGAATGAAACTTGTCAAGTGAGTTGTAACATCATGCATGAGGCACATTGAGAGTGGGGCACACATTTCTGACTTCAGATATAGCCCTAAGCAATAAATAGCCCTTTACCATGGTGGGTGTCTGTTCCTTTACTGTGGAATTCTGCCTCCTGCTAACAGATTTTTGTCTTTCAAGAGTTGGCAGCCTAGTAACAACACCAGGGCCCACTTCTTGACTCCCAAGTCTTGAGATGCCTCCACCCTAGCAGCTTCGGAAGAGAGGAGAAGCCAGGTGCAGCAGATGTGCCTCGTGCAACCTGCTAAGCAGTGGTGGTTCAATGTTTGGTTTTTCTGTCTCCTGGTTGTACATTTCCAAATAATGCTAGTTCTAATAACAATCATGTGACACTAATGTGCAGACAGATACATTCATTACCATTGACGTGACTTTGGAAAAGGAATGCATGTGCAGAGACAACACATATTATCTCTTACACATACAGTCTCAGTGTGCGAAGTAATATGAGGCTCATCCAGAAGAGCCCAAGTTTTTTTCCCCCTACAAAATAGCTCCTGAACAGAGAGAAACAAGAATGCTCCCAAAGGTAAATGCAGCTCAGCAAGTCTTCCCATTACCTTTATTTAGGCAGGTGTCATATGCAGACAAGATCTGATGACAGCCTATTTATGCAGCCCCAGGGAGTCAATAGGGAATTGGGTTCTCTTCCTGACTCGTTTGTCTTCTTTCACTTGCTTCTCTGTTGATAGCTTCAGACCACACAGTGGCAGCCTGCGTGGGTCGATTGTAAACACCACATCCAATAGAGTTCTAGTGAGTTCAGATGGCTCCTGGAGGAGCACAGCTGTGCACGGACAGGAAGGGAGAGCTTCCTTGCGCCTGTTTCAAACCTGACAGTGTGACCACTGAGAAAAAAATCAACATTCTGCAATGATTCTGAAATGCCTTGCAAGTCAAAGCAGTATGAGGCAATGCTAGGCAGTCAGGCTTTGTTAACACCCAAAGTTTCCTCCACTGGGGCACCAGCACATTTTTTTTCTTTGTTTTTGATGGATAGATAGATATGACTAACTGTACTGCATTTTTCACTCACCAAGGATAGATACATGCCTAACAATTATTATTTTTCTACAGTACAAAAAGCAATAACAGGGAAGGAATATTTAGGAAGATTTGTTTTTCAGAAAGGGCAGAAGTCATGACCACTTCCCTAGTCATTGACTTGATATGACACAGGGAACTGAGCCATTTGCACTGAACAAAGAATGTTCAGTATAATCTTATTGGCCTGTCCCTGGGAGAGTTGCCAAGGGAGCCACTGTGTGAGAACTGAGGGAAACCATTGCACCACCAGAACACCTAGCATTAGCCATGGGATGAATTTAGACAGTTACAGCCCAATCCTAACCAACTTTCGAATGCCAATGCAACTTCAATGAAGCCCCCAAGGTAAGGGAACAAACATTCCCTTATCTTGAGGAGGCCTCCGTACTGCCCCTCCACCACAGGATGCAGCATGAGCCCCATTGGCAGGATGCAGCGTGTGCCCCATTGCATCAGCACTGGAAAGTTACCGTAGTTAGGATTGGGCTGTTAATTTTCCAGTATCATACATGCAACAATCTCAACATCACCTTCCTGGGAGCCATGACATGCTACTTTTTCAAGCACCTGTTCCAGAATCAAGAGTCTGAGGGCTATAGCTTTAGGTGCTACAGTGGACCTCATAATCAGAATGGGTTTTTTTTTTAAATAGTTTCAATATATCTCCTCATGCATATCACCTCATAAATGTCTTTCCTTCAATACTCCAAGGTGATAGCATTTTAGAAAATCACCTAAATCTTTTGTGGAAGGAAAGCTACTCAATTTAGTACTGAAAGGCCCTCTCCTCCCCCTACGGATGAAAGGTGCATAATTTAATATTTCCTTCAACTGCATTTTCTGTTCCGTTTGAACTGCAAACATTGGAAACTTTTAGCTCTCCATGGATTTTTTAGACAAACTTTGCATTGATGCTTCATTATTACATCAGTCATGTTTTACAAATATCCTGGAAACAGCTTACTGGACTCATTTCAAAGCTTGCTTTCTTCCTTTTGATATTCCAGAAATCACAAATGAAGAGGAAAGCAATGCACTAAATTCTCTCTCTCTCTCTCTCTCTCTCTCTCTCTCTCTCTCTCTCTCTCTCTCTCTCTCTCTCTCTCTCTCTTCAAAACTATCGAAGAAATCTGGGGGCATATCTGGAATGCACTATCCTCAAAACATGGAATGTTTCCACCTCATTGACAATTCAAAATTCTGCCTATGATTAAAATTTAGCTGAAAAGAAAAATAAACTATCACAAAATCATCATATCCAACGATTTTTAATATATTGTAATCTAATGTATATAACTTCAAGTGTCTCTAATGCTAATGAAAGGTATCACATAAACAGTGCAATCCTGTTTTAGCAGGCAGGGGATTTAAATCCCCTTTCTCTTCCAAAGCCTCCCGTTCTGCCCTCCACCACTGCTGCACCAGTGGAGGAGCTGGGTAGGATTACGCTGTCAGTTACACATGGTTTACTTTTAGTAGAAGATGAAGACAGGGGTTGTGCCAAGAGAAGGTAGGTTTTGAGGAGAACAGGGCAATGATGGCGATGGGAAGGAGGGCAGATCAGGACCAGGAAGGGGGCAGGTTCAACAGCACACATTGAAACCTCACCTTCTTCCCAGGCTCGATTCACCTTCACAGGTCCATGCAGACTTGTGCCAGCAATATTGCTGGCACAGGTCTTAGAAGACCCACTGAGCTCACAGGGGCTGCTTACCCCAGGGCAAGGGATCAACTGTGGAGTTGTTGTTGGTGCCCGCTGCATTGCCACATGGGGAGTTACAGGGGATTGGGCTATTCAACTTTGAAGGAGCTTCACTGACCCAGCAGAGATGGCAGAAGCCAACTAAGGTCACCTCAAAAGGCAGCCTGACTCAAAAGCCTCTCACAGGCTTTTGATTCTTACAAGCAGAACTGATGTGTTAGCCTCCACATGTGCTCAGTACTGGGCTTTCAGCCTATGAACAGAACCAGTTGTGTAAATTCTTTGAGCATTGAGTCTTAACATGTTGTGGCAAGTGCTTAAAAAGCCATTTCAAGAACAGCGTGCTAACAGCCAAGTTCTGCACATGGCATCAGCCTTCATGTGGCTTAGGCAGCCTGGAACTCAGCACGCAGCTTGGCCCTTAGGTAGGCTGGTAAGTGACTTGGAATATGAAGCCTAGGCTAGACAGCCAGTGTACTGCAGCAGCTACAGTGCTGGAGTCAGACTAGGGAGATCTGGGTTCAAATCTCTGCTCCACCACAAGCCTTAACGGGTGACCATGAGCTAGTCTATGGCCCCCCTCAAATGTACCAGGGTTCCCCAGGGGCTCCTGTTGAGAATGGCTGACCTAGATGATCAAAGCCTTTATAAGCATGGCAAGGGTCCCAAAATGGGAACTAGTCTCCTTACCAGCCTGGCTCATAGCTAAATAAAAGGATGCAGCAAGGGCAACTATGGTTAATGAGTTGCTTACTCTGGTTGCAAATTCAACCATGATTATTATGCATGTAACATCTCAGCTAGTAACACCAAGCCACACAGGCTGGTCAGGCCCAGGCTTCCTCTCATATATAATCCAGGCTGTTGATTTGCAGTGAATTACTTAATTACTTCATTAATTGCATCAGTTAAGGTGACCGAGGGCAACAGAAGACAGTGCTCCCATATTTGTAACAGTGGTTGTGTAGAAGACATGTTTTCAGCGGAATCAGCTTGTCATGTCAGAGCGATACAGCGGTGAGAAAACCACCCCTCCCTGCCAAAATGTCATCTTCAATGCAGCTCTTGAAGGTGCAAGAGCCTTGAGCTCTGTTGCAGCTGGGCACCCGATTGTCGACCTCTTTCATGTGGCAATATCTGTGGTTCTAAAAATAATATGCCAATAAGGACCCAGGGAGCGAGGATTCAGTTTCATTTCATAACACGTTTGGTAAGCCCCAGGCAGAAAATAAATAAATTATGTCATCAGGAAAGTGGAGCATTGTTAGTTTTTATATGAAGCAATGATTTACATCTCACACATAAGTAATCTTGCCCTCTGCAAAGGCAGGTTTCATTTTGCAGCAGGCAAGAGCTAGTCAAGGAATGAAATATTCAGAAGCAAAACAACATTCCATCCTTTGTTCTACCAAGATAATCCCAAGTCAATATTGTCAGGGTTTTCAAACGTTTTCAGCAGCTCTCTCTGCCTCAAAATGTTGTGTTAGGTGCTGCCTGTCCCAGAAACAACCAAATCTGCAAGTGAAATGGTGCTGTCATTACAGGGTTTTTCAAACTTTCTACCTTCAGGAAACGGTCTCCACACAGACTCCACAGACAAACTCTCTCCACAGACACAGAGTAAAAAATGGCTGTGCACTTTTTACTCCCTCCACTGCTACCTGGAGACGGCAGGTCTTTTCACTTACCAAAGTCACAGGGGAAGGAGTAAGGCACAGCAGTTTCATAAATGACTTGACTGGCCGGAATTAGGCTGAGGTGAGGGAGATTTCGCCTGGAGAAGAGAAGGCTCACTGGCGTCACTGCAGGGGGGGCGGAGCTCTAAGTTCCGCCACGATCCGACCCTCCGTTACACGGGTGAACTAAGCGGCCCCGCCCCCTCGCCTTCGGAGCCTTTCAGGGCAGCGAAAGCAATGCGCAGGGAGTCTTCTGTGCATTGTTTTCACTGCCTTGAATGGTTCCAAAGGCGAGGGAGCAGGGCTGCTTCGTTCACCCGTGTAACGGAGGGTCGGATCACGGCGGAACTTAGAGCTCCGCCTCCCCTGCAGTGACGCCAGTGAGAAGGCTAAAGGGAGATATGATAGGTGCTTTCAAGTATCTGAAGGGCTGTCACACAGAAGAAGGAGAGAACGTGCTTTCTGTGGCTCTTGAGGGCAGGACTAGAACCAATGGGTTGAAACCACAGGGCAATAGATTTAGGTTTGACATGAGGAAGACTTTCTTAACTGTAAGAGCTGTATAGTACTGGAACAGTCTGCCTCATGCAGTTGTGAGCTCTCCTTCATTGGAAGTTTTCAAGCAGAGACTGGATAGTCACCTGTCAGGCAGTTAGGCTAGATGACCTCCAAGATCCCTTCCAATTCTAATATTCAATGAATGTATAAATATGATACTTAGTCTTCTGAAAAGGAGATACGAGTGTATAAATAGAAGGATATCAATGCATAAGCAAGGGAGTTTCAACTGCTGTGCCTCCGTAAGTGAAGATGCCTACTATACAAAGGACTGCAAATGTAATCATCGTCACAGGGATTGCCCCAAAATGTCCAAAAACTGGAATTCAAAGCCAATTTCAGGGTTCCTCCTGAGGCAAAACATTGTTAAGGAAAGACAAACAGGTTTCTATTAGACACGTGAAATTTCTCAGGGGGCTACACTTCTCTAAAAGGCACTGGAAGCATTATATGGATCATTTGCTTCTTGAAGGCTGATAACCCCTGTCCAAATTCAACTGTCACTAGTACCACTGAGGAAAGGTGAGTTCAAAATTTGGGGGAATAAAAACCCTTTCTAACCCAGGCGACTGCTGTTGAGATTCCAGACTGCAACCCTTCATACAATGCTCTACATTAATTTATCTCAGTTTTAAAACTAAGGTCTCCTTGAATCCTGTCCTAGAAATGATCCCAATTCCTACATAAAAATAACTCCCAAATGTCGGATCTCCTAGAATCTAGACTAACTCCCTAGAATCTAAGTTTCACTTGTACCTGTCATTACCTAGTGATGCACATTTGCCACAGAAATGCAATCCAGTTTTCAGGAGGGTGTAGTATAAGCTATGATATGCTATAATCTATGGCATTATTAATAATACTATACACCATGTACTATGGTGTGTATGTGGAAACACAACATGCCAATTAAGACAAGCCTGATCTAGGACTAGGCATCAAAACTCAACCAGACGTATGGATTTCCCAGTTGTGCCACTAACGTCCCAATCTTATCCGGGTCTTAATGGTGGCATATCTTGCAATCTCCCACCAGAAGTCCTGGGTTGATGGCATGAAAGCACTCCGTTGTTCTGTGGGCCAGGTGGGCCATCTCAAACAGCCAGGGCCACGTACGGACACCACCAGCCTGCATAACCTCCACTATCCACTGTAACCAGCCACATAACCTCCACTTACTGTCCACAGTAAGTCAATGGTGTGGGCAATTTGGGAGAGGATCATGGGTGGATCAGAGTGAAGAGCAGGCCGGGAGGGGGGTGGATCTCGGCAGCACTAGCACACATGGGATCCTATACCCCCTTCCGAGCCCAAACTCACCCTTGGAGTCTCCTCAGACGTACACCAGCTAAAGAGCTGGTATAGGTCTGAGGAGAACCATTGGAGACCATGGAGAGGTAAGTAAAAATGTTCTTTACTTACCTCTCCTGTCTGGTCTCCTACCGGCCCATAGCATGCAGCGCGTGCTCCGTCAGCAGCACTGCAGTCTGTGGGTTGCCAGGGGATCAGATTGGACTTTAAGATCCTTTTAAGTGGAACTGCCCATTGCCAGGCATTGAGCTGCTGACCAATGCCTTCTTCATGCAGAGTATGTGCACTTCCATTGAATTGTGGGCCTCTGACTGCAGCATAATGCCCTCTACTATTGAGGACATTTTATTAGTGAGTTTCCCTAACCGCCACCAACCCCTGCACAAACCCTCCATCAGCAGAGTGCTATTCTTGAAGTGTTCTCTTTTGTCCTCATCCTAGGGGCAAACAAATCAGAAGTGAAGTGAGAAAAATGATATGGGAGCGGGGGACTCACCACATTGTAAAGAAAGTGCCAGTGTAAAATGTGTTGTTGCTGGGTTGTTGTTGTTGTTGTTGTTGTTTTAAGGCAAAGGCTGCCCTATTCTTCCACTGCACTGACAACAGACACAGAGATTAGCATTCTGCTTCCTGGTCTAGTCAAGTCAACGCATATTCTGGAATGAGTTCAAGGCTCTCCTGGCAATAATCCATACCTTGTCAAAAAGATCTTCCCTATGGTTTGAAAGCCAGCATTCTAATGGGATGTCAGTGGCTTGTCTTCTGAACAAAGAGAGAAAAACAAGAGGTGCTTGACTCGAGCATTCACTGACTTGGCCAGAAAGAGTTAGGAGATTTGCACTTTCTGAGAGAACAAATCCACGTGAACATGCTCAGATCCTAGTGGTTTTATGAGCGATCATATCAATCACAAAGTGTCTGCTGCCTCTATTTCTGCCTCCCCTACCCCTGTCCCAATGCACCATGGATATTTTCCTTGCTGGGGGAGGGGAGGCACTCTAAGCTCCCCCTACCTATCCCACGTCATCCTGAAACTTAACTTAGGTAGGGGGTAAGGCATCGAGGTGACTGTGGTTCAAAGCACTCCAGGCCCCCCTGGCAGGGCCCTCTTTCCCTTCTGTGGCTGCACTGGGGCCCTCTAGAGCCCCTGGGGCTCCTGGGTCCGGGATCATTTAATATTTGCAGCTGAGGACAGGAGGGGAGAGAGCAGGAAATACCTGTGTGAGCACTTTGTCCTTTCCCTCTCCCAAGTGGTTAGTGAGGCACCAATGCAGGAAGGATGAGAGGGAGACCCTGACCCAGCCAGCCAGCCAGATTACTTCGCTTGCCAGTCCACCAACCCTACACAGTGTATCTGATAATGTAACTTGGAGGAAGGGGGAAAATGGGGGGCAACCCAGGGCCTGTAAGAGAAAGCTTGTGAGGTGGAAAGGATGGGGATGGGGCTTACACATGAGTTTGTGCAAACACATACACAATTCATAGAAAGCTAGAAGAAAGGATGGAGGAGGGGGGGTGTTCATTCACATGCAGGAGTCCAGAATTTCTCCCTGCTCCATGTTCCGACACCCTGATGCCAGTGCTTTTAGCTGATATGGCTAAACTGACCCTCAGAGGCAGCGTATTGCTGAGCATCAGGTCTTGGGGACAAACCTAAGAGCAGTGCTGATCCCAGGCTGCTGGGAGCCCTGGTGCAAAGCTTTTCACTGGGCCCCCATGGTGTCCCCGCACCCACCCATCCTCTGCTGACACATTGGCTGCTACCACTGCCATCAGTACTGAGGGTTCAGGGTCAGTCTGTCCAAGTGAGTCTCTGCTGATGGAGTCCCTGACCTGGTCGACCCCTGACAGCACCACCCCTGCAAAGAAGGCAGAGGTCATCTTCATGCATGCCCTGAGGCCTCAGAAGCATCATTCTGGCTCTGTTGGTAACAGAGTGCTGGGCTAATGGAACTGTGGTGTGATCCAGCCAGGCCAGTCTTACGCTTTGAGTTTATTTACGTTAGCAGAATTTCCTATGAAGAGGCTTCAAGGATTGGATCAGGCTTGCTTCACATTTGGTATAAGGATGCTTCCCACTCTCTGCTTCTGTGAACCTGAGGCACTTCATTCTGGCAGTTAATCACGTTATGATATGATTTTGTTTGTTTGTTGTTTGGTGTTTCTCCCTTTTAATTCCTCACCAGCTGTGTATTGCTTCAAAATGGAGCCCTCCAGGGAAACCTCCCCAGCTGCAGCGTGAACTATCATGGCAGTTTGCAAAGTTGCCAGTTTTTATCATGTTGTCATGTGTCTCAACATGTTTGAAGTTTTTGTAATGTTCCAGGAAGAATTAATATCAGCCTTCTCCACCTTCTCTGAAGGGAAGATTTCCCCCCCCCCCAAAAAAAAGGACTTTGGAGATAGCTGAGCTCTAAACCACAGATGCAACTAAGCCAAATTGTGCAGTGATTATTAATCTGACCTCATGAAGTTGGCATGGGCCCAAGACATTATTTTGGGTTTATCTGGGGTAAGGAATATTGAACCTGGATACCTGAAGAAAAAAAGCTCAGAGTAAAACAGCTTGTGGCACCTTATCACACCATATCTGAGGAATTCCATGGCTCCATTTTAAATGCCACTTCAGGTGCTTTTAGTAGAAACAGGTGCATATGTCTCTGTCTGTCTGCCTATGCCAGTTACCTGATGTCTGTCATACTCAAGGGTGTCAAAGAAACAGAACCAAAGGAGAAGCTATGCAGATCAGGGCCATTCAGAGGAATTTTATCAGGGGGTACAAAGTTTCTTTTGGGCCCCTTCCCTACATATGAATTTGGCTCCTGGGGCCCCCTCTTTTGCTCCAGGGCCCCCCTTTTGACCCATTTTTCGCCCTGGGCCCAGGTACAAATTACCCCTTAACCCCCCCTCTCAGAGGCCCTGATGCAGATACACGCTATGTTGGTTTCCAGTGGCTCCAGTGACTACCAATGATATGTGAGTCAAAGTACATGAATGGTTTGCAGTCAGGACATAGTTGACGGGGAGCAAAACCTGTCACTCTCCCAGGATACAAAGGAAACAGTTTTATTCTCCCTCCAAATGTGGTCCCAAGTTTGCACTGCCAACAATACAAATCTTCTCCTGTTTCCACTGACCTCCACACTGGCAGGACTGGCCTCCATGCTGTCGCAATGTGCTTTAAGGCAGGGGTCCCCAACCCCCAGGACGCGGCGGCCCATTACCGGGCTGCGGCATGTTACAAATCAGTGGCAATTTGGAGGGGGGGGGGGTAAGAATACCGTTGCAAAAAAAAAACTCCAGTGGAGGCTCGAAAGCAGCCAGGGGTGGTGGTGCACTCCGATGAAAGCAGCCGGGGGGGGGCACTCCGGGGGGGGGGGAGAGAAAGAATACCACATGTGTTTGTTCATTCGTTCATGCACTTCCCCCCACCTGGGCGGAGGCCAGTCAGACAC
The DNA here is from genome assembly GCA_026170595.1 of Plestiodon gilberti rubricaudatus. Taxonomy (NCBI): domain Eukaryota; kingdom Metazoa; phylum Chordata; class Lepidosauria; order Squamata; family Scincidae; genus Plestiodon; species Plestiodon gilberti. The sequence continues at coordinate 207,455,017 of JANXHW010000001.1, forward strand.
GTCCTTCCTGGCTGGCCGGCAGTAGGAAAGAAGATGTTGGAAAGGCTGCACCTGCACAAACATGCTGCAGCCTCTCTAGCTCCCTTAGTCTCGCTGGCCAGCTTAAACTTTAAGGTACTGCCAGTGTAGGCCGGCATAGCACTGGGCTGTCAAAAGAATATTTATAGATTGCTTTTTAACAAAAAGTTCACAAAGTGGTTTACAGAGGAAAATTAACTAAATAAATAATGGTTCCCTGTCCCAAAAGGGTTTGCGATCTAAAAAGATGCTGAAGAAATACCAGCAAGCAACCACCAGAAAGACACTGTGCTGTGAGACAGTTTTACTCTGACCCCTGCTCCCTCCTCTGCTAAATTTAAGGGGAGTGGCACTTGAAAAAGTGTCTATTTGCCCACTTAGCTTGAACTTATTGCATATATTTCATTTTTTCATAAAATTCCTATTTTTTTCCAAAACTCCCCAGAAAAAAAGCATTTTTTCCCAGCTTAGAATTTCCCAGAAGTTTTACATCTGTAGTGAAACAAACAGGGAAGAGGTGACAGCTGGTTTTATTTATATTTCTATACGATATTGAGCTGTTTCAGAAAGATTGGTTACATATTCTCATATTATCTTAAGAAGTTCATCCTTTTCTTTGTATCTCTGTGAATACTCTCAGAATATTGGAAAAATGGGGCTCAAACACAAAGTGGGGCTCAAACACAAAGACAGCTTCTTTAAAAATCCTTGACAAGGATCATGAGCACGTTATTACTTTGTTTCTTTTTTTCCAACTTTGCTTTAAATCTCAAGTTGGAGTCCCTTGAGGTTTGTTTAATCTTGAATTGATGCTACAAATCCATGATTGGCTATGGTGGAAGCTTGGTCTTTTGCCAACACTGCGGAACCAAATGGAAATTACCTTATTTGGTATTTATGGCCTATTTTTCCTTCTCTTAAATCTTCCGTCTCAGGCTATTTTCCCTCATGTTCCCCTTGATGTGATCATTAAACACTACCCATGAGGTAGAGATATGCTTATTAAGCCTTCAGAGCCCCTCCCCACCCTTCAGTTTACCTTAGAAAGATTGGAAAAGAATGCTTCAAAAGAGGGAAGCTGGGCTCCATTTATTAAACTCCTCCAAGCAGTGTTATGATGCTCTTTAACCTTTCACTGCAGATGTATAACACTGCCAAGCCATCAACCTGGAAACGTTGAGCTTTGTGTGTACATTAACGCATGGACAGATAAATACCAGATCCTTAGGAGAAATGTCTGTGTCAGCATTTTTTTTTCTCTTTTACATTCACTAATACTGGCTCATTTAACTCCTTCACTCCTGCCTCAGTCACTCATTCTGCTCTTCTTCCTCTTCTTGTATGTACATGTTTTAGACCAAAAAAGTCAATACTTATTTCAGGGCAGGTTCACAATTTACAATGTTCAGTTTAATACCCTGTGGCACTGAGTGGTCCCAAACTTGGGGGTGCCATATCTCTGAATGTTGGGGCAAAAGCAGCCTTATACCTTCTGTGTCTCCAATTCTGTGGTTACTGTATTAGAATTGGCATGCAAGTCCCTTATAAGGGTGCTTATGGTTTTTTTGTGACTGTTTAAATTCACCTTTATATTAGTTACTCTCAATTTTGGTGACAGAAGATGGAGCAGTGCGTTTGGAAGGGGGTGGAGGGGATTTCTTCCTTTCTGCATTTTTTCTCCTGAACTTTTTTTCCTGGGTGGGAATTGGGGATAGACATATTCTATGGCAGATATTCAGGCTGCAATCCTATACATACACTTTCCTGAAAGTAAGCTCCATTGGGCACAATGGGACTTACTTCTGAGTAGACACACATAGGATTGCACTGTCAATCGTATGGGAGAAAGTAAAGGGGTGCACTCAAAGGTAATACAGTACTAAGATGGAGGCTGACCTTGCTTCTTGCCCCTGATGATATCCAGACATGAAGAATCAATGCTTATCACCCTTATCTGCTTGGCCCCATTTGGGGTTCTGTTTCATGGTCATGCTAGAATGGGATGGAACATAAGGCTAGTAGTGGAACAAAACATTGGGAGTAGTTCTACATATATAGACTTTTCTTTCCAATTCTCATTCTTTTCAGACAGCCAACAAGGAGGATGCTCAGATCTGCTTTCTCAGTGCATGTGATGGACATTAATTAATTAACCAGGAAATCTGCTTAATTGGGACATTTCCTGTAGTAGGGAGAGATGGGAGCAAATTAAGTCTAATAATATTTAATGGCTCCTTAAATGGATCACCTGGAAGTGATTATCCGTGACATGGACACAGCTGTCTGGTCTTTGTGTATTTTGCTTGCTGTAAGAAGCTTCTGCCCAAGCAATTTCTACAAAGCCAACATGATTTCATGCCCTATTTGAGAGCTTTCCTGATGTGGGGACATGTTTCCCACAAGACAGCATCAGGGACCCCTCATAACCTTACTTCCCTCGAAGCACTGTCCAGTCCATGGCCGTCACATGTAATCCAATGTGATTTTTTTAAAAACGAATGTATCATTTTTATAGCAGAATATGTGTGTCTCAAGAAACCTAACTTATTTGTAGTTGTCAGAATGTTGTCAAACATTAGCTTTTACCCATGTACCATAGGGGAGTTATTGGCATTTTTTCCACATAGAGGTTTCAGTCAGTGATGATTTCTTCCCTTTCGCAGTACTCTCTGAAGGGCCAGTGAACTCCTCAGGACTGCCATCAAAAATGGCCTCGTTAGGGTGAGTGATGATCTTGTTGATAATGTTTACACATATCCACAGGAACTAGACAAATCTAAAGAAAAGATCATAAAGAATGAAAAACACGAATATGCTGGTCATTTGTTGGCTCTTGAAGGTGTCATTCTTACCCTAGACGGTTGACTAGGTTTGTAGTAGCATCCTTGATAACACCATGTAATTAGAAAACACCTGATTGTGTGTGTGGGTGTGTGTGGATCCCCTTCTATTTGCCTTAATTTCAAAAAATAGTTTCTATCAGGAACCACTATCCTTCCCTAGGGAGTGGTTGAGGCTCTCGTGCCTGTTTCTGAACAACTAACAATGCCAGGTGCACAAGAATTGGTCAGACATGCATAGCTTGTTGTGTCTTGTTGCTTAATTATCTGCATCATCTCCTTCTTCTGGTGCACATCATGACACTATTTTTAATTATTTCATTATTTCCCTCCCCACAAAGGCCTGTGTTTATATCCTGGGATTGTAGTATCCCACTGGTTCTCCTCATTCCACCAGGTTTCTGTTATACCTACTATGTCAATGTTTTCCCTAGCCACCAAACATTCCAGTTCTCCCATCTTTGCTCAGAGACTTTCGGTATTTGCATAAAAGCACTTATATTTCAGGTCCCCCAAGAAGGGCTGCATGTTTGCACTAATATCCCTGCAGCCTGCTGTCATGTCCCATCATGCTATCCTAATTTCTACTCTGTTATTACTTTGCTGTTCCCAAAACTCTCCACCCTCATTCCCTAGGGATGAGGAGTCCCGAACCGGATGCTCCTCGGCTCCTGTCAGCTTTCCCCCAGGGGTCAGTTTAAAAGCTGCTCTGCCACCTTTTTAATGTTACTCGCCGAGTCGCCAGCAGTCTGGTTCCGTTTTGGTTCAAGTGAAGCCGGACCCACTTGTACAGGCCCGGCTTGTCCCAAAGCATTCTCCGGTGCCTAACAAATCTAAACCCCTCCTCCTGACACCAGTGTCTCATCCACGCATTGAGACCCCTGATCTCCGCCTGCCTAGATGGCCCTGCGTGTGGAACAGGTAGCACTTCTGAGAACGCTACCTTTGGGGTCCTGGATTTGAACTTCCTACCTAGCAACCTAAATTTGGCCTCCAGGACCGCCCGGCTACATTTCCCCACGTCGTTGGTGCCAACATGCACCACAACCGCTACCTCCTCCCCAGCACTCTCTACCAGCCTATCTAGACAAGAGGTGACATCCGCAACCTTCGCACCAGGCAGGCAAGTCACCATGCGGTCCTCACATCGGTCACAGACCCCCCCTCTCTATGTTCCTGACTATGGAATCACCCACTACAAGAAGCCCCCTTCCCCACTCCCCATAGCAGTATCATTGGGGAACAGTGACCATGCTGCGATCTGTTTATCCATGCATGTTGGGGGGAGAGTGCTGAGCAAATCTGACACAAAAACCCTTGACTTCCGAAGGGCAGACTTCCCCAAAATGAGGAGACTAGTTAAAAAAAAGCTGAAAGGGAAGGTAAAAAGAGTCCAATCGCTCCAGAGTGCATGGAGACTGTTTAAAACAACAGTCATAGAGGCCCAGCGGGAGTGTATCCCACAAAGGAGGAAGGGCTTGACTAAGTCCAGGAGGGTGCCGGCATGGCTAACAAGCACAGTTAAAGAGGCTATAAAAGGCAAGGAAGCTTCCTTCCGTAAATGGAAGTCTTACCCTAATGAGAAAAATAAACAAGAGCACAAACTGTGGCAAAAGAAATGTAAAAAGATGATACAGGAGGCCAAGCAAGACTTAGAGGAACGTATGGCAGGCAACATTAAACGGAATTATAAAAGCTAATTCAAATACGTTAGAAGCAGAAAACCTGCCAGGGAAACAGTTTGTCCGCTGGATGGTGAGGGAGAGAAAGGGGTGAAAAAAGACTCAGAGACGTCACTATGACGCGCGCTGCCCCAGGGCCGGGCACGCGCGTCACCCTAGTGACCCCTCCCCCCGGACACACACCCTTAGTAATCTCCGGGCGCCCGCTCAATCGTTGTAGCCAGCTCAGGGACGTCTTCCCCGGCCAACTGCCCGGGGCCTTCTGAGGAAGGCCCGCTGTGCGAACATTATTTATAACATTCTTTTGCGCATGCGCAGACTGTTGCTGAGGGAAAAGGGCAGCCCTTTTCCCTCAGGGACGGTCTGCGCATGTGCAAAAGAACGTTATAAATAACGTTCGCGCAGCGGGCCTTCCTCAGAAGGCCCCGGGCAGCCGGCTGGGGAAGATGTCCCCGAGCCGGCTCTCCGGGCCTGGTGAGGCGGGCGGGAGGCCCCCAGGCAACGCGCGCATGTGCGCGCAGGCAGTGGGGTAGCCAGCGCCCCCCGAGGTTGGGGCCCACCCCTTGACGCCCCCCAAAATAAATGTGCATAAATTATGCAATTTTTCCCGGGTTTTTTTAGGGTTTTATTCGTATTTTTTTTTCTGTTTTTGGGCAATTATTAGTGTAAAAACAGGATTTTTAACGGGTATGTTTACAGGCACTTATCTTGTAAATGGGGCGCTCCAGGACATTCCAGATACGATCTTCTTCCTAACGCAGCACTGAGCAGCGCTTTCCGGAGTTTGCGCATGCCCAGTACGTCCCTGTAAACTCCGTGGGTCTGCACATGCTCCGGAAACCGCTGCTGGGGGCGCCCGGGTGCCGACTCTGTAACGCCCCCAGCAGCGGTTTCCGGAGCATGCGCAGACCCACGGAGTTTACAGGGGCGTACTGGGCATGCGCAAACTCCGGAAAACGTTGCTGGGACGGTACGGAGTCCGCGCCCGGGCACAAGGAGAAGCTGCGCGCCCGGGTGCAGGAAGAAGAACGTCTCTGGAACGTCCTGGAGTGCCCCATTTACAAGATAACTGCCTGCAAAGCATACATGCCCGTTAAAAATCCCGTTTTTACACTAATAATCGCCCCAAAACAGAAAAAATACGAAAAATATGCTAATATAAGGAGGCCCGCGCCCCTCCCAGAGCCTCTGCGCCCCCCCGCCCAGGGGCCCGCCGCACCACCGCCCCATATAAGGCAACACCACTGCACGCAGGGAAGGCGACGTCGCGTCACCTTTCTGCGCGCGTCACCTCAGGGGGCCCGCCCACCTCGCCACGCAACAGCGACGCCCCTGAAAAGACTGCAGAGAAATTAAATGAGTTCTTTTAAATGAGGCAAATACCGCTGCCTGAACAGCCTCTCCTGACTAAAGAATTAAGTCAAATAGAGGTTAAAAGAGAAGACATTTCAGACTTAATTGACAAATTAAAGATCAATAAATCACCGGCCCAGATGGCATCCACCCAAGAGTTCTGAAGGAACTCAAGAATGAAGTTGCTGACCTCTTGACCCAAATATGCAACTTGTCCCTTAAAACGGCCACTGTGCCAGAGGATTGGAGGATAGCTAATGTCACGCCAATCTTTAAAAAAGGAAGGAGGGGGGACCAGGGAAGATGGTGGAAAGTTTCATTAAGGATAAAATCTTAAAATACATAGAAGAACAAGCTCTGCTGAGGGAGAGTCAGCATGGCTTCTGCAAGGGGAAGTCTTGCCTCACAAACCTGTTAGAATTTTTTGAAAAGGTCAACAGACATGTGGATGCGAGCGAACCCGTGGATATTATATATCTGGATTTTCAGAAGGCGTTTGACACAGTCCCTCATGAAAGGCGCCTAAGAAAACTCCACAGTCAGGGAATAAGAGGGCAGGTCCTCTTGTGGATTAGGAACTGGTTGAAGACCAGGAAACAGCGAGTGGGAGTCAATGGGCAATTTTCACAATGGCGAGAGGTGAAAAGCGGTGTGCCCCAAGGATCAGTCTTGGGACCGGTGCTTTTCAACTTGTTCATAAATGACCTGGAGTTGGGGATAAGCAGCAAGGTGGTCAAGTTTGCAGATGACACTAAACGTTTCCGGGTGGTGAAGACCAGCAGGGATTGTGAAGAGCTCCAGAAGGATCTCTCCAAACTGGGAGAATGAGCAGCAAAATGGCAGATGCGCTTCAATGTAAGTAAGTGTAAAGTGATGCACATTGGGGCAAGAAATCAGAACTTCACATATACGCTAATGGGTTCTGAGTTGTCTATGACAGATCAGGAGAGAGATCTTGGGGTGCTGGTGGACAGATCGCCGAAAGTGTTGACCCAGTGTACAGCGGCTGTGAAGAAGGCCAATTCCATGCTCGGGATCATTAAAAAACGGATTGAGAATAAAACGGCCAATATCATTATGCCCTTGTACAAATTGATGGTAAGACCACATCTGGAGTATTGCATCCAGTTCTGGTTACCACACCTCAAAAAGGATATAGTTGAATTGGAAAAGGTGCAGAAAAGAGCAACCAAAATGATTCGTGGGCTGGAGCACCTCCCTTATGAGAAAAGGGTACAGCATTTGGTATAGCGAGTGGATAGAGGGAAATTCTTCTCCCTCTCGCACAACACCAGAACCAGGGGACATGCACTCAAATTGAGTGGAGGGAGAGTTAGAACAGACAAAAGAAAATATTTCTTTACCTAGCGTGTAATTCATCTGCGGAACTCCTTGCCACAAGATGGAGTGATGGCACCTGGCCTAGATGCCTTTAAAAGGGGTTTGGATAGATTCATGGAGGAAAGGGCCATCATAGGTTACAAGCCATAAACAACCTCCTGGCTTTAGAAGTAGGTTTTCTCTGTGCCAGGTGCAAGGGAGTGACAACAGGAAACAGGTTATCTTGTTGGCTATGTGCTCCCTGAGGCATCTGGTGGGGCCACTGTGTGATACAGGATGCTGGACTAGATGGGCCTTTGGCCTGATCCAGCAAGGTTCTTCTTATGTTCTTATGTTCTAATACTTCACATTTATACAGTGCTTTTTGAGGGAGCAATGCTTCCCCTCTATTTTCTTGATAGTGCCCTTATTATAAGGCAGGAGGTGTGGTCTGGAGGTTGAACTGTTGCCTTGCCTGAAAAAGCTAAGCAAGAGCTTGGATGGGAGACCCAGAGACCACTGGCATATCCATGGAGAGGAGTAGTGTGTGGAGGAGTCAGCTGGCAAAAAATTGGATAACTTATTTGAAAAACTGGTCTGAAGCTTGGTTGCAGCTGTCTCTGAGAGCTTGGAAAGTGCCAGAGCCGGCAGCCAGAATGATAACTGCACCATGAAGGGAAACATTTGGAGAAGGGGAAGTTCTATAAGGTTTTTTCATAGAATAATGCTTGTAAAAATCTCAATGAAAATGGATTTATGTTCAGCCTGCCTATGTAAACGCCTTGAGTCTATTAAGAAAGACTCAATAGGCATGTTTCCTATACTGCAATAAATAAATAACAGCCCTGTAGGGTAACTGCCCAATCATATCCCCCGTCATACTGTAGCATGCAGCCACACCATGGAGATAGGGGGGGGGGGGTTGATCAGGAGACCTGCAAGAGGTATGGGTGGACCCCTGATGGGGGTCCTCAGACCTAGAAGAACCAGGGGCAGGGCAGGCAGAAAAATTGGGATAAGATCTAGCATGCATGACTGCTGCCATATACACCCCCTCTGTCCCCCAACACGCCCCCAGGTTCCTTCCCTGAAACATCACATTACCCCCTCCCCTCACACTGCCCACCCCTACAGCTAATGTACCTTTTCCAGTGGTGACTGGGTGCTCTGGTGGAACACTTGTTGTTGCCAGTGATTCGCGCTGGTGGCTGCATTGTGCATGTCAAGAGAAAGGGCCTTCCACACACATAGGATTGGGTCCTAAGTATTATTGTCATCATCCCCATATTGCTTCCCAAACCAGCCAGTCATTCATTGAGTTCAACCAAACTAAGCAGCAATAATGAGATTGGTTTCTTCCACCAAGAACAAGGTTCCACCAAGAACAAGGTTTTGGTTCTGGAGCTATGGAGGGGAGGTTTGTTTATGTTCCTGTTTGTTTGGTATCTTTTTGGAAAGTTGTAAAAGCATTTTTTTTTTTTGTACTTTTTTCCAGGCATTCAAGAATTAACTAGAATCAGCTAGAAACATTTTGTTTAAGTGGGTATTTACCAACCTCAAAATGCCTCTTGTAATGATCCAATTTTTCACTGTTTTTTTTGGGGGGGGGGGAGAATTAGTTTATGCCTGACGATTTTTTTTCAAGGTGAGACTAAACCAACTCAGCGATCCTTAGCAATAAGAGGCTAGCTGAACAGGGGGGCTTCCATACCCACTGGTCAAAAGAAAGGTTTCCAGTGCCCCGCACCAGTTGGTATGATAAGACTAGCCCAGGCATTCCTTACCTGTAGGGCATTCGGCAGGGGTGTAGCCTTTCCCTCCGGGTTGCAGCATGGGCAGGAGGACCCGCCTGCCCACGCCGCAACCCAGAAAAATACATTTTAAGGGGGGGTATGTGGGGGTGGCATCCGGAGATACGTGAGGCAACCGGAGGCCCACATAGGGGTACGCGGGCCTCCAAAGGTTGGGAACCCCTGGACTAGCCTAACAGGGAACACAGAGTTACTCTCAGTAATTCCTTCCCAAGTTCCCTTACCCCTGTGGTTTGTGGCTGAACTAACGCAACCTCCATCTCGAATCAGTTTAGGAACTGCTTCTTGCAAATTTCATTTGCACTTAGAAGGGCTGTGGTTTGAATATTTTTATTATTTCAGGAGGAAAGGTAGCAGAAATCCTAGCTTTCCAGGGCTGCCGAAGGTTTGTTTCTTTTTGTTGACCTTGTGTTAGGTTTGGAAGCTTATTAGAGCAAGACAGTCAAAACACAGACAGGAAACAATGTGCAATGTTGTCCAACTAGGGTATTGATTACCTCCCCGTGATTTTTGTGTTAAAGAGACATTGTCAGATTAAATTCAGTCCAAACTCTGAATTTTTCTTTCTTAAAAAAATAATAATAATGGCCCTTAGTTTAAGCTATATGTCTGTGCTTCCTTTCTTCATTCCAAAATTTCCAAAGCAAACATTCCAAAGTAGTGCTGGAGATTGAAGCCCTTCTGCACCAGACTTGTGCTCTCTTACAATATTTTACATGCCTTTGTGAGACATGAAAACAGGGTACCAAGTTGTTTTTTCAGGGAAAAAGACGAAATCAGTGACAACCTTTCTGTAATATAAAATGCAGAAAATGGTGTATTTCAAAAGTTCTGCACTAGAGCACCTGTGTTATCTTCTTGGAAGGAGGCCAGTCATAAACAAACAAAAACAAACACTTTATTCACTTTTAGAACTTTGGAAACCTTGACCTTACAGGCCTAAGATGTTTCTTGACCTTACAGGCCTGGGTTCCCCCCCCCCCAAAAAAAAATCTCACGCTGCTCCCATCATCCAGCTCGATTCTGCCAGTCCCCACCCACTTGGAGTGGATCACAAGTGACAATCTATTTCAGGTATGGTCAGGCATGGTCAGGGGACAGAGCCAAATGCAAAATGGTGGCTCAGGGTAGGGTGTAACCAATTAACCTACTGCATTCCATGAGCCATAATAAGGAAGGATACCATGCATATACCTGTACACAACTGTCAGCCAAATCCTGTGTAAGGATCCAGCGGTGGATCCTTACACAGGATTTCGATGTCCGGACTGCCATGCGGCGGGCCGGAGGTCTATTCAGGAAAGAGGATGTTCGTCGCCTTCCCCGAGTGTAAACCGGGGCCAACCCTACTGGCCTCCTTGGATTTCCGCCAGCTAAATAGCTGCCATACGTTAGAGGCCGTGTAACGGCCGAGCCAGCCTGGCGGGGACGGGGATATGGCCAATGCCACCCCTGCCCCCTTCCAGGCCAGCTCGCCCAATGGGCCCCCTCCCTTGTATGTAGACCGCCCTTGCGGCCGGCGGCGGAAGACTTATCTTTTGCCGCCGGCCGCATCCTCGGTCCGGCAACAAACAGAGTGAGGGAGGCTGGCCTTGCGTTGGCCTCCCTTACTCCAGAGGAGGCGCAAACGTGCCTTACGGCACGTTTGCAACACCTTCCGGCACCGGAGGGTTACGGTGGATTTCACCATGTATCTGATTTACTGTAGTTCAGGGATTCTAACACAAAACTAAAACGAGCCAGCAGAGTTGCACTCAGACCTGGTTAAGGGCAACAAATCAATACAGTACTCATATTTTACAGGTAATAAGGTTGAGAGATAAGTGATTGGCACAAGGCCAGGCACAGCAGAGAACTTTTTTTCATACTCTGCCAATCTACTGCAGATTGAGGGAGCTGGATTTATCTTTTCCCCACCACAACCTGAAATCAACCCTGACTGTTCCCTGGAAGGACAGGTACTAAGGCTGAAACTCAAATATTTTGGCCACCTAATGCGAAGAGAGGACTCTCTGGAGAAGACTCTGATGCTGGGAAAGATTGAAGGCAAAAGGAGAAGGGGAAGGGGAAGGATGAGATGGTTAGACAGCATCACCAATGCAACGAACATGAAAATGAGCGAACTCAGGAAGATAGTGGAGGACAGGAAGGCCTGGCGGGATGTGGTTCATGGGATCACGAAGGGTCAGACACGACTTAACGACTGAACAACAACACCACAACCTAGACAGAGTTTCAGTGTAATGTACATGGTGCTTTAGAAGCAACATGTATTAAAGGATCTTTCCACACACTGTATTACTTTCCCCACATAGCCATTCCTGATTAGCTGCATAAGATTCAGAACTAATTTCCCAAGGTAGCACATGTTCTGGAATATCAGATTTGTTTTCCACAAACCATGAGATCTTGAGAAAGAGCAGCAGGGAAGACAAGAATGGGTGGGATAACCCAACTTGGAGGACATATTTAAATACTGTCAGTTACCCACAGCCTTCATGATACAATGGGGTAAAAATTGAAATAAGTAACAGTCCAATCCTATCCCCTACCACACAATAGTATGCAGTCGTGCCAACGGAGTGCATGCTGCATGCTGGGGGGAGGGGGGAGCGACCAGAAGACCAACAAGAGGTAAGTAAAAAACATTTATGCTGTATGCTGTCTAATCACCTATGGGTCTCCTCAATGTAGCTGGCATAAGTCCAAAGGTGGTGGGGTTATATGATCTAGTGTGCGCATCTGCCGCCAAGATCCACCCCCTCCAGCCTATTCCTGATCCCCTGCCCTCCCCTCCCTGCCCCGGAATGCCCCCAAACCTTCCTGTCTCCACCCCCACCGCCAACTACCAAGACTGGTTGACCCTCTGGGAGCTGCTGGCACATGCACCGCAGCTGTACCCATTTGCGGCAGTGACCTGGAAGAAGCCTGCGATGATGGCCCATTTTTCATGCTGCCAGTTCCAGCAGTGCAAGGCTCAGATAAGATTGGGCCAAAATAGTCTCAAGTTGAGGGATGTGGGACCTGCCACTTCAAAAACTCCATCTCCTCACCCTTCAGTCCACTTTACCTATACTTTATGTTGCTGACATTGTGACCTTCCTAAAATATATTTAAGTAACAAGTTTCATAGCTCTTATATGGCAGGGATCGCAGGGTCTTGCCCAGCAAGAAAACTAGAGTTTGAGGTGAGGAATTATTCCTAGGGAACTGCAGGAACTCCCCCCGCCGCCCCGCCCCAAGACATTTCACTTTGAAACTCATTGAATGAGTGTCACTAGAAACTCATTCATCTTTCCTTTAAAGTGTGCAGATATTTCTCCTTGGAAGTCATCCTGAAATTCACATCAAATTTCTCTCTCTTACCAATCCTGTTATTGAACAAACCAAAGTGGAATGTCCCTCTTTCTTCTTCCCAGGATTAAAAAATACTCATCTTCGCTGCAATATCTTTCTAAGCCATGCCTTTCTTTGACTTCTTGGGAAAAGACTCAGCCAGATAAGAACAATAATAGAGTTAATTTTCTTTCAAATAACAGCTGGTCCACCAGGCTCTGGCCAGTACAATACCAGCAAGCCATCTCTCAGCACTTCAGCAGTTCATGCTCCAATTTCTGGATAATTTTTCATACACTTTACCACGACCTTCAGAAATGGTAACTGAGCCGAACAGTGACAGAAGGCATTTATTTACGTGATGTCAGCATGTTTATTCCTTTTAAAATAAATTCTTGGATATGATTGCAGAGCTTCAGCATGCAACAACTGTTACAAAAATTCAGTGCCGCCACCATAAACCCTGCTAACTGGGCAAAGAGGCACCTTTTAAAACAGTGTCCTCTAATATTTAGCGGGGGAAGAGCAACTGTCCTTTTTCATCCCAGCATGGTGTCTTTTCCAGTGGCTGTTGCTGGTGTCTCTCTGCATCTCTTTTTAGACTGTGAGCCCTTTGGGGACAGGGAACTATTTATTGATTTATTTTTTCTATATAAACTGCTTTATGAACTACTTCTTGTTGAAAAGCGGTTGTTGCTGAAAAGTGAAAATACTCTTAACAATAAAGCAATAGCCTTGTGCTGGGTTCCATATTATCTGGTATGTCTTATCCCATATCCTGGCATTATTGCATTATAGGCATAATCCTGTTGCTGACATAGGGTGTTGCAAATGTGCCGTAAGACATGTTTGCATCACCAGGCAAGTAGGACGTGCCGGCGCCAAGGCCTGTGCCACCCACCTGCTGAGTGGCAGAAGAACCTGCGCCACGGAACAGGTACGTGCCGCTCTGAGCGGCTCAGGGTCTGGGGGAGGGGTGTAATGGGGCAAGGGGTAGGAAGATTGAGCCTGGGAGGGGAGCAGTGGCATCATGGTGGGTGCGCCATATCCTTTTCCCCATCCCAGACCCTTGCAGCCGACACGGGGCTGCATGATTCACCAGCTAAAGAGCTGGCGGAGAACCAAGTAGTCCCATTGCAGCAGCTGGGAGTTTACCTCGGGTAAGTGGGCTAATGCCAGCTTACCCTGAGTAGACCTCTAGCATGTCCCTTCCCCAGAGTGGATTCAGCATTGGCTGCGTGGCCCATGCTGAAGCTCCTACACAGGGGGAGGATGGGATTGGTCTGTATGTTTTTCCTGCCTGGTTGGGGAAGCCAGATGCCGACCAAAGAGAGCAGTGCCTCCCCTGCCTGCTCTCCACTTCCTTGATTTATTGAATCAGTGGCTGAATTGGGAGAAAACTGGTAGATATCTGCTGCCACCATCCCAGACTGGGGGAAATAGGCAGGAGAGGGCATCTGGGAAGGGCCACCCCTCCCAGGAGAGCACAGAACTTCATGTAAAATCAAACCATTGTAGTGAACCTGAGTGGTTCTAGAGAAAGAACCACCCAAACTCAGTTACCAGTGAACATGGACTAGGCAGGCAAGGAGTCAAATGATGTCCAGTTAATTAAAACCCCAAAGAAAAAGGAAACAAAACAAAATGTGGAAGGGGTGAAAAGCAGTGCAGCAACCAGGCTAGTGAAAACTCCCTGGACTTGGGTAGATGGCTACAAAGAAATAGCTTGACAAAGTTGGAGCTAGTAACATCCAGCAAAGTGAGCTGGGGAGCTACTTAAGAGAAGAAGAAGAAAACCTCAACTACACTACACTGGCATGGGGGGGGGGGGGTTTGCAGGTTGGTTTGGAGTGGAAAAACAGGCAAAACAAAAGTACCGTATTGTCCCGAGTATAAGATGCACCTGATTATAAGACGCACCCTTAAAGTTTGGTGCTATTAAAAAAAATTAATTAAATCACTGGCATTAAATTGCAACAGCCTGATTATAAGACACACCCCTAGTTTAAAAACTTAAATTAGGAGAAAAAAGTGAGTCTTATACTCAGACCAATACGGTAATTCCCTATCATAGCTAGCTAGTAATACAGTCCCTAGGGCTAGTTACTTATGCTGTGTCCCAGGAATGCTGGCTTTCTGCACTTACTGGTAATAAGTAAGTGTGCCTTCTGCAAACCAGCAGCTGGTTCCAATGGCAGACCTGGCAAAACAAACTGCTCCAGCGGCTCACTTTGGTTTGATGAGGGGAAACCACTTGGCCATTCCATTGAAGCCATTGTCTTCAACTGGTCCCAGACATGAGGAAAGATCAATCCACATCTTATGCATGTGGCTTTTGGGACATTTCAAACACTCGGGATATCACGGGATAATGGCTCCTCCATGCCAGGCAAGCCCTTCGGGAGGTTAGAGCATCCCAAAGTCTTTTGGAGGGCTAGAAATGTCCCATAATAAGGGGGAAATTGGCAAAAAATATAGGGAAAATCAGATATTCTTCACATGTCCCCCCCCCCTCCAGTGGCAGCCAATGATGTGGGAAAATGCACATCAGGACATGGTTAAATCAAAAACTAGATGTTGGGAGAGAGGAATTCAACATGGGGCTGCCATTTTCGGCCACAGCCCCACATTTATTTTGCCACTTTTAGTTTCATCTTTACTTTTGCTAAGTACTGTAAAGTGGTCTGATTGCAGTGCCAGCATGTTGTGGCATCACAGCTATTCATCAGTTTCATAAAAGCTCACATTTGCTCTTGTGAAATCTCTGCAACCAAATTGCCCATCATAGTCACTTCAGATATGAATTGATCAGTGTAAGATTAGGTCCATTGGGCACATGTTGTAAGGCCACGTTTTCAGTCTGCGAGATAGTCAACATCAGAAGAAGACTGGCTGGACTGCTTAAAAAACTTCTCCTCATAAGGAAATAGACAGAGACGCACCCAAGAAATGGCCAAAAGGCAGAGCAAAGTTGTTTTTCTGAACTTTGTTAACTGCTGGATAGGTTTGGAACTTGTGACCTAGAGGTGAATGCTTCATATCCCATTACCAGTCTCTGGAGCCTTGAAGTCCCCACTGAGGAAGTTTTTCATTTAAATTTTCCCTATCCACCCCACCAGTACTTCCTCCTCCTCCTTTCTCTAGTTCATGCTCTGTGTGACTAGAAATTGGAACCATTAAAAAGGGAAGCTCTGAATGAAAAAAGAGGAGTCAGAGTTTATTTTGTTTTCTCTGAGAGAAGATCCGGTCACTAACCATCCTTAGAAAACTGACTCCAAAGTTTCCTTTAGAGAGTTCCAAGTTGGAAAGATCTCTGTGTGCTGAGCTTTGCTCGCATTAGAGGACGGTTGGTTAACGGTTTCAAGCACTACGATGCTACGTCGAACACTGAGCATCTATATGAGCTGTTCAGTGGGCCAAACCTCGATTCCCTTTTTCTAGAGCAGACCAACAATTGCTGACGTTTCAGCAACAATTAAGAGGACAGAACGCGCTTTTTTAGTTCATACTTTCATTGCAATAAAAGGATTTTGCAGTGCCATGTGAGCCCAAACTAGAGAGCACATGAATCTTTGGATAAAAAAATAATTAAACAAATTGTTAAAGACTCCTAACATGCAAATTACCAATGCTCTTGTGCATTGTATCTGGAATAACATTTGCCTCCCGTTAAGAATGCATGATATGTGTTGGCATTTCAGGCTCACATTGACAATAAGAACCTAATATTTGCCATATTCTTTTTCCACCCCTGGATACTTAGCGGCTTAATTCTGTATGATCTTGTTTCATGTCAGCCTCATGTACAGCGTGAACTAGTTGAAACCTGACAGGGCTCTACAGGAAAACGTCTCTAGCCATGACAAGCAATCTTCCAATGCACATCATACCCTTGGATTAGACAACTTAAATAAAAGCAGGCCAGCCAACACCCGCCAGGTCCCACAGTTGTGTCACCAGCACTCATGATCAATAGCATCAAAGACACAGGAAGATCTAATGGAATCTATTGTATATGGTGTTATTGTCTCTGTCAATTTCTGACGTGGATAATACAACAAGGCCACAAGTGCTGTATCAGTGTCAAATCCAGACTGAAATCAAATGGAGATGGGTCTAAAAAAAATTGATAGACCTGAGGTATGCCTCAAGCTGCTGGGAATTACCATATTGTCCCGAGTATAAGATGCACCTGATTATAAGACGCACGCTTAAAGTTTGGTGCTATTAAAAAAAATTAATTAAATCACTGGCATTAAATTGCAACAGCCTGATTATAAGACGCACCCCTAGTTTAAAAACTTAAATTAGGAGAAAAAAGTGAGTCTTATACTCAGACCAATACGGTACTTTCCCCAACAACCCTCCCGAGAAAGAGGGATCGCTGACTGGGGAAATCGGCCTCCACAGGTGATTTTTCTTAAAGGGCCAAATGAGATGCAGGTGCTGGCATCACTCTTCAACATCACCACAAGGTGACACATTCCATGGGTAATGGCCCACAGCTCCACAGCCGTCTGGGTGATTGCAATGTTGTCGGTCCAGGGATGGACGTTGGTTCCCTCCACATTTGTGGAGACTCCCAGAGATTGTAACATGTTGATGGACTGCGGTCTACTGAGGTGACTGAGTAGCTTTGAGTAGCACCTTGCTCTCAGAAGTCTGTGGAGCTGATCTTTACAGAGCAAGAAATGAGTTACACATGAACCAGTTAAAACAGGTTTCATCTTTGTGAGGTAATAGTGAGAGGTTAGCAACATACAAGTGATGTGTCATCTAATAGTCCCTGTGTAAAGACATGTAATTTCAAGCAGATACTGTTTTCATACTTTAGCTGTTATTGATGTTAATGTTTTGTTGTTATTTCCACTTTGAGAACACACAGGCAATCTGTCACAAGCCATAAAACTGCCACTCCAGTGCACTGATTTCTGATGGGTAATAATGATAAAGTTTTTAGTGGCTGGCTTCTAAATCCTATCCAAAAGGCCCTGCATTGAGCTCTGGAACTTAGCATCAACATATTCATCATGAAGCAGAAGAAGCATCTTCACAGTTGTAAGGGGATCTATGAAACGAAGCTGGAACACTTTCTATAGGGAGAAGGAGGTATGTATGATATACACTAACATCCAGCTGTTTGGAAGGGCCTGGAGAGGGTTTACCAACTCAAGAGTTTTCTCTTTGTAGCGTTCTTCTCTAATTCAGCTCCAAGTCCAAGTGAGCCTCCATAAGGAGGGACAAAGTATCACGCAGGGAGATGAGAATTCCCTCCTGATTTTAATGTACAGTATATATTTTTTGAATCATTTGGTATCCTGGGAATACCATTCCCCTCAGAATCATGTGAGAATAATTCTGACCCATGTTATTTGAGTCTGAATGACCATCATTTTACAGAGGGGGAAATGATATTGTGTAGAAGAGTGCAGAATGGACGGACAGAAGCCACACTTTTGCATTGTTCCCTCATGTATGCTTGTCGTTTCAAAACCTCCATCTCCCTTTTTAGAAGAAGCATTTAAAATATACCTTTATAACTGCTAATGTTATTACTGAGTTGCACAAGCATGGTCTTGTACTCATGCAAGAAAAGGGGAGGCATGGTTTCTTGCGATTCCTCCTTTCTTCCCCCAGCTGCCCCTGTGCCCTCTTAAAATCTGTCCCTGAGGGTTTGAGGACAGTCTGGAACTAGATAGTGACAGAGAGGGAGCCTGTGAGGGAAGGGGAAATCATCAAAAATCATTTCCCTTTTGCATGAGCACACAATAATGCATGCTCAAGAGTGGGTTTGGATCCCACCCATTGTTTCCAGTCTGTTGCAGCAAAAACAACAAAGAGCCTTGTAGCACCTGAAAGACTAACCCATTTATTTCAGCATAAGCTTTTGTGGATTAGAGTTCATTTCATTCATTGGATGCATCCCATCTGCCAATGGGAGCTTTTTTTTCCTTTGGCAAATAGCATCCAGGGGGGGATCCGGAGGGGGTCAGGTTACAGCTCTCTCCCCCTTGCCGTGGACTTGATCCACAGGCACCCAGACCCAGCAGCTATTTTGCATTTAAAAAAGCACATGCTTGCACAGCATGCACTTAAAATACTTGCAGGAAGGCTGAAGTTTTTTCCTCATCAGCTGAATCCTGGGTGCCATTTATTTAGGGAAGGCTGGCTGCATTTCAGACCGCATGTGATTATTTTTCAGGAGCAACTAAATCTTTGGCTGTTATGAGGTATAAAAATTAAACAGAACAAAATTAACTTAATACACTGGGGGGGGTTGGGGGGGTTGCAATTTACTCTTCAATACATTGAAGATTAGACCATTGAATCTTGCTGTGAATCTCTCCTCCTCTCCCCAAACACTTAAAATGGCACTTCTGAGGTTAATCTTCTGTTTCACTGCATGTCCCTATTGTAGTTCTCACCTGCAGCTCTTTCTCCTACAATAATCCATGAACCCCAGTTCTTCTCCAGTCCACTGCTTGAGCTAAGGAAAAAGGGTTAATGCAGAATGTTCATGATTCTATCCAGTAGAGGGGAGTGTATCACATATGGTGCATGCAAACAAACTAATTAAATTATCTGAGCAGCTTTAGTCAGCTCTGGTGCCAGGTGGAAACAGCATTTTGCCTCCCTTCCTTTAACACCACTACCTTTTCATCTGCCGTCAAAAGTGCTCAGGGCAAAACATCCCAGCTGTGCAGCAATTTAAATGAATGGAGAGCCAGCAAGGAACTTAACTGGCTTAGGAGATTCCAGGCAAAGTATCCATCTGGACCTTGGAGATTTCCTCATCATCTGCAAGCAATGATTGCATCACATTCCCAATCACAACCAAGCAAAGGTCCTTTTGAAATCCTCTTTATTCATGTTCTACTTTCCAGATATATGTGTCAGACTCAATCTTTGCCAGGGATTCAGCCTCGGCTTCTATGGAAATATCTGCCACCATACCACATATTAGGGAACCAGCATGGTGCAGTGTCTAGAAGATATGGACAATCCAAGATCTAACCACTATTCAATCAAGAATTTCACAGCCTGTCCGTCCCGGGAAATTCATCATCATGGTAGGAACATAGGAAGCTGCCTGTCCATCTATCTACCTGACTGGCAGAGGCTCTTTAACATTACACAGCCAACTCCTATCACTGGGCTGCGCTGCCAGAACTCATCCTCCTTTCGGCAATGCAGCCTGACTTAAGGTGTTGCAAAACAGGATGCTCTATAGCAGGGGTGGCCAACCTTTCAACACGAATGCTCCTGGTCCTTTAATGGTTGTATAGGTGAGGGCGTTTCACAGGGCCATTCAGAGGAATTTTATCAGGGGGTACAAAGTTTCTTTGGGGCCCCTTCCCTACATGAATTTGGCTACTGGGCCCCCTTTTTTTACTCCAGGGCCCCCTTTTTGACCCATTTTTCACTCTGGGCCTGAGTACAAATTACCCCCTTAACCCCCCCTCTCAGAGGCCCTGGCGTGTCAGCAGGTGCAGCTGTTTTAGCAGCACCATCAGCACTTTCAGCTGCCAGGATTCTGTCATCTACACAACTCTTAAGGACGCAGAGGCCCTAATGGTGGAAGGTTGGCCACCCCTGCTCTATAGCATGTTACTGGGTTGCTGCCAGAAATGGTGAGTGGTGCTGGCCACACAGCAGCAGCCGCCTCCTTAGATCCCTCAGCTGCGCCAGTAAGTCAGTGGTGAGGGAGGGGAGGAATTCCATGGGGGGAACTGGGGGCAGGGAAGAGAAGGAAGGGGGTGGATCCAGCAGCACTGGTGCATGCTGGATCTTATCTCCTCTTTTTAAAACATTCCCACCCCTTTTCCATTCTCAGACATATCCCACCAAAGTAGGTGGCATATGCTTGAGGAGACCCATAGGCAGCTCCAGGGTTTACGTGGAGGAATGTAAAGAGTAATTTTACTTACCTCCCACTTGCTTTTGGGTCATTCCCCCCCCCCCATAGAATGCAGCACGTGTCTTTTTGGCACAGCTGCATCCGCGCTGGTGATGAGGGATAGAATTGGGGTCTCTGACAGGAGTCTTTTTCAGCCCCATCTGGAGGGGTCAGGGATTGTATCTGAAACCCTATGCATACAGAGCAGGAGCTCTACCACTTCCCTACTGCTTTTGTGAGGCCAGCACTGTTACTGCAGCTATTATGGCCAATAGTCACCGATGCACCTATTCTCTGTGAATGTGTCTAATCCTTTTCTTTTTTCTTTTCTTTTTTGAAGCCATCTAAGTTAGTGGCCACTGCCTCTCATGGCAGGGAAGAAGTGCTTCCTTTTGACTGTTGTGAATGTGAACCTATGTGTATGTACGTGTACACACACACACACACACACACACACACACACACACACACACACACACACACACACACACACACACACGAGCACCACAAAATTTCTGGCATAGGTTATATGAGCTGCAGTATCCCTTCTGTTTCTATTGAAAGACGATGGTGAATGAGGCATACTGGCAACTGAGGAGACAGGTGGAACATGAATGGTTCAGTTTCCAAGAATGGTAACCTTATCAGGTGTTCAGATCTTTGGAAAGAGCTTGTAAGGGTATATTTCTTACAATCATGTGGCGGCATCGGCAGATTACCATACTCATGTATACAGTACTTGGCAGTGCAAATCTCTGCTTCAAGACAGAATTTATAGAGTGCTTATTAGCCAGGGGGATGCTTCAGAGAGGAAACCCGAAAAACCAAGAACGGTAGAGCTGAATATGGTTGGGATCGCATGAGAGACAGATGATGGACAGATGATGGACAGGGCATGCACACATCCGTATACCCTGGACTGGACCTCAAAGAAAGAGGCTCCCATTTAACCCAAGATGGTGGGCTAGATACCGGTGGGAGATTTCAGAGCTGAATCTTGAATACAGATCCACTGTTGCGCTCATCTGAATGTATAGCTAAGTCAGGGAGGTCTCTGCTAAATCTTTAGTAGATTTGTATTCAAAAAGTAGGTTAGAAGTGAAATGAACAGCTAAAAAAAATAAGGGAGTTCCTAGCAGAACCCACACTTCCTGTTTTGTTGAAAGGATCATGTGGGAAAGAACAAGATAAGTGGCTGCTCTTTTTTCTTTCTGGGTTTTTGGGGGCAGCAGCACCAAGCAACAGATCAGTTTGGGCCATCCCTGATCTATTCGGTATTGTTTTCCCTGGCTTAACTGTCAATATTTTAGCGAATATATCCAATATCTCTGCTTCTGTCAAATAGCCAAGCTCCATTTCATTCTGGTCTCAGTGTTTCGTTCCTGGCCAATACATGTCTAATTCTTCCGCCTTTCAAATGGGCCCACAAATGTTTGCTTCCTTATATGGCTTTCTTCATTGTCTTAGAGATGATAGACATATTCTGATTTTTCTTCTGTCTGGCATCTCTATTTCATCATTTACAGGTTATATTCTCCTTTTTAAATATGGGCTTTGCTATTTGGCCAGCAACTAACTTTCAGAAGAGGGTATGAACAATAACACCAGCTGCCTTGGGCAACATTCTCCTTTCCTAATCCTCTGATCATACCACCTCTTGCACTGATTACTTTTGAGTTTCTGCCAAATTTTCCTAAGCTGAATTTGGCAGAAGCACAAAAGTTTATCCCTCATCTGTAATATATAACTCAACCTTGACCCCTGTCCCTGACCACCAGTTTTTTTTTTCTTATTTCATTCTGTTAAGCTCCATTCTTCATTCTGTTGTAATTATGACCTGCCACTTCAAGACTTAGGAGAGTCTTACAATGCAATCCTAACCACCTTTCCAGTGCCGGTGCAGCTGCAATGCAACCCCGAGGTAAGGGAAAAAATGTTCCGTCACCTTGAAGAGACCTCCATGACTGCCCCTGCACTGCAAAATGCACTGTTTTTGCCCTCAAAACGGGTCTGCGCATGCACGAAAATCCGGGAAATACCCGGATGGACGCGCTGCCTGGGCCTTCTTTCAGAAGGCCCTGGAGCGCCGACAGGGTCTGACGCTCCGAGGCTGGCTCCCAGGCCAGCCTCAGAGCGTCCGGAGGGCGACGCGGGGGGGGAGCCGGGTCCCCCCCACACCACTCTAACGGTAGCATCACTAGGGTGACACGCGCCCCCTGCCCCAGGGTGACGCGCGTCCTAGTGACGCTACTGCCCTACAGACATAGCTTGGTAAATCTTAGTGGCCTGGGAAGGACTGGGAGGATGCACCCCTCCATGGGCTACAACAAGCCTGGTGTCAGGAGTCACATGTCTGTGAATGGCTGCCCCATGCAGTAAGCCACCAGGAATGTGGGTTGGACCATCTTCCTCGGCAGCAAAGGATTCTCTGGTTGGTCTCACCCAGCTAGAAAAGGTTTTCTGTTTTGGCTGGGATTTTGCCAGGGTGATCTCCTGGTTCTGGCTCCTGATTCTGGATTTGTTTGCTGGCTCCCAGCTCCAACTTGCTTGTTGCCCACAGCTCAGCCCTGACACATGGGGCCATACCTGCAACTCTGAGTCTGAGTGGACTGAATTGCACCCTGGTAGTCTAATGAACAAGACAAACTACATCATAGCTTCCTTTTCTTTTCCAGCTTGGCCCCAGATGGTGATGGAATTGTCCATCTAGTACAGGGGTGGGGAACCTATTTACGATGGAGGGCCATTTTCCCATGGGGAAAATGTCCCGTGGGCTGTGTGCCCCTCCATCACAAATGGTTATGTGATGGTTAAGTGCGCACACACACACACACACACCGCCCCCTGCTTTTACCTCCCCCCCTGCTTTTACCTCCCCCTTACCTTACCCCCCTTACCTCCCCCCCTCCTTACCTTTTTCAGGCGGCCGCCGCCGGCCCCGCGCGCTGCTCGCGCGACTCCTTTTGAACCCGGCTGTTTCTGCTCATGCACAGAAACAGCCGGGCTCCAAAGGAGTCCCGCGAGGTGAGCGCGCCGCGCTCTCTTCCCTCGGCGCGACTCCTTTCAAATCCGGCTGCAGCCGGGTTCCAAAGGAGTCGCGCGAGGTTAGCGCGCCGCGCGCTTTCCCCTCGGCGCGACTCCTTTCGAATCTGGCTGCTTCTGCACAGAGAAGCAGCCGGATTCGAAAGGTGTCGTGCCGAGGTGAGCGCGCGGGGGGGGCGGCGGGGCTGGCGGAGCCTCCGGTCTGCTCGCGCGGGCCAGACCTGATTGATTCGGGTCCGGTCTCGCGCGGGCCGGACCGGATCGCTCCTGGGGCCGGATCCGGCCCGCAGGCCACCGGTTCCCCTCCCCTGATCTAGTATATTATTGCTTGTGTGCTTTTTTCCTCAAGAGGGGAGGGGCAAATAAATGCTAGATCAGTATTGGTAATATGATGCATGAATTCTCAGTTCTTCATAGCATTTGTTTTTTTTTTCCTTGGGGGAAGGAGGGGTTGGCCACAACATTATTTGTAGTTCTTAACAGAGGATCAATCAAGTTCTAAGCCCTCTGAAATGCCTATTGATCTCCGTCTTTTCTCTTGTGCTTAGGTCAAGATGAAAACATCAGGCGACTGAAAGCTGAGGCATGTTCAAGGTATATTTCTGGAAAGGTGATTATCCTATAAAATTTCATTCTTTTACTGAATAGCAATTTCATGTCTTCTACCAACATACCTTTGAAGTGTTTTCCAAAACTGCACACCAGCCACAGTATGTAAGCATCATGCAAAAATGCAAGGAAAGAAAAATGCAGGATGGAATTCAATCTGTTTCCATTCCTACCTACCTTGTTTGAAATAGATTGACCTATCCCATAAATTATTTGGGGGGGGGAGCTTGAAGGAAAGCATCTGCATTGTCTTCTTTTAAAAATAATAATAATAATTTCCAATATACTTTGGAAATGGTATATCTGGTGGTTGAGATTCCTTTGGACTGGAACCAGAACATGAGTCCCTAGAGAGTCCATTATACTCAGCGCTGAAGACAAAACCTGGTTGTTCACTGTGGCATTCTCATACCTAAATTCTCAGTCTCTCACGTTATATATGTCTTTGCCATACCAGGAATCTTCAAGGCCACAGAGCAAAACCAAAAAGGAGACGTCTGATCCAGGAGCAATGCAGTGTATACTTAAGCCTGGGCTACACTGTACGCATTCGCGTTGCGTTCGCGTTCCATGTGCGTCTGGTGTCCCGCCCCCAGGTCAAACAACGGGCTCTAATTGGCTGAACGTAACATGAACGCAGCAAAAGTCGAGCTGGGCTGGGCTCAACTTTTGCTGTGTTCGTGTTACGTTCGGCCAATCAGAGCCTGTTGTTTGACCTGGGGGTGGGACACAAGACGCACACGGAACTAGAACGAAACGCAAACACGTACAGTGTAGTCCGGGCTATATACAGGGCAGGCCCACTGTGGACTGAAGGACTCGCATCAAGCGGTGAAAGTTCCGGGCAGGAAAAGTGCAATTCATTTGTGTCCATTGGAGACAGATCAAGTGTGCCTCTGTCTCACCCCCACTACAACTTCTGGAGGCCACAACAAGAGCAAGGACGGGGGACTTCTCAACTGCAAACATGGCCCAAAGAAAGAAAGTATCATGAAAACCACACCTTCCACAAGCACCAATTTCACAGGATTTTCCCTGTGTGTGGAAAAAACAAATCCCCTAGGGCTCATCTACTCCGCATATTAAGGTTGATTTACACCAACTCCGGTTGCGTTGCATTTGCGTTTGGAGGCTCGCGAGTGTAGGGGACAGGACGCCCCACCCCGCAACGCTGCCCTGGGCTACACCAGTTTCTTCAATGCGCTTGTCCCTCCTGATTGTCCCTCCTTGTAATAAAGCTCAATGCTGATTGGCTGAAACACAAGTGCGCTCCGATTGGCTGAAAGCCCCCTCTCATCCCATTGATCAAACAGTTTGCATCGCGTCCCTCCCTCTCTCAAACATGAGCATGGTCCACGGCCGATCACAACGGAACTTGGGAGAGCACAGCTCTCGCGTTCCATGGCAATCGGTTAAAAAGGAAGACACACCGCTCCGCACATGCCGCATGCGCCCGGGACATGCCGGGATACGTGTGGTGTAGATCAACCTTTAGGGGTGCATGTGCCGGTGCACATGATGACTTGCTCTTCTCAGGGCAGTGCGCTGCCAGGCCTCTCTCTTCCCAAATTCTGCTGTAGCACCTTGATTACCCTGTCCTGTACTTTGATCAAATCTTTTGTCAGCACAGGTAAAAGCAAGTTTCTTGTTGGTGCCAAAGTAGAGGTCCTGACCACAACCTGATGTAATCCAAAAACCTCCCCTTTGCCCTTCCAACTTTGACCTCTCCTGACCTAAGCCTCAGAGCTCTAGAAATATCCTTGACTTCTCCAGCCAAAGTCTGTGTCTGTCCTAGATTCTTTCTGAGCTGCCTGCCATGTGCCTGCAATAAGGCAGCCTGAACAGTGCTGCCATCCTGGGCCGCTCCAGAGCTAAAACCACTAGAAGCTGTCTAAAGCCATGGAGTAACTCTGGCCTCCAGAACTAGCACCTTGGCGACTTGCTTTTGGCTCTTAGCCAGGAGTTCATGATCCCTATGCTATGCATGCCAGCTCTTCAAGAACTAGCTCAGCGGAACAAAGAGAAATAATCTTGGCTGCTGGCCCTTCTCTCCGTCTTCCTCATTTACTGCATGTAGTCCATGTGCAGTGTGACTCAGTCATTTTTTTCCTTCTGTTTTTCAGCCTAAAGTTTAATCCCAAGCACACTTTCCTGGGAATAAAGAACATGACATGAATATAGTAAAACGTAGGGGGGGGGATTATCCACGGATCCGCTATCTGCGGATTCACTTATCTGTGGATAGCAGGGAGCCCCCCCGCAGCCCCTGCCCCCATTACCTTAATTAAGATTTCAGTACTGGCGCAAAGCCAGTGCGCTTTATACAAATGATGAGCTGGCTCCTTACACAGATCAGGCAAGCAGCCTGCATACTAGAGAGGCTCCCAACGTTAAACAGGAAGCAGGAAGCTGATCGTGCTGTAAGTTTATTTTTCACCAAGTTAGGGTGGGAGCCCAGAGATCTGTCTCCATGCTCCTTTGAATCCAGCTCACTCAATCAAACTGTCAAGGGCTTCAAGTAGCATAGAAGAGATGTTGAGTTCCCTTTTTGGAGGCATGTGAAATCAGTTGAGAGGACTATATGGCAGATAGTAAACTCCCTTGCCGCAAGATATAGGTTTATAAATTGCTCACCTGACAGCTTACATCACCAGCTACAGCCATGTCTCAGTCAGATCTTTTAGTTTCTTCACAACGACTGTATTTGTAGGGTTTCTCTATCCCTCTCCCACTTGCCCTAGAGCACATGCGCTGGGTCAGAGAGTCAGTGTCCCCTTGCTCATTTCCCCTGCAGATGCTGTTCTTCCCCCTTCTCATAGTCTCCAGAGCAGCACCAGTGTCCGATCAATTTCAGGTTTTTTGCTACTTTGTTGTCTTTTTACAGTTTGCTTCCTTCCCAATTTGTGTAAATAATCCCCTTGATGAACCATGGATGTGTTTCAGTTATATCTAGGCTCTGACTTCCTGTTTCTCTGGTACCAGTTTGGGAGGTGGGTGCCTAGTCACAGTCAATGGTCAAAACACCCTCACATGCGTGTCTGAGGAGGTGTGTGCACGTTATTACATGTAACCTAGAGCACATGTGGTCACACCGTAATTTCTGAAAATGTTGGGGCTACAGTCACAGCAACTGTTTCTGGAAAAGAACATCTACGTAACATAGGTATTTTGGGGGCTCAGTTCATAGACTATACCTCAACACAGACATGCAACCTGGAAGTGTTCCTCAAGGCAGGGGCTCTTTGGAAATGTGTGAACTGGCCCTAAGACTGACTCCATTTAGGGATCTTGACATGAGAAGCTCCTTAACACTCAGGGCCTGAGGCAGATTTCCCCAAGTAGGGAATCATGTGAACCAAACATGAAAACCAAATATTTAAAATGAATATACAATTACATTTGCCTTTGAGACCTGAGGGCAGAGGAAAGGCATGTAGCCTTGTACAGAAAATACTCAGCAAGTGCACACTTCATATACTTTAATCATTAAATTCAGCAGGGCTGTAGCCTTTCCCTCCAGCTTGCGGCGCTAGCCGGAGAACCCGCTCGACCGCGCCGCAGACCGGAATTTTTCCCTTTTTTCCGCAGCAGCTGATAACGGGGAGCATCTCGCGTACCCCCAACCTGCAGTCCGCATACCCCTAGGGGTATGTGTACCACAGGTTGAGAACCCCTGCTTTAATGGTCTGAGTTTGTAGATAGCTTCTCCAGTTGGGAAAAGAAGCTAAGGTGAAGAGGCTTGGCTTGGCCTTAATGAAGATAAATGAAGTAGAAGTTTGCCAGTGACTTCTTGAGTGAGTTAATACTTTGTAAATGTCCTTTCTATACTTCCATTCAAGAAAAGCTTCCCAGTTGTTTTTATAAACATGAGACTGGAGTTGGTTCCTCATTAAATACAGAGGTGCAGGGTGCAAAGAGGGCATTCTAAATCCACGCTCAGTCTAATCACTGCACAAATGTAGATTAACCAATAACCTGAAGTTTACCTGTAATAATAATTATGCAGTGAAATACCTGGTAGAGAGAAATAACAAATTGAAACACTGGGATTTGGCCAGGACTGCCTCCGCAGGAAATAGGGATGGTGCAAGGAAGGGAGGCTCTGGAATGTGTGAGACAGCATGTGGTTAAACCTGTCCCAGGCATGAGGGACTCTTGGCAAGATGAAGTAAACCAATTATTTTTTATTTATTACACTTGTATTCAGGGCAGATTGATTTAAATCAAGGCAATTTAAACTGTGGATTTAAATCACTAAGAAAAAAAAAGACTGGTTTAAATCATTAATTTAAATTGATGCCCATTTTGAAATTCATATATTTCCTGAACATGCATGCATGCTAATTGGTTGCTATAATAATTAAAACATATTGGTTTGCAATCAGGGGTATTGCTAGGGGGGTGCGGTGGGCGGGCCGCACCAGGTGACACCCATTGAGGGGGTGACACCATGGCAGAGAAGCCTGCCATAGCCCACCGCACTGGCCAGGATCTGCGGTCTTTGGCCACACAAAGCCGAGAACAGGAAGAAGTGGCTCGGCTTTGCTCAGCCTCAACCATCTTCGACCGCTCTGTCCGCTGCACTTCCTGATCTCACAAGCTATGCTCGCGAGAATAGGAAGAAGCAACTTGGCCAGGCTTGGAGCCTCCAAGCCCAGCCAACTTGGCCAAGTCTCTTCTTCTTGTCCTGTGTCGCTCGGTGACCTGGAAGTAATTGGCAGTGATGCGGTGTCGTCATTGCATCACTGTCAATTACCGTATTGTCCCGAGTATAAGAGGCACCTGATTATAAGACACACCCTTAAAGTTTGGTGCTATTAAAAAAAAATTAATTAAATCACTGGCACTAAATTGCAACAGCCTGATTATAAGACACACCCCTAGTTTAAAAACTTAAATTAGGGGGGGAAAGTGAGTCTTATACTCAGACCAATACGGTATTTCCGGGTCACTGAGTGATGGATGGCAGTCGCACCAGGTGACACCAAGGTAAATGATGCCATTGTTTGCAATTAAATAGAACCTTTGTACACCTTAAGACGAATAATCCAAAACCTTTGGTCATGCAATCCACACTTGTCTTTTGCACTGTTGAATTCTGTCTGCTTAGAGACAAGCCTGAGATTTCAGTTTTGCTCTCTCTATACACATGCAATTTATGCTAAGCAAGATCATTTATTTGTGGCAAAGGCTTGAATTCCTATGCACACTTCTTTGGAAAAAAAAGTACCATTGAGCAATGTGGGACTTATTTCCAACTAAACATGCATAATATTGGGCTGTAAGATCTTTTCAGAACTTCCCAGAAGCAAGAGATGCTAGTTACTGAGCAAAATAATGATTTTCCATGAAATGTTATTGTTATCCATGAGATGCTATTGTTATTTCTTCGATAAAATAATAAATATTCAGAACTGGAGAAGTGAACACATTGCAGAACTCAGGTAGTTGGAAGGAATAAAATGTAAGAACAAGAGCATCCCTTTGGGCTATGATCCTTGCGAGACACAGGGTGGTATGTCTTCGATTCTAGTGCCTGTGATGATGACTTGCTAGTCCCTGGGTGGAATAGGCAGCCCATATGAATGATTGTCAGCCCATTCCAACCCAAGTGCTAAGCAGCCCAAGTCAGACCTAAAGTCAGCCTAAGTCGTTTAGGTCGAAGTTAGGTCTGGAATGCAACCATTTAGGGCGAAGTTAGGTCAAAGTTAGGTCAAAGTTACGACCAACGGACTAAGAACAGCCCATTCCAACCCAAGGGCTAAGCAGCACAAGTCAGACCTAAAGTTGACCTAAAAGTGGGCGGAACATGGGCGGACCGTGGGTGTAACGGGGGCGGCAACCAATTAACGTTGGATTCCAGACCCTGGCAAGCACAGACACGCCCCCTCCAACACAAATGCTGACACAAAATTTAGGTCGACCAAAAAGGTGGACCCAAATTCGAGGAGACCCATAGGAGCCATTTTACCTTACCTAAGCCAGCCCTCTCCTGAAAATGTGTAACACCCTACTCCTGAGTTAGGTCAGAGTTAGGACGAAGTTGGGCCTGCTAGGTCTGGAAACCGACAGAGTTATGCCTAAGATAGGGAGCCTATCAGCACCCAGCCCCACCCAGCCTCATTCCCACAAAAGCCCAGCCCCAGACCTCCAGTCATTCTCTCTCTCTCTGAGCATGTGGCGTGGGGTTCTGTCCCTCACAGCCACAAAGTGGGACTTTGTCGGTGGAGGGCAAAATTCACAAACACCCCACTTCTCTCTTCTCCTCTCTGCCTCCCTCTAGGGCAGAGAGGGCTGTTCTGGCTGTGGCCAACCTGTTTACAGCTGTGCCTGGGCAGCTGCCTCCATGCAAGTGTTTGCTAACCCATGTCTTTCTCCCAGCCCCTCTTTCCCCCCCCCCCACAGGCAACAACACCAGCAGGTAAGAGCAGGGTTTGTGCTGACATGTGGTCTGACTGCTGCCTCTTTGCATTTAGAAATATAGGAAGGATACATGCCTCTTTACCAATGTGTTGTCTCATAGCTGTCTGCATAGCCTGCCATGACATGCCTCTCTACCAATGTGTTTTCTCATAGCTGTCTGCATAGCCTGCCATGATATGCCTCTCTACCAATGTCTTGTCTCATAGCTGCCTGCATAGCCTGCCATGACATGCCTCTCTACCAATGTGTTGTCTCATAGCTGCCTGCATAGCCTGCTATGATATATAGGATACATGCCTCTTTACCACTGTTGTGTCTGATTGCTGCCTGTAGTCATGTGAGCAGACAATGTCACAAGTGTGGAACTGTTAGCCTTATGTAGACACCAGCTGTCCCCCCCCCCTTTTCTCCACAGGGTCTACTGACAGGTCAGTATTGCTAGGTTTGCCATGGTTGTGACCCCCAAGCTGTGTTGTTGTCTCTCTCTTTGACTCTTTCCCCTTACAGGATCATGCTCTCCTTACACCCAGGTAAGCAGCTCAGACCATGCTATGTGTGTCACACCTATCAGCTGTGTTTTATTTCTCTCCCTGCAGGCTTTTGCAACCGACACACTGGCTTGTCGTCAATGGTGACTGCTTCCACATACCAGCTGACATGTAACTCCCCCTTGTTTTTTGTCTCCCCAGGAACGTCCACTACCACCTACCTTCCTGGGAGCACCCCTGGGCCTGCAGTCTGGTTGCCCCACTGTCATCTGCCTTGATGCTGCCAGAGGTTTGGGAGCCTGCCCTGCAACCCTCCTCAGTGGCCGGCGCTGCTGCTGCTCCACCTCCCTGGCTGTCGTTCTTGCTGCCCCTCCCCTTTCTATGGAGCAGGCTGTGGTTCCACAGGGGAAGAGCCTGCATGTCCAGGTCCATGGGGCAGGTGTGCTGCTGCTGCTTTCTGATTGGCTGCTGTGACTACCCCTGGCAGCCTCGCCTGGCCATCTCTGCTAACGTTCCAGAACAATAAAGATGCCCCTCGGGCAGAGCCCCAGTGAAACATATGTGCCCAGTGTTTACACAAGCATTGCCCCACACACACACAGACAGCCCCCCAGCACTGAAGCCCCTACATGAGTCCCATCCAGGGACTGCCACGGCCTTCCCTGGGAGAACCCAGCAGGGGCGCTGCGAGACGCCCATGGCACAGAGGGGAGGGGGGAGTCAGGGGGGGCCTCTCAGGCAGGCAAACAGTGACAGCCAGGGTGTCCGCCCGTAATGCAGGCGCCTCCGTCGAAGGTCCGCCCGTAATGAAGGCGCTTCCGTCGAAGGTCCGCCCGTGATGCAGGCGCCTCCGTCGAAGGTCCGCCCGTAATGCAGGTGCTTCCGTCGAAGGTCTGCCCGTAATGAAGGCGCTTCCGTCGAAGGTCCGCCCGTAATACAGGCACCTCCGTCGAAGGTCCGCCTGTAATGCAGCCACTTCCGCCCAAAGTCTGTCTGCATAAGAGGCGCCTGTTTATGCATCACCTTCATCTGTGGAGCGCCCCCTGTGTCCCTATCGGTCTCTGCAGACCCCATGCCCCTCCCCAGCACCCCCTGTCTGCCTGCCTGTGTGTCTGCCTCTCCTCCCACTCCCTGATGATGGCTGCTGGCCACCCCCCACCCTGCTAGAGCGCTTGCCGTGAGGCGCCGTCGTCGCCCCATCTGGGGGTGTGATGAGCTGTGTGAGCCCTTCACGCTCGCAGCAGACAAGCCCAAGGCATCTCTTGGTCTTGGCCGGGGCACAGAGCAGCGGGCACACCGGGATGCCTTCTTTGTGGGCACTGCCCCGGCCTTGGAGGCCCAGGGCTTCAGGCAGCGCACGGGCGAGTCATGTCAGAGGCAGTTCCAGTCCTCATGAGACCCCCCTTGTGTGTGATATTCCCACCCCCCTCCCCTTCCCTTCCCTCCCCCACTCACCCCCCAGTGCAGCCTCAACGTGGCTTGGGGGTGGCATCGCCTTCTGCAGGAGGGAGGGGACGGCCACTCTCCCCTGCAGCAGGTGGCTGATGCACAGGGTGCCCTGTGGCGGCTGGGCTCAGGCACCTCGCTCACCTGCCCTGCGCCCACCACATGACTGGCACAACCCCCCTGCCTGCGGTCAGCCCCTTTGCGACCGGGCTGCGACAGACCCTGTGGCAGCTGCCATGGATGGACGCTGACACATGCAGACAGAGGCCTGCACATGCCTGAGCCAGACACGGAGCCTGGAGAAGAGCCTGCCTGCCTGGGAGGTAAGTGTTGCCTGGATCCTGGGGTGGTGCTGGGCCACAGAAACTGCAGCCTGCCTAACTCAGGCATAACTCTGACCTACCTCAGGCATAACTTCTGCCTAACTTAGGCTGCACTTAGGCCACACTTATGCCTGACTTGGAGAGGAGTTGGGTTGGAATGGGCTGTGTGTCATTTATAATGCTATTTTCTGCCATAGTTCTCTCTTTTGTGTAAAAAGAAGCCATTACTCCAATGTGTTGGATATATGGCCACCATTCATTTAAAAAAAAAAACTTATAAATGTAAATTATAACACGTTCACCCATATTCAATTAAATTTCCAATTTTTAAAAGGCCACATTTGCCACCACCCGACTGGAGACAGTAACATTATGTCTATGAACTTGGGCTTCATAGTAAATAAATGCATTGCCAGGCAGGTTGACTGCCCCAGGCACCTCACATGCCCCATGCTTCGAAATCATGGTAACAGATGTAATACTCTACACACATTCATCAGAGTGTGCGCATGCATGTGTGTCCACTCCTCTTTTCCATGCCTTGTTCCTGTCCTTTGCCTTTTCAAAAGCAGAGTGAGCAGGAAGGGAGAAGGAGGAGAATTGCTGCCCTGTCATGGTGGCAAAAAAAAGAAAAAAGGATGAGGTCGTTGACAGTATTCACTGCTGCTAGCAAGGCAGCAACATTTTTAAAACTGAGAGAGGAGCGCGCCCCATCCATCTGCCTGCCACTTCCATTCCAAGGTGGCAAAAGGGGGGGGGGGGGAGAAAGTGGACAGGTTGCTGCTGCAGTGACAGTGGTATAAAAACTAACAACGGGAGACTGTATGTCTTATTCTAAGAAAAGGACACACCCACCTCAGCCTGTTAGTCAGGTGCTACAGATGTTTGGGACAGGGCTGAGAAGGGCCCATACAGACTGATTTGTCCCAGGTCACATGCACCCCAGGGGAGAGCGCTAAAGGTCAGGAACTGGGCAAAGCTTTCTGAAACATGTTCAGCTGACTATCTTGAGTAGCCTCAAGAAGGTAGTGTCCCAGCAAAGGACCTGGAGACTGAGCAGGCCAGAGGATGGTGGTACATGAGATTAGATTCACCTCGCTGCCACAACTCCAGTTAGCATACAGGTGTCACATTGGAGCTGCTCAGAGAAATTTGGAGCAGAAAGGATTTTAACAAGGTTGTCCACGCACAAATGTAAGCGTGCCCTACCCTGTGAGTCTGAACTTTGGCATCTTTTGCATGCGTGCATACGTACGTGCATGCATGCACGCACTTGTGTGTGCGCATGGAAAGATCAGCCTGTGCATACATTAATTTTCCCACCAGTCACGTTCACCTGTTAGAGAGGCCCTTATAGTTCCCTTGCACTCTGTGGAGAGTTAAGGGGTGCTGAAAGCCAGAGAGCTGTTTCTGTTTCAGGGTCTGGGAAGTTGCCGTCTTCAGGGCTGTCTTTCCCTTTCAAGTGTGCTGATTTCCTTCCAAGGTCAACTTCAGATATTCAATTATTGCATCTTGAGTCATTTAAACACTTATTACATGCATGCACACAAGTGTGCGCATGAACACACAGACACACACACAGACACACACACACACACACACACACACACACACACACACACACACACACACACTTTTCCAGTGGCTATTAAAACAAAATCCTTTGAGTCGGCAGCAGCAACAGCAGCAGCAGCAGCAGCAGCTACAAGCACTACCTTCTGTTACAGGGGATCTCATTTCATGGGCCAAAGCAAGAAGTCACGAACAGTTCAATAATTCAGAAATAATCTCCTCCGTAAAGAAGAGACCCTGCATTAGCTCCTCTGGGGGTTTCCCCTTTCCTGGCCCAAACAGCTGTGTTGGTATTTAGACATAGGATACCAGCTCAGCTTCAAGTTCCAGCACAGCCTCGACTCACATCCTGCAAGCTTTAAAGTTCCCAGATGGTCTGTGCAGGGCTCAGCCAGCCAGCAAGTGCTTCTATCTGGTGTATAACTCTTTGGAATGCAAGTGTGGGGGAAAAGTTGGAAGGAAAAGAGGAAGAAGGGGGGGAAAATGCTAGATCATCTTCCCAGAACATTTCCTTTCTCATCTCTTCACTTCTCCCAGACAGAAACAAGCCTCACCGGGAACAGTACTTTACTTGGCTTCGGTCAGTAGCCTTGCATAAGGGACCTGATTTGCCACCAAGGTGCACCTCGTGTGAAGAATGTGTGCCCTGTTCGTTCATTTGAATAGAGATTGCCAGAGCTGCAGGGAAGCTGTGAGGAGTGTGCTATCACCAGCTCCTGTCTTGGATTCTTTCCTGAGCACCCTGTGTCTTGCACAACGAGCTCCCTTCCAAAACCTGGTCCTCTGCCTGAATCTCCATTCATCATCTGGAACATCATTCCCAACTGGCAAAGAAAACATGCACAAGTGACTCCTTCTAGGGGATATGCATCAGTTCCCCACAGCTAACAAGAGCTAGCGTCCTCCAATGAGCATGATGGTGTCCTGGGAGAAAAGGTTTTGTTGTTGTTCAGTTGTTAAGTCATGTCCGACCCTTCGTGATCCCATGAACCACATCCCGCCAGGCCTTCCTGTCCTCCACTATCTTCCTGAGTTCGCTCATTTTCATGTTCATTGCATCGGTGATGCTGTCTAACCATCTCATCCTTTGCCTTCCCCTTCTCCTTTTGCCTTCAATTTTTCCCAGCATCAGAGTCTTCTCCAGAGAGTCCTCTCTTCGCATTAGGTGGCCAAAATATTTGAGTTTCAGCCTTAGTACCTGTCCTTCCAGGGAACAGTCAGGGTTGATTTCATTTAGGATTGACTGATTTGATCTCCTAGCAGTCCAAGGGACTCTCAGGAGTCTTCTCCAGCACCACAGTTCAAAAGCATCTATTCTTCGGCGCTCAGCCTTCCTTATGGTCCAACTCTCGCAACCATACATTGCTACTGGGAACACCATCGCTCTGACTATACGAACTTTTGTTGGCATGGTGATCTCTCTGCTTTTTATTATGCTATCTAAATTTGCCATAGCTTTCCTTCCAAGGGGTAAGCGTCTTTTAATTTCATGGCTGCTGTCTCTGTCTGCAGTGATCTTGGAACCCAGAAAAGTAAAATCTGTTACTGCTTCCATTTCTGCCCCTTCTATTTGCCAGGAATTGATGAGACCCGATGCCATGGGAGAAAAGGTTAAATCTATCTAAATGTGGAACATTCTGTGTTCAGAACAAGTCTTTTTGATATCAAATGCAGGTATAACTACAGGACATAGATATCTCCATCATGTCCTACATGTGAAATTCCTAGAGACATCTGGCTGGCTGTTATCGCATAGAGTGTATTGGAGCAGATGGGTTTCTGACCCAGCAATAGGGCAGGCCCATCCATGAGGCCAACTGAAGCGGTTGCTTCAGGCAACAGATTGATGGGGAGTGTCCATCTCTATCAATCTATTTGCCTCCACTGCCCCTCCTTCTCCTTCCACTGCCTGGATTGGAAAAGGAAGGCAGGAACAGAGAACAAGAGTAAATGTGGAGGGAGAAGAGTGCTGAACTAGAACATTGGAGAGCAGGAAGAGGCTGGCACATCATCAGGTAAAGGGGCAGCATTTGGCATTCACCTCAGGTATCAGAAGGTCTTGGGCCAGCCCTGCCCAGTAAAGTAGTTCTTATATACGTTTCCTACCTTTTGACACTGGCCTTTGCCTAGGATACTTCCCATGTTCCTGGTTGTGTGCTACAGTGCTCAACTGAGATTGTGGAAAGCGTTCATCTGGATGTGCCTTTAACCATCTTTCTGTCCCAGGAAAGCTAGAGATGAGTAAGCTGGTGGAAAGAAGTGTTTTGCCTCACATGAATATCAGATAGTGACAGAACAGTGTAGAAGAAGTGAGAGTTCTCTGCATGATTTCCCTCTGTTCATTAAAGGGTAGTAAATTGAGTTATCATCCAGTACAAAAGTGCCTGGAAGCACCAGAGAACTAGACCCAAATCTCTCAAAGAGACCTGCACAGCTTGTAACTCAATAGGCCAAACACAATCCACTCACCATTTATGATGGCAAACCAGAAGCCCCATAGATCTGGTTGGTTTGTTTTTCTGTTTGCCTGGGACCGCAGAACAGGGGGCAGGCCATAAAACTGACCTACACTTGGCTTGGTGGGTCAAACGTCAGGCAGCCTCTCTCTCAAACAATATCCTTCCTTGTTTGGTGGAGAATTGGATCCTCCTCATGTCGCTTGCTGCTCATGTTGTCCAGTAAAGTTCCAGACATGACAAATTCTACCTCCAATTAGAATGCCAGCTTTCCTACAATTATCTGTTTCTGTCCTACATTCTACAGTTGGTTAATCAATTGATACATTTGGGGATCTTTAAACCCTAGAAAATCAGGCCATCTTATTCAATTTTTCTGCTCTTCCTGAACAGGCAACACCTGGGGACAGAAGAAGCTCCACTGGAGACATCCTTTCTCAATTCCTTGGAAAAGACTGCACTGACTCTAAAGCTCCTTGGAAAAAGAAAACGAGAGACCAAGGCAAATGCATAACATTGAAGGTTAAGAGATGCCAAGTTCAGTAGCGTGAATAAAAACCATCTTAACCTTCCAGGTCATGAGATCAGCAGCTGGAAGTGGAAAATCACCACCAATAAATTGTAATGGAAGTGGAGTGATGAATGCTACTTAGAACGAGTGGATTTCAGAAGAGTATCAGCAGCTGCTTAAAAGGCAAGGCATCTTGGAGAAGGACTGCACAGAAAATGACCATGTTCTTACTTTCAGACTTACTGCCTGTGTGTGTCTAGTTCTCTTCCCATAAATCTTCTCTGCTTTCAAATATTTGTCCCTCATTCTTGAAGCAAAATAAGCTATTGTTGGATAGTCAGTGGAATAGAGAGAACATGGAACTGGAATTGTGTAGAGCATGAACGAGTATCTTGGATATTAGTTTACCTTTGACCAGGTTGATCCTATAGGCAGTGCAATCCTGTCTAACTCTACATGGCCGGCCTAAAGGGCCGACCGCTGTATACTATGGCCCATTGTGGCCTGCCCCGGCACAGTCTGGGCTCTACTCAGTAGAAGGGGACATTCGTCCCCTTTCTCTTGTGTAAGCCAAGTGGACCGCAATGGGTCTCCTCAGATGTACACCAACTCTGAAGCTGGCGTACATCTGGGGTGGGGTGTAAGGCCAGCACGGGCTGGGAAAGGGCTCAGGCTATCAGCAGATCACGCTGCCGATATCCCTGCCCTCTCCCAGCCCGGGATGGCCAATGGCCACCCCCTGGCTGCCCCTGCCCACCCTCCCCCCATCCCTGCGCCCACCAGCACTGGACTTACTGTCATCGGCGGGTGCAGGGTCCGGAGGGTGGCGAAGTGAGGGCCGCCAGCCTCGGCGCCGGTGGCCCTTATTCACGAGTTGTCGTGAACATGCTTTATGGCATGTTTGCAATGCTTTAGAGCTCTTTAGTCAGGATTGCGCCATAAGTCCCAGTATAGCAACTCATCGGGTCAGGGTTCAGATTTTTAAGTGGATGTGTGTTCACCTGCATTGCACAGAAATATTTCTTGTATCAAATCAGGGTGGACAGCTGCAAGTTTTGACAGCTTCATCATACCTTTGATATGGAGTAGAATATTGTTCTTCCTAAGCAGACTATCTTTGGAAATGAAAATTAATCTTGTGCAAATAACTGCAGCCTTGTAAGGCCAAGCTGATGAAATATCTTTATGGGAAGAAATGTGAACGGGCGCAACATTTCTGAGTGCTAGAGATCCAGCGAACTGAAAAATGAGTTACGGCTGATAGGTTTAGTAGAGTTCCTGTTGAGCAATTATATTCCATAAGGGTCCTTCATTGTACAATGTGCTATCAATTTTCACTTTATACAGTAGAGGGGATAATGGCTTCAGGTGCAGATTGTGAGTTGGTTGGGTTCTCTCTCTTTTTGGCTGGGGAATAGAACAGTGATTGTTTAACATCTGACTTTTCTCACATAGTTCTCACATTTAGATTTAGTGCTGCATTTTGCATGCATCATAGACATGATCTGAGTTTTCATTCTCTATGAGTGGAACTCAGCTTATCTCCAAAAACCAGCAATTGATGAATGCTAAAGAGCTGTCGTCAAATGGAACATACTTTTCGAAACGCTCCATTGATCATGTTTAAGTATTTCTACAGAATTCTAAACAAGTCTACAGAAGTATGTTAACAAGAGCTCTCTGTCTTTCTGAAAGTATCTTGAACGATGGTCTCTGCTCTGTCCCTAGTCCTGCACATAGAATTGCTAGAAAGTATGGTAGATCAGAAGGTCAACCTGAATTTTGTGGTTTCACAGTACCCTAAACCTTCTAGTCAAAATTTGGCAAAAGCTTGCTGATTTCTGATAACATCTCTCAGTATGGTATAGTCTAACATCACTGGGCATGGCATACGCTAAATTGGTATAGTCTGGTGACACAACCCAAATGGAAGATCTGTTGGAACGTCTATGCTGTTGGTATATTTCACCAAAAGTGGCATGTTGGTGGCATGCCAATCCTTCTTCAATTGGCTTGGGATGCCTTCAGAATCTCTTCCCACCCAGAATGATATAAGGTGGAAGGTGGGATTATTTGTTGGGCAACCTCAACTCCATCCTCAGTACCGCTATCTGAAACAAGGAACCCATCTTGTTGGTCGTTGGGGTGCTCTTGATGAGGCAGCAGATAAAACTCAAACATGGTAGAGATGTGTGCCTGTACTAAGCAAAAGTGGTCTGTGACCCCAAAGGGATGGAATTCAGTGGACAATCAGGGTCCAATCCTATCCAACTTGCCAGTGCCAATGCAGCTGTGCCAACAGGGCATGTGCTGCATCCTGGCATGGGGGGGTTAGTCATGGAGGTCTCCTCAAGATAAGGGAATGCTTATTCCCTTACCTCAGGGCTGCATTGCGGCTGCATCAGTGCTGGAAAGTTGGATAGGATTTATCAGTGAGTTCTCCTAGCCATTGCCTTATCCAATCTATTCACTCTGTGTCCAAATACAGTCTGCACTGTTGAGCCTAAGCCTCAGTCATTTTCCAAAATCCACTCCCTGCCCTGCCTTCTCCTTCCACCCCACATGACTGTGTCATTCATAACTAAAATCTGCAGAGTGTCGAAATAACTTCTCAGTGATGGTGGAAAGGCAGTCCGCATCTTCCAGAGTGGAATACCAAGAAGGCCTCTCTATAAATTTTGTTGTTCCCAGCAGTTGCAAAAATTGTCCAGGATGACAACCTCACCAAGTGACACTCACTGCACAACATTTTGATCATTTGTTTTATATTTTATGACATTTTCCTCCTCTGGTAAGAAGAGTGCTTAAACTAAACCAGTTCTTAACCAGAATGCTGTTGAAAAGCTTCATCAAGATGAATGAGTATGAGGCTATTTCTATTGGCTAATGAAATGTCTAAATCCTCCATTGTAACAACTAATTAGAATTTAGGAACATTTGGACTCAATCTGAGTTGTTTGTCAGTCAACCTTTAGATTGCTGTTGAGCCCCAAACAATGTTTGGAACTGGCTCTGGGGTATAAAATGAAGGAATGTGTCACTTTCCCTATTAGTAGGAAACAAAGCCCTCAAAGAAGACCTGCATGGAGAAATGATATGTGTAACAGATGTGAGAAAAGAAAGACAGAGAGTGGGTAGAAACAAGCTGGCTCAATCAAAAGAAAACAAAAACACAACAAAAATTAAAAACTTGTTTCTCTTTGACATTTTGCTCAGCTGCCTCCCAAATCTTCAAGGAAAACATTTTTTTTCTAATTTAGTTACTTTGGACTCATGTTAACTTGCTTTTATCTAAAATTATGTGCATTTTTAACATCTGCACATATTTTGGAAACACTCTTAAATATTGTTGCTTGGAGAAACTGAACTCACTTTGGAGAAGTTATTTCATGGCCGTGCCGAGTTTTCTAAGAACATAGTGTAGTGCGGTTTTAAGCCTTAGAAGTGGAGACAAACTGCCATGCTTATTAGGCAAATAGGGCAGGTGTGCCAACAGAGCCTAAGGGGGGCACAAGGGACACAAAAATAAAACACAGTTATGAGTGTTTGAGGGAAAAAGGGTGTGCTTGTCCACCCGCAACTTCTAAATTTACTGAAAATTCTCAATGTAAATTCTAAATGCACTGAATTGTGGTTTGTTTGGGGGGGGGGGGGTTTAGTTTTTTTTTTTTTTTTACCAGACATACATTCATAAAGAAATCAGAGCTGCTTCAGAGCTGCTGCTTGGCATTCCACAACCAAGGAAGATAATACATTCTGTGTATAAATTGTGAAATGCAGCCTTGGGGCATGGCTTGAAACTGATCTTTTTTTTTTTCTTTTTTGTAAAGGCTGTCTAGGGTTTAGTGTTCCGTTAGTACTGATTAGTAATATTTAGTCTTCCTGTTTAATACTGATTCTAGCATGAGGGCTTTGTGGGGACTCCAGGAATCCACAGTCCATTATTACAGAGCCAGCCAGTCCCACCTCTGCTGCCTCAGTGTCCTGGCAGGAAATAAATGAGAGGAATCCTGCTGCTATGGCTGTGGTTATTGTTAGGCCGCCCTGCTTCTTTCAGGGCTTTACCTGCAATACCTTGTTAACTTTCTTCCTGGAAAGAGAAGGGAAGTGAACTCCGCTTTGGACATACCTCTTAGTGGCCAGGACAAGAGCAGTGCACTTGACGGGTGCCTCCCCTTGCACAACATGATGCAGAGACCTCTAGGGAGTCTTTTCATGCTGGACAGCAGGGTGCTTCTTGCCAGGTCTTCAGCAAAGCTGCTGGGCTAGTGGAGATGATAACATCATGTCTGGAGGGAGCTTTGGCTGGGCAGTTGGCCATCACTGGAAACGCGTTCACAGTGCAAACTGGTAACATTTGAGAAATTCTTTGACGTGGTTGTAATCAGGCTTCTCCCTGCACCATTTCCTAGCTCAAACAACCCAGTCTAAATGATGCAAATCAGTAACGTGTGTGAAATTTTTACACATTTTGCTTCCATTGAGTCAACATATGCTTTGAGGATTTGTGAGTTTTTTGCAACGTCGGAGAGAAGATATTGGCAACATGGAGTATGGCAGCAATAGGAACTGTACGGATACAAGTGAAGAGGAAATAACTAGAGCCCCCCCCCCAAAAAAAAAGGATAGGAAGTTTTGTGGGGCACAAAAGATGTTTTGTGATGAAAAATACCTGCTTTCCCCTATTTTTTGCCTATATTTCCCTATTTTTGGACATACCGATATCCAATTCTTAGAGTCTTCTGTGATGTTTAACAACCTAATATTATTCTGGGCCTTTGGCAGCAGATCTCGCAATTCACTGCGGTAAGTCCAGCATAACAGCCGAAGGCTCCACACACCTGCCAATGGTCCATCCAGGCTGCACGTGACCTTGTAATATGGCGGTGGGGGCAGGTCATGGTTGGTTTACTTTAAAGGGAGGATCGAGGCAGTTTGTGGGAGGAAACAGATGTTGTTTGGGAGTGGGAGGGATGGATCTCTGTGGCAGTAGCACGCGCCAGATCCTATCCTCCTTTCTCGACTCAGACCCGCCCCCCTCACTCTCCTCAGACTTACACCAGCAAAAGAGCTGGTGTGAGGTCCGAAGAGACCCATTAAGAACATAAGAACATAAGAAGAGCCCTGCTGGATCAGGCCAAAGGCCCATCTAGTCCAGCTTCCTGTATCACACAGTGGCCCCACCAGATGCCTCAGGGAGCACACAGCCAACAAGATAACCTGTTTCCTGCTGCCACTCCCTTGCACCTGGCACAGAGAAAACCTACTTCTAAAACCAGGAGGTTGCTTATGGCGTTAATGCTTATGCATTGATGGCCTATGGGTGGCCTATGGAGAGGTAACTACAGTTGGCCCTCGCTATCTGCAGGGGATCTGTTCCAGACTCCACCTCGTGGATAGTGAGGAGGATCCACGGATACCAGAGTCCACGTTAAAATCACAGTTAAAAGAAAAAAAGTAAACACATTTTTTTTTACCTTTTAGAAGCAAACTGTGCTGTTTTGAAGCCTCTGCACGGCTTGTCGAAGCTTAATGGCCCACGTCCGGGTCGCGCAAAGGCTCTTTTCCCCTCCTAGCCTTGCCCCAGGATGCCCCACAGAGGTTTCAAAATGGTGCAGTTTTCTTCTAAAAGGTTTTTAAAAATGTGAGGTGTTTTACCTTTTTTTCCTTCTTTTAACACTGATTTTTACGTGGACCTGATCCGGGACCTGTAACGCGGATCCGGGTCCGTGCTAAGTCAATCGGATTCTGAATCTGCAGATAGAAAGGGTCCACTGTATAAAATATTTTTACTTACTTCTCCCAGGATGTCTAGTCACCCTCCACCATCACCACAACAAGCAGCATGGCATGATATGGACTGGAGGGGGATAGGAATGGGCTGCCTGCCTCTTAAATCAGGCTGTTTTAACATCCCACAGCTAAAATATATATAATTAGAAAAACTGCTAACAACGTTTTTATTCCAGTTACCTTAGTTTCTATTGGTTGCTTTTCCTGTCCGCTTATGTTGGTTAGTAATCTGCTCTGCTGTTAATTTTTTGTGGGCTGTAATTTTTTTTCATTGCTCCTTTTGTATGGTTTTTTTATGTACTGTTTTTAATGTTGATTGCTGGTTTTATTGGTTTTTTTTTAATCGTATTGTATTTTAATTTAAGGTTTCAAGCTGCCTTTGGTACATTTGGGGGAAAGAATAGGATCTAAATCTTTTAAATAGATAAATAAATAAATCTACATTTCAAAATGAACCCGTAAAGCTTTAATTTGTTCTATTGAGAGCAATACAGTAAGAGCCCAATCCTATCCCCTGCCACAATATAGCATGCAGTGCATGCTATTGTGGGGGAGGGGCAACCTGAAGGCAAACAGGAGGAAGTAACAGCCCAATCCTAACTGACTTTTCAGCTGATGCAGCCATGCCAACGGGGTGCACGCTGCAATCTGCAGGGGGGGGGGCAATCACAGAAGCCTCCTGAAGGTAATGGAACATTTGTATGGGCAATGCAATGGGGCTGCATTGCAGCTGTATCAAGGCTGGAAAGTTGGTTAGGACTAGGTGGAAAAAACATTTTTACTTACCTCCATGTAAGCCCTCAGGCCACCTATGGGTTTCTTCAGACATACACAACCGGTTTTGGTGACGTATTTCCAAGGA
This sequence comes from Plestiodon gilberti rubricaudatus, assembly GCA_026170595.1. Classification (NCBI taxonomy): domain Eukaryota; kingdom Metazoa; phylum Chordata; class Lepidosauria; order Squamata; family Scincidae; genus Plestiodon; species Plestiodon gilberti. The sequence goes on from JANXHW010000001.1 coordinate 207,498,799, forward strand.
GAGAAAAGAGGCAAGGAGCTTTTAAAAAGAGGGGATAGTTCTTGCATGCACAACTGCCACTGGATCCATCCCTTCCCACCCTGTCCCTGGTTCCTCCCTCGAAACACCATGTTCCTCCACACACACAACCCGCTCCTATGGCTTATTTACTGGTGTCAGGGAATCCGGGAGGATCATGCTGTGCAGCCATTTTGCAACCCCATAAGTTGGGCTGTGCTGCCGGAACACAATATCTGGAAGCACAGCCCAATGACAGGATTGAGCCGTAACATAAGGCTCATAGTACACATACATTAATTTATCCATTTCTGTAGTATGAACATTTAGGGTTAATACCCTAAAGTTAATATCCGATGTAACGAGGGCTGGTAGCTTGGGATATTAAGTCCCAAGTGGAACTAAGTGATAGCACGCTTACTTTTGGCAGATGAGCAGGTGGCTTTCTTGCTCAGGTAATTCTTGGCTAATTCTGCTCTCCTTAGGCTTGCATTCAACGGCATCAAACTACTGCCCAATCCTATCCCCCATCATTAGTGCCAATGTAGCCGCACTGGCGGAGCATATTCTGCATCCAATGGTGGGGTGTGTGTGTGATCAGATAGCTAGCAGGAGGTAAGTAAAATATTTTTTCTTAGTCCACAGTAGGTTGCCTGATTGCCTATGGGTCTCCTCGGACCTACCACAGCCATTTTGCTGGCATATGTGCCACCAAGATCCACACCCTGCCCATTTGCAGTAGCAGCCCAGAAGCACACAATGATGGCCTGGCTTTTGCACTGTCGTAAAGGACCTTGCGCTGCCAGAACACTAGTTCCTTGCCTTCTTTCTTAGTGAGCCCAAACCCCAAGTCAAAGAGCCCACACATGCTACTTGAAACCAGCATTAGGGTTTCACATGAAGCTGTCTTGTTTCCTGCTTGAGTAAAAGATTTGGTATCATCATTAAATGATCAAGAGAAAATTAGGCACATCTGTGGCTTAAAAGAATAATGGTGAGTTTGAGCCTATTTGAGTTTAATAGTTATTGTGAAGGTGAATGTGACCCCTGACAATTAAGTCCAGTCGTGTCCGACTCTAGGGTGTGGTGCTCATCCCCATTTCAAAGCCGAAGAGCCAGCGTTGTCCGAAGATGCCTCCGTGGTCATGTGGCCAGCATGACTATTATTATTATTGTTGACTACTACTACTACTACTACTACTACTACTACTACTATTATTATTATTATTATTATTATTATTGTTGTTGTTGTTGTTGTTGTTGTTAGGTACACCTATTTTTCTCTGGTCAACATCCTATAGCATAATCCACCTACAACATGCAATGGATGGAGGCCAGGAAAAAAGTACTGAATGAGGAACAGGAGACATAATTTAAGATAGACCAATCTCTAGCACAGAAACAAGAAAGGCCTATATGTGTATATGACTGGTGACATGTGGCTTATAGGTATTGGATACACTGAAAGATAACATGCAGTTGCCATGCCTCCAAAATGGCCTTGCCAAAGTACCCTTTGACTTTTGCCCAGGAGAATGTTGTAAAATATCTGAAGAGTTGTCCTCCACCCCATTACTGTTTCACATTATTATTACTGGGGGGAAGAGAGAGAGAGAGAGAGAGAGAGAGAGAGAGAGAGAGAGAGAGAGAGAGAGAGAGAGAGAGAGAGAGAGAGAAATATCTAAATGCAATAGTCCCTAGCCTTGTTCACTCAATTCATTTGAGGTTCAAACTATTATGGAAACTTCTTGTCATCTATCGGGAGGCTGGTTCCAGGTTTTGGGAGGATGCTGGCAGGTAACCTGCAGTAGGGTCCCCACAATGGTCCTGCCCCCTACAGTACAGAGCACAGACTTTGACACACACATGATAAAACACATGCAAGCACAAGACCACAAACGTTCAACCTGATCTGAAAAAGAATTGCTACTGCTGCTGCATATGGGATCAGGAGGGACGTCGCTGTTCTTATGGTGACTGTGGCTGATGCTGCAGTTACTTCCTTTCCTATCACACCCATCCCTTTTCCTCAGTTCTGATCATTTCCTACCCCCACGTTTGCACTCATTCTGGCAGGGTGGAGAGTGTTGGTACAGTTGTCTTGATGACAGAGATGTGCTCCCAAGGTGGTTGTGAGAATTGGTGTCCTCACAGGATTTGGGGCAGGAGAAAGGAAACTGGCATAGTGAAAACACCTGCTCTTAAAGGGAGGATATCATGGTTGGCAAGGGAGGAGAAAGAACCGAGTTGTCTCTAATTAGTGGTGTGTTCTCTGCTGACACATAGTCCATGACAGATGCTGGACTGTGCTGACCACTGAGAAGATTTCACTCACTTCCTGCTAAAGAGGCCATTGCTAGAAATATCTGCCAAAGATGCATAGAGGGAAGCAGATGTTAGCATCCAAGTACAGATGCTAGCATCCAAGATCAAGACCAGATGTGGATGTCCAAAAACGTGGCCAAACACTGGACAATAGATCAGCTTCTGGAACATTTGATCAAAGAGTTCAATCCTCAAAACACATGCCCTTTAGTGGTCTCCTTGAAGTGCCTTTACAGACTCTGGGATTTTTCTCAGACTCTTCCAGAATAAATTGGTTGAGGATTGTAGCCAAAGGCATTCAAATAATGTGGCTTTGAAAGCAAACACACAGGTAATTATGTAATAAAGGGTTTGATTCTCAGATAAGAAGTAATCAGTCTAACTGCCTTTTTGTTAAGTTGTTTCCATAAGGAATTTGTAGGATTTCACCATGAGGTGTTTGCATGAATTTTAAAGAGTATTATCATGTACCTAGTTTAACAGCATACAGAAACTTTGTCGATAGGTTCTTGGAAACTGCAACTTTAAGCAAAACGACTTATAACAAAACCAATTTTACCATAGGCTAATTGATATACGTAAACAAGAGTTTACGGCATATTTCTGGTCACAAAAACATCATCAAATTTCTAAATAAAGACCCCCAAACACTTCTAAAATAAAACATGGAAATAAACGTGAGCTTTCCGGGCCAGAGAAAACCCACACAGACATGGGGAGAACATTCAAACTCCACACAGACAGTGGCCCTGGCCAGGAATCAATATTTTTTCTCAACAATTTTAAAATGAAATGACTTATAACAAAATGACTTTAAGTGAGAACTTGCTGTATAAACAAAAGCAGTTACGGATTACTACTTGGAGCCAAGATGTGCACTATAGAATGGTCTAGACCCCCCCCCCCCGAGCTTCTTCCATCCAGTATTGTGGTATAAATATCAGACTTGACCCAAGACGTCTACTCTCATAATCCAGCCAACCCTTGGGCAATATGAATTCTCTCATAAATAGGCATAGATTGGCGGCCATATAATTGTTCAGATCTGTCAAGCCTCAGAATGCTCAGAGAGTTTAATCGAAATAGCACTGTGCTGTCTGTCCTTGTGGCTTAATACGGAACCTCACTATCTAATACTGAGGAAATGAAGAGCTGAAGGAGGAAATCCAGGCTCAGTGATGGATGTGTGAAGGACGTCACTTAGGGAAGTGGCTTGTCTGCAGACTGAGGGGAAATGTGGGGAGATGGTGGTCAGCCTGAAGGTAAATAGTCAATTGCAATTCCAGAGTTAGAGTGAACCAAATATTCAAGGACGTCTGAAATCCGGCAGATCTGTGGTATCCAGCCTTGGCACATTTGGACATTTTTATCTCTGAGTTTAAACGATGTGATTAAAATTTGACATGATGAGGCAGTGCCCTAGAATGTAATGTCAGCGTTTGCTTTCTGAATTGAAAACCTAGTAAAATATCATATTACAGTTTTGTGTCTGCGATATTGGCTTATTTTCTCAGAAATCAACATTTCAAAAACTGTATACAGGTTCGACCCCCCCCCCCGTATTCGCAGACCTGCTATCCGCGGATCTAGTTACCCGTGGTTCCCCATGCCCCCTTGCAGCCCCCATGCACCCATTACCTTCTTTTATCTTCTTAAAAGAACATGTTTTTCTTTAATAGAACATGTCTTTTTTTAACAGAACTCTATAAGCATGCACATTTATATCGACAAGCAGGCAGGCAGGCAGCCTGCACAATAGAGGGACACAGAACGTTTACAGGAAGCAGAAAGTGACCTGCTTCCTGTAAACATTCAGTTCTATGTCTCTCTATCATGCAGGCTGCCTGCCTGCTTGTCGATATAAGTTTGCATGCTTATAGAGTTCTGTTAAAGAAAAACACATTCTTTTAAGAAGATAAAGGAAGGTAATGGGTGTACGGGGTTGTGTGGAGCGGAGATAACATTCCCCCTTATCCACAGTTTCCGCAGGGAGGCAGGAACCTATGTCCCGAGGATACCGGGGTTGCCGTTGCACTGTATATCACAATCTATCTCTCTCTCTCTCTCTCTCTCTCTCTCTCTCTCTCTCTCTCTCTCTCTCAGCTAGTCAAGATTTTTATTTGACTATCTGATATATCAGATTTTCATGCAAGTTCCAGGTGGGGAAATCTATTACAACTCAAAGCATTTTTTTTTCATTTACTTATTTATGCCAGCATTGCCAGCTTGGGCTAAAGATAATATTCCAAGCAAGACAGGAATTTAAAGACTTTCAGAAATTCATGCAGCACTAATCAGGAATCAGAGTTCAGATTGTGATCACATATGTGTGAAATTTGCAATGGGTTTATGAAACCTTTTTTTGTTGTTAATGCAAGATGACTTGTCTATTGTAAGAATGCAGCAAACACACCACTATTTGTGACACTATAATTTATTACACTAACCAGCTAAATGTTCAGTCATATGTTTTGGTTGGTATATAAATCAATCTCTAGAACTTCAACCTGGGCTTGAACAAGGAGCTTCATGGTTTGAGCCTAGATCCTAGCCTAGTACTGGACATGCATTGTCAGAGCTGGACATGCATTGACCATAAAGCCCTATTCGGGAACTTAAGAGAATTTGGATGTACAACATTGTCCCATTTGTTTCACAGGCATTGAGAATGGGCTCTCTGGATGGCCAGGCCAATGGTAGGCGCTTGGCCTTCTGGCCTTGCATGGTCAACCAGGGAGAACCCCTTTCCTCTATTACTCCACATAGCAAGTGGATTCAGGTGGTCTGTGTTGAAAAACAACATCCTAGATCTGGCTCCAGATAGTCAGTCATTGACCAGACATGGGTAGTCAGTATGAGAACAAAGGAGGCCATTATATCTTTCCTAGCTTGATCGATTTACTCTCCATTAAGAACTGAGTTGACCTAGTTGAACATTGTGAGACCTAGCAAGATGGCAATGCAGTAGCCTAACTGCACAGTCACCTATATGTCTTCTGTGTTGTTGTGCCTTATTCAGATTTCAATTTTTTTATTACAAGTTTCATATCATACATGAAGCATGTTGTTCAAAGTTCAGTCAAGGTTTCCAAAAAGTGTTGATTAAGAAATAAATAAATATATTTGGTCTGTCAATTTAAGCACTCTGTTAGTTTTCGTTCTGTTGCCAACTTCCTTATTCTACATCTTGAACTAAGGCAGAGCATCCCTTTATTGCAGAAATTCTTCTTTGATTTGTACACATGACCATACCTCACTAATACACACTGAAAAGGCTGTGTGGTCTAGGATTTCAGTGGGGAAATAAGGCAGGAAGCAAAATATTGAGCTCTAATCCCCGTGATGCCGTGTGCAACCTCACGCAACCCGTATGACCTTGTTCTGACTTGTTACCTGTGACTGGGGAAATGCAAGATAGCCTTAGACAGAAACCAGATTTCACAACTGAATTGATACCTCTTGGGTAAATAGATTATTATTCCTCAGGTGCTGAAGTTAGTAAATGCAGTATTGAACTGTTACAATTTATTTTGTTGCCAAAGAACTGGGCTTGAATAGAAGACAGCAGCAGTGGAACTATATCACACATCCATACTTCAAGGCATGCTTTATTGTGGAAAAGTGTAAGTTATTGTGTAATGCCACCATCTGAATGGTTTGCTATGCCACACCACTGCTTCTCTTTGAAAGATTTGTGATGGTATTCAAGGAGGACGGAGTCAATATTTTCAGCTACAATAGCTAACAGGGAAGAACCCATTCAGAAACAGTATAGATCTGATTTTCAGGATACAAATATCAGGTGACGGCAGTTTTCATGTTTCCCTCCTTCCATCCTGAACTTTCTAGGTGCATTTGGTTGCCCAAGGTTAGAAACAGCTTGCAAGACTAATGGTAACAATACTTAGCATTTGTATGGCACTTTCTGAGTGTGCAAAGTACTTCACAAGCATTATCTTGACACAGTCCGTACAAGTATAATTATCCTCATATTACAGATGGAGAAGGCTGAGGTGGACACGGAGTCGCAACACTGGCCAGCAGAACCTCTGCCACCACTGGTAAGTTGATGGCGGGGTCGGATCAGGTGGTTCAGGGTGGTGTGTGGTCCGGGAATGGGAGGAGGGATATCTCAGTGGCAGCCATACACACTGCATCCTAGCCCCCCCCCCTTCCCTGGATTGGGCTGTTAGTATAAGGCAGCTCAATGTAATCTCCATTGCATCTTCACTTTAGTTCCCTATCTGCAAAATAGCTGCTATGATAATAGCTGCTATCTCTTTGCTCGTGTTGTGAAGTAAGACAATTAGGGCTGAACCAAAAGAGGGGACTGTTTTCATGAACATTCAGTGAAAAGTGTGCCCTTCTGGTTATGGGGAGGGGATTGTTACAAAAGACAGCAAAAAGGCAGTACCGATCTAGGCACCTTTGCCTTCATTCTTAATTGGCTTTGTTTTCCCTCAGTATTGTCCTGTAGCCAAATCGTGACATCATCACATTCGCTATATGATCTTTGATTGGCTAGGATCACCAATGTGACATTCTCAGGAAGTAGAATATTTTTTTTTAAAGTTATGTGAAGAAGCAGCAGCAAAGGGAGGTAACAATGGAAGGGAACAAGATCATAAGAAAGTGAATATTCACATAATTTACAGCGCAATCCTGTGCATTGTTAGGCTAGTGGAGCGAGTGCTCCACCAGCCTATAGTGTCACGAAAGTGCCATAAAGCACTTTCGTGGCACCCTGGGAGTAAGCAGCGCTGAGGTCGGTACTGCTCACTCCGCTGCCATCTGACACCTGCACCGCCAGACGCAGGTAAGTGCAACGCTGGGCAGTGGGAGGGCGTGGGGAGGGAGGACCGGGGTGGTGGGGGAGGGGCAATTGGCCGGCCAGGCCAGGGAGGGAGTGGGAATATCAGTGACGTGCTCTACCATATCCTCACCCCATTCCTGGGCCTGGCCGTACACTGGCCGTACATGGCCAAAATAGCTGGCGAGGATGCCCATTGGGCATGCTGGGGCTTATACAAGGGGAAAGAGATGAACGTCCCCTTTCCCCCAAGGTGTGTCCCCAGCCCTGCCGGTGCAGGGCGCATCCTGCTTAGGATGCAGCAGCCAGTTATTTAGGCCGGCCAGTGCATCTTACGCAGGACTGGGCTGTTAGAGGGGTATTTTTTTCAGAAATACTTTCAGTTTTCCTGAAAGCACTTCTTTTGACCCCAAAAATAGAGGGCAAACATTTGACCCTTTGTACAATGGAACTGCTGTATTACAATTTAGAGCCAGAGGTTCCTGCTCTTTTTTTAGATCCCATCATTCTGTATTATTCTCTAAAACACCCTCTTTTCTCTTTGACACTGATCCCTTTCCCAGTATGTAAAGCAGTTGACTATGTGAACATCTGAGCTTATTGTAGGAGCCTGAGTCTTCCCAGGGAGGGGCAATTTTTCCTCAGGGCATCTTTTCCCATGATGCAAAATTAAATTTGTTCAAAATTTCCAACCATGGAAGTAAGAAGATTTCCCAAATGAAAACATGAGAAGCTTTCCATGAAATGCCAGATTGTGTGATACGAACCATCAACAGCCCTCCCTCCAGCCACAGCTGCTTCCATTTAGTCATAGTGCAAGGAAAGAGACAGTCAAATAGCTCACATTCACTGGAACATCATCTCTCACAATAGCACGCGTTTACTGAAGCTGGAGCCACATCGAACCCCAGTGTACTGCATGAAAAGCAATTACCCACTGGAAAATGGTGGTGGAATGAAAGAACCTGTGGATAGCACTTGTCCTTAACAGAACTGATATGGATTGCGGCAGGAGACACAAGCCACCAGGTTGTTGTTGCTCTGGTTGTTATCGTTGAGACTTGGCTCTGAATATTCAAATGCAACCACAGAATAAAATCTTTTGCCAAAACAGATTTTTGCATGGCATATCAACGCACTGATAACTAAAACTAAGCTGAAACAGAACCCCTGACTTTGCAGGGGCCCCTGCTTTTGGTGATTTTGGGTGGGAGCCTGTGAATAGTGGCGGAGTTTTGCCCATCTTAACTTCAAGATGGGGACCATGGTTGCAATGATAGCTGCAGTCTTCTTCCTCCCATGCTGGTGTGGGTTTCCTCCCTCTGCCCATTCCGAGTGAGGGTAATGTTTTACAGAAAGCATTACCTTCACTATGAATTGGCTACATTTTCCTTCGGTGATGTTTTCACAATGGCAAATCTGATCAGCTGTTTGGCACTGTTATATCATATGTTTGACAATACAGGACATTGTAAGGAAGAAGAATCCCTGGTGGGAAACAAAAATGATGCCAGAACATATGCCCAGATTGTGTAGATAGGTGGGGGAAATATGCAGGAGGGGGGGGGATTTGCTGAGTTTGCACCAAAAATATTTGCCTGCAAATATTTGCTGTAACTCCATTTATGACTGACCTGGTGACATATGTTAGAGGAGATCAAGATCTGTGATAGCAGGTGTACTTATCCCATTAGGAGATTCACTGGTGCACGTTGGGTTTACATATGGAAACTAAGGTCCAAATTGCTGTTAGCCGTGATGTTCAGTGGAAAGCCTTGGTTGGGCAAGAAACCACCATCTCTGCCTAACCTACCTTATGGAGTTATTGTGAACATAAATAAGATCAGTGTAAAGTCCTTTGAAGACTGAAAATGGCTGAACAAATTATTCATAACCAAAAATACTTGGTGTGGATTTTAGTTCAAGGACATGCAATGGGAACTTCAAGCTGAGTTCCTTGAAGAAATGTGAACACTTTCTTTGATAAAATCTAGGACCTCTTATCTCAGGATGGAAAGTGGACCATGTCGAACAGAATCTTTGTTGTTTTGGAAGAAGGAAAAAAATGCCGCACGGTTTATATGTATCCTCCAAAATTTCAGCTTCATTAGATACAGCAGAGCATTCCCTTAGGCCATATTTCAGTTGTAGTACAACTCATTAAACTACTCCGATGCAGCATTTCTTCCAAGGTGGTCTTAGACCTCATTTATGTGCTTTCTGGGTAGAAATATATAACATGGGAAGCAGCTCTCAGAAAATACTGCCATCTTGTTGACCTGTTAGCACCACTACCCTGATTCTCTCTCCCTCCCCCTTCTCTCTAAGCCTGATGGCCTAAGAAATGATCCATATGTCTGGAGAAGTGTTAGATGGCCCAAGCAAAGAAAACCCTGTGAAGCAATTCTGTATGCTTAGGCTGAGCCAAGAGCAGCTATATTGTAACTATATATTGTACGGATAGTACATAAATAACTCTGTGATGGAGACAGACTCCAGAGGGGTCCTGCATTCTTTTTTGAGTGAATCTCCCACAATTACAGGGCATACTAATTTAGAGGACACACATTCGGTACAATGATGGAGATGTAAAACAGATCCCATTTGAAACCAGCTGGTAGCCAGACAAAGCATAATTGCAACGTTCAAAAGTTCTTGAGGTTTCAGTATGGGATACAGGGGACATCAAATGAAGCAGCGTATTAAACAGAACTTGAAGAGTCAATAATGAAGCATGATTTTGAGCGGGCTGCTAAAGCAAAATGCACACATGCTAACAACTGAATGTTCAAAGCCCACTTAAGTCCTGGAAAGTCATCTACAGTGTTTGGGACATAGTTCTCTGGCCAGGTAATGGGTTACAGGATGTGCATCTGCACTCTGTGCATGCAGAAGAAACTCATTCCTGCAGAATTTTGCATATGCAATATCTGCACTCACATATATAGATGCTTCTAGCATGTGGAGTAACTGTCTTTGGTTGGTTTTTTATGGTTCTGTAGAGTTTTTTTTATCATCTGATAATAGCTGCTGCTTCTCTGTTTTTATATTTAATGGGTTGGGTTGTTTTTATTGTTAGACTAAAATATCACCTTGGAAGTTTTGTGAGGAACGGTGACTAACACATTTTCTAAATACCTAAATGAAAGGAGAACAAAACCTGGCATTCTATATCGCTATGCGAGACAACTCAAACAGAACAACTAACAAGCATTCGTCCTGCTCTTGTCACAATTTGCAGAGCAATTCTTGTAACAAGCTCTGGTGTGAATGAGAAGCAATAGGACAATCTACATATCATATACAGCAAGTCCTCACTTAAAGTTTTTGATAGGTTCTTCTTGGAAACTGCGACTTTAAGCAAAACAACTAATAATGCAACCAATTTTACCATTGGCTAATGGATAAACGTTTCTATGGCATTTTCACATCAACTTTAAAACATAACGACTTAAAACAAAACAACTTTAAGTGAGGACTTACTGTACAGGCAGTAAGTCCTCACTTACATATGTATATGTCACTGTATAGACTGACGTGTAGAGCACGTCACTGTAGCCCAACAGTTATTTTCGTAAAAAGGTAGTTGCTAGCTACATGTTATGGCAAATATAAGTAAAAGCGTGCTGAAGTTGTCGTGTGTTTCTTCAATAAAGCTATTCCAAAAGGGGACAGCTTGGAGAAAGAGCAGCACTGGTGCTTAACCCTTTCTCCACCCATTCTTTCTCCACTCTCAATCATCCCAGTGGCTGTTTGTCTTTATCAAGATTGAGGAAGGGTGCCTGGCTGTGCTCCTCTTTCTGTATGACTGTCTGATTCCCCATTAGAGCAAACAGACAGTGTGTTATGCCTCAAGTTGTGGTCTGAAGGCACAGGATACAACTGCCTTGCTGAAGATAACCAGGTCTGGTCTGGTCAGTGCCTGGAGGGGTGACTGCCTGGGAACCCCATGTTAGCTGCAATAAGTTCTATGATGGAAGTTCTATGATGGTACGAAATAAATGTAATAAGTTCATAGTTCAGTATATCTCTCCAAGAACATTTTCCTGAGGCTGTTTTATTAAGAATCAGCTGTACATACTAGAGTGCAGGGATGTGGATCAAGTCTCTCACACCAAGTCTTGAGTCAAGTCTCAAGTTTCTGGGTCCACCAAGTCTTTGCCCCCAAGTCCCGAGTCTTTGGTTGCGAGTTGCAAGTCCCTATCTATTTAATGGGGAAAATGGGTTTAAACCTGAATAAAATTCGACTTGTCATAAAAGGCTCCAAGTCTCGAGTTGAGTCTTTCAAGTCTTTTACAATCTCCGAGTCAAGTCTGAGTCAAGTCATTGACGCGACTCAAGTCCGAGTCAATAGACTCAAGTCTATATCACTGCTAGGGTGTATTGTTTTCATGCAAAATGTTGCTGCAACTAGCTATTTCAGGTTCAAATGAAAGCCGGGTCTCACCAGAATGAGCTCTGGGAGAGACAAGTACTTGATGTGCTGCTTTCCATAGGAGTGATGGCCCATAAAGCTGATCCTGTTCCTGTTGGAGAATGTCCCAGATGAGCCCACGTGATTGACTGCCCGCGCAATCCTAACCAACTTTCCAGCGCCGGTGCAGCCGCAATGCAGCCCCAAGGTAAGGGAACAAATGTTCCCTCACCTTGAAGAAGCCTCCATGACTGCCCCTGCACTGCAAAATGCAGCGTGCACCCGGTTGGCACAGCTACACCGGTGCTGGAAAGTTGGTTAGGATTGCGCTGTGCATGATGTATCCTGCTGGCTATACTAAACCAGAAAGCCAAAGGCAATCCTACATGCAGTGATTTATAAGTGTTGTGATTTGTAAGGCAAGCTAAGAAGACTCAACATTATTGCCAAGTTTCAAGAACAGCAGCTCCACAGCAGTGTTTGGTGGTAGGGCGACAGTTTCTTCACAGTTTTTTCCACCGCTTTTGCAGGTGGCGGCAGCACCGTCAAGGCAAGTGCTAGGCTTCTTCTGGGCTATGTTGTGACATAGTGTCCTTCTGGGGGGACGTTTGGGGGGAAAATGGCAGCTAGATGGGCTGGATGCCAGGAAGAGCTCCAGCGCTTTCAGTGCTGCTGTCCCCCCCCCCCCCACTGCCTCTGCTGCCCACAGAGGCATAGCATAAAACAGTTTTCTTAAAAAAAACATGGAAAAAGGACACATGCTGCTGCCACTCATCCGTACTGTGCAGTATTCATGAAACTCAAAGAAGTTCACACCCCACCCCTGAAACTGCTGAACCTGCTCCCTCATTCTCACCACCCAAGAATGGCGCCCATTCAGACCAGCACCAGCCATGTCACTCCAAGAGGGCTTCAGGGAAAAAAAAAACTGGTGACTGCCAGTGAGTGGAGACATTTCTCTGGTGTCTTTGAAAAATTGCCAAAAATGATCCCCTATTTTCGCCACATGCAAATTTGGTGGAAAAACTGGGAGGGGGATTTATTTATTTATTTTATTTATTTTCCACATTTTTATACCGCCCTTCCTCCAAGGAGCTCAGAGTGGTATACATATTTCCTCCCCTCCTTTTTGTCCTCACAACAACCCTGTGAGGTAGGTGGGGCTGAGAGATAGTGACTGGCCCAAGGTCACCCAGGAAGCTTCGTGGCTGAGCGGGGATTTGAACCTGGATCTTCAGACCCACTCTCTTCCTAGCACCTGCATGTGCCCCAGCAGACTTGTTCAGGGAATTGTTACGCTAGAGCAGGGGTTCTCAACGTACTCGGTGTGACGTATACTATCTACACCACACCAAGTACCACCATGTACCGAGTACCACAATGACGTCATCACCACTTACTTTCGGGTTTTGGGACTGGTTATTGGTGCTGGAGGCTACAGGACTCCACACAGGAGGCTGGTAAGAGGCTCCAGGTGGGCTGGTGGGCTGTTTTCTTCACTCCCGGGAATCTCGGCCCAAGGCAGGAGCCTCTTGGGAGCGGAAACACGGCATCGAAAGCGCCACATTTTCACGGGGTTTCAGGTCTCCCGGCAGGGTTCAGGGGGGCGTACCACCAGTTGAGAACCCCTGCGCTAGAGTGTTCAAAACTCTTCATGTATATCACATAAAATACATAGGCAAGCTTTGTGTACTTTTTTTTAACCTAATCATAAATAATAGATAGAAAAGTATTCCATAAATACATTTTCATAATATTAATAGTAGTACTCATTGGAAGACCATTTCACGATCTGTTAACACTCTGATGTTTTTAATGCGCTGTCACTAAAGCAAACCACAGATGAGTCCCTTAGATATCTGGGGCTCAGGGCAAGTAAGCATTTGTCCCCTTGTTGATCTCCCAATGGTTACTGTTGCAAGCCAGTACAATTCATGAGAGCTGAATATATGAGGAGAAGTAGGACTAGAGTTTCTCTTGGAAATTCTGACTCTCAGGAACCTCCTAGGAAATGCTCAGCAGGAAACATAATCTCACCTTGGGGGCAAAAGGGAAGGAACTGAGAGAGAACAAGCTGCAAAAGGCCCCAAGCACTGATGCTGGAAGATCACAGCAACCATGAACACAGAAGAGGGCGAAGAGGAGAATGCCCAGGAGAAAGGGAGGCAAGGAACAAGGGTGTTAATGAAGAAAGCAGCAGCAAAGCAAATATGAAATGAAACATTAGAGTCGGGGGGAGGGAGGGAGGGGGGTTACTTAGCCCTCTGCTTGGCAGGACAGAAAGTATTTCAGCAGAGTCTTGAGTTGCAGCTGCAGGAGCAGGTGCAGAGCAGACAAGAGCCTGCACTGAAGCCGAAGGCAGGAAGGAAATTGAATTTTCCCAAGTTCCAAACAGCACACGAGAGAGAGAGAGAGAGAGAGAGAGAGAGAGAGAGAGAGAGAGAGAGAGAGAGAGAGAGAGAGATTGGCGGTGGAAAAAAGGGAGAGGTAGTAGTGTCGTTCCCTCCTTCAAGTACTTGATGGGCAGATGAAAGATGGATCGCCTTCTGGGCCCATGGGATGTCAGCTGTCAAAGGGGAAAGGAATAAACTAAACAAAATGCTCCCCCCAATGCTCGTGGATCACAGTGTCCCAGGGGGTGGGGAAGTAGAAGGTTTCTCACTGATTTCTTGAGCTACTACTAATGCATTTTCCTCTCTCTCTCTCTCTCTCTCTCTCTCTCTCTCTCTCTCTCTCTCTCTCTCTCTCAGACACCTGGAGCAGAGCCAAGCTGCTAGAAATGGAACAGCAGAAGAAAATTGGCTCTCTGAAAATGTCAGTAGCATAGGATGGCGGGGGATGTTTCCCCCCATGTATTCTGGAAAGAAGGGAATGGATATTTATGGCAAAGCTGTTTAAAGTCACTTTAAATCTTCCTGCTTTGAAGGTCTAGGTCTGCAGCAAGATTTTTCCAAAATTCAATTTGACCTCAAATACTGTTTTGCAGTGTTTTATTTCGACGCAAAATTCAATCAAAGCATATCCTGGAGGACCCACTAGAGCGGACCCCAGTAGAAGAGCATGTGTGGGTATTGCTTTCATGCTACATTCTGGTGATAAAATTACCGGTAAAAGACTGATCCTGATTTTCAGGGTCAGTTTATAGTGTATAAGGCACACACTGAGCTGTCAGCATTCATTTTATTATTTATCTAAGGTTTTCTATCCTGCCTTTTCACCTCCTAAGAGCTGCAAAGCAGCTTACAGCAATTAAAATGTACCTGTGCACAATTATAAAGCCATAAAGCTATAATATAAAATAATCCCAGGCCCCCAAACAATTAAATTACTTAACTGAGAGGTCAGTATAAATTAGGGGAACATGAAAATAATATAGCACAAAAGGACACTAATTAAGCAATAATACGTTTTATCCAAATGGCAAAAGTAAGCCAATGAGGGGACCAACAGAACCTCCAGACAGAGGGAATTCCACAGCCTGGGTGTTGTGACCAAAAAGGCCCTGCTATGAATCCGTCCATTCCCCCCAGCCAAATATCAGAAGGGATTGGGAACATGGAGCAGGGTCTCAGATGTTAACAGCACAATCCTATGCATGTTTACTCAGAAGTGACAGTGCAATCCGACTTAACTTTTGTGCCGGTTTAACCAGCGGTGCAGCGAGAACAGGAGGCCCCAGAATGGAAAAGGGATTCAAATCCCCTCCAAAAGAGGAATTCAAAGTCTCACTGTGTTCAGTGGAGCTGCCTTACTCCCAGGAAAGTGTGTATAGGATTGCAGGATCATCCAAACTAGTGTAAGGGAAATTTGGGAAGACTTTAATGGTAACTCTGGGGGAAATAAGGTGGGAAAGACCTCTACAACGTGGGGTCAAACTGGTACATGTTTGAGGCAATTGTATGTTTATTAAACACACCCACCTATAAAGTGAGGTGGGAGTCAACATTTTATGCCTAAGGGGTGCAAGGAGTAGGGGAGAGAAGCTGACCTTCTCCCCATCTTACCTCACCATGCTGCACTACTGTACTTCAAGCAGTTTCTCCCCAGCCCATCTCCAATATCAGAAGTCCGTTGGGAAGGGAGAAAACTGCTTAAAGCAGCCAACTATGGTGAAGAAACGCAGGGAAGGAGCAGGTTTGCTCCCCTCCCTCACGTGCGCCTCTTATAAAAAAAAGGAAAACTTACAAGCCCGCATTCTAGATAAATAGGGTAAATACAGTATCTGTTTGACAGAAACACCGTTGCCTCAAACAGCTAGTGTGGCTCTCACTGTGCCAGCATGGAAATACTTGAGAATGGAGTGTAGGAATCACTGCACCAGCACAACATCACAAAACGTGATGCAGTGATATTGCCAAGCAAATGTTTAGGCGGCTCCAACTGCCTTCTGTGAGTACTGACAGTGGGGTGGAAAGACGGGGCATGATTTTAAAGAAAGAAAGAAAGAAAGAAAGAAAGAAAGAAAGAAAGAAAGAAAGAAAGAAAGAAAGAAAGAAAGAAAGAAAGAAAGAAAGAAAGAAAGAAAGAAAGAAAGAAAGAAAGTCATTCTTGTACAGGTATCCCCCGCTTAAAGACAAACTGCCTAATGACTGCACAGATATACGATGGCGGTCATACCCACCCACCCACCCCCCTGGAAATCCTACACACCTTTTAAAGTTGCCGCATCACGCTGGGCCAGCCATCACCCCCCCTCCATAGGCCTCTGCGGGCCTCAGAATAATTCTCTGAAGCAACAGGAAGTGGAGGCCACGAACCCAGAAGTAAAACGGAAGTTGCATCTTGTTGTTTTGGAGAACTTGGGAGAAGCATTCTGAGGCCCGTGGGGGCCCTATAGAGGGGGTTGCCAGCCCAGCACAACGCATGAGGTTTAAAAGGTACGTGGGGTTTACAGGGGATGGAGGATGATAACCTGTACTTTAATGTTTCATATCTGATAACTTTCAGTGTCGTCTCACATAACGATGGCATCACTTTACGACGGGCTTTGGGGAACGCATCCCCATCATTAAGCAGGGGATACCTGTATTTACTAGCAGTCCAATCCTATCCTTGAGATATACCAGTGTATCTCTACGTATGCCGTCGCAACAGCCCCGCTAGTGCAAAAGCTCACCTGCAGATGGATGCACCACGGGCACCGGCGCAATGCTGGAAAAACAGTGCACTGATGTAGCTCTGGTATTACTCTGCACAACTCTGCCAGTGGAGAGGCCAAAACAGGGAGATTGGCATGTGCTGTGGGAGGGGCAGAGGAGGGACACCATATCCTAACCCCCTTGAGACAACAGACATGCTCCCAATGCCAGAAAAGCACTATGCCATTGACAGAGCTGGCACAGGTAGGACTAACTCCATAAGGAACAATGGGGAAACGGAAAAAATAGCAGAAAACAGCAAGAACAGCACTTCCCTCCACCACCTCGCCCTACCTATTTTCCTACATAGGATACACAGAAGTGTAGGATACAGCCTACATGTTCTCATAAGAAAAATCCTACATGTCTATTTTCAGTCCCACATCCAATGTCATAGCAACCTAGAAAGAGAAAGTGGTCTAGCTACAAAACCCTTGGGAAGAGGGGGGGAGACATTTTTAAAACCATAAAGTGATACATTTGCAATGTATGAAAATCAAAGTTTTAAAAGAAAAGATATGCCCCAATATACTTTGGTCTAAACATTTCCATAAATAAAATGTTTTAAAGTGTCCCACGGGACAAACAGTTAAGACATTTGTCCCTGCTTCAAAGTTCATTCAGGGGCAAATTGATTGGGGGGGGGGGTTTCCCCAGGACAATTGACTCCCATTAGAACCAGGGAGGAAAGACCCTGGGGTTACCATGCAATAATCAATCAAGCATCAAAAATCAGTTGATTTATTTTGGTATGTAAACCGCTTTGTGTACTATCGGTACTTTTTGTTGAAAAGTGGAACAACCACCACCAAGCACAATTCATCATGCTCAATGGAGGTCAGGGAAGCACACCTCTGTTTTTGTCCCTCTACTTCAAGTTTTGGTTTTGGGGACCGCAACAAGAATGAGGACATTTTCAACAGGGCACATGGGCAAAGAAGAAAAGTGAAGGAAACAATGTTCATTCTATATTTATAAATTTTGCATAAACAATTTTTGGACAAACAAGTCTCAGAACTCCCCAGGGCACAGAACATCTAAATATTTGTGGTGTGCTGGCATGCGCGAGGGATTGCCCTTCTGAAGGCAGCATGCTTCCTGGTCCATGGAGTGCCATGGCGAGGAAGACATCACAGCTCAATTTGCGTGCTTTTTGTTGACCCTTCCCATGTGCAAGACTGTTTCAGGGGCTTCCATCATGGGGGGTTGCCTGCCAAATGCTGTGATCCACATTGTGCTGGCAAATTATGAAGTGCTCTGTACTTATTTGGGATACCTTGGATACATTCAGTCTGCTGCCGTGATTATGATAGCTTGTGGTGCTGCAGAACAGAAGACCGCAGCTGCATTGGCTGCAATGTCCATCCTTGACTCCTGCAATCTCGTCATGCGGCGCCATGGATGCTGATCAGATGAAGGTAGTGTTGGTGATGACGGCCATGGTAGCAGAACACCAAAATGCTGATTATGTAGGCCACCTGGTAAGCTCCTGTCCAAGATCCCTTTGGGTAGTGCCTGCATCACCAATGAGCTTGAGGGCTGGGATGGTAAGGCTACTGCATGGTAAGGCTACTGCACCATTCAGTCCATCTTCATGGGAATCATGGATGAGGTAAGACCACTGCTTACGCAGAAGTTGACCCCAACGTGAGAGCCTGATCACCCCTGACAAACAAGGAGCCATAACCATTTTCAGACTGGTCTCAGATTCAAACTTCAGGACACTGTCTGCACTGTATACAGTCAACATTTCAATATCTTTAAAAAGTGTTTAGCTTTTGCCTTAGCTTTGAGCTTTAGCTTTTAGCTGCCAACGTATTTACACAGTCTGTTCCCGAAGAACCAATGGCTGATTTCAACATCTGCTGCTGTCTTTGTGGAGTTTTCTGAGGCAATTGCAGAGAGCATGATGGGTTCGATCATAAAGCTTAGCAATGCTCAATCTGTCATCGAGGAGTTCCATGCAAAAGGCTTTGTAAAGTGTGTTGGTACCCTGGGGCATTCTTTGATAGGTAGCCTTGGGCCCCGGGCGGCCCCCGGGCGCTAGATTCCGGGGGGTGCCTCTTCAGCCTCCGGGCTGCCGCCAGCAGCGGCGGCCCAGTGCTCACCTCGGTGCGACTCCTTTTCAAACTGGCTGTTCTGTACATAAGCAGAACGCCTAAGAGGCCAAGAGAGGGCAATCACCGGCGGCGGCCCGGAGGCTGAAGAAGGTAAGGAGAGCGGTGGGGGTGGGCGCGCGGGGGCCGGGTGGGAGCGTCCTTCTGGGGGGCACTCGGCCAACCCCTGCCCCGGGCACCGGCAGGGCTAGCAACGCCACTGAAGCCACATTCCCATCCTATGTCTGAGCAACCAGACCTGACCCACAAGAGGTACTGCTGTATCATCCTTCAGGCAGTTGTGGACCCTAGGGCAATGTTAATAGACATTTTTGCAGGGGCACCCAGCAGATGCCATAATGCCAGGATTATGTGGGTGTCCCCTCTGTTTAAGAAGATGGAGGAGGGATCTTGGGTGCCCAACATGGCAGAGGAGATCAATGGAGTTCATCCCCCATTCTGGAATGGGATCACTTCATCTACATCCTCAGCCGGTACAGGTTGACAGTGGAGAGAGCCTTGGACAGTGGAGGTTTCTGCTTGAGAGAGTGGGCTGCGATGAGCAGCAGATTCCAGTCATGGTGACAACCTGCTGCATTCTGTACATCTGCCTCTCTCAAGCTACGTTTCTCCTGGACCTGGAGCAATCCCCTGCAGAGAGGGGTGATGATGCTTCACCACCACCCCATTCAACAGCCCATTGGAGAGACAGAACACCTGAGGCGGCTGCAAACAGGATCAGATACACTCTCTGAAGCCACTTCAGCAGTGAGAGTCTGCAGTAATTTGGAGTTCAAATAAAGCGATGGGTTTTGTGAAACAAACAAGAGTTTATTTTGTTATCAGTTTACTGTCATGTTACTTAATAAACATTCCTGAATTAATCTAAAACAGTTCAGTTTGTGGAAACTGCATTCCAATGTAACAACAGCTAATTGCAAGTGCACAAAAAGAATGAATACCAGCAAATGTTAGATTTGTGGCAACAAGGGTTGCACACGGCCCCTCAATGATGCAACCTCTTTGTACTTCTTCCCCTCTCAGACTGTTGCTCCATGAGCCATGTTGCCATCGTCCTCTTTTTTCTCCAACACATGTGCAGTCTTTGCTAACTCCATTTTGGCTTTTATGGATTAGGAATGATTGAAGACCAGGAAACAGAGAGTGGGTGTAAATGGGCAATTTTCACAATGGAGAGAGGTGAAAAGCGGTGTGCCCCAAGGTCTTGGTCTTGGGACCAGTGCTTTTCAACTTGGCTTTTCTAACTTTTCAACTCCTACAAGACCTGGAAAGCGGCTTACAGCAATTAAAATGTGCATGAGCACAATTATTAAGCCATAAAATCGTAATATAAAATAATCCCAACCCCCAAATCAATTAAATAAGCAATTATGGATTAGGAATTGGTTGAAGAACAGGAAACAGAGAGTCTGTGTCAATAGGGCGGCTTGGGACCCATTGGGGAAGCTGGGCTCTACTAGGAGTAAGGGGACAAATGTCCCCTTACCCTGAGGAATCCTCCAGCTGTGCCAGTGCTAGGTCCTATCTAGCTAGGATGTGGCGTGGGCTCTATGCCCACACCGCAGCCTAGCTAGACCAGATTGGGTTGCCCCGTTTCATAAAATATATAGTTGGCTCAAGCAAGTGAAGGGAAGTGTAAGGAAAGTTGAATCCCTTCCAACCTTAGGCTACCAATGAATCTACCTGCGAGAAAGTTCCTTCCCAACATGCACCAAAAGGGAGAGACATTTGTACTTGCAGCATGAAAACAAAGATCATCTATTGGGCCAGTCTCCCTGTGAGGTGCCAGCACTGCTGGCAGGGCTGTGTGGTCTGTGCAGGTATGGCCAGGCCAACTGAGTGACTTTGGGATACCTAGAGATGATGTCAGCTCTGGGCACCTCAGAACTGGTCACAGGTGAAGCTGCTGGCCGGAGAAGCTAATTGGGAGGGGCGGAGCTACAGAAGGAGACATTAAAGGCAGCTGGGGGAAGGGCTGGGGTAGGTGGAGACAAAAGAGGGGACGTCAAGCAGAACAGGGGAAGCAAGCAGTGCAAGGAGGAACAAGGGGAAAGAAAGAGCGCTGGAGTGAGGTAGGATGCGGAAGGAACGAGAAGGAGGGAGAGAAGAGGTACCTCAAAGGGATGTTTCATCAGGCAATCTCCACCCCCAAGCCAGGAGGGGCTCCATGTAAGAGGATTATAACAATGGCCTCAGTGAGGGCAACTGAGCTCTAGGGAAGGGCAGCCCAATCCTGCATAAGGATATGTGGCTATCCCCTAGGGCCGGCCGCAGTATCCTGCACTCTTCCCGGGCTGCATTGGCGTGGCCCAGGAACACCTCGGGAGAAGGGGATGTTCGTTCCCTTCCCAGGGTGTAGGGCTGCCTGGCTCCAATGGGCCTCTTCAGATGCACGCTCTGCCGGCGCTTAGTTGTGGTGGATTGAGCCTTAAGAGATTTAAGGCCTGGAACATTTGTATGTCCAGTGCCTGTAATAAAACCCTTACCTTGCAACTGAGAACTGTGTGGTTTTGTGCTTTGGGGGAACAGTGGATCCCAATTTACTGTTCCCTAGCCCCTTTGGTGTGGAACTACCCTCTCTGCAAGAAGGGGGGAGGCAGGGCCCTGACACTCCCCAGGAGAAAATGTTCCATTAGAAATGGCGGTCTTCTTCAGCTGCATAATGGGACACTTACTTATGGGAAACTTGTGCTGTATCTAGGCTTGAAAGATGACATACAAACAGAGATCAGCATTATTTTCATCTATGCTGTATCTTAGAGACTTCTAGTATAGTGTGTAATTTATTCTTAAATCAGATCTTAAGCTTGGCCACCCCAGTTATTTGGCTTTCATCCCACACCCAGCTCAGATTCTCTTGGATTTTTTTACAGAATTATCCACATTGGGCAGGTGCTATTCCCCAAAACTGCATGCTAGATTCTGCCCTTGAGCTGCCATTTGCTAAGGCAGGAGGTACAGCTCTTCTAAGAGTGCTCAACATTCCTATCCTGAGGCACCTCAACAGCTGGGCTCCTTCACTCTACTTTTGCCAAGCTAAGAAGTCTCCATGCTACATTTGCCACATTAAGTAGGTCCCCTCCATTCAAAATACTTTCTGGGCTTTACAAATTCACAGCTGGCTCCTGTCTTTGGCTGTCTGTCTCAGCTGGCAGAGGTCTTCCCAACAAAGAGCTGGGAGACATCTGGATCTTTCTACTGCCAGTATAAGAATTCAGCAAACGTCTCTGTGTGCTAAGAAAGAATCAGTTGCTCATTCCCAGTCGTTTACATAGCATTTATTCTACACCAGGTATTGACCTAATTGATCCTTGCAACAGTCCTGAAAGAAAATTCGCTACTGTCAGAGATACAAAGATGAGGCTGAGAGACACCACCTTGCCTCAAGTCACCAAAATCAATATCCAACACTACAGTCACCAGAAGACACTAATGGTGGTCCTAACTCCTTCCTCATAGAATATCAACATACAAAGCATTGCCTGAGCTGTCTTCCAAATGGCCGGAATTCATGTCCCAGGAAACAATATGTAACATAACATTCTACCTTGTATCAAGGGGGCACCATCATGCATTGAACTTAGTAGTGTCTACTCTGACTGATGAAAGCTCTCCAGTCACAATCTCAGGCACAATTCTGTCGAGTCTATCCCAGACCAAATATCTAAGATATTTTAAGTAGAAATCGCTTCCACTGTTTGGAGTTCCCTCTGTGAACGGAAACTCCCTGTGAATGGAAGAAGGGTTCTGTGAGCATGAGCAGAACACCCATTCATGGAGGGAGCTCCTACCAGAGAAAGTTCTAGTGAGCAATCAACTCCACCAATGGAACCTGTGGTGTATGTATGTCATGCGGAGGATCAGCCTAAGCTCGCCCCCACCTGAGGTGGTTTTGTGAGTTGCCACTGCCTCCTCTTTGCATACACATGCACCCTCTCCCCTTCCTTAGGGCAGCAGCTTCCTCTTCCTCCTACTGCCATCCTAAAAAGTCAGAGAGGGGAGCAGTGGTAGAGAAAGGAAGAAGGTGGGTGGAGGAGACACAGGTCGCCACTACAGGTGTCCCCCAGTTAACAATGGGGATAGGTTCTTAAAACTCCATTGTAAAGTGAATCTGTCATTACGTGAGTCTTCATCACCTTCTAGTGGTGGATTTTGGTATAGCCCGTATAGCCTATGTAATACTGTGCAGTCGCAATAGGGAATGAATGGCAAGTACTCCAGATGAGTCTTTTAAAATCCCCAGTCCATTAGCTGTTTGGCATTAGATTAGTGCTTTGATGTTTAGCACCTAACAGCTGATGAGCTGGGGATTAAAAAGGATTTTAAAAGGACTGTGAGTGCTTCCTGCCTCCATTTTGTAATCAGCACCAGGCTCAGGCGGCAAGCGGCAGTGACTTTTTATAAGGTACTTTACTGGGGGACCGCCGTTGTATATGCAGATCGTTATTAAGTGAACCCGTTGTCAGCTGGGTGACACCTGTACTTGCTTCCACACACCTCTTCTGCCACTCCCCCTCTTCAAATGGCAGTGGGAGAATGGGGAAAGAGGAGGAGGAGAAGGCTGTTCCCTGCCACTGTGGCTGGATTGGGCAAGGGGCCAGGCAGCTGGCAGATGAGGTGGAAGCCCACAGAAGCAGAAGGCACACATGACAGGCACATGCAGCAGGTTGGTGTGTGGGGTGTGTGAAGCAACCCATCACTTGCCTCTAGCTCACCCACCAATCCATGACTTGCCTCTAGCTCTGCACCTGACATGGCCTCCATTACCAGGCCTTCTCAGAGGCTGCTCATACAGATATGGAGCAACAGCAGCTGGTTTGTTTGTTTGTTTGTTTGCACTTTTGATTAGTTTATTTGTAGCTGCATTGTTTGTTTTTTCCATCTGTTCTTGCTGGAGAGCATAGGATACCCATGTGCTTACACAGGTATAATAATCTCTTTCTTATTGGTGCTTAACTGTCTGATATATGTTTATTTTGGTTGGCACAACATTATATAACTTATGTGGAAACTAAGAGTAGAGTAGAAACTGTGTAGAGATCCTGAACACATATTTCAATATTTGGTAAGGTTATGACCTAAAATGTACAAATCCATGCAATTGCACTCTGGCTTATGGGGAAATTTGTTGGGGGAAAATAAAGCACACCTGTATATGAGGTTTAAATACCCCTGGTTTCAGAAAATGTATATTCTGAAACTAATATTTCACGAATTCTTAGATACAGTATGCCACCAAGCCCATGCTAAGCTTAAAACAAGAGCACCTAATATATCCACATAAGTTATATATATTCTTATTGGAGGGTTTGCAGATATGCTTCAAACCAGGTGTGGATGCAGCTTGACATTAAACCATTAATATCACATTGCACTCTTAACATTTTGGGAGGAGACGTGTTTAGTGTGCCCCTGCAACCATGGGAGCTTCTCTGCAAGTCTCGTCCTTATTAAGAGCGCAAAGCATCCAACAGGCTGGAAACCATTCACTGCTCTGCAGGGGTTTTACAGATTTCTCTCCACTCTGTTCAACCTTTGGCCTCCCAAAGCCAGGCCATGCTGATTAATGAGCTGTCATCCCAGGTAAATGAGGTTCTCAGGGGGACGGAGGTTGTCCTAACTGCTGCTTCACGATGAGAATAGCTTCAGGTTGCTCTGCACCATTAAGCACAAAACTCACGGGGGTCTTAATTTATCACGTGGGAGCCAAGGATAATTACTTTTCAGGCATCGATGTGGCTGATACACTCTAAGAGCACCCACAGCGGATGTAAAGATGGGGGGGGGAAGCGAAGCTCAGGTTGCATTGACATTCCATTGAAATTGGGATATATAACTATATATTCAGAGGTGGGAAAGGAGAGTCAAGTGAGGGTGGGGAGGGGAGTTGAAGGGTGGGGAGTGCCTGCTGCAGGGTGACTGACATGTTAATCTCATAGTCCAGACTCTGTTTTCCCCAGGTGTGTGACCCAACAGCTGAATCTATTGAGTTTGCTGTCAGTAAATCCGGCAGTGGTTGTAATGAATATACTTGCTACGGGTAGCCGGCACTGGACTCCAGGAGATGTTTCATCTCGCAATAGAACATATGGATCGAGTAGTATCACTGACTGTAAAGAGACTTGCATAAGGACAGATCACTCTCCTGCTGCCCCTTCTATGATTTGAGCAGTCTGGGCTTACTAGACAATCTGGACTTATTGTGCAAAAATAAGTAAGGTATTTGGCTGAGCAGAAGTCCA
Organism: Plestiodon gilberti rubricaudatus; assembly: GCA_026170595.1. Lineage (NCBI taxonomy): Eukaryota > Metazoa > Chordata > Lepidosauria > Squamata > Scincidae > Plestiodon > Plestiodon gilberti. Next base: position 207,523,842 of record JANXHW010000001.1, read on the forward strand.
CAGCCAAACAGGTTTGTCACAAAATGGAGGCTTTAAGGAGGCCTGCGGTGTTGCCCCAAAGTCTGCCATGTCTGCCTTCTTTGCTCACTTCAAAGCATCTTTGAATCAGCTGCTGTGGTGGCATAGTTGTTTTTTTCAAAAGGTATTTTCCCTCCAAGCCAGAGAAGAATTCAGCTCCTCTAGGCTCATTTCCATTCTATTCTGCTCTTTCCTCTGACGCAGTCCTACCAACCTTAATAGGGCCAATGCTGAACAAATGAAATCAAGAGCTGTGGTCACACTTCAGCAAGTTGAACACTGTACACATACTGTATTTCTTCAATTCTAAGACGCATGTTTTTTCCCAATTAAGCATTTCAAAAAATGGGGTGTGTCTTAGAATCGAAGGTCTCCCAAAAGCACCCCAAAATGCTATCTTCTTACTTATTGGGGCTTGGGGGAGCTTCAGGGAGACCTGCGCAACCCTCTGCAGGCCTCCCCGATCTTCAGTTCGGCAAAAACTGGTGATTTTCAGCCATTTCCGGTTTTCGCGAAAACCAGAAATGCCCAAAAATCGCTGGTTTTTGCTGAACTGAAGATCAGGGAGGCCTGCAAAGGGTTGCGCAAGCTCTCCCAAGCCCAGGTAACGAAGGAAATGGCACTTTCTGGCAGGGCCAGAAATGCTATGCAAAGGCAGTGCACTTAGTCATCCTCAGCTGCAGGAGACATGCTGGGGAGAGTTGGTGCTGAGCGGGTAGATTCAATGAAGGGAGGTGAGTCTTACAATCAATGGAATTTTTTTTCCCCTGCTGGTGGTACTGAAAGTAAAGGTGCGCCTTAGAATCGATGGCGCCTTAGACTCGAAGAAATACGGTAATATTGTTTGCTGCCCAGTACATCTTCCTCATCCGTCTACCTTGCTTTGATACAGGAAAATTTGAGAAGCAGCTTGTGGGTTGGACTGGGGCATCTGCTGAGGAAGGGGTGGGTGGATGGAAAAGCCTAGATCTCATGCAATGTGCACTCATGAATTCTATATCCATGTTTTCAAGGTTTAATTAGCCATTTGCCCAATATAGCTGGTAAAAATCAACAAGAGAAGGAACGGTTTGGCAGACGATTCTACCCATAAACAGCAGAGGCACTTGAGGCCTGGCTTCTTCCTGTTGTGATATCAGAAGCCCCCAGCAACCCATTTTCCAGAAAAACAAAAAATATACAATACACCCTTTATATAAATAAAAGTATTGTTACATAAAGGGGAAGGTTTACTGAAATATGTTCCAATGTAGTCATGGGAGAGAATCCGAAGAACACCCATCACAATGTTGTTCACGATTTCACTGGCAAAGCATTTAGAAAAGTTTGTGGTTTTTTCCATATTACCAGTTAACAAATCTGTTCTTCATAAATGGTTTAATCCTAGAGGAAACCGATTACATTTTTATGGGATTGAAACAAATTTCTCTCTGCCAATACTTAATGCTTAATATTTACAATAAAAACCAAGGATTAAATATCAGAATGATTGCATCCACATTTTGTGGTATAGAAGCAGGGCAATGCAATATGTCTCTGAAGCAACGGAGCTTGCATATAAAATGCTTGCAATGTGGGTTTGCTGGGGGATTTCCCCACAGAGGACAGAGTGGTGCAAAATCTAATGCTTAACATAAGAACATAAGAAGAGCCCTGCTGGATCAGGCCAAAGGCCCATCTAGTCCAGCTTCCTATATCACACAGTGGCCCCACCAGATGCCTCAGGGAGCAAACAAGACAACAAGATACCTGTATCCTGTTGCCACTCCCTTGCACCTGGCACAGACAAAACCTACTCCTACAACCAGGAGGTTGCTTACTAAGGAGGTTGCTTACTAAGATCTACTTACTAAAAAACATCATACTTATTGGGCAGCCCAATCCTACCCAGTGCAGGAGCTGCGGGGCCAGGCAGCCCACACTGAACCAGCACCAGGAAGGAGCAGGCCAGAGGTCTCCTCAGGGTAAGGGGACATTTGTCCCCTTACCCCAGGTAAAGGCCCAACCACTGCAAGGGGGCTGCTTGGATCTGTGCAAGCTTAAAAGCTGGTGCCGAACCGAGAAGCACCATGCAGGCAGAAAAGGCCTGGGAGGGGGCATAGGATTTGGCATGCGCCAGTGCCACTTATTCCACCCGCTCCCGGGCCTGTTCCACCCACATCTTCACCCTCCCCAGCCCCATTATACCCCCTGCCCTCCTCCAGGACCTGCACCACTCAGAGCAGATCTTACCTGCTCTGGTGAGTGGTCGTCCAGATACCGCGCCAGCGGCCTTCCCACCGGCTCTCCCTCCTTTCCGGGTGTCGCAATGTGCTTTACAGCATGTTTTTGACACCCTAGACCAGTGCAGCACATTCTACACCGACCTAGCGAAGGAATAGGATTATGCCGCAAGTCTCATCCTTCCTCCAAAGATCCCAAAATGGCATACATATGTTCCTGGGTAGATCAGCTTAGGTTTGGCAATAAAGCTACCTTCAGTCTAGCTTCTGGCTTTTCCGAGTTACAAGATATACAACTCTGCTGTCATAGGTTCTTCAGGGTATTCTTTGAGCAAGAAGAGAATGGATCAGTGCCAAGAAGAGTTTGGTCTGTAGTTAATAAACAAAAATATATATATGTTGGTGGATAGATCAGTAAAGATCTTTTTTACTTTTACTCTTCTGTATTAAAGCCATCATGTTTTTGTAGGAAGAGATTTCTTAAAGTTGTATTTTAATGTAAGGAAAGAAGGCAAATTGTGATCAAAAGATTGAAAGTAAGGCTAGATCGTTTTATCTTGGAAGCTATATGCACTCTTCTGAGTGCCACAAAAATGAACATAAGAATACAAAAAGAAAAGTCTGTCTACTTCAGCATCCTCCTGTTTGCAGTAATGGGTGATTCTCCCATTATATTGATAAAATGTACAGCTGTATGCACATCTGCACTCTATATTTATGAGGAATGTGGTCCCTGGAATTGCAATTAACATATGCATAGTCATTCACGCAACACATAGGTACATAAGACATGTGTACATGCTGGACAACATAACATGTGAATGCCCAAAGAGAACCAAGGCCATGTTCAAATGTTTGTTAACCTTGACGAACACTGAACATGTTTGTTAACCTGACGAACATAATTGGGTATGTTCATCAGATTAAACTACTTTTTAGGAGCACAAGATAAAATCACACTAAAGACTTGGATTGATCTTGAGAACAGGAAATAATTATAGTTATGGACACATGGTGATATGCGTATGGACACATGGTGATAAAGAACTAGAAATATTCCTGAAACATCTGAACAATCAATACAGAGAAATACGTTTCACTGTAGAATTGGAGAATAATGGGTCCCTGCCATTTCTGGATGTACTCATGTCCCGTAAGAAAGATCTGACTATAGGGCACTCTGTATATAGAAAGCCCACTCACACGGGGAGATATTTAAACTATGGGTCCAACCATCATCCAGCACAAAAAAAACTCCCTGATTAATTCATTAATATACAGATCCATCAAAGTATGTGATGAAGACTCACTTGAAAGAGAAAAAAGAATTCTAGGGGATTCACTACAAGCGAATGGGTACTCAATAAATCAATTTAATAAATGTTGGACAAAGCAATATAAACAGATCACAGCATGTAGAGTAGGAACAGAAATGAAAAACAGTGAAAGTGACAAATCCAACACAGAAGATAAAACATGGATCTGCCTACCGCTCATCAAAGGAACCACGGATAAAATTGCAAGGGTACTACAACGGGGAAACATAAGAACAATCTTTAAACCCACTATTAAAATACAACAAATAATTGGGAACCCCAAGGATAAACGACAGGCCCTTTCTAATCCTGGTATTTATTCCATACCATGCGAATGCAATAAAAGTTATATTGGTATGACGTACAGACATATAAAAACTAGAATAGCAGAACATGAGAGATCGTGGAGATTAAACCATCCGCAACAATCCGCGATCACTGAACATGCAATAAAAGAGGGACATGCCATTCGGTTTGAAGAAGCTAGATGCTTACAGAAGGAAGACAACTACAAAGTACTGAGACATCTTGAGGCTCTTGAAATAAGTAAAAAAGGACCAGGAGGCTTGGTGAACCGCCAACAGGACCTGTCATTTGCTAACCGCATCTGGTTACCGATAATAAGAGACAGACAGAACACCTACACGAAAGGATCTGACACACAGTTAGAAAGAGGAAATGATAGGGATGAAGATCTGACAGCTACATCAAATGAAAAGCCCCTAGAAAGAAAAAGGGGAAAGTGTACTCCTCATGAGTAAAACAAATCCGGCGACAACACCATTGGAAGAATGTTGCACAGCTGCTGCTGATTAGACACTTCAACAGCGTGTAAGCCTGACACCAGCTGCAACGGTCACTTTCGCTTTGATTAATCACTCCCTTCTCGTGACTCACAGATACCTATATAAACAGGGAGTCAGCAAACGACAACACCATCAGAATCTATTCGATTTTGCCCCAGGAAGAGGTTCCGAGATCGGAATGAAACGTAGGGCTAACAACCTTGGATTTTAGTGATTTTTGTGTGCCTGCCGGCTGCCGTTTAGGAGACCCGTCTGGTACTGGAGATATTAAAATACAAGTCTTTTAACACATGGCGTCTTATCCCGTAGATATGCAACACTGTACAACAATCCCTATTAATTTAATTACTGATGGAAAATGAATTGAATGATCCCAATTAATTTCATTTTCCCATTCATTACAAAACAAATGCACACCCCTCATTTCCACTGCTTCTAGACCAGAGGTTCTCAATCAGTGGTACTAGTACCACCAGTGGTACTAGTTCGGCCAACTGCTAGTGGTACTCGGACCGCCAGACCACCGGAAACCCACTCCGATGCAGCACTTTCAGCAGAATGTTTTTGCTCCCGAGATGCTCCTGCCTTTGGCTCAGCCTCTTGGGAACGCTGAGAAGAAGGGCCCTCCCACCCGCTCAGAGCTTCCTACCCGCTCAGAGCCTCCTACCTGTGTTTTCTGGCCTCCTAAAACCTGAAAACCCGAAAGTAACTGGTGGGTGGTACTAAGTCACTTCCGGTGGTACACAGTAGGAGAGTGGCGCCGGAGGAGGTACTCAGCCAGGAGGGGGTTGAGAACCCCTATTCTAGACTATTGGGCTAGTATAGTTACAGAACAACACTTATCTGTGCTGTGATTAACAAACAGAGTGACTTGTGCAGTTTTGTTCCTGCTGAAGTAAAACTGCCCTTTATTTTAAATGGAGCAGGATTGTAGCCACAGCATTCATCATAATAATCATTCACCTTGACACACTTTGAAAACTTCCCCAGCCTCATTCATATCTGGAAACATTCTTTTGAATGAGCCCAAGAACCTTCTGGAATGCCAGTGCCTCTTCCTGGCCTGCTTGGTCTCTTCTTAAAAGTGGGCTGGACTCCAAGCATGCTCGCCCAGACTTTAAAGCAGCAGCCATGAGGGCAAGGGGAACATAGTGCTGTGGTCCCCGAGTGCCCCATCCTTACCTGTAGCTCCCGCTTCTTCCCACCTGACCACATCTTCAAACAAACAGGCTGTGCAGAGCATGCTGGGAGTGGAATCCTCTTCCATTCCAAGCATGCATGATCCAGTCTGTTTCTTTAAAGACACAGCCAGGCAGGTACAATCAGGTGACAGAGCTCATGGTGAGGGGTGGGGTTGCTCTGTCACTGCCTCTTCCCCTGGGAAGAAGGAGACAAAGCAATCCTGTTTTGATGGCTCTCCTGGAACAGGTGTGATCAGAACAGAATCACTGCGGGTCCCTGCTGTTTCTCTCTCCAGCACCACCATTGCTCTGCTGTAGCCAATCCTCTTCTTCTTTGCAGCAGCAGCTGCAGCGGGTGGCAGACAGGTGTGAAGTGTGGGGCACCCGTCGCCAGTTCACCGTCTCCTCCATCGCGCAGCTCAAAGCAGCTGCTTCAGTCCCCGCCATGGCTAGACTGACCCTGCCACCTGTAATCCCCTCTCCCAAGTGTACACTGGCCTCCACACAGCCTTCCTCTGGTAACAACAGGCCACCTTGCTGAGGACAGGAGGACTGTCGTACATGTTCCATCCTTCGCTGCAGTGTAATAGTTATATTGTTGGAAAGCCTCTGCCTCTGGTAAGGGAGGAGGCAGAATCATGCTACAATTATTATTTTAAAAGGTTTTTTGCCTCTTCTTTGTAATCTTTGCCATATGAATGTCAATCAGGCAGAAAAGGGCCTATCTCAGCAGAAAGGTGAGTGAACAGCATTGTGGGTGTATCCCAATTAGTCCCACAGTCTGTGACTAAACAGGCCTGCAGGCTATGTTTATGTCTTCTCTCCTTCTTTTCATGTCCTGAATCCCTCCCTTCCCCCTTAAACCATGTAGCCTCAATGTCTCGCTCACCCAAAGATTGCACAGTACGCGATTCCCTTCTTCACCACAAAGCTGGCCATCTCATAATTAAGGTTGACAGCAGGCAGGCCTCAATCTCCCCCCACCTCACTCCACCCCTCTCCCTCTCTGCAGAATACACACACACACACACCTTGCTGAATCCTGTTCAGTTCTAAGCTGCTGGCCATCATCATAAACTCTTGAATGACATGCATCAAAAACATTACAGTATACTGGAGTCCCAGTCCAGGGAGCAAATTGTCAATTTCAGGAGAATGAAACCTGAAATTGACATACAGCACAAGCCTAGACATGTCTATTCAGAAGTAAATCTTATTGTGTTCAATGGAGCTTACTCCCAGGAAAGTGTGCGTTGAATTGCAGTCTAATACAGGTATCACCAGGCTTAGGGGCTGTACATTTGGGGGAAAGGCCATAAACACATGTGCTTTTTTTGAACAGAATACTACTGTATATATCTGATCAAATACAGTTGGTGGGGCAGTCTACTTAAGAGTAAAAAGAGTATGAAAGAGAATGGAAAATACTTTTAAATAAAAAGCAGTGTGAAGATACAGAAATACCTACCAGGTTAACATATCTACCAGGTCAACAGACAAATACCTGGTTTCCTCTTGCTGTCTATACACTTCTCCTGCACCTTCTGTCCTGGTGAATCATGTTGGTATATCCATAGAGGACGCGGGGGGGACAGGACGGGACGACACCAAGTATGCAGCCTGCAGTTGCTAAGCGACCAAAAATGCCATATGCACTACTTAGCCCAGTTTGGATAAACCATCAAAGACTGGAGAAGGGGTAGCATTTCCCAAACATCCAAGTGATCATGGGCAGCATTTCACATGCACATCATGTGCTCTTCCCCCCCCCCCCGTTCCTCCCCACTAGCTCCAAGACTTCCAACAAACTGAGTAATGTAGCATATTGCTAGTGGTGATAAGAAAACAGAGTGTGATTGTTATCTTAACAACCTTCTCTTTGAAATATTGAATTTTGTGCAACGGTTAAGGACTTCATGTTTCATTTGATCTTCTCAAATCCATGTAACATTTTCTTTTTTCCACGGCGTATTTTTAAAAAGCCACAAAATGTGTGCTATAGATAAGATCCTACCTTCAGGTCTGAGCAATTTAACAATTGCATCACGACTGTACTTTTAAAATCTGATTTTCCTTTGGAGTTTGAAACAAATGTTCAAAGTAAAGTTTGAGGGGGGCGTATGTACAAGATTTGTGGTGTGAGATTCAAAGTACGTTTGATTTCCAGATGTAAAGTAAAAATATTTTTTAAAAGTGGGACGTGCCTCATAAAAGGGCTATGCATGTGCAGCTCCAGGTGTCAGATCAGGCTGGGGAATCTGACATGCAGCACATCACATGCATTCATGTGCAGGGTTCCCTTCCCTGGGTGATCTCAGCAATTCCCATGGCATTTATTGCCATCTGCATGCTGATGATGACACCCAATTCTACTACTCTGTTCCAGAACATTCTCCCTCCATCCTTGTACGTGACTTTAAAAAACATGGGGTTGACGATGTCTTGGGTCCGTCTGATAGATGGTTTATGACCACCTGGGCACCACCACTGTCTGCGCCTTGACCTGGTCAGGTGGGGTAGGATGTCCAATTGACTGTCACATGATGACTAGTTGTTTTTATCTTAGCTGCATCCAGATGATGAAGACAAGCAATCCACAAAACCCTGTTGGCTTTGCTCTGAGGTCTTTCTGCAATGTCGCTACATTCAAAAGATTCTCAGAGGACATCCCAGGACAGTCAATTAGTGCTGCAGCAGGATGTCTCAGCAGCCTTTTTAAGGAATCTGAGGCAACACAGAAACCTGGGGGGGAGGGCTGTTAGACGGATCCAAAAAGAGGACAGAAGGAAAAATCAGGAATATTCACTACATAGAATTCATCTCCCCCCCCCCCAACAGCCTTCCTCTCCTTGTACTCACTCCCTCTGCATAGACAAAGTCACCATCCACCTTTGTAGCACTGGCTTTATCTTTGCTTCCTCTGTTTTCTTCATTCTCCATATCAAGTCGGTCACCTAATCATATGGCTTCTCTTCTACAGCATTGCAAAAATGTGTCCCTCCCTGTCCCCAAATGAAAACACCAGTTCATGCCCCGATAATGTTTCGCCTAGATTACTGCAAACGTCTCCTCTCTGGTCTTCCACTGGTTGACCTCAACCCCCTCACCTCCATCCAGTATTCTGCTCCCAAAATCATTGACCTCTCTCATCACTCTGATCATGACATGCCTCTCCTTTAATCCATGCACTGGCTTCCTTTCCACTCCCAGACTCTTCACAAGTTCCTGGTCTTTATCTTCAAATACCTCATGCCTCTCTCACCTTACTACACTTCTGCCTGTGATCTTGGCTCCTTTGGCTCTACCACCCTCAAGCACTCCCTCAAATGGCTCTGCCCCTTCTTCCTTGCTGCTACTTTTCACCTGAGGGATGCCCCCTTCCTTTTCCATGAAGCCAATGGTACTACACTCTCATCCCCCTTCTTCTTCTTCTTCTTCTTCTTCTTCTTCTTCTTCTTCTTCTTCTTCTTCTTCTTCTATCGCATGTTGTCGACAGCGAAGTTATCTGTGTTATCATTATTCCCATTGAAGCAATGTAGCAGCAGGGTCCTTTCATCCCCCTACTTTACTGCAAATAATGGCCCAATCCTATTGGGCCTCGTAACCAGCGGAGCGTGCATTCTGCTGGTGGCGACTGTCAAAAAATGGCCATAAAGTGGCCAATATTTCTGAGTTTATTCCTTTCGATTTGACCAGTTTATCCATTTTGGGTAACATTTTTGATTACTAATTATTATCCTCTCTGAAGCAGGTACTGTCCTTTTATCTAAATCAGGTCAAAAATGCCAACTTTTTGACTATCTAAGTACTGGAGCCAATATACAGATTTTTTTCCATTGGAAAGGGCCTTTATGTTACCTTCAATTATGACTTTATAATTAAATCTTACTCAGCAGTTCCTTGGGAAGCCAACATCTAACTGACCTACTCACACTAATCTTTATATGATGAATGTTTCCCCTTTCAATATCACAACATGACGTGTTTAACTAAGTCTTCATTTTGAAATTTCATTTTTGTTTCATGTTCATTTTGGATCTATTTGTTTCCAAGGTGATTATAAAATAAGACAATAAATAGTTAATAAAAAATAAAACAAAAATGAAATTTCAAACAGAATACATAGTTGAACTATGTTCTAGGCTCCATCAGCTATGCTGCCACTTCAGATTCATCACATGAGAATCATAAGGAGATAAGCATAGACTGGACATGCACTATAGGGCCATGGCCAATGGCGGCTCCCTGGCACATAATTGCCAAATGGCCCCATGTGATTGCCAACATATGACTTCCCTTCTTGCTTTATGGCCTTTGTCAAGAGACATGAATTATTTATACCGCACACCCAGCTGTCACACAAAATGCGACTGAGCAGGTCCCTGAGCACATGGTAGAGATTCAGCCTTCAGATCAGGCACGAGCAATGGGAAAGGCTGCAGCCTTAGAGTGTAATCCTATGCATCTCTAATCAGAAGTAAGTCCTACGGCCCAATCCTATCTTAAAACGTGGACGAGCGGAACACACATTCCGCTGACACAGGCTGCTGCAAAGCAGCTGTAAACTGCTTTGCAGCAGCATAAGTATCTGGCATGCCGGTGAGAATACCAGAGCCTTTTCGCACATGCCAGCGGTCATCAGGAGACCCACTGGAGCAGGTAAGTCCGCTGCAGGGGGTGGAATGGGAAGGGGGGCAGGGAGTTGGTGGAACAAGGAGATGGGGACAGGGTGGGCAGATCAGGCTTGAGAGGATGGTAGGTTCGGCAGCGGCACACGCCGAATCTCAAGCCCCTTCCCAGGCCTGATCCGCCTGCAACGAGCAACGCGGATTTGTGCCAGCAATATTGCTGGCCCAGGTCTGAGTTGCCCCATATCAGCTGCTAGGGCTTACCCCAGGGCAAGGGGACAAATGTCCCCTTTCCCTGAGGAGACCTCTAGCAGCCAAAACTCCCCCCACAGGATGCAGTGGAAGCTATGCTAGTGCTACTGCATTGCTGTGCAGGAGTTTAGGTAGGATTTGGCTGCTAATGAGTTCAGCGAGGTTTACTCCCACGTACAGTAAGTGCATAGGATTGCAGCCTGGGACCCCAGAGAGACACTAACAGTGAGAAGACGCAATACAGAGCTGGATGGATCCCTGGTCGGATCCAGAAGGAGACGTTTATATATGACTCAGCACTTCCATTGCTAACAAACTCTACTTGCACTCCTCTTGATCAGATATTCAGCTTTTCAGCTCTGACTCTGAGAGACACCTAATGGAGAAATAGATTGGTTTCCTTTTACTGAAAGAACTTTGTGGAGATTACTTATTTTTATTCAAAGTATTTGTGAGGCAGGAGGACAGAACCATAGAACAGGTAAGCCAACAACCTCTTTTCTCTTTACAGTGGATCAACAGCACACTCTAGAGGTTGCTCTTGAAGTTGAAAGCATGTGTACTGTTGCATGGGTCCCTCCAACAAATGAAAAGGTGAAATGGTGATGTATTGTAAGTGCTGAATAGAACATACTGTAGTTACAGGTATAGATCAGACAATAGGATGGTGCCAGGATGGTGTAGTGGTCTGGGAGTCGGACTTAGACCTGGAAGATCCAGGTTCAAATCCCCGCTCAGCCACGAAGCTTCCTGGTTGACCTTGGGCCAGTCACTATCTCTCAGCCCCACCTACCTCACAGGGTTGTTGTGAGGACAAAAAGGAGGGGAGGAAATATGTACACCACTCTGAGCTCCTTGGAGGAAGGGCGGTATAAAAATGTGAAAAAAAAATAAAAAAATATAAAATAATAGTTATCTGAGAATCTCAGCATTCTTGGGTTTTCTTTGAACTCTCAAACAAGAGACGGGATTCCAAACAGCTTCCTCCTGATCCTTTCACATTGTCCTTTCACAGCAGTACCATAAGCCATTTCTCTACTAGAGAAAGACTCAAAAATAGGGAAGTGTCTAGGCCAGATACCTCCAAATTTGGATCTAGGTCTTGATTGGATCTCCTTCCTTTGTAATGCCAGCCAGCCCTCCCTACCAGTTCCCCACCCTTCTCAAACAAACCTAGTCTTGAAAAGCACACCAGGGCAGGGGGGATTCCATGTGGTCTGAGTAGCAATAGGAGAAGCTTTATACACTTCATCCTTAACTAGCATGTGTGCTCTTGGGACATGTAGTTTTCCATGCCCCCCCCCTATTCAATTCATTCACCTGGGAGGCATTTAGTAAAGTAACTACAACTCCCATGTACCCTGCCAAGAAATGACACTCCAGAGGCAGTGGGAATGGGGGGTTGTGCATTGAACATACAAGGGACTGGGGACTTATGAAGGTGGATCAAAGAGACATTTGGACCCTGTCACACTCCCAATGTCAGTGGGCAAGTATCTTGCCTGATTACTGTAACATTTGAAGAACATGGCAACATATGATTTGATTCAAAAAGGCTGATTTGGGTCCAGCATAAGGTGGTTTTTTATGGTGTGCACATGTAGCAGAAGTGGACTACACTTAGGATGGCCAGAATTCAAAATCCAAAGTGGGGACACAGGGCATGGTGAAGTAGTACCTTCAACAAGCGACAAGGGGAGGCATTGAGTTTTCTTAGCTTGCAAGAGTTAATTAACAGCCCAATCCTATCTCCCACCAGCCCATATAATGCAGTTCTGGCAAAGAAGCGCATGCTGCATGCTATGATGAGGAGGATGTGACCAGACGCCCAGGAGAGGTAAGTAAAAATCTGTTTGCTGGCACAAGCCCGAGGAGTCTCAGGGGGCAAGTCAGGCCGGGAAAGGGGGAACAGAATCTTGGCAAGAACTGTTGCTGCTGGAATTCTTGCCCTCCACCCCTTCCTGCCCTGGTTCAGCCCAGTCCTCACCCCAATCCTCCCCTAAACTGCCCCTGCTTCCACCTTACCTGCTCCAGTGGAGCATCGGAGAGCCACCAGCGTGCACAGAACCACCAGCCATTTATGCTGGCAACTTCGAAGCACACAATGGCGCTGCCACAGCTGGCTTACGGCAGTGGGTCATGATAGATCTGCTGCCATAGGCCCTCAATAGGGTTGGGCCATCCATTACTGATGTTATCTTTATTCTCAATGACTGGAGTACTTTGCATGGTACTTTGGGTACCACGTTTCTTGGCAGGGGGGGGGACATAAATGGGCAGGTACATCAAGCTGCTGTTGCTGCTATGGGACAGCTGGCCTGGTCTCCATCCATGCAGGTGGGCAGATAGGCACATGATCTTCTGCTCCTGGGATGGCGCTAGACAGCTCTGTTTCCTGCCACCACTCACACTCAGCCTTTTTGTCCCCTTCTAGAACAGACACCAGTTGGCTGTATACACAGAATGAGGCCACACAACTCAATTTTGAGTTGGCCTCATCCCTGAGGCATCTGGTGGGGCCACTGTGTGATACAGGAAGCTGGACTAGATGGGCCTTTGGCCTGATCCAGCAGGGCTCTTCTTATGTTCTTATGTTCTTAATTCCTGCTCTCCTGCCACACAGCTCCAAATTGTTCACCTTCTGACTTGGGCTTTACCCTTGGCTCCTTCCACTCCTATCCTGCCACACTACAAACTGCACTAAGTGAATGTCACCTCTCTCGGGTGGCATGCCACTGTGAGTGTGGCTGGCAGCCTGCTCATCAGCATCCAAGCCTGCCCTTGCTATACCAAAACCCAGGGCATTTGAGCACATTTGGAGACACTCTCAGGACATGGGACATTCCCCCCCCCCAAAAAAAATTGAACTGTCCTAGGAAAACTGGGTCATCCTAACTAGACTTAATTTTGTTATTTTATGAGTGTATGGGTATTTTTGTCTTCCAGTTATACTTTTGTAATTCAGTACGTATACAGTTAGATTTTCTTTTCTGCGGAGAGATTGCAACAACAGGGCCTTTCACATGATAGGAACAATGATGACATCTTAATTCAAAACATGTATTTGGTCTTTTCAAACGTGCGTCATGTCTCCTTCCTTCTGATGTTCCCAAGCTAGAACTTCCTGTGGTCTCCTTGTCTGGTTGTATTAATAGCACTTCATTTCATTAACTACATGCAGACCAAGAGTGCCTTGACAACGTGACTGTAGCAGTTTGAGCAGAAGACAATATTCTTGGGGCCTGTTGTTCCACATGAAAAGCAGACCCAGTGGGACCACCCAATTCAGTAATAATGAGGCTATAAAAATCAAGATGATGGACCTTAGGTCTTTATGCTATCAAGCCACAGAGCCTGGCTTCTGGCCATAAGTATTTTTTTCAATGATGTAGGGTCCTGCAACATTGAGAGCACTCAGTCTCGCCCCTTTACCACCATGTTGTGTGCAGGTCTCTGCTTCATGCACAGTGTATGCATGATAGACCAAGTGGACTCTCCAAACCAAGTTTTTCCTAGTGTTAAGCCTGATCAACAATTGTAAGGCATTTCATTCATGATCCTTTCCCAATTGCCACTTTTATACTCTAATCAGGCACCAAGTATGTGGGCAAGTACAGTAATATTCATAATGTGTGTGTGTGTGTGGGGGGGTCCATTCTGGAAAGTCAAGCGCAGTGTGAAACAGTGCTGTAGAATATATTAATCTAATAGGTGGGAAATGGGAGGTGATTGACTCAGAATGCACTGCTCCCATTGGCTAGAATAGCTGTCAATCATGCTAGGAGTGTTATAACGAATGAGCGCTAAAGGAAGGTTATAGGAGGTATTACTGTAAGGTTTGTTTGCCCTGAAATTGGTTTTCCTACAGTTCTAAATCACCAGACCATCCTTTTCAGTATGTCATGTATAGATGTAGCCATCTTGAGTTTCAGAGGAAAGGAAACTAATCTCAAAACTGATGCAGACATTTTTCAATCAACCAGCCCCCTTCACTGGCATTCCAAGGGTGGTGCAGAACCATAAGTGGAGCAGGACACCGCTACATGCGTGTAAGTGGTCCTTCCACCTTGCCAGTCAGAGCCATTCCCAGCAGGTGATGGCTAACATGTGGGCGACTCCTTTCCGCCCGCATGGTAGCCATTGCCCAATGGGAATAGCTCTGACCGGCAAGGGGGATGGGTCGCTTACACACACGTAGCAGCGTCCTGTTCCACTTACAGTTCCGCACCACCCTCGGAATGCCAGTGGCCCCCTTCAAAACATCTGTGCCAAATTTCCCCATGTCTTTGTACATTGCAAATCATTGAGCTAGATTCTTCAGGGAGGCTGGTCTCCTGATTTGTGAATGGCCAAATTCCAGCTTCCATTTTACATATAAACCATTTTGTGGTTGCATTTGGAAGCAAACACTGATACCACAAACACAACACTATTAACACACTGGGTTAATTAACATACTGGGTTGTATGATACATAGATTCACTTTCTCCAGAGGGAGAATTCCTTCCTCTGGAAGAAGCTCCTTCCATTGGAAGAGGAGAAACTTGGGACATAATGATTCATGGAGGAAAAGACCATCACAGGTTACAAGCCATAAGCAACCTCCTGGTTTTAGAAGTAGGTTTTCCCTGTGCCAGGTGCAGGGGAGTGGCAGCAGGAAACAGGATTTATCTTGTTGACTGTGTGCTCCCTGAAGCATCTGTTGGGGCCACTGTGTGATACAGGAAGCTGGACTAGATGGGCCTTTGGCCTGATCCAGCAGGGCTCTTGTTATGTTATGTTATGTTATGTTATGTTATGTTATGTTATGTTATGTTATGTTATGTTATGTTATGTTATGTTATGTTATAAGGACCCAATTGCGTCCTCTCTAGCTGGCCTGTTTAGCAAGTGTGTCAGAAGTACTGCAGTGGACTAAATGGCTACTTATGGTTTTGTGTCCAAAATGTAGTGCCTTTGAGTACATATGCAGATCTCTGCCACCATATGCTTTGGGATGGTTTGCCTCCAGCCTCAGGGGACCAGGCAGCAGTGGAGCACTAGAAAAGTGTAGACTGAGCACTATGCCATTATTAGCCCAGGATGACCTTCCTTCCAATTCGTGTCCAGGAGTGCCATAAACTCTTGCTTCCAGTGCCACTTATAACACCTCTGCAGCAGGATAACTTCTCCTACATTCACTTTTCCATATCAGATGGCCAGCAGTATCGTGCAGCTTAATCTCTGGTTTTTCACATGCTCCATGAATATCCTCTCCTGCTGATGCTCCTTACCAAACAAATACCGTGGCTCATTTTTCCCTAGCAGTCAATATAATCCAAAAGGAGCAGAAGCGGTCTCTTTGGATGGAAAAGTGGGAAGAGAAGGAATTTCTAAAAGTGAGCACAGAGGCTTCATTGTCCTGAGACCAGGAAGCATGGCTTGCCGAAAGGAATTTCAAACGATGCACAGACTTGGACATACGTTGTTTTTCCGTGAAACTATAGACACGTTTGCAAATTATAAGCCATTTCCTGTCTATGTTGCAACTCTTGAAGTTCAAATTAAAATCTCCTTTCCTGAGGAACGGAAAAGTCCGCCTGAAGTTCACTGGTGGGTGGAAGGAATCCAGGTGGTAGCCCTGCAAAGATACCTCTTGATGTTGCCACAGAGTGACACAAACTTGGCAAGACCAGTGGAAGTGATGTTTTTCTTCAGGTGTTTTAAAGCACTTAACTTGGCTGGAACGCTGAATTCTTTTGCCTGTCACATTTTCTCAGGGTGCTATCCAGACACCCACTTAAGCACCTTGGCTGTTCTGCCTAGGAAGGACCAAAAAAAAATGTTTCTGTCTAGGATGGCTGGGGGAGAAAACAACAGTTGCATGCAACAGTGCATCACGTTTTGCACCACCATAAAGGCTGCTGTGCCGCTGAAACATGAGTTCCAGTGGCACAGAGGCCTGAATTTGGCCCCAAATCTTAAAGTGTCCATTATGCAGCTATTATTAACCGCAGCCCATTGCACAGAAGTCCAGTTGATATCAATAGGGCCGGCTTAAGCATCCATAACCCTATGCTAGATTGTGTCTGGTGTGAGCCTCTATAGATTGTTGAATTTGCACTTGGAGTGACCTTGAGCCATGATGCATATACTTAACCTATCAACCTCTGTTCTGCATACATGAATAATAATAATAATAATAATAATAATAATAATAATAATAATAATAATAATAATAATAATACAACCAGTATTTATATACCGCCTTTTCTTTGGTCATCGGATTTCTCCTCTGACTTTAATTCAAAGGCAGTTTACACAGGCAGACTTTCTAAACCCCAAGGGGTTTTTACAATATAATAATGTTCTAATCTTTCGTAGAACCCTTCATTCTAGATGTCTCTCTCTCTCTCTCTCTCTCTCTCTCTCTCTCTCTCTCTCTCTCTCTCTCTCTGGCATTCGCATGAAGTAAGAATTATATTGACCTTACAGAGTAGATTAGGGCTAAGGCAGAGGATGAATGAACTAAGGACTATAAAGCACTCAGCATACTAAAAGTGATTTATAATTAGTAATATTAACTATCCAAAGGCCAGTCGTTCTGATTGGTAGAGTCAGGGCTGGTCCATCCATGAAGTGGTTGCTTCAGGCTCTGCCTGCCTACTTGCCTCCACTGCTCTTCCTCTTTCCACTCCCTGCCTGGATTGAAAAAGTAAGATGGGGAGAGAGAGGAAGAGGAAATGTGGAGGGGCGGAGAGTGGGAGGAGCAGAGGCTGGCACATCATCAGGTAAGGGGGGCAGCATTTGGCATGCTGACTCAGGTGTCAGGAGGTCTTGGGCCAGCCTTGAATAGAGCATGCATAGAGGGATAGCTTGTATTAAAGGGGAGCTAAAGTTCTTTCGAAACTTTTATTGCTGCTTAATGTGAGCTTTCATGAACAATGCCCCCCCTCACATGTTTTGCTGCTGCCACCTGTTCACTTGAGGATGAGAGTCATACATCAGTGGTAGAGCACCTTCTTTGCATGTAGAAGGTCCTCGGTTCTTCAACTCCAGCATCTCCAGGTATGACTGGTAAAGACGTGCGCCTGAAACCCTAGTGAACCACTGCCAGCCAGTGTAGACAATATAGTAGATGATATAGTAGATGATGATGATCAGAGGCAGCAGAAGGCAGTGTCCTATATTCCCATGTGGTCCAGAGACAGTATCTGGGCAGTGGTGGTATTTATATTCCCCACTCCTGCTGTGTGCTATTTTCTTCAGTGCTCTTTCCCACTCTGATTTAGTTTCTTGATGACAGCACTATGAGTAAGTCCTATTGAAGCCAGTTGGACTTACTTGTGAGTAAGTACCTAAGTTAGCACACTAATGGCCCAATCCTGATGGCCCACTCCCTGAGCGGTGATGCAGCAGCACCACTGCATCCCGCAGGGGAGTTTTGGTTGCTGGAGGTCTCCACGGGGTAAGGGCACATTTGTCCCCTTGCCCAGCCGCTATGGGTCAACTCGGACCTGTGCCAGCTCAATCACTGGTGCAAGTCCACGTTGACCCGGGAAGACTGATCAGGCCCAGGAAGGGGGTCAGGATTCTGTGGAAGTCGCCGCCACCGAACCCGCCCCCTCCTGAGTCTGATTCGCCCTCCTCCCCGCCTCCATCGCTGCCATGTTCTGCCCACCCCTCCCACATTTTGCCCACCCCTCACGCCGCCGTCTTCCACCCCCTGTGCAGGCTTTCCTGCTCTGGCGGGTCTCCATCGATCTGCCGGTGCACACGGGAAGGCTCCTGTCAGCTGGCACTACAGCAGCATGTGCTGCCGGAGTGCGCTTTTGCAGCAGCCGGCGCTGGCAGAACACACATTCCACTGGCATTGGGCTGTAATAGACTTCTTTTGCTCATTTGAGATATTTTTTTATCCCATTTTTCCATTTTTTTATAGATTCGTTTTGAACCACTGCAAACAACTCCAGGAGTCTGGGATGAAATGAGCTAGCTCTTTAAATGCACTGTACTGTAATAAGTTTCCAAGTAGAAATAAGTGGCAGGAGAAGAAAACACCCTAATGAAGAAATTTGAAATTGATGCTGTTGGGCTGGGTTATGGGGGATGTCATGACCAGCTCCTGCACTTCGACATTTATCACTACATCACTGAATAGGACAGTTTGAAATCCGTATAGTTCATCTCAAAACCTGCTTATTAGCAAAACCAAGTCCTCCAACCACCCCTGATCCATGTTTATGCAAATAGTTTTTGAAAGCTTCCATTGATGAGGATGTGTAGCTTTCCTTGGCATGGTAAGATGAGCTGTTGCCAAGGCGGTGTGTGGTTAGAAATCCTTCCTGGTATTACAGACAGGGCAATCCTCTTACTCTGTGCCCATTAGTGCAAAGCAAACTTTTTTTGTTGTCCAATGCAAGTCTCAACACTCGCCTATGATTGTCTGTAACAAACCGTTGCCAAACAGAGGAAGCTGCTTGTAATATAGTGTTGTTATAAGTCAAGGAGTCAAACAGAAGCTGAACCCAAACCCAAAAAACAGTTCAGAGAGATTTTCCAATGAACCAGAACTAAAGCCCAACTGTGCTTGCCAGAGGTGGGACTGGGACTGTAGCCCCAGAACACAAGAAGTGATCGCTAGTTCAAAATAAGTGGTTCAATGCTCAAGCACCCAGATTTCAGCTCTGTGACCACTGTTTTATTTTCCTGGGTTTTTTGCGTTCAAAAAACCTATACTGTACAAATAAAAATAAAAGCAGTGTAAAAATAATGTTTTTCCAAGTTAAATAATTATCATTGTGTTCATAGAGTTAAACTGCAAGCAAAAAAAAGTGCGATAATATTCTACATTAAATATATCTAAACCAGTTCAAAGCATCTGAACTGGTTACTGAATGAATTTTTAAATAATGCCTGAACTGAAACTGGACTAGAGAGTTTAAAAATACTGAAGATCCTGAACCAGAATTTAAGAGACTCAAATCATGGGTTGACTCCTTGGTAAAGTATAAGCAAAATGTACTGTATTTGGTTCATTTGTTTAAAGCATATCCTATTCAAAGCCTTCCAAGTGAGTACGAGCAATTTCTCAAAGGTACTTATACTAATCCCTGAAGCAGGGAAGGTCACATTCTGAGAGGAAAACAGGAGAAGTAGGACTTTCCAAATGAATGAGCATACTTTTCAGCTCCTCCCACCTCGTACACTGACTGCAAAGGATAATTGATTCTTGTCCTGCATAAGTATATATTTATTTATTTTATTTATTTAAATAATTTATACCCCGCCTTTCTCCCAGCAAGGGCACTCAAGGCGGTTTACAATAAAAACATTAAAATACATATATACATTAAAATAATTAAAAACAAACAATTAAAACAAACAACCCCAGTGGGTCACCTATATTTACATTTGTTAAAAGCCATTTGTTAAAAAGCCAGCCCACCATGTCAGACATCGAATGCTAACCTGAATAAAAACATCTTAAGGCCCCGCCGAAAGGTCTCTAAAGAGGGAGCCGTTCTTAATTCTAGGGGGAGGAATTTCCATAATTGGGGCACCACTGCTGAGAAGGCCCTATTCCATGCCGCCACCCCCTCACCTCCGTCAATGGCGGCACGGTTAACAGGACCCCCCTGATGACCTCAGAGAACGGGTCGGATTATAAGGAAGCAGGTGGTCCCTCAAATACCCTGGACCCGAGTGGTTAAGGGCTTTAAAAGTCAAAACTAGCACTTTGAATTGTGCCCGGAAACAAACCGGCAGCCAGTGTAGCCGCCGAAGCAACGGTCCGACGAGTCGAAACGACAGGCCCCGGCAACCACCCGGGCCACCGCATTCTGCACTAGTTGCAATTTCCGAACATTCTTCAAAGGCAGCCCCACGTAGAGCGCATTGCAGTAATCTAGTCTAGATGTCACTAGGGCATGGGTCACTGTGGCCAGGTCTGCACGATCCAAGTACGGTCGCAGCTGGTGCACCAGCCAAAGCTGATCAAAAGCCCCCCTGGCCACAGCTGTCACCTGGGAATCCAGGAGCAGCTGCGCATCCAGGAGAACCCCCAAGCTGTGGACCTGCTCCTTCAGAGGGAGTACAACCCCATTCAGAGCAGGACGATGATCCAATACCTGAGTCGTAGACTTCTGGACCAGAAGAACCTCTGTCTTATCAGGATTTAATTTCAGCTTGTTTGCCCCCATCCAGCTCCCAACTGCCTGCAGACAACGATTCAGGACATCAACCGCCCCCTTGGAGTCGGGTGGAAAGGAGAGAAAGAGCTGGGAGTCATCAGCATACTGATGACTCCCTACCCCAAACCCCTGGATGACCTCTCCCAGCGGCTTCATATAAATATTAAACAGCATGGGGGATAGGCATGGGGGATGCCTTCTGGCACCCCACACCTCAAGGGCAAGGATGCCGAACAAGCATCCCCCAGCACCACCTTCTGGGATCTATCAGCCAGGAAGGAGCTGAACCACCTCAGAATGGTGCCTCCAAGCCCCAACCCATTGTGTTCAGTTGGGCTTGCTTCTGAGTAGACATGCCTAGGATTGTGCTAGAAGCTTTAACAAGCTATACCTGCCCACATTCCTTCTCCTAAAGGTCTAGCACTCTGTCCCGGTTTGAGATCTGGTAAGCCTATTCATGAGGCTGACCTCAAGTAGCAGATTGGTGGGGAGGCACCCACCTCCCCCTGCCCATTTGCTTCCACTGCTACTTCTGCGCCCAGTCCCTGGATTGAAACAGGAAGAGGGGGATGGCGCAGCAAAGGAAGGGTGGAGGAGAGGAGAATATTGGGCTACTCTACGCTTCTGCTCCAATCCAGGGAGTGGGAGGAGCACAGGCTGGCACATCACCAGGCAAGGGGAGACAACATTTGACACACTGCCTCAGGAGGACCTGAGTTGACCGTTTGTGCCCCTTCACACCTTTCCTTCACTTCACCCACCAACAGTTGCTTCAGCATTTGAACTTTTTTCTTCTTTGTTCTTCTCCTGTGCCTGTACCCTGAAGTAAATCCTTTCAGAAAGCAGAAAGCACCAATGTGTATAATATCATTCTCTCAACAAGTGGAGGGAGCTGACTACTCCCTGTGTCCTGATGGCCACAGGCTCCGTGTATAAGCTACTTGTGTTTCTCTGAATCTGGAATCTTGCTCACAGTCTCATTTTCTGCAAATCTCAGCTTTCATTTAAGAAAGAATTGAATTGAATTAGGCTACAAGCCTTCACAACTGAAGAAAGTATCTTGCACATATTATGCAAATGAAGATAGTTGTTGATGATACAAAAACCAAAGTGGTGTTAGGAGGGTATGGTTTCCCAGCCATGGCCAAGAAGAAATAAGGTTTCCATGCCTTGCACAATAACCCATCCTCTAATACTCCTACAGTGCAATCCTATACATGTTTTCTCAGAAGTAAGTCCCACTATGTTCAATGGGGCTTACTCCCAGGAAAATGTGCAGAAGATTGCAGCCTAAAGCCCCATCCTATCGTCAAGTTACGCCAGTGTATCCCCACATATGCTGATGCAACAAAAGCCCCGCCAGCGTAGAAGCCCAGGCTTAGGACATGACAGGAGTTGTGCTGACATCCGGGTGACATTGGCACAGCATCCAAATAGGATTGGTGGGCTGTGAGCCTTTTTTTTTCCTTGAGTAAGGAAAACATCACTGGCGTCACTGCAGGGAGGGCAGAGCTCTAAGTTCCGCCGTAATCCGACCCTCCGTTGCACGGGTGAACGAAGTGGCCCCGCCCCTTCACCTTCGGAACCATTCAAGGCAGTGAAAACAACGCACAGGAGACTCCCTGTGCATTGTTTTCACCGCCTTGAATGGTTCCAAAGGCGAGGGGGAGGGGCCGCTTCGTTCACCCGTGTAACGGAGGGTCGGATCACGGCAGAACTTAGAGCTCCGCTCCCCCTGCAGTGACGCCAGTGCTCAACATCTACCATTTGTCCATGGTTCACCTTCTCCTTTGCCTCTCTTTGAGAGAGAGAGAGAGAGAGAGAGAGAGAGAGAGGAAATGCAGACTGTACCCACTCCTATTTATTCATCAATGTTTTGTAAAATACATTGAGCTTCAGAGGAGGGAGAGTATAAATTAAAATTTAAAAAACCCAAATAACCACATGTTATTTATTTGATGTATTTTGTACAATTATATACAGCATTGCCTTTCAATAAATATTTCTAGCATACTTCACAGGGACACAACAATAATAAAATCAAAGATAATAAAAAATGCAATAAAACAATAACATAATAACTAAAATGTCAGCATACAATTGAAGCAATTAAAACAATCTTAGATCTTAAAACCTTGTATCAGAATGATTTCAAAATGGGCGGGGTGAGGTTTCTTGCAGCAGTTTCTGAAGCTGAGATTTGTCTGGAATACAGCACAGCTGTGGGGCTTCTCATTGTAGCCCAGGGCACTGAGGAAGGCCAGGTTGGCTACTTCTGCATTTGGGAGCTAACAGGAGATCCTCTCATATCACTGGTACAGTTGCCATTTGGCAACTCCCGAGTCTTTAACAGTTATACAAGAACAAAAAAGTTCCACAGGTGGGAAAGCTGTACTTGTTGAATTTTTGCCTTTCATGGTACTGTTGAAATGTTTGTAATGTCCAGGACTTCTTCCAGGAAAAAGACAAAATGTGGCTCCATCCATCATCTGGCAAATATGTGGTTCAGTTTTATCAAAGATCAAATCAGCAAGGCAGCACTGAAGAGGTTAAACTGTGTACTGCGGTTTCTGCCCAGGCTTGAAATCCAGTTCCCTAAAGCCTCTTGCTGCAGGGATGTCTCTTAGGCCTCCTGCTTTCACAAAGTGCTGAGTAGGCAGAAGTACACCTCTCTACTTGATTAGAGTGAGGGGATGTTAAAAGGAACATGCTGCGGAATCCTGTTTCACTGTGTTTTCTACAAATGAATGAAACAAGATCACTATCAGTAACACAGTGCTTTTAATCAAGTTTATAGCTCAAAGCTCATGCACTTGCATAATCTGTAGGCTTCCTGGTAGACTTTCTGGAATTCCACTTATTGGCCTCCACTGGCGTTGCCAGACCTCAGGTTTTCGGCCTCAGACTCAGGGTTTAGATGGCCATCTCAAGCTCTCCAGCTAGTCTCTCAGATCTTGGGTTTTGGAGGGCCTGGGATCAGGGCTGGCCCAAGACCTCCTGACGCCTGAGGTGGCATTCCAAATGCTGCCCATCCTTACCCGATGACGTGCTCCTTCCACTCTCCAATGTTCTCGCTCAGCACTCTCCTCCCCCATATTTCCTCCTCCTCTCTGTCCTTCTCTTCCTCTTCCAGCCCAGAGAGTTGAAGGAGAAACAGTGGAGGCAAGTAGGCAGACAGAGATGGGGACCTCCCACCAATCTGCTACCTGAGGCAACTGCTTCAGTTGGTAGCATGTAGATTTTCATGGCTTTTTACAATGTACAGAGAAGTAAAATTTATGGGTTTTCCAGCCATGTTACAGTTTTATGAAATCAAGAAATAAAGAGATGTTACAGCTTTAACTTGCCTGAAAGAGTTCTTTATCAAACGAAACTGTCCCCGTTGAGGGTGCAGACGTCTTGGTAAATTTATCCTGAGATCAGACAAGCAAGCCAAGATTGTTCCGACTTTAACCTGCCTGGAGAAATTCTTTTCCAAACGAACTGTTATGTGAGAAGTAAAGAGGTCCTGGAAATATTATCCTGGAGCCAGGCGGGCACTGGAGCCTTACTTCTTAGTTTCTTTGATCTTAGCTTTACGTTTCTTCCCGTTCCTCGGGATTTTGTCAAAAGCAAATGCAAAGGAACCTAGAGAGCGCGACTCCTGTTCTCAATGAAATTGATTAAGTGCTTCCCGCGCTTTTCACAGCTAGGTCTCTATTTTAAACGGTGCTTTCTCTGCGAAGGCAAGCCCATCTCTCAGTTGTTTTTACTGTGTTTCCTTTGCATTTGCTTTTGACAAAATCCCGAGGAACGGGAAGAAACGTAAAGCTAAGATCAAAGAAACTAAGAAGTAAGGCTCCAGTGCCCGCCTGGCTCCAGGATAATCTTTCCAGGACGTCTGTACTTCTCACGGAACAGTTTGTTTGGAAAAGAATTTCTCCAGGCAGGTTAAAGTCGGAACAATCTTGGATTGCTTGTCTGATCTCAGGGTAAATTTACCAAGACGTCTGCACCCTCAACGGGGACAGTTTCGTTTGATAAAGAAATCTTTCAGGCAAGTTAAAGCTGTAACATCTCTTTATTTCTTGATTTCATAAAACTGTAACATGGCTGGAAAACCCATAAATTTTACTTCTCTGCTTCAGTTGGCTTCATGGATGGGCCAGCCCTGCCTGAGACTTCACTTTTGGAAGGCCACCACCACTCCATTCCAGTCAAAATATAGTGTGGACAGCTGGCATGCCACTATACCTCCCCCAACAGCCTAGAAGGAGAGAAGGAGTGAAAGCTCTGGGGCTACCTATGGGTGTCCTTGGACATACCCTCTTTCCCTGAAAATAAGACCTCCCCAGAAAGTAAGACCTTCCATCATTTTTGCGTGATTTTTGCTGGCACTCATAAATATAAGACCTCCCCTGAAAATAAGACCTAGCTAGGATCAGACAGACGCGACCCCCCCCCAGCACTTACTTTGACCAATTTAAGCTTCATTCTTTCACGAGGGTGCAAGGCCTGGAAGGCCTGCACTTGAGTCCTCCACCATAGAGATGACGTGCTAGAGAGGCCAACAAGGCCTGCAAGGAGGCTGAAACCTTGCAGAGTCTCTCTAGCATGGTGTCTCCGTGGTGGAGGAGGACTCAAGTGCAGGCCTTCCAGGCCTTGCAGAGTCTTGCACCCTCGGGAAAGAATTAAGCTTTAATCAGTCAAAGTAAGTACCGGGGGGGGGGGGTGTCGTGCCACAGGTTGGGAAAATAAGACCTCCCTGAAAATAAGACCTACTGCGTTTTTGGGAGCCAAAATTAATATAAGACACTGTCTAATTTTCAGGGAAACACGGTATCATATGCCACCTTTTTGGTGGTGGTGGGTTTGAAATGGAGGAGATACAGAGGGGTCTCTACAGTGGGGGCAGTACCGTAAGTTTTGCACCATGCTAATCCCTGCTAACCCTCCGGTACGAGGTGGCCCCGCCTCCTTGCCGCCGCAGCCATTCCATGCGGCAAAGGCAACGGGCAGGGAGTCTCCTGCCTGTTACCTTCGCTGCACTGAATGGCTCCGATGGTGGGGAGCGGGGCCACCTCGTACCGGAGAGTTAGCGGGGATTAGCATGGTGCAAAACTTATGGTACCGCCCCCACCATAGCGACCCCTCCGAGGAGACAAGATCTAGCATTTGCCATTGGTGCTAGATCCACCCCTCCTGCCTCCACCCCTGGTTTCTCTCCCCCGGCCAGTTACACCCCCAGTCATCTGAATTTCATCAGTCCTTTCCCTTTTCATAGGACATCAATAGCCTCCATCACATGATCAAGCTGTATGCAGAATGGACATGCATATGGAGGACAGGATCACACCTGCTGTCCCCAGCTTCCACATATTCATTGCTTCTGTGTGTGCAGAGCTGATGAACACATTGAAGTTGGAGGACAGGGACAGAAAGCTCAATCCCACTTTCCCCTCCATGACTTCATTCTTCACTGTGTAGAAGGGGCTTATTGAAAATTCTATTCAGGCAAAATTAGATCCATCATCTTTAAGCCACTCTCAATATGCTGCCAGGTTCGCATTGAGCTTGGCATTTTAAAGTGGTGGACAGGGACAACATAGAAAGAAAAGCAATTAGGAATTAAATGGATTCCAACTTAGGCCCAGGCCTAAAAATCCATTGTTCTCTAAAACTGCTATGTAAGACTATTCTGCCTGACAAGATCCAAAGTAAACTTTATGGAGTCCTTTCCCTTCAGCAGTTATAAAGACTTCCTTTTGGAATTAGAGAGGTCTGTTTCCATTTGCTCTGATGGCTAATAAAAGTCAGTGCTTTAAACTTTAGACTTTTCTTGAAAGTCTGAAATTGTTTGGATACAATTTGCAGGCTTGGGTTATTGTTCAGTTGTCAGCTAAATCAAAAAGCACTTTCTCCTCCCAAGGTGCATATTGATCACAACCATATCACTTTTGTCTTCTCTCTTGGATATCCTGACCTGAATAACTACATTTCCATTGACACCAATGGAACTGTTCACATGCAAATAGTTGGGGCCTAAACAGATAGAGAATTCTCTATAGTAACTGATAAACAGATACCAAACAAACCTAATGATATGTATCCCAGCGGTTTTCAACTTTCTACCTTTAGGGAACCTTTCCCATATCAGCTTTTCTGCTGAGGAAAACCCGAGAATCACCTATGAAATTCCTACATATTGTAGAAGGTTCTGATGCACGTTCTTCTCTGGGTTCTGAGCTGTCTGTGATGGATCATCAGGAGAGAGATCTTGGAGTGCTGGTGTACAGGTCGATGAAAGTGTCGACCCAGTGTGCGGCGGCTGTGAAGAAGGCCAATTCCATGCTCGGGATCATTAAAAAAGGGATTGAAAATAAAACGGCCAATATCATTATGCCCTTGTACAAATCGATGGTAAGACCACATCTGGAGTATTGTGTCCAGTTCTGGTCACCACACCCCAAAAAGGATATAATTGAATTGGAAAAGATGCAGAAAAGAGCAACTAGAATGATTTGTGGGCTGGAGCACCTCTCATATGAGGAAAGGCTACAGCGTTTGGGGCTTTTCAGTCTAGAAAAAAGGCGCCTGAGGGGGGACATGATTGAGATGTATAAATATATGCATGGGATGGAGAGAGTGGATAGAGGGAAATTCTTCTCCCTCTCACACAACACCAGAACCAAGGGACATGCACTAAAATTGAGTGGAGGGAGAGTTAGAACGGACAAATGAAAATATTTCTTCACCCAGCGTGTAATTCATCTGTGGAACTCCTTGTCACAGGATGTGGTGATGGCACCTGGCCTAGCTGCCTTTAAAAGGGGATTTGATAGATTCATGGAGGAAAAGGCAAGCACAGGTTACAAGCCATAAGCAACCTGCTGGCTTTAGAAGTAGGTTTTACTCTGTGCCAGGTGCAAGGGAGTGACAACAGGAAACAGGTTATCTTTTTGTCTCTGTGCTCTTGGAGGCATCTGGTGGAGCCACTGTGAGATACAGGAAGTTGGACTAGATGGGCCTTTGGCCTGATCCAGCAAGGTTCTTCTTATGATGGTGTAGTGGTTTGGGAGTCGGACTTAGACCTGGAAGATCCAGGTTCAAATCCCCACTCAGCCACGAAGCTTCCTGGGTGACCTTGGGCCAGTCACTATCTCTCAGCCCCACCTACCTCACAGGGTTGTTGTGAGGACAAAAAGGAGGGGAGGAAATATGTACACCACTCTGAGCTCCTTGGAGGAAGGGCGGTATAAAAATGTGAAAAATAAATAAATAAATAAATAAATAAATGTTCTTATGATACATACTCAGTTCATGCAGGGGCATATCTAGGGTGTGGCAAATAGGGCATGTGCCTTGAGCACCACTTGAAGGGGGCACCACTGGGGATGCAGCAGCAGCACCTCACCACTGAGGAGGAGGAGGAGGCGCCTCGCAATCCAGCCTCCAGCATGGGGGACAGCAGCAGCTTCCAAAGGAGGAGTGCTGCTGGGTCATGGGGCTGCAGCCGCTGCCTCTTCCTTGGGAGAGAAGTACCCAGAAGTGACATCTTGACGTCTTGCAATGACATGACATCACAATGTCACAGCCCCAGGCCTAGGCCACTGTGCAGGAGGACTGGCCTATGGGTCTCACCATTACCCCACAGCAATGAGTAATGCACCTTTGAATCCATCAAATGCTCCCCGCAACTTTGGATCAGTTGCAATAGGCAACCTATCTTTCAGAGACACTGAAGTTACAATTTTTTCTCATCTTGGTAAGAAACCCTGCCCTGATTCACTTCTAAGAAACCCAAAGTTCCATGGAACACAATCACTAGGCCAAATCCAATGTTAGGGCCAAACTATACATGATGCTTGAAATTCTATTAGTCTCCTGCTGACATTAGTGAAATGAATCCTTGCTGTTAACTTGATTACAGCAGTGGGGATAGAAATGTTTGTGTTCAGTTCTCTTTCCACATGCTGTTTTTATTATCAAAATCCCATGCCCCCAAACAAGGACCCATATTTTTCCCCACAGGTAGGAAAGCAGCTTGGAGAGGGCAATTTTGCTTGCAAACACAGTCTATAGAGAAAGGGATAATAAGCACCACCACCACCCCCTTACCCAGCATAAAGGATTTTGCATTCAGCTCCTAATCTAGATGATTCATTGTCTTGCTCATACACTGTCTCTCTTTTTCCTCTATCTGTATATCTAGCCGTCTCTCCATCTGCCAATCTGTGTGATTGGTCTGTGCCTGAATGGTAAGAGGATATTGCTTTTCACTATAAATTAAATTTACAAACTGTTCATATCCATAAATCCTTCCTGATTCTAAAAGTCTCAAAAAAAACAACAACATAAAAACACCCATGCATTAGTTAAGCTGTGGTCATCTAGCTCTAATGTCTTTTAATTGTATTAAAATCTATAATTTCTGTTAACAGAGCTGAGGGAATCAAACAGACCCACACACAGCACAGCTGTGCTTTCTTAAGAACTTTACTGCAACAAGGAAAGAACTGCAGCCATTGTTACACACAGGCAGAACAAGACAGGAGAAAGAAACTAATGAAGAAACCAAAGCAGGGGAGAGCCCCCAAACCAGCATCTGAACAGGTAACAGCTTCCCCTACTGGTGGTGATTAACATACCGTATTGGTCTGAGTATACTTTTTGGTCACTTTTTTCTCCTAAGTTTTTAAACTAGGGGTGCGTCTTATAATCAGGCTGTTGCAATTTAATGCCAGTGATTTAATTAAATTTTTTTAATAGCACCAAACTTTAAGGGTGCGTCTTATACTCGGGACAATACGGTATATGCCCGCACCCATTGACTATATAATCTATACTCACATGCTGTTGCACTTTCAACTCTTCCAGAACCCAGTCAGCCATAAAAATCCTTGAAGCTGTGGAAGCAATTCTCTTCCCACTCTGTGTTGCTTTATGAGCCCTGTGCATGGAGGTGCAAAGCAGGATGTACTTATGGAACTCTCCTGACTACAAGGGTGTCTCATTTACTTCCCTAGAAGGGCAACTCCATGCATTAAGGAAATGGGGCAGCTTGTATGCCCTGGTGGAATGCACATGGGTCATGCAGTTAGTTTGGATAGTTTGAAAACACAATGCTGTTGGTAGTTTTGACTTTACCCCATATAGACCTGGGTTGACAAGAAATCCATGTCACAGACTGAAGTAAACAAGTCATCTGCACAGCACACAAGAGCTGCATGCTGAAGATCTGATTTTTTTCACATTTTTATACCACCCTTCCTCCAAGGAGTTCAGAGTGGTGTACATATTTCCTCCCCTCCTTTTTGTCCTCACAACAACCCTGTGAGGTAGGTGGGGCTGAGAGATAGTGACTGGCCCAAGGAAGCTTCGTGGCTGAGCGGGGATTATAAAGCAATTTCTGTAAAGTGATGTAGCTATAGATATGCATAGGCTTACCATATTTTCCCAGCACTTAACTAGGACGCCCCTCCAGGAATAAAAACCCAATTTTGTGTGTGTGTGGACATAAAGTGCACACTTGCTGCCAAAAGGGTGGCCAAATTTATTTATTTATTTATTTGTGGCCATTTTGGTAACAAATAAATAAATAAATGGCCATTTTGCCGCCCGCCGCTGCCACTTACCTGTCCCACTGCCATTGCCATTGCCGCCGCCGCCGTCATCCTCCTCGTCTGCCGCAGCCCTCGTTGCTGG
Source organism: Plestiodon gilberti rubricaudatus (assembly GCA_026170595.1). Taxonomy (NCBI): domain Eukaryota; kingdom Metazoa; phylum Chordata; class Lepidosauria; order Squamata; family Scincidae; genus Plestiodon; species Plestiodon gilberti. Next base: position 207,554,121 of record JANXHW010000001.1, read on the forward strand.
AGCCTGGCTGACTACATCTGGGCCGGCCAGGACTCCTGCCCCCGCTGAAGCCTCCGCCGCCACTTTTAATAGGTTTAAAACTTAACTTTTTCCTGTCGGCCATCTTGGATCTCACAAAATCTCGCGAGATCCAAGATGTCGGCAGTACTGCCGTGAGGGCACATGAGGCAGTACATGAGGCAGTAAGGAGACTCCCTGCCCATTGCCTTCGCTGCACGGAATGGCTGTGATGGCGAGGGGGCGGGGCCACCTCGTACCAGAGTGTTAGCGGGGATTAGCACGGTGCGAAACTTATGGTACCACCCCCACCGTAGCTACGCCTCTACTGATGCAGCCGTGTGCTGCATCTTATAGTGGGGGGCAACCTGAAGGCAAACAAAAGGTCAGTAAAAATATTTTTTACTTACCACTGTGTAAGACCTGAAACCGCCTATGGGACATATGTCACCTATTTTGATGGTGTATGTCCAAGGAAGGAAAAGCGGTGGGGAGGTTTCTGAAATAAATAATAATAAACCAGTATTTGTATACCACCTTTTCTTTGGTCATCGGATTTCTCCTCTGACTTTAATTCAAAGGCTTTCTAAACTCCAAGGGGTTTTTACAATGCAATAATACAGTATGTTCTAATCTTTCGTAGAACCCTTCATTCTAGATGGTTTCTTTCACAGTCCAGCTCTCTCTCTCTCTCTCTCTCTCTCTCTCTCTCTCTCTCTCTCTCTCTCTCTCGTTCGCCTCACCACGCTTCAGCTGACCGGCAACCTTGACTCTCACTCAAGTGCAGCTGCAGTTCCACTCCCCCACAGAGGCTCTGAAACTTATCAGCTCGGCGTGCCAGCAGCTCTCCGACAGACTCCGACAGACACAGACACTTCTGGCCATCTTAAACTGCCGTCCTTCAGATCTTCAGGCATATATGAGATGGTCATTCTACCAACTGAGCCAGACCTCCTGCCCCAGGGATAGGGATAGAGATAGGATCCGATGTGTGCCATTGCCATCAGATCCACCCCCTCCTGACCCCACCCCCAGGCTCCTCCCCTGGAATGCCTGGTTCCACCCCTCCCCACCCACAATCCATGCCCCGCACCAGCTTACCTGCTCTGGAACAGGTTGCTGGCTGTGGCAGTGGGCTGCCACTGTTTGCAGTGGGTGTTCCAAAATGGCCACCAGCAGTGTGCTAACTCAGTGGATAGGATTTGACCATTAGTTGTGTAGAAGTTTCTGGTGGCTCTAAAGACAACTTTGGGGGTTTAACTTGGGGTTCTAGTAGAAGCTCTATAAACTCCTGGTTTTGCTGACTGCCTGTGACTGTATTACCAGGATTTCCAGCAGGTCACAAATATATGGTTTGAGAGCTGTATTTGATTTGATGAGTCACAAATTGGACAGGCCTATTGCCTATAGTGACAAAGTTTCTTTCCATCCAAAGGATAGGCTAATTCTCACTTTCCATGGCAAGTGCGCTTGCCTCTCATCCACCAGTTTTTGCAGTGGCAAACATCATAATGTGCAAATGCCACATAGGCTGGACACATGCCAGGGAGTGATGGCCAATCACAGCTCCAATCACACTCATGTCCATCAGATGACACTACACTTAGATAAATACGTATCTTTTACACATATTGCTTACCACAGCAAATGAACATTGCTTATCTCTGTTTCTGATTGCTTCACCAGAAAGTCATACACCATTCCCCCCAAGAGCACTGAAAGGGTTAAGCTGGGCTAAGTGTGTCTTGAAAGCAGACTGAAAGTGTAACCTTTGCTTCAAAATCATGCGCTTTGACTCCAGAACACGCCTTTAATCTTGTAATTACACTCTGCGCTTGCTTGTTTACAGTTAAGGAAATGTGAGCTCCTCTCCAAATGGCACCGGTGTTGACCTTAAATTATAGGGTTTGCCTGCCCAAATGGACAGTAGCACTGAGTGGCCATTCTCCTTCAGCCAAGTCTCAAGGCTTTGGGTTGAAATCACGCAAGGCTGGGTCATCCATGGCTTTGCAGAAACCTAGCAGGAAGCAGCTAATTCCTGCAGCAAATGAGTCCCTTGAGAGGAAAGTTTACATTCTCATATTTGGCTTCAATCCATACTGAGCATGATGGTCAAAATGAACTTCAGGAGACACTTCTCAAGCAAATACTCCAAAATTGAATTCGCTTACAAAATGTCAAAATTATGCAGATTCCTAGAGAGACACTGCTATGACTGGGAACTTCCTGTTGCAGAAGAAAAGCACAACACCTCTCACCCCCCTGAACCAGCCACTCCACCATGATATTTTGTTGTATGACCCCTCTTGATTCTTCTGAAAATGTGTAAAAAGAAGAAAAATGTGAAGTTATACTCTCTGAAGAAATATCTCATAGAAAGATGCCTTTGAACAGCTGCTGAGAAAAATGTTTGGAGATCAGACCAATAATTTTAAAACTTTCTATAGTCCTATATTTAAGGAACCCTTTTTGGGTAAACTATGAGTGTGCCCTAGAATGCATTGCATATGCGTTGCAGGGCAAGATTGGTCATAGTTGGTAAGCCATAGTTATATGGTACCTTGCCCTCCAATATAGATTTTTCTCATTCAGAAAATTCAGTTCCCTTCCAAGGATCTCCAGAACCAAAAACACACAAAACAGTCAATGGTCCATCTGGCACAATATTGTCTACTCATGACTAGGCTATACAGGTGTCCCCCAGTTAACAACAGGGATCCATTCTTAAAACTCAGTTGTAAAGTGAATCTGTCATTAAGTGAGTCTTCATCACCTTCTAGTGGTAGATTTTGTCATAGCACGTATAGCCTATGTCAGTGGTTCTCAAATTATTTAGCACCGGGACCAACTTTTTAAAATGACACTCTATCGGGACCCAACTAGCTTTACGAGACACTCAAACATTTATCTCCCTTTATTTAAACAAGCTTGCAAACTGCAGGAGCTCAGCTTCTAGCAGAGCAATTAGCAGCTATCTTGCAAGCTGCAGAAGCTCAGCTCTTTGAAGGGCAATTAGCAGCTATCTGATTTTAATAGCCTCGCCCTCAGAGCTTGTGGCAATTACTTATCTGATCTTTCCATAACCTGGGACCCACCAGAAATCATGTCGCGACCCACCAAGTGGGTCCAGACCCACAGTTTGAGAAACACTGTCGTATGTAATACAGTGCAGTTGCAATAGGGAATGAATGGCAAGTACTCCAGATGAGACTTTTTAAATCCCCAGTCCATTAATTGTTTGGCACTAGATTAGTGCTTTGATGTTTAGCGCCTAACAGCTGATAGGCTGGGGATTAAAAATGATTTAAAAAGGACTGCGAGTGCTTCCTGCCTCCATTTTGTAATCATCACCAGGCTAAAGCAGCAAGAGTCAGCAACATTTTATAAGGGGGACATTTTATACTGGGGGACCACCATTATATATGTGGATTGTTGTTAACTGAACACGTTGTTAACCGGGGGACACCTGTATTGGCAGCCACTCTCCAAAGTCTCAGTGGAGTCCTTTTCAAACCCCATCAACTGAGGTCCTTTCAGCAGATATGCAGAAGACTGAACCTAGAACTGTCTGTCCATCTGTCTGTATGTATTATTTACTGCATTTATACCCCACCTTTTCCTCCTACGGGGACCCAAGACGGCTTACAAAAAATCATAAAATCAGAATAAAGCAATTACAATAAACTTTAAAAAGTCATAAAACATACAAACAGCTACAATAAAACACAGCAGGTACAACATAAAAAGCCAGATGTCTTTGTTAAAAAGGTGGATATGTCTATGTTTAAAAAGGCTCATCTGAAGAGATACGTCTTCAGGCCCGCCAGATGGTCTCTAAGGAGGGAGCATTTCGTAGAGCCAGGATGGTGTAGTGGTTTGGGAGTCGGACTTAGACCTGGAAGATCCAGGTTCAAATCCCCGCTCAGCCATGAAGCTTCCTGGGTGACCTTGGGCCAGTCACTATCTCTCAGCCCCACCTACCTCACAGGGTTGTTGTGAGGACAAAAGGAGGGGAGGAAATATGTACACCACTCTGAGCTCCTTGGAGGAAGAGTGGTATAAAAATGTGAAAAATAAATAAAAAATAAATAAATAGATCAAGAGGGAGGGAGTTCCATCAAGTAGGTGCCACTATTGAGAAGTCCCTGTTTCTTGTCTCCGACCCCTCACCTCCATAGGCAACGGCACTTGTAAGAGGGCCTTCTCTGATGACCTGAAGGGACAAGCCAGATTGTACAGAAGTAGGTGGTCCCTCAGATACCCTGGCCCCAAGCCATATAGGGCTTTAAAGGTAAAAACCAGCACCTTGAATTGGGCCCAGAAACGAATGGGCAGCCAGTGCAAACATCAGAGCAGCGATCCAACCAAGTCGAACCTCCTACCTCCTATGATCACACGGCTCACCACATTCTACACTAATTGCAGTTTCTGAACCATCTTCAAGGGCAGCCATACATAGAGCACGTTACAATAATCTAACCTCGATGTCACTATGGCATGGATCACCGTGACCAGTTCCACAGTCCATGTATGCAAAGCATGTACCTGTTACTGAGCTCCAGACCCTGACAAATTAACTGGGTTAATTTGTAATTACTGTATTAATGTATTAATGTAATATTTATGCCAATCATTAGGCATTCCTTTAAGAAACATATCAAAAAGAGAGACGGTAATGTGGGACCATTGAGAAGCCAGGAGTACGAAAGCAGGGAGGGCAGTGGAGAAGCCCTGTATTCTCCCAGATATATGAGACTCCTCTGGTTGGAAGTGGCTGCAGACCTGTTGGGCAGAGAGGTATTAAGTCAGCCCGACAATCTGTCAAACCAATTACCAAAGACTTTTCCCACTCTACTGGGTTTTGAAATACCAACTGCCAAGAATATTGTGTTCAGACTAAGGCTGTTGACACCACTTCAGTGGTATATAAAATTCTGGCTCCATGTTGCTTTGTGTCAATGTTTAGCAACACTTCACTTCTTGCAAAGACAGTTACACATCCCTCAAGCTGTTCTGTGTAATCTAATTCATCCCCAAAGTCTTCTGTAGCTTTGGAAATCTCTCCCGTCCACCATACCAAGCACCAGCCATATGGCTTGGGGGTTGCCTTTCCCAGAAGCAGCAATGCCCAAAGGATCACTCACTTCACATCTCAATCTAGTATTTTCCAGCCCAAGCATGGGTCTGTATCTTCTCCAGCACCATGTGGTTTTCCAGACGTTTCTTGTATTATCATTCATACTCTGCGGGATACAATAGCAAATATGTTCAAGTTGGATGAGATGTACAACCACAGCCCTGACCACTTGGCTATTAAAGTTGCTACTGAGCTTTATGTAAGGGCAAAAGTATAATTTCCAGGGTGCTTGAAGTCAGATACGGAGTCTTTTCAGCCTCTCTACCATATTCCTATAGTTCCCTTTCCACTTAAGCTACTTAAAGGAGAACTCACTGTTTATCCTGGAGTCTCCCTGTTACTTTGGGCACGATGTGCTCCCTGACACTTCCTGTTTGTCTTAGCAATTTGGCATAAAACTGGAAGCACTAGAAGGAACCCTCCCCCACAAAAGAAAAGATGGTAGTTTGTGGAGATTGGTTGTGCATCTTTGTCCTGTGTAGACTAGACCACTAACAGCACCATCTGAACCAACTTTCCAGCACTGATGCAGTCTGAGTCTCAAAGCAGCCCTGAGTTAAGAGAACAAATGATCTCTTACCTTGGGGAGGCCTCCGTGACTGCCCCGCCACCACCGAATGCAGTACTGCATCTTGGCATGGCTGCATCAGCACTGGAAAGTTAGTTAGGACTGGGCTGTCACACTATCCCCACAAATCCCCAGTGATGTAGACTTGAGTCTATTGACTCAGACTCAAGTCGTGTCAATGACTTGACTCAGACTTGACTCGATGATTGTAAAAGACTCTAAAGACTCGACTCAAGACTTGGAGCCTTTTATAGCAAGTCCAATTTTATTCAGGTTTAACAGTGCAATCCGACTTAACTTTTGTGCTGGTGTAACCAGCGGCGCAGCGAGAATGGGAGGCCCCAGAAAGGAAAAGGGATTCAAATCCCCTTCAAAAGAGGAATTCAAAGGGGATTTGAATCACTTTTCCGTTCTGGGGCCTCCCGTTCTCGCTGCGCCCTGGTTACACTGGCACAAAAGTTACACCGGCACAAAAGTTAAGTTGGATTGTGCTGTAAACCTGTTTTCCCCATTAAATAGATAGGGACTTGGAACCCACAACCAAAGACTAGGGACATGGGGGCAAATACCAGAGATGACGGGCGCCCTCCCGGCGCCCGGGCACGTGGGTGCGGGGCCTGCGCGCATCACATCGATGCCCCCCGCCTGTTTAGCGCTCATTTCGGAGCCAAACGGGCTCCAGGGAGGGAGGGAGGGCCAATCCGACGCTTCGGTGAGTTCCCCCGAGCGCGCCCTCCCTCCCACCCGAGCGCCTGGAGCTCCTGCTCCACGCGCTCCACTGACGTTCCGCCGCTGGCAAAGACTTGGTACTTGACTTGAGACTTGGACCCAGAGACTTGGGACTTGACTTGAGACTAGGGAGTCAGACTTGATCCCCATCCCTGCAAATCCCCAACAATCTGCTGAGCAGACAACTGGCTCTTAATTGGCAACAAGCATGTGGAGCTAGATGAATCTAGCTGTTGGGCGAATCCAGATAACTTGTTAGCAACTTATTCAAGTGGTGATAATCTTTTTATGTGGAACTTTGCATCTGATCAAGCACTACTGCGCTTGCAGATGAACACCTCTTGGTGAGTATCTTCCACGATTCACATCTCCACCTGGCTGGTCTATCACGTGATAACTGCAATCATCCTGTGAATTGCCTGGCCTTCCAAATGTATGCTCCACATTCCAAAACCCATTAAGACACCCTTTGCAGTCACATGTTCAAACTTGCCCCTTAACCAGGAGGACAGCTATTTCAGTCTTCCAGAATGAAAGCTGAAATTCACCATGAATTCCTATGCCTCAAAAATGGGCACTTTGAAAATATGCTATTCATGCTAATTATGATTGAAGCATGTATTGACGTCAGGTGCTGCATTGTAACTTTGGCTTTGTCCCTTGACACATAAAATTATACCTTCTTGTCTTGGTAAGTGGAGTAGAGCCATTCAGGCCAGTAGGCACAATCCCAGTTTCCCCCTTCATGCATTCACTAAATGTGTGAAAAGGGCTCTAGACTTAGTTGCATCAAGTGGGCATCCATGTATCCTGTCTAATCCAGTTTAGGTGAGTATGGTGAAATAGTGACATAATTCTTCAACTTGTCCTTTAGTCCTGCAGATGGGGAGTGTGTTTTACCAGTCTAACATAAAGGATGTCTAGAGAATTAGCTGCTTCAGCACAATGTGATGCACTGCAAAATCTGAAGTCAGGTAAAAGAGCACAATCAGAAACTCTGAACTGTGAAAGCAGAAAAGCCAAAATAACTTGCCATGAAGAATGGTCAGGAAAAAGCCCCAATTAACATTTTTGGAAACCATTTTCACGAGCTTGCATATGTTCCAGGACAATCCTTGAGGTCTGGAAAGCATCCAACCAAATGCCACCATTCCCACAGAAACCTAGAGGCACACCAAGCAGTTATAAACCACAGTCATCAGTTATGGCAACATAGATTCTGCATCTATTTTAGTGATTGCATTGAGGAAAGGGTGAAGCAGGGTGTGGGGCTGGGGGAGGGGCGAGAGAGGGAGGAGAGCCACAGATCTCGGGCACAGTCTTTCGTCGTGACACCTTTGGGCAGCAAGAGCCAGACATCTTGTGCAAAGGTCCTTTGGTACAAATTGATGAAAATAAACCCGGGACCAACAGAGAAAAGAGTGACAGTACACAAATTGTGTCAGGGAGTTTTTGTCTGGAATTTCTGTCAGAGAGAGGAAATCTGAAGACACCAGAGCATTAATCTGTGGAGTCACATGGGAAAGTGGCTCTTCTCTCATTTCTTCCCCTTTCTGTCTTGGGAAAGCTGGCTGACAGGTATTAAATTAGATAAGTTTAAGTGGGATCCAGTTTATCACCGAGAAGGACAGGCAGAAAGGTCTCTGGCTGCCATGAGCTGAGGGAGAGGCAGGACAGTCAGAGAAGAAGGCTTGCTGAGAGGTGTAGACAATGCAGGGGGTGAGGAAAGAAGGCGGCAGAGAGGCCTGAGGAGAAAAATAGAGGAAGGCAAACAAAGGGGCAAAGAGGAAGGCAGCTGTGGATGAGAAACAGTCCAGAGTGAGGATGAAAGGAAAAACAAAAGCAGAAGAGAAAGAAAAAGGGAGGAGCGCAAGGAGAAAAGGGAACTCGGAAGGGAGAAGAATGGCCAGAGTGAGAGGACAATGCATGTGGCAGGCAGCTATGGAACAGCTACGGTTCCAATCTTGGTTTAAAATAACTAGCCAGATTCCTGGGTGGAGGCCTTTGATATCAATTTTCATTGTATTCCTTAAATCTGAGAAAAATCAATATAAATAAAAAAGGGGGGTCATTTGGGAGAAAATCTGCCCCCTTTTCTCTTCAGTGCTTTTCTCTGTTTAAGATAATTCTTCCACCATTTACCTCTAGCCAAACTTTTTTCATTTCTTAGGAAGGATAAAAATGAAGAAATGTGGTGTGGCAGAAAAAATGCTCGACTTTGATTGAGAAGATGTGCATTGAAATCCCCTGCCTTTGGAAATATCTCTCTCTCTCTCTCTCTCTCTCTCTCTCTCTCTCTCTCTCTCTCTCTCTCTCTCTCTCTCTCTCTCTCTGAGCTGTTGTGATGCTGTGAGTATAAAGCCACAATTAACTCCTTAGAGGAAGGGGGAGATATAAGTCACAAACACTTTACTGTTTAATATAGAATGGATATTCTCATGGCTTGGTACGATTTTAAGCAAAATAGGATATGAGGATTGCCATGTAAGAGATTAAAAAAAATTGTACAAATGCTTGAAAGACCAATTAAAAGTACATACACAACTTGTATGCCACCTTGAAAATAATTTACTAAAATGTGGAATATGAATTTCTTAAACAAACAATGGCAAAATGCCATGCACAATATCCTACCAAGTAAGATGTGATCAGATATATTCCACTGGGTGCTGGGATTGTGAAAGAGTAGACAACATATTGCTACTTAGAAGTGATCACTCAGAGCCAGAACTGGGAATAGCTGAACCATTGGATCTAGGTTCAGAATCCAGGATGGTCAGAGAGGCTTTAGCTCTGTGCAGACAATATTTCAGGAAAAATGATTAACGCAGTTGTTGGCCCTGTCCCTGACATCTGCATTCATCCAAACTTCTGTAAAGCTACCCTGCTAACTGGGCAAGGAGGAACTTTTTCAAGTGTTGCTCCTTTTATAAGAGTAACTATCCCTCTTCACCCCATCACAGTGTCTTTTCTAGTGACTGTTGCTGGTGTTTCTTCTGCATCTCTTTAGACTGTGAGCCCTTTTGCAACAGGGAACCGGTTAGTTATTTGATTTTCCTCTGTAGACCGGCTTGTGAACTTTGATGTTGCAAAATAGTATATTAATATTAATATTAATATTAATATTAATATTAATATTAATATTAATATTAATATTAATATTAATATTAATATTAATATTAATAATAATAATAATACAGAATACAGAATACAGAATACAGAATACAGAATTTATTTTATTTAAAGAATTTGTATCCCGCCTTTCTGCCGGCAAGGACACTCAAGGCGGCTTACAACATTAAAATAACATACATTAAAATAATTAACAGATAATTAAAACAATTAAAACAAGCACCCCGAGTGCTTGTTTTAATCACCTACATGTGTGTAAATCACCTACATGTGTGTAAACACATATGGGGTGACGGAACCATGACCACTGGCCCTGACCTCCATGCAGTCATCTGACCTTCTACCCTGAGACTACATGTGTGCAAGCTGTATGTACACAGGCTTTGAAGTCTAAGGGTGCAAGCCTGACTCCCCCCCCCCCTCACACACATTCATTATCCCTGGTATGTCACTTGTACAGAGACAGAGAATCTCATGTAAAACTTGCAGAAGCAATTTGAAATATTGCATTGAAGTTCATCACCACTGCGAACTATGCATTTCTAATCAGAATTTGCGAACGTCCGCAGTAGCCCTAAGGTACCTTCCAGCCCAGCAAGGCTTGCCAACGGATTACACAGAACGGATTACATGGGTGAAAATAGCAAGGAAAAGGAAGCAAGAATATCCAGACCCAGCAATTCAAGTAGCACTGTTTCCTCATTTTTTTAGAATTGCTAATGTTCTTAAAACTGGAACTCTGAAAGATGACCTGGAAACATAAACATAGGCCTTCTTCTGTTACAACAGAGACATTTCAAACCATCAGGAGCTGCATCGGTTTAGCTTAATCCTTCATATATAGCCTCCCCTTGGGAAATGAATGCAGCATGGTCTTGTGGTTAAGAAAGAAATGAACTCTGGAAAGTCCAGCCGGGGGATTTGGGATGTTTGAGGTCATTCACTTGGCTTGCTGCATGCATCTTGGTGGTGAGCCAGGTGAAAGGAAGGGCTGTTTCCCCTAAACTGATTTTGTGGGATCAGTAAATTTATCAAAATACTCTCAAAGCTGCTTTAATGACAAAATGTGGGAACCTACCAGATATCAAACCTCGGCTTTTCCATCCTTGAGTAGGCTATTGGTCCAGCTCGTCTGTTATCCTTCCTGTGGCTGCAGCCAATTCCTCATGCCTCAGAGGAAGACAGTAAGCCTCTATAAAGCACCTGGCCAATTCGACAGGACTGCAGATTTGTGGCAAAGAGAGAGAAAACCGTTCTTTCCTGGCTCCTGTGATGATCTTAACACGCTGAAGCGAGCGATCTGGTTACACTGTTCGGCTACAAGTGGTAGTGATCAAACATACATTAACCCACCCTCAATATTTAAATTCACTCTGTGGATTTGACAGCGGGTTCAAGAGGTTTCTTGTCCGTTTGCGACCGGCAGCTTGCCTTTCATTTCTTTGTCTGCTGAACAGTCAGCCTAATTTGAAAGCCAGTTTCTAACTTTGGTTACACCACTCCAGAGGGACTTTATAGAATTGCTTGTACTTTACCCAAGTTCAGAACTAGATGCACTCGGATCCCCAAATATGTTACATAGACTGAGGGCCCAATTCTATCCAGCTTTCCAGCACCAATGCAGCCACAATGCAGCCCTGAGGTAAAGGAGCAAACATTCCCTTACCTTGAGGAGGCTTCCGTGACTGCTGCTCCCCCATCGCAGGTTGCAGCACATGCCCCATTGGCACGACTGTATCGGTGCAGGAACATTGAATAGGATTGGGCCCTTAGGCAGGCCTAAACTTTCTATGGCACAAATAATGTTTTCGTTTCATTTGGGCTTTGCTCTTCAAACTCTGAAAGAGGCAGTCATTGCCAAACTAGCTCCATTCAATACAGCATCCATCCCGTGCCTGAGAGCAGACAATCCTCAGTGCCTTGAGGGAGCACAAGCAAACTAATGAGCTTATAGCTCAAAACAAACTGGAGCAGATCATTCCCAGGTTCTGGCACCGAGTTGCCAAATATTCATATGTGAAGCTGCTTGTTTCTACTTTGTAGACTCATATCACCTGTCAGAAATAAAGTCCCCTGAAAATCTCAAATGATTTACTTTGAGAGAGTTGCCAGCCTTTCATGCCTGGATGGAGTCATTTCCTGGAGGAAGTGCAGTTAATATTAGTAGGAGCAGACTAAAACACGGGTTGGCACTCACAGTTTGAAGAACTGAAATTGAACAATACTTCTTAAGTAGGGAGAGCAGGGCAGGATGACCTCCAGCTCTCCTCTCTAAACAGTTCCTTCTCTTTGGCATTACTTTGTCATGGTCAACTGGTGGCAAAAGCTCCAATGCCACTGCCCATTCTGGTGGACAAAGGAAAGGCAAATGGTATAAAGTGGTATAAAGTGGTATAAAGTGAAGGGTTGCTTGACAAACACCCATTGTTCTCTTCCATTTGGTAGAGAAGACGGGTTAAGATCAACTAGGAGACCAGACCTCTTTGAGCTGTGCTAAACTACCTGCCTTCTAAGCTCTGGGAAAATAACATGTGAGCCTCCCTCCCTCCCACATCTTTCCTAATTCAAACCACCACCTGTTCCTTAAACCCCTGAAATATCTTCTTCTCCCTGATTTGTACACCTTTCAGCAAGCAAGAGCCTGCAATGGTTTGCCTCTACAAAAACACTCTTTATTTATATGCTTGGCATCATGGAAAGGTAGGCCCTAGCAATTATCTCTGTCGCTTCCTAAAAACAAATAAAAACTGGGTAATCATGCAGCAGTAGGACATGCCAGGATGTAAAGTTGTGTCAGGAGCAGTCTTGGTTGGTAAGGATGGGTATATTATGATAGACGGAAAGAAAGGCAGGGTGTAGGGGCAGAAGGGGGTCACATTCTTCGAGGGTCACAGAAATCCAATCCACCTAAGTCTAGTTAAGCCATTCCACACTGACAACTTCCTTAAAAGCAAGTCGTGTCAGTTCCTTAGACAAGTAGCATAAACAAAAGAAGAAATGCATATGAAAAGCCCTGCTGGATCAGGCCAAAGGCCTATCTAGCCCAGCATCCTGTTTCCCACAGTGGGGCACCAACCGCATCTGGGAAGCCCACAAGTCCAAGAGAAAGGCATACTTCCCTTCCACCATTACTCCCCAGCAGCTGGTATTCAGAGGCAACTGCAGTGGCACACACCCATCGTGACTAGTAGCCATCGATTGGTCTATAATCGATAATACACCCTGTCTTTTTTGGACACGCTGCAAAGAGTTTGTATCCTGGAATAATCGTAGCCCACTGGTTCTTTCCTTCCCACCAGATTTCCATTATGCCCACTACATCTTTGTTCTCCTTTACATCCCAGCACCTCAGCTCCCCCCCATTTTCGTTTAGAGAATTCTGGCATTTGCATATAAACATCTATACATTGCATCCTCTTCCAAATGTTGTTGGTGTGCCTTTTCCCCTGCAGCTTTTTACTTTCTTTCACCAACGGTCCTGTACCCATCCAAAGGATCCTGTATCACCATATGCTCATTTCCAAATTGTAGCCTTTCTCCTTCTGGCATATTTACATCCTCATCCCTTACGGATGATTTGGCCTGAACTGGATGCTGCCCAGCTCCTGTCAGCTTTCTCCCAGAGATCAGTTTAAAAGACTCCACTTATCCCAAAACATCCCTTAACAAATTTACTTAACAAATCCAAGTCCCTCCTCCTGACACCACCTTCTCACCCAGACATTGAGACCCCTTAACTCCACCTGTCTAGCTGGCCCTGCATTACTAAAAATGCTGCCCTGGACATAGTGGCCTTCAGCATCCTACCTAGCAGTGTAAATTTGGTTTCCAGTACTGCCTGACTACATTTCCCAGCTTCATTGGTGCCAACATGCACCATGCACCATGCTGGTGCCTCCTCCCCTGCCTCCACTGTCTACCAATCCATCGTTTGTGATTATGTGTGACAAGTGTAACCTTCTACATGCCTGTCGCAAACCCATCACACCATGTTCCCAATGATCAAGTCACCCACTATTAGGAGCCCCCCCACCTCTGGGTGCCTATTCCTAGCACAAATGAATATTTCATCATTCAAGGAATGGATCCAATTCAAAGCATTGTTTCCCTCTTCCACAAAATGACATCCTCCTTCCAGGAGTGTCTCTATGACAGCAGTGGAGCTGTAGCCCAGGACATATCCTTGAAGATATGTGGAGATATGCAGTCTGAGTCTGAGTCATATCTCTGAGTCTGTCAGCTTCTCCAGGTCCGCTATCTGGCTTCAAGGTACCAAGCCTTTTCCCTAAGAGTCAGGAGCTCATTGCACCGGCACACCCATAACTTATGCCCAGTATATAGCAGTAATTTGTGCAATACACTGGAAAACACATACAAACATTTTGAAAAGTTCCATCTGATCCATTCTGATGTGCCATGGAATACCCTGAAACACGCAAAAATTTTATATGTGAGACAAAAAAAATAACACTAGACAGAAGAAATCTTCATTTGCACAGGCTATCTTTCTCATACCATGCTTTTCCATTTCAAATAGTAGAGTTATGGCATGTAAATTGGATGTGGAAGACTCCCTTTCTTCTGATGTCATATATAATCCCTTTGACATGGAAGGAATGGATGGTAGAGTTGGAAAGCTATGTAGCAGTTAGGATTGGCCAGCAATAGCAAGCTGCTAGTTATTCCAAAGGGAAGTTTGGGTGCGTATTTGATGAGTATCAGCTGGAAATGAGCAGTATAAAAATGTAATTTGCTCCTAATGCTGATTTTCTTTGAATCAGACTTGGGGAAACCAAACATACAAGGATTTGTTTGACTGGAAAAGGATCAAAAAAGGCTTTTATGGCAACACCCTGGTATTGAAACCACGATGCATCAGTGCTGGTTGAGTTTCACAAGTGCATTTGGAAAGCAGCAAGTTTTTTTTTTTTTACCAGTCTATGGATTGTCCCAAGAACTTGCCAAAGTCATCAGTACAATTTGTGACCCCTCCTAAATGATCCATGCATTGCCTGTGTTCTATAAGGACATTTTGTTCTAGCCATTGCATATTGCCATGATTACTTACAGAACATGGGTGGATAAAGTTTACAAAGAAGGATTTGTGATTAAGGGCTGCTTCATATGTTGTGTGTTTAGCATGTACCCATATTGTACACAACAAAAACATAGCACTTGAATTTCAGAAGATGTGTTTTGAAACACGTGTGCAATATTGCAAACACTGCAGGGCACTCCTGATTATCTGTGGCTCCATACTGCACGTACTCCTAGGAAAACCATAGTTTCCCTTCTGATTATGTGAAGAACCTGTCCTGTAGGTCATTTTGTGCCTTAGATGATGGACCAGGCTTGAGACATAGGAAGAACCTCTGACCTAGCAAAATTCAAGACAGATGGTTCACAAGCTGAAATTCACTTATCATCTACTGACTTTAAATACATTCATTAACGGTGCAATCCTGGGTAACTGTGCGTGGGGGAGCGCGCACTCCCCCAGTGCTGGGTGTCGAAAACCCACCATAAAGCATGTTTATGGCACCCGGTAAGGGCTCCTGCCCAGCCCCACACCCACCGGAGCAGGTAAGTCCTACCCCCTGGCCAGGGCAGGGGCCGGGTGAGGGTGGACCAGGTGGTGAGGGAGGGCAGGGATATCGGCAGCAAGATCCATCATATCCCAAGCCCTCTCCAGGTCTGGCGCAGCCTTACATGGCCAGCGCAAATGTACGCGAGCTCTGGAGCTTGCGTACATCTAAGGAGACCCACTGGGCCTGCCGCCACTTACACTGGGGGAAGGGGATGATCGTCCCCTTCTCCCGAGTTGTTAGGATTGAGTTGTTAATCCTATCAAGTTGTTAACTTGATAGAATACGGTGTCTGGCCCTTTAGGCCGGGCGTCATACCTTACACAGGATTAGGCTGCCCATCATATATTCTCCCCTTCAGACCATAATTTAAAAAAAAAAAAACTGGCATTTTATGATGAGAGGAAAGAAATACAGCTGCTGTCTGCCTTTGTCTGTTGGGAGGAGAATGTAGAGAAAAATAAGAACGATTCAGTCATTTTAATTTTAATTCTCAAAACAGTTTTTCTTTTGAAACATTTATAATTCTCCTGAATGTACAAATAGTTAAACAAATTAAATTTTATTTATTTTGTTGTCTCTGCAATTCTACATAAAGAACACCATTGAACACATAGATACAAAACTAGCACAGTTTGTCAAAAACCACTGTAATTGCGAAGTTGGGGCTTTGTGTTCAGGAGTGCTAAATCAAGATAACTTCTAGTCCTATTGGATAATTCACTGGGGAATCATGTTATTTCATGAATATCTGTAAATAGACTTTCGTTGTTGCACCATCCACAGTACAGTATACTATACTATACTGTACTATCTGTCCATCTCCTGTTTGCCCAGTCCCTTCTATATCAAACAGCACGCAGGGGGCACAATCAGGATCAGGACCTGGGGGGAGGGCAAAGTCCTAAAGCCTCTCTACCTCCTGTTATGGTTCTGCCACATTTTGTGGCCTTTGGCTGCTATTTAAAAAACAAAATCCACAATTCCATGTTTTGCATTCAAGTATCTCGTTATAACCCTGAGATATTATAACTCAGTGCTAACTAGTGCATTCCGCTGCTCGTGCAGAGTCCACCTGTGTCAGCCGCCTCATGTATAAAGCAGGCACTCGAACAAGATTGCAAGTGCTACTTGTGCGACAAGGAACGTCTGTGTTCAAATGTGCCTTGCTCACCAAAGACGCTGCTGCTGTCTCGCCCCCACCCCCCCAACCAGACGCTCACGTTGCTCGGGTGAACAAGCCACCTACGTATGCTGTTATGTGAGCAAGTGAAAATTGATCATAACAGGTTCATCTTCCCTCCAGTTTAAGTTTTAATGTGATGTTGGAGTGGAAGGAGGAACTGCTTTTTCCAGCAATGCCAAAATTCAAGAGAGATGTCTTTCTTTGAGCTGGAATGTTCGTTCAGCAGGAATCAATGACACCTATGGTGTAGCCATGCTGTGTCAGTGGAGGGAAACAAAAAGACAGACAAGGACACCTTCCTTTGCAGCTCAACACAATGATGTAAAGCCAATATTCCTGACACACGTTCCTCCTTTTGGGGGATACAATATCTTTCCCCTACATTGTGTATGACAATTGCAAAGTATACTGAGCGGAATCCAACTGAAGCAAAGCTATTTTAAGTCCCGTCCATTTCCATGGCAGAGAGTTAAGCACATGCTGCTGCACATGCACATGGGAACGTGAGTTAGATGTGCCTCATGTTCACTGGATCGTGCCATGGAAAGTTACTGTCATATTTCCTGCTACAAACTTTGCAATCGATACAGACAGGAGCCTGGAATGAGCAGCAAAGGATCTTCTCATAAAATAAACTTTGCAGTCCTGACCACCACAATATAAAACTAAGTACTGCTCTAGGTTTCTATTTTTTACTCAGTGTCCCTCAGATCTGCCACCCTCCATAAAACCCTGTTTGGAATACTTTGGTTCCTATTACCGGTCTATCATCGCAGTAAGAGTCATCATTTCCCCACCTTTTTATCAAAGTTTGGCTTTCTTCCACGAGTACAAAAACTGCATGCACCTACAGAAATAAAACTTGCTTGAAGCATTGGGGGGGGGAGCAATAGAAGGCAAAGGACATAGTGGAACATTAAAGTAAAACATGTACATAAACTAGTCCTGGGATATGAGGATTATTAACACAGGTAGCAAGAGCATTTTGAACAGGCACAGGCACTGGGAAAATGGTAGGTAAAGGTATCCCTTGACAGTTAAGTCCAGTCGTGTCCGACTCTAGGGAGCGGTGCTCATCTCCATTTCAAAGCCAAAGAGCCAGTGCTGTCCGAAGACGTTTCCATGGTCATGTGGCCGGCATGACTCAACACCGAGGTGCATGGAACGCTGTTACCGTCCCGCTGATGCGGTACCTATTAATCTACTTGCAATTTCTTGCTTTCGAACTGCTAGGTTGGCAGGAGCCGTCACGCGGAATCGAACTGCCAACTTTTTGATCGACAGCTCATGGTTCAGTGGTTTAACCCACTGCGCCACACAGATCAAAATAAAATTACTGATATAGCAAAACTGATTCATCGTAACCATTTGAACTGGTGTCATTTCTCTTTCATCTTTGGCTTCAGCTGCTGTGTTGTGGCCTGAGTACAATACAGATTTTATAATGCTTATCTCTGCAGCTGTCTGTTTCTTCACTCTTCACAGCTGCAAAAGTTTTCCTTCTCGCCTGTCTTTGCTTTCCTCCAGTTCTTTGCACTGAACTGAGTCCTGCCAACCATTTCCTTGGACCACAGGGACATCTGCTGGCCTGGGGAGGCATGGGACGTGCTCTCTGTCCCCTCCCCATGTGTCTGGTCAAGCATCCTGCTCAGTGGACTCCAGCAGCTGGTTCTTCTGAATGATTTAAAAAAAATATTTTTGGCCAATGAGAAAGCTCCAATGAAAGGTTTGTTTGCTTGTCTTCTCTTCCCTGTGACACAGCTGAGCCTGGAAATGTTACGGTCAAAGGGTGTGGACTGGAGTTCACTCAAGCAAAGGAAGTGGACTTATTGTGAAATCCAAAAGAACAATACTTTGCACTGTGACAAATTCTGAGAGAGCCTTGAATTGGCTCAAATTTAACTTTAAAAATTTGCTGTGAATGGAAAGTATTGCAATTCCACTTAGGGTGAAAAGGCCACCAAGCCTCTTCTGTTACTCACAAGTTGTGGTGTAAGAAAGAAACCATCTTGTCTTTTGCCAAGCCTGTACAACTTATGACTCATCAAGTCAAACACTGCTCACCAACGATGCCCTGAGGCAGTGGTTGCCACCTTCTACCCCAGATATCAGATGGAGGCATTATTGTGGGGTATTTGGTGGGGAAAATGGCAATTGCAACAAAAAATAGCTGCAACCCTTCCCAGTGATCTTTTTTTTAATCCACAGTGCCCTGGAATGATGCAACTTCTGGGGCACTGTAAGGAAAATAGTGGCACAAATAGTAGATAGCCAAGGAAAGGAGCTCCACTGCCACCAGGAAATGTAATTCCATCTCCCTGATGAGTCCCAAATAGGTTACAAAAATGAACTAATTTGTGATTCATTTGAACTCATTCTATAAAATGAATGCAAATTGAACCAAAAGGCCTGAATAAGGCCAATTATATCTATCCATTGTGAAACAAGTACACATCCCTAGTTCTGTTCTAGTAACTCGGCCTCTACTACAGTGCTGACCATCCTGCAGACTTTCTACTGCTTCATTGTGATTTAAGCTGCTGGGGTGCACACTATCTCATGGGTAGTGTTGCTCAGTGTTAACAACTCCCCCCCACAGCCATACACATTTCCCACTGTTGGCTTTGGAATAAATATTCTATTTATTTATTATTTATATTGCACAGTCGATCAGTTCTATTGTAAAGGCAGTTTAACAAAAAACATAACACAGCAAACAGATCATAAAATGAAAAAGTAGATCAATTAAGAAAAAAATGACACCAGCCAGTCCAGCTGAATGCACTATTTTGCAGGGATGTGGATCAAGTCTCTCACTCCATGTCTCAAGTCAAGTCCCAAGTCTTTGCCCCCAAGTCCCGAGCCTTTGGTTGCGAGTCCCTATCTATTTAATGGGGAAAATGAGTTTAAACCTGAATAAAATTGGACTTGTCATAAAAGGCTCCAAGTCTCGAGTCGAGTCTTTCAAGTCTTTTACAATCACCGAGTCAAGTCCGAGCCGAGTCATTGATGCGACTTGAGTCCGACTCATGTCCGAGTCAATAGACTCAAGTCTACATCACTGGCCAGTGGCCATATGCCTAGAGGCAGGCAGAGATTCGGCTAGGTGGGCTTCCCCAGGGAGGCATTCCTCGACTGAGGTTTGGCAATCAAGAGGTCCCTGTCTTGCAGGCCTGTTTGCCAATATTTAGATGATGGAGGGATGCAGCAATGGTCTCTAATGTTGAACAAAGGGCAAACGAGCACACATACAAAATAGACTATCTAGTCTGACCATCAGCACAGCTTGTGTCTTGGTGATTTCAAGAGGAAAAGAACAATTTCTTTCCAAGTCATGTAGTTACATTTTCCTGATTTCCAGATTTTGGAGTGGAGGCTTGAGTCAACATTGATAAGGGCCCTGCCCTTTGCTGTCAATTATATCTGCGGAAGGATGATGGCTTTGGTCCTTTTGATCACATGCTTCCGAATCACAGCTACCCTTATTGACCTTACGTTGTCGCCTGCAGACTGGCTGGGGCTCCTGCCATTCATCCAAGTGAGAAGGGAATTTGTCCCCCTCCTCCCCTCATTGTATCTATTCATATGTCCAGTATGCAGGGCACTAGAACCTATAAACGAATGAGCCTGCCTCTTACAGAACGGAAACTTGTGCTTAGCGGTCCTTTTCTTAGCTGTATGACATTTCGGTTACAGCAAAGCCACATAAAGCAAAGCTGGGGGTGGAGGGAAGCATTCGGTCTCAATGCAACGTCATGCCTCAGCTAGCTGTTCCCGTATCCCTCATCCCATTAACAAATGGAAAGTATTTTTATTCACAGCTGTTTAGAAAGTGAATGGGTATATATAAACGATGCTTGATGATATTTCTCCACCGCAGTCATGTCCTCTATGTAACATTCTCCAAAAATCTGTGACGGAAATCAAGACCAGATCTCATCTGAAATTTACCAGAATCTCTGGCAGGAAAAAAACATGAAGGGAGGGGAAACAGAACACATGAGTAAAAGTAGCAAACCTCCCGTTGATATTTAAGTGGGATCTTAAGAAACTGTCTCAGTAGAGCTTGTGGAATTCTTAATACAGTTTTCATAAGTTTGGCACTGTATGGAACTTTTCTTTATATGAGAACTCTGGGAATAATCATAAGTGGTATTGTTGGTAGTATTAATATTTATTTAGTTATACAGTGTTATCAATGTCCAAGGTGCTTTACATACAATGAAAAGCCCAGTCCCTGCCCCAAGGGGCTTACAATCCAAATATTGACACAGGGGGGGGGATGGAGGCGAGGTAAGACTATATCCCTTATATGTCTGTCAGTAATGGCAAGCTGACATTGGAAGCCATCATTAGGCTTGACTTGCACAAAAACTCCACCTTTGTCCACTGGTTCAGGAGGCAACAAAATCTATTACTCCTCCTAAGCTGAAGAGTTATGTCCATTTTGACACAGAGCTGTGTGATAGTGGGGAAAATCAGGGCACAGGATGGGAGAATATTATTCAGAAAAAAACAACAACCAACCATTGGCAGGATTGCTGAAAGTGAATGCATGTGGCTCAACCCAGCCCTCTGAGACAAAAATATACAGCTGCTGGCATGGAACAGAGGGGCGTTAAGAAGGCACATTTATTCTCTACCGAGGTTTTCTTGTTGTAGTTTTTTTTAAGACAGTGGCAAGTAAACCCTCATGCCTGATCTTCTGGGTATCTCATTAAAAAAAGCAAACATATTACTTACCAAATACGATTTTGACTGGAATGTTGTTAAGGCCACTTTTAAAATAAAACTGACCATCTGTTGCCCATTAAACAATTGTCTATTACTGCTGCATTCTTATAAAATCCTCTTGGCAAGGGAGTTCCACATGTGCTTATCTTTCAGTGTGGCCCCCTTAAAGGGAATAAATGACCCCAATTTAGTATTTTATAGGGGTTGAAGGCAGCCTTGCTTTTGCTTTTCCCAACTGGCCACTGCAGAGGGGCATGTAGCAGAACTTCTATCATGGCCTCTGAAACAAATCAGCTCACTCCCGTTCTTTCCCAACTGGATTCACTCGGGGGGCAGTGCAATCTGCTCCACACCTGTGCCATGGCAGCTACCTCTGCCGTAGCATGGTAGAAAAGAAAAAGCTACTTACTGTGCTTCTTGTGTGGTTTTGTCAAACCCGGAAGTGCAAGACTTCTGGTTTTATTTAAAGGGACAGCACCAAAGCCAGCCTTAGGAGATGTGGGGCCCAATTGGAAACATTTTTGTGAGCCCCCAGGTTCACAGCCAAGGTCTGCTTACAAGTGGCAATAGACGCCTTCTGGCTTCTGGCATCACAAAACACCTTCTAGAAGCGCATAGAGCTGCAAACGTCTGGGTCACCGCTGCTGAGAGCAGGGAGGACCCCATGTGCAGTGGTGGTGAAGAGGAGCCCCGCCGACATTGGTGAGTCAGTGGGGTGGGTGGAACGGGGCAGGGGGTGGGCAGAATGGGGAGGGCTTGGGGTGTAGGAGGTGGAAGGGGGTGACACCTGGCACAGGCGATTTGCGCCAGATGCTATTCCCTCTGGAGCGAGCCAACATGCCACCTTTGTGTCTTCAGACTTGCGCCAGCTAAACAGCTGGCACAGGTCCAAGGAAACCTATTGGCAATTGGGGCAGCTTATTGTGGGGCGAAGGGAAAATGTTTGCCATCCCCCTCTCCAGCATGGCTGCATGCTGTGGTGGAGAAAAGCAGAAGGTGTTAGACACCTTAGAAACAAGGAGAAGGGATACAATTATTTTAAAATAAATACATAAACAAATTAAACTTACAGTTTGTGAAAGCCCAGCTGCTGCTGCTTCTCCTCCACCAAGTGGAGTTGGAAGTGGGCAGTTTCTGCAAGGACGATGCAAATGAGACCCTTCCCCTGGGGATTCCAATGTGCATTTGGGATAGCAAACTCATGCCTGGAAGCCTGGCTGGGGAGAAATTGAAGGGGGAAATGGCCGCCAGGTGGGAAAAGTAGATTTTTAAAATGCCTTTTCAGAGAGTGGGGGGGGGGTCATTGGAACCTGGAAATACCGTATTGTGCCGAGTATAAGACGCACTTGATTATAAGACGCACCCTTAAAGTTTGGCGTTATTAAAAAAAATTAATTAAATCACTGGCATTAAATTGCAACAGCCTGATAATAAGACACACCCCTAGTTTAAAAACTTAAATTAGGAGAAAAAAGTGAGTCATACTCAGACCAATACGGTATATTCTCACACATAGATTAGCCCCCATCATGGAGGCACATCCTCTTGTTATTCATGTTGTTTTGACCCTTAAAAAGGGCTAGCAATGAGCCCATGACATGGTTACGCAAATACCAGGAGCCCGGTGTCCCAAGAGATCTCACTTCCACTGACACTGGGCCCTTTAATGTTTTTCTTCCCTCTTTTCTGTAGGAGCCACCAATTTAATTCCTCCACAAAGCCCCCAACATAGCATTTCTCCAGAGTGACGTGATGTTGGAGGTATTGTGAGGAAATTAAAATGGCAGCTCGTTACCCTGTGGTGAGAGGAGCACTGCTGCCGCTGTCCATATGGCAAACCTATTGAAAGGTGCGCTGGTGCTATTTGATGCTGCTGCCCCTGCCCTGCTGCCACCCGCATAGCTCCCCCAGTCCCACGCACATTGCCATCCTCGCCAACATCTGACAGGACCCACTAGAGGGCGCCCAGGGCCCCTTCCAACCTGGAGCCAGTTCTAACCTTACCCATAAATCTATCCGCTCTCATATGCAAGGAACCCTCACCTTCTCATTGAGGTGGTGGTGGTTTAACTCAGTGATGATGACACCTTCATTTCCTGTTGTGGTAGTAATCTTTTTGGCAGGGGTAAAGAGGAAGCTCTATGAGTGTTTTACTGGATTGCAAGCTCAGGGCCCTAATGCATGGCCATTAGCCTCTTTTTTATGTTATTACATTTTTAACTGGTGAAATAATATTTGGTGTTTTGGGAACTCAACAAATCCATAGTTTTGGGAAAAAAACATTTTGGCTGCATTTAGGACCTTTGCAGCTTAAGCCCTTCCCTTGGA
The DNA here is from genome assembly GCA_026170595.1 of Plestiodon gilberti rubricaudatus. Classification (NCBI taxonomy): domain Eukaryota; kingdom Metazoa; phylum Chordata; class Lepidosauria; order Squamata; family Scincidae; genus Plestiodon; species Plestiodon gilberti. The sequence goes on from JANXHW010000001.1 coordinate 207,577,517, forward strand.
GCACTGCACTTCTTTTTCATAAAGTCGGGAGCAAAATGAGCTGCAATATGAGAATCAGGAAGTAAAAGCCGTTGTGAGCAGAGAATCAGAACAGTCGATCAACAAGGATAGAAAGAAGGATGCCTTTATTCACGCACAGATTACAAAACAATGAGTACAGGGAGGCAGCAACTATTGTGATGGAAAGTGTGTGATATGCCATTATTGGCCGCAACCGAAAACTGAAAACTTTTGAGCTAGGTGGATGGTGAAGGTCCACACTGTGATTTTGAAAGAAAATAGGTAAATGGTTCTTTACCACTTTCTGTCCCATAGGAAAAACCTTCATGCATGTAAACCAATAGTATGAGACAGGCTTAAAGGTTGCTTCTTGTGTTATGTTTGAAAATATCCTGAGGGCATATTAAGACATCCACCTTCTTAAAGGGCTCTTGATGATATAGTACAGCCAGTCTAGCAGGACAGAAGGCTGCAGGAATAAAGGTGCAAACATGCAGCCCTTCTTGGGGGACCAGGTATATAAGTGCTTTTATGCAAATGCCCAAAATCTACGGGCAAAGATGGGAGAACTGGAATGTTTGGTGGCTAGGGAAAACATTGACATAGTAGGTATAACAGAAACCTGGTGGAATGCGGAGAACCAGTGGGATACTGCAATTCCAGGATATAAACTCTATAGGAGGGACAGAGAGGGGCGTGTTGGAGGTGGGGTGGCCATCTATGTCAAAGAGGGGGTAGAATCCACCAGAGTAGAGCTGGAGGGGGGCTCTGACTCCTCCGTAGAATCACTGTGGGTTAGATTACCAGGCTCAAAGAGTGATGTAATAGTAGGGGCATGCTACCGTCCTCCAGATCAAAAACTTGAAGGGGATCTTGAAATGAGGAAGCAAATCAGGGAGGTGTCAATGAGAGACAGGGTTGTAGTCATGGGGGACTTCAATTATCCTCACATCGACTGGGTCAATTCATGCTCAGGTCATGAAAGAGAGACTGGATTCCTGGATATGTTAAATGACTGTGCCTTAGAGCAGCTTGTCACGGAACCGACCAGAGGACAGGTGACTCTGGACTTGATATTGTGTGGCACTCAAGATCTGGTCAGGGAGGTAAATGTTACCGAACCGTTGGGGAACAGTGACCATGCTGCGATCTGTTTCGCCATGCATGTCGGAGGGAGAGTGCCAAGCAAATCTGACACGAAAACCCTTGACTTCCGAAGGACAGACTTCCCCAAAATGAGGAGACTAGTTAAAAAAAAGCTGAAAGGGAAGGTAAAAAGAGTCCAATCGCTCCAGAGTGCATGGAGGCTGTTTAAAACAACAGTCATAGAGGCCCAGCGGGAGTGTATCCCACAAAGGAGGAAGGGCTCGACTAAGTCCAGGAGGGTGCCGGCATGGCTAACAAGCACAGTTAAGGAGGCTATAAAAGGCAAGGAAGCTTCCTTCCGTAAATGGAAGTCTTGCCCTAATGAGGAAAATAAACAGGAGCACAAACTGTGGCAAAAGAAATGTAAAAAGATGATACGGGAGGCCAAGCAAGACTTTGAGGAACGTATGCAGGCAACATAAAAGGGAATAATAAAAGCTTCTTCAAATATGTTAGAAGCAGGAAACCTGCCAGGGAAACGGTTGGTCCGCTGGATGGTGAGGGAGAGAAAGGGGTGATAAAAGGGGACTTGGAGACTGCAGAGAAATTAAATGAGTTCTTTGCATCTGTCTTCACGGCAGAAGACCTCGGGCAAATACCGCTGCCGGAACGGTCTCCCCTGAATAAAGAATTAAGTCAAATAGAGGTTAAAAGAGAAGACGTCTCAGACTTAATTGACAAAATAAAGATCAATAAATCACCAGGCCCGGATGGCATCCACCCAAGAGTTCTGAAGGAACTCAAGAATGAAGTTGCTGACCTCTTGACCAAAATATGCAACTTGTCCCTTAAAACGGCCACTGTGCCAGAGGATTGGAGGATAGCTAATGTCACGCCAATCTTTTAAAAAGGTAGGAGGGGGGACCCGGGACACTACAGGCCAGTCAGCCTAACATCTGTTCCAGGGAAGATGGTGGAAAGTCTCATTAAGGATAAAATCTTAAAATACATAGAAGAACAAGCTCTGCTGAGGGAGAGTCAGCATGGCTTCTGCAAGGGGAAGTCTTGCCTCACAAACCTGTTAGAATTTTTTGAAAAGGTCAACAGGCATGTGGATGCGAGCGAACCCGTGGATATTATATATCTGGATTTTCAGAAGGCGTTTGACACGGTCCCTCATTAAAGGCTCCTGAGAAAACTCCACAGTCAGGGAATAAGAGGGCAGGTCCTCTTGTGGATTAGGAACTGGTTGAAGACCAGGAAACAGCGAGTGGGAGTCAATGGGCAATTTTCACAATGGCGAGAGGTGAAAAGCGGTGTGCCCCAAGGATCGGTCTTGGGACCGGTGCTTTTCAACTTATTCATAAATGACCTGGAGTCGAGGATAGGCAGTGAGGTGGCCAAGTTTGCAGATGACACTAAACCTTTCCGGGTGGTGAAGACCAGCAGGGATTGTGAAGAGCTCCAGAAGGACCTCTCCAAACTGGGAGAATGGGCAGCAAAATGGCAGATGCGCTTCAATGTAAGTAAGTGCAAAGTGATGCACATTGGGGCAAGAAACCAAAATTTCACATATACGCTAATGGGTTCTGAGTTGTCTGTGACGGATCAAGAGAGAGATCTTGGGGTGCTGTTGGACAGATCGATGAAAGTGTCGACCCAGTGTGCGGCGGCTGTGAAGAAGGCCAATTCCATGCTCGGGATCATTAAAAAAGGGATTGAGAATAAAATGGCCAATATCATTATGCCTTTGTACAAATCGATGGTAAGGCCACATCTGGAGTATTGTGTCCAGTTCTGGTCACCACGCCTCAAAAAGGATATAGTTGAATTGGAAAAGGTGCAGAAAAGAGCGACCAGAATGATTCGTGGGCTGGAGCACCTCCCTTATGAGGAAAGGCTACAGCGTCTGGGGCTTTTCAGCCCAGAAAAAAGGCGCCTGAGGGGGGACATGATTGAGACTTATAAAATTATGCATGGGATGGAGAGAGTGGATAGAGGGAAATTCTTCTCCCTCTCGCACAACACCAGAACCAGGGGACATGCACTAAAATTGAGTGGAGGGAGAGTTAGAACAGACAAAAGAAAATATTTCTTTACCCAGCGTGTAATTCATCTGTGGAACTCCTTGCCACAGGATGTGGTGATGGCATCTGGCCTAGATGCCTTTAAAAGGGGGTTGGACAGATTCATGGAGGAAAAGACCATCACAGGTTACAAGCCATAAGCAACCTCCTGGTTTTAGAAGTGGGTTTTCTCTGTGCCAGGTGCAAGGGAGTGTCAACGGGAAACAGGTTATCTTGTTGTCTTGTGCTCCCTGAGGCATCTGGTGGGGCCACTGTGTGACACAGGAAGCTGGACTAGATGGGCTTTTGGCCTGATCCAGCAGGGCTCTTCTTATGTTCTTATGTAGTACTTGCACTTCAAGCTGATGTAGGCAATGGGTTAGAGTTAGGGGAGGGGCTAAGGAGATTCCTTAAAAAATGGTTGGTGCCATATTTGTGGAGCTCAAAGCATGACCCCTGCCAAATACTTTGCATAGCCTGGCTGGACCTGCAGTTGCAGCTACCCTGTGGCTCTGATGGGGGAAAGGAGCATGGAATGAATGGAGTTGTGGCCTTATGTGGACTGCTCAGATTTCCTGTATCCAGGACATGTAACCATCTTTATAGTGTACCTTATAGCCAGTATAATTAGATTTTCCACTCACTTCTGTGACAATATTCACTGAAACAGGCTATGGTACACAATAATATCAAATCGCTTTCCCCTCTCTGCCTTGAGTCATCTTCTGACGTTGGGAAAGTTCTTCTGAAAGGCGCAGAGAGGATGATCCCTTCAGAACCAGCTTGAACCACTGTACAGTACTTCACCAGAGCACCAGAATAGAGCATCATGACATCGCATTGCACAGTCCCAGCCCTCCAGCCAGGGCCTCTGAGAGGGGGGGTTAAGAGAGTGCAATCGTAACCGGGCCCAAGAACAAAAAGGGGGCCCTGGAGCCAAATTCACATGAAGGAAAGGGGCCCAAAAGAAACTTTGTACCCCCTGATAAAATTCCTCTGAGTGGCCCTACCTTCTCTCCCTGTGTGGCTTCAACTGACTTTCCGCCAAGTGTAACACTGCACATTATCTCTTCCTGTGATAGTATAGAATCCCACCTTGTTGCTCTGCTTTTTTCCTGATCTCTTCCTTTGAAGGAACCTGTGAGTTTATTTGGAGTCTGAATTGAGTAATCTTATAGACTTTATATTTCCAGAATATGTTTTGTTTGCTTACTCTGTCTAAGCAGTCCGGTATGCATATTACAATTTCTCCCCTCCCCCCCCCCATTCAGGGGCAGATTTAGTCTCTACAGAAAACCTAAACTCCATCTTTAGGTTTTACAAATTGCATATTGTTGGGGAACCTACTGTAAAACATGACCCCCCAGTATTTCCCCTGCCCCTTCTTTTGCTTATCATCTAGCAGGATGAAAACTATAGGCTTTTTTTTTAAAACTTTTTGGTTGGTCTGCTTTGGACTGTAGATTTTACTCCAGGGAAGAGAGAGAGAGAGAGAGAGAGAGAGAGAGAGAGAGAGAGAGAGAGAGAGAGAGAGTATATTAGCCTTTTGAGCAGAGGTGAGCAGCCCACAGGAAGTGATGCAAACTTGGGTGGTGATTTGCAGGTAAAGCTTGTTTCTGTTTGGGATTGGAAGGATGTGGAAAAGGGGAAGGGAAAGAGTTGTGCGTTAAGAACAAATTATTTGGCCTACTCCAGGCTCGCTACAAGGTTTTATTAGGAGTGCAACTGTTGACCACATGAAATCTTTCATGTTTTGAGTTGTGATGGATAGTGGGGTTTTTCCAGCCACAGACTAATGTAGCTGTTTGGCTCATTGCTGGGAAGAACAATGCTGAAACGTTTACACAATGGGGGCTCAGAAATATTTCTGGCAGGCTCACCATGCAAGCCTGAAGCGCATGTGTCTTGTTACCTCAGCTATCCCTATCATAGGTGGTCTTTGTGTTATTTGTAAATTTAAGTAACTTGGGAGTTGTCTGGTGAGTGCTATAGCCAATGAAAAGTGTCTGCTTGAATTTTAACAGTGTGTGAGGACCCAATCCTATCCAACTTTCCAGCGTCAATGCAGCCACAATGCAGCCCCGAGGAACAAACCTTCCTTTACCTTGAGGAGGTCTCTGTGCACTGGCGTCACTGCAGGGGGGGCGGAGCTCTAAGTTCCGCCGCGGTCCGACCCTCTGTTACACGGGAGAATGAAGCACCCCCGCCCCCTCGCTTTCGGAGCCATTCAAGTCGGTGAAAGCAACGCTCCGAATGGCTCCAAAAGCGAGGGGCAGGGGCGCTTCGTTCTCCCGTGTAACGGTCAGACCACGGCAGAACTTAGAGCTCCGCCCCCCCTACAGTGACGCCAGTGCCTCTGTGACTGCTGCTTCTCCACTGCAGGATGTGGTGCATGCCCTGTTGACACGGCTGCATCGGCGCTGGAAAGTTGGATAGGACTGGGCCTTGAAAGGCTGTGGAACCAGCAGCCAGTCTCCCATCACACCTGTGTGTCCACAGCCTTCACCCTCTGGGCATGCAGACATTCTTCCTTGGCCTTGCTAGCTATGCAGCCACATGAAGAAACTCTTTTAGAGAGATGTGCATGAAAAGCGGAAGAATCTCCCAGGCTAATATAGGACTGTAATGAGACTGATGATGTAGCGTAGTGGCTGAAAGACTGAGCTCCAGCCTTACAGGGTGGTTGTAAGGATGATATGCAAAGTGCTCTGAACACTGAGAAGTGAAGTGTTATTAGTTGTGTGAGAAGCTGCATCTGCCAACCCTCCTTGACCTTACTGTTAAAAGCAGGTGAACACCTTCAAAGTCAGTTTTTAACCAGTACAGTATTCCAAATTCCATGACATCTGGGAATGTGTCTTCTGCTTTTCCTGTCATTTGATACAAGATCAGCCACCATATTCTGAGCTGCGGGCTTGAAGTGGATGTACAAAATATAACAGAACTTGGTCTCCCAGTTAGCTCTTGCTGTCATTTATGGTGGCATGTGTATTATTACACCATTCCTACGAGGGACTTGGGTTTGTGTGGATACCTGGATTTGTGTGGATTTAACTTGGATACGTGGGGTTATCCCATTTTATTCTCCTAATTCTGAAAAATAGGTTAGGTTGACTTGTTGGAGGCCATCCAGGGAGCTTCATGGTTGAGCAGATCTATTTGCCAAAATCCTCTTTCCTGTGCCTGCACCTCCCCAAACACAGGTCTCATCTGCCACTTGCAACTGGAGGAATTTCAAAAAAAGACCAGCCCAGGAGAGCAGGAAGGAACCTGTGAGAGGGCGCTCAGTAGGTGAACTTTCCCACAAATGCATCTTCAGACTGAGAAAACCCTCACTTCTTAAATCTCTGTTGGTCACACAGCTGTAAAACAGCTGTACAGGAACATTGATAAGGGCCCTGCCCTCTGCTGCCTCTTATATCAGCAGGGAAAAGTTGGCAACTACTTGTGCAATGTTTTATTAATTCCGCGACAGCAAACGACCTGGCTCAGGCTGTAGAATCTCCTCCTTCAAACCCCTCTAGAAGGCCCATTTCCGTTGCAAAGCCATTCCTGAAACATCCTTGTTGGATTTTACTTGCTCTACTTGCCCTGCTGCCCTCTTAGGGTCAACTACTCATCGTCAATACTTGACCTCTTCTTTTAAAATTATATTTTAAAAGTAGAGACAGATGAGATTGCAGCTTTTGGGGTAACATGCAGCTGACCATGCCGGTCAGCTGCATGTTCCTTTCCCCCCACATTTTTGTTATGTGTTTATTTTAAGCCACAGCGGCCTCTGAAGGTAGCAAATCTGAACTGAGGACTTGATGGGTGGGGAGGGCAGGGCTGCTTACCCCTGTCTTCTCTGAACAGTTTCTGTTCAAAATCCTTCTCCCCCCCCCGTTCCCTTGGGGAAACATGGAAGTTACCCATGTCAACCTACTCACGACAACAAACGGGCGGGCAGGCTACCTCTGAGTGGGCCCCAGCATGCGCTTTCCATAACCTGGGATGTGCCCTGGGTTAGACGTAAGCTGCAGCTCTCCAGAGCTGATTGTGCTTCTCCAGGCTGCTTTCTATCCTTCTCTTTTGCCCCCACCAGAACGTTCAGCAGCACATTCTTTCCAGCAGCTGCTATGTCAGGGATGAGCTTTGGCAGGTCTCCGATTACACTTAACAATATCCCTGTGGCATCTGGTTACTGGTGAGTGTGAGTGTGAGACGGGAGGCCCTTGGGAAGACTGCAAGGAGATTCAAAGTCAGCATCCTGCCACACAGCAGACATGTGCTTGTTAGGGAAGGAACCAGTGCGCAGTGTAGAATGCAGCTGGAAGCTAGCAATGCAGATGCTTCAACCTGATATGGAAAATGTTAATTGCCAACCCTCTCACCCACTTCCGACAGAAGCATGGATGGCAGAACTGGCAAGGAGAACGGCCCCCATAACTGTTCCCAAGGCAAGAAGGGTAATTCATCTTTTCCACAGTGAAGAAACAAGGCACTGACTAAGCAAAGGCACCAGCTACCATATAATGGGGGGGAGGGCAAATGGTTCTCCATACAGAGGTGGAAGTCATGGCTGCATTGGCAATGGAAAGTTGGATAGGCTTGGGCCCTAGGAACCTATTGGGGTGGGGTGAGATAATGGTACCCTACCCCTGTTGTAATGGCAGGATAGAACCAAGGTAAGGTAAAGGTAAAGGTGACCCCTGACAATTAAGTCCAGTCTTGTCCGACTCTAGGGTGTGGTGCTCATCCCCATTTCAAAGCCAAAGAGCCAGCGTTGTCCGAAGACGCCTCCGTGGTCATGTGGCCGGCGTGACTCTCCTTGCTGCAGCGCGTAGCATACAGCTGGAACACGGAGCGCTGTTTACCTTCCCGCAAGTGGTACCTATTTATCTACTCGCATTAAAAACACACACACAAAAGCGGATCTACTCATCTACCTTGGTTCTGTCCTGATATTACAACAGAGGTAGGGTACCATTATCCCACCCCACCCCAATAGGTTCTAAGGGCCCAATCCTATCCAACTTTCTAGTGCCAATGCAGCCATGATGCAGCCCCGAGGTAAGGAAACAAATGTTCCCTTACCTTGAAGAGACCTCCGTGACTCCCCCCCCCCCCCCGCAGAATGTAGTGCATGCCCTTTTGGCACAGCTGCATCGGTGCTGGAAAGTTGGATAGGATTGGGCAGTTAGTCAAGCGATTGCTTTCAGATACATCTCGATAACTTGCATCTATGACATTGTTGGATTCTTGTGATTCAATCTCATTTAGATCTTGGAGGGACTTGTGTATGGTAACTATTTTCATCAGATACATCTCGATAACTTGCATCTATGACATTGTTGGATTCTTGTGATTCAATCTCATTTAGATCTTGGAGGGACTTGTGTATGGTAACTATTTTCATCATATGTTCCTTCATTTTTAGATAACTGATATATATTTTTTAAATCACTGTTCACTGTAGACAGCCTCTGATGAAGGAGGTTCTTGCCCCCTCCTCCCAAAACTCTCATGCCATAAGGTCTCTCACTGTATTCTGTTACAGCACATTAACATAGCTACGCTTATATATAACTTATCCTTTGGACTTTATGTTCCCCAGTTAGCTGCACCCCAGCTGTGGAGTACGTACCACCAGGAACGTGCAGGCAAGCATTACAGCAGGGAGTGCAATTCTGGCAGTAAGACCAATTAAATAGCAGCAAGGTTTCTAATGCTGTGCAATCTCTTTGATCATAAGCAGCACAAGTAACTGAAGTCTTCTTGTTGCGCCACGGCCGCGCGCCCCCCCCCTCACAGCTTTCTTTCCCTGCACCCAACTCAAGGCAGGGCTATAAAGAACAAGACTTGAAACATCCCTATCCAAATATAGGACACCCTGATCCCCTTTCCCTACCACAGACTCGGAGAGGGTAATCATGTGGTGAAATGACAGCTGGGAACTGCAGGCACATGCAGCCATCCTCTGCTTGTCACGTACAACAGACTGAAAAGCAACTGCTCCTTCCAGGGTGGGGAGGTCCTCCTGCCTCCTCCTTGCACTCTCCATATGCACAGAAACCCCCACTACCATCCCCATCAAACTCATTCGTCATACTTGATCGTGGAGAAAGAAGAATTCCTGTGGCACCTTCTTTTGCAGACATGTAGGGGTCTTTGGTCTACTGCCAAAATGGTAACCAAACCTTTGATATTGGGGGGGGGGGGCTGGGTGGAAAGATATTGCATTCTCCAACCAACCTTCATCTCCTGAATTTCAATGGAACGAGGAACACTGCCAGCACTTAGGATGGATTACGAACTCCCCCCCCCACACACACACGCATGGCATCAGGATATTGAATGCTGAATTGGCCAATGGCTTGAAAGAGAACCCCCCTGGGCCGGATACAGACTGCTTCAGCTTTCAGCTTAAGCTGTGTGTGTGTGTGTGTGTGTGTGTGTGTGTGTGTGTGTGTGTGTGTGTGTGTGAAAGGTCTCGAGGCTTTGCATGCAATGCTGTGCATTTTCTTTTTCCTGTCTCCTCCTTCAACTTTATCCACCCTGCTTGTCTCGATGTCTGGGCAGATGTTACTGTCTGTTTCCATTAGAAAGTCAAGCAGATTCAGACCCACAGCTGGACTGCAAACATCTGGATTCAGGTTGAAGGCAGGGAATGGGGAGCATCTGAAACCAGCATTCCATCTCTGTGTATATTTTAAAACAGTAGCAGCTGAGCAAGGCATAATCGGTGGCTCTGCTCATATACATACATACATGTGGCACCCAAAGGGGGGGGGGGGAGAGTGGATGCTCTCACCTGCCATGATGGAACAATGCTATGGAGCCCCTGGAGAATGTTCGCATGTCCACATTGGCACAGGCAAGTCAAATGGATTGTGTAGAGTTTGGCACTTGATGAAGTGAGATGGGCATATCTCTGTGCCTAGTTCTTAGCTGGGACTTGGATTCAAAGAACAGGAGAGGACTGAAGTTTTCCTTCCAGTCTGATAATCCTGGATCAGTTCCAACTAGCAGCCTGTGACTGTTAGGCAAAAATCTCCACGCGTTGTGAGAGGAGCCTGTACCTCCATGTGGAACCCAAATATCTCTGCTGGTGGCCCTGGGGCCCTTTGGAAAGTCCTTGCCCCTCCCTTTACCCTGGTATCCCTGGGGATCATTAGGTGAGCCAAAGTAGATGGGCATCTAGTTATCCCAGCTTTACCACTGGGACTAAATCCATACAATGAATTAATAGCTGCCATCACCTTCCAAGTTAAAGAGCAACAGGATTCTTATGTATTAAGAAGGAAAGTCTAATGGGAGTATGAAAATGGCCAGTTTCCAATCTCTATCCACCCAGCTTCCCTAGAGGGTTAACCGTTAATCTTCTGCTATAGCTTGGCTAAGAAAATGATAAAAAATAATCCAGATTTCCTTCACCTTGATCAGAACACACCAGTTTAATGAACCAAAAGGTTATATTTTATTAACAAACACAAATAACAGAGAACTGCAGACAAGGAAATATAGAGAGAAAAATGCTGGTTCTAATATTCAGTACTTGCATATAATAGGCAGGTAGCTTATATCCTATGTGGCACCAGCAAAAGCGTAGTACACATAGTAAGCAGTAAGTATGTATGACTTAGAAAGTGAAAGCTCTTCTCTCTGCTCTCCTCGCAGAAGGTACAATGTGGAATCTAGGAAGGCTGGCTTCTGTTCACTCCCACAGAAGGCCCTTAACAGAAGACAGGGTTGTACAATCAATTCTCATTATCCACTGGTTTTATGTTCCTGGAAAACCCAGTGGATACCGAATCAGTGGATACCGAATCATTGATCCTATGGGATCAATGGGGTTAGGGGAGAAAATCAAATTGACATGAATGCCTTCAGAATGGCTGCGGATAGCTTCAGAATGGCTACAGATAGCTTCAAAATGGCCGTGAACAGCTTCAAAATGGCTACTGCGGATAGCTTCAGAATGGCCACAAATAATTTCAGAATGGTAGCAGATGCCGCAGGAAGCTTCAGAATGGACGTGGATAGCCGAGAACATACTGCAAATGGCGCGAGGTAAGTTGCACTCTTGTTTCCTGTGGATCAGCGAATCCACAGGAATGGAGTGTGCAGATAGCACGGATTGACTGTATGTTTGTAGGATCTGGCCTGTGATATGTATGCAGTGACAAAACCTGCATTGGACTTGTTCTGCTATACGAATGTGTCCATCTTTGAGAAGCTGCTCTATTTTCCACTGTCAAAAGTACAGCTTGGAGGACACAAAGCAGGTTCCTTTTGGTGGCAGAACCCAAGCTTTGGAACTCCTTTCCCACCGTTCCCAGGAAGCCCACCTGTCCCCTACCCCTCAGGTTTTTTTTACTCTCTTAATGAACAGGGGATTTTTAGGTCGAAAAAGTTGTATTCCCCCTTCCCCACCCCCAGATTATTTTGCCATTGGTTTTATCCTTGGGTATTGCTTATCTTTGCTGATTTTCAACATAATCCTATGCAAACAATTATTATTCCAATGGGAGTTACTCCCAGGTAAGTGTGAATAGGATTGTGCCTTTTGTTAAATTTGACATCTTTTAATCAGTAGTGTAGCTAGAAGGGGGCGGCTGCACTGTAAGTGATGCACAGCGCTACACGGGGGTGCAAAGTGGCCCCTCCCACTCGCCTTCAGAGCCATTCCAGCAGTTACTGCCACCCTCTAGCTATACTACTGCTTTTAATTTGTATGCTGGTTATTTTGTTTTGTTGTAAAGCGTTTGCTTTATAGCGCATGTCACTTTGGGAGCCCTTTTGGTGGAAGAGCAGCCTAGCATATAAACAAATAATTACTAATCTGGTTCCCGGGTATAGCTGGTTCTCGGGTATAGCTAAGGTCAACTAACGGTAGCCATATATACACTTGCCACCACTCTTGGCAAGTGAAGGCAAGTTGGGTCACTCACTCAGATATAGACTACTGGAAATGCAATGGCTGCAGTTTAACCTATTGCATTCCTAGCTTTCCATGACACTCCCTTAACAACAGAGAGCCTCCCTCATAGTTCCCCCTGGAAGGCAACCTCCTAGTATGTAACCTTGGCTGTAGAAGTTGGGGATGAAGAGGGAGATGAGCAAATACTGTGGCCAGAGTCTATAAGCTGTGAGGCTGGTGAGTAAATGCAACCTAGGGGCTTAGAAGGCATCCTAGGGAGCATGTGGCTGCCACCACGCATGTCCCCTCCGGAAGTAAAAGGAAGCTCAGCAAAATCGATACTACAAGGAGATACAGTGTATGGCTGCTCCCAGGGCACCTCTCCAGTAATCTCCAGTAAAACAATGTGTGACATGATGTCATTGAGCTCAGTGTTTCCCTGCCCATTGAAAGCACAATTCCATGAATTGAAGTGGGAGCAGGAAAAATGCTGAGCATAATGACGTCATGTCATACATTTCTTTTACTAGCTGTTCCTGGGGAGATGCATGGGAGAAATGAGGGTTGACCACAATCGCACATCCACAGTTAACATCTAGTCAGGCCATGAAGGGGTTCCTGCAATAATTTGATCACTAAAAGAGTGCATCAACTGCTTCTGCCAGTTCTCTCTACGAATTTGTGCTTATAGAGCACTACATTTGCATGGTCTTTGTGTAAGGAAACATCAACTTGGCAGTTGAGAGACAGGCTGGCTGGCTGGCTGGGCGCCCAGTGCACAGGGACCCCTGTAGGTCACATGTGTTGCTACTTCACCCCTTGCTGGTCCCTTGTCTGTACCTGCCAATCAACACTACAGGGAGGTACAATTTTGACACCAGCAGAAACTTGTCAGATCTCTACCTTCCGAGCTTAGGTGTAATTGCCCAGCCAATGAGAAAAACTTGTGACTTTCTCTCCCATTCTGTAATTCTCACCTTTACCCTATACCAGAGGTTCTCAACCTTTGGAGGCCCGGGTACCCCCTATCACGGTCCAATTTTCTGAAGTACCCCCTGCTAATTAACTGCTGATTAGATTAATCAATTAATTAATTAGCTAATTAATCATTAAATAAAAAGTACTAAAACAATTTTAAATGTGAAAAAGTCTTACTTAACTTGTGTGTGTGTGTGTGTGTGACAGACAGACAGACAGACAGACAGACAGACGGGGGGAATTGCATTTAAGTTCTAATTAACAAGTAATTAATTACTGATTGATGCTGATAAGGGGCAGGCTCTGGCATACCCCCTGCCATTGGTCCGCGTACTCCTAGGGGTACTCGTATCACAGGTTGAGAACCCCTGCCCTATACGACTATTTATTTATTTATTTACAATATTTTTAGCCCGCCTTTCTCCTCGAAGGGACCCAAGGCGGCTAGAGGCAATCCCTACAGGCTTGTGTATTTGTGAAAAGGTTTGCAATGATTCTTTTACCATGCTTTCCAATCCTGATATTTGAAGCAATTTTGAGAATAGAGCTGCCACTGTTTTGTGTTAAAAAAAAATGTGCAAACAACAGGTCAGAGGACAATTTTTTTATTGTGCTCTACTGCTGTGCTGTTCTACCTGCCTTCAGCATGCTGAAGGAAATGAGTGACTTCCTGCCCAAGGCTTTCTGGTTTCTTGCCCAACTTCCCGCTCTGGAACCTCAGACTTTCCGTTTCGTTTCATTACTCGTGACATAGCCAAAACCGTCTTACCACCTGCAGGACCTTCCCTTCCCTCCCTGATATGGCACCTATCGCTTGGTGCATTCCTGGCATGTGTCAGGCATGTGTCCAGGGAAACATTCTTTGTTAAAACACCATCAACATAAGGGTGCCTCTGGCATACCAGGACATTTCCCATGGCTATGCTACAAGATAAGGACAGCCTCTCAAAACAGCTGATGGTACATGACATCTTTGAAGCAAACATTCCATTGTCAGGAACCAAGCAATGAAAAATGGTGGTAAGAAGACTTCTAATTCCATTATTGATCCAACTAAAACTTCTTTTGTACAATCCACTATAAGCTCACAGTGATAGAGGGAGTGGTGGAAAGAAGAAATGGTGGTGGAAAAAAACCAGAACAGACCTGTGTGTGTGTGTGTGAGTGTGTGTGTGTGTGTGTGTGTGTGTGTGAGAGAGAGAGAGAGAGAGAGAGAGAGATTCTCATTCAGCTGCTAAATTTGCCGTCAGCGGCCAGCAAAAAGTTGGCTCGGCTGATTGCCCTGACAGCAATTGATGGGAGTCATGTGGCAGTCAGCACGGGAAGCAGCAACCCAGTGCAAAGATTTACTGTTTTTTCACTCCAGTTTGCAGTTGTCTGTAGTGTATGGTGCCAAGTGGGCTGTGGAAGTGCAAATAAAATAAAATAAAATAAAATAAAATGGAGGAGCTGCGTCACAGAGAGAGCAGATCCATATACTTAGGAGCATATGGAGGCACTGGGAGCACGCCAGATGGTAGACCACTAATTGGAAAAGGCCTGGCTACTCTCTTATTGTGGCCACCAGGAGTAATCTCACGGTTATGGGGAGGGAACAAAGGATTAGGATGGAAGACACCAGTCTGTGTATCAGAAAATGCTTAGAGACCCTCTGGATAATTTTAGCAAGCTGCAGTGGGTTACTGGATTCATGCGGCACAGGAAAAGGCAGCCTGGGGGTAGAAAAGAGATGTTGCTGTCTCAAGTGCCATTCACAAAAGCAGCTCTCCACGAGGAAAGAGAAGTCAGCATCTTAGTGGGGCCAGGAGTTCAAGTCCCTGTGTCAACCGTGTGCTGTCTTGGTGGGGTGCTGGGCATTCAGCCTCAGTTCTCCATCTCCATCTGTGGAATGGGAATGTTCATAAACTGTAATGAGAATAAACGCAGGGCAACTATTAGTACATAATGCAGAGAAAAACACACACAGTCACTCCTAGTAGGAGTTAAGGGTCTGGAAAGCAGAAGCCCATGGCAGAGGCTTAAATGTGGACTGCTGGCCAGAATGCTTTGAAGAACCCAGGACAAAATGTTGATATCAGTTGACAAAGAAACAAGATAATACAGGGCATAAATGAAAATAACCATAAAAGTAAAGGAACTGTTCCAACAGATGTGATAAAACTAGAGAACACAGAAAGATGCATCTGAGGCATCTGGTAGGGCCACTGTGTGATACAGGAAGCTGGACTAGATGGGCCTTTGGCCTGATCCAGCAGGGCTCTTCTTATGTTCTTATGAAGATACACTTTCTACAGAAGGGCCTAGTAAGGTTCACTTAAGGGAGGCTACTCTCACCCACCGTATGTGATGCTGCAGAGGTGTGAATGCATGATCTGAGCATCTCTTAACATAGTTTTAAAAGCAGACACGGCGGGGGTTGTTTGAGGCTGTGGTGCTCTTGGGGAGGGGATCTAACCCTGTCTGTTACCCTCGCCATGGCTAATAACACAGGTGATCTGGACTGGTCACAGGTGATCTGGACTGGGGCTGCGGTGTTAGGGCCAGACCCCTGCCCTCCCTCCCCCATGCTGTGACCTGGACCCAGATCAGACCCTACCACCACTCTTTTTAAGAAAAGAAAAAGATACCAGGAGATACATTCACATATCCCCTGCATCATGTTTATGTTGGCTATGTTGTGCGAATAGTCTAGTAGGGAGCCTGGGTCCACGTGGCCTATGGATAGCAAAAGATCAGGGAGGGGGGGAAGTAACCCAACGGAGTGTCATGTTCCTAAGGGCCCCTCCCTTTTGTGGGAAAGGTCTTCCTGGCTGACAATCTTATGACACCACAGACCCATCTCACGTGCCAATTAAGAGGCAATTCTGCGGTGTCTGTTCTCAGTTATGCACACCTCACGTGATTCATTTACTTTTGCGAAGCCAGTTCGAACAGTGGGTTACATGGACCTCGCAGAAAGTCAATGTATTCAGTGCATTCTGACCCCTACATAAAACAGAGAACCAAATAATTCAGTCTGGTATGCAGGAAGCGCTTCTTTGGAATGGTTCTATGCCAAAATAGCTTTGAGTAGCAATGGGCAAACGTCCCCTGACCTGATTCTTAATGGGCACAATCCAAACAAATTAATCTGCTTAATGTCCTTTGTTTGCCCTTTTCTGGTCCAACAGGTTTCCAGGTTTTTAAGTTATTCAAAACTTAAATATCCTCTGTCTCTAAAGATATAAACCTATCTGCATACATACTTAATCTGATTGGACTTATATTTTCCTAAATGCCTCTTTTAACCTGCAGAAAATGAGCCTTATGAGTTCTTTATAGCCATGATGTCCTTTTTTTTTTTTTTACAAGTGCAATAAAAATGCTTCATGACTGGGCCTGGATCTGCACCATTCTCCAAAGTAGAAGAGGGGCCTTGCAGAGCCACTACAGTTATACTTGCAGTGGGAGAATTCTAACCGCTGACACACAGAGTGGACTGGTCAAATGAAAAACAGGAGCAGATGATTAATGGAGATAATGTGGCCACACTCAGTGTCCTCTGAGAAGCTAACTTTAGTTTGACTCTTCTTTCCAAGGAAAAATGAGGAAAACAGAAGGCGACCCTGTCACACAGATGGCCTTTGCAGATGACTATTCAAAGAGCTTTTGCTATAAAGTAAGATGGTATTTGTTTAGTTCAAGGAATTTGGCACCTTCCAAAATATTTGGGACCAGATTCCAGCAAGGGTATTTCATTCACTAAGCAATCGGCCCCAAACCAACTTAACACAGCAGCTCCCATGATCTCTATGTAAGTGATAAGCAGGGGTCAACTGCACAATCTGGTGTTAAGAAAATAATACATATATTAACTCCTGAGGGAATGTCTTGAGGACAAAGCAGGAGGTTTCTCTGATCAGGATGGTGGATTGTTGGGGGTTGGTTTGGGGGTGGATTGTTGGGGGGGGTTCACCCTCTTCACTGGCTTACATAACTTCTAGGTGTTCACAGGCTCTGATTCTGAGCAGCCCCTTCTTCTCTGCCTTGAATCCATACTAACCAGGGGGTTGGGGTACATCATGAGTACCAAGAGAACAATATCTCCGTATCTTTACTCATTGTAATGCTGGGTTGCTTGTTGGTAAGACCCAAACTAAGCTATTATCCCAGGAACCCATTTCCAACACTGAATTCTTTTTTTATAAGTACAGCTTTTTATTCTTTTTTTTCCTCTGCTCCAAGGGTAATGATTCTGAAGGACTAAGTACATGTTTCCCTAAGCAAATAGATTTCTTTACATTATGGTTTCCGCTATAGAAAGCAAGCACACTTAAAACAAAAGTCTGATGCAAAAATAAAATGAAGCGAAACTCAGAGAGATACCAAAGCACCGAACTCTGCAACATTCCTTGGGGAGTTTGGAGTTTTTGTGGTGAGCCCTGTGGCTTTTAACAAACACAAAGGAACATAAACTGAAATGAAAAAGCACCTTCAACATTTGACCTAAACCATTTGGCCTGTCAGGCTGGCATGACTGCGGTTCACCATGCAGTCTGTTGGCTAAGCTGAGACAGACATTTCAGCATTCTAGGTCTCCTTCAAACTTTTGTAATGTCAAGCTTTGTTATACAGCATAAGTTGACTTCAGAATAGGAGGTGGACAGAAATATTCCAGAAGAGTGGTTCCAAGAAATAAATAAGTATTAATATTTCCAGATGCCAGATTAATCTGTGCTAAATATTGGAAAAAACAGCAAGGTGCCAATACTGAAAGAATGGCTGTTGAAATCATACAACTGAGCTGTTCTGAGTAACAGAAGTTATATCAGTGTAGATGAAAGATGGCATAAACTGAAAGCCAGAAATGGTTTAGATTAGCAGTTCTCAAACTGTGGGTCGCGCCCCACCATTGAGAACTTTTGCTGCCCCCTGCCCCCTTAAGGGGCGGGGACAGCATGGCGGCGGGGATCTGGGGGATCGCCACTGCCGCCAAGTTGCCCAAAATCACCCCGGCTGCACTTACCGGGGCTTGGGGGAGCTTCGGGGAGGCCTGAGCGACCCACTGCAGGACTCCCCAATCTTCGGATCGCTGTTTTGCGGCGATCTCTGAGCACTTCCGGTTTCCGCAAAAACCGGAAGCGCTCGGAGATTATCGCAAAACAGCGAGTAAGTGCATCGGGGGTAATTTGGGGGGGCGGTTTTGGCAGCGGTGGTGGCGATCCCCCGGATTGCCACCACTGCTGGCTCCACCCCTGCAAACAATCAAAGTTGTCCCCGCCTCGCGGAGAGAACTTTGAGAACCGCTGGTTTAGATATCACTGCAGAAAATACAGTAAAAGGCACTTTCTCTTTATTAAAAATACTTCTCCAAGTGTTATGAGCATCATAAGTATGATGATTATTAATCTTCTGACCTCTTGATTTAGTTTTGCAATTGTGCTTTGCATATGTTTTTGTATCTAAAATAAAAAGGGGGAATCTAAAAAGAAAAAAAGAACCTTTCTGAGCTCTATGGCTCATTTTTAAAACTGTACATGCAAGATATTTGCGAGAGGATGTTAGGAGAATTATTCACTGCTAGTAGGAGCATAAAAACAGTGTTAATTGGGCAAGGCAATGCTCCAGCCATCTATCTCATCTATGACAGTGGTCAGTACCAGAATGATACCCAAAGGAGATTGTTTAGGCTTTGACTGCAAATCTATGTTCTCTTGTGCATGTTAAATAAGTCTAACTTTGATGGGTAAGGAATCCAGTCTGTTCTGACTGGGGGAGCGATGGGGGGGGGGTTTCTGATATGCTTACCTTACTATATGTTGATGCCTTTGTCCTTTCAGTCAACCTATTATGAAAAACTATTATCTTTGTTTGGGGTGGGGTAATCAGCTGGTTATTATAGACTGCAAGGTGGCAGAGTCATGATTTGGAAATACAAGCAAATCCCCATACCAGAGAAACTAATCCTGGTACTTACTGTTATTGCTGTGTTCAATAGGTGATGATAGAATTATCAATTTTTAGTGCAGGCATTCCTAACCTGTGGTACGCGTACCCCTAGGGGTACACGGACCGCCGGCCAGGGGTACGCAGGACGTTGTTCCTTATCAGCAGCTGCGATCAGCAGCTGATAAGGGACAGCTACTAAAGGGGATTCTTTAATCTCATGCTAATCTCATGAGATTTCGTGAGATCCAAGATGGCGGCGCTCAGAAGAACAGGTAGGAGGAGCTACCGGGGACATCTCGGGGACATTTTTCCAGGTTGCGGCATGGGCAGGCGGGTCCTCCTGCTTGCGCCGCAACCTGGAGGGAAAGTCTACAGCCCTGCCGAATCGGGTTTTTTTCCGGGTTGCGGTGCGGGCGGACCCAGTAATCTGGGGTGTTTGGAGATGTCACTAAATATGTGTGTGTGTGTGCATGCACACATGCATGTGTGTACACATTATGTACATACACATCTTCCATAAATGTTACAACATGAACTTTATTAAAAACATTGCCTTTTTACAAAAGCAAGATAAAAGGTCAAAGATAAAACATACAATTAAAATACAAACACATATACACACACACTGAAACATAGAAAAGTAGCAAACAAAAAAAGGACAACAACATAATGAGAATGAAATATTTTTAACAATGGTGAATCCTGGGAAACAATCTCAGCTCAACCAATGTTACTCACTTTTCAGGGTCCGGTATCAAGTTAACATTGAATAAATTGTTGATCTAATATATTTGGGTTGGATCTAATTTCTGGCACCATCACTGGAAACCATTTTCGGCTTTCCGAGAATGGGGCAGAGAGGGCGACGGGAAGGAATTGGGGCCTGGGAAGGGGGTGGATTCGGCAGCGCTGGCACATGCCATATCTTAACCCCTTCCGAGGCCTGATCTGCCAACACAGATCAATGCGGACTTGCGCCAGCCAAATGGCAGGTGCAGGTCCATGTAGACCCATTGAGGGGGCTAGGACTTTCCCCAGGGCAAGGGGACGAATGTCCCCTTACCTTGAGGAGACCTCACACCTCCTCCTTTACCCTGCAGGATGCAGCGTAGCCTGCGCTGGCGCCGCTGCATAAGTGCAGGAAAAATTAGGTAAGATTGTTGGCCTGCTAATAAGCTCAGCAATGCCATCAGGGACTCGTTCTCCTATTCATCTTCCAATATAAGATACATTCTCATTTGTCAACAGTGCCCTTCAGCTGTCTACAGAGCACAATTAGGTCAGTCTCTATGCAAAAGAATAAATGGACCCAAATCTGACCATCAGAAACAGCAACATTCAGAAACCCGTGGAGAACATTTCAGTCTCTCGCTGCTCCTTGCCACCTGAACGTCGCCATTCTTCAATAAAGGAATTTCAAAAGGAGACTCCAGTGTGAAAGCTAGGGTGATTGTATTATCACATATTACTGCTGTTTGGGAACGGTCGCTGTGTTTATTTTGCATACATTTAAGCTTCACGATGAAGTCTTACAGGTTGTACTGGCTGCCTTTCACAGCCATTTGGCCCCACTGCTTGCAGTTCCCACCCCCCCATTAACTATATAATGTAACCATGTATCTGATGGGCTGCAGTCCATGGAAGTTTGGCTTATAATAAATCTGCATCTTTAAGGTGCCACAAGAGGCTTTGTTGTTTGTCTTGCAGCAGACCAACAGAGCTCCTCCTCTGGAAGCAATGTCATCAGGAAACATATGTCATCTCATTTCAGTTGTCTTCCCAATCCCTTTATATCAGGGTAATTCCTTTATCACAATCACAAAGGTTCTAGATTTATATTACACTGAAAAGGGCAACCTTGTCTACTGCCATGTGACAATTTACATGCAGATATTAAAGTCCCATTGACCACGATTCTTGTCAAAGGTTAATGACATTATGATCTTGGCAGCTGAATCCTAAACATGTTTATTTGGAAGTCTGAATGCTCAGAGTGGCAACCTAAAACACATGAACATTTCAAAATGCTGCTGAGGACGAAAACATAAGAAGAGCAAAAAGGGTGGGAGGAATATGGCGCCGTGGCTTTGGGCCTGAGCCTAAGTGTGGAAGAGATGAGAAAATATTTCCCTCAGTTCGGCTACAGACGAACTGAATGCTTTTAAGCTGTGACCCTAACAAGAGTCACCGCAAGTAAATTCTGTTAGAAATCAGTGGCGCTCACAACATCCAAGTCAATGTACTTTGGAGTGAGGCATTTAACATTTAAAATCCCGCATCTTGGTATGACAGCAAAGGGATGCGGAAAATGCTTTCTGGCCTAGGATCCAACTTTGCTAGCGGCAGACCCCATCTGACTGGAGCAGACTTCTGGATCACTGCTCAGAGTGATGAAAGAAGAGTCCCACCCCCCCACCCCCCCACGGGAGCCTCGGGTTTCACTTCTGGTTGCCTGAAGTGCGTGGCTTTTTGCCAATGGCCAAGCAGCTATCAGAGCCCTGATGGATGACAGCATTAACCACCTGAGCCAATTTCCACTGGCAGCACCACAGGCCCCAGCTTTCATCGCCCATCAAGACATCTGTTGGTGTCCACTGGGGCCTTTGGGTCTTTGTTACAGCGAGGGATATTTTTACAGCTGAGTGGTGGAGCTGGGATAGGTGAGAGTGGAGGGGGCTGAAATGAAGGCAAAAACGCAAGAGATTATTCTCAGGGAAAAAAACCAACAACTATGGAAACTCAGTAACCAAAGCCAGGGTGTAGTATTCCTCTAGGTCAGAAAGAAGCAGCGGAGACAAGATGACCATCAAACAACTGTATTTATTAACTGGAATATAGCAACTGGAGACCAACATTAACAATAGGCCTTAACTGGGCTCAGACTGCACTCAGCTTCTTCCAAGTTCTAACCAGGAGACTTAAGTCTCTGAGGTCCTCTGGGAGTTTGCCTTAAAGCAACAGTAACATATGCTAAGTCTCTTCCCTTTCAATTTTAAGCCTCCGCCACGCCCCAGCATAACAGGTCCTAGTATTATTTCTGTCTGCATTGTAACTGCAGCAACCAGGACTGTACTTCTTGGAGAATCTTGGGTTGAAGGACTTTACGTATGTGTGGATGAGAAAGTTGTTCTCGGCGCACAACCCTTGACTAGCTGTGCTGGGGAGTACAGTAATACCTCCCAAATCAGCTTTCTTTAGTGCTGTTTTATGATAGTGCTTTTAGTCCTGAGTATGACTGACAGCTACTTCAGCCAATGGGAGCAGTGTATTCCAGCTAGCGCAGACCAATCCATGCCAGTTTCCTACCTTATCCATAACAATGTGTCCTATAATGCTGCCTCACACAGCTCTTGGCTCTCCAGGAACATATCCCCCCACATCAAGGGAATTATTACTGTACTCCAAGCCAGTCAAAGGTGTATTTCTTGGTTTTGATGGGACTAGACAAGCACCCTTCCCTGACGCAGCAGTCTTACGGAACATTGCTTTGATTATTTGAATTGTTTGCTCAGCCATTCCATTTCTCAAAGTAGCCTAGACTGGAGTGAGTTTTATTCCCCCCAGGACCTTGCAAAGGATGTCATTTCTCTGCTGGCAAATAGAACATGGTCACTCACCACCTCTTTGGGGATGCCATGGCAAAAACAGCTTTCATTTTACAGATGACAGAATGTGCTGAGTTGCCTGACAAGCACAGGACTCTGGAAATTTTTGAGAAAACGTCAACTAAGAGCAGGTATGAGTGTCTGCCAAAGTAAATCAATGTGAGAAGCTATTTTCTGTCATGGTAGATCTGGGATTTCATGGGGTAGATCTGGGATTTCATCTTGGGGTACTGGTGGACGGGTCGATGAAAGTGCCGACCCAGTGTGCGACGGCTTTGAAGAAGGCCAATTCCATGCTTGGGATCATTAAAAAAGGGATTGAGAATAAAATGGCCAATATTATTATGCCGTTGTACAAATCGATGGTAAGGCCACATCTGGAGTATTGTGTCCAGTTCTGGTCGCCACATCTCAAAAAGGATATAGTGGAACTGGAAAAGGTGCAGAAGAGAGCGACCAAAATGATTAGTGGGCTGGGGCATCTCCCTTATGAGGAAAGGCTACAGCGTTTGGGGCTCTTCAGTCTAGAAAAAAGGCGGTTGAGGGGGGACATGATTGAGATGTATAAAATTATGCATGGGATGGAGAGAGTGGATAGAGAGAAGTTCTTTTCCCTCTCACACAACACTAGAACTAGGGGACATCCACTCAAATTGAGTGGAGGGAGGATTAAAACAGACAAAAGAAAATATTTCTTTACCCAGTGTGTAATTGGTTTGTGGAACTCCTTGCCACAGGAGGTGGTGATGGCACCTGGCCTGGATGCCTTTAAAAGGGGATTGGACAGATTTATGGAGGAAAAGTCCATCACAGCTTACAAGCCATGATGGGGATAAGCAACCTCCTGGTTGTAGGAGTAGGTTTTCTTTGTGCCAGGTGCAAGGGAGTGGCGACAGGATGCAGGTATCTTGTTGTCTTGTGCTCCCTGAGGCATCTGGTGGGGCCACTGTGTGTTACAGGAAGCTGGACTAGATGGGCTTTTGGCCTGATCCAGCAGGGCTCTTCTTATGTTCTTATGTTATATTCTTATGGGGTAGTAGTGGTTCCAACTTCCTTCTGCTTACTTGCTATCTGCTCCTGACACACTTCGCATCGTTCAACCCGTTGTTCCATGTTCTGAGTCATCTTTGGCCAGGATATAATCTGCCATGCTCTTGCCTCTGGATGTCTTGGTGTGCCCTTTGGAGGAAACGAAGCATTTCTCTTTCATACTGCTGGGAGGAACAATCCTGTCACCAGCCACCATCAAGCCACCCTTCAGGGAAATAGCATCTTTCATAGGCCAGCATAGGGTCTATGTGTTTCCACCATTGTGGCCAGCCTGCACTTGTGAGTTTGGATAAGGCTGGGATCAGGATCTTGGTTTGTGCTTTGGTTCAACTTTGGCAGCAGATATGTCCTGGCAGTGGATATGAGGCCTACGGGTAGACCACCTCCTCGTCTGCATCGCAGTCATCTAGAGGTATGATGTCTGACAGAGCCATTCTTGACAATGTACAGTCAATTCTCAGTATCCGCAGACTCCGTTTCCAAGGATTTGCTTATCCACGGGAATGAAGAGTGTTCTCGCCTATCCACGGCCATTCTGAAGCTATCTGCAGCATTCACAGCCATTCTGAAGTGATCCCAGCATCCACAGTGGCCATTTTGAATCTCACGATGGCCATTTTAAAACCATCCAAGCCATTCTGAAGTTATCAGGGCCATTCTGAAGCCATCCGCAGCCATTCTGAACTACCCGCATCATTCTGAAGGTATTCATGCCAATTTGTTTTCCGCACCGGGCCCTAACCCCATTGATGCCATCGGATCAATGATTCCATATCCACGGATTTGGTATCTGCTGGATTTTCCAGGAACCCAATCCCCACAGGTAGCAAGAATTGTCTGTATCTGAAATAAGCATTTGTTTACTTGGAGGGTGTTGAAGGACCAAATCATATTTTTGCACACATTGTAGTCTTGCAAGGGCTCGTCCTAGGGATTTAGAAAAGATTGCTTCAAGTGGCTTCTGCACCATTTGTACCATTACACACACACAATAACTGTACTCATGGAACTTTTTAGCAGCCAACACAAAGGCAAGAAGCTCTTTCTCTGTTTGCATATAATTTTGCTCTGCTTCTGTCATATATATATATATATTGGTTGCTATAGATGATATATATATAAACTTGGTTGGGGACTGGACTTATGAGGGTCGTAGAACATCAGCACAAATGCTGTGCTTAGTGCCCCTTTCAGGTCTTGTCGTGCCTTGTCTTGTTCCGAGGACCACTGCCATGCGATATCATCTATAGCAGCTGCCTCAGTGGGGTTGTCAGGATTGCTTCATTTGGTATACACCGTGTAATAAATTTTACCAACCCCACGTGTCCCTGCAGGGCCGCTGGCCTTCTCCTATGCGAGTATCATGCTGATTACAGCACCTTGCACTTTGCTATCATCTGGTTTAATCCCTTCATCCGAGACTATGTGGCCCATATATCCGACTTTGCTGGAACTTCTCTGGGTTCAATTCAATATTCTCAGCTTGGGTCAACTCCATCACCGTCTTCAGAGTTTGGTCATGCTCTTGTTGAGACATCTATGTTGATGTCATCAGCTATGACAAATACTTTTGTTGTTCTTTGACTAAAATATTTCATGTGCAGGGTTTATATCAAAGGGAAGGTAGAGAGATTTGTACCTCCCCATCTTGTTTGACTTGCGAATAGTCATTATTTTCATTTAGAATAGTGAATATGCTCTCCCTAGCCAGCTGGCTTTTAACCTGTGTGGGGACTGAGAAGTGCCGTCTGTGTGGCTTTCCTGAGATCCAGGCAAAGCCTGACATTACCATTCTTTTTTCCAGTGATGATCAGATTCATTTTGGCCACAACACCATGCTCTTCTAGTTGTCTTGATGTATCTCTCAGCTTGTCCATAATGGTGTTGGGTATATTTCTGCAGCCATGGGCTGTGTGTGTGTGTGTGTGTGTGTGTGTGTGTGTGTGTGTGTGTGTGTGTGTGTGTGTGTGTGTGTGTGTTGTGATCCCAAGAATTCTCCTAGCCCCTTGAAAACAGCAGGATACTGTGCAATTAGCTGTTGTCTAGTAGCGGGTGCCGTGCTGTCTAGTAGCTCAATTCTGCACATTAGGCATAATTGCACACAGGCTTCCTTCTGAAGCAGTGGGGCTGTAGATGCTCTGGTAATGAAAAAGTCGAGATTGGCCTTCCATTTGTCACTCTTTGGATGAGTTCCCATACAGTATCTATTCTGAACAACCAAACTTAATGTTGGACTGGACTATCTATCTGTGTGGGGTCTGGCATCTTATTCACATATGAGCTGGGAGAACATTTGCCTCACTCCAGTATCCAGCTCGAATCGTATGGATTCCCTTGTATTATTAGAGTGGAGCCCTGTATTAGTAGCAAGAACTTGCTTCCCTGGAGAGATTGCCTCCAGAAAAGACCAGCTGATCATAATCAAGCTTGGCTAGAATTTGAGAATCTTTCCATCTCTCCATGGTACTTGCTCTGCACACAAGAGCAGTGATTCATTTTTCCACATCCATCCATGACATTTTGCTCCAAATGCTGGGCAGGCCCATGGAAGGTGTGATTGACCACAGGGAGTGCACTGCTTCCTTGTTTGGGCTCTTGGTGCAGCTGTTTTCTCTTGCGCAGGAGGTGACAGTCTTGTCTCCAAACTTCTCTGAGCTCTTTCCTGAGTCACAACTTGGACAAATTGCTCAGAATCTGCTGCAGTCGTGATTTCCATTTGCGTTTTGGTGGCCTGTGAGGCTCTACAAATATCCATTGCCTTTGCACCTTCAGTTCAGGCTCCCTCGGTAGTCTCTCCTTCAGTCCTTTATCATTGGTATTCAACACAAGTTTATCTGATCATGTCATCCTCAGTTTTTCCAAAGTCACAGTTCCTTGTTTTGCCCTCAGTTCTGTGACATATTGTAGGCTTGCCACATATGAGTTTATTTGCTCATCCCCTATTGGTTGGTGAGCCCAGAACTGATAACACTTAATCACAGTATTTTTCTTGGGGTTGCAAGGAACATCTCTAATTTATTGCAATGCAGCAACAGTATGATGTACAGTATATGTCTAAGGACACTTGTCCAGCTACATGCAATAAACAGGCAACTTAAAAGGCTTTGAGCTTTTTATCGCTCTTGAGCCTGTCATATATAGCTGAAAGTGCTGTTCCCTCCTCCAGTTTTCAGCAAGGTTTCCCACTAGAGACAAGGGTGGGGTACATCCCTCCTTTATGGATGATTTGAACAATCTCCTTTAACAGCTGCTGTAATTTGGTTTCACTTTCCAGTACTCACTGTGAGCTACGTTCTCCTGCATAAGTTGCCAGGAAGCAGTGACCGCTTACACCCTTACACCCGGGGAAGGGGACGAACCTCTCCTGAGGTGTTCCCGGACCACGTCGACGCGACCTGGGAAGGACGTTGAATACTGTGCGGCCGGTCCTTTAGGCTGGCCACGTATCTTTACACAGGATCGGGCTGCCCATCCATACCAACAGGGAAGAATTGGTCAAGGAAGTGAAAAGGACAGGGACTTTGGGTGTAAGCAACCATATCATCTTGGAATTCTCTACATCAGCATTTCTCAAAGTTCTCCCTGCCTTGCGGGGTGTTTGCAGGAGTGGGGCCAGCAGCAGCAGCAATCCAGGGGATCGCCACCGCCGAAACCACCCCCGAAACCACCGTTGCTGCACTTACCGGAGCTTGGGGGAGCTTCGGGGAGGCCTGCACAACCCTCTGCAGGCCTCCCCGATCTTCAGATTGTAAAAAACGGCGACCTTTGGGCATTTCCAGTTTTCGCGAAAACCAAAGTGCCTGAAGATCGCCATTTTTCGATGATCTTAAGATCGGGGAGGCCTGCAGAGGGTTGTGCAGGCCTCCCCGAAGCTCCCTCAAGCCCTGGTAAGTGCAGCAACGGTGGTTTCGGGCAATTTGGTGACGGCGATCCATGCTGTTCCCGCCCCTTAAGGGGGCAGGGGACAGCTAAGGTTCTCAATGGTGGGTCACGACCGCTGCTCTACATCTAGGGAATCGAAAGCTCAAAGGAGCCAGATGTATACCATGAATTTCAGGACAGCTGGTTCTAATGGGCTCAGACAAAAATAAAATCTTATCCCAGGCTAGAACTTCTTTAGATAACAGTCCAAGAGGAATAGGATATTTGCAAAAGCAAGATACTGAAGGGACAAACGCGAACAACTCCCATGCAAAGAAAAGTTGGGAAACATCTAAGGAAACCAATGTGGCTGCACAAAGAGCTTTCTAGAAAGTTAAGAAGGAAGAAGAGCATGTACAAGAAGTGGAAGGATGCAGAGTCAACAACAGAACAGTACAAAAGTGCAGCCCGCACCTGCAAGGATGATGTCAGGAGGGCTAAAGCACAGAGTGAGCTGAGGGCTTGCAAAGGATGCCAAAAACAATAAAAAGGGTGGGTTTTTTGGCTGCGTCTGAAACTAGAGGAAGGTCAAGGGAGCAGTAGGTCTGTTGAGTGGAGAAGATGGTGAAATGGTAACAGTCTATGGAGAGAAGGCAGGGCTGCTCAATTCTTATTTTGCATCCTCTCCCACAAGGGAAAGGTGGCCCAGCCGAATGCCAATTGCACCAATGAGGAAAGGAGGGCATCATGGCTCAGGACAGATACAAATATGGCAAGGGGAACACCCAGTTTTTTTAAATGAATGTTAGCCTCCAGGACCAGATGAACTACAGCCCAGGGTACTGAAGGACAATTTTGAGGAACTAGTATTTGTTTGTCAAAAACAAGTCATGCCAGATGAAACTCATCACCTTTTTTTGTTAGAGTGACTTGTCTAGTAGATCATGGGAATGCCATTAACATAATGTTCTGAGAGTTCAGCAAAGCATTTGACCAAGTCTCCCATGATGTCATAGTTGAAAAAAATGACGGTACTACTGTTTGGTGGGTTCAACACTGGTTGAACAGCTGTTCCCAACAAGTGCCAATAGGTGCCTCCATAACCTAGAAAGAGGTTTTCATAAATGACCTGGATGAGGGGGTTGAGGAGATGCTTATCAAATTTGGAAATGACACAATGCTGGGCGGGGGGACAGCTAGCACCCTGGGAGACTGAATCAAGGTTCAAAGCAATCTTGACAAGCTCGCTCATTGAGCCCATACCAACCCAATGAAGTTCAATGGAGACAAATGTAAAGTAGGTACATACCTCCAAGTAGGTACAAAAAAAATCAGAAGCACAAGTACAGCATACCTGCCTTGGCAGCAACATGCGTCTTAGTAGACCACAAATTGAACATGAGCCAGCAGTGTGATGCAGCTGCAAAAAAAAAAAAAGTTAATGGAATGCTGGGCTGCATTTTTTTTCACATTTTTATACTGCCCTTCCTCCAAGGAGCTCAGGATGGTGTACATGGTTCCTTCCCTCCTTTTGTCCTCACATCAACCCTGTGTGGCAGGTTAGGCTGAGAGATAGTGATTAACAGAAGCATTGAGTCCAGATCATGAGAAGTTATAGTTCTACTCTATTCTGCACTAGTCAGACCTCACTTGGAATACTGCATCCAGTTTTGGGCACCATGTTTTAAGAAGGACATTAATGCACTGGAGCAGGTTCAGAGGAGGGTAACTAAGATGCACTAAGATGCACCTAAGAGGGCAACTAAGATGACTCAGGAATCACCACACAGTGATCCCCAAAGTTCTAGTCCCATCTCAGCCATTAGAGCTGGTTGCTGACACAACCCCAAGGCTCACCATTTCTTGTGAGAATTCTGGGCCATTTCCATGATCAAAGAATTGCCATCTATAGAGAAGCCCTGCTCAAAGTGTTGCTCTGTTATTTATTCATAAATCCATTCATTCATTTTTGAAACCTTGATGGGGCGGTGATAGGCAATAGACCACATGTTCACACATACATGTGCTCTTGTTTAAACCTTTCCAGCATTTTTTCATGAGTGGTTGCCATTTCTGAGCAAAGCGCTTTAGCCACAATGAGCCAAACATTTCATAGGCAAACCTTGTTTTGAACTCAGTGATCTGCCTTCCAGACCAGAGATCCAAGGAGGAGCCAATGGAAATGTTTGTATTTATTTATTTTTACTGGCTTTCTAAATGTTGCCAGTGGAGTTTTTCAGAAAGCTCTTATTTGATGCCCAGAAACCCAATACAAAGTGTCTCCTCCCAGCCTCTGTTTACAAAATTATAAGATTCTTTCTATCTTTTTTTTCTTTCTGGCTATTCTCCTGTTATAATAATATTCTTCATCTTTTATCTGAGTCAGTTCATGGAAAAAATGATTTCACTATGAAAACATTTCGGATGAATCAATACAGAGAAAATAAGCCCATGCAAAAAGTACAGGGATTTGGGGGGTAAGTCACCCTTGAAGCACCAGCATTCAACATGTGAGCTACAAGAAGAAGCACATCATCTCGAAACCCCTTCCAGATGTTTTCCAGGTGCCGTTTTTCATGTTGCACCTATCCTTAAAGCACTTTGGTGGGTTGCCCCATGCCGTCAGAGAACCGTAACATGAAATGGTGATCATAACGTATTGCCCAAATGGCAAGTAAATGGCTGCAGGGATCTTTACAGCGATAAAACTCAGTCCCTCCAAATTGATCAGAGTTGAAATAAAGGTTCAAGTTCAGAATCAGGAGCCAGGCAGACCAATCCATAAATGAGTTAAGTCTTCTTGTTGGCTGGGGGTGATTTAGACCCACTGAAGTCAATGGGAGCAAAGTGACTCTAAATCCAAGTATTCCTGCTTAAACTGTTTGTGGGTTGGGAGGAGGCCAGCTGCTAGTCATTTCTTGATCTCTGGAAAGTCTCTTAAATGAATTGATTCTGAGTTCCTCTGCACCAGGAAGATGGCAAAGAGAGCATTTTGTGGAGTTGCATGTCAATACCCACTGACTACTGCCCCATGGTGGCTGTGTCCCTCCCTCTTGCCCTCATCCCTCCATAGTTCTGGCCACCCACCTCCATATTTTTTTTCACATTTTTATACCGCCCTTCCTCCAAGGAGCTCAGAGTGGTGTACATATTTCCTCCCCTCCTTTTGTCCTCACAACAACCCTGTGAGGTAGGTGGGGCTGAGAGATAGTGACTGGCCCAAGGTCACCCAGGAAGCTTCGTGGCTGAGCGGGGATTTGAACCTGGATCTTCCAGGTCTAAGTCCGACTTCAAACGCATCGGTGTTTCATTCAGAATATCAGCTATGGGTGAAGTCAGGAGGACAACAGTAGGCAGGAACCTTGCCCCCCCACCCCCACCCCATGTCAATCTGCTCCTAAAGCCCCTTCCCCACACGCACACACATTCAACATTCATTTACAAGGACAAATACTGATCATGAAGAGAGATTCTCCTCTCACCAGCTTGGAATACTCTCCCTGCTGCAGTGTTGGGCTGTTTTGCACACCTGCCCCTCACACTTTTTCTTAAACAAGACCAAGAGTCAAGGGCCAAACACATGGGCTTGCATTGTTTGTCTAGCTTGACCCTGAGCCTGTGTTTTCAGATCATTTTTCTGCAGAATGCCAGGACATTTTCCCTAACCTCAGCACATGCCTGTATATAGACGTTTTACTGGACTGGACTGAAATTCTATGCACGCTAACACGAGAGTAAGCCCCATTGAACACAGTAGGACTTAATTCCAAGTCAACATGCACAGGATAGCACTGTTGGAGTGTTAACGCTGGGCTTAGTGGCAAACACAGAATCTGAGGACTCTCAAGGACTGGTTCACACATTACGTTGTACCCAGCTACAGAACATTTGTGCTTAAGAACACATTTCCACGTGCATTACCGTTCCTAGATTGCTTTTAGAGATCAACAATACATGTGTAGTGAACACAAACTGTACCTGCACTGAGTGGAATGTGTGAGTAACTCAGGTACGGATTAACAATAAGTGTACCTGGCTACAGTTTAATTTGTGAACAGCCCTTGACTGAATCACAGTCTCTCTCTCTCTCTCTCTCTCTCTCTCTCTCTCTCTCTCTCTCTCTCTCTCTCGTCATCACCAAACTTTCAGGTTGCTGAGCTCCCGAAAGTGGCTGCACAGAGCTTGGCTCGGGAGTTGAAGCCTCCCACCCAATTTGCTGCGCGCCGGACAGGGAATGGCAGAGCCGCCTGGCACCTGCCCCTAGGCACACTGAACCCCTGTGCTGTGCAGAGTCCCTGGGCAGGCAGCTCTGCCATTCTCTGTCTGGCGAGCAGCAAACTGGGTGGGAGGCTTTGCCTCCCAAGTTGAGCTCCACGCAGACCAGATGACTTTGGGTGGTGGGCTGGATCTGTCCCACAGGCCCTAGGCCGACTCCTGGTCTATAGGGGGTGGTTTAAAGGCCCTGATGCAGTTCTGCTGCTACAGCAGAGCTAGTCTTGTTGTCTTCCCTACAGGTGATTGCCTGCGAATAATACGCAAGTAGATTTGAGGGGATTTTTTTTAAGAGGAAGAGGAAGCTGTAAGTGTATAGATAAATAAATCCCAGCTGCCCACTCTCCTGACTGGTGTGGAAAAGGGAACATGCTTCAATGGCAAGTCTGTTTGGATGTCATTTTTTTCGACAGAAAGAGACAGGCCGCTCTCCTGCCCCTTTCCCCTTTGCTCTTCAAAGACCTGACACTCTTCTGTCTTGTCAAAGGAGCTGAACTATAACAGAAATAGCAGCAACCCTGGAACGCTGGCCTGAGGCCTACAAAAAAACCTGTTTGAAAGGAAGTAGCTGACCACCATGCACACACTCACATACCACTCAGTCCATCCTCCGGCCAAACTATTTGCAGTTGGCCGGCCCTTTCTCCCCACACAGCTTCAGTGGTAGGGAATGACTAACCCCTAGTGGCAAACCCCCACAAACAGCAGTTGCAGAAATGTGGTACAGCCCCAGTTTGGGCTGACACATTTGCATGGTAATGATAGTAATATAACAATAATTAGTAATTTAGTGTTTGGAATAAATTGTGCAAGTGCAGAAAACTTGCCAGTATTATTCGCTTGCTTTACATAACTTGTTTTTGCTTCCAGGATTTACAGTTTTCAAGCCATGTGCTCTAATTCAGCAAGGATTGAAGTGACAGAAGGGAACAGAGGAGTGAAAATTGGGACTGTGCGGCAAGTAGAGGGAGGAAGGAGGAGCAGAGTAAATAAAGGAGGAAAGGGCTGCAGGTCACAGACGCATTGACCCTGGAAGTGGGCTCAAACCTGCCATATTTGCTTTACCTAGGCTTACCAGATCTCCAACCGGGACAGAGTGCTAGAACTTTAGGAGAAGGAATGTGGGCAGGTGTAGCCTGTTAAACCTTAGAGCACAATCCTAGGCATGTCTACTCAGAAGCAAGCCCCAATGAACACAATGGGGCTTGCTTCTGAGTAGACATGCCTAGGATTGTGCTCTAAGGTTTAACAAGCTACACCTGCCCACATTCCTTCTCCTAAAGGTCTAGTACTCTGTCCCGGTTGGAGATCTGGTAAGCCTAGCTTTACCTATGCGCAGTTCCTGGTGTAGACAGAGCCTAAGCTAAAAAAGGCTAACTTTTATGACCCTGGGGCTCTTTACATATGTCTTTGTAACCTCTTCCCTTTCCCTGTCCCAGGGGTATTGGTCAAAGCAATCATTTCAGTTGCCAGGGGCCAGTTGAATTTACTTTCACCTCTTTATGACAAAACCTCTGCCTCTTTTGTCAGAAAGTGAAAGTCTATTTAGGCAAAACTGGTTGCTTAATCCAGTAGCGTAGCGGGGGGGGGGGGGGGCTGCGCACAGTAAGTGCTGTAAGGCGCTTCAAGTTGGCCACTCCCACTTACCGACGGAGACAATGCTTTGGCGCTCACCAAACCAAATGGAATCTCCTGCGTATTGCCTTCACTGCCCGGAATGGTTCCGACGGCGAGTGGGAGGGGCCGCCTTGCAGCGCCTTGCAGCGCCTTGCAGTACTTACCACCACCACCCCTCCCAGTTATGCTACTGGATTAATCTAACTGGCAAAACTAACTGGCTGGGGGGCAGTGGCAGTGGTGGTGGGTTGAGACTAGCCTGCACTAAATTGGCTAATTTGGTTTGATATTCCTTAAAAGTACAGTATTTTCTTGTATTTTATTTTGTTAGCTGCCTTGGGCCTTTGGTTGCAAAAAGGGAAAGGCAGGATATAGATGTTTTAAAATAAATAAATAAATAAATAAATAAATAAATAAAAGAGACAGAGACATCACTTTGTCAAGCCCAGCCAAGGCAAACACTCTCCAGCCAGTTTTGAAAGGAAGGCGGACAGAAAAGGTCAACATCTGCGTAGATTCTGCACAGACACCTTGATCAAAAGATTTTTCCAGACTGCCCTCGCTGTCAGGGGCGGCTCACCCATTAGGCGAGATGATGTGGGTTGCATCAGAGACAGATTGGGGGGCAATATGGCAGCAGGTTCAAGGTGCCTTTTTTCACCCCGAGTCTGCTTCCGCCACCTCCCTCCAGCCTGCTGCAGATCGATGCAACCTGCACAATCTGTTTTCCAACTGCTCAAAGCAAGCGGAAAGCAGATCACCCTCCTCCTTACCTTGCTCTGTACCTTAGCTATAGTAACAATGTATTACAAGGTGCTAATCACTAAAAAATTAAGCAATACATAGCACATATAACACTTTCCCTGAAAACTGTTATATGAGATCATGTATTACCAAATTCTAATGATTCGTGTCATTTTTCACCTTAAGCGGATCCACTGTCAATAAAAACTAAGGTAATAAACCACGTCAGTACAGAAGAAAGAAGAAAATCTATTAGACAAATACCATAATGCAGCCAATCAATTGTCTGCACCAGTGCACAGACCCCTTCTACAGGCGCCATTGCCCAACGTTTTGGCTACCAAGCCCTGTGCTGTGCAGAGCTCAGCTTGGAGCTGCACGGCCACACAGCTTACAGGGAACACTGCTGTCAACAATACCGTACCTGTGAATGCATATCCTTCTGATGCTCCAAAAGAAGAAACATTTTCCCCCATCATCTGAAAATGGATATAAAGCCCTGAGTTTGAGTGATATCCTTTCCTTTCTCTTATATGCATCTCAAAGAGTTCTGCGTCTGAGATCAGAGTACCTTTGCCCTTCCTTCCCCAAGGACCATACTAGGGCGATCTGTTGTTCTGCAAGGAAGAGAGGCAGGTTTGTCAAACCTTTAAAGATGCCGTTCAAAGGCAGAAACTCAAGGGAACAAAGAGCAGCATCAGGAGGAAACATACAAAGTTTGGAATCAAGAAATTCTACCTGAAGGGTTAATAACAGGGAGCATAGCAAGGCACACGTGAGGTACGAAGGACATACAAAGAACAACACCAGCTGGCTGCACAAGATCAAGGCCTACAGTCAAACCAGAAAGAGTTTGAACTAATCAGGTATATACACATCATCAGCATAATAATTATTTTGCCAGAGAAGAAGTGGGGCTTGGAGTCTTGCTTTTCCGGAACCAACTACAGACGACAGGAAGGATCCACAACCAGGCTTGTAGCTGAGCCTGAGGGCATGTCGGGGGGGGGGGGGGGGAGAGAGCAGAGCTCCAGGACTTTTCCAGCAGGAGCAATGATGTCATCAACAGGAACACTCAGGTGATACCTTTGAAACTTTTTCAAAGGACCTTAAAGGAGGCTCAAAGAAGGCTCAGGAGGAGGTAAATTTCCCAAAGGGCATAGGTTAACATCCAGGCTATTATCTTGCCCAAGGGCTATCTGAGAGACAGTAAGGAGTCCATGTTACATTAAGGCTACAATCCTAAACACTAAGGCAGTGTTTCTCAAACTGTGGGTCGGGACCCACTTGGTGGGTCGTGACCTAATTTCTGGTGGGTCCTCCCAGGTGATGGAAAGATCAGATAAGTAATTGCCACAAGCCCTGAGGCTATTCAAAAATCAGATAGCTGCTAATTGCCTTGCAAACAGCTGAGCTCCTGCAGGTTGCAAGCTTGTGTAAATATAGGGAGATGTTTGAGCGTCTTGTAAAGCTAGGTGGGTCCTAGCTTTACAGAGGGTCATTTTAAAAAGTGGGTCCCGATGCTAAAAAGTTTGAGAACCACTGAACTAAGGAGTTTCACTAAGGAGTTCAACTAAGGAGTAAAACCCATTAAACACAATGAGACTTATTTTTGAGTGAACATGTTTAGGATTGTGCTGTAAAGGCTACTATCCTATGCAAATTTACCTGGGAGTAAGTCCTATCAAACACACTGGAACTTACCATATTTTTCGCTCCATAAGACGCACTTCCCCCCCAAAAAAAAATAGGGGGGGGAAAGCGTGCGTCTTATGGAGCGAAGGTTACCAAAAAAAAGTTAAAAGGTACTTACCGGGGCTTCAGGGAGACCTACGCTAGCCTCTGCAGGCCTCCCCGATCTTCTGTTCGGCGCTAAATGGCTATTTTCAGCCATTTAGGGTTTTCGGAAAACCGGAAATGGCCGAAAAGAGCCATTTAGCGGCGAACAGAAGATCGGGGAGGCCTGCAGAATCTTCATTTCAGCAAAAAACTGCCATTTTTGGCCATTTCCGGTTTTTACGAAAACCGGAAATGGCCGAAAATGGCCATTTTTTGCCGAAATGAAGTTCGGGGAGGCCTGTGCGAGCCTCTGCAGGCCTCCCCGATCTTCAGTTCGGAGATAAAGGCTATTTTCGGCCATTTCCGATTTTTCCGAAAACCGGAAATGGCTGAAAAGAGCCATTTAGCGCCAAACAGAAGATCGGGGAGGCCTGCAGAGGCTCGCGCAGGCCTCCCCGAAGCCCCCACAGGCCTCCCCGAAGCACCCCCAAGCCCAAGTAAGTTTAAAACTTTTTTCCCTATTTTTTGCTCCATAGGATGCATGCGTCCTATGGTGCGATGCATCCTATGGAGCGAAAAATACGGTATATCTGGCTAGCAGTATAATATACCTTTTAGGTTTATTTGGGATATTTTTTTTAGTTCTGTTTTTCCATTTGTATAAATTTGTTTTAAACTACTGCAAACCACTCCAAGAGTGTAGGATGAAATGAGCTAGATCTTGAAGTAGAATACAATTCAGATGAGCAGCAGCAGGAGAAAACTCTCCAATGAATATATGTAAAGTTGACTTACTGTTGTTGTTGTTGTTGTTGTTGTTGTTGTTGTTGTTGTTGTTGTTGTTGTTGTAATCTTAATGGGGTGTGGCTAGCAGGGTGTTCCTGCACTTTAAAATTTACCACCACAGCATTGTCCATGATATAAAATAGCATTTCTCTTTTCCTCTTGTAGAATGACAAAAGTACAATGCTGCCATCTAATGGGCAGAAAGGGGAAACCATCTTTTCGGTATCATTGGTGCTTCCTATACCTTGGTTTGTGTGAGATGTTGCCAGTGCTAAGCTGACCTGCCTCTTCAGAATTATCAATCAGCCACTGACTCAGCGATGCTAAGTGCAGGAGACAGCAGACCCCAAAACATGGTGGTAAAGCCTTTAGATAGGCCACGTGTAATGACATGCAGGCTCGTCCTGTTACAAGGGACGCTTTCTTTTATTATTTTGTATTCTTCATGATCTATTGCCTTGTATTCATGTAAGCAATGATCTCAAATGCTTCGAAGTACATGTGAGGCAGCACAGCTCAGGTCAACTCTGCCTGCCACTCTCAACTGTTGTTATCAGCGTTACATTCAGCATTGCATTTTCCTGAAGTCTCTATCTATATACATCAATGGACCATAACATGAACAATGCACACTGCTGTCTTCCCACCATCCATATTACAGAAGAGTCACTCCAGAAAGCTTCATCAAGAGCTCCTCACATTTGGTTAAAACATCTTAACCCAGCGGTCCCCAACCTTTTTGGCGCCAAGGACTGGTATCATAGTAGAACTTTTTTCCACAGACCAGGGGGGGCATATTGGGGGCAGTGCAAAATGACACCCCCATGACGGCACCGCCCCCTTAATCCGATTATATGGCGTGGGGGTTTACCGTGTTCTCTGCTGCAAACTGTCGAGCATCCGTGGGGGCTTGCAGTGCCGCGCCATGGTCTGCCACCTGGCCTGATGGTGGGAGGCGAGCCAGCGCGGCCGGCTGTCCCGCCAATTGGGTCGCCAGCCCTTGGCTCCTGCAGCTCAGCTTTCATTTTCACGGCTGAGGCTTTCATTTCCGACAGCGGGGCTGCCTGCACCGCTGCCCGGTGAGCCCGTCCCTTTCTTCACCGCTGTCTAGTCCGGATGGCCGGGCACAGTCCTGGGCCCGTGGGTGTAGCTGCCTCGGAGTTGTGGCTGGCGGCCGCAGGCGGCAGGACTGTGCAGGGCCCAGCCCGTCCGTACGTGACGGCCACGAAGAAAGGGGCGGGCTCACCGGGCACCAGTGCAGGCGGCCCCGTCGTCGGGAGTGAAAACTTCAGCTGCGTTCTCTGGAGCCAAGAGCTGGCGACCCGATTGGCAGGACAGCCGGTCGTGCTGGCTCTCCTCCCACTGTCGGGACAGGCAGCAGACCGCGGCGTGGCACAGCAAGCCCCCACGGAGGCTCGGCAGTCACGGAGCCACGGAGGCTCCCCGCGGTCCGGTTCCTAATGGGCCACGGACCAGTGCCAGGCCGTGGCCCGGTGGTTGGGGACCCCTGTCTTAACCTACTGAGTCAGTCTCTAATTTTGCTGTTGCTGCTTTTGTCATTTTGTGGATATGTGGTCAGAGTTACCTGTTCTGTCAATCCAACTGAACCAGCCAATCTCAGAGCCTATGACACAAAAGCCATTTTTCACCCAGCATGTAATTAATCTGTGGAACTCCTTGCCACAGGATGTGGTGATGGCACCTGGTCTAGATGCCTTTAAAAGGGGATTGGATAGATTCATGGAGGAAAGGTCCTTGTAAGCCATAAGCAACCTCCTGGCTTTAGAAGTAGGTTTTCTCTGTGCCAGGTGCAAGGGAGTGGCGACAGGATACAGGTATCTTGTTGTCTTGTGTGCTCCCTGAGGCATCTGGTGTGGCCACTGTGGGATACAGGAAGCTGGACTAGATGGGCCTTTGGCCTGATCCAGTAGGGCTCTTCTTATGTTCAGGGAGGAGGAGGAGAAGATGCGTCTCCTCCTGTCTCCCTCACGACTCCTGCACCTGTGATCGACATGATGGATGTTCACCAAGCAAGAGGCAAAGTAGCTCAAGGCCAAAGGCAGCAGATAAAACGTGTTGCTGCTAGAGGAGGAGTCGGAGCTGGCACTGCCCAAGGCTCCTGGGGAGCTGAGCAGGTGTCCGGAGACATGCATGCAGTGGAAGCCTACCGCGAAGTCCAGCTGGTCTGCGGCAACAGAGGAGAGAACAGGACAGCAGGAGCCTGGGTGGCTGGCAGCTCTGCAGCTTACTGGCTACTGGCGCTGAAGAAGAGCGAGCAAGGAGAGAGCATCCCACAGTGGAGGCTGCCGACTGAGATGGAGGACAAGAGGACAAACCTGAGGAGCCAGGTGAGAGTTCATTCCAAACGAAAGTGGCATCATCGAGAGGGGAGGATGCTGTGGTGAGAGGGAGGGAAGCTCAGCACACCGCAGAGAGGAGCTGTACAGCCAGTGGACAGAAGGAAGGGTTCTGAATGAGAATACACTGGCAAGCTTGACCCGAGGTCCTGCCACCCATGCATTTGTGCTCACTAAGGAATGCTTTGCACTGGGGAGACTTCCTCCCTGTGCTCTGGCATGCAGCTTTCCAGATCATGGGGAGAGAGGCTCCCCAGGGTACAATATTCTTCAGTGCATGCCCATGCTGTATGCATCGATGGGACTTCAGGAGCATGTCAGTGTGGGGGCGAGACTTACCAGTGCACTCATCCCCCCCCATTCCATGGGCAATTTCCACATGATTTATAGTATCTGAATAACCCTGTTGGAGGACAGGAATAAACTTTATGCAGGCATAGGTTCAGATAGGTGAGTTATAGACAAGGAATTCCAGAATCAAGTGTCCGAGAACTGAGCCAGGAAGACCTGCTGGGAAATATCAAACAGCCCCATTAAGACAGAGAAAACGTATATATAAGTAAACACATGTGCTTTAGTGGCACTACAATCAGCAGTCGGCAGTCTCATTTCCTCTCCCCCTCTATCATGGAGATACTTTCCATGTGATTTATAAAACCTGAATAGGGTTTATGAGTCCCAGAATAAGTATAATGGAGCCAAAACAAGGCAAACCTAGGGCCATAATGAACTTGAAGAACAGTTTAGATTTTGATTCCAAATATTGTTTGCTGCCTATGGTTTTTCCATACCTAAACTCAAAAAATAATATTCTCAGGAGGAGGATCACCCTCAAAATCTGAGATCGAGTTTCAGTTTTGGAAATGAAGGATTTTTTTTTTCCCCAGTAGAGTCCAGGCGTGGAAAGCATCATAGCTTTGCCTCAGATCTTGTGAAGAAGGGTAGAATGCTAAAGGTATCTATTGCAAAGGACATGACAGACATCAAATAGAACTGAACATGCAAAGATTTGACCATGACAATTCACAGATGCCATCTGAAGTGGTTGGAGGAGGGCCCTTCTGTTGGTGAATGAGCTGTTGTGGTTTCAGTTATAGCTGGAGCCTGCCCAGACTGCCTGGTAGAGATGTCACTAACAGTCCAATCCTATTCTTACCTTCCGACGACGTCATTCCTGGAGCTCCGCTGGCGCTGACTGCCACAAAGCAGTCAGCGCCAGTTGCAAAAGGTGCTCCAATAGCGCGCCACTTAGTGTGCTGCTGAGAGCACCGGTGGGAAGGCCGGCACCTTTCTGTGGTTGTCAGCGGATCCCCAACATTTGCTGGAGCAGGTAAGATGGCGGGAGAGGCTGGAGGGGATGGGCGGGTTGGGTCTAGGAGGGCGCTTGCGGCACTGGCACATGCTGAAATCCTAACCCCTTTCCCAGACCCAGTCCTCTGGTGTGGGTACATGCGGACCTGCGAAAGCTATTTAGCTAGCATAGGTCTGAGTAGAGCCTCCCACGCTACAGAAGCTTACCCCTGGATACCCAGAAGAGACCTTCCAGACTGCCCCCCCCCATAGAATGCAATGGTCGCACACACACCCCTGCATTGACGTGGGGAATGGATAGGGGTTGGGCTGTTAATTCTATTCACTTGCAAAGCTATGGTCTCACTCAAGGCAGAACTGTGCTGGAAGAGACCATAGTGGAAGGAATCTGGTGTGCTTGGAAGGCCACTGTTGCAATAGCTTCACGA
This sequence comes from Plestiodon gilberti rubricaudatus, assembly GCA_026170595.1. Taxonomy (NCBI): domain Eukaryota; kingdom Metazoa; phylum Chordata; class Lepidosauria; order Squamata; family Scincidae; genus Plestiodon; species Plestiodon gilberti. The sequence continues at coordinate 207,618,287 of JANXHW010000001.1, forward strand.
TGTACACCCAGTTGTTTTGTCTATGTGGCCTGAAGAAGTTGTACTATGCTGGTATAGGTGGCCCCCATGCATATGTACAGAGGCCGGTTGCAATGATAAATACTAAACTCCTCTAAGTTTTGGAGGAGTTTTGCTGGAACCCCAGAGTCTGAAAAAGATTCCAGACTGAAAATGAAAATGTTTCACAACATCCGGCTTTAATATCTGGGTCAGTGAAATCTTTCCTGGAGTGGAACTGGGAGAGTTATGGCTCCCCCCCCCCCCAATGCCAAGTAACCATAATGCCAGGCAGATCCAGACATTCTTAGGGAAGCCTCACCTCCACATCAAGGGTCCGAGTAGGCTGCTGGCCCTTTAAAGGAGGCAGAAAACCTGAGCTTATGGGCAGGGCATATTTCCTTCATCTTCAGGAGTCTCTGCTTCTCAGTCCTAACTGGGTTAACCTGCTTATCATCTGGGCTTGTCACCCAGCTAGGTGCCTGCTTTCTGTGTTGTGTGGCGGGAAGCCTGCTGATATGCAATGTGGAGTATATTTCCTCCTCATGGTGGCGGCCTTGAGAGATCCCCTCTGTCAAACTGTTCCCTGGGCTTGTTCTTGTCACTTACCTCTTTGTCACTGTGTTCCAGTTGAAACTCTCAACTGTTGGTAGAAGAACAAGCCTTCTTGTATCTTGGATCTGTATTGAGCCGGACTGTTGCTATTTATTTGTAAATTATCTGGAGTCAGGGCCCAGGGTGAGCTATGAGGCAGCCATGTTTGCAAATGACACCAAGTTACCGTCAGGATCATGAAAACTCAAGGAGAGGGTGAAGAGCAATAAGAACTCCATCTAAGAACAAGATGTGCCCCATCTCTACCTTTTCTGCAGAGTGTAGCATTTCATTAAAATATATTCATTTAGCAAGTGTGTTACTCTAACATCCATGCAATGGCCGTTTCAGTGTTAGTATATAGAGGGACATAAGAATCAGTTTGTAGAGGATTAACAGGGACTCTTATGTGTAGCACAATACATACCCATTTACAAACTCCTCAAAAAGTGGGATGGAAGGGGAATCTTCCACCTTGAGAAAGGGCAACGTCATCCTAGAATTGATATGACCCAGAGTAGTCAAAATGCAAGCAAGAAACATCTTTGATTTCAAAGTCCAGACAATGCAGAACAAGTCGCTGGTAAGTGATAAGGAACAATATAATAAGCAGCCCTTGAGGAATGTTGGAAAGGAAATGGGGAATTAGCTACCTAACAAAAACATTGCATTGTTTTACAGACTTGGCACATAGACATCTCCCTCTCTCTCTTAATCTGGAGATATCAAGCTATATGAAAGATAGGACCATCCAGATCAAAGCCTGTAGCTGGACCTCTGGCTCCTATCAGAGAACACAGATTTTCAAGAGGAACCAGAATTTCTAGCTTGCTGTATTTCACTGTCTACTGGCTGCTTCCCAGAGCTTTCAACTGTCCTTGCAGGATGCATGGCTACCTCACAGAGAGCATTCTTGAACAAGCAAATTATTTAGGTTATTGGTTATATGTATCCAAACTCAGAGCCAGGAAGTCTTCAGTTCAAATCCCACCTCAGTTGTCTACTCATTTGGGGAGCGTTAGACAAGCCATCTGTAATATGTGCGTCTAATGAAGGTTATTCTGAGATGGTGTGAAGCCATCACAGTTTTGGTTGCTTTTTGAAATTGGATCAGTTGTTCCTGAGGAGGTTCCTGAGGAGGACAATGACATCTCATTGTCACACATAGTTCTATGAGCTTGGTGTCTGAAGAACTGAAACCTAGATATGTTAAGTCAGTGGCTCTCAAACTCGAGTAAGCTCTGTGCTGGGCATCCCATTGGGGCCTCTGGGGCTTACATCGGGGGAAGGGGACAAACATCCCCTTTCCCCGAGGTGAGCCCCAGCCACGCTGGCATGGGCCACATCCTCTGTAGCATGCAGCAGCTGTCCGTTTCGGCCGAGCGCCGAATCTTAGGCAGGATTGGGCCCTAAGTTGTGTTTCCTTGCCCTGTTTCACACCATTGGCAGAGGTGTGAGCATACAGAGCACAACCCAGGGGCTGTCATGATTTGTGTAATGTGTACTTTTGCCCTTTGTCAGGCAAAACACACAAGAAGCTGATTTGAAGCAACGTTTATGGCCAGAAGACTTACAAAAGCACATGCTTTAGTCACTTGGGATAAATGATGACCTGATTATACTGTAAATCTAATAGCAACTGAAACATACAATATAATATATGTTACCCTGCAAAGTTTTGTCATGTAGTCTGTGAAATGACCCATGATGACCCCCAAGATCTTCAGTCATGTTAAACCATTATCTTCTGCTTTCAACAAGATGAAAAACATTTAATTTCCAAGCACTTCTTTTCCTTTTAAGACACACATTAAAAAGTCACATAGGTGGTACGCATATCGAAGAAGTGGTTACTAGCAAATTATGAGTTTTTCTTGGCTGCATCCATTTTCCTATACAGCATCATTTGAAATTTTGAGTTCCGTTTCATTGATGTTGCTACTGGATGCACCAACTGCTGTGTCCATCATGTAGAAGTCTCTTGTGTTTGGAATTGTAGTACCTCAATATGACAGTACCAATACTCTAGCAACCTATGCAGCAGAAAGGGGATGGAATCTGGAATAGCAATTGTGTGCAATCATCCCCCAACACTAGGTCTCTCCCTCTCTATGGGCGCAATCTTATCCTACTTACACAACCGTTGTAACCAGTGGCACAGCGAGAACGGGAGGCCCCAGAACGGAAAGGGGATTCAAATCCCCTCCAAAAGGGGAATTCAAAGGAGATTTGAATCCCCTTTCCGTTCTGGGGCCTCTCGTTCTCGCTGCGCTGCGGGTTACAATGGTGGTGTAAGTAGGATAGGATTGCGCCCTATATTACTCTATATTACATTACAAGCATTAGAGACATGCGTAATCAGGGTGGGCTTCTAATACAGCCTTTCTCACACGACCAATCATACAGTTGGACGAGGTATAGCCATGGAACTTAACTTTGTCCAGCATTGATGTTGGAGCTTGTTGTGCTGATATTGCCAGTTCCTGTGGATCAGGCTCCTAAGGAGCTCACAATCCATGTATTCTTTACTTGAAATGTTATCTATAGTAAAACATTTGTATAGATTCTATACAAATGTTTTACCAGTAGAGATCTCCTGAGTTGGATATTTAGTTGGAGATAGGAGATTTCTGTGGTGAAATTCAGCTTTTAGTGCTTCCTTGGACACTCTGCATCCCATGCCATAGGCTCTTTCCAACCTGGCTTCTCCTTCTCGTGCCCACAGCACTTTCTTCCCTCATTTTTTGTGGTTTGGCCATGCTGGATTTGGATTTGGTACAAATTCTCATAAGGCAGAGTACATGTGCAAGCACTGGGCGATCTGGCAAGACCAACATGTGGTGGCGGTAGTGCCCACAAGGCAATTGCCTCCAGTGGTCCTCGCATTCAAGCACAGGCAAGTTGCACCACAGGAAAGAAAATGCCTCCTTCCCTTTGTGCACCTCAGACTGTCCTCACGTCACAGAAGGTGAGCTGCTTCAGGGAGAGCTCCGCATACGCTTTGATGAAAGCAATGACAATCTAGGGATGTGAAAGATCCCTCTGAAAACTGCCTTTGGATTTACTAAAAACTCTTTAGGCCTCCTAAATTCCTCAGGTATTTTGCCCAAGCAAAATATGCCTTCACATTTCTCTTTGGGTGGAATTTGATGGCAATCCTGGTGCTTCCTATGTGATGCAGCACGGTGTGCAAAATATGTAACGTGAGAGAGCAAGGGAACAGAGGAGTGAATACAGCCACCATAGTGAATTCCCTGTGCAAAAAGTAGAGAGTCTTTATTCCTTCACTCCCTTAAATTTCGAGATACAGTTCCAGCAATCCAGACACCAAGCTGGGCATTTCAAGCAACAGTATATTTCATATAATTGATTTTGTTTAAAATCTTATCATTTATAAAGCCATACAAGGATCTGCGATGAGTCAAGATAGCTGTACAAAGGGAGGGAAAGCTTGAGTGTACATGGTCCATTCACACATGAACCATGAGTGATGCAGAGTCATCTCTTATATACGTGATAGAAGTTATGGGCACAAAGATACAAAATATAAAGGAGAATTCCATCTATATAAATACATAGAAAGAGGGTTAATTCTGGCTTTCCCTTCTTCTCTTGCTTGTGAATATGCGAGTGTATGCACTTGCGTGTGTGTGTCTTAAAAAAACTGGAGGGATGCAAGAAGGAAAAACAAAGATTTGCTTCAAACAGTCATTAATACTGATAAGCAAATAAATCTGTAACATTCCCAAAACAACAATAGCAGTCACAAAACAGCAAACAGAGAAACATTTAGCAATTTTTGAAGTCTGCACTGTTTTTATTATTGGCCAACAATTTTTTTTATTTTGCAAGCCTTTGTTTGCAGTCCTAAGCATACCGGCTTGGAAGTACTGTAAATCCCACCAAAATCAATGGAATGATCTTCCAAGTAAACATACTTAGGTAGATTTGCCTATAATCTGAACACCATATACTTGGCAACAATCCTACTATCTCTAACGGAGCTTCTCCAGAACCAGTGGAGCATGGTCACTGGAGATCAATGGGATTGTTCTAGAGTAAGCAGTTTTCCGCTACTAATTGCAAGGGTCCCTTCTTGCAACAGAAACCAGTACCCCGGTTTTAAACACATTATTTGTACAACCCAAAGATTTCAGTGGGACGTGCTTTTAAGAATGTGTTTATGAATAGAATGCAACTCTTCCTTCTGCAAAGCTTTTTATTAATCTTTGCCAATGCCGAGAATTGGTGGGAAACATTCTATATATTCATTGTTGCTTTTAAAAACAACATTATATACACTCCTTTTCTGCAGTAGTTTCAGGCTTATTGAATTGCACTGACTTATGACAGATTTGGTTAATTGCAGGACACAGCAGCCTTGTGGCTGTGTTGTCCCATTATTGAGGCACTGGGAGAATGAGGGACCATGTAGAACAAGGTCTTCTAATGTGGGTGACGGTGTCAGTGAATAGTTCAAAATGCTTTATATGATGACAAAGAATGGAACCATTGCTTTTATAATAACCAGTGAAAGCGTTACAAGGGGCTGCAATGGGAAAAGGTGTTAGTAGTTTTCATTGTCTTGCATGACAGAAGCCATTACAGTATGTCCTAGTCCAGGGGTCTTACATGCGAGTAAACTCATTCAGTAATGGTTCTTGCCCACTCAAATTTCAACTAATCACATGTCAATCAGAACAGACTATGCTGCTCCCCCAGCATTTTCACATTCTCTGTATTGGACAAAGTTATATGACATACTAATTTAAAAAAAAAAAAACAACAACCACAGGAGTCTCTTCTCTTTTGAAAATGTGTATTAAGATGGAAAGGGAAGCAGTACATTAAATATTTTATGGATGGATTTAGCTGCAAGGTCTGTTTTGCAGATTGCTTTAAACAAACTTATGATAGGCTAATCTGCAACTCCTCCAAAGAACAAGTGGTACAGATGAGTTCCTGTTTCTGGTTGAGGACTGTTTCTCCAGAGGACAGCTGGAGCCAGATAGATGTAACAATGAAAAAGAATTCTAAGCATACCTTTGAATTGATAGTGGACAACACTATCCAGCCCTAGGCTCAATTCATAACATTACTCAAGGCACCACAATGCAAGAAGCACCCACCCGGTAGTTTTTATGATGCCCGGTTAATTTTTATACTGATCGTGAAATGGCATAAATGCTAGCACTATAATTATGTTCAAAAAAGCTCATCTTATGCATTGAAAGTACCTCCAGCAATGGCTATTAATCAAGATGGTCTTTTTCATGGGATTGTTTTTTGGTGTTGAAACTGATACAAGGCAGCTGACCACAGGCTAATTTTTCAGGCTACATTTGTGCCTTACATATTCCAAAAATGCACAAGGAAGTGAACATAAATTTTGCTCTGGGATTTAGCCACGAACATTTTTCTGCTCACTTATTACCCAACTGTCATTTTGCCAAATGTTTCCTGAATACACACAGCACAAAATCAACTTGGAGCCTGTTTTGAGTTGGCTCTGAATAGATTACTAAATCAGTGGTTGTAAAAAGATAATAGTAATGACCATCAAGTTGATAGCTATATTGGTTCTGTTTCCTTGTCATGTTTCTGTTAATGTATCCAGCTAAACTTACATCTGGAAACAGCCCATTTTGCAGATTGATGTCTGGATCTTGTATGGCAGTGGACATGACCTTAAGACCCTAGTTAATGTCTGTATAAGGTACAATGTCTGTCTAAGGCAACAACTACCACACGTTAGCTAATGGCCTCATGGAGAGTAACAGTATAGCCACCATAATGTGGAGATTAGGTCATTAATTCTCAAAATGATTTTGCATGGGCCATCAAATGAACCTCTGCACCAGAAGAACATTACATCTCCGCCAGTGCATGAAAGTAATGTTGAGCTAAAAAGGACAGCCCTGTCTCTAACGCTGCTTTCTAAAGATTTCTCTTAGAGAAGCTGGGAAGAGAGTTAAATAAAAATGGTCACTTACCATTATATTTCATGGTCACATTACTATTATATTTGAGATTACCAGTGACTTTAGGGGGGGGATGCTAAAGGTACCTGCAGTTTTTAAAAGAAGACGGATTAAGACCTGAGGAATTTGGGGAGTGAGGGTATTTGAATGGCTTTGCTCCGTTTGCTCTTATGAAAATGTTGCACTTTGGCTGTTTTTCACTGCTCAGTAGCTTTTCTGGAATATCAAGTTATATATAAAATTAATTAACCTCATCCACCTGTTGAAGGGTGGTTAGAGTTTCACAAATTGGCTAGAGAAAAACAAAACAATACAAATCACCAGATTTAAAACAAAAACAACACCCAAAATAAAGGGAAAAGAAGAGGCATAGACAATAAATGTACAACCAACAGGAAGAGGAAAGTGCATTTCAAACAGGTATCTTTGGCAAGATTATGCAGTTCTTTGTGCATGGAGGTGGGCATTTGTGTGTGCATGTGTATAAAATATAATACCTTCTATTGAAAGAATAGCATCATTATTACTACATCGCATACATGGGATACAACTACATGAGGCATCAATCCCAGAAATGAGGCTGTTTACAGTGGAATAATATTTGCTCGTGCTTCTTCAAAGAAAGACAATAAACAAAGGGCAACAGTGTATATGGAGTTTATAGATGCTCCTCAGCATTTGGGGGTCAGCAGAAAGCAAACCCAATAAGTCCAGAACAGAGGCGCTCTCTCTCTCTCTCTCTCTCTCTCTCTCTCCTATGTCACAGCAAACCTCTCCAAGCCCATGAAGAATCTGTGAGCATGGCTGGTAGGTAAGGCAAACAAAAAACAAAGATGACTCACCCGGCCAACAGAGCTTGCTTACCTCTTGGGCAAGTGGTGAAGCCATTCAATGGATATGGCTTGGGTCAACAGCTCCTAAGGTAGAGAACTCGAGAGGGGCTGTAACTAAATGGCAGAGCACATGCTTTGCATGCAGAAGATTCCAAGTTCAATCCCTGCTATCTCCAGGAAGGGCTGGGAACCCTTCCTTGCCTGAAACCCTGGAGAGCTGCTGCCAGGCAGAGTGGACAATTCTGAGCGAGACTGACCCACGGTCTGACTCATGATAAGGCAGCTTCGTATGCTCATAAATGTACATAGGAAAGAGGGAGGATAAGACAACTTATGGCCCCAAAAGTAGTGCCAGTAGTTCACAAGCTGATTGCTTTCCTCCAAACGCAAGCACATTCCTTTCGTATGATGACTGGGCTGGCAGTTCGTAAAAATGGATTGGGGGTCATGATTGAGATTCCAACATGCTTATGGACATCCCTGCTCTATGACCCCAAGTGCCAATGGAGAGGCATTTAGCCAGTTGAGGAAGAGATAAAAGGAGAAATAAAAGTCATAGTCTGTGGACCCAATCAAGACACACACAGGAACTGGTGGATCTGGGAGGAGCTCTCATTACCCATTGTGAATGCTTGCACCGTTTTGGGTGGCTTGCATCACATATACACATTAAAACCCTGACTGTGAAAGAGATGAGGACCTGCTCTCACTTCTAAGTAGAACTGGGATGACACAGTTACTCCTAAAATGCAGCTTTTGTCTTGAATGCAAGCTGGAAAAGCAGCAGGTTACACAGGGTGATTAACTCTGCCTTACAAAAAAGCCATAATCAGCAAGTGAGCTGCAAGGTAGGGATCTCTTACACTTTCCATCTTCAGCTAGTGAGTTAGTAAAGGAGCAGTGAGCCGGTCACACCTGAAAGCAGGTATTGTGTTGATGTGCGTGTGCCTGCAATGAAGGTATCTATTTATATGCGATTACTGAATGCATGATATTAAGATGAATTCTTTTTCAGGGCAAAACAAAAAACGAACCACAATGTTTCAGTACCACTCTCTGTGGCAGGATAGCAAACATTGAAGGGGGGAATTGCAGTTTTTGAAAGCAGTGAAAAAATGTAGTCTGAAAAATAGAGACTTTCAAAAATATATATATATATTTATAATATTTATATATCTATAGACACAGTGTTTCTCTAATTGGTTAATGGCAGGGTGAGACAGTTGCAGGTGAGGGAGGGGGGTCATCTTACTTGAATTTTGCAGAAGGAGGGAAATACTGGTAACCAACATAAAGAAGAAGCTATCACAGTCTCCAGCATCCCATCTGGGTGTGGATGGGGCACAGAGCCTGGGCAATGACACCAGAAACTGACGCTCCCACTCCATCCAAGTACCTGTCTCAGCAACAGCCCTTGGATGCAAAACGCACACTTTATACAATATCCAGAAATGAGTCTCTCTTCACACACTTTCACACATACGCACACCGCTAACCCTTGCATCACTCAGCAATGAAGTACAAATCCAGACATGCTCACTTGCTTGGGCAGATTACTATAAATGAGGTGGGGTTGAGAAATGCCATTTTGCATCATCCCTATGGCACAAAAAGGTTAAAAACAATACAAAACATTGCTTCGGGGGGGGGGGGTAATCCAGGGGTGGGAGTGGGATAATCTCTTGGAACCTTGCCCATGTCACTACTACTAACCAAATAAGCACTTTGCACTAAGTTATACATACAAGAATCTATAACATGGGGATGAGGGAGGGGATGGAGCTGCAAATATTGAAGGAGGTAAAAGATAGATAAAAGCAATATGGCAAAAAAATAAATACTTTTGTGTAAATTTCACTTTTTAAAATTTTTCGATTAGCTTACATTATTTTGTCAGTATATTTCATACATACATACATACATATATTATATCAAGGCAATGAGAGAGCTATGCTCTCTAGGGGAATTTAGGTGACTGCATGACTTGGAGTTCATCTCTTGACTTTTAGTGAATGCTGCATGACTTCGTTCTGAAGTGTCTCATCAACACATGGTCTATCCCTAAAGATCTTCCCCCACTGTCTGAGTTTCCCTTTTACCAGAAACCTTGGTGGCATTTTAGGGGAGATGACTTTTCATCAATGGTTTTTAACTGAGGCCTTTGAACCCTGTTGGAGGGCCATAGCCCAATCCACCCAATGAGTGTGTTATGAGTCCCACTCAGTGTTATCAATAAAGGGATATGTAAGGCTGAAAGCCCACATGTCCCTCACCTTTGACTCACGCTGTTGCCATGCACGCTTGCCTCTTCAGAGGCCTTTGACCAATCCCCACTGGACCAGCTGACACAGCAAGCCAATAGTGACCTGCTTTCAGCATGGGCCTTGACTCTAGTTTAAGTAGAGGATGAAGAATTCATAATAAACCCATAGGATTTGACACGTGAGAACAGCTCATTGTCCATTCAGCACAAGATTTTGTTTCTGGGTTTTGCCAACTGAAGGTGCTTGAGAGGATGGTGAGAAACTCCCACAAAGCTATAGGAAGTCTACGTGATAGAAAGATCCCTCCGCAGCCAAACAAATTTCTCCCAACAGTTCAACTTCTCCTTGACAAAGATACCCAGAGCCACTAGGTTAATAAGGTAGTCGATTTTGTGGCACACATTGGGAATGCCAGAAGTCATGCTAATAGGAGGACTAATCTGTGATGTTAGCAGAAAAATACATAGCTTTTCTTCAGCTGCTGCTGCTAGATTATCGTATTTGCTGTGGAAATGGATATGAAGTTACTCTGCACAAAATGATTCATAAGTAGAGGAACTGCCTCCCTTTCCACAACAAATGTCAATAAAGGACCACGCTACAGTACTAACTGAGGGCTAGCAAGTCAGTGCAAGATCTGATGCTTAGTGCCTCCAGAAGCAAAAGCAAAGCTTAATGAGGCAAAATCATGAACTAATTTTCACTGCATACCAAACGCTGAATCTCCAACAGGCAGATTATTCAAATATAGCCACTGAATTTTGGAACGGATAAGCCAACGCCAAAACCAAGGTGGTTCTTTAAAAAAGAAGTCTTAGTAACTTCAAAACAAAAAGATTCCTCCCTCCCTATTAATCTTGCTTCTGCACAACTGACAAATTTCCATGCAACATACAAAACCACGTGCATGTCTCTAAAAGAAGAAGGGATACACCTATGCAGGGTTGCTTTTCCCTTGCACAAAAAGGAATGGCATTCCCAAATTGCTGGTATTTTAATATGGGGTGGGGGAGGTGGTTATGGGATGGTTTTTCTGTTCATATGACCTGCCATGGACCTCACTGCATAGAGACCAGAAGATACTTTTTTGTTTTGACTAGCATGCTTCTGGAATCAGCTAGGGAGAGACTCCCTGCTGTGTGTAACTCTGTGTTCAAATCTGTGTGCGCGTGCGCGTGCGCATGTGTGTGTGTGTGTGTGTGTGAGACCCTACTAGTTAAAAACAGAACTTCCCACCTGCACAGTAGATCTTGCGCTACTAGTAACTGATCATGAGGCTTCTTCTGTAGCTGGAGGGAAGGAGGCCTATGTTCTTGGAAGAACAGGAAAATGCAGGTGTCACTGAATGAAGTTCTGAATAAATCCTTAATGTGTAGAGGTCATGACCTTAACACTACAGATTTCCACAGATACATCAGAACATGTTCACACCACACAAATGTGAGCATGTACACACACACACACACTCAGCAGTTGAAAGAGTTGGGAGCAATTATACTCTGAAATGGGTACCAATGCTTATGTGTTTGGCATCTCTCAATGCGATTCCTGCAGCTCAGATATTCATGATTTTTGTTTGTTTGCCTTATTTTCTAAACAAGCAACTACTATATACTCCCCACCCCACAAAGGTTAATAAGATCCGTGCTTTGGCCTGTGGGGCCGATTTCTCTGATTTCATGCTGATCCCAAAGCCAAAATTGTCTCCACCTCTTTAACTTGGCAGGGGAAGACGATGGTGTCCGTTCCTTGGTTCCTGCTATGTACGTACGTTTGGTTGGCTTGGGCCTTCCAATAATTCAGCCTTCCCCCCCCCCCCTTTTCCCCAGTCAGTTCACTTCCCTCTCTCACAATGCACTTCCTTGCACTCCTTCTCGGAACGACTCCAAGTCCTTCTTCAAAATTCAAGGGCAAGAAGCCCCCTGCCGGGGGAAGGCATCAGCTCATCTCTTCTGAGAGGAGCCGAGCATGACCCTGGAGACAAAGTTGACAATGGCGTCAGCAGGCTGATTGGGGTCCAGCTCGGCAAAGAGGTGGCAGACGTTGTCCGTCGTACTGCCCTGCTTCCTGGCCACAAAGCCAAAGAGTCTGGGAAGATGACAAAGAAATGAAGAGAGATAAGGAATGTATGAGAGGAGGAACTCCACAAAGCAATCTTAACACCATACTGATGTATCCGATAAGCTGATACACACATTCCCATTTCCACCATTGGCATCTGAGATATGAGGAGCCCAAACAAATAGGCAAGAGTCACGTGGAATTGGAAGGGATGTTCAATATCTTTGGGATATCGAACTGTTCAATGTTAAAACTCATTTCTCAATAAGGACAACATAGGGTTTTTTTAATTATAACTTTTAAGGAAAGTTATAAATACTAGATGGAGGGAGAACAAAATGTGATCTGGCTCCTGGTCCTGTCATTTCTAATTAGGGACAGAGAAATCCAGACAGCTGGAGATTCTAATAAAAACACCCCTTGCTAAACACGGTACCTAAAATTAGTGGGGCCCATAAGCCCCCGGAGCTGCTCAGCTAGCAGCAACATCAGGAGGAGGAGAAAGAAGAAAGATGGTCCGAGAGAGCAAAGGCTCAAACTGGTCACAACTGCTTGTGTTATCAGGGACATTTTTCCGATGAAAAACTATTTCCAGTGGTGTGATTCACACTTAGGGCTGGGCAATGCATAGCATTGAGCCAGAGCTATATCAAAAGTACCAAACATCTTGTGGCATCCTAAAGATCAACAAATCCATTGCAGGGGAAGCTTTTGTGAACTTCAGTCCACTTCATCAGAAGCACAAAGTATTCTCTGCACCTGGCAGGGATGTGTGCATAAAAAACAAATAAAGGGAAAAACTGTAAACAGTGAGGCCAAATTACTAGGGAGAGACCGTCGATCAGTGGCAGAGCACCTGCTTTCCATGCCGAAGGTCCTGTGTTCAGTCTCCGGCATCTCCAAGTGAAGCAGAAAAAGACACTGCCTGAAAAATCACTGCCCGTCAGTGTTGACAGTACTGAGCTAGATTGACTAATGGTCTGACTCCAGTATAAGGCAGCTTCCTTTGCTCCAAATGGCTAAGAAATGCAAGAGGTACAGTCTGCTTGAATTGTCGCTGTGCTTCTCTTATTGGCATGAAATTGTCAGTCACAGACAGGCCCCTTTTGCGTTTCCTGAGCCACAGTGTAAGGCCACTTGGGTGTTTTTTTTTTTCTAATTCTTGACTCAGATGTTGATAGAAATAATACTTACTTTGCAGGGCCACCTCCATCTGATTTTGTCCACCTGAGCAGAGAAGAACCACCTTTGGTTAGTTTTCACAGGGACAGCAATAGTTACATAAATCACAACTATATGAAGGTCAAAACTGAACAGTGGCATTATTATTGTGGGGGAAGGCCTAGAGGTCATGCCTTAAGCCAGTGACAGCTCACAATATCCCTTGCATGTGCCTCTGGGAATAAATGAACACGAACTACCACCAGGAAAGGAGATCCCTAACTGCTATGGGAAGGGGGCTCCTTGTGAAAAATTCCTGTCTGCTACCAAGCAAGTATTAGAACCTGATTTTAGGAAGTCTTGGGATGATAATATGTGAGTAAACTATTACTCTGAGATTCAAGTCCTGGATGCTGCTACTACAATTCCCTGACAGACCACTACACAGTCCAATAACAATGGGATGTTTCTAGTCCCAGTCAAGGACTCGTGCTCAAAAGACTGATGAATCCCACAGATGCAGGAGCTGAATGTATTAATCCAAGTCATATATAAATCCTGCTGTGTTTTGAGCAACCCACTGGGGTTGTTTGTTTTAATTGTTTTAATTATTTGTTTTTAATTATTTTAATGTATATATGTATTTTAATGTTTTATTGTAAGCCGCCTTGAGTGCCCTTGCTGGGAGAAAGGCGGGAGATAAATTCTTAAATAAATAAATTAATAAATAAATAAATTAGTGGCCCAATCCTATCCATGGGATACACTGGCAGACCTAGCAGTCCATCAGTGTATCCCGTGGGCAGCCATCGCAGTGGCCTCTCCATCATTCTGTGGACTGCTACTAATGGTATAAGGCCCTCCAGCAAAGTCACTTTCACTTACAAAGTCAACAGCAAAGTCACTTACTTTCTTTCCTGGGGGTCCACATCACAGAAGGTGACGGTGCTGATGGGGTAATGTCGTCGGAAGAACAGTCTGAAACAGAAACAAGAGTAAGAATAAATGATGTCGCTATTTACAATAACGAAGGGTACCCTGGTCATCTGCATCATCCTGCCAAGTGCTAAGCAGGAGAACGCTGAACAGTTTTGTTGATAAAAGGGACAAGAAAAGCTTTTCCTGTCAGGCACAGAGGATCTTGGGGAATTTTTCACTGCTTCACAAAAGTAGTGGTGGGTATATAAGGGCAGAACGCTTTTCCATGCCCCCAGATAGTCTTGAGCCCCACCCCCAGACCATTCTTTGCTCTTACTTCCTCTGGTTATCTGTTAAGGTGATTCCTTGTGATGAGACTTTGAAATGGACGATAGTAGCAGAGGGTGAGGTGTCAGCGCCCAGGGTCTCAGTGATAGTTTTGGCGATGGCCTGTGGACCTGTTAACGATTCCATCTCCACCGAGTTGATAAAGAGCACATTGCAGGCTGGAAGGCAAAAAAGTGGCAGAATCAGCGTGGAGGCACATTGCATGAGGGGCACAAAAGGCTACAGCAGCCACAACTTTGGTGCTGCTTGCTCTGCATTCTATTTGCTATCTCCTGCCTGCTCATAACTGCATGTCCCAATAACTGTAGACTACACTGGGCAGCCAATATTTAGTACAGGCTTACATGAGGGTTACATTCCAGAGTCAGCACCTAAGCTAAAACAGTTCCAAAGCATGTTAATGTGAGTAGATAAATAGGTACACAGCGCTCCGGGAAGGTGAACAGCGCTCCGTGTTCAAGGAGAGTCATGCCGGCCACATGACCACGGAGGCGTCTTCGGACAACGCTGGCTCTTGGGCTTTGAAATGGGGATGAGCACCACACCCCTTTACCTTTTACTCAAAATTACCTTGAAAATCCTGACATATGGAAAAAGTGTACTGTCTCTTTAAAAATTATGAGATGCACATGGGAACTGAGACTGACTGAGGGAACAGCAGCTTCATTCTCTGATCTCAGGTATGTATTTAGTAAGGGGAATGGCAAGAGGGATCACCTGCACTAAACTGCTGGGTTTTATTGTTTTTACCAGTTCAGTAAAAGGGGCCCCCAGAACCTGATGTTCCCACTGGCTGAAAGTCCTAAGATCTGAACAAACAAGATGTCTCACTCAAAAATTGAGGAATGGCTCCTAACATCGATATACAGTGTAGCAATCCCAGTTTATTCTGTCCTCAGATGCAGCATATTTTAGGAACAAAGATATGTTAGTCTTACACGGTTAGTTGTAAGACTAACCTAAGACACAATAGTTAGTCAACACGGTTAGTTAACTTCAGTGGGATTTAAGCAGTCTATTATGTACAGAGCTGCATTTTGCCCATCTCAAACCACCCTTCAATGATCACCCCAAAATGCTACAAACGCTTGTCATTCCATTACCCACAATCCTTATTCCAACTCCTCATTCTGATGGGGCCGTTGTAACTTCAGAAAGAAGCCACTCAATCAGAGTCCTTCTAACTGATGGCTAATTTCAAGACAGACTGGCAATGGCTAAAAGGTAGCCATAGTATGAACAGGGTCTGGTACGATAGAAGCACAGCACACACTCTGAATCATTGGGAATAATTGCTTGGTTTACCTAACAACAACAACAACAACAACAACAACAACAACAACAACAACAACAGTCAAGACTGCCTCCCCTGCAAAAGTTGGGAAAGTGCTAAGTGTAGTTTTGTTTAACTAAAGAGGGAGAGAAAACCGACAGCTTTCAGATCAGACATGGGAGTTTGTAGGTATCCCTGCAATATTGTTCAGAAAAACTAGACTGATACTTAAACCTGATCAAAGAAACAGCAATACTGTTTTATGCTAAAATTTCAAAAGTCAAATTTTATTGCCACATGGGTAGACATTACAAGATACTTAAGCCTGAAACTCTAAAATGGCAAAATGCAAAAGGATGACTGCAATCCTGCACCCAAATACTTTTGCCTAAGTTCCATTGGATACTTGTACACCTGTAGGAAATGGTTGGCTTTGCACTGCTCCAGTTGCAAGGAACTTGCAGAACTTAATTTTTTTAATAAAAGAACAAAAGAGCAATGGCTTTCTGTACAGAGCATGTTCTGTATATTGTCAAATTCAAGGAAATCAAAATATATGTTTTATCTTAGGTTCAGTTAGAAGGTTCCAACCCCTTTGAATGAATTTTCCCTTTCTATTCATCTCACTCACCTGCTCCCTGTTTGAGCAAATCTGTTGCCGCGTTGCTAGATGAAGTTGTCTCTTTTGTTTCATCCATAGGATCTGAAAAAAAATGGAAGGGAGGTTATTGCCTGTTAGCAAGAGTTCTTCTAAAAGGACATATTCAAGTTGAATTAACACATCTATGTTACCCTATTGCAGTCACAATCAAAGTGTTCATTAAAGAGTGTTAAAAGGGAGAGTGTGTGTGTGTGTTTTGCTTAACAACCTTCCAACGCATTCTAATGTATGAAGAGAAGTTCTAATCCATTTTAAAGTTTGAAAACAGAACAGTGGGTGGTAGTTATTACAAGTCAATTAAGCCAGAGTAGGGAGGATCATCTTGAATTTACGATATAAGCACAAAGGGGCAGTGCTTTTTTTACCATTTGTGTCTCTCTGCATGACTCCCAGAGGACGACACACCCATCCACCCACATACACACAAAACAGGGTTGCTGCTCAGTTAAAACAAAACAAAACCTCACAGCATGCTGCTAGTCATCCATCAAAGACTCAGCTTTCTGTGAAACATGTTGCCAACAAAACCTGTCATGTCTATGAAAAATCGTTACTCTTCCCCTATAACCTTCTGATTCAAGGCCCATGCCATCCATTCTGACAAACTCCGACTTCGCCCTAAAACTCAAGAGATGCGCTTGGAGGCCAAAGTTCTATTTGGTTCACTTGGATCAGACATAGAATGAGGATGACTCCTCTTCTCAGAGATGTGTGCTGAGTATCACACATGCATATGTGAATCATGCGCACACACGTCCGCCTGATGAAAATTCCACATACCGGTAACTATTTCCAGAATACTCTGCTCCTGTCAGCGCAATCCTATCCAACTTATGCCACCGGCTGAGCTCTGCTCAATCCTATCCAACTTATGCCACTGGTGTAACGAGTGGTGCAGTGAGAACGGGAGGCCCCAGAACGGAAAGGGGATTCAAATCCCCTTTGAATTCCATTTTGGAGGGGATTTGAATCCCCTTTTCGTTCTGGGGCCTCCCGTTCTCGCTACACCGCTGGTTACACCAGTGGCATAAGTTGGATAGGATTGAGCAGAGCTCAGCCGGTGGCATAAGTTGGATAGGATTGCGTCCTGAATCTCACAGGTGCTTTTCCACCCATGTGTATGTTTTGGTGGTTTGTGTGTTTTTACCTCGGTCAGGGATTACCAGCTTGCAGGGCAAGGCCAGAGGCATGATGGAGTGTTGGTACACCAGAGCTGACAGGCAACCTGGGGAGAGAACAGGAAACACGATCAAAACTAAAGACAACTGGTGGTGCGATGCTGGTGTCGCTCAGTTTCCACTGCTGTATTCGATTATAATGTTAGGCTTATGGAATCCTCGCTTATGTGTATATCTATTATTTATTTAATACATTTATTTATACCCCACCTTTCCCTCACAACTGAATGAAAAGGATACACGCTGAGCACTAATAATAGATGTTTATTTCATCAGGCTTTTGGTAGAGGATTTCTGCCGCTTTTTGCTGTTTTATTGCCTTGTGCTGGTTTTTGTGCTGCTGACAGTTCTATTGTATTTTGGGACTGATTTTATTATATACTTGTCATTAGTATACTGAGTTTAATATTTTGTTGTTGCTTTGATTGCATCAAAGCAGAATAAAACTAAAATGAATTAACAAATAAACAATTATAAGTCTCAACGTCCAGTGTCAAATTCTAAAACCTGTTTCTTAAGTCACTTACAGCGCAATCCGACTTAACTTTTGTGCCAGTGTAACCAGTGGCGCAGTGAGAACGGGAGGCCCCAGAACAGAAAAGGGATCCAAATCCGCTCCAAAAGAGGAATTCAAAGGGAATTTGAATCCCTTTTCCGTTCTGGGGCCTCCCGTTCTCGCTGTGCCACTGGTTACACCGACACAAAAGTTAAGTCGGATTACGCTGTTACTATTCTAGGTGACTTACTACAGTATACTGCTCTACTAGTTGGTACAGCCTGACTTTGACCAAGTTTTATTTCAGGGTTGTCCACCGCTATTCTGCTGTGGTGAATGGCATCAATACTAACCCTTTGTTAACTGGGTAAAGAGGCATCTTTTAAAAGTGATAGTTCTCAATTTAGCAGGGAGACAGCAACTGTCCCTGTTCGTCCCAGCATAGCTGTGGAGATTTGTGGCCCCTGCAGAGTCCCCCCATAGCATTGAGCCATGGGGAGCAACAAGAGAGACAACTCTGACGACTTGGAGACAGAGCGGAGTAAAGGAGACAAACAGGAAAAGATGAAGGACAGACCCAGCGGGGAATGGAGAGAGGTAGTGAGCACTGGCGTCACTGCAGGGGGGGCGGAGCTCCAAGTTCCATCAGGCTCTGACCCTCCGTTACACGACGGGAGAAAGCTGTCCCGCCCCCTTGCCTTTGGAGCCATTCCAGCCGACAAAAGCACTTGCTTTCGTCGGCTGGAATGGCTCCAAAGGTGAGGGGGCGGGGCCACTTTCTCCCATCGTGTAACGGAGGGTCAGAGCCTGACGGAACTTGGAGCTCCGCCCCCCTGCAGTGACGCTAGTGGTAGTGAGCACAGATAAGAACAGAGAGAGGAGCGAGGAGCCGGAGGCAAGAGTGAGATAGTGGCTGAGAGAGAGAAAGCTGGGTGGAGCAGGTGAGGGAAGGACAGAAGGGGACAAGAATGACAGGGAGAAGGGAAGCCAGAAAGGAGACAGAGAGTAGAGACAAGGAGAACAAGAGACAGACCAGAGAAGATGGAAGGCAAGAACCAAAGAAGCCAGGGCAAGGCAGGGAGCTCAGAGGGATGAGGGCTAGAGAAAGGGAGACATTCCTCCCAGGGTACAGCTTGTCCTTGGTCAGGGGCTATAGGGCCACTGCACACCCGCTCCTGCCAGAAAGCCCCATTGGCCAGACCTTTGACCTACAAGCCTGGACAATATTGGTGGCCATAAGAATTCAATGCAGAGAGACAGTGGCGTCGCTCCGGTAGGGGCGGGGCCATAAGTATCGCTCCATCGTAGTCCCTTTACCGAGCGAGCAGGAGGCGGCCCCGCCCCCTCACTGTCGGAGCCTTTCCCCTGTGGAGAAAGAAGCAGGCAGGGTCTCTTGCCTGCTGCTTTCTCCGCAGGGGAATGGTCCGACAGTGAGGGGGCGGGGCCGCCTCCTGCTCGCTCGGTAAAGGGACTACGAAGGAGCGATACGTACGGCCCCGCCCCTACCGGAGCGACGCCACTGCAGAGAGACTTGGATGAAGAAGCCCATCAGTGTTGTGAAGGCTGGACAGGAGAGGGTTAAGCAAATAGGTCAAACTTCGTAAAGACTGCAATGCAACCCCCCACAATAAAAGAGGCTCAAGCAGCTATTTTGCCTCATCTGCCTTGCCCCCCCCACAGCAGTAAAAGAGGTCCACCTGTCAATTTGCCCCTCTGATACGAAGCCAAGGCCAAGGGGCATACTACAATAGCACTTTTTCCAATGGCAGTTGGCTGGTGTCTCCCCTTCATCATCATCATCATCACCATCACAAGTTGCTTGTTGCCTGACTGTTCTTTTCTACACCTAGAAGAATCCATGGGGATCTGTTGCTTAACAGGGAACCATGAGGAAAACTGCCATTTCATAATGCTAAAGCAGCACTGTTCATATGCTACTGGAGCAGCACAGTCAGGGGTGTAGCGTAACTAGGATGGGGCCTCAGGGGCAGCTGCCCCGGGCACAACGCCGGGGAAGGGTGCAACCCTCAGGCTCCACCACCTAATGGCTGCCCTCGTGTTCGGCTTGGAATCCTCTGAGCCGAACACGAGGGCAGTCATTCGCCTGCTGCCTTCGTGCGCCACCCCTTCTCCTCGCGATCATGAAGAAAAGGGTTGGCGCATGGAGAGAGCAGGCAATCGGCAGCCCTCACATTGGCTCAGAGCGCTCCAAGCCGAATGTGAAGGCTGAGGAGGCCTCCTGCCTCCACGCACCACCGCTTCTCCTCACAATCGTGAAGAGAAGGGGCGGTGCATGGAGGCAGCAGGTAATCAGCAGTCCTTGCATTCGGTTTGGAGGCCTCCCAGTTGAACGTCAGGGCAACCAATAGTGCCCGTACCTGGAAGTGATGTCACGTGACATCACTTCTGGGGGCGCAGCATGCTCCTTTGCCCCAGGTGGCACTGGAGCTTGTTCCGCCTCTGCCTGGGTTGCTGTTTCCCCATATGGTAATGTCTGAAAAAAGGAACCACTTGAATCAGGTGATTGATATGGTTAACCCGGTAGAAATCGCCGTCAGTGAGGAGGCTGTGAGGCATTCGGAATAGTACACAATCTATTCCATTTCAGTGAGGACATTATCATAGGGGCAGTTCTTAAATACACTGGCAGATGTTGCTGCTGTGTTGGCCAAATATGTTATCTATTAGCAAGAAAGAAAGTTGGCAGGTTGCTGGATTAGGTGCATTTCCTGTTTATGGGGCACCCTGAACTTTAGAACTTTTAGTGCTAATTTGGAAAATGAATGGACTGTCTGTCTTTGCCATGATGACAAGGGGAATGTCAATTAAGGATGCCATCACTGGATACGGTAGGGGATACATTACCATGAGCTCACAGTTCCTGGAATGTTGAGTTCTCAGAATGGGCCTTTCCAGTAACACTGGTGCGTTAGTATTATACATCTTGTTCCCTCACACCAGAAGTCCAGAGATAAAATTAATGTTGCAATGGTTTGTTGTCATTATCTCAATCACAGCCTCCACAAGAGGGCACAATAGGACAGAGCAGTTCTGTCGATGACTAAGTGGAGGGGACCAACTGCACTTACCGAAGTTTGGCTCATTGGGGCATCCTTTTAGTTTCACACCTTTGGGGCTGGTTTCAATCAGGAAGTGCCTTACCAGCTCATTCGTGATATCTCCTGTGGAGAGAAATTGTGATTTCATTACAGATTCTCAAAGCTTTCTTTGACAATTATTGTCCTGATTAAGATGTAGTATCTGGGCTAGAATCCTATTGATAGCTGTCCTGTAGTGGAAAATAAAGAAAAAAAATATTACAATGCCTCTCTCCAACTTACGAAGACTGATCCACGTGACATGCCTCTGTCAGTATGGAAACAAAGCCCTGAGAGCTGCTGCACTGTAGTGCTAAGAGGCTGACCTGTGAATCAGGACTTCCTCATTTTGAATCTAGCCTCTGCCACCAGGAACTCACTAGATCTAGACAAAGCTTCTTCTTCTCAGCCTCAGCTCCCCCTCTGCAATATGGGGGGAATACTACTTACTTACTGTATCTTACAGGTTTGTTGTCATTATCTCAATGTAATCCTTACACGCTTTGCACTCTGGGACTCAGAAATTGCCACAGGAGAGGCAATGTGAGCTGAAGGTCCTGAATTTGGCTACTTAATGTTCATGAGTACATTAAGTAATATGCTTAATGAGTACATTACTTAATGAGTACATTAAGTAATATGCTTAATATGAGTACATTAAGTAATATCACACAGTAATATGCTGTGTGAGGCTCTGGCCTCACACAGCATATTACAGTATCTCAATAGGCTTCATAGCACCGCTTGCGTGCAAGCCAGGTGAAAAATGGGTTTCGAGTGAAACAGTCCTATGAGACCCAGCAGGGAACCATTTCTCACACCACTGCTCCATTACCTTTCAGAAAGGTTTTTCGGGGTACGCAAAGGTTAGAATAGTGAGTAATAGTTCACAAGAACACATTCGAGCCTGGTTTGAAAATGCTGTCTTGCTACTAGCACAGGGCACATATTCTGGCCCTTTGTCAGGATGAAATATCATATCAGGCAGAGGAGTTGACATCCAGAGAATCCCTGGCAGGAATATCTAGCCTTAACAAGAGCCAAAATCATTCTCCTTTGCATTACCAAATGCTGACGAGGACGGAGTGTGTATGTTGTAGGCCATGTTCTCCAGGAGTGCTAAGGCGTTATGTGTTACGTTAGGAGCAGCATCAGGGGGGCAAAGAGGCTATACCTTTCTTGCTTTGTTGCACAACACCAGGAGGTGGCGAAGCAACTTTCATGGCCAATCCATAGGCTCCTCGGAAGGAGTGGCTGTCTCGAATGATGAAAGCCCCGGGTTCTTTGTCTTTCAGCAATGCAATGGCTGGGAAAGAACAGAGCATATAACAAGTGAGGAAATGAAGGCAAGTAGCAATGAACAGCTAAGGACGCAAACATCAGAACACAAAGAGGTGGCAGGACCAACTGTGCCAGGAAGGGCTTTGAGCCCCAATTCATCTCAAGTTCAGCAAGATTTTTATAGTCAGAATTTCTTTTTTAAGAAGTGTTGAACAGACTTTTCTGTTTTTCAAGTATTTTCATCCTAAGAAGGTTCTCTCCTTTATTTTAATATTGCACTTCCTTTCCCTGTTTCCCCCCTTTAATAAAATGTTAATATATTTGTTTGATTTTATATTATATATGTATACAATGTGAAGAAATAATGATATTTTATTGTATGTTTGAAGTGGTCTATGTATAAAATAATGGTGTCCAATGGTCAATTTTTTGTTTAGTTTTCAAATGAAGTTTCTTTAACTATATGAATTACTTTATAGATATTGTTCATCTGTCTTAAATTATGTACTGCTTATGTATATGAGCATTTGCTGTGGCCTATACCAATGTAATAAATATAAATAATACGGTATACAGTACAATATTATTTCTCTCTGACATTGTTCTGTTTTTAATAACACCATTCAGTATTTGTGTATTGTCCATTCTACTTGAATTGCTGTCATTTCTCAGCAAATTCTTGTCCTTGACCCTTTTTATTCCCGCTGAAAGCTCCAATGGCTTTTCCTTGATGATCCTCCCCATAACATCTCTGGAGCTTTTGCTTGGTAATTGGTTAACTTGGGGCAGGAAAATAGTGCATGGAGTTGTTGGAGAAAAAGTGAGGTCATTCCAATATTAGCAGTATCTAATATGTATCTAATAATGAGGTAATAGTATCTAATAAGAAATGGCACTATTATATTAGCAGTATTGTGAGAGTGATCAAGACGTACATTAATACATCCAATAGCACTTTTTCTACCGGAACGCTCTTCATCCTGGGTTGTCTGATAGCTATTTCACTGATGTCTCCTACAGCACTGTTTCAGAGAGCGCTCAGCTTTTCGGGAATGGATTCTAGAGATATTACTGTATTCAAGCCCAGCCAGTTTCCCTTCTTCTTTAGAGATATTTTCTCATCCACGTGTGTTTTTTAATGTAAACATCCTTCTATGATTTGATTAAGGCAAGAATGAAACAGCAGGAAGGACATGAATGTCCCTTCTCGTGAGAATTTGATCTTAAGCAGGGCCAAGCTCCACTCAGTAGCAGTCAGTCACTTTACCCTTGCAAGGGGAGACATGAAGGAAATGAGGGGATGTGTTCTTGGATTAAGGACAGATCTCTAGCACTAGGCTGCCAAGTGCCTCAGCTGTTGACAGAACGAGAGGAATTGCTGATGACAGAGATATAAACAAAGTCTTTTAAAGAGGTCAGCAACAATTACCTGATAGGTCACTTATCAGCATGGTTTGAGGAAAGGCACACATTTTTAATGATTAACTAGTGGCTCAAGGCTGAAATTGTGACCAATCTATATTCCTAGACCTATACTGAATATTGTGATATGATATGCCCTTTTTTGCATCGCCCTTTCATTTAAAACCTCATAGGCATGCCAATGTAGAAAACTACTTTCATGATTAACATAAAGAGTATAGCTTTAATATAGCACAACTCCATTAATTTATATTCTATGAATGACTGCTGCCCTTTTTCAACCATTCTGTTTCAGTTTTACATGCATGTGTCATATCAGCAAGGGAGTCTAAAATCTGCATTTGTCATGTCTGTGTAGACTCCTCCATACCACGTGTCCATACTACCTATTATGTTAAGCGCATCATTAGAGCCAATGTGCTTTGTTTTTTCCAACCAGATCAGAATCATAGAGGGGGAAAAGTCGGCTTTAACCCTGTCATGGTCTTGATAGAGATCAGGTCCTATTATGGTTATTTGTCTTGCAAGGAAAGCTCCCATTGGCATGGTTGATTCTGTGGAAGTACCCACACGACAGGTGACAACTGTGTGTTTATGGGCCTTTAAACACTGCAGGAGTGCTGTGGGATACACCCATGAAAAGGTGCCTACCGTGGTGCTCCTGTAACATTTAACAGGGCACCACTGTCTCCACGTTATATGGGAAAAGGGAATGGGAGTCAGTGCCATTTACTACTATTGTATACAGGAACTGGGCAGAGGGTTCATTAGCTCATGAGGGAAGGATCTTGAGGTGCCTCCTTCACTCCCTGAAAAACGTTCAGGGCTACTACCATGAAGGTGCAGCTAAGGAGACCCACTCCCTGCCCTACCCCATGCTCATTCTAAATCTTCCCTACTCCTTAAGTGCTGGAGACTGTGAAAAGCATACAGTATCATCTTACCCTACTCACTGTGTGGGAGATGTGAAAAAGAGAGCTAGAAAGAAAGAGAACATTTGCTGCAGACAGGATAAAACAACAAAAAGCTATACAGAAGTTAGGCATCCGGGGGGGGGGGGGGAGAATCCTGCCTATAAGACTGGTTTGGCGATGGCAAATTGCCTTGACTTGAATTGGATGTTTTTGCTTCAGAGTTTTGGAATAAAAGGTTGCACGGATATTTGTCAAGGATTCTTGATACCCTGTTAGGCTGAAGAGGGTTAGGCTAGAAAAATCCACTGGTCCTTTGACTTTTACCATTCAGACTGTTCTTATTTTCTGGTTCTTATCTTGCTCCCAGAATCAGATCCTGCCCCCCCCCTTTGATTAAAGAAACATTCCACTGTTTGGATTTAATTGAGAAGAATGAAACACAACAGAAACTTCCACCCTTGAGCACATTCCAGGAACAGGTACCATTGGATAGCCTTGAGCATGCCCATCAAAACCTAAAATAGTCATTAGATACAACTGGCCACTGAATAACCAGACACAGTGACATACAGATGAAAGGATCTGTTCTTTTGAGGATTAAGCTACTTAATTGTACTTTATTTTTAATGCTGTCAAACTGGCTAGGGTCACAGGAAAGAAACAAAGAAGGCCAAGGTTTTGGAATACCGGTTCTATGAGGAAATGGTTGAAGGAATCAGGACTGTTTAGTCTAAAGAAGTTGAAGGGATGATGAGGTAAGAACAAGAGAACTGCTCTGAAATGTACAGAAAACAGAGAATGTGAATCAATACTTTTCTACCAGGGAAATATAATATTGTACTGTATAGTAGTTATAAGATATTGATTGTTTTATAGTAGGATTTATTTTATCACATTATATTGTTAATGTTTGGATAGCTGTAAGACACTATGGGCTACAATTTCAGAGAAAAAGTGAGACATATTTTTTTCAAGTAACAAAATAGTAAGAGGGAAAGGGGTCTACCTGGATCGAGGTGCTGACATGATTCTCATGCTCACCCTGAGGGCCTAATCCAGACCAGAACTGAAGCCTTTATTAAGTTCCCTGATACATTGGGACATCTGGGAAATTAATCTGGCTACCCTGGATCATTTCTAGTACTGAAGTTCTGCCTATGACTAATGCCAATGATTCCATAATCAAACCAAAGTATCCTGTGGGGTAAGCTCTCTTACTCTCAGGTAGCTTGGTTATGTGTACAATGTGCCAAGTGGAAAGGAGAATATTTCACATCAGCTGCAGATGTGTTGCAAAATGGTGATTTGTAACCACATAGGTAGCAAAAGAGATATACCATAAGTCATAATGGAAGAAGTCCCTGAATAAAATGTTCTGGTAGCATTAGGTGTCTCCTTGCTAGTATTTTGACTGCCTTAGTCCTTGGCAAACAAACAGTGCAATCCTATCTAACTTACACCGCCGGTGTAACCACAGGTGCAGTGAGAATGGGAGGCTCCAGAACGGAAAGGGGATTCAAATCCCCTTCAAAGGGGATTTGAATCCCCTTTCCACAGGGCCTCCTGTTCTTGCTGCACCACTGGTTACACCGGTGGTGTAAGTTGGATAGAATTGTGCTGAAAGTCACACAAATCTTTTGACTTTTCAAACGCTGTTCACGGAGCCATCCTTTTCTACTAGAAGGATAGAAACTCACCTTGTTCCCTGGATATATCTGGCTTGTACCAGTACTTGGAGGTATCTTGGACAAACTTCACGTTAGCTCGGGTCTCGGGGCTGCTGTCTGGGAGACAGAGGAAGAGAAGCAAATAAAACGTGAAGACCGCAAGTAAAGGAAATAAGAGGTATCACTAAAACAACACAGATTTATTCCAAATTAACCCATCAGAGATAAATGCTACACTGTGGTTCTACTGGGATCACTAATGAGGGTGAGAAACGGAATTCTTACCTTGTGAATCTCCTGTTCTGGGTAGAGGAAGAGGGCATTCCGAGACTCATGGGTAGTCCCTCCCACTGTAGAGTGCAGGGCCGGCGTTAGCTGAAACATCTCCTCCCAGTGGGAGGGGCTTCCCAACTCCCCAGTATCCGGAACTGACGAGCTGAAAAACACACCTCCCAAACCAAACTTTGTTCCTGAGATAAAAACACTAGAGCCAACTAACTACGACCTGTCTAGAGAGAGCAGGGCCGGAGAACTGGGGAGTTGGGAAGCCCCTCCCACTGGGAGGAGATGTTTCAGCTAACGCCGGCCCTGCACTCTACAGTGGGAGGGACTACCCATGAGTCTCGGAATGCCCTCTTCCTCTATCCAGAGAATTATCATTCCATTCTGCAAGGCACATGCTCAAGATCCCTTCACACAGATGAGAAAACTGGGAGCATGCTTATGGTTGAAGATTGATTTAAAAAACAAAATTAAGTTTAATATAGTTGCCTCTGCTCAAGTTTACTCCTGCCTTCATTGCCTCTCCCTATTGTTTTCCTTCCTACCCTATCTACAGTAAATTAAGAAGGGTAAAAGCCTGTTAGTTATGTTGTTCTGTAAAGTGCCATGAATACTGATGGTGTTGCAATAAACAACAACACCATGCAGGACTGTCAACAGAATCCTAAACTAACCAATGTTTTTAATCTAAATTAAGTAACATGGAATATACTCTAAAAACAACAAAGTAGATGAGAATCACAAGGCTCCCATAAAGAGTAGCGAACCACCGTTTGCTATGACTCAGGATCGTTCAAGGTACCAGTTGGGGTAGACTGAGCATGGTTTAAGAGGCAGTGTACAGCTTAGACAGCTTTTATTACTGCTTGAAGCCTCTTTCAATGCTATGTTTCTGGGATCCTCTCATTCTGCTGTAAGGGGACAGCCTGAAGTCATGGTAAAATTTCAGAAAGGTGAACACACACATCAATCCCCCACAGTGAGGAATGGTACTTGCATCCAACCATATCATCCCAATTATGGATGATATTCACAAGCAAAAAGTGGGGGATGAGCTGGTAAACCAGGACAGAGGTGTCTACTATTGGATACATTTTGAAAAATGCAGAGAAAAACAATCACTTCAGGAAAATCCTTGATAGTGATCAAAGCCTCATTCATCAAGTACTGATAGGTAGAACATATAGAAAGAAGGGAGAAAGGCTTCCCACCACCATCTCCACTGTCCCTACTATGCAAGTAAGAAGTAGCTGCAAGTGAGCTTTTACCTGGCATTGAAAACTTGGAGAAATCTGGCAGAGTATGATGAAAGGCCATGCTTCTCCCACTGCTAGGACTGGACATGCCACTGGAGATGGGTGAAGAGGTTTTGCCATTCACAGTGGCATAGTTAGGCAGGCTGTTTGACCGATCACCTGATGACATTCTTCTCTTCTCAGGGAGCACTGGCTGAGGCGGAGTGGGGCTGCCTTGTCTGTAGATTGTCGAGTCAGGAGAAGAGGAATGTGGGCTGGTAACTCCATGGTAGTAGGCCGGGGAGACAGGAAAAGATGGGGTAGAGGGTGCTTGAAAACCTGAGGCACTGCTTTGGCGGGATAGTGTTGGGCGTTTCTCCTCTGGGGTAGAGTACCCATATATGATGTGCTGATCCAAGCTAGGACTCCCAGAAAGTATGGGTGTGCTGCCTCCCCCGATGGGCTGGTGCTGAGTAGGGTTTGGGCTCCCAGGCATTGCAACAAGGTTGCCATGAGTACCCAATAAGTGCCTGTTCATACTTGGGCTTCCTGGAGTGGCCGCCATATTGGTGTTGATAGCTCTTTGTCCAAAACCTGGGCTAGGCGGAGTATTGGTGGCCACTGTTCTGTGGAGGGAGTGAGGGCTTCCAGGCATGACGTGGACCCCAATTGCACTAACATGGGGTTGCAACCTTGGGTGACCATCTTGCTGAGTGTTGGCTTGTCCATCAGGGAAGTCAGTGTTCATGTAGACTGGGAGTCCCTGAGTTGATGATGATGTGTTTTGGTAACTGCTGTGCGCTGACGGCACCTGAGAAAGATTGGTGGATTGGAAGCTGGACTCAGCTGAGGGCTGGAAGGGTATGGCCATGCTGGTACTGTTCTCTGAAGGGTAGCTACATATAGAGTTCCTAAAGGAAGAACAGGAACAGAGAGAAAATCCAATTATCAAGCTATTCCAAAACGTTTGATATACAACACAGGGCTTTTCAGACTCAAGCACATCCGATCCCCTTTCGCCCAATGTGTTATACAAGTTCTTGGTCCCCCAAATCCCCCAAGAGCTCCTCACGCAGTCCTAAGTTATAAGGACCTTAAACCAAACATCATATCCAGACTACCTTTGACATTCACTCAAATAAATCTTTGTTTTTTATTTGCTCTCAGGAATGTTCACAATTTTGGGTTCCTCTGTTCTTGAAACAAACTTTGAATGGACTTGAGTCATTTCCTACAAGGCTGCCATTGTTGGCTTCAGCTTGTAATTTCTCAGTTTGTCACTCTATAAAAGTAAACATGTGAACATGTGAAAATATTTCACAGTAATCTGGAAATTTGACCTTTGTGTGTGGACAAACATTAAAGGGTAGATGTGAGCATGCTCTGAAAATACCAATACTTCCACTGACAGCCTTCAGATACCACTTATGAATATTTAGTACAATCCACTGCAATACTCTCCTACAGAGGTCTCATATTTAAATGAACTGCAGCCACACACAATACAGGTTAAAAACACAAGAAGAATAAAAAGAACAAAATATCCTAGACGAGCGTATCTCAACCAGTGGTACGCGTATCCCTGGTGGTATTTGAGCTGTTGTCTAGCGGTATGCGCGGCTCCCAAGGGACACCCGGCACTGAGACCACAATGCAACGCTATGAACAGCGGTAGGAGGCTTGTCTCAGCAGGCAGAGCTCCAGTGTAGGCAGAGCTCCAGCTCCAACTGACATCATCACCAGTTACTTCCAGTGGTACTTAAGGTAATTAGACTATGAGAAGTGGTACATTGGGGACAAAAGTTGAGAAACCCTGTTCTAGACTAAATAATTTATTGTGGCACAAGTTGTCATAAGCAAAAATACATTGTATATACCACAACTGGAAAACATCGTAACTAAAACATGATTCACAGCCTAGTGTAATTAAAGTACAGGTTTAAAGCATTGTTGAAATTAATGGGCATAATCTATTGAAAACGTCTTTATGCATATTCATTTCCATTCATTTCTATGGGTGTGTGCAAGAGAATTTTAAAGTGGGAGGCTCTATATTTGAGTAAAATGACAGCTCTGCCATAATACAGGAGTAGTGGATGGAGGATAACTAATAACTGCAAAATGAATGGCTACTAGTTATGATGGCTATGCGCTACCTCTAAGTTCTGCAAACCCTGCCCACATATATGCCATGTGTCTATGTTCAGAAGCTATGCTAGCTTCAATTGCCATGTGATGAGTCACTGAACATCAGAGGCGAAACAAGGGTGGAGCGAAGGCAAGTAGTTGTGCAAGACTCAGTTACACTGGAGTCAGCGGCCCCTCCCCCTTGCTGTTGGAGCCATTCCAGCAGCAACAGGAGAGTGTCCTGCGTGTTGTCTTTGCTGCCAGAATGGCTCCAACAGCAAGGGGGAGGGGCCGCTGACTCCAGTGTAACTGAGTCTTGCACAATTACTTGCCTTCGCTCCACCCTTGTTTCGCCTCTGCTGAACATCACTGCCACTTGGCATCTCTGAGCTTGGCTCTCATCTGGAGATAAGTGCCTGAAGCAGTAAGAAGCAATGCTCAAGGCAAATCACCATGTGACCCCCATGGTCTAACTCACATAGCTGATGGAAAAATCACTGCAAAGCATCTTCCACTCTCTCATTGTTAATGTGATAAAATGGCCTTGTGAAACAGCTGTCTCATGTGATAAGACATAAGGTGAAATTAGTATATTCTGTCATCCTGGAAAGGAAAGTTGCATTGTATTAGTTTTTACTTCGGAAATTCTAATGTCCATAATTCTGTGATCTTTCCCTGACACACACTTGCTATTATGTGTCATTCCGGTCCGCTCACTTAGGTCACCTGCGAGTGCCACCTGTATCGCAAGTTAGGGGAGAGGCAACACGTGGGCGAGCCTTCTCTGCTGTGGCGCCACAACTGTGGAACTCCCTGCCAGGGGATCTGAGAACCACCCCCTCCCTCATGACTTTTCGGCGAGGGCTCAAAACATTTTTGTTTCGTCTAGCCTTTGGGTGATAGGTCGTGGTCTGCCTCCTGTGTCTCATGATGCTCTGCCAAGCTGCTTCTCTGATCCATACTGTCGCCCCATCCCCTAGTGGATCTTATTGCTTTTAAATTTGTGTATGGTTATGTATTGTTTAAAATTATTTTATGTATTATTTTAAATTATGAATTTTAACCTTTGTTGTAAGCCGCCTTGGGCATTTGCCTTTCGGCATAGGAAAAGGCGGGATATTTTTTTAAAATAAATAAAAATAAATTATGTACTTGCATCTATAACTCTTCTACAAGCGAACATGTGCCTCCACAAAAAAGTACTCATGCACACACAACACTTAAGTACTGTGACTTCCCAAAAGGAGTCAGAGGTGCTGAAATACCACTGACTTTGACTGCAAATTTTCAAGGGCACAATGGCTGAACTAGCAATTTTGATGATCTATCTGCCAGATAAACCCTTCCTGAAGCCCTTCCCTTCCTGATCAGTTGACGCCTAAGCATGAGTGGGAATGATCTCACCATTTTTATTAGGGAAAAAGAGACAACCCCCCCCACACACACACACATCATCATCATCATGTATTAGAGAGCTTGTGAAAATAAGCAAAGTGGTCCTTCCTTACCCATCCGTGCTGTGCATGGGGCTGCTGGCAGCAACGGGACTTGGCGAGGTGAAGGAGTTGGTGAAGGACCCATTCCTCACTGGTGTCTCAGTGCTGTAGGCCTGTGAAGCTGAAGGCATCTGGGACTTTCCCATGATGCTGTTGCTGCCGCCCCCCCCACCTGCTGCTGTACGGGCCACAGATTCCACATAACTCCGGGGCTCTAAATTGAAGCCGAAAAGAGAAGAAAAGATTATGCCTGAGGTGTCAGAGGACTTGGAACTAGGAACTCTTTTATGATTTTTACTGCTACTGCTGGTTAACATTTATTGAGGTCCTGTCTGAGACCCTAGAGCCAATCACACTGATGTGGAGCCAGATTTTTTTTTTCTGAAAAATCACAGAATAAAAGGACTAGCAAGGTCTTCTGCTCTATGATCCTACAATACAGTTGAAGTCTGTTTCTCATATCAAATACTACCAGAAGTATAATGCATCCTAGCTGACCCCAGAGACAGAATTACATTCTCCGTGCAACATGTGACCTGACCCACATAGGGAGGAGCTGCTGTGATTCAGCACCGATTCAGGACAGCAGTAGTAGCTTGATAGAATGGACACAAGTGCAAAAACCACTGCCAGGTAAAGGTTCTGTGGTTCTATGCTTGGACGACCCAGGTTATGTTTTTGTCCTCCATGTGATTCTGACCTTGTGTTTGATGGCTGCTCAGGAAGATGCACTGCTTGCAGAAGAATATTCCTGTATGAACTGGCTCTAAGTAAACTTCAGCCCTTACTGATGGATGTTTGTATTGTCAGTATGGTTTCTCTCCCTGCTCAATATCATCACTCTTCCCTGAAGGCAACCCTGCAGCTTCTTTGGGAAGCTTGTTTCACTGCCCAGCTAATCTTACGGTTACCTACCTACCTACCTACCTACCTAACACACACACACACACACACACACACACACACACACACACAAATAAAATAAAATCATCCTGGAATCTTAATTTCAATCTCTTTCTGTACAATTTAAGAGTGTTTCCTCTAGCTCTTGCCCACAGTTACCACAAAGAACATTTTTTTCTTTATATAGCTGGATTTAAAAAAAAAACATATTTGTGAATGGCAATCTGCTCCCTTTGCTCAGTGCTTTCCTTTCTGTTACTGAATACTGAACATTTCCGGTTCTGCTAGCCTTTTTTTCACAAGTTTTGTGTCCCATCCAAACCCTTTATCAACTCCATTGCTCTCCTCTTGATCATAAGGCTTAAAGTGGTGAGAGAGATTCTAAGACAAATCTCGCCAGTACTGTGTGGCAGGTGGGGGCACAGCTAACACGTTCTACCTCTGGATAGGCTTACCAGATCTCCAACCGGGACAGAGTGCTAGACATTTAGGAGAAGGAATGTGGGCAGGTGTAGCTTGTTACAAAGCACTGAATACAATGTGGCTTGCTTCTGAGTAGACACACCTAGGATTGTGCTCTAAGGTTTAACAAGCTACACCTGCCCACATTCCTTCTCCTAAATGTCTAGCACTCTGTCCTGGTTGGAGATCTGGTAAGCCTACCTCTGGATGACACAGAAATCCCAGTGTGAGCCCCCACTGATTTCTGACCCATTTGTTAGCAGAGAACAGGTCCTAACGTTATATACTCTGGACAGGGTCTCAAGATTGTGTCCCCTCCTGTCCAGGATCAGCATCACCTTCCCCTCCTTCTCCTGGAACTCATAAAACTACCACCTGCCTTGTCCCTCTCAGGACCATTTCTCCTCCTTACACCTTACAATTCCCCTTCTTTCCCGGCCCTTTCTCTCTTTTAACAACTTCTGCTAAACACATGCAGCAGATCTAGTGTTTAAATCTAAACACACCCTCAATGCAGTGCATATCGAAGCCATTTTAAAATTTTTCTGAGAGGTTATGTCCTAATAAAACAGAAGCCATGGATTTATTTTCTGCACTAATGGGTTTCTCTCATTTGGTACAGCTACAAGCATCTATATCTACCCCTGCAGGACTGTAAAATAAAGTCTACAACCTTTCTTCCACCCCACACCCTTGCAGTGCATTGGATCATGTCAAGTTCAAAAGGACAGAAATCATTTCTTTTTAGGAGTTTTTACTGCATCCAGGAAGCACTGGAAAGATCCCAGTGGGCACAGGCCACAATCCTGCATTCCTTATAACTCCCAAGCTTCTATTGGTACAGTTTGAGAGACAAGAGCAGGAAGACATTTTCAAGTCAGCAAGGGACAATTTTCATAACAAAAACCTAACTTGAAACGGGTCATATGAATGAAGAATACTAAAGAGATATGGCCGATAAACCTACCATGACCTCAGTCACAAACAACTGAGAAGATGACAATGATATAATTAAAGTACAGGATTGTGATCACTTCAGATATTTTTGTAATAATGTTATTTATAGTAAGTCAGCTTTGTGGAAGGGGAAAAAGTGTGTTGGAAATTCTAGAGGATGAAGGGAGAAAGGGGCAAGGATTGCTTTTTACCTTTTAAAAAATATGCAATATAGACTTCTTTGTGTCACTGACGTTCCAGCACCTCTGCAGTGGGGCAAGATAGTTGAGGTAATTCAATAGGTTTACCTATAGTCCAATCCCTGTAGGCTTTTTTAACTGGTTATATTAATGCATATAAACAAGATTTGGGCATTACCTGCAGTGCTGGAAACTAATTCAGTAAGGGCCCAGCTTTATAAAGACGAGGAGAACTCCAGCACTGGCAAGACAAATTTGTTGACCAAGCCCTATCGTGTTGTGTCAAAAGTTGTTTTTGCCAATCAACCAAGCCCACTAAGGCAGGAGGGGCAGGAATGTGGAATGAGGAGGAAGGGTTGGTCTGTTCTCTTCATACCAAACATTTCATGAGGTGAAAGCCCAAAACAATCATCTTGGCCAAACCCACGGTCACTTGGCTGTCTTGGTGCTGGACCAAAGTGCAGCCTCAAATGACTTGCAAGATGCATAATAAGACATTATGCTACTTACAGTAATTACATCTGTTAGAGAGCTACACATTTCCCATTCCCCTCCCTAGCTAAAAATAGCACAGTTCTGTATCCAAGAGTTAGCTTGTAAGAAGCTAATGAGAAACTGCCGGGAAAAGCCAAGAACTTCTGTTAAACAAGAAAAGACAAAGATTTCTTTATACAAAAAACAGGAAATGCAGAGATGCAGGACAATGGCAGACAAGAAAACAAGGAGGGACAGGGAGTTTGATGCACCCAACTTCCCTAGTTTCTGCTTCATTTGTGATAAGAAAGTGTGTGATGCTGCTTTTGGTTCAGGATCATTTTTTCTTTGAATATTTTTTTCAGCTGCATAATTCCCCCCCACACACACACACACAGTGCTGAGGCCTTGTCCAGCCTTCATTCAAGTCTCTGGATGTGCTACATTCCAAAACCCAGCTGTGTGCAGTGGCGTCGCTGCACCCGGAGCAGGTTGGTGCCGGTACCCCCGCCGCCCCGCCCCCCTAATTTTTTTTAATGTTTTTCATATTTTTCTGGGTTTTTTAACTATTTTCGGGGGGGGGGTTAAGTCTTAACGGGGCATCTGTGTGTATATGTATGCTTTTCCCCCACTTATCTTGTTAATGGAAGGCGGCTTCCAGCGACGATCTTCTCCCTGCGCCCGGCGCGAACTCCGTAAAGCGCCCAGCAGCGCTTCCCAGAGTTTGCGCAGGCGCAGAACGTCGACTGGAAACTTCATCGTTCTGCGCATGCGCAAGTCTTCTACAGAACGACGAAGTTTCCAACCGACCTTCTGCGCCTGCGCAAACTCTGGAAACCGCTGCTGGGGGCTTAACAGAGTTCGCGTCCAGGCGCAGGGAGAAGATGTGCCCGGGAGCAGGAAGAAGATCGTCGCTGGAAGCCTTCCATTAACAAGATAAGTGGGGGGAAAGCATACATATACACACAGATGCCCCGTTAAGACTTAAAAAAACCCGAAAATAGTTAAAAAAAACCCAGAAAAATATGAAAAAACCCTGAAACCTAAGGAGCCCCGCCCCACCCCGAGCCCTGCGCCCTACGCCCTGGGGCCCACCGCCCCCCCGCCCCATATCAGGCGACGCCATTGGCTGTGTGCAAATTATCTGAGTGATACTGAAAACTGAGCAAAGATTTTTAGTAAACCATTTGCAAATGCTAAAAGGAGGAGAGAATGTACCCTTGGAGCCAATGTAAGAAACACTGGGTAAAGTTCCAAGTCCTCTGCCATATCAAGAGATATCTAAAAATATCCCCTCTATGTTTATGCAAAGCAAGTGAACAGTTCATTGTATAGTAGAGAGAGAGAGAGAGAGAGAGAGAGAGAGAGAGAGAGAGAGAGAGAGAGAGAGAGAGAGAGCGCATATTAACTTTACAATCTACATTTTCCTTCAACCCAGATATTTCCATACCCTTCCATTTGGAAACCACAAATCTGTATATTTAGATATATGTCACACAGTAATTTGCTTTCAAATACTTAATACTGAAGCCATTCACAATTCAGTACATTCAAGCACTCTTTCTCTAGCGCTAAGTTGCAACAGCACAAATGCCAAAGGAGAAGTGACCAATTAAAGAACTGTGAGCTGAACCATATTTTGGAAAACCCTATACATGGGAGGGTTACATACAGTGCAATGTAACACACTTTTGGACTAATAGACATTATTTCACTGAGACTGTGTGTGCTTGGGGGCAGGGACACTGCTCTCTGAAAGAAGGTTTCAAAAGTACAGCTATATGTAGCAAACGATTTGAAAGGTGAGATGATGATACAGAAATCATCTGAAAAAGAAATATGAGTTTATAATATCTGACTGGCAAGACCAGACAATCCCCATAAGCATCTTGCTTACGCTTTATCTCAGGATCTCAGGCTAACATTCGCTACCTAAAAATTCTTGGACATCCTGTCTAGAAAATGTTTAGGATTCCATTTGGGTTTGTTTGAGATAACTGAAAATGCAGCAGCCCTCCAAAAGTCTACACTGCACCCCAGCTGGGTTCTGTCCTAAACGGCATCTTAAACTTGTGAACTCTCTCTCTCTCTCTCTCTCTTGGGCTTTCTGCTTATTTTCACTCCCTTATAGGTCAAAAGTAGCACAGATCTTGGGGATTATTAGGAATGTAGGACCTTTGCATATGTATGGAGTAGTGCCAAAATGAGTGCAAGTCAGGGGAAAACAAAAGCCTTAGGGCCAAACTACATGTGAAGCTGAATTGTGCAGTTGTTTTTCCCTCAAAGGTTTTTTCATTTATTTATTACAGAATGGAATAGAAAAATGGGGGAGGGAGGGAGGGAGGGCTACCCTTTGCCCTCCATCAGAGATTTTTCCCCTGGGGAAAGCAGCTGAAAGGGACAGAGCTTTTCAGTATAAACTGTCTGAGAGGAAAACTACTTCTCTCTCCCTGCCCCCCATGTTTCTTATATGGGAGACTAAAGTCTTTAGAATTACATTTACTAAAAAAGAGGGGGGGGAACTGGAGGGAAAAACTATATAGACTTAGGGCGCAATCCAAACCTACTTAGGCCGCCATTGTAACCAGCGGCCCAGCGAAAATGGGAGGCCCCAGAACGGAAAGGGGATTCAAATCCCCTCCAAAAGGGGAATTCAAAGGGGATTTGAATCCCCTTTCTGTTCTGGGGCCTCCCGTTTTCGCTGGGCTGCTGGTTACAATGGTGGCCTAAGTAGGTTTGGATTGTGCCCTTAGTTTCATGCAAGGAAGCGATGCAATATCACCAGAAGGACTGA
The DNA here is from genome assembly GCA_026170595.1 of Plestiodon gilberti rubricaudatus. Taxonomy (NCBI): domain Eukaryota; kingdom Metazoa; phylum Chordata; class Lepidosauria; order Squamata; family Scincidae; genus Plestiodon; species Plestiodon gilberti. The sequence goes on from JANXHW010000001.1 coordinate 207,655,343, forward strand.
CTGGAAGAAACTAAATGCCACTGCAAAACAAGGCCTACTTCGGACGTTACCATTGTGGCCTGGAATCATACCATATGGCAACACATAAAGCACACTAGCACTACCTACAAGAATGCCAAGTTATGACGGTGCCATGAGAAGTAACCATGCCATCATGTCTTCCCACATAGTTCATGTTTTCATATGTTAGCAGAGTAGCATGCGCAGAAGTGGCATTAGAGGGCTCACCTGGCTGGGCCAATCCCTAAACCCTCAGTACTGGTGGTAGTGTAGCACCCAATGTGCCATTACACGACTTAACAACAAAAGGGGCTGTCATGGAAATACAGGACTTTGCCCCAGGCCCCCAAGCAACCTGGTGACGGCAGTGAGCATAGGACTGGACCAGTTCCAAAAACCTCCCATGATGCACAGTCAACATTTGAACCACGCTTAAGGCTGCAATCGTATGCAGATGTACACGGGAGTAACCTAAAGCCACCTGCAAGAAATTCTGAGAGTGTAAACCTGTCTGCACACCAGCATACTGACATCAATGAGGCTGAAAGTGCCATTCTTAGAAAAGTAATCACCTCCCTGCCAATTTCTCTGCCCACATTTATTTACTTAAAGATTAATTCCCATGTACAACAATGTTTTGGGCACTCTGAAGTGCGCTGAACTCCTGTGAAGGAAATGTCACTTCATCCAATCTTCTGACCACTGACAGGAAGCCAACCAAGTGTTTTGGTAAGTGGAATTAACAATGGCCTGATGTCACATTTTTTGCCCAAACAGTTGATATCAAATGAAAACAATTCCTTTCTTACCTTCCTCAGATTCAACTACTTTCTCCCAATCTAGTTCTGAGGGACAAACATGAAAGAAGGAAGAGTTCAGGGAAGAAAAATGGCAAGTGGCAAGGAAATGAAAATGGAGGAAGAAGGAAGAAAAAGAGAGAGGTTGAGATTAACAAGATTTTTCTCAGCCAGCAATTGAGAATATTAGTAGCACTTGCAGTTGACCTAAATGACAGTAGATGTCAACCAAATACACACACCTACTTCAAAGAATCTGAATATCTGCAAAACAACAACAGCAATTTGTTTGTTGCTGGCCCAGCAATTTCAATGATGTCACCACATACAAATTAAAGATACACTAGGCCACGTCAGGCATTGTTTTTATTATTAACTCTGGACCAGTCTTTAATAACCTGGTCACTGAAGGGGAGGGGGTCACAGCTGGAGCACATGCGGTGCATGCAGGTTCAATCCCTGACAGCTCCAGGCAGGGCTGGGAAAGACCCCTGTCTGAACCCCTGGACAGTCACTGTCAGTCAGCACAGACAATACTGAGCTAAACAGACAAATGGTCTTGGTATAAGGCAGCTTCATTCATAGACGGGCAGCCCAATCCAAGGTAATTCCCCACTGCCGATGCAGCTGCGCCAACGACGAACATGCTGCATCCCAAGGGAGAGTTTTGAGCCCCAGTGGCCTTCTCAAGGTAAGGCAGCATTTGTTCCCTTGCCCTGGGGCAAGCCTCTGCTGCCCCAATAGGTCTACTTGGATCTGCACCAGTTATTTCACTGGGGCAAATCCAAGTGGACCCAGGTAGGTGGATTGAGGCTAGGAAGAGGGATAGGATATCTGCCACCTATAACCTCCTACTTCTAACCCTTAACGTACCCACATCTCCGCCTGGTCTCCACCCCATTCTACCCACAGTTTGCACCAACTTGCTAGAGCTCCCGCAGAGGCCACTGGCCACCACCGCTCACCGTTTGCAGCGGTGGCCAAACTGCGCTCTATGGCATGTTACATTCTGCAATGGCCATAAAGCGTGCTGCGCTGCTGGAACGCAAGTTCTGGCTATGCAGCAGGCCCATAAGATTGGGCTGTTATGTTTAGAATCCTGGCATCAGAAGAACATGGAAACAAAGGGCAAATTTATTTTTTAAATGTAGTATGTCTAGATCAGCATTTCTCAAAGTTCTCCCCGTGAGCTGGGGAGAACTTTGAGTGTTTGCGGGGGCAGAGCCAGCAGCGGCAATGATCCGGGGGATCACCGCCCCTAAAACCGCCTTTTTTGTACTTACCGGGGCTTGGGGGAGGCCTGTGTGATCTTCGGATCGCCGAAAAACGGTGATTTTCAGGCACTTCCGGTTTTGTAAAAACTGAGTGGGAGGCTATGGATTCGGATGCGATGGCACATGCTGGATCCTAAAACCCTTTTCTGTAGCCCCCCTTTCTCTCCTTGGATTTGTGCTAGTAAAATCGCTAGCACAGGTCCAAGGAGACCCATTGCAGGTCAGGAGGCTTACGCATATGTAAGGGGAATATAAATCCCCTTTCCCTGCTGAAGCTTCCTGATCCATCTCTCTCTCTCTCTCTCTCTCTCTCACACACACACACACACACACACACACAGAGGATACAGCACAACCATTTTTGGCACAGGTGCACCAGTAGGGAGGATAGAATTGGGCTCAGAGAGTGTATGCATGTGTGACCTGTGCAAATGTGACCTTGAAAATACAGAAGTAAGGGTTCAAGTCAGCAGGCATAATCTCCTTCCCACCCCCTCCCCAAAATACACCAGCTATGCTACTGAGTAAGCTAAGTGCTGATGTAGATAAGCTGCTAGATTTGAAAACAAGTGCAAAAACTCAAAGAGCAAAAGCTCCTCTAAAAGTCAAGGTGGGGAAGATGTTAGCTACAAATCAGTTGAGAGTAGAATTTAATGAACTGATTGGCGGGAGAAGGAGAAAGTCTTATTTAATTCTACAGTTCAGCTTTAAAAACATAGCAGTTCAAAGGGTGCTGATGTGTTTGCTTTTATCATACTCTGAAATAACATGATTGATGAATGCAAATATTGAAATAACTGTGTTATATTGGTTTCATTATCAATCTGATAATAGTAACAGGTTGCAGGTCAGGAAAGGAGCCTAAAAGCAAGATCCACCACAGACTTCCGGCGACGGAACGAGCGTTCCATCACTGAAAGTTGTTGCAAACATGTCTTATGGCAAATTTGCAACGACTCAGGAGTAAGGGAGGCCGGCGCAAGGTCGGCTGCCCTCACTCCATCGCCAGGACATCCATGCAGCTGGCGGAAGAAGGTAAGGCTCCGGTGCCAGCCGCATGGGCACTCCGGGCGGTGAGGGAGGGGGGCCATTGGCCGAGTCAGACTGGAGGCGGGGATGACGTCTGCCATATCCTCGTCCCCGCTGGGCCAGCTCGGCCGTTACACGGCTCCTCCTACTTCCGCCAGCTATTTAGCTGGCAGAAATCCAAGGAGGCCGATTGGGCCTGCCCCGGTTTAGACCTCCGGGCTGCAGCAATACAGCCCGGAACGGGGATAGGATCCCTGGGCAGGCCAGATCTCTACGGTGGATTTCACCATAAATCTGGATTTCCAAATCCTGGCATTAGTATTATCCAGTTTGCCTTTTTAAGTTAGAGAGCTAGTATAGCACATAACAACTGAGAGATTGACCGATGAATCAGGAAAGCCTGGTTTGAACCTTGCCTTTTTCATGAACACACTAGATGGATTAAGATGAGATGGATGGTTTACTCTGTCTCAGTCGTTCCCCCCATAAGAACAGAAGATGAGCCCTGCTGGAGCAGACCAAAGGCCCATCTAGTCCAGCTTCCTGTACCTCACAGTGGCTCACCAGATGCCTCTGGGAGAACACAAGACAACAAGATATGTGTATCCCGTTGCCACTCCCTTGCATTTGGCATTCAGAGATAGGCTACCTCTAAAACCCGGAGGCTGCATACAGTCATTGTGACTTGTAACCTGTGATGGACTTTTCCTCCATAAATCTGTTCAATTCCCTTTTAAAAGCATCTAGGGCAGGTGCCATCCATCACAACATCCTGTGGCAAGGAGTTCCACAGATTAATTACACACTAATTATGCACAGATTAGTTATCCCATCTGCAATACAGATCCAATCTGTAATAATAATGATCTACCTTTCAGAGTTGTAAGGAATACAAGCACTTTTAATATTCCAACAGCCCAATCCTAGACATGTGTACTCAAAAGTAAGTCCTATTGAGTTCAATGGCTTCGAGGTAAATGTATATAAGATTGTAGCCTAAGGCACTTTTTAAATACTAAGTTTTATTAATTAGATTTTTGAATGTCTGTCTCTCAGCCTTTCCATTACTTAACAGCCTCTCTCCATACACCCACCTAAGAGTTTACAGCATACCTATAAAACTGTGCTTTAGGCAAATGTCAGTCCTCCAGAAGTGTGGGGGCTTGCCAGATGTGTTTTATTTCATCTATAGCACAGACTCAAGCTTTCACTTGACTAAATGCCTGTTAGGATAGTTCACCTCCAACATTGACAATGCCTAAAAAGAAAATGCTGCAGAATCTTAAAAAGAGGAAGGAGGAGTCTTGGCATTCATGATCTGGAATCTATCTGGAAGTCTTTGGGACTGCCTATCAATGACAGGAGAGCACTTAGCTATGAAGTCAAGGGCTTGCATGCAGAGAAACGTTGCAGGGAAGAAGAAAGAATCCAATATTGCTTCATTTAAATTTTGCTAGCTTAAAATTTCAAAAGCGCAGGGTCTCTCAAACAGTCTGTGAGCAAGCAGAACAGAACCACATGTAAAGCAGGGAAGAGAAAACAAATGGCTATGTTACAATGATGAATAAACACACCAATTCTGACAGCATTCTTCATTTCTGTTGTCTTCACTTGCAGGATAAGCTAAACAGAGTGCCCATAATTTGAATTTAAAAAGGAAAGTCAGGCATAAGAACATAAGAACATAAGAAGAGCCCTGCTGGATCAGGCCAAAAGCCCATCTAGTCCAGCTTCCTGTGTCACACAGTGGCCCCACCAGATGCCTCAGGGAGCACACGAGACAACAAGATACATCAGGTTAAGATACCACAGAGCAGTTTATCTGCCTCTTGATGGGAACCCACGCTTGCCAGGATGTATGTTTGTATATGCACGAATAAACACATTTTAAAAATTAATTTACATAAACATTAATTTGCATAATTTAATTAGATAATTAATTTGCAGGGGGTACAGTTGGTCACACAGACCGTGACAGGGGGTACAGTTGGCCAAGAAGGTTGAGAATCCCTGCTCTAGATGCTGAGTAAGGTCAGAGACTTCTGGCTCTGAAACTCACTTATTTCCCCCCAAAAAACATACTGAAGCAATGTTTCAACTAATCCTCTGCAGACATTTACAAAGAAATTACTATCTGACCTTTTACCATCTGGCTCAAATCTTTGCTTAACTATCTTGCTTTGCTGTACTTCTCCAAGGTATATTGTAGCTGTACAGCCATAATTTAATTAAAAAGTGGCATGAAATGTGTTCCATTGGAGCACATGATATACATTGTCCAAAGACCACCAGTCATGACATGCAATTAGTTGTCCATCACTATAGAAATTTCACATTTAAATCTGTACTTTGCACCTGAAGCATTAGAAAATAACAAAGGCAAAATGTGAGTTGTGGTTGCAGATTTTCAGGCTCAATACAAAATGTCTTCCTCAAATGTGAGTTTTAACCTACAGTATGTGATGTTTGGAATACAAGACAATGCAAATTTCGTTAGTAATTTTCAAATTTGTTTTGGTTCTACAGAGAGAAAATTGTTCTCTCCCTGCTATGTGTGATTAAAAATAACTAGAAATGAAAAAGCACCTATTTGCCATTTACTATATAACCAGCAAAAGAACATCAAAATATGAGGTGGTGTAATAAATGGGAAGATTTTCTCTTATAGGGACAGCAGATGCTGTCAAACTGAAGGAAGAAAATATATATGTATATTATAAGGCTAAAATTGTTTTCAGATGTCATTAGAATAAAGTCTGCATAAAATGGATTCCTTAAAAACTAGTTACTTTTGTGTCTTATATCTTGGAAATGCAATAATGCATTGGATAGAGACAATGCATTTTAATCTGAAGTGTTGTCCTACTCCCCCTCCAAGTGCTGCAGTACTATTACTTACCTCCTGACTGCTGCAACAGGATCTCAGCTGGGTTGTGAGGTTTTAGACCTAGTGCTGAAAGTGGAGTTTTGGCCAGTCCTGGTGGAGAACGCACTGTTGTCAAGAAGAGAGGGGAATATATCCACAAAATAAAGCAAAGAGAGATGGATTACAGTTAATAAGCAATAAATCCAGGTATCTCCAAGTTTGTTGCTAAATGCCAATTTATAGCAAAAGTTCAACATGATTGCAACTGAATCCTGGCTATGTACATGTGTGGCTGGAAACGCCCAGGGTGGTTGGCTTGCTGAAACCACAGGAATGTAGCTGCTGAAAGTAGGCCCCCTGTCTCTGAGTGACACCTTTGGCTAAGAAACAGCTTCTCTTTCGTAAAGAGCAGAATCAAGTCAGCCTTCCATACTAGCAGTGTATGCCAGAGAACGAGCCGAAAAATGCTAGTGTCCAGAAAGCCCTCTCTTCAAGAGTGTCACGTGCTCTTAAGGCAAGTGGATCTACACCACGGAAGGCTGGCTTCTGGTGTACTGGGAGCAAGGATCTATTAATGTCTCGCCACTGCTTGGCACACTTGCCACTGAAGACATTTCTTCACCAACCTCCCCAAAGCAGGGCAGTTGCTAGAACAGCAACATCTCTGCGCTCAGATAATGACATGTACTGTGCTACTGTCAACCTTCTAGCCACAGCACAATTAGTCAAAGACAGCAGGTCTGCCTGTTGTTGTTTTTTCTTGTTGGTCAACATTGTCCCTAACACTGACTAACAGCCCAATCCTGCCTAAGATGTGGCGACCGCTGCATCCTAGGCCCATTGTGGGCTGTGCCGGCACAGGCTGGGCTCACCTTGGGGGAAGGAGAGGCCGGCCTGGGATGGGATGGGCCATAGGATATCGGCGCAACTCAGTGCCAATATCCCCACCCCTTCCCAGGCTGGCCAATGGCCCCCTCCCTCGCCGTCCCTGCCCGCCCTCCCCCCACCCCTGCACCGATCGGCACAGGATCTACCTGCGGCAGCCAGCACAGGTCCAGTCAGGTGGCAGAGTGAGCAGTACCGGCCTCTAAAGGAGCCGCAAACATGCTTTGTGGCTTGTTTGCAACTCCTTAGGACGGCCTAATTCTATGCTGGATTAGGCCATAAGGCTGCAATGCTATACACACTTACCTGGGAGTAAGCCCCATTGAACACAATGGAACTTACTTGTGAATAAACATGCAGGTTTGCACTATAACATAGGATTGCATGTGGCTGATGGGGTAAAGGGTGGGGGAAGAAGGAAAAATCCTAAGAACTTTCAAGGATCTGTATGCAGGGCTATGTTATATACAGTGCAACCCTGTACACGTTTACTCAGAAATTAAGTCCCACTGTGTTCAATTGTGCTTATTTTCAGGTAAGTGTGCATAGGATTGTAGCCTTAGTCCAGACAATGATTTCAACAGGACCTGGCCTACTCCCATTCAAAACAAACCACAGGCCCTGTTTCTAAAGGCATTACAAATGGTTTCATACCCATGTTACAAGTCTCAGCCCAGCCCCTCTTTCATTACATTTGTTTGAGTGGTAAGGGTGTAATTGCAAAGGTCTTTTTAGATGCCATATTTAGCCTGCAGTTTTGCCTTCTATTGTGAGATAAACGTAATAGGCACAGTCCAAAAAACAGTTCACAGTGGGTACGGTCAAATCCAGATGTGTCTGGTCTGAAGGGATTAAGAAAGACCATTTCAGCACTTACTCTTCGCCCCGCGGTTAAAGTATTTACCGGTATTTGTTTAAAATATTTGTATCCTGCCCTTCCACTCCAGCAAGACAGGCATTCAAGGCAGCTCCCAAGACATTTACAGCGCAATCCGACTTAACTTTTGTGCCGGTTTAACCAGCGGCGCAACGAGAACGGGAGGCCCCAGAACGGAAAAGGGATTCAAATCCCCTTTGAATTCCTCTTTTGGAGGGGATTTGAATCCCTTTTCTGTTCTGGGTCCTCCCGTTCTCGCTGCGCCGCTGGTTAAACCGGCACAAAAGTTAAGTTGGATTGCGCTGTTGTTTATTTAAAGATGTATATCCTGCTTTTCAACCCAAATAATCTCCAGGGGGTTTACTACAGCTAGAGAAAACAACCCAGGAGCCCTTTAGTCCTCTGGCCGATGCCTCCACTTGCTTCTTCAGTCCCTGGACAACTGGCAGGTGGAGCAGAGTCTTTTTCAGGCAGGGAGGGGCAGGTGAGCTCCCTGCAGCTGCTCCATTCTCTGGCTGATGGTTGGGGCCAGGCTTACCTTCCCCTTCTCTTTACTTGCAACCTTCCAGGGATCACTCCCAGGTAGTCTACCCTCAGTAGCTATAGGGGTGTCCTGAGGAAATATCTGTCCTCAGGGTGGACAATTCTTGTGTTCCTAGTTATGTGCACTTGGAGTACAGAAATGCCAGACAATGTCCTAATTTACTAATATGGAATTAAGTACATGCATCCCATAAATTTCACCAGGACAGAAACTTTGTCTGGATTAGTTATTAATATATCTGCATGTGAACATCCTGCTTCTGCTCTTCTTTAAGGAATAACTCTGGGAGCATTTCCAGAGTGGATACATCCAGATTTCCATCTCTGTCCTTTCTAAGCACTGGAAATATTTTCATTTCTTCTCCACCATTCCCATTTGTGACTGACTGGGAGATTATATGATAGCGAAGAAACCTGCCAATGCCTAGCAACTCTGTCTTTTTCTTCATGATTCCCAGGAAGTGTCCAGTATCCTTGATAGCAAATGACTACAGCATTCATACTGTTCCCATTATTATCATTATGTTTGGGGAAAAAAAAAACAATGAATGAATGGATGGCATCAACATGTGTCACAGTTTTGCTGCAAGGTAGACATGGCATCTGCAAAGAGCCTAAACCATGATCATGTTACAAAACGTGAGACCTCAAACACCATGTGCACACTGTATACCATAAACAGCATACATCATATACATAGACATACATGTCAGAAAAATGGACATCCACATCAACAAAGTGTTTGCACAACTGCATCAACTCCTGCCTACCCAATCAGGATGGAGAACAGCACATAGGACAGGCATGTGTATATATACATTTAATATATACACAGCAGGCAGCAATGGAGCAAACAGATGCAGATGTATACGTGAGATGTATTTGAAACAGCAAGTCTCACAAAAAACTCTAACATAGGTTTTTTTCAGCTTGCAATCTACTGGTATCTACTGCACTCAACAGCTCGTTTTACCAGCTTCAAACAATTCAGGCGTTCTAACTTGAAGCAATAACTTCTTGCCATAAGGATTAGTAGGCGTATGCAGACAAACGAAGCACTGTTGTCTATGCGGGGAAAATTCAACACATTCTCCATGACTTACATTGCAATCCTCTGACTTACGACTTCAGATGGGCACCCACGTTGGGGACACGGCAGGAGGAGGGAGGGTGGCCGACAGGCAGGCATGTTAAAGGAAAGCCAGTTACCAAGAGCCAATTTCATCACAGGCCCGCTTGGCTAGGGTTAATTGCTCAGGGCCAGTGAGCAACTGGGAAACAAGAAACTCAATGGCCAGCAAGTCCATGTCCAGGTTGGGTCATTAGGTATAGCACTGAATTCCTGTCCTTGAACTGCCCAACTATTGTGGGCTTTTGCTGTTGGTTGGTACCTCAGCTGCCTTATTCAGTTTGGCAATAAAAGTGACAGGCATCATTACAGAATTAGTTCACAGAGCTGATTGATACATGTTGGATAGAGGGAAACCCCAGGATCACACACTGAGCTATCTGCTCTGTGACTATATAGAGGGTCCTGGGAGCTGAAGGCTTTTGAGGCTGCATCATCCTTAGTTCAACAGAACCAGAATGAATCCATCACTCTTCTACTTCAGAGCAGTCTCCATACGTAAAGCAAGAGGTAGCTGTGTCAAAGGCTGACATTCTGTGCTCACTTACTCAGGAGCAAGACACACTGAATTCAGTAGGAATTATTTCTGAGGAAATATGTATGGGATTGGGCCACATGTCCCATTGAAAACAACAGAATGGGACTTATGGCCGAATCCTAAGAGGGCCTTACGCTGCCAGAAATTGGAGAAAATCAGCCCAGCCTGACGGTCTGTGTGGACTTCAGAGGATCAGATGTGTTCACATCGATCCTTGAAACAGACACAATGAGATGTAGCCATCGCATGCCAGATTTGCAAACTATATGAAGAAACGGCTGTGGGATTTGGTCCTAGAGGACCAAAGGAAGACTTGAAGTCATTTGTTGTCATTACTTCTTGCAATCTCATTTACCATGGTGCTATACCAACACACATCTATATGATTTAGTCAGTGTGTAATAGGAAGAAGAGTCACTTCTTAAAATATCTTATTAAAATCTATGAATGATAGCTGACAGTCACAAACAAATAGAGAGCTAACATGCAAGAGTCCTAGGGCTATTTGGAAACATGTACTAGCTTTTTCTGGAAGCAGTAGCGAAATTTCCAATTTGGATCAGGTTCTTCTGAGGATAATAGAGTCATTCCCCCCCCCCTTGCTTTTGACTATTTGCTGTTTCCCAGTTGTTCAGTGGTCCTTTGTTGTTAGTCTATATTTAGCCATGTTAGCACTGGCCCGATGAAATATTGGCAGACTTGTTCAAAGCTGAATTCGTTGCTTTAAAAACCCACCACCAAGTTATCAAGGGTTAGGCAGTCAGAGGCATGCTTGACTAGAAGAGCAAGGAAGACAGAGCAGGCAACAGGAAGTTAAAGGTCAAGGTTTCTCCCACAGCTTCAGCAACTGAGCTGCCACTGACAGTCTTGAGACATCTATGGAGTAAACTGCCTGGGTGTATGGCAGCATCCAAGGCATTTAATAACATGGGCTTATTCGCACAATCATGATTATTGTATTTTAATTGCAACTATACACCGTAGCTTGGATGTGCAAAATGACTATCATATTTGGAGCTCTCTGATCAGATGAATGAAATACCTGTCAACTGAGTTACAGTGGCTCAGTAGTATAGTGGTGGCCACACATCAGTTACAGTGGCTACAGTAGTATAGTGGTGGCCACACATCAACTTGATAAAATTTCAAATGTGCACGATTGTAAAATATGATCTAAATGCACAGACTCTAAGTGGGTATATTTATCTATTCACATAAAGTTGAAGTCCGTATAATTTTGCAATTAGATTGATCACCTGCATCGAACAGTCACAGACGGCAGAAATACATGCACCTGTTCGGCCTCTGGTTCTCCAGATTTTGGGCTGCGAAGGCAAGCATGCATCTTTTAATTCCATGGAACCAGCATTCCTGCTGGCAATGGCTGCCGCCATTCTGTAGGTACGTTGTGATGAAACGTTTGTTCATTTCTTATGGTCAAGCCCACAGCTTTTTTCAGCAAATCAATATGGTATTTCCTTTCATTTGAGGCCTGAAGGATTAACAGTGTGCACACAGTAAACGCCTTAAAACCACATCTATGAAGAATAGAAACCAGACATTCCTCATTTAGAGAGAGGGAGTGTGTGTGTGTGTGTGTGTGTGTGTGTGTGTGTGTGTGTGTGTGTGTGTGTGTGTGTGTGTGTGTGTGTGTGAGTGAGTGTGAGTGTGTGTGTGTGTGTGTGTGTGTGTGAGTGAGTGTGAGTGTGTGTGTGTGTGTGTGTGTGTGTGTGTGTGTGTGTGTTCTATACCCATATGGAATAAATTGTGGTATGGTGGGATATATGTACACTTGTTTTTTAAAAGATTTTGTACACTGCATGGCCTGGTCCTGATTTACAACCAGAAGCTTTTGACAATACAGCTGTGCAAACAGTGAGCAGAACAAACTGGCAAGGGGGCCAAAACACTGTGCTTGGGATGTAAGAGTTGATGAGCATGTGTCCTGATGTGGAAGTGCATGTTACCAAAATGCTCTTTCAAGCACATCTTTAGGGTTCGAGTTAATTTCCATTTCCTCCCACCTGCAGAAAACAGCTGCCTCTGTCTCTCACAGAAAGGGTCTCAGAGGAAGCTACAGAAAAATTACCTAAGGTAGGATTTGTTTGCCAAAATAGAGTCAGGATTTTAAACACATCTCATTTGGGACATTTCACAATTCACTTCTGATCCTAGGTTTAACTAAGATCTGGTTCCTTTTCCAAAAATGCTGGTAGGTTTGGGCAATGAAAGGCTATTAGTGGGGCAGAAACTCATGTGATAGGCAGTTTTACGGATCAGGCAGCATGTTACTGCTTTCCTCTAAAACAAATACATTAATTAAAGAAACAAACACCATGGAATGCTACACTGGGAGAGAGCATCCCTGTAAGATCAGACCAAAGGGATTTCTGTGGCTTAAGCACAAGGGTTTGCAGAGATGTCAGTCAGAAAAACGCAATTACTGATGTAGCCCATGATTCTGCCAGATGCTTCAAAGGATGGGGAATTCTTTGCTCGCAAGGACCAGAGCAGCATGTTATATGTCCCCTTCTAAAGTTTATGCAATGGAAATTTTCATGGATAAAATAATACTTCCTCAGGAAGGAAAGAAGCTTTCCTATGTAAGTGTTTTTAAAGAGGTTAATAAATCACAAGTCATTGTTATAGAACGTTACAGAATGTATTGGCACGATTCTTAAGTCATGCTGATGGTTATAATCAAACCATTTTGGAGTTGTATGAAAATTTACAACACTTGTTAAGCATCTGTGCTATTTGTCTGTGTTAGGATGAGCAACATCTTGGCATGACTGGGTAAGTTAAAGGTTCCTTTTCCAGAGACCTAGGAACACGTGCACTGTATTTCACATGTCGTAAAATATTGGACTGGTTTCTTTCGCACAGGACTGGTTTCTGTGTGATATTGGAATATTTCTGTGAAATATTGGACTGGTTTCTTTCGCACAATTATTTAAATTATTGCACAATTTGGGATGCATCAAGCCAAATCCATCCTACCAGGCACGTCCTAGAATTTAACAAGCTGCTCCCATATTTGCAGTCTCAAGCAGGCAGCAAACCTAGAAGGTTGATCAAGCCTCCGGGTGGACTGCCACACATGGCTGGTAGGCTTCATTCAGCCTATTGAGTCATAAGTTCAGTTGTGCAGGCCTGCTTGAAAACTGTTTTCGTTGAAGACCTTTCCGAAACAATAGTAAACCCTCCTGTCAAGGGAGACTGTCAGAGGCAGGCAGCGACAAGAAGAGTACAGAAGACAGGCCAGGGCTACATTGTCATGGCTTATGCTGGCATCCAGGACTGGGGCTCCTCTTCAACACCTGCTGGTACCTAAAGGTTGCGACTACATTCTGCATCCCCAAGAGTTGCAAAACTTTGCTGTTGTGATAGCTATCATGACAGAATGCATACAGACTTAATAAAGATGGCATTATGGGAAAACTGTGTCAAGCAGAAAAGAAAAGTGATGGAGCAGGAGCCAAGATTGGCTGGTGGAGAGAAACAAGACAATGAGGGCATGATTAAAATGGTGGTGGGTGTCAGAAAGCTGAGAACGGTTTGACTGGCTGCCTCTGGCACCACCTGCCAACCCTACCCTGCCTCCCGATCCCCTTGCCCAAGCCACAGAACTTACACAGGTTACTGTAAGGGGTTTGTGGTGAAACAGGAAAGGCAGGGGTTGGGGGAGAGGTCTCACCACCACTGGAGGGTGGGCTGCTTGGAGGGGTCCCTTGCATTTCTTCAAATGCCTCCTTGTAGCTGTGGAGATGGGGCTATGAAAGGGAGAAAGAAAAGCAGAATCAGTTATCATAATTCAATAGTCTAACTCTCTGTCCTCTCACATCAGTCCATAGCAATCTGAGCAGTAGGAACTCCTGTTCGCTCTCTCTCTCTCTCTCTCTCTCTCTCTCTCTCTCTCTCTCTCTCTCTCATATTCCCCAGTCATCTTTCCTCCTATTTTGACTACTTTTTATACTACTAGCTCCAAAGCCTGAAGTTCTAGAATTTCTCCCTGTGGAGAGTGTTTATCATTGCAGACAAATGCTCTCCATTGGAAGAGCAGGAGGTGGGCTACATTGTCATGGAACACAGTGGTGCAGGGGTGGGGCTTGGCAGCATTCTCTCTCTCGCTCTCTCTCTCTCCCCCTCCCATCACATGGATATAACCCATGTGATACGCAACTCATGAACACGGCTTCACTTTCTGACTAATTTCTAACAACTCTAATCTCTGAGAACTTTCTGCTACCGTGATTGCCTTCTGCTCCCAAAATGGGCAGGAAGGGTGGCCAGAGCAGGAGGAAATTATGGTGGCTCCTGCACTTTCAGCAACACAGATTCTAAATGTTATTACATCATTTATGGCATTGGGAGTAAATACAATCATGGAATGTCCACAACCCCAAACCAGCACAACCACCTGCAAAACTGAAGGAGGACTCACCACCCAACTAATATCTGAAGAGGGCTATGCATCATTTGCTTAGCTTATTCGAGTGCCAAACTGAACTCCTTCCTTCAAAATCCTTTCCTTCTGTACCTACCACTGGGTGCAAAGAAAGATGTTTCCCTTAGCAACTCATCTGTGTTTCCATGCACACAAGCAACAAGATCAGAAGAAAAAGTAATTTTTGAAAAAGCACCTCCTTTGGCCTTCCTCCAGGATTGGCAGAGATGGTGCTGACCACCTCTGGGGAGACACAGTGAATGGGAGAGCGAACGGTGGGGCTTCGTGGTGAACTAGGGTCCTGGGGGCTGTTCTCATACTGGCCTTCACTGGTGGTGCGTCTCCGGATGGGGGCTTCACTTTCTTCGGGTGATTTCTCTCGTGGCGATTGTACTCCTGCAAGTTAAATTACAATGTGAGAAAGGAGGGTATCAAGTCTAGGCTGGGCCTTAATACACACGCAGAATGTATTTCAGAATACAGGGCTGGTGTTCAGATCTTTAGGCTGTGTTCTGGCATTGGAAAGAAAGGGGAAGTGGGATACAGTAACTGATTAACAAGGGAAAACATTAGCAAATCATTCATTTTCCAGCAGGAGGTTATAGCGAAAACCAGGAAACAAGACTCACAATGTCACTGTCCTAGTTCATACACTTAAACATCCCTCACATGAAATAACCCAAGTCACCGAGGATCAGTTATCAGCATGGATGCCATCATATGGTTGTGGCAAATAGGGCTACCTCAGTGTTTAAAATATGAGAACAATGACTTAAGGAGGGCGCGACTACACTCGCTTAGGACTGGCAAACATAATGGCCACCTTGCTTTTTATTTTATTTTTGCGATCATCCTCCATTTATTGGTTGTTGACACAAAAATGTTGGCATACTGGACATTTTCACTAGAGGTCTGTTCTTTCCCATCTTAATTGTGCCATTCCCCACCCCACTGTAGCATTTTTAAATAATGGCTTAGGAAAGTAGAGAGGAGAGGCAAAATACATTCACCAAGACAAAAATCCAAACCTCCTGGAAGGTATTAACATGATTCCACCTAACCCAAACCCTGCTGTAAAAACCATCCAACCAGTACCCTCCAGCCTCCACAGATCCACCTATACAACCCAGAACACTGGACCAGAAGGAAGATGCTTGCGAAGGGAATAGCTCGAGGTGACTCAAGCAACTGTGCAAAGCCACACACTAAAGAGGAATCCAAAAGGCCCTAACACCATTGACAAATCTGACCTGGAAAACACGAGATCCCTAATTATGCATGCGCGCGCACACACACACACACACACACACACACACACACACACACACACACACACCCCGATTCCCAGACCATTGAACCACTTTTGTGATGCTGCCAAAGTTTGTTTGGAGAATGACGTTCACTAGTTTGGAACTTTTGGAGTAAATATGTGTTGAGCCCAAGCCTATTTGAGCTCAGTTCATTAGTTTGGCCCCAGTACCAAATCTCATTGCCTTAGTACCGTCTTACCTTTCCTGCCGAAACTTACCTGGCAAGAGAAGAAATGAGAGGGAGTTTCTGTAGGCTCCGGAGCACTGCAGCAACATTGTGGAAGCTAAGACCCCTGAGAAATGTAGTTTCCCAAGGGTCCTTGGTCTTTAAGTGTTAAGCGTTCTGTTCTTAGGCCTAATCAAGACTGTGATGCAGTCTTCTTCCTAGGATACTGCCAGGTAAATATTCTGGGACAAAGGAAGGGGGCAGCAGAGGGTTGTAAGACCTCAAGTCCTTACTATATTCCACACAACAGTGACATGAAACCCAGAGCTCAGAATGGGTCCAGTTTAAAATGAGCTGATTTCAGTCCAATTCTAACCAAACCCAAATTAACTCATTCTAAGTGAGACTATTCCAAATCAGCCCTAGGGAAACGTGTTCAAAACTAGTGTGCGTCTGCAATGTAGATATGCCCTCAGATGCCTAGCAAAAAAGACATAGTCCTCCAGTATGCATTGACACCAGGAAGAATCGCTGATTTCAGTAGATGCACAACTGCAAGGTTCAGAAAGCCAAATATAACATTAGATTTTTGTTAACATTTGGTCGCTGGGAACAGCACAATTTAAATGCGCTGGGCAGCTGTGCAATGAATTACAAGGCCAGGGAACAGATGCAGTTACAGCAAACACAATGCCAAACTGTCACCAGTTTTGAGGCCATAATGACAATATGATTGTTACAGGGCCTGGACTTTACAGAAACCTTTATTTAGGGAGAGGAGTCTCGTTCCTTAAGGGGGAAAGCTTCTTTCATCCCATTTCTCAAAGTCTGCAGACACAATCCTCAGAGATACTACACTTCAGCACATTCTAGTCCCAGCCAGCGAAAAGACCCAGGAATCTGGCTCACATTCCAGTCCACGTATTTATCTTCATTTATAAAAGCTGCCATGAACTCCCCTCCTCATGCACTACACACCATGATCTTTCTAACACATTTTGATCTTTCTTTTTCTTTTTCTTTTAAAAGCACTTGGCTGTCAAGAAGGTGACACTTGGGGAGACATCCTTCAAAAAACGTTATAAAGCTTGTGGGAATTTTTGTGCTTCTTTTGAGTCCCTTGGCAAATCAGGATCTCTCCTTGATTAGTAACAGCTATGCCAGTTTCTCAGCTGTAGAGAGCCTTCCCTTTCACACAGCTGAGAGAAAAAGAAGAAACACACAGATTTTGGGCTGAGCTCCGAGATTTCCAACACAGAAGCCCTCTTAGACAGAGAAAGAGAAGGGAGTCTGAATCCATGGTAACAGCAGAAGCAACCAAAACGTAACATCTGGGCCACAAGAAAATCCATTGACTCAAAGAGTAGAGAACTCAAGCATCACCACCCACAACATTCATTAAGTCAAGCAACAGCATGTTTTCTTTTAAAATGGAGGCAGAGATTCTATTTTCTGCTCAAATATTTTCTGCCCCTCTAGCACTTTTTGTTTTTAGCCTCAAGTGTCATGTTTAATATGGTAACATTTGAAAAAACTAATATATGCAAAAATGTATACTGATTTTTTTTCCCCTAGTCTTCATCACTGGGACATCACATGATCTCCAGCGCAGAATTACAGAGCTGAAATAGATCTAATAGGGAACATCAGAATCTAGATCTCAGTCTGGATAGGGGCTCAGTGGTTCCACCTCTCTCCAAACTGTGCAGTCTTCCTTCCTGAAGTAGCATACTGAAGTTGAAGGTAATGCGTTTTCAGAGATAATATCATTTCTATTTATACTCACTGGGTATAAACAGTGGGTAATTGGGTATCAATACTGGATATCAGTGGGCCGTAGGGTATCCACAAGAAATGAATGGAAAGATGAATGGATGTTGGCCTCCTGCTAAAATCCTTAACCCCACTGAATCAAAACTTTGCAGCTGCTGGCAAAAGCCTGAAGGTTCAACATGAGCTGTTTGCAATGTTAAAGCTAAACTCTGAACATAAATGAGCACATAAGTAAAAGCAAGACAGCAATTTTCAAAGCCAGGAGATCTTGAGGGAACACAACAAGTCTGTTCTTTTGGAAGGGAGAGGACAGAGAGCAGGAAACACAGAATGGCAGAGGAAAAGAGAGCCGGAAACCTGCAGCCTCTCACTGGAGGCTTGAGCAAGCAACTCATTTGGAAGCAGTAAGGCATGGACAAGGGTCAATGCCCACTGAAATGGGAACAGAAATCAGAGTGATTCTGCTAACGTGTGCAAGGAAAGACTGAAAGCAAGAAAGCCGTCGCATTCCACTCAACTCCCACGCCAGGAAAGTGGCTACTGTTGCTCCCTCTGTACTGCTGCTATGTGCACATTTCAAATGTCTCCTGCACAAGGCTTCAACCCCCTTCTCTTGCCGGAACTTTAGAAAATCTTCAGTTCCTCCTGTACTGATATGCTTTGTTTCTGCCTTCCGTTTAAAGGGGAGGGGGCAGAGAAGAAGAGAACCAGTGTTTGCGAGCCAAGAGTGTTGACGCCTTGGCTCAGGGTGACCAGGCTTTTAAACTGGAATTCGTGAGGCTTGGAAGAAGCCGGGCAGTAGCCAAGTGTTGCTCACTGAGTAATCTCAGGCAGTCCCTCCACTCTGCTGTATTCATTGGAAAATTCTATCCTGAGATACAGTGTGCCCTGTCCTTAGAGCAAGACCACCATCTTTTGTCACCTTCAGCATGGTTCTTGACCCACAGGAGAACAGTTTTCTCCCAAAGTAACCTGGAACCAACAAGTGAGTGTCATCATGAATCTTTGGACTGGGGGCAACTTCAAGGAGAATCATGAAGATGGCACTAGAGAGCCCACCTGTTAGAGCCAAACTAGATGAGAGAGGACAGCCACAGGTTGTTTATTCACACATCTGCCCCCATCCATAGGAAGTGTGGGGGGCGGGGGGTCTATTTCTTATACAAAAATGAAACATGGAGGTGGAAGGAGTGAAACCATTCCCTCCCCTGATCTTACCTCACTGCATTCTGCTGCCCAATGCACCTTTCTTCCAGTCCAATTCTGACACTGGAAGTGAACTGGGCAGAGAGAGAACTGCAGAAAGGAATGGGGTGTGCCAAAGTCAGGTGGAAGATGGGAGATGGTTTCACTCCCTGCCTCTGCAAGTTTTTTTTCCCAGAACAAAATAGTTCCCCTCCTCCACCCCACTTTATATGTGAATGGGAGAGACGTGGATAAAATACACATGGAAGTCTCCCTCACAACTCATTTGACCCTCACTAGAAGGTTTTGGCTAGGGATAGGGTGAGCGCCGAAATGGGTTTTAATCAGCAGTGTCAACCATTGAGGAATCACCATGGATGGGGTTTTGGTGAGAGAAGATTAGCTAACACAGCAGTTCCAGCTGTTGAATCACACTTTAGTCACCAGTGGAAGAACAATACTTTCCTGCAAAGCAGATGATAGCCATATCTGAGGCAAGCTTTGGGGGCAACACATTTAATGTAGGAGCACTCACTCCATCACTTCACTGCAACAGCAAGGTTGTGAAATTAGCTGTGTGCAGGGGAGAACAGGTTTTGCTTCTGTCACCATCCCAAGAACATTCCATAAAGCATGTGCAAATGAAGCCCCAAAACAGTGATGTAACACACATATAAACAGCCCATCCTCTGGTCTACTCCTTGCTTTCCAGAGTGACATGGTACAGTATACATATGCCACTCTATTAAAATCAATTGTAGCATTGTACGCATAGCCCATAGTCCATCATTCCAAGGGGAGACCAATAAACCAAAACAACAAGCTATCATGCATAGAACGTGCTGCTGAATTAAACTCTGGGGCAGTAAGTGAGAGAGGCAACATCCATGGGATATTCTTCTGAGGCCCTGGAGAAGGGAGCAAAGGAGTGGAAAGCAGTCTGGAAGTGTGTCAATCAAAACGCTGTGAAACGTTACAGAGGTTCAAATGCCAAACCTGTAGAGAGAGAGGTGAGTGGGTTCAGAAGACACAAGTATCCTGTGTTGAGGCAGATGAAACAAAAGTAAAAAAAATAATCTGTTAGAATGGCAGCCCGTTCTTTACAAGAAATAGAGATGACACAGATGAGCAGTGACTTCAGTGGCAGTCCTAAAACCAGCAAGAAAACAGCTGTCAACCCTTATATATTAAGGTCAGCTTATATACCAATGAAAGATACAACCCCACCAAAACACCACCACCACCACCACCACATCCAGGAGTCCATGCTGAATAAGAAGTTCCACAGTGAAAACTTGCTCTGTTGCTTCCTTCTTCTCTGCAGAGCTTCTGGCTCCAAAAGCTCACATTCCATAAATGCCACATAAGCAGCTGGAGACTATGGAGCAACCACACTTTTGAAATCCATTGGTAGGTTCTTTTCTCCAGAGCAACCTGCTGAATAAGGACCCAAGAGTTTACACACCCACTTGCACATTCCTTCTGCTAGCCATGCAGAACTGGAAGCCCTTGTCCTGATTCCAGTCAATGCTGCCAGGCACAGTGGAAAGGTCTGAAGTAGAAAACCCCAGCAAACACTTGTACAACACACACACACACACACACACAGCCCCTAAAACAAACCTTGGCATGTGGCCAGGCTGTCCAGCAAGTGACCATCCCGTTCCTGGACTTTAGAACCATCCCTCCTCCCCCCACCATGCAAACTCCTCCCCTTGGCATGTATGAAGACACTGACACAGCATCAACAACAAAGCAGCAGTGAGTGAGGTGTGCATTAAGGTAAACCAGCCCCCCTCCTTCTGGCAAGTGACTCTGGGCTACACACCACAGATGAACAACACACGTAGCAAATGAGTCCACCAACAAGCTCATTAGACACACTGCAATGGGAAGGGTGGGGGGAGAGAAGCACAACTAATGATAAATGATAAGGAACTTTGGGTTCTAGCTCTATTTAGAGTCCAGTCCTGCTCAGCATAACTGTTTGGGCCAGATACTCTTCAGAATTCCTGATGAATATCTTTTTATTCAGTGGAACATTCAACTGCCATATGTGGTAAAGGGATCTGGCTTTGCCTGAAGGGATCCAAAGTTGAGAAGAAGCAGGAGATTCTTCAAACAATTCCCTTTTCTGAATCAGGAGACAATCCTGTCCTAGGTTTCTCCAGTGCTATTTTGCAATGGACTCTAAATAGTCCCACCATCCTTCCACTACCACAGGGTGGAAGCAAACCGCATCTCTCTGCTCTCTCTGGAATCCATGCAATAGCAGAGGAACCAGCAACCATGCAGGACATCCCGGGCAGGGAGGACTGAAGAGAAAGAAGGAAAAGCAGCAACAGAACAAACCAGAAAAGGAGAAGGATCGCTGTCGGTGAAGAGGAGGATGGGGGCTTTTCATGCTCTTCCGGATGTCCCGGAGTTTGGCGTTGTACTCTGACAGGGGAAGACAGAGGTAGGGTGGGTATGAGCAGAGGAGCAGGTCAACCAAAGATGAAACAAAATCCATCACGAAGAGTGAGAGAGAGTGGTCAGAGACAGAACAAACAGCACAACAGATAAAGGAGAAGGAGGGGGGAAAAACACAAGAAAAAATCATTAGTTGAAAGCCCACCCAGGCTATACACTGAGATCTGGGGTAAGGGTAGGTGAACATAATAAATATAAAGCACCAGTAAACCTATTCATATGGGACCTTGAGTAAGTGAGGATGGAATAAGGTATCGGGAGCCCAATCCTGTCTAGCTAAGCTGCAGCACGGGTGTAGAGCCCACATTGCATCCTATCTAGAGAGGACCCTGCACCGGCACAGTTGGAGCATTTGTCCCTTTACCCTGAGTAGAGCCCGAGCTGCACTGATGGGTCTACTCAAATGTGTGCCAGATATTTTGCTGGTGCACATTCAAGAGGGCCAGGTAATGGTGGCCAAGCCCAGGAAGGGGGATAGGATTTCGGTGGAGCCACCACCACCAATCCCTCCCCCTTCCCAGTACTGGCTGACCAAACCTCCCCTCCCGAAACGCCCTGTTCCACCCTCTCCCCACCCCTCCACCACCTGGTGGGGAATCTACCTTCCCCGGCTGGCGCTCCACTCGATCTTGGGCGAGTAGAGCGGCACTGGTCTTGGTTCCAGCACTGCCTACTTGCAGGGTGCCACAAACGTGCAGCGCTCCGCTGGTCTATATTCTAGGCAGTGTGCTGTGAGGTAATAAATATCATGTAGGTGCCTAACCTCCTTCCATTCAAGAGGAGCCAAACATTCATATGGCACAACTGATTATTACTACCTACACTGTATAGTGTCTCTGGGTCTCAACCCAAAACTTGGAAGGGGCCCTTGTCTAATACTGCAGAATAAACAGAATGTATTGTGGAAGTAAAAAATATACAAGAATGAGATTAAAGAGCCAAAGGGTGTGATAGAATACGGGCACTGAGTACATTTGGGTGCAGAGTAAATTTGGCGCAGTACCCAAGACATGTTTCTGTTATGTACCCATACGGAAAAGAGGGGAGGTGATCTCTCTAACACAAGAGTTCTCAAACTTTATATTACTGTGCCCCCCCCAATACAGAAATTTAAGCAACCTTCCATATTATAGCTAATTATGACTCACACTCTGAGAATCCCTAGAGAAAGGCTATAGGTCCATCTAACTCTGTATTACTGGCAGTGGCTTTCTGGGGCTTCAGGCAGGGGTCTTCCCCAGCCCAACCTGGAGATTCCAGGGATTGAACCTAGTTCTTCAGAGCTTTGTCCCCTTCCTAGGGGTCACAACCCACATTTTGAGAACCCCTGCTCTAACCAATATGACAGAAGAATAAAATATGCTACCATATCATCCTTTTCCTCAGTGAATAAACACAACCCAACACACATTTTGGTGCCTTAAAAGTTAGACCTACTCTTGGGTATATTTGGGGCACTAATTCCAAAACTGGCATCAGTTTTGCCCTATCAGCTCTAGTTTTGGAGATACGGCATAGCCATCTTATATGCTGATTCAAGCAGCTTCCTCGAAGCACCAGAAATAAAATCTTTTTTGGTTGGGCTGTGTAATCCACTACAAAACATACCCTGAGGTGGCACAGACCCACATTACATTTTGATCTGTATAAATGCAGCACTTCGAGACTTTCTCACAGCAAAATCTATACCTTATCAAACTGATACAAATTGCTCGCATTTGTTCTGGATGAGCATCCAAGCCTCTCTCTCTCTCTCTCTCTCTGACCACTGTCCTGCCTTTCCTCCAGCATTGGAGCAATGATTCTTATAACAAATTTGTACCACTGCAGTCTTTTTTGCCGAGGCACCCATTCTCTAGCAATTTCTTTTAGCAGAAACTAAATCTAGCTACCATACTTCATGACCCTGTCTCAAGGTTCCCCTATGTTCCCCCATAAATTGTTTTTATGGGATGCTTTTTTATTATTGTCTGTCCATCTGCTTTGTATGTCTGTGTGTGCTGACTAGCCGCCACATACAAGGACAGGTTTTAAGAGGTGATTTTGTTATTATTTTTAATTTCACTGAAGAAAAGCTTAAAATGCCCTTGGATTCTTGGAATGTTTATGAGATTCCACAAGATTTTTTTCCCCACAAGTACAATTTTTGGCTTTGCCTGCCTTTCATGGTGAGCTAATTGTGGTTGCCCTATTTGTATTTTAAGTACACGAACCATAAATTTAATATCAAAAGCATATCTCTCCCCCTCCCTCCATTTCAACAAGTTTTCCCAATCTAGGGCACACCAAAAAAAAAACACAAATTTATGCATTGTTTTTACCAGAGCTTTATTCTTCCAGACTGGCACTTTTGGAAAGTGTGCTTTTCATAATTTGCGTACATCAAATCTGAATTCAAACAGGACGCAGTCAACCTAGATTTAATCAACTGTGGGGACTGTATGATTTTGGATTTCTCAGAGGATCTACTAGTGACACAGGCATAGCTAACAGTCCTGGTATATCTCTGGCTGACTGCTGATACAGGAATTTCTATGAGAGAGGATAAGTGCACAAGCAGTTATAGAAAGACTTATGAAGGATCTCTGACTCAGCTGGATTGTGTTAATTCTGTGAAGGTTTCTATTTCATGTCCCAGGGTCTCTTGAGCAAGGTAGAATTTGCAGTCATTGGGGTAGTCATTAGCGTTCCTCCGACAGTCCTTTTGCCTTAATCATTCTAGTGCTGCCCCCACCCTGCTGCATCGGAAATCAGAGTTCTCATGATAGCGAGAAGAACCAGGGAAGATGATGAACTGCGAAATTCCACACATACTCGCCTTGGAACAAACAGACAATTTATAGTCGCATGCATTGTAAATAACATGCTGGCCCCTGATCTCTCCCAGCTTGTCCCAGGCAGTCCATTCCCTTCATTCTTCTCATCATCATTCTTTGGTGCCTGCCTGCCAGATCTCTTCCTTCACTTCATGTTCTGTAATCACAGGACACCTAGTACTAAGCAACTGCGCACCCAGAGTACAGGCTCATGCTTCCACATTCAGGCAGCTGCTATTCTTCCTCCAGGATTTCAGGACACAACACTCCTGGGACGATTCGCCCACGTGCATCTCAGATAGGGGGCTCATGTAACACCACTCTCAGCAGGGCTGCCATGCCTCTCCAAACAGGCACTAGTGACTTAGAGAAAACCACTGAGAGTGGTTTTGCACCATTCTGCACCAGGCTTTCCCCATAGTTCTAAAGAACGTCTGCCTATCCTCATCACTCATGGTGGCGTGTACACAGAAGACTGGGGACAAGGGTTATCAGACTGCTGCATTCAGATGGGGAAGGTAGATGTTGCCATCAGCACCCTCTTTTCTATTTATCAATGCCATCAGCACCCTCTTTTCTATTAATCAATGGGCATTAAGAGGCCTATATGTAGTGTTGCAGTCTAAATATAGTCTACAGGCACTTCCGGCATGCTGCATCTCAGTACTTTCTCTTTGTGGTATCCTGAATTTGGAGTAAAGAGAGACTAACCTTTTCACCTGTACGGGTTTAGGACTGGCAGCTCACCGTTCACTACAGATAGTTGGGCTGCAATGGCAAGGGTCACCTTTAATCACATATAAGGGGCGTCATATAAGGGGAAGAAATGATTTAAAGGCGCAAAAAGACATCAATACCTTTCTATCTCCCACTTCACACCAATTCAACACATTTTTCCTTACAGATTATCTACTTCCAGGTAGTCGGCTCATAGTTCCTTCCTTCTTGAATGTTTTTGCTGCTTGCTTTAATGAAACGCCTTGCCTTTATCTACATCTTGTTTAATACTGTATGATTCTAAGACGCACGTTTTTTCCAAATTTAGCAATTCAAAAAAGGGGGTGCATCGAAGATGTGCAAATTGCACCCCAAAACTCCACCATTTCGCAAAAAACGGAAATGGCTGAAAACCGCTGTTTTTTGCCGAACTGAAGATTGAGAAGGCCTGCAGAGGGTCGCGCAGGCCCCCCCCCCGAAGCCCCCACAAGCCCTGGTAATAAGTAAGGTGGTGGCATTTTGGGGTGCAATTTGAACATAATTTTTTCCCCAGGATTTTTTTCCTTGCTGGTGGTAGCAAAACTAAAGGTGCGCCTTAGACTCGATGGCGCCTTCGAGTGGAAGAAATACGGTATTTCTGAATATCTGGCGATATTCAGAATGTGCTAGGCCAAATCATGGGGACAGGCCAAAGTAAGGCACTGGGCTAGAAATCTGGTACTCTTCTTCCTGACTCAACATTCCTGGATCATATCTGTGTGTGTGCACAGGAACAGGAAGCTCTATGCTGGCCTGACTGGCAAATCAAGAGCTGGAAGCACAAAGTCACATCGTAAAAGTCTGAAGATATTGTTTGTACAACATAAGCAGAAGGAAGAGACATGACTGTTAGCCTCCTTACCTTTCTTGTCACAGTTCTCTACTAAGAAGGCAAAAACACTACCCTACCAGGACCTTCATTCGAACCTGATTTGGCACCATTAATGTATGATTGTTAAAGGTCTAGTAGTACATTTGGTTTTAGAAGCGGCTCTACTTCTGCTTCAGATGAAGAAGATGTATTTGGGGGGGGGGGAGGTCATGTAGACTGCACAGCCATGTGCAGGCAGTGGAGTGTGTTTTAGCATAGATACAGTCAGGGCCTCTGAGAGGGGGGTTAAGGGGGTAAAAGCCAGGATGGTGTAGTGGTTTGGGAATCGGACTTAGACCTGGAAGATCCAGGTTCAAATCCCCGCTCAGCCACAAAGCTTCCTGGGTGACCTTGAGCCAGTCACTATCTCTCAGCCCCACCTACCTCACAGAGTTGTTGTGAGGACAAAAAGGAGGGGAGGAAATATGTACACCACTCTGAGCTCCTTGGAGGAAGGGTGGTATAAAAATGTGAAAAATAAATAAAAATAAATAAAATAAATTTGTACCCGGGCCCAGGGTGAAAAATGGATCAAAAACGGGGCCCTGGAGCAAAAAAGTGGGGCCCAGGAGTCAAATTCATATGTAGGGAAGGGGCCCAAAAGAAACTTTGTACCCCTTGATAAAATTCATCTGAATGGCCCTGGATACAGTAATGGTCTGGGGTAAGATAGGGGCATAGGATATGGAGATCTGTTTAGAATATAAGAGACCAGCTGAATCTGACCAAAAGCCTGTCAAGCCCAGCATCTCCTGTATCAGACAGGGAGAAAAAATTCACTCTATCCACCTTCTCCTAATTCTACAGGATGGCTCCTATTATGTATAGGAGTATATTATAACGAGTAAATATATATGTACTCGTTAAGCACACATTCATTGACACACACCCCTTTTTAAGGGTCAAATCAATATTTAACAATGTAGTCTTTTCTCATAAGGAAAGTATGCCAGTTCCCATTTGGGTTGACTTTTTCAGCTTTACAATATCCTTGTTGTGATGGAGTGACCAGAACAGTACACAATATCCCAAGTCTGACCCTTTCCTAATAATCCCTAGCATGGAATTTGCCTTTTTCACAGCTGCTGCACGCTAGGTTTGATGTGCTTTGAACAGAGTGTGCGTACATGTAGTGATGTGGGGTGTCCATGGGAACTCGAAAACCTGGAGAATTTATCTGTAACTATGTAGGCAGGTGTGTCTAAACTACATGCTACACTGAACACAATCAGGATTGGGACTGTGGTGAAGGAAGGTTAATACTTCACACTGCAATTCCAAAGAAAATCACACACACACATCTGCAGCTGCCATTGGCTCGAGGAGGAAGTCATAACTGAGGTCAATGGCAGTTTCCCTCCTGAGATGATATATATCTAAACTATTCTACTAACATAATGTGTACTTGTGCATAAGTAGAATAGAATGGAAGGGTGCAGAAGCATCTGTGAGTAGCTTGCATTTGTGTGTGAGAGAAAGGACGTGCTCCTACAAATACGAATATACCGTATTGTCCCGAGTATAAGACGCACCTGATGATAAGACGCACCCTTAAAGTTTGGTGCTATTAAAAAAATTTAATTAAATCACTGGCATTAAATTGCAACAGCCTGATTATAAGACGCACCCCTAGTTTAAAAACTTAAATTAGGAGAAAAAAATGAGTCTTATACTCAAACCAATACGGTATATACGAACAAACTGTTGCTATTAAGATTTAGGATACTGAGAAATCTCACAGCAATATGCAAGTTCATTTCAATGCCTTGTTCATGAGTCATAGCTCTGGGACTATGTAAGTGGTCTGCCAGTCTCTCTAATGCCATGCCATGGTTTATCTGTGACAGCTGCATGAAACGTGTCATTTCCCTGCTACCAGCTGTGACTCCATGTGCCAGTGGTACCCCTTTGATTCACCCCATCACGATGTCTCCTTATAGTATACAAATGTACATGCAAACAGGACTTGCCGGATTTCTTTCCTCCAGCAGCTCAAGCCCAGCTTCCCCCTACCCTTGCAATGCATTTGACAGATGGTGTGGCCTGCAATTCAAACATTAATTTGCTAGTCTGTCCTGTCTTTCCCACCAGACTGTCTGCTTTTTAAAATTATTTTGCCCCCCTCCTTACCCCACTGCAGCTTCGCAAGTGCCCACATCGAACATTTGTCATGTGCATGTGAGACTTGGACAGTTTTTCTGTCTTTCCATGTCATGGCGATTATGGTATGCCAGTTCATTTAAGAATAAATCAGCTTTACTTTTGCACCATCCTTTTTGAATAACCCTGTATTCTATAACCAGCTGTGCGCTGTCTTCACTGCGAATCCCAAAGGCTGATCATTTTGGAAAGGCTACCCTCCATAGTTTGTCCTTGGGCAATCCAGTCTGCGGGAAATTAAGAAGAAGGCTCAGGGGAATTTCTGTGGGGAAAAGGCTCTGTTCTGGCCCCTTTAAAAAGCTCATTGGGAGGAAGAACTAAGCTGCATACATCAGACGACTTTCAACGTATCCCAAACCAGAGTGTGCATATGTGAATTCTGAATACCTATTCACTTAATGGTATCAAATCTGCCATGACATTTGACTCCTCTAGAATCTCAGTTTTCTTTCTTTCTTGCAATGGCAAGCTCCTAGCCCTTAGGGGAAAAAAGTTCCCAAAAAATGGAAGGCAAATATTGTTTGAGATTTAGATATTGAAGAAGAAGCCCATGCCTCTCCCTATGGTTCCTCACACCAGTCTCAACTTTGTTCCATGCCTCCCCCTCCCTTATTCAGAACACAAATGTTCTGAATTCCATGAAAGCCAGAACACTGCAAGCAGAATAAATTGTCCAAGTTACACCCATTTCAGCAAATGTACATTTCAGTTTTTTGGGTGTAGAGAACACAGAGTGCTGCCCATGAATGCCAGTGCTCTGGGTTTCAGAGGAAGGCATGAAAGCGCCAAAGGCAATGGAATATTGTGCTTTGTGGGTGTGGTGGACACTTCCTTCCTGACTCAATGTCTTTAATGCAAAAGTATTAAAGGACCTTGTGCCGCTGCCGCTCATTCAGTGAGCATAAAATTAAGTCAAAGCACAGTCTTGTTTAGAAGGCAGTTGCTGAGCAATTTACTCCTAAGTTCCAGTCCCAGCATCTGTGTTGTACTACATGCCTCAAAAACAAATGCCAGCAATTGCAAAAATCATGAAAACAGGCAAGTTTTTTCACCCAATTGCAGAAGCAAGTTTGAGGGGAGGCAAAGCAAGCTCAGCCACCACTTGGTATTTAGAACCCAGGGAGAAGCTATCTGAACATCTAAATCCAGGGAACTGTGCACAATTGCCCCAGGTCAACAATGGCTCTCCTAGGGGAAGGAGGTAAAAAGGAAGCCTCCATAAATCTAAAAAGTTCGGGAAAAGGTTTGCAGTCATCACCGCTAATTCATGTTATGAGACTTCAACAGCACAATCCTATTCAACGTACACCACCGGTGTAACCAGCGGTGCAGCGAAAATGGGAGGCCCAGAATGGAAAAGGAATTCAAATCCCCTCCAAAGGGGATTTAAATCTCCCCTCCCCTCCAAAGCCTTCCGCCCTTCCCTCCCCGGCTGTTTACACTGGTGGTGTAAGTTGGATAGGATTGTGCTGTTCATGTAGATTGGGATGGCCAACATGTAGCTCAAGTGCCACAGACCTCACAAGCAGCAGGAATCTGTGACACTCATCATGGACAAAATAGGAGGGCTTGTGGTCCTGGTTAGGGGAAAAGATCAGGTCTGCACTCCTCCTGTGTGCTCACCAGTCATGTAACTGGAGGCAAAATCACCCCAAGGCATGGGGGAAGGGGGACAGTCATAGGGTCTGCGGTACACACTAGAGTGGCATTATAATTAAGTACTGTATATTTATATGTTGCTTTACAACTAAAAAAGTTAAGAAAGTTATTTACTTAACAAAAGCAATGAAACAATTCTTTCCTGTCCCAGAGAGGCTCACAATCTAAAAAAAAAAAAAAAAAGACACAAAGGAGACACCAACACATAGCAACTGAGAAGGATGCTATGCCAGGATGCATAGGGACAGTTGCTCTCTCCCCTGCTAAAAATAAGAGAACTACCACTTAAAGGGTTCCCTTTGCCAGTTATGGGCCAATATCCTGCATTTCAGTTATGACACCCTTGCCAAAAATGTCAGCCACCACTGGCATAGACCAAAAAACTGGCACAAATGTTTGAAACTCTTATGCCCAGATTCTCATACATTACATTGCAGATGTTTTTTTTGCAAGCATTGAGAAAGTACTTCTGCAATGACTTTTTTTTCCCCTGGATCATCTTTTCTAATAGTACCTTCTGCTGGTAATTAATGTTCTTCCATAATTTTTACTGTTGATTGAGCAAGCCATCTTCTCTTCTGTCAGCTCTGTCCTAGTCACTTAACTGTATGGCTACAGTTATTTTTGTCACAGCCATCTAACTGTAACGGCCATGAACTTCAGTGTGATGCACAGCATCTTGCCCACTGTTTGGTGCTTAATAAATAGAAAATGGCAGTAATGAGAGCCATGGAAAATCTGGCCATGACCAGATAGGCTGTTGCTGGTGTAAAAGAAGCATTCATTTTCTCTATCCTGAAGGGGTTTGTATCCTGTCCTATCACATAAATATTTCAGTTAATCCACTCTCTTTTGGACTAAGTCAAATAAACAAAACCAGGTCACCGAAGAAGCACTTGTTTCCTATTAACCTCAAACAAAATAGGAGAAAACAAACAATTTGAACCCAAAGGATGGAGACCCCAGACACATAAGAAAACAGAAAGCAAAGTCTCCTACCTGCTACCCTATGGGCTACCAGCCCTTCAAGATTCAAAGGCTCTTCCTCTGAGGGCCCAGAAGACTCTTCATAATTCTCTGCTTCCTTTGCTGGTACCTGGGCTTGCACCATCATTCCGGGGGATGAGGATGACGTAAGCAGGGGCTGCTGCCCTTCCATTAACTTGTATGCCATTGCATGAGGTCTGGGAGATGTAGGAGGACTTCCAGCTGTCTGACCATAGCTCCTTGCCTGTGTTACAGTTGGCTGTTGGTTCTGATAGCCATAGGGTGAGGAGGCTTCTCTGTAATCCTGTGATGGGTACTCTGGCTCTTCAGCATTGTTGTGGAGCAATAATCTTGTGGGATGAGCTTTAGGTGCTGCTTCAGGTGGTTGGGATACAATGGTCCCAGTGGAGTTGTATGTGGGACTTCCTGGAATGGGACCAAAAGCATTGGCAGACCTTGGCTGCACCACTTGAGAACCACCAGTCACAGGCTGAGCTGACATTGAAAGAGCCACTGGGCGTGGCTTGTCATCTCTGGAGGCCACTGGGACACTCTGGGATTTGTGCATCACAGACACAGTGGGATCCAGATCAAGCATGAGCATATTGAGGGCCTCAATCGACTGTTCTATTTCTTTCTGGGAGGCCACCCTGGGGAATTCAGGGATGCTGATGCTCTGAGGGGGTGCTGTTTGTGAAGGACTGAGTTGAGGACTTGCACTAGAGATGCTGGGGCTTTGGCTGTCATGGCCACCATCATGCTGACGGGATGGTCTGCTGCCTCCACTTTGCTGCTGCCACGAATTAAGTCCTCTCTGGACAGCATCCCGACTACTTGTGCTCCGTGCTGGTGCCTGGGGGAGCTGGGGGGTATCAGCAGTAGCTGTGGGGAAGGACTGGGAGCGGTATATGCCATTTGGGTCATAGCCATAGGAGTACTGCTGGCTAGAGACTGGGTGTTGAGGTTGGAGCCAGCCAGGAGTGGGGAAGCCATGTTGATAGTATTCAGCCAAATTTTCCTGGGCAGATACTGTAGGCCGAATGTGGCCATATGGATCCTGGGGGTGACGTCCCATCATGCTCCGCAAGGTATTCTGGTTGTTGTAGGGGTAGCCACCGTTGATGACCGTCTCTGAATCATGCAACTTGTCTATGCCATTGAAGTTGGATGAACCATTAGGCAAGGAGGAGAGGCTCTCCATCCGGGGAGCCTCATGGTAACCCATGTCACTAGTGTTGGTAGTGCCATCAAAAGATGAAAGAGTGCCCAGGCTGCCCACACTGTGCCCATCCTGGTTGGGCAGCTCGTCATCCAAAATATCTGTTTCCCTCTCAGCCACCAAGCCAGTGGCCTGCCCATTGACGTGCACCTGAGCTGGCACTATGTGGCGACCAGATGCAGTGGAAGAGACCACTGCTCCCCCACTGGGGCTGTGGTTATGCATGGCAGTTTCGTTTTCCAATCCAAAGCCGCTGAGCAAGCTCTCAAGCTCCCGCTTCTCTTCAGGGGTCAGTACAGGGTTGTTTCCTCCACTGCTACTGGGGACTGTAGGCACTGCCTGCTCATCGGTCTTGTCAGTCTTGGTGGAAGCAGTGGAGTTGCCTGAGTCACTGCTGACAGAGAGTGTGTGCTCAATGTGGTTGGGGGCAGCGGAAAGAGTAATGCGGTTGGTGTTGACTGTGCCAGTGCTGCCGTGGAGTGAATCTTTCTTCTTCACCTTGGCATAGAGGCTCCCATCGAGAGGCCCTTGGGTGTGCCCAACCTCTGCAAGGAGGAGGAGAGAAGACAGGAAAATCAATAGTTAGCTTATTGTGCTGCAATATCTAAAAGGTCCAATTAAGACACATGATACTTGGGCTGGGCGTTTGCATTTAGCTACAATAGGAAGAGACACTGCGACTCTGTCAACAAGCTGCCAATCACTATCGCATCATGTACCCTCCAGGCCACTGCAGACAACAGATGCCAGTGTGTCTCTCTAAGGGTAGCGCAGCCTAGACCATGTTCCATTCCCACAGGAGCTGATTGTGGGCAGAGAAGCGCTGATGGCTACTGGCGCAAAACAAGTCACTGACTATTTTTTTTTTACCATCATCGGAAAACAGGATGTTTGGCAGCAAATGTACCTGCATTGATCCAGGGTGTTAAATGAAACCTCTTCTGTAAATGGAAAACAGGTTGGGAGGGGATGTTACACTACGAGGGTCACAAGGGACCAGAAGGTCATCTAGTTCAGCGCCATACAACTTGTGACCCACAAAGCCCAAGGCAGCTCTAGTTTAATGCCTGTCTAGAATGGTAATATTTATTTACAACACATATTTACAATAAAACAGATGTAACAATTTAAATTAATCAAAGACAGATAAAAATACAATACTCTAGCTGCAGCAGATTCAATATAACTCAGCGTTGCAACCCGAAAACCCAGTAGAATAGGTGTGCCTTGAGCACTTCTTAAAAATGCAATTACAGAGGGGACTTCTTGCATTCCCTGAAGCAGAGAGTCTCACATCCAGAGAACTATCTCAGAAAAGTTTCTGTGTTGCATGCACACCAATCAAGCCTTGTTCAATAATGGCACATAGAGTATAGCCTCTCCTTTAGAACTTAAAAGGCTGGTTCATATTGCAGAATATCTCAAGGGCCCAAACCATAAAGGACAACAACCAGCACCTTGAAATGGACTGGAAATGAATTAGAAGCCAGTGTAGTTTCTGCAGAATGGAATAATATGCTCCCCCTGCACAGCTCCCCATCAGAAATCTGGCTGAAGCATTTTGAACCAATTGCAGTTACCAAATACATTTCAAGTGCAGCCCCACATAGAGTGTGCTGCAGTAATCCAATTACGATGTGACACAGCATGGATGACGGAGGCCAGATCTGCTTTCCCAAGGAAGGACCACTGCTGATGCACCAGTCATAGCTGAGGAAAAGCGCTCATGGCCATGGATACCACCTACCACTCTAGAAGCATGGCTGGGTCCAGGAGCAACTCCAAGTTGCACACTGGCCCTTTCAGAGGGAGCGTTACTCCATCAAGAACAGGCTGAACTCCTATTCCTGGATCAGTTCTCCTACTGACCATCAGCACCTCTCTCCTGCCTGGATTAAATTTCAATTTGTCAGTCCACAGGCAGCCCATTACCAGAGGTGTCGCTACAGTGAGGGCCGCCACCTCGCTGTCGGAGCCATTCAGAACGGTGAAGGCAACGCTCCTTCGTTGTCTCCTGTGCATTGCCTTCACGCAAGTCTCCTGCGCGTTGCCTTCACCACTCTGAATGGCTTCGACGAGGAGGGGGAGGGGCCACTTCGTAACGCAGAGTAGAACTGTGTGGAACTTACAGTACTGCCCCCACCGTAGCGACACCTCTCCCCATTACCGCCTCCAGACACTGGTTCAGAACATTCAACAACTCCCTAGGATCACGTGACATAGTGAGGTACAGCTGGGTAGACCTCAGCCCAAATCCCCTGACACCCCTCCCCCTCAGAGGTTTCATGCAGACGTTAAAAGTATAAGTAACAAGATGGAACCCTGTGGGACCCAAGGTGCTATAGTCCTCTAGCAACACCTTCTGCACCCTCCCCTCCACGTAGGACTAGAACAAGAACAACACTGTGCGTTCATCCGTAATCAAGTACTTGGCTAGCCAGAATGCATGATGGACTGCATTGGGCAAGGCAGATCACAAGTTGTTCAATTCTCCTGTTCTATCACATTGCACTGAGACAGAACCTAGACCTACACCATGCAGCCTCTCATAATGGAGAAGCCATCCACTCTCAAAAATGAGGAAGCTGCGCACCTAACTGAGAGAGCTGAAAGTGTTCCACAACAGAAGGGCACGCAAAAATATATGGCATTCAAGTAGGAATGGAAAGTATCTCCATATTTGCCTTTTGTGATGCAAAACCTTGAGATTTGCCTGAGATTCCCCCACAAGGGAAGGTCCATCTATTTAGCTCACCAGTCCCCAGGGAACTGGGGTAGAAAGGTTCTAGGAATGAATCTGCATATGGTTTGCTAGACAAAATGGAAGTTTTACAAAGACCCTCAATCATCTTTTCAGTTCAGGGGATTACCAAGTGGCAGAACGCTCCCATCAGTTTTAGGTAATTTGTAGCAAATAAAAGCTGAAATCAGACTTTGGCAGCAAAGCATATGTGTGTGTGGGGGGGGGGGGAATATTTTCCAAACATGCATGCTTGTACTGAATTGCACTGGGACACTACATGATCCCATTAGCTCCTACATTACTTTCCCCATGTACGAACGAGGCTCTAGCTTAAAATTACTTTCTATAGGTAAGTATTTAATCAGGCAGAAAAAGCAGCAATCTGTAGTGTGTGATTGTCACAATGTGAGTTCCAGTTCATATTTGGGTGGATGGGAGCCTTTGTTAGCCAAAAACTTGCTGTTTCTTTTCCTAGGTCCCCTGTGAGATTTCCTGGAACAGCCTGCGTTGCAATATAGAATGCTCTCATTTAGGGGAAAAAGTGACTTCTACCTGGCAATGAGCCAAATACTGATTCAGGAATGGAAGATGGGCTAATGGAAGAGTGTGGAGTCAGAAAGCTCCTATCTGCAGACCGCCAGTACTTCCGAAACTGCCTCATAACCCAAACCTGCCAGCAGGGAGCTAAGCCTCTTTCCCACAGAACATCATCGAGGCAAAGTTATTGCACATGTGCATAACACAAACAGAAGCAGTAACTGTGGAATTAGTATTCATCCAGAGCAGAAATCATGGAATGCAGGCAAGCAAGGGAAATGTATAGATTTACTGAACATCTGTCCTGCATTTCTCCCCTCTGCAGGGTCCCCAAAGCTTATGGAATACTCACATATGGGCAGTAATATCCAGCTAGTACATATATACACGGGGGTGGGGTGGAGCATATATAGTGTATGCGCATGCACCTATGCATACATATACACTGCAACATCATACACTTGCGTTGACCATCACCATGGATTGAATATACTCTCAAAACAACAATGGCACAGCATACATTTGTGCGCCCACAGAGCAACTAGTACACACAGAGAGCTAGTAGTCCCCCCAACCATACATGTGTACAGAATAAGCAACAGCACACAATGCACACTCATCACCTTACCTACACCAGAAATCATGGAGTAGTAGTTACACAGATTCACAACCTGCAGTCATCCAAAATGTATTCCATGTATCTTTGTTCCAATGAACATACACAGGACACATAGGAGCATCCACAAAATATATTAACTGGTCTTCCAGGGTCCTCTACTATCTACCAACACCCAAGCCTTGCCAATCATTTCTGGTTCGTCTCAAGAAGCAATTCCAAGCACAGTTTTCTCTGAGCTGACCTTCCCCACAATGACTATTTGCAGCCCAGGTTGCCGGTCTGCTGCTTTAAAAAAAGATGGGATGAAGAAGCTCCAACATTCTTCCCAAGGGCTGGGCAGCCACACACAGCCCTCAAATCAACTGGTTAACTTTCTGGGGAAGCCGCAAGTAAGACTGAAAAAGAAAGTGTACTACACTTTCCCCCTCTTCCTGGAGGAAAACCGGCTCTTCAGAGCAACAGCCACCCCCTCAACCAATCTCAGCTCCTCTTGGTCTTTGGCAAGCTAGTCTCTGTGGATAAATATGAACTGTTGCTTGTGTGTAACCAGATGTCTTGGTATTGCTGCTTTGGGAAGCAGAGCACAGAGGCAGGTGGTTCAGGCCAGTTACTAAGAAATAAAGTGCATGACAGAGGAGAAAATAATAACACAAACATCTTTATTTAGTTAACAGGTTCCGAACCTGCCCGCTGATGCCAGCAGAACCCTCAACATTATGCCACTGCCAAGCTCAAGGGATTATTTTTAAATTGAAAACACAGCCGGATAACATCTCAGAATGCATCCCTGGCGTCATTCTATTTGAAGGGTTCACGGTAACATTAGGAGGGGGGCAAAGAGGCAGAGACGGAGCCCTTCCCCAAATGTCGTTTTCAGAGGGGAAAGGGCAAGCTAGGTCACCCAAGGGAGGGGGGGGAGATACTGGAGGATGCCCAGGTGCCACAGAAGTTATGTTGCTCTGTATTACTCTGATGGCAGTGACAGGCACAATATTTCTAGCAGGCAGGATGTCCAGACTAGATACAGTTTGGGAAATCTGTAATTAGAATCTGCTGCCATTAAAATAATAATAATTAATAGCACTCATGGGGACAGGGGGAATCTAACTGAAACCACAATACTTTAGGAGGGCTTTTATTTCCCTTCCCCCCCCTTTAAAAATCTGTCCCCTCCCCTGCAACTTCCCCTGTGAGGAAAATCTTGCAGGTATCTGTATGATACCGAGAGTTAGATAGCAACTTTGTAGGTGGCTGATCTCATGTTGTGAGCCCAATCCTATGCAAGTCTATTCAGAAGTAAGTCCCATTACAGTCAATGGGACTTACTCCCAGGTAAGTGCGGGTGGCGCAGCGGGTTAAACCGCTGAACCATAAGCTGTTGATCGAAAGGTCGGCAGTTTGATTCCCGCGACGGGGTGAGCGCTCGTTGCTTGGCCAGCTCCTGCCAACCTAGCAGTTCCAAAGCATGTCAATGCGAGTAGATAAATAGGTACCGCTTGCGGGAAGGTAAACAGCGCTCTGTGTTCCAGCCGCATGCTACGCACTGCGGCAAGGAGAGTCATGCCGGCCACATGACCACGGAGGCGTCTTCGGACAATGCTGGCTCTTTGGCTTTGAAATGGGGATGAGCACCACACCCTAGAGTCGGACACGACTGGACTTAATTGTCAGGGGTCACCTTTACCTTTTAAGTGTGGATAGGATTGCAGCTTGTATCTCATTACTGTCAAGGAGTGGTGTCTCTGTTCCCCCTTAAGAGGTGGCACTACAATACAGAGAGAATTGTTGTCATGGCCTCTGTGCGATACATTGGCACCTCTCAAATGAAGGACGTCAGCAAGGATGGAACAACACTTCTGTCCTCATTCATCAATGTGGGCCCAGGCCAATAAATCCCCCTGGTATGCTCTACCTTTCCTAGAGGTCATTGTTAAGACACCACCAAGGCTGTTGCTCTCTTGTCCCTTCTGCTGCTATCAAGATGCAACACAGTTGATGAGGCATTCTGTACAGCGACAGGTCTGCTCTAAAAGCTATGATACAGAGACCCCCTCTAAAGGCAATGATATAAATACCAATTATATTATCTCAGGGGCCCATGCTTTTAAGACTTTCAAATATATGGTTTTGCTTTGCATAGACAATACCCTCAACAGAAGAAACCAAGAAGAAAGAGAAGTTCTTGGTAGATGAACAATTGAAGTGCTCTCCGTTGCTTGCTATTTCTATGAGCCCTTCCAAGGGAAATCAACAGTACTGCAGTGCCAACGCTCTGCTAGGATGGAGAATCACCATATGTGCCAGAACCACAGGGTCACAACAAAGCCCTACACACACTGCAATTGCAAACTCCTCTGTTGACAATAACATAGTCAAAAGCTTGTTTGCCTCCCTTTCTTCCCACACGTTTAAACAGGCATTTCCAACATTTGCAAGGACAATGTTTTTAAGAAGCAAAATAAAAAGATTATCTGGCAATGCCCTGTCTAATAGTAACAGGTGCCTCCCCCTCCCTGATCTCCTCTGTTACGGTAATGAGTGCCAGCAAAGCTGTTCAGTCAAGTGACATGCAGGCAGGAGAAGGAGGAACACACATTTGTTTATTGACCCAGCTGCCTAAGCTGTCAGAGGTATTTGATACTGCGGTGGTATGAAAAGGAGAAGAGCTATCTGTATTGATTCAGACTGCAAGAGTGGGGATTGCAGCGTCAGGAGATAAGAAACCATTTCCCTCCAAATCTTTCTCCCTCTCTCTCTCTCTCTCTCTCTCTCTCTCTCTCTCTCTGCTTGAGGGAAATTCACCAGCCTAGCCAGGTGGACACACACCACACCCTAAGGCTGCACATCACATGTTCCGCCAAAATGGACAATACACTCCACATAATACACAAGTATGGACAGGAGATTCCCCCACCCCAATCCCATCTCCTGACAAATGTAAGATATAAAAAGAAGAAGCCACAAGGGAGATGGTACTGCCAACTGGGACAGAGTCCAACTTTCTGGAAATGATGGCAGTCAACTCCAAATATACTTTTTGCAAGCCTCAGTGGCGTCAGTTGTACCCCTACGTAAAAATACAAACGAGAAGGAATCATTTACATGTTGGAGTAAACAACAGTCCCAGGGCAACAGAAGACAATTTGAAACCTTCAGCTTTGGGGTTCACAGGGTGAGGGCAGAGATGCTTTACTCCTTAGATAGTCCCTGTGCCCTGAAAATCCTATAACTAGCAAGGGTCCGATTTTTGACTTATGCACAGTGTGTGGTACAGCTGGAATAAATCATTCCACTCCCACTGACCCCGGGAGTACACCCAGAAGCTGTTTTTGACAATCTGTCTCTTTAGCATCCCTGTACCCTCTGGAAAAATTCGATGCCACTCTTAATGCACAGCAGATGATGAAAACATCTCCAATCAGGCATGCCATGAAGATTTACTTATACAAGATATTGCAAAACAACGCACAAAAATGAAAAAAAAAATGCTTCTCACAAAACAGTTTGCCCTAGGCGAATTTCTACTGTGCCTGTAGTTAGAACAGCATCTGTCTGCACCAACCCAATGATACGAAGGTGATCTGCTGGCAGGTGAGTGAAGAGGACCCTGAGGATAGGGCGCTGTAAGAGTTCCACTGAGAGAGTTATGAACCCTCTGTGCTCAGATCCTCAATCCCAGCCTGGATTCTGTTTCACCGCCTGCCCCATTATGAGGCTGGTGATGCCAAGACACCATTCCTTGCCTCAGCACCTTAAACACAGGTGGGAAGTGCTGATACTGCTCCCACTTTTGCAGTGCTAATAAGCTTGGATCGTTCCAGGAGAAAAATTAAGCCCTGACACCAGGAAGGTGAACTCACCAGATAGGGAAGCCTCTGCAGCTGGAGAGAATCTGGGCTTGGCTGCTTATTCCTCAGAGCCGAAGTGTAAGGCTGCTCCTAGAAGATCTGCAAGAGCGCACTCCTTTTCCATTTGTCAGGCATGGGAGTGAGGTTTATTTTTCCCCTGGCTTGTAGGAAGAGAGTGGGATAAAACCCTGTCTGTAATTTCAGCCAGTCAGATCCCGAGAGGTTCACTTATCATCCCGTAGTTATGTGATTTCAGAATGACATCACAGAAGAGGCTGACTGCCCGAAGCATGGAACTAGGCTTTACTGGAGCTCCCAGCCACTAAATAATACTCAACCCAGTCACTGAAAGGCATAGAGCTGTGGGGCGGGGGGGGGGGGGAGGAAAAGAGGTGGAGAAAAATAGAGAATGACAGAAGGGAGTGGAAAGAGAGAGCTGCAGGCGGGGGGGGGGGGGGAGAAAAGACAGTTCTGTCCGAAGGGGAGGAGACTAGGGACACAGCCAGATCATTCCTTTCCATTCCACACTCGCCAAAACTTTTCTCTTTCTTCCAAAGGGACCTCACACAACCACAGCAGCATTTTTCCAGCTGCTGAACAATGAAGACATGGGAAGGGAATTTCTTTTTTAAAATCAGAGGAGAAAGCACCAACTTTAAGTAGCAGCGTCAGGGTCCACTCAACACCTTTAGCTCCACTAAAGCTAATGGGGCAGATGAATTTAGCCCATCATAAATGTAAGGGTCAAGGCAGGAATATAATGGATTTTCCACATTTCTTGGCACTGTTGTACTGTTTCTTCCTTCCCTACAAATTCCCAGTGTATTTCTCCTCCCCTTCTGCCTGCTACAAGCCCTGGGCAGTGGAAGTGTCAAGTCCTCTCCATGGCACTCTACCCTAAAATAAATAAATAAATAAATAAATAAATAAATAAATGCTTTAACTTTAAACCACACCAGTGCATGAAGCAAGGTGCAAAGATTGCGATCACCATGGTGGATCCAGAACAGGAGGCAACAGTAACCTAGTGAAGTTTAAAAACTTTTTCCAAGACAATCCTTTTTTCTTTTTTTTCAGAGGCTGGAACAGTACCCTTGGCACACTGAGAGATGCAGTCATTTGATGCTCCTGCTCTGTTCACAGCCATCTGCAGAACAGAGATCTCTGACTGTGAACGTTCCAAAAACAATTCCAGCCAAATGCACTGTATTACTCCGGCGGACTTGAATTTGAAGGGAATCTTGGGCGTGAAAAGGGGTGCCTTCATTTTGCTCATCTCCTCTGTCTTAACATTCTATCTGTCGATATCAATCTTTGCTCTTCAGAATAAGACAGGTGGAACCATCCGCTACTTTGATGAATAATCTTGAGATATGGAGCCAGTCTGCAGCATGCCAATTTTATTGTTGGTATGATCACAATTGCCGGGGTTGGCTCCGGAGGCTGACACAGTTGAAAAATTGCCAGGGTTCCAACAGCACTGTCATCCTTAATTTGTTTACTACTGCTACTAATTTACATTTGTATAGCATTTATTTAGTGTGCAAAGAACTTCATGTGTACTATCATGATGTAGTCCTTGCAACAATCCTCTGAGTATTATTATCCCCATTTTGCAGCTAGGGAAGACTAAGGCTGAGAGTGGCTTGCCTAAGACCATCTTGTGTATTCACGACAGAGGTAAGATTTGAAACAGGGAAGTCCCGATTTGTAGCTCAGGGCACAATCCTGTGTAACTCTTGCACCGGTGTAACAGTAGATCCCCCCGGTGTAAGAGCACTTATGCCAGTGTAACTTGTCGTACACCGACGGACACAGGACGGACACCGGCATAACCTCCCTCAGACACCTCACATGCGCAGTTCGGATGTGGAACGGATACCAGCGCAACTCCACCAGCGCAGGGGGCATTCTGGGGGCATTAAGACACCCTCGGAATGCCCCCTGCGCCAGCAGAGTTGCACTAGCATCCGTTCCACATCCAAACTGCGCATGTGAGGTATCTGAGGGGGGTTAAGCCGGTGTCCACCCTGCATCCGTCGGCGTACGATAAGTTACACTGGCATAAGTGCTCTTACACCGGGGGATCTACTGTTACACCTGTGCAAGAGTTACACAGGATTGCGCTGTCAGTCTCTTAGCTGCAATGCTATATCAGCTCTCATGGAGGATCCAAGGAGATCAGAGAAAGTATAAGAGAATTCTTGGTTAGCATACTCTGCTTCTTCCAAGTTAAGGGAGCATATTGAGGTTGTTTTGCCAGAGAACCTCCACCTTGCCTCAAATTCAGGAGCCGGCCCTGATGAATGCTCACTTTTTGCCTTTTCAAGCCATGTGCATTTCACAACATTGTGAATCAGAACATTGGTCACCTTCAATCTATGTGTTCAGGGGGCCAATCCCCATGTCAATTCCTGCAAGTTCGTATGGACTAGCAGAATCAGCATGAACATCAACGGCAAAGATGGCTCTAAAACCCGGCCATGGGGACCTTTTCATGGAGGTTTTACCCATTGAGCTTCCTGACTTGCACTACCATTGCTTCTCTGGAGCTTTTCCGCTGAATTGGTGCAGAGCTTTCAGAACATGGAGTGAAGGGGAAGCTTTCTCACCAGGGTCCTTCGGGGTGGATCAAGGGGGTTATATAAAGGCCCAAATGGTTGAGGAGATATGGAACTGTTTGAAGAACCCGTTGGAAGATGTTTGCAGAAGGGCTGCCATGTTTCCACAATGTTTCTCATAATGCACCACATCTGAGAGCAGCGCTGGCCCTACTCACAACGAAGGCTTCTGCATTGCAGTAGTTAGGCAGACTTTCTGCCAGCCCGCAGGCCCGCAGGCCCGCACCTTGACATCTCACACTACAGAAGACGCACTCCATGCCAACAAAAGGGGGGGAGAGGGAGGGGAGAAGGTAGATTCCTCTCGCTTTAGTCAGCTGCTGAATGGCAAGGAGACGGCCTCCATCTCCCTATAGGCAAGTGGAGGGAGGAGGGAAAGAAAGTGAGCACAGGAGCCAGACACAATGATGTGAAAACAAAAGCTTTATGCTTGCTGATGGGAGTTGCATATGGGTTTTCGATAGATTTAGCAGTTCAGGCAGACTCAATGCCCTGCTCAGCGTGAAAGGGAGCCAGACGCCGTTCTACTTTCTTCGTCCATCCTTTGTGGTTTGAAAGTGCATTGACTATTGTGGTCTTTTTACTCAAGAGATCATCAGCACTCCTGGCTTAGCTTGAGACCAATACCACACTGTTTCCTATAAATGCTTTTGAGAAGGCTGGAGGAGTAGCCTCAGCCATGGGCAGTGCTAATAGCAATCA
The DNA here is from genome assembly GCA_026170595.1 of Plestiodon gilberti rubricaudatus. Lineage (NCBI taxonomy): Eukaryota > Metazoa > Chordata > Lepidosauria > Squamata > Scincidae > Plestiodon > Plestiodon gilberti. The sequence continues at coordinate 207,698,172 of JANXHW010000001.1, forward strand.
ACGGGTATTACCAGTAACAACAGCAGCCGGTTGTCCTTCGTCGCCTTTTTCTGGACAGAATAGATCAGAGCCGAGAACACAAGACAAAAGACAATCCCATACAAAGCATGTTTCTCAAAGACGAAACAACGGGATTAAAAGCCATGACAATTAAAATCTAACGTTAAAAACAAGATAAAAAACTTTGTTTAAAAACTTTATAGATTAAAAAGATCTTAACAAGGCTACGTTTCGATTATCATTTGATAATCTTCCTCAGGCAAAACAAGCACAGCGAGCTGCAAGAGAGTCTGTTTCTTTTGATCTCAGGCTTAAAAGACGCAAGATCGCTGGGCAGCTGGAGATCATTAAACCTCAACTCACATACAAACTTTTCTTTCCTTCTCCTTCCTGCACCACTTTTCTTTCCTTCTCCTTCCTGCACCCTTCGAGGTGCAGTTGATCAGGGTCAAGTACAAGATCAAGCAAAATGGAGATCAACAAGATCAAGCAAAATTCCTGGAGTGGAATTTAGAACACACCACACCTTCAAGTGTCTGCACAGAGTGTACTGGGAGTCAAGCATCCACATGTGCGCAGTAGCTGTTCAAGAACATCCCTGGAAGAAAATGCGTACTGTGGGGCATGAAGGAAGAGAACTAACAAAAAGATTTTAAAAAGAGAAGAGCCAGTGCGGGAGGCTGGATTTAAACATGTAGGGCCTTTAAAGGCCTGGTTGGAAAGAGCTGTGGACGGCAATTCCAGCCAATATGCAGGAAAGTGCCTATAAACAGGATTATTGAGGTGGAACACATCAGCGCCCTGCAGTTGCTGAGAGCTGCTTGTGGGTCAAAAATTAGTAATTCCAACAGCCCTTACAGTCCTTTCCAAGGGCTTTAGATAATCATTTAGAGAGTCTGGAGAGCTTATAACTGACAATAGATCACAGGACTGCATGAAGGGAAGGAAAAACATGTAGGAAAAAAATGGAGCAGTGTTTCAGCAAATCCACATCATGTTTACAGTGCAGCAAAAGTTGCCTGCAAAGTCAGAGAAAGTCACTTAATTCCCTCTCCTTCGGAGGATTATTAATTTTAAATATTATTATTTTGGTCAAAGGCTTTTGTGCTATACTAATACAGGCTGTAAAAACCCTCTAGGCTGATAGAGTTTCTCTTGTGTGTTCTACAAAATGGCTAGCAGACCTCTAGTACTAAGCAAAGGCTAAATATAGTAGTAGCAACACACCGTATTTGCAAATATTCAAACAAAGTGGCATATGCAAATGAGCAATGACCATAGGTTTCCACCCTCTGACTGACATATAGGGCTCGCACAAGTCTCTAAAGGAGGCCAAACTTCAAAACAACATAGTATGGCCACAAATACACACAGACAGAAGTGGCTGCCAGGAATTATATGCTGATATTCAACTTCATGACATATCCTCTCCATGTGAACGTCCCCTCATCATTTCTATCTCTCCAGCATCCCAGCATGATTCAGAAATCCACAGTAGTCTGGTTACACTCCCTGCCACTCTTGTCCTGCCCCCTGCGCTATTTATGAGACAGCCACAAAACCTTGCACCAACAGGATAAATATGGTGTCTTACAGATACAGTCCCTTAAATAAACACTTAGGGACATCTATTTCTACTGTCCCTGCATGGTTAAACCCCGGGTTATTTTCCCTCCCTGTGGCAGAAGAGGGCTAGAAATGGCTGGACTTTTAAATCATTAAAGTAGGCTGAGAAATTAATGCTGGTTCGAGTATTATGTGGTGGGGAGTCCTACTTAAGAGTTTAGCCACACGATCAATGACTGCATGGCCTACACACATTTAATCTTTTCTACATGCAATCTCTAAAATACTATTCTGGGGCAAGGCCATTGAGCAGGTAGTGGTGACACAGCTCCAGGGACTTCTGGATGATAACTGGTCACCTTGATCCATATCAGTCTATCTGCAGACTAGCATCTGGTCTTCCTGTGGATGCTGGGATATAGATGAGAGGATGTAACCCTATTGATTCTCCTGGACCTCTCAGCTGCTTTCAGTACCATTGACCATGGTATTCGTCTGACTTGGCAGGTGGAGTTGAAGTTCTCTCATTGTGGTGTTTTTGCTCCTATCTGTTACAGAAGTCTTTTAGAAGGTTGCCTTAGGAGACCATTTCTCTGCCCCAAATTATTTATCGTACGAGATGCTTCATGTTGTCCTCGGTTGCTCAATATCAACATGAAACTATTGCAAAAGGTTGTCTGTAGTTTTGGAGTGAACTTTGTTTCTCCATTTCAATTGATCCAATTGAAGTGAGGATAGCCTAAACAGATGCTTCAAGGCCAGCAATGGACGAGATCAGCGAGTCAAGGAGAACTGTGAGTAGTTGCGGGGGCGGGGCGGCATCGGCATCCAAAACTGGAACTGGGTCGCAATCGCCACGGAGAACCGATCGGCAGCACTGAGAGACTTGTAGAGTGGGCTGCGGGCCTCCCCACACCCTCCGGAGGACCGGCACGACCATCATAAGTTAAAAATAGCCACCGGTGGCAGCGAAATCCTGGGAGTAATGCCACGAACCCAGGTGTGCCACTGTGGCCACGTTCACCATACTCTTGAGGGGCTGGTGGCTGCTTCTAGTTTTCCTGGTGGGTCACGACCCACCAGTTTGAGAATCGCTGGACTAGATGAATATGAATAAACCAAAATTTGATCCAGTGATGAAAGATGTTGATGATAAGTTAGTGGGTCTCCTGTTCTGGATGAGTTGTACTTTCCTTGAAGGATCAGGTACATAGTATGTTTGTTTTGGGGGGTGCTTCTAGATCCCAGTGCTTCTTCTTGAACCCCAGGAAGAGATCATTACCAGGTATGTCTTTTACCAACTGCATTTCACGTCCCAGCTGCAATCACATCTAAGAAATGGTGCTTTGGTTACCATGAAACATGACTTGGTAACTTCCATGTTGGACTACTATAACACACTCTACTTGGGGCTGTTTCTGAAGACTGGAAACTTCATTTAGTATAAAATGTGGCAGCCCACTCATTAGCTAAGTGATTACCTGACAACTATACTAAAATATCGGTTTCTGAACACAATACAAAATGCAGAAATTAACATTTAAAATCCTAAGCAACCTTGATTCAGTTTGTCTGAACACTGCCTAACATATGACCCTGTACACGAGACTAATGACTAATGATCAGAAGGGCTTTCCTTGTAGTGGCACCGTTTTGGTAGAACAGACTCACTAAAGAGGCCCAACAAGCCACTAAAGTGTTGTTGTTTTAGAAGATACAAAACCTTCTGGCTTCAACTACATGGGCTGGCATAGATTATTTATGCTATTTGAATCTGCAGGACAGGTAGTTCTATCTTTGCTGCTGCAAATAGTATAATCATTAAACTGATAATGTTTTATATTGCCTTTATTGTTTTGCATCATGTTAATAACCACTCAAGAGGCTCCATGACTTTATGTTTGAAGCAGTACACATTTTAAAATAAAATAAATACTGTACAAGCACAGATAAATAATGTTGTAATACATTACACCTCTAAAGAGTAGAGTGACAGTGCAATCCTTTACCAAGGGCAGGGCGGGGGTGGGGTGGTGGCAGTCTGCCCCGGGTGCCAGCAAGAAGGGGGTGCCTTCATCAACCACACTAGGTAGACCTGGCCTCACACCCTGTATCTCAAGGTTGAGGCCAGGTCTACTCGACACTCTGAGCGGCCAAGAGTGGGGCAATGGGGGGGGGGCAAGTCCACCCCTGGTGTCAAATATGCAAACCCCATTGAATTCAATGAGACTTACTTCTGAATAGGCATGCATACAATTGTGCTGTGAGATAGTGGGAAAATGAATAGTTACTGAGCGTCACATTTGTGACTGGATCAAAACCACAAAGGTAGATCTTTCAAGAGTAGCTGATTTTCAGATGACAAAGTCCAGCCTGTATACTATGTATTTTGTAAAAAATGATTTAAAGAATTTATACCCTGCCTTTCTCCTGACAGGACAACTAACTAGGCCTTTGCCAAAATGAAGCAGGTAGAAAATGTAGTTACTTACTCCTTGGAAGGAAAGCTATGGCAAATTTAGATAGCATAATAAAAAGCAAAGATATCACCATACCAACAAAAGTTCGTATAGTCAGGGCGATGGTGTTCCCAGTAGCAATGTATGGTTGCGAGAGCTGGACCATAAGGAAGGCTGAGCGCCGAAGAATAGATGCTTTTGAACTGTGGTGCTGGAGAAGACTCCTGAGAGTCCCTTGGACTGCTCGGAGATCAAATCAGTCAATCCTAAATGAAGTCAACCCTGACTGTTCCCTGGAAGGACAGGTACTAAGGCTGAAACTCAAATATTTTGGCCACCTAATGCGAAGAGAGGACTCTCTGGAGAAGACTCTGATGCTGGGAAAGACTGAAGGCAAAAGGAGAAGGGGAAGGCCAAGGATGAGATGGTTAGACAGCATCACCGATGCAACGAACATGAAAATGAGCGAACTCAGGAAGATAGTGGAGGATAGGAAGGCCTGGCGGGATATGGTTCATGGGATCACGAAGGGTCGGACACGACTTAACGACTGAACAACAACAAAGAAAATGTAGTGGAATTGAGGAGTGTAGCCCCTATTTGTTGCAATAGCACTTTGGAGAGCACACAATAACCAACATTTCAAAGATCATACAGAGTGTTTAGGCTCTTTATCCTGAACTCTGAAGTAGATGTCTCTGTTAAACTCAACAGCGCCCCTCCCTCATCCAGCCAGGATCAATCTTTTTATTGTTTTATATTCATCCAGATCATATTTCTAAATTTATTTTTTTTAAAGCAAGCACATTAACAGCCCATTCCAACTCAAGTGCTAAGCAGCCCAAGTCAGACCTAAAGTCAGCCTAAGTCGTTTAGGTCAAAGTTAGGTCTGGAATGCAACCATTTAGGACGAAGTTAGGTCAAAGTTAGGTCAAAGTTAGGACCAACAGACTAAGAACAGCCCATTCCAACCCAAGGGCTAAGCAGCACAAGTCAGACCTAAAGTTGACCTAAAAGCGGGCGGAACATGGGCGGACCGTGGGTGTAACGGGGGCGGCAACCAATTAACATTGGATTCCTGACCCTGGCAAGCACAGACACGCCCCCTCCAACACAAATGCTGACACACATTTTAGGTCAACCAAAAAGGTGGACCCAAATTCGAGGAGACCCATAGGAGCCATTTTACCTTACCTAAGCCAGCCCTCTCCTGAAAATTTCTAACACCCTACTCCTGAGTTAGGTCAGAGTTAGGACGGAGTTGGGCCTGCTAGGTCTGGAAACCAACAGAGTTATGCCTAAGATAGGGAGCCTATCAGCACCCAGCCCCACCCAGCCTCATTCCCACAAAAGCCCAGCCCCAGGCCCCCAGTCTCTCTCTCTCTCTCTGAGCACGTGGCGTGGGGTTCTGTCCCTCACAGCCACAAAGTGGGACTTTGTTGGTGGAGGGCAAAATTCACAAACACCCCACTTCTCCTCTCTGCCTCCCTCTAGGGCAGAGAGGGCTGTTCTGGCTGTGGCCAACCTGTTTACAGCTGTGCCTGGGCAGCTGCCTCCATGCAAGTGTTTGCTAACCCATGTCTTTCTCCCAGCCCCTCTCCCCTCCCCCCCCCAGGCAACAACACCAGCAGGTAAGAGCAGGTAAGAGCAGGGTTTGTGCTGACATGTGGTCTGACTGCTGCCTCTTTGCATTTAGAAATATAGGAAGGATACATGCCTCTTTACCAATGTGTTGTCTCATAGCTGTCTGCATAGCCTGCCATGACATGCCTCTCTACCAATGTGTTGTCTCATAGCTGTCTGCATAGCCTGCCATGATATGCCTCTCTACCAATGTCTTGTCTCATAGCTGCCTGCATAGCCTGCCATGACATGCCTCTCTACCAATGTGTTGTCTCATAGCTGCCTGCTTTGCCTGCTATGATATATAGGATACATGCCTCTTTACCACTGTTGTGTCTGATTGCTGCCTGTAGTCATGTGAGCAGACAATGCCACAAGTGTGGAACTGTTAGCCTTATGTAGACACCAGCTGTCCCCCCCCCTTTTCTCCACAGGGTCTACTGCCAGGTCAGTATTGCTAGGTTTGCCATGGTTGTGACCCCCAAGTTGTGTTGTTGTCTCTCTCTTTGACCCTTTCCCCTTACAGGATCATGCTCTCCTTACACCCAGGTAAGCAGCTCAGACCATGCTATGTGTGTCACACCTATCAGCTGTGTTTTATTTCTCTCCCTGTAGGCTTTTGCAACCGACACACTGGCTTGTCGTCAATGGTGACTGCTTCCACATACCAGCTGACATGTAACTCCCCCTTGTTTTTTGTCTCCCCAGGAACGTCCACTATCACCTACCTTCCTGGGAGCACCCCTGGGCCTGCAGTCTGGTTGCCCCACTGTCGTCTGCCTCGATGCTGCCAGAGGTCAGGGAGCCAGCCCTGCAACCCTCAGCTGCTGCTGCTGCTCCACCTCCCTGGCTGCCTACTTGCTGTCCCTCCCCTTTCTATGGAGCAGGCTGTGGTTCCACAGGGGAAGAGCCTGCATGTCCAGGTCCATGGAGCAGGTGTGCTGCTGCTTTCTGATTGGCTGCTGTGACTACCCCTGGCAGCCTCGCCTGGCCATCTCTGCTAACGTTCCAGACCAATAAAGATGCCCCTTGGGTAGAGCCCCAGTGAAACATATGTGCCCAGTGTTTACACAAGCATTGCCCCCCACACACACAGACAGCCCCCAGCACCGAAGCCCCAACATGAGTCCCAGCCAGGGGCTGCCAGGGCCTTCCCTGGGAGAACCCAGTAGGGGCGCTGCGAGACCCCCATGGCACAGAGGGGAGGGGGGAGTCAGGGGGGCCTCTCAGGCAGGCAAACAGTGACAGCCAGGGCGTCCGCCCATAATGCAGGCGCCTCCGTCGAAGGTCCGCCCGTAATGCAGGCGCCTCCGTTGAAGGTCCGCCTGTAATGAAGGCGCTTCTGTCGAAGGTCCGCCTGTAATGCAGGAGCCTCCGTTGAAGGTCTGCCCGTAATGCAGCCACTTCCGCCCAAAGTCTGTCTGCATAAGAGGCGCCTGTTTATGCATCACCTTCATCTGCGGAAGCGCCTCCTGTGTCCCTATCGGTCTCTGCAGACCCCTCGGAATCTGTCTCCCACCGGCCTTGTTGTCTGTCTGTCTGTCTCTGACCCACCCATGCCCCTCCCCAGCACCCCCTGTCTGCCTGCCTGTGTGTCTGCCTCTCCTCCCACTCCCTGATGATGGCTGCTGGCCACCCCCCACCCTGCTAGAGCGCCTGCCGTGAGGCGCTGTCGTCGCCCCATCTGGGGGTGTGATGAGCTGTGTGAGCCCTTCACGCTCGCAGCAGACAAGCCCAAGGCATCTCTTGGTCTTGGCCGGGGCACAGAGCAGCAGGCATGCCGGGATGCCTTCTTTGTGGGCATTGCCCCGGCCTTGGAGGCCCAGGGCTTCAGGCAGCGCACGGGCGAGTCATGTCAGAGGCAGTTTCAGTCCTCATGAGACCCCCCTTGTGTGTGACGTTCCCACCCACCTCCCCTTCCCTTCCCTCCCCCGCTCACCCCCCAGTGCAGCCTCAACGTGGCTTGGGGGTGGCATCGCCTTCTGCAGGAGGGAGGGGACGGCCACTCTCCCCTGCAGCAGGTGGCTGATGCACAGGGTGCCCTGTGGCGGCTGGGCTCAGGCACCTCGCTCACCTGTCACCTGCCCTGCGCCCACCACATGACTGGCGCAACCCCCCTGCCTGCGGTCAGCCCCTTTGCGACCGGGCTGCGACAGACCCTGCGGCAGCTGCCATGGATGGATGCTGACACATGCAGACAGAGGCCTGCACATGCCTGAGCCAGACACGGAGCCTGGAGAAGAGCCTGCCTGCCTGGGAGGTAAGTGTTGCCTGGATCCTGGGGTGGTGCTGGGCCACAGAAACTGCAGCCTGCCTAACTCAGGCATAACTCTGACCTACCTCAGGCATAACTTCTGCCTAACTTAGGCTGCACTTAGGCCACACTTATGCCTGACTTGGAGAGGAGTTGGGTTGGAATGGGCTGTAAGAGATTCTATGGTGCCATTTTTTTTAGAGGAGAACAATCAATGTTTGTAATTGATGTTTCTTTCTGCTCTTCTCATTTGCGTAGAGGCTATAGGTTAACTGATTTGCAGCTGAATCTTTTTGGTTACAGTGCAGTTGAGCTCTTGTGATGATCTTGGGCTGAATCTAGGACCACACACCTTGTTGAGTGTATATACATGCAACACAAAGCAACAACATTGGGCTTATTCTGGCAGCATGGGCAGATGCAAATACAGGGTGTGATGATTGAAGAAAGGTGAACTTAATCTCTGGAATTTGGACATTATAGTGACACATAAAGGTGATCACCCTATCTGAAATCCTGCCTAAAGCCAATATTTATAGCCCTGTGGGTATTAACAAGCCAGAGGGACAAGGCAGGCATTTGTGCTGCAAGCAGCTGTTGTGTGCATTTCCCCTGCCAGAACCCGCAATGACCTCACTCACAAACTAGATATAGACCCTCCCCCCGCCTTACCCCCACTACTCTGCTCCCTGGTGTGAAAGATGATTTACAGCGGCTTCGGCACTTAACGCAGTGAATAAAAAAAAGGATACCAAAGATGGGGAGGAATCGATGTGCTGGGCTGTAAATAACAATATGGACAGTGGAGAAAGCACGGCAAACATCTGAGGGCAGAGAGCCTGACTGTAACATATACATGCACTGACAACAACGGGCAGCTACTGTATTAGTTCATGGCACAAGCATGTATAGAGCAAGCAACACACACAAATCAAACATATCTCCAAAGTATACAGAAAAGCTAATTTTAGTTCAATCGAAAGAGTCTGGGGATTTAAACTACTGCATTAAAACTACTTTCAAATTCTTCAGTCAGATAAAGAAAATCCATGCAATCATTTAGATATGTTCAGGACACACAATTTATTCTGGAAAAAATGTATGACCTGTATCAATGCAATCTTAAATATTCTTCCTGACTCTGCAGCATATTCTCATAGATTGCGCACAGGCAAGAAAAGAAGTCATTCATTCATACTTTCCACATCCAACTGGCTAAAATGTCACTGGCACTTTCAAGTCCTTAGATTTACAGTGTGCCTGTTAAGATAAACCTCACTTTTTTTTCAAGGAACTGAAACCCAGCACAAAGTGAAAGGAAGTCCTGATTCCTGAAGCAAGTCAGTTGCACAAGAAGACTCTAAATCTAGTTCTTCCAAATTCCAGGCAAGGAACCTGGATCATGTTTCCTGAACAGCTAACTCATGGTTTAATCAAGAAGTCGTTATACAAGTTGATTAGCTGTCATTTTAATGGAGGTGGGGAGAAGGGAGAAGAATCTGTTTGCTTAATTTGCTTACTAAAGCATTCCTTCTCAAAACCCTGCTGCTAAAACCATGGTCCCTCCCCATTGCTACTGGGCAATTCCTCTCTCATGTTTTTGGCCAGTTCTTTGGACTTTATTGGACATTTGGCAACTTACTTGAAGTGGTGGACAGAGCCTAAAATTGTAAATCACAGAAAGAGACAGATAGTGATGGAAAGAGAGGTAAATTAAACCAATGCACATCAACAAATAAAAAGGTAAAGGTGATCCCTGACAATTAAGTCCAGTCATGTCCGACTCTAGGGTGTGGTGCTCATCCCCATTTCAAAGCCGAAGAGCCAGCATTGTCCGAAGACGCCTCCGTGGTCATGTGGCCAGCATGACTCTCCTTGCCGCAGCGCGTAGCATGCAGCTGGAACACGGAGCGCTGTTTACCTTCCCGCAAGCAGTACCTATTTATCTACTCGCATTAACATGCTTTGGAATTGCTAGGTTGGTAGGAGCTGGCCAAGCGACGAGAGCTCACCCCGTCACGGATTCGAACTGCCGACCTTTCGATTGACAGCTCATGGTTCCGCGGTTTAACCCACTGCGCCACCCGCTGGCCTTACATCAACAAATAGCAGATTCTAAATAGCAAAGTCATGTTTCAGGAGGTGGCAGGAAGATAGGAATGCCTGGATCACCACCAGGACCCCTACCATTATTATTAGCAGTAGCACCATTTGTGCCCCACTGCACTTAGCAGGCAAGTGGAGCTAAAAACATATTAAATAGTAGTGGTGTCATCCCACCAAGTACATAAACAAATGGATTTAGACTTGTCCTCGTTTTCATTTGGGCACAGAAAAACAATGCCTTGTGTGAACACACAAAAGTAGCAAGAAACCGCACTGTCTCTTGCTTCACAGCAAGATCTTCTGGCCGGAACTGTCTGCTGGCCTGAGGCCAGCCGGTAATTAGAGTGCAACAGGAATGATTGCTCCTGGCAGCCTGTCATGGTGATAGCAAAGACACATCCTTCATGCTGTTAATCCAGCATTTCAGAGAAACAGGGTGGAAGCACTTGCTGGCCCTGCCAAATAGTTGCTCTTGAAAAGAGTTCTGTACTCTTCTTGAGGTGGAGGGGACCTTTTGCATCCACCACCCTCCTATTCTGATAAGTATATCTGGGCGTGTGGATGCGGAGAAATTGGTTTATCTATTAAATGAGGGGGGCCCTGAGATCACTAGCCAGGTGGCAAAATGTCTTTGTCTGGTTGGTTGGGAAAAAAAAATCGTACCAGGGTGGGTTGACTTGGTTGTGATGTTTGGCGTATGATAATGGTCATTTGTATTTATCTGTATGCCTTTGTGTGGCTTTGTTTTAAGTTTTTTTGTTTATTCTATGCCAATAAAGGTTGAATCAATTAATCAGTCCACCACCCAGGCTGTGACACCTTTTCCTCCCTGACTTTACTCCCTAAAGGGCAGAAAAAAGCAGATTAGAAGATATAACTATTGGGGTCTGTACACTTGGTTTGTCTAACAAAGGGGCCCCTGTTCTGGCCTAGGGCTGCAGCAGGAGGGGAAGCTTTGCCCTCACTACAGACCCAATCCAGATAGTCATGCAGCTGAAAACACAAAATTGAGGGCTGTTGTCACTATGCTGGCTAAGTCAGGACACTTAATGAAATTGTTGTTGGCTTTTGGTAGGGGTGTGTGTGTACTAGGATGAAGTTTCAATATTTATTTGGCAGGTTTCTTTTATTTTAAACTAGCTAGTTTTAACATAGTTTCTAAACACACAAAAATGCCAAAGAGTTCCGTGGCAGGCATTCTAATTAACAGTTGTACTGTAACATAAGCTTTCGTGGACTTTCAAAGCCCACTTCATCAGACGTATGAAGTATCAAAGTGGGCTCTAGTCCACACAAATTCTGCCACATTACAATTATTAACCTTTAAAGTACGGTAACATAGATCTCTTTGTCATTTTGCTACAACAAATCAACACAGCTACCCATCTGGAATCTGTTTAAATGTCCAGTTACCCATCCAAAACCTTCAAGGTAGGTTTCAAATAAGTAAGTAGTTAAGGTAAATATAACATGAGGTTTCTCTGTAGCATTTACATATTAAGGGCATGGCAGTTTGTGGTTAGTCCCAAGACCCTGCAGCTCTCTCTGCGGTCATCGGCATTCAATGGAAAGAACCTTCTGTTTGCTTTTGTAACATGGTAGCACTTGCAAGTCAGTGACTAATTAGATATGGGGTGGGGAACCTCCGGCCCGCGGGCCATTTAAGCCCACGAGCTCATTCGGTCGAGAGGAAGCTGAAGCTAAGCTGCTCACGGAATACAATGACGCTGGCCGAGCGAGCCTGCTGTGGTCGCTGTGGAGTGCCATGAGCAAGGCGAGCTGGCAGCCAGAAGAGGAGGCGCGTTTCCCTGGCACTGTGCGCACTTGGAGGCTGTTCCAAGTGTGCACGGCACCAGGGAAACGCGCCTCCTCTTCCGGCAGCCATGTGCATAGCTGCTGGCTTGCCTCGCTCCCCGGATGCTGCACGGGAACGCACCGTCGCTGCAACTGCCTGGGACAAAGAGAAACAAGGGCACAGCCAAAATATCTGTTGTGGGTGCCGCTTCTCATGGCAAAAATAAATAAAATAAAATTTCGGCGGGCCTAACGGCCGGCAAGCCAACAACAAAAAAGCCCGTGAATGATTTTATAAATATCCAAATGGCCCTTGCCAGAAAAGGTTCCCCACCCCTGAATTAGATGTACCTCTTCCCCCTCTCCTTTATCAAATGTGCATAAATGTAGTTAAATGCACCTAACAAAGTAGGCTGCGTTTTGCAACAGCCATAAATGGCCTTACTCTTGTTCCGGCAGCATAAGCCCTAATAGGATTGGGCCGTTAATTACCAAGCACAGCTGAGAAACGAACAAGGTCTTCTTGAACAGAAATCTGGCTCCTCCATTCATCTGAATATTTTCCACGGGGCTGCCATGTAGGGCCTTTGGCTAACAACGGAAAGCTCAGTACATACAATCCTAACTCCTTTCTCCATAAAACGTTAGCCTTCTGAAATTACAAGTCACATGACAAGTAAGAAGAAACCATAAATCCCTAAACTTAAGCACTGACTCCTCTGAGATTTTCACAACCCATCCATTACCATTAATGTTTCCTTCCATGTGGAATCAAGTGCGCTGAATGTTAATGTCTCCAAGAATGAGAACCTTTGGTGACCTTACAAGGGAATGGAATGAGTTCTACATGAAACACAGGCAGCAAAGCTCAAGAACATTCCAGGGTGATGCTGTGGGGCCTATTCAGCATAGATGCATAAAACAGGCATTGCTGCTTCTCTGTATCTGCACATTTAGACTGCACATCCATCAGCTGCCAGCAGCACATTGTTCTTGAGCAGCAGAGAAATGTGTAACGGTGGAAGTAGTCTACGATCTTCCGCAGGGCAGGGACTGTCAACGCAATCCTAGCCAACTTACACCATCGGTGTAACCCAGCGGTGCAGTGAGAACGTGAGGATTTGAAGAGGATTTGAATCCCCTTTCCGTTCTGGGGCCTCCCATTCTCGCTGCACCACTGGGTTACACCGGTGGTGTAAGTTGGATAGGTTTGCGCTGACAATCTATCAATCTGGGTGTGTCTATACATAATATTATTCCAACAGCTACCTACTCCTGTTCTGACTCATACTATAATGAACTAAAAAGGTTGCAAGAAATCAAGGCTCTGCTAAACACTTTTCCCTGTTCTATGAATTCACAAGGTAAAAGGAGGCTGAGAGAGTCTCCTCTGAAGGATTTCTCATTTCAAATACAGATAATACCACAGTGTACCACTGAGCACACTACTGAGAGGACAGGACAGGTCAGAACGGCTGGATGTGAATGTTACTTGCTCCACTGGGTTCCAGACCTGCACATCCAGGAAAGCAGCTAGATTAGTTTTATCCATCTTCCTCCTCTCACTAGTCTATATTGCCTGGGTTGTTTAGACCACAGAGCCCAGAAATTACCTCAAAAGGAGAAAAAAATTACTGAAATGCAGCTAGATAGCTTGAACAACAAAGCCAGAATACAGCATACAAAGAAAAACAACGCTCTGCCAGGTTCTCCCCCATCAAATGCAACTGCAAAGTGGAAGGATTTCCCCTGTACTATATATGAAGCTTATACAACAATTGCTAATGAATGCAGGAAGGCTTTGCTATGTGCACAGAGCCCCCTTTCCACAAAGGTCTCTCATTCATTTCAGCACATAAAAGTGATCTACATGCAATAGTCCTTTCTGCATGTGGATCAGCTCCCTCCACTGAAATTAATGGGGATGTGTGTGAAAATGATATCCATTCACTAAGACTCTCTCTTTAACACTATTCTATCAGCTTCTGTAAACTAAGGTGGCAATTAATACAGTCTCCACGGAAAGGTGACTGATGCGCGCACGCACGCACGCACACACACACACACACACACACCCCTCAATGCCAAGCACACACATACAATTTGAGAGTGAGAAAATGCATCCTGAGCCAAACAGTCCCACAGAAGCTAAAGTACCTTGGATAGTTCAGTGGTAAGTCAAGTGTTGGACTTTGTTACAATGCCTATAGTTCACTTGTCTCATGCATATTTGAGAGGGGAGAAAGAAATACTTTGAAAATCTAGAAGAAATGGATAATTATTTATTACTGGAACTATGCAGCCCAATCCTATCCTATGGTCTGCTCAGCAATCCAGCTATGCCGGCGCTGGTAATGTCCCCTTACCCCAGGTAAAGTCCCAGCCTCCCAAATGGGTCTCCTTGGATCCATGCCAGCTACTGAGCTGGTGTATGTCCGGGAGCCCCGTGTTGGGAGAAACGGGCCTGGAAGGAGGATAGGATACGGTGTGCACTGCTGCAGCCAATCCCATTCCCCCCTCCTGGGCCAGATTCACACACACACACACACACACACACACACACACACACACACACACACACACACACCCTGAAACGCCCCCAGAATGCCCTCCCCCCCCATCCCTATGCCATGCGGCCCAGCCACAACTTACCTGGGCCACACACTGTCCAGATACAGCCTGCAGGGGCTGGCGCAACTGCTTTACGGTAGGTTTTGCTACAGTACTGGGCCAGCGCAGAGGTTCTATGCCGGCCTAGTGGCCAGATACAATTATGCCCATAATCAATTTAGTGTAAATCACTGAAGCAATACATTGATTTGTTAAATATAATTGTTAATGATAAATAAATGTATTGATAAGCTGGACAAATATTCTTTTTACTGTGGCTGTATGGTGTACTTATGCATAGCAGACACATCTGAATTAAGCATGTTTTATGTCTACCCAATGTAATTTATGTGTGTTTTGTCATACTGTATTAGTTTTGTTTGTTTTTTTACTAGCTGACTAGGCTTTTGCTGGGTGAGCTAAGCAAAGGCTAAACCTTACTAGTGCCAAAATCCCTTGCTAGATGAACGTTGTTGTGTTTTTTTGCTATGACGATGACCAATCTGTGCTGCTACATTAGGCCCAATTAACTCTTAACACTGCTGTTTCTGAAACCTAGTAAGCAAAATGGTTCTGGTAGGCAGGGCCTTACTTTTGCTCATTCAAATGTCAACACTGAATGGTCATCATCTGAGAACTGGTTACGATAACAACCTGCTCTAGCAATAGAGCTGGTAAGCTCATATCAAGTTCACCGATCATCTGCCCATTTTCTTCTCTCTGATAGGAATCCAGAAGTTACCCTTTGCCAGCATTTTTCAGAACCTGCTTATGAAGCAATGATGAGTGGGAGGTAACTACATTCCAACCAGCTTAATAGCTGGAACCTTGCTCCATTGGAAGCTGAAGGATACGGCTTCAGTCCAAGGGCTTGGGTGAGGCACTGCAGAAAGTATGGGCTATGCTTTCTGTGCCTCATCATACACATCAGTCTGGCACTTTGCAAACATTTGACTCATGCCATCTGTTTCTCAGGCAGGCCAGCCTGTGACCTTCAGCCCATCCAGAAAATACATCTGTTCCTACCTCTTCCCATTCCTCTCCATGTGCTGGCTCCGAGTCTGGGGCAGGCCGTGACAGACTGTGCATGTGGGCAGGGAGTGACCATGACTTAGCAACTGAAAATCAAGGCAAATAAAATACTGTTGCCAAGTGTTGTTGACTGACCTCAGCTGATGTTGGCCGTAGGCAAAGGAAGAAACAATTTGGCAGTGATGGGGACTCGAGTCAAATGACTCGACTCGCAAGTGTGACTTAGCCACTTTTTCTCTGACTCGTACTTGTACTCGTGACCCATTGACTCGCACTCGCACTCGTGACCAACGGGACTCGTACTTGACTTGCACTCATGGGGGTAATGACTTGCCATTTCCAAGTCATTTTCCTTTAATGGCCGGCATCAACACAGGCAGGCAGGCAGGCGCAGTGGAGATCTCGGAGGAGGAGGGCAGCAGGGAGGAAGGGTTTTCAAGGGGGTAGGAAAGCAAGCCTGGCTCTGAGTCCCCCCCCCTTTTGTTGCTGTCTGTTTGGCATTGGCCACAACTCCGAGCGCGAGGGGTGGGGAGGAGTGAGGGAAGGAGAAGCTGCTGCAGCAATTCCTCCTCACTGACCAAAACTCTGAGCCCAAGGGATGCTCGGCTCAGCAAGGGGAAGGTGCAGGGAGGGAATAATAAATGGTTTGAATGTAGACATGCTTGTTTTTCCCAAACCAGATGGGTGGTGACAAGACTGAGAGGTGAGGGAAAGGGCATAGGGGGAGCCAAGTGGGTGCTTTAAAAGTCTCAGAGGTCCCCACACACACCACACACACAGACACCCACCCACCCCATTTTCAGGGGAAAAAGCCATTTTCCCAAAAGTGACTCGACCCATGACTTGTGACTCGTGGTTTCTGCCCTTACTCGTACTTGACTCGCACTCGTGCAAAAATGACTCGCACTTGACTCGTACTTGCCCAAAAATTTTGACGCTGACTCGGACTTGCACTCTTGCAAAAATGACTTGTACTCGCACTCGTGACCTAGTTACTTAGATACATCCCTGCAATTTGGTATAGTTATAGGTTTCATTTAGAGGGGAAGCGACTAGCAAATGATCCCAAACCACTGCTGGACACAGGTCAGGGCAAGGGGTTCTCGAATTCGAAGGTGTCTTTGGAGAGGCTATTATTTGCACTAGCCATGTTTTCTCTATAGAGCAAACTAATCTCTGCCCACTAAAACGTTTTCACACATAACACTAAGAAGCACTTTTTAAAACTACTTATTGTGTAAACAATGTCAAAGTGGGACAGAAAGCAGGTGAGGGCCATCTCAAATTGGTTCAACTTAGGTTTTGCATTCATACTACCAGCCACTTTAAGCTTCACAGGTGAAAACGCCAGGTGCAGATTTCTCCCAATTCACATAAGAACATAAGAAGAGCCCTGCTGGATCAGGCCCATCTAGTCCAGCTTCCTATATCACACAGTGGCCCCACCAGATGCCTCAGGGAGCACAAGACAACAAGATAACCTGTTTCCTGTTGTCACTCCCTTGCACCTGGCACTGAAAAAACCCACTTCTAAAACCAGGAGGTTGCTTATGGCTTGTAACCTGTGATGGTCTTTTCCTCCATGAATCCATCCAAACCCCTTTTAAAGGCATCTAGGCCAGGTGCCATCACCACATCCTGTGGCAAGGAGTTCCACAGATGAATTACACGCTGGGTAAAGAAATATTTTCTTTTGTCCGTTCTAACTCTCCCTCCACTCAATTTTAGTGCATGTCCCCTGGTTCTGGTGTTATGCGAGAGGGAGAAGAATTTCATCTTTCATCTTTCAGGGTCACAACCAATTCTTTATAAGGCCACAGGCATCAGCTCCCCTTTCCTTAGTGACTCTGCCGCAATATTGCTGTATGAATATGGGTAGTTCATAACAACTGCAATGTATGCTCAGAACAATGGTTTATTTATTCAAACCCAGTTACCGAAGTGTGTTTTAGAGGAATTTTACAAAAAAAAGGGGGTCATTTGTACAATTAAGCCATTCATCCAAAGTCATTCACTCCCAAACTAACTGAGATTTACAGAGATCCTGAGCTGAAGTCAGCAGCCCATTTTGCGAAATAGCTACTGATGGCCCTAGTGAGTAGCTCAGGATGTATGCAATCCCCCGAAGCTCTGCTTGTACTGTCAAGGCAGAGCTACACTACAGGCAGAGGCTCTGCCGCCGCCTCTGCCTCCGCCTCCGCGCTGGAAGCGGGGGAGTGTCTTCCAGCCTGTTGTCCCTCATATTGTCCCGCCTTCTTAAGAAAGCGCAGCTGTGATTGGCTATTGAGCTCCGCAGTGTTTCCTTTCGAATAAGCATGACTGGGCTGGCTCCCTCTCCAAATGCAGCAATTCAAACCTCAGTTCCTAGTAGGTCCGACTGAGTGCCGTGGGACGTACTTCTGAGTAAACACATCTGGGGTCGTGTTGGGCAACAGGAGGGGCCAGATACATTTTATAGGGGAAGAAATGTTCGTAGTGAATGTTACCTCCAAGGTGATTGGTGGTTGTTCAGATTGGCATGCAGCCACCCTCCCCTCCCCTCTCCTATGATTGGCAGGCTGCAGTAGCTCCGCGAACCGCCCCCTAGCTCTGCGTGCCCGCCCCCTGAAAAATAGGATTCCAGCTTGAAGTATGCGCCGGCCATGTGGAGGCCGCAGCGGCTCCACCTGCTTCAAAAATCAGGTCAGAAGCTCCGCGATGCGTGTAATGTAGCTCCGGCTTTAGTGTTTACATCATGCTACACCAAAGAGTTCCACAAAGTAAATCTGTATTGTGATTTATTGCTTTAAAAAGAGAGAAGAATATATCCTGAAAGTCAACAGTGGGATATCCTATTATAAATCAACGTACGTAGCTGCTTTCTGCTGAGACAGGCAGTTGGTCCATTTACATTGATTTTTTTTAGACTGATTGGGAGTGGCTGTCCAGTGTTTCAGGAAGACATCTTTCCCAGTTCCACCTGGAGGACTGGACCTTCTGTGTGAAAACCTTACGCAATACTAGTATCCTTCATTTCATATGAAAAAGTCTTAAAAAAAAAAAAAACCTTCACAGGTGCCTTCAAAATTTACACTTTCTTAAAATGATGCTACATCTGGAAAGGATATGAACTGTCATATCCCTCATAATATACCCTGCTAACTGGGAAAAGGGGCACTTTTTCAAATGGTGCTCCTCTCACATTTAGTAAGGGGAGAGAAACTGTCCCTCTTCACTCTAGCACAGTGCCTTTTCTATTGGCTATTGCAGGTACTACAATTAAAATTATTCTGGCTTGATGGCCACGGTCCCATAAAAAATCTGTTTCCTAACGTTTCGTCTGCATCTATGGCCGGCATTGTCAAAGGCAAAGGAGCACCAGAGCTGTTGCTGGTGTTTTTCTGAATCTTTTTAGATTGTGAGGCCTTTTGGGACAGGGAGCCATGTAGTTATTTGATTTTCTCTGTAAACCACTCTGTGAACTTTTTTTTGTTGAAAAGCGGTACATAAACATTCTTCTTCTTAATAATAATAATAATAATGCTGGAAATGCTTGCTTTTGCTGAGTTGGTACAACTCAGAGGACCTGTACCTGGGAGCTGGGTTATATGCAATGGGCGAGCGGACCACTTACCCTCCATGCTATCTTCATGGCGCATATTGAAGTTTTCATAGGAATCCCAGCGGATGAGTGGATCTGAGGTGTTGTAGTCCACGGAGACACTTGGGCCATTCTCAAGATGCTCCATGCCTATGAAGCAAGGACAGCATGGTTTCGGTAACAGAGCTAAGCAAGAGACAGTTGTGAGCTCAATCGTGGAAGAAATCAGCAGCGTGAAAAAGGAAATAAAATGACTGGACAAATAAAGAGGCAGAAGAAAAAAGAAAACAGAGAACTACCAGAACACAGACAGACCTGAGCGGACAGTCAGGGTCAGGAAACAGCGAGACGGATAAGTTACAGCAATGGTTCAAGGAGAAGCCATAGCCAGAGATGAGTCACAGTCGGAGAGTCTGTCCAAGAAAGCAGGGACTCAGGAAAGGGAGCAGCAGCACAAGGCTAGAGGCTGCTGGCAGGAGGGGAAGCCAAGGGATGCAATACTAGTATCACATGAAAAAGTCTTTTAAAAAAAACCTTCACAGGTGCCTTCAAAATTTACACTTTCTTAAAATGATGCTGCATCTGGAAAGGTAGGGAGGGGGGCAGTAACAAGCAACACATAGAAACCCAGTTAAATGCTAGCAGAGAAATTAAAGATTGAGTCCCTGCTTGGAGACTTAAGTACAAGATCAGGCAAACTGTTGCCCTCAGCCATCGCAGCAGGCTGCTTAAGGAAGAGGGAGAGGTCTCCATTTGGTAAGCAGGAAACTGCTGAAGCTGATGGCACCGATTCTAGTCCCCTCAGCACTGACAGAGACCTGACTGAGGCCACCTGTCATAGCAGCAAAGGATGACAAGGAGCTGCATACAAGGGGTAAACATGGGGCAGGAAATGGAAGTGGTGGGAATACACCGTTGATATGTGCATGGGGCAGGAGGGGGATTGGCCAGTGATTGGCAACTAGAAAATGCAGTGGTCCCATGCAGAAACAGCACTACCTTGAATCTTCTCAGGACCATAAGAGAACACAAACTCCACCTTCCCATACTCTGGAAACCGCTCATCTGCAATGCAAAAGATGGCAAGATGTTCAGTGTATCAATATGTCCATCCTGACTGCCAATACATATAAAACAGGGCAATATATATTTTTTTGTATATATTTATATTTTATTGATATATTAAAACATAAAAACAATACATATTTCATAAAGTTATAGCAAGCACGAAGCAATACATCTTACTAGCATACTATTCACTATTTTCTACATATAATATCCAACTAGGCCAAAATAACACCCACATTCTATTCATTAAACAGGGCAATATATTGTACGGCACCCGCGTTCAGTAGTGATCCTTTAGGGGGTACGTGCACAGGGTTCTCAACGTAACTGCCCAAATATCCTGGAAAAAGGTTTCTGTGGTCCCACATCAGCAAGACGATGTCGATTCCCATACATATTACTATCATAAAGAGCTGGCCAGGGGGGAGGGGGGAAGAGTCCACTGGCTGACTAGCACTACATCCCATCTCATGGTAGTTCATCCCAATACATAATCAAAACAGCTACAGGTGTAGGCACATCCTTAGTCTAAAATGTGTATGTTTGTGCCATTTCTCTCCCACTGTGGCTTTTGGGAGAACCACCCTGTCACAACAAATAACAGTAATTCACATAATCGGCCTGCTCACTGTGTGTTAAGCATGCATGGGCACTGCATTTATGTACAAGAGCCCACTTGTTTTTAATGCAGTCAATGGAGTCTCATTTGGATGGAAACAACGCTGAAGAGAATTGTTCCCGGAATGGCCAGCAGCCATGTAGCGGTCGCTCACATGACCCCTCAAACATTGATTCCTGCTTACCACTGGCAGTACAAATCAGGATGACAACAGAAACCCATCTGCTGCCTGGTATTGCAAGTTCCCAGTAAAGCCAGAAGAAGAAAAATAAACCTCTCAGGGGGAGGTTTTCCCAGACCATTTTTAAACACTTCCAGACAGATCCTTAGATTACTGAGGGTAAAATAAGGGTAGCCAAAGGAAGTTTGGTTCAGCAAATCAAAAGCAAGGAAAGGACAGCAATGTAAGTCAATGGAATGTCAAGTTCCAGAAAAGGTGAATGGTTACACACACCTAAAATACCGTATTTCTTCGAGTCTAAGGCGCCATTGATTCTAAGGCGCGCCTTTACTTTCAGTACCACCAGCAGGGGGAAAAAATCCATCGATTGTAAGACTCACCTCCCTTCATTGAATCTACCCGCTCAGCACCAACTCTCCCCAGCATGTCTCCTGCAGCTGAGGATGACTGAGTGCACTGCCTTTGCATAGCATTTCTGGCCCTGCCAGAAAGTGTCATTTCCTTCGTTACCTGGGCTTGGGGGAGCTTCAGGGAGGCCTGCGCAACCCTCTGCAGGCCTCCCTGATCTTCAGTTCAGCAAAAACCAGCGATTTTTGGGCATTTCTGGTTTTCACGAAAACCGGAAATGGCTGAAAATCACCGGTTTTTGCCGAACTGAAGATCGGGGAGGCCTGCAGAGGGTCGCGCAGGTCTCCCTGAAGCTCCCCCAAGCCCCAGTAAGTAAGAAGATAGCATTTTGGGGTCTTTTTGGAGACCTTCGATTCTAAGACGCACCCCAGTTTTTGAAATGCTTAATTGGGAAAAAACATGCGTCTTAGAATTGAAGAAATACAGTATATCAACCATGCACCTCTTCTGTGGCCCAACAAAGTGAATTTCATGAAAAGTCTTGAAATCTCCTGATCTTAATATACAACGTTAAAAAAGAGATTAATTACTTTTTCACGCTTTAGTCACAATGATGGCATTACACGAGAGCAACGATATTGGGAGGACATACTCCTACAAAGCAATATCCCGTTCCCAAACATGTCACCCCCTGCAGACTGAGCCAACTTCCCCTCAGTCTCCTTTATAAGTTATTCTTACCTTTAAAGGCATCATCCAAGTCTTCCTTATTGAAGACAATGGCCAGGTCATGAATGGCACAAGTGTGGAACTGCACTCGAAAGATCACGTCCCGAGTCGGGCTTCGAAATTTTTTGTGATAGCATTTCAACTGCCAGGGGGAGAAGGGTGGGAAGATCCATCAGCTTGCAGATATACCAGACAAAATAAATAAATAAATCATTCCCTTTTCTCCAACTATTCTGGAGGAAGGAGATTGGGGACTGCAAGTTGTGATTCTCAGACCTTTAATTCTGGTGTCCCCAAAATGTATTCACAAGTGACGCTGCATTTTATGGTTAGCAGCTGGAAACAGAAAAGCCAGGTTTGACGCTTACCAAGATATCTCCCTTCAGCAGTAGTCCGGGCTCTATAGTGATGCAGATGCTGGTCTGACTGTCCCCCTGAACATTGCTGCAGAGAGGAGGAAAGAAAGTAAGAAGCATGAAGGATGGAAGCTAAGCAACCAGACAGCTGGAATGTTATTTGCTTAGGCTGTGTCCAGATAACGATGGTGGTCATACTAAACAGGAAATTGGGGAGAAAGTACCTCCAAGAGTCAGCCACCGTTCCACGCGGCCACTAAGCCCATTGCCAAAGTCACCTGGGTAACCAAGGAGTGCACTGCCAGCAAACCAGCCACCAACTCCACAGCCACCAGCTGAGCTGCAATCAGACTACTCTCTCCTGAGGTTTCCAAGGCAGGCTCCCTGGTTGCTTGGGCAACAAGAACACCGGGGGGGGGGGAGGATTGTTTCTGAACTGGAAAGAGGGCAGGACTACACATATCCATAAGGCAGGCTCCAGTATAAAGGCTTCAGTCAGTGCCAGAGATGAGGCTTTAGCACAGGATGCAAGGCTGAGGACCCTGCCTCTATTGCCACTGGGAGAGGCAGTGACGCAATGAGGGTGTCCTGTGGAGGAGGAGGAAACGGGGGCTGTATAACACCATCGCCTCTCCAAACAGCTCTGCAGTAATGGGGAAAAGCTCTCCAGGCCAGGTCAGTTGAATCCTTCCCAAGCAGATGGAAAGGAGCTCATTTGGTCTGAGGCCTGGAAAGGTGATTCTGCAAGTACAACAAGGAGCCACCCTTCCAACCTGGGCCAGGGGTTGGGACCCCACATGGATATTATCTCCATTTATCTTCCCACCCTTTATTGTGTCCATGCAATTTAGGGCAGGGGCTGACCCCCTCCTTGTAAAGCTTTCTTCGACCAGTCAACATGGGTTTCATGGCTGTCTGATATCCCAAGAGCAAAGCACAAACTGATATGCAGTGACAAACTGCCAGGATCCCACTGCTGCCCAGGAATCAGAGAGGAGGTCCCTGCTCTGGTCTGTCCCTATGATTGGAGTGGCATCTGGGCATCTGCGTGCTATAAATCAAGAGTAGTGCCAACTCGAAGGTGATATTTACTAGATTCCAGACGTGTAGACAGGCTGCATAGCCTGGTATATCTTGAGGAAGGGCCGGCAGCCTAAAACATAAATCAGACAAAGAGAAAGAGACCTTAGTTAGTCAGGGAGATTAGTTAAGGAGAAGGGAACGCAAACAGTAAGAGGCCAAGACAAACAGTCTAGCTTGGAGGAGAGGTTTTTAGGGACACTGCCATCCTGGCAGCCAACAGGGCCTGGTCTGTGACAGTGACGGATGTCCTGGAAACAAAAAGAAAAAAGAAAAGAAAACACACAGCATGGCCGGGCAGCAGGGATTATTAGGCAGGATTAATTTTACTGGGGCCTATGGGGTTCAGGTGTCCTCCTGGATGCTCTCTTTAACTCTCCTGCCCAGCTGTTGCAACAGAGAGGTGTGTTCCCCATGTCCAGGGAACTGAAAATCAAATCAGCTCATGTACCTTTCAGTTTGGCAACCAAGCCCATGCAAAAAACCACTCATTTTGCAGGCCCAGCACATTTACATTAGATAGGAATATAAATGACACTTAAGCAAAACAGTACAGGGAATATGACCTGCCGAGCATTAACCTCAGAGAACAGATAATACCATTATTGTGCTGTGTCTTGGAATAATGATGCTCAGCTAAAGGGAACATTGGTATTATGCTACTTGGCTGCACTTTTGCTCTTATCAAACACTCTGAACTGGAACCCAGAAGCTGTGCGGGCACGTTCAGTCCTAGGATGTTATGAAGATACTGAAATACAAGTAGCAGACAAATCTGAGCCAATACTTTTCTGTACCACTTGTGAAAGTAAGATACGTTGCCATAGCAAGTATCCAGCTTGCTCTGGTAGTCTTCTATCTGCAGTGCATTTTTACACTGAATACACAAATACTGAAAAATGTGATCCTCAACCTACAATCCAAAGTGGTACAGCCCTTAGCATGCTACAACCTCATTTTGCTGTTTTTGCAGACAAGGCCTTAAATATTGTATATTTTATTGTTGTAAGCCGCTTTGAGTCCCTCCCCCCATGGGGGAAGAAAGCGGGATAAAAATATAAATAAATAAATAAATAAATAAATAAATAAATAAAAATAATAAAGCATCGCCTGTAGAGAAAAGGCAGTCTTGTGGGATTCCTGCGCAACTAGCTGACATCATATCTTTCAGTCTCTGGGAATCTTTTTCTGTATGATAGGCACTGCTACGAAAAGGCCAGTTACCTCCTTTAGACTCAAAGTTGGGAATTCCATGCATGATGACATGATGCAGGAAGAGAGGCTTGTTGTTCATTTTGATGGTACCAGATAGCAGGCCGCTGAAGTAATGGACATACCTGGTACAGAAACCAAGACAATAATCAGGCAGGCAGTCAAAACATCTGAAATACTGATGCTTCAGTGAAAAGCTACCCTCCTCGACCAGTCATTCTTCTTTCCATCCACCAGCATGGACCATACAATCTGAATAATTCTTGTATTTTCTGCTATTGCCTTGGTTCTCAAAGTGCATCATAATTCACATCTCTTAAGATATCCAAAGGGGAGGCAAGGATGGGTTCTTCCCAATAAACCTTGAATTAGCATGTGCATTCCCTTGTTTGAGGCAGCAATTAGCACCTTTTGTAAAATCAGCAGCCATTATGCCAATCCTCACCTTCACCACAAACCTATTTCCATGTCCAGCAACCAACACCCCTCATACTAAGAGAAGAAGCAAAGACAGGCCTTGAAGGCTTTTAACAAGCTTTGAAGAAAACGCTCAAGATATAATACAGATGAACAACAACTAGCACAGCTACTCCATACGCATTCACATAACTTGGTGGGCATTTCAATTGTAGATTTATGGCTCTACATGGACAAAAACCACATGAAGCCACAGCATCAGTGTGCGCCTGTGCTTCCTGTTATGAGTATTCCATGAGATCATTCCAGCACTGGAATGGTTCTATGTGAGCTCAGTGCTCCAGAGCAACAACAATCCGGAGGAGCAAAGGGGGGCGTGAGGTTTGGGAGCAGGGTTGGCCATAGGCACTGGTGCTGAATTATCTGCCTGGCAGTTGTTGGCACACATTTTTTGGCTTGGGCATGCTGCAGTACCAACTAGCAATTCACATTTGACATTAGAAGTTTGCTGATGCAGTTCCGGCTGTATAACATGAGAGACCCCAAGATCACCATCTGCTATGGTTGTATGTTTTAATATACAATATGGACAGAGAGAAATACAGCAAAATGACGAGAGAAGTCCCTTTATTTCTTTATTTCACTTTATATGCAGGTTTGTGGGTAAGTTGATAGTACAGGTAGTTTACAAGGCAAACATGAAAAGCATGTTTACACTGTCCAACATACAGGATACATATTTTGATGATGACATAATCACTCACAGTCCAATCTTATTCCCCCCCCCCCCCCGTTCCTCCAACTGAAATGAGAGGATGCTGGTGGAAGTGACGTTCCACCGGTGAGCACAATGAGGCAGCCAGTGTAACGAGTGGCGGCCGCTCACGCGCGCCAATGGAGAGACCACTGTCCACCAGCACCAATGAGTTGGCAGTGGGGGCAGGCCATGGGCAGAAGAGGGCGGGGAGGGGCAGGAACAAGGGAGTTTATGGGCACGGAGGGTGGCAGGGATGGGGCTGTGTTGAGGGCGGGAAGGGGCAGTTATCGGCAGCAGCGGCTCCACCAATTTCTAATCCCCCTCCCCCAGCCCCAATCCATCTCCCCAGGTCCACTTGGACTTGTGCCAACAAAATAGCTGGTGCAGATCCAAGGAGACCCATTGGGGCAGCAGAGGCTTGTCCCAGGGGAAGGGGAAAATGTTCCCTTACTTCAAGGAGGCCTCCAGGACTCCCCCCCCCCCCGGATGCAGCGTGTGCATGTTTGGCGCAGCTGCATCGATGAGGAGGACTTAGGTTGGAATGGGCTGTTAGTGTTTATTAAAATGAGAGCACATGCTGAGATGCAAGACTGGAAATCACAAAGATCTAAGGATCCATCTAGACGTACATCAGGTAAAAAACCCAAGAAAATGAGTTGTACAAAATCCCATCACAATGGGTCAAAAAAATGCCTTCTTATGTATACTGTATGTAGGCGAAAGAATGGACCAAAATGTTTATCCATCTCCAAGTGCTTACTATTTTCACAACTTAAGCAACATTTTAAAAGTACACGTATGCATGTTGCTCTACGTTGGAGCTGATTTTAAAAATGACACGCAGGTGGTGGCTGGAGGCCATCTTCTCAGCTACCTGTTGCCCGAAGCAGACAGTTTCTCATTGTTTTATGGTAAGACCAGCCTTGAGCAATCCACTAGCAGTGGGCTGATCCAACAATTCAAGACAGTGGGCTGTGGGGAGTTACCAATGCAGGCCCATATGCAGACAAGAAGGCTAAGTGATGGGTGTGTCATGTCTTCTAGACTGGTCTGAGTTTAAAGCCATGTTTATACTTGCCTAGAGAAGCTCATAATTCATAACAATATTTTGCACACAGAAATACTGTGTGTGGAAAACAAGGGCTGATTTTGGGGTGGGAGAGGGAAACTGGCTTTCCTTCCGAGTCTCTCTACCCTGAATCAATAAATAATTGCACATCATGGTTGGCATAATGAAGGGGCTCCAGCACCACCTAGTGAGCCAGGCCATGGCCTGAATCTGAAGGCACATGATATAGACATAGAGCAGGGGAGGCCACACTTGCTTAACGTAAGAGCCACACACGATAAATTTCAGATGTTTGAGAGCTACAATACTGTATTGAAGAAGCATTTACATTCATAAATATATTTACTCACCATGAACATTAAACATACGTACTAATCCAGTGGACTCTCAGTTTATACCTGGTAAATCATTATAAAGCTTGAACATTTCTTATTTACCTTTTATATTAATTGTGATGCAAAAAAAGAGCTCAGCCAATGTATTTCCGAGAGCCTCACATTATAGGTCAAAGAGCCGCATATGGTTCAGGAGCCAGAGTTTGGCCACCCCTGACATAGAGCAACCTTGCTGAAGCAAAGTTGGAGATCGGAGTTCACCTGGAAACTCTATTTATGTTGCCGTTAGTTCTAGGGAAGATAACAGGTGGGACATCCATGTAACAAGCAAATAAAAAAAAATGTGTAACTTCCCAGAAAACCATTAGAAGTCAAATAAGTGACTAACAGCTTTTAAAAATTCAGGGATAGAGACTTCGGAAGGAGTTGGAAGGAACAGAATAGTAACTTTTGTGGCTAGCAATCACTGGAACTGTCCTGCCCCAAGGACAGGAAATTAGGGAAAGGAAGAAGGAAAAATTATTGAAAGAATGTTATTCTCTGCCACAGTGAGGAGCAGAGCACACAAAGAGAGTGAGGACTTTTTCAAATACTGCTCTGTAGACTATGGCACCTTATTACTAACCCACAGTGTCCACACATTCGTACACTGTCCTGTCCACGTTTAAAAACCACAGCTTTGTGTAATATTTTACTACCACCAATGGGTAACAATTATTATCTATTTTCTCTCAAAATGCAATACAACGTTCTACAGTCACTGAGCCCAATCCTATTCTCCTTCTCCCCCCCCCACACACACAAGGGTGCAGCTGCACTGAAAATGAACCCCACCAGCAGGGGGTTCTACTGTCAGTAATGCTTCTGCTGTACAGCCCAATTCTGGACAGGATTAGGCTATGAAGCACACAACTATTCCACAGCAGAAACTAACAGTTTGGTACTGATCAAGGTTAGGTGAGACCAGAATCACTGGATTCAACACCAAAATGCTTTTGGGAAGTATAGAATGAATGAATCCATTCTTCTCTACCAAAACTATAAAGCAGATTTTGGCATCTGGAATGGATTCTGCAATCCATTCAGGCACAGAAAGAGAGGTCTAGGATTCCCTTATTTTCCAAGGGAGCATGCCGTAGATCATGGGCTCTCAATGTATTACCTGCTGCATACCACCTCCAGCACCACTCTCCCGCCGCGTACCACCGGAAGTACGGTGAGTGCCGATGACGTCATCGGCACTTACTTTCAGGTTTTCACCGCGCCAGAGCCCTGGAGAGCCGTGTACTAACCAGCTGACGGTCTGGCTACCAATAGTTGTACACGTACCACTGGTTGAGAACCCTGCCATAGATATTGTAGCAAAGAGAGGAAGCGGGCAATGATTTCTTGGGTCACACCATGTCTCCTCTTTCTGAGGCCTCTGATATATTGGAGGTGGAGGTGGAGATATTGTCACCCCTCTGAATACCAGAAAACTTAACACAGACAGGAGGGGTCCTAGTGTGGTTCAAGAGACTTCCTCTATGCTGTGCCAGGCAACTTTTCATTCTTGATAATCTTCTGACGAGTTGACTGAGCAGCAATATCACCACCTCTGGGCATACTGGAGAATATAGAACAGATGGGAGAAGGCAAAATATGGCCTGGGGATGGATTCCTGCTAACTGCTACGAGGCTTCCAGCATGCTGAGGGGTCCAGCAATATCCCCTCCCAGCTAAATATGAAATTTGACTACAGCATAGCCACAATGCATCCATGTCTCATGTGTTTCCAGAATGGGCCCAGAACCCGCCAGAAAACAGTAAGTCTTTGGTCCACACTCCAGAAATACTCTCTCCCCCCCCCCCAATCTAAACACCATCATTGGGATGGGCTACCACCTTATCACTAGTCATTCAGGGCATGAAATCCCGGTGCTAAAGAAATAATCAGTAATGCATAGTTTAAACTAAAGTACACTTTTTCTTCAACCACCAAAGACATAATTGCCCAAACACACATTAGCTCACTGAACACTTCAAGCATTTCTACTCTATGAGTGCAACACTGGGAGCCATAAAGAGAAGCACGCAGGCTACCCTCAACAGATGGAAAAAGTAACCCCAGGACTAACCTCTTCTGTGACGGCTGCCCCACTGGCATCACCTTGTCCTCGTAGAACCTCTTCATGGCAAAACGGTCCAGAGCTTGGTCCGCACTGCGGAACAAATAAAAGTGTGAACAAAGTGAGTCATGTCCATAGGAGACAGGAAGTGCTGTCAACTGCTTGGGTGGACAAGAAAGAGGTGGAAGACGTTTTTACTCTAATCATTTATAGGGGGAGTTTTAACAGGGAATTCATTCTGGAGTATTTCAAGTCTTCTTACCCCATGTCCTAGGTTTTTTTTTTTCCCCCAATAAAAAAATGCTAAAATGTCTAGGCATCTTATCAATGACCTAGCAATTTACCCAATGAACTGCACTGACCCAATAACTCAATGGAAGTTCTAAAGTCTTTAGTATAACAGAAGCACCTTTATACATCACAGCCCATTGTTCCTTTCTCTATTGTAGCAAGTGTGCTATTTTGTGTGGTTTAAAACACTTATTAAAATCTCTGTCTGCAGTTTGGGGAATTAGATGGTTATAGAGCGGCAGAACTTCGGCGGAGCGCGTGCAGCAGGAGCTCCAGGCGCTCGGGCGGGTGGGAGGGCGGGCACGCTCACCGAAGCAAGGCGAGGTGCTGGATTGGCCCGCCCACCCTCCCTGGAGCCCGTCCGGCTCCGAAATGAGCGCTAAATGGGCGGGGGGTGTCGATGTCACGCGAGGGGCGCGTCCACGTCACGTGCGCAGGCCCCGCCCCCACGCGCCCGGAGGGCGTCCGACTTCTCTGGTTATAGTGAAGACCGCATGGTATTCCTCTAACAATAAATTCTTTTTCGGTGATCCCTTTAGGGGAACAAATTGAGAGACCCAGAAGACTGCAATCAAAGACTAGTATCTTTGGTGCAAAACATAAGACTTCATCACGTCCCATGCTCATCCACTGGAGACCCATCAGTAAGGAGCACTCTCAAATCCCATAGCTCCCTTAAGAACTAGACAAAGAGACTTTGTATTGCAACCACAGGGCAGTAGGCAATTTCTCCCACTCAAGGAACGGCAAAGTAGGTGTATTTCCCATTAAATGTCTGACCAGCCAGACAGCATCATCAACGTGGTAACACCATCACCTGTTCAGATGTCGCATACATGGGTATCTGTACAAGGGCCAGTGACCTGAGCCTTTGCTCCAGAATAGGACACTGCAGAATCCTGCGCTTCCTGGACTATCAACAAAATAGATATGCCAAGTCTCTAGAGAGTTTACCAGGGGATATTCCTCCCCAACCCCCTCTACTACTCTCATAATCAACACTAAAACCATAGTCTTCAATGCCCCTCACACAAATGCAGTGTGGGCCCTCTCACCTGGCTGAAATGTTGCTGTAGTGCATGTAGGCTGCAATAACAACTCCTGTTCGGCCTCTGTTACCCTGCAGGAGATATGAGCAAAATAGGACATTTATCATCACACCAGAATCAAAGCCTTGTAGAACAGGAAGTGCCTGTATCTTCAATGAAGGGATCAACGGGATGGAACATTTTCCCACTGACATACTCAGGATTCAGAAGGTAACAAATATATTTCAGATCAATCCACATGTTACTAGAGTAAAAAGAGCCACAGCTCTAGCTGCGTGGCACAAAGACACGGGCTGGGTGACTCTATGACAATATCTATTTCTCCTCATCAAGTATTTTCATCAGGAAGAAATGTTTGAACAATAGGTGGCGCTGCTGTCTTTGAAACTGACTGACCTGGAGATCCAATATGGTGCTGCATTCTCCCTATACCTCACTGTTGTTTAGAAAGGAGTTTGCAGAGGGAGACCGTGCCCCCCACTATCCCTCACACCTGAAACAGAAAGATCATCACAAATTGCCTCACTAGAAGACAATTTTAAAAAGAAAACAAAAACCCAATACTGTATACTACAGTGAATAATCTGGATTGCAGAACTGAGATAGCTATGTTCACACTTCTACTTGGGTCTTGGAGGCACTTCTGGGGGTACATGGTGGTGACAAGACCCTCATTTTCCAGAAAAGATTGTAGCCAGGGTATTAGATATAAAATCTAATAAAAGTGCATCTGCCCACCACAGCTACTTGAGACCCCATGAACAAAGCATTGTCATTGTGCAAGCCTGCTTAGTCAGGAGAATGGAAACCTCATTCACCACAGGCATTTTCCACTTCCCCAATAACAGCTGGATCTCCCACAAGCATCTTCTCTTTCTTATCCAGATACAATTTCTGTATATCTTACGTCATGCATTCAACCTCCGGACACTGATTCAAAACCAAAATAGATTCTCCCATGTCATTAGATAATGAAGCATTAGTGTTGGATATTTTTAGTGTATCGATGACACCTCACTTCCAAATCTCCAGACGATTTCTCCCAATGGATTCAGGTAGATTCAAGACAACAAAAGGAGAGCATGCAGTACCATCAACTACAGAAACAAAAGGGATTAGCCCAAAAGTGCAATAAAAGTGTATTTAATGAATCTTCCATAGTTGTCCAATGTTGGCCATATTTTCATCAGAGAAATCTAGATACTGTTATAGCAGTGATGTAGACTTGAGTCAGACTCAAGTCGCGTCAATGACTTGACTTGGCAATTGTAAAAGACTTGAAGGACTCGACTCGAGACTTGGAGCCTTTTACGACAAGTCAAATTTTATTCAAGTTTAAACCTGCTTCCCCCATTAAATAGATAGGGACTCACAACTCGCAACCAAAGACTCGGAACTTGGGGGCAAAGACTTGGGACTTGACTCGAGACTTGGACCCAGAGACTTGGGACTTGACTTGAGATTTGGAGTTAGAGACTTGATCCATATTCACATTCCTGTGTTATAGATTCAAGTGCTTCCTTCTCCTCTCACAACTTGCTGAATTCCAGCCTAATATTCAGAAGAGTCTGGCTCAGTCGGGAGAGCTGCCGTCTTGTAAAGCCCGAAGACCAGTGAACTTGATAAGTTCGAGACACGCCGTCAACAAAAAAGCTGTAAAAGCCTCCAGGAGGAGAGATAAGAGCTTCCAACTGCGTTGGTAGAGTGTGGGAGGCGCCAGCCAGCAGAATTGTCAGACTGTAAAAAGGATACAATCTGGAAAGTATATATTGTAAAAAAAACCAAGGGGGGTTAGGACAGCCTGCCCATGTACACCGCCTTGGATTAAAGTCAGAGGAGAAATCCAATGACCAAGAAAGGCAGTATATAAATACTGTATATTATTATTATTATTATTATTATTATTATTATTCACCCACTTCACACACACCTACAGAGTCTTTGGGCTGCATTGGCAGCCCAGCACTCAGTAGGTCAAAATGCATGTGTTGCATGTGTTGGTCTAGCTTTGTTTTAATTTAAAAACTCCTATTTTCTTTGGTTTTTTTTCTTTAAATAGCATGTTGGGGAGGGTGGGGACACATGAAAAACAGAGCAAATCCACGGGGGGGGGGGTTGATAACACATTGCCCTGCTGCAGTTTCATCCCATGTTGTACACCACCATCACTCCATGCACTCTAAAAGAACAGAAAGAAAAATACTGGCCCAGCATGCACATTTAAATGTAATGAGATTTGGCCCTCAGAGATTCTCAAAAGAAAAGGAACCTGCCTTTCGCACTTCCTGCATTCCTGATTTAAGCTAATACTGTATCTGAAAGAAGAACAACAAACTACGCGAATACTTCCTTAATGAGCAACCATACTGTCTGTCCTTTTACATAAGCAATAGAAAGAAGACAACAAAATGTCCAAATATAGCAACAACGTTGCTTCGTCAATGTCATTCCAGCAACACAAGGGCAACAAGAGAGTGGGAGCGCAGAATAAAACAGAGCTCCAAGAACACAAAAAGGGATGAACTAAAATGTACAGTCTCCAGTGAACAGCAGCATCAGGAAAAAAAAACAACAACAAGGGACAATACGAGAGTGGAACAACCTCCACTGAAGTTGCAAACACATATTGATTTTATTTGAGGCTTCCCTCAAATAACGTTGGGAATTGTAATTTGGCAAGGGTGCTAAGGACTCTGTTAGAGATCCCGATCCCCCTTCACAGTTTAAGGCTGTAGGTGTACCGTAAGACCATGAGCTCCAAAAAATGACAATATCAAAGGACAAAACAGCAGCACACAAATATACACGGAGAGCAATCATAAACATACCACAGCACAAGAACACCCAAATAATGCTAAGAACCCAGCTCCAGCACTAAACTGGAAGAGCAGAAGCAGTGGTGGAAAAAACAGGTACTATTTCTAGCACAAGAGCATGGTGAAATGCTGGTGAACCTATCAATGAGGAGAGGCAGATTCTTGAGTCCAGTGAATATGAAAAATATTTATGTCTTATAGATTTAAAACAGTTAACACATCCATTTAGTGAGCAATTATTATACAGGGTGGGGCATATGGGTGCAGGGGCCACGGAGGATAGCGTTCCCCCTATCCGTGGGTTCCCGGTATCCGTGGGAGGCAGGAACCTATCCCTGTAGTTACCGGAGCCTCACTGTAATGAATAAACAAACAAAACCCCCACAAATGACCCAACTACGTTCAAAGCAATAGAATCAGTTGTCTGTCAATAGCTGGAGAGCAGTCCCTAACATAGAAAGTTCCTTTTCAGACTATAGTTCTGTTGCCCGGGTTTCCTGTTCCTGGGCTGCAGAGAGGGTGGGGTTACTGGGGATAATTCCCAAGGGCCCCAACATTAAAAAGGCTCCTAGGAACATAAGAACATAAGAAGAGCCCTGCTGGATCAGGCCAAAAGCCCATCTAGTCCAGCTTCCTGTATCACACAGTGGCCCCACCAGATGCCTCAGGGAGCACACAAGACAACAAGATAACCCGTTTCCCGTTGACACTCCCCTGCACCTGGCACAGAGAAAACCCACTTCCAAAACCAGGAGGTTGCTTATAGCTTGTAACCTGTGATTGTCTTTTCCTCCATGAATCTGTCCAAACCCCTTTTAAAGGCATCTAGGCCAGGTGCCATCACCACATCCTGTGGCAAGGAGTTCCACAGATGAATTACACGCTGGGTAAAGAAATATTTTCGTTCCACCCGGTGTCTGGGGACAGATGTACCCTATGGGAGTCAAGTGGGAACAACACACGCAGCCCCAAACTCCAAAGCTGAAGCAACCAGAATGCTTCATCCAGGGGCAGGGAAGATGGAGGAAAATCAGGGGCATAGGCACCAAATGGTCCCTGTTGAAATTTTTCCCCAGGGCCCACCTAACCTCTCTGCAGCCCTGCCCTCTTCCTCTACTTTCTGATGCCTTGCATATTAGCTACCTTCTCTTCTTTCTAAAGATTCTCTTCAGCTCCTCCTTTCTTCTCCTGCCTCTCCTGGCTTTTTCTCCCCTGCTTTTTTTTCCCAATGCATGGCAGGCACTGCAACTATGCTGAAACTTTGCATCCTCTTTTCACCACCATGTACAACGAAGACACTCATGGGTCCAGTACAGGCTAGGTATGCAACTGAGTGTAAACTTATAGTATCAGGCGGCATGTTTTAAAATCTTTCAAAGGTGCTCAAGAGCATATAGACACTTGGTTCATGCAGCTGGTGGATTTTTCTCCTGTTTCTGGCAGCTCCATGATCATGGCCAAGAAACCGGTGGCTTCTGCTTGTGCTCTACAACAACTAGTGGCTTCATGCATGATGAGCATAAAGCCACGAGAAGCAGGCGTGGGGAGTGCCTGACCACACAGCGGTCCCTTGCTGTAAGCGTATTTGCCATGATATCTGCTGAAGAGGAGGAGTTTATTCTTTCCAACATCAAAGTCAACACTACAGCGCTCCTTCATTCTTTTGTCTCTTTTGTTTCCATCATACTTGCCAAACTATTTTCTCCTCCTCCGTGGCACCTCAGCCAGGGGAAACCCTCTTGGGAAACTCTTTCCCTTCTCTCACCTTATTGTGGAGAACCACAACATTATGAGGATCAGCATTGAGCCACGTATCCATGGCCTTGCAGATGCTGCATATCTTCTCCAGGGCAGGTGTATGCAAATCAGGCCATCCAAAATCCAGCACCTGTGATACAAGGAGAAAGGAGGTTGTCAAACAAAAGGAAGAAGAAAAAGGAAGTGTTAAGGAAAGTGGAGATTTCCCCCTTGAATGGATCCAACAAGAGGTATTTACTTGCGGAAGGCAAATTATTTTCTTGTCTTTCAGGTTAATGCTAACAAGGGGCATCCAATATGAATATGATTATAGGAATGGGTGAAAGTTGCCCACAGGGGTTACAGCATATGAACTACTAATGTCGCCTACCTTCATCAGTTGGTGTAGTACAGAGGAGACAAGAGCTTGAGCTGGGAGCAGGTAAATCTCCAAGTTCAAGTCTTGCTTCTGGCCATGAATGTTAGTGATCTTAGGAAAGTCATTATGGTCTCCAGTAATACTGACCTCCCTTACAGAGTTGTTATAAGGACTACTACGATGTATGACAGGTATTTTAAACATTCAAAAAGTGCTGTGTACATAAGTATTAAGATCCCATTTACACTTTCTTTTACTTTGCTTTGTTACAAGTGCATTCCATTCCAGCAATGCCGTTTTCTCTGCGCGTAGGAGACAATCAGCTTCCCTTCTCTGACCTCAGAAGGCTCCAGGTTTGTCTTTTGCCCCTCCTCTATTACTACTGCTTGCCAATCCAGCATTATCAACCTGCTGCCACAATCACTTGATAAATATGGTAGCAAGCCTACAACATTAGCTGTTCCTCTAGGATTTAGAGCAAAGAGGCAGGATAAATATTTCAGCCATGTGCCTGGCTCCGGGTCGATGAACAGCCTCTTTGGTTGCCAAAGACAGCAGCAGCATGGTGGGATTAGTGGACAAAACAAACAGAGAGTGAGAGAAACACATACAAAGGGCTTAAGAAGCAGCACATTAAACGGGAATCCAAAAAGAACAGCAGCCGCTCACGCAGTCCCCTCTGGATGCCAAGGCTAGAGCCAAAAAAGCACACACAGCTGAAGGAACGTAGAAGTTGGGTTGATATTTTTAGACTCAGCGGATATGGATCCAAATTCCAGTTTGGATCTGACCAATGGTTCAGTGGACTGCATAGCCTTTCCAGAACCTGATTCAATCAACCAATGTAAATCTATGGAGCCTGGTTCTTCATCGCTCCTTTTCGGGAGATGCTCACATGTTACTATTTGTGAACAGAAATGAGTCTTTCAGGGTCTCCACAGAAAGTTTGAATGTAGTAGTATTATATTAAAGGTGTAAAGGTGACCCCTGACAATTAAGTCCAGGCGTGTCCGACTCTAGGGTGTGGTGCTTATCCCCATTTCAATCCCGAAGAGCCAGCGTTGTCCGAAGATGCCTCCGTGGTCATGTGGCTGGTATGACTCTCCTTGCCGCAGCGCGCAGCATGCGGCTGGAACACGGAGCACTGTTATATTATTATATTATATTACTATAGGTTTATTTTGGAATTTGCTCAAAGCAACTGCTGTTGACCTCTCCGCTCATGACAGATGACCATCAAAGGTCAAAATTTTGAGGACTTGACATGCCTACACTCAAAACCTCATTTTTTGCTAAGCCACTGAGCACATGAAAACTGATTTTCACATTTCCTGCACTGCTGTTCCAGCATCCTAAGTCATGAATGTCTCCACCTGATCATGATAAGATTTAACAAAGTACTGTATGCTATGTTATTACAGGATATCCTCCTTTATTCAGTGGTTCAAAGACAACCCAAATGGTGTGATAAGCACAAGAATGGATATGGGAAAACATTCTTTACATAAACAAATACACACACACACACACACACACACACACACACACACACACACACACACACACACACACTGGTACATGTATGTGAGGCAATGCAAATGCAAATTGCAGGTCTAAGGCAGATTCTCCAGGCAGTGCTGAGGCTGAAGAGATGCGGTGGGGAGATGGCCTTCCCTCTCCTCAAAGCTATGGCAACAGCTCCAATAATAGATGATGAGGATTTTGCTGCCTGACAATACGCGCTATAATGCTAACTGGGTTTGCTTCTTTATAACTAGCAAAGTGATGTGCATCCCTCACTTTCTCCAGTAATATTTTTCAGTGCAGGACACTGGGTGACCCTGGCCAGTTACCACCTCTCAGCCTAACCTACCTCACAGGGTTGTTGTGAGGATCAGGGAAAAGTAGCTGAGAACCACGTACACCACTCTAAGCTCCTTGGAGAAAGGACAGGATACAACTGTAAGGTAAGTAAAGAGTTGTCTTCCCCAGTCTTTTCTATCTCTCGTTCACCCTCGCCACCAACAATTTTGTCCATAGATGGCTCCATCTTACCTTGGAGTGGAGCTTGCTGATGTCATGCCTTTTCTCCGACAGGTTAAAAAGCTAGTGAAGGGGAAGGAAAAATACACTGTTAGTAGAGTTTATTTGTATGGTAGACACAGGGCTGTGCAACCACCACAGTAGGAAACAGTACAATGGGAGCAACAAGAATAGAATTTCATGGCTATGGCATGTCTTCTGTTCCTGTAAAGTCTCCCATTCCTGGAATTATAAGCACAGGTTTTTATATATATATATATATATATATATATATATATATATATATATATATATATATATATATATATATATATATATATATATATATATATATATATATATATATATATATATATATATATATATATATATATATATAATTTAAGAAGCAAATTCTACATTTAATGCAGTCTGTTAAAAATGGAATTGTGCTATAGGATCTTGAAGTTGCCGAGCTGCTAAAAGGCAATAGTGGACAAAATTAGCTAGACTGCCTATGCTGAATGAGTGCACAGGTATCACGACACAAACTCGCCATTAAAAAGAGGGGGGCTGCACTTGTCCAATAAGGAACAAGGGAGATAGGCTGGGAAAAGGTCAATGCAAGACTCCTGTCCAGAGTCCAAACCAATTGCAACAAAGTGTGTATCTCTTTGATAAGGTATAAGCTTTTGTTCAATAACAAAAGGAAGCCAGGTGCCCAGAGTGTTACATTACAGAATGCAGTGTGGACAGAGTACAGGTCCCTCTGCGTGTGATTTTTCTGAAGCAGGTAACGTGAAAAATTGCTGGCCTGGATATGCTGTAAAATCTTGAAAATATCTTACCAGGTAACTATCCCCATGCTTGGATTTAAGCATTTGGGCCACCTCCTTCAGGTTGCTGTGGAAAGTTTGCTCCTCTGATGAACTTGCAAAGTTGACAGCAATTATCCGTTCTGTGACATACACCAGGTCTAGTTCACAAGTGTCCTCCATGGCCTGATTTAGGCTTAAGCTCCTAGGCCAAAGAGAAGCAATTGAACACTCAATGGTGTAAACACCTTGAACAAAGGTCTTAAGATAGGAGGGGTCTCTATATCATCCCTGAACACCATTTCACTTTGCTTTTGCTGTCAAGACTGAAGTGTGTTCACAGAGCATTACAAGTGGGCTTCTCTATTGCAAAGTAACTGCAGTTATTCCACGGATGTTTTAATAGATCAACAAGCATAGTTAGAAAAATTATTAGAAGGTGATAGTCCTCCAAGGAAGGAAGAATAGATTCCCAATCTTTTTCTTTTCCCCAAGAAGGTCTTTGTGCCTCCTTTTTACCAGAGCACTGCTGTAAACCAAGGTTACAGTTCCATTGCACAGCATTACTGATGTTGCAAGTAAAATCTGGGAATAAGGAAAGACTATCACAACCAGGGGAACAGTTGTGAGAATGAATCCATGATACAAGGCAATAATTGAGGTGGTGGTGTTGAATGAAGGGTTTGCACATAGGCATATGTGGGGGAGGGGGGTCTGTCTGTTTGGTCTCTGATAGTTTTTATTGTACTTCTTTTATTGTATTACTTTTACTAGTTTACTTTGTGGGGGGGGGTTTTAAGCTGTTGTAAGCCGCTTTGAGCTTACTGTGAAAAGCAGCCTACAGATTTTAAAATAAATGCAAACAAAATTAATTTAAGCTTTTGCACAAGGGGCCAAAACACTGGAAGTCAACACTGATTCTGTGTAACAAAGCACAAGGAGTTAACACATTTCTTCTTATAAGCAGGGATGCCATGAATACCCATGATTTTTGTTTTCTGGAGTAAAATCCATATTTGCAACTTTGAATATGCACCCAAATACAGAAACAAGCTGTAGTGCTGTGTGTGTGTGTGTGTGTGTGTGTGTGTGTGTGTGTGTAAAAAGAACACTGACTTATTGTGCACTTTGCAGAACAGCATTCTGGCCAACACTTCAAATGAGGAACAAGCATCAGCAATAGCACTCCATACAAGAACAACGTGGAAAAAGTTTAAGAGGATATGCACATATGCACCCATGTTGAACTTTTTTTTAAGTACAAGACTACCCATTCACTTCCAAAGTGGGAGTGATACGCCTTTCAATAGGAAACCATGTATAATAAGACAGGACTTGCGGCTCAATCCAGCTTAAGTTCCGGGCGGCGGACCTTGCGATCCGCTGCCTGGAATAGCCCGGAGTAGTCGTAAACGTGCCGTAAAGCACATTTGCTGACTACTATAGAGCAGGGCAGACCGGCGCAAGGTAAGGACTCCACTCGCCACCAGACCCAGGTAAGTGTGGATCTGGCAGGCGGGTGGGTCGGCGGACGGGGAGGGGGGTCAGCGGAGCCGGGATGGCGTCCCAGGCGGGGACATGGCCGTTACATGGCCTCTTCCGACTTCCGCCAGCAAAATAGCTGGTGGAAATCCAAGGAGACCTACCGGCCCCAGCCGCCGTTACACTCGGGGAAGGGGAACAATCATCCCCTTCCACGAGTAGACTTTCTGCTGCAGGCTGCCTGCTGCAGGCAGCCCGTGGCAATGCACTGGATCGGGCAGACGGCCTCAGACGGCCGCCCGATCTTTAAGTAGGATTGGGCTGCCCGTATCTTTAAAAGGAAACAAAACATTGTAACAGTAAGATCTAAACCAGGGGTGGCCAACCTTTCAACATGAATGCTCCTGGACCTTTAATGGTTGTAAGGCATTTCAGCAGGTGTAGCTGCTTTAACAACACCATCAGCAATTGCAGCTGTCAAGATTCTGTCTTCTACACAACACTTAATGCAAACAACAATGTGGAAAACCCGATCCTTGCAAAATTTGCATGTTGGCTTTTGCAGATTAATGTTCCAAACGTGCAGTGTCTGTTTTCAGCAAGGCAGATACCCATGGAAACAACAGAGGAGTGTTTTCATATCCCTGACTATAAATAAAGTTTTATTTGGATTACATAGGAAAGCCCCTCAGCAAAGTAGTCTTATCAAACACTGAGCCTTACCTTGAAGGTTTACGTCGTGCCTGAACTATTTTGGGGGATTTTGTGGACACCTGAGAGTGATAAAGAAAGAAAAGGGCATCATGGTTACTAAAGTTATGTTAGTTTACTATACAGTGACATGATTAACAGTGGCCCCAGGTACTCTCCTACTGCTTAGATTCCAGATCCCATATGAATGGCAAAGATACAGACTAGCTGACAATGGGATAGAGGGGGTCTGGGAAAAGATATTTTCTGTTCCACAAAGAAACCCTTCCACATCCTTATACCGTACATTTCATAATGGTCAATTGTTGGCACTTCTATATTTAACACTCTTGAGTTTCAGGTAGCTCTGAACCTTTTTTGTTTCCCATCTCTGAAGTATTTACATAGCCTTCAATTCTTCAAGCACACACTCCTTGAAATGTATATTCACTGAAAACCTCCAACAAGACAAGGCCAAGGGTCTTTTCTTCATTTTACAATGGGAAATGAATTTCCCATTTTACAAGTGGGAAAATGAAATCAAGAGAGAGTAATGGCCAATTCTAACATGGCATTTATTTTTTTATGAAGGAATCCATGTGGAAAATATAATTTTGTATTGCAAAGAAAGTGTTGGTTTTGCAAGTAAGATGCACAAACTAAACTCCTGTTTGTGACTGCTCAATTATCTTTGCTGCAAAATCATTTTTCTATGTATATTATTCAATATAATACAAGTGGATCAAATTGATCTGGAAGTGAACGGTATGTGTAAAACTGGGTGTAGATCTAAGAAACTGAGACCAGGGCAGGCTCAAATATCATAACAGCAAAATCCTATGCATGTTTACTCAGAAGTCAGTTCCATTGTATTCAATGGGGCTTACTCCCAGGAAAGTGTGTATAGGATTGCAGCCTAAGTGATCCAAGTGGCTGCTTGGAGGGTGACACACTTGGGTTATCTTCACCCTCAATATGTGTGGCTTAACTACTACACGGTGGCCAAACAAAATTTGCCCATTCACTCTTTATGAACTGGATAAAGCATAAAATCTACAAAGTGCATCCCAGGACACCTTCCCAGGATGCATACTTTCGCTGCAGTGTAGAAGATGAGCTGTGTATCCCATGAGCCCCTGTAATGTCATGATACTGGGGTGCACCTCTTCGATCATGCACTGCAACCACTGTGAACAATAAAACATCTTCAGCCAGCCCTGAAAAATCTGAAAGTACTTACTCCTTGATAAACACAAATCAGTAACTTAGGCCTGGAGGTCATAGTTATCATAAGGCTGATCTCACAGTTATCAAGGAGCACATGCTTTTAGACCACACTGTTGGGAGGGTGGGTATTTTGTGTGTGTGTGTGTGTGTGTGTTCCACAGAGAGAGAAATATCTCTCATCACCACGGGCAGCCCAATCCTGCATAAGGATCGGGCAGGCGGCCCAGGCCGCCCGCCGGATCCCATGCTCCGCTGTGGGCAGGCTCCTGCCCGGCGGAAAGTCTACTCGGGGAAAGGGACACTCGTCCCCTTCCCCGGGTGTAACTGGCACTGGGGTCGATCAGCCTCCTCGGAATGGCCCAACCTCCCGTGTAATGGCCCAACCAATCAGCAGGGGATGGGATATGGCTGAAGCCATCCCCCGCCCCCTCCCCAACCGGCTGGGCCTATGTCTGGCCTCCCTCCCCACCTGAACCACCCCCCATTGGCTGGATCCCTACCTGGCTCCTCCAGTGGGTGGGCAAGGGTCCTGGCGGCGGAGCAGGGAAGGCCAGCCTTGCGTCGGCCTTCCCTGCTCGTGAGTCGACAGCTTTGGGCGGTGGAACGCTCATTTCGCCGCCTGCCACAGCGCTAGGACTGCGCTGTGTATCATGTAGTGAGACCACTCTGCATTTGCATGTAAGTGATGGCTGTACAGTATATCTCCAACAACTTCAATAACTTTCCTGTTATGAAAAATGAGACATTTCTCAAATATGACATCTGATATCTTCATTCACTGGATGTCCAGGCTGGCTATCAAGCACTAGGCCCTCTTTCTAATCTGATTTGTCAAACGCTGGAGAAAATGGCAGAAAACGAATCCCCTTGTTTTTTTTAAGAAATCCCTCTATTTCTCCTTCCTCCACCAATCCTTTTGCACCAGAAAATGCAATACTCAGCCCTGTCATCCTTCATTGTTAACAGGCAGTTCATCAGTTCTTCATGTATTAGTGCAAGGTGTTTATGCAGAGGCTAATAACAGGAGACATTTACCATATATAGGAGCTCTGTGGTTGCTCCAGTCACATTCAATAGCTGTTTGGGATAAAAACATTTCTTCTTAGCAAAATAATATGCAACTTCGTAGAGACTGAGAGTAGCACTCACCCTTCCACTAATGTTCAAGGGGCATAGCATGTGTTTTTCCTCATTTTTTTAAAAACACAAAAAAGACCTGGCTGTGTGAGAAGGCAGGGCAGCAGAAAGATGGATGGAAAGAAGCTACTTAATTATTTTCCCTCTAATAGGTTTTCCAGTTCAAACATCATCATCCTCAACAGTGGTGTTGCTCTAGGTGGGGTGGAACGCTAAGTTCCGCAGCGCGCTGACCCTTCGTTACTCACCGGCACGAGACAGCCCCGCCCCCTTGCCCTCAGAACCATTCAGTGCGGAGAAGGCAATGCACAGCGCATTGCCTTCGCCGCACTGAATGGCTCCAAAGGAGAGGGGGGCCAGGCCGCCTCATGCCGGTGAGTAACAAAGGGTCAGTGCGCTGCGGAATGTACCGTTCCGCCCCACCTAGAGCAACGCCACTGCTCCTCAAACTGTTTTTTCACCGGCAGGAAAAGGATTCAGGGAAGATACAAGGGACCTTGATTTCTTCCCCCCACAGGTGAAAAAACAATTGTCTCAGCAAAGTGGGTTAAGCAGCTTCTCTCTGCCCACCATTTGTAAGATCATACAAAGATACCTCCTGAATCAGACTGAAGGTCCATCTAAGTCCAGGTTCCTGCTTCCCACAGTGATCAACCCAATGCCTTGGGGAAGCTCACACACAGGTATGAAAGCAATCGCCCTCTCCCACTGTTGCTCCAGTCCCAGCAATTGTTATTCAAAGGTGTGCACCACCACTTCTGTATAA
Source organism: Plestiodon gilberti rubricaudatus (assembly GCA_026170595.1). NCBI lineage: Eukaryota > Metazoa > Chordata > Lepidosauria > Squamata > Scincidae > Plestiodon > Plestiodon gilberti. Next base: position 207,741,886 of record JANXHW010000001.1, read on the forward strand.
AAGAGAAGTTCCATATAGAAGTTCCATATAGTCATCCTGACTATTAGGCGTTGATGGACCCGCCCTCCATTAATTTGTCTAACCACCTTTTAAAGTCATCTAAACTAGTGACCATCATCACATATCTTGTGCCAGCAAAGTTCTCCATACCACCGGCTGCTGCATTGTGTGCAATGAGTGGTTTGAACCTACTGTGTTTGAATTCTTTGTTCCAAGATAGCAAAGCAGCATGGGCAGATAACTGGGTAATTAGCAGCGCCAGATTACAAACACAAGGAGAACTAAGGCTCTAACAAGAATCATTACCAGACAACTATTTATCAAGCTGGACAGAACAAAAGCCACAAAGCAGGGAAGTGGAGGAGAAGAATGGCAGAAAACAGCTTGAGACAGTTTCATCATCTTGTAAGCAATTCAAAATAAAAGCAAAAGTGTGAGGCCAGTGGACTAGATATCCAAGTGAGCCCAGCCACACATTGCTAGCACAAAGAACGCTCTGCTCAATTTTATAACATTAAGATAGCAAGGAGTCTTTTCCAAACCAACACAGGGAAACCCAGTGGATTGACCATCAAAATGGCATACCCGTTTAGAGATATACCGTAGGTCAGGGCTTGTATCCCTTGCTGGGGGGGGGGGGAATGAACTACAGGGTGTTAAGATCTGCCATACATGATCAAATATCTACAGCAGTAAGGGAAAATGATCTACTCCACCAATGTTTAGGCTCTGTCTTGCCACAGCAGCTGCATCAGCATGACTGCAGGATGAACTGTCCTGTGAGAAAGTGTTCCCATGTAAAGCAGCATAATGTCAAATGGGACAATCCTACGGCCATGCTCTTTGGGGAACATTTTTTTAAACATTTTAAATGTTTTTAAAACATTTTTTTAACTGAAAAAGCAGCATATACAGGTGAGGGGTGTGTATGGGAGGCAGTGTAAATCACATATGTTCAACGTGCATGAGATCTGCAGCAGTGTTTTAGAAAAGTGTGCACTATTCAATTCACCTCACACTTACCTACAACTGCCTATGTGGCTTCCAATAATGCAGATCTCAGGGTTGCATTCCAAAAGGTGAGTCACAAATCAACTCTTTTAAAGCACTATCCGCACCGCAAGCTGGTGAGATTTGGGCTCACATCTCTGATAGTGCATTTGTGTTTAGTCATCTGCTGTACTTGCATGTTGAGTTACAGTGTAGGGTGACCGAAAGACGCAGTCTGGTTGGTTGGCATGGTTTGGTTTTTGTCATGTCCCTAAGTGCGCTCTCTCTCTCTCTCTCTCTCTCTCTCTCTCTCTCTCTCTCTCTCTCTCTCTCTCTCTCTCTCTCTGCTTTTCATCAACTTTTTGATCAGATGCAATTCCATATTTGCAAGAAATGGTCATGTAGGCTTGTAAATAAACATCCGTATGAACTCTACTGGTGTCCATTTGTATTAATTGTGCCAAAGCAACCTTTCTGCATAAGATGCCATAGTGTACCATCTTAATAAACCTTGCTATTTGAACCAGGACATCCAAGGCTAGATGAATTAAAGAGGTGGTGTAGATGATAAAAAAACATGTAGTTGAAGCACTAAGTTAAAGAATTATTAAGCACTATGTAAAGAAATACACGGTGAGCACAAAAACACTCCTAGATTTCCAACGGTTATAGAACATAATCAAGGAGTGTTTTTGTGCTCACCCTGTATACATCAGCGATAAAAATACATAGCCACATCTCATTCATGTTAGTATCACCAATTAAAAACAAGAGAGAGAGAGAGGGGGGGGGAGAGGGAGAGAGAGAGAGAGAGAGAGAGAGAGAGAGCAAGTTAAACCCTCATCCCGCAGTTGCTTTGTGTTCAAGTTCAAACTTACATGGTGCAGTTTGCAAAGTATGACCTGTCATTGTACGTCATAATCTATTTTAAAAACAGCTGCTGAATAATTGACAAGTGACCCAGTAGAGGTAAAGGCAACATGAGAGCATAAGGACAAAACATTATCGTGACACATGGCAAACACCTTGGGTGATTATGGGGTTTACTTTGTCTACATATTTCATACTCTGTTGAATTTTCTCAGAAGCATTTTATACCTTGTCAAAGCAAGGCAGGCAATCACACCAAATCTGGTACTAACTCCATTTACAGGTCCTGAACAGAACTTGCTCACAGATAATTGTCTGACTTTTCTTAGAGCACAGAACAATTGGGAGTTCTCCATAGCCACTTGAAATTGGTCAGACAGTGGCTCCATAGTAACCTGTCTGACTAATGTTGAAACCTGGAATATAAATACAGGTTGTCCCTCGTTATTTGCGGACAGTTCGCTCCAGTCCTATTGTCGTCATGTGTCCCCCCCCCCCCGATACTGAGAATCCATCTGTAGTCCGCTTTAAAAACTTGTAAAAAGGGGTGTTTTTTAAAGCAATTTTTTGCTGCACCATCTGCAGGACTGGAGGGTCCCTGTCACTCCCATAAGCCACTTATGAGTTGTGCCAATGCCCACGCACTGCATTCTGGGGTGACCCTGGGGCCAAGGGGCCTTTGCAGCACAAAGGTTAAAAAAATGCTTTAAAAAGTTTTTTTACAGGTTTTTAAAGTGGACTTCACCATCTGCGGATCCACAGATGGTCAGAGCCACAGATGGTGAGACCGTGGATGGTGAGGGACCACTGCAATGCTTTTTCTTCATAAGGTAAAGGTATCCCTTGAAATTTAAATCCAGTTGTGTCTGACTCTAGGGTGCAGTGCTCATCCCCATTACGAAGCCGAAGAGCCAGCACTGTCTGAAGACGCTTCCGTGGTCATGTGGCCAGCATGACTCTCCTTGCTGCAGTGCGAAGCGTGCAGCTGGAACATGGAACACTGTTTACCTTCCCGCAAGCGGTACCTATTTATCTACTTGCATTAACATGCTTTTGAACTGCTAGGTTGGCAGGAGTTGTGCCGAGCGGCGAAAGCTCACCCTGTTACGCGGATTCAAACTGTCGACCTTTTGATCGACAGCACATGATTCAGTGGTTTAACCCACTGCGCCACCCTACGGCCCTTTTCTTCATACAAAATTGTGTGTGGTCTTGCAGGAAAGTTTAAAAATGGCAGAGAATTCTAGGGATACATTCCGCTAATGTATTGCCACATAAGGTTCTTTGGCCCTGTATTCCATTCCTCTTGAATCTCAGTACAAAAACAGAAAAAGTTCTAAAATTAGGTCCAGGATTGGAGCACAGGCAACTTTAATGTAGCTAGCTACCTGTTCCTTCAGTTCATTTGCATCTTTCTGCCCCACAGTGAACAATGAGCACAAGATAATTGTTAAGACATCAAGATTGTTTTTGTGTGCTGTTTGACTACATGTGTACTCTTGCACATTGATAAAACACCACACAAAACGTATCTTAATATTCCCGTACTTAAAAAACAACAATACTAGCTTAACTCATTGACAGAGCACCTGCTTTGAATGCTACAGCATTAGCGACAGGGGCTGACTTTAAGCCTCCTCCCCAGAGCCCTGAGGATCACCTAGTCCAGGGGTGTCAAACATAAGGCCCATGGGCAGGATGCGGAAGCTCTTTATCTGGCCCGCATGATAGAGGCTCTCCCACCACCACCACCACCAGCAGCAGCAGCTGCTCTCAGCTGCTGAGGTGTCACTGCTGAAAATGTGGCCCGCGTGATAAATGGGCTCTCTCATATCTTAGAAATATGATCAAGATTTGTGTATTTCTGTCATTTGCAGCTAATGAGTTCCTAAGTGAGAACAAAGTGCTTATTTCTGGTTGTCACCTGCTTAATGACCTCACTTCCTGCTAAATGACATCACTTCCAGCCCTCAGCAAAATGGTTGGTATAAAATAGATCGAAAACATCTGGTTGGTATAAGTTTGAGGAGACCCATAGGGCAGCCTAATGGGTTTTTTAAAAAAAGATTCTTATTTACCTCCTGCAGGATGTTGAATCACACACACACCACTCCCACCATAGCATACAGCACAGCATCTGTTGGCACTGCTGCATGCTATAACATGGCAGGGGATAGGATTGGGCAATTTGTCTCCTAACTATATGAGGAATAGAATCCTTAGGCTTTGTAATGATAGAATACTGAAACTGCAAAATATCTGAACTATGGAGCGATTCCTGTGGCTCCATTACACAGCTTGAACATTCTGACTTTCAGTGTCATCCATAGATACCCAATGCACTTTATTCAAAGGTGACTGAACCGACTGGCCTCGATGAAGTTGAATACGAAGTAATATCCACAGCCAGGCCTAGATTAGTTCCCGGAACCCCCGCAGGTACTGAAATCCACATATAATGGGGCCAACGTAAAAAGGTTAGAAAAGGGGGAGGAAAGTTTTTTTCCCTCCTTTTTCTAACTTTTTAACGTTGGCCCCCATATCCGCGAAGCATCCACGGTGAGACAAATCCACGTGTGCTGAAGTTGTGAATACAGGGGGGCGGGGAACTGTACTCATTTAAAGATCCAATTCAAGAAATCCATTCTGTTCAGGGAAGCCTGAGTCCAAGTCAAATCCCTTGTTGGGAATGTTTAACTCATTCCTACCCTGCTCCTATGAGCAAATCCAATTGCAAGACTTGCTGTCTTCCAATACCCACCCCACACCAACCCTTAACAAAGGCTTACCTTAGGGAAAGTAAGTGATCGGCTAATCCATTTCCACGGCATGGTGCCTGCTCTTTCTGAGATCTCGCTCCAAAGCAGTCCCTCTCTCCTCTACAGTGAGTCAATCAAAGCAAGTCCACAGCAATAAAGCTATGGTGTTTTGATTAAACAACACAAACCTGGCATACAAGCAGGCACCACACGGGGTGGGTGTTCGGTCTGTGATGCTGCTAGTTTGGTTCCTGAGGCTCAGCACACTATGCAACATGCTAACCACAAACAGCTCTCCTGTTATAATTCTTGACAGTGGACACAGAGCCCCGCCCCTTTCTGAAACTCTCTCCAACACTCGCCTGTGTGTGCGCGCACACACACACACACACTCACACACCACGAGGAAGAGTCAGGCAGACATCAGCTGATAGGAACAACAGCTTCCAGGCAAATATTATTAAACGCTCAGAAGGCACAGCATCTAGAAGTCAAGCCCAGGCAGAATGATGGAAGTGACAAATTATCTTTTCTGAAGCCTGAGATCCCAGAGAGTTGCTCTCAACACCACTTCCCTTTCTCCTGGTTGACGCACACATTGCTGAAAATCCTAGAGGAATAGCCATGTCAGCCTGTCGCAGTGAAAACAACAGAGAGTCACAAGACATCTTAATTCAGTAGTAACCAATGACAAATCAGGGCCATTGCTATAGAATATGAGCCTCTGAGCTGGATTCATAGAAATGGCATGTTTATTTCCATCTGTTTATTTCCAGCTGTAATGAAGTAAGAATCAAACAAGGTGTGATGCTAAATGCTTAACTGGGGCTCTTTCACTTTCATTTTTCCCACCAAAAATGCCCCTCCCCCAAAGGCACTGCATGCAGCAAAAAGCACTTTCAGCAGCTCACAGCATCTTTAAGGGGTGGTTTTTGATGGGGCTGAATTAAAAGATCAACACCTTCTATCTCCATACCGAAGACCTAATCCAGATCAGGGTCCTGCATGGCTGCAGCATAGAAGTCAAAGCCCAACTAGATGATAATGCATTTAATGTCACGTCTACTTTGGCCTTAAGGATCTCCAAAACTTAGTCCATATCAGTGGTTTTCCAGCTGTGGTCCAGAGCAGGCACCATGCCCCGAGGTTCCTTAGAAAGCTTATCCGGGGCTTCTTAAGGAGAAGGTCAATATGAAATAAGTTTCCCTTGTAAGACAGCTTGCCCACTATCACCAATCATTCCTGTGTGAAATGAGGGAGACCCTAAAACATGTTCTACAACATGCAGGGACGCTGAGAGGGGGGTTAAGGGGGTACAATCGTACCCGGGCCCAGGAGCTACTGACCAAAAATGCATCAAAAAGGGGGCCCTGGGGCAAAAAAGGGGGGCCCAGGAGCCAAATTCACATGAAGGGAAGGGGCCCAAAAGAAACTTTGTACCCTCTGATAAAATTCCTCTGAGTGGCCCTGTCTACATGACTCTGCTATTGCACATGGCATGAGAATGTGTCAGATTCCAAGGAACCACTGCTCTAGTGGGTAAAAAAGGTGGGGCAGAAATAAAGATCAATAAAGTCACATGTCCTGTTGATAGGCCAACCAAAAGGAACAAGGTGCGTGCAAATTTACAATAGCTCTCCCAAGGTTTTGGTTTGGGTGAGCCTTGCATGATGGTGAACCAACACTCCATTCCTGGGAAGGGCTGTGAAGATGTTTACAGGCTGTTCTTGTAATGGAAAAAAGGGACAGCGCCAGGAGAATCTTGTTTTCCTTATGAACACAGAAGCCTTGTTCAGTTCAAATCCACATGATTTGATTTTTAGCGTTCCTGATTATTAAATATTTGGACTGGATTGCCGGGGAGAGAGCAACCCGTCTCATGAGCATCAGCTGGGTCCCCTCCTCTTTCTCCAAGCAATGGGATTGGGGGGTGCTGTGGTGCCAAGACAACCACAAGGGATTGGCTGGAGCTATCGGACAGGCATCCAATGGAATCCTGTCATCTAAGTAGAGACACAGTTAATACAAGATTGGCTGAAGAACCCACATTCCCTCTAGCCTAGTATTCTGGGCAGTCTTGCCAGATGTTTTAGGTAGAAGCCTAAGCCAAAAACCCCGCTGTGCTAGATGAACTGGAGCAATTCCCCTTCCAGGAAGAGCCTCCTCATACCCTTGCATTTGCACAAGTACATTAGGCTTGGCTTTTTTACATTCCTCCCCAAATAAAAACAGTTCTGCTTCCAGATATCCCTTGAATCTCATGAAATGTCCATCCTCAGAGCTTATGCATGTCTTACATTAATAAGGATTATCCATTCTCTTTTCACGTTTAAATTAACATCTGAAGTGGGGAATCAGACTGCAGCAGCGACTTCTGCAATCAGAAAAGCTGAATCGTGGAAGTAGCCCCTGTGACCTTGTGTGAGTCCCACTTCAGGCATTACAATACAGACGCAAGCAAGAACACTCATGTGAACAGCTCTAAGGAGGTTAGCCAGCTATTGACTCCCACAAGTACCAGCTTTCAATCATATCCTTGGATAGCAAGTCCTACAGGATTGGTGCCTTTCAGTTCTATTACATCTAAGATGAGCCAGGTAAGTGGCACATTGAAGGGCTATCTTCAAAATTCAGAGCTGCACTTATGTAAGAAAGCCTAACAGAAAAATATATAGTGGAAATCCTAAAAAGGTGCAAAAGCATTTATTCAAGTGACAAGGGTATTCCAGTGTACTTTGAGCATAGCTGCAGTTCATCACAAGAATCTTTATTTTTTTTATGTTCTCAGTGGTAAGCCACAGCACAAGAAACTTGCTAAAAGCTCAGAAGTCTCCCTACACTAGTTTATGCCTTGTTAACAAGTGCCTTGCACTGCAGCTTGCTACTGACTACATGACGTTTGCTCTTAGGGCAGCTGGGCTCAAAGAACAGGGAGATATTTTCACTGAATTGCCATTGGAAACAAACAAACAAACAAACAAACAAACAAACACACACACACACACACACACACACACACACACACACACACACACACACACACACACACACAAAAACTGTGACTTAGAACTTCCCAGAAGAGACAACACATTTATCCTTGTTGCTTCAGAATAAGACTTTGTTTTGGGGACGTGGGAGGAAGTTTTCATTTAGCATTCTTGAACTGACAGCCTTTACATTTTTGGGGCTGTGAGAGATAAGAAGAAAAGCTGTTTTCTGACATTTATGAATGTTGTTTATTTTCTCGGAATTTTTTGTATTATGCCTTTCCTTATTTGTCCTCCTTTTTACAGGCCACACTACCATGCTTGTTTCAATCCTTTTTCTGTGGATATTTCTCCACAGTTCAGACATGGACTTGCTACTATCCTTACTTTCTGCAAATATATGCCACTCAGTAATTCTCAAAGAGTGGGGCACTCCAAGGCTTATTTGGGAGGCACCAACAGTTGCCAAGAGAAACATAAGGTTCTCCACACCTAGTGTGACTCTTGACTGGGCATCATCCCTTGCAGCCCCTATCAATCGGTGCAACATAGGAAGCTGCATGTCATGCTCCATTTGTGAGCACAGAACTGGTCTTATTGATTTCAATACATAAATACAGCCACGGAAACTGAACCAGCTATACACTTAAGAGAGCATGGAACTGGGTTTAGCAAGTTTTAAACTGGGCTTTAAAACTGAGCTTAGCAAGACTCATTACAACAACATTTGAGAATCCCTGTACTAAGATAGCACATTTATATCCCGCTTTCTCCCCCAAAGGGAGAAATACAGATATAATGTAACCACTCTTTCCATGAGGCCCCAAGCACCATTACTAAATGATCACATTTAGTAATGGTGCTTGGGGCCTCATGGAAAGAGTGGTTACATTATGTCTACATTTATTTATTTATTTACAATATTTCTATCCTGCCTTTTACCCCGAAGGGACCCAAGGGGACCCCTTTGGGGGGAGAAAGCAGGATATAAATCCAATAAATAATAATAATCTACAGGCCTAAGCAAGCTCTGCTTGCCATTAAGGTGAAGTGCATTGCTGAAGGGGCTAGAAGCATGGGAAAATGTGAAGAAGTTGGGAAAAAAAGATGCTTTTGGTAACTTGGGAGGAGACCATGAGGATCGAAGAAAGTTGCAGTGGCATAAGATGGGAAGTTACACGACAGAGCAAAAGAGTGACCCATCATCAGAGTACAAGGTGGCTTATTTGGGCATTTCCCCTTCTAAATGTATTCTGCTATATACAGAGGCAAAACATATCACTTACCGGGGTGTCTACCTGCTTTGCCGGACTTTCCTCGGTAGATGGCTGGGGAGAAGAGAAAGGAGAAGTTCAAGTTCAAAATCGTCCTGCTTATTTACAGTAATATTAATAATAATATGTAAGCTTATTTACAATATATTTATGATAATGAAATTTCATGTTCTCAGGCAATGTTCACACATCAACTAAGGAAAGAGACTCAAAAGGTCAGGAATCCCGGTAAAGCTAAATCAGGCTTCTCAGTTTGTTTGTCACAAAGCTGAATTTTAATGGTTGGAGAGGAAGTTAATGTTTAATGTACAATTCAAATCGACCTGAGAGCCACTTTGACATTTTTATTCACTCAAGAGGGCTACATCACTGCATTTACTCCAAAAAAAGCATGTTTGCTACAGTTTTAACTCAATGTTTTCTTTTCAACCCCTTCTCTGTTAACTCACTCTTTAGCTCTGCGCAAAACTGCAGGCCCACCCCGCTGAACCCTTCTGTGTTAACTCTCCTTGATCTCTCCACTTCTTTGGTCCATGGTCTTCTCTCTGCACCATCACCTTTCTTTCAGTGATCCCTTCTATTCCTGTTCCTCCACCCTCAGGTCTCTCTGTAGCTGCATCTTTACCCCCTTTTTCTCTCTGCACCATCACATCTCTGCCTGCCTGGGAAGAGCAGAAGCAGCCAAGATAGCATGGCGAAAGCTTCTAGAGGTGGGGGCTCATCGAAATGAGCTGGCCTGGGCAGAAACAATTGAGCCCCCAGTCAGAAGTGGGCAGGCCACTGGAGAGGAAAGAATCATGACCACAAAAGATGATAGAAACAACTAAGCTACCAGGAGGGCCACAAAAGATCACTAGAAAAAGCTGGAGGAATTATTTGGTCCATAGAAGCCCACGGTGGCTTTCTGTAATGTTCATTTTATTAAGCTCTGTTCTTGGGCAATCCCTCTGGAAGGGTTCCTTTCAAACTTTTAGAATGGCACTCAAGATCATCCTGCTTCAATGGGCTTTTTGGAGATAGCTAACGGAATCATGGGCCTCTTTAGTTTTTTTAGCTGCAGTTTTATTCGATGCTTTTTATTTTTCTTGACTACCTTTTTCTACTGTAATTGGTGAAGGCAAGCTGAAATTAAATCTGGACAAGAGAAAGGATCTTCTGGTCAGGAGACCTGCTGTTCTGGTGACAGTGTGTTCACCTATCCTGTACAAGGCTGCACTTCCTTTGAAGGTTCAGGTTAACAGTTTGGCAGTTTTCCTGGGCCCAGTTTTGTTCCTCTATATCCTGATGGCAGAAAAATACTTTCTGAGGTACTTTTGCCCAGCTTTGGCGGAAGTCTCAACTGTGAGCGCAATCCTGTGCAGATACGACCAGCGGAGCAAGCGCTCTGCCAGCCTAGGCGGTTGCAAAAGTGCTTTACAGCACTTTTGCGGTACCAGGGAGTAAGTGGCGTTGGTGCCAAAGCCAGTACTGCTCACTCCGCCAGTGGCCGACACCCACGCTGCTGGACGCAGGTAAGTGATGCGCCGGGTGGCAGGAGGGCAGGCCGGGGTGGCGGGGGAAGGGGTGATTGGCCGGCCAGGCCAGGGAGGGGCTGAGGATATCGGTGGTGCGCTCTGCCGATATCCTAACCTCCTTCCTGGGCCTGGCCAGCCTTACACAGCCTCCCCGGACGTGCGCCAGCAAAATAATTGACGCTCATCCGAGGAGGCCCAGTGGGGCTGGTGGGGCTGACACCGGGGGGAAAGGGACAAACGTCCCTTTCCCATGAGGTGTGCCCCAGCTCTGGTGGCACGGGCCACATCCTACGCAGGATTGGGCTGCCCATCTACTTCTATCCAAGACAGATCTGGCAGGACCAGCCTTTCCATGAAGTGACCTCCCTTCTTTGATTGCTTTATTGCTGTTTTGTTTGCCAATTGTTTGCATGTCTCAAAATCTTTCTGTTTGGGGGGGTTGGGTTGATTTTTTTTCTGCTGCTGTTCTTTTACTTTTTGTTTGTTATAATTAATAATTTCTTTTTAAAAATATACCGTATATTTCTGATTCTGAGTCACCCTAAATTCATCTGGAGAAAGGCAACATATACATTTTAAAATAAATAAACTGCTCACTGTTTTATCAATCTTTTTAGTTTCGTTTCAGGCATAGTGCTTAAAATATACCTTATTGCAAACCACTTTGAGGGCTCCGTTTGATCAATAAACATTATACAAACAGAACAAATAAGCAAACAAACAGATTTCTGTATCAGCTCTTTTAAAAATGCCTCAGTAGGGGGAAAAAGCACATCTGCTGTGGTTACTTGCATAGAGCACTGTTAAATGTCCCAGAAATAATGCAGTTAGCAACTTCAGCTTTGATCGTGCAGTAAAGCAGGGGAGCCCAGTTCATCTCTCAAATCAGCTGTTCAAGCTGAAGCCCTCCTCCACTGCTGAACTGATGCAAACAACAAATGCAATGAACGAGGGAGATGCTCCTCTGCAAACCAGCAAACCACACCAGAGGTTGGTTAGATGCTTACAAGAGATCACTACTATTTTCTATGGTTTATGTGTTGCTCTGCCAGGACACTGGTTAAGATGGTTTGCTGGAAATATAAATACAGGTATGCACTGCATGGTAACGACAGGGATACATTCTGCAAATCTTGATGTTCGGTGCATCCTTCGTTGTACGGACAACTGCTAATGGCTTCTGAGTTGCACCCAGCCCTGTAGAGCCCCAGTTTGCAGCAGCCCTGTAGAGCCCCAGAATGCCTTGCTGGGGCCAGGAAAGCAGGAAGAAAGCAGCTAGCTGGCAAAAGCGCCAACGGAAAGTGCGCAAAGTGCCAGTTAGCCAGTTGAGCACAAGGAAGGATGGAAGAAAGCTAGCCTGGTGAATTTGGAAGACATCACCACTGTATATGTGGTCAGTCAGTTGCCAGAACGTTGCTACATGGCACATACCTGCATTTCTATCACATTACTCCCAGTAGCACTGCTTAACATCTCAAAGTTTCATATATTGTTTACAAATTATGCAAGTTTTGTAAAATATTGTTCATGTCTATTTTATTGAAAGATTATTGTCTGAAGGAATATAGCGGTTCTTCTCCATATTGTTTTTGTCTACCTATGTAGAAAAATATCCTATGCCTGATGCATGTTTCTATCTTCAGCACATACTGCCGATTCTCACTTAAATAACAGCACAACCCTATGCATGTCTACTGAGAAGTAAGCCCCACTGAGTTCAATGAGACTTACTCCCAGGTAAGTGTTATAGGGCTGCAGCCTATGTCCCCAAGACATTCTTCTATGTCCCAAATCAATCTTCTTCTGCTACTAAGCAATAAGCATAGGGTCAACTCCCAATGCAATTCATTCAGTAAAGTTATCTGTGTATTGACACATTATCCATAGTGATACAATGGTGTCTGTCAGGCAAACAGTATAAGAAGGGAGCAAGAAAGCATAGTTTTGAAGGCAAAGTAAGTCTGACTGAGCAATCTTAACCAACTTTCCTGCAACGGTGCAGCTGCAATGCAGCCCCAACGTAAGGAAACAAATGTTCCCTCACCTTGAAGTTGCCTCCATGACTGCTCCTTTACTGCAAAATGCAGTGTGCACCCTGTTGGCACGGCTACACTGGCACTGGAAAGTTGGTTAGGATTGCGCAGTTAGTGTGCTTGTCTGAATTGCATTTTAGCACACACCTGCAAAATGCACCGAACTAGCCATTTGGGACAAGATTGCCCACAAAGCAGCTGCAGAATTTTTCTTACAAATTGCAGGCAGGCCTGCGGTAATTCTGAAAAGGGGACATATCTTGGGCTTCTGTACTGTGAAGTAGGTGTGGCAGTAACCAGAGAGCTTGCAGACAAATTAGAAACAGCCAAAAACCTAACAACAGGGCAGGTTGTGAGCCAAGACCATGGAACATACCACAGGTTGGAAAGAAAAGGAATGCCTATCTCAGAAGAGAGAGCATTTGCTAAACCCCAAGCATACTACATTTTGACTGCACAGTGGTGCAATTGTGGGCAACCTTTGGCTTTCTGGAAAACGTAAAAGTCACTATGACATTCTTCAGGAGAAGGCTGGTTTATAGTATGCCCCACAGCTTCCTTGACAAACCCACAATAACGGTCCCAAAGAGACCAGGGCATGTGCCCTCCACAGATAAATGTCCATGGCCAGCCTGGGAAATTCGCTTAGGGACTCACATCTGTTTACCATCCAAATATGCCAGCGGGTGCAATGAGATTAATCTGTGTGCTGAGATAACATGAGGCAGAACACTTATGAACACAGACTTACAGAGCAGCTGGCAGTTAGGACTGTGAAAAAAAGAGCCAAAAGGCCCTGTTGTAATCAAGAAGAAACAAACAGTTTTGGAGGAACATTTATATGGCTTTGCAGAGTCTGCTACAGGCACCTCCATGAGACCAACAACTCTCCATGCTAACCTGGCTGATTGCCAGTACAGAAGAGTCTATTACTGAACAGCCCATGAAGACAACACTCTGTATGCCAGCAAGCAAGTGACTTTTGGAAAGGGTCACAAGGGCATTTGGAGGGCTCCAGCCCATGGTATGCCAGTCAAAGAACAAAGGCACACGTATCTCTGGCTGCCAGATACCAACAACAAAAATAATGGGCATCAGTAACTGGGTTTTGTCTGTTCAGTGGAATAATATGGAGTTTTCAGGTCTGAAATGTACATTCATTATACTTAGCCAAATGGGAGAATGGTACAACCATTCTAATTCTGCAACCCCTGTTCTAAGCAGGTTAGAGAGCCTTCATGGTCAGAATGTACATAAGAACATAAGAAGAGCCCTGCTGGATCAGGCCAAAAGCCCATCTAGTCCAGCTTCCTGTGTCACACAGTGGCCCCACCAGATGCCTCAGAGAGCACACGAGACAACAAGATACCTGTATCCCGTTGACACTCCCTTGCACCTGGCACAGAGAAAACCCACTTCTAAAACCAGGAGGTTGCTTATGGCTTGTAACCTGTGATGGTCTTTTCCTCCATGAATCTGTCCAAACCCCTTTTAAAGGCATCTAGGCCAGATGCCATCACCACATCCTGTGGCAAGGAGTTCCACAGATGAATTACACGCTGGGTAAAGAACTATTTTCTTTTGTCTGTTCTAACTCTCCCTCCACTCAATTTTAGTGCATGTCCCCTGGTTCTGGTGTTGTGCGAGAGGGAGAAGAATTTCCCTCTATCCACTCTCTCCATCCCATGCATAATTTTATAAGTCTCAATCATGTCCCTCCTCAGGCGCCTTTTTTCTAGCTTGAAATGTAAAACTAGGACTGGAGACATCCAGGCTTCAATTGCCACTCAGCCATGAATTTCACTGGGTGACCTTGGAGGCCAGTTATACTCTCTGGTTATGTGTCAAACACAGATATTTGCTGGAAGATCCTTGCTTCTCTTCCACAACAGTTTGGTTTTTGCAGAGCTTTCTTCCAGAGTGCCCTGCTGCTTATAATAGCTTCTGACTTAACTTTAGAGATTTCCAGAAAAAGGAAAAAGACAAAAATAAAGATTTGGGGAATGCTGAAAAAAACCTAAGGACCATCTGCTAGGGTAATGCTGCTTGACTGGAAGGCAAAACCCAGCAGTATGAAAGAAGACTTTATCCTTTGCCAACCATGATGTTCTGGTATTGATTTTATTGATTTATTTGTATTTTTCATAGGATGCTTTCAGTGACTTGGTTTTCTATTTTATCCATTGTTTTATATCTCTTGTGATGGCCCCTGTGGGGACAGAAGGGCGGGGTAAAGTTTTTAAAAGATAAATATGGGACCCGGGATTTATATACCCTTCACCTTTCTTCAGTGTGTATTACTACAGAAAGATCATTCTAAGAATGAAGAGACTACATGAGATGCTAATGATCTGATAGACATACTGGAACAGCAGTTGTTCAAGGTAAGGGTTATTGCTGAGGAAGCCAATGTTTCCAAACAGAGGTTCTGAAGAAGATTGGACACCACAAGCATCCAGCGCTTGCAGACTACGTGTGCCAGGGCCCACAGGATAATACTTTTCTATAGACTCTTATTAGGTGTTCATTTCTAGTGTGTATCAGCTGCCTGGGGTCTTTGCCAAACCAATATGGTGTAGTGGTTTGGGAGTCAGACTTAGACCTGGAAGATCCAGGTTCAAATCCCCGCTCAGCCACGAAGCTTCCTGGGTGACCTTGGGCCAGTCACTATCTCTCAGCCCCACCTACCTCACAGGGTTGTTGTGAGGACAAAAAGGAGGGGAGGAAATATGTACACCTCTCTGAGCTCCTTGGAGGAAGGGCGGTATAAAAATGTGAAAAATAAATAAATAAATATTTATACTTCAGAGGCAGAGGTAGTTCTTATTTAAAGAACACACCAAGTGGTGAAACGTCGTATCACAGGTTAATAATATGTCATTGTCCACTCTTACACTACTAAGGATCTTAATAGTCTTGTTTCTTTATCCCTCTTCCTCTCAATAGCCTCTACCAACTGACTCAGTATGTTCACCCCCTTCCTTGAAAAGCAGACTCTCTTCAAATCGCAGCTCAAATTCTAGCCCCCTCACTGGTTATCTAGGATGCTAATTACTATATGTACTACAGAGGGGATGCTTGCCAGACCAGAGAAGTCTTTGCACCTGCATGCCCATATTCACAATGAACATGATTCCTAAGATATCATAAAATGAATACGGTACCTTGGTGCAAGACAAGGCACCATTTTTTTCCACGGACAACTTCATGTACTCCAGCCATAGTGCTTAACTGAAGTTCCTCTTCAGAGGCTCCCTAAATAATGTTATAAAAGAGTCAAAATGCCTGGTCTGTGATGCACTGTATCAAATGGTAACCAAGCTCCCCATTCCTGATCTGGAACTTGGGGCTGAAAGTCCAGGTTAGTCTTGTGATGCATAGAAGATCGGTGGACATTAAGGGTCACTCGGGGTATCCATGAACTAGTGAGAGAGGTACAGACTGCACTTGGCCCCTCAGGGATGTTCATGACCCAGAGACTGATAGAAGCAATAAGGTTAGCAAACAGGGTTGAATTATGTCCTCTAATGTCTCACTAGGGCAAATGGCCTCACTTACCAAAAGCTACCTAGTAAAGGCTTATTAAAAAAAACATTGAGTCTAAATTCTCCACAAGAAAACAAAAAATTCCATGTACAGAATAAATTGTACAGTACTAATTATGCATCTACAGTTCAAGTTCATTCCAGCATGAATTTCTGCATAATTCTGAATTTAAGGACAGGGATTTATACTGGTACATAAGAAGGGATGACTGGAGAAATAAGAGAGAATGCTGAGGAAGCAAAAGGGACAGTTGTATGCAAAGAGGAGTGCCAACCAGGGACGTGCGGTTCGGGCATGGCAGGTGAGGCAACCCTGTCTATTCATAGTTAACGGTAAAATGCTGCAGCCTAACGGGGGATTGCATGCACACGCTACCCACTTGCACTCAAGAAAGCGGGTAATGCGTACACGCAATCCCCCGGTTAGGCTACAGCGCTTTAGCGTGAACTACGAGGGGGCAGAGTTGCTTCACCTGTGCACCGCATGACCCTGGTGGCAAAGGGAAAGCACTGCCCTGGTCAGCAATGCAGACTGAAGGGTCACTTTGAAGAGTGACCAAAATCCCATGTCTAAGGCTGCCACTCCAACATCATCTTGTAGTGTAGTGACTAGGTGACTGAGCTGCAAATCAGGACTTCCCTGGTTTTAATCTCACCTCTGCCATTAATTCACTTCAGGGCCTTAGGCAAACCACACCCTCTCAGCCTCAGCTTCCCAGCTGCAATATGGGGGATAATACTACTGCACTTACTTATCTTACAGGGTGGTTGTAAGGACTGCATCAACATAATACTTGTGAAGTGCTTTGCATACTCAGAAAACGCTATACAAATGCTAAGTGTTATTATCTTTTGCCTCTGGGTTGACAATTCAGGGAAGGGGAGAAGATGAGCCAAATCTGGTCCAGGGGTTATAAGAACATAAGAAGAGCCCTGCTGGATCAGGCCAAAGGCCCATCTAGTCCAGCTTCCTGTATCTCACAGTGGCCCCACCAGATGCCTCAGGGAGCACACAAGACAACAAGATACTTGTATCCTGTCGCCACTCCCTTATACCTGGCACAGAGAAAACCTACTCCTCCAACCAGGAGGTTGCTTGCCTTATCCCCATCATGGCTTGTAAGCTGTGATGGACTTTTCCTCCATAAATCTGTCCAATCCCCTTTTAAAGGCATCCAGGCCAGGTGCCATCACCACATCCTGTGGCAAGGAGTTCCACAAACCAATTGTTGTCATTCATTGTTGATTCCTAATGTAAAGTCACTCACTGTTCACACTCACAGTGAAATCCTATGCTTTTGATTTCAGTCTTCTGCGGACACTGTTCATATTTTTGCAGCTTTCTCCCTAAAACCATGAGGAAAACAGTGCTCTTTTTCAAAATGGCAGTCAGAAGTTTTTCAGATGGCATCAGATCATGTGCTACAGCAGATTCCACCCTAGACAGCATACTCACAGAGACAGATATCTGCACCCTGTGTTTATATTTTTCTTAACCATGATAATAGAGATACAGATTTCTGCACCCCTTGTTTATTCTACCTAGTCAAATACAAACCAGACCAACAGCTACCAAATCTGTAGCCCACATTAATAGCTACCATTCAAGAATGGAAACTCCTTCTCTGTTACCAAAAGGTATGCCTCTTTTTTAAAAATGTGGGTATCAGAAAGAGTGCTCTGAATGTATTTAGTGTTGCATTATCTGAATGGAAAATATTATCCCCTATAATTCCATGTAGGAAGAGACCTTCTGGGCAAAATATTGTTGCCTTCAGATTATTATTATTATTATTATTATTATTATTATTATTATTATTATTATTTAAACAACAGAGGAGTTCCTGGCTTCAAAGTTAGCAGGCAGACTTCTTGAACAGCTGCTGAGGCGCAGCCCCCAAGCAAAACTCCCCCTCCCCCTGGGTGAGCCAAGGACATTGTTACCAAAGCTAAATTTTGATTTAGTCAGACTTGGCAGAGCTGGGCAGGGCCTCACAGTATGATTGGACCAGCATGTGGGTGGTTTTAATATGCAAGAGTTACAAACCAATTTGGAGCTCTTGCTAAGCCAACCCCACCCTTCCAGGCTTGGAAGGGATAGAATCTGCTAGAAGTAGGCTTTGCAGGCTGGACACTTCTCACATGAAAAGGAAAAAAATAAATAAAGAAGAATTGTGTTGAATTAATGGTCATCATGATGATGCTGGAATGCACAATAAATGATGGGACGCCAGCATCTGAATACAGTGACTCCTTGTTTGGGGCAGGACAGAGCTGCTGTGCTGAAGGGTGCAGGAAAACCGGCTTCCATAGTAGTTCTACTTCTACTGGTATATCACAGTACAGAAATGGCTCTGGATCAGTGTGGGAAGAGGCATATCTTCACTCCCTCTGGAGCTGAAAAGAATCTCAAACACAGATGGATTTCAGGGTATTGCATCCCAAAATGTAGAGTAAAACTCTGGCAAATCTTTTCCGATCAGTAGTATAAACTAAGCATTAAATGTTCTGGAGTGTTAATATCATATGCTTCATGTCCCTTATTTTAAAGAAATACCCCTTATTCCAGAACATGATGGCTGTACGCGAGGGCTTGTGAAAGCTGCTGCCTAAAATCATAGAGACAGAAGGGCTCCAAAAATAATTACAATTTAAAATCCATGTTAATTAACACTTAATTAGCTGCTGATGAGGCAGATAAGGGGCAGGGCTTGGCGTACCCCAGCAAGAGGTCTGCGTACCCCTAGGGGTAGGTACCCGTACCACAGGTTGAAAACCCCTGGTCTAGTAGTCTTGATGCTGGCAATTGATGCTGGCAATGCCACTGGAGTCATCTCGGTCATAAATCGATTTTTCTTGGCTGTTTGAAAAATTAAGGGGCAAATGCATAACAGACATGCAAACCTGCCTAACCTGTCCCAACCACTGATGCTATGTATTTCCAGGGTCTGTCTACAAGCAGATTCGTTTGCTCCCAGTTAGATGCAGTTGCACATAACTGGAAGTGACTCTGGAAATAGCGGACACAAAACTTCTTTCTACTTCAAGCAAGAATCCAGCAGAAAAGACTACACAGCCCAAGGTGGTCTTGCAATGGCCCCAACACTGCAGGTCAGCAGCAGCAAGCACAGGTCAAAGCAAACTGGGCATGAGCAATGTAGGGATGAAGTACACTAGAACAGCACATCTGATCTCATTAATAAGAGCTGTGTGAATGTGTATTAGTTTCCCGGCAGGATATCTATTCTACCTGAACATATGAAGAATTACAGTATAGAAATGGATCCCAAGGCTTTCTTGTCAACCTATGTGAAAGATTCTGTTAAAAAGAGGAGACAGTCTTTACCGTGGCTGTAAAAGCAAAGAATACATGTTTGCATGTTACAGCAAAACAGGATGAGTTTCAGGATCAGAAGAACAGTTAGACAATCTTTATAGCACTAATGTGATCAACATATTATATAAATGTTCAAGAAGAAAAAATTCCATTTTGGAGAACTTAATGCCTACATTTTTGGAAAGAACAGTACAGTGTGATTTATGTATCTTTTACTCAGCAGTAAATCCTACTTTGTTCAATTTACATTGTCTATTTTTTTCCCTTTTATCCACTTGCCATATTTCTGTAACACCCAAAAATTCAACTAAACATGAAGGAAATCAAAGGCATTTGGGGGGGGGGGGGAGAGAGAGAGAGAGAGAGAGAGAGAGAGAGAGAGAGAGAGAGAGAGAGAGAGAGAGAGAGAGATTGGATATGTCTGTTCTGTCTTACAGCTCTTTGACTCCACCTTTCTTCACAGTATCTCAGGGCCAAGCTAATAGTGTACAGTAGTTTTCCAGGACTCCAGAGCTTAAATACCAGATCCGAGGGGCCAATCTGGATTAGGCCTGCAGCAGGGGCAAAGAGTAAAAGCCCTATTCCTCCCACAGTGCAAAGTCAGGCTCACGGCTGTGTTTAATGTAACATCCAGGTTGTCCTTAGACTAAACATTTTAGACACATCCGACGGAGGTGACACACAGCATCTCACTGGAAGTGTATTCACTTAATCATTACTAGGAGCAGCAGACACAGCAACTACCCATCTTTTCTGCAACCTGCGTGCAAAAGTGGTCCTTGGTGGTTCAAGGTGACAAAAGAAGCTAGAAAGCAGTGGCCAAAGGAAGAGAAGAAACAGGTCACTTACCAGCTCATGATTGCCAGCAGGCATGCAAGGCGTGGCGGCCTAAAGGAGAAAGCACAAAAAGAGATCCAGTGTTAGAATCCTTCTGGGCCATTGCAATGCAGATGAAAGTGGGAGCAAGGACTGTGCAGTATAACCTCTCCTCCTCTACCTCTACCACCCACAAACAGCCCCACAAGTACTGAGCTGTTCCACCTGCATTGGGAAACTGTTCCCTCCTCACTAAGCAACTGAGAACTTAGCCAGATCTCTGAGTAGTTGCTTGGGAAGGGATCCAAAGTATACAGAGGCGTCAAGACCCCACTGCAAGAACCCGTATAAACCTGCTTTCCAGAACAACTGCCCAGGGGTGGAAACTCTTATCAAGACTTTAGTCAAGGGAGGATATGCACACTCTCTAGCCCCATTTCAAGCTGTCATTCAGAGAAGAATGGAATATAACCATGACCAGCCAAGCGCACAGGTCTTTCATTGTGAAGCAAAAGGTGATTGGCAGGAAGCTGGGTTACCTGAAGCAGGGGCACTGCATGAATTCACAACTTTTATATTTCAGCCTGAACCCTTTTATAAAAATAAATAACTTGAAAAAACAGCACCTTGACAACAGAGGAACCAATTCCATCTGAAAACTTGTCTATTCCTACACAAGGACTGGGCAATAACAAACACTGAATAAGGGTCAAGGACAGTGATATACTGTATTTATTGACCTTAGAGCAGAGGTTTCCAAACCGGGCATCGCAACACCCCAGCCTGGCAGCACGACCCTGGAAGTGCCACTGCCCCACCCCCCTGCAACTACTTACAGTGGTCCCAACTTTCATGTAAAGTTTGGAAACCACCGCCTTAGAGGATCATTTCTCCAAAGTTCTATTTCAGAAGTCTCCAGGCTACAATTTGCAGGCCACATCCAGCCCAGCGATACATTTTGATCGACCTACTGAGCCCAGCAGCATTATATAGCCCCCCATTTCTTCCTCTTATCCCCTGTGCCATCTGCCACCATGCACCTCATTCCTCCTGCTAAATGAAGTGACTGCTGGGCTGGTCTGCTCTCACAGAGATCCCAGCTGAGAGAGAGGCAGAAAGCAGCCCCATAGCTGCAGACATTTTTTCTCCTACTACAAACATTCTTAGAGGTACGTACAAAATGCATCTATTATTTTTTATAACTGACCTGGCCTAACCTGCCATAAGAGCAAGACTGACAGCGCAGTCCTATCCAGCTCCCCCACTGGTGCAGCCAGTGCGGGAGGGCAGAACAGAAGGCTTTGGAAGGGAATGGGGATTTAAATCCCCTATAAAGGGGAATGTAAAGGGGATTTAAATCCCCTTTCCATCCCAAAGTCTCCAGTTCTGCCCTCCCCCACTGGTCCTGGCAGCCGAAAGTTTGAGGACCCCGCTGAGCACGGTCCATACTGCCAGTTTCTGTGAACACATCCATTCCATCTCATTTTTTTCTCATCTACATTACAACTCTTTCTTTTGCCAAAAGAGATGTGTCAAAGAGATGTGTCAAACCTCAGGCACTAGGCTAGTTATTTAAATATATTTAGCCTATTTTCCACCTTTGCACAAGGCCGGTTTGTATAATGCCTGAAACTTGAGCTGGTATTGTGATGGCAGCAAACAAATTCACAATAGAAGCAACAAGGGAAGCATTTTGAAAACACAGGTTGTAGTAACCAGGAGATGTTCAGAAGATGTTCACCAGAACCAATTCATCTCCTGCCCCTGTGGACTCAACAAAGCAGAGAAATTCCTTCTACTCCTAGCAGTATAAATATTCCATGCAATGTTCTGAGATCTTTGGAGTGAAAATTTATTTGCAAGACTTTGCCCATATATCCTGCCAATAAAAGATAACTAGCATGCATTGCTTGAGCACTCTGGGACAAGTTAAGAACCATGTTCCAGAACAGATCAGTATAGAAACTGTCAGATCATCACGGAAACAGAGAGACCAATGACAGGCCTCACATCTGTATTCTGTGTAGTTTTGAGTTCACATACTGTTCTGAAACATGCAAAAACAACAGCAACCAGTGTGCCTTAAAATAGGAGAGTACAGGAAAAGGACAATAGGCAGTAGACAACAGGACAATGGCCGTGCATTGTGCCAGTGCTACAAGCATAGGAGGTGACTTTTCCTGGCCATCTGAAACATATGGGTGGTCTGCCTCTGAAATGTGTATGTTATACAGATGTTCTAAGTCTCTTCTCAAAGCTGGTGGAGGAGCCCAACACTAGCTATATCATCTTTTAGTATCCTTCAAGAACAATCAGATTTTAAATGCATTACACTTTCAATTGTGGTTTTTTATTTGCATTTCTTATTTTGCAGAAATGGATTGTGGCTTTTTTTTTCCTGGACAATCATTAACTTTGAGACTGATGGCACAACAGTTTGCCAAAAGCCATAGGACTCCAGCAGCTGTGATTTGTTGTTATCGTTGTTGTTGTTAATTGTCTTTCTATAGAACTTTAGAGTGTACAAATTGTTTGACGATTCTTACTGCATTTATCTTCTCAACAATCCTGTAAAGTAGGCTAAAGATAGTAACTTGCCCAAGGCCACCCAGTGAGCTTCCTAGGCAAACAGAGGTTCCTCCCACATCCAAACCCAACCTTCTGATCCACCATACCATACAGTGTCCCTTTGGGGGAAGAAAACAACAACCATCAAGCACTTGTAAAACCCATCGTAAAATCAAGAGAGTTGGCCACAACCAGGAGGAACTTCATATCCAGTTAATTAAACCCCCATGTTACTGAATATTTGTAGAAGAACAAAAGAGAATGGGGGAAGAGCTTTTCCATGAATGCCAAGTAAACACCAAGTCCAGCCAAGTTATAGTTTCAATCATTTCCAGAGGCAATTGCATTTGGTCTTTTGTCCTTGGGAAGTGTTCTATTACAATGTGCCAGTTCTGAATCTTTTTCTTTCTTTGTTTTTGCTGTAGAGACGGTCTTCACAATCCTTACTGTTGTAAACAGAAAAAAAACCTAGTTATACCGTTCACTTCCCAACAGTAGAGGGCATCAACACATTGAAACTGTGAAAGCACATGGGTGCCTATCACACTTTAAACTAGGCTTTTTCGTCCATTCTTATGGAAAGAAACAGCCTCTTTTCCCAGACAAGAGGCATGAAACCAAATGCTCTTAAATGACACAGTCAGGCAAGCAAATATCCTCTGAACATGACTGCAGGCAACATCCTAGCCTCGCTGATGTAGCAAGAAGCCATCACTACCCTGGATCTGAATTTGATCCAGCCTGTTACTGCTTATTAAAGAAAAATTGTAGTCTTCTTCCTCCTCTCCGCACCTCCCAACCTTGCAGTGTGGCTCATTTTGCCCAAGTAACTTGTCCCATGTCTCCCAACAGACACACTAAGGTCTTCAAAGCAAGAAATCTTCTCCCCCAGAATTTCAGGCAAAATTGCACTGTTGACCCAATCTATATAGTTTGCTTAAAAAAAGTTTAATGGCTAGAACTAATTTTGCAAAGGGAATCCCAGCACGCTACTGGATGATATTTAACTCTTCATCTGCCATGTAACAATTCTTTTTAAAAGCAACAACTAAACTATCCCCAAATGGCAACAGATGTTATGTGCCCTCCTTCTCTTGAAAGCAGATCAGAGTTGGAAAATCAAAGCTGGGTTCTTGAAATAAGGTACCAGAAAACACACTAAGAGCGCAATCCTGCGGAGCGGAGGAACGGCGGAGCTTAGTTAAGAGTAATAATCTGAAGAGCACCAATAAAAAAAGGTAAAGTTTCCTCTCGCTCGAAAGCTAGTCGTTACTGACGTTAGGGGCGGTGCTCATCTCCCCTTCAAAGTTGAAGAGCCAGCGCTGTCTGAAGACACTTCCGTGGTCATGTGGCCAGCATGAATCAACGGCAAGGCACACGGAATGCTGTTACCTTCCCGCTGAAGCAGTACCTATTAATCTACTTGCAATTTCTTGCTTTCGAACTGCTAGGTTGGCAGGAGCTGGGGCCGAAGAAGGTAGCTCACACCATCACGTGGCATTCAGGTCTCAAACTGCTGTCCTGCCTACCTTCCGGTCTGCAGTTCAGCGTCTTAACCACTAAGACAACACGGCTCTTGATACAAGGATGATAAATGGTGAATACAGACAACCATTTGCCAAGCAGTAACATACCACCTCGTACATGTAACTACTACTAGGTAATCCAGCCAATTGGTCTTTTTCCTGTTTAGTAATGATGCTCCTTTTACAGCACAATTCTATGCATGTCTTCTAGAAGTAAGTCCCATGGAATTCAATAGGACTTATTCCCAAATAAGTGTGTACAGGATCACAGCCTTAAACTTTGGTCTGTTCTGACCTTAAAATACTGATTTTAAGTTGAACTGAAATAGCGCTTTTATGGTTACCAGAATATTTAGTCAGGATTAGGGTTAAAATGAATATCTGCAAATATTTTAAATTATTCAAAATTCCCACTGTTACGCTTTAAACTAGTTACAGGTTTTCTCTTCCATTCTCATGGAAAAACCCAGTCTCTTTTCCCAGACAAGAGGCATGAAACCAAATGCTCTTAAATAAGCAGATGTGAATTTTTATTTCAAAAATTGCCATTTTTTAAGGTTTTAGACTTTTGACAGGCATCATATATGAAATCGCTCAAACTGTCAAATATGAAATACTATTGCAAGTTCATTATGAAATACTGCCCAATAACAAATTTTGGTAAGGCTTTCTCTCCTGCTGGTGGGCTTCCCAGAAGCAGCTGCTGGGGCCTTTGGCCTGACTCAGCAGAGATTTTTGTGTGTTCCTGATTTTAGTATTTTGAATTTGATTTTGATATGTCATCTCAAATATCATCAGGCATCAGACATAAAATATCACTGGACAACAAATTTTAACAAAGATCAAATTACAGCCCAATCCAGCGCAACTTCACACCAGCAGAATGTGCACTCTGCAGGCGCCAGGTGTCATAAACGTGCCATAAAACACGTTTATGGCACCCGGAGAGTAAGGGCCGCCAGCGCAGAGGCCGTCAACCCTCTCTCCACCGCCCTCCAGACCCGGCACTCACCGGCAGAGGTAAGTCCTGCGCCAGTCAGTGCAGGGTCGGGGGAGGACGGGCTGGGCAGCAAGGGAGGGGGGCCATTGGGCAAACCGGGTCAGGAGGGGGAGGGGATATCTGTGGTGCGCTCCACCGATATCCCGAGCCCGTTCCTGGCCTGGGCCGCCCTTACCGCGCCGCTCCAGATGTATGCTGGCTCCAGAGCCGACGTACAACCGAGGAGGCCCATTGGGGCCAGGAAGGGCCAGGAAGGTTATCTTGTTGTCTTGTGCTCCCTGAGGCATCTGGTGAGGCCACTGTGTGATACAGGAAGCTGGACTAGATGGGCTTTTGGCCTGATCCAGCAGGGCTCTTCTTATGTTCTTAAGGGGAACAAACACCCAGGGAGGGGGACAAACATTCACTTCTCCCGAGGTGTTCCCGGGCCGGACCGATGCAGCCCGGGAACGGCATTGGATACAATGGCTGGCCACGTATCTTTATGCAGGATAGAGCTGCCCATCATTTCTTATAGATTTTGAGGTGCTGAACATGAATATGACAATAAAACGTTTGTGAGCGATCCGCAAGATAGTTCCATAGACATGTACTGGTAAATGCCCGACGGCACTTACAACACCTATGTATGCAATGTGGACTGCCTCTCCTAAACTAGAGGCAATCGACAGATTTAATTTTCATTTTTGTTTTCAGCACATCAAAATTAGTAAAGATTCTCTCTTTTCATTTCAGGGCCAATTTCATGTTGTCCAGTGTACTCAGTGAATATTCCATAAATATACACATATTGAGAGAATACCCGGTGAATACTCTACATTAAAATTTTAAAGAGTGGAATGGGGGGGGGGACGAAACAGTTTCAAAGCCTCAGTCAGAAGACAGACAGGTTTATCTGTTCACGGTGACCACTGTTTATCCATAACACTTAGCCAAAGGGTATGCATCTCAGGAAATAGCTTTTGGTAATTTCTTTTAATATCATGATAGTAACTGTTGGCATGTACATTTGTAAAGGTTTTGATCACTCTTTTAACATCCTTTTCCTTTCTAGTCCTCAAAACAGTCATAGAGAAGTGGCTAGACCTACCAAAATACAACCGGGTTTCTCTATGGTCCATAAATTGTGCCCAATGCATTCTGGATTACCATACAAGAAGCCATTAAGTGAGCAGATTATGTCTTCAGTTGCAAACCACAATTACATTATCAACATAGCAAAAGGATGTCTAGGTAGCTAACGCAAAGAAATAGATGTCGCCTCTGGAATATCGCAAGGGGTTCTTGGGATTTTTTTAAATTTGTTTTTTGGCCACAAGAGAAAACTGAGCTCTAGGTGTGAAGCCGTAGGGGAAAAAATCCAAGAATGATAGAGGTTACATTCATCACAACATTAGCAGGGTCTACTGTTCACATTTCAGTGCAATAAAGTCACAGTTGTTGTTTATAACTAATTAGCCAATAATTAGCCAATAGTATCAAAAATACATACAGAGAATGTTTCCCTCACTCTAACTCTCCAAAACTATTTGCTTCCCCTCTCAAAAAAGTCTCAGTTTATCCCCCAAGTTACCAAACAACGCTCTGCAAGAAAATGTTTACTCTTCCCTTTGCATGTCGTGCCCTGCCCATCAGACGAGCATTCCTGCATTATCATCTCACTGAGAGCAGAGAAGAGGTTTTCGCACTCCGAATTATTTGATCTGCCTTCCCACCCAAGGGCTCCCTGCAACATGACTGTTCAGCATTACTGTTCCCTGGCCAACACTGCACACATTCCAGGGGTTGTGTTTGTGTTCTCCCCTCTGTTTTGTTATGGGTTGAACGGTTGTGGCTTCTTCTTTTTTTAATTCTAATGGAGAAATGCTACCATAAAAGGACCTTCTCCTAGCCTTCAGGGCTGGCCCTGATCCACAGAGCGCAAGGAATGTTCTGCTTGGACCCACTTGTGAGTTACAAGCAGGGAGAGATTTTGGCTCAAGGAAGAGACTATGTTTACACAGCATCTCCAGGCAATTGC
The DNA here is from genome assembly GCA_026170595.1 of Plestiodon gilberti rubricaudatus. Taxonomy (NCBI): domain Eukaryota; kingdom Metazoa; phylum Chordata; class Lepidosauria; order Squamata; family Scincidae; genus Plestiodon; species Plestiodon gilberti. The sequence goes on from JANXHW010000001.1 coordinate 207,769,125, forward strand.
ACAGGGGAGAGGAGGAGGAAGACAGACCAACATTTCAGAAGCACCTTCTTGGGCTCCTAGAGCACACCTGTCACAGCTACACTCGGTCATCTAAATAATTGCTTTCTTTCAAATAAGGAAGTCCTGCTAAAGCAGGTAAAAAGCCCAACTTGTTCAGCATCTCAGTTCCCACAGTGGCCTACCAGTCGCCTCTGGGAAGCCCACAAGCAGGAGAAAAAGGCACACTTCACTACTACTCAGTGATTTGTGCATCATGGCAGAATCATGTAGCATTTGGAGTTTTGAACCTGCTATGGATCAGTTTGGCAAAACAAATTACTTCATACTATGTGTGGTGTATGGAATTCACTGTCCAAAGATGGGGCAATGCCCACTATTTTAGACAGCTTTTAAAAAGGATTTGACAAATGCGTAAAGCATAACTCTATAAATGGCTATTTGCTACAATTACTAAATAAACCCTCCAGGTTCATTTGTGATTGAATACCCGATGCTGAAGACAAAACACAGGGGATAGCTATCCTTGTCATACCAAGCTATGAGCTTCTAGAGAGGAAGCTCTTCTTACAAAAGGGTTCTACATCTATTTGGCTTTCCTGCCGCTACACAGAGAGTAATTTAGGAAAATAAGGGACACCTCAAAACCTTCTGTTGCATTCCATAGAGCTGTGGTATTCTGAAATAAGGAGCATCTGCAATGTTCGATAGGGTTCTAAGGCTCTGGAATAGAATACTACTTTAAGAGACCCTTATTTAAATACCCTTAAGAAAACATGCAGGTTTTCATGGCTTGTAGTTATATACACCATTTCAATATTTATGGGATTTCCAGCCATGTATTTTTTTTTATTATTTCTTTGATTTTTGATTTTTTTGATTTATTTCTTCTTTCAAAAAATACATGGCTGGAAATCCCATAAATATTGAAACTGTGTTAAATACCCTTATTTAAATAAAGGATATGTAGTTACTCTACCCATAAATCCATCCTAGAGGTAAATTCCACTGATAAAATTGAAACTTGAACCTGAAGGAGTTTGTATGGGGGCAAACGGCAGGAATCTAGTTCATCTGGAACCAGTTTTTAATTAACACACTCTCAAAGAAGAAGCTCAAGTACACAAACCACATGCACAGACACAAGAAAGGCTTGGCATCCATCTTTAAGGGAATGTGCTTCATGCACTGTATGCCTTTTAAGGGCTTACTTCCATGGATTATTATTTTTTAGCCTTAGATTGAAATATATCAACGAGGAACTTCAATCCTCAAGATCCCACAAGAATTAATATGAATCAGAAGACTTGTGTAAAACACTCCTATTTTTGTCTGCATGTTTGCCACTTCTGTGTTTGTACCCTGCACATCAAGGGTTCAGCAAATTCTTGATGGCACTTGTGGTTGGCACACAGATGTCACGTATGCCATGACTGTGGAAAACAGAGTCAGCTCAGATGTTAGTCAAGGGCTTAAGTCAATTATGTTAAAGTCAATTATTTCATACAACTATTTCATACAATTATGTATGAAATGAATTATGGAGGGAAAAATGGAGGCCTGTACCAGGCAAGAATCCAAAGTGCATGGGTAAATTCCATACAACCTGTACATAATGTATACCAGTAGCGTCACTAAGACGTGCATCACCCTGGCCCTCAAAACGGTCTCTGCGCATGCGCGGAAATTCAAAAAATACCCGGATGAACGCGCTGCATGGGCCTTCTTTCAGAAAGCCCTGGAGCGCCGGCTCCCGGGCCGGCCTCGGAGCGACCGAAGGGTGGCGCGGGGGTGGGCCCGTCACCCCATGGCACACGTCACCCCCTGGCGGCCCGCCCCCCCGCCACGCGTCAGCAACGCCAATGATGTTATACTTTATTGCAATGAGATTTAAGCAATGCTCTTCTCCTGGAGAATATTTTATACATATATTACCATGAAGTTCCTTAAAGGTAGGCTTACCATCCGTCCTGGAATTTCCGGGACCATAACAGAATCCGGGCTTGGGTCCCGGAACGTTCCAGGCTGGTTGGCAAGCTGCTGCCACCGCCAATTTTAAATTGAAGACACTTACCCGGGCGCTGGCATCTTGGATAGTGAAATCTCGCAAGATCCAATACGTCGGTGCCCAAATCTCACGAGATTTGGGTGCCGACATGATGGATCTTACGAGATTTCGCAATCCAAGATGCCAGCGCCCGGGTAAGTGTCTTCATTTTAAAATTGGCGGGGGCAGAGGCTGCAGGGAGCATGGCAAGGCAAGGCATGGTGGGCATGGCATGGCACAGAAGGCAAGGACGGCGGCAAGGCGGGCAACAATGGTGGCGGCTGCGGGGCACAGCACAGCGGGCAAGGCAAGGACAGCAGCAAGGCAAGGCGGGCAACAATGGTGGCAAGGCGGCAATGGTGGGCAAGGTGGAGGAAGGGCACGACGAGAGACAGGCAAGTAAGCCTATTTAAATTAATTAATTTTGGGTAAATGAAATAAATAAAAAAAATTCGGGGGAAATGATTTTTTTTAAATTTTGTTTATTTATTTATTTATTTATTTATTTAATTGTGTGTGTGTGTGGGGGGGTGTCCCGGTTTAGATAATGGAAAATCTGGTAAGCCCACTTAAAGGGGTTTTACCTCCATGTGCAAGACATGCTGTTGTATATGACAGGTCAAATGAAACATCACATTAAGAAACATTTCACTCAGTGCAATTTTAACATACAACATAAATGTCTTGTATTTTTTCCACGACCAATGTATCCTGTGACCTATGCAAGTTTTAGAAAATACCATGCAGAAAGGGACTAAAATTATCCTGGAGTGGTAGGGCCAACTGGTTTTTTCCTTGAGCATAGAACCAAATATGCAAGACCCAGGTGGCATTTTCATTTCTACTTTTTGATGCCACCAGCAGAAGTTGGTAACCAATAAGACATACATCAATTACTGTTCCTGATAATATTCTCCCTCCATCAGAAGGAAGGAAGTTTTTATAGCTCATCCCCTTCCCCGAGTGTAACTCCAGGCCGGGCCGATCGGCCTCCTCAGATTTCCACCAGCTAAATAGCTGGGAGAAGTCGGAGGAGGCCGTGTAACAGCCTAGCCGGCCCGGCGGGGACGGGGATATGGCCGAGGCCATCTCCCGGCCCCTCCCAGGCCAGCTAGACCAAAGGCCCCCCTCCCTCATCCAGCCGGACCACCCCTGCGGCCAGCGATGGAACACTTACCTACCACCGCCGTCCGCATCCTGGTCCGGTGCCGGAGTGAGGGAGGCTGGCCTTACTTCCAATGCGTCACGAACGTGCTTTACGGCACATTCGTGACGTCTCCCACCAGAAGTACCAGGATTGCGCTGAAAGTAAGGAAATGTTTGTTTCCTTACCTGGGGACTGCATTGGGGCTGAAAAGTTGGATAGGATTGAGCCCTCAATCTCCTAAGGAGAGTGGACAATGCAGGCAATGTCCACCAAAGCACCCAATGTGGGTTAATAATACTTTCTGCTTCTGATGCCACAATTAAGAATACAGGTTTTTTAAAAAAAAACCTTTTATGCATGGATTCTCAAGACTTGTTGGGGCTAATTCTAGGTTTTCCTTTCCTCAGAGAATATTTATATAGAACTACTGGTAATATTTGGCAAGGTCTTCTAACTTAACCCCACTACTCCTCAAATTCAGTGCAAATTCTGCCAATACCCGTTTCCTCTTGGATAACAACACTATAACCTCAGTCACTCCATCTACACATTAAAGGTAACTCATCTCTGAGGCTTCTCCCAGCCCATCTCCAGTCCCTGAGGATCCACAGTCATGCTTGCCCTGAACTCCAGTTGAACATTCCTGTCCTGACCATTTACCTAACGGAGCCAGAGATACCCTAACACAGGGGTGGCCAACCTTTCAACATGAATGCTCCTGGCCCTTTAATGGGCGTATAGGTGAAGGCATTTCAGCAAGTGTAGCTGCTTTAGCAATACCATCAGCAATTGCAGCTGCCAAGATTCTGTCTTCTACACAACTCTTAAGAACGCAGAGGCCCTAATGGTGGAAGGTTGGCCACCCCTGCCCTAAAACCATGGGTATAACTGCATCTGTCCCTGTCCTCTGCAGCAAGCTGATGAAGGGGAATTTCAGTCTGGTCCCTGGCCACTAATTGGGAAGGGGACTCACTTTGATCATGACCTTTCCTGCTAACTATGTTTGTTCCATGTTGCCTATCTCAGTAATGGCCCAGAAAATCTTCAAATAAAAGCTCCCCATAATCTGCACTCCACCAAAGCTCTCCGGTGTCTGCAGCACTTCTGATTGCTGGCCCAGCATGAAAGCCACAGCACACATGGAATCCATCAGCCTGCAAGCCAGACACAGAGCAGTGTTGATAGCACACCGGGCTCATATTCCAGGACTGGAGAAGTGAAATTATGCTGCAGGAGAAGCAATGGAAAAATTGGCACATGCTATCTAAGCTCAAAGAATGAAGTAGGTACATCGAGTGGCACCAGATAGTCGGAGGAGTGAACTGCATAGCACAGGACAGATATTCTGTCCTGGGTTGGAATGGTTATTCCAGAGCAGATGCGAATTAGCAATTCAGAGATTTTTTAAAGTCAGGATAATCCTTGAGATCATTTGGTCAAGCACCGGTAACATTTTCCTTTCCTGTTATAACAGCATTTTCTTTTCCAATTGTAAGCTCAATGATTTTCAGGCCCAGTTATTTAATATATATTATTCTCTGTCTTTTTGAGGAGGATTCGTGTTACTCAATTGTGAATTTCCTCTTAGCTCGGAAAAAATGGTAGAAGATCACACCATCTGAACATTCAAATTTGTAACATTATAGGAATAATGCAAACAAAACATCTATCAACCCTGATCTCACTTTCTCAATATGTCTTACTTGCTTCAGTCGTAAACATGGGCTTCTCCAAAAATGCACAACGTTGGTGTTAAAACAGTCAGTGGGAATACATTCTTAGCCCTGACTGTTGACCACATCAACACAACAAACTCCACATTATCAGATTAGCTCCTTGCACCATACAAAGAAGAAAGAAAAACTGCCAGATCTAATTCTACCAGTTATCATGCATGCGCACATAATGCTAACCTTATGGGCAGATGGGAAGCCACCTGCTACCATTTACTGCAACAGCATCCATATGCCTACCAGCATCCTTACCAGTGACAACATCATGAGGTACAAGTAAGTGCTCAACAGGTAACCAGCTATAAAACAAAAAAAGTGGCAACAAAACATCTACCACAGCATCTAGCTTTCCCCATCAGTATGCAATGCAGTTCTATGCATGTTTACTCAGAAGTAAGTCACATTGTGTTTAGTGGGGCTTACTCCCCAGTAAATGCGCAAAGGAGAGCAACCTTCGTTTCCTGCTTTTGACTCAAACTGACCTCTAGTCTAACCATGTACCCGTGTAGACACTATTTCTTGCTGAGTACTGTAGCACCAAAGCACCTGTACTAGAAAAGCCACCTGAATAAGGTGGCACTATGTGCTCTAGAACAGCGCTTCTCAAACACTGGTGGGTTGTGACCCATCACGCCAGCCAGAAGCAGTGGCTACCCCCTTAAGGGGTGTGAAAAGTGCAGCAATGTCAGCAACCGCACTTCCGGGGCCCGAAACGGAAAAGAGGGGCATTTTCACTTACTGGGGGGTCGCCCCCGTGCCCCCACTCGATAAGCGGAAAAAACGTTTTCCCGTAGAAGCGGCCGGACCCTGGAAGTGCCATTACTGACATCACTGTCGGATCCGCGATGACTTACAGAACAATCCTGTGCTAGAAATGTACACTGGCTTGCACAGAGAGGGATGTAACGCTGGTTCTGCTTTCATCCCTTATGCCATGCAGACAATAAAGAGATGGGGGGGGGCAGGTGCAGCTCAGTGAGCATGTGGCTTGAGGGTAATGGGGAGCCCTTGCAGTAAATAAAACCCTTGGGAGGGGGAAAAAAAAAAGCCCTGTGTCAAATCAGATACACTTTCATGTCTAGTTCAGGTTTGCTTTGCTGCACAAGGCTTGTTCTCTGCCCCAGCTTAAAATCCGTACAACCCACAACAAACACTGAAGCAGAAGTCTTCCAAGTAGCAACAGTACCAGCACATGATCAGTCACTGACTCAGACCATAGCACCACTAAGCAGCACCTCACACTCTCCTAGCACCTTATAAAGCCCTGAAGGCAACCACCCTCCCTCGTCATGGGGGCTGTGCAGTGCTGATGGAAAGCAGGCTCCAAGTGGCTAGCAGCTCATCCTTTGCCAAGGTGCTGTGCAGAGGCAGAGCATCCTGGTGCTGAGAGATTTTGCTATTACTCATCTGGCTTGGAAATTCTGCCCATTCTCATCCATCAAGCTACCCGTAACTCTTCTCCCCCTTTGCTCTGTGCCATTCCTGGAGAGCCGATCACAGCTCCGCTCCATTTGTTCTTAACCGCCGATTCCTTCCCTTATATAGATTTTTCCCTCTTTAGCGCTGGGACAGGAAGAAAAAAAATGCAAAGGAAATGTTGTTCTTAGAGGTCATGGGATGATGCCATCACCTGACTGTTTGAAGCTGCTTAGCTGGGAATGTTTTGGGAGTGAACACACAGCTGGAACAGGGCAGGGTAAAACTGCTGCTGTTTGTTTGTTTGCCGAGAAGCGCTTCATGTAGTGCCACAGACATGTGATTCTTCTCCCTCGATAGGGTATTACTGAAGTCTGGCATCCACATTTTCAAATGGGCACTAGCAACAGTGGGAGGAGAGGTTACAAAAACAAGGTCCTGGAAAACCTTGCAGATAGAGACTTAAAAGAATGAACCATGTGAAAAAGAGGTAACACACTGCTTTGGGGTGCTGTGCCCCAAGGAGACATGAAGACAGGCATGTGTTCAGCAGAGACAACACTCTCTCTCTCTCTCTCTCTCTCTCTCTCTCTCTCTCTCTCTCTCTCTCTCTCTCTCTCACTCACTCACTCACTCACTCACTCACTCACTCACTCACTCACTCACTCACTCACTCACCACCACCACCACCACCACCACCACCACCACCACGGTTGTATTCTCCATATTGCCACAATCTGGTCAGGTGGAGATCAGGTCAACATAATGGATGAAGTTATACATTTGTCTTTTATGCCTTTGGGTTGCTTTTCTGGTGAACAAGGTTGTCAGATGAAGAAGCCCAAGTTCCACTGAATGCAATGTACCTTAAGCTCACAGCTTAAGCACTTAAATCTTACTGATTTCAACAGGACTTGGGCATGCATTCTGACAAATCACTCCCTTTGTTCCTTAAGTCCCTTTCTAAGGGCACTTTCAAGCACAGGAGGTTTAGGGTAAATGTTTAGGTCAAATTAATGCACTGGCCATCTGCAAATGACTTTGGGATTGTGTTCTAAAGGGAAGACCAAGAGATGAATGGGGTCTATGTGAAGTCCAAACAAAGGCTCTCAAAAAGAGAAAAACTTGTGAATACTAGTTTCTCCTTGTATGGTACTGCTTTCTCATACTTCTGGTTGATTGCTAAACTGAGTCACCCAACAGTGCAAGGCGCTAAGGCACATGAAGTGCCACTCTTGGGAAGTCTGAAAGTGATCGTTAATATTGTCCATTGCATATTACAGAAGGTCAGTTCAGATTATTATTATGATGCAGAGCGATCTAGACTGAAGCCCACACAGTACTGTACAGTAGTTGATTTTTTATTTTTATTTTTTTGTATAGTAAACCAGTCAGTCTCATTAGTTCACCATGTGCCCAGATTTTTCAGCCTGTACCCAATGAGCAGATCCATTTTTCATGTAGAAACATGGTGAACCATTCAAGAGGTGGTATACCACTATATAGGCCAACTTTGGTAGATTTCACTGTTTCCGTGTCTGAAAAGAGCATCACCCTCTGTATTCATCGCAGCTGCTTCCCCCTCCTCCTCCTTCAAGCCCCGTTCATTAACACCTTCTCTTTTACAAAAACCTTTCCTGGACTACCTGAACCTCCCTTTACCTGTTGCCTGACTCCCTAGATCACTCTCCTGTTAACAAACACTTGCCCATCAAGTGTGCACTGTAAGCTTTCTGGGCAAGGATGGTACAGTGTCCAGCACATGGCTGCCATTGTGGTAATAGTCAGTGGTCAAAGCTTCCAGTTTTAGAGCAAAGGTTTCTAAGCAGAAAGGTAATTTTGACCAGTGCACCACTAAAAGTACATGTTCGTGTAAATACTAAAAGCTGATGCTATAACAATTTGTGATTATTGCGTTCCTCTTGTTCCCTCCTTTTTCCCTGTGACACTTTGAAATCAGCACCACTGCAGGCAAACAGGTCATGTTGCGTGTACTCCTTGCATTTCTCGTATGGATCCAGTCAGTACAAAGATTCTATTCAGTCCTCCTGCTGGGACTATCATTTGCCAGCCGATTGGGCAGCCAGGCCCACCTGACCAAGCCAGGGGGCTGGTAGAGATGACCAGGTGGTGGTAAAACATCCAATGAGATAGGACAATGACATCACTGGACCTAGGCTACTTCAAGTCAAGCCCAAGGATGCTTGGTATGTTTTGATCTGGCTCTCTCAAAGGAATCTGTCTAAGGATCAGACAGGTGGAGTGGCAGCCAAAAAGCTGAGGCCCTAAGTACAATTACGGACCAGTGAGCTAAGGCGTGTTAAGGCCGCGTTTCTCAAAGTTCCCCCCAAGAAACTTTGAGTGCTTGTGGGGGCGGGGCCAGTGGCAGCAATCCCCAAGATTGCCTCCGCCATGCTGTCCCCACCCCTTAAGGGGGCAGGGGGCAACTTTTGGTTCCAACGGTGGGTCATGACCTACCAATTTGAGAACCACTGTGTTAAGGAAGTATTTCAGGCTTTTAAATTTGCCTGAAATAGCTACGTTCCGCACCTGGGTCTTTCCAATACCCAAGCCATGTTCCAAGTCTGCATGCTTTATCCTTCCCTCCTTGTATTACGCATCCCACACTTTTGTGTGTGTTTTAATAAACTCTTTCTATGTTTTAACTCTTCACCTGCCTGTTCTCAGTTGAACGCAGCCAGAGCTGTGCCTGACTCCTCCTCAACCCTTGGATATATGCTATTGCAGGGGTTCTCAACAAGTGGTACTCATACCACCAGTGGTACTTCGGCCAGAACCCCACTCCAACGCAGCGCTTTTTGCGCAGCATTTTCCCACTCCCAAGAGGCTCCTGCCTTTGGGTGAGCCTCTCAGGAATGCTGAGAAGGGCCTCCTATCTGCCCAGAGCCTCCTACCTGTGTTTTCTGGCCTCCGAAAGCCCAAAAGTAACTGGTGATTATGTCATCGCCAGTCACATCCAGTGTACTCAGTAGGAGAGTGGCGCTGGAGGTGGTACTCGGCCGGGAAGGGATTGAGAACCTCTGTGCTATTGGATACATTTTTGGGGAGTCATCCATATAACTGTGGGGGGGGGCTTTCAAGGTCAGTTTCTCTGCCTGGCTTTGCTCTAACGGTGGAAGTAGAGTCTACCACTAGGCCCTGGCATAGGGACAAATGTAAGGAAAGGAGAGAGGTGCCAAGGGCACCGCTCCGATCCCCACACAACTTCAGTGGAATTCCAGTGAAGTTGTTCTGAGCAGTGTTTATAGATACGAGCCCTTATTGCTGCCTCAGTCATAATTCTTTGGAAGAAGTACAACAGCTTTGGACAACGGGCAGCTGAGCTACACAGGCAGATTCCTTCAGTCTTCATGATGGATAAGGGTAAGTAGTGGGTGGCTGAGCAGGAGGAGGTTTATGTGACCCTAGATCCCTCCCCCGCCTTAAGAGGCTCCTCTGGTTTGGATACACTTGGCATACAGCCCAGTGCCCCTATGTCACAATGAACAGGCCCATCACTGACGCAAATGCAATTCTTCGTTTTATTTTTTTTTTTCCACCAGATGCTTTAAACATTCCTCCTGAGTGCCATGTGACCACAACATAGCAGGCTGATGGGGAGTGGAGTGAATTCAGGGCAGGTCCTCTTAGGGATATACTGTACTGAAAGACACATATGACTTGTAAGGTTATCTGTTGTAACTGTTGTCCCCTATTATTCTCAAACTTTGGATCACTCTGACCATCAATCTCAATCTTTCTACACACACACACACACACACACACACACACACACACACACACACACACACAACCGTGGCAGGACTGACTCACACACCATTTGAGAGTCAGTGCTTTAGTCTCCAGGACAACACAAGTCAAACAACAGAAGCTACAACACAGTAAGGGTGTTGCTACTGGCAGAATATGGATGATATGTGTGGCATCCACAAGAAACAGAATAAGCCTATCCAGCAAACCAAACGGAAGAGGAGGGAATGACAATGTAATTTCCTTCTGCAGACTGACTGTAAGAAAAAAGAAAAAAGTTTCCCACATTTCATGGAAAACTGCCCCAGATGTTGCTCAGTGGTTGGCCCTCTAGCCCAGTGAAGTTCCTCAGGCTTTGCCTGCTTTCCCAGAGAGGAAAGATCAGTTCTGCACAGCATGTTCCTCCCTAGCTGGAAACTCTGGGAAAGACTGAAATGCCTCCACTGGGAGAAGGAAAGAGGGATTGAGTGACATAGCCAAAAAAAAATATATCTGATTGGTTGCTCAGAGTTAACCAGTGCCATTTCTTTTCAAAATGCTAGATGCCTAAATTTCCCCTATCTAGATAGCCAGTTTTTGGTGGTGGTTTTTTTTTTAATCAGCCACATCAGTTCTGTCTAGCTTATTCAAGGTGATATCTAGCTCTAACCCTGCAAAACGTGAGACAAATACTGTCTACATAGGCAAAAATACAATTCTAATACTGTAGACTGATTTTCATTTTTGTTTTAGAAGTAGCCAGTACAAGTATGGATTTTTGCAAAGAAATAAATGAGTGTCTAAATACAATCCCATTACACATAGGATATGCTCCCCTGCACTGAAAAGCGGCCTCTGTACAGAGCTCCAGGTATGTATCAAAGCTCATGGAGCTTTTGTGTAACACTGGCCAGCTAGTATATCAGGCCATCAGAGCAATTCTGTCTAGCACTTGGTGCCCCTAAAAAAACTCGAATCAAGGTGTGGGTAAAAGATTTGCACACCATTGACAAGGAAAATTAAAAAAAATGCTTTCAAGTTATGCGAGAAAGAAATTATCCACATTTCAATGCTACATTTCTTTTTTGGACTGTGTGTGCTTTATGCTCCTACTATGTCTCCACACATTCACTCTATGGCTGTGAAGCCCTTACTGCCCTATGGCATCAATGTTATTATAAAGCCCAACCATATCTGAAAGCGGTTGGTTTGCATGACAAAATACACTTCTGGGTCCCTGGCATTACTGTCTGGACAACAAAACAGTTCTCCTCAATATAAGACATGCCAGTTCCTGCTTGAGATAATGGTCCATTTTAATGGTTTTGGGTTTGTTTGTTTTTAAACTATGGACAGACAAGTGCTTCATGAAAGAGTATTTTGTCACCTGGGGAAACTGATCCAAACAAGCAGAGGAACATTTCTCAACAGAATGATCCAGGTAGTCTTCCCAGTTTACAGACAGTGCAACTGTTCTTTCCTGGTTTTGGAGGATTAAAAAAGAAAAAAAAGTCTAGTGCCCCACCCCAAGTCCATGATATGGAATATATGCCAATGAGTCCACATCCACTCTCACTGCTTTATATTAGTCTGTTCCAATATGTCCAGAATAACAGAAGTGCATTCAAGCCATCTTTCAATCAGTGAATTGACTCACTAATTAAAAGCACAACAGAGGATATGAAAAGACATGTCAGCAAATCCTCAAAATTCAGTAAACTGTGCAGGTGTGAAGGGTGAGAATTTCCCTACCCATACTGGCATCTGCAGCTGTTAGAATACGACGATATTTTGCACATCATGTTAAACATCAATGATATCTTCCTTCTTTATCAGGAAAAAAGGGCTCAGAATATTGCACAGGTTTTATGTTGTGAAATTCAAGAAGGGATTGTTTTGATCCCTGAGCAACAATAACTACTCTTCCAAGACTTTAGAATTACGGGTAAAGATGCCATGTAGATGCCATGTAGCTTTTATTCTTTCTTAATAACTACTCTTTTGACCAATTCAGTCTTGTCACCAACCATTTGAGCACTGACAACAAAAAATTAAACCCACACCTCAAAAAATGAAATGTCAAACATTCTGAAATATCAAACTCAATGCTGCAATTTTTCAGATATCACATGCATTTAAGTACTGGAAATAAGATTTTCCATAAAACATTTTGAAGTACAAGAATTCCTCTCCCCCCAACTACCGGTATTTCATTTAAACTCTGCAAAGAAACACTTAAAACAACAATTCTGAATCTACTGTAGTGTCAATTTCATATGAATATCAATTCTAGCTAGAATTTGAAGCACACATCCCAGTGTGCTTCTGGAATCAACAGAAATTTTAGTCCTACCAAGATAGGAAATGGTCACTTACTGGTTAACACAATGCCATGCCTTTCAGGAATCTCTGGATGTCAGAGTATGACAGATACTTTTGCAATATCCCCAAGGCAGATGGGACTCGCCTTTACAGCTTTCCTTCCTGACACACAAAACACAAGCACTGCATCTTTTCCCCAGTCTCTGAGCATTAAAGCCCCACCCAAAACGAAAGCCAAAACATTATTTGAAACTTAAGAAACTGTACGCAAGAGGAAAGTGAAAAGGAATTTTTGTTTTTGGATATATCCTGAAGATTATGTAATCCCTTGTAACAGAATTCTACTGAATTCTGCTTTCAAGGAAGAACAGGGATTAAGTCCATGTAAATGAATAAGCAAACCCATATTTTTGCAATCTGCTCTAGTTCTTGATCCACAAGTTGTACAGTTTGGGATGTAAACCCAAATGACTCAAGTCAAAGGAACCAGACCATATAGTCCGCTGGGGGGGGGGGGAGAGAAGAGAGCAACAGAGTCAGACCATGAACACCATAAAACCCATTCACTACATGTCCCTAAGAAAACGTTTAGTCCACTTCATGCAATATCCATTTAGCAAGTTATGAGCTAAAACTGAAACAAAGTATTGTAGTGTCTGCAAAAGACACTTGTCATAGTGCTGTCTGACCTTACACTGTATTTGGGTTTCCATTGTACGTATTATGCTTGTATCTGCCCCCTTCTCCATGGAAGCCAGGCTGCCATTTTAGCCTAACAACCTGTGCTGTTGGAGCAAGTCAGAGAGAGATTTGCCCAAGGCTACAAAGTGAGCATCGTTGCTGAGCTGGGTTTCCCATTTCCAAATCCAACATTCTGTCTACCACAACACGGTTCAATCACAGTAGCAGCATATAGCTATGGACACATTCATTTTTCAAAATGGATTGGGATTCAGAAGCAGCTTGTACTATACTTTTATCTTCCCTAACAACAGCCTGTGCCTCAGAATGAACCATGGTTAAGAAAATGGCTTGAAGGCATGCGATGCTATTATGTTGTTAGCAACATAGGAAGTGGCCTTGTACTGAGTCAGACCAATGGTCCATCTACCTGAATATTGTCTACACCAGGGGTTCTCAACCTTTGGAGGCCCGAGTACCCCCTATCACGGTCCAATTTTCTGAATCAATTAATTAATTAGTGAATTAATCGTTAAATAAAGTACTAAAAATTTTAAATGTGAAAAAGTCATATTTAACTCGTGTGTGTGTGTGTGTGTGTGTGTGTGTGTGAGAGAGAGAGAGGCAGGCAGGGGGGATTGCATTTAAGTTCTAATTAACAAGTAATTCACTACTGATTGATGCTGATAAGGGGCAGGCTCTGGCGTACCCCCTGCCGTTGGTCCGAGTACCCCTAGGTGTACTCGTACCACAGGTTGAGAACCCCTGGTCTACACTGACCAACAACAGCTCCCCAGGGTTTCAGAATTGTGTCTTTCCAGCCCTACCTGGATACCTTCTGCATGTACATTATGCGCTATGGCTCCTCCCTGTTAAAGTTAAGCAAGTTCTAGCTGATGGGAGACTACTTGGGAGTCCCATGTAAGCACCTTGCAGAAGGAGTAGGATTTACCGTAAATGAAATATCTTATCCAATATCTACCTTACCAATTATTACTGCTTTCAGGAAAAGACAGCCCAAATTGTCCCAAAGAACAGCATTCCTTTAGACCTGACTTATACTTTCTTTACAAATTAAGATATTTTAATTCAACAAGAAATGTTAAAAAATATTTACCCAAAGGAAACTCCATCACATTTATATAGAACATTAGTGGTTTTTCATTATCCTGAATTATCTGGTATCCTCTTCTGCAAACCTGAGCCCCTCACTTCTCGTCCTGGACTTCAGATTATTGATAAACAAACTGAACAGCACCACTTCCAAATCTTGGGAGCCTTCACTGGTTACTTCCCTTCATTGCAAGAACTGTCTGCTTACTCATGCCTTCTATTTCCTGTTGCTAGTTAGAGGAACCATTCTCTTATCCCATGACCACTAAATTTATTCCTCTGAAGCTCCACACCATCCATATACTTGTTGATTAAATCAAAAACCTCATGAAGGTTAGTGAGGTAGGACTTCCCTTTGCAAAAAGCGATCCTGATTCTTCATTAGCAAGACTTGTTCTACATTTAATGATTCTAGCTTTAGTACTATTTTACACCAATTTACAGGGAGTTACGTTGGATTAACTGTCCTGCAATTTCATGGCTCTCCTCTGGATTTTTTTTTTAACTGGCATTATATTCATCAGCTATTTTCCAGTCCTCAAGTAATGAGGTCCATTTTAGAAACAATTTGTATATATATTCACAAGAAGAACTGAGTTCTTTAAGACGTGTGTGCCATTCAGACATACCGTGTTTCCCCGGAAACAAGACCTAACTGGAAAATAAGCCCTAGCATGATTTTTCAGGGTGCTCATAATATAAACCCTACCCCAAGAATAAGCCCCAGTTAAGATAGTCAGCCAGATGGATGTAAAAACAAGATTTAAGAAACCTGCGGTGGGGGAGGGGGAGGCGAGGGCCATGTGCAGAGTCACAGTACCATTCCTGTCCTGGCCTCCCGTGCGGCTTCCCATTGCTTCAAAGTGCTGTAAATAGTAAAAAAAAAAAATCATCACAGCAACTTCCGATTTCATGTCATAACCAGAAGTCGCTGTAAATCAGGGTTGTTTTTTACTCTTTAGAGTTGTTTGAAGCACTGGGAAGCCCCACGAGCAGCTCTAAAGAGTAAAAAAAAAAACGATTTACAGAGACTTCTGGTTACGACACGAAACCGGAAATTGCTGTGAATTGGTGTTTTCTTTTACTATTTACAGCACTTTGAAACAATGGGAAGCTGCGCGAGAACCCAGGACCGGAGGTGGGCCACCGGGGCCAGTGCGTTGCTAAATTAAGGTACAACAACGCATGAGCGCAAGAAAAATAAGACATCCCCCGAAAATAAGCCCTTGAGTCTTTTGGAGCAAAAATTAATACCGTATGTCTTATTTTCGGGGAAACACGGTAACCCGTAAATTTGCCAATTAGCTCTAGTATGCCATCTCTGACATAGTTCTTCAGATGCCCTCCCCAAATGGTATCAGTATCTGTCCAACGTCTTCCATAAACAAGACCACTGCAAACAATTAATTCAGCATCCCTACAATCTGAGTGAGCTCTCCTGCGAGTGCCACCCGTATCTCAAGTTAGGGGAATGGCAGCTCGTGGGCGAGCCTTCTCTGTTATGGCGCCACAATTGTGGAACTCCTTGCCAGGGGATTTGAGAACAATCCCCTCCCTCATGACATTTCGGCGGGGGCTCAAAACGTTTCTGTTTCGTCTTGCGTTTGGGTGATGGGTGGTTTTCTGCCTCCAGTGCCTCAGTATGTTCTGCCTTGCTGTTTTTCTGCTCCACATTGTTAACCCCCAGTGGATTTTATTGTTGTTTAATTTATTTTATGTATTGTTTTTAAATTATGTATTTTAACTGTTGTAAGCCGCCTTGGGCATTTGCCTCGGCATAGGAAAAGGAGGGGTATAATTTTTTAAAATAAATAAATAAATTTCTCAGTTGTCATCCAGTAACCTTCAAACCCAAATTCTTCCAGTAATCTGTCAACCAACCACCTTCTCCCTGGCAGGTTCTTGCTCATGATGTATTTAAAGCAATTTGTATTGTTTTTTCTATTGTTTCATCAATACACTCTCTAGTTAGTGATGTATGAACCCGTCCTCTCACCCCCAAACTCTATCTGGGCCACTAATGAATTTTCTCCATGAATGACTGGGGGAAAGAAGGTTGTTTTTTAACAATCCAAACTGGCTTGTCATAGGTTGGCACAAATACCAGTACATCTGTCATGATGCCCTGGCTTCTGATTGGGTGCTGGAATGTGCAGAAGAAGGAATCAGCAGTTCTGGCTCCATCAATGACAGCAAGGGGAGCATCTGCAGATGGCTGCCACGTTAAGCAGTTTTTCCAGCAGCATGCATCCTTCCCTCACCTCTGGTCCTTCCCTTGATATGACAGAAGAGCCTGAGGCTGGTAAGCAATAGTGGAGGTTCCCACTAGAAGCAGAATTTTCAGGACTTGTAGGTTCAATTATTGAGGTTGAACTAGACACCCCCACCAATGATGGGGGGGGGGGTAAAACTATAATGCAACTATCAAGAACTGAAAGCCGATGAAAAGTTTTTCCCCAAAATTAAAATAGTATACAAGGGCACAAAATAATAATCAGAGTTGCAGCGAGGGAGAAGAGCCCCCTCACCCTGCCATGATTTCAGCTTGTTTCACATGCACTCTCTCACACAGTTTTTTGTTTGTTTCATTTAAAAGGAGAAACAGGTCCACAAATGTGGTCTTCATAACACGTTGTTTGGCACATAAACACCTATGCATTACTTCCCTCTCCAAATGTCCTGTCCATGTACAATTTCTCCTATAATCTTTTGGGCTGTCATTTCTTTCTACGTATATGTTTGGTTGCCAAGTTCTACTCTATCCCCAACTTCGATGAATCGAAACATACATTCATTCATGTTTGCTATACCGATTTTCACTCATTTAAGTTCTCAAAGCCTTTCACAAATTTTAAACATCACACAATTAAATCAAAGGAAGTAAATGTTTGTAACTAAAACATCAAATCAATAACAGACCCTAAGACAAAAAGCAAGATACCACCACCTTTTTCAAAGAGACAGGAACAAACCCTTCCAAAAATGATGCATTTATCACCTCTGCTGTCCAGGTGAGATGAAACTAGTTGTAATTAGCTAGGATGGACAAGGATCAAGCAAGCAGACTTTCCCAGTGACTTTATACACATCCTCAGGTGAAATGAAGTGGGGCTCATCCAATCAACTGAAACAAACAGAGGGTAAGATGACTTCAGACACACTGAAGACAACTTGTCCGGGCGCAGCGACGCCACTGAAGACAAGTGGCATCCAAGTCAGAACAATGCAAGTGATTTTATTTAAAATATGCCTTTCAAACTGGTCATAATGGGCTAGTGAGGGCTTAATAACATAGAAAGGCTGCAAAAAAACCTCTTACTAGTTCAAATAGCTTCACAAGAAGACATTGCACAGATCCAAATACTGGCAGAAAAATAAGACCTCTTCACCTCCAACAATACCATAAAACGTGCCTTTAAATGAGCTCTAAGCTGTATTTTGTTGAATTCAGCACAAGTATTCTGTCAGCCGTTTTCCAGTACTGTACTCATTCAAACCCATTCCTTTCCCGTAGCCTCTCAGTAAAACATTGGGCTGCCTACTCTCTCTTCAGTGGAAGAGTGTATCAAGCAGCAATCATGTCAACAGTTCAGGGCAATTCACCCTTCCAGAGAATAACCAGGGTTTTGACAGGAAATGGCACCACATCAGCTGGAAATCCTCTGCAAGCAAAGCCACAGGATCTAGCCGATTCCATCCTTGTGTGCCCCCCACTCCTGGGAAGGCCCCCAGGTTCTAGCCTTCTCTGGACACAGATCTGTCCATGACAGCCTACTGGCTCCCTCAACTACAGAGTTGAGGACATTTGCTTCATGGACATACAGCTTCATGGACATTTGCAACACCATCTCTAAGAGCAGTGGTTCCCAAACTGGGAAGCGTGGCTCTCAGGGGAGCCATGGAGACCAGCCAGGGGAGCCGCGGAGTGCCATGGAATCCTCTCGGAAAACAGTGCAATGCCAATTGGCAGGTATCAACATAATGTCACGGGGAGCCGTGGCCAATGGCCGGCAATGGAGCCACAGGTCAAAAACGTTTGGGAAACGCTGCCTAAGAGGAAAACATCCTGAATATTATGCACCCAGATCCTGCCAGCTTTCTCCCGCCCCCTTCACTGTTCGTCCCCAGCATCAGCCTCAACTACAGTTGCGCAGTTCCTCCACCAGCAGCATGTCATCACCTCACACACTAAATTCTTTTGCAGAAGGCCCAATAATCTGCCTCTATCTTGTAATCAATTTTTGTTTTCATTCATGAGCTGCTTTCTTACAGCCTCAGATAATCTTCTGTTTATATAACACAAGTACAGGATGTTTCTTTTGCATTTTCCCCCAATTTTTGCATTATTATTTTTCTGCGCACAGACAGTTTTTCGGCCATTTTCCTCACTGAAACATGGTCTGCAACTTCCATTATGATCCTGAGTCCTCAAGCACCCAAAACCTTTGTAGCCTCGGTCAGTGAAACAGGAGAGAGGGAATTAAGTGTCAAAAATAGGTTCTTAAAGGAAGGAAAGCTGGTCCCTGAGATCAGGGAAGAAAGTCTATAGGCCAAGTGTAATCATGGTTCCTTGTATGCCTTTATTGTTAGAGAGTCTCAAGTCTGCTGTGTAGTCAGTGTCACTTTTTTCTCTTCCATACCCAGCTTGGAGTTTGTCTGAGACATGGGGGGGAACTGAAGTGATCTGGCCTGAGTCACAGAGTGAGTCAGAGGCTCAGGAGCTTCAGAAGCTCTCTCCTCCCTTCGTTGAAACACCACACCCTAGACAATATGATGATCGGACAATTAAAACAATATGCTAGATGGATGGGAGCTGCTGGGTTCCCAATGGCTTGGAGTTGTCAGCAGCCCACGCCAGCTGTTTCAAAGGGCAGCACAGACAAATTTGGAAGAGAGATTCATAGGTGAAAGGTGGAACTTTCTGTTAGGCACTGTGAGGGAGTACTAGCTTTCTGGGCCAACCCCTGAGGGAGAGCAGTTATTTACTCATGGGAGGTGGGCTTGTTGCACAACTCCCACCACAGTGACATTCCCTAAGGGCTCGTGCAGGAATAAATCCTAACTGGTCTCGTGAGATGTTTCTGCCATGGCTTTGTGTATCAGAAATTGTAGAGTTGCCAAATGACACTAGTGCACAAGGTCATGCCTGACATTTTTCTGCGTTTTTCTCACTACTTCTGCATGCAATGTATCGTAGCCATATTCTGGAAGAAAGGGCAACTCACATTTCTCAATGAAGGCAACATGTTTCTTTCCCCCTCTGTCCATATATTTTCAAGGACAATTGTTTTGATTAATTTATCGGTGTCATTTTGGAAATGGCATGCGCCACCACAGTTAGGGGCAGTGTACACAGTTAGGTGACAAATGCCCTCCCCCCCCCCACCACCCATTTGCAGGGTGAAAAGCTGGGGAGGAGATTTCAGGGATTTATGAGGCCACAAAAGTGAATAAACCAATGGCAAGCTAGATCTCCCGGCAGCTGGCAGTCACCATTTTTAATACTCTAGAGTAAAGGTAGGAAGCATTCCCTTCACTGTGACTGACATTAGGACCACTAGGACCTTGAAACAGAAACAAGATAAACCTGGTATTTCTGAGAAACCCTGGTCCCCCGCCCCGAGCCTCACATTTTGGCAAAGTTTGCTTTTTGAAAGTTTTGACTTGGCTTCAGTAACACTAACACAGTTGTGCTTAGCTTATGGGACCAAGCACGACTAGTTACATATGATCAGGTAAAATTGGTAAACCTTGCTCATCAATCACTCTTCCAGACATTCCTAACAAATATCACTTCTTTGACTCCATTTCACTGCCTCCAGTTCTGTTCTGCTAACCTGCCATTCTTGAAACACGAAGCATTTATTCCCCTTCACTCATAAACCTGTACAATTAGCATGTAGCTTTTTCTTAAGCAATCAGATCTCTTCTTATCATGTTTCAAGGCCTAAGCAGAAAATGACATCACTAGAAAAAATCTCAAGAAGCCATTGAGACCATCCCACTTAACACCAGAGAAAGGTCTCTCTCTTTTTTTAATTATTAAAGAATGTCTAGTGGTAGAGATCATGCCACAGCCAGCCCTGAAAACTTTGTTTGCTCTTCCTTCAAGGAGCTCAGAGCAGCTTACATAAAGTTCCCGGGGCAGGCTCCTCTCCAAAAAGCATGCAGAGCCAGCCCTACTTAGCTTCAGCAGTAGAACTATGTCCTGTGCTTTTGAACCATTCTCTGGACTCCACCTACCGATAATTCTCAAACTTAGAAAGTTTTGCTAGTACAGTACTGCACTTAAAAACTGGGGTATAAGGCACAATCCCATATTTGCTGGGATGCTGACGACTACATCCAATACTGGGCCAGGAGAGGTAGGGGCTATCCACTTTAGACCCTACTCCATCTCCAAGAGTTACAGCGCAATCCTATCCAATTTACACCACCGGTGTAACGAGAGGGGGAGGGCAAGGTGGGAGGCTTTGGAGGGGAGGGGAGATTTAAATCCCCTTTGAATCCTCTTTTGGAGGGGATTTGAATCCCCTTTCCGTTCTGGGGCCTCCCGGTCTCACTGCACCGCTGGTTACACCAGTGGTATAAGTTGGATAGGATTGCGCTGTTAGTCCTCTTGTCCTTATGTGTCCACTTCTTAAAATATAGGAAAACAGGTTACAAATGTTACTGTGTATGATAATACCAAACAAGGAGACTCAAAAGTAGCTAAAATCATAGGCTTTTATTGGGTCAACAGAGGCTGGTGTGGCATGTTGGTAAGCTTCTATGTTTCCTGTAGTTCTTTATCAAGTAAAATAGAAAGGGAGCACTTCAGGCATACGAAAAGGGTCATTTGGAGCAGCATTTTGAACAGTAATCATTCAGAATAGTAATGAAAGTGTTCTAAACTAGTAAGTGATGTATTTTGGTGAAAGTTTGCTCCATTTTTTAAAAATCTGGAAGTCTGTATATACCTACATACATCTACTTACGGTGGCAAAAGATATTATTTGTCTGGGTTTGTATCTTCTAACCTTCAGCATCAAGAGGGCAAGCACAGTCATAATACACAGCAGAGTCAAATACAGAAACTTAACATCGCACCACTGCTACCTATGTACATTCCTAACCAGTCTTTCCGCTCAGCCAATGCCTCATTACCTTAACTTTGCCCGAGGACACTTCCACACAAACACAGCATTTGCCTGAAAACTGGACCTGCCCCTACCAGACATGTCCAGCAGACTTGTCTGGGGGAAAGTCAGGCACCATTCAAACAGATTTAGATGCAATTTGACCTGACTGTGACCTCTGGAAGCTAGATTCTTTCCTGGTTAGGATCTCAGCTACTGGCAAAGAAGTAAGATTTGGCTGGAGGAAAGTGAGTCCTCTGAATTCAGTCCTATATATTCAGTCCTACAGGTATATAAATGATGCGACAGGGAAGAGGGTGTTTCATGTAGCAATGGTAAACGTTTGGCCCTAGCTAGCTCTTCTGCATCGACTCAAGCACTTTGCTGCAGAGAGAGATAAGCCATATTGAGCAAAGTTAATGCAGCAGAACTTATAGTCACATGGTTGAACTATCTGAATACCCAAGAGAAAGATAGAGAACAGTGCAGCATGCAGGCACTCGATAGCCATCTCAGGGATATCACAGTACCATCAAAAGAGAGGGCCGTGTGACTCTCAAGCCGCAGAGCAAGAGCATCAATTCTCTGCACATTGCGATAAGTGCACAATCTGGTGCCCAGCACTGATACAAGAGGGGGTGACTTGATTCTTGTACATTATAAGAAGAGATAAGGGGTAACTGTGACAATATTATTAGCCGATAGAATAGAGAAGTTCTGCAGCTGAACAGGAACCCCAATGATTTATCCTATTGTTGGAACAAGAACACTACAACTGCAATCCTGAAAAATTGCTTTCCATTTCAGCTGTAGTCAGTATTACCAAAATGGCAGAATTACAAAGACAGACAATCCAGAGGAATGTTCCCCTGAAAAAGACATTTGGTTTACTATTAATGATCTTCTGCAATTTATTTAATTTTTTTATTAAAAAAAATTATATCCCGCCTTTTCCTATGCCAAAAGGCAAATGCCCAAGGCGGCACAGTCATGAGTTGGGAGCATTCTACAGAACCATGTACTACTGTTTGCACAGAGTGACAGTGAGGTTCCACAGGCCTTAGCCAATGCCCCACATGCAGAAGTTTCTTGGCAGTCGCGTTGATATGGAAATGGTCTGTTGAAGATATAGGAAGCTTGGAAAATACTCCTTTCAGTGAAATGGCATGGTTCCTTTGCTGAATGCACAAGCATGGAGAACAACAGGAATAAGACTGGTGGTTTCACCTCTGTCCCCGACACTCAGGAAGCCACCGCTGGAATCTTGGAGTCAGTTCTAGCTAGAGGGAGACGAGCAAGATAAAAACGCCTTTTGTGCAGAGAAACGTGACAGGAATGAGACAAGCAGTAGGAATGAAATGCTACAGAAGGTACTTTGGGGCTCCATCTAGCTGCCCCAAAAGCTTCTGAAGTCAAGATGAATGCCTTGCTAATGAAAATGTATTAGGCAGCAGTGACAGATTATATATATTCAGCATGCTGCCGTAGGCGCTATCAGCAAAGAACGTGCATTCCAACCCAGAATTCTACTTCTTAAGAAACTCACTGGTAGCTTACATTTTATTTCCCCAAAAGGCAAATTTCCAGGCTTTCTTTATCTTAGAAAGGTCTGAAAATATGTAAGAATGTCTGATAAGGGCTAAGAAATCAAAAGGGGAATAATAGGATGAACTTCCAGTGACAAATGGGTGGAACATCTTGTCTGTGGCAGAGCACATCTGTTCCTTCTAGCCCCAACCCCCACTCAAGGCCCTACTATTTTTCACTTGAACCCCTGTCCACCATTTTTCTTTGCACGCTACTAACACCAGACCTTCCTGAAAAATTCTAAATCCTAAAGAAATACAGTGGGACCCCCCCCCCTCTGCTATCCGCAGATCTGGTATCCGGGGATTTGTCTCAACGTGGATGCCAGCAGAGTCCACTGTTGAAACCTGTTTTTAAAAGTTTTTTAAAAGTCCCCAAGTCACTATTCCTACCTTCGCGCGGGCAAAGCTCTAGAGCAGGCGTTCTCAATCAGTGGTTCTAGTAGTCGACTGCTGGTGGTACTCAGACCGCTGGAACCCTGCTCCAATGTGGCACAGTCAGCAGCATGTTTTCACTCCCAAGAGGCTCTTGCCTTTGGCCGAGTCTCTCGGGAATGTTGAGAAGGTCCCTCCCACCCAACCAGAGCCTCCTACCTGTGTTTTTTTTCTGGCCTCCAAAATCCTGAAAACCTCAAAGTAACTGTCATCATCAGTCACTTCTGGTGGTAAGCAGCAGGAGAGTGGTGCCGGAGGTGGTACTCAGCCAGGAAAGGGTTGAGAACCCCTGCTCTAAAGTACTCTTTGACACTGAAAGACCCGCTTCTGTGTGGCACGAAGGCTCCTCTCTCCTCCCATGCATGTGCGATGCATTCAGGGGCGAGCCTGGGACAAGAGGGGTGCCTTCGTGCAACACAGAAGTGTGTCTTTCAGCGTCAAAGAGTGCTTAGAGCTTTGAAAACAGTGCGGTTTGCTCAAGCGAAATAGGAACAGCGATTTGGGGACTTTTAAAACTAAGACTTCTACCAGGGATTTCATTATACACGGATTTGTGGTATCCATGGGGTGGGGGTGGGGTCCAAAATGGAACCCCCGCAGATACCGCGGTCCGACTGTACTAACAAAGAAAAAAGCAACCAATACAAATTGGAGCTAGAAGCATAAATTGTAATATTAACTGGCCTAGAACTCTCTCTCTCTCTCTCTCTCTCTCTCTCTCTCTCTCTCTCTCTCTCACTCGCTCACTCACTCACTCACTCACACACACTCCCCCCTAGTGGTGAAAAATGGGGATCACTTCATATGATTCAAGTGACCTCAAACTCATCTATTTTGAAATCACTGTTTAATCCAGTTTACTGTTCAGACTCTATTTTATCTACATCCACATTCTGTTAGTAAAACCGCCAATGCCCTGCAGTTCAGGCATGTTTTGTTTGTACTTTGGAACTATGAATTCACTACATTCCTTTGAGATCAAATATGTGCCACATGAGAGGGCACGAAATACCAGCAAGTCCAACATCACCATTGGCACCTACCATTATTAGTCTATCAGATCTCTCCCACCTTCTTTCACAAGTATTCAGTTCCTGTCTGGCTCTAGCTTGTCCTGTTCTGGAATCCCAGCTCCCTTCTGGACAGCTCTGCCTCATACTTATTTAACAAACTGGATCACTGATAAAATATTAGTAGCACTTGAAAAACTGTAATCTGAACTTAAGTAATACTATTACAAATGGCATCAGGAAGTTGCATATTTATAGCTTGCTGTGTGTTCCAGATCAGATCTGAGACGAGTACAAGCAAAAATGTTTCTGCTTTTTTTCCAGTTTCTTTTATTATTCTTATTAATCCACCAGCCCCATTTACTAGTCCACCCCCCTGGAAGGTCAAGCAAGAGTCTTTCTGGCTCCCATCATTGCCAGGAAAATAAATTCTGCTTCGTTGACAAGGCAGCAGAATTTCTCCGCACAAGTCAGATCACCCTCTCTGTGGGGTGAAAAACAAGGGGACAGATAGCAACTAGTCATGTTAGCTACATGCAACCTACACGTTCAGGGGCAGAACATCTCTGAATACCAGTTGCTGGGAAGCGACAGGAGGGGAGGGCTCGTGCCTTCATTCCCTTGCTTGGGAGTTTCTTAAAGGCATCTGGCTTATCACTGTGGAAAGCAGGATGTAGGACTAGATGACCCCTTGATCTGATCCAGCAGGGCTTCTTAAGGTCTTAAATGAAGGAAGATTTCTCTTTGAGGGACAAACAAGACAAGATTATGGAGATACGTTATCAGACCTTCTGTCTCTTTAAATTTTTGCAAAGAGCAGCATGGGGAGGGAGCTCAATTCAAATGGGGGGGGTCTGGCGCTGGGGAAAAAAGGTTAACCTTTCCTCCCTGTGCCATTTTCCCAATGAAAATCTCACTTACACACACAAACACACACGCATGCACGCACACCCCGCATAGCCATTCAGGATGCAATCTTAAGCATACTTAGTAGGGAGCAAGCCCCACTGAGCTCAAAGCAGTGATGTTGCTAAGGAGGGGGGGCTGGTATGCAATGCCCCCATGTGACAACCATGGTCTCCTCACAAAGAGGAGTCGAGGCAGGATTTTTGTGCTCCGCGGCTGCATTTTTGCAGTCGGAGGACTGTGTTTGCAGCCACGGAACATAAACGCATTGAAATTGGCATGGTTTTTGGGCCCGCCCACCCGGTGTTCTGGAAGGCTTGAAATGAAGCCTTCCATGAGTGCAGGGCGATGACACGAAACACGTCATCCCCCCCCCACCCGGCCAATGCTAGCAACATGGCAGGCTCAAAGGGACTCTTAATGAACATGCTTAGGAAGACAGCACATGAGGTTCGAAGTGGGAACGGTGCAACTGGGTTACCATTATTCTTAGAACTGCCTGTCATTTTCTAGTTTTTTAAAAAAAACAAACCAACAGCTATAAATCCGGCCCAGCACCTGTCAGAAATTAGCCTCTTCTTTGGTGCTTGTGGCAGGATAACAAATCTCTGAAGTGCTTCCTAAGGAATCCTGGTTGCTCTGCCCTTTTGAGTAAGACATCAGCAAGTGACAGCTTCCTACTCATTGTTTGCATAAGACGAGGATTTTCATTCGCAGCTGGGACTTTCAGTTTGCTGCTGTCGGCTCCCAGGCCTAAAAAGGCAAAGTTTACAAAACGTCGCTTTGGGACTTCAAGGAAGGCGATGCTGAAAACTGGCTTGAACCCACCAGTTTCAAAGTCTGCAGAAGATCTCCTGATCATATTGTCTTGACAGAATCCTGTCCTGAATAACTCTGTGCTGTTGTTGCAGGTGTTGTTCCACACATGCAACAACATCCATGGGCGTTCTAGAGGGCATCACAGTTACCGTAAATAACAGCTAGACCACGTCAATGGTCCATACACCCTAGTATCCTGTCTCCAATAGTGGTCAACATTAGATGATTTAGGAAATAAAAAGCAGGAGCTATATGGCAGGTTAGGAATTGAGACATCCCAGCAGCAACTTACTTGCAGTACCTCCCCACCGCCACAGCTAAGTACAGGTGGGCCCCCATATCCGCTGGGGATATGTTCCAGGCCCCTCTGTGGATACTTGAAACCGTGGATAAGAGCGAACACTCCCTCCATGGTTTCCTGAGGGCCCCCCCACCCTGCCTCCCCTGCAGGCAGGCATGCTTGCCCCCCCCCAGCTCTTATTTTTCTTTCACCAAGCTTTGATTCTTCCTTAAAACAAACAGAGAAGCAGCTTCCATTGCAGGCAAGTAGAATGAGACTAAGTCCTAGAGAGGCTCTGCAAGGTTTCTGTTAACCTTGCAGAGCCTCTCTAGTACTTAGTCTCGTTCTACTTGCCTGTAATAAGCAGCCAGAGGCTGCTTCTCCTGTTTCTTTAAGGAAGAAACAAAGCTTACTGGGGAAAAAGTAAAAGCCTGGGGGGTCCCCACGATCCATGGATAACTGAAACCGTGGATAGCGAATCAGTGGATATGGGGGCCCACCTGTATAGGTAAGAGACTCCACTGGGGCCATGTAATCTCAATCCTCATATTTAGAATTAACAGTACTGCTCGGTGTGCATGCACACATGTCTCTGCAGGGGTAGCATCAGAGGCCGACTGGTCAAGGGCCCATGTCCATCTGAGCCTAGGGCCCGCTTGGCCAGGTCAACCCCTGAAACCTCAGTACTAGTAGTAGCGCCCAATGCGCCATTGGAACAAATGGGGCCCAGAGCGGGGCTTTGACCTGTGTGTGCGCAGGCACGTACGTATCTGCCAAGGCTTCAAAACTGACCTTCCCTTAAAGCTCGGAGCAATTTGCATAAATATTTACTTGTGAGGAAAAGAAAACAGCTTCCTTTCTAGATTCATTTCCTGCCCTTCAGTCTTTTTCCCAGATAGAGACAATGACAGTCCTGCTAAAGATTGCCAACTTTTCAATCAGTCACTGCACTCGTGCCTTTTAACAGCATTTTGTGTGTGCGTGCAAAATATTTGCAGGCAATAACTTTATCTCCAAGCTTCACCTACTGATGAACAACATCTTGGTGTGCTGCAAAGGCGCAAGAGCAGGACAGGCAACAGACCCATGCCATGATAACCAGATCCCCCAGTCTCTAACAGGCTCTTGTGCATTTTTGTGTATGTAGAAAGAATCTTCTCAGTGAAAACTTCAATATTGTGCTTCGGATCCAAAATAACTCATATGATGGCTCATGGCTCTATAGCACCCAGGACACAGGCCCATGGTCTGGAGTCCTATATCTTCTTGTTCATATCAACTATCCCAGTCCACGCATTTTCTAACCCAACTGTCTTCAATGTTTGTTTCATTCATTCACCTAAATGAGACTCCAGAGGCATTCATATGGCACACCATCTCCTCTCTCTCTCTCTCTCTCTCTCTCTCTCTCTCTCTCTCTCTCACACACACACACACACACACACACACACACACACTGTTGGCATCCAAAATGAAAGCACATATGCTGAAAACCATAACGAAAATAGCCACTTGCCTGTGGCAAGAAATGCCTCCAGCTGAACCTTACTACAGTGTTTCCTTCTTTCAGGCCAAAAATGATGAACATGCATATGTGTGGACAGCTGAGCTGGTGAAAATGTGCATGGGCTAGTAACATCTGTGGAGTTATTTGCAAGGCTGCTGAAAACTACAGACAGTACATTTCCCTACATTTTGCTAAAATGACAGATCACACCCTTAGATTTTTCAGAGGCAAGTGCAAATTTAGCTCCCAATTATTATAATTTTCAGAATTTCAAAACTCAATATGCTAGCAAAATATTTTATATTTCCCTCTTTCCAAACCAAGACAACTATTTTATGAGCCAGATAGTTAAAAATTCTGACTATTACAAGCTAAGGACACCCCAGCAACTGGTACATGTTACAAGAAGAAAATAGGTGATAATAATTAAACAGCTACAAGCTGGGAGTAATGGAAACATTCTACACAGTGAACTGATCTAAACCATGTACAAAAAAATGCTTAAGAACCACCAAAGACAGTTTTAACTTTTAGAAGAGAGGGCAAAAAGAAAAGCTAAAGTCATCTTTAGATTTCCTTTTTTTTAAAAGACTATCAATACAGCAAATTCAGAAGGGGCAGGTCGCTATCCCCTTAAGGGGAGAGGTGACCTGCGATGGTGGGGGCAGCAATCCAGGCTGCTGCTAGGGACAAAAGGGGTATTTTTAGATGTACCGGGTGTCGGGTCGTCCTCCAGAGGGTGTGGGGAGCCCATGGCTCCCCCAGTAGGGGCCCCCCAAGCCTCCGAAAGGCTCCTGGGGGGCGATTAAAGCCCACTTCCGGTTTACTTCCTGATTTCTCCCAAAACCAGAAGTGGGCTTTATTCGCCTCTATGAGCCGTTCGGAGGCTTGAGGGGCCCTACTGGGGGAACCGTGGGCCCACCACACCCTCCAGAGGACGGCCCGACCCCCGGTAAGTCTAAAAATACACCTTTTTTCCCTGGCAGCGGCACAATCCCCAGATTGCTGCCTCTGCCACCGCCATTGTCCTGCCCCCACAAGCACTCAAAGTTCTCCCCTACCCAGGGGGAGAACTTTGAGAAACGCTGCACTAATTACATTCTCTTTGCACCAGCTCTCAAGTTTTCTGTGTCTGTTTGCTCAGACAAATGATTTACCAGCTCTGATTATCTCATGCAGTAGCTATCTGCAGACATCTGAAGGCAGTGGGGGGTCTCAGTTGCAAACACCTGCTTTGCTCAAACATTCCCTTGTGGCTGCACTTCCTGATTTCCATCCTATTTCCCAAGTGTGGCAATGACCTCCAGCAACCAACATACTGAGGTCCTGCTCCAGAAAGCCAGGTCAGCTTCCTCCACTTATTCCAGGCCAATACACAGCCTCGGGGAATCCTATTTATGTCTGCACAAAAGACAGGTTTTACCTGTCGCACACACACAAGTCCCAGACTGGAAAGGCCAATGGAACAGTTTATGCCACTTGTCTGTCATTTACCACTCCACTAGGTTTGATCAGTTACTTCCCAGAGTAACAAGAGTGGCAAGAATGAGGAGGGGCTCAATGGCAATGCTGGTGATCTGTTATTCAAAGTATAAATACCACATGCAAATGAAGGCTGATCTACACCAACTCCGTCTGCATTTGGAAACCATTTGGAGGCTCGTGAGCATAGGGGACAGGACGCCCCGCCCCGAGACGCTGCCCTGGGCTCCACCAGTTTCTTCCCCACATTGTCTACCTGCTTGTCCCTCCTGATTGGTCGCTTGCTGCCCCCCTGTGATAGGTTCACTCCACGTCCCGCCCTCACTTTCTTCTGATTGGCCGAAAACGGCCAAACATGAGCATGGTCCACGACCAATCGCAACGGAACTCGGAAGAGCGCAGCTCTCTAGCGTTCCGTGGTGATCGGTTAACAAGGAGGCCACACTGCTCCGCACACAGCAGGATTTGTGCGGTGTAGATCAGCCTTGAGCCATAACACCAATGGTTCACTGTACATTTTCACAGTGAAGACTTTCACTTAACTCTTCATTCTTGATCCCCAACTACAATTTGCTACCCTCGGCTTTATACTGTCCCTTCCCTTGTTGTCTTCTACACTGCTAAAATGTGGATGGTAACCCTTGGGGCAGGTTTCTGTTTTTGTTTGTTTGTTTGTGCAAGATATGCTGCACCTATGTACACTGATGGTGCCCTCTGGCTGCAATAACCTCCTTGTGGTTCCTTCATATTTGTCCTTTGAATCTTCCTGCACTTTAGTAACACTGGGAGTCGGTGAATGAACTGTGATTGGATATTGAGTATTTGAACAGTTCCATGCACACTGGGGCCATCTCATTAGGACTTTTGCATATTAACCTTCACAGAACATATCCAACAGACAAGCATGTCTGTCCATCCTATGATGAAAAATAAAATTGCATCAGCATGTGCTGTTTTTGCAATAAACAGAAATGTTGCCAAGAGCCTCACCCAAGAAAGCATGAAGCTGTCTCCAGCTTTCTAATGTCAGACCATTGGAACAACTCAGCAGCTGGGAGGGCTATGTATTCCTCAGTGCTGGTATCCTCCCTTCTCAGCTGGGAGGAGTTCTTGGATCTACATACCATAATGGAAACCTGGGAAGGGAATTGAGACCAATCCACCCAAATGGAACAAATGTTGTACAGTGATTCAGCACAGCCTTGTCAAAGAGTTTAAGCAATGCCAACCAAGACGCCTGTTCATAATTTGGTCTGTCCATCAAGGTACGCCGTAAAATACCACCACCACTTAATGGGCCATGGGAATCACACATATGCAGAGACCGCTGTGCATGGCAATGCATCTCTTTCCACCACACTGTGTCTGACTATACATACTTGCAAGCCTTCACAATACACAGGCATTTACAAAAAGCAGCATTACACCACAATGCATGGTGTGCCTTTGGGCATGAGAACAGCCTTACTGAACAGTGGAGCCATGCAGTGGCTGCAACAGGCAAGACTCACTCCCCACATAAGATGTCCAAATAAGGGTTCACATACCAGTGGTAGCTGCCAAACTGAAAGCAATGCCACTAAATGGCAGCATTACTAGAAAGTTCTGTGTGGTGGCTGTAACATGAAAACTAATATTTTGTGTGTATGGGAAACACAGATTTGCATTGCTGGGAACAGCCAGTATAGTTATTGACCGGAGCATTGGACTTGGACTAGAGAGACCCAGGTTCAAATCCCTGCTCACCATGAACTTCACTGGGTAATGGTCAAGCAAGTTGCTACTTCTCAGCCTAATCTTCTTTGCAGAGCTGTTGCGTGGGTAAAATGGGAATTGTCCCACATATGCCTCCCAAAATCCAAACAGAGGAAAGCCTGGATAAGGCCACTGGCTACTACTACAATGTACTGGGTTGGTCTTTAATCATTGTCAACCACCCTGTGAACCTATGGCCTAAAAAAAAGCAGGATTCAGATCTTTTAAATAAAAGAGTATCAAAAAGGAAAGGAAGCCCCTGCATAAATATGGCAACTCCTTTGTTCAGAGGCATACGGTTTTGGAAGAGTTATTGGCTCCAGAACATCTACCTAGTAACACCTGGCAGTAAGTAGCCACAATGCCCACAAAACTCACTTCAACTTCAGACCAAGAGCAATTTGCTGGTATTAGATCTGAACCAAGATGCTGAAAGAACCAGCAGTCCTGAGAAAGTAGGATTGCCTCCAGAGGCAAATACCATCAGCCTATCTCCAGCATCTGCTAAACGCCAGCTCACCACCCACCCCTGCCGCCATGCAGAAGACCACAGCCAGTGGCTTGATTTACACCTGGTGGGAAAGGATCCAAGGGGGCCTGAAAGTAAATGACAGGCTTGAAATTAATTTATTTTCCCAACTCTGAGAAGAAACTAGGATGGCATTGATTAGGCTTGAGTGGAACTAGCACAAAGTGGAACTAGCACAAAGTTATAGTTTTCTAAAGAGTGGATGAGAATAGGGAACAATTGTTCTTTGTGGATTCTGAAGGCAGCTGAAGAGGGGATTGGTTTTCCTAACACAAACAAGCATTCAGGCTACATGCAAATGAAAACCCATGGCTACGTGTCTTTAAACATGAGTGTGTTGATGAGGTATGTTCTCAATCTCAATTGCATTTCTGAATGCAAAACTCAGAATATTTTGGTAAGAACTTAGGTGATCGATGGCAAAGAAGGAGGGAAGGATGACCGATGACCACAGGAGATGGAAGATGACTAGAGACACAGGGCTATCAGGTGGGATGAGAAGCTGCAAAGTCGTCCTTAGTTTCCAAGTCTTCAGAAAAAGCTGGTGGCCAGAAGGATCTTTTTAATTTTTTGCCTTCTATAGTTCTATGTGGGCTAGAAATTCTTCTCAGCAGCTATGAGAACTGGAAAGTAGAGATTCTCAAGAAACCAAATAATGCTCCTGTTTGTAGGTGCTGCATTGTATACATATGAAAGGACCAAGAAAACAGCCCCGGTTAAATGTTACGGGAAGCACTTAAATGGCATCTGGACTCTCCATCTCTCTGCTTATACAACTTGCATTAGCACTGGGTGCCCTAGATCAGTGTTTCTCAAACTGTGGGTCGGGATAAACTTGGTATCTCGCGACCTGATTTCTGGTGGGTCCCAGGTAATGGAAGGATCAGGTAAGTAATTGCCACAAACCCGGAAGCTATTCAAAAATCAGATAGCTGCTAATTGCCCTGCAAGGAGCTAAGCTCCTGCAGTTTTCAAGCTTTTGTAAATATAGGGAGATAAATGTTTGAGCATCTTTTTTTTTCTTTGCTGTGTTTTTTTTCCAAATCTGTCAAATTGACAGGTAATGGGGGCAGGTGAAGGCTGGGTCACATAATTAAGCCCCTAAAGCTTTGAGGCCATTTATTAGGGTTGCCTCATTACGAGAAATGGATTGAGGGTTTTTTTTGCAAACAAATAAATTAAATATTACTTGTAAATAAATAAATATATTATTTCTTTCTAGATCACTTTTTTTTGCCTCGTAAAGCTAGGTGGGTCCTGATGGAGTGTCATTTAAAAAAGTGGGTCCCGGTGCTAAAATGTTTGAGACCCACTGCCCTAGATGGTTTCATGAGATTCTTGCTTGCCTGATAGCTCTGGGATTTGATATATCTGCCTTCCCAAGTACCTGTCACACCTGCCTCAAGGGAGAAGCATGTCTTTTCATACTTATGACCCTAACCTATGCTCATGCAAACACCCTGAAATTGATGTGTAAACAAGTTTAACAACATACAGAAGAAATGCTGAACTGACAAATGCTGAACAGTGAGGACAAAAGTGGTCGCTGGAGTGGCGCTAGTGGGAAGCATGGGATGGACCGAGGATATATCAAAGTGCAGAACAACAACACTTCCCAAGCCAGAGAAACTTGGAACTTCTCAAAGGGTTCTACCAGCCCCAGGAAGTCTCATGAACGTTACACCCTTCCACAAAACAATGCACCAACTGGCCTGCTTTAATTGCCAAAGCAGATTTGTTTAAAAGAAACATAGCTCTTGTTTAAATGTTTGGACTGCTTTGCTACAGCTTGCCCTCTTTTCAGCCCATTCTAGGAATCTGAGAAAGGCCCAAACTCGGGCTCATGCCGCAGTCTTTAGCAGTTCATTGCATTCCTCCGACGTAGAACGATTGGTCTCCTTAGCAGGTGTCAAGGAAGTGCACCCCCTCCAGTCAAAAGGAATATGTTCAACAACAAAGGGACTTGGGAAATTCCTCTTGGTTACATTAGTTTACCCAGGCCATATCCTGCAACTGTCACTGTTTTCACTACATGCACTGGTTGTTAACGCATACTTAAGTTAACCTAATTTTGGGACTCACCCACCAACTGTATCTACCTGGCCAATACAATGCAGTCTGCTTTCACTGGAGAAGTGAAATCTAAAAATCCTTGGTTGCTTGATGAGAATTCTGAGATTCTGAATTTGAAGTGGTTGAACCTCGAGGTGGCTTAGCCTGCTTGCATTTCTTGTGGTATTTTCAGATTGAGCTACACCACAGGGCTGGCCTTCTGTTTTTATCACTAAGGTGAAAAATCAGGGCCATACTGTAAAACAAGTGCACTTACTTACCTCCATCAAATATGGAAGGATATGGCATGGTATACTCTGATCCTAAACAAACTAGGATCAATTCAATTCTGTCTAACAGAAAGATATGGGATTTAAAGGCACAGAGACCAACTTGTAAGGCCCATCTACTTCAATGAGACTTCATTATGCCTAGTTTTTTCTGGATTGCACCATCACGTGGAACTTCTTTATTCCGTGTAACATTTACTACTAGTTTGTCTGTCTTCTGTCTCTCCCCTCCGCCCATATGCTCAAGTGCTCGGCCACAACATGTAGTCGCTACTAGCACTCTTTTCTCTCTCTAGCATAACCTATGCACACTCTGCCTGGAGCCTGTTGATTTCTGAAGCCTCCGGCCGATCATTAGCAGCTTCCGACAGCGGCCTTTGTTTTGCTTTTTGTAGAATGACGCATCTATTTCCAGCTTGCAAGGACTGCTTCCTTTTTCAAAGAACAGATCACAGACCAAGCCTAAATCCATCTGTGCTGAAGGCTCTTCCCAGAGGACAAAAAGCCAAGCCAGGCATACCATAGCTTTAGCTTAGTACTCTCCCTGGTCCATCATGCCTCTCTTGTTCTCCCTCCTAAGAGAATCATAGCATCAGAGGTGCAAAATGGATTTCTGTCATGCTGAGCTGAAAGACCTTGGATTTTTCCTCTCCAATTCTATGCCAACAAACTGCCTACAATGTCAACTACTTCCACAACTGGCAGCTCTGGTTTCTAAGACAGAGAGAGAGAATCCCAGCCACACACACACTCCAAACTGGCACGTGAGCAGATTCACAGTTCTTTCCAAGCAGAATCTGCACAGGTCTACATTGCTGTTAAAGAAGGGAGCGATTGGAGTTACAGCAATCTGAATAGCAGGTGGGTGGGGAGAGCTTCACCATAAAGTTATAAATGCACATTGGATAATGAATCCCTGCAATCCAATTAATGAAGAGCTTGAGCTAAGATTTGAAGCAAGGAACACAAACATGTGTTTTAAATTAGAGGTGGAATTAACATTAATAAGTCTGAATCCATGTGTTTTGTGGAACTCGCTAATTGGAAATCTGCACCTGTTGTTGACACTGATTTTGAACTGTGACAACTTCTACTTGTTATAACAATGTCTACTGAAAAAACAAAGGCAATATCATTTGCAGGTCATGTGCCACACTGATCCCAACACTGATATTTGCAAAACATACAAAATTGCCTAAAAACCTTATATTCACAGATATGGAACAAAACAACAGGCACCTCTTTAACTTTGATTGCAAAAGAACCCCTTAAAATGAGGAGTACTTCATACTCCTTCATACTCCATACATACACAAAAAGTTCCCATATTGTAGATTTGGGGACCTGGTCAAATTTAAATGTTGCTTTACACGTTCAGTCTAGTTTCATTTTAAATGCTCTAGAAAAAACTTGCAAACCTTTGCAACCTAGATGAACTGTACCATTTTGAAATCCATCTGTGGCACTCCCTTCTTATTGCCTGCTGCCCAATCTCATATGCTCTCCCCAGTTATCTATCCCCATATGGCTTGCTGATATAATGCATCAACAGGTGCAGAAGAAGAGTTTAAATGCAAGCATGCACCTTCAGCTCCTTATTCCTCTCCCCACCTTCTCCTTGCAACTACTGTTAACCTGAAAGTATCCCATCAGATTTGCCCGCTTATATTCCTTTATGCCCGCTAGCAGTGGTGCTAGGGGTTATGAGTGCAGAAAGACAATCTTCTTTACATGCCAAGGGAAAGATATGCTGTCCCTGGCAAAAGGGAGAGACTGCACAAACACACGTAGCCAAAAATAGAGTATGGGAATGAAACACAAAATCCTTCCACAAAACTGCTTCATCCATGAGACATCACCGTTTCCTTTAACCTCAGCAGTGGGGTTAGACTATGCATTCTGAAGAACAGCCTAACCTAGCTCCCCTACTCCATGCGACCCCCAGCACAAATGGACATCACTGGCTTTCTCCAGATGTTTATTGCTTCCCCAAAGAAACTTCCAGTTATTTTCAGCAATCATCGTCATTTCACAAAGCATTTTACAATCCTCCCATTTTTAACCAAGTCCCCACACCCTCCACTGCCTGCCACTTCCCCCAGCTTCCTTCCCTAACTCAGTCAGAAACATTTCTTGACAGATGAACAGTACCTGGTTCATTACGCTTCCAAAATCCATCCTGCCAGGCTGTTGTATTGTAAATTGCACCTCCAAGATGGTTTCTACATCCAAGGGGCAGGAAACTCTTAGCTTCACCTTAGTTAGCTTCTCTCTCCTTCAGGGTAAGCAAGAACCAGTAATTGTTTGTGCAAAAGTTACCCAGTGCAGATGGCGTTAGTCAAAGCTGGCAAGGGGAAAAATGTTACACAGTAATCTGTCGAAGATGGAGAGGAGCCAAGGTCTTGGATTCAGACATCAGTGAAAGGGGAGACAGACCTGTTTGCCGGAGGCTTTCGGGGGTGGTGAGCTTGGGAGAGCAGCGTGCGGTGATTAAGCAGAGAGGAAAAAGCTTTCAGGACTGACTCGAAAGGGATTTTCCTTCCCAATCTCCACCTTATTAGCATGGCCTCTTCCCCCCCCCCTTCCATACGCCGCTGTCCAAGTACAACATTGCACACGCCCAAAAACAACACCACTAGCTGTGTGGGGCTCTTTTTTCCTTCTTCAGCTTTAAAGGGCATGGCATCCATAAACCGGTCTGTATGAAGAATCAGGGCGGGAGTCAAGGGTGGGGGGAGAGCAGGAATGGATCAGAGGGGGAGTGAAATAAAACATTGCAAGAGGTCTATGCAAACCGGGTGTCTGTCTGAGTCTTATCAGGCTGTCCAGACGCAGGGCTGGAAAGTTCGGCATGTCTGCCATGCCACTGTGGTGTGGAGTGGGGTAAATTAGAGGGCCTGCAGCTCTCGGAAGCGCTCCGAGATGAGCATTTTACAGTCCATGCTGCTTCATTCCAGAGGCTTCAATTTCTACACAACTAATATCGGCCTGTTCAATGCATGCAAACGAGACTCGGTCCAAACAATATGCTTTCCTCCTGGTTAGGTGGACCATTCACGTGCTATTTTGAATCATATAGCTGCATTATGATGAGGGATTCCCTTCTCTTTCCACTTCAGGAATCTACTTCAATTCATCCATGATTAAATTATGTGATTATTATTTTTAATAACGTGACAATTGTATTGTTTGTACTGAGTCTGACTGAGGCGGGAATGAGATGGGAGTTCTTGGGTAGACTGTGCCACTTTAGACTGCAGGTTGGGGGTTCACGTTTTTACACTCCTTTGTGCTAAAGGTCTCCCGCAAGAAGAAAACTAATGCAGCAGGAAATGGACTGAGCTAGAACCTTTCCCCCTGATATGCTAGATTTTTACTTTCAGGGATGGCTTTTTTTTTTTAACTTGGGGAACTTTAAAAAGAAAACCAGCATCTCTCAGCTGAACTCTGAAGTGGTGCAGTCTACCCATCCATCTCGCTCTGCCGTATGCAGCCAAAGGCAGTTCTAGACAGAAACTCCATGGCCCAACTGGCTCCAGGTCCTTAGTGTCTAATCTAGCCCCATATAGCAGATAATCGAACTGTTGTACAGCTTTATAGAGCAGAACATTCCTAAGATTTTGAAGCCTCAAAGAGCAGATCTCTCTCTCACACACAAACTTCATAGGGCCATACAGGGCATGCCATTCTAAAGTATCTTTCCACAGATTATTTCACAACCAGCTCCTCCCAATGTTTCAAAGAGCTCCAGACAGCCTAGGTCTGAGAACTATCTAGACAGATATGCACAAAATTTCCCATTTTTTCTGGCTCTCCTTCTCAGAGGCATACACAGGGAAAAAAAAGAATTGAAGACCTTTTATTTTTAAAAAAATGAAAAGCAGCTTAGAACAGAGGAGTGTCATAACCCCTTTCTCCACTGGCTATATATCCCCCAAGCTGCCACCTCCTTGGGGCTCCAGGTACATGTTTACAAAAATAACACACTTCAGGAGCCCTGCAACACAGAAGAGTGGCTTGGGGTGAGGCAAAAGGTATTTGAGGGGAAAAAAAACCCTGCAGGAAACACTACACTCTGTTCACCAGACTATCGCTACCACAATGTGCCTTGCTCTCTTGCCTACTGAATCAAGAAACAGCCAAGTTGTTGTTGTGTATGTATGTATGTATACCGTGTGCCCTAATTTAACCTCTCACAGCTCCAAAAGCTAAAATAGGCAAGTCAAGGCATTTGTACAATCATGCGGGGGGGGGGGGTGTCCTGTTAACTCTAAAGCTGAAATTTCAGCACACTTTTGCAAGTCAAGACAAGAGTTCACAGAACTCCATTCATGGCAAGATGTGTGAACCCTAGAGTTCACTAATGATAGGAGTCCTTAACTGGTGCTGTAACCCCACATAACAAAAAAGGACTAGTGAAAATATGCAAATTTAAATCAAAATTCAACATGATATTCTAAAGTTTAGGATTAGGGTTCTCAGAAATAACGTGGGCTAGAGCATCCCCAGGACCAGTTCCCAGTTCTTCCACTGCCCTGGGGTCTCACTACACCCCGTCAGTAGCACAGGGCGAGTCTCAGTTCTGGGCTGAAGGAAACACGGACCACCATTTGGGAAGGTTCATCTCCCTGGCTGAGGGGGACTGGCTGACACTGACCCCATAGCCCCACCACCACACCAGACCACACAGGTCTGTGCGTACTCCCAATTCCTCCAGAGGAACAAGACTCGCGGGATCATGGGATTCAGAGTGATGAAACCTCTGGAACCGGAGGTTGAAGCCATTAGAAGACAAAGAGCCAACAGGAATGGACATTCAGGCATCCTGAGCTGGCATAACATTTGGTGAGTCCTTTTTCAGGCAGGGGTGTCATATCTGAACCCTTAAGATGTGAATCTCCCCCATGAGAGAAGGCTGAGGCGATCCCCCCCCCCCAACAACAACAGTGGGAATCAGGTCCAATCCATCTTCAGACAGCATACTGTCTGGGGCAGCAGATTGGTGGGGGATACCCACCTCTATCTGCCCACTCACTCCCATTGCTCCTCCTGGTTGAAGTATATGAGTAGGGAGAAAAGGACTGAAAGAAAAGGAAAACGTCAAAAGAAGCAGAGCAGGGGTTGAGATGAAACAGGCCCCCAGAACATAGCATGTAACCATGGTAGCTCTGTATACCAAGGTTGCCTATAATTTCTGAGCCTGTAGCTATTAACAGCTGAGATTCCAGTGACCTCCTAACTGCCCAAACATTTGGACAGTTCCTTTAAGTGCATTTCCTTGAAAGACTGAACAGGAACTAGTCTCTCCCTTACTTCTGGGATTAATTCCTCCTTTTAACAGGTTTTTTTTTAAATTCCATTAGAACAAGGGGAGTCACACTGTATGTACTACAATTCCCCCACACACCTCCCTCACCAGAAGCCTACCTCCCAAAACAGAGTCAGCCCTTGATGAGTCAAGTTTTCCGGGTGCCTCCTCCTCCTCCTCCTCTTCCCATCCCTACGCTGCACTTTATTACACATCTGGATCCAGTTGTGGCTTGTACATTAGGGGCACTTGGGATGGTTGCTTCTAAAAGCTAGAGCCGCCAAATGTTTTAAACAAAAGAAGACAGGGGAATTTTTTTAAAAAATCAAATGTCTGGAGGGATTTGCTGCTGCTCCTGAACTCATCCATGACAGTTTGCAGAAGACTGCAGCTTAGATGGAGAGCCGGGGAGATGGCATTTCCACGCAATAGTCGTAAAATTACTTAGGAAGCCGATTTCTAAGAATAAGAATGAGAGGAGACATATCAGGATGAACTCTCACTGATGGAGGGAACCAAAGAGTTCACACTGTGACTTCCTAGCCTAGGTGTTAATGATCAACTGAATAAATATCCACAGGTATTTGTTCTGCTCCTCGACAATTCCCTTGTTCACTTCCTGTTTTCGCTCAGAGCATTTAGTGTCGGGTTTTCAACCTTCTCAGCCTCCTCTGGGTCCAGAACAGATGTACTGCTCATGAAATGATTTCTTTGGTATGCGAAGTGTGCAACTGACTGTGGGCAGTGGGAACTTGATACACACAGACTGATGATATTTCACTTTAAATTTCACACTTTCTTAACATAAGGTTCAGAATATTTTCTTTCGGAAGACTCAGTGGGCAGGTTTTGCTCATGCTCAGAATCTGATGGATTACCAACTCTAAGGTCAGTGAGGCATTTTTCCCAGGTCGTTAGTCAGAGAAGACCAGATCAACTTCAACCAGATCCATCAAGCAGATCCATCAAGCCACAGGCCTGCCTCAGACAGCAAGGGCACCTGGAGCAGAGCCTCAGAAGAGGGCTTGAACACATGGAAAAGAACATACTTCAAACATCCAGGTCCCAAAACCTATACTATATTTAAATAAACTATATCCAGGGAGACAAAGCAAATTTGCCTGTGCTCTGTATTCTATGAGACAACATAATTTCTGAGACTAATCCCAAAGCAACTGTATATACCTCTGGGTAAAAAGATTCAAGAGATTTATTCACCTGTGTTATTTTTTTCTCATTATATGTTTGTACTAAGAATAGTACAGTATACTGTAATTTGTTTAGTGCACCTGCTCCCTAGCAGTGGCACACAGTGATCTTGACTGCTTAGAGGGATATGACCCAGAGGTGTCCAGTGGGTGGATTCATGATTCTACTTGCTGAATTGAATTGACCTGATTTTGCTCAAGCCCTGCAGGATTAAGCACCATGGAGTATCAGAAAGAACTTGGAACAAGCTCAATTTGGGCAGTCCCTATGGGTGAACTTAATGTGAACAATGACAGCAATGACACTTAACGTGAACAATGGACTTAATGTGAACAATGATAAAGTCAACAGTTCCTTGTTTTATGTCTCCTGTTTGCTTCTTTGTCATCCACACAGCGCAAGCCTGACTAAGGATCTGGCCAGTGGCCCAGGGCTGCTTGTCGACCGGCGGGCTAGAGGTCTACTCTGTCCCCTTCCCCGGGTGTAAACTGGGGCGGCCCTATCGGCCTCCTCGGATTTCTGCCAGCTATAGTAGAGGACATTGTATAACGGTGTAGCCGGCCCGGAGGGGACGGGGATATGTCGGGAGCCATCCCCCACCCCCTCCCGGGCCGGCTAGGCCAATGGGCCCCCTCCCTCGCCCGCCCAACCGCCCCCAGACCCACCGGATCCTGACCTACCTCCTCCTCTGGCAGTCGCCCAGACGTTCCAGAGACGGAGCAAGGGAGGCCGGCCTCTGCGCCAGCCTACC
The DNA here is from genome assembly GCA_026170595.1 of Plestiodon gilberti rubricaudatus. Classification (NCBI taxonomy): domain Eukaryota; kingdom Metazoa; phylum Chordata; class Lepidosauria; order Squamata; family Scincidae; genus Plestiodon; species Plestiodon gilberti. The sequence goes on from JANXHW010000001.1 coordinate 207,810,368, forward strand.
TTGCTCCCGAGTAGTCACAAACGTGCTTTACGGCATGTTCGCAACATTAGAATGGCGGAGCGCGTGCTCCATCGTTCTAACGTTACACTGAATTGCGCTCACAGTCTCTTATTTACAGCTACAACTGGCAGACAGTATGACAGAAGACAACACAAATGCTCCTAGCCCAGACTGGCTTATTTTTTGCCTGTGTCTGCCCGTTCCAAATTCTCTTCTCCCAGTGGACCAAGATGCATGAACAAATTGAAACCTTTAGAGTCTAAAGGTTTCAATTGGGTAATGCACAGTTTATCTGTGTTGTAATAGCCCTATGGAAATTACCAAGTTAAGGCTTCTAGTTTAGGTCAGAGCTCACTGACTCAGGCTGCATCCCACTGGCTCATTCTTCCAGTTAGCAAGACAGCTGAAAGTATTACCAGCAGCTTCACTGGAAAATAACAGCAAAGGAATGATGCAGTTCTCATTCTCAACTACTGTGAACACTGACATAAAAGCCATGCAGAGCCATACACGGATAATGTCACTTAAAACTAAAACGCAGTCATGATTACACAAAAGTGTGTTCCCATCTCTGAGTGGTGTGTGTGTGTGTGTGTGTGTGTGTGTGTGTGTTTAAAGAACATTCTTTGTCATGCAAATGAATGATGATAACTTTTGCTACTGTCAAGAAGTAAAATAGTGTACATCTGCAGTATGTGGCAGAAACACATGTGCTGTCGATGAATTAAGCTAAAAGTTACTGTAAAGTGAGACTCTAATTACTGTCTACTGCAGGTTTGCCTATGAAAGAAAATTACAATGAAAAAGTACATTTAGAAAGAAAAGGCCATGGGATATGGCATGCACAGCCACATCACTATGCACTGCAATTACAAAACAAAACAACATTCAATCAAGTCCTTCCATAACCTCACCAAGGAATCAGTGGAAAGACTTTGGAAGCTCCTTCTAGGATCTTGACCTGGAGGTTGGTGCTCTGTGCCTAGATCAGACTATGCCTTGATGGCTCCAGACTGTGCATAAGGACCCTGACTGCCAAAGGAAGTATCACATCTGAGAATTCTGTGGCTGCCCTCTGTGCAGGCTGAACAATACAGAAAGTAAATAGCTTGGATGTGTTGGGATTAGTAATGACCTACAGGTCTCCAAGAACAGGGCTCAGTCTTTCACAAACTGCCTTCACATCCTTGAAAGGATCTTCTAATCTAGTGACTGACCTAAGAAGAAACATCTCACCCTCTCACTTTGATATTTTGACACATTACTGATCCCTGCAAGAAGAAATATTCCTGTTTACTGAGAATGTCAATATTTTATCATGGCCTTCACTGTTTCATAAAAGGTTAATTATCTGCACCCAAGGAACTGTCTTACATTTTCCATTCGTTAATTTACATGAAAGACACAAATCCAAATCATTCCTAAGCAAAGTAGCTACAGCATATTGTACGTTACCTCCAATCAGTTCTAAGTTTCCACAGACAACAGTGGTAAAAACAGATCGACCAGTAGACAAGATCAGGAGGATAATGAAACCCTGGAGTTAGCTGAAAATGGAAGTTACATAATCCATCAAATTCACTTGGCAAATTCATTTTGGGATTACACTACTAATTAGAACCATACTGTAATACACCCCACCTACTCTCAAATTCTTTTGGTACAAGAAAGTGGTTCCCATTTTCTAAGTTCAGCAATGCTGATTATTTTTAAGTAGATTCTTCTTACTCTCTGGTGCCAGATGCATGGAGTCATGGCAGAGCATGGTGCTCTGAACTATGTTAGCGTTATTTCCATGTGCCTTGTTATTGACGAAGTGAGTAAAAGGGATTCAAGTGTTCAGGGAGAGGCATGCGCTCAATTTCCCCAAATGCGACAACATTCCTGAGATTCTAACAGCTGCTTTCCAGGCTCTGCGAATGACCTTGGGAAAACATTATATATAAACCTTATAACTTCAAAAAAATAATAATGGAGAAATCCTGAGTACTAGAGAAAGCACAAGACTCCTGTTGAAAGACACCAAAGGATGCAATCCTATACACACTTTCCAGGTAGTAAGCCCCACTGAACACAGTGGGACTTACTTCTGAGTATACACGCATGCAAATGCATCAAACACATTTACAAAGTGATCCCTACGCACGTTGCAATTCCCAAACGGTCAATGAAATATACATTGACTTCTGGATTTGACTAGCGATATATGATAGTAACTCTAAAATGGGGCTTGCATGGAGAAATTGCACAGGATGATGCTACTGGGAGATGAGGCCAAAGAACATCTGCAGTCATCAGGTCCAGGGTTTCGGTTCCCAATGTAGCATTATACCATCCCCCATAAGCAAAAGAAACCAGATTCATGCAAAATGAATGTGTATGCACAGTTCTTTAATTTGCACAATTGATGCAGGTTGCAGAACTCACCTTTTCATGGCACAGAAATTAAATTGTCAGCATAGCGTTGTACGCCATGAGGGTCAGTGGTTGCATGTGAGCTTGAGCCTCTTGTGTAACCTGCAACCTTGTTGGTATCCAGAGAATCCCAATTTCATTTCAAGAGAGAGAACCAAAAAGGCATATAAAAATACACGTAAGTTCATTGTCTTTCCAAGAACATATCAACATGGGGGATTTTGGTGTAGCAAGGTATCCAGAGAATGTGCTGCCTTGTAACTTGAACAATAAGCCCAGGGCCTGTTCAGTATTCAGTATCATTGAATGCAACTGGACCCCACAAACCATATGATAATTGTGATTATTCTCACAGGTCCATACAGAAGACAGTAGGTAGCACTGTCCACACAATGGGGTGTTGAAGGAAGTCCCACAAAGCAGGATACCGCTTGGTTTATTTCCCCCAGGAACTACTACTTGCAATTCTAGTTTACTGCCAAAATGCCAAACTACTAGTGCATTTTAAAGTTCCAGTCGGAACATATCCTAAAAATGCACCCTGGCCAAAGGCAGTGTGATAAAAGCTGTCAGAAGATCTTCACAAGAAACCCATTACCACAGATTATATTGGTGCTGGATACATTGTAACACTGGCAAGAAAGAAAGGAAGATTTCCTTGAATCAGACCACTAGGGAACACATGCTCAGCTGTCTTTCCCTTTTCCATTAAGGTGCAATTAATATTTGTGCATTTAAGAACAGAATCAGTAGCTACAGACAGCTGAGCTAGGTGTCTTGGAGTTACCCCTGTAGCTGGATAGCAATGACACATGCCAAAAACATCCCTCCCAAACCTTGTAGGAGGGAAGTGTCTCTTCGGATCCAGACAGTGACACAGAAGCCTACTTCCTGTTCCCAGCCATTCCAGGAGGAGCAGGCCAAGTCTCAGCCAAAATAGCGAGTGGGTGGGAAGAGAATGACCGACATTAGTGGTCAAACTCCCCTGAAAGTTTACTAATAGCTGTGGAGAACAGAAGGAGAAAAGATGGATTCCCAGGTTACCAAATGGGTATCGCTTCTCCTCCTCCTCCATTTATGAAGGACTTCCAGCTGGAACAGATTGGCCCTGCTCTCAGGAAAAACAGTCTCAACAGAGCAGCTGCTAAAAGTCTGCATGAAATGTCCTATATGTCCAAGTGTAAAGCTTTCAAACACAGCAACTCTCCCCAGCTAAGTTTGAAAACCACCCTGCTGGGCTCCCTTGCAGGCCTAGTACTGACACTGCAAGGATGCACGTGTGGGCCATCCTTTTTCCATTCCACCCCTATTTCGTATCTTGCAGAGGAGCAGATATGTGGGAAGGAAACTGTAGGTGTTGTGCAACAAACTGCTTCATAAACACAGGAGGGTGGTTAGCAGCTGAGACTGTTCTATTTGAGAAAAGAGAGTCTCAGCAGGACAAACATCCACATTTTTCCTGCACTTCGGAAGACCGAATAGAAACTCTTCTAGTCAGGGGTGCTTCAGAGGTCAGCCAGGCTGGGCACTAGCAGAAGACCCTGTGGAGGAAGAGGAGCAAGGGGGTGGCAAACAGGCACAGCATCTACCAACATCCTTTTCTCCCTCGTTCTCCACTGGTCAGACTGGGGAAAAAATAGTACAGTATTCAGTCCCAGCACCAACTGGGAAAGGCCACCTTAGGAAAGCATCTTCCTGGATTAGAAAAGAGCCCCAACTTTGAGGTGGACCCCACTTAAAACCAAATGGTAGTGAGGATAGAGCTATCTTGGAAAGTGTGGCAGCCCCTGGCTGAGAAACTGAGACCAGGCAGGTAAGAAAGAAAAGACTGAATAAACAAGATAAAATAGAAGCAATGGGAAGAGGACGTAGAGGATTAAAAAAGAACACATATCAAAAAGAGAAACAGGATCAATTAAGATGAAACCAGGCCAACTCCTGAACCCTCAAGTACTAGGGGAAATGATAGCACCCAATGTAGCACCTAATCAGGGGTTGTCATGGGGGGGCACAGTACATAGCTTTGCCCCAGGGCCTCAATACCTTGGCACCAGCACTGCTTCTAGTCTCTGCCCCGGTTGCCATACTATCCCTTCCACTACCACTATCCCTTCCACTACTCGTGCTTCTGGATGAAAGGATTCCGGGCTACTTGGGACAGGAAATCAAGAAACCCACAGGAAGGAAAGATTATTAGGTAAGATTATCTTAGAGTGAATTAGCAAAACCATGCAAGGCATGGGTCTGAGAGGCGGAATCTATTTATAACATTTCTTCACTGCCATAGCAATCAACGCAAGGTTGGGAAGGTTTAGGCCTTTACCCCAGAAAGTGTGTCCCAAGTACATTTTAGTCCTTGTGTAATATTCACATATGATTATTAATGCCAGTGGTGCTGTATCATGTCTCCACATAACATAGAGGATACAGAACTAGCCTTGACAAGGTAGGTAAGGCTGGGGGGGGGGGGAAACACTGGCACTCGTCACCCCTTCTGGGTAGATGGGCATCCCAGAGAGGGAAAGACAAACACAAGAGGTGAACATAGCACACTTCAATATCAACCCAAATGGAAGTGGATACAGGAACTCCACAGGGATTTCACAAACCGCAGAAGGAAAGAAGGAAAGCTTCTACTTACTCTTAACATTAAAGACAACCCAGCAATTTCACAGGTGTTCTAAACATATTTCCAAGAGGAGAATACTGAACAGGCACCTGGGCTTTGTTCAAGTTACAAGGCAGCACATTCTCTGGATACCTTGCTACACAAAAACGTAAATGTTCTGTATTCCCAGAACAAGAAGGCAAATCCATCTTTGCTGGATAGCGATACAAAAGCAGTACAGATACTTTTAGCCCTTCTCCCTCTCCCCAAACGTGAGCAGAGGCAGAGGCAAAGTCAAGGGGAAAATCCTAAATTGCCCATTACCCTAACAGGCACCGAGATTGGCCCAAGTTTGCCGGGGTCCGTTAAGCAATTGTTGTCCTCAGAACACAATGTTCAGGCTCAACTAAGTCTTGGCTTCCAGGCTTCTCTGGCCACTATCCAACAGTCTGTTTAATAATGTACAAATGGCCATTAACTTGAAATTTCTGGAAAAAAAAAACATATAGCTTGTAAAAACAAGCAGCTTGCAGCTCAGCAACAGATGAGGCGGGGCAGGTACCCTGTTGCTCCAAATGGGCAGAGTGAGACAGGAGAGAAAGATCCCAGAAAAACAACCAGAAGTGGGGTATTTATTATTATTATTAATTAACAATAGTATTTATATACCACTTTTCAACAAAAAGTTCACAAAGCGGTTTACAGACAAAATCAAATGATTAGATGGCTCCCTGTCCCCAAAGGGCTCACAATCTAAAAAAGATGCAGCAGATCACCAGCAAACAGCCATCAGAAAAGACACTGTGCTGGGGTGAAAGGGGAGCAGTTACTCTCCCCCTGCTAAATATAAGAGGAGCACCAATTGAAAAAGTGCCTCTTGCCCAGTTAGCAAGTTAGTTAGGTACTAGAATTTACTGTAGCTGTAGGCAACACAAAGTCTTCCAAGCGACATATGAGTACCACTCAAGAATAAAAAGATTATCAGCAAAAGATAAATAATATTTTGTCAGTAAAACAGTGATTAACAATACCATGTGGAATGACAACAGACAAAATACGGAGCACAGAAGACACAGGGTAAGACTATATGGGGAGAAGTACCCAAAGCATGCCACAAATGCATACTCCTCACACAGACAGAAAGAGACAGAAACTGAACAGAATGATAATCTGAACAGAATGATAATGATAAGCCAGGATGGTGTAGTGGTTTGGGAGTCGGACTTAGACCTAGAAGATCCAGGTTCAAATCCCCGCTCAGCCACGAAGCTTCCTGGGTGACCTTGGGCCAGTCACTATCTCTCAGCCCCACCTACCTCACAGGGTTGTTGTGAGGACAAAAAGGAGGGGAGGAAATATGTACACTGCTCTGAGCTCCTTGGAGGAAGGGCGGTATAAAAATGTGAAAAAATAAAATAAATAATAATAATCAGGCAGAAGGGAATCGAAAGATTTAAACACACAGAGGTAACCCTCTGAAACTAGGAGAGGCAGGCACATTTGATTTTGTGAATGCTGACGATCCTAAGAATCAACAATGTGACTTTCTTGGCCACAGCACTACATTTTGGAAATTCCACATAGTCTGTGTAGGAAAGTGTGTGTATACAGTACGGCAAAGCAGGTGGGGACCCTACCTAATGGAAATCCCTCTTTGTGACAAGCTGGAGGCAGTGGCGTTGCTTACCTTGGTGTCACCTGGTGTGGGTGACCCGGAAGTAATTGTTGAAGTAACTGGCGGTGAGGTGATGATGTCATCAAGTCACCACTAATTACTTCCGGCTTGCCTGAGACTTGGAGCAGCTTAAGAAAAGGGAGCCAAGGGGGTGTTACCCCTCCCTGCACCCTGCTCACCCATGTTTGGCAGCTCCACCTCTGAGCTGAAGTTGAATCGCTTCTTTGCAAAGACAGTCGAGCCAATGGAGTGTCACCCCTCCTGGAAAGGACAATGGAGTCTCCTCCCCTCCTGGGGAGGGGTGACACCCTTGCACAGCCATTTTCAGCCGCTTCAAGTCACTTCTTCGTGTTCTCACAAGCCAAGCTCATAAAAGAAGCGATTCGGAGCAGCCGAAGAGAAGACTGCTGAGCCTGGGCGGGGCGGCTGTGGTGTCACCCCCAAAATTGGTGTCACCCATTGCAGCCCATACCAGCCACATACCCCTAGCATTAGCAATGCCCCTGGCTGGAGGGAATCTTGGGGGAGAAGATTGCCTTGAGTGTCCTTTCAGTCTCATAAATGCATACAAATCATAGAAATCACCTGTGCTGCGTTGGCCATCTGGAGGCTTCCAGCTGGTAAATGTATGAGAGATAGTGAACTAGAAGGGTGGGAAGGACTGGTAGATGCTTCCTGGATCTCTCTCTCTCTCTCTCTCTCTCTCTCTCTCTCTCTCTCTCTCTCTCTTCAGCATAAAAACTGGAAAGGAGTGGTATCAAGAAATGACTTGTACTGTACCTGCAGAAATCTAACGTTCTTCAAAAATGCCTTGCACAGCCTGCTAAAACCTAGCTAGAAAATGCCACTATGCTCTTTGTGTAGAACAGTCACTCATCATAGTATCATGTGCTGAGGTCTGGGTTTCCTGCTGAAGACTTCCCTAAGTGAGTCCCCATGACCCTTCCCGCTCCAAGGCAACCAAAATAGAGGGAAGTTTGCAATACACATGCATTTTGCACAAAAAGATTCTTAGTGATAAAGGTGGGGGCACTGAGCTTGCAAAACTGCTTGCTCAGTCCTGCATTTCAAAGCTGGTTTTCAATGGTAAGCTTTTTAGAATTAAAACTAACATGTGGGAAGGGGGTGTGATTGGAATTAAAATAGTAATAAGAGCAGAGTACTAAAGCCTCTCTGCCCCCGGTCACAGTTTTACTAGGTTTCACTAACCCTCAAGCACATTTTTTTAACATCTCCCTCTCCCCATTGGGCCTCATTGTACACTTAGGCGTACATCTGCTATGGACCTCAGCTGTTCCTGAACAGCTCTTAAACAGGGACAGAGAAGAGACTGAGAGCACACAGTTCCACCAAGAGAGATTCCTAAGATGGGCTCAAGGCATGTCCATTTGAGGCATGCATTCTAGTTGTTTAAAGTGTACAGGATCCCCAACCAAACTAATTTCCACTTGGTTCTTCCTGGGCATCAGTGCTCTGATCCCAGTCAAGATCGAAGCAAGCTCCTTTCAAGTTTCTATCAGCTCTGGCCTTGACTTCCTAAGGAATCCCAATCCTGCCTTTGCAAACTCCAAGCCCTATAAAGGTGCATAAGACTGAAACTCTTTCCTTTCTTCTTTTCAAGCATCACCTTGGAAAGCATACCCCCAGGCAGGGGCATCACTAGGGGAGTGTGGACCACACCGGGTGATACTCCAGGGAGGGGTGACACCAAAATTACTTTCTATTTTATTAAATACTATATTTGTTACCGGTGGTGTGAAAACGCACCAATGGTAGAAACCCATTTTCTACCACTGGTGTGTTTTCGCACCACCCATAACAAATTAACAGTGCAATCCTATCCAACTTACACCACCAGTGTAACCAGCGGTGCCCCAGAACAGAAAGTGGATTCAAATCCCCTGCAAAAGGGGATTCAAAGGGGATTTGAATCCCCTTGATCTCTAAACTCCATGGGGATATTATAACCCCAAACCAACCAACCTGCATCCCCCCCCCAAAAAAAAAAATATATATTCTATCCCTGTTGCTGTAATCTGTTGTTGGATAAGGCAGGAGCACAGGTGCTGGGATTGAGAAGGCTTTGTTTTTTGCCAAGAGGCTCGATTTTGGGGGATTGCTGTAGGGCTTCCTTTCGTTCTGTCTGCTGGAGTCTAGCTAGTCAGTAACCCATTTGATGGCTGCTCGATGTTATGGCTCCCATTGAGTGTTGAGATCTTTTGGGGATTGAAGAGGTTTATATCACTACTATTGCCATTACATTCAGTGATATATGGGAATTATGATTTATAAGTAATATTAGTACAAAAGGATTCTGTACGGTCTGGTATGGGAGGAGGTCCAGGGGCATGACGCCATGAGTTCTCGCCCCGGGTGACACCAACCCTAGCGATGCCTCTGCCCTCACGTATCCCCCCCCCCAAAAAAACAAAAACTTCAACTCACATATATTTTCTCTCAACAATCTTTCTGCAAGCAAGAGAGAAAAATCTAAAAGGATGCACCAAAGCTGCTGTGCTTTGTAACCACAAGGTCTGAAGGTGCATGCTGCAGGAAAACGCACATTAAGCCTACATGTGCTAGATTTGTGCTGCTTTCTCTCAAGCTATCTTTGAGGAGAGCTGCTTTTAAATGACTCCTGCTCATTCAATATTTATTTATTCAATTTATCCTGTAGCAGTTCCAGGAGGTAGCCACTCTTGAGCACCACCAATAAGTCATCATCATCATAGAGGATTTTACCGCTTGCTATTCTCCATGATCTTCTTGCTGTGTTTGCCACTGAGAACACTCAGCAAGTACAAGCCCAATAGAGAACAGGGGGGCGGGGGGGGGAGAGAGAGAGAGAGAGAGAGAGAGAGAGAGAGAGAGCGCAGCTTGGACTCAGAGTGTCCCCTCTCTACTGGAAATCTATACCTCCAAAGGTTGGCTTGCTAGTTTGATCCTGAGCTGAGTTGGAAAGCATGTGGATACTGCAAAATATCTCGTCCTTATTAGTCCCAAATGGCCTGGAAATTACTGTACATGGGCAACCACTCTATCTGTGACCAGAGTCTGCAAATTCACTCTCTGCCTCTATTTTCAGCTCTTACAGCTGGGTATAATCTCTGATTTTGGACAGAAATGCAACACTTTGACAGTGATGCCAAATAAGGAAGGCAGGAAGTAAGCAGGCCTTAATTTGAACCAGGGTAGAAACGCGTGAGCTCCCAGCTATGGAATCTAACCTCAGTGTCAGTGGCAGTGGAACAGTGGTAAATTCTGAAGTGCAAGAGCTCATCATCATCATCACACGCATGCCCCAAAGTCATGCCTTACTACACAACAATAGCAAAATCAATATTAAATGACTTTATTAGAGTGTTTTCTTCTCATTCCTATTTTGAAATGTACGATACATCGTTTAAAAATCTAGCTCACTTCATCCCAAAACTCTTGGGGTGGGTTGCAATTGTTGAAAAATCAAATCATGGGGTTAAAAATATCCCAGGCAAAGATAAAGTGTATATTAGTGCGCTAGCCTCTGCACGTTTACTCAGAGGAAAGTCTCGTTTTGTTCAATAGGACTTATACTGTATATAGATAAATGTCCATAGGATTGTAGCCATACAGGGCAAACCTCCAGGGCAATCAAGGAACATGGGAAATAACAATAAAAAATACCCCTGGGCAAATAAGGAGTGCACTGTCCTTCCCAGTAAGTAAGCACAGGCCATACCAAAGCACATCTGGGATCAGAAGATAGGGCTCCCAGATCAGAGGATGCAACTTATTGGCTGAAGCAATCAACACCTCTCTGTCTTTTTAGAAATGAACCTCCAGAAGCAAACGTGTAGAGAATGGTTGTGAACCACAGAAGAATGTGATTGGGTTGCTGCTGTCTCCAAGAACTCTTAAGCTGACACCCCCTATATGACTACAGCATACAGGTGGGCCCCCATATCCACTGATCTGCTATCCACGGTTTCAAGTATCCACGGAGGGGCCTGGAACATATCCCCAGCGGATATGGGGGGAGTACTGTACTCTTATTGGGATCAAAGCTGGCACCACACACCAGCATCGATCTCACCCTTTACAACAAAGACTAATCCTCTTTCTTCGTCCATTGGAGCAAGGCATTTCTGGCTGCTTGGAAACTGCTACAGTTAGGTACTGGAGGAGTTCTGTACTTAGCACCTGCCAACCCTTCAGCAACATGATATGACAAATTGATCATTGCATACAACCAATTGCAAGAAGAATCGCTGGTAGCTTCTTACATTATATATTATTGTGGAATGGTCTTTTCATTGAAAACTGTGACATGGAATGGTGTCAATGAAAGAAAAAAAAAGATGGGGGAAATATGTTTGCACTTCACATATTCAAAGCAAGCGAAAAAAAACCTCATAGCTCTCCATTTCATGAGCCATGAAAACAAAATACATTTGTTTCATTGACCTCTCTAAGTCCTCACACATATGAGCATCTCTGATGGTCCCAGAAGGGGAAGGCACAGGGTCAGAGTTCACCTCTTCCCATGCTCTTTCCATCCTGGAATCTGGGAAGCAACAACTCTCTAGTGGCAGAAGGATGCAGACCAATGCAAGAAGCGTCTTCACTGTCATGCTCAATTCTAGCTTCTCTCTTTCGCTGAAACTCTTGAAGCCAAACATCCAAGGAGAAAACCCACATGGGGTGGAAAGGGAAATCTTTTGAAGCAATTTCCAGCTGTTGAATTCTCACTTCCAGGTTAATAGATTAGTCATTAAAAAATTGGCTGCTACAGCCATATGAGTAGGAGGGGAAGAACTGCCTCACCTTCTCACAAACTAAGACAGATTTATACTGATGAAGATTTATATTACAGCACTAAATCTGAAAACAGTTGCTAGCTTATTGGGCTACAGTTATTGATAACGGAGCTGAGGGGGACCAGACCCAGAGGCATCATTTAGCAAACAGTTCTTCCTAGGGCTCAGCTGAGACTAACAGCTTGATCTTGCCTAAGATGCGGCCGCTGGCAGGATCCTAAGCAGGATGCAGCCTGTGCCGGGATGGCCAGGGCTCACGCTCACTCCGCCGGCCTAAAGTTATGGTGGATTGCACAGTAAGGCTGCAAAACTATTCACGTGTTCCTGGGAGTAAGCCCTATGGCACTTACTTCTGAGTAGACAGGCATAGGATTATGCTGTAAAATATGTAAGGTAGCACTTAGGAGTTGTAGCCCAGCAACCACAAGTCACTCTCCACCTTCTGGAACAAACAGCAATGCCTATTTTAGGACTCTGAACTCCCCATTAGGTCCAAGAAAAAAACAGAGTATGGGGAGAGGGAATTTTCCCAGCCAAAGCTGGCAGGCTGATGGAATGAGCTTTGCTCCATGTCAAGGCTAGACATGTTTTGTAGGCTAGTTGGAAGAACCAGGAGGCAATTCAGCAGCAAGGAGAGGAATGGCCAATTGATGTCAAGAACTAGGTCTGGGAATGCCCAATTGCAGTAGACCTCCTGGCTTCCTAGCTATGGTCACCAACAGAATATCCATGACTAGGGCTGACCAGTCTTATGTACTACTCTTGACAAATCAGGGCTGAAAGATCTCATGAGAAAGACCTAGATTGCACCAATGGAGCTCCTTCTCTTTCTACCACCAAAAGCAGGCACAAATTCTTTACATCATTACAACAGAAACCATCACACAGTTACTAAACACAGATTTTATTGTATGAGCAGATAACAGAGTGCCATCTACTGATATAGATCATAATAGGGAACTGCTGATTTAAACTGGAGAGGAACTGAAGTTTGTTTGTTTTTTTTGGGGGGGGGGGGGCTGGTTGGTTTCCTTTAAAGAAAAGTCCATAAAAGGTATTAAGGAGCTGAATTTTTGTGAACTTTGTTTTTGGCATTAAAAAAAGGTGACCTTTCAATGAGATTAACTTTTTGTTGACAAAATAGGCAATTAATCATACTGATTAATCAGTGAAATCTTTCCACCCGACAGTGTGCAGCACATCTGTATGGGGTGGGGCAAAGTGAAGATAGCCAGCACCAGCAGTCTCTGTGCAATACGATATATTGTACAATAACCAGCATTTGCATTTCCAAAGCAGATAAACTGCCTTTACAGCACTAAGGGCGCAATCCTATCCAACTAATGCCACTGTTGTAACCAGCGGCACAGCAAGAACAGGAGGCCCCAGAATGGAAAGGGGATTCAAATGCCCTTTAAATTCCCCTTTTGGAGGGGATTTGAAACCCCTTTCCATTCTGGGGCCTCCCGTTCTCGCTGCGCCACTGGTTACAATGGTGGCATAAGTTGGATAGGATTGCGCTGTAAACAGCTTTTAGACGTTTGGCCATGGAATCTGAAGTGGCAGGCCACCCCACTTCAATCTTTTCTCCCTTTCCCTGAAAAATCATATTGAAGTCAAAATTTGTCCTCTAGTTGCAGAACTGAATCTTCCTTGGTAGCATAACCTGGCTTCCTGTGGAAGGGTTTCTCTGTGGCACCTTTGTCAGAGAGAGAGAGAGAGAGAGAGAGAGAGAGAGAGAGAGAGAGAGAGCAAACAAAAGACTACCCCCTCCAGTGCTGGAAGCTCCTCTCAGCACTGTATTTTTTTGCCTGCAACTTGGGGATCAGGGTAGCTTTCAAACTTTAATGTCTTGCAGGCAGCAAACTGGTTAGGAATGAAACAAGTTGTGTAGGAGGAGGCGGTTTTGCACAAAAGCCTCAAACGAGAGAGAAAGCAAAATGGAGAGAAAGAGCCAAAGCGGAGGAGGCAAGGCAGACCCTCACCCCTGAGCTGACTGGCCCAGGCTCTGCAGCCCCAGGAGAAAAGGCAGCTTGTAAGCTGGCAAAACTCTCATAAGTCCATGCTGACCCTTGGGACAAAACCTTTGCTGGCTACAAGGACAGCCTTACATGGGCATTCTTCGTTCATAATGCTTCCCAGATGATGGGCTGTGCATTACTAGGCTAGCACCATTTCGTCTCCTGCGCACAACTGCTTTCTTTCCCTCTTTCTGACTTTCTCCAGCATGGATCAGATCCTGGCTGATTATCCCCAAAGCCTGTTTCAGGCTGGAAGTCGTCTTCTGGTTCTTTCTTGTCCATCCAAGTCAGTAAGTACAGCACAGATGCCATGATCCCAACACTGTCTCTCCTTTTGCATGAACCATGTGATTCGATTTGATTCTCAACTGGCAGGAAATACTTGACCAAAGCTGCTGGAGTGAACACAACAGCACACACAGAGAAGTTCATTTCTCTTTCAATATTATTGCCACACAGTGCTGCCTCCTCGCCTTGCTGCCAGGATCATCCAACACCATTTTGCTCACACACACACAAGACAAGAGATACAAGCTGGACTGGAAACTGCAAACCATAGTAGGGAACAATCTAACCTGGGAGAAGAGCAGCAATCTCAAACTCCAAATGTCCCAAGCAGGAAAAAGATCCTGCGACAAAACATGAAAGGTCTCTATTGTTTACCAGTGATAAATGGAAACCAGAACTAAGCGTTTAAAGAAGCCCTGCTCTACTTCCCACCACCACCACCACCCCGGATTCAAAGGTGAATGTACGCTGCTAGGAGATACAAGATATTTTAGCAGCATCAGCCACTAGTTAGTCTACTGAGAAGCAGCTGGCAACGTCATTCTGTGTGTTCACCCTCTGCTCTGGCAATGAACTGTCTGTTGCTTATACAGTACCTATTGCTTATACCCTTTGTTTTGCTGCTGGTTATGCATCCCGCCCAACTGGAAATGAACAAGAAGGTGTCTGGTCTTAAGGTTCACAAGAGACTACGATGAATGGTCCATGCTGCTCCTACATCAGTGTCATAGTTTCATACGAGCAATCCTGAGACAGGCACAGAATGACATTTCAGGGTGCTTTTGGAAATACATTGTGTATATGTGAATGCACACACAAACACACACAAGTGCATGTATAAAACACATGGTAAACACAGAGGTGGCTTTACGTAATGACCAAAGATGACAGATTTTTGGCAACATTAAGGGCAACACACACACACACACACACACACACACACACACACACACACACACACACACACACAGAGAGAGAGAGAGAGAGAGAGAGAGAGAGAGAGAGAGAGATGGATGTGTGTGACCCAGGGAGGCAGAATCCACCAGCAAGCTGCACTGTGCAAACCTCATTGAAGTTAGCAGGAGCTGTGCAAGAGCCTATACATGTTAACTGTGTGAACCGCAGCTGGCCAAGGCTCCTAAGCACATATTTACCATGTATTTTCAGACACACAAATGTCCTTCGGATACTCCTCCCACAAAAGACCCGATTGACCTGTAGTAAAAATGTGGGGAGGTGTCTTTGGCTGCGACATGGGAAATAGCCCTGTGACAGGATCTCCTCCCAGGAATGGGAAACACCTGTACCCTGGATCATTAGGAGTCAGCAGCAACACTTCTAGGGGCTACGATTGCAATGACTAAAGAGGGCTGATTGCTATGGTGCATGTCATGTTATTCATACATTGGGGGAGGGGGAAACGGATTAGAAACCAGAAGGCATAATTTATGAAAGCAGCCTTTTTTGGCAAACCTGCAGCTAGGACAAGAAGACAAGGAAAACAAATTGTATGATGGGCATGGAGTGGGGGGGGAGGGGGGTCATTGCACATATTTTGGTAATAAAAATCAGCATTCATTTTGGGAAACTTTCAAAAGCATCTCCCCCCCCCCCATATTTCATTTACGTTTCTCAAACACAATGAGAGAGTGATTAAGAAATAAATGTATAAAGTAAGAAATAAATAATTTCTATTATTCTAAAGAAGTTCGGCCTAAAGATAAGTGGATATTGGAACAAGTCAACAACTAAATTGTAACAACTATTTTCCATTTTAGTTGGAACAAATTAAAAAATGGGGTGCAAAGTAATTTATGGGGGTGGGAACTGCCTGCCATGTACTCCCTTGGCAATGAGACTCCTCCTCAGCAGGCCCAGAAGCGAGCCAGACCCCCCCCCCCAATGATGGGTTCTGCACATTTCAACAGGGCTATTTCAGAAACAATATTCCCTCTGTTGGGTCATGCTCTGCCCATATGTTTATGCAGCTGAGGGTCTGCTCCATTACCTGTTTATACTAGCATTTGCCTGACGATCTCTCTTTCCCCGCCCTACTGCCCCTTAATCCTTCTCATTGCCAACATTTTGCTCAGTTATAATCCCCCCGCCTTGTAGTTTCAAATGGATCAAGTGTGCTAATCCTTAACTCAACACACACATACACTTTATCGTGCTTCAAAGGCGCCTTTCACCTTGGAACCCCAGGGGCAATGACATCACACCAAGGAGCTGCTGGCGTAGGCCATTAAACAGGGGAGCATTTACAAGGCAATAAGGTGCTCATCTGTGGATTTCAAGAGTACCATATTTAACCACTATGCATGTGCTGCTTGTACATGGGGCAATGGGTCTGTAGTGAGCAGTGGGTCAGAACACAACTAGCAAATTGTTCTACGCAAATCAGTTCAGGAAACAATCACTCACTGATTGAGGGGCCCTCAGTCAAACCTCTTAACACACAGGTTATTAATTTGTTGCAGTTCTCAAGCGTCTGCATTTTCCCAGCACTTTTCCCAGTCACACAGCCAAATCCTGTGTAAGGATCCGGCGGCAGATCCTTACACAGGATTTGGATGTCCGGACCACCATGCGGCGGTCCAGAGGTCTACTCGGGGAAGATGACGTTCATCTCCTTCCCCAGGTATAAACCAGGGCTGGCCCTACCGGCCTCCTCAGATTTCCGCCAGCTAAATAGCTGGCAGAAGTCGGAGGAGGCTGTGTAACGGCCGAGCTGGCCTGGCGGGGATGGGGATATGGCCGACGCCATCCCTACCCCCTCCCAGGCCAGCTCAGTCAATGGCCCCCCTTCCCTCGCTGGCCAGACCGCCCATGTGGCCGGCGACGGAGACTTACCTTCTGCCACCAGCCACATGCTCGGTCCGGCGCTGGAGTGAAGGAGGCTGGCCTTGTGCCGGCCTCCCTTACTCTGAAGGAGGCGCAAACGTGCCTTATGGCACATTTGCAATGCCTTCCAGCACCAGAACGCTCGCTCCGGTGCCGGAACTTTGGGCTGGATCTCGCCCACAGTCTGATACTGGGAAAATGTGATTCCTCCCTTTTGCTTTTAAGGAAGGAAGCAAAGAAATGGCCTTGCATCCTGGAGCCCTTATCCTACCATCGTTTTGCACCACTGATGACACAGCATATGTCTCTGAATCTCCTTGACAAAAGCTATTCTGGCAGGGTCAATCACTTTGAATGCTTATTATGGTAGGAGTTAAAGCTTCATGTGAAAAGTGGTTTCAAATCCCTGGCATGCATCTCTCCTTCTGCACTGTGCTGGCCATACGTGAGTGAATGAGCCTGGTGCTCAGGAGTTGGTGACGGCATAAACACTCTCTCAGCAAGATGTGACACCATCTCAGCAAGGTGACGCTCTCAGCAAGATGTGACGCCCACTGTGGCAATTCTTTCCCATTATTTCCTGGTTCTTGCCTTCCCATGGAGGAAGTGACTGTCGTTAACCTGGTCAGTGCTGTAGACATGTTTGTACAGCAACATATACGCTTCAACTTCCAAAGCCTCTGCAGTTTAGACCAGCAAATGTTTCTCTGCTATTCCGAACCTGGAATTCTGCATACACCAACACCAGTGGAAGTTAGTACTATGCGTTCACATTGCATGTAGAAGGCACTTGGTGGTGGGTGCCTAGGGAAAGGGGGGATGGGGGGAGAGCTCCACATCCCCATGACCAGGAATGCAGGGAAGAAGAAATGCCAAAACATTGAGATAAGAGCTTATTAATAGCACAGACCAACTTGATGGGTCGCCCAACGGCACTATTGTAAGCAGCAAGCAACCTCCCACACCGGGGCCCTCAATATCAAGTTGTAGCATATTTGGAAGCCACCAGTGGATATCAGATACATAGATGAGAGAATTAAGACCAAAGTGCTTTGGCAACCAGGTCAGATTTTTATAGAGTTGCCTTTTCAAGCCACCAAAGTGCTCTTAGCATACCTAGTGCCACAGGTCAACAGCACTTTTCGACAGTAACCAATAAGGCTGTAAAAGTCACGACAGAAGACACAACTTTGCTTGCTGTCCTGGGCTGCCGTCAGAGTCACAACAACCCAACCTGTTCATGGAATGGCTGAGGGAGAATCAGCCCATGAAGAGCTAGAGTTGACCACCCACCTGAGGGAGAGTGTATATTGTGGGATCTCCTGGACCAGCATTCTAGTCGCTAAGGAGACAAAGGATGCTTGATCCAAGTCCCACATCAGAGGGAGGGAGCAAGGAGCAGGCATGGCTTGACCACATGGTCCTTAAAAACCCAGTTGGTGCCAATGACAAGGAAGGAAGGGCGAAAGGCCAAGGGCTCCAACAAGTGCACCAGGAACGGAGGCCCTAGGAAGCTGTGCACAGAAAAGAGAATAAGGGTGGGGCTTTCACACACGTACGTCCTTCGGCTATCTGAGGCCCAAGGAGTAAAAAGAGGGCTAACTTCTCCTAGGAGCCTTGGAACCGTCATTCATGTGCATCCTTTAACAAGCGTGACACCACATTTCCACAGGTTTATATGCTATGCAATTCACTGTCAAGAGATGTGGCAATGATGGCCACTAGCTTTAAAACGATATCGACCAACTTCATGGAGGACAGGTCAGCTATAGCTATGTGCTACATCCAGGTTTGGTGGCTGTTTACCTCTCAACCACAGTTGCAGGGAGCAGCAATGGCAAGAGAGAAGCATTGCCTTTTTCTCCTGCTTGTGAGCTTCCTAGAGGCAGCTGGTGGGCCACATGCTGGACTAGATGGGCCTTTGGCTTGATCCAGCAGGCCTTCTCTTACGCTCTTGTGTAAACACCTGGTTGGAGGCAAGAAACATGAATGTCTACACTACACATCTAAACCAACTTTGAATTTAACAGTCATGGCTTTCCCAATCATCAGCAATCTTGGAAACGTAAAAGAGCTAGAGTTCTCTGCTAAAACGGAGACAAACTACAATCTGAGAAAACTACAACTTCCTAGATTATTTTGAGAAAGAAAAGTATCTGCATGTTTTAAGAACATTGTGTAGGCCCCTTTTTTGTTGCTTTTATCAGAAACCACAATCAGTTGGAACTCTGTGTGATTTCCTGAGACATCTAGTGGTTAAGTGGTACATTGCAGGTAAACGGAGACTACAAAATCCATCAACTTGGCTTGCAGTCACCTCTGCTTCAGTTTCAGAACTGTGCCTTATAGAGAGAGGGGACTAAGGACACAAGTTTGGGGAGGGCAACTGACAGTGGCTGATACCAGCAGTTTGGACACAGCATTGCTAATTCTATCACTTGTTACCGATGCATCTCATAAAGTGGTTCTGGCCAATGCAAGCGCATGCCAAAATAAACTTATAGTGCGATCCTACATAAGCATCCTCGCTCTGTGTGGATGCATATGTAGAAGTAGGCCCCACTGAGCTCAACTGGACTTATTCCCATACAGCAGTGGTTCCCAAACTGGGAGGCGCAACTCCCAGGGGAGCCACGGAGTGCCATAGAATCCTCTCGGAAAACAGTGCAATGCAGATTAGCAGGCATCAACATAATGGCATCATCTGGACAAGAGGCACTTTTTCAATTGGTGCTCCTCTTATATTTAGCAGGAGGAGAGTAACTGCCCCCCTTTCACCCCAGCACAGTGTCTTTTCTGGTGGCTGTTTGCTGGTAGTGTTCTGCATTTTTTTTTTTTTTAGATTGTGAGCCCTTTGGGGACAGAGAGCCATTTAATCATTTGATGTTTTGTCTGTAAACCGCTTTGTGAACTTTTTGTTGAAAAGCGGTATATAAATACTGTTAATTAATTAATTAATGTAATGGAGAGCTTTGGCCAGTGGTCGCCAATTGTCAAGGGAGCCGCAGGTCAAAAACGTTTGGGAAAAAACTGGCCCACTGCAGCCTCACTCTTTAAGGTGCCACATGCCTCTTTCTGGGTTTTGTTGTTGTTGTTGTTGTTATACTACTGCGCACCTTCTTGTCGCCCCATTTCTCCTTCCTCTGACCATCGCCTTCGATTTAGTTTGTAGATTCATCCCAGCAGGCAGGGCTTGTCAGTTATTTCACTGAGGTCAAGCCAATCTGCTGGCTTGGCCACAATTTCCCATCTGTTTACACACGGCACTGATACTTCACAGTCCAGACTGAGAGAGACCATATCTACAGCAGTTCCCTTCAGGAAATATTTTAAATCCTAGGGTTGGTAGTGGGGACTTTTTTTGCACTGTTTACCCAAAAACCCAATGGAACTGAATGGAGTCGCAGGTGAAATCCACACTGATGACCTGCCGCCTCCTGGCTGCCTATTCTCTATATTGCTATATTTCACAAAGCGCCACAGAGAACCTCAAGCTGGGAAAGTGGTGTGGGAAGGGGAGGAGGGTATTTCGACCTTTGTGGAGCTGCTTCTGTACTACAAGGGCGACATAATGCTGTGAAACAAATTCAGCCCCTTCCAGCCAAGACCCCTCTCTCCAAGGTGCCACCATCAACTCTTGCTTCCTGCTACGGGGATGTGTCTTGGAAAGGACAGCATTTTCCTCTCCCGCATTGCAGGCCACTTGCAACTGAAAGATGCAACACTAGATGAGACATTCATCCACATCCAGTCCTAGCTGGGGGGCTGTGACACCAATGAAAGAGTTCATGGTGGGTATCTGATCTTCTCGAAGATTCAAACAAATCTATGAAACCACCTCAATTCTTGGACATGAGGTTAATCGGGGCCAATGGCTGGTCATGTGAGATGTGACCCTCTGCCACATCTTTCAGATTCAAAAGGGGATAAAAAGCCCTCTAGAACGGGCTTTCCCAGCAATGTGTGCTGTTCCAGAAGCCCCAGGCCTTTGCCTGAACAAGAGGCTATGCTCCTGTAACCAATAGCTCTTCTACCCCCCAGTCCTACTCCTATTGGTTGCTGTGGGGGGGGGGGCTGCATTTTTATGACCAACCTCATGACGTTTAAGCATAACACTGACCAGATGTCAGCAATTTTAGCAATCGAGTGCCAAATAAGTTTGGAGCCAATTCAAGGAAACAGTTTCTCCCCTAGGGAAAGGGGGGATGGGGGGAGAGCTCCACATCCCCATGACCAGGAATGCAGGGAAGAAGAAATGCCAAAACATTGAGGTAAGAGCTTATTAATAGCACAGACCAACTTGATGGGTCGCCCAACGGCACTATTGTAAGCAGCAAGCAACCTCCCACACCGGGGCCCTCAATATCAGGGCAATAGGGCTTCCAAGGACATTATCTATCATCTCAGCTGCTGAAGCACTGCATTCAGTCCTTAACTCCACATTTCAAAGGCATTGATAAAAGCAGAAGGAACATCAGAAGCAGGCAATGCAGGCAACAATCCTAAATTCACTCTAAAAAAAGGCCACCAACCAACTAATTCATCTGGTAAATTAATCCTATATGTTCACTCAGATGTTAAGTCCCACTGTGATCAAAGGGAGTTACTCTCAGGTAAGTGCATATAGGATTGCAGCTAAAGTTACCACTCCTGAATTAACTGGCTTATGTCTGTTCATTGCAACACACATTCAAAGCAACATGTCATAAAATGTACAATATAAAGCTGCAAAAAATCATAATACAAATCAGAGTTCCAGTGGTCAGAACTAACGGGGAGGTTTCTGAGCTCTGCAGAGAACCACAAGCTCCCTCTTCCCCCAGATTCTAGTCTAGGTTCCTTCTCAACCTACTGCCCAGATTCCCTTTCCTTCTCTGAATTTTCCTGCTCCAGTTCTTCCCAACCTCAGTGTTTCACTTGAAAAAACTGCAAAATTTAAGGAGAATTGAGTTTGAATACAGCAGTCAGCCCTCTGTTATGAAGATGGTAGAAATGCATGCGCTTTATCTTGCAATAAGGCAATAAGAGAAAGTTAACACAATTTTCAAAATCCTTGTAATTGCATGAGGAGTCTTGGACCATCTGTTGGCCGTCCTCCCTTTCTAAGCAACATGAACCTAAATTGCACAAAATACAAGTAGGGAATCTTGAGGTGCAGACACAGCCTAGATGTGTGTGCATACATCCCGAAGAATGCAAACCCTGCTGATCCCTTTCTTGGGTGAAAGTCCTATGCTGTAAATGACTGACAGAGGTCTAGATTCAAACCGCAAGTCCACGTGTTATGCACATCTCACACTTCACATATAAAATAATACTAGAATACAAAGGATGATGATGATGATGTTTCAAAGCCACCAACGCTACTGTCACAACATTTTAGAGCATAGTGGTCCAACCCATGGACCACCAGCCCTCAGCGCAGAGTGCGGACTGGGGAAGAAGTGCTTGGCAGGCAACCCTAACAGGCTCCCTCCTCCTCTCCTGCCGTAGCAGCCACCTATAGAGCTTCCCAGGCAGCTGCTGGTCAGAGTTTTGCTTGCTCCTCTCCTCCCCACCTGCATCCGCCACCACGCAGCGCTTCTCCTTCCCCATGTCTCTGCCTGTGGTGGTGCTGCTGGGCTCCTGCTGCCCAGTTGAGCTGGGCTGTTGGTGGTGCCTGAGGTGGTCAGACCTTGCCCAGCTGCAACAGGACCCACCACTGCCTCCACCTCCTCCTCCTCTCCGGCCCTGATGGTTCCGCTCTGGCTTGCAGCAGCTCTGGCCTTGCCCAGCCATGCTCTCTCCCCTGTGGTCTCCCGTCAAGCTGGGGCCTCTGCCACAGAGGGGCCAAGGCTGCTGCTGGCCAGACCATTGCTCTCCTTGGGGCTGCTCCAGCTGGCTTTGGGGGGCTGCATGGTAGCCTTGAGCTTTGGGACGCTGTCGCTCAGCGGTTCCTTGCAGGTGAAGAATTCTTGCCTGTTCTGGGACGGCTCCTCGGTAAGTGGCTCCAGCAAAGGCTGGGCCCCTTTCTCGTCTCTGCTGTACTCTTCTAGTGCATCGTCGGAATACCTGCTGGATCATCTTCCTAGCAGCTCACATTCGTTTTTAACCATCAACCTACTACTGTACTATTTATCTTTAAATATCACTACTATTTAATAATATTAGATATATTGCAAACACGTTAATTTACGATTTGGAAATTCAATTTAGTATGTGGCTTGCGGGTTCTGTGTCAAAGTACCCTTGCGGTCCACTTGGTACCCTTGCGGTCCACTTGGACCGCCCAGTTTTAGAGTATCGTTTTTGAAATGTGTTTGCTACACACACTATGTTCTACATTGCAGTCATAACATGCACAGGTGCACACACACCTCTCTCTTGTTATCAGGGCCACCTCTTGCCTAAGCATACAGTCAGGTTTATAGGTACTATCCAATACATGAAAAGACGAGAAACGTACCAAAAGCAAACACAAAAACTCTTAAAATAAAGAGCAAACAATACACACCAGCATTTAGTTGACTTCAGTCATGTGACAAGCATCACACTACAGGCGCTGAAAAGTGGCACTACTTTAGCTCAAAGACACACAAGGTGATATTGGCAGTTGAAGCACATGCTGCTGAGAGGCTACAGGCCTGAATTCAATAGCAGTCATAAACTCCTGAGGTGACCTTGGGTTGGCCCTTATCCTGGTCTTTCTGTTCCTCCTTTGATCTTTTCTCTCATTAGACATAGCCAGAACATAAGGACCCTGCTGGATCAGACCAAAGGTCCATCTAATCCTGGGGTTCTCAACCCCTTTTCCAGCTGAGTACCATCTCCAGCGCCACTCTCCTGCTGCGTACCACCAAAAGTGACTAGCGATGACATCATCGCCAGTTACTTCCAGGTTTTCAGAGGTGAGAAAACGCAGAGGTGAGAAAAGCTGCTCTGTGCTTCCTTGTGGGGCGTCCACCACAAGAAAGCATTTCCAGCTGCTTCCATGGGGTAGCCATAAGTAACAGCTTTACCCACATATCTTTGTAGATTTTCCGGTTTAATTGCAGCTATTGAAAGTAATAGGGAACTTCCAGCAGCCAGGATAGCAAGAGGTAACTGAAGGAGAAGTGGAATAGATGGGTGTAACAAAGGCTTACAGGTCAAAACAGGTGATCTCTCTCTTTCCAAAAATGAGAGGCATGTCAGTATGTGACAGCTAACTGCATGCACTGAACACAAATGATGAGGACACTGGGCAGAAGAACATCAGCTATTGTGTTTACACTTGGAGATAATCTTGCAGTGTTGTGGAGGTATGTTATGATGTCCAAGCATAGGCTTACCATAGTCCCGGAATCGAGGCAGGCGTCAGCCTAGAGAGGACCCAAGCTGCTCCCAAGAGTGCACCGCGGTTGCCCAATGCGGTCATGTCATTGAACGGAAGCCACAAATGCATACGTGGTGCACTCTTGGGAGCGGCTTGGGTCCGCTCTAGGCCAACGCCTGCCTCGATTCGGGGACTATGGTAAGTCTATCCAAGCATCTCTTCTGGCAGGTCACCAAGCATCTCCATTAGATACTTTGTAGATAGCATAGCAGGTGCCCTAATCAAACACAATCAATACAAGTTCTTAAAGCCCCCTCCCAAAAGAGTGTGATTCATATATAATACGGTATATATGCTAATGCCTATGATCCTAAGCCACTTATATGGAAGTGCATTCCATTGAAATCGATATTTCAGCACAGTATCTTTTCAGACTGGAATGACAGCAATTAAGGAACAAATCAAAGCATGAATAATGGAAGGATGATGAAAAACATAACACAGCATTTGAGTTAAAAATGCATTAAGTTAATGGGCTGTTTGGGCCTGGAGGCTTGCACTGAGGTTTGCCTTAAGTCTTCACTGAAGTGTTTTTCTTTAATTTTGATTTTTTTTTGTTACATTAGCTTTAGTTCACAGCTGTAGCAATGGTGACTTAACACGAGAATCTGGCTTAGAGCCAAAGCTCAGGTTACAGTCACCAGAAATGCCCCAGAAAATGGCTTCCCCATGCAACGCCATGCAATGGCACAAATCCACATGATGAGTAGTCACAGGCAATCTGGCTGACAGAAGGACGATTTGACACAGGAAACCCCTTTTAGCTGGCAGCCGCCTGGCAAAACAAAAAGTGGGCTTGGGCAGAAGCCTTCACAGGTCTGCATATTCTCTCTCATGAATAGCCATCTACTAAATTCTCCTTGTTTTCTAACCACTTCTGGATCTTATAGGAAGGTTCTACACACATCCATTAGGGTAACAATGGTTAAGATTACCCAGGCTACTGACTACGGTAATACTGTAAAAGCTCAAAGGAAGCATTTTATACAGCACCCCGGTGTATCAGCTTCTGATGACCACAACTGATCAGGCTTGTCCCCAGGGTCATCCCAAAAGTAACATTAATGGATCACATTTCCTTTAACTGAGATGGGATCTAGCTGTGCCAGCTACAGAACATGTTGAGGGAGCCCTTCATTGAATGCCTTCTAGGTGCTCTCTCTCTCTCTCTCTCTCTCTCTCTCTCTCTCTCTCTCTCTGATCAGGCTCACCTCACCTAGTGTTTATAATTTTACTAAACATCTGTAAAAGTATTCTCCATCTATTTTGGTTCTAGCCAGTTTCTTTCAGAGTGCAACACAACAGTCACTTCTTCGCTGAGGTTTTCTGCACAGTATTATTAGTGGCGATTAATGCTGTTCTGATCTTTAATACTGTAAAGATTGCATGTGTCTATTTTGGCAGATGTGCATTTTCTGATAACTCACTACCAAATGCAGCCTCCTAAAAACTGTACACCCAAGAAAAGATATACAACATGTGCACCTTTCACACCTGTTTCCCCCCTACAAAGAAAACTGCATGTGTGAAGCACTCGCAATTCACATACCTCAAGAAAAGAATCCAAGTTCTTGTTTATATATTACATTTTCTGTGGATAATAGATAGATTTATGATTTGGGACAAGGTACTTGGTTTTTTACAAACATTTAGACTTGGCAACACTAAAACAGGGGTCATCTGTCAAACAAAAAGCACAAGCTTTGAAAGGAAATAAAAGTGAGCATATGTAAGAGACAGAGAAAGAGGGAAACCAGAACATCCTTGTTAACATTCCTGCCAAATTTCCTCCTCCTGCACACATTTCCATCTTCCAAAAGCTGACACCTGCAACCCACCATCTGGTCACGGTCATGCAGCTCTAGAACCATTGCTGGGGCATTGTCTGGTTTGTATTATGAAGCATTTATTCTGACAGGCATTTCGAGTTTTTCAAATTCACCGATGATGATGATGATGATGATGCTCAGGAGGAGGATGGCGATATGATGTCACCAACACTCTCTGTGACCAATTCTCAGAGCCTACATGAACTCATATGAAACTGTCTCAGCAACATTAGCATTTTCTGTCCTGACTCACTGTTCCTTGATGATTTCCCAGGCAGCATGCTTTCCATGCACACCGTAACTTGTTATATCCATGCTTCCCTCCAGCTGCACCTTCTGAATGATTCTTTGCATTTTGAGATCAGGTTTAAGTTTGTTTGTTTTTAATGACACAAACAGCCCGATCCTATCCCCTGCCACCAGCAGCGATGCAGCTGCGCCAAAAAGGTGTGTGATGCATTCCATGGTGGGGGGCCACCTGAAGGCAAACTGTAGGTAAGTAGAAAACATTTGTACTTACCTCCAAGTAAGCCCTCAAGTCACCTATGGGTCTACCTTGGACATACGTCATCTATTTTGGTGGTGTATTCCAAGGACGGGAAAGGGGTGGGGAGGTGTACAAAAGAGGGGAGATCTGACATGCAACATTGCCACCGGATCCACCCTGCCCCACGTCCTTCCCACCCCCATTTCCTCCCCTCTTCCCACCAGAAACACTCCCATCCCTCCCACTCTCTCCCCATCTCTACTACCGCCCACCCCTACCTCCGTCTTACTTGGCACCGGTGTACAGTGTCCTCACCACCAAAGAACGTGCACAGTCACCAGTGACTGTGTTGGCAGCCTCATTGTGCTCGCCAGCACCATTGGCAAGGACAACAATATTGTGCATCAGAACCAGGCACTTCCACCAGCAGAACGCACATTCCTCCAGTGACCCCAAACTGATAGGATTGGACCGTAAAACTTGTATAGTCAGACATTAAACCCCTTTTAGAATGTGCTTGTTTTTCTGGAGTTATAACATCTCATATACACTCATGCATGTGTGCGTGCGTGCAAACATGCGTGCACGCTCATGACAGGGGGAGAGAGAGAGGTTAAATTGAAGCACGAGAATTGAGGCATCCCTATCAAACTGCAAAACTGTCAGGGATTTGCAGTCTGATTTTTAAAAATGAAAACACAATCCTAAAGAGGCAATACAGAATGAAAGGAGTTACAAAACAAGTGATGTCCACTGCTAGTGTTAAACAATGTCACAGTAAGGTAAAGTTAATATCGCTTGGTTTTTATTTTGTTTTTTCAGATGAGCACAACGCAAGACAGTACATTTTTAGATGTGCAGTGCAAGCTACTAGCAGTATCCATAAATCATGCAAAACAAAACAAACCCCCGGTATGCCCCTACTAGCCTTGATCCAGAGCGCTGCACACACTCCAACATGTTCATGAAACTCATGTACAAACAGGCTTCCCCACTCACTTCAAAAGAAAGCACAACTCTATGCACACCCCCTTCACATCCTACAGAGTTGTCTGTTCTGCTTCAGAGAAGTCCTTACAGCTGGGGCAGCTCAGTGTGTGCACTGGAGTTCATATCGAGCACACAATGAATTGCTTGATTTGCTCATTCAAATCCACCCAATCCTTGGCTTGTTAGAAAGTCACCTGCAAGATGCAGGAACCACCTTGGAGCAGGAGAGCTTTGTTGCCTTTTCCAAATCTTCCATCAGAGTTCCAAGGTTGTCATGTGAGTCATGACGTCTTTGGGAGTTAGGTAAAGTTCGTTAACTGTTTTTGCTTTGCTCTCTACACACGTACAGCTGCAGCCAACGAATGCTTAATAATCATGCATTATCTGAGGAATGATCAAAACAGATTTATCATCACAGGATAAAGCACTGTGTGACAGCTTTCTAGACTGAAGGCATTCATCTTGGAGCGTGCCCTGCTATTACAACAGCATGGTTTGCTCAGTTACATACATGTGCCAAATACCTACTATATACCAAGCCCTTTATCACCTGAGCCAAGCTGGGCCCTTCCCCAAACACAATGACATTCTGTCCCATTTTCTGCCTGCAATGTAGTTACTTCTTAAACACCACAGCTAACCAATGCAAAATATTTAGAGGTTGCTCTGAGCATCAACAGGCAGGGCCTTTACAAATGTGACGAGAACCTGGAATCAGAAACAGAGCTTTAAGGATGACAGCTCTTCACATACATGCCTCCCTCTCCATAAAACTATTAACGGCGCAATCCTCACTAAGTATAGAGTGGCAGAGTGTACGCTCCATCGCTCTAAGCCATTGCAAACATGCCATAAAGCACATTTGCAATGACTTGGGTGTAAGTGGCGCCGGCGCTCACACCACCGGCAGACCGAACCTGCGCTGGACGACGCAGGTAGGGTCTCCGTCACTCGGTGTAGGGACAGGCAGGCCGGGCCAGTGAGGGAGGGGGGCCATTGGCTGACCCAGGCTGGGAGGGGGCAGGGATATTGGCAGCACGCTCCCTGATATTCTATGCCCGTTCCTAGGCCAGTTCGGCCTTACAGGGCCTCCCTGAATGTACGCCAGGTCTGGACCTGGCGTACATCCGAGGAGGCCCATAGGGCCCCAGCCGGTTTACACCCAGGGAAGGGGATGAACTGGAGGCATTTCTACACCCCCTGTGGGGGCGCCGCTGATGCGACAACCCCACGTGACGCCACAAGCCACGACCCCAGGGGGCATGACATCATTTTTGTGTGCCGCCGCCGAATTTCGGCAGCAGCACAGCTCAAAACGCATGCACCCCCACACCATTTTTGAGGCTTTTCGGAGCCAAACGGCTCCAGGTCAGGCGGGAGTGCACAACTCAGACCCAGGCCAGATGCAAAGGATCGAAAGGATACAAAGGAGCGGTGGTGGAGGAGGCAACCAGGCGACGCATACCAGAGGCAAGTACACACACACCACTGCCACGTGCGCCCATTGCCTTGGGGCCCACCGCCCCCCCTAACGACGCCACTGGGATGAACATCCCCTTCTCCTGAGGTGCTCCCGGGCTGCCCCAGGAACAGCATAGGCTCTTTAGGCAGGACTGTGCTGTAAATCACTAGGTATTGTTGGCCTTCGGTTTCACCTCAGAGAAGATGGTTGGCAATTCAGCACACTAGCTTTGGTGAGAGAATGCTCACCAGTTAAAAAGCGCCTGAGCCACTGACATTTCCCCAGAAGATTCTGTGATGATGAGAACTCGGGGGATGTAAGCTTGTCAGCAGATTGGTGGGGGAGGATGACTGAGATTTTTATGAGCTGATTGGAACTGGAAAGAATATAACCACAACTCAGGCTAAGACTCAATTTCCTTTACTTTTGGCACAAGATCTAACTTCATATATGTAGCGAGTTGATCTACATAAGCAATAGCAGTGAAATAAAACAGGCATTTCAGCCCTGCAGTTCAAATTTTGAGTTTCATATCATTAAACTAATACTCAAAGTGGAATCTGTGTCCCTGTCAACATTTACACGAAAGCCAAATGTGACTGGTTTGACTCCACAGTTACTTGTGTTGAACTTTTAAAGCTGACCTAGGCCAGACGAAAGCTGAGGGCCATAATGCCTAACAGAGTGAAGCATCATTCACAACACCATCTTGCTACTTCCTCCCTGGAGAAAACAACTTGCTTGTAATATTCTCTACATCCTGCCAACTATTCTTAATTCTTCATGCTATCCTTCTGTCCAGCAGTTTGGTGCAGGACTCTGCTCCATCCTGATACAACAAGCTACTGGCTTCTTCGGATTTCCTACTTTTGACTGACCGCCGGAGGAGCTGATCCTCGTTGTTTCACACAACTCGTTTTTTCTTACCTTGCCTTGGTTTTCCCAAACAATGATTCCTTGCCAATCCATCTATGCCAGCTTGGATGCGCCCACCGTACTGTGTGTTCAAGCCTCATCTTGCACTGACTTGCATCCTGAGGATGCTGGCCTTGCACAGACTTCCTGCTTCTTGGTTTTCACAAGCCCTCTCACCCACTTTTGTGGTCAGGGTCCTGGATTACATTTAAGCACATCTGCTCTCATCCCTACTTCCAAATATCTTCCACTGTTACTCAGCAAACCTTTGCTTTCTCCCTGCTCTGATCTCTTCCTGTACCATATATGGCATACCATCGATCAAGGTAGCAGAGAGTGAAGACCCTTTTGAATACCCAGGCCATCAAAATATCCTATTCATCCTTGGGACAATCCCTGTACGGTCCTGTCCTTTGTCAAGGAAATTGTGACCCAGCATCACTGGGTGTTGCTGCTACTTGTGCCCATCAGAGGTGTCGCTACGGTGGGGGGTGGTACTGTAAGTTCCACGCCATCCTAGTCCCCATTTACTCCCTGGTATGAGGTGGCCCCACCCCCTCGCCATCAGAGCTATTCAGTGCAGCGAAGGCAATGGGCAGGGAGTCTCCTGCCCATTGCCTTTGCCGCACGGAATGGCTCCGACAGCAAGGGGGCGGGGCCACCTCATACCGGAGAGTAAATGGGGACTAGGATGGCGTGGAACTTACAGTACCACCCCCCACCGTAGCAACACCTTTGGTGCCCATAAACATCAGCTAGGAGATGAAAAGGATGGGCCAACATCCTTATCAGCTCCTAGAGTGGAAGGAGAACTAAAGAAAGCCAAAGGACTAAAGAACTAAAGAATGCCAGCTAGACGAAGGTGATCATTACAGAGCAGAATAGAAGAGTGCAGGAAAGTGAAGAATGGAGTACAGTACTGTATAAGGGTTGTCAGGGCCACAATTCTGACCATGGCAGCAGGAACAGTGCAAAGGCTAAAATAGATAACGGAAGCATCCCTGAGCAATAGTGGCTCGGAAGGAGAGGAGGTTGCATTTGGGAGACTAAAATGTTGTCCACTGCCAGGATACTTCAGCAAGCAGCCAGTCAGGGGCCATATCTCTTTCCACAATGAATGCACTAGGAAAGTGGCAAACAGCATAAGAAATACGTGAACGTAGATACCACTGCTACCACCAACTCCTAAAATTAATTATACAAAAAACACACACAGATTAGTGCATTTCAGGACAGACTGGGGATACGCTAATGGCCACTTTATCAGTCACTGGAATTTTATACATTCTCCACTGGCACCAGTTCAAATGGAGTGAGGGAGCAATAGCAAAGGTACAGCAAGAGAGAATCCATTCACCTTCAAGTCTGGGATAGGAGATTCCCAAATAGGATGCCACATCATTTGAATTTCTACCTTGCTCAGGTTGCCCACTTCGACTTACTGTACGTGTTTTACCCATTATATATATATTAAATTTCCCATTGTTTGGGTTTGTTTGTTTGTTTGACAATGTTTGACAAACACACAGTGCAATGCCAACATCTCACCAAATGCCAAAATTACTGGTAAACAAGCAAGAACCCAGCACAACAAATGGACAATGGTTGCCTGTGGTGGGCCACGGCTTCTGGACCAATCGAGAGAGAAGACACTTTTTGAGAACACAGTATATCATTTACTGTACATCTTTGGGCCTGAGGCATGGGCTAAGTGAAGCCAGGAGTGCGCCATGTTTGTGCCTTCCCTGAACTTCACTGTAGTGGGCCCTACTCCCCCATTTTGTCAACATCACCTCCTCAGCTTAGGCTTGGTCTGATGTCATACCTACTATGAGTGGCACCAAGAGAACTTCGGTATCACTTTCCTTTGGGGATATCACTGACATATTCAAGAACTGCTGGCATTACTCTTCTAAGAACCAATGCAGTCCGAGAGAGAGAAGAGTGCTGGGCCAACGAGTTCAAATTCTGCCCTAGCGCTGGATTCCCTAAGTAGCCAAGCAGTCATCATCTCTCAGCCTCAATGCCCAGTCTGTTAAAAGTGGGACAAATAGAGGAAGGTTGGCATGAGCACCAGCGCCACAATAAGAATGATAAAGCAGTGTTCACAACGCACATCATCAAGAGCCAAGCTGAATGGATTTTACCACAGCAGGGAAAAAGCGACTCCTGTCGCTGAACTCATCTACCCACGGCTTCCTTAAATGCTTCAAAGGGCATAGGATGACCTTCTAACACAAGTCAGCGAGGGTAGAATAATTCTGAAATGGTTGCATTTATTTTACTGCCCTGCCCATTGATGAAGAAAGATTGTTCACCTTGAAAGCTTTAGCAAACCTTTCCTGCTAATACAGCAGTATCTTTTGCAAAAGAAAAGATCCCTAGGCAAACTGCCATAACGCTGGCCCAGGAAGGAATTTTTCAAAAGACTCATTGCAATTAAAAAAAAAAAAGAATCTCTCTCAAGGTAGTAGGTGCATTGCTTTCCTTGCTAGCAGCTCAGGACGGAGGTTAGAAACCCAGATAGTTTGTAACAAGAGCTTCCAGACCTGGTGGGAACCTGGCAAATTTCACCTTGAGCCACAATCACAGCTTTTTAAAATAAACAAAGTGCAGGGAGGAGAGAGAGAAGAGGACGCAACAGAACCCCCCCCCCCCCGTCTGTTCATCATTCACATGATTTGCAAAGTAGATCAGCATCAGACAGAGGGGGGGAAAGTAGCACAAACCGCAATGTTGTTGTAAGACAATGAGAGGAGGAACAAGAAGCAGCTCTTACCTTGGCTTCACATTTCTTGTGACAGGCGAGGTTGCAACCTGTACGGAGACAGAAAGCAGGGGAGGGGGTGTGGGGGGCAGAGACAGAGAGAGAGAGAGAAAGGGAAGAATTAAAAACAAGAATCTTATGTTCCAAAGTGAAACATTCAAGAACTGAGAAAGAAAAAAAGGTCTCACGTGGGGGGGGGGGGACGGAAGCAGGGCTTAAAAGAACAGAATGTGTAAATCCCCCCCATCCCCCCCAAAAACCTACCCCAAACTAGACCGCGTTGCAAAAGGAGCCGCTTCCAGGCTTTTTGAAATGACTCCTGCAAGAAGGGGAAGAAAAACTACACACCACACGCAGGAGGAGGGAGGGAAGGCAGAAGGAGGGGGAAAATAACCCTCTCGGCACGCTGGCACCTAGCCAAAGATAGCCCGGGCTGCACAGGTACAGCAAAGCACGCCAGCCCGCTCCAACAGCTCCAGTCCTGGGGATAATACTAAGCACATTGTTTAGGAGCTGCCTGCCAGCCCACTGCGCTGTCAGAGGCTGCCCTGAGGCTCTGCATTTTTTTCCTCTTTCCACCCCCCTTTCGTGACTAAACTTTATACACACACAAAAATGAGCTGAGCCCTCCCCCTTTTGGGGAGTCATGTTTCTAAGACGTTAACTCCGGCAAGAATGTTGAAAATGTACAGGCTATGCTCCCCTCCTCAGGAGGCAGCATCACTTTACGGTTGCATGGACTTGGAACAGGACCAGGGAAAGAAGGGGGGTTGTCGAGCCCCCGTCCCACTGCCCAAAAATCTGGATTATGAAACAAAAGGATGAGCCTGCTTCGCCTAATTTTCTCAGCCTACCTTGCTTTGCTTTTGTTCAAACTCTTGCTGCAAACCATCAAGACAGCAGAATTATTGTTTTATTCTATATGGCATTTAGGCCTGACAAAGGACCTTGCAATCTTCATCATCCTCACAAGAATTCTGTGCTGTGGATCATTTATTGTTCCCATTTTACAGATGAAGAATCGAGGGTAAAGGAACAGGGCTAGCTCCTGACCATCTACTAAAGTTATGAAACTCTGTTCCAGAGTCTTACAGCCTAATCCTGCTTAACTATAGGCTGATAGAGCTATCACTCTGCCGGCCAAAGGAGTTGCAAACGTGCAAGAAAGCACTTTTGCAGCTCCTCTGCAGTAAGTGGCACCAGCGCAGAAGCTGGCACCGCCTACTCTGCCACCTACCTGGACCTGCACCAGCCTACACAGGTAAGGCCCACACCTGTCGGCACAGGGGCA
The DNA here is from genome assembly GCA_026170595.1 of Plestiodon gilberti rubricaudatus. Taxonomy (NCBI): domain Eukaryota; kingdom Metazoa; phylum Chordata; class Lepidosauria; order Squamata; family Scincidae; genus Plestiodon; species Plestiodon gilberti. The sequence goes on from JANXHW010000001.1 coordinate 207,844,110, forward strand.
TGGGGAGGGCAACCAGTGGTGGAAAGGGAAGGGGCCATTGGCCGGGCTGGCCTGGGAGGTGACAGGGATATCGGCGCTGGGTTGCGATGATATCCCAAGCCCCTTCCCAGGCTGGGCTGGCCTTACACGGCCTCCCTGGTTATGCGCCAGCTCCAGAGCTGGTGTGCATCCGAGGAGGCCCATTGGGGCCTCCGGCGCTTACACCAGGGGAAGGGAAGGAACGTCCCCTTCCCCCAAGTTGAGCCTGGGCCGTGACAGCACGGCCTGCATCCTGCACAGGATGCAGCAGCCAGTCATTTAGGCCAGCCACCGCAACTTGCTCAGGATTGCGCTGTGAGTCTACTTAGTCAGCCAATAAAATAAACCAGTTTTCTACTCTAGGCAATATGCCAAGAGTTCAGCTAAAAGGGCTGAACTAAAAAGCACCAAGGTTTTGGCCACACTCTACCAAAAGAAATAAAACTTTTGCATTGCAGCTTGCCCAGTATATGGAAATCGTCCCCCTCTTCCACCAAACCAGTTGTCTCCGCTCAGGGGAGATCAACAATGAGCAAGTGAGAACAGAACTTTGTTCCAGGTATGGCTCCTGCTTGTGGACATCGTAACACGCTCTTCCAATTCACTTGCATTATAAAATGGAAACAAAGATGGGCATCATCATAACATTTCCTATTTACCTTGCTATCCATGTTATTAGAACAATCCACAGTGCCTGAAAGTACCTGGTCGCATTTTAACTAGAAGTCTGTCAATCAGTCTTAGCTGTGCAGACAATGTGGTTAGGTTTTACGGCCCGACGCAAATCTGAACCATGGTCTTCCCCAGTCCATGTTAAACTGTATCCCCTTTAAGTCATTGGATTTCAACTAAAAGAAAAAATGTGATTTTTTAAAGCAAACTATTATAGGTGACCATCCATGCTAGGTTTGTGGGGGACAAAGGAGGGCATTTGGAATAGAATACCATTTCTCTTAACCATCCCAAGTCTTATTTCTTTATCGTTTTGAATTTCCTTCCAGCCAAGAAAGAGCAAAACCAGCTGCATTCTTTTTGCTCACCTTTACGATTCTAGTAGTGTGCTGGCATTTACTTAACAGTTAGGGGTGGCTGTATAAAGTACTGGAAAAAGGCTGTGTACATTCATTCAAGTACATTCTATAAAGTGTTCCCTTTAGAGGGGGAAGGGGGCTTTGCATGCATTCTGAACTATAAATGCACACATGGAATTTCATGGGGATGTCTCCTGTGCACAAGTGCACACTATGCAGTCAACACAGTTCTACACGCTCTCTGGCACTTTCGTACAAACCCGAGAGCCAATTTGGGGTAGTTACTAGAGTAACAGCCCAATCCTATTCAAAGCCCTGCGCTGGGACGCAGCAGCGCCAGGGCAGGCTCCGCTGTATCCAGTGTGGGGCTGGAGGTCTCCTCGAAGGAAAGGGATGACTGTCCCCTTTCCCGTGTTGAGCCCCAGCATCCCCTATGGGGCTACTCAGCACAACTCCGAGCAGCCCCGTGTCGGGCTTCCGAGCCTGGGACAGAGGATAGGATTCGGCAGAGGCCTCCTCCGTTGAGCCCACCCCCTCCCGGCCCTGATCCACTCTCCTCCCTGCCCTCCCTCAGCTGCCTAGAAATCCCAGATTCCTTTTTGCAAAGGTAGGCTTAAAAATGTGTGTGGACAAAGTCTGCTAAAGTCTCAGAAGCCAGAGACCTGGGTGAACAAGATTTCCAGGGGTTGGGGATGGGACATCAGCACCCTCCACTGCTCCTTGCTCCTCATGGAATTGTTCCAAACAAAATGAGGCAGCATATGAGAAACTTTGCCTACTTGCTCCATTTTCATAAGTGATACAGGTTGCAGAATTCAACTTTTCTGGGTGCAGAACTTGGATTTGCACATCAAATTGCAATCTGGTACAGAGCACATACAGCCCTGCGAGTCCCTATCTATTTAATGGGGAAAATGGGTTTAAACCTGAATAAAATTCAACTTCTCATAAAAGGCTCCAAGTCTCGAGTCTTTTACAATCGCCAAGTCAAGTTCGAGTCAAGTCACTGACGCTACTTGAGTCCGACTCGAGTCCAAGTCAATAGACTCAAGTCTACATCACTGTTGTGTACCAAGAAAACCGAAAACCAAGAATGATAGTTTCCATAGGGCTCAGAAATCATACCACACACACAGACACATTTTCAAATGATTTCACATTCAGTGATTTTTACATGACCGTGTGGGATTGGTTCCTAGTTTAACAGTGAAAGAGAAGTTGAACTGTGAAAGAGAAGTCAATCGTTTAATTATTTTTCACATTTTTATACCAACCTTCCTCCAAGGGGCTCAAGGGTGGTGTACATCCCTCCTTTTGTCCTCACAACAGCCCTGCATGGTAGGTTAGGCTGAGAGAGTGTGGCTGGCTGGAAGGTACCCAGGAAGCTTCATGGCTGAATGGGGATTTGAACCAGGATCCACTAGGTCTAAGTCCAACTCCAGGACAGTACGACATCCTGGCTCTACCTCTGCATAAACGTATTTCTTTGCCATTTATCAGTTTGACTTTTTTTTTAACATGCTGCTGCCTGACCTTGTTCTAAGGCCAAACTACATTTGTCATGGACGTTGGACAATGGCTTTAAAGAAAAGAAAACCAGCTGCAGGGATGTGCATGATTTGGATTGGGACCATGGGCCGATGAGAAGGTTTAACTCTCCCCCCCACACACACACACACACCCCAAAGCTATTATTAGTTGCTGAAGGGAAAACCTAAAAGCCTAGTTTATGCCCATAATAAGTTTCACCTGGGTATATGTGCACATGAGATTTGGATTGGGACCATGGTACAGGACCTCCCATGGCTGGTTTTTTTTTTTTTTTTAGTAGAACAAAAAAAACAAACAAAAACAAAAAAACCACCCCAGACATTGGGAGGTCGAATGACAAAAACCCCACGGCACATCTAGTAGATAAGCACTTAACAAAATTGAAGTTCTGATGCATTTAACAGCTCAGTTCATTAAATCACATGCAGACTTGGTCTACATTGCAGAGGCTGCAACGTGAAAGTTCCAACCTGCTTATATAGCATTTCAAATACAGCCTCAGTCTCTCAGAGGGGCATTTTAGAGTGTCTTCTATCAATCACATCTCTAGGAAAGAGCTTCATGGCCTTGGAGAGTCATGGCTTGCTTAAGGCCATCTTGTAAGTTCATGGCTGAGGAGACATTTGAACCTGCAACTTAATGCCAGCTATACTAGCCCAATTCTAACCAGCCAGTAACAAATGAATCAAAATCAGACAACAACTGTGCTAAACAATGTGGAACTATTTATGTGATGTGTTCATGGTACAAACGGCAATAGCCGAACACACAAGGGCAGGGCCGGCCCATCCATGAGGCCAACTGAAGCAGTCGCCTCAGGCAGCAGATTGGTGGGGGGGAGGGTTTGCCCATCTCTGTCCTCCTACTTGTCTCCACTGCTCTTCCTTCTCCCACTCTGTGGAATGGAAAAGGAAGAGGGGGACAGGGAGGAAGAGGAAATGTGGAGGGGAGGGGACTGCTGAACTAGAACACTGGAGAGTGAGGGAAGCAGAGGCTGGCACATCATTGGGTTGTGGGCAGTATTTGGCATGCTGCCTCAGGCGTTAGGATGTCTTGGGCCAACCCTACACAAGGGACAGTGTGGTACTCTGCAGTGTTTCTTATTGAATTCATAGTTTGTTGTTGTTGTTCAGTCGTTAAGTCATGTCCGACCTTTCGTGATCCCATGAACCATATCCCACCAGGCCTTCCTGTCCTCCACTATCTTCCTGAGTTCGCTCATTTTCATGTTCCTTGCATCGGTGATGCTGTCTAACCGTCTCATCCTCTGCCTTCCCCTTCTCCTTTTGCCTTCAACCTTTCCCAGCAGCAGAGTCTTCTCCAGAGAGTCCTCTCTTCGCATTAGGTGGCCAAAATATTTGAGCTTCAGCCTCAGTACCTGTCCTTCCAAAGAACAGTCAGGATGCATAGTTAGTAGCTGACATTACAGTTATGTTTGCTTTATATGCTTCCATTGCCATGGATATGGTTGATAGAAGCCACCGACTTTTATCACAATGCGAATGAATACCGCAGCGTGGCAAGTGGACCCAACTCCTGCTTTAGTCCAAATTAACTACAGCACACTAGTGCTGGTTTACCCCAGGCCCTTTCCAGATCTGACTGCAATAACACCTGTACATCTCCACATTTACACCTCTGCATGAATCAGTCTGGAGGTTTGCAATTACTGCAATGTCCCACTGCATCTCCCTTCATGTCCCATCCCGCCGCCCCAAACTTTGGTGCGCTGCCAGCTGAGCCTTGGGTTGGGTCAAGTTCAATCACCCCAGAGCGGTTTACATTGGCGGCTGCAGCCCTTGCCAGAAACAGCATCTGTTACTTTGATACACAAGACAGCCATTGTTCTTCGCAAGGAAAGGTTACAGGAGCAGGGGCTCGGTGTACAGGATATGTTACCTTTGTATTTTTAGGCCAAGATTTGAACAGTAGAGAAAACCTGGGCTAGCAGAAAGAGAGCGGGAACCAGGGCTTCTTCTCTGCGCTTCTCTCTGTCCCTTTTCACTGAGAGACTCAGGACAAGAATGCAGCCAAGTCCAGACTCGTCAACTGTACTTTTTCTGGGAAGTAGGCTATCAATATCTGGGTTGATCTGTCTCTCCCGCAGTGTTTGAATCTTATCTTTCACTCCTTAGTTTGTCTTTGTTCTGGGCGGCTTTATCTAAAGTGCTATCAAGCGTGTTTTTCTTTGTTAAGGTTACCTGAACAGGGCGACAGGCAAGTAAGGTAAGCTTTGCAAGGCCTGAGCAGCTATATCAAACCAGACCACCATGCAAGACAAGAGCTACGCTGCGCAGCAAGATAATTGTTAGGCAATACGTGCTTTATTTACAAGCTCTGCAAGATATTTTTATTATTTAGTGCTATGTTTTAAAATGTTGTTGCTAAGCCACTTTGGAGGTCACATTTTGGGGGATACAAAGACATATCAATGTTTTACTAAAAAGTCTGTTTAGAACATAAAAATGAGGCAGAAAAAAATGAGATTTGCAGCCTTGTCCCATACAACTTTACTCAGACACCCCACTGAACTTATCAAGATCGCAAACTTAGTTCTTTTGTTCAGCTGTAATACTGGGATGGGTGGTGAAGTATCCGAATGGTTTCACTGTTGATCAAAATGTATGAATGCAATCTGAATGTATGCAGCATTATTAAAATATCTTGGGGGGGGGGGTGTTGCCTTTATTTGTAACATGAACCAAGGGGTGGGGTGGGGACTTCTGGGTCACGACACTGGCTGTGACAGGTAGCAAACAATTCCAAAGCAATACAGTACTTATTAACCCAGACTTCAAACCTTGACCATAGCAGCTTACTTAACCTTGAAGCTGAACAGTCCTGCAAAGTAGCGCTTCAGTGCCCTGCTCTGTACCAAGGTCTCGCTGTAAAAGGGCCCTGGTCCAACCGTTCCGCCTTCCCAGTCTTTGCCTGCCACTTCTTCACAGGATCAACAGTGTACAGAGACTGTTGAATATTCCACGATCAGCTCCCCTCGCTTCCCTTCACAGGAATTGAAGAATTTCCACAGTATGGCTTCATAAACGCTGCAGCCAAACCACCCAGCCTGCTCTCTCTTTCCTGCTACGTCCAAGCTCTCCAGAGCACCACCTCAACACTTCAAAGTCCTGAGACAGAATAATGTGACCTCAATTGCCAGAATGGATGCAAACCAAGTTCCTTTCTTCTTCTAGAATCTAAGATTTCTTGCTTGCATAAATTTAGGTTATTTTGAGGGGACGCAGAATTCCTAGAGGCATGTTACTGGGAGTGTAATTACATATAACTCTGTATCTAAAAATCCAGGCACACGGTAATGTGTTGGCAGTATAAATGGGTCTCAAAAAAAAAGTGTTAAACACAGCAAAGAAACTTTAAAATTTTGAATTCAAGGTAGGTGCATGTGCAAGTGTGTGACACAAGGAATTCATCATCATCAATGGTAATCGGATTGCTCAGGAACTGCCCTGCATGCCTTCTCCTCCCCTGGCTTCATTTGAGGAGCCAGTGAAGGCCAGTCACAACTGGAAATGGAATATCAAACAGGAAGGATAATAATCGAGAACTTGTTTATTTTTAACATTTTTACACTGCCTTTCCAAAACAAGTCACCCAAGACAGCTCTCAAAATGTACCAATTTTATGACACAAACAAAGCACACAAGATCTCAATGGCACCACCACAAAGCTCCAACTTGCTGCGCTGTGGTGGGAGTCAACTCTCACACCATTGCTAGAGTCTCTGTTGTAGCTGTTGCCTCTCGTTCCTGACAAAGTGCAGCAGACAGCAGCAGGGCACGTGCACCAGAGTGCTTGCGACAGGGCAGAGGTGGGCCTGCCCAACGCACCACCACCATATGCTTGCCTGCAGCGCTTTCAGCTGTAACATTTCCTGCAAGCTTGGCAGTTTTGCCTGGCAACTAAGTAAGGCAGAATCAGACTGCAAGCAAGACACTACTTGTGCAAAGACAACTACCCTAACTCAAGACGGTGATGTTCTAAAAAAATGTTTCAATCAGGGGAAGGCTCAGTGGGATGAGTTTGGGGAAGTGAAATTCTAAAGCATGCTTACTCAGAAGTAAATTCCACTGCTCTCTGTGTGTGGTGTAAAGGTAAAGATTCCCCTTGCTCGAAAGCCCGTCCTTACCGACTCTAGGGGCAGTGCTCATCTCCGTTTCAAAGTCAAAGAGCCAGCAATGTCCAAAGACGCTTCCATGGTCATGTGGCCAGCATGACTCAATGCCGAGGCACATGGAACTTTGTTACCTTCCCGTCAAGGCGGTACCTATTAATCTACTTGCAATTTCCTGCTTTCAAATTTTCAAAGGTTGGCAGGAGCTGGGGCCGAAGACCATCACACGGGTCTTGAAGTGCTGTCCTGCCTACCTCTCGGTCTGCAGTTCAGCGTCTCAACCACTAAGCAGTTTACTCCTTAGTACAGTATTTCCCAACCTGGGGGTCTGGACCCCCAAGGGGGTTGCAAAGCAGTTTCTGGGGAGTCGTGGGATGTTGGCTGGACGGTCACACCCAACATCGCGGCTCAGTCCTTCCCCCCCACACACACACCGAGAAAGAAGTGTCTGATGCTCAATTGGGGCTTGTTTGCTCACATGTTATTTTCTGCTTGCCTTTTAGCATCTCTGTTAATATTAGCTCACTCCTCCCCCCACCCCAAATGGGGCTGCTTATGAGTATATGATTCATTTTAAGAAGTGTGATTTATTAAACAGTGTAACTTGTAAAAAAATGATATCACTTCCTGCTTACTGACATCACTTCCAGTCCCGACAGATTGTCATTCTACAAAAGGGGGTCCCAGTGCTAAAAAGGTTGGGAGGGGTCCCAATGCTAAAAAGGTTGGGAACCACTGCCCTAGTAAATGTGCTTAGGAGTGCAACCTTAGACTCGAATTGGTCTCCATGTTTACAAATAGGAAAGTGCTACCTGCCCAGTCTGTCTGAGTCTGACATCACCCAATGCACAAAGTCAGGGGACCTGCCCCCATGACATAGGCACACAGCTTGATTGAAATTAGACTGCTCAGATTTAGTTTAATTAAACTTTTTTTCCCCTTGTTATTCATGTGCTTTAGGGCCTCCTCCTCTAGATTTTATGGTAAACTATCATCAACTGAATCATTCTGTTGTACGGACCTTGGATGTCTCACTGCTGGCCTGGGGACCAGACGACTTTGAGGTTCCTTCCAGCTGCACAGTGCAAAGAAGAGTTATAACAACAAAACTCATTCACAGCCCATTCCAACCCAAGTGCTAAGCAGCCCAAGTCAGACCTAACGTCAGCCTAAGTCATTTAGGGCGACTTTAGGTCTGGAACGCAACCATTTAGGGCGAAGTTAGGTCAAAGTTAGGTCGAAGTTACGACCGACTGACTAAGAACAGCCCATTCCAACCCAAGGGCTAAGCAGCACAAGTCAGACCTAAAGTTGACCTAAAAGTGGGCGGACCATGGGCAGACTGTGGGTGTAATGGGAGCGGCAACCAATTAACGTTGGATTCCAGACCCTGGCAAGCACAGACACGCCCCCTCCAACACAAATGCTGACACACATTTTAGGTCAACCAAAAAGGTGGACCCAAATTCGAGGAGACCCATAGGAGCCATTTTACCTTACCCAAGCCAGCCCTCTCCTGAAAATTTCTAACACCCTACTCCTGAGTTAGGTCAGAGTTAGGACGGAGTTGGGCCTGCTAGGTCTGGAAACCGACAGTTATGCCTAAGATAGGGAGCCTATCAGCACCCAGCCCCACCCAGCCTCTTTCCCACAAAAGCCCAGCCCCAGGCCCCCAGTCTCTCTCTCTCTCTCTCTGAGCACGTGGCGTGGGGTTCTGTCCCCCACAGCCACAAAGTGGGACTTTGTTGGTGGAGGGCAAAATTCACAAACACCCCACTTCTCTCTTATCTTCTCTCCTCTCTGCCCCCCTCAAGGGCAGAGAGGGCTGTTCTGGCTTTGGCCAAACTATTTACAGCTGTGCCTGGGCAGCTGTCTCCATGCTACCATTTGCTAACCCATGTCTTTCTCCCAGCCTCTCCCCCCCCCCACACACACAGGCAACAACACCAGCAGGTAAGAGCAGGGGTTGTGCTGACATGTGTTCTGACATCTGCCTCTTTGCATATAGAAATATAGGTAGGATACATGCCTCTATACCAATGTCTTGTCTCATAGCTGCCTGCATAGCCTGCCATGATATGCCTCTTTACCAATGTCTTGTCTCATAGCTGCCTGCATAGCCTGCCATGATATGCCTCTTTACCAATGTGCCCTCTCATGTCTGCCTGCATAGCCTGCCATGATATGCCTCTTTACCAATGAGTAGTCAGATGCCTGCCTGCAATGCCTGCTATGATATATAGGATACATGCTGCTTTACCACTATTGTGTCGGATTGCTGCCTGTTGTCATGTGAGCATACAACACCACAAGTGTGGTGGTGCTGTGGTGGTGCTGTTAACCGTCTGTAGACACCAGCTGTTCCCCCCCCCCTTTTTCTCCACAGGGTCAACTGACAGGTCAGTATTGCTAGGATTGCCATGGTTGTGACCCAATATATGTGTTGCTTGTCTTCTCTCTCTTTGACCCTTTTCCCTTACAGGATCATGCTCGCCTTACACCTGGGTAAGCAGCTCAGACCATGCTATGTGTGTCACACCTATCAGCTGTGTTATTTCTCTCCCTGCAGGCTTTTGCAACCGACACACTGGCTTGTCTTCACTGGCGATTGCTACCACACACCAGCTGCCATGGAACACCCCCGTGTTTTTTGTCTCCCCAGTAATGTCCACTACCACCTACCTTCCTGGGAGCACCCCTGGGCCCGCAGTCTGGTTGCCCCACAGTCCTCTGCCTCACTGCTGCCAGAGGTCAGAGAGCCAGCCCTGCAACCCTCCTCAGCTGCCGGAGCTGCTGCTGCTCCACCTCCCTGCCTGTCGTACTTGCTGCCCCTCCCCTTTCTATGGAGCAGGCTGTGGTTCCACAGGGGGAGAGCCTGCATCTCCAGGTCCATGGGGCATGTGTGCTGCTGCTGCTGCTTTCAGATTGGCTGCTGTGACTACCCCTGGCAGCCTCGCCTGGCCATCTCTGCTAACGTTCCAGAACAATAAAGATGCCCCTCGGGCAGAGCCTCCTTGAAACATATGTGCCCAGTGTTACACAAGCATTGCCCTCCACACACAGACAGCCCCCAGCACTGAAGCCCCTGCATGAATCCCTTCCAGGGACTGCCACTTCCTTCCCAGGGAGAACACAGCAGGGAGGCTGCCAGAGCCCCATGGGACAGAGGGGAGGGGGAGTTGGGGGGGCCTCTCAGGCAGGCAAACAGTGACAGGCGCCACGGAGCCCATAGCGGGGCCGCTTGTGGCCGCTGCATCTGTGTAGTGGCTGCTCAGCAACCGGGGATCTCGCCAGCCAGGGCGTCCGCCTGTAATGCAGCCGCTTCCATTGAAGGTCCACCCATAATGCAGCCGCTTCCGCCCACAGTCCGTCTGCATAAGAGGCGCCTGTTTCTGCATTGCCTTCATCTGCAGAGCAACCCCTGTGTCCCTATTGGTCTCTGCAGACCCCTCTCTCGGAATCTCTCTCCCACCAGCCTTGTTGTCTGTCTGTCTGTCTCTGACCCACACATGCCCCTCCCCAGCACCCACTGTCTGCCTGCCTGTGTGTCTGCCTCCCCTCCCACTCCCTGATGATGGCTGCTGGCCACCCCCCACCCTGCCAGAGCGCCTGCCGAGAGGCGCCGTCGTCGCCCCATCTGGGGGCGTGATGAGCTGCGTGAGTCCTTCACGCTCGCAGTAGACAAGCCCAAGGCATCTCTCGGTCTTGGCCGGGGCACAGAGCAGAACGCACGCCGGGCTGCCTTCTTTGTGGGCATTGCCCCGGCCCTGGAAGTCCAGGGCTTCAGGCAGCGCACGGGCAAGTCATGTCAGAGGCAGTTCCAGACATCATGAGCCCCCCCTTGTGTGTGACGTTCCCACCCCCTCCTTCCCTTCCCTCCCCCGCTCCCCCCCATGACTCCCATGTGCAGCCTCAACGTGGCATGGGGGTGGCATCGCCTTCTGCAGGAGGGGGGACGGCCACTCTCCCCTGCAGCAGGTGGCTGATGCACAGGGTGCCCTGTGGCCGCTGGCTCGGGCACCTTGCTCACCTGTCACCTGCCCTGCGTCCACCACATGACTGGCGCAACCCCCCTGCCTGCGGTCAGCCCCTTTGCGACCGGGCTGAGACAGACACTGCAGCAGCTGCCATGGATGGACGCTGACACGTGCAGACACACAGGCCTGCACGTGCCCGAGCCAGACACCGAGCCTGGAGAGCCTGCCTGCCTGAGAGGTAAGTGTTGCCTGCATCCTGGGGTGGTGCTGGGCCACAGAAACTGCAGCCTGCCTAACTCAGGCATACCTCTGACCTAACTCAGACATAACTTCTGCCTAACTTAGGCTGCACTTAGGCCACACTTATGCCTGACTTGGAGAGGAGTTGGGTTGGAATGGGCTGTCAGTTGCATAACAATAAATGGAATGGACCTTGGCATCCATCAATCTCCATGTTATGAAATGACATATCTGTGATATCATCCTGTTGGTTGGCCACTTAAAACGCCATTGTATGGGGGAGCTGTTCATTGGGACACATTTTTCACATACAACAGCTTCATGAAAACCTGGCAGTGTTTTCCGTGCAACACTGTGATGCGACTGCAAACCTTGATGCATCCCCACCCCAGGAGAGACCCAGTGTAGCAGTTGCTGCTGACACCACAGACTTGGACAGTCAAAGACCATCTTGTTTCTGCTGCAGTATTATAGCTTGTATCTTATTCCCAAGTACAATTTATCCAAGAGCCACTCAAATGAAAGCATATGGATAGGTTCAGAGAACACGAATAGCTGGAAGAATGCCAAGAGGTTATCCAAATTCCCAGAAGTGCCAGAGCCCTTAAGGCTAGGAGAGCAAACTTGCAAAAAGAAGCAGCCTCATTCCTCTTGAATTCTATTTATCCTTGTTTAGTGTTATTGTTTTGTAAAGCATTTTTAGTCTGCAAAAAAGCTTTACCATTCCTATCTGGACATGGACTGTATTGGCCTCCTGGAAGAAGAGAAAGCACTCTGGAATTACAGGCATTTGAGAACTTCTCCAGAAACATTCACAAGGGTTAATGTTTTACCCAAATTAAACTCTCATTTCTGATACAGTCCATTCTCTTGTAAGGTACCTAATGACCAAGAAATGTTTGCAAATAAAAACCAGGAGCTATTAGCTCTCAAACAGAAGAGGAAGCAGCAAATGTAATTTGGAGTCACATGAAAAAGAATCATAAATAGGCTAAATAGGCTAAAGCTAAATACAGAAAGCCAATATGGTTTACCTGACAGGGTGCTGGCTTGAGGATTTTAGAAGAACTGTGTTCAAATCCCTACTTCACCATAGAGTTAATTTACACACATGTTTATAATTTGAAGATTGCAGCATTAAATGACTTGCATGTATAAAAGGAGACAACTCCCAATAAAACTTTCATACCACCTCAGATCTCAGATGCTCTCCTTTGAAAACAAGAAGCCAGTTTACATTTATGTGATGAGAAATTGAGCTATGTACAGTACATTTTTGTAAGAGTCATTACTCTTTAGCCTCAGTGCCCCCATTGGTAAAATGTGGGCTCAAGTGGCATATCTCCCAAGGTGGAGTTCAAACAACATATAACAACATACAGTACTTAGGGATTTAAATGTAATAACTTGTAAATGCGTCCAATTGGATCAGACCAAAAGGTCCATCGCCCAGAATTCTGTTTCCAACAGATGTGAAACCCATAAGCAGAGCAGGAGCACAGCAACCCTCCCTCATCCCCCCCCCCCAACTGATATTCAAAGGCTTTTACCCCCAGCAGTCATTTTCCTGGGTGTTGAATGTTTCTATCCTCCCCAAACAAGCTCCATATGAGTAGCAGCAAATAGGTCATTCATTCAGAGCTCTGCTGATTAATTGTAATTTACGGGCAATTTAAACATCCTGCAAAAGTGACTGCTGGGAGGCAAAATTGCACCCCCAACTCCCAGGGGAGCCTCTTGCCTGAAAGCACTGAGAAACAAGAATGAATGCGAGTTATACAGAATCCTCCATGGTGCTCCGCTACCAAAGCCAATGCCACCCCCCCTGCTGCCACGTACCCCCCAAAACACCATGCAGAGGGCAGCAATCCAGCCAGCTACCTCCTCACACTGTTCCTTCCTCATTATGCTCCCAGCATGTCCTGCACTCCCTGTTTTGTTTAAAGGGATCGCAAGGAAGGAGCGATATGAGGTGGTAGGGAGCTGGATTGCCTCCTTCCAATCAACTTCCTGCTCGCTTTTAGCAAGTAGAATGTGAATCGGAGTGGCTCTGTCTGCAACAGGCTGGAGGAAGCTGGCAACAGACTCAGGGTGCTTTTCATGCCAAGTCTGTTGCCATAACCACAACCAGCTGCTTAATGTGAGCCGCATCGGGCACATCATGCACAGGCCAGTCGTGGGTAGGGGTGGCACGTGCCTCCACACCACCAGAATCCCTCCACCGAAATGCAGCCTCTGGGCGCGCGTGCGCACACGCACACACCATGGATGGGGGGAGGGGTGGGCAGGCAAACAAGTAGGTGCACCTTCATCTCCCTTTACTTAGGAACAGCACGGCATGCAGTCACCCTGCTCCATGCCACTTCTATTTGAAATGAACGGGAGCTAAGAACGCAGCATGCCTTGCTCACACTCATTGCAATCAGAAGCAGCACAGAGCAAGGAGGCTACACACCGTGCTGTTGGTAAATACAGGGCAGCGGAAGTGGGGTGGGCTCCAGATCACCTCTTCCAGCCTACTTGGTACCTCATCATGAAGCAGGTGGATGGAGAGAGGTGAGCAGGAGCTGTTGTAGCAACTATTTTTTCCTCTTCTCCTTCCAGCAGCACTGCTTCCAGAAAGGGGCTGCCTCTGTTCTGATCCTCTTCCAACTTGCTGCCACCCAGCAGAGCAGCAGCTTGGAGATAGCAGGTGACAGGTGAGCTGGGGGCTCAGCCATTCACCACCCCCTCCATGGGTACCACTCCATGTGACCATTTCAGATCGCAGGGCAGCCCTGGCAGTGGGAATTATGAAAATAAATTAAATAGCAACTATTATGAGTAGTGAACCAAATGTGATTTTAATGAATGAATAACTAATTTTATGAGCTTTTTAAAAATGGAAACAAATGGAGTAACGGAACCAGAGAGAGTCTAGAGCTGGAAGATCATCTGGTTCAACCATCTTCTGGCATACAAGATTATCTGTCCTTCAGACAATTCTACTGAGCTCTGGCAACCCCAAAAGCATTTGGCTACATAAAACTGAAGGTACCATCGCAGCCCAAAGCCTACTGAAGCTAGTGTACATCAGGCAGATATAAGAAGGTCCAGTTAAATTCTCTAAGATTGCTTTCATTAGTCACCTAGGAACTGATGTTGATTTCCCTAGAGACTCCAGATCCTGGAAGGTTGGCAGCCCGAGGCAGATATATTTCTTGAACAAGGCTGGTCTTTACAAAATGGCACATAAACTCCAAGAATGAGCAATCCAAGGATGACTGAAAACTTCTACAGCAAATTAGATCACCTCAAGTGGAGGAAGGAGAGATAATGCATCCCTTCACATTACAGTTGGTGAAAATGCCACCTTCTCTACTAACAGCTTCAGGTTGGCTGCTTCTAGGGCCGTGATGGCGAACCTATTACATTTTGGGTGACATGCCAGCGTTTGCTCCAGGGCCCCGACACACCTTATATTTCTGCAAAAGTTTTACAGGCTTGTCTTAAACATTTAGGGCAGGATTTTGGCAAACCTCTTTCAAATTATTCTCTAGTAAAACTCAGCAACAAAAAGTCACTAATTGATGTTAAATAATATGCAATGTGTTCTATAGTTGTTTTCAGTTCAATTCAAAATTACTATTAAAAGTAGCAATAGTCAAAGTACTATTAAAAGTTCGGGGGGGGGGGACACACCAGCAGAGTCAAGTTAGGCATTTTCAAAATCTTTGACACACCAAGCCCAAATGGTTCGCCATCACTGTTGTAGGGAGTTAGGAGTTGGAACTGGCAACCTTTTTTCCTACTACTGGGCACAGCCTTCTCTCACCCTCTTGCTCCTGGGCCGAGGTAAGGTTCCTTCCTACCCACTTAACCATTCTCTCTAGCAAGCCAGCGTTCCACTTCCCCTAACCCTCTGGGAGCACGGAGCTCTTATGGTTTGTTTCTTTGTTTTCAGAGGGAGAGGTAAAGACCCTTATCCTGCTCATACTCAGAAAAGAGTACAAATGAAAGCCCCCAAAGTGCAAAACTGGGCTCTGGTGGAGTTCATTTACACTCCCTCAAGTATTTAATTCCTGTGCTACAGATATTTCATTGGCCCTCCAATTTGAACAACTATGCTTTAAGAAACTACAGTAAGAATATACCATTTCAGTGGGGACAGATTTGGCCTGGAATTATTTAAGACCTGTTAGCAACAAACAGGAGGTGGGGGTGGGGGTCAAACCTCTAGACCTATTGACTTGAAACATTAAAGTGACTTCTTTTGAGCTTCCTGTTGAACTGGAAGAGGGCTAGGGCTGCTCCCCATAACCCTGCATCAAGATCAGAACATACAAGTACCATGCAATGCAACAGAGGCACACCAGCTTGGAGAGGAACCCTTAATCAGTCTAGATTTTTAAGCAGAGTCTGGTGGCTTAATCAGCCCTCAGGCATTCTCTGCCTCTGTGGTTGTTTCCTGCCTCAGGGAACACAGGAAGCAGGCATTGTTGAAGTCTCAATAAGCATTTCCTTCTTGTCTGAGACATCGGAAAGAGAACGGCGCACCTGACCAGGTCTGATAAAAAGAACTTGGCTGGGCACACAAACACAACTTGCTGCTCAGGGCCTTCCACCTGATCTGTATCAGCTGTGTCAGAATGACAGCGTGAGCTGCTGGGGTCTGCAGCGGGCAATCCCATTCCTTCCGGGACACGTGTATTATTTGAGTCACGTGCAAGATGAGAAGGTAATGACCTTCCCTTCTTGCAATAACTTTGGGCTCATTCATGCTATTTACACAGAAGAATCCTGCTGCAGCCATCGTGGCCGTTCCCAGTTAGGAGTACAGCAACATTTGAACAGCTACAGAGCAATGCACGACAAGGCAGCAAAGGAGTTACCGTATGTCTGCCAACTATGGTTGTTCAAATAAACAGTTTCTGTTTTCTCTTTCTTTTTCTCCCCAAGCTGACTGTTGATGAGTTTGGATGCTACTTACTTGCTTGAGAAATTACTAATGGGCAATTCACACAACCATTGTGTTCATGAGGAGCCCATCTGGAGACTGCTTATCTGCATTTGATGCTCAGTTATGCAAGCAATTCATCATAAGCACAAACCATGATTCTGCATGCCATCACTATGTCATCACTCAACTCGCTTTGGGACAATTCAAATGCTATGTGAAACCAGTCTGTACAATATACGGTAGTATGGTACATACTTACAAGTCTGTATGAAAATTCATATGCACTGATGACTACAAGAACTCAGATGGCAAATAAGGGGTCACCTACTAAGGCCAATGAGCAACACATGACTTGCCCATGAGTCAAACCCTTTTATACTTTTAAAATTACAAACTATGTCCAGGAGCATAAAAAGGGGGGGACAGACAAAGAAAGGGTGCATCTAAATTGAGCATCGATCTTCACTAAACATTTCCTCCCAACCACTTTTAAAAATAAACCCCAGACATGAGCGATCCAACCCAGCCCTGAGGCCATAGCTTGTGCGGGGGGGGGGGGGGGAGTCCTCCTTGTCCTATTGGGTGAAAAGACACTTTTTGCAAATAAGAGCAAATATCAAGATTAGGGATTTGGTGGGGTCAGGACAGGTGGTGAGGAGTGTCCCTCCAGCACTGAACACAGATTGTTGCTATGGTCCAAGGTTTTTAACTTTGTGCATTTCTCTACACACAGAAAACACCAAAAGCTTTGAGAAGGAGGTATTTTATTGAACCTCTTTCTTTTATGGGAAAAACCTCTTGATCCTGATTCAGGCTAGGAATAGGGCAAGAGAGTCACAGCAGATTTCAAAGGTGTTGAAAGGAGAAAGGGGGTGGAGAAAAGAGAATGGTGTGCTGTGATCACTCCATTAGCATTTCAAACATGGCAACACCACCCTAAGCAAATATAATTAAAGTATGGTCTGAAGGCAATGTTTATTTGGAGGGGCTACTACATGCAACAGGCTTATGGCCGATGAAACACAGTAGGTTAATTCACATCCAAGCTCTTTTCTAAAAACACTGCCAGATCTTTAACATTTAGTGCATTGATTTTAAATCTCACTCAGGAGCGAGTATATAGTACCACCTTGCCTCATACTGGGTTCTTGTCCCATATCCTTAGTCCCTTCACAAATGATACATTTCCTCCACAGATATATGTAGCTCTTCAACACATTCATTTTGGAAATTACATGCATTCCATGAGTTCATGCCATGTGGCACAACACACACACACACACACACACACACACACACTGGGTACATACAACAAGGAAGCCCAACTAACAGGAGGGGTGTTGCATGTACACTGTGTGCAATAACTGTACATGTATTTTGTTGGAGATGGGCAGCATTCGTCTGCTGGACACTGGGGGGAACACTGGGGGGCGCTGTGTCGTCTGGTCACCTGAAAAGACCTTTTTGCCTTGACCTCTCTGTGTTCCAAGGAAGGGGCGTGGCCCCTGACTCTACTTCCTCCTTCTTCTTACCCTTTCTCACTCTCTTCCTCTCCTGATGCCAACCAGGTAAGAAGTGCCATGCTGCTCTGCAGCTCAGCGGCCATCTTACAGCACACCTCATGCAGGGGGCTCCAGCTATAGGGGGGCTCCGTCCTAAGTCAGAAGTGATCCTCTGATCTTAATCAGATGCTGTATATATGAACTGAAACCGTGAGTAAACTTTCTCTTTTGCAACTTCACTTAGCCTATGCCTTGTGTGCTTATTTAGCTAAGTATAGCAGTCTGCCTTGGGTGTAAGGGGAAAACACCAAATAACCTCCCAATAGGTTATTCCAATATATTTCACCACAGAAACCTGCCTCCACTTGTGGCTTTCCTTCACTTGCAAAGTATACACACACGATTTCCTACACTGAAGTGATGGCAGTATAGAAACTTGGCATGCATGTAACAGCCCTGCATCATATAATAAGAATCCAGACTGAAGTAAAGAGGTCCTACACACTTATTCTTGAGTGAGGTTTAAAATGGAAGCATTGAAAGATAAAGATCTGAGGTCAGAATGTTCTAGAACAGTGGTTTTCAAAGTTCTCCCCACAAGGCGGGGAGAACTTTTGAGTGCTTGCGGGAGCAGGGCCAGTGGGGGCAAAGATACCGAGGATCACCGCCGCTGGGGAAAGAGTGCCCGAAAACAGCGGGAGGGGTTACTTACCACAGCCTGCAGGGAGGCCTGTGCTACCCTCCGCAGCAAACCCCCCCCCCCCGAGCTTCAGATTGCCACTCCACAGAGATTTACAACCACTTCCATTTTCCGCGAAACTGGAAGTGGTCGTAAATCCGAAGATTGGGGAGGCCAGCTGAGAAGTCCACAGGCCTCCACACACACCCCATAGGCCGTGATAAGCTAAAAAAAACCCTACCATTTTCTGGCACCTTTTCCCCAGTGCAGATCCCCGGAATCACTGCCACCAACACCATGCTGATCCCACCCCTTAAGGGGGCGGGGGGGACAGATTGTAGTTCCAATGGTAGGTCGCGACCCACCACTTTGAGGACCACTGTTCTAGAACAGTGTTAGCCAAAGTTCTAAGCCTAAAAGTCACATACCCAAATCTTCATATTATTATTAAAAATACTTACCGTGGATACCTCTTTTTGACAAAAAAAGAGTCCACAAAGCAGTTTACATAGCAAAATAAATAATGTATTTGCTTTATGCATAGAAACATGTAATAGGCTACAATTCTGCTACTTTTTCCTTCCCAACAACCAAACCACAGATCCCATCACTGCACATCACCCTCTCAACAGTTCTTGCTTCTTGCCACCCACCACCTATATTACTGCTCTTTCCTCAGCCCAAACTCTGATTCCCAGACACCCAACTTTGTACCCACAAAGTTTACTTCACCATCTCATCCTCTTCATAGGCCACACCTCTCCCTCCAGGAAATGGAGACAGCCTAATTTTTTACTGAGCCCCTAGCATTCATGTCCCAAAGGAGCAGCTTGTGATAGTCCTGTTTTTAATTATCTTGAACATCTCAGGATGTGCTTTTGAAGTGCTCAGGGGTCACGCTTAGATCGACAGACAGAGAGTGGCTCCCCCTTCTAGAGACAAACATCTCCTGCCACAGGGACAATTCATACGTTACTGGAGAAAAGCTAAAGAGCAAAATGTATGTTTCTGTGACTCATGGCGCAATCCCATACTAAATTCGGCCGGCGGAACAAACGTTCCGCCAGCCGAAGACGTCGCGAAAGTGCCATAAAGCACTTTCACGACGACTCAAGGGCAGGGCAGGCCAGTGCAAGGCCGGCCTGCCCTGCTCCGCCACCCAGACCTGCTCCCGCCCTCCATCAGACCCAGGTAAGGATCCAGCGGAAGGGGGGGGCAGTTCAGGAGCAAATGGCGGGGGCCGACAGGCCCAGCTAATCGGGGAGGGGGCGGAGATCAGCCTCAGCCGAATCCTGACCCCTGCCGATCAGCTGAGCCGTTACATGTCCGCCTCCAACTTCCGCCAGCAAAACAGCTGGTGGAAATCCAAGGAGGCCGATTGGCCCCAGCCACAGTTACACTCGGGAAAGGGGGCGAGCATACCCTTTCCCCGAGTAGACTTTCTGCCTGCATACCATGAAGTGAACATCTCAGGCTGATGACATTTCAAATCAGATTTCACCCCAAAGGCTATTTCCTGAGTTTTTCCGGCACTACTGCCCTTGGATTCTGGTTTCCGGGCTGAAGTGTGCAACCAACCTACAACAGGCTTGCATTGCTGATCTAACCAACTAAACCATGCCAATGCCTGCATATTTAGGAAGGGCTGCCTGGTATGTCCCAGGCAGTTGCAGTGCAGTACACTTGGTCTGGTGGGTGTATTGTTTTCTTCAGAGGCCATTAACTGGAACTTAGCCAATGTCTGAATAAACAGCACCACCTGATGGTAAAACAGAAAACAAGCTGCTCGCTAATTTGTACACAGTGATTTGTTTAAAATATTGCTGTGCCACCTTTCTGGCACACAGCAGAATTCAAGGCACCGCACAAGAAGATAGAAACAAAATTGCAAGAACAGTACAAACACAACAGCAACAGCCTTGAAACATTTGCTACACTGGAGATCAGAAGGAATTTCCCCACTAACAGAGCAATCCTAACCAACTTTGCAGCGGTGGTGCAGCCGCAATACAGCCCCAAGGTAAGGGTACAAATGTTCCCTCCTCACCTTGAAGAGGCCTCCATGACTGCCCCTGCACTGCAAAATGCAGTGTGTGCCCTGTTGGCATGGCTACACTGGTGCTGGAAAGTTGATTAGGATTGCGCTGTAAATCAGATTAAATTACATAGGGCTTCTTCTGCTGAGAAAGTGTCACAACGATCATGATCATAGATCATGCAGGGTCATGAACCTGCCCCTGGCCTTCCTAAACACCAAAGCTACTCGACTCATATAAGCCAGCGGGTGGCGCAGTGGGTTAAACCGCTGTCGATCGAAAGGTCGGCAGTTCGAATCCGCAACGGGGTGAGCTCTCGTTGCTTGGCCAGCTCCTGCCAACCTAGCAGTTCCAAAGCAGGTTAATGTGAGTAAATCAATAGGTACTGCTTGCGGGAAGGTAAACAGCGCTCCGTGTTCCAGCTGCATGCTACGCGCTGCGGCAAGGAGATTCATGCCGGTCACATGACCATGGAGGCGTCTTTGGACAACGCTGGCTCTTCGGCTTTGAAATGGGGATGAGCACCACACCCTAGAGTCGGACACGACTGGACTTAATTGTCAGGGGTCACCTTTACCTTTTTACTCGACTCATATTATCCCCTCTCAGGTTAATCTGCCACATTCAGACCCGGTCCAAAATTTCCTAGTAAGTATCAGAAACGTTGGATGAAGAGCTATGAAGGTTCCAGGATATTTCTTTTGGCTCCTCTCCTGCCCCATCAAGGAGTAAACTGGGTGCTCAATTCCACCAGGCAGGGATTCCATTCACTTAGGACTACCACCAAGTGACAGATAGAAGGTGCTGAGTGTGACATCCTGTGGCCAGTTGAGAAACTACAATTACTGTCATACCTTTTTGAAGATATAAGAGCCCTTGGACAGAAATCATGCAAAGAAACCTTGCAGCAATTACTGGGATTACTTCATCTCTACTGGCTCTATAATGACCTCAGTGGCTACAAATGACTGTTTACCCCACACACGTCATTTTATCAAAACATTGCCCTAGAGAAGCAGGTGCTCTGCAACATTCACGTCACAATCCTGTGTAATGTTGGAGTGGTGGAGCGCGCGCTCCACTGCATCGGAAACATGCTGGAAAGCACGCTTGCAATGACTCGGGAGTAAGGGCTGTGCGGAGGCCAGCAGCCCTCACTCCGCTGCCCTCCGGACCCCACAGCCGCCAATGGTATGGAGGTAAGTCCGTGTTCCAGCTGCATGCTACGCGCTGCGGCAAGGAGAGTCATGCCGGACACGTGACCACGAAGGCATCTTCTGACAACGCTGGCTCTTTAGCTTTGAAATGGGGATGAGCACCACACCCTAGAGTCAGACACGACGGGACTTAATTGTCAGGGGTCACGTTTACCTTTACCTTTAAGTCCTGCACCAGTTGGTGTAGGGGAGGGGGGAGGGTGAGCAGGGACAGCCAGGAGGATGGCCATTGGCCGGCCCGGGCTAGGAGGGGGCGGGGATATTAGCAGCACACTCTATTGATATTCTATGCCCGTTCCCAGGCCGGTTCAGCCTTACACGGCCTCTCCGAACGTACACCAGGCCTGGACCTGGCATACATCCGAGGAGGCCCATACAGCCCCGGCTGGCTTACACCCGGGGAAGGGGACAAGCTTCCCCTTCTTCTGAGGTGCTCCCAGGCTGCCCCGGGGCTGCCCAGGAACGGCATAAGATACAGCAGCTGGCCCTTTAGGCCGGCCGTGTATCTTTAGGCAGGATTGCATTGTTAGTCATATAAAGAGTTTTAGCAGGCTCCTGCTTCTCTGCATTTTTTATCAGGCATTGGTGTATGCTTAAAACAAAATTGCTTCACTGCATGGTCAGATGCCACAGACAACACATAATCCATGTGGTTATATGAAGATATGCACACTGCAGTAAGTTTAGAAGCTATAATCATCATAATAAATGCTCATATGTAGACATCCACTGAAGCTCCAGAACCTCCATATACTTCTTCTCTGAAATGGGGATATTGCTGTCCTTCATTCTAGCCTGGGGTTAGAAGGTTTGGCCCTATTGCTTCATCACTTAGCAGAGAAGAACCAAGGTTAATCTGTATTATAGGAATTTTGACCAGTACACTTACACAGTTTGCTCTCCCACTCAAATCTGCTTCCCCCACCAACCAGCAAACTAAGTGCATTTTGACCCTTAAGTGCAACCCTAACCCTAACCATACTCTTCCATGACCACCCACCCCTCACGTCCATCACCACTCACCTCGACAGGTGCTACCCTCCCGGGTAATAGCCTGACGACATATCGCACATGGTTTCACTTTCTTGAAACTCTTCACCTTGAATGTGTGGGCTGTAGAAGCTTCAAGGTCTTCAGGCTGTGGAAGGAAAGAGATAAAACGTGTTCAAGAAACAAAAAAAATCCTTCATGTCTATACTATTTAACTGTTTGTTATTACAGTATAAGTATGCATGTCCTACACTGCACACTCTTCATTTCTAGAACAATTAATGAATTAGAAAAAGGAAAACTGGATTAACTGCAGAGGAAGCCTTCTAGAAAATGCAACTGCTGTGCCTGGAAACAGAAGTACTCAAATCTACCAAGATGCCATCTTCCTAAGATCAGAAGTGTGGGGGATTCTTATTGCAGCTCCTTGGTAATGAAGGGACTTGTCCACATGACTGAGGACAAACTCTTCTCTGCCAGCCTAAAAACTCAGAGGACCACAATTCAAGCAAATGCAGGGCATGGCAGGTTCAGAGATGCCTCATATTTCTCATTTTGTTCAATGAACCACATTGCCCAAGCATACAATATATGTGCTTAAAGCATCAGGGATGCCATGCCGATCGGACCTGACCACGGTGGTCCACGCCTTAGTGACTTCAAGACTGGACTACTGCAACGCGCTCTACGTGGGGCTGCCCTTGAAGACGGTTCGGAAGCTGCAATTAGTGCAGAATGCGGCGGCCCGGGTGGTCGCTGGAGCTAGGCGGTTTGACTCTGTTGAGCCGCTGCTTCAGCGGCTGCACTGGCTGCCCATTTGTTTCCGGGCCCAATTCAAGGTGCTGGTAATGACCTTTAAAGCCCTTCACGGTTTGGGTCCAGGATATCTGAGGGACCGCCTTCTCCCATACATTCCGGCCCGCTCTCTTAGGTCATCTGAGGGGGCTCTCCTGCGTGTACCACCTCTATCGCAAGTTAGGGGAGTGGCAACACGTGGGCGGGCTTTCTCCGCTGTGGCGCCACAACTGTGGAACTCCCTTCCAGGGGATCTGAGAACCACCCCCTCCCTCATGACTTTTCGGCGAGGGCTCAAAACATTTTTGTTTCGTCTTGCGTTTGGGTGATGGGTTGTAGCCTGCCTCCTGTGTCTCAAGATGCTCTGCCATGCTGCTTTTGTGCTCCCTACTGTTGCCCCCCCCCAGTGGTTTTTATTGATATTGTTTTTATTGTTTTTAAATTATGTATTTAAACTTTCTGTATTTTAAACTGTTTTTAATTTTTGTTGTAAGCCGCCTTGGGCATTTGCCTTGGCATGGGATAAGGCGGGATATAAATTTTTAAAATAAAAATTAAATAAAATGTATGCAAGTTGTGGCCTTCGCCCACAAGTGGGGTCCAGTCTTTCCCAGGCCTCCACTAGCATGCATTTTGCACACCTGATCATCATTCAAAAATGATGTAATGCACTTGTACTTTGCAACTGAACATGCAAAAATGAAGCATATGAAGAAGGTTCTCCTTCTAGAATTCACCCCCAGCAAGCTTGAGCTGAGATTAAGCACATCCTTGAAAGCTCTGCAAGTTGTTCCACTGTGACTAGAGAGACTGTTAGGGCCAAGCTAGATGTGACAGAGGCAACCTTTGTTCTTCACTTGTCTTCCCAATTCATGTATGAAGTGGGATTGGAGCGGATCTAATTTTAACATCAAGAATGAGCAGAACCCTCCTCAGTATGCTCTGCTGCTTCACTACTTGTTTCTCAGTCTAGCTCCAACACCAGAAGTGAGCCAGACTGGGGAGGAAAGTACAATAAGGTAAGTAGGGAAGGAGAGAGAAGGTTCAGTGCCTCTCACCTTACCATACCATTTATGGTAAAATTAGACACCACCAATACAGACAGACAGACAGCGCAATTTATATGGGAACAGGATGTGTGCATAACCAAAATGTGGCTGCTCCACAGCATCTAGTTCAGTCATTAGAATTCTTACACTAAACTGCATCTAATGAAACGAGCTCCAGTGCATGAAAACCTATGCCTATGTTATTTCAAGGAGCCACAAATTTTTTATACTACAGAAGTATTTCTTCCCTAAACCACTAGGTGCCAGTATTTGATGCTAATCCACCAAACCATGTTCTGCATTTGATGAAACCAACTCTTGTCCAGAAAAAAATTAGCCCAAAACGAATCAGTTCATCTTTATGGAGTCACAAAAAAAACCTCTTTGATATTCTGGGTCACATTCTGCTCACACAGCTCAGGGATGGCCAAAGCCAGTGGTTCCCAAACTGGGGCACTGCGACACCCTAGCCAGGAACAATTGGTTGCTACTCCCTTAAGGAGAGTGGCAACCCATGGTGATGGCAATGGTGCTTCCGTGATCCCCCCCGCCCCCAGGGGAATAAAGGGCTTTTTTAGCCTTACCTGGGGGACTTGCCAGGCCTCTGAGGGGTACAGGGAGTCTGCAGTCCCCTTCGCAGCCTCCCCACACCTCAAAACGACTCCAGATCACGATCGCGACCCACTTCCAGTTTTCGGACGAAATTGGAAGTGGGTCGATTGCATCAGGGAGCCATTCTGAGGAGTGGGGAGGCCTACAGAGGGGGCCATACACCCCACACCCTCTGGAGAGCCGGCATGACCCCAAGGAAGTAGAACCCCCCCTTTTTTGCGGCCCCACGATCCCTGAAATGCCACCACAATGTCACCAACCCCCTTAAGGGGATAGTGACTGGTTCTCGCTGGGCTGGGACATCATGACACCCAGTTTGGGAAACTCTGCACTACACCATAGTGAACAGTGTGGTTGGAAAGCCTTCACTTTTAAAATGAGGAAAGGTATATACTTCCCAAAAGTTCTATTTGCGTTAATCAGGGATTTCTACCTGCCTAGGTATAAATGTCCTCATCCCAGGTCTGCAAGGAAGAAATCTGCATGAGTAAACAGCCTTCCACAAGCACTTCCACAAGCACTCATTGTCTCTGACAATATGTGCCTATGTGCACTACCATGCACATTCCAGGTCCTAGTGAATTGGCTAGGAGGCTTGATGTGAATGAGGATGCACACCCAGGGTCATGTGTTATGTGCAAGCCATTACCTGCAATGACAGCTGAACTGGGGTTTCTGTGCAGTGGGTCTGGATTAAACAGCAACATGCCGGGGTAGTCCAAGACCTCCAGAGGCGGCATGCCAAATACTGTCCCCCTTTATCCAATGATGTGCCCACCTCTGCTTCTTTCACTCTTCAATGTTCTCACTTTTTCTCCACTCCACATTTCCTCTTCCTCTCTGTCCCCCTCTTCCTTTTCAATCCAGGAAGTGGAAGAAAGATGAGGAGCAAAGGAGGCAAGCGGGCAGACAGAGATGGGTGTGGGTGTGTCCCCCATCTGCTGCCTGAGGCGACTGCTTCAGTTGGCCACATGGATAGGCCGACCTTGGCAACATGGGACCATAATTTAATGGAAAAGCACATGCTCTGCCTGCAGAAAGACTGCCGTGTTCAATCTCTGGAATCACCAAGGTAGGACTGGGAAAGACCTCAGCTTGAAACCCTGAAAAGCCACTGCAAGTCAGTGTGTAGCGACAATCCTGAGTTTAATGAATCAATGGTCTGACTTGGTAAAAGGCAGCTTTCATGTCCACAGCATGCAACTGGGATAGCATTGTGTGCAAGAAGACATTCTGGGGCTGGATTTTGAAGAGCCTTGGCTTAAATCCATCAGCTCCCATTTCTGTGATAGATAACATATACCTAACCCTCTTTCCTTTCAATCACAGGTTTGCTCATGATGCTGTCGGAAAACTAGCACAACCAGAAAATGAAGTTCATCAGAGTAGATCAGGCTAAATGCATGCTAATGGCATGATTTTTAAAACTTCATTTTTATGTATTGTCAGAAAGGAGTAAAATAGGAAGCAATTCAGGAGAGTGAAGGGGCCTCATCAAGTTAGAACCTATTGGTCTTCTTGTCTAAGTCAAAAACATCAAATGAGGCTTCACAGCATCTCTGTCACCAATGTTTCTGGAAGCCATCATGGAAAAATCAAGGCATATATTGATTATATGTGGTATACTTATATAGTGGTATACATCCATACCACTATATGCATACCACACTTACAACTCTTTCTTACAATATGATGTGTCAGTGAACTGACCTCTCCCTCAAAGAGCCTGGCCAGACACGGAAAATGCCTCCCCAACACAAGGAATGAGTGCCTGCCCAAAGATTATGCTGACTACAAGGACCATCACTCAGATGTAGCATCCTTTTGAGAGTGGGTAGCTTCTTGACCACACACCCTCAAGGCTATTTGGGAACATCTCAGGTAGTACTGCACTGAGTACCAAATGTCTCCTTTCAGAATCCTTCTCCCTCTTTAAAAGCGAGAGTCTCCTCCAGCTTGGCAGCAAAACATTTTAACCTGAACTGTCCAGCACTACAGGCCAGATCTTGACCATTCTCGGCTCGCATGAATGCTGCCTGGCTCCCTCAGAAAGGAGGGAGAACGTTATCAATATTTTACTACTCATAAGGAGCTTCCAGTTTGCAAGATGCTTTGGAGTCTTTGCTGTGATAACTCTGACAACACCACTTCAGAAATGGCAACATTCTTGTGTACAGTGAGGTAACAAACTTGACCAAGGCAACATAATGAGTTCCATATCAGAGGTAGGACATAAACCCAAGCTTCCAGACTCAAGCCCAGCCTTATCTACTGGATTATTTTAAACTTAACTCCCTTGTCCCTTCCCTACACATGTGCTTAGCTCTCTGACGCACAATAAAAAAAAATGCCTAAGCCACATAGACCCATCCATCTTCCCCCAATTACTACCACTTTGAGGACACTTTTCCCACCATGAGATCTCCATATCATTACAGTTCTGTTTATGCCCATCTGTTGCAAATCACACCCCCAAGTTTATTCTCCACATACACCCAGCTCCATGTTTTGGTAGAGCCCTAGAAAATTACGGTACATACTGTACTTATGGTTGAGTTCTCATTGTCCCATGTTATTTATGCCAGAGTTCTTCTTAATCTGGAGTTCTACTCATAATCAATACCCTGGATGTGACTCATCATCATACTACTCAAGGAACTCCTTCGGAAGCATAGAAGAACTAAATAATTTTAAACCACTTTTTGATCACACTGAACAAAAGGGGGAGTTAAATTATATGATCATTTTATCTAGTTGTCACATTAGACTGAAGAAAAAGCTACATACGCACTTTCTTCACATCATCCATGCTTTAATCACAGCTCAGTGGGAGGTTGTGTGCCCAGCACTTTCCCCTCTTAGTCCCAGGCCCAGCCCCAACTTCCCTGGTAAAAGAGTTATTTGATCATGGGTTTCCTAAACTGAGATGACCTGCTCCCCCCTCCTCAATTCTCACTGGGCCTCAAGGAAAAGGCTGAAAGGGGAGGGGGGGTTCTGTTTATCTCATCTAGGCATGAAGAATGAAGTATTGTCAAGCTGATAAACTTTGTGTCTGGATCCCCAGACTGCAACAACATTCCTCTCCAAAACATACACACACACACACACACACACACACACACACAGTTGAACCAAATGCTGTCTCTACGCTGTATTACTGCTCTTTTAGTGTGCAAGTTGCTGTTTTTAAAGAATCAACAATGCACACAGCACCACACAAAAAGAGTCACCATATGGGACTTGCATAGGCTTACCAGGTTGTAACCTAGAGATTGGTGTAATTGCTCACCCCTACCCCTGGCAAGCTACCAGCACAGAAGGGGCAGAGCAGAGAGAGGGAAAAGGTGCAACAAGCTGTAGCTGCTTCATTTTTCAAGTAGCGTTTGCCAGGTCTTCGCCTGGAGAAAGAACCCAACTCACCACCCTAGAGGTTAGCAAATTACTTTGCACCGACAGCCTAAAGTTCCACCTAGACTAGCAGCACCTACACTTTCTTGTCTTAAAAAGTCATGAAACTTGTTCTGCTCCTTCCTATCCTATATCGCTGTTCTTTCTGAAGAAACTAATTTAAGATAATTAGGCTCACGGTGTTGCTAAGAAAGAGCCAGAGAACTGAGGTGAGCCAATTCCATTCTTGGTGAGTCATTCCATAAGGCACGTTTCGACACCCAGAAAGGAAGCAGCGCCGGCAGGAAGTCATGCGCCATCCTGCTGGTGCTGAATCCAGGCCCTGCGCACATCAGAGCGGGTAAGGCTATGGGAGAGTGGGAAGGGGGCATAATGGGGAGGGTGGGGTGGGGTGGGAGAATTTGGCCTGGAAGGGAGATTTATTTTATTTATTTAATAAATTTATATCCCACCTTTTCCTATGCCAAAAGGCAAATGCCCAAGGCGGCTAACAGATTAAAATACATAATTTAAAATACATAAGATACATAATGATAAACAATTTTAAAAAACAATAAACACATGGGGGGGCAACAGTATGGAGCAGAGAAACAGCATGGCAGAGCATCTTGAGATACAGGAGGCAGACCACAACCCATCACCCAAACGCTAGACGAAACAAAAACGTTTTGAGCCCTCGCTGAAAAGTCATGAGGGAGGGGGTGGTTCTCAGATCCCTGGGCAGGGAGTTCTACAGTTGTGGCACCACAGCAGAGAAGGCTTGCCCACGTGTTGCCACTCCCCTAACTTGCGATAGAGGTGGCACCCGCAGGAGAGCCACCTCAGATGACCTAAGAGAGTGGGCAGGAATGTATGGGAGAAGGCAGTCCCTCAGATATCCTGGACCCAAACCGTGAAGATGGGAAGGCATCCGTGGCCGATGCCATATCCTACCCTCCCTCCCAGGCCACAAGCCCCGATCCGATACGGGGCTGCTTGATTCTCCACCTGCTAAAGAGCTGAACCAGAAGTCCATAATTAACAGGTCTAAGAACCAACTTGTGCATTACAGCAGATATGGGGCTGCTATCAAAAGCAATACCATATGCATTTCACTTACCCATGAAGTGACATAATCGCATCTTATTTCCCCCGCACCCCACCAGCAGTAGTCAACACTGAAAAGCAGGGGCAGAAACCACACAACACTGCAGCACAAGGCCGTTGTCAACAGCAATCTCGCTCCTACCATAATGCATAGGTAGGACCCTGTTTTATTTTGCCCAACGTTTTCTTTTGAGGAATGTATTTTTAATGGCCTGTCCAGAGTTTGTGAGAGGGCAGACCAGGCGGTAGGGGTTCCCAAAAGCAGCCTTCCCCAAAGAGTCCTACATCGCTAGCTTGGTAAGGAAGGAAAGACCGGGAGGCAATCCCTTCTGCTAAGTTTGGCCTCAGAGAATTGCCAGCCAGAACTGCTGTGGCTGGCTTTCCTCCCTCTCATTCAGAGCTAAATCACAGGGGAACATTACATGAGCAACATCTTTCCCATTGTCCCTCCTCTTGACACCCGACAGTCTACCATTTAAAAAAAAAAAAAAACTTCACAGCGCGCCATACATAACTGTCTTTGATTTCACACCTTCAGGGTGCCTTGTTTTTCAAAATGTAGATCTGGAAGCCCTGCTGGGGAACAGTGGAAAGAGAGGGGAGGGCAAGGACGGGTCTGGGTTTCCTTTCTCTCTTTCCGCCCAACATTTGGAACAAGATTATGTTGCTGCATTATCAGTCGGCAGGCAGCCAAGCTCACTGGAGTCTGACCCCATACATCAGGGATGAAGAAGGCGGCACTGTTCTTGCTGCTGTTGTTTTAATGCCACAAACCAGAATGTTTTATGATACAGGTCCCAGGAGAGTTATTCCTTCACTTCCCTGACATATAAACTGTTCCCCCCCCATTAAAAAACCTTGGGGGTCTTTTGCATTTGATGGTCCCTGTGGAGAGATTAGGGTACAGTTGCTGAGTTAAATGCAATCAGGCCAGTCGTCCCCTCATCGCTCCACACCTCATGCCCTAACAACACCCAGCTGCTTGCAAGATGGGCTTGCAAGGAAGTTCCCAGACCTTGACCCTCAACCCTTTTCAGTTCATGCTGGCTCCAAGGGGGCCGTAGCAGCAAATGCACACACCCTTCCCCCATTTCCCTCCCTCTGGGTGACCCATGAGCCAGGTCATATGAGCCTCATGGGGCTACAAGGGGGCAGCCAGTGGTGAGCAAAAGGTTTGGGATACGTGGAGGAAGGGAGATTAAATCTTGGACTTTTCCCCCCAAAGAAGATGAAGTTGTCAGTGGAAAACTAAATCTCTCCTTCCATGGTGACTCAAGACCTAATTAGATTAGCATCTTTGTTGAGCAGCACTCAGGCGCTCTATGAGGCCAGCACATAGCTCTTGAGAGGAAACAGTGCAGCTGCTTCAGACAAGAACTTTTTTTTTTTTTTTTTGGTTTTGGCTTGGGGATGCAAACATGCATTAGGGTGCTATGGCCACTTTATCCATCTACATTTTACTCCCTTTAAAAATGTTTTTACAACTCTACCAAACAAACTTCGTCTGAACTCACAGTTGCAGATACAGTCACCCAAAAAAAAGTGAACTGAAATTGTTGTGAAATTGGCATTTGATGAATTGTGAATGGGCATGGCACAGAGCCAGTTTGCCTAGAATGGACAAAAGAGGGTTAAGAAATGTGAATGCCCCAAGAAGCTCCTTGAATGGAAGACTCCATCAGGATCCTCTCTACATCTACCCACATGGAGGGCCCAAGGCATAAGGGGATTCCTCCTCTCCTCCCAATCTTGGGAGTGAGTGAAGACAAAGGCTGCATGAGCCTGCAGATTCTGGATGAACCAGAGAGAGAGAGAGAGAGAGAGAGAGAAGGCCCATTCACACTAGCCCTTTCCGTGCGCGTTTTGGCTTCTTTAACGTCTGTACGTGCGTCTAGCAGTTCTCTGAACGTTTGCCCGCCTTCTTGAAGAAAGCGCAGCTGTGATTGGGTGAAGAGAAATGCGCTTCTCTGATTGGTGAGCTGCCTAGTACCGGGAGCATAAACGCTAGCTTAAACGCGAGCGCTTCAAAAAGATAAACCGAAACCATCTCTCCTGGACGCGGCGTGAGCTCATGCTGCATCAGACGCAAGCATGAAAAACGCACGAAAAGAAGCCAAAACGCGCATGGAAAGGGCTAGTGTGAATGGGCCTAGAGAGAGAGAGAGAGAGAGAGAAAGAGATATGATTTGATCTGATAAACACTAGTATGAAAGCCAAGAGGAAGAACTGGCAGCCAACATGCTTACAGCACCCACGTAAACTACAGTTTGCAAGAGCGTGCTACCAATGCACAAGTTTGTATACCTGTAAATAAAACAAACGGTACAAAGGCGCCATAAACTTCCAGTGATTCCTCCAAAGGAAGCCCAAACCCAGGTTGTGCTGCTCAGAGGAGTGGAGCATGAGCACATAACAGTATGTATGTGTATGAGGAGAGAGGGGGGATGGAAAAATGCCTGCCTTGTGTCTTCAAGAAGATTAGGCAGAGGTTCTTAAAAACTGTACCAAAGAACCTCCCTCAGGCTGCAATCCTATACACACTTAACTGGGAGTAAGTCCCATTGAACTCAATGGGTAAACATCTCTGAGTAGGCATGCATAGGATTGCACTGTCAGTCAAGAAAAACTCACTCCAAGTGGAAATAAAACTGAACAGACAATTCACCTGAAAGAATCCTCTCAGCCATTTGTTTTTATTTTTAAAGAGGGATGGACATCAGATTTTTAAGGTTTTTAAGACCTCAAATAAGCAAGCAAAAGACATGTAATGGGGTAGGGACAGAGGAAGGGTGAGGGAGAGACTCTTCTTCCTCTCAGCACTAAAGTCACACAAGAGCAGGACACAAACTCTCAGTCTTCTGTTTGTACTAAATAGGACAGGGGATGGCGGGGGCGGGGGAGACATTTGGAATGCTGTCTTATGGCCAAATCATGACCCAACATTGGGAGTGATCTGGGAGGGGTGCTCGCATCGCCCTCAACAACTGTCTAGATAGAAGCCTCCAAGGAAGTGTGCCTCATCTTTTGAGAGCAACTGGCCTGAATAATCACTTCACAAATAATCATTTCACAATAATTCAGGAGGTATGACCTGAAGATAGTATGAATTAGCCTCCTTTTTTGATTAGAAAGATTCCTGTAGAAAAAATCCATCTGTACTATATTGTACTGCCTACAATAATGCGACATATGAGGATCATAATTTTGGTCCCCCTAAACTGATATGAGGTAAGAATATTAACTTTTTTTGAATTTTTGCTACTTTGGTTCTTTAAATACTTTCTTCCTTTGCCTGTACACACACACGACTGTATTGTCTTCCTTAGTGTAGTTTGATTCTCAGGTCAAACTACACAGGTGTTGATCACTGCAAGCACACCACTATTGTTTTCTTTTGTAAACAGCACACATGTGAAGTTCCAATCTATACTGGGACCTAGTCTTCACCATGGTCCCAATCTGGATCCGGCTCTCTACACATGTGCTATTCACAAAAGAAGATAACCCTGGTGTGCTTGCAATGATGTTATTAACATCAGCGTAGTTTGGCAGAGTGTTATATGCATATATACCCGCGAACAGGGCATGGGGTAGGTAGGGGAAACAGTGGCAGGCATTCAAAACCAGAGTGTTGTCAGTCAGGTGATGCAAGAGGTAGGACAGTCTAAAATGGATGCTGTTATAAGCGGAGAATGTACTCCTCCCCCTGTGCACAGTAATGGCATTTATCCCACCTTGAATTTGAAAGGGAGCAAAAGGTAATTTAATTCACTATCCTGCCAGAAGACAGAACTGTGGCATAATGACCTAGCCCAGCATTTTACCCGAGTGCCTAGTTCCCAAGAAGGACAATGACTTCAGGGAACTCTCTTTATATAATGATATATTGCAATGGAAAGAGGCCAAGTTATTGTTCAGATAAAATTAGTTGATCTACTGTGGTATAGCTTGAGCTTTATAAAGAATGAGCGCTATTCAGTCTAAGAGGAGCTTACAGAGTGGAAAAAATGTTCCGTTTGTGCTCTAGAATTGTTACATAGCATAAATACAGTCAGTCTTCACTTAAAGTTGTCGATAGGTTCTTGGAAACTGTGACTTTAAGCGAAATGACTTATAATGAAACCAATTTTATCATAGGCTAATCGATCAACGTAAACGTTCCTACGGCATTTTCCCATCAACTCTAAACCAAAGCGACTTTAAACGAAACAACTTTAAGTGAAGACTCGCTGTAGTGTATACACTCTCTCTCTCTCTCTCTCTCTCTCACACACTTACTCATTCACTCATTCACTCACACACACAGAGCAAATATTCCCAAGAATAGTATTAACCCACTCCTCTCCTCATTGTCTTTGCACTTCAATTTTTCTACCTATAAAATGGTTAAATGATCATCATATGCCCAGTTCGTCCACTACTCTAGAAAGAACTAGCTAGATGCAAATCTTTGTAAGCACCAGTAACCTAGTTCAAGGGGGGGTCCTTTTGAGCATCAAAATATTTAGAATGGAGCTGGGGAGAGAAAGCCAGGAGTGGTGGAATCCTGCCCAAAAGGCCAAATAAGAATTCAGGCGAGGGTTTGACCTCCTACAACAGACACATCCCCAAATGAATTTGGGCCAATCCCATTTCCTTCCATCATCAGTGATATGGTCTATATGGGCCATATAGCCAGTCTCTCTGGCCCATCAAGGTTTTATTCTATGTCTGCCACTTCCAGCTGATCACCCCAAAATGTGGCCTTCACACCAGTTTAATCTAAACAACAGGATTGCAACCAGACAGCTTGGAGGCCCAGTCAGACTGGGAACCTAGTAGTTATCCTCAGATCACCCAGAAACATGCTATTTTCCCCTTACAAGAAAAGGGTGGAGACCCACTGTACTGTTTGCAGTATCCAGGCTCTCCCCCCTAGAATCCCACAGCTTTCCTCAAAGCCAGGGGTCATTCTCAGGGGATGCTGAGAATAGGTTTAGAATCAAGCACATGATCTGAGAAAAGAGTGACACCAGTATAGAACTAGAGCGTAGATTTAGGACCGTCTCTTAATTGGAAACCTAACTGCAGGGAAGATTCCAACACAAATATTTGAAAAACCAAAGCTATGTTGAAGAGTGGGGGCTGGGAGAATACAGTACATCTTGGCTAAAACAACCATGGTGTGTCCAGCTGCAGGCAAAGTTCCTGGCAACCACAACTCAGGAATCAATCACAGCTTGATGATTTAACCCTGTTTTATAGCTGTAGTGAGTTCAAAGCCAGAGGGGGTTATCGGAATTAGAGGTGGGATGAATCTGAAATTTGAACCCAAATTAAACCTTGACTCATGTAGCACACATTATATTGCAGTGCAAGACAGAGGGCTTTTCCCACAGAATATCCTCAACACCATGAGCCTGTTATCATCAGCGTTAAAACAGTGCTGCTGGTCCTAATCCAGTACCAGCAGGACTATCAGTGTAATCCTATGCACTACATTCAGTGGGGCTTATTGCTAGGTGTATGCAGGATTACAGCCGATCTCTCTGTTCCCATGTGGTATGGATAGCTTAAACTTAGAAACCCAGGGGGTTGGGAGCAGAAGAACAGCTATGCGCTCATGAGGAAATACTGAAAAAAGGCAACAGGGTGGGCAATTTCTTATCTAATAATTCTAGTTTGTCTGAATGACATTTTAAATGCTAAATAGTCACTTCTAATTTTCAGTGGAAAAACAGCACAGAAGTGGATTTAAATAGTTCCTCAACTACAGCCGTGCTGGAATCCTGATCCAAACAGCGATGTCATGTGGCTACTACTGTCAAGTAAGTTTAAGCTTGTGCATTTAAGCTGATGCATTTTAACATTAAGTGTAGTTTGGCCCTAACTTTTCAAAATGGAACCAGGACTGGGAGGGGAAACAGGATTTGTGTTGCAATCATGTGACACTTAGCACATCCACAGTCTGGACAAAAGAAGGTTTCTGTTACTGCTTTTTGTTCCAGCTTCAAGCAACATTTCCCCAGCAACTCAACAGCGATTAGAGTGTAGGAAAAATGTGGTTCTTCGGAACAGATGCACTACCTGCAATTCCGTTGTGGTTATTTCAGTATTATCAAACTGTAAACCACCTTGAATACCTTTACAGAACGGATGTAATATATCCAGTAAGTACATACGGTACACAACTAGAGTGAGTGACACCATCTAGTTCCTCGACCAGAAATTAAGACAATCTGCCTGTTCCCCATGCAAAGCCAACATGGTCTGGAAAGATTATGAAAAAGATATTAGGTGTTACACATCAATGCTGGGAATTTGGCCCTTAAAAGCTCTCTCATTCAACCTCTGATATGCCCTCTTCCCTCAGTGCATTTCATTCACACGCAGTGAGGAAGCACAGGCACACATGTACACACTCAGAGCACAGCTGCATGAGACTTGCAGGACAGTCAAATGTGAGCTGCTTTCTAATCAGGATCTCAGGCAGAAGGCGGAGGTGGGGTGGGTGAGAATGAGACAGAGGGAAGGCAAAAGTGTATGTTTCTCCTCCTCATCTAGCTTTGCTTCCAGCCAAGGCAAGACAATCCCAGAGACCCAAATGCAAGCCTGCATTCCTCATTCCACCCTCATCCCATCCTCAGGCAGTAGGGGGGTAGAAGGGATTTAGCCTGTCGAGTTTCCAGACGGTTTCCTCTGTTCCTCCAAAGTTGGCCTCAGTCACTACATTACATCAGAGCAAATAAAGATAGAGACTGCTCCTTGCAGGCTAGGTTGGGGGGGGGGGGATAGCAGAGAGAGAAAACAGAGGGCTTACATGCAGATTCTCTGTCCTCTTCCCCCCCCCCCATTTTCATAATCTCAGGAAATGGGAGACAAATGCACCCATTCAGAAAAGCTTAAAGGGATAGAGGAGGGGGAGGGGGGATACTTGGCACTCTTGATATTGTATTGTTGTGCTGCTCCCCCCTCCAAAAACAAAACCTCTTCACCCAACCAGAGGAAGAAAGCCTGCATGCAGCATCAATTTGGTATTCCTCAGAGGGTACAGCCAGGCAAATGCCCATTTGCCCCAAAGCTAAGCACCATGAGGAAAAAGCTATGTTGGTTAATGTGTCATTAACTAGAGAAGCAAATTAAGGCAGGGGAGGGGGAGAGAAGTCTTCACTAGTGACCTGCATGATCTAATCGGGAAAAGATCCTAGGGAAAAATGTCTTCTAAATTGATTACATATCTTCCCCTTTTTTAACTACTGTACTCTATATCTATAATCTCAAAATTAGCATAATATAAATTTGAATTTGTGTATACAAATTAGAATTGGGATATTTTCTTGAGAATGTTCCAACTCCCCAGGGACAAACTAGTCAACAAAGTTCCATGATTGGAATGCCAAATAACTTTGGGGGGTGGGGGTGGAAGAGGCAAAAGCAATTGTGGGTCAATTTGGATCAGAGTCATGGTGTGGGGAAGGGGGGTTAACCCTTTGCCCTCATTACAATTCTCTAATTTAAATCTCTCCTCCCTCCAAGTTGCTATTGGCTGAGAAGGAGAAAGATGAACAATAAGAGTGCGCATGAGGATTTTACCAATATGGTAGAAGGTCTGAAAACATGACAGCAGCCTGGCTCAGAGTCAACTTGCACAACCAGTTCATTGATTTTCCTTGAAGTAACTTGATTTCTTTCCTGCAAACCCAGTTTGAATCAACTTGCAACAGTTAGTGATGTGAAGGTACCCCACAACCAGCATTGCGTAGAAAGAAAGAAAGAAAGAAAGAAAGAAAGAAAGAAAGAAAGAAAGAAAGAAAGAAAGAAAGAAAGAAAGAAAGAAAGAAAGAAAGAAAGGGCAGAGGAAGCAGTCATCAACGGCATTTTCAAATCTGGGTGCATGATGAACTTTTATTTTCCAACAATCCAGTTTAATTCAAAATGATAAAGTACATGTTGCATTGAGGTCGCAAACTGATTGATGGTGCGGTACAGAAGGCGATGGTCCCTTCTGTACCTCAGTCATAGTGTCCTCAAAAGAGGTGCTTTGCAATGGAGAAAGGAGTGCTTTATCCTTCCCCTGCCAGCCCTCCCTAAGCCTTTGGACCCCCCCCCCCCAGGCTGCTTTTACCCTGGAAGCACTCCAGACCTACGTTTACCTCACAAACATGGATCTGAAAACCTGTGGAGATAGCAAGAAGTTAGAGGGAAGATTTCAAGGAAAGAGCAGCTAGTTAGGAAAGATTAAGCACCCCCTCTTCTAGCCACTTTTCTGGTACAAAGCACCCCCCCTCCTGAGGGAACTTAGTCATCAAGTAGCAGCTAGCAGTCAGGCTACCATATGCAGCTGCAGTGTTGCATGTAGCTTGGTCCACAGTCAACCCTATTTACGGGGGGGGGGGGGGGGAATACTTCTCAAAAGTCATGGGAATCGGCATTCAGAATCCAAGGGGCAAAAGATATCATGATTTTACACCTCTCTCATACTGCCTGAAGACTCAGACTTCATAACCCAGTACCAGAGCTGCAGCTTTCAGATGTACCTAACCTAGATGACAGCCCTCTCAGCATTCTTTACACCTTCAAGCATCAGCCAGCAACGTTTTGCTAGGGAAAAAAAAGAAGCTGTCCATCTGAAGGGGCTGAATAAGTCATGCAGGCAAGATTACAGTGTCTTACGAGTTTTGCTCAGAGGGAGAGTTTCCACATTTACAGCCCAATCCTGTCTAGTAGGATGCGACAGCGCAAATAAGGCACCAACTGCATCCTATTCAGGATGGGGCTTGCCCCGGTACAGCCGGAGACCTCCTTGGGGTAAAGGGACTTTGTCCTCTTACCCCGAGTAGAGCCCCAGCCGCCCCAATTGGTCTACTCAAATGCACGGCAGTTATTTTGCTGGCGCACATTTAAGCCTGCTGTGTAAAGCCAGCCAGGCCAGGAAAGAGGGATAGGACTCAGCGGAGGAGGCCTCCCCCTTCCCGGGCCTGGTCAATGAATCCCACCCTCCCCAAATGCCCTGCTCCACCCTCTCCTTCCCACCAGAGGGACTCACCTCTCCACCACTGCAGTGATCCGTCCCTCAGTTCCGGAGGAGTGGCGCAAGCCTCTCCATTGATGCCGCTTACTCTTCAGGTGATGCAAACGCACCTTACGGCACATTTGTGACACCCTAGACCAGCAGACAGGATTTCACTGCCAGACTCCCACATGAGCACCAAACATATTTCCTTTTGACTGCTGCCATACACAGAAGCCACGTTTGCAAACAGCTTCATATGTTCAGCATGGCTGCAGCTGCTGGTCATGTGAAGTGTCCCATGCCAGCACCAGCAGTCACCCAAGTACTGATGGGGGACAACGCCTCCTGTGCTCAGTCCAAGCCATGCAGTAAATTCAGACCTTTTTTCTAAGCAGAAGCAATGAGGACAATTGCCCTGGGCCTCACGTATGGAGAGGGCCACATCAACAGTACAGGGCAACAGAGAAGAGGAGGACGGCTGCAAATAAATATTCATCCCTGGACATCCCAGAGTCTTCAGAAGATTCTGGGTAAGGTATTTACAAACATGACAGCACTCCTCCACCAGCACCATTATAGACATGTTTTAAAATCAGCTTTCATTTAGGATGGATTCACATGAACCTTTAACATCCCCATAATACAGGGGTCCCCAACCACTGGGCCGCGACCCAGTACCGGGCCGTGGCCTGTTCAGGACCGGGCCGCCCGGCCAGAACACCCTTCAGGGTTGGGGCGGTGGGCCCCAGGGCGAGGGCCGACGTGGCGGCGAAGGGGCTTACTTACCTCCACGATGTGCCGCCTCGGCCATCCTGCCCGCCCTGGAGCTGGAACAGCTCCAAATAGGCACTAAACCGGCGCGGGGGTGTGTGATTGGAGCCGCACTGGGCGCGCGCAGCTGACATCACACCCGGGTCACATGGGGGCGTGGCGGCGGCGCCCCCCCCCCCCCCCGTCCGTGAAAAAAATCCTCCACGATGCCGGTCCCCGGCACCATGGAGGTTGGAGGCCACTGCCATAATAGTCTATGTCTCCCCTCCCCCCTTTTCCAAGGGAGCAATTTCCAAATGCACAGGCAGTCAGTGTATGAGCTGCCTTATACCAAGACAGACCATTGAACCATGTAGCTCAGTAATACCTAGTCGGACTCACTGGCACAGACTTCCACAATGCTGCTAATATTTTACAGGAGATGCCACAGTCTGAACTATGAATCAAATATGAAAGCATGTGCTTTCGGACAAAACCGGAAGTGGGTCGCGATCACGATCTGGAGCTGTTTTGAGAAGTGGGCAGGCCCCTGGAGGGGTGGGCAGGCCCCTGGAGGGGTGGGCAGGCTCCCCACATACCCCGTAGGCCCAGCAAGACCCCCCAGGTAGGGCTAAAAAAAAAAAAAAAAAACACCTTTTTCCCCCAGCAGCAGAGGTATAATCCCAGAAGCTCCATTGCTGTCACCATGGGTTACCATGGGTTACCACTCTCCTTAAAGGGAGTAGCGACCCATTGTTCCTGGCTGGGGCATAATGATGCCCCAGTTTGGGAACCACTGATGTATAGGACTACGTTTCTTTCAATTTCCATGAACTTCTTCAGGTGAACGAGCAAAAAGTGCTGCAGAGATGTTAGCACATACAAGCAAACAGCAACAACTATATAGAGGATATATATTTCATGGAAATTGAAAGAAACGTAGTGAACCCAGTGTGTGTTTTAAACTTAGTTTTATTCTTGTTTTTAATACATTCAAAAAATGGCTTTTAAACCCATTTTCAAGCAATCGTACATACTGGCTGGCCATGAAAGCTTCAGATCATCTTTAAATTAGTCACTATTAGGAAAAAAAGAGAGCTTGTGAGCACAGGAGCAGCAGTTCCTCCTCTCTTTTAACGTTTAGTGCATTGGTTCCCAACCTTGGGGGACCCCAAGGGGGTTGCGAAGCGGTTTCTGGGAGGTCGCGGGATGTCAGCTGGATGGCCACCCCCAAGATGGCTGATGCTCACCTCATGTTACTTTCTGCTTGCCTTTTAGCATCTCTGCTAATATTAGCTCACTCCTCTCCTGCCTCCCAAATGGGGCTGCTTATGAGTACAACTTTAAAAATGTGATGTATTTTAAAAAAAAGTGTGGTTTATTAAACAGTATAATTTATTAAAAACAATGACATCACTTCCAGCCCTAGGTCTTAGGGGGGTCTGGACAGACTGTCATTCTACAAAAGGGGTCTGGATGCTAAAAAAAAAAAAAAAAAAGGCTGGAAACCACTGATCTAGTGAGACACTCACTTTCCTTCCAGACTTCAGGACACAGAGAGTGTAGCTTACGTTACAATGGAAGTAATGCAGGTGGTGGGGGACATCAGAAGTGGAAAGAGGTACAGGAAAAGAGGAAGATACGCTTCAGAATATTGCATCACTTTGCTGGCTACTGAGCATCTTGGAGTGATGGAAACCATGCCTAGGAGGGACTACAGCTGTCCTGATGCTGCTGGGATCTTAGCTGAGCTGGGAGTTCAGAGGCAGAGGCAGATTAGGCCAGGAAAGTCAAGCAGATGGCATCCAAAAGGTGGGAAGGCCGCAGGAAATACTTCAAGCGTATTTGACCTGGATTTGAAGAGCAGTAACGTTTCCCTGAGGCCATTATCACCCCACACTCCATCCTCGCTTTTGGGATTGAATTTACCCCTTCTCTCAGCATAGCTAGCGTATACACATTAAACAAAACTACCACACCACCTTTAGTGTCAGAGCTGAAGAAAAGTCAGAAGCCCTGAGGAATATATTGATCACAGCATTGTCTGGCTCAGATAGCCCGGTAAACAACTGTGACTGCAGGCTTCCATTTCACCTAACCCTTCCACCCCTATCCCCATGCCACATGCCCGGAAAGTCACTAATCTCCCATCAGAGAAAGTGACAGGAGCCCATGGGGCTCTGAGCCCCCACCCCCTCTCAATATCCCAAGCATCTTCTCCAGCACTTTAGCCTGTTGACCTTGTCAATTATTCCCTTGGCCTTGTGACCTCCAACCCCCTAGGGAAAAGTATCTGAGCCAAATTGCTCAAAGAGGGGAAATTCAACCACAAAAATGGGAATGGAGGAAGGGGAGGCACTGCCGTTGCCTTAAATAAGGCCCAAGTCCACCTTGTTCCACGTCAGTAGGCCTCACACAGGTTGGATACAGCAGGCCTAGGCATGAGAAGAGACAAGCAGAGCAAGTATGTGTTGTGAGTGAAAAAGACACGAATCTCTGGAAGGAGGATGACCTCTATGCAGACAGAGATGATTATTATTATTTATTGAATTTATATCCTGCTTTTTTCCCCCATAGGGGGGACCCAAAGCGGCTTACAATAAAAATACAAAATACATATAATAAATCATAAAATAATATAATTAAACTCTTTAAAAAATACAGTCTAATGCAACAACGCTGCTTGCTGCTCCATTGTGAACATGACCAGTCTCGTCTAGCCCATCCAGCAAAATGGCAGAGGACATATCAGTCCTACATCAGGAGTGCAGAGGACAGAAAGATCTACATCAGCATCAATGCAGCAGCAAACCAGAATAAAACAGCTGATTGCCTAGCAACATGGGAAGACAGCGCCAGCCCCAGCCCACACTCTCTTAAGGCCCACCACAGAAGGCAGATTTCTCCGTTTAGAAATCAGACCCAAAACTTACACCTCTTTCCCCACAATTCCTAGCTTTGTCACTGGGATATGTCGTAGCTCACACTCCCATCACTTAAACTCAGGGTGCGCATTAATGGGATAAACGCAATATTGAAGAATATAATGTGATCCACTCCTCTAGGATGGCAGACACAGTAATGTAACCGGGGGGGGGCAGTGCAGTAAGTGCTGCACGGGATTACACGGAGGTGCAAAGTAGCCCCTCCCACTCGCTGTTGGAGTCAGTCCAGCAGCAAAGGCAGACACAATTTCCTTTAATCATCATCACCACTTGACCATTGATTTCTGGTGGTACATGGCGGGACGGTGGCTCTGGAGGTGGTACGCGTCCCCGACGGGGTTGAGAACCCCCGATATAGAGCATAGCAGTGTGTGTTTGTTTTTCTTCTTTTGACCAGGAAAAGATGCTTGACTATGCTACCTCTGAAATGCAAGGAAGATTACATCACACAATGGTTTTCTAGGTACATATATTAGGGAAGTTCATAGAACAGAATACTGGAATGAAGTATAGAAAAATCCCACAGCAAATATATTCTAAAAAATGTACCTTATTGTTACATTTGGATTTTTAAAATAGCAGAGAATAAGAATAGCATACTATATTTTGGTCAACGCTTCAGTGTTTATATACGAGTCCACTTCTAAGTCAGTCGCTACCTTTCACAAGAGAAAACAAGTAGTGTTGGTTTGTATACAGTATATGATGAGCCATTAAAATTCCTCATCACGTTGTGTTTTAGAAAAATGTATTTTTTTAAATTACCAACCAGGACTAACAAAGTATTAACCCTACTTCTATAAACAATTAAAGCACAACTTGGCAAGA
Source organism: Plestiodon gilberti rubricaudatus (assembly GCA_026170595.1). NCBI lineage: Eukaryota > Metazoa > Chordata > Lepidosauria > Squamata > Scincidae > Plestiodon > Plestiodon gilberti. The sequence goes on from JANXHW010000001.1 coordinate 207,886,887, forward strand.
AGAGGCATACATTAATAAACTATAAAATAGATTATAGATTCTCCACTCTACCAGGTGTTTTTAATGACAAATTCTGTGAAGCTATACCATGCCAATTTACCAATAACAGTTACCGGTAACACTTAATATTTATATAGTATTGGACGTGGAAACCTCGTCATATACACTGTATTATCTTCTGATTAATTCCACCCCATGTTAGTTGGTTAGCCAAGGAGGGGTGCCATTTCTATTTTCTTCATTAGGCACTACGTTTTCTTGAGTGAACTCTGCCCACAATCCTGTGCTCATTATTGTTCCTTTTCTGGATTAAAGTGGAGCAACTCCACAATCACTACAATGAAGCAGAATTGTCACACTGGTCTTTTATCAAGTTTTGAAAGAGGTGTGATGAATCCATCATTTTCCAATCACTTTTATTGTGTAAACAAGCAGCATTTATCATGACTTAAACAGCAGCGAGTCCACATTAATGGATTTATGAATACACTACTTACTTGATCTTAGTGGTGTAGTTACCGTAGGGCAGCCCGCCCTGGGCAGCAGTACCGGGGGGTGGGGGGGTGCTCGCCATGGGGCCACCACTCCTGTTGGTGTTTTCAGCAGCTTCACTCCAAAAACACCAAGAGGAGCACATGGGACCTGGAAGTGGAAGCCAGAAGTGACGTCATGATGTCACGATGTCACGTGACATCATGACGCTGCCCAATCGCCAAGCAGCCCCAGGTTCCCCATCACCCAGCTATGCCACTGCTTGATCTCTGCATTCGTGCAAGTGCCCAGTTTTCCAAAATTAGATGCTACATATTTGAAGATGCATTAATTATTATTATTATTAGTGACATTTCTATCCCACCCCTCTTCAAAGAAGCTCAATGCAGTGTACAGGGGCCACCCCATTTTACCTACACAATATCCCTGTGAGGTAGGTTGGGACAATCTCTCTCACTCTAAGATCACCCAGTGAGACTCATGGTTGAGCAAAGTTTTGAACCTAGGTTTCTCTGATCTCAGGACGTCTGGCTCAGTTGGTAGAGCGTTCGTCTCACAAACGTCTGAAGGACAGAAGTTCAAGACGGCCGGAAGTCTGTCGGAGAGCTGCTGGCACGCCGAGCTGATAAGCTGCAGAGCCTCTATGGGGAAGTGGAGCTGCAAGCTGAGCACTTGAGTGGCAGTCAAGGTTGCCCTGTCAGCTGAAGCGTGCTGAGACGAATGTCAGAGAGAGAGAGAGAGAGAGCTGGACTGTGAAAGCAACATCTCGAATGAAGGGTTCTATGAAAGATTAGAACGTATTATTGTATTGTAAAATCCCCTTGGGGGTTAGAAAGCCTGCTCATGTACACCGCCTTGAATAAAGTCGGAGGAGAAATCCAATGACCAGAAAGGCGGTATATAAATACTGTATATTTATTATATTATTCACTGCATCACATTGAAAGCACATCAAATTCACAGCAGAACAACAGTTGGGAAATCACATGATGCCTACTTGAAAAATGCACTTTTAAAGGAAGGAAAACACCATGCAAGGAGATCCCTATTCCAAACAAGGAGCAAACATGAAACTAACCTGTGGAGAGACTGAAGCATAGCCTTCTCCTATTTTGCTCTTTCTAGTTGGTCTTGAAAAAGTGTTTGCTTTCCTGTGCCTTTGATTTTCTCCAATGTTTTGCGATTTAAAGTTGCTCATCTATTGGCTTTCTGTTCTGTTTCAAAAAGCTAACCAAGCTTCCCTCCCTCGTTTAAATCTCCCTTCCTTTCATCACAAGCAGCTCTCCCATCTAGCCACATTCTCCTCCACTTGCCACATTCACACACACATTTTTATTGCCGAGTTGCCCAATCAAGAGCACAACTGCCATCTTCTAAACTGCTGCCTAATTAAGAGTAATTATTCTCATTAAGTTCACAGCCCATGGCTGCCATCAAATGGCAAGAGGTTTACCCAAACACAGAGACCATATTGTCCCTGGGCTATCCGAGATACAAATTGGATTTTCCATGTCTTATATGGGAAATCAATCCTGTCTGGAACTAACCACAGTGACAACAACTTGTTGAAGTAAGGGGCAGCCACCCTCAAAGATGGCATCAATGACAGCAAACGTACCTAGCAATCTACATATTTCTCCTCCTTTGTGAGCCAGGAATCATGCTGGAGTAAAGAAATTGCTGATATGGAGGAGGATTACAAATTTAGACACCCATACATACCACAACCCTATGCACATTTACTCAGAAGTAAGCGTAGCACAGTGGGTTAAACCACTGAACCATGAGCTGTCGATCGAAAGGTCGGCAGTTCGAATCCGTGCGACGGCTCCTGCCAACCTAGCAGTTTGAAAGCAAGAAATTGCAAGTAGATTAATAGGTACCGCGTCAGCGGACGGTAACAGCATTCCATGCGCCTCGGTGTTGAGTCATGCCGGCCACATGACCATGGAAACGTCTTCGGACAGCGCTGGCTCTTCGGCTTTGAAACGGAGATGAGCACCGCTCCCTAGAGTCGGACACGACTGAACTTAATTGTCAAGGGATACCTTTACCTTTACTTAAGCCCCACTAAGTTAAATGGCATTCACTTCCAAGTGAGTATGGCTGGAATTGCACTCAAGGGCTTCATTTGACTTTAAATCAAGAAATTTAATTTCATGGGGGATAATAACCAACAGACCTAATATGGCTGGTACTATATATTCTTGCACTGACCAGACCTCTAAAGGAGGAGCAACCACGTACATTAGGACTTCCTTTTCCATGTAAGTTGGGCAGGAGGCCATGGTTGCCAAGCTGCCAGAGCCACCTGTCCGACACACAAGGCATTTGCATTAAAAACTGTATGAGTCTAAAAAACCTGAGCAGATAAACTGTCCACATAACAATCATGTTTCAACCACAATCCCAGTTTCAGAGTTGATGGGTATCATGGAAGCCATGGCAATTACCAGACTAGGAGCATAGAAAGAGGCAACTTTGCTCAAATCACTCACCTGCTCACATAACAATCAAAGTTGGCCCTTCCTATTTTGGCCTCCCAAAAGCTACGAGGAACACATCAGATGGGTAGCAGAAAATTATAACCAGAGGCACTGTGATTCATACAACCCAAAATCCAGTAACTCAGGAATTGTATATATTGGTTACCTGAAGTAGTAACCATTTACCTTGCTTCAGCTTTTGAGCCAGTTCAACATCAAGTTCTATATTCAAGTTAAAATCAAGGAGGCGACCTCCTTGACTAAGTACAAAGAAACTTGACTAAGAACTCTTTTTCTTCCCTTCTGTTGCTCTCCCAAGGTACAATACCATGCAAATGACCCAACAGACTATTTCCAAGGACTGCTTCACGCATGACATTTCTCTTACATAGACACAATTGCCAAAAAGCGAATTCATGTTTATATAGCAGGAAGGTGCTTTATACATACTGAGCCAGACTATTGGCTATTTCAGATGAGGGGGTCTTTCCCTGCCCTCCTTGGAGATGCAGGGACTGAACCTGGGATCTCCTGCATGCAGAGCAGGTGCTATAGTCCCAGCCCCGTTATATGATGAGTAGTCAATCAGGCTTCCAATGGTGATGGAACACATAAGGCAGCCCCACCAGTTGATCTCAGAGGGCAGGCCATTTCATATGAAGGGAGGTGATCCTCCAAGTTCCTTGGCCCAAAACTCTTTAGGGCTTTAAAAGGTGATCACCAGCACCTGGAATTGCTCCCAAGAATGAATCCACAGCCAGTGCAGCAGACACATCAGCAGCATACTGTAATCATAATACCTGCTACTGGTCAGTAACCCTGCAGTGGCACTAACTGAAGTTTCTTAGCAGTCTCCAAGGGCAATAACAGTCCAATCCTACCTACGGTAACTCCCCATGTGCCTATGCAGCTGCAACAATGGGGCACGCACTGCATCCTGTGGGGAAGTTTTGAGCCACAAAAGTCTCCTCAAGGTAAGGGAAATTTGTTCCCTTGCCCCAGGGTAAGCCCTCACAGCCCCACTGGGTCTACTTGGACCTGCACCAGCTATATACCTGGAGTAAATCCAAGTGGACCCAGAAAGCAGATCAAGGTCTGGAAGGGGAATAGGAGATCAGTGGCACCACTGCCGCTGTTTTTTTGTCCCCTTCCCAGCCTCAATCTGCCCCTCTCCCCACCCCAGTCTGCTCACCCTTCGCACTGACTGGGGCTCGTTGGGAGGCCACTAATGCGTGGACCCAGCCACTTGCTGCTTTGCGGCAGCAGCCAGGTCACACTGTATGGCATGTCGCCCTTTGCAACAGCCATAAGGCACGCTGCACCACTGAACGCAAGTTCTGGCAGGGCAGGAGCCGGTTAGGATTGGGCTGAAAGTGTTTTACAGTATCCTAATCTCCACGAGATGGAAATTTTTATGCTGTCTGGTTGGTACAACCATTCAAATTTATACTGTGCATAACAACAAATACAAGACAAGACCTAGTAGTATGTCCCATTTATGTGTAGCCATGTCAAATGCTACTTCCCCCATAGTTCAGTCTTTTACTTAGAAAAGCGAGCTTTAACTCAATGTCTGACAGAGGGCTGCATATTCAGTTTTATTACAAGGTTATAAAATTAGGCTCCCAGCATGGTTTTTTTTAATTAAATTTAGATTTCATTTCAAACCAGACTCCTTTTTGTTCAAAAGAGACACTGAACTGATTTTTTTAATCCAGTTTTTCAAACCCATTTAAAAAAAAAAAACTCACTGCTTCTCATATGTTACTTCATTAGACCTGGCACAGTCTTTGATGATAACTCCTAAAAACGTGATGGGCCCTAGGAATGTTAAGTATTTTCCAGGCTTGCCAAGTAGCCCTATTAAAAATGTCCCTGACTAGAGTTAATGATCCTAAATTAGAAAGGGGTGCGATAAATACCTAAGTAGACATGAACCAATATCTGATCGTTGCACAGCAATTGTTTGTCCCAAAACATCAGATTGCCACAAGCTGGAAATGATCAAGGGGGCCTGGAGTTCCTGGTTAGTGCCCCATGCTGTTGAAACATTTCCTCTAAAACATCTGGAACAGCCCATTATCAGAGAAAGAATACAAGATCCAATGAACTCAATGACCTAGAGAGCTTCTCCCCCCTCCTCGTTCTTGCAGAGAATGTTAAAAAAATCACATCACCACATGTCAGGCCCACAGTTTACTTTAAATCATCACAGTATTATCCCTGCAGCAACAGAGAAACCACCCATGGATACATTGTGAACTTGTATCACTAGAAAGGTTTCATTAGCTGATTAAGGAACGAGCAAGGAGAGATTGGAGGAGGATGTGCACTGAGACATATCCTTTTGGAGCCAAACCCATCTCAAATCTCTGGTACCCCAAGTGAGAGTCCAACTTGCTCACACAACTTATCATTCCTTTCATGCCCTGATGGCAGAAAAATGGTTTGGAGATTATAGTGAATTAGCCTGATCTTTGTTTGGCTCCTTTTGTAAACATGCAAGGAGACGAACAGTGCAAATTCTATGCCTATCTATTCAGAAGGCAACTCCATTGATTTCAACTTACTCTCAGGAACTTACTCTCAGGAAAGTGTCTATGAGAATGCAGCCTTACAGCACAATCCTAGGCATGCCTACTCAGAAGTAAGTCCCAGTGTCTTCCATGGGGCTTACTCCAAGGAAAGTATGCATAGGATTGCCACCTACCTGAGGACTAAGGCCAGGATCCAAAGAATCCTAAGCCAACTAGTTTGGCATTTGGGGCTTGTTTTTTCCTCAAACAGCAGCTCCATAAACAAAGTTTAAGCCTGCTTTACATAAACAGACGACTCCCTCATAAGCACTCAAAAGTAACCGATTCAAATTTGTATTCACACAACAAATTCATAAGCCTGGGGAGTAGATCGGGAAGAAGGTCCTATGCAAGGCCGACTGCGGGTCAGGTTTTATACAGAGAACCTGGCTCTACACCCATATTTCAAAAATGTTCTCCAGGACAGGGCAAGCATTCACAAGACCAGTCATCACGCCGTAACGTAATGCAAACATATAATGTAGAAAATGCTTGTGTGAACCAGCCCTGTGAGGGTCTATTCCTCTGCTTGCTATGGCTCCACAGAGAAGGCCAACCAAAAAAGAAAAATCACCACATGTAAATGTCTCTTTCTTTGCAACATCACCTCAGCACAGAGGGAGGCGCAAAAATCACTGTGTCAAAGAGCATATTTGTGTTTCGGGATGCTTTGCTCCCCCTCCCCTCCTTACCTACCCTACAAACATCAACAGAAATGAGCCACGTAATTATTACATTGGTGAAAATAATGCACCCTGCCACGTGATGCTGTTGAAACAGGCCCTTACAACAAGTGGATCCTCCAGCCAGGTTAGGGACCTGCTCCGCCACCAACCCTCTCTCACCCTTGGAGATCATTTCACAGTCAGGGCAGTTTTGCCAGTTGTAGGGAGTTTTTTCTTCTTGGCTTGGCTTCATTCTGTCCTTCAACCCCCTCCCCCCCCCTTTCGCCTTTGGGACCACCCAAAGCATTACTATGGCAACAAAGTGATGTCACAAACAGTGGGTTGTAACTGTAGGGACTAAGCAGACAGGCCCCGCTCTGAAAAAACAGAGTTCTCTTTTCATGCAAATGTTTGTCCCATTAGTTATGTCCTGGAGTCCTCACCATCAGGCAGAGCAACTGCAGCACAAATCCTGCCCTGTAACAAATGAGTCGCAGTACAATATTGTAATCAATCATTGTCCCAAACAGTATCAGAATTTGACCAGCAGTACAGTATTAACAAAACAAGGTATTGGAGAATGTCTTACAAAGTACCCAACAGCACAAAAACTGCTCTTTAAAACAAAATAACTTGGGCACCTCCTACTATGCTACCTATATATGGTAGCACCTAAACCTTGGAATTTTTTCACTGGGTGTTTCTCCCCCATAAAAAGGTCACACCTCCAGCTCTGACGGGCTTAAATTCCTAAACCTGCTTATTCCCACACAGGTTACTTGCAACAAGTTATCAACAACAGGCTGCTGGACATGAATGATGCTCACAGCCACACCAGTCACTCATGTGCCCACTAGGTCGGTCATATTAACTCCTGCAACGTGATGGTCCAAGTCACTTGAAACAGACCTTGGCTTCGGATCTCCAGATCTGCTTTCTAGTTATCAAAATGGCCCAGTCCTCCAAGTCTCAAGATGCCACTGACAAACACCCTGGACCCCAGCAAGCAGGGGGTCGTCAACCTTCCATTCTCATATTGTCATTAAGAATATTTATATGCCGCTTTTCAACCAAAACGATCACAAAGCAGTTTACAGAGACCCTTCTTTCCAATCACCACTTGCGTCAGCTACTTTCCAAACGACCAGAGAGTCCCATGCAATTAGCAGCCTCTCTACCCCGAGCCCGTTCAGCTCTGCTCTCTATCCCTGGCCAACAAGCAAGGAAGGAACAGGGCGAGTGCTCTGGTTTTCATGAGAGCGGGAAATAAAGAAGCAAAGATAAATTTCTCCCTCGCATGAAAACTAATGACATTCTGAAGAAGGGAGAAAGGAAGCAAATGCTTTTAAGCCCAACACCCCCCAGGGTCTCCTGCAGTGTTCTGCAGTGGCGCAGCAAGCCAGAGAGCTGGACATCTGCTTCCCAGCAAGCATCAAAGTCTTTCCTTGCAAAGTCACATCCAGATGGAATCCCTTAGTAGGGCTTGCCTCTTCTTTTTTTTTCTTCCCTGTTCTCCCAGTTTCTGGACACTGTGACCAAGTCTTTGAAATCCATCCATCAATTAGCATTCACGCACACACAAATCTTCCATCCCTCCTCCTCCTCCTCCCCCCTGCGATCTTGTTTGGAAATTCAGTCAAAGTGGAATAAGATGCTCCAGCCCTGTAACTGAAACCCCCAACTAGAATTCAGCTTGCTTTACAACACCAACCAAAAGGAGCAACTTAGAATGAGGGGGAAAAAACCGACATGGGTGTCAGAAAACACCTACATACCCAAAGCATGCAGGACAGGCAAACCCAGGTCATCCTGTCAGCAGATTGGCCCCTCGGGAGGCTCAGTGAAAGCGACAGCATAAGCTCAGTACATCCTCCTCGGGTCAGCCAAGCTATAGGAGAGACAGGCAGGGACGAAGGGGAGGCGCGAGTCCATCTCCTTCGAGCCACCAGCAGCATATGGGTATGTGCCTCTCCCAGCCACGGCAGCCTCTTCCTCCTGTCACTGCAGATTTTTCTTGTTGCTTCTTCGTGGGTCAGCTCCTTCACCTCCTAAAAGGGAAGGGGGCAGCGCCTCTAGAGAAACCCTCTCTTTATTGCTAACACAAACCCCTCCCCTCCAGGCTCCTCCTTGTTGGCCAGCTGCATAACTTTACCGCGCTTTTATATAGTTTAAAGGTTGAAAGGCTTCTGCGTGTTCAGCTTCAGCCCCTTCCTCACGGGAGCAGCACAGAAAAGAGAAGACAAATGAAAAACGCTTCTTTGGAAAAAAAAAAAAAAAACCACCTCTGGGACTGGCAAAAGCACATTACAAAAGGGTACCTAACCCACGGTCAGGGGATTTAGCTACACATCCCACTAGCAGGAAAGTTCATGTTGCAGGAAATCAGCCCAAGAAGCAGCTGCAGGCAATTCTGGCCACATCATCCACACTGGGGCAGAATTCTTCTGGACAAAAGCCATTTTGCATCTACATTGGTATGGTACCTAGCACAATTTTGTCAAATAAGCATCAAATAGTATGGAATAAGGAGCAATTATTTGCAGAGGGAGGTGTGGTTCCACCCTCATCCCAACATTTGGTTTCTGGCCAGTCAATATTTTATGACTAAAATTGGCATTTGAGTTTTGCTGCAGAACAACTATTTGAGCAAGAAAGCGGCTGTAGGGCTCATACTCTCCAGGGTTCAACAAGAATGAGCCTTTTGACTGGATTCCTTTAAATGTTGCTACAAGAGCCACAGGTGCAGTCCAAATGACAACTTCAAATTTCAGAATTAGGATTTTGAATTATCTCTGTCAGAGAGAGAGAGAAAGAGAGAGACTAAATTAAAATTCTGGCAAAGTCTAGTGCTATTTCCAATTTACTTTTTGGAGACACAGATGAGCACATTTGTAGCGTATAAATGTGGAAATGCAAGAGGGGGGGAGTGCAATAAATGAGTCTACTTCCTCCCAAAGAAGATGCATGTTCACTGAATTGGTCCTGGAATTTTGCCACACTCATACCACTTATGCGTGCATTAATCTTTCCACGTCCTTTGCATGTACCTTAATGCAGATGGACACATCCATGTATCACAAAGGAATCAGAATCCATCATCTATTTCAGCCACATACAGAGCAATTGAATCTTAATTCCAGCTCATACCACACAGAATACACAAATGAAAGGGCAACCCCCGAACCACATGGTCGGTCCCCTCTCAACGTGCCCTTAGGCACCAGTAGCCACCATAGAATTAAGTTAAATGAGTCCCAATTGGGTCTTTCACTACTAGGGTATCATTATCCAAGGCTTCCTCTATGTGGCAGACTGACTGCCCTTAAAACTCTATATGCTCAGAAGACAGTGGCTGATGCCTTACCACACAACAAAGAAGTGGTGCATAGGTTCCTACATGCAGGCAAAGGGAAACATCTGTGCACAAGGACAACAACCATGCTACCTCAATTTCATGTGCTGGATCAGCCAATCTGAAGAATGTTGCTTCCCCCACCATTCCTATGTGCTGCAAGTAAAAGGGAGAATATGGTCTACTGGTTAAAAAAAAGGGGGGGGCTCTATAATATTTTATAGCAGGGGTGGCCAACCTTCCACCATTAGGGCCTCTGCGTTTTTAAGAGTTGTGTAGAAAGAAGACAGAAACTTGGCCACTGCAATTGCTGATGGTGCTGCTAAAGTAGCTGCACCTGCTGAAACGCCCTCACCTATACAACCATTAAAGGGCCAGGAGCATTCAGGTTGAAAGGTTGGCCACCCGTGTTTTACAGCATAGGTCACTTTTGTCCTTTACTCCCATACTACAAGAGCTGGCCTTCTATACATTTGCTGACTGTATCTTCTCAGTTGGTACAAATGACTAGCTATTGTCAGCTCCGATGGATTGGGAAGGGTTCAGCCCCTGAACCTGTCCTTTTTAATGCCAAGCTCAACCCTGAAAGCAGGAAACCTTAAAGCACATGCAACAGAGTGAATTTTCTTTGACCCCCCCCCCCACACACACACCACCACCACTCAGGCAACCCCCACATATTTAAGGTTAAAAAAACAGATCTTGGAGTTGTCAGTTCCCTTTAGACATGAAGTGGACCTGCGAAGAAGGGGAGGGGGCTCTAGCTCAGTGACAGAGAGAAGGTCCCTGGTTCATCCCTTCCTTGGCATCTCCCAGTTAGGGCTGATAAATACCCCTGTCTGAAACTCTGGAGAATCCCTTCCAGTGAGTGTAGACCAGGGGTGGCCAAACTTTCAACATGAATGCTCCTGGACCTTTAACGGTTGTATTGGTGAGGGTGTTTAAGCAGGTGCAGCTGTTTTAGCAGCACCATCAGCAATTGCAGCGGCCAAGATTCTGTCTTCTTTCTACACAACTCTTAAGAATGCAGAGGCCCTAATGGTGGAAGGTTGGCCACCCCTGGTGTAGACAATACTGAGCTCAATGGACCAATGGTCTGACTCAGGAGACAGCAGCTTCATACATCAACATGACAGTCATTCAATGTGGCCCATCTGATCATGTGAAGGATCATTATTAACTGAACTTATACCTGCCCTTCAGGTGAACAACCTCTCAGAAGAACAGCTTACAAGAAAACATATAACACAATAAAAATGCAGTACTGTACAATCAAAACAACATAAGCACAATTTTATCAGACTACAGTACACTCAGGTCTGTCTGTCTGTTTGTCTCAAAACTTCATTTGGCATTTTCATGTCAGTTCCAGCCCTACTAAAAACAAAAACCTTCTCAGTCCCTCAGAGGCGTCGTTAGGGGGGGCAGTGGGCCCCAGGGCACCACGCAGCAGGGGGTGCACTCACCTTCAGCCTTGCCACCAGGTCGCCCCCTCCGCCAGTCTTTTAATCTTCTTTCCGCGTCACTCTGGGAATCTCTGGCCGCTTTTCCGTCTTCCCGCCCACTGGCCTGGAGCCGTTTGGCTCCCAAAAGGGCTGAAAAGCGAGGGGGGGTGTTTCGCGCCACACCACCACCAAAATTCGGTGGTGGTACGCAAAAATGATGTTATGGCCCCAGGGGGCGGGGTGTTTGGTGGCATGTGGGGGTGTCACATCAGCTCCCACCCCCAGAGGGGGGGGGAATGTAGAAACACCACTGCAGTCCCTTTTGTGCTGCATTTCTCCTAATTCCTGTCTTCTGGCATACTGATTGCCAAGACACAAACCATTCCAATGTTCTAATGCCCTTAAGAGAGAAGTGAGCCTCCCCAAAGTTAACAGATGAACAAACACACACAAGAGATGCAGTTCCTTCCATTCACAAACCACCGCATAAAACTATGCAACAGCAGGCGACTTAACAGGAGAATGTAATCTTCCTAAAAGCAGGAGCGTTCCCACACAAACAAGCAAGGGCAACTACCTGGGTGGTAAAATAGCCTTCATCTGGCCAAACTGGAGCAGCTGAGTCGGCCACATGGCTCTTTGCTCCACACTACTAGCTCAATTCCAGCTCTCCTTTTCATTGGATTTTCAAGCCAGCTGCCTTTGCGCTGCTAGGTCCCGCCAACTGAGGTGCCTTATTATTAAGAACAGCTTGGGCCGGGAAGTCTGTTTTCCCCGGACAGCCATGCTTACATTTGGTTCACATTTCCTTTCACCAACACACAGAATTTGGTTCATATTCCATTTCCAGATTAGAAAAGCCTGGAAATGCGGGGGGGGGGGGGGGGGGAGTGGGTCAATGATTGACAGTTTTGAAAGAAAAAAGTAAAGAGGGAGCAATCAAGCATCAAAAAGAGAGACAGTAACGGCTGCTTGTATAATCTTTGTTCTTCAGTTAGGAAGACTAGAGACAAAGGTTTAGGTGTGCCATTGATTACACTGAGTAATATTCACTATCTCTCAGCCTCACCTACCTCACAGGGTTGTTGTGAGGACAAAAGGAGGGGAGGAGATATGTACACCACTCTGAGCTCCTTGGAGGAAGGGCGGTATAAAAATGTGAAAAAATAAAAATAAAAAGACCTACAGTGCAATCCTAGGCATATCTACTCATAAGTAAATCCCACTGAGTTCAATGAGACTTACTCCCAGGTAAATGCATGCTGTATATGTATAACATTGCAGCCCTAGAGTTATTAGCTGTGGAATGCACATGGAAAGGGTCACTCATCAGTAGAGCATATGCTTTGCATTCAAAAGGTCCCAGGTTCAATCCTCACCATCTCCAATTGAAAAATATCATTTCAAGGTTTGTAGGGCTGGGGAAGTCCTCACTCCTTGAGATTCTAGAGAGTTTCTCCCAGTCAAAGTTGACAGTGCTAGACTATATAAAACAATGATCCAACTATAAGGCAGATTCAAATGTAATAGGCCAGTGGTTCTCAAACTGGTGGGTCGTGACCCACCAGGAAAACCAGATGCAGTTGGTACCCCCCTAAGGGGGGTGATGTGCAGTGACCTCAGCGATGTCCCACCACTGCTGCCACCGTCAGAAAAAAAGGGGTTCTTTAATTACCGGGGGTCCCGCTGGCCCTTAGGAGGGTTTGGGGGCTTGGCCCCCTCTGCGTGCCTCCCCACGCTTCAGCTCCCTGAAGCAATCGAGACCCACTTCCGGATTCGGAGAAAAACAGAAAGTAGGCCCACTGGAGAGCCAACACAACTCCCAGTAAGTAAACCAGCGCGACTCCCTTTTCCCCCCAGCGGTGGCAGGATCCCAGGAGAGCCACCATCGGCCTGCACCCGCAAAGACTTACGACTTCCCCAACTCATGGGGAGAACTTTGAGAACAGTTGTAATAGAAAATGAACCCAAGTTTGTGAACAGACAGAACTAGCTCAGAATAATCTTTACTCAACACCCTGTCCATACCTAATTAGCCATTTGTGGCTGGCACACAGAGTATCACAGAACAGAACAAACCCAATTTACAAGACCTTCTTTGCCCAGTGGCCAGGAAGAAAGTCTTACTTACCAAAGTCAAGTGGCTATTTGCACGTCTAAGTGCAAGCCTCTTTAGGACCAATTCAGTCACTAGAAGACACTGAAACCACAATTCTTTTCAGCACTAAGTGTCCTTCCAATGTGGCTGCAGCCCAACTTGCACTGATTGTGGAAAGCTTTACATAATGCTCCCCAGTGAATCATTCAGCCCTTGCAACAGCTGGTCCTGATCAAATCATATTGTGCTTTGACCAGCACAGGCAAGCTGTGGTCATAGGATGTTCATCTTCAACTGATGACCCAGACTCACAAATGGATCATGCTCCAGTATAAGGTGGGTCACATCAGAATAATGTTCTTTATTTGGGTTTGTTTAAGGTTGTTTTGTCTTAAACTAAGAAGAGAAGAAAGATAATGAAACAGAGTGACGTAAAACACACCTTCACCTTGATGAAGCTGAGGAGGCCTAGGTCTGGTCAGTGACCAGAATATGGGTGACCACCTAGGAACACCATGTACGCAGCCTTGCATACCATGATGGAAGGAAAGAGGGATATAAATGTAAATAAAACTCAAAACAAGCACTTCCCAAGTTGCACCCGGGTCCTGTGATGCAGACTGCTTACAAATGGTGGGCAGGTATGAAAAGAAGGACACCACTGTCTAAACAACTTGCCGGAGCTTATTTGGATAAAATCCAGCAGCTAGTTTGTCCCAGGTGCAAAGTATTTCTTCAAGGGTATGTATGAAAGTATCTTGTGTGTTTAAAGGTCCAAACTGGATAGTACACTAATTACATGACTGCTGCCAAAAAAAAATATGGCAGTCACACATATCCCCTTCCATAACATCTAGTGGCACTGACCTGCATCCTGATGTTATAACATTATGCACTTCCCCACCACATCAGTATCAGTTAATGATGTGGAGTTGAAGGTGAGGAAATACAGAATGCCATGATATCATAGAATGGATAAGTTCTACCAGACATTGTAGAAGGGAGAGCAAAATGCACTGTTGCTGAATTCAGTGGCAGCCTGACACTGAGCATGATGTTGAGCTCAAGAACATTTGCAAATGGGAGCATCCCATTCTGTTGGTTTCTAATTTGAAACTGATTATCAATTATTGAACCACAGGACCTGGAAGGAAATTGGTTGTCTAGCCTGCCACTGCAGTGAGGAACGATCCACAACATCTAAAACACGTGACCCATTTAATAGAAGGCTTTATTCCACTGTGTAGCTACAAACATACACTCTAAGTTACACCATGCTATGCAGACAAAATAGGAAGGTGCACCACGGCAGAGCTTCCTGCTAGTCAATGTATCTGTGTCTGGTAAAATAACTTCACAGCAAGTGAGTTCCCTGCATAATCATGGCATAATCTTCAGGAGCTCTGGGCAAACTCTTAAAATAAAATACATTTGGCAACTTTGTTTCCCCCCCCACACACACACACACACACACACACTATTTTTATTCCACAGCATTTTAGACTAACATTTTATTCACAGCATTTTAGACTAACAACCAAGTGTAGCAGGTTAGGCTGAGAAGTTGCAATGTGCTGAAGTCCACTCAATTTGCTCTGCTCCCCGCCTCAATAAGACAAAGCCAGAGAGAGCAACAGACCTGGAGGATGAGAGACCCCACTCACCAAGCCCCGTTTGCAAAGCTGCACAATGCTGCCTTTTATCCAGTGCCACAGCAGGGGAGAGAGGAACCCCCACAGTTTCGGCTTTCCTTTCCCTACACTTCTTCCCAAATGCACACAGACATGCTGAGCCCAATGTTCAGAGATCAGCCAGTGAAATGGTTTTGCAGCACAGAGTCCCTTTCCAATGGGCAAACCCCAGATTTTGGCCTCTTTATGGAATTCAATGGGCTGCAGACACCAAGGGCACAGTGTCTCTCTCTCTCTCACTCACTCACACACACACACACACACACACACACACACACACACAAAGACATAGTTCAGCTCAGCATATCCAGTGCACAGCAAAACTGGAAACCAGTGGGAAGCAGGGGAGGGGATTTCTCTTGAGCAGAGTCACTATGCAGGCCAGAAGGGCTACACTGAACTAATGGAATATACAAGACTTCCAGGGTCCTCAAACAAAGAAAGGGGGTGTTCAAATAACACACTATTCAGATGCCAGATAAAAAAGGAACTTGGGTCTTACTGTGTGATGGGCAGAGCAGGAAAGGGAGGCAATAATTGAAAATCCAAAATAAGGCACACTTAGGGCACAATCCTACCCAAGCTTCCAGCACCGATGCAGTCGCAATGCAGCCCCAAGGTAAGGGAACAAGCATTCCCTCTGCAACTCCCTCCCCCCACAGGATACAGCACACGCCCCATTGGCATAGCTGCATCTGTGCTGGAAAGTTGGATAGGATTGGGCCCTTAGTATTCTTCCCCACCCCACCCCAACGCCCTATTCTATCAAGGCCCCTTAAACTATTCTGAAAAAAGATTAAAGCCAGTAAAACAAGATTAAATGTTTCATATTTTGCATTCAAAGCACTTCTTACTGCCAAGTTTTAAGACTAAACAGTAGATGTCAGTCTTTTCCTTCAGCTCTGTTTGTAGCTCTAATCATAATTGACTTACAGCTGACTTCTTGGCAAGCACATCCTGCTAATTAGCTTGCAGGGGGAGCTTTGGTCCTACCTGGCAACTTAGCTCATGCAAAGGAAGCTTAAGGTGCTTATCTTAATTGCCAGCAGTAACATCATAAACCAGATGGGGCCAGAGAATCCACTTATTATTTCATCTGAGTGTGGAAGGCTACTTGTTGGTTTTGGGTCTAGTATGCAAAACAGCTGTGCTCTGTTCTGGGTAGTTATTTAGGGCAGGGGTTCTCAACCTTTGGAGGCCTGGGTACCCGCAGTGAAGGTCAAAAATTTTGGAGTACCCCAGCTAATTAGCATAATTAGCAAATTTACATAATTAGCTAATTTACATAAATTGCACACAAATACACAAAAATGCCAGGATCTCTTTTAAAAAACACACAGCAATACGACACATGAACAAAATGCACAAAAAACATAAATCCCAAGTACAAAAATCCCCAAACTCAACTGTTTCCCCCCCACACCACCCATGCACAGTTTCCAAAGTAAGAAACATAAATCCCAAGTACAAAAAAACCCAAGCTCAACTCTTTCCCCCCCCAACGCCCCTAAATTTTAGGGTCTACAAATCCTGTACAGGTTCCTGTCATACAGAATCTATTATTCTTTTGCTCAGGAAAACCGAGGCATGTGTCAGATGTTCTCCAGGCAAAAATATGTCCATAAGTTTATTCCTGAAGATGCTGTGCTAACTAAGCGCCCAACATTTTACAATCTGTCTGTATTCCTAGACAATTTTTCTGCAAGTGACTGCTCAAAATCTGTTCTTCTTAAGGAAGAGAAGTCATAAGATCAAAAACTTAGAAGGGATATCAAAAGTCAGTCAATGACTAGGTTTTCTAAAAGTTTTTCTAAAAGTATTCCCCAAAAGATGCCTCATGATCATGAATGGTCCCACTTAATGATTCCCAGAAGGAGGACTGACATAAATTCTAGATCCCTATCAGTCACAGGGTGTTTCATGCAATATTGATCCATTCTGAAGGCCACAGAATACTTATCAACAATTCCCCCAAAAAAGAACTTCCTCTCAACAGTTACGTCCAAATGCAGAGGGGAAACAAAATGCACAGACACTAAATTCTCTTGGTGAGCAGGAAAGTCCAGAGAAAATCTGCAGTTACAGTTTCAGAAACATGGAATGTAGGAAGACATAAGGGCTGCCATTCCAGTTGGATTCAGAGTTTTCTTTCCCATCCACTCTAACTAGCCCCTTTTTGTTCCCTGTTTCCCTATCAGTTTACAGCTGTGCTATCAAAGAGCCAGCTCATTAAAGGCCTTTATCACCTCGTAAGTGCTTTTACTGCTGTTTCCCCTCCTATTAACAAAGTGCAAGTTGTAGCCAACACAGTTCATTGCCCAGCTGATCTCATTGCCTGTTGGGACATCCTTCATCCCCCTGGAAGCACAGGAGAGATAGGAAAGAAGAAGGTGGCAGATGAGATGAGGGCTACCAGATCTTGATTCAGATATGTGCCAATACGGGTAAACAATCCAAGGCAAAGAGAGAAGATGCAGCTGCCGTGGTGCCCCCTTTGCAGGAGTGGCGTTAATGGTCAGCTGGTTGGGCCAACCCCTGCCCTTTCTGTACTGGTGGCAGTGACAGCCCCCAATGGCCATCAGGATGCAAAGCTTTGCTCCAGGCCCCCTGCAACCTGGCGATGGCACCGACCTCTTGCACAACTCGTTTGTCTTTTCACCCACTATGCTTTCTTGCCTACCACCTTTAACACCACTGTAAGGAAGGTCAGTGTTGTTTTTCCCACGTTGCAGAGCAAGGAGTGAGGTCAAGCGATTACGTTGGCTTGCTTAAAACCACTTAGTATAGTCATGACTGGCAGCCCAATCCTATGCCGGCCTCCGCTGGTGGTACCTAGGCTCCGCGCTGCTGCAAACATGCCTAGTTGCGCATGTTGCAATGCAACGGCATGGAGGACGGCATGGAGCCTCTACTGGTGAAGGAGCAGCATCTGTGGAGGCAGGAAAGCTCTGCGGACACCATGGAGGCGGGGAGACAGCAGAATGGGGGTGGGGCCGTTTTGGAGCAGGGGAGGGTGGGGAGGACGAAGATCAGGCCCAGGAGGGAGGCAGGCTCGGCAGAGGATGCCTACGCCGAATCTCATCCCCCGTCCTGGACTTGAAAGTCCGACACAGTGCTGCACAGATTTGTGTTGGTCATTTAGCTGCTGCACCTCCGAGTAGCCTCATAGGGGCTGCTGGGGCACGAAACGGGAGAAGGGGACAATTGTCCACTTTCCTCGAGTAGACCTCCAGCCCCATGCCGAGCAGAGCCTGCCCCGGCGCTGCTCCATCCCAGAACGGGGCTTTGAATAGGATTGGGCTCTCAGATAAACTTATTTAGGGGCTTCCCAGTTCACAGAATTAGTAGTCATAACAACATCTACAGATCAACAACCTAAATGTTACGCTTGCCATATGTCCCGAAATGCCCGGGATGATCCTGAATTTCAGGCTCGGATCCCAGGAGGTATGGGCACTATCCGGGATCGCCACCGCCATGTTTAAAATTTGGGCGCCGACATCTTGTCTCTCGCGAGATTTCGTGAGCCAACATGCCAGCGCCCAGCTAAGTAACTCTAATTTAAACATGGCGGCGAGCGAGCAGGTGAGTAGGCCATTCACCCGCTGTCTCACTGGCTCGGAGCCAGTGAGACAGCGGCCAAACGAGAGACTGCCCAGGTCCGTGCAGTTTCCGGATCGCTCGCTGTCTCACTGGCTTGGACCCGGTGAGACAGCGAACGATCTCTGGAGACAGACTCGCGCGGGCCCATGCAGTCTCCGGATCACTCGCTGTCTCACTGAGCGAGTGAGACAGCGCGCGATCCAGAGACTGCACGGGCCCGCGCAAGCCAGCCCCGGGCAGTCTGTCTCTAGAGAGTGCTCGCTGTCTCACCGGCTCCGAGCCAGTGAGACAGCGAGCGATCCGGAGACTGCACGGGCCCGCGCGAGCCGGCCCCAGGCAGTTTCGGATCAGCAGCGCGACAAGGATGCAGCAGCAGCACGGATCTCAGAAGCACAACTGCCGGATCAGCACTGCCGACGATGGTGGGGTAAGTAAATTTAATTAATTGTTTAACATAAATAAATAAAAAAATAAAATTTTCGGGCGCGCTTCGCGTGGCAAAAGGGGGCGCTTCGCACTCCCTATATTTTAAAATAAATAGAAATTATGGACGTGCTTATATTTTTCTATGTATTTTTATTAATTATTTATTTAATTTTCCGTTTATTTAATGGGGGGGGGGTGTCCCGGTTTAAGGTCAGGAAAATATGGCAAGCCTAGTAAATGTAGAAAGCCCCCCCCCCCAAAAAAAAAGTTTGCACTCGGTACAAATGGGAGATAATTACACAAGTATTGGACAAAGAAGCAACATGCAAAGAAGTTAATGCAAGAACAAAAAACAAAGAACTCAAGGGAGAAAGTGTTATCAATCCCCATATTGCAGCTAGAGAGCTGGGGCTGGGAGGGAGGGAGGTGGTTTGTCCAAGACCACCTACTTTGCACATCATGGCCGAGGTGAGATTGAAACCAGGACATGCCCAATTCACAGCTCAGTCTCTTAACTGCTATGCTACACCAACTCTCCTTCCTCTCCACTTTATGCCTCTCAATACAATGACCCAGTCCTCCCTCCCACCCATCCTATGCACACCTCTGCTTCTTTGACCAATGGCAACATTGTTACTCCTGGAAGAAGGGGTGGGGGAACATTTCTTTCCCCTGCCCTCCAGACTTGAAACACAACATTCTGGGAAAGGGAAAATCTCTTATAATTTGGCCAGTTTTTTTACACCAGTGCCTGCAGCCTTTTTTTTTTTTACCATCCATGCTTTGGAAAGCTTAAGGAATGATTATGGCAATGTACACTAGGCAGGGCTGCTGAAAAAGGAAGCCTCAGCTGCATTGTGTGAGGACCTGTTTTCTAAACTGGAATGAATCAGGACACAAAATATGCACGGAGAAGAGCCCAAATCCAAGACTTCCTTCAGCAACTGCCTGGCTACCAGTTCATTCCTGAGTATTTAATTCACTGTGTGGTGACCTCAGCAGTGCTAAACTGCTTGGATCCTCCACAGCCAGAAATCTCACTTTCCATATGAGTTCTTTAAAGGTCCTTAATAGCGCTCTGAGATGCTGGACTAAAACTACCATCTGGCAGCAAGGAGTGTCCTTGAAGTGGTCTCACCAAGTTGGAAACTGCTTCCCAAAGGAGGCTTCCACCATCATAACCCAAAGGGGCGTGTTTTTCTAATTTTTGCTGAGAAATGAATTAAGTAAGGGGGTGGTCCTTTTCAGTGAACAATTTGGAACTGGCTAGCAATTAATTTCTTACAGGCTATTTTTCTGTTAGATAAATGGTTTGATATTTGGTACTCGGTTTTCGCTTCTCAGATGTATGCTGCCCTGAGCTCCTGAAGATCATGGGAGGAATAGAAACAGAACAAGTAATTACAAAAAAAACATTTCCCCCCCCCCCCCCGAGATTCCAACCATGCAACGATGGGGGTAAATATATAAGGTTTTGGTCACATTTCATCAGCAGAGGTGGAGGGCAGAGGAGAAGGGAGAATTTTAGATGAAATGTTGAGGCCTGTTCTGTCCAACACACAAATGCACAATCCATTTTTACAGGCAAAAAGACTCCCCCAAACCCAGAAAACACGAATGAAGGTTTCATCCCAGAGACTTCATTACACCCTGTGTATGAAAAGGGACTGATCCATCTAACAAGACCCCCCCCCCTTGCTGAGCCAAGAGGCTATTTGGGCCCCTCATCAATCAGCACTAGCTCACTAATTACCTTTAACGACAGCCCAGGTGTCCTGTTGTAAGGGCCAAGGAGCCAGCTAGACTACTTCACAGTCCCTGCCTGCTCTATAAATCTTACCCATGGCCCATTCACCAGCATAATGGATCCAGGCTGCCCTTCAGCACTCTACTGAGGGGAAGGGTCAAGCGACATGGGGTGGGGGGTTGCAGTTCATTAGCATGATTTAGGGAATCATTAAGAGGTGTAATGGGGGAAACTGCAGATTAGCCATTATTGCATACCCTTGCCACCAGGAAAGACTCCAGCCACTTAGCAACCAAGCAAGCTGGGGAAAAGAGACCGGTGTGGAACAATCCCCTTCTCACTTGCACAGCATTTTGCACTTTTCACCCCAGGCTGCCAGCCCCTCACCAAAGCCCAAAATGAACCTACATGTTCTGGATTTTTTTTGCTTTACCCACTGCATCTCAACATAGCATTGGGAGTTGCATTTCAAGGGGGGGGGGTTTCAGGACATCACCCCCAAGACAACACTCTGTCCCAGTGCAAGGAGAGACCATGCAGCCTCTTCAAGAAAGCATGGAGATTTCCATTTGAGTTTTAGCCAGTCTACAACAGTTGTATCATGTTCCCTGGTCTTGTGACAACAGAGGTCTGAAAGCTGAGTTTGTACCATCAACTTCCAAAAAGGGCTTTTGTACTTTTGAGGCTTGGCATATAGCAGAAGAGAACATTTTCACCAAGTCTGGTTTCTATTATCACTACAAAACTTGGGCTAGATGGAGAAAGGTTACCTAGGCAATTCTTAAAAGTTGTAGGAGCACTTTTGGGGCACATAATAAACCTACCTGTGATAACCAGAACAACACTGCTGGGCTGGAATAATAGTAGGCCATAGCTCTGCAAAGGAAACTCAATTCTACTTTATTAATTATGCAAATTAAATGTGAATGTATTTACTTGGCCTAGTTTGTTCTGCCTCTAGGGATGGAACTAGATGTTAGAGGAGACGGTGGCTGCACCTGACCTGCATCTCTAGTAAAACTACTAGAAGAAGAATCTTGAGACATGTAGAGATTTCCCCTGTTCCGTTCTTGCTCAGTAGGTTCACTCTCTGCCCCACATTCTGCTTTTCCTGTCTTCTGCATCAACGAGTAGAATTTCTCAAATAAATACAATTTTGGAAGTCAGCAGGAGGGGGGGAGGGGGGCGGAACAGAGGCAGGGAAGGGGCGAAACTGGGTGGGGAGGGGGTTAATGGGGGCAGATCTGGTGGCAATGGCATGCACCAGATCCTATCCCCCTTTCCTGAAGTTTCCTCCCCCCAGACTTCTGCTAGCAAAATCACTACTGCATGTCTGAGGAGACCCATTGCAGAGGTGTAAGGGGATTGAAATCCCCTTACACCTCTGAAGCCTCTTGATCCCCTCCCCCCTGGACACAGCAAGCCTGTTTTTGGCGCAGCTGCACCAGCGGAGGGGGGGGGAAAGAGAGATCGGTTCCTTAATTATGCACTGTATTCAAAAAAATACTTTTTGCTCATATTAAGGATGTTGCAGGTTAAGGTATCAAAATATTGCGAGAAAGATGCTTATCCTAGTTCTTCCGAATGCTCATCATTTTATATGCACTTCAGTCATTTCCAAGCAGGCATTAATCTGGGTAGTATCCAGATAGGAGACCTCCACATATGCTTATGTATCAAAAAGGATATGATACAAATGCAATAAATCCTTTCTAAGCTGAAGAGTCCTCATTTCTTAGAGACAATTCTCCTATTGAGAGATCAGCAACTGGAGCAGATGTGGAGGGGTATATCTGGTCACGGTCCCCAACCCAAAAGCAAGACAGTAGTGCCAATGGAACAGCAGCTATGGATATGACATTTGCCATCAAACGCACAGTAGACAACGAGAGCAGTATCCTGCCCCACACCCTCTTCTCAATGGACGTCCAGTAAAAGCAGTCCTTGAACAAGGTTCTGTGGCGTTCCATGCACCTCCTACCCATTTCTGTTGCCCTTCTCTTTTCACGATGAGGCCACCAGAACTCTCAAGGTACGAGAGAACCATTTTACTGTACAGATCCTCTGGGATTTTTTCTTTTTTTGTATTGTTCTCTTTCCTAATTGTCCCTAAAATTCTGTTTTACATTTTTGACAGTAGCAATGTATCACTGCAGTATTTCCAGGCAGCAGTCCACAGCAATTTCAAGGTCTCTTCTCACTGCTCCATTCTGATGCTGCTGTTTGCTTCACAAAACCGCGAAGAAGACCTGCCATTTCTTGTCCATCGTGCCTATTACCCAACCCTGGCTCCTGCGTTAGCCAGCACCTTGGACTCCCTGATCGCCCTATATCACGATATCCTCAGGCTTGTCCTTTGTATTTGCAAGGTATACAGAGGCAGGATTTCCTATTCTTTCCATTGGGCTCCCATTCATTCTAACAGGGCTTGTCTGTGCAGGAGACATTCCTGTCGGACAGTATCCACAGCCACACAAACAAAACAGCACATTCAAAGTAATAAGTTGGACTATAAAAGCAAACTATCGTGGCCCTGGCCAAAAGAGGAAGAAGCACTGGGGGGAAACTCCTGGGTCTGTAACTCTAAGAACTGTTACAAAAATAACCAAGATCAGACATTGCTATTAGGCATTAAAATTTCAGAGCTGGGTTGGTTCCCCAACCCTCCCTTGTCTCTCCTAGTTCTTTGATCTTCTGCAGCCCAGCCCCCAACACTTTTGAAAATGAAATAAACCAGAGTAAATCAATGTCTGCCTTAACAAAGAGCATTCCTCCCCACCCCACATCTTATTTAATCAAAAGAAAAGTGAGACCAAGAGAAATGGCAGATAGCATCTTGGGCAAACTATTAAGCTGCCAATAGCCAAGAGATTAATGCCCAGTTTTGAAGGAGGGGGAAAAAAGGCTTGCTAAGAACTCATTTAGTGGAAAAATAAGTCTCCCAGTCAAACAGCCAGAGACACACAGTTTCCTGCTTTAATTAAAAGGTGTGTGGGGGGGGGGGGAGAGAAAGTAGATGGAAGCTGACAATACACTCCACAACAGGATGGTCCAGCAGGACAGGGAACGGATGGTCACAAAGCATCTTTGCCATCTTGGGCGGAATGTCCAGAATACCATTTGGCAGGCTCTAAACAGCAGAGCCACCTTCAGGAGTGTGATTAATTATACCCTCTTCTGTTTAGGATGGTTATTCCCTGCTTTGTGGCAATTCTCTCTTCACATTTTATGGGCATAAAGTGGTAATTCACAAGATAAGCCTGATGAATATTCATGAACATCAATATCCTGTCGTTTCCCATAACTGAATGTGGCACATTTAATGTGAGAAGCGCTACTTAACACAATCAAGAGAGCCAGAATGGTATAGCGGTGTGCGTGTCTGACTGAGAAACCTGGGTCCAAATCTCCCACTCAGTCATGAAGCTTACTAGATGGCCTTGGACCAGTCACCATCTCTCAGCCCAGCCTACCTCACAGGGTTGTTGCAGGGGAAAGGAAGGTATATGCTGCCCTGAGCTCCTTGGATAAAGGGTGGGATATAAATATAACTAAACAAAATAACTCGCATATGAGACCACAGCAGAATACTTCCAGCCTGCTACATGCCCCCAACCCAACATTAAACAGTGCAGAGATTGTGCAGCAAGAATCCCCAATTTTGCCCTCAAAAATATGCCATGTTTGTCAACAAATTGAATGTATGCACATGGTAAAATTGGACTTGGACAAAACTGATTATAAAATGTTGAATTTCTTGGCAGAGAAAAGAGACACAGGCATGTGAGGAGCTTCAACAGGAAAGGCTTTGGAGATGGCTCCGGTCACCCTTCCCAAACTCATGTGCACCACACAGACACCACAGACACACTAACCATTGTGCCTTTCCCACACAAAGTTCTTATTTGATAGCCCTCCCTCCAATGTAAGGGTCAGTAGACAGGCTAAAGTGAAAGTAAGCATAAAGAAACAGGAACCAGAGTCAGAACTGAAAGCTATACTGAAGCTCCAGCTAGACCAAGGGTGTCAAACGTAAGGCCAGATACAGTCCCCAGAAGCTTTTTATCCAGCCCCCGTGAAATTGGGCACCACCAACAGCTGCTCTCAGCTGCTGAGCTTCAAAGTGACACAATGGTAGAAGCAGCACTTCTGAAAAGGTGGTGCTCGGAGAACCCACTTATCATGCAGGCCACCCTTTCAGCAGTGCCGCTTCTGCAGAGGTGCTGGGAGGGAGAGACGAAAAGAGATCTCAAAAGGTGAGGAATGGTACAGGGAAAGAGGCAGACCAAGAGGGGTGAGAGAGGGAGAAGGGAGGCACTGCCGAGGTGCAGGGAAGAGTCCAATTATCACGTGGACCACCCTTTCAGCAGTGCCACTTCTGCTGAGGCATCACTTTGCAGAGCAACTCTTAGCTGCTGAGCTGCAAAGTAATGCCTCAGCAGAAGCAGTGCTGCTGAAAGGGCAGCCCGTATGATAATTGGGCTCTCCCATATCTTGACAATATTATCAAGATTTGCTATTTTCTCTTCTGTCATTTGCAGCTAATGAGTTCCTAAGTGAGAAAAAAGTGCTTATTTCTGGTCATCACCTGCTTAATGACATCAGTTCCTGCTTAATGCCAACCCTCAGCAGGAGCCATGAATGCTATTCAGTCCATTGTATGAAATGAGTTTGACACCTCTGATCTAGACCCTCCTCTGGTTTAGGAACCTTGAGCAAACACGGTCTGCCACATTTTTACTGCAGCCATGAGGGCTAGAAACATACCTTGAAAAGATGACAGGCTACTTTGAGCATTTTCAGCATAATCACCAAATACTGTGTTCCATGGACCAGTTCTTCACAGCACAGCCCAATCACAATTAATGCAGATTTCCAGACCCCCTTGCCAATCCCCCTCCCCCTTCCCCATATGGCGCTTTTTTCTTACATTAGATCTCATTTCTACAAGTCATGTATAAAAATATTCCTGTCTCCTGGCCTCTTCCACTCAGATGGTGACTGTCCAGGTTGCTTTAATTTATTCTCCATCCCATGTTTTTTGCACCAGAACGCAGTAATTTATACCATGCACACACCTCCTGCAGTCTTGCAGAGCCAGCTCATAAAGTAGGCCTCCTCACAGGCAGCTGGCATGAATGCCATTCTGCAGAGAAAGCGTGCCTCTGACACAGGTTTGCCAGAACATCCCCCAGTGTTTTACATCTTTGGGCAATTACGCACACAGTTCCCCAGCAAGGGGTGTGTGTGTGTGTGTGTGTGTGTGTGTGTGTGTGTGTGTGTGTGTGAGAGAGAGAGAGAGAGAGAGAGCGCTTTGGTCCAAACCAGAGACTTCTTCCAGATGAAACCAAGACATTAATGAGTGTGAGCCAGAAATGGGGATTCCAGATACAAGCACATTTCACCTTCATGCTCTTTGCACAAGCGACCCGTGTAACAGGAATTTCCACTGCTGGCCAGACAACATCTCCCCAAAACAGTGTGTTAGGAAAGTGTATTTTTATAAGGCACTTAACTCCACTAAGATGAGACAGAGAAAAGTCTCTTTCCTCCACCCTCCTAACCAAACCATCTTTTAACGTCAAATTCCTTCAACCAGAAAAGAACATTTCTCTGCATCAAGCACATGTGTCAGTTAGGGGCATACTGGTTGCTGTTTCACTGCGCATCAGTGAAAGAATTCTTACCAGCTGATCCCCTTCCCCCCCCCTCATATTAGCCAACAGCAAACATGTAACCCTACAGCTCAATGTCTGCAGACGTGCTCCTAGCACAGTGGACTGTCATTAAAGTAATAGTCTAGACATCTGAAACGATCTAGACTGACCTCAAGTATTACTCAAGTAGTAAAGCTGGAAAGGACTGGGGGGGGGTGTACTTCACAAACACACAGTTACTACCATCCCACATCTTAGAGTTTTTCTGCATGAGCAACTTTTATGCAATAGAGACATATTTATTTTGCATTTGTCATCCACAAACTGACCATCTTCCCTTAAGAAAGTTCTTTTTTAAAATGATACAGTTTGTATCCCAGAAGCAGCCTCCTTCTGCTCCCATATAACATGAAGGTGTGCCAGGAGCTGTACAGAACACAGAAGTAACACAGTGCCTGTCCAGAGGATTCCAAACTAAGATTCCTCACATAGCTTCATTTTTCAAACAGCAGCCCCTCCCTCCGTGTTCCCCAATTTTTTTGGGGGGGTTGATTGTTGCATTAGATCTGGGCCTTGACAGACAAGGATGGGTTAAGGTTAGGGACTGTCAGGCAATGGGATAAGGGAGAGGTAGGGTGGGGAAGTAGAGAAATTATGTCAAACTATTTCAGGAAAGCCTTGAATAAAGAAAGACCTGAAGGATGAAATAATCCTTCTGACAATGTCACAATGGTTGAACTACACTATGGAATATTCTGCCTTCACACCAGGGTGAAAGAGGGCATTTCTTGCGCCCTCTGTGCCTCTTGCGTTCTTTTTGTGCTGCCCAAATGTAGGATCGCCCTCATTTTATTCTGGCAGGGCTCTTGTGCCTTTAACAACTGTGTGCAACAGACATAAATTCAGCAGGTGACTCTTTCCCTACCACTGTTTCATCATGCCTGGCAAGGTAATAGCCCACTGCATTTGTCTCACCTTGCAATTGTTAAAAGCGCAGGAGCAGGGCCAAAGAAAAAAGTGGCAACCTAGCTCTGAAACAAAGCCTACCTTTGGACCGACTAAGAATGAAAAAGGTGGGAAAGGCATGGAGGTGCTCCCCAAAGGAAGGATGCACACCTGCACATTGATTAATACAGCAGGCCACATAGCTTTCCCAGCCTCACAGTGCTTCTGGCAGCTGCAGCTGTTTCTGAACAATTCTGAGTATTTCTCAAACATAACCACATGGACTCCTATTAATATTCCACGCTTCCCACTGTGTGGGAAGAGCTACAGTTTTGAACATTTATTTGCTTGGAATTACCATCCAATTTCCTAGCTAGAAATTAACGCAGGAAAGAATGGATAGAGGAATTCCAGATCGAAGTATTCCTGGATTATATCTTCCCTTGACCTTTTTCAATCTAGCCCAGACTGCTTATGGAACCGAGATGACTTTAGTTGGTGGATGAGCCATGTTTGGAGAGAGACCAGGAAAATACTTCCCCTCAGTCTCTCAGCTGTGTTTGATATTGAGGATTCTGACACCTTATTGCTCCATAGAACATCTGGTGAGGCTACAGGGGTTGGCAATAGAGTTGGCTTGCTCCTTTTTGTGAGAATAATTCTCAGAAATTGGTTATTATTAGAGATGTCACTCTGCCCCTTAGGAATTGCCAAGTTCCTCAGGGGTCAGTTTTATCATCTAGGACTAGGTTATTTTTTTACCTGTACGTAGATCATTCCGAACTTTGTGGGGTGGGTATCATCAATAGCCTAATGACATCCAGCTCCATATTTTATTTTTCACACTTTTGGTTTAATAGTTCCTCCCTTTCTTTTGTCCTCACAACAACCCTGTGAAGAGGCGTAGCTAGGCTGCCCCTGGGGGGGGGGCAACATGCCGGTCGCCCCTGCCCCTGCGAAGCCCTGCCCCCAGCTGATGATGTCATCAATGACGTTGCAACCACTGGGTGGCCAAAATACATACAGGGGAGAGGACAGGACAACTCTCCCACCCTCCGGAAACCTCTGCAACAGCACTGCAAGGCTCGCTGCCACTGCAGAGGCCCTCGTAGCGCCGCAAAAGAACGCCCCCTGCCCCCGCTGCCACCATAAGTGCCTCCCCCCAGCAACACCTCTAAATCTATGTACACATTTTGAGTTCGGCAGTACATTTCGAAGTATTTCTTAAGCATATCCTGACCCAGAGAAAGTCCAACACACAACAAGATGTGACTAACAGCTGCACACAGTACAAGAAAACAGAAAAATATGTATTCCCATCTGCACTGAAAGTTGGACTGGAAGGTGCACCTCTGGTCTGACCTCCTCCTCTGTATCGTACAGTATTTGCTCATGGGATCAAACTGGCTAGTTCTTGTGAATGAACATCTGCACCTCTTTCTGTGTCCACTGGTCAACCTATCTGCCAGCAACAATGGCATCCAGAGCTCACTAACACAAGTCAGAATGATGCCTGTATCTAGCTTTCTTCCATTCTCCAATACTTGGAATTATGTTTTGTTCCCATCAGTTACTCCTGCTATTGATGCTGCTGCTAGTACCTACTGCATACGTGCATCTTAGGTGCTCATGTCTCATCTAAAGTTTTACTGCATTTATTACTTCCTGAAATTGTCCTACATAGTGTTGTATGCAATTAGCTTACACAAGATAAGCATTGCAGAAGCTACATCGATATCCAAGCTCCTTGCAAGAGCCTAGATCCCCTGCAGGTGAAGTAGCAGGAGCCTGTCCAAACTTAACATCAGAGAACAGCTTCCACAAGCTGTCTATTTGTACCTAGGTAAACTGCTGGATTGTCATGCCTGCTTTTCTAAATGGAACAACCCCTGTTTTGTGGAAGCTCTTTCCTGCTTCTGATAATTCATTATGACTCTTGAAATCAGAGTTTAAAAGGGCCCCCAAAAGTCATCTAATCCCACCCCTTGCCACAAGGCACAATAATCTGTGCATCAGCCCTCCACAGATCAGCCCACAAGAACCCAGGTTGTAGTGTGCCACAATTAAAGGGCAGATGTACTTCATAACCAGACAAAGCCAACAGTCACCAGGTGACTCCAGCAAGTGAGCCAAGACACATGCTACAGGGGGAAAGCAGAAGAGAACCAAGGTAAGGGAAAGCAAAATGACTTTCCAAAATCTTGAAGCAATGTTATCTAAGCAAGAAAAGCAGCAACTGCAAAAGCAGCAACTGACCATCACCACCCCCACCCCTTGCACACACACCGTTTGCTGGTGGGATGATCTGGTAGGTTACCTGCTAAGCTGCTTGTTCTGTTCACAACATGTCATCCTGCATTAAGAAGAATGGTCTCACCATCATATTGCTCATGTTTCAAGGTGTAAGCAGACAGCCTTGCTCCAGGGGGAATAGCTCACCCACTCAGGATAGCGTATGTGACGCTTTTCACCTCCTGCTGGGACATCAGAGATCATGACCTTGGAGAAAGAGGCAGGAATCGGGCTCAGAGGACAAGGCTGGGAAGCATTTGGGAGAACTCTACAGATCTGCACCACCAAAAGCAGAACCATCTTGGAGAAGGCAGCTCTGCTGGAGATGCTGTTGTACAGGCACACAGCCACTAAAGAGAGCCCCTCCTGGGGCCACATGGTGCTGGGAGACAGACAGACAGACACACAATGTCACTTATGCAAATCCAGTTCACTCTGAGTCTTAATAAAAAGCCAATAAAAGTGACAAACACAGTCCCTTCTCCTCCCGCCCCCCAATCAGGGGATCCCAGGCACACAGCCAAATGAGTGCCCAATGATCGACTGCCATCACGCAGGCAAAGATACCTGTTCCAAGCAGGGCATCTAAGCCAAATCCTGAGGTTAATCCCCCTTGGCAACAGATTCACAAAGGAAAACAAAATGAACAGTTTCAAGAATGGGAGCTGAAAAAATAGAGAGGCAACACATATAGAAATCAAAGAGGACAGGCTAATAGTCAATTCACAGGCTAATAGTCAATTCACCTCAAAATCTTGGCAAACAGTGGAAGATTGCAAGGCATATATCATCACCACTTTGAATGTACCAAGCCAACCTGCTATCTTGACCTTCTTGCATAATAAAGATTACCACCATGACTGGCCACCTCTCCAACCCTTGGAATTATGTTTTGTTCCCATCAGTTACTCCTGCTATTGATTATACTACTAGTACCTACTGCGTACCTGCATCCTAGGTGCTCATCAGCCTCATCTAAAAGTTTTACTGCATTTATTACTTCATGAAATTGTCCTACATAGTGTTGCTTGCAATTAGCTTACACAAGCTAAGCATTGCAGAAGCTACATCGCTATCTGAGCTCCTTGCAAGAGCTCAGATCCCCTGCAGGTGAAGTAGAACCACTCGTTACAATAACCTTTACAAATTTCTTAGGGCACATACAAATGTATTTATTTATTTATTTATTTATTTACGGTATTTTTACCCCGCCTTTCTCCCCAAAGGGACCCAAGGCGGCTTACAACAAAGAAAATACAGTGCAGTACAATACAAAAAAGTTACATTTTAAAACAGTAAAAACAAATTAACGAAAATTAATAAAAACAGTATCTAAAAATAGTTTTAAAAGATTACAATTAAAACAAGTACATAAAAACAGCAGCACCCCACCTGTACCAGCAGGATGTTAAAAGGCAACGGCTCAGAAGGCTTCTTTAAACAAGAAGGTTTTTAGGCCTCGCCAGAAAGTGTCCAAGGAGGGAGCAAATGTACATAATTTGAGCAGTCGGGAGGCTGGCGAAATGCACTCACCACAATTTGTTCTCTTGGGATGAAGCTCAGAGAAAAATCAGTTGCTGACTGGCTAATGCCTGTGGTGTCACAGGCTGTTTTCTCTGTTCGCACTGGAGCAGGTTTTTTTTTTAACTTTAAAAATATTTGAGCTGTTTTTTAAATAAAGTGATGAACAAATATTCAATGGAATGAATGGACATGTAGCACTTAAAAGAAAATAAAAGATAGGCAAATCTGCCTGAGGCATATGGGAAGGGCAATGTCAACCCCATTATTTACAATGCGAAGGTGGCAAGGGAAAACTGGGTTCATCTTGCAGGGGGAAAATGTGCACCGACTCCTGTTTTCAGATAACTTTTACATGGCCTTAGAAGCAAAAGCTGATACACACAATACCCAAGGAAGCCATGGAACTTCCAGCACAGGTACATGGACTAGGGAGCTGTGGCCCATTGGAGATTCCTCATAATAATCCATATCAAACATGTTTTTTAACTCTACGTGGTGTTTTTTTTTGGGGGGGTGGGGGGACACAGTTCAGTCTACTTTGGTCAGGGCAGAGACACACACCCTGATCAGCTCAGCCATACACATCTGTGAAAAGGTGCTCTGATCCTCCGATCAGCAGAGGACACGTTGCTGCTGCTGCTGCTGGAACGCACTCATTTCAACAGGGATGTTGCTGATGTAGCAAAATCCAATCCCTTCTGAGTTATACAAATTGCACAAAAGAATAGCCAAAAGAAGGAGAGGAAGAAAAAGGCACGTGCTGGTCCAGTGTAAAGATCAAGGATACCCTACAACAGGCATCACACCTATCTATGCCAGAGGGCTTGGAGTAATGGGGTTGCACATGGATATGATATATGATATGATGCCCAGTGCCCACTGTTTGGGCACAACAGTAAACTGCAGAAGAACTTCTGTGAATGAAAATCGAAACAGAGGAAATTATTTTGACCAACTGATGCCCAATATTGGAGAAACGTCTGTGGCCAACTGTTCTTGTTCTGGCAAAATCAAGTGGAAGAACTTGGTTCCTAAACACTGCCACTGGCAATGACGTGCAGCTAATCTCTTGCAAGCAAAGCTTAATATTAGAATTTAGATACCAAACCCAATAGCCACAACAAACTTCTAAATCTACAGTTTATTCAAAATATCACAATCCTTTTCACTTTTTATATACACTTTGAAATAT
Source organism: Plestiodon gilberti rubricaudatus (assembly GCA_026170595.1). Taxonomy (NCBI): domain Eukaryota; kingdom Metazoa; phylum Chordata; class Lepidosauria; order Squamata; family Scincidae; genus Plestiodon; species Plestiodon gilberti. Next base: position 207,919,078 of record JANXHW010000001.1, read on the forward strand.
CTAAATTAAAGTGCATATGAAAGAATATAATTTACAGCCCAATCCCATCTCCTGCCACACTGTAGCAGGGAGGTGCACGCTGCATGCTATGGGGGGGGGGGGGAGGTGTGATCAGGATGAAAGTGAAAAAAAAAAATTCCTTACCTCTGCATAGGCTTCTTGATGGCCTATGGGTCTCCTTGGACCTATATAGCTATATAGCTGGCATAAATCTGAGGAGAGCCAGGGGCAGGGCCAATAAAAGGGGGATAGGATCTGGTGTGCACGTGACTGGTGTGCACTCCCCCAACATGCCCCCCGGTTCCCCCTGAAATGACCCTGTACTCCTCCCTCCACACCCACTGCCCACCCCGGCCATCAATGTACCTCATCCGGCAATGACTGGGTGCTCTGGTGGCACACATGCATGGTCGTTAGCCATTCACACTGGTGGCCCCATTGCGCACGTCATTGCCGCATCTGCAACGCCGATGAAGAGGAACTTCTGCTGACGGAATGCTAGATCCATCAGCAGAAGGTGCCCATAGGATTGGGCGGGCTATTACTTTCTTAGCTTTTGTTTCATAACAAGCTATAAGATCAGAGACGTTCGTGAAATTGGGACAAGGATTTCTAGGTTGGATTCCATCTCCCATTCCAATTCTTTCAAAGATAGGCCCAGTGCAGACAGTTTCCCAAACTCTTCACTATGGTAAAGTGATCAAGAATGCCCCAGAAGTCCCCCCCCTCCTCTCTACCCTCGCCCAGGCAAACTCACCCTCCCTCCCTTTTTCAGCATTGCCATGATGGTTAGCATCATTAGTTCTTTTAAACAGCGTAGCATTCACAACTCTTCCCAGAGCCAATGAGTACCTATGAAACTGCAGCTGCTGCCTATGGTTGTAAACCAATGCACACTTAGGATGGAACTGCATTACATTTGCTACGCAAAAGTAGCCAATGGGCTTTTTGTTACTAGAGAAAGCAACTTTGAAAGGGGAATTTGGAGTGGGAAAAGCAGCACAAGTGCTTAATAATGCTTTCCCTACCCACCATTTATGTTCTCTATATTGCCCCCCCACCCCAAGTTGTTTCCCTGCACAAGGTCCCAAATGTATTTACACAACCCTACCCATAGCTAATACATACCTATGGAATTGATTGAAGAGAAGCAGCCATGGCTGGGGGAAAAGCATCCCCTGTCCCTACTGCTTCTCTGCTCCAAAGGAAATGCAACCATTGGGCTTTTGTTATATGCATTTGGGTGTAACACATGGTTAGGCCCTGGGGTTATTTGAATCAAATTGGCTGCATAAAGGATTCCAGCCTATTAGCAACTTTCCCCACACAAGGCTGAGGGCCAGACTGTATGTTACACACAGGCACATACTGTATATGAAAACCAAAACACATATTTTAGCCAAAACCAAAAAACAGTTACAGAAGGGGACAATTTGATATGGAAGTGGTGCTTTAACCCTTCCCTGTCAATCATTTTTCCAATGAAACTCCTAACACTCAGCAGCTTTTTCCTCCAGGAACGCACATTTACCTCCACAAATATTTACTTGAACAAAGGGGGGGGGGGCATTTAACTGGAAAGCAGTGGGCATGAAGACAGTTAAGCAGGCCCTTCCACCCCATTGCTTTTTCATTTCAAAAATCACACACACCATTCCCAAAGGTGTTTATCTACACAGTTGTATGCAATGCATACTTTGGCCCTAGAAATGGCTCTTGCTTCAACTGGATGTGTAATGCAAATGCAAATCCTACATTGGCCACAATGCTCATTCACATTACAAATGCCTCTCTTCACTTTCTCTTCTACATAAACAACCACCAGACAGATGTTCAAACACACAGAGCAAGAGAGGCTCAAAGGCTGTCTAAGCTCCTCACCTGAAAACACGATTTAAAGTTCCCATGCTGCAATGACCACAATCCAGAGTACAGTATAGCCTCACCACCACCACCACCCTAATTTTGGCACAAGCTTCTGATTTTACTGAATCTCAGAACTGTAGGATCATAAGGATTCTGAAGTTTATCACCGTCAAGAACCTGCAGGCCTGAATCCTGCAACCCCCTACTATGGTCCAAGTGCTGTGATGGAACCACAGAGTGTCATCCAAAACTGTGTCAAGACAGCCGCTTCCCAATTCCAGTCTTCTGCAACGGAAGTGTCAGAGAGAGAGAGAGAGAGAGAGAGAGAGCATCCTGCTCAAGACCTCAGCAGAATACCAAAGGTCTGCACAGGAGAGGGAATGAGCTAATGCCCTGGCTGGCCCCACACTGCCGTGAGCAAATAAGTCTGTGTGGTCCCACTGCACTGGAACTAATTCTGCCTTGCTGTATGTTGTGCAGCTAGCCAGCTGGCAAATCTCTGCTCAGAGCAATTCTTGCACCAAAGACAAAGGCTACCCTCTCCCCCACCTCCCAAGTTATCTGTGTGGCTGCAGCAGCAGAACTGCCAGTGGTCAGCCCCAAGGAATGCCACTGCAACTGGGGTGAGCGAGCAAAAGCTTCACAGCAGCAGAGGTGCAGCTTGGCCCCTAAACTCCCTGCTAAGCAAGCAGAGGGAAGAGCTAATCATCATGACAAAGGAGCCAGCGCAGGGAAGCCAGGCTGCAAAGTGCCCGTGGTGCAAGGCAACGGCTTCACTCAGTCGGAACAAGCCGTTTGCTAAAGGAGCCGGCAAGGGCAAAGAAACAAAGCAGGCTGCCTGCTGCTGGAGGAACCGATCCCAGCACAGCTCTAGGAGGGAGACTACAAATCCTACAGAGCCCCAGACAGGCAGGGTCAGAAGGCAAGACCTCTCATCTGTACCTGGCCATCCTGGCATGCTTCGTCCCACCCCCAGCTCTGCTAATGCTCCTCAAGTCTAACCCACAACATCATAATCTCTTATTAGCATATGTTATAGTTTAACAGTCAATTGGCCTAGTATACGGTCTCCAACAGTGGCCAGGTACAGATGCTTATAACAACACAGTACATAGTATTACATTTCCCACTCCAAGCTATACTACGGTTTCTAATGATGGCTTCCCCTTCTCCTCACCTGCCAACAGCTTCTGCCGATGCCCTGCAACCTCTGCTGACACAGACTAACTAAACCAACTCTAGACCAAAGCCCCCCTGCTTGAAAATTGTGGGGACCACCTTTTATCAACAGACCCACAATTTGGGGGAACTCAAGAAATTCTTTGGGGGATGGATGCATTCGGTCTCTTGCTAATTCCTCAATCAAAAACCAAGGAAACACTGCAAGCAAATGGGTCCTGCCATGCTTTAGGGCTGCAGTCCTATTCACACACTGTGATCATGTGCAGGGCTCAATTGCTATACCATCCCCTCTACATGGGGCTGCCTCTGAAAAGTGTTCAGAAACTGCAGGTGGCCCAGAGCCGAGGCCAGGCTGTCAGCAGGTGCTCAGTGTAATGGATCATGTTACTCCCCTGCCATCTGAACTTCACTGGCTCCTAAACTGTTTCTGGGCACAATTCAAAGTTACTGATTATCTTTAATGCCCAAGACACAGCTTGGGCACAGGATATCTTAAGGGCTGCCTTCTCCCCCATGAGTTTGCATGCTCCGTGTCCTGCCACCAGAGGAGCAGTTGGAGGACTCCTGAGACCAACAGGTCCTTTTCTTTAGCACTTCCCAGGTTGTAGAATTCACTCCCCCTGGAGGATCCTATAGCCCAGGGGTGGCCAACCTTCCACCATTAGGGCTCCTGTGTTCTTAAGAGTTGTGCAGAAGACAGAATCTTGGCAGCTGCAAGTGCTGATGGTGCTGCTAAAGCAGCTGCACCTGCTGAAATGCCCTCACCTATGCAACCATTTAAAGGGCCAGGAGCATTCATGTTGAAAGGTTGGCCAACACTGCTATAGCCGGACACTGCAGGGCGTTTGCTGGCCTGCTAAGGCTTTTTTATTCCATCAGGAGTTTGGCCCGAGTTGACTTGAGCTCTTAGACTCTCTTGCTCTCTGGCTTGTGTTAGTTTACTGCTGCATTGTGTGTGTGTGATTTTTTAAACGATGTAATTGTTGTTTCATGGTTTGTTTTACAAAGTTGCAAGCCAATCTGAAAATCTGGCAAAAGCAGCCTGTAAATACAATAATTATTGTAAATCCTACTGCAATCCTACTGATTCCATTTGAATTGACATGAACTCAACCAGGTTCAGCCTCAGAGTTTCTCCATATGACAAAAATCCCATTTTTATTATTGGGGGTATGCATTACTCAGAAGTAAATCCCCCAATCTTCAGCTGTTTCCGCCCAAAAAAGCATGCACTGGATTACAGTCTTGGTGGTATACTCATAGCAAGCATGGTACTGCTGTAGCAAATAGACAGTTGTACTAGAGAAGTCTGGGTTCAAATCTTTGCTCAGCCACAAGGCTTTCTGGGTGTCTTTGGGCTCTCGGCCTAGCCTACTCACAGGGTTGTTGTGAGAGGAAAATGGGATAACTCCATGCACACTGTCCCAAAGCCCCCGCCTAGAGGAAGGGGGAATGCAAAATGTGACAAACATAAATTAATGCTAGGTGAATCAAGGCCCAGTGATCTGATATTAGTGCCTGGGGTACCATATATAGAAAATAAGTTTATAAACTAAATAATAATATCCTATACATAATGCACGAAGGGTAGCGATGCTGCAGAAGGAATAACTTTCTACTAATCTCCTTTTTCAAAAAATGTAATACACTGTGTACTTTTTTTAAGGTCACAAAATGGAACAGGCATGGAGGGGAAAGGACATTTGTACTACCCCTCACCAATATCCAATAGGTACTCATGACACTCCTGCAACTCACGTTCCACTCAGAACTCATTATTACAACAGACAAAACAGGAAGGGAAATTGCATTTTCCCAGCAACAAATTACTGCTGCTTGAGTGGTAGGAAATACTGTTTCTGCTCATCATGAGAGGGGGGAAAGAGGGCACTGTCGCTTCACCCTCACCTTGATCACTTCATATCTTGGTCAGTCACTCACCACTTCCTCTCTCTTTGCCACAGAGAAGCAACCAGGGAACAGCAGAAAGATTGCACAGTCCTTCCTGGCCTGAGATGACTTTCCTTTCCCTGCCTGAGCTGCAGCTGTGGAACATGGCAACACTGATTTTAACAATTAACAAACAGGCTAAGAGGGATATTATTAACCAACCTCAGACCCTGGTTTCATCTCCCAGTTAAACAAGAAAGCTGATTCACCTTAAATAGCAGTTACTGCCAGTGCTGATCTATCCCTTAACCATGGTTGAGGGAGGAGTTTACTGCAAGGAAGGAGAATGAAAGCCAGCAATTGCAACCTTTTAACCAAGGTTATAAGGGGGGGGGCACTGTTACACCTGCAGGCTTCTGAGATTTCAGCAGGTCAATGTTATAGCTCAATGATAGATGACTTGTCTACCAATGTCCCCAGGTTCAGTCCTTGGTGTCTCCAGGTAGGACTGAGAAAGATTTCTCTCTGAAAACCTGGAGAGCCACTGTCAATTAGTGTAGAGACAATTCTGGCCTAGGTGGCCCAATGGTCTGACTCCGGGGTAAGTCGGCTGTTTATCTTAAAGCTTAGCTTCGCAGTCTTAGGCCTAGAAAAACAGAACCATGAGGATGTCTCAGGATACAGAATTTTGTGTAGAGTATCTCATTCTGCACTCATGCTGCAGTGTAGTTACAGAACTGCAGAACTCACAAAAGCTCTATTGCTCAAGGCCTTTTCACTAGGAGTGAATGAATCTGCAGTTCTTATTCAGTCACAGTGGGGGATTAAAATGTCTTCTCGGGTTAGCACACTGGTTGTTGAGAAATCACAATATCTTGTGCAAAATCAGGACATACACTTACTTAATTTTGTATAACTTACCGTATATAAGTAACAGAACTCTTCTAAGTAACAGAGCTCTTCTAGGGCTGCAACTGGCACAGAACTTTAATTTAACTTAAATAAATAAAAATATTTATTTATTTATTTATTTATTTATTTATTTATTTGGGGAGCTGCAGAGTACACACAGTCCTGGTTATACGGAGGACAGACTGATGAGGCAGCCTGGGCTTGATGCTTTTCACCTCCATAGCTCATTAACCCTGGCAAACCCTTTGTTCTGCAAGAATACTGTTTCCAGCCCTTCTTGGCTCAGTTTCACTAAGCCTGGGAGTTCAGGCACTGGGCTATGGCCAACCCCAAAGCATTGGAAAACTTAGGGGTCAATGCTGGAACAAAGAATCTTTCTCTAGCCTCAACACCGGGGACTGCTGCCATTTGGAGAAACAGATAAAACACTTATGTGGAACATTGCAAATGCAACCCAACCCAGTTTCAAGAGCAGGGGGATGCCATCACAACGTACTAGGGTCCAAAGTCTAATTTCAAGCCACTTCAAACACACTCCCCAAAAACTTTGCACTGGCTAAGAAAACCATGTGATTCTGCAGAAAAAGCTATTACGGTGACTTCCCTTCCCCACAGAGCAATAGCTGCAGAGGTGGGGTTTTTTTTTTTAAAACTCCATGAGTTGGAACTTGTGAGAAGGTTCAGAGAGGAATGAGGAATGGTCACCTTTGCTGCCTTCCTGTTGCCCAGCTGCTGACATGGTTGAGAAGTAGGAAGGAATAGTTTCTCACTCCAAATAAAAAATAAAGGACAAAAAAAGCAAGGATCTCTGGGGGGGGACGGACCAAAAAATAGTTTGACTCTGATCTCCCCTCCCCTTTTTGCTGCATTCTACAGCACTTTGGAGAAATTGTGTTTCAATGGAACTGGTTCCTCTCTATGCTCTTACAATATACTGTACCTACGATATAGCTGCTCCGTCACTGCCTGTTCACCTAGCCAGACCCCTTGCTTTGGCAAGTCCCCTTGTTATGCTATTGCCATCATGCTCTTCCTCTAGGACTTGGGGGAGCCTGACTTCTTACAGATGCAGATACTAGCATCTATCCTGGGATATCACACTAGGAAGCAAGATATTGCTGTGATGATGGGTGCCCCTCTGCTCCGCCCCACTTGCCCAGGAAAGACACAAGGAAATATTGTGCTGACATTGATTTTAGTGGGGCCTCTCATATTAAAACAGCAGCCAGCCAGAAGCTGCTAAGGTTTTATTCCTCCCTTTGCAAAGCCTCAATCTCCCCAGGTGGGTATAACAGGTGGGGGGGGGAGGGTTGCAATTTTCCTTTTGTTCCGGACAATGCAGCAGCAAACGGATTGCAGCTTTCAATAATATCACCCCTCCTGGTCCCCTACTGGTGACATTCCCAAAGGGAAACAAGAGCCAAAGACCCAGAATATCAGAAGCATTCAGGCCACAATGGGATCATCAAGGTGTGGATGAGATGCGACAGGCCTTTGAGCACTTCTTGGAGCATCCCTCTGGATGTCTTATTAATAATAATAATAATAATAATAATAATAATAATAATAATAATAATAATAATATACATATGGATATACATAGGGAACCAGCAGCACAAATTGGATGAGAGCATCTTTGTCAGTAGCCTGTGTCAGTGCAGGGCTATCACAGAATTCACACAAGCAAGTGCATTTGTATCTAGTGTATGAACCTGCACCCATTTGTATCAGGGATCTCAAGCAGGAGCCTAGCATGTTGCATACATGGGTGAGCCAGTAGGTGTGCTGGGACTAAGTGCTCGGCCGGGGAAGTATGTGTGCGCACATTAGGACAGCATGCATAAGCGGCGAATGGTGTGCGACAGTTTGTGCAGTGCGCAGCGACATGTCCCGGTATAAGCGGCTGAGTGGGAAAGCACGAGGAAGCTTCTGCAGTCTGTATGCCAGCAACCGTGTCACAGCATGTGCGTATGCATCCATGTGAAATGTTGACATGGGGTATGTAGGCAGGCAGGCAGGCAGGCAGGCAGGCGGCTAGGGGAAGCTCATGTCATGGTTCAAGGTGAGTCTGCCTGGCGGGGAAGCGCGGGGATTGTGCAGCGGACAAGTGAACAATGAGGTGCGACCCGGTTTGTGCAGCGTGCAGGCAAGTGGCTGGGGAGCGATAGGTGGATTGATGTGTGTTCATGATGACCGATCGCTCCGGTCCGTTAACTCGAAGCCCCCGCCGCCGCCGCCGCCACAGGGTGCTCGAAGCTCCCACCGCTATTGGGTCCTCTCGCCCCCAACACCCAGTCCCCTTACCTCCCGGTGCAGGCAGAATCGCAGGGGCAGGAGGCACGAGAAGAAGTATTTTCCCCAGCGGATTAGGGACGCGAAACACCAGCTCAGGCGCGTCATCGCCGCTGCCGCCGCCGCCGCCGGGCAAGAGATCCCGCTTCACCCCCGAAGTCGGGATCCCTGCTCACACTCCAGCAGCCCCCCGAGTGGCTGGGGCTCCTTTTCTGCCGGAGGGGGAGGGGCGGCAGGCGGGAGAGAGCTGATGGTGCAGCCGCGGCGCGTCCGTCCCGCTTTCTCGACCCCAGCCTCTGCAGAGCCCTGCGCGCCGCGGCGCCTTCCCGTGGCCCGGCGGCGGCGGCGGCGGCGGCAGGAGGGGAGGGCTGCTGCTGCTGCTGCTGCTGCTGCTAACTCTCCGGACCGAGGGGCAGCAGCGACGCCGGTCAGCTAGATCCCGCAGCACTGCCCGTCGCCGCACGCGGCTTCCCGACCTGCTGAGCGCTGGCGGCGGCGACACCGCCCCCCCCCCCCGCTCACTCACTCCCCCCCCACTGGCAAACTCGCTTTCAGCCCCGCAGTGCGCGTGTGGGCGCAGGGAGAGACTGCGTGCGCTGGATCGCCTCTCTCCAGACCGCCGAGGAATACTCCGGGCGGGGGGGGGGGGGAGAGAGAGAGGTGTGCACGTGCCGCAGCCGCGACCTGGACCTCCCCTCACTCCCGGCCGGACTGCGAAGGGCACCCACAGTTGCCAGCATCGTCCCTACTGCAACGACGGAGAAAGTCCCCCCAGCCCAGCCGTGTTGTTAACCCAATGGATACTGAGAATCGTTCCCCCGCCTCGCGCACTCCGAATCAATCAATAATCTATTCGACACACACGCACACACACCGTTTTGTGGTCCTCCACGATGTAAAATTAATTACGGGCACACCCCATTGCCCATTTCATCACCCTCATCGTTACCTTCTGTTAGAGATAATTTTAACCGCACCGACTTCCCTGCCGCCCCCGCCACCAGTCCCTTCCCCTCAACAATCGAACCCCAGTTGGTAATGTGCCCCTTATCTATGGATACGGGTCGGGGACCCCCCTCCCTCTCCAGTTTATTGCCTTTGTCACTGTAATCCAGTCTCCAGTCGCGTCGCGCTATCCTCCTGATTAACCTACCAGTTAGTTAGCAACACTCAGATTAGCTGCATAATAATTGGTGTTCATGTGTGACTACATATATCAATGCTGTTTGTTTACATGGAATTATCAACCCAGGCACTGAGGCACACGCTAACACGCATTTAGCTTTGATGTGTGTGAAGAGCACTTGAAAAAGAGACTAGGGCAAGTTCGATCAGAGGAGCCTCGGTTAGAGGAACAAAGCGAGAGCCCTGAGAGTTGCGGTGTATGAAGTGACACAGTGCTGTAGGAGCAGGTGGAACTCTGCAAAGGCAGTGATGAGGGTGGCTTAAATGTGGGACATCTCACTTGATTCCAGCTGATGGGAGAAATAGAACCTAGTCATCCTGCTGGTGCAGACAGTGGTAAACTTCAAATGAGCTGTAGGAAGCCTCCCCATGCCCCCATAGCCACACACATACCCATAATCACATTACCGTATTATTATCACAACCTACTAAGACTATACAACAAAAATCAACTTTAAAATTTCTTCATTATAGTGTTTTCTTCTCTAAGGCTGCAATCCTATAATTCATCAGTGTTTTCTTCTCTAAGGCTGCAATCCTATCTGGGAGTGTGTCAGGTCATGAGCACTCATTCATTTTTGCCAGAATCATCTCATCCTTCTCCCACCACCAGCAGAGGAGAGGGGAGAACTACCAAGCCTGTATCTCTTCATCCAGGGAAATAAGGTAAACAAGCCTCCACTCCCCTCTCTAAAGGATACAATCTAGTCTCATCTGCTCCTGTCGTTCCTTCCAGCTGTCTGCACCCCATCTCCTATCTATCCATCCCCCTGCATCTGGGGGCAGGGCAGACTGGTACTTATGCCCCTAGGCAAATTTCTCAGTTTGCCTCCTGCTGAGCTTGTTGCTTCTCAGTTTAGGTCTTAAAAAGAATTATAAGGAAGCACCTGAGAACTCCTGATGATGATGATGTCACTGTTCTTGCTGTAGAGGAGAAGGCTCAGAGCTACACTTCACCCCAATTCCTCTGGGGTAAGGGTGCCAGTGGAAAGGCAGTGGGGACTTCTGCGCAAACGTGCATAGATCAGGCTGCATTTGCACAGGTGTTTAGGTCTAGGAATGGCATCATGATACGTTTCCCTGCCTGCTGGAAAGGAAAGCAATATAACCAGGCATGATGGGACCCTACATATGTTCCTTCACCTGTCCTGTGTGAATAGTCTCTGTTCACTATACAGGGCCTCTGAGAGGATTTTTGTTCAGGGGGTACAAAGTTTCTTCTGGGCACCTTCTCAAAGGGGAAGGGAGCAAAACAGGTTAGGGGGAGGGCAGCAATAGCCAAAAAAGTCTCTGAAGCCCAGGTCTACCAGGCTTCCCTATGTGGCACCCAGGTCTACCCACCTGGTAGAACTGGCCAGGCCACCATCTTTCATTCTCCATGAGGCCAGCTGAGATCCCAGGAAATTTCTGAGCCCCCTCCTTTGGCTCCTGGGGCCCTTTTTTGACCCTAGGCCTGGGTACAATTTACCCCCTTTACCCCCCTCTCATGGGCCCTGTCACTATACATGAACAAACTATACAGTCCCAAACTACAGGACTGCCTTTCAGAAGTCTACCTTTCAGAAGCAAACCTGCAGCAAATGCAAACTTGCCGAGCACCGTACAACATGCTTCTTACTGACTATATCCCATCCCATATGTTTTCCAACAGCCTCATTCTGCACCAATTTATAACTGACGTTTCTACTAATCAATAAATGCAGACAAAATTGTACATGCTTTCGGTACATTGCCTCCCCCCCCCCCCAATCCAGAATGAGGAAAAACAGACAATCACTTTGAGGTCTCATTTTGGCATATGTTGATTTGCTGCTGATTGGAAGCTTATCTGCATCCCATTAGCTCAGTTCTGTTGGTTTGGAAGCATCCCAAAAAGAGGTTCCCTGCTAATCATTCAGTCCTGTGGTGTCTAGGCAGCAGAAAGGCCATGGAACCTAGAAATATATTATTATAAACAGTATTTATATACCGCTTTTCAACAAAAAGTTCACAAAGCGGTTTATAGACAAAATCTAATTATTAAATGGCTCCCTGTCCCAAAAGGGCTCACAATCTAAAAAGATGCAGAACACCACCAGCAAACAGCCACCAGAAAAGACACTGTGCTGGGGTGAATATTGGTGGGAGAGGTGAGGAAGAAAGTCACAAGGCCACAGAAGAAGAGAAGAAGAGCAAGGGCTCAGTTAAGGGGACCTGATTTCTCAAATGCTTGCTGTGATGGAGCTTGGCATAAAAAACCAGGGCACCTGAGAGGGAATACGACATGCATCAGTTAGGATGTACCGTTCCAGGAAAAGAGGCTATTTTGTACCATGATGGACAAGGTCAGTGATAGTCCATGACAAGGTTCCTTCAGGAGATGCTAATGTGAGCCTTGCTGCCAACAGAGGAAAATATGGCACAGATTGAACCAAAGGCACGACAGTATTTTTTTTTAAAAAAAAAATCCAAACTATCCTCTGGGTAACAGGGGAGAGCAGTGGTCTGCCAGTGCTGCTGCTAACAACTAAAGGGATTTACCTCTTGATTCCCTACTGTAATCCTGAGCCAGCTCCCCCCCCCCCAGCCAGTGGAAGTTACACAAATTATCGTGATATGGTGCCTGTCCACAGTAAAAGATTTTCAAGACTCAACTGCTGCTGAATATTGTCCAGTCACCAGCTAAAACCTCTGTTGGCTGATGGCTTGTATGGTGCTGCGCTGTATCTGGATCAGAAATGCTGCATCACACCTTTCCAAATATCACCAGTTTCTGAGCCCCTTAAAACCAGTGCAGGGTTTCAGTTGCTTCATGGGCTGGCCATCTTCCTTGCAACAAAATATAGAACTGAATACTCTCCTGGTAGCCATGAGGAGATCTGTGCCAGGATTCACCTGTGTGCAGTTCTTGAGCATGCAAATCTCCAACAGTCACAGAGAAATGGAAGGGACAAACAGGCCGAGACAAAAGTAGGATCCATCATGCTTTTGCTAATGTGATTATTCCCCAGGGAAATCAGTGCTTAACACCAATTTGTCAGAGAGGATGAAGAATACAAAACCGCCTGCTAGCCATGATGGGTTGATGCACAAGGGATACGAGCAGAAAAATTGTGTGGGCCCAATATAGAGAGGTTGGAAGAGAACTGTGGTTTGGAGTTCCAGTTTGCCTAGGTAGGTAAGCATACACAATGTATCCTGCAAAAGCCCCTGAGCCTTGCAAGCATGAATTAATGCCTTCTCCTTGTGCTCAAGTGCTACACAACAATCCATTTGCCTGTGAAATTCACTGCCACTGGGCCAACCCACAGAAAGGGGCCAAGAATCACAGTCAAGGTATCCGTAAATCTAGGATCACCAGAAGCTGGGATACAATGGGAGTATTTGGATCTCTCTATCAAGCATCCTTTGTTGGGTTTAGTTTTGTTTTTAACAAGATGCTGTTCCGAATGGACCCCAAGTTTTACTCAAAAGGCAGCCCTTGTATTCTTCCATCACTACACTTGGTTTGAAGTAGCCCTTGAATAAGTTTGGCTACTTTTCTGAATTTTGTTCCTATTCTCCTGTCTTAAGGACCTGGACCTCCTTTATTGCATGAGACACAAAAGCTGCACCTGAGTTTGTGTACAGGTTTGTATATTCCATGTGCCTTTTTCTGACCTAGCTCATCTCTTACAAACTGTCCATTTCCTGTCTGATCAAGTTCCTTGCAGTAGGAAGGTCTTCATGGGAAACTGTTTCTTCCTAGCCAAAGAAAACAAGCACCTAAGTAATTAGTGGGCTGTTTCTTCTCACTGAATCCTTCGTAGCTGTTCACACAACATGCCAGCCCTGCCAGGCACACTTCTCCTGGGAGAAGTTATGTATCCATTGCCTCCTTAGGTCATTCTACCTAACTGTGAGAACTCTACGAAACGGCTTGAAAACCACCTAACCCTGCTGGCAAACTCCAGTGATGAAGGATTAGGACCGGTTAGCTAAATTGCAATGCCATGTCACTCGTACCAACTTTGCATGAGATTCCTTTAAAAAAAAATCAGAAGTGTTGCTGATGTCTTTATTTGGATAACTTGAATCCAACTGCAGGACTGTTTTAACATGATGGTGTTTTCTGCAGCATAAAGTTGAAGCTGGCATAATACCAATATTGCACATCAGCGTTCAAAGCACATTCACATACATTCTTTCAGTAATCCTTACTACAGTTCTGGAAAGTCAATATTATAGTCCCCATATGGGGGATGAGGAACTAGTGGCTTGCCTAAGTGGCTTCCCAGTGAGTAAGTTCATGGCACAAGAGAGATGCGAACAAGGAATGTCCTGGTTCACATGCCAGTCTTTTAGCCACAGCACTACACACCAGCTGTAAGAGGCTGCATAGGTAGCATATGGGCAGACAAGCTCTCAAAGTGGAGCTCCTAGGCGAGGCTGGCCTCAGGTCTGATTCCCTCCTGTAAGAAACCTGTTTCTTGCAGATGGCCAAGACGGGCCATCTGCATTGGGGCATTCATTGGTATGACCCATGCAAGACTCATGCCTGTTGTCTCTGTCCCTTAAGCAATTCATTCCTAGGCGTTGAGCTGAGCTGTTGCGATCAGCTCTACTGATTACATTGCTGGGGAATGCAAGTACAGCACAAAAACCTGCTGGTCACCTACTGGCACAGGAAGACGCTTTGAACCGCACTGCTGCCGAATCTGACCTGGATCTTTCCCTCGCACTTACTTCAAAACCAAAGCATGCAGAAGTACTGCTGTAGCTGCTGGTAGGACATAACGATAGAAAGTGCTTGTCTACAGTGCAGCATGCTGAGACAGGCACAGACCTGCTCCACATTGGGTCAGAGGGTTGCACTGACTTTATATCAGGGCAGAACGTATTGTAAGAAACAGGGGTCTGCTTCTGTTTCCAAAAATTGCTGCCATGCGTCAAGTGTCCCCACCCCATCCCGCCCCAGTTCTGGAATACAATTTACCCATGTCCTGACATGGTTACATTGTGCATTTCCTTGCCTCTAACCCACATAATGTATAGCAGGGAACTGTAATGCTCAGATTATTGGGGGGGGGGGGCTGCCCTTAAGAAAATCCTCCTTCCCACACCCGTCTCCTTCAATTTTAGCCAAATCACAGACTATCCATATTTTACTTTAAAAAACCCTCACCAGCTAAGGAGGCCCTCACAAAAGATAAGGAGGCTAAGACCGCTCTGCTCTCCACTTATGTAATGCAAGCACCGAGAAAATATACCGTGTAATGACATCGGAAGATGGGCTAAAAATTACCAAAGAGGAAGGGAGCACTTGAAACAGGGTGATCATTTTCAATAGTAACCTTGTGCGTTTTTGAGAAAGTGCAGTTGTATTTCCACTTTATTCTAAAACCTGCTGCTGCTGCTGGCATTCACACAACAGCAAGAAGGTTGCCTTCTTCAGGTGGGCAATTCTTTTCTTCTCAGACATGCATGGTTTTTCCTTTGCTTTCTTCTAACTGTTGTGTACTGCCTTTTTTAAGACACAAACCCAGAAAACCCTGTGAGAAAACTGGACAAACAGTTTCAGATTTGCAGCAGAAGCCTGTGAGAATGGTTGGGTCTGTATGTTCTCTTCAGGGGCCTGAAAAGGCCTAGATCAGGGATTCTCCACCAGTGGTACTAGTACCACCAGTGGTACTTCGGCCAACTGCTGGTGGTACTCGGACTGCCAGACCACCGGAACCCCGCTCCATGGTAAATTTTCCATGGTAAATTTTCACTCTCGAGAGGCTGCTGCCTTTGGCTGAGCCTCTCGGGAACACTGAAAAGGGGTCTGCCACCCGCCCAGAGCCTCCTACCTGCGTTTTCTGACCTCCAAAAACCTGAAAACCCGGAGGTTACTGGCAATGATGTCATTGCCAATCACTTCCAGTGGTACGGAGCAGGAGAGTGGCACTCGAGGTGGTACTTGGCTGGGAAGGGGTTGAAGAACCCCTGGCCTAGATGAATTAGAAACTAAAGGCAGCCTACACCTTTACATTGTGCTTTAAACACACACACACACACACACACACACAATACAAACCCAAATTCTAGTGGCACCAGCCTGGAATTCCAGATGTTTTCAAGTCAGTTTTCAGTATCGACTGACTGGAGTTCAGCTGTTGCCTACATCTACTTCAGCTCAACCCCATAGTAAACATCTAACGTACAATCCTGAGATGTTGCCTTGACGCTCATTCAATGCTGGCCTAACTCAAAGCATCCCTTCCGAGAGCCAACCAGAGTCCAACAGATCTGAATGATGTTGAGACCACCACAGTCAAGATAGGCCATCTCTGCTGCGCCCTCAGCATGGCCTTTGCAACCAAAGACCTCATCGCTGTCATTTTGGCTCTTTCCCCCTTTTTTCTATTATGGATGCAGATTTTAAGTTGCCAAACACCTTGCACAGTGAATAAACAATCAATAAACCCTGCCACTGAATCAAAAGGGAGAAAGAGAAACAGAAGTAAATCTGGCTTGAAAACAGGCCAGATGGCAGATAGCTCTGCTTGCCTCAGTGCCAAACCATGGACAACTTCAAATCTGCATGCATTTAAACAAAACAACTTCTACCAACGTCAAGTGGTCTTCGATCTTCGGTCTTCGATAAGTGACAGTCTGTGTATTCTCCTAACCTAGTCCATCTCCCTTCCTGCCTCAATCGCTGCTTCTGGCATGGATGCCATTCCAGAATCCTTCAACCAAAGAGGTCAGGGGAGGCTCCATCCTTTTTCTCTCCCACCATGGTTTTTTCCTCCCTGCTGCAGGAAAACTGGGACTGCAGAGCTGACATTGCTCTTGACAGACAGAGCCATGGCCTAGGGCTGGCTTCACCTCAGGAACACTTGGCTAATTACTCTGCCAGCCAGGCACTTTAATTAGGGAAATGCCAGCAAGGCCTCACACAGCCAGTGCTCAAGAACCCTCCCTCCCCCCTCCAGCGCTGGTCCATTTGCTTTATTGTCTCCAGAGAGCTCAGGCCCAACTAATTTAATTTTGCACTCTGACCAAGGACACACAGCCGTCCTCTGGCTTTAGCTGGAAAGGGGGAGGATGATGAGAGAAGCAAATGCTTCTCTCATCATCACCAATATTACACATATATGTCACAAAGGGAGAGTATTCATGCCCCCATCAAGTGGAAAGCATTAATACAGTAGCTGGGCAGCAAAGCAATGTTGTTACTTATGTTCTGCATAATGAAAAGATGTGCACTTTGTGTCTGTGGTCAGGAGAAAAGTTTAATAGAAGGAGGTTTGGGATGCAGAAAGGACCAGAGCCAAACTTGATGCAAGGTGAGATCCTGGAGCAGGATTTCCCACTCTTTTAAAAAAACATTTTAATAACAATAGCAGCCACAAGAGACCCAGTTCAGTAGACTGCACCATTAAATAGACTGCACTGGCTCCAGAACCCCTCAGATTTTATGTTGTATATTTGTTTGGTTTACTTCTTGGCCTGCGTGGTTAATGCTGAATAATGGGCCATGAATGATCAACACTGCAAAATTTAATTAACTCAAAATCAAGCAATTTTGCATAAGAATTCTTGTGCATACCATACGTTCTGGGAACCGCACACGTGAAAGTTACACTTCCAGCCCCAAATGATTCACAGGGCTTACCTTCTTCTTGAGTTAGAATTCCACGCCTGCACAAAGCAAAACATGCAGAGTTTTTAGCCCTGGTCACGGCAGGGGATCAGCATGTGCTATCAAATCCACACCCACCCATCGCGCGCGCGCACACGCGCACACACACACGCACACACAGTATTTGTCTGCACTGAGAAACCCCGGGCATCCAATATTTCAAATCATTGGGAGAAAGTCTCCCCAGCTACAGTATCATTGCAGGCAAACGCTATATACTGTATTCTGGGGTCAGGGCGCAGGGAGCACACTGGCAAGGCATTCGGCATGCTCTTGTTCTCCTCTCTTCATCACATGGGGGATGTTGTCCATGAGATTTATAAATGCCTGAACAAGGGTTTTATAAGTTTTATGGCTTCTATTAATAGAGACCTAGCAGATCAGAAACAAAGCCTCTAGCCCAGCCCCCTCCTGCTGCATTGGTTTCTACTTGCAGCCATACTGTATATCTTTACACCAGCAATCATTCAAAAACTTGATCTTCCATCTACAGTTTGAAGTGATACCGCCCAACCACCTTCTGCTGCCTGTGCAGATCCAGCCTAAGAGACCTAGGCTTAGGACAGAACCAGCTGGGCAGCACAGAGAGATAGAAGACCTGGGAAAGCGTCAGAAGTCAGAAAAAAGCGATTGATATCAGCCAGTCCGCAAAACGGAAGGAGAGAGGCTGATATTAGCTATGGGCAGCACAATTCAAACCAGTGCCAATGCAGTGGGCCAGCGCGGCTGCATCCTATGCACAGAGCGAGCAGGTTGGAGGTCACTTCAAGGTAAGGGGACATCTGTTCCCTTACTCCGGGTAAAACCCCAGACTGTTCAATGGGGCAACGTGGACCTGCTAAATAGCCAACGCAAGTCCAGCTACCTCGTGTTGGATTTTCAGGTCCAGGAAGGGAGATAGGATTCAGCATGCACCAACACCGCCGATCCCGCCCCCTCCTGGGCCCTATCCACCCTGGACTCTGCCTTCCCCCACTCCATTACACTGCCTTCCTGCCTTCCCCCCACCCTTGTGCTGCTCAGAGCAGCTCTTACCTGCTCCAGTGCACGTTCCGCTCTCCACAAGCACAGGCCTCCCTGCTGGCGCACCTAACCTGTCAACGTGCTTTACAGCACATCTGTGACAGCCTGGGCCAGCACAGCGGTCACTGCACCGGCGCTACGGATGATTAGGATTGTGTTGTCAGTCTCTAAAAAAAAAAAAAACTGCCCTTCCTTGGATGCCCAGTAATATGTGTGTGTGTGTATACGCGCACACACTTGTGTAAACACATGCAACCTGCTGGTACTTTAATGTTTTGCCACACCTCTCTCTGCAAATATGTCACATGAATACTCACCAGACTCTCAAGGCTAGGACTTGCTTTACAAATTGCTTTTACCTCTGAAACCATTAGTTTGTCAGGTTGCTTTTCATCTTCTCCACTTTAGTTTTGTAAAATGTCTAATTCCTGTTTTTCCAGCATGCTCAAATGCAGTTAAAGGCAAAGCATATGTCCTGCAAACAGTTAGGAAAAACACTTCATCTATTCTGAGCAGGGCACGTGATGCTGCTAGAGTTTGTTTTGTTCCCAGTCTCACTCACCTGTAGATTATTGACAGGGAATTGGCTGCCAAAGAGTCAGCAGACATTTCACATATCTAACACAAAAGGGAGCTACATAACTTACAGTGCAATTCTACCATGCATATTAACTAGAGGTAAGATCCAGTGAGTTCAACTGGACTTACTCTCAAGTAAATGTGCATAAGATTGCAGCCATAGAGACCTCAGCTGGACTCTTTGTACATTATATTTTTCAAATGTGCACTGATGACATTTTTTAACTGTACACCAAAAAATGAGGCAAGCAGGTGTTTGGAAACATGAGTATCATACAGATATACTCATCAGAGAACTGCTGATGGGTTTTTATGGTTTATTGCTGTTTTTATAACCCACTCCTGTATTGTTTTTAATTGCTTTTATTTCATTAATTTTTTATGTTTTTAATTATTTCATTGTTATATTGTATGCTGCTTTGATCTCTGGAAAAGCGGTATATAAAACTTTTAAATAAATAATAAACAGTGGGGAAACAACAGTGGGAGAGCAGGATGGACAAAGGGAGGAAGAGAAGAATAGTTACTGTTTGGTTAGAGTTGGGAATGGAGCATTAAAGCTGCAATCCTAAACATACATACTAGAGCAGGGGTGTCAAACAGGGGTGGGGGGTGGGGCTGGATATTGTTCACTGAAGCTCTTTATATGGCCCACTTGATAATTGGCTCTCCCAGCGCCCCTCTTTCAGCAGCACCACTTCTACTGACGCTCTGGGAGGGAGAGACAGAAGGAGGCCTCAGAAGGCAAGGGATGCTATGGGAGAAGAGGCAGACCAAGAGCAGTGAGAGAGGGAGATGCTGCCGAGGTGCTAGGAGAGCCCAGTAATCACACGGCGGACCGCCCTTTCAGCTGCACTGCACCTGCCAATGCATCACTTCACAGAGCACAGCTGCTGAAGTGGGAAGTAATGCCTTGGGAGAAACAGCGCTGCTGAAAGTGCGGCCCATGTGATAATTGGACTCTCCCATATCTTGAAAATATGATCAGGATTTGCATATTTTCTTTTCTGTCATTTGCAGCTAATGAGTTCCTACATGAGAACAAAGTGCTTATTTCTGGTCATCAGCTGCTCAATGACGTCACTTCCTGCTTAATGATGTCACTTCCGGCCCTCAGCAGCACCACGAATGCTATTCAGCCCACTGCATGAAATAGGTTTGACACCCCAGTAATAGAGAGTAGGGCCCAATGAACACAGTGGAACTTACTTCTAAATAAGCATACAGGATTGCATGTCACTGCATAAAGATAAGCCAAAGGACACATGGAAAAGGTAGGTTTTGACCACTGGCGTCACTGGTGTGTGGCGGGGGGGGCAGAGCGCACCGGGAGGTGGCGTCACGCCAAGGGGATAACGCGCCGGGAGACCCTATCGGGTCTTCGTTCAGCCCTTCTGAGGGCAAGGCTTCGAGCGGCGTTGTGTGCATGTGCCGCTCGAAGCCTTGCCGGGCCTATTCAGAAGCAGCCGAGCCACCGAGAAAGATGCGGCTCAGCTTGCTGCCTCTGGGAGTGATGCACCAGGATGGGGGTGAGTATGGAGGGGTGACGCGGCTCTGGGGGGGCGATGGGCCTGGGGGGTGACGGACCGGTGGGGGTGACTCGCCAACCCCGCAAGGGGTGATGCGCGGGCTAGTGACGCCACTGTTTTTACCACCATTCCTGTCCTCTGCCTTCTGTTTTGCTGCCATGTCTTCCTAGGTTTTGGAAAAGCAGACATACACCTGATGTCTAGGAGAGCAGCCGTCCCAATCATTCACCTTACAATATCATCATTGTCATTTGGGATCCCAGTCCTGACGCAGCAGAAGCAGTTTTGCAGATGAGGTTTCAGACAAGCTGTTGGCAACGATTCCAAATTCTCTTTGACTGGGAGCCCAGCAATTTTGCTGTTTAAGTAATTAACTCACACAATGGTCTAAAGGAGCAAAGGCTTAATCATAAGGGAAGCCTAGAGAAGCAGTGGCAGAATATGCAACAGCTTTCATATTCAGAGATAGGTTAGCCAAACAGATTCCAGGGCCTGATTTTGTCAAGCTGTTTCTTCTAACAAACATTTATTTGTACTGTGTCCTCATGCTCAAATTTCAATTTGAGGAGAATCCAATGTTGTTAGAGGGCACATGCAAGAATGAACTGAGTTCTCTGAAGAAGAGGAGTGTAAAGAAAACAACAATGGACGTGAACTATGTATTCAAGAAATGCCAACAATTCTCAATCCTGAATCCTTGAAATACTGCATGCATGTATCATATTTGCTAATTCTGCACTAAAGGCTCTCTCTGTTTTGCAATGAAGGGGTGTGGATAGAAGCTGGCAAAAGACCACCACCATTCCTTTTCGGTGTTATTTTCACAGTTGTGCACTGTGCTGCAAACAAACATCTCTTCCCAGATAATAGTGCAGAGGTGCTTTCTCTGAACTGCCTTCCCCTGACCTTGTAGCCTAGAAAAGCACCCCTAGGCTAGATAAGCAGAAAACAGGAACATGGGTGAACAGAATACAGCCCCGGGGATATGGATTCCATGCTTTCCAGAATCATCATGCAGAGAAAGCAGAGGTGAAGGTTCAGCTGTGTTCAAAGATGAGGAGAAAGTGCCTCTCAAAATGGAAAGGAGACGATGTGTCTCCCCTTCCCTTCTAAGCCTGCACATAAGTTATCTATTTGCATGTTCCAGGCATTTAATTCAGTGGGTCTTTTTCACAGGCAACTTTGTGAAGGATTATAGCAATGCCCTAAATTTCCTTTCTGTTTATCTTTAAAAACTTTCTTTTTACCTTGAAGTCTTTCTAGCATGATCCCTACATTGTGCCGTAAGTGCATTTTTTGGTCGCGGTTTGACTTGCTCCCGTTCAGTGTTGAGCTTTTGTTTCAGGAACTTCACATTTTTCAAGCTTTCAACAATATTCTGTACCTCTGATGACAGAAGGAATCTTCCTTCTGGAGCACATTCACTGCCATTGCAATTCTTTTGTGCAACATGGTTCTGTTAATGTCATAGGCACCTACAGACTGTTTAGTGATATGAATAGTAGAATAGTGGTGAGACACACAACACTTCTCTCCATGCGTGTGCTATTTTATAAGCTCTTCAAAGCTTAACAGAATAAACTGTGAAATATGTACTCAAATGCAGTTTTTTTTTCCTTAAAGGAACATCTGTCTACAGCAACCAGATGCAGGAGCTCCTAACTGTATCTTTTAATAGTTGTAGTCGAAGGAACTATGGCAGGGTCAGCTTGTCATGTAGGGGCAAAAAAAAAAAAAAATGTTGGCAAGTCAGGCTATCATCTATGCAACTCTTAAAGTTACAGGAGCCTTGTCTTCCTTTGCATCTGTTTACCCCATATCCATCCCACAACCAGGCTGTTCCTTTCCCTCCCCACAGAATCCATTGCATGCAGACAAAATATCAAATTATTGACATGGAAAAGGGATGTGTCAGAGGATTTCACAAAGATTAATCAAGCTAAAAAGTCCTTAGAATATGTACATCAAGTCTAACGGGTAACAGATTTGCATTTAATACAAGCGTGCGCTCACGTATCTTTGCCTTTTCCACTCTAAAAGCAACCACTAGAGGGCAACACAATCCCTCCCTATGTGCATGTGCATGCTCTTCACTCTCCTCCCCCCAAGTCTTGAAATCACAGCCATCCACTTCAAACTACAGTACGAAAAAAGGAGAGTCTATATATCTGCTTATCAGCACTGACTTATCCCCCCCCCCCCATATGAACCTTTTGGATAAAAAAAAACTTGTGTACCACTTCATCTCTTTGGGTAGGCCCTCTTACTGAGCCTTTGGGATGTTCCATGAGAGATTATTGCAAGGAACAAAACCAGATAGTAACAGATCAAAGGTTCATCTAGGTTGGTAACCTGACACTAACAGTGGCTATCTTCAATGTTTACAAGGAAGATACTTTAGCAGACAGAGGAATCCATCTCATAGTTCATCATCATAACCAACTTCTTGAGGCCCCCAAATTGTAGGGCTACTCTGAGCCTCAGGATGTTTTAACTGAGTTTCTCATTGACCTGAGAATTCCAGTCATCATAGCATTCAGCAGTTTAGCCTTAGGCTTCCTACCCAGTCCCCCCTGTGTCACATCTGAATAGCTGATGTTAATGGCAGCCAGAGAGATTGTGACCCATTTTGACTGTCCACTGGTACATTCGAGCACATCAGCTAAAAAGGCCTCAAAACAGACAGGGTAGGAAGAGAGATTGATTACACACATGGTCAAGGAAATGAATGTAGGATTATCAGGGGAGATGCCAAGACACAATGGTGGTGCCAGGTTGCTTGGGGCCCTGGAGAGGAGCACTGGATCTTCATGGTGCCCCCACTCACCCCTTGACGGCCCATTGGGTGCTGCCTCAGCCACCAGTACTGGGGTTTCAGGGGTTGGCCAATCCAGGTGGGCCCTCTGATAGTCATGTGGGCCCTCAGCCAGCCATGGGTCCTCAGCCAGTACCCAGCCCCTGATGCTACCACTGCCCTTGAACATACTTACTATGGGGCCAAGGTAGCTCATTAGACGAATGCATGCTTTGCACTCTTCCCATATTCAACCTTCGCTATCTATCTCCAAGTTAGACTGAGAAAAGGCCCTTCCCTGTATGAAACCCTGGAAAGCTGCTGTCACTCAACAGTACTAAGATAAATGGTCCGACCTGATATGCTCCTTCCAATGATTTGTGACCGAGATTCTGTGGTTATGATCACTAACGACCTATTTGTACAAAATAAAACGTGGATTACATTCATGCCCAAACATGCACATTTATTTTCTGGTATCCATCTGTTACTGCCTACTGCTGGAGGCAGGGCAATGAATGGATTTTCTCCTTGCTGTAACCCAGACCAGCAGTACCGTGGCGGCTCTTACTGACCCTCTGAAATGAATATCCTGCTATTCAGGCTAGCCTTTTCTTTCCTGTTTGTAGTCTCTTTGCACAGTAGTTGGGAGGCCATGTTTCTAGTGGAAACAATTATGCACACATATACACCACTTCCAGGAATATTGGAACCTGCCTGTGATTGGGGGGGTGGGGGAGAGTGTTGGCAGGAATGACTGGACTGCTTTTCAAAAAGCATCATGCGAATATTTATCTTTCCCTTGGATGCCCACTAGACACCAGGAAAAGGCACTGGTTAGTTTTATCAGAGCTAAGGTGCCAGTGACAGGGAACAGCAGGCCTCTTTTCTATGGAGCTGCAGCAAATCAGGACTCCATGTTAGTGAGAAACCACCAGGTTCCACTCCCAGGTAAGAGAAGCCTGTCTACGTTTTTTTCCCTTTCAAGTTACGTTTCAAACCATGAGCATAAAGTTATATAGATAAAGCAGCACACTAGTCTGCTTGGAGAAAGAGGAACAAGATCCTTCCTAGCAGATGATAGAAAGGTGGGATAAACCACGAGGGGCAGCAGGGTTGAACAAAGTGGTCCCTGCCAGAGCTACTGGTAGAGTCAGGAATTTATTGAAACACACCCACATGGCTCAAGCAAGCAGGCCAAGCTATTCAGGCTCAAAGAAGATGGGAGGATGGGATTATTGGGGAGAAAAACTGAACTGAACCAGAGTCACTAGCCTAACTGCGCAATTCTATCCAACTTACACCACCAGTTCAGCAAGAATGGGAGGTCCCAGAACAGAAAGGGGATTCAAATTCCCTCCAAAGGGGGATTCAGAGGGGATTTAAATCTCCCCTCCCCTCCAAAGCCTCCTGCCCTGCCCTCCCCCGCTGGTTACACCGGTGGTCTAAGTAGGATAGGATTGCGCTGTAACTCATCTAGAGGTAAATTCCATTCTGAACCCAGATAACGGTGATCAGAAAAACCCAGAGTCCAAGATTGACCTGTCCCAAAGAGAATATTGGCACGACTTCTTAGCCCAACAAGTCCCCGCTGTCCTCCTATGCCACATGTACAATTAACCTGCAACTCATAGGTTGGTGCCAACTGACCACACACACACAAAAAAATCCCTGCTTAATAGCAGATTAGTGCCCAGGTTAATGGTGGTGGGTGGAGATTATCAACAACTGCTAATGTTTGCACATTATGCTGCTGTTAAAAGCAAACCTACAGGGCTGGTAACCCTTAAATTCTCTTGTGCAAGAGCCAGACCAGGGAATTGGAAGCTGGGCAAAATCATGTGCGATCATTGGACAAATGGGAGGGCAGTTATGCAGGGGCAGGTCAGGTCCCTGCTTCCTTTTAACCAGGTATTTTTAATTGTCCTTTATTGCTATCATATTCAGCATAGCAGAGACCACTCAAACATGACCAAATTGCACAGCTGCCTGCTACGTTGTTCATTTTATTTACAGAGGGTCTGAGACTTTGACAGCTGCTTGAATGCAGACATTCAACAGGTAGCTTTCCCTGGCATGTGCCATAAGACACCTTATAAGAAAATGCTGCCCCTGTTGAATGTCTTCCTGTTCCACTAGTGTTAAACACACATAGAGCCTTTATCAGAAAAAGGTGGCAGTTACAAACCTAAGTCCAGCTGAACTGCTCTGTCTCCCACACCCATACCAATAACTTCACAGGATTTCATATAATGGGTGTTTCTTATTTCAGACATCATCACCGCCACTTGGGGCAGTTTAATCTGGCAACACTAGCAGAATTGCACTGGCACAGTGCGGGTGAAGCAGGGGGAGAGACACCTGCAAGTGCTGGAGAGACGTAGGCAGAGTCTAACAGTGGGAACAGGGCAGGGTCACCTCTAGGGCCTGGGAAAGGAAGAAAATGCCCGCCTCCCCAAACAGGCCTGTGATTCAGTCTGCCGCCCTCTACTCTAGCCAAAGGCTCGTCAGCGCTTCTCCCTCCAGAGTGTGATAGGGAGGCAAGAGGCCTTGTTTGTCTGGCTCTTGGATGGTCTCCAGCTGCGACGGACACATCAAAGAGGGATTGGGAACAAAACCCAGTGGAGGCACAGCCTTGGGAGTGGGGAGGACGAGAGCTCCTGGGCGGCACACAAAGGAGTTTTGCAGAGGGCCCATCAACACCAGATTGTCTACAAGCCCCCAAGAGAGCTCTGCTTGGCGAGATAAGGAACAACAGTCAGCTACCTAACTGTGATCACAAGGGCCTTTTCAGCGATATGAAACAGGCTTAGAAACATGGAGCCTAGCAGCAGGGCCAACATGAAAGGCTTGGCCCATGGCAAAGTCAAGGTGGGCAGAACAAGGACTGGAGCTGGGAATGTGGAGAAAAGGACAGCTGGAAGAATGTGGTGAAGGCCAACCACTTCACAGGGAGAAGGAAAAAGAAACATGCCCCAGTTAGAGGAGCTGCCACCCTTTTTGTCAAGATGGCACCACTGTGCTCTTATAATAAAGATAATTTCCTGCACTGTTTTACTAGTAACACATAGTGCTTTAGCATGCATTCAAAGTACTTCACATACATTACCTCAGTAGTCTTTGCAAGGTAGGGCAATCAATATTTTCTCCACATTGCTGGAGAGGAAGATGGCGCTGAAGATGAGGAATGGTGTGCGCGCACACACAACCACTTTCTGAGTTTAAGGCCAAAGTAAAATTCAAGGCAGGGGTCCCCTGGTTCACAGTCTTTGTTCTTTTTAAGAGGCAAGTCCAGAAGGCCTCTGGATGTGAAGGCCTTGTAAGAGAACTGGGGGGGGAGGGGGAACAGTTTCAGTTTTGCAGTAGAAACCTGTGTGATTGGTTGGTCCTGCATGATCTTTTCAGGCAGGGCGGGGGGGGGGCCTAGATGGATTGGAAACGAAAGACAGCTGGCAGATAGTTGTGCTTCCTTCGCCCCCCCCCTTTTCAAGTGAGTTTTTATTAACAGTTGAATTATCCGACGAGATCTGCAGCTGCGTGCAGTTGTTTTCACATCTTCAATATTCTTCACCACTACACTCTATCACTTCCCACCACTGAAGGGCCAGTGGGACTTGATTTCATTTTTAAATTGAATGGCAAATCCAAATAATGAAAGCAATTCTTGCTCACAAACCATCAGGAGATACTCCTGTTTGCCAGGGAGAAAGAGACGTTATGAAACCAAGGTAGTGGTGATCATTGATGATGGGGGACAACATGACTGCAAAACTCTGTTGCAAGAGTTGTACATCAGAAAGGTGACAACTGCTATACAAGTCCTCTTCCTGAACGGAAGTCTAATACAGTGCAATCCTCTCCAACCTACACCACCGGTATAACCAGCGGTACAGTGAGAACAGGAGGCCCCAGAATGGAAAGGGGATTCAAATCCCCTCCAAAGGGGGATTCAAAGGAGATTTAAATCTCCCCTCCCCTCCAAAGCCTCCCACCCTGCCCTCCCCCGCTGGTTACACCGGTGGTGTAAGTAAGTTGGATAGGATTGCGCTGATGATGTCCTTCTCTGGAAGGGGATAGAAAAGTAAATCTTGTGTCAGATGCATGCAGATTTTTTACATGCATGTGCTACAAAGCATTAATTCTCTGAGTCCAAATTCCTGGAATCAGTAGCTGAAGGGAAGCTGGTCTAGTGCAATGGCTAAGACACTATGCTGTGACTCAGGACTTCGCCAGTTCAAATCTTGCCTCTGCCATGAACTCTCAGTAGATGGCCTTAAGCACACCGCTGTCTCTCCACTTTGGCTCCCCAGCTGCAATAACGGGATGATAATGCTTACTCACCATACAGGGTTGTTGAAACTGAAAGGACTACATCAAGAATAATACTGTATACTGTATGTGAAGTGTTTTGCACACTCAGAAAGATGGTGAACAGAAAAAAGTTGGAGTGTATGAGCTAAGCGGCTAAGCTAGGCTTACCAGATCTCCAACCGGGACAGAGTGCTAGAACTTTAGGAGAAGGAATGTGGGTAGGTGTAGCCTGTTAAACCTTAGAGCACAATCCTAGGCATGTCTACTCAGAAGCAAGCCCCAATGAACACAATGGGGCTTGCTTCTGAGTAGACATGCCTAGGATTGTGCTCTAAGGTTTAACAAGCTACACCTGCCCACATTCCTTCTCCTAAAGGTCTAGTACTCTGTCCTGGTTGGAGATCTGGTAAGCCTAGGCTAAGCCTATTATCAACAGAGCAAAGTGAGAAAAGAAGTTGGGGCAGGTAAAAGGAGGAAGGAGAACGTATATAGAAGACTTCAAGGAGTGACCAGTCCTACTTTTAAACAAGATTCAAACTGAGTGACCACAATTATTCTTTCAGCTTGAACTTGGCTCCCTTCCCCAACAATGCTTTTGACAGATGTACTTGCGAGCAATTCAAATGCTGATAAGTTGTTTCTTTCTCACTACACCCTTGTGCTTCAAGCAGATTGGCTGCCTTTCATTATTTTAAAGTGTTGCATGAATGTTTTTCACTGAAGTGTCTATTTATTTATTTTTATATATCAGTATAAAAAGGGATGGATGGAGTTTGTGATTTCATGGGATGAGCCAATCAGCACTGCACACAGCTGGTTTTTGCTATAAACAAGCAGAACTGGTTTTTCCTCAGTTTGATCCCGTAGAACAAATGTTTGTCTGTACACAAAGTGACGAACGCTCTTCTGCAGTAGCTCAGTCTCCTCTCAACTAATGTGCATTTGTGTACACCTTCTTGTGAGACTAATTTTCAGTCAAGCTAACCTTTCCAATCCCAAACTAATCTTGGTTTTCAGAAAGGGACTCATCTTACATCTTCCAGTTTGTCCAGCTTAGCTGGAAATCTAGCCAAAGATGACACAACAGAAACTGCTGGAATGAATCCTCTGTGCTTTTCAAAATGTTCTCTTTCTTTTGGTGCCTAATTGGAATCTAGACTCTTTTTAAAATCTCTGGCACAGATTTCAGGAATGAAGCACTTTGAAATAAAAGTCAAATTAAGTTCTTTGCAATCCATGCATGATTTGCAAGGATAAAGAAGCCAAGTTAAGAATGTATTCCCCTGTTATGCTGCCTGAGCCAGAAGAGAATCCAGAGCTTTCTCTGCAAGCTATTCTATGGCTATGGCCCTGCGACAGGCTGCATTTGAAAGGGAAGAAACCTTATTTGGCATCATGACCTGGTGCAACACCTAATTCCAGATGTCAAAATGCCATAGGAAAGATCAGACTACAATAGAAGTACAGTAGTATGAATTCTTACAAGAGGTCCTGCAAACCTCCTGGGAATGATGACACAGGAAAAGTTGAACGCCAATCATCTATGACTTTACAGGCTTGGCTGGAATTTAATCTTCTTGGCCACTTGCCAGAATTGGAAACTGCACAGCCAGGATAAAATTCCAGCAGAAACCAGATTGCTTTGCATTGGGAGTTCTGACTATGGTGTAGCTGTACCTCATATACAGTATACCTTAAAATATTGCTGGTCTTGTACAGTATGCTCTATAGCAGGTAATAATGGTTTGAGGCAGGGTGAAGCCATTAATTCAGTCAGTGGGTTGGGGGAGGCAGTGGACAGGTGGGGGTGCCCACCACCTCCCCCAGTGACCCACAGGACAAACATGCTGCCCTCTGAGAAGGAGATATTAGTCCCGCCATCATCCTGTGTAGAAGAAGACACTCTGTTTCACAGAGCTTGCTCATTAAAGAACATGTAGTAATTTAGTTTAATGTCACAGAAGAGTCTGACCGTGAAATGAGGGAAAGGGACAGCCTGGCCACAGACACTAGTGTTGGCCAGACAGCCAGCAGCTCATGTGAGCTCCCTCCCTCCCTCCCTCCCTCCCAAAGACAATTCTACCACAATTGCCATTTGGCCTGCAGCCACAGAAGCATGGCAGACATCAGACTGTCCTCAGTTGGTCATGAGCCACTGGACACTTGTGCCAACTGTTGCCAATGACCTCATTTTCTAAAAGGCATACAGTCGCTCCTAACTCCATCTTGGTTCCTTAGACCTTAGCTGTTTTTGTAAGGTCTTTCCTGATCAGGAAAGCCTCTTGCCTCAGAAGCCACCCTCATCTCCAGAGGAGCTAGTTTCCTCACCCACCAACTGTCACCTTTTGGGCTGCAGTTTTACTTTTCCCCCAGAATCTGAAGCCATGCAGCCTGGCGCTTTGCAGAAGAATATCATACCCCAGTCTACCCAGCAGATTAAGGATAGGTAATCAATCAATCAATCAATCAATCAATCAATCAATCAATCAATCTCTCTCTCTCTCTCTCTCTCTCTCTCTCTCTCAACAGCTCCTCCCCATCCTTTCTGAAATCCTCCATTCCCCATGCTTGTTTTAAACCTCCTGCTAATTTTCTCCCATAGGGTTATTGTCGCATAGGGTTATTTTCTCCCATAGGGTTATTGTCGCAATTGTATTCTCAAAGGTGGATACAATACTTGAGCAAACCACTCCTGCCTCCACCCAGCCAGAACACACAGATGTTTTAAATTCTCAGTTAGGCTGCCCTTGGCTTAGTCCTGCAGAACATAAAGAGACAGGATGCTAGGGCTTACCTGAACTTTACCTTTCCTTGAGAGTTATCTCTGGTGGAGGATACTCAGCCCAGCTGTCAACCTAACTCTCACTCTGTCCCTCCTTCACTTAACCTGTGCCTGTCCTAATGGCAGGCTTACCAGATCGTCGCCGGGACGGGAGCGGTCTACCCTTCGTTCTGGCCCCCCCACACCCCGCCCCCTTAAGGGTAGACCGCTCCCGTCCCGGCGACGATCTGGTAAGCCTGCCTAATGGGGCTATTTACAAACATTCCTTCATCCACAACCACTTAAACCAAGAGTGTCAAACAAACTCATTTCATTCAGCATAGCATTCATGGCGCCTGTTGAGGGTGGGAATTGACATCATGAAGCAGGAAGTGACATCATGAAGCAAATGATGGCCAGAAATAAGCCCTTTCTTCTCACATAGGAACTCAGTTATCATACTGGGAGAGCCCAATTATAATGTGGGCCGCCCTTTCAGGTGCCTCTTCTACCAAGATGTCACTTCACAGCTCAGCAGCTGAGAGGTACTCTGCGAAGTGACACCTCAGAAGAAGCGGCCCTGCTGAAAGGGCTGCCTGTGATGGGCTCTCCCAGTGCCTCAGCACTGTCAGATAATTGGGCTCTCCCAGTGCCTCCCTCTCTCACCCTCCTTGTTAGTCTGCCCCGTCTCTCGTAGCGTTCCTTGACTTCTGAGGCCTCCTTCGGTCTCTCCCTCCCAGAGCCTCAGCGGAAGCAGTGCTGCTGAAAAGGCAGCACTGGGAGAGCCCAATTATCTCATGGGCCAGATAAAGAGCTTCCACGGGCCAGATTCAGCCCGCAGGCCTTACGTTTGACACCCTGACTTAAACCTCTGTGTAGCTGGCCTTAACACATGCCTTTTGCATGTTCTCTTACATTCCTTAACAAAATCTACATTTTGGAGAACTCTGTCTCATGGTTCCATCCTGCTTGCCTAATTAGAAGCAATTTGAGGTTGTTCGCTTTGCTGTCCACTCAATGATTCCAAAACAGCTATACCCTGCATTTTGATCTCTTGCATTATAAACTCCCCAGTTGAGTTTAATTCTGGGCTGGGCAGACCCAGGCCCGAGACTGCGTGGTATGTGTACATGTGAATTGGTAGACATCTGTGCGTGTGTGTGTGTATGACAGCAGTGTTGACAACATCCTTCCCTGTCAACAAGGCCGGCATCATGACAGTGACAAGCTGCCCTTTGGATCATTGCCAAAGAAAGCTGCCTATTGTGTTGGGGGGGCAGTTTTGGAAGATTTGGAAAAAAGTATGTTCTTTGCGGGAATGGTGCCTTTAAAAAAAAAAAAAGTAACGCTGTAAATATGTGAGCTGCACAGACCTTGGAAGATGTAAACCAAAAAAGGTAGATACAACCCAGTTCAGGAGACAGACCATATATGTTTAATAATATTTACTTATTTGGGTCAGTCTGAGCTGAAAAGTCACAAAGATTTTAAATTTCCCAGGGAACAGAATAATAAGGGCAACGTGAGTAGTGTGTTCTGCAGGCAGCCAGATATGAGGAAGTGACAGCAAGTTTGGGCTGAGAATTGCAGCGGCGTTGGCTGGGAGCCAGTTCTTAAGGGATTTGTCGATGGCAGTTTATTTGAGATGAGAAGAGGGCAGAGATCATCTTGATCAGACATAATTTTTCATCATGGCCAACACACCCTTGGTACCCAGAGGAAATGCTGGTTAGCAAAATAGTAGGTTGGAGCTTGAAACCTCAAAGGTCTGGCACAGGATCTGGAAGGAAGCTGAGGTTGAACCAGAGGGAAGATTGAGATGCTTTCACACCGCCAAAGCTCCTCGAAACAGAAGGTGCTAGCAGAATGTTCTTCCAGTCAAACAAAGACACAGTGCTGTTGTACACTCCTTTCACCCCTAAACACCTTTTTAGAGACAATAACTACAGCTTCCCTGACAGATAACCATCTAGGTTCTGCCTGAAAATATCCAATGAGGGAGAACCTGCTACTGTATGGGGGTAGACTGTTCCAATTACACACAACTCTTACAGTTAAGAAATGTTTTGTCATCATGTCTAGTTTAAATCTACTTCTCTGTAGTTTCAACCCATTGATTCTAGTCCTGCCCTCAGGAGATACAGAGAGCAAGCTCTCCCCTTCTTCTGTGTGACAACCCTTCAGATACTTGAAGACAGCTATCCTATCTCCCCTTAGTCTTCTGTTCTCAAGGCTAAACATATCTGGTGGCCGTGGCCCCCACCTGCAGGCCAAACATGCTGGAAGATGAGCTCCAAGACCAGCAGTGAGGTGGTGATTCCTTGCTTGGCACTGCCTGCAGGGCTATACTGTCTGCCATGCAATTGACTTCAGTTGAGGCGAGGAGAAGGCAACACAGCAAGAGGGTTCAAAGTTAGAGCTTGGTCGGAGCAAGGGGAGAGGCAAGGAGGAGGAGGAAAGGAGCAGGGTGAACAAAGGTTTGGAGGGGAAAGGATGAGCAGAGACAGGCAAGAATGGAGGATGGAGGTGGAGCTAGAATGGGCTGAGCAACAGAGCAGAAAGAAGGAGACGGACATCAACAGGCACAGGAGAGAGTTGGAAGTGGAGAGAGCGTGGGACAGAGAGAGAAGATAGGGAGATGAACAGAGATGGGCAAGAGAGAAAGAGGAGAGAGCAGGGCAACGGGGAGAGAAATAGATGAGCACAGAAAGAAGAGGCAAGATGACAGAAGGAGGGAAGCAAGCAGCAGGGATGAAGAGTGTGTAGCCAGGGGAAGGAAGGAGCAAGATAGATAGATAGGTGGCAGGAGCAAGAGGGGGGACTTAGGGGAAGAATCGAGGCCTGCAGGGCAGGTAGCAGTGATAGAAACTCCAGGGTCCAGCAGTGGTCAGCTTGAGGGGGTAAGCCAGCAAAGCAGCCCAGCCCCCCCCCCCTCCCGGGCCTGGCCTATTGCTGCTAAGGACAAGGAATTGGATGTCAAGGGACCCAGTTCAAAAGTGCAGCAGCAGCATAGTCTTTATTTGCTTCAGTTGTATTTTGTGGGTCCAGGCAATCTTACCTGGTACAAAAATGTTGCAACCCAACCTGTATGATGCAGACCTACCCTTGTGAGATGAGCCTGCAGGGACTGGGGCCGTCATAACATGCTAAGCTCTTTTAGCTATTCCTCGTAAGACTTGCTTTCTAGGCCCCTCACCATCTTAGTTGCCCTCCTCTGAACCTTCTCCAGCTTAGCAATGTCCTTCTTAAAATGTGGTGCCCGAAACTGGACGCAGTATTCCAAGTGGGTTCTTACTAGTGCAGTATAGAGTGGAACTATAACTCCGCAGACTCTAGACTCCATGCTTTTGCTAATTACAACCCAGCAATGCATTAGCCTTTTTTGCAGCTTCATCACACTGCTGGCTGTTCAGCTTTTGGTTCATTAAGACCTAACTATGGCCCAATCCTATCCAGGGCCAGCCTACACGATGCAGGGACCCTGTCCCTGATGTAGCGTCCGCTGCATCCGACAGGCTATCTGGGGACCAGGTCAGCTGGGAGAAGTAAGTAATGAACATTGTTACTTACCTCCTCTGCTACTCCCCCTGGTCCCCTATGGGCATACTCGGAGATATGGCATTTCTTTTACTGGTATAGATGTTAGGGCGAAGTGGGTGTGTTGGGCCCAGAACAGCAGCATCGGATCTGGCAGATGTTGCTGCCACTGAGATTCACCCCTGATTCACCCCCAGCCCAATCCCAATCCCTCACTGCCAACATACCTGCATCAGCAGCCCATCTGCACAGCACTGCTACCAGTGCACAACCTCCTGACCTTTGTACCAGTAGTAGCCTATATTCCCTCTAAGGGTCTGAGTCGGTGCATGGACCACTTCTTCTGGCTGGTGCACATCATCGTGATTGCATTGCATCGCTATCCCTGGACGCTTGGTGATGATGTCAGCTAGCTTTGAACTCACCAAAACAGTAGTACCGTCTAGCCCACATTATACCATTTTATCCATGTCCTTATCATGGGAGCCTTTGAGAAATGCTTTTGCTGCAGACTAGGTATACTATGTCCTCAGCAGTCCCATGGTCTACCAGATAAATCAGTCTATCCTGAAGGACATGAGATCTGTCTGGCACAACTTGTTCTTGACAAACCATGCTGGCTCCTAGAAATCACTTCATTATTTTCTAAGTGCTTACAGACGGGAGTGACGCCACTGTCCAGCACAACAGTTCGAAAGCATCTATTCTTCGGCGCTCAGCCTTCCTTATGGTCCAACTCTCGCAACCATACATTGCTACTGGGAACACCATCGCCCTGACTATATGAACTTTTCTTGGCATGGTGATATCTCTGCTTTTTATTATGCTGTCTAAATTTGCCATAGCTTTCCTTCCAAGGAGTAAGCGTCTTTTAATTTCATGGCTGCTGTCTCCGTCTGCAGTGATCTTGGAACCCAAAAAAGTAAAATCTGTTACTGCTTCCATTTCTGCCCCTTCTATTTGCCAGGAATTGATGGGACCAGATGCCATGATCTTAGTTTTATTAATGTTGAGTTTCAAGCCAACCTTTGCACTCTCCTCTTTCACTCTTATCAAGAGACTCTTTAGTTCTTCTTCACTTTCTGCCATTAGGGTGGTATCATCTGCATATCTGAGGTTGTTGATATTTCTCCCGGCAATCTTGATTCCGGCTTGCGATTCATTCAGCCCTGCATTTCACATAATGTACTCTGCATATAAGTTAAATAAGCAGGGTGACAATATACAGCCTTGCCATACTCCTTTCCCAATTTTGAACCAATCGGTTGTTCCATGGCCGGTTCAAACTGTTGCTTCTTGACCCGCATACAGGTTTCTCAGGAGACAGGTAAGGTGGTCTGGTACCCCCATCTCTTTAAGAATTTGCCACAGTTTGTTGTGATCCACACAATCAAAGGCTTTTGCGTAGTCAATGAAGCAGAAGTAGATTTTTTTGGGAACTCTCGTGCTTTCTCCATGATCCAGCGCATGTTGGCAATTTGATCTCTAGTTCCTCTGCCTCTTCGAAACCCAGCTTGTACTTCCGGTAGTTCTCGGTTCACGTACTGCTGAAGCCTAGCTTGTAGGATTTTGAGCATAACCTTGCTAGCATGTGAAATGAGTGCAATTGTGCAGTAGTTTGAACACTCTTTGGCACTGCCCTTCTTTGGAATTGGAACATAAACTGACCTTTTCCAATCCTTTGGCCACTGTTGAGTTTTCCAAATTTGTTGGCATATTGAGTGCAGCACTTTAACAGCATCATCATTTAGGATTTTAAGTAGCTCAGCTAGGATATTATCATCTCCACTAGCTTTGTTGTTAGAGACTTCACTCTCTAGGATGTCCGGCTCTGGGTCAGTGACCACACCAGCGTAGTCATCAGGAACATTAAGGTCTTTCTTGTATAGTTCTTCTGTGTATTCTTGCCATCTCTCCTTAATCTCTTCTGCTTCTGTTAGGTCCCTGCCTTTTTCGTCTTTTATCATGCCCATCTTTGCACAAAACGTTCCCTTGATATCTCCAATTTTCTTGAAGAGATCTCTAGTCCTCCCCATTCTGTTGTTTTCCTCGATTTCCTTGCATTGTTCATTTAAGAAGGCCTTCTTATCTCTCCTTGCTATTCTCTGGAAATCTGCATTCAGTTGGTTATATCTTTCCCTTTCACCCTTGCTTTTCGCATTCCTTCTTTCCACAGCTATTTGTAAAGCCTCATCTGACAGCCACTTTGCTTTCTTGCATTTCTTTTTCTTTGGGATGGTTTTAGTTGCTGCCTCCTGTACAATGTTACGAACCTCCGTCCATAGTTCTTCAGGCACTCTGTCTACCAGGTCTAATGCCCTAAATCTATTGTTCACCTCCACTGTATACTTATAAGGGATATGATTTAGGTCATATCTGAATGGTCTAGTGGTGTTCCCTACATTCTTCAATTTAAGCCTGAATTTTGCAATAAGAAGCTCATGATCTGAGCCATAGTCAGCTCCAGGTCTTGTTTTTACTGACTGTATAGAGCTTCTCCATCTTTGGCTGCAAAGCACATAATCTATCTGGTTACGGTATTGACCATCTGGTGATGTCCATGTGTAGAGTCGCCTCTTGTGTTGTTGGAAAAGAGTGTTTGCTATGGCCAGCGTGTTCTCTTAACAGAACTCCGTTAGCCTTTGCCCTGCTTCATTTTGCGCTCCAAGGCCAAACTTGCCTGTTCCGTTTATTTCTTGATTTCCTACTTTAGCATTCCAGTCTCCTGTGATGTAAAGGACATCTTTTTTGGGTGCTAGTTCTAGAAGGTGTTGTAGGTCTTCATAGAACCGGTAAACTTCATCTTCTTCGGCATCAGTGGTTGGGGTGGCCTTCTGGTTGGCCCGGCCTCTGTCTTTCACTTTCCATGAGGCCAGCTGAGATCTCAGGAAATTTCTGGGGCCCCTCCTTTGGCTCCTGGGCCCCCCTTTTGACTATGGACCCGGGTACAATTTACCCCCTTTACCCCCTTCTCATGGGCCCTGCCTGGTGCAGTTTCTTTTGAATCTCTGATCACCCCCTCTGCAATCCTGCTTCTTCCAACTTCTTGTCTCCAGAGCCTGTCATTATATTTGGTTCTCTGGTTTTTGTCTCCTTTGCCCTTACAACCCATCTCTTGCCAGGAGTCCTTCATAATATCAGTCATGGGTCCAAGAAGCCAGACTGTTTTGTTTCCAGCTACACCATCCTTGTAGCCAGCTGTTCACTGCCAGGATCCTGCTTTCTCATGCTGGTGCTGTGACCATCAACAGGAAGAAGAGATGCAAACACCACTTGTGGCCTCAATGTCTTCCATTCCCAAGGCTTCATGAGATCCTTCTGAGGCTACTTCTGGCAGTATCATTTGTTCCTACATGGAACAGCAGGAAGAGGTAGTGGTCACCAGATTTGAGGAACCCCAGCAACCTCTCCATCATCATGTCCCTGACACAACACATTTCCCGAGGTGACATGTCCAGTCTGCACACACAGCTGCCTCTGTCCCTTTCAGTAGGGAGTCCCTCTGCTACTGCATGCCTGCCTCCTCTTCCTTGAGATGGAGATTGGATTCCTCCCTCCCATCCATGGATAACTGAGAGTTGTCCTCCCTGGTCTGTGGAACTTGGGGTGGCAATTCTTGTCCAGATGGGTGTGAATTATCCTCCACAGATTGTGCCTGTTATCAGCTCAGCCAATGCATCTCAGTCCTAGTCCTATCTTAAATCCTACCTGACTAGAAGGTGGGTATAATTTGCAGATAAACTGAAGGAGCTGTCTTGCCCCATCTCTTGTACTTTAGTGTACATTTGCTCATAGCAGATGAATCATGTACCTCATTCTTTAATAGTTAAACTATCTTTTTCTTTAATATTTCTTAAATTGTTTCATTTAAGCTTGTTACAGATCAAGATCAGCCTTGTTTCATTTCCTTTTGCTAATTCACTCTGCTGTTTTCAAAAATAATTTCTTCTACACACACACACACACACACACACACACACACACACACACACACACACACACACACACACACACACACACCTGCCTACCTGCCTGCCTGCCTGCTTGCTTACTGGATTTAACTTCATTCATCTGATGAAATGGACTGTAGTTTTGCAGAAATAAATGTGTTGGTCTTCAAAGTGCCATAGGATTCGTTGTTATCTGTGTCTTTGTTATGCTTATGCTCCACTCTTCCTCCAAAGTGTTCAATGCTGTTTGTAGATGATTTCTGGGTGGTCCCCTATCCTGGCAGGGCTCAGGACCAGACCCATGTAGGCTACAGCAGCGGCTGCATTGCTTGCATCTTAGCTTGTGTCTCCTTGGTGCGTCTGTTGCACATTGGTCAAGCACCAATACACAGCCAATTCAATTTATCTGCAATGCAGAAGGCTGCAATCATGGTGTTAGTAGGTATTCACTCTCTGTTTGAGGTAGCTGCAGGACCAGTTCATTCTGCATGTGGATTCATGCTGCATTTTGCTTTGTTAGGAGAGATTTTCCATAGTTGTGCATGGAAGTACCTTCCAGAAATTGGAGGTATGTAAACTATGATAGGGACCTGTGGGGGAGGCCACATCTTACCCTTTATCATCATAACATAAGGAAACTGATGGGGGGGGGGGAGAGAAATCTGTCAGTCATGCATTCTATTGTCATGTAACCTCTCAGTGTTGCCACAGTGACATGCCACACTGTCTGGTTGAAAAAGTACAGTCTGTCCTGCAACCTTTCCTCCTATGTTTGTGCTGCTAGTTTTTCTGGTACACTGCAGACAAGTTATGCAATCAAAGATGGGTGGCAGGGGCAGAAAAAAATCTCACATGCACTTATGCACTTGCACATGACACAATGCTCTTGTCTCATACAAGACTGCAACTGTAGACATGGTAAGTGCACACCTGATTCTATCCCCTGTCTGCTTCCTGGATTTGCCTCTCTCTCTCTCTCTCTCTCTCTCTCTCTCTCTCTCTCTCTCTCCAAGCAGGCAGCATCACAACTATTTAACTGGAAGCTCTTTTGCTGTCTTTTCTCCTTGCCCTGGGGGCTGTTGGCCAAAGCCCATCACTTCTGAGGGCAGGGCAGCCTTCCAGGAGGGGGAAGGAGAGGCTTGTGGCTTGTATTTGCTCTGTTTAGAAAACAAGGAAGTGGGGGCACACAATTAATGGCTTGAAGCCACACATGCAGAAAGAACATATGTGCACAAGCACCAGCCCTCCTCACTACCAGCATGCAGCAGAGCAAAATAAAGGTTCCCAAGTGCATTGCATGGACACTTTTGGGGCAATACCAAGTGCCCTCCATTATCACAGTAACAGGATCCCAGCAGTGTGACCTGCTCAAATTCAGTCCAACAAACGGTGAACAATGAAGATGAGGGTAGAAACAAAAGTCACTTAGAGAATCTGTGGCACAGTCAGGAGTTAACTCTGGAGAGCCAGTCTGATGCGTTCTCAAACTGATTCCTTCCTTATTATTAATTTGCTAGCATAACTGCCCTGTCACTCAAAGCGCCTGATTGTTTTGTTTCTTCTCCATTGGGGTTTAAAGCCAGAACCTTTGTGTTGTGTTGGCACAGATTTTCCCCCTCCCCCCCATTTCATTTCCTCTGTTTAAGAAAGATAAAAGTTATAAAGAAGCCAATGATGGGAGCACCACCATTGCCCCCACTGGCTGCTTCTCAATAGGCTCCTTCTACAATGCGTGCAATAAAGCTGTTGCAGCTGCACCACCAGAAAACTGAGTTACAAAAAGCTGCAGTGAGAGCAGCTGAGCCACTGCAGCTGGGGCCCTGCTGCAGCAGTGCTGAACTGGAAGAAAGCAGGGGAGGCACTCATGCAGCCAGGCAAAGGTCACATGATGGAGCAAGCTACAAGCACCAACATACTGAAGAGCACAGGGAACACTTCAGCATTATTACCAGTCTTTAAGCATTACCAAAGATTACACAGATAACGCTGCTGCTGTCGAGTAAGAAACTGCGCATAGATTGTCATGCTGTGTGGGGGACTGCAGATGTTTCTCCTTCTTGCATGTACAAAAGCCGTGAAGTGTACATGTGGAAAGTCAAGACAGTGGGCAGGGCTGGTGTCAGCCTTAGCCCTTTTCACATCTGAAAAGTGAAAAATCAAAAATTACAATGCATGCACCCTGCCAATTTTTTTAATGGTGCACAGAGGTGGAGGCAAGAAAATGACCCCCTTCTAACTGTAATCTGCTGCCTGAACAATCACTTTGGAAAAAGTATTGATTTGCCTTTATAAATAGGCTGCCAGTAATAGGGACTAGTTAATCAGCCTATCCCAATGGTTAGTCTGCTTTCTAGTTAAAATGACTGAAGATTTGTCTCCCATTATATATCACTGCTCCCTTTCTTTGCACCCCCTGCCTAAATCAAAAGCCACACATCCATTGTTGCTAGAAATCTGTGTGTGTGTGATTGCACTGCGGAGTCTATACTGTTTTATTTTATACAGTATATACTGTACAGTACACACACATACACACACACAACTTTGATCATGGTCTTCTAAGGTGGGCTGCATGGATCCCTCATGGGGTGGGGGGAGGGAAGGAGGTGCAAGGAAGAAATGTTTAAAAAATGTTATTATGGGAGAAAATTGCAGTTTTCTTCTAGCTCTCCCACATCAGCCAGGAAACCATCTCAAAATGAAAGTGGTTGGCAATGACAACCTAGGGATGGCACTGAGGGCTGATGAATAGATCTTGGTTGTGTGGGCAGAGTGCACTGCTGGATGGAATGACAGCTTTTAGTCCTCTGGGACAGACGGGAGGGGCATTCACATGGGACCTGCCAGAAATATGGCTCACAGCAGGCAGCACCACAAAACCACAGATTGAAGGATGAAATATCCACTCTCAACTTGATTCTTGGAGCAATGTCAGTTATCTGTGACAATGCCTGAATTTGGAATGCTTCCCTCTCACCACCACCCCTTCAACTGCCCTTGCTTCCCTCTAGACTGGATTTCCTTCCACCCTGTTCCTCATGGTGCAATGAGAGAATATCTCAGAGGCTGCCTCTGCAAAAACACAGAGGCATCATAGTCGCTCTCTCGTTTTAAGCAGAGGGAGTGGCGCCTCACTTGCTGCAAAGCTCCACACCATTTCTGAACCATAATTCACACAAAGTGAATGTGCCTCTTATTTTGCGTAGCAGGGCCTCTGAGAGGAATTTTATCAGTGGGTACAACGTTTCTCACAGGGGGAGGGGGCAAATTGGGCAGGGGGCAGCAATGGCTGGAAAAGTCTCTGGAGCCCAGGTCTACCAGGCTTCCCACTGTGGCACCCAGGCCTACCTACCTGGTAGATCTGACCTCCCAGTTGGCCAGGCCTCTGTCACTCTCCATGAGGCCAGCTGAGATCTCAGGAAATCTCTGGGCCCCTTCCTTTGGCTCCTGGGCCCCCTTTTTGCCCCTGGGCCTGGGTACAATTTACCCCCTTTACTAGGCTTACCATATTTTTCAAACTTCAAACCGGGACCCCCCCCAGACCCCCCCCGAGGTAAATAATTAATTAATGTCAAAGCAACGAAAAAGCAAGGCCAAAGAACCACAACCAATCGTAAAGCACCACGAAAAAGCACTCAGAAACAGCCCAAACCAACCTTAAACTACCCTCCACAACGAAAAAGCAATCTAAACCACAACGAAAAAGCCATCAGAAAGAGCCCAAACCAACCTTAAACTACCCTCCACAACGAAAAAGCAATTCTAAACCACAACGAAAAAG
This sequence comes from Plestiodon gilberti rubricaudatus, assembly GCA_026170595.1. Lineage (NCBI taxonomy): Eukaryota > Metazoa > Chordata > Lepidosauria > Squamata > Scincidae > Plestiodon > Plestiodon gilberti. The sequence goes on from JANXHW010000001.1 coordinate 207,960,318, forward strand.
CAGAAAAAAGAAGCATAAATATCACAATAAAGCATAAATCCCAATAAAAAATCCATTTAATGAATAAATTGCGGTGCCGCTGGGAGACCGGAGAAGCACAGCCTGCTTGCCCGGCCAGCGCGAGCCTCTAGCAGGCTCGCACAACACAGGCAAGCAGGCTGTGCTTCTCTCCGTGCCGCTGGTCTCGCAGCGGCACCGGGAGAAGCACAGCCTGCTTCTTGCCCGCGTTGCGCGAGCCCTGGAGCTCGCGCAACACGGGCAAGAAGCAGGATGTGCTTCTCCCGGTGCCGCTGCGAGACCAGCAGCACGGAGAGAAGCACAGCCTGCTTGCCCGCGTTGTGCGAGCCTGCTAGAGGCTAGAGGGCATCATGCCCTCACGAGATTTGGGCGCCGACATCTTGGATCACACGAGATTTCGTGACCCAAGATGCTGCCCGGTAAGTTTAAAATTAAAAAAAAAAGATGGCGGCGCCCATTCGTCCCCCGGGACACGACCGGGAATCGGGTCCGATTTCCGGGACTGTCCCGGCGAAACCGGGACGAATGGTAAGCCTACCCTTTACCCCCTTCTCATGGGCCCTGTGCCTGGGTACAATTTGCCCCCTTTCCCCCCTTCTCATGGGCCCTGGACGTAGGGTGTTCACAGGCAGTGGCATCGCTCTAGGTGGGGCGGAACGCTAAGTGCCGCCCCACTCTGAACCTCCATTACAGCCCCGCCCCCTCGCCTTTTGAGCCATTCGAGGCAGCGAAAACAACGCACAGGAAACTCCCTGCATGTTGTTTTCACCGCCTCGAATGGCTCCGAAGGTGAGGGGGCGGGGCCGCCTCACGCGGAGTTGTAATGGAGGTTCAGAGTGGGGCGGCACTTAGCGTTCCGCCCCACCTAGAGCGACGCCAGTGTTCACAGGATCAGAAGTGACACGCCTTATCATGTGGTGCTTTGCAGTAAAGGACATGAGGACTGCTTCTCATTCAGCACCCACCCACCCTTGTGGCAGAATGAGAAGTTGCCTCAGAGGCCTATGGAGGCGATGGAGAGTGCTGGGAGGGCTGACCAGGCAAAAGGCAGCACTGTTTGCAGGTTTGCATTCAGCTGGCTGGCACCCAGCACCACTCCTAGGTGAGGTGGGGGTCTCAGAAAACTAGGAGAGGCTGAATGTGGCCACTACTGACTTAGGCCAGGGTGTTATAGTTGTTCTGAATCACAGGACTCAAAGTGCACTTGTGCACTTAATAATGAGTGCACTTCTAGAACAATCTTAGTGCTCAAATATTATGCCTAATGTTAATGTATATTAAAAACTGCCTGGGGTAGGCATTCCCGGGCCCATCCAAGACCTTTAAAACTTAAAATAGTTTTTCTTCCTGAATAGGCTTACTATAGTTTTGGTGACCCAATCCGCTCCCCCCCATTTTTTGGGGGGCACCCAAAATTTTTGATTTTTTTTAATTTTATTTTTGGATCTGGCTTTCTTTCAATTTAAAAAAAAAAATATTTACCCCCTTACTGTGGCCACCGCTGCCGCCGCCGCTGCCGCTTTTCCTGCAGCTGTCGATGCTCCTGCTGCTGTTGCTGTTGCTGCTGCCACCGTCATTTTACTCCAGAATTGCCGCGCATAAGCAGCCCGGGAGCCCTTGAGAACGAAGGGCTTCCAGGCCGCTTGTGCGCATGTGTGCAGCTCGTGGGTGGTGGCCATTTTTTTAAAAAAAAAATTCTATCAGATGGGGGTGCCAGGGGCCTCCCAGGACCCCGCCCGGGATCGACACCTAAATACCGGGAGTGTCCTGGCCGGACCGGGACATCTGGTAAGTCTATTCAGGACATTATGGTGGTTTTCAGGTGTGTTCAGACAAGATACCCCTATCCAGGGATGTGGTTATGCACAGCTCTTTTTGCTGCTAAGAAGGAAAAACCTAGATCAGGGACTGGAAAAATAGTAGTCCATGGCCTAAACATGGTTTGGCCCCTATTTGCAAGCTAAAGGGAGATATTCAGAAATGAGCAACAGGTAAAGCCAGCCTAATTCTCAATCCTCCTCTTTCCAGAAACCAGCTACGATTTCCCTCTTCCATTTTCCTCATCCCAACACCTATCCGGCTCTCACCTCTGCCTGAGCTCATCGACACAGAGTCAGAGAGGAAAGGGTGGAAGGAAACAGGCAAAATAAAGAAAAAGAGAGAAGGGTGGACCAGAGTAATTTCTGTGATGTTTGGCTGAGATAAGGGAAGTGTTGTCTTATGCTGCATCAGCCCAGTGGTCCATCTACTGCCCTGATGGTAGCAGCTCTTTCAGGCCATGTTTTTTTCCCAGTCATGAAATTGTTCAGCTGGAGATGCTGGAAACTTTGCCTGGGAATTTCTACATGCAAAGCCGCAAGCGTCTGCTTTGACACAGAGTTCCATCTGCCCTTCCAGGAGGCCCTTTTGCAAATGTGCGGATTTACCCCACTCTCCATTGCTGCCCCTCCAAGCAGCCCTCTGACAACAATAATTGCTAACTGGGGCTGCCAAATCTGTGCAAGGTCCTTGGCCCACAGCAGAAAACAAAATCAGGTTTCCCTATTCTTAATTATTTGAAACAAATTGTGAACATAGTTTTACTGTGAATTAAGTGAATAATTTTTGCCTGCAGAGTGAGTGTTTCATTGCCATGGCCTATGGCTAAATGCAATAAAACTGAAGTTTAAGGCTTTTGGAAACTGGAGCATTTTAATGATTACAAAGGACCAAGACTTTGGTTCTGTTTTGTCCTCTATCTGGAAATGAAATCAATTTTGGAAGTACAGACAGCAGAGCACCCTTTGGGTGCCAAACTAGGGTATTTCTGGTACAATCAACTTCTTCCCTTCTCTTCACCCCCTTTTTTTTTTTGAGCCCCTCTCCTCTTAGTGAAAGGGGATCCTAATGATTTCCACAGCAACTGAATGAGATGTCACAAACAAAGGATTATCTTCAGGCTGAAATTAATCAGAAGCCAGTGAAATTAATCTCATAACAAGCCAATGACGCCTCATGGAAAAATGTGGCAGGCGCTGTGTGCAGACAGACAAGTTGGCATTCTCTCCAAGGATATCTAGCACATAATTTCTACAGCAAAAAAGTGAGAGGTGCTGCTGGGGCTCAAGCCTGTCTGAGAGCTGTGCCATCTGTCCTCCTTCATCTAGTGTTGTGTGGACAGGCTGCGGTTGCTCAGCAGTGAATGTGATCAAAGCCACTCTGCGCATGCTCAGACGAATTCTTTATTATATGCATTCATATAGTACGACCAAGTCTTTCCTGTTCTAGTTTTTAGTGACTTGTAGTTTGAACAATGGAGGGTTATTCTTGAATTCAGCTGCCCCTTGATAAGAATGAAAATTCTTATCAGTGATTTTTTTCAATCCTAATGTAAATATAGTATTCTTGGCTAATCTGGCTGCACACAAAAGCCTGCTTTTAATTTGAAAAGAGGCTGTTTCTACAGCCAAAGAGAGAAAATCCCACCCCAGGACAGATCCTGTCCCTCAGCTGAACAGAGTAATGATTTGAACTAGAGCACTGGGAGGCATGGAATAACTACGAAACCTTTTCACATGTGTATCTTAAATCCATTTTGACTTGCAAGCCCAATCCTGTGTAACAGTAGATCCCCCGGTGTAAGAGCATTTATGCTCGTGTAACTTGCCATACGCTGATGGACACCAGCGTAACCCGCCTCGGACGCCTCACATGAACAGCTCGGATGCGGAATGGACACTGGCACAACCCACCGGCGGAATGGACACCGGTGCAAAAGTTACACAGGATTGTGCCTTAAATCAGTTTGTAATGCAGAGGTAAAACTGACATTGGCAAGAATATACTTTTGACATAAATCAGTTCCTATCCAAATTAAAAGCATTGTTTTTTACGGTGGTCATTCCCCACCTTTCTGTCTGTGAGTTTATGGCAGAGATTCCCAAACTGGGGCATCATGACACCCCAGCTGGGAACAATGGGTTGGTACTCCCTTAAGGGGAGTGGTGACCTGTGGTGACGGCGACGGCACTTCCGGGATCGTGCAGCTGCCGCGTGAAAAAAGTTTTTTTAAAGCCCTACCTGGGGGTCTTGCCAGGCCTCCCAGGGATGCGGGGAACCTGTGGACCCTTCCGCAGGCCTCCCCACACCTCAAAACGACTCCAGATTGCGATCGTGACCTGGTTTTCGGATATTTTCCCTTTCTCCTCTCAAGCCTCCCAATCAGCCCCCCACCACAGCATGCAGCACTGCCTGTTTTGGTGTGGCTGCAGGCTATGGTGGGGAAAAGCTTAGGATTGGGCTGCTAAGTCTTGCTTCCTATCCCATTTCCTACAGTGCCCTTGCTAGCAGCATTTTAAGACTTATAGACACATTTTCTCGTTCCCTTACCCACATGTGCAGTTGCATGGGAATCAGAAACTTACACACACATAGCTCTGGGGTGGAAAAATTAGTCTCCTCCTCAAGCAAAAGAAAAGAAAACATTATCCTCAAATAGCCTGACCCATACTGCTCCACCTCAACTTAAGTATAGACTTTGAGGAGGGCCCCAAAATAAAGCAAAGCTCAGTCTGCCTTCCAGCTGGGCTATTCTGGGCATGCACTGAAGATTTACCAAGACCAAAGGTGAGGCATGGCCACACTCCTGCAGCCATATTTGTGACTAAGGTTACAATCCTATAGTATACACACTTACCTGCTGGGAACAAGTCCCACTGAACTGAACGATACTTCTTTCTGAGTAGACATGCATGCATAAGATTGTGCTGTGAGGGGCATGAAGCAGGTCTGAAGTCTTGGGTGGGTTTTCTTTAAGGCTGTTTCTATTCTGGGCCCCCATTGTTTCTAAATGCTGGTTGAAGGGAAGTGAAGGGAACTGTGAGTGACTACTATCCCTGTCTCTGAAAAAAGATTCAAACTGGCACAGATGAGAAGAATCACTGATTTGGAAGAGATCTGTACTAACCTTTTGCCCTAAGATTGGATCATCTATTGCCTGGAACATCTGCAACAGATACTTGTACAGTTTTTCTTTGAAAACTTCCAAGCAATGATATATTCCACAACTTCCATTAGGCAGATTGACTGCTGCTACATGTACAGAAGGACATTTCAGCCTAATGTTTAACTTATTAAATAGGTTTAATAAACTCCCCAGTCCTCTGGCCTAACTCCTAATTTTCCCACCATGCCCCCAACATTCCCTTCGGACCCCCCTCAAATCCATCCCTACCTCCTAGCTCCTGATGTCTTTGACCCATCCTCTTCAAAATGTCTCCTCATGACTCAAGTCCAAGCTCTGTCAGGCCACATGTTGCTCTTGCCCATACAGCTCTGGCACCTTGCCTCTTTCAATGAAGTTTCCATTGTTTTGTATTTTAGGAATGTTGATCAGGGGCCCTGAAAAAGTCTTTTCAGTTCCCATCATCTGGAATTTTTGGTGACTGGGATTGAAGTTGGGTTCTTCTGCATGCAGTGCATGTCCTCTACCCTGGGCTATGGCTCTCCTCATGAATTTTGGTTCTCTGTCCTGTCTATGTTTCTATACAGACCCATTCTCCTCCTGGGCTCAAACTTCTGCTTCCCCTTCCTATCCAAACTCAGCTCAACTTTAATTCCATCTTTTCCACCATTCATCCCCTGCCAAACAAGTGTCACTCCAACATCAGTTCACCAATCCAAACTATCACAGAACCTTTGAGGTCCATCTCCATCATGTGCTCTTTTATGTTGAAAGGGGTCTTATATGGCCATTTCCACTATACAGGTTACATAGAAATTCCAGTACTGCAGCCCAGATATTGCTTTTGCCTATTTTTGTGTCATGAGGGAGGGATGGCATCAGGCTCTGCCAAGTGTCATGGCAGAGGGATGGCATCAGGCTCGACAGGCAGGAATAAAGATCCATTCACGTAACCCCTTCAGCCTTTGATATCCTCTGTTTTATGCTATAGTTGTGAATGAATGTCAAAAGTTAAAATCCATGCTGATTTTGGCATGTGGCATTGGAATGCACACAACTGGCTTAGTCAATACCATTGTGTCAGCCAAGTGTCAGCAGCTCAGAGTTACTAGAAACTGTTTATTTTGTCATTTGGAAAAAAAAAAAGTATGTATCACCTTTTCAATAATTTTGTCAAATGATGTACAAAAAATAGACATTCCAAAAAAGGCAAACCAATGAAAATAAGACAATAAAGCAAACACAGATGCAGCAGACCAGAAGCAACAACCACTCCACAATCACAGATGAAAATGTCTTAAATTGTCTAAATCAAACAAAAAGACAATAGGGAGGGATCCAAACATAAGGGAGGGCATTCAAAAGTGTTACAAGCTGCAGAAGGTTATGTAAATTGACATAAATCAGGGGGGAGCAGTCCCCCCAATACTTTTTAACATTTCTAATCTCAAACATATATTTCCATTACCCTATAATATAATGCACCTTTTCTTCATGAAAATGTCACAAGGCATCAGGATTTTTTTTTATGTTGTCACAGTTAAAATGAGGGCCATTTCACATGATCTCGCCACCACACAAAGTTGGTAGACTTGCACTGGGCTGCACATGGCAAATAGGTTGCCTGAATAACTACGTAGTGTGTACCCCTGTGGCGCATAAGCCACAGTAGACACATGCCAGTTTGCAGTTGATGTTTGTGGTGAATGCTTCAGAAAACTCATCAGCCGTAATTAAGGCCAACAACCCTCCCTCCATTTCCCCTCATACATGTCTGAAAACTACCCCCCCCCAGTCCTCCCCTCATTCTGGTTGCTCAAATGGCTGCTGTCCTTTCCATCACTTCTCGGAGCCCTGTCCTGCACACCTGTCATGGTGCTGCCGCCACTGCGCTCTCTCTCTCTCTCTCTCTCTCTCTCTCTCTCTCTCTCTCTCTCTCATCCACCACGGGTGCGCACACACACATCCCCTTCCAAAGTTACTTCGTCGCCCTGCATCCAGTGCTTCCTCCCACCCACCCCAGTCCCCACCCCACGCCCTCTTGCTCAGGATCAAGCAGTTCTCTCCCCGCCCCACGCCCTCTCTGCCTGTCTCTCCTGGAGAGCCAGAACAGAACTTCCCTCCGAGGGCTGCCGCTGCCCCTCACTCACCCTGGGCGGCTGCTGCTTCCTCTTCTGGGTTGCTGCTTCTTCCCCTTCATGCCTCAGGGGCACCGCGCCTGGCACGGGCCGAGGGTTCTCCTCGCAGCACACCAGACTCACTGTACATCCCATCCGACCAGGTTGCCAGCCATGCACGACCCACGGTGGAGGCTGGAGGCTGCAGGGTGATCCCGGCGGCCAAGGACCCTGCCCTGTCCCACAGGGCGCCAGACTTCCAGAGCTGCAGCTGCCCACAGGAGGGAGGGGCGAGTCAGGGCATCCCCCGGTGCCCAGGCAGGCTGCAGGCTCCAAGCCGGGCGGGCACCTCCAGGGAGAGCTGCCTGAGAGGGAAAGAGGCTGCCCGGCTCACCCCTCTGCTCCTCCTCCTTCCCTCCCCTCCCGTCTCTGGATCAAGGTACCTTTCCCCACTCTGGGGCTGCTGACAGCTCCTGGCGTTTGTGCCCCGGCCCGCTCTCTCTCTCTCCACAGAGGTTTGGGAGGGAGAACACAAGGGAGAAGAGCCCCCAAACATACACCTCAGGAGGGACAATGCAGGGCGGAGAGAATCCCCCCCCCCAGCTCACAGTTCGAGGAGTTTGTGGAGTCAGGTGGCACGATGCCTAGAGAGGAGTGACTGTACAGACTCTGCCAGAGACAGGCAAGCAGACACTACGATGAAGGAAAGGAGACCCATTTTCTGTACAGTAACATGTCCCAGAAAAGGAGGGGGGGGGTTGAGTCCATTCAAACTGGCACACATGACAGTTCTCTGAAAGCAGCCAAGAGAAACTGTGCTGGACTGTGAGAGGAAAAGAGCCCTAGTCTAGTCAAGCAGGGCAGGGCACCCTGACACCTGAGCGGACAAGCAGAAGGACGGGTGCAGAAGGAACACCTGGAGGAAGGAGGAAGCACTGAACGCCACCAGGGGTGGCTGCCTCCCTGATGCATTTATTTATTTATTTATTTATTTATTTATTTATTTATTTTTCACATTTTTATACCGCCCTTCCTCCAAGGAGCTCAGAGTGATGTACATATTTCCTCCCCTCCTTTTTGTCCTCACAACAACCCTGTGAGGTAGGTGGGGCTGAGAGATAGTGACTGGCCCAAGGTCACCCAGGAAGCTTCGTGGCTGAGCGGAGATTTGAACCTGGGTCTTCCAGGTCTAAATCCAACTCCAGAACCACTACACCATCTACACAGGGAGTAGGGAGAGCCAGCTGTAACATTTTGGGGCGTGGGTGCTGGGGGTGGTGGTGCCTGCACTCTTTGTTTACGGCCAGATGTGTGCCAATGTGGGAGAAGGGTCTGTTATGTTCACTTCATGTGCATCATCAGAGTACTTAACACGTGGCTGGCTGCCCTATGTACCAAATAGATGAGTGAGGCACTAGTTCTCCACTTCACTGGAAACTACAGCTGCTCTCTATGGTGCTCTTGTCTACCACAGATTCTTCATTTAATTGGAAGCTTCCATTACCGCAGGTCCTAAAGTGCTGCCACAGGAGAGGTGAAATGTCGCTAGGAGTTTTGGTCTGGGTGTGAGAGATTTGTTGGGTTTGGGTTCACATCCCAGATGAGACTGGGGATGGAGGATGATGATAACCTTTTAAAAAACAAATCTTAGAAACTATCCTTCCCTACACTTAACAGGGAACTAAAAGCCAAGTCGTGGTCTGCAGCTAAATTCTAATGAGTAAAAGTATGGAAGAAGCATATTACTGTCCCAAAGATCAGACAGTGGTATTGTGGTGATGATGGGAAACCAGAGACATTCTCCATCCATCTGGCTTCCCTGCACTCTTGGATTCCTCAAGGCGAAACTGGGGCATGCCCCACAGCAACCTGTCCTAGTTGTCATTCCCAGGCTGACCCCAAAGAGGCAGATTTGCTGCCACCAGAGGCAGGTCTTAAGGCTTAAACTCCCAACTGTGTTCCAGCCTGGGGAGCCCATTGACCAAGGCATTCCTGAGCACTGAAGTCTGTTGCTAAAGGAGGGGAAAGGGTGTCACCTGACCCAGCGGCCCTTTGCTCTTCTGCCTACACACCTGTACACACAGGGGAAGCCCATCCATGAGGCAAGGTGATGCAGGTTGCATCAGCAGCAGTGGACTACAGCAGGGTGAGAGGGTGGTGGGTTTGAGGTGCCCTTCTTCCCATGTCTGCTGCCACTTCCCTTCAGCCTGCTGTGGATGTGAACTGCATTGATTTGCTTTCTGCCCTCTAAAAGTGAGCGGAAAGCAGGTTATTCGCCTCCTTGCCATGCTCCTCATGCATGCAGTTTCTTCTTCAAACACAGGAGTGCAGGACTTCCTGTTTCATTTACAGGGACTGTGTGAACAAAGGAGCTCCTTCATTTGTACAGTCCCTTTAAAATTAAATAAAAGCAGAAGTCCCGCACAATTGCATTTGTTGAAGAAGCCACAGGAGGAGCATGGTAAAGGGCTTTATTTTGTAGTGCAGAGGCGGCGGCAGCAGACTTAAGGCAACATGGGGTGGCATTCCGGGTTGTGCCAGCCACCCTGTATACACACACATACACACTCATAGTCACAGTCCAAGCTCTTGTAGCATTGGCCGAGAGTGGCCTGTCAGGGAACAGAATAGCTCTGAGCGTTTGTCATAATGAAACAAGCAGACAATTTCTTTTTTTAAAAAAAACTTAGAGAAAGGTTTATTAAAAAGTAGAAATAGACAAAAAAGGCAAACTTAGAAACAAGAACTTAGAGGGGGACAGCCCAATCCACCTCAACTCCCCGCACTGTGATGCAGTGGTTGCCATTGTGGCTCCCGCTGCATCCCCATTTCAAAGCCGAAGAGTACTTTGCAGCTAAAAAAGATACCACACAGTTGAAAGGAAATAGCTGGAGAAGATGGGTTCTATGCAAATAGAACATTTATTGCAAAAATACCTACGAGGGTTTAGAAAAGCCTGCCTGTGTAAACTGCCTTGAAGAAAGACCAAGGAGAAATCTGATGACATAGAAAGCCAGTATATAAATATAGATATTATTATTTAAAATCTCTCGAATTCAGCACAACTTGGGACTCCATATTGATAGTTCCGAATGATTGAGGTGCCTTTGATGTCTGCTTGCACTTATTCAGCCTGAGGACAGGATTCCTTGGCAGTGTAAGGTCGACCAACTGCATTCTCAACCCTTTCCCCTCCTGGTTTATAAAATGTGTTGGACGAGGACAACGATGACAACAGGCAGAATGGGCAGGAAGAGTGATAAATTCATTATTGGAGGAGGACATACTGCCAACTTGTCTTAAGATGGCAGTAGTGCTCCTGCTGAAACAGCCCTCCCTGGACCTCACTGTACTGGATAATTATTGACTGGTGCCCCACCTTCCAGTCTTCAGCACGGTGCTCAGATGCATGGTGTCAACCCAACTCCAGCAGGGATTTCCGGGGAAAAAAAAAGCTAACTTTCTTGCCATTCACTAACTCCTCAGGCAGCCCAATCCTACGTAAATCCCCATGTGGTGATGCAGCTGTATCCCACGAGGTTTTGAGCCCTGGTCTCCTTGGAGGTAAGGGAACAACATTTGCTGCGTCTACTTGGACCTGAACCAGCGAATTTTGCTGGTGCAAGTCCACTTAGACCTGGGTTGGGGGGTTGAGACTGGGAAGAGGAATAGGATATTGGTGGTGCCCCTGCTGCTGATACACCCCCTGCTCAGTCTCGATCTGCTCTCCTCCCCGCTCTATCAAACAACGACCAGAATGATTCGTGGGCTGGAGCACCTCCCTTAGGAGGAAAGGCTACAGCGTTTGGGGCTTTTCAGTCTAGAAAAAAGGCACCTGAGGGGGGACATGATTGAGACATATAAAATTATGCATAGGATGGAGAGAGTGGATAGAGGGAAATTCTTCTCCCTCTCGCACAACACCAGAACCAGGGGACATGCACTAAAATTGAGTGGAGGGAGAGTTAGAACGGACAAAAGAAAATATTTCTTCACCCAGCGTGTAATTCATCTGTGGAACTCCTTGCCACAGGATGTGGTGATGGCACCTGGCCTAGATGCCTTTAAAAGGGGTTTGGACAGATTCATGGAGGAAAAGACCATCACAGGTTACAAACCATAATCAACCTCCTGGTTTTAGAAGTAGGTTTTCTCTGTGCCAGGTGCAGGGGAGTGGCAGCAGGAAACAGGTTATCTTGTTGTCTTGTGCTCCCTGAGGCATCTGGTGGGGCCACTGTGAGATACAGGAAGCTGGACTAGATGGGCCTTTGGCCTGATCCACCAAGGCTCTTCTTATGTTCTTATGTTCTTATCTCTGCCAAGTTCCTCCCTTCTCCACCCTGTTCCACCCCATCTCCCTCCCACTTCCTGCACTGGTTTAGTGGCGCCAGTGGGCATCCAGCTGTTAGTGTGCAAACGCAGCTGCTCACTGCTTGCCACAGTAGCCAGGCCATGCTGAATGGCGTGTTGCAGTTTGTGACAGCTGTAAAGGAACTTATGCTGCCGGAACACTTGTTCCGGCGGTGTAAAGTCCAAATAGGATTGGGCCATTAAGCGTTTTGTAGAAAACCAGCAAGGCTGAACTCTTTTAGCATTAGTATTAGACAAACTGACTTCTTTTCTGGAAGGCAGGGAATTGACATCATTGATAACTCTCTTTGTAGAATACAGTACTTCTATATATTCCTTCTCTCGGCATGTCTTCCCTATTTGTTATTCTGAAAACTGTAAAAGTAAGGATTAAATGTCCAAAATAAAACATTTAAAACAGCAGAAAAGATCAGGAGCTCATTGGCACAGTGCGTGTTTTGTATGCATCACCTCCCAGGGTTCAGTGCCTGGCATCTCCAGCCAAAGACATCCCAGCGAGCAGGACTAGGAAAGGCCCCCATGCCAAACACCAAAGAGCCCCCACCATTCCGAGCACACAATACAAGCCTAGATGGATCACTGCAGCAGCAACCCCCATGATCCATCCATCACTGGAAGTAGTATTAGTTTTGAATAGAAGCAAGCTGCTCCATTTTAACTTAAGACAGAAAAGCAGCTTAAAAATAAAAAGGTAAAGGTATCCCCTGACAATTAAGTCCAGTCGTGTCCGACTCTAGGGTGTGGTGCTCATCTCCATTTCAAAGCCGAAGAGCCAGCGTTGTCCGAAGACACCTCCGTGGTCATGTGGCCGGCATGACTCTCCAGCATGCAGCTGGAACACGGAGCGCTGTTTACCTTCCCGCAAGCGGTACCTATTTATCTACTCGCATTGACATGCTTTGGAACTGCTAGGTTGGCAGGAGCTGGCCAAGCAACGAGCGCTCACCCCGTCCCAGGAATCGAACTGCCGACCTTTCGATCAACAGCTTATGGTTCAGCGGTTTAACCCACTGCGCCACCTTAAATCAAATCGAATCAACCTAGGGCTCTGTGATATTGTGTTGCACATATCACTGGCTCTGATATGCAAAACCTTTCTTTACTGTGGCTGTGAAGGGACCCAATCCAGATTAGGACAACAATGTGTGAAAGGTTGTACATTGTTTCCCTTGTCACGGTCCTGATGTGGATTGGGCTGGGATCTTCCCTCCTGGGACAAATAGGAACCAAGGGGGATGGTGGTACAGATTGTGAGGACCATAGTGAGGGCAAAGGATGAAAGTCCTCCCCTCTCTCTGCATGCTACGGTCCTGATCCAGATCAGGCCTTTCCATGGCTGCTACTGTATTTAGAGAAGAAAACTGAAGCACGTCATGGCCACTGATGTGTTTCATGTAAATTGGCCTTCTGCCATTTAGATCTCGGCTGCCCTGCTCTAACCCAAGGGATCAGGATGAGTTTATGAATAATCTATACTTTTTTTGTTGTCACTCAAAATTTGTTTGTAATCTTCTTTCCTAGAACAGGAAAGCGGGCATACTGTCTACAAACAACCCAACTAAATTCATTCATTAGTATTTCTACAGTTTATTTAAAAAGCAACAGCAGCAGCAACAACAACAAAAAACACCCTCCCAATCTCCCTGTGTGGCAGTTTAAGTTGACAGTGAGAGCAAGATCGTCAGAGCCTAATTACTCAGTGCCTAATTACTAAGCATGGTTTTGAACCCAAGCCTCTCATGCTGAATACAACGAGACTGTGAATGGAACTTGCTGTGTCCTTCCTTCCTTCCTTCTCCCTTCCTTGTACGTTTGCAAAATGCTGCGGTTTGGGGTGGGGCTGAATGTATTTTTATTACACTGTATGCAATTGCGCAGCTCCATTCAAGAATTCCCTGTAGTCTCCATGGTGAGAAATAACACCGAAAATAAAAAGAGACATGTTTACTAGCAGGCATAATTTCCTTCTGCGTGGGTGGTGATTTCACTATTTTCACTAGAGATTTTTAAAGGGGAGGGGGTCCTTGGAGGAGGACTGCCCAGATGCTGGTTGTTAAAAATGTAAATAAAAATGTAGAAACCACTGGATTGGTTTTTTTTTTCTTTTTCTTTAGCAAGCTGTCTGCTCCAGCTCTTGTTAAGATATTTTCTAGGTCCCAAAACATCCTGGACACACTTGGGTGAGCCTGCACGACATGTCCTGTGCCTGATTAGGGCTCCAGTTCTGCCTTCTGTACTAGGGAAGTCAGTGTCTCGTTAAAGAGGTACTGACTTTTCTGTAAGGTCCCATCACCATGTCAGGAGGACAGAGTCGACAGACAGACATCATAAGCATTAATATTGTCCCTTTCAAGCTTGCCACTTGGCATTCGAGGCAGGAGCTTTTATCCACTAGTACTCGTTTTGTGGCTAGGTTGGCTATTCCAAGCATGCTGGGGTGTTTACCCATCAGAAAATGTACTTCTAAGTAGATTTGAAACAACAGACTTAGGCTGCAATCCTATACAGACTTAGCTGGGAGTAAGTCCCAATGGGACCTATTTCTGAATAGACATGCATAGGATCATGCACATGAGCACCAGCTTGTAGATGAACATACTTAAAATTTGGCAAACTGCCTGCCTGCTGTTTCCAGTGGCAAGCTGGGGGCACCTATTCCCAGGGGAAAGTACATGCATTTAAATACTCCAACCTGCTGCTTCAGGCATTGCATTTATCCCTTGTGGTGTCGTGTCCCTCATCCTTATACTTCTTCTGATAATCTCATGTAGTACGTATTGCACACACACAAAGAACAATACAGGAATGGGGCGCCAAGAGTGAAATTGAAAAGGAACAAAAAGAAAGAGGCAAAACAGGGTGGTGCAGCAGGCCCATATTGAAATAACAGCGCAATCCTGTGTAACTCTTGCACCAGCGTAACAGTAGATCCACCGGTGTAAGTGCACTTATGCCCCTGTAACTTGCCGTACGTTGACAGACGCAGGACGGACACTGGCGTAATTCCCTTCGGATGCTGCACACACGCAGTTCAGACATGGGACGGACGCCTGCGCAACTCTGCCGGTGCAGGGGGCATTCTGGGGGCATTCGGACACCCCTGGAATGCCCCCTGCGCCGGCGAAGTTTGCTGGCATCCATCCTGCATCCAAACTGCATGTGCATGACATCCGAGGGGGGGGGTTTACACCGGTGTATGTCCTGTATCTGTCGGCGTATGGCAAGTTAAACTGGCGTAAGTGTACTTACACCGGTGGATCTACTGTTACACCGGTGCAAGAGTTACACAGGATTGCGCTGTAAGAGAGGTTACAATCCTGTATCTGGTTACTGTACATACTGAGTTGTACATTCATCCCAGTGAATTCAGTAGGGCTTCCCTGTCACCTGTGTGTAACTAATAGCAGGACTCTCTCCATGACTGGATGGAAGTTCTTCACTCAGATTTCATGGGGAAAAAATATATCTCCACTGTTAAGACCTAGATAAGAAATGTGGAAGTGTGCCCGGATCTTGCTGGTTGCTAGCAAATTTGTCTCTAAATTCGTTAGTGCTGATTAGCTTTCAAACAAACATTTCTGTTTGAAAGTCAAATGAACATTTAGTGCTTGTGGTTCTTCAGAGTTATTTTTGGGGTAGCTGGAACCGAAACTGAGAGGCCTGGGTAAGCCGCAGGGGAAACAAACAAAGACAAGTATGGAGGAACAAGCAAGCTGGAATTGCACTGGCAAATTCTATGAGTCAAGGGTTGTCTGTTTTTGGACTGTGTGTGGTGACAGAGCCCTGACACCCAACAGGGCATGATGACTGCAGTGTCATTCAGCAGTGATTCTTTCTGAAGGTTAGAGCAGGGAATTTCTTAGAAGCAAAGCTCCTTCAGGCTTCAGTTCTTCAAGTGTGGCCACATTCATAATAACTTCAAGGCCTGCAACCCATAAGAACTGCTTTCTCGCACATGAATCTGGCTGTGCAGCACACATTAACCATCAGGGGCCCTGCTTTGGGTGCCACTTGTGGGGATGTGGGGATGTTGGCTGCACTCAAGTAATGAAATTGCCTTTCTTTGAAGGCCTGGATAGATGGGCGGCGCCAGCCTCTGGACGTTTTCAAGCATGTGATTACGACCCCAATCCTATCTGTAAGGCATGTTGGTTCAGTGGTGTAACTAGACTGGAGCGGAGGCAAGTAGTTCTGCAAGACTCTGTTACACCAGAGTCAGCGACCCCTCCCCTTTGGTGTTGGAGCTATTCCGGCAGCGACAGGGGAGTGTCCTGCGTGTTGCATTTGCTGCCAGAATGGCTCCAAGAGCAAGGGGGAGGGGCCGCTGACTCCGGTGTAACAGAGTCTTGAAGAACTACTTGCCTCCGCTCCAGTCTAGTTACACCACTGTGTTGGTTGGCTCCAAGCTGCACTCTGCCAGCGCTGGTACTTTCTCCTGTGTCTCCCAGTCATTCCCTTCCCCAGTTATTGGGGTGGCTCCCTGATCCAGGCTGTCCCCCTTGCCTTCCCTTACTTTCCTGCTTTGCTGGCACAAACCTTTGATCTCCAGCTTGGGAAGCACTCTCACAAGGGTGAGAGGAGCTCCTGTGTTCCTCTACTGGGAGACAAACACTATTGGCATGGCCAGGCAGGGTGTCTCTGGATTCTCGCTGGAGTAAGGGCCTGCATAGTGAGCTGGCTGAGTGTAGCGTCGGACACACTATCCTTTCCCTTCCCCACTAATGCAGCCGGAGCTCTCCTCTGAGTAAGGGAATGTTTGTTGCAACTGATACTTTAGCTGGTAAAAGGTATTTCATGCCAGTGGGATCACTTAAGTCTTCAAAGATGGGGAGGTGGTGGGATCAACTAGTATCTCCAGATTATGAATCTGGTCCTTTAAGGGGAGTTCAATCCCGACCAAACAAGGCAACCACCATCTCCCAATACAGGTGAACCACCTATTAACATCTCCAGCTTTTGGGGACTGGGTTTCAGTCAATGGTTCTTAGATCATTAGCAGTCCCAGATATCAGTTTAGCACTTCCACAGCTTCATTCAAATCTGATGAAAAGAAGAAACAGAATTGGGTGTAGCGGTAATCAGCATATTGTGACATCAAACTCCCCCCAGTGACCTCACTCAGTAGGTGGTGTTAAGCAGCTTGGGTACAAAATAAAGCCCACATATCATAATTGCCATACAACAGTCTGTCAGCACCACCTTCTGAAAATGCCCATCAAGGTACGAATGGGCCCAGTGAAGAATAGTCTCCCAATCCACACTTCAGACAGCCATGAATACCATGGCTGATAGTATTGAAAACCTTTGAGAGATCCAGGAGAATTAGCAGGATCACGACCCTCCTCCCTTTCTCCCAGCGTAAGTCATTCATCAGGGTGACCAAAGCTATTTCGGTACTAATACAAGGCTGGAACGGAAGCTGGACTGAAATGGATGTTGGGGTATATGTGCCCAGGATCTTGGAACACATGGAACTTAGGCATGATGGTGAAGGGTGGGGCCAGCAGCCACACAATCCTGACACCCACGACCCACCACATTTAGAACAGGGCTTCTTTATTGCTGCACTGATGTCTCTACCAAGCTGCCCCAGGTAAAAATGCAATTGAAGAAAGCTGCCAAATAAGCCAGGATATCCTGATTCAGTCTTAATGCCCTCCAAATGTCTCTAGCAGCAACCCAGTTTTACCAAGAATGTAGCCAGGGGAGGGAGTTAGCCTCATCCATATGGACTCTGACCTCATTCATGCCTTCCCTCTTCTCCACAGGCCCTGCCATTTCACCATCAATTCCCTTCATAGAACAGCAGCCCAGGTCAGTCTGCTGTGGGGCAGGGGGTACATTCCTGCCATTTCTCAACTAATTGAAATCAGCAGTTGACAGCCACCAGAGGGCATGGGAAATTGAAATGAGGTCGAGATTTGGTTGAGAGGGACAGAATGCAAATAGTGTCTAGGAGCGTGCATCTCTGCAGCTAAGAGGTTTTGGCTCTTCCAAGCATCCAAACGCATACAGCAAAGAGTCACCAAGGACTTGCATGCAACCACCAGGAGGCACTGCAATTCAATCTGCTTTTATTCAGAGAAACACACACATGATTGTTTTTTTCAACCTGCACTTTGAGAGAGCAGAGAAGCACCTACCTGGCTCCTTCTACCTCCTTCTGTGAATGTGCTCTACAGTTCTAACAGAGTAGCAGGGGGAGCTGTTGAGCAGAGTTCTGGCAGAGACATGGTAATCTAATTATACTAATAAACGGAAACGGGAAAGACAGTGAGCCTGGGCCAATGAATCATAGATTGATGATGGGGTCGAGGGCATCTAGCCCACTCTCTGCACAGAGGAAGAAGAATTAATCTAAGCTAAGGGTGGCTCTGGCTGTATACATTGGGTTGGTTTTCTCTATGCACATAGAGATGGCCACATGCAAGTGTGGAAAGAGAAATACAGTATACACCTGTTTTTAGTTTTTAGCTTTAGTTTTTCGTGTCTCTGCATACCACACCAATGGAAAGCAGTCACTGAGGACAGAGTTTTAAATGGAGGACTGAGACTAAAAACAGATGTGGGATCCTCCCACATGTAGGAAATCAGAAAATAAATTCCAAGTGTAGTGCAAAGCTATCCTAAGACATCCCTGACCAAGTGCTGTCTCTGGACTGTCTGTGTGTAAGAGCTGTACTGCCTCATTAGGAACTTTTTCTTCAAACTGCCCAACTTTTCTCCTAATAGTCCACTTCAAACTCCGTTTCAAGATCCTGAAATTAGATGTGAAAAGACCATCACAGGTTACAAGCCATAATCAACCTCCTGGCTTTAGAAGTAGGTTTTCTCTGTGCCAGGTGCAGGGGAGTGGCAGCAGGAAACAGGTTATCTTGTTGGCTGTGTACTCCCTGAGGCATCTGGTGGGGCCACTGTGAGATACAGGAAGCTGGACTAGATGGGCCTTTGGCCTGATCCAGCAGGGCTCTCCTTATGTTCTTATGTGCTCCAAGTGGGGCCAGCCCAAAACCTTCTGGCACTGAGGCAACATACCAAATGCTGCCCCCCCTTACCTGGTTATATGCCAGTCTCTGCTCCTCCCACTCCCAGAATTGGAAAGGGGGAACAAAGTGAAAGAGGAAGTGTGGAGGAGAGGAGAATGGTGGGCTACTAGAGCATCTCTGACTCTAGTTCACCACTCTCCTCTCCTCTACACTTGCTCTTCGATTCTGTCTCTCTCTTCCTTTTCCAATGTGGGGAATAGGAGGAGGAACAGTGGAGAGAAGTGGGTGGGTGGATGGATGTGTATCTATCCATTCAGACTATTATCTACAGAACAAAATACCACAGTTGTTAACCCTGTAAGAAATGCCTACTGCTAGTACTGCTGATTGTAACCAGCAGCCAGCATACTACTAGTTCTAAGCTTAATCCTAAGTGTGATAACTCCCCTGATTTACTTCCTTGGGAATATATACAGTATATAGACATCAGTTGTGGTTTCAATATTGCTCCGGAATATGGTTTTTGCCCATAAAGTACTACTACAACACAAACAGTTCCGTTCAACCACACATGTAATGCCTAGACATTAAAAAAATAATAATAATCAGAGACCGCTAGATTGATTCAATGACATCTCTTTCCATTTTTCAGGTTGGAAGATTGGGACCCAACAGTGGGTTGGGCTGCCAGATGTTTCTTGGTTCAAAGAATTGTCCTTTATTCTAAAAAAAATCACCATCTACAGAACATAATGGATGCCTGCTATTATGGAACAATAAAGCTCTGGAGAGTCCGAATTTTGTAACTTCACTTCCAGCAACCAGAGCTGCAGAAAGTTGCCTTTTGATTGGTTGCCAGCAGGCTGCCAGCAATAGTGTCAATAGGGAACCAAATGATGGAGATTACAACAGCTTTGCATACTGTATTAGTGTCCAGGGATGGTGGCTACCACATTCCACCCCACCCCACCTCTCACCTGGTGTCTCTCTCCCCTCTTCTGTCGCTTCCTTTTTGCCATACCTCCCATGCTTCCTCCTTCCCATCCTCCCCCAGCCTATTATGACATTGCATTTTGTCCTGTCTGTTTTCTTATGCTAAGGCGCTGGTGTTAACGTTTTCCAAGCAGAATCTCTCTCTTTCTCTCTCTCTCTCTCTCTCTCTCTCTCTCTCTCTCTCTCTCTCAGTGCCAGAAACAGCAATTTTCTTATTGACGTTGACATAGACAGCAGATCTTGGTCAGCTCTCTTCCCACCATTTGTGTTATACATAGAACATACGTAACATTGTGTGATACAGCATCACAATGATGATTACTCTGTGTTTGTGTGCATATGTATGAGACAGAGACAGAGAGAGATGATGTCAGAGTTACCATAGGAAACAAGATTGTTTTAAATGATTAGCTGTACTGAGATTTTTTTCCCCCCACTTAAACATTAACAGGAGCAGTAAATTAAATACAATGTTCTGGTCTGGAGTTTATTACATTCCCAGGACAAATTCTAACATTGGCAAGAATTGTGTGTGTCGGGGAGTATTTGGAAGTATCGCATGTGTGTGTACCTGTTTTCGTGTAAATTTACTGAAATGTAGTCTTCCTGTAGACCTCATTCCTCCACTTATGCATTTTTGAGATTTGAAGAGAGTACTGTATACTCTTCTTCTGAATTTTTGAAAAGGTGTGGGGAAGGAGGGCACAAGAGGATATTGGAAGCAGGGCTTCGGCTCCTGACTCCCTGTGCCACTAAGACCTCTCAGGGAACTCCTGTCCTGAAGTTTACTGCTCTATAGTGCCACCTAGATAATGGTCAAAATGGTGCAGTGCTGCTCACTGGCTGAGGGTTGTAGAGCCAAAGGAGCAAAGATCATGGGCAAGAGTGCAGCAGGATCAGATTACCAGGGCCTCTGAGAGGGGGGTTAAGGGGGTAATTTGCACCTGGGCCCACGGCAAATAATGGGTCAAAAAGGGGGCCCTGGAGCAAAAAAGGGGGCCCCAGGAGCTTAATTCATATGTAGGGAAGGGGCCCAAAAGAAACTTTGTAGCCCCTGATAGAATTCCTCTGAATGGCCCTACAGATAACAGAGAGGTACAGAGAGGTGAGGTAAGGTAAATACCAAGACTTTGTGCTGGGTCTGGAAGTGGACAGAAAGCCAGTGCACTGCAGAGAGATTTAACAAAGGGTGTGACATGAGCAGCATGACAAGAAACTGGTAAATGACTTTGGTGGTGGAATGCTAGGTGGAGGTAAGGGGGCTGAGGTAGCTCAGCAGAAGACCAGAGAGGAGAAGGTTACAGTAATCGAGGTGAGAGATCATCAGGGTGGGAATTAGGGTTTTCACAGGGGGATAGAGGACACAGGACAGAGAGGAAGGGGTGTATTTTTGCCATGTGGTAGAGGGAGAAGCAACATGGTTTGGCGTATGACTGGAGATGGGGAATGAAGGAGAAAAGGGAGTCAGCGATGAAGCCAAGGCTTCAGGTCTGCCTTCGGATTAAGTTATTTGCCTCCTTGACTTCTGATTGTGGTTGCCTTTGGGTTTGGACCTCTTTGCTGTCTTGGACGGCACTGCCGCTCCTAGAAAGCGATCTGTGTCTTCCCTCAACCATAAAACTCATCTTGGCCTCTCCAACTAGCAACTCGTACAACCATGAGCATGATCCTGATCACTGGCAGACTGGGCCTACTGGGCCTTGATGGGGGGAGTTGGTAAGGGTGAACTGAGGACTAGCTAGTGTACATGAAAACGTGCTACACATTTTCATCTTAAAACACACACAAAACAACCCATCCAAAGTCCAGGCACAAAGCCTACTCACTGGGTAGTGTAGGGTACATGGTCAAGTGTTGGACTTGGGGCCACATTCTGCTCTGCCGCAAAGTTCACTGGGTGGCATTGGTCAAGTCACTGTCTCTTAGCCTACTTTTGAGGTTGTTGTCCAGGATAACCTAATGGAAGCTGGAGGAAGGGTGGTGTAATATTTGCTGTTACAAACTTTGTATATAAGCAGGAGACTGGTGTGCAACATAGGAACTGTACTTGAATTGTGTAGCTCAGAGATTCTCAACCTGTGGTACAGGTACCCCTAGGGGTACGCGGACCTCTTGCTGGGGGTACGCCAAGTCCTGCTCCTTATCTGCCCCATCAACAGCTAATTAAGTGTTATAACATGGATTTTAAATTGTAATTATTTTTGGAGCCCTTCTGTCTCTCAGATTTTGGTTTTGGGCTTATTTTTTGTACTTTGGAAAATGTATTTTGGTGGGGTGGAGGAGGGAGGAGCTGATTTTGGGAAGTGTGACTTGTAGGAAAAAAGAGATCCTTGCATGTCTCTCTCTCTCTCATACTCACACTCACAGAGTTAAATAAGACATTTTTTCACATTTAAAATGGTTTTAGTACCTTTTAATTTAATGATTAAATACCTAATTAATTAATTGATTAATCCAATTAATTAGCAGTTAATTAGCATATTTTGGCCACCTAATGCGAAGAGAGGACTCTCTGGAGAAGACTCTGATGCTGGGAAAGATTGAAGGCAAAAGGAGAAGGGGAAGGCAAAGGATGAGATGGTTAGACAGCATCACCGATGCAACGGACATGAAAATGAGCGAACTCAGGAAGATAGTGGAGGACAGGAAGGCCTGGCAGGATATGGTTCATGGGATCACGAAGGGTCGGACACGACTTAACGACTGAACAACAACAACAACTTCAGAAAATTGGACCGTGAAAGGGGGTACCCGGGCCTCCAAAGGTTGAGAACCCCTGGTGTAGCTCATATAGGCAGTAGCTGCTGCTCTAGGTTTATTCCTGAAATGGCATTTCCCAGAAAGGCTTCCCTCCATAACTCACTCATGGAATATGTTGGATCCTATGAACAATCACTAAGATCACAGGTGGATTACAAAGCTGATAAATACATTATAATCTGAGCCATACCATCTTGTCACTCTGGGACAAACGCTAACTTAAAGCCTAGGATTCACAACTCCTGGCTCAGACAGGTTTTGGACTGGAAATTCTCTCCCAATCCCACAGGTGGTTTCAGCAATCTACCGTGGCTGGGAGATTTGCTTAAAACCAAAGGCCATACAAAACATATCAGGATAAATGCACAGCACCCATCCTTGTGGCTATAAAATATGATAAAATCCAGAAAAAAGAAAACAGAAGTACAGTTGCAACCAAGCTTAAATCAAATTATCTCCAATACAGGAGAGTACATTAGATTTGCACATGTTTTTGTTTGATTTTGAATGCTGCCACTGCAGATAATGAGGTTTGATAAGTGGTATATTTATCTCATTTGGACAGAAGGAAACAGATTTTTCCAAAATCTGATATCCCAGAATGAGTTACAGTCCAATCTTACCCTGGGCCAGCCCAGAATGTGCAGCAGCATTGGTGCAGCATGTTATGGGCCAGCTGGGGACCAGGCAGAGATGGACAAGTAAAACAACTTTTTTTTACTTACTGGTACCTAACCTACTCAGCTACTGCCTTGTCTGGGCCTACTAGGATCTGCGCCAGCTCTTTGGCTGGCGTAAATCTGGGTGGGTCCAAGGGGGCACGCCGAGCCCAGTCAAGGGGCATAGGATATTAGTGCCCCTGCTGTTGCCGATATCTGCCCCCAGCCTGCCCTTGACATGCCCCTGGCAGTCCCAATCCCCATCCTGATCCTCCCCCGGAATGCCCCTCTGCTGAAGTACCTGGTCTGGCAGGGGCTCTGGTGGGCATGGGTGCACGCCTGGGGCCATCAGCTCTTTGTGCTGGTGGCCCTAGCCTGCGTGCCATTTCAGCAAGTGCTGTACCAGTGGCCTCCGCCTTGCACTGATGGAACACAAGTTCTGTGAGCACAAGATCCAGATAGTATTAGGCCGTAAAGGGACTGGACAAAAATCTTCCTGTGGGAGCTTTAAAAGGGGGACAGTGCAACCAGGCATTTCCAATATACCAGCTCTACAGTTTATAGACAAAATTGGAGCAGGAGGAGGAGGAGGAGGAGGAGAAGACACAATTCCCTGGGGAAACTAACAGTTTCCTTTTAGCTGATTACTTTACTCTCTGAGGCATGTTTTGTGCTGACCAATAAGGAATAATTATTTAAGGTGAATGCCTTGATGTCTTTTAAATTAAAATGTAAATTCACAAGGGAAACTGAAAAGGATATCCTAATTCAAAAGGATATCCTATCCTAATTGGTTAACATATTGCACACCTGACCAAACAAGGAAATACTGTAGCTGCTGCCTCAAATAATTATTTTTTTTAACAAAACAAAATTTAAAAACCAATAAATCTGCAAAAGTCTTTCATTAGCATGAAATGGTGCATGACGCTCAGCCAGTTGATTTATTTTATATATTTATGCAGGAATCTATCATTCAAATACACAGCTTCCTGTGAGTAGTATAAAAAATACAACATTTAAGGGGTCCTGTTATCACAGAGAAAACAGGCAACGGCCAAGAGGAGAAACCTGTTTTAACTACTGTAGACAATTCATAGTCTTGGAATGAGGGAGAGCGCGAATCAAGCAAGGCTGGTCCAGCGACTGAAGCAGTCACCTCAGCTTGCCTCCGCTGATTCCCCCCCCCTCACTTCCTGGATTGGAAAAGGAAGAGGGGGCAGAGGGGAAGTGTGGAGGAGGAGAGAGTGGCGGGCTAGAGTGTCGGAGAAGGCAGCAGAGGTTTATTCGTGCATCACCAAATAGGGGGGGCAGTATTTGGCACAACACATCAGGTGCCAGGAGGTCTTGGGCTAGCCCTGGAATCAAGTTGGATATAATATCCACCCCTCAGCCCCTTTAGACCTTTTAAAGTCAGCAGGAACCAACTCATTTTATTTTATCATTTGGTTTTTGCCCCTCATTCAGGCTTTATAGGAAGAGCATTTGCCGGCGCATTAAAAATGTATGACCAATTGAAAGCCTCTGCCTGAGTGTCAAGCAGCAATGTCATCACTGATCAAGAGATACTGGCTACCCGGGTATCAGAACTCAGGGAATCAATGCCTTTAAAAAAAAATTGTCACTAATTAAACGATTTACAGTGTTTGCATGAAAGTGAGGTAGGCATGTTTTCAGTTATTTAATTCTGAATCTATTGGGAAGCTCCAGGGATCCTGCAGTTGACAAGAAGCCACATGCAGACAGTGTTGAAATATTCTTTCTTGGACTAATGGTGCTGGAGACAATATTGAAAGCCACAGTTTTTATTCAGTTAAGTTTCTAGCCCCCAAAATTAGGAAAAGGTTGAGCACATGTTCTCAGTCAGTAATGAAAGGATTAGAAACCAGGGAGCGAGTAAAACATCACAAGCTGAATACATAGACAAGGCTCACACAAATATTAGAACTATTCATATTATTTATTTGTTTGTTTGTTTGTCCAAAAGGCACTCAAAGTGGCTTACAAAAATATTAAAAATACAGACAATTAAAATCAAACTATAAAATCACTGGCGTCACTACAGGGGGGGGCGGAGCTGTAAGTTCTGCTGAAATCGGAGCCTCCCTTACACAGAGGAACAAAGCGGCCCCGCCCCCTCACCTTTGGAGCCTTTCAGGGAAGCGAAAGCAACGCACAGGGAGTCTCTTGCATGTTGTTTTCGCTTCCCTGAAATGCTCCGAAGGTGAGGGGGCGGGGCTGCTTCGTTGCTCCGTGTAAGGGAGGCTCCGATTTCAGCAGAACTTACAGCTCCGCCCCCCCTGTAGTGACGCCAGTGTATAAAATGCAAAACTAAATGTTAAAAATATAAAAACATTAAAAACACCCAACAGAAGACAGAGTGTATAAAATACCATAACACTGGTCTACAAAAAAACATTTTTTTTCTGGCCTGGACTTTTGCAGCTGTTTTAGACTAATTTCAGGTTGCTGATTCCAAATCTGATCTGTTTTGCTCTATCACATCTCGTTTTTATGCTATCGTTTACTTTATTCATGTAGTTCTTGGCAGTATATGAGGTACCAGTGGCTGTTAGTGTGGGCAGTTGTCCCTCACTGTGGGCAATGGGTGCTGATATTCTCATCCCCCACTTCCTACCTGGAAAGCAGTCATGTTTTTGCCCTTACCTGTGAAGTGGGTTTGATATTTCAAGCATCGCTTCTGCCAACCAGCAAACAAATTTATTTTTATTTATTTTTCACATTTTTATACCGCCCTTCCTCCAAGGAGCTCAGAGTGGTGTACATATTTCCTCCCCTCCTTTTTGTCCTCACAACAACCCTGTGAGGTAGGTGGGGCTGAGAGATAGTGACTGGCCCAAGGTCACCCAGGAAGCTTTGTGGCTGAGCGGGGATTTGAACCTGGATCTTCCAGGTCTAAGTCCGACTCCCAAACCACTACACCATCCCACAATGGGAAATGTGCATGCTTTCTTGCTCCCACCTCTGCCCTGCCACTCAAGGCAACAGGAGGTTACTCTGGCGAGAGGACCTGTCAAGATTGGAAATATTTATCTGACAGAGGATCTGCACAAAAGACCCATCTAAGCCAGTCAATTATTAATACACATTCCTAGTCATAGCCAAATGGGGCCGGAAGCACATTTATCAGGTGGATTTGAACACAATGGAGGACCGTGGGGGTGAAAGGCTCAGTGTGGCCACCCTAGGCACTGTATAATTGTTGCTTTCCCAATGGACAATTCCCTCCTAAGGTGGAAGAGTTGAATGGAGCCCTTGTCTCGGTGAAATATCTCTGGCTTTGCAGCCATCAGGCATTGTCCTGTGTCTGATATTTGCTGGCAGGCTCTGCTGTGTGACACGTTTTCACTTGTCAAGAAACAAGGGGCTGTGCTATAAAACCAGAGCAGTGGGGTGTTTCAGGCGCTGCCCTGCAATCAGCCGTTATGTGTTCACTGGCCAAGCAACTTGGCTGCTCCTAGGATCTGTGAGGCCAGGAGGGGTAATCCATTTGAAAACGAATGCACCTTGGGATAGGATGCCACAATGCAACACAGCTGGTTGGTAGGCAAAGCCCGAAAGAGAAGCTGCTTGCTACTCTTGGAAAATAGTAGTGTGGGCTGGGCTCAATGCTGTGTTGTAAATGGTTGATCCCTGGAGAGCACCAGGATTTCCAGGACCTTCTCTGGATTAGTTGCATATATTAGGGCCTAGATCTCAGTGAAATCAGGGGTTTACTGCAGGTGGGGACTGAGGTCACCTGGTCGAATGTTCCTCTGTATAAAAACATTCCTTGCACATAAAAAAAACTGGCAGGGGAAAGGTTTGGACCCTTCTGCATGACAGCTAGTTTTCCATGGAATGTTATCGGATGGAGACGTACTCCATCGTTTGAGCCCCTTCCTGCAGTCTGAAGGGATACAGTCCAGACTCCAGACACAACTTTGCTACCTTCATGAGAACTAGGCTTCGGTGACAGTGGCAATGTGAAACACCTGCCTGCCAAGAGCCTTCACCATTTGTTGATTAAAATTAGATATGCCTGTTTCACCATATGTGAGAGTGTAGCACCTCATAAGGGAGTAGAAAGCAGTGCAACAGATGTGCACAAGTTATTCCAGCAGAAGGAACTGTATCTATAAGGCTGACCTACACCAAATCCATTTGCGTTTGTGGGGTTGCGAGTGTAGGAGACAGGACACCCCGCCCCGAGACACTGCCCTGGCTCCACTGACTCCTGCTACCGCCACAAGTGCACTCTGATTGGGGGTCATTCCATGTCAAATCAACCAATAAAAAATACATTTTGGAACTTGATGTCACGGATTTTGCTCATTTTCGGTACATTTGTAGCTTACTATGAGATGTTTAAAAATTATTTTTTTCAGATTTTTTTGTCCATCCGTTTTTGAGATATTGAATGTTCAAAATTGCCAAAAAAGGCCAAAATCCACTTGTCACCATACATTCAAACGCCAGTTACAGGATAACGAGGAAAGCTACAGACATGGGACAGGTGTCGTTTTAAAGCATATGAATAGGGCTTTCATTTGATATACAACATGACAAAATTGTAAATTTTCAAGAAATTCAAAAATATTCAAATAATATTAATTTTGAAATTTTGAAAAATCGAACTTTTTTAAAATTTTCAAAAAAATCACACTTAAAGGTATATGTCTTGTAGTCAATCAGTCAAAATTTCAAGATGGTATCTCAATGGTATCATACAAAAATTAAATTTTCTTGTTGGCAGTGACCAGGAATTAAACCCCTCAAGTCCATTTTTCTACAGTTTACATTGATAAAATTAGGTGGTAAACTGAAATGAATCCAAAAATTTATAACAGGACTTATAGAGATAGATTTATAGAGCATGAATTCACTTTCTATTCTTTTACAGGATCAGCTTTTTGGTAAAACTATCAAAATCATGAGCTTTTTACTTCTGTTCGTAGTTTTAAAATTTTCCTTTAGTTGCTGAATAATTTCTGAATCAGCACAGTGATATTTTTCCTCATCTAAATCATCTTCAGAAGTAAAAAAATAATTCTTTGTAGGTCCTTTTAATCTTCCCCATCTTTTCTTTGCACTTTAGATACTTTCTTCTTGCACACCGGAGACTCACCAAGGGAGGTCAAAGAGGCATTTAAGTGGGTTTGGACAGTGTGTTTTTAGTGAAGGTTTCTAGGACATTTTTGTTGTGAAGCTGCTTTATTAATCTTTATTAAGTTTAATTCATTAACTGTTTGATAATTACATGATTTGAAATATGGAGGAGAATAAGTGGTCAAAAAACTGTTGCAGCCCTTTTAAAAAAAGGGGGGCACTGGGTTAGTAAAGACTTGAGGAATGTAACTGATTGGATGGTTTCACTAAATAGTGAAATCAAACCACACATGAATAGAAGCCTTGTCAGATGGAAAACAATATACTTGAAAAGGAAATTCGTCCTGAGAATTATGAGATTCCTGGTCTTAGTCATATAAAGGAGTCTGAGTATTTGGACCCTGATACAGCTTTAAGCCACTTAAATGCCTCTTTGACCTCCCTTGGTGAGTCAAGAAGAAAATATCTAAAGTGCAAAGAAAAGATGGGGAAGATTAAAAGGACCTACAAAGAATTATTTTTTTACTTCTGAAGATGATTTAGATGAGGAAAAATGTCACTGTGCTGATTCAGAAATTATTCAGCAACTAAAGGAAAATTTTAAAACTACGAACAGACGTAAAAAGCTCATGATTTTGATAGTTTTACCAAAAAAGCTGATCCTGTAAAAGAATAGAAAGTGAATTCATGCTCTATAAATCTATCTCTATAAGTCCTGTTATGAATTTTTGGATTCATTTCAGTTTACCACCTAATTTTATCAATGTAAACTGTAGAAAAATGGACTTGAGGGGTTTAATTCCTGGTCACTGCCAACAAGAAAATTTAATTTTTGTATGATACCATTGAGATACCATCTTGAAATTTTGACTGATTGACTACAAGACATATACCTTTAAGTGTGATTTTTTTGAAAATTTTAAAAAAGTTCAATTTTTCAAAATTTCAAAATTAATATTATTTGAATATTTTTGAATTTCTTGAAAATTTACAATTTTGTCATGTTGTATATCAAATGAAAGCCCTATTCATAAGCTTTAAAACGACACCTGTCCCATGTCTGTAGCATTCCTCGTTATCCTGTAACCGGCGTTTGAATGTATGGTGACAAGTGGATTTTGGCCTTTTTTGGCAATTTTGAACATTCAATATCTCAAAAACGGATGGACAAAAAAATCTGAAAAAAATAATTTTTAAACATCTCATAGTAAGCTACAAATGTACCGAAAATGAACAAAATCCATGACGTCAAGGATTTTTCATTGGTTGATTTGACACGGAATGACCCTTGGCTGAAAGCCCCCCTCTCATCCTATTGGTGAAACACTTCGCTCCATGTCCCGTCCTCACTTTCTTCTGATTGGCTGAAAATGGCCAAACATCAGCATGGTCCACGACCGATCGCAACAAAACTCGGGAACCCACATTCCGATGCGATCTGATAAAATGGAAGCCACAGCTCTGCACTCGCTGCTCGGACAGCTCTGCACTCGCTGCATGTGCTCGGGACGCGCCAGAATTCGTGCAGTGTAGTTCAGCCTTTATACAGAGTACAGGTTTGGCCTGTGGGAGACCCCAGTTCAAATCTCCACACAGCCACAAAACTCTGAGTGATCTTGAACATGTCATTCTCAGGGGCATGACACTGGGGTAAGTGGTTGGTACAGAAAAAAGGAGGAACACCCTAACACCAAATTCAGAGAAAAATGAGGGACTTCTAAACAGTGACATCATCATCCATTTGTGACTTGATGTTATGATGTTGGTCATCCTTATCAACATCCTTGTTATTGATATGAGTTGAACATCATATTGAAAACGGATCCATTTTATTTACTATAATACTCGGTTTTTATAATGGACCATATTTTCCAAGATGCTATTCAATTCTATATGATACATTTCTTTTCAATTTTACTGAAATCGTTTATTTTGTGACAGGTGATAATGTACAGCAGGACAAAAGGCGGGCTGGATGTTGCTGTTGTTAATGCCTGCAGATGCTCCTCTGATCCATCTTGGTCCATGTGCAGCACTGTCCAAGATCACTGACAGCTGGTACATGACTTATATAGAAGCAAGGATCCCCAACAGCATGAGTGACTGCAGGGCCAGCCAGCCCATCGGATTAGGCCAACTGAGGCGGTCATCTCCAGCACCAGATTGGTGTGTGTGTGTGTGTGTGTGTGTGTGTGTGTGTGTGTGCCTAACGCCACCTGCCCACTTGCCTTAACTGCTGCTGCTCCTCCCACTCCCTGGACTGCAAAAGGAGGAGGGAGACAGAGCAGAAGAGGAAGTGCAGAGAAGAGAGGGGTGGGCCAGAGCATCCTCTGCTCTTCCTCTTGCACTTTCTCTTCTGCCCCATCCCTCTCTTCTTTTCCAATCCAAGTAGTGGGAGGAGCAGAGGCTGACACATCATCACCAAGAAAAGGGGGCAGCATTTGGCATGCCCCCTCAAGCACCAAGATAACTTAGGTCAACGCTGGAGTGACTGTGTTTCTTCTTTCTTCAATTCTGCTGCTCTGAGTGAAGTGATGTTTGCATCTCTCTACCCATGGTGAGATCCCTAAAAGCCAAATCATTACAGCCCAAACCCTCCTACGAACAACATGGGAACATCCCTTCAGAGCTAAGACTACAATCTTAAACATACTTGTTTGAAACTAAATCCAACTGAAGCTTTCTTACTTCTGAGAAAGCATGCAAAGATTGGGCTGGTGCTGTGCCATTTTCCCAGTACTAGTTATCCTCCTTCATTATGGAATTTTTTTTAACTTAAAAAAAATATCTTGGTCAGGGGAAGAGGATTTACACCACTGCATTCATCCACCAATAGAACCCATATTTACTGTATCTCATTGTTGCTTCTATTTTAAGTGGAAGCTGAATCCAGCTCACTTCACAATTCCATCTCAAGGTACCAGACCAGTTTTTGGGAGAATACGTTTTACACGCTGCATGTACTGTAATTTCTTGAGTGCAGGTGCACAAACTATACAGAAAAATAACACTACACTGTGTCAGCATTGATGATGCGAGCAACGGGCCCTCAAGGCTTTGGTGCCCTGCCCTCGTGAGACGAGAATGCTGCTGCTGCTGCTGCTGCTGCGCCCACCCTCACTGAGCTGTGTGGCTCTACCGTCGCCCTTCCCTTTGGGGAGGGAAGCTGTGGCGGCTGCCGTGCCGCCATATGAAGGAAGGGAAGGGCACAACATGTCTTGTTGAGGCAAGGAAGGGGCTTTCCTCAGAGAGGCTTCCTGCTTTCGCTTTGCAGCGGGTACATCGGGGTGGTGGTGGAGGAGAAGTTGCTGGCTACCTCATCCCCCCCCCCCCCGGCCAAGGACTGGAGGGCGAAAGCGGGCGGGTGAGTCTCGAGGCAGCTTTCTCGCTCGCTAACCCACCCCAGGCAGACCTTGCGGGGCCGCCGGGCACCCGCCGGCCGGGGCCTCAGAGTGACACAACTCACCCTCCTGTCCTCGTCCTCCCCCCCCCGTCCCTGCCCCCATGCCGGTGTCTGATAGTGATTCTAACTTCCTGCAGAGTCGAGGGGGCTGAGACTGGCTCAGAAAAGAAAAAAGAAGAGTCCCCTTGTCCGGGCCTGGTGGGGAAGTGAAGTCTGTACCTGCTGCTGCTACTTCAGGGAAGCCAAAGAGGCTTCTCCCGACTCTGCCAGTCAGCCTTGACTGTGACACGACTCCAATTCAACGCCCAGGCAGGGCGGCAACACATTGCAGGCTGAATGCTCCCCCTTTCGGGCACTACTGTACAAATCACCCAGCCTTTTTTTCGGTAAGCGGGGAAAGAGGGAGAATCGCTGCATGGCTGTTTGTCCCAGCAGCAGCAAGGCTGCCTGCCTGTGGATTTGGCGTCCGGCGAGCTCACACATTCTAACTGTCTTGTGGGCCACGTTTTTAAACGACCGTCAGAATCAGCAACCACCACCACCACCACCACACCCCGCCTTTTCTAGAATCCAGGGAGATTCCCTCGTCTTTTGAAGCAATGACTCCCTCTTTCCCAGGAGAAAGAGGAAACTGTTCATCTCAGGCTACCATATCTCAGCCCGAAGTGAGAGAAGCAAACACGCAGGCAGCGCAGGGGCCACCAGGCCAGCATTCTCTCGTGCACAGCCAAGATCGTGCCTCCCAGATCAGGTACGTGCAACAACCTTTAGCTCTCCTCTCCACAGAAGGAGCAGCAAAGGTCAGACCTGGGACTTTGTCCGTGTGCAGGCTGGAGAAAATCTCATGCACAATCCTCAAGTTTCTTCCTGTTCGATGTTACATTTTAGTTTGCTTGTAGAAACAAAGTCAAAGATGTATTTATTACAGCACGGTATATGTTGTGGCTCTGCACAACATAAGAGTTTGTTTGCAGGCCAGAAAGGCTCATTCATAGGGGAAAAGGAAACTCTTCAGCCTGTTGATGGATGGGAGGTATGAAAAGTCTCTCAGAGAGGTACTGTACACTACAGTATGAGAAGCAGTGGCCTCCTCTCGATGCGTGAGCCTTTTTCTATGCAAATATGGGAATTCAGGCTTGCTCAGTGCTGCACTAATTTTGGTGCCAGCTATTTGGGGACGGCAACTTGTAGCCTGTTCCTGGCCTGGCTGATGAGTTTCAAGCAAAACTGTGAGTGGGAGAGTGCCCTGATGGCTTGGGAAGGGTTTTTTTCCCCCTCTTTCATGCAGTTGTTGCTCTGTGGTGTTGGGAAAGGGGGAGCTGCTCTGTTTGTCCTCCCATGAGCACCTATAATGACAGTATTACTGTATAAGCTTATAGCCGGAGAGTGCAGGGGCATGTACATTTCAGTTCCTTATAATGACTGCTGATGCAGCTCTGGTTCAAATAAGGAACTGGTGGTAGTACCCATTTTGTGACCTTGAAACTCTGGTGAAGGATTCGAAATTACTAGTGGCACCAGCCCCGTGGGTGGACTTGGCTGGAGATCCAAATGGAAGGAGCCACAAAACACTGCAATGTAGTTGAGTAGCACCAAGCAGAGGAAGACTGGAAAATGAGACCTGTGTGGAGGGAGCAGCAGCAGGAGCAGTGCAGGGTGTGGATGGCTTTTTTGTGGGCTGGCAGAAGCTGAGGCCTAGTGCCCATCGACATCCTCCTGAAAGAACTGACCTGGTAAATGCTCCCTTTGAGCCTAGTTGGTTTTGTTTACTGTATGTTGTTTAGGAAAGGAATGATTGTTTACTCAGAGGCTTGGGTCCTTTCAAGGTGGAAAAAAAAGTCAGCTTTTTCTTTTGCATTATTATACCAGTAGTAGTGTGTGGCTGGTGACAACCAAGCTCAAGTTTTGTTTTGTTTTACATCAGCAGAGGCCTGTGCTTCTCCGCTGTGGATGAGGAGCTCAGTTTGCAGAACTCAGTTTAAAAAGGGGAGAAAAAGGTTCAAAAGCTGATCGTTGCTGTGGGGGGGGGGAAGTATTCTGTGTTCCCAGATTATTATTTTTAAGAAGATGCCCATCTATTCTAGCATCCTGTTTCCATAAGAATACTTCTAGAAACAGAGTACTAAGGCAACAGCCCTCCGCAGCTGTTGCCCCCACCCACCACGAGTAATTCAACTGGTAATTCAGAGGCTAGTTTCATGTTCCATGCAAACGCATGTCTAAATGCTGTGGCACACCAAACACATTGGCGCGCGTCTTGTCCCGGAGTAGCTGACGTGTTGATTCTGATTGGCCCAACGCGTTGCTCCTGTCCCGCCCCCACAACACCGAACGTGGCCTCTCATTGGCCGAAGGTCAATACGGTCTGTTCTGGTATATTCCAACTTGAATAAATTGAGCTTTGGCCGATGAGAGGCCGCGTTCGGTGTTGTAGGGGCGGAATGGGAGCAACGCGTTGGGCCAATCAGAATCGACTCCAGGACCCGATGCAGCGAGACCGTGCATTATGTTTCTGCCTTAGAGCTCCAGTGCTATCTCTTTGAGAAAAACCACTTCTGGAAGGGCAACCGAAAGTGATAAAGCAGCCGATGTAGGTAGCACAACCCTTTCCCCACCTGCCATTTTCCTGCTTCTAATGACTCCTTCTCAATCCCACTCCCCATGTAACATGTTGCCTATCAAATATGTGTCAAGCATATATTTGAATTTCTGTGAAAGGAGAAACCACTTGGGGAGTGGTTTGATGTGGAGAATCAGTGGGCAGGGAAATGGTTAAAAGCTCCCCCCCTTCTGTACTCTCAGCTGCCCTGCCTGAAGCAGACAGTTATTGCAGTACTTACAATTTTAATTTTGCTGTTCCAAATTGTTCACAGCAGTGCATAACATTAACACACACACACACACACACACACACACACACACACACACACACACACACACACACACACACACACACACACACACACACCAGCTCTCCTGTGATTCTATCTCACTTTTCCTGGCATCACTGTGATTCTATCTCACTTTTCAGCATTACTGGACAGCCCTGATGGTGGCGCTGAAACTCTGATCTCTCTCTCTCTCTCTCTCTCTCTCTCTCTCTCTGTGTGTGTGTGTGTGTGTGTGTGTGTGTGTGTGTGTGTGTGTGTGTGTGTGTGTGTGTGTGTGTGTGTAATGGGACTTACTTCTGGGTAGACATGCACAGGATTGGGCTCTTACAGGTAGACCCAGCCCAAGAATGAATATACAGAAACAAGCTTAAAGACTGTGGGCATCCCATACCCTTAATGAAAGCCCATTTCCTTTGCAGGCAAGGTGAGGCAGAACTATGGCGAATGACAGAGAGCTTCTTCGTGTAATCAAGGATCTCAAGTGTAAGTGCATGGAGGACCCTCTGTGGCCTCCTCTTTAGAGGTGGGCATTATTGAAACCATGGGCATTTATTTGGGGAGTGTTTTGAGGATGGATGGGTATATTGCTCTCATGCTTCCATGTTATTAGTGATGTGTAATCCATTATAAATAGAAGGCAAATAGAAGGGGCAGAAATGGAAGCAGTAACAGATTTTACTTTTTGGGGCTCCAAGATCACTGCAGACGGAGACAGCAGCCATGAAATTAAAAGACGCTTACTCCTTGGAAGGAAAGCTATGGCAAATGGCAGCACCGGCATGCACCACGACAAGCCATGAAAGCCACCGATCTAAGCTATGGCAAACTTAGACAGCATAATAAAAAACAGA
The DNA here is from genome assembly GCA_026170595.1 of Plestiodon gilberti rubricaudatus. NCBI lineage: Eukaryota > Metazoa > Chordata > Lepidosauria > Squamata > Scincidae > Plestiodon > Plestiodon gilberti. The sequence continues at coordinate 207,995,418 of JANXHW010000001.1, forward strand.
GATATCACCATGCCAACAAAAGTTTGTATAGTCAGGGCGATGGTGTTCCCAGTAGCAATGTATGGTTGCGAGAGTTGGACCATAAGGAAGGCTGAGCGCCGAAGAATAGATGCTTTCGAACTGTGGTGCTGGTGAAGACTCCTGAGAGTCCCTTGGACTGCTAGGAGATCAAATCAGTCAATCCTAAATGAAATCAACCCTGACTGTTCCCTGGAAGGACAGGTACTGAGACTGAAGCTGAAATATTTTGGCCACCTAATGCGAAGAGAGGACTCTCTGGAGAAGACTCTGATGCTGGGAAAGATTGAAGGCAAAAGGAGAAGGGGAAGGCCAAGGATGAGATGGTTAGACAGCATCACCGATGCAACGAACATGAAAATGAGCGAACTCAGGAAGATAGTGGAGGACAGGAAGGCCTGGCGGGATGTGGTTCATGGGATCACGAAAGGGTCGGACACGACTTAACGACTGAACAACAACAATCCATTATATGTTATGTGTTTTTGGTAGCTGGTTTTCCCTTTCATACCTAGTCTTAGAAGTACATCTGATTACAGTAGAGTTGTATGTAGACTATTCCTCCACCCTTTCACTTACCGGTAGGAGTTCCCTGTAAGCCCAGCCACACATTCTGAAGGAAGAGATCAACGGCTGCCTTATACCAAGGCTGCAATCCTATGCACACATACCTGGGAGAAAGCACCATTGAACACAATGGGATTTATTTCTGAGTAGACATGCATAGGATTGGGTTGCAAATCATGGTTTACCGAGCTAGATGCTGAAAATAACTTGCTACAAAGCCACAGATAAGGTCCGTCTTAGCCTGTCACAGCAAGATGACCCAGAAGGAGAGCATTCATCCAGCAAACACTTGTGTGTCCCTTGAATGCTTGCATGCTTTTCCACCAGCATACGTTGTGTTTCTGCAGAAAAACTTGGAGTTTGTTGCATTTAATTTATTTATTTTTATTTATTTAAAGAATTTGTATCCCGCCTTTCTCCCAGCGAGGGCACTCAAGGCGGCTTACAACATTAAAATAAACATGTACATTAAAATAATTAAAAACACATAGTTAAAACAATTAAAACAAACAACCCCAGTGGGTCACCTGTATTTACATTTGTTAAAAGCCATTTGTTAAAAAGCCACCATGTCAGACATCGAAAGCTAACCTAAATAAAAACGTCTTTAGGCCCCGCCGAAAGTCTCTAAAGAGGGAGCCGTTCTTAATTCCAGGGGGAGGGAATTCCACAATTGGGGCGTCACAGCCGAGAAGGGAAGTTGTTTAATCAGTGAAAGTTGTTGTAATCAGTGTTTAATTTTAATCAGTGGAAGTTGTTGTGCTGAAAGATTAGTATTATACTCAGGCTTACCAGATCGTCGCCGGGACGGGAGCGGTCTACCCTTAAGGGGGCGGGGCGTGGGGGGGCCAGAACGTAGACCGCTCCCGTCCCAGCGACGATCTGGTAAGCCTGATTATACTTCCCCATTCTGTGTCATCTACCACCAAGAAGTCCCAGTCTGCAGAAGGGTATGAACTCTGTTCATGCATTCCTCTGCATAGAAATTAACATGTGTAGTGGGATACATCCATATCGTGAACTGTATGTAACAGACACACATGAGCCTATTTGCATTCATCTGTATGTAGATTCCTTGCATGCAGGATCCTTGAATACATAGCTTCACCAATGGGGCATGGCCTTCATGCTTTTGTTAAGTAACTACATGCCTTTCTTTGTTTAGATACCGTGGCTGAGTTAAACAACAACTACCAGGATCAGGGGCTACCAGTAACAGATGGAAGTCAGGAGCTGCAACGGTTCTGTGCCCAGCTGGAGTTCCTGTTGCAGGTATATGCACTGTTTGGTTCTCATAAACCTATTTCTTCTAGACATAGCAAAAGCCATGTCTTTTCTTCTAGACATGGCAAAGGCATGTAACAAGAGAAATATACAAGGTTTATTTTACACTGACTGACCCACATCCTGTAGTTGAATTACTGGGGGTCCAGAGGGGGGCTCAGTCTCTTTTGGGATGGTCCCTTTAACTACTTTTTACAAGAATATGGAGGGGGGCATAATTTGGTTAAAGCTGACGAGAGTGAGGGAGTTCTTTGTTTTATCTAGACATTTTTATCCTGCCTTTCAGCCTCCAAAGGAGCCCCCAAGGGTAGCACACAACAGCAAAATACTTAAAATAACAGTCCAATAAAAATAAAACTAACAGCCCAGTCCTATCCACCACTTTATGACAGTGGGACAGTGTCCTGCTGTTGTAAATCGGTTGTCGACAACACACAGAGCATGCCGCTGGCAGACATTTTTGGGCTGCCATTGCAAAGCAGTGGCAGCATCAGTGGCCCACTGCTGCAGCCAGCGACCTGCTCCAATGGGGGGGGGGTAGGCAGGAAGGGGGGAAATGGGGCAGGTATGGGGCCACCGGGAGATATGGCAGGCGGGGGGTGGTTATTGGCACCACAAATATCCCATGCCCCCCACCCAGAATTGCACCAGCCAAAGAGCTGGTACAGGTCCAAGTAGACCCATAGGGCGACATGGGGCTTACCTGAATGTAAGGGAACAAATGTTCTCTTACTCTGAGGAGGCCTCCTGATTCCCCCCATAGGATGATGCAGTACTTGTCTCCATGGCATGGCTGCATCAGTGCTGGTGGCAGAGGATAGGATTGGGCTTCTCAAGAGATAATTATAAAACAGAAGCAATCCAAGAGCAGACACACAATTCAGTGAAGAGAAATCAAACCAACTGTAATGAAACAAAGACAAAAAACCTGGTGAAACAAAAAAGCCTTAACCATGCATTGGAAACAACTCAAAGGGAGGGCCAAGTGGACCTCTAACTAAGAGCAAGGAGTTGCAGAGCCAGGAGGCTGCAACTGAAAAGGCCCTGGGGTTGAAACTTAATATTGCACTAAAGGTCCCCCTACCTTTCCCCTCATAATTCAAGCACAGCTCAGACCTTACAGCCAATGAGGTCCTGCGACTTACATGATTTTCAAAAAAATCCTCACTACGCTCCATTTCAAAATGGAGTTAACCACAAGTTCTCAGGACAATGAAGACAGAAGAAGCAGGAAGATTACACCACGGTGGAACGCACAGCATGTGGAATCTTGCAGCCGAAAGAAAGATACTGGAATTTTCTGCTTTCACCCTTTAACAGATAGAAGTGGTCTGTTAGGAAGAGAGGATAAGGATAACCAAATCACTTTTGGGAACTGGGCCAGTCCATGTAAGACGCAGGTGTCCAGGGTAAACTTGTGACAGACAATCAAAGATGACATCACCCTCAGCTCTCCATTCTTTTTGGAAAGAGAAGGGAAATGTGAGTTAAGATTTCTTGAGCCATTAACTTCACTAAGAAAAGATATAGGTATACACATTCCCACTGGGTGGTCTGGCAAGAATAGCACTCACAGAACACTCAGAACTGAGTTCGCATCTCTTAAAGAACAAGATGATGGGGTTGGAATTTGAGACTTCTGTTGGGTGACAAACACTGATTGCCAAAGGAAATTGAAACACTCACATATAGTCAGGCTGTTTACAATGGGATTTTTAGTCTTTTGAAATATGGAGTTGGTCTGGTTAAGTTGACCAAATCTTAACGATCTAGCTAATGTAAGTCATTTCTGTCACAAGCTGTCTTTCAAGTACTTTTTGTTATGTATCCAAACCCTGGGTGAGGGGCAGCTTAGTTTGGTCATTATTATTATTAAAAATATTTTCGATGATGATGATTAATAATAATATTTATATACTGCTTTTCAACAACCACAGAAAGGTTTATTTAGCAAAATAATTGTTTAAAAATGGTGGTCTGTCGCTGTAGGGAGGCAGCCTGAGAACTGGATGAGTTGAATCGGGTTCCTTTGCACATGTTCAGAGGCTCTCTCACTACTTCTATATAATGATTATAGCTATTTCAGGTTAGAAGCTGGCACTGAAAATGTGTTTCAGTTCAAGAAGACTCAACCCTACTGAGCGTTGGTTCAAATTAGTTTCTGAAATGACTGCTATTTTCCTGCTCCGTCCTGCTGCAGCCAAGACCTTGACTGGTTGCTGCTCCTTTCTCCCCTGTATAGATCCAGGTAGCTTTTAATTCCCTTGCTTGCATATTTTTCTCTTCATGATCCAGTATGATATGAAAGAAAAGAAAAGCCTGTTCGGGCAGAGGAAGGATTATTGGGACTTTTTGTGTCATGTCCTCACAAAAGTGCACAGTGATGGACACACAGGAGTGCAACACATCGCCTCTCTGGACAAGGTTGGACGAGTCATGTATCTCTACTTTCAGTATGTGTGTATTGTACTCTTCTTTAATTTTTCCATACACCAGACATGTGTGCAGTGCTGGCATCAGGTTCCTGGGGACCTTGGGGCAAAACCCCGCAATGTGCCTGCCACGGTGCCCCCATCTGCCCCTCTGATGGCATATTGGGCACTGCCACTGGTACTGTGCTTGGCCAGGTGGACTCTCTGATGGGTGAGGGCCCTCAGCCAGTGCCCAATCTTGCTGACTTGTGACACCATCCTGCATGTGTGTGTGTGCGTGTGCGTGCGCAAGCACATGCACATCTCCATCCATCACCAACACTGTCCATTTCATGTATCTGATAAAGTTGATAGTTACCTATGAAATTTCATATGCCACAATGTATTACAGTGCAAGCCTATACATGTTTACTCAGAAGTAAGTTCCACTGTTTTCAGCGAGGTTTACTCTCAGGTGCATGTGCATAGGATTGCAACTTTATGGCCCAATCCAAACTAAGAGTTATGACAGCAGAACAGAGGTTCCGTTGTCGTAAATGGCCATATGGGTGTACATTGTGCATGCCGCCAGCAGCCATTTTGGAACCGCTGCTGCAAATGGCAGCAGTGTCGGTAGCATGCTGCTGCTACCAACTACCTGCAGGAGTGCAGGTAAGCTGGCATTGGGGTCAGGTGGGGGGAGGAACAGGAGACTGTCTGGGTGGGGTGGGGGCAGGTGGGAGGAGAAATGGGGGGTGGATCCCAGCAGCACCGGCATGCACCAAGATCCTATCCCCATTCCCTCTCCCTTACTCTCCTCAGTTCTGTGCCAGCAAAGTGGCTGATGCAGATCCGAGGAGACCCATTCGAGCAGTGGAGGCTTGCCCCAGGGTAAGGGAATGTTCCCTTACCATGAGGGGACCTCTGCAACTGCCCCCCCCACCATAGCATGCAGTGTGTGCTTCGTTGCTGCGGCTGCATCAGCGGGGGTGGGGGCTTAGTTAGGATTGGGCTGTGTGTCTTTAAAATGCAGTTGGAATATTTGTTGTAAAACTGAAGTAATTGTTGATGTAAACATAGGCTAAGCCAGGACTTGTGTGTGTGTGTGTGTGTGTGTAATTTGCAGAGTGTCACAGCTCTTATATATTGGAGTCTTGCCTCCATTCTGAGAGGTGCTTTCAGAGCTAAGGTCAATACAGGCTTGCACCAAACGTATACCGTTTTGAACCTTTTCCATCCTACTTCCTGATGTGCGTTTAGATTTTTGTAACATGTTGCTGTGTTATTATTATCTTGTTGACTGTAAGCCACCTTGATTTTGTTTGAGAAAGGTAGAATAGAAATTCCAGAGATACATAGAGGCAGTGTGGCTCAACCCTCAGCCCCCACCCCAGTCAGGACCAGGCCTACTTTTAAGCTGAGCAGAGCAGGCTGCCTCTAGCAGCAGATTTCAAGACAGCAAATGGCCAATTATTTAGTTTATTATTATACTGCTACCACCAAGAGGGGCACCATTTAGATGTTTTGCCTCTAACACCAACATGTCTTTGACTGTCTGTATCCCCACTTGATCATATCCCAGGACTCTTCTTCCCCCTCCCCCAGGCCTATCTAGTCTGATGCCTCAGTCCTGACCCTGCAAGGCAATTTAATTAGGATGCATCTCCTGTAAGTAGGGACTGCCAGCGTTTTCCCAGCATAGAACTTCTTCCAGCAGCTGTGCACAAGAGGGAACTTCAGTAGGTCCAGCTTATCATCATCATGCTGGAGCAGTGGGAATGTTTGGACTTATAGTCCTCTTTCTTTCTGTGCAGCTGAACAAAGTACAAGTGTCCTGTTCTGCCCTGAGTCTAGCAACCATGGCTCTATGAGAAGATTGCACCATAACCAAGGAAAACTAGACATCACGTTATTTCAGATTGGCATGAAAAACAGAAATGTAGATTGGTTTGCACAGGGAATAGCGCACTGGTAATAAAGAATCTGCATTAGCAACAAGTGAGGAGTAAAACGCAGAAAACTGCTAAGAGAATTTCCTGCCTATGCCAGATAGGAAAGGGATGGAGGAGGAGTAAATATTTCTGTAGTTCATGAGACAACTTTAGAGACTTCTCAACTTTTGAATGTACACCTGAGTGTCAATCCTTCTGTCCTGACAGCTAAAAACAGCCGTGGGGAAGGGCCGTGCTTTCATACGCTATTGCCTGGTCCATCGGCAACTGGCTGAGAGCTTGCAGCTCTGCTTCATGGAGCCAAAGGTCACCAGGTAAGGAGATGCAGGGGGGAAAAAGTGGCTGATCTGAGCAAGATCAAGCTTGAGGTGCTGGGGAAGGTGGCAAGCTTGGAATTATGGAGCAAAGAAGAGGGGCGGAACACCTGAGAGGCATGATGGGTCAGCAACATGGAGAACTGTGTCATCCTGAGCAGTGAACAGGGTCAGAGCAGAGGGAGAGGTACCACAAGAAGCAATAGTAATAGCATCCCAGCAATTGCTGCCTGATGTTGGAGTCAGGGACCAGATCTAGGAGTAAGTATATAGAATCAGCAAATGGCAAATGAATGGCTGCTTGGGGTCAGAGCTTCAGTAGCGTCGGGCCGCCTGGGGTGGGGGGGGCGGGAGCCCCCTGGGTGGCATGCGGGGGTGTGTGACAACCGCGCTGCGGCTGCATTGGAAAAGGCGCAAGTGGGTGGGTGGCAGCAAGAAAAACAGGCACGCACTTTGGCCCGTCCGGAGTCTTGGGTTCGTTTAGAGCAGTGTCAGCGTCAGGGGGGGGCGTGTCACTGTGCGCCGCGGCCCCACCTCCCGGGGCGTGGCTATGCCGCTGCAGAGCTTAGAGATAATAGCTCATTTCCCAGTGCAATGTCAAGAACCATGTTGGGTCTGAGATAAACAGCCAGGCTTGGTATTCTAGCACACTAAGCAAAATATTCAGAGTGTTGTACCCTTCCCTCCCTCACCCATCATCCTTATCTTGAAGTGTCTGGGCCAAGTGGTCTCATCTGACCACCCATCCTGCTGGTTTCTGTGAAGTTCCAGCAATGTTACCATATTTTTCTGGGGGGAAAAAACAAAACAAAACTGTCCCTCCTCACCCTTCCTGGGACTCTCCTTCGAAGACAGACAATGGGTATCACGATAGTGCTGCTTCTAGACTGCATAGCTTGCCTGGGGCAGTATTTTCATTGGAAGGAGGTGCTGTGTAGAGCTCTGTGGTTCATTAATACATCAAGACCGTTGCAGTCTCCAATGGCTAGATAACTAGGATGGCTACGCGTTTCTAAACCTGTCGTGGCTCTTTGGATCTGGCCAGTGTGGTGGCTGAGTAACCAGCATGTACAGCTGGGGTTTAAATCGGCTCTGGTTTGCTCATTGCAGTGAGTGGTATTATGCACGCAGCCCCTTCCTTGACCAGAAGCTGTGGTTGGACATCTTGGGCTCCCTCTACGAGCTGAATGGCATTGACTTCCATCTGGCACTCCGCAGAGCAGACCTGGATGTTGTGTGGCCTATGGCCTCTGAGTGAGTATCGGGGGACACATCTTTTCTAGAATGTGGAGAACAGTGGATTCAAATGTTGTCTTCTCGTACTCATACAATACAAGTGAGGGTGTTTACTTTGTTGCTGTAATTTTTGCGTATTTTCAGTGTGAAAATACCCACCCTTGTGTTGGCTATTGCCACAAACGGTTTTGTAAAACAGGTGTCCTGGAAGCTTGCAGTATTCTCAGCATTGGCTTAAGTACTCTGCTTCCTTAGAGCAGCCCACCGCTATCCTGGGGTCAACTCCCTCACCCCACATCCCATCCCCACTCTAGTGGTGGTGGTTCAGGTTCTACCCATTGTCCTGGTGTCTCTGATCTTGTACCAAGGAAACTGAGCCCAGATGGATTGTCTTCAGAAACAGTCCCTTCCCCCAGAAGCTCATAAAACAGTTATGGAGTGACACATGAAATTTAGATGTCAGCAACATCCTTACAGATCCATTACATTTTTGTTTTTTGTTTTTTTAGGCTTTTGCCACGATGTTCCAATCAAACTGCTATGCATACCCAGGTGAAGCCATCCTCTGAGGTACAGAATCCGTACTTCCTTGCCCAGTCTTCTAGTAGTAAGATACTTTCTCCCTTCCATAAGGCCCCAGCAATGGCTTTGCTAGCTGGTCTGCCTGAGGTTTCCTTTCTTAAAACTGATATAGAGCCTCTGTCCCTCTTCTCCATCTAAATCCTGGAGGATTTTGATTTTATTATGTTGGCTTCCATATAGAAAGCTGCCCTGGAAGCCTTTGGGCTAAAGAGTGGCCTATCAAATCCTTGTACAGGTTGGGTTACCCCTTATCCGGACATCCGAAATCCAGACTATTCTGAAATCCAGACCTTTTTGGGGCTATGACTTAAAAAAAAACACCCACATTTTCCAATACCTGGCTGGCATTGCACAAGGCATGCTGGGGCACAAAATTATTTAAAGGATTGCATAAAATCACCTTCAGGCTATGTGTATAAGATGTATATGAGACATAAAATGAATTTTGTGTTTAGACTTGTGTCCCATCCCCCAAGATATCTCATTGTATGTATGCAAATATTCCAAAATCCAGACAAATCCGAAATCCAGACAACTTCCCGTCCCAAGCAGTCTGGATAAAGGATGCTCAACCTGTACTAATAGATAAATAAAACATACTATTTAGATTCCATCCCCAAATGGTTGCTGCTGAAACAGCCTCTCTAAATCTCTGACTGTCGCACATCACTTCTCTACTTGTCGACTATAGGTTACAAACTCAAATGGAGATTGTGAGAGCCATCAAGGAAGTGACAATGGTCATGAGAGCCCACTAGGAACCAAGAGCCTACATGTTATTGAGTCAGCTTCTGATGACCTCCACAGGCCTGGGTTGGAACGTTCAGTGGAGAAATGGGTCGGAGTCTGGAGAAGCAGGAAGAACAGTCTGCTGCAGATGGGCTCCCTCCTAAAGCTGAGTCCTTTTATGGAAAGGAGCACCCAGCATTCAGCTTCTGACAAGGAGAGACTAATGGAGGTGCAGAGGGCAAACAATGAGTTGCAGGTCCAGGTGAAGAAGCTGAGCATAGCCCAGCCAGGGAGCATCTCTTTCACTCAGGACCTACATTCCTTGCTTCCTCAGCCAGGACAATGCCTCTGTGGAAAGGTAGAGAGGCTACATCAGGGGACCACCGAAGGTGACAGTGAGTGGAAGCAGAAGGACTTGAAAATGTCGATGTGGGAACTCGAAGCTTTGCAGCAGAAGGTATCCCAGCAGCAAGAGGAGAACACATCCTTGAGACAAGGACTTGCAGAGGAAAACCAGGCTCTGAAAGAAAAGCTGTCCAAACTTGAAACACAACACCAGGAGAAAATGGAGGAGCAGGAAAAACAACAACAGGAGCTGGCCACAGCAGTAAAGGCCCTCAAAAAGGCAGAACTCAAGATTGCCAGCCTGGCCAGTGAGTGCCAGGAGGCTTGGGCCAAGAAAGATGCTGCTGAGATGTCTCTAGAGGAGGCAGAACAAAGGTTGAGTTCTCAGGAGGCAGAAAGGAGGAAACATCTGGCAGACATTGAGGCCCAAGAGCTGAGACATCAACAGCTGATCTCTCAATGTCAGAGGCTACAGGAGAAACTGAAGGTGTGTGAAGAGAGTCTGGAGAAATGGGAAACTCAAGTGGTGGCCTTGCAAGGTCAACTTGGCCAGCTAGAAACATCTGAAGTTCAACATCAAGGGTTGAGTTGCAGACCAGCAGAAATGAAAGAACACCCATCCATGTTGGAGAGGGATCTTCTGAAGGAGAAATTAAAGAGGAGTGTTGCTGAGATGGCGGCCCTAGAGAGGGAGAGGGAGACTCTTATGGAAACTTTGGTGTCTCAGGAGCAGAACCTGGTGTTTACAAAACTGGAAATTCAGGACCTTCATAAGGAGCTGTCAATATGTCAAGAGCATGTTGTCACCCTCCGGATATCTCTGGAGGCACTGGAGCAGACCTTGAGGGACAGGGAAGAAGTGGTTCAGGGCTTGCAAGGAGACCTGAAGGACCAATCAGCCCAACTACAGGAGGCCTTGGAGAAAAACACTACAGCGGAAGCTCAGTTGGAGGCAATGACCAAGAAGAGATATCAGGTGGAAGCTCAAGCTACTGAGGAGCGAGCCAGGACCGAAATAATTTTGCAGGAACAGAGGAGCCAACTTGGAACTTTTGAAAAGGAGGTGGCCAAGCTGCAAGAGGAGAGACAGCAACTCCAAGTCATGTTGCGACAAGCCCTTGAAGAAAGAGAGGCTTTGACAAAGCAAGTGGAGAGCACTACTGCCACCCTGGAGGGACGAACCCAGGAGGTTGCACAGCTTAGAAGTGAGTTGGAGAAGCTGAAGTCCACCAGCCAAACACTACAGAAAGTGTCGCAGGAGAAGAATGAAACTGTGGTCTCAACCCTAAGACAGGAGTGCCTACAGTTTAAAAACCGAGTGGTGCAATTGGAGCTGGAGAAAATGCAAGCCACTCACAGAGCAGAGAAGTTGAGTGTAGAGTTGGAACAGTGTTGGGAGTGGCCCACAGAGGACAGTGCCGTGCAGAAGACATTGACTCCTGTCATAGCATCTGGGACCAGAGTTGATGCCAGGGGCCGAACCAAAGAGAGGAGCATCACGGATGAAAACAACCATAGAGTAGCAGGATCTGTTGAAAAAGAAGTTATTCAAACTCATGTGCTGCAAGATTTGGAAAATACTGTCGAGAAAGGGGGCAATGCCAAGCATAGAACTGAAGCCAATGGGAAGGTAGGAGCCTATTGTTCCATGTTGACACCTGATAGCAAGGAAATAGGGGGACTATTGATACTGAGCCCAGGTCCATATGCAGACACTGTAACCGGCATCCCTTTTCTCTAGCAGGAGGAGACCTAGAGCAAGTTTATACTACAAACCAAAACAAGAAGTAACTCCTGGGCATCACAGGATTTTTAGGTTTTCTCTATTATTATATAATAATAATAATATGAGAGAGAGAGAGAGAGAGTATATACAGTATATTCTCTATTATTAGAGTTCACTAGACCCTGATATCAAATGAGTCCTGTTAATCAACAGAAGGAACTTAGGTTGATTAAACTGGTTTATGTTTGTAGAAAAGCAAGCAAAACTTCCTCCTAGTTTTCTGACCCCAGTCAGAAGTGGAAAAGTCAGCTCATTCTTTATAAATAGAACAAGGCCTCATTTCATAAGCAGATGCCCCAATCTTTACCAGCTTTCCAGCGCTGATGCAGCCGGGCCAATGGGGTACACACTGCATTCTGCAGTGGGGGACAGTCACAGAAGCCTCCTCAAGGTAAGGGAATGTTTAATCCCTTACCTCAAGGCTGCATTGCAGCTGCATCAGGGCTGGAACGTTGGTTAGGATTGGGCTGGAGGTTGTTTTTTTTTTCAACCATGGGAGTAACACAAGGTGAGAACATAGAGATATGATAATGGAGATAGATTATGATCTGCATGACAACCATAATTCTCTTAGTTTTTAGATCTGGTGAGAGAAAGATTATGGGACACATTTTTGTCTCCTGCAGGAAAAAGGGAGTATTTTTGTGGGAAGGAAGGTGGTAAACACCTCTGTGAAGGAAGAAGCTTTGAGAGTCAAGTTATGGGATCAAGTATTCATTGGCATAAAGATTAGAGTCAGTAATTTGGGAATATATTTCAATTCGATTTCATAAATGTTGGATTTGAATACAAACATCCAACTTTCTAGTTTGAGTTTCAAATTCCAGATTTTGAACTTTGAATTCTGGATGAATCAAATTTTTGGTGTGGATCTCATATTTTACTGAAGTGGCGTTGTCGTATTCAACTTTCAATGACAGAGTTTGAGTTTCAATACCAAAATCTGGCAATTGAAACAAAAATGTTTGGTGGTGTTCTTGTTTTCTTTTCAAATTTGAATTCCCCAATTGTAATTTTTTTTTTGAAATGCTATTTTAGCATTTATTAATCAGAGCAGTGTTGCTGTTCACAGTACTTAAATCTAAAGTTTCATGTTACTGTAGCATCTCCTCAAGAAGCAGTATCAGTAGTAGGAAACCATTTATCGATTTTTTAAGAGAGAGAAGAACGATGTGATGATATGCGGATTTAATGAATAGAATGTGGGTGTTATTTTGGCTTAGTTGGATATTATATGTAGAAAATGGTGAATAGTATGCTAGTAGGATGTATTGCTTCGTGCTTGCTATAACTTTATGAAATATGTATTGTTTTTGTTATATATAAAAGAAGCAGTATCAGTAGCTGGCATAAATACATATCCAAATATATCCTTGGTAATTCTGGGATTGCATAAAAATACATCAGAGCCTCATGAAGTCCTGCATTCCCATCTGCACTGCAAGAAAAAAGCAGAATATTTAGGCAGTATATATTGTACACATTGAGAATTTCATTCCTTGTTGTAGGAAGTAAATGGGCAGTTTTTGCAATGGAGAGAAGTAAGAAATGATAGGTCTCAAGAACCAGAGAATCGAAAGAACTGCAGAATCCTTGGCGTTGATAATATCCCTCATTTGGGGTGTGTGTGTGCGTGTGCGTGTGTGCACACGTACATACATACACTACTCTCTGAACATAAGCAGTTATCCTCTACTGTGCTTTTCTCCTTTTCTGACTTCTTCAGCACCTGATTGGCCATCTTGACAAAATGATGGGTGATGTTCGACAAGCAAAACAAATGCTCCTTGTCAAGGAAAAAACCATGAAGCATCTGATGGAGCAGCTGAGCCGGTGAGGAAATGAACCTACTGTTACTTATTTTTAATTCTCTAGTGGAATTTCAGTTGCCAGCCTAACAGTTTTCATCTCTTCTCTCTGGCTCCCATTCTTGCCAGTTTTCCTATGCTAAGGAAATGCACAAAAATTTGCTAGAACAATGTTAATTTCATTCCATAGGGTAGCGGTTCTCAAAGTTCTCCCCAAGAGTAGGGAACGTTGTAAGTCCTTATGGGGGTGGGCCAATGGTGGCTGGCGGCAGCACTCCCGGGATTGTGCCGCTGCCAGGATTTTTTTTTAAACTTACCAGGGGTCGCACCGGCCCTACAGATGAAAACCAGAAGTGGGTCTGAATCGCTTCAGGGAGCTGATCTGAAGCGTATGGAGGCCCACAAAGGGCTGGCGCAACCCCCGGTAAGTTTTTTAAAAACAACAACCTTTTTTCGCGGCGGCCGGTGAGACATGACCGCACGTCACCACCACCCCGTAAGGGGGTAGTGACTGCATCTGGTTTTCGTGGTGGGTCACAACCCACCAGTTTGAGAACCACTGCCATGTGAGGAACCCTATTTGCCCTAGTTGGTGTTTTTCTTCCCAGGCCACGCACACTGGGTCCTAAGAACTTTTCCACTGAACAGCAAAGTGCTCTCCTCACTACAATGTACCCTTAAATTAGTTGCTACCTGGCCTTTGCTCTCAGGCCAGCCTCAGGAATCCATCTAGAGCAGCTGGAACATCCTGTCCCTCACTAGCCGTTCACAGATCTCTCACAGAGGCTGTATTGTCATGAATTTCACCCAAGTCTGTTTATTGTGCCCCCTTGTTTAGTACCAAGTGTATATAGATTAGTCAGGAGCCACTGACTTTACAGGGATCCACCATTTTCCTCTACGGGGAAAATGGTTTTAAGCCAAATGTGACCTGCCTTGTAGGCCTTTAAGGAGTTGGAAAGGCGGGGTATAAATGTCTAGATAAATAAATAGATTGCCAGTACTGTATGAGGGGGAGAGCAGTGGCTTGAGTAGCAAAAATCCATTTCTTGCCAGTGTCATGAACTGTGGGATATTATCAGATTATCTTAGGATACAATGTGTGAGTGAAAGGAGCACCCTGTTAATGGACTTTCTAACATATCTGGCATATGCTATCTGACCAGTTGTAATGGGATGAGTTCTGATCATGCACTGTACCCAGGGATCATGGTGATCAGCAAAAAACCCGCATAAAGCTCTACGAAAGACTCCAAGGGACAGAGGTATCTCCTACTTCAAATTTAAGCTGTTTTAACAGCAATTTCCTTTTCCTAGGAAACCCAGGGAATTGTAGTTCTGGGGACAGGTGGTCTAACAGAATTCTCAGCATCTCACCGAACTACAGTTCCCCAAGACTCTATGGAGGAAGGCATGACCATTAAAGTGGGATACAAATTATATAGAATTGCATTGTCTATAGAGTCTCAATGGTTCTTCTTGCTCCTGCTTAGGTCTCAGCAGGACAAGGAACAGGTGCAACTGTTGCTGGAGAAAAGCCGCCAAGAATTGGAGGAAAATGAGAAGAAATACAAAGGAGAATTGTCAGATCAGGGAGATCTCATCTGCAGCATGAAGAGCAAGTTGCTGGAGTTACTACAGTGAGTGAATAAAAGTCCAAGCAGAACAGGGGAGAGGCTTCCTTCCATGCTGGTGGCTTTGGGAATGCCTACTGGGAGAGAGAAAAAAGTAAAGATCAAAACATGTTCGATAAGAAGCTTTTAAGTCGCATGTTCCCAGCGGAGCTCCTTAATTTCAATCTACATCTTCTCTGCTGTTTCTGTTGTGGGTTCCTCAGATGTATCTGAAGTTACTGTTAGCATAAGCAAGCTGTAGAGATTTTCAGTTTAAAGATACTTCAATTGGGCATGAGCAGATCATCATATCACTATTAATGTTGTTTGAACAGTATAAACAAAGAAGGCATGAAATTCGTCAGCAGTAATACTGACTGGACCATAGCCACTGGGCCATAATGTGGCCAAACCCAATAAGTTAATAGCCTGAGGTGCACAAACAGAAGGATGCTTGTTCAAGTGAACTTCTCTGCCCCCTCCTCAGCAAACCTGAGCCCCAATGAAGATGGAGAGCAACTGTTTTCTTCTGCTATCAGTACTAATATCAAGAGGCAATGGGTTAAAATTGCAGCAAAAGGAGGTATAGGCTGAGTCACAGGAGAAAATGTTCTCATTAGTTATTGGGAAAACTAATATAAAATTGGGAAAGAAAATGTTGACCACGAAAGATTTCCAGAAATAGGTTCAAAATAGGTTAAAAATCTAGCAAATGTATCAATGGAAAGAATGGGCTGGGTCCTCCTTGGGGATCTCTTTCATTTTCCTGTAATTCAGGGATACCAAGGGGAGGTAGGCGGCACAGTCAACTTTGTCTCAGGCTCCTGACCCCTTCTTTGCCCTCTGTCTCCTCCCACCCTGCCCCCCTTTCTTCAGAGAGAAGGATGCCCTGTGGCAGAAGACAGAAGGCATTACCTCTCCAGCGGTGTATTCAGCTCCTCCACACTCAGGGATGTGTGCTCACTGCAAGAAGGATTTCAGGCTTATGTCACGCCGATACCAGTGCAGGTAATGTGACCAGCTGTTTGGTGGTAGAGAAACTGGGAGAGGGGTGTAGGGGAAACAGAAGGTTTGTCAGGGCCTCCCTTTGTGGGAAGAGAGTCCTTTCTCACCTGGTTTGTATTCTTGTCCCAAACTGAATACTACTGGTCATGGAAAAAAGAAGGCTCAACTAGAGCCTGGCCCTCTGTAGTGCAGAATAACACTGCACAGGGGCTAACTGGAGAACTGTCTGTACCAACTGATAAGCAGATTGTTATCATTCTCTACCAATAGCCATGAATGGCTGCCTACCTGCATGCACATGTCTAGATGCGAAGGCACATCACCATCACATTTCTGGCCATGGTACTAGTCACACAGAGCTCCCTTCTGCATGTGGGTAGCTCTGGACTGAACCAGACATAGGGATGAATTCCAACTAATCCTTCCAAAAACAGAAAAAGTTCTGTTCATGCAAAGGAAGGACAGGTTATTTTCAGATTTATTTTTTTCCTGTGCTGCCCCTGTGCCTCCCCAAAAAACTGCTCCTGAGGTCTCACAGACATATTTTCAGGGGCATCAGAAGGAAGGAGGGAATTGACAATAAATAAATAAATAAATAAATAAATCCCACCTCCCCTCCCCCTTGTGTGAACAGATGTACTCCTTTGTGGAAGTAGGAGGTTGGAATCCAACCCACTACCTTTTTAGTAATATCCAATTTGTATTTATTTATTTATAATCAGTACTATGTGGGCCAGCCACCAGCAGGATGCACATTCCGCTTACGGTGCTCCTTACACAAAGAGCTCAAAATATTGGGACTTTGCACTCCAAAGTTTGTGAGGAGAATCAAGATAAGCACCAGTGCATGCACAAAAATGTGAACTTTTGCAAATGGCACTGGACAACAAATGTTAACAAAGGTCATGCCCCCAAGATTAAATTAGTCATTTCTTATAGATTTTGAGGTGCTGAACACGAATATGACAATAAAAACTTTCTGAGAGATCTGCAATAGATAGTTCCAGAGACATGTACTGGTAAATGCTCGACGGCACTTACAACACCCATGTACGCAATGTGGACTAAGAACATAAGAACATAAGAAGAGCCCTGCTGGATCAGGCCAAAAGCCCATCTAGTCCAGCTTCCTGTATCACACAGTGGCCCCACCAGATGCCTCATGGAGCACAAGACAACAAGATAACCTGTTTCCCTGCTGCTTCTCCTAAGCTAGAGCCGGTCGACAGATTTTATTGTCATTTTTGTTTTCAGCCCGTCAAAATTAGTAAAGATGAGCTCTTTTCATTTCAGGGCCAATTTCGTGTTGTCCAGTGTAGTCAATGCTCACAGCGGTTCGCCTTGTGGGCACATTTGAGCCGCTGCAAGAGACTTAATTGATGGTTTGCAAAGGCTCAAGCTCTAGCGAGCAATCACTTAGAACATATGAAAAGCTCAACTTGAACACTGGAAGGCTTGTGCACCCCTAATTTCTTTGTTTTTCATATTTCTTTCCCACTGTCCCTAGGGTTGTTTTTGTTATAACATTAGCCTTGTATCTTAGTCAGATAAGGTTTCGTATACTGCTTTGGTCAAGGCCATCCAGTGAGCATTTCAGCAGAGCAACTATCAGTGGCGTTGCCAGGCGCCCACGCAGCTGGGGCGGCACCCCAACGCCCCCCAATAAAACTGTCAAAAATGTTAGTTTTATTGGGGGGGTTCCGTTTTTTAAAAAAGGTTTTTTAGCGCTTTTTTAGCGCTCAGGGGGCTTCTATGTGTAAGTGTATGCTTTGCACCCACTTAACTTGATTCTAGGAGCCTCCAGCGACGATCTCCTCGACTCCTCCACCGACGATCTCTTCCAGGGGTGCAGATCGCTCCTCTTCTCTGCCGCCCCTGGCGCGAACTCTGTAAAGCGCCCAGCAGCGTTTTACAGAGTTCACGCATGCGCAGGACGACGATTGGAAACGTCATCGTCCTGCACATGCGTGAACTCTGTATAGTGGCGGCGCTTACAGAGTTCGCGCCAGGGGCGGCAGAGGAGCGATCTGTGCTCCTGGAAGAGATCGTCGGTGGAGGAGATCATCGCTGGAGGCTCCTAGAATCAAGTTAAGTGGGCGCAAAGCATACACGTACACATAGAAGCCCCCTGAGTGCTAAAAAAAAACCTTTAAAAAAACCCGGAAAAAACGGAAAAACTTTTAGATGAAAACGAAAGTTAGGCAGGCCTCCCCCCCCCGAGCCCTTCCGCCCCTACGCCCTGGGGCCCACCGCCCCACCACCCCAGGTCAGACGACGCCTCTGGCAACTATTAGAATTTGGTTGTTATGTGTTTTGCCCCCAACACTTAATTTCCCAAATATTTTCCTTAATGAGGTTAACCTGCAAGGTTTTTTTTTTACTACAGCTTTGGAGGGAGATGAAGGGAGAGGCAATTTACATCAGGGAACCCATGCAAGAAGAAAGGGCAAACCTCCATCCTCTAGGAACAGTCCAGTGGGGGGGGGGGGCTCTGTAGCTGCTTTTTAAGAGGACAAAAGGTGGAGTAACAGAAAATCTGATCACATCTTCAGCGTCCCATCTAGTTTGGCCCAGCAGCTGTACCACCCCAATCCGAAAGCGAGGGATTTAGAGATCCTTTGTCTGTAAACAACAGCTGTAGAAAGGGGAAGTCACCCTAAATATAGTGTGGTTTTCACATATGATGAGAGTGGTAAGAGCTGACATGAAGGGGGAAATATTTCACAAGAAAAAGGCTGAGCACCTTAACTTTAACATACTATACTATGCATTGACAGAGAGAGACTCTTCTGTTGTAACTTTTGCAGGGATGTGCGGTCAGGTGAGTAGGGCGAATTTGACAGCATGGGCTTAGTTTAGTACAGGTTCATTGTACATTCATGACGGGCTTATTTATGCAATAGCATTCTAGTCTGTGGGTTTGTTATGATTTTGTGGAAGCACACAAAACTCAAACTTCCTGTGAATTATAGCTTTCATTTATTAAAAAGCAAGCTTCCAGCTCTCAGTGCTTCAGAGATATCCTTGAAAGTGTGTGAGTCATGCCTATTGACATGGTAGAAGAATAACCAAATAAGATTTCTGGAGATGGGGCACGTGGACCCTGTATAGCCATTTTATCCCTCTCCATTACTAGTACAACCATAATAAATTATGCTACATAAACATTAGGCAGATTTCTGCATGGTTTGTACATGTCTCAGAATTCAGCATTTCTTGGCACAGAATTTTCTCAGAAGTCCCAGCACCTTAATTCACATTAAGCATTGGTTTGTTCATAGGGTCCAGCGGTAAATTCAAGGGCCAAATGAGTTAATTGCAAGGAACAGAGCCCCAGAATAATCAGGAACTCTTCTCCCCTCAGGTGTTAGCTTAGGGTAGGGGTTCTCAACCCCTTCCAGGCTGAGTACCACCTTCTACCACCGGATGTGACTGGCAATGACATCGTCAGTTACTTCTGGGTTTTCAGGTTTTTGAAGGCCAGAAAACGCAGGTAGGAGGCATTGTTAGGGGGGCGGGGGGTCCCAGGGCAGCGGGCGCCATGCGGTGGGGGGGTGCACTTGCCTCCTGGATTCGCCGCCGGGTCGCCCCCCTCCGCCGCCGCTCCTGTCTTCTTTGCGCTCTACCAGGCTGCGAGGTCGGCCTGCCCGCCCTGGAGCCATTTGGCTCCAAAATGCCTTGAAAAGTGGAAGTGTGTGTGTGTTTCATGCCGTGCCGCTGCCGAATTTCGGTAGCGGCATGCCAAAATGACGTCACATCCCCCAGGGGCAGGGCGTGTGGCGTCACGTGGGGGTGTCACGTTCATTTTATGTGATCCATTGGAGCTTGTCTTGTTTTTATTTGTTTAAATTATTTTAATGTTTTATTGTTGCTGTTTTAATGTAAGCTGCCTTGATTGCCCTTATTGGGAGAAAGGTGGGGTATAAATTCTTTAAATAAATAATACAGTTACTAAAGAGTAAGTTGCATTGAATTCAGAGGGACTTCTGAGTAAATATGCCTAGGATTGCATTCTTCATCTTCATGTGAGTTAGAAAAAATAGGCAACTGAGGTTAGGAGTGATGATTGAGTCTCATGAGTGCGTAGCTTGCTTCCAATCAAAACCTGCATCAGTACAGTGGCAAAGTGGGTCTTCTCTGTTTCTCTCCATGCAGGTTGTGCCGGAACACTGTGTGTCACAACTGCTCTGTGAACAGTGGACACAAGGAGCGCTGCTGCCTGCTGTGCTACCAGAAGAGAAATGGCCAAGGCATCTGACCACTGGTCTCGTCAAGCCCCTACAGTCCTCCCAGTGGCTCTGGTGTTATGAGCCCAGTAAACAGTTCCTTCCCTGAGTGCCACCTGAAAATGGATGCAGCTTCCTTTGGGAGATGGTTACAGACAAATCCCCCCCCAAAAAACCCCAAAACAGGAACAGTTGGGGAAGTTACAGTGACAATGAAGAATCTCTTAAAATTCAAATAAGGGATGACCCTGAATATTAAGGACATTTAAATGCTATGGGGGCACCTCTGATCTTTCTGAGATTCAACACTATTAGTTGACAGTCTGTTTCTTTAAACTGCCATTCCTTTGAGCCATGCAGCCTGGCCTCCAGATCTAGCCAAGCCTAAGGCTTCTATGACATTTAAGCAGAATTTAAGTACAGAATTTCAGCAGTATGCACACAAGGTGGTCAAGACGAACTGTAAAAGACAGCAATTTTGTAGGACACCCCTCCACCCTGATTCTGTTCCATGTTTGCAGTAGGGCCTTGGGGGCCCTTTTGGGGACTGAAAAGCAGGATAAATATCATTCAGTAATTAGAGACATTTTTGCTGTGCCTACTCACAGTTCTCAGGCTAGCCCATGGAAGCCTTTTTTTCATACTGGTAACCTAGCGCATTAGCGGTGGGAACACTGAGGCAGCTGTTATGCCACCACTTCAGTGCATTGTATTTATTTATTTATTTTATTCTTAAGGTGTGGTGAGATTAAAAACTGGAATTCCTAATGGGCAGCCCTGTCCCCTTCCCCCAGTGTAAGCGCCGGAGGCCCCAATGGGCCTCCTCGGATGCGCGCCAGCACTTTAGCTGGCACGCGTCCAAGGAGGCTATGTAAGGCCGGCCAGGCCTGGGAAGGGGCTCAGGATATCGGCACAACCCAGTCAGTAGCGGATCCAGGCTCCCCCGTGGGTGGGGGCCGCCGCCACACGGCCCACCCCTGGGGCGTGTGACGGCAGCGTAGTGCACCGCCGCGTGTGTGGAAACACCTCCCCCCCTTCCCGGCGCTTTTTGGCTCCTTTTTGGAGCCAAATGGCACCAGGGAGGGCGGGAGGGCCGAAATGCAGCCGTTCTTGGCTGCGAAGAGGAACCGACGGGGTAGTGGGGCAACAGATCCAGCGGTAAGCGCCGCCCCCTGTGACCCGTGCCCTGGAGCCCACCGCCCCAAACGCCCCCAGTGGTATGACGCTTCTGAACCCAGTGCCGATATCCCCGCTCCCTCCCAGGCTGGGCCGGCCAATGGCCCCCTTCCCCACCACCCCGGCCCGCCCTCCCCACACCCTCCCGCTGACCAGCCTAGGACTTACCTTGGTCAGCCAGCATAGGTCCTGGGTGACAGTGGAGTGAATAGCTCTGGCCTCCGTGCCAGCGCCACTTACTCCTGAAGAGCCGCAAAAGTGCCTTATGGCACTTTTGCGATACCTTGGGCCTAAAGTTACACAGGATTGTGGCCGTAATCAGATAATTATCATCACAGAAATGATTATTTATGAGGTCAATATTTATGAAAATAAGTTTATAGAAATAGAAGTAAATAATTGCAATAGTTTTGTTTCTATCTCTCCCTTTTTTGTAAAAATAAAAATAACGTCTTCACTTTCTGTTTCTGTTTCTCCAAGAGCCATATTCAACAACATAATCTGTAATAGTTTTCACTTTTCATGACCTTCTCTGAGCCCTGTACAAATGTCCTCCAGTGCACCATGAAAGGCTGTATGTGCTTGGGAACACTGGAGAATAGGTTGATGTTTCTTAGCTTCTCTAGGTTCCCTTGTTTCTGGTTGCTTGGTTTCTATTTATAGCCAAACATGGCCATATGATTGTGATTTTACCTAATTGATTGTGGTCAAATATTCCATGAAACCCAAGAATATCACTGTATAGGTAACATTGTCCCTTTTTTGCTTCATTACGGTGTCATTTGTTGACAAGGAAAGAATTGAGGGCTGTTAACCTCCTGGTCCCACAGCAGTCATGGGCAAACCTAGAAGCATGGCTCTCTCTCTGCTCTGTAACTTGAAGGACGGACTCAGATCCAGTAGTGTAGAGAGGTAAATGTAAAATGCAGGAGCTCTTCCTGATACCCCATATAGCCATGCCAATAGCCAATCACCGAGTGATATAACTAGCTGACTCTCTCCTGCCCCACTCCCTATTTTCTTGAGAGCTGGTGTAGCGGAAAAGGTAAGAGACTGAGGTACAAATCAGGACTCCCCCCCCCCCCAGCTGAAATCTTGCTGTTGCCTCTGTCATGAACTCACAAAGTGATCCTGGGCAAGCCACTTCCTCTTAACTTTCCCACCTGCATATAGAGATAATAATGCTTACTCATATGGTGGTTGTAAGAACATCAACATAATACATGTGTGAGGCACTTTGCACACTTGACAGCCCATTCCAACCCAACTCCTCTCCAAGTCAGGCATAAGTGTGGCCTAAGTGCAGCCTAAGTTAGGCAGAAGTTATGCCTGAGGTAGGTCAGAGTTATGCCTGAGTTAGGCAGGCTGCAGTTTCTGTGGCCCAGCACCACCCCAGGATCCAGGCAACACTTACCTCCCAGGCAGGCAGGCTCTTCTCCAGGCTCCGTGTCTGGCTCAGGCATGTGCAGGCCTCTGTCTGCATGTGTCAGCATCCATCCATGGCAGCTGCCGCAGGGTCTGTCGCAGCCCGGTCGCAAAGGGGCTGACCGCAGGCAGGGGGGTTGCGCCAGTCATGTGGTGGGCGCAGGGCAGGTGACAGGTGAGCGAGGTGCCTGAGCCCAGCCGCCACAGGGCACCCTGTGCATCAGCCACCTGCTGCAGGGGAGAGTGGCCATCCCCTCCCTCCTGCAGAAGGCGATGCCACCCCCAAGCCACGTTGAGGCTGCACTGGGGGGTGAGCGGGGGAGGGGAGGGGGTGGGAACGTCACACACAAGGGGGGGTCTCATGAGGACTGGAACTGCCTCTGACATGACTCGCCCGTGTGCTGCCTGAAGCCCTGGGCCTCCAAGGCCGGGGCAATGCCCACAAAGAAGGCATCCCGGCGTGCCTGCTGCTCTGTGCCCCGGCCAAGACCAAGAGATGCCTTGGGCTTGTCTGCTGCGAGCGTGAAGGGCTCACACAGCTCATCACACCCCCAGATGGGGCGACGACGGCGCCTCACGGCAGGCGCTCTAGCAGGGTGGGGGGTGGTCAGCAGCCATCATCAGGGAGTGGGAGGAGAGGCAGACACACAGGCAGGCAGACGGGGTGCTGGGGAGGGGCATGGGTGGGTCAGAGACAGACAGACAGACAACAAGTCTGGTGGGAGACAGATTCCGAGAGGGGTCTGCAGAGACCGATAGGGACACAGGGGGCGCTCCGCAGATGAAGGTGATGCATAAACAGGCGCCTCTTATGCAGACAGACTTTGGGCGGAAGTGGCTGCATTACGGGCGCACCTTCGACGGAGGCGCCTGCATTACGGGCGGACCTTCGACGGAAGCGCCTTCATTACGGGCAGACGCCCTGGCTGTCACTGTTTGCCTGGCTGAGAGGGCCCCCTGACTCCCCCCTCCCCTCTGTGCCATGGGGGTCGCGCAGCGTCCCTGCTGGGTTCTCCCAGGGAAGGCCATGGCAGTCCCTGGATGGGACTCATGTAGGGGCTTCAGTGGTGGGGACTGTCTGTGTGTGGGGCAATGCTTGTGTAAACACTGGGCACATCTGTTTCACTGGGGCTCTGCCCAAGGGGCATCTTTATTGTTCTGGAACGTTAGCAGAGATGGCCAGGCGAGGCTGCCAGGGGTAGTCACAGCAGCCAATCAGAAAGCAGCAGCAGCACACCTGCCCCATGGACCTGGACATGCAGGCTCTTCCCCTGTGGAACCACAGCCTGCTCCATAGAAAGGGGAGGGGCAGCAAGAACAACAGCCAGGGAGGTGCAGCAGCAGCTGAGGAGGGATGCAGGGCTGGCTCCCTGACCTCTGGCAGCATCGAGGCAAACGACAGTGGGGCAACCAGACTGCAGGCGCAGGGGTGCTCCCAGGAAGGTAGGTGATAGTGGACGTTCCTGGGGAGACAAAAAACAAGGGGGAGTTACATGTCAGCTGGTATGTGGAAGCAGTCACCATTGACGACAAGCCAGTGTGTCAGTTGCAAAAGCCTGCAGGGAGAGAAATAAAACACAGCTGATAGGTGTGACACACATAGCATGGTCAGAGCTGCTTACCTGGGTGTAAGGAGAGCATGATCCTGTAAGGGGAAAGGGTCAAAGAGAGAGACAACAACACAACTTGGGGGTCTGGTGTCTACATAAGGCTAACAGTTCCACACTTGTGGCATTGTCTGCTCACATGACTACAGGCAGCAATCAGACACAACAGTGGTAAAGAGGCATGTATCCTATATATCATAGCAGGCAAAGCAGGCAGTTATCAGACAACACATTGGTAAAGAGGCATATCATAGCAGGCTATGCAGGCAGCTATGAGACAACACATTGGTAGAGAGGCATGTCATGGCAGGCTATGCAGGCAGCTATGAGACAAGACATTGGTAGAGAGGCATATCATGGCAGGCTATGCAGACAGCTATGAGACAACACATTGGTAGAGAGGCATGTCATGGCAGGCTATGCAGACAGCTATGAGACAACACTTTGGTAAAGAGGCATGTATCCTTCCTATATTTCTAAATGCAAAGAGGCAGCAGTCAGACCACATGTCAGCACAAACCCTGCTCTTACCTGCTGGTGTTGTTGCCTGTGGGGGGGGGGGAAGAGGGGCTAGGAGAAAGACATGGGTTAGCAAACACTTGCATGGAGGCAGCTGCCCAGGCACAGCTGTAAACAGGTTGGCCACAGCCAGAACAGCCCTCTCTGCCCTAGAGGGAGGCAGAGAGGAGAAGAGAGAAGTGGGGTGTTTGTAAATTTTGCCCTCCACCGACAAAGTCCCACTTTGTGGCTGTGAGGGACAGAACCCCACGCCACGTGCTCAGAGAGAGAGAGAGAGTGACTGGAGGTCTGGGGCTGGGCTTTTGTGGGAATGAGGCTGGGTGGGGCTGGGTGCTGATAGGCTCCCTATCTTAGGCATAACTCTGTCGGTTTCCAGACCTAGCAGGCCCAACTCCATCCTAACTCTGACCTAACTCAGGAGTAGGGTGTTAGAAATTTTCAGGAGAGGGCTGGCTTAGGTAAGGTAAAATGGCTCCTATGGGGCTCCTCGAATTTGGGTCCACCTTTTTGGTCGACCTAAATTTTGTGTCAGCATTTGTGTTGGAGGGGGCGTGTCTGTGCTTGCCAGGGTCTGGAATCCAACGTTAATTGGTTGCCGCCCCCGTTACACCCACGGTCCGCCCATGTTCCGCCCACTTTTAGGTCAACTTTAGGTCTGACTTGTGCTGCTTAGCCCTTGGGTTGGAATGGGCTGTTCTTAGTCCGTTGGTCGTAACTTCGACCTAACTTTGACCTAACTTTGCCCTAAATGGTTGCATTCCAGACCTAACTTCGACCTAAACTACTTAGGCTGACTTTAGGTCTGACTTGGGCTGCTTAGCACTTGGGTTGGAATGGGCTGTGAGTGTGCTATTTGCACATTATTTCTTTCTCCCTCCACCACCACCCCGCCCAATTTCCTTTCTCCTCGAGGATAGTTTTCCCCCTGCTTCAGCTTGCTTGCCTCTCTCCTTTCTTCTTCCCAATACCATCATCACACCTACCCATTCCCTGAAGAATACAGGGTTCTTTGCTGATCTGTAAGTTCAGCAACAATTAGCCAAGATGAAACTGGAGTCTCAAGGTTTTGTTCCTACTCACTTCTTTCCTCTCTCCCCCTGCCCACAATCTGTTCTCTCTTCCTCTCCCCCGTCCTTCTCTCTCCTCCCTGCCCCCAGATGACAGCTCCTGACTTTTAGGGGCTACTACTACTACGAGCGGGTGGCGCAGTGGGTTAAACTGCTGAACCATGAGCTGTCGATCGAAAGGTCGGCAGTTCGAATCCGCGACGGGTGAGCTCTCGTTGCTTGGCCAGCTCCTGCCAACCTAGCAGTTCCAAAGCATGTTAATGTGAGTAGATAAATACAGTAGGTACCGCTTGTGGGAAGGTAAACAGCGCTCCGTGTTCCAGCTGCATGCTACGTGCTGCGGCAAGGAGAGTCATGCCGGCCACATGACCACGGAGGCGTCTTCGGACAACGCTGGCTCTTTGGCTTTGAAATGGGGATGAGCACCACACCCTAGAGTTGGACACGACTGGACTTAATTGTCAGGGGTCACCTTTACCTTTACCTACTACTACTACTACACTCACAGCTCATTCTTCTGGCCATCTCCTCTCTTTCCTACACTGCTTTGGAAAAGGCAACAGCCAAGAAAGAAGAATGCAGGGGGGGGAGTAGAAAGTAGAGGGGCTGGCTGAGGCATCTCTGTCTGTACTGCTCCTCCATGGCCCCAGCCTTTTCAAAAGGAAGGAGTAGCCAGCGCTGATCAGAAGGGGCAATGGTACCCCTGCCAAATGTAAGAAGCCAGCGGGGGGGGGGGCGGGATGACAAAAAGAGAGCAGGTGGACAGGCTGAACGTATGAAGTCACTGCTCTGCTACTTTCAGAAGTCGTGGCCCTTTTCTCAAGTCCACTCCACCTCTCCTCTACACAGCTGCTCAAGTCTAGAAAAGCTACAGGTACTGAAGGAACTAGTTGAAATAAAACGAAGGACCATTCAAACAATACTTTAACCATCCTCTTACCACATGTGTGCGGGAGAAGCATGGGCATGCAGTGGCCGGGAGGGGGGGGGTGAGATGTGTAGCCAGATGTATGGCTCATCAACAAACCAAATGAGGTCAGCCAGGACCACATCAAATAGCATCAAACAATTTCAGTCATTTTACCTACCTTTAACAGTCCTAGTGAGAACAATACACCTTAGACATTTAAATAAAGCCATAGTCAAAGTCAAAAAACCTTTAATGACATAAAAGAACTGTACAGAAAAGATATGGAGGCCCCACTAACCCCCAAATGCAATTTCCAAACAGGTGCTAATAAAGCCATAGTGCTATTTACAAGAGATGGGGGCAGAGAGAACTCAGCTAACTGGGAGCTTCCGGTCACAGCCTTCAAATAAAGGCGACTCCTTCTGTACATGCTACTGCATCTAAACAAAACAGTTGCTAAGCCCTGTGCCCTGGGAAGATTGCTCCATGGGTGCTCAGGGTGACGCTGTTTCTCACACACGCACTTTCCTAACACACCAGGCGTCTGTCTCAATTGCCATTCCTGGGATATGAGATCTTTGTCTCATCCCTTGTTGCCATGAATAAAGATTCGGCTGTCAGTCATGGCTAACTATTCTGCTGCCAGCGAAAGACCCCCGAGAGGACAATGGCTGCCTTCTTCCCAGGCAATGGGGCAGAAAAGTGGGAGCACTTACACTTGCCAAAGATGGCAGTAGATAGGCCACTTGGCACCCACAGAGAGTTTCCCATAGTTGCTTTCATACGAAGATTCCTACTTCTCATGCATCAGCAACAACATTTTGATGAATTGTGCTTTAAACTGGACTGAGGGTGGTGGTGGTAGTTTAATCAGTCAGTTTTTCAAAGGACCAAGAATGCAGTCCTAAGACAGCACTCACCTGGAACTAACGGCCCAATCCTGCATAAAAAACCGACTGCGGAGCGCATGCTGTAAAGCACGTTTCTGACATTTGGATAATAAGGGCCACTGGCGTGGAGGCTGGCAGCTCTTACTCCGCCTCCCTCCCCGTACCCTGCAGCCACCGGTGCAGGTACGTCCTGCACTGGTCAGTGCAAGGGCAGAGGGAGGGAGAGCCAAGCAGCGAGGGAGGGCAGCCGTTGGCTGGTCCAGGCCGGGAGGGTGCGGGGATATTGGCGGTGAGCTCTGCCAATATCCTGCGCCCGTTCCCGGCCTGGGCCGCCCTTACCCCGCCACCCCGAATGTACATTCAAGGATGACACAGTCGAAGACACCTGGGGAAGGGGACGAACGTCCCCTTCTCCCGAGATGTTCCTGGGCCATGCCAACGCAGCCCGGGAAGGGCGCAGGATACTGCGGCCGACCCTAGGGGCCGGCTGCATATCCTTACACAAGGTCAGGTTGTAAATTCCATTGAAGTAAAGATGATAAGGTTCCGGGAATAAGAAGAAGGAAGCCCACTAATTTGCTTGGAAAACTGTAGACACAATAAAGTGAAGCAGCTTTAGGCCTCACTGATAAGCATGTGCTTATCACCCCGAGACATAAAATTGCTTTCTTTGGCTGGATCATATCCTGTACATATGTCTCTGACTTCTTTGTGGGAAGAGGTAAAAAAGGCATCATTTCTATGGTGTATTAATAGGCCTGATTTGTTCACTCTGTCAACACATATCCTCTTGTCAGAACATGACGTTTATTTATTTACTATATTCTCTATTGCATGTGACACACAAAACATTCCAAATATATAGCTAAAGGTTCCAACATGTAATCTACAGGGTGTCTAAAAAAAAAAAACCTACACATATTTTTAATGAGCTCTAATTCATTGTAAAAAAAATTGGCAATACTCAAACATATCTAAGGAAGCAACGGAAGAGATGTGTGGAACCATCCCAGCACATACGTTGGTGGATGTTTGCAAATCCCTTACAGCCAGATCCTGACTAAAGATCCAGCTGGCGTCCCAGGGCCGCCCGCAGGATCCCATCTCCGCTCCGGACCGCCATGCAGCGGGACGTTCGTCCCCTTCCACGGGTGAAAACCGGGGCAGGCCCTATCAGCCTCCTCAGATTTCCGCCAGCTAAATAGCTGGTGGAAGTAGGAGTAGGTCGTGTAACGGACGAGCCGGTGCGGCGGGAACGGGGATATTGTCGACACCACCCCTGCCCCCTCCCAGGCCGGCTCACCAATGGCCCCCCTCCCTTGCCGACCGGACTGCCCATGTGGCCGCTGGCGGGAGCCTTACCTGCCTCCAGCGGCCGCATGCTCATCCCGGCGGTGGAGTGAGGGAGGCCTGCCTTGTGCCGGCCTCCCTTAATCCCGAGTCATCGCAAATGTGGCTTATGAAACATTTGTGACGGCTTCCGGTGCTGGAGCATTTGCTCCGGTGCCGGGATCCTAGACAGGATTTCGGGCTAAGTCAATGATGTCAGCAGTGTATAGATACCAGTGAGGAACATTTCGAGCATTTGGTCTAATTCATTAACCAATTAATTAACTGGGTCAAGCAACTGCTTCTGTGTACACTATATGCAGTATATGTGTGAATTATAGCATAATAAATTTGACACTATAAAGTGTGTATACATTTTCTTGAGATGCCCTGTATTTATTGATTAATCAATGTAAAAAATGGTCCATTAAAAGTGTGCGCTGTTTATTTTATTTAGCGTATTATTTATTTATATATTGCTGACACCCACCCACCCACCCCCGAGCAAAAATTGTGGTTGCTAACTGAGCAGGAAAACATCCTGTTCTGCTCTTGTGCGTCTAACAGCAGCTTGATCTGAAGAGATTAGCAGGTGAAGCTTTTCACAACTGAGACACAAGCGTTATTACCTGTTAGTGACTATAGATCAGGGGTGGCCAAACTACGGCTCCTGAGCCACATGCGGCTCTTTGATGTATAATGTGCGGCTCTCGGAAATGTGTTGGCTGAGCTCCTTTTTGCATCACATTTAAGCAAGTTTGGCCACCCCTGCTATAGATGCTGCTGCGTTTCACAGCTAAGGCAGAAAGGCTGGCAAAGAAGACGAAAAAAGTGGTAACCCTCAAACAAATTGCCTCAAAGCAGTTGCCCTGGACAGTTGCTCGAAAACAAAGTGTATCTTCAATGCATTCGTTATCTCATTCTTTAACAGTTAGGCAACTCTGCACAAGCTCTTTACCTCTTAGCCAACTGCTTGTTGGCTTCCTGGTGCTATTGCAGAACATTACTACAGCGAAGTCTCTTAAGCAAGTGGTTTCCCAGAGGTAACTCCAGAGGAAGTGCATCTTTGGACCAAAGAAGTCAGTAAAGGGTGGCACGCACATTGCTGCTGCACATCTGACATAGTAAGTTGGCAAATCGTACATAGTGAATCATATGAGTTTTCATCAAGCCAATGCACATACAGTACAAAGTGTACAATAGTTCTAAAGAGAACAGTAGACTTTCTTCCTTTTTGGATGCTGCATGCCTGGGTCTCAGCCAGTGCCATCACAGAACAGGCAATTCCTCTTGGGAGAGGGAAGACAGAATACCTCCTCTAAAGAGATACTGGCCACCCCTGGCTTTTGAAAGTACTTACATGAAAAATAATGTAAAAAAATGCTGCTGTATTAATTGGGTACACCGTTTTCGGCAACCAGTTGTTTAAACATTGCACATATGGAACATCTTCTTGCATTTCACACACAGCATGGCCAGATGCAATCGAAAATGCAACTAAATTCCTGTTCCACTGTGGCAAATCAGAATTTTCTCCAGGCAGGGTTGTTCTTGTAATTTTCAAATTGATCTCCGAATTAAAAATCCGCATATTGCCAGGTAAACTCCGTCGTTGTAAGACTTATTTATTCAAATAAACATTTTAATTCGGAGATTTGGTCGCGTCGTGATAACCTACGAACATATCTATCGGACCTCTACGGGGAGGAAACCTTACGGCTGCAAAAGAACTACAGCAAATTGAGGATACAAAAAGTGGAAAGGCTGTGCTTGTTGAATTTTTTGCTGCGATGTCGAGATGAGGGAGTGATCTCCAAGTGTGTGAAGATGCATAGGAAATGGAAAACAGGAAGAGCACAGAGGATCTATGGGAGAACGGAGAGAGCACATCCTGGTTCTCAAGGGGTTGAAGTATATGTAGATGTTCTTCAACTGCGACTGTTTTAACTTCTGATGATGCCACAGATGTTTGGGGTGAAATGTTAAGTTTGTTTTTAACATCTTGTTTACTTGAATAAATAAGTCTTACAACAACAGAGTTTACCCGGCAATATGCGGATTTTTAATTCAGAGATTTGGTCACGTCGTGATAACCTACGAACATATCTTTCAAATTGATGTTTTTGATGTTGATGTTTTTTTTTCTTTCAGGCTGTTGATGTAACTTGACTATCTAACATAGGTACGCAGGCAGGCTATTAAAACTTCTTGTAGACTAGTAACTCTTGTAAAGCTGTCTGCAAGGCTGTATGAAAGGTATTAGAGAAGGAATTTCAAAAGATGTTGCTCACCATGTCATGTTACTGCAGGGTCAAGAAAAGTTGCACCTACAGAAATTCCCTCTTCTACTTACAAGTGTTAAAGGCATAGATCCTTTGCTTTCTTTTGCATCTGATCACCCTAAGAACATAGGATTGTCCGCTTCAATGCATAAGCTGCTGACTTTAGCAGGTGATAATGCTGATTTCCATGGGAACAAAACTCTACCAGCTGATTCCTTCTGATCAAGCTGATGTTAAAGGCACAGGAACAACCAAGGCATTTTTCTGGTCATTTGGAAGCCTTAGTCCTATGGGGCCTCTCACCTATGGAATGAATAGGTGACCAGAATTTGTCTGATAGTCAAATTGGATGGGGAAGCCTAAGAACCCTTCTAAAAACTGTGCTAGTCTCAGGATTCCAATGCATCCTGCATCCTCCTACTAGTACGGAGCTCTGAATTGTGCTGTAAGGATGATGTCAGATGTTTACAGTAGGTGAGGAGAGACACAGGATATGGGGGCTTTTGCAAAAGCCAGTTGGGTAACAGGTCCTTTGGCATCCAGGAAATGACTGCCTGAAGTTTCACATGCCAGTCCTGACCGAGTATAGAGCACTTGGAAATTCCCTTACGTGACCCTGAGTTACAACTTCTCTAAGATGGAAGTCAGTTACCAGTCAAAACGCCATCATGAAGATGGTATATGTGGGTCTGAGAAACATCTACTTTTTGCTCAGCATAGCCAAACGGAACATCACTAGCCCAATAATCTCTATCATAACTTAATCCTGACAAGATAGAGATGCTTGTGGTTAGTTGAAGAGAGCTGACTTACGAATACCCCATTCTTCTGGATGGAGTAGCGTTCCACCTGAAGGAGGTGAAGCAGGGGTGCAGTCTGGGGGTGCTTCCATGCAGCTTTGTTCCTGAAGTCTCTGGTGGTGGCGGCTGTGGCCAGGAGCACCTTTGCTCAGCTTTGGCTGGTGCAGCGGCTGCAGCCCTTGCATGTGAAAGCAGATCTGGCTTTTGTGAACCATGCCTTGGTCATGTCTTGTTGCAATGTGCTCTGTGTGGGGCTACCCTTGTAAGGCATTTGGAAATTGCAACTGGTCCAGGATGTTGTGGCAAGATTGCTGATACAGGGGCTTCTAGGTTCAGGGCTGCCCAACACCTCCTGGCACCTGAGACACCTGGCACCTGCACCCCATTACCTGGTGATGCAACAGCCTCTCCTCCTTGCTTAGCCCACAACACTTCCTCTTCTGCTCTGTTCCCCTCTTCTTTTTCCAATCTAAGGAGTAGAAGTAAAATGGAGGTAGGAGCCCCCACCAATCTGCTGCCTGTGGTGGCTGCATCAATCAGCCTCACGGATGGACCGCACCGTCTAGGTTGGAGCACTTTAGTCCACTCTGAACTGCATTGGCTTCTCATCTGTTTCCAATTCAGTTTAAGGTGCTGGTGATAACCTTTAAAGCCCTCTGTGGTCTGGACCCTGGATATCTTAAGGACCTCCTGGTTTGATGCAATTCTTATCCTCGGTTAAGATCTTCAGGGGAGGCTCAGCTGGATGCATTGCTGCCTGGTAAAGATCAGTTAGCATGCATGCAGGGCAGGGCCTTCTCAATGACAGCCCCTGGTCTCCCGGTTCTCTAGGTTCCATCTGCATCTGTTCCCTCCCTCCCAGCCTTCAGGAGGGTACTAAAAATCCACTAATTCCACCAGGCCTTTGGGGTATAATAATGGTGGCTCTCTGTTGAGTATGTTGTTAGTTTCTGAGCTGGTTTTTTTATCCTATCCCTGTAAATATGTGTTTTTTAATGTTTTATTGTATTTTGATAATGCTGGCAGAAGCCTTGGCGCCAGCTGCAAAAGGTGGGATTAAAATAGATGCTTAATTTACTAGCCCAGCTGAATTTGCAATATGGGAATTGACAAAGGCGAGGCCTATTAAGAATCTTCATGCTCACATTACGTGCGCTTCATCATCCTTCAACACAGCAAATGGTTAGAATGGGCTATGTCTATGTGTGACTTTTCATGACATGTGAAAACAGGATAATGATAAGATTGTGGTAGTTCAAGTGGACACTGGAAAGGTCAGGACCCTCCTCTTTAATACTGCACACACTGACTAATAAATAACATTTATTTATTTTTCAATAAAATGGATACATTCCCTCCCCACCCCACCTTTCCCCATTCATATTTGTGAGTGGATTGAGGATTTATATATATATATAAAATCCTGTCTCTATTAGTGATTGCCAGTATAGTGATTAGTGGTTTGTAATGAGTCTGGGGGGTGGTAATTATTCTGGCTTTAGTGATTTGATGAATGTGTGGATACCTCTGCTAACTGGGCAAAGCAGCACCATAAAATAGCAGTTCTTCTCTTACATTTAGCCGGGGGGGGGGGGCAGAATAACAACAGTTCCTGTTCATCCCAACACAGTGTCTTTCTCAGTGGCTGTTTGCTGGTGTCTCCTCCATCCCCATTGTGTCATTTTTTTAAAGATTATATGTGCCTTTTTGAGACAGGGAACCATTTTTACCATTTATTTTGCCATGTATACAACATTTAGAAATTTGAAACACTCTACATCCCACTGCAAAAAGGTGGTTACAGTGTGTTAAACACTGTGTAACTGTGTGAGAACCTGTTCGTGCAGCATTAGGTGTATTTTCAGGGTTGTGTTTCAAGACTTTAACAACCGTTTGCTGTAACCAGCACGGTAAAACAGTAGATTTTGTACAATTTTTCCAAAGTATTCTGATAATGAGGGTATCCTCACAAATAATAACGTGTACTGAAATTGTTGTTCCTCCATTTACGTACGTGTCAAAAAAACAAAAAAAATGTTCAATCTGTTTCCCTTGATTTGGATTGCTTGACAGAAATCAGTTGCCCCTTAACTGCTTCGTTTTACACAAACAGGGTGTTATGAAAAAAAAAAAGGAGCATAAAGAGCCCAATCCTATTCTCCCCCCCCCCCCCGGCTGATGCAGCAATGCCAAAATGGCTACCACTGCATCCTGCAAGGGGGATCTCCTCTGGGTAAAGAAACATTTGTTCCCTTACCTCCACAGTAAGCCTCCACAGTGCAGAGGGATCTACGCAGACCTGCTGTAGCAAATTCGCTAGCACAGGTCCATGTGGACCTGTGCCGTTGGATCAGGTCCGGGAAAATAAACAAGCAGGGTTACTTATCATAACCAAGCACCCTCATAGATGCTTGGAGAAGGACAAATCTGCTTTTCTAGTCACTTTGACATCCAAGAATGGCAGAACCCCTTCTTTTTCTACTTCCATAGTAAATTGTAAATCCATAGTAAATACCCGAAATACAATTTACTATGGAAGTAGAAAAAGAAGGGGTTCTGCCATTCTTGGATGTCAAAGTGACTAGAAAAGCAGATTTGTCCTTTGGCCACACCGTTTACAGGAAGCCTACTTTCACAGGCAGATACTTACATTATTCTTCCAATCACCACCCGGCTCAAAAAAATTCACTCATTAATTCATTAGTCTATAGGGCAATGCACGTATGTGACAGGGATTCCTTAGCTGAAGAAAAAACAATCATTAAAGAGACCTTACTTTCCAATGGATACACCACAAGACAGATAGATCAGGTATGGGACAAACAGTGGGAGAAAATTACACACATTCCCACCCCAGAGGAAATTAATGAGAAGAACAGAGCGATGGAACTGGAAAAATTAGAACAGAAAGAACACAAATGGCTGTCATTGCCATATGTACGTGGGGTAACCGATAAGATATCTTATGTGTTCCGACAGTACAATGTGAAAACTGTATTCCTACCTACCACCAAAATTGAACAGCTGTTAGGAAACCCTAAAGATAAAAGACCAGAGTTAACCAATCCAGGGGTTTATGAAATTTATTGTGGAAATTGTCCAAGTTCTTACATAGGAAATACAAAAAGACCCATTAAAATCAGGATGCAAGAGCATTTGAGAGCGGTCAAAAATGGCCAAGAAGAAAAATCAGCGTTAGTTACACATGTTAAAGAAACAGGACACCAAATTGAATTTCAAAAAACCAGGTCTTTATTCAACGAGCAAAGAAATAGACAACGTGCAAACCTTGAAGCAATTTCTATCTCTCAACGACAGTCAAAGTTTCTTATTAATCGCCAACAGGAATTATCCTATGTTAATAAGGTATGGTTGCCTTTACTGCATAAGTCCTTTCAGCATCGCAGTGAAGCAGAAGAGCAGAACGCGAAGGAGAGTTTACTCCAGGAATTGACAGCTTCTGCACCTAATTAACAATCAGCGGGGTTCACGCTGGCTCACATGCTTTCAATGAATGCTACTATATCTGCAGAGACTTCTAGGACAAGGTTATAGACACCTTCCAGCTTGCAGCTGGGTTCTCTTTTCGCTTTCGAAAAAGCCCCTAATGCCTGGGGAGAAACGTCAAGCACAGAAGACCTTAAAGATTTCAACTTTGTCAGCTTTGGATAATCCATCCCGCTTGCCCGCTCCACATCGCGGTAGAACCAGGATTTAGAATTTCAACTGACAATCGTAAGATCGATCTTTATTTCTTCAATTTTAAGAACTGAAATCACATGGCTGAAAATCCCTTAAATATTGTAACTTTGAGTGTTATCTGATGTTCGGGGGCAGAATTTGAGGTTTGTGCTCTCTGCCTCCTCAAGCGCTTGAGAAATAAAACCTCTCCCTGTGTGCCTGCACGCTGTCGTCTTCTTGTCATCCTTGACCCCCTTGGACAAAGAACCACAGCTAAGACCAGCTCATCCTGTTTTCTCCCTAACAGTTACATCCAACTGTACAATTATTTTGAGAATAGTTCCGGGTTATCACACCTAAGTGTACCTTAATCCCTTACATATGACTGGAAAAGTCTTTCAATTTATCGTTTTAATAACAAAACATCATGTACTTTTCTTGTAAAAAGACAAGAGATATGAAATGCAGACAATGCATGATACTTCATGAGGCCAACTTATCTAACAACAAGAGGTACCGTCTTACCCATTTTGTATCTGTGAAACCTGATCTGGCACAGCTAGTGCAACAAAGGCAGTCAACTGGAAAAACAGATCCTTTCTCCCTGAAATGTCCTGAATCAACAGCTATGCAGACTACAGAACTCAACTAGACCATCCGTTGTCTCTGTCTGTTCTGTGGATGTGCAGAAAACAGCTCGGACAGAATCTTCAGCATATATGAATTGTGGGAATCAATAGCCCCTTATGGACTATGGGCATATACCTTTTTTTTGCTAAGGAC
The DNA here is from genome assembly GCA_026170595.1 of Plestiodon gilberti rubricaudatus. Lineage (NCBI taxonomy): Eukaryota > Metazoa > Chordata > Lepidosauria > Squamata > Scincidae > Plestiodon > Plestiodon gilberti. Next base: position 208,031,763 of record JANXHW010000001.1, read on the forward strand.
ACATCTGGAAACAATTCCTTGTGCAAAAATATTTGCACTGATTTAATCACAGTTGCACAGGACAGGGTAGAACAAAATCATATTTCCATCAAGGTGTACAAGGATATGTAGTTTAAAAGGTAAAAGAGACATAGTCATTGAAAATAATGATACAATGCAAGTACAGAATTAAAGGTTGAGGGCAATTCAGCTTGCTCAGTCTCTATTTTATTTATAGTTAAGATCAAATAAAAAAAGATTCCACCACTATATTCTACCACTAGACCCCATTTTGGACTGAAGAGATGTAGAAGGGCAGAAGATTCTTTGGGCTATCATTCTTAAGGTATTCCATATATTCTCTGTGGTGGATAATAATAATATATAATATATAGCATTTATATACCGCCTTTCTTGGTCATTGGATTTCTCCTCTGACATTAATCCAAGGCGGTGTACATGGGCAGGCTTTCCTAACCCCCCTAATGGAAGGTTTTACAATATATAAATGTCCACTCTTTCGTGAATAACTACATTCCAGGTGGTATCCTTTTGCAGTCTGGCTTTTTTCCGCTGGCCGTCGCCTCTCACACTCGACCGATGCAGCAGGGATATAAATTTGGCAGTCTTCTTGGAACAAAATATACAGTCTGGTTTCATTTGGGAACATTATACTTGTTCTTTGACATGATACTGGATGTGAACTTGTCCGGATTAGTTGGGTGCAAAAACCCTTCTGGGCAGGGGTCAATCATATCCATTTTTGTGGCAAGCGGGCAAGAATTTTTTCATGGCATTAATTAGCATTGCCAAACCAAGGCGGATATTGGCAGTGACTGTTTTTGAAGCACCCCAGTGGTCTGACAGAGGTGTACTGTTCTGAATCTTGAGGACCATTAAGACTGCATCATCAGCATTTTCCGTGACCCTCTCCTCCCTCCCTCCATAGACTTGGCTATTACAGTGTGGTAGAGGTGATGCCAGAGGTGGACAAGGAGGACTCCTTTCTGAACCGGGACAGGACTTCTTTGCTGATAATCCCTCGTGTGGCCAAGATCTTGAGGAAGTTGTTCCGGAACTTCTGCCCGATAAAGGCATATATGATAGGGTTAATACAGCTGTGAGCAAATCCTAGAATTTCAGTCCATGAAAGGGCTGCATCAATGCTCCTACGACGGTCACAGCTATCAGTGATCACCTTGGTTCTCAGCAAGGTATCGACAAACAAAGAGATATGATAGGGCAGCCAACAGACCAGGAAGACTAGCACCACCACCAAAATGACTTTCATTGCTTTCTTCTTTTGAGTGTTCTTGGTCTGGAAGAGCCTGTGCACTGTCACACCATAGCAAAAAATCATGATGGCCAAAGGGATGATGAAGCCAAACATTTGTGGGAGGATTCTCAACACCACCCTCCAGTCAGATGTTTGATTCCCTGCAATTACATCATAACAATAACGCTGGGAGGAATTAGGTGGCTGGTAAACTGTACGGAAGCAGACTACAGGGAGGGAGAGGAGGAAAGCAAACACCCAGATGCCAAAGCAGACAAATCTGACCCAGTGCCTCTTCTCAGTGACAGCCCGAGTAGCACAAACGATTGCCAGGTAGCGGTCAATGCTGATAAAAGCCAACAGGAGGATACCACTGTAGAAGTTGACTTCCTTCAGGATGGAGATGGCTTTGCACATGAAAGGGCCGAAGATCCATTCATGAACCTTGTAAACAGCCCAGATGGGCACGGTGAGCGCAAAGAGGAGATCGGCGATTGCTAGGTTCAGGAGATATACATCAGTAACGGAACGGTTTCCTTTGTTATAGGTCACCACCAGAACCACCAGAGAGTTGCCTACCAAGCTCAGAAGGCACACCAAGCCATAGGTGATTACCACAAAGTACTTGAACGTGATTGACGGGTCATGACCTTTGCAGGGTTCTGCAACAGCAATGGGCCCGAGGGTGAAATCATCGTTGTAATCATAAGTATAGTTTTCTAGGAGGCCGAAAAAATCGTCATTGAAAGTCAATTCCATCCTGGAGTTCTTGCTCCGGGCCTGTGCAAAATTGAAGTCACAATAGACACATGAAAAAGTTCATCGCAGTCGGGGGGGGGGGGTTGTCACATTCCTGCAGCAAATACAAAATGCATCAAATCTATTTTTGATTATGTCAAATAAGAAAATTGTTCTGGCATTTCTCAATGCATATGCATTTTTAAAAGAAAACTGCAGTACCTTAAATTGTGTTGCATGTATGTTACAATGTTCCACTAAAATAAATAACTTGTGTACATGGAACCAAAACAGCCCAATCCTAACTCCCCACGTGGCAATGCAGCAGCACCGGTGCAGCTACCACTGTATCCCGCAGGGGAGTTTTGGCCACTGGAGGCCTCCTCAGCATAAGGGAACATTAGTCAACTTGGACCTGAACCAGCACAATTGCTGGCATACGTCCGAGTTGATTCGTGAAGGCAGACCAGGCCTGAGAAGGGGATCAGGATTTGTCAAGCGCAGCCGCTGACGAACCCACCCCCTCCCAGGCCCAATCCACCCCTGTCCCATCCAACTCCCCCTCCCTGCCTCCCTCCAACCCCATGTACCAGCTTACCTGCACTGGCAGCCTCCATTTTTGCATGGACCTGGCCGCTTGCTGCTTGTGGCAGCGGCTAGGCCCCGCACACTGGCCTAGTCACGTTTGCGATGGCCATAACACTGTTTATGTCGGCGGAACTTGTGTTCCGCTGGCGTAAACAGCAGATAGGTTTGGGCTGGAAAAAAGGAGATTGTGGGTAAAGAAGCCAAAATGCAGGAAAGTCAAGAAGGGAGGTGACAGGGTGGGTGGGAATGAACTGTGTCAGAGCCTGGATGTACAGTCGGACCTCGCTAGCCTTACCAGATCCCCCCCAATGCAGGGGGGGACAGAAGCGATACTGGCCGGTACACGGCCAGGACTGGGGGCGTGGCCGGGGGCGGGGACTTCCTCCCTCGAGGCTGGGAGCTCTCCGGAACAGCCCGAGTAAACTCGGGCTGTTCCGGAGAGCTCCCAGCCTGGCGCAAATACGCGACAAGGCTAGGAGCTCTCCGGAACAGCCCAAGTTCACTTGGGCTGTTTCGGAGAGCTCCCAATCTCGCGCAAGTACGCGATGAGGCTGGGAGCTCTCCGGCCTCGTCGCAAATACGCGACGAGGCCGGAGAGCACCTAACAAAGTCCCAGCTGGCCGGGACAATGAGGAGACCAGCCGGGAGACTGGGATTGGGCTCCCAAACCGGGATTGTCCCGGTCATTTCCGGGACTATGGTAAGGCTAGACCTCGCTATCAGTGGATCCGACATCTGTGGATTTGTCTCACCACGGATCCCAGATCCGCGGGGGTCCACTTTAAAAACGCTTTAAAAAGAAAAAAGGATTTAAAATAGCATTTCTTACCTTTTGGCTGGCAAACCGCTCCATTACAGGGCTGTAGAGCGCGAAATGGCGCTCCTTCAGCTCTTCCGGGTTGCTGGACTTCCCCCCCTTCCCCAAGGTTGCCCCAGAATGCATTGGGGCAAGCCTGGGGAAGGGAGGGGGACGTCCAGTGACCTGGAAGTGGCTGTAGGAGCGCGATTTTGCTCTCTACAGTCTTTGAAACAGAGCGGTTTGCCTGCAAAAAGATAAGGGATGCTATTTTTTAACATTTTTTTAATTAAAAAAAAGCATTTTTAAAGTGACCTCCATATCCATGCTAAAGCGATTTCGCTTTATGCAGATTTCAGTATCTGCGGAGTGTGTGTGTCTGGACTGGAACCTGTGCAGATACGAAGGTCTGACTATACGTCCGTCCTTTTGTCACATATTCATATTATATTTGATCTTAATGGCCTTCCCCGAGACTGACCTAAAGCTAGAAGTATCTAGTCTTGCTGCTTGGTGAAAGATGTAAAAGAAGTTAGAAATTTCTGTCAAATAAACTAGGCCTATTGCTTGTAATAATCAAACTTGGTTCAGTTGCAGGTTGCGTCTAGAAGTAGAAGAGATTTTGTTCTCTACTGAAGAGAGATGATGCAAGCTGTTCTTGCAAAAGCTACTACTACAGTATTCCCAATCGACTGATCTTTGATGCAGTTACTGACAGAACTGATGATGAGGCCTGTTAGGAAAGATGCTTCTCTCAACTTTTGAATTGTGGTAAAATTTCAAGATGATTTGGTCAAGAGAGGATGTGTGTACATTCTATGCTAACCAATCAAGGGGATTGGATGAAAACCATTATTCTCCCAACTGATTGCTGTTTCCTGCAAGTTCACATCTGTAATTTCAATATATAATCTGAAGCCTGACTTGTGTGATTTTCAGCCTGATCCTGTGCAGGATCTTCAGCCCTTCCTGGGCTGCTCTGCCGCAGCCTGGGGTCTCCTTGGGGGAAGGGGACATTTGTCCCCTTCCCCCGGTGTAGGGCTGCCTGGCCCCAATGGGCCTCCTCAGATGTACGTCGGCTCTCAAACCGATGTACATCCGGGGAAGCAGGGAATGGGCTGCTGAGCCCGGGAATCGGGACGGGGATATCGCCGCTGACATCCCTGCCCCCTCCTGGGCTGGCTCAGCCAAAGGCCTCCCTCCCTTGCCGCCCAGCCCACCCTGCCTGCCAGCCTTCCCCCCCACCCCTGCACCCACCGGTGCAACCAGGGCTTCTGAGAAGGGGGTTAAGGCCAGGGGGTAATTTGTACCCGGACCCAGGGCAAAAAATAGGTCAAAAAGGGAGCCCTGGAGCAAAAAAAGGGGGCCCAGGAGCTAAATTCATATGTAGGGAAGGGGCCCAAAAGAAACTTTGTACCCCTTGATAAAATTCCTCTGAATGGCCCTGGGTGCAACCCTTACCTTGCTCCAGTGGCTGCAGGTTGGGTCCGCGGTGGAGAGAGGGCTGCCAGCCACCGTGCTGGCGAGCCTTACTCCAAGGGTGCCGAAAATGCACTTTACATTGCGTTTACGGCACCCTCCGCCTGCGGAGCACGCGCTCCACAAGCAGAAATCTACGCTGGATTGGGCCGTTTGTCAGCTATGTGTGTTAGCTGATCTTTGCTTCCTCTTCTCTGGATGATTTCCCCCCCCCCCCAAAAAAAAAACAAAACAAAACTGACCAGCTTTATTCAATTGGACTGAAATCTTTGTCTTCATGACTGCTTGTGTATGTCCCTGTCATAAGGAGGGAAGCCTGTGATGTGACTATCGTTCAGATAGCCTGAGAGGCCCTGAACCATAAGAGAATATACCACTAGATGCCTTTGCTGACAAACTGCACTTGTTGATTTGATCAAACCAGCCTCTTATGTCTTCCACATATGACACAGATATGGAAGCAGATTCCAGAGAGAGCTTGGCTAGGCAGGTTGAATGCATGCACCATATAGTGTAGTAGCATTTTTGCAGTTATAACAACACACATACTACATACACACCGGGCCCATGGGTCCCAAGCAGCCAAGAATAGATTGGGAGCCTTTGTGTTAAGTGAGTAATGGGGCAATTCCATTCCCCTCCCCAGTATAAAAGCCTATGCACTGGGGAGGAGGGGATATGTACTTACCATGTGTAAATACTGAGCATTTGTTTCATCATCATGAATGATGGCTTACCTCCGGAATATGTACACTTGTGGCTCTCACACACAATACTGTACATTCTGTTTCTCTTGCAGAGAGGATGTGTCAGTGCAGGAAAAACATTTATGAATCAGCTCCCCCATACAACTACATGGGGAAATCTGTGTCATGTTGTGATTGCCTTTACTCTCCTTGCAATGTGTGAGTGCACTCTTGCCCACGATGTATAGTATGCGTGCTCCAAAAAGGTCTATCCCAAATTCCATGTTTGTGGTCTGCATTTTTGGTACACCATGGCATTAGCAATCCATCCCACTAAGATTTGCTCCAGCCATGGTTCTTTGTCCCAGAACTTTCCCCAGGTTAGAGGAAAGTTCTGGGACCCCCACTCAGCAAAGGCATCAGATCTGCCTCCTTTCTCTTGGGCAGAGAGGGGGAGTGAGTTCCTCCTGCTTGAATGGATCTGCAGACCCACCTACCAATTTCCCAAGAAAGTTTCTCAAGCATGCTGCCTAGTGGAGTATCTTGAGCAGATGTGGCTTGCTTGTTGAATAAAATTGTATTCCAGTCTGATGTGGGGCTGGGACACAGTCAGCACTTGCTCATCTGGTGAGGTCACTCCAAAATCTTGTCTTTCAGTGTATGTTCAAAACCAAGAAGACTGATCTGTTTTTGTGTGCAAATTAAAATCAGCAAATAAAAAGATGGCAGTATTCTTACACTCCTGGCTATACTCCTAAGGCTGTGCTGTGATGGTGAGTTCAATTTGGACTTGAGCACTCTTGTTATAACCCCCCTTTCTATAAGCCCTAGCCAGGGAACCTCAACTCTTCTGCTTAGAAACAACCAGGATTCTAAGGCAACACTTTCCCCTTATCGAAACTTTGAACAGTAGATGCTTTTCTGCCCTGACAAGGCCTAGTTTTGCTCTGTTGCCTCGTCCGATGGGATCCAGCATATCTGCTGAAGCTGCACTGTGAAGCAGCACTGTGAAGCAACATGAGGCAACATGTGTGCAGCAGCAGCACCGAGGCTATCTTGGGTTAGGTGTGCTGCAAAGATCCAGAAAAAGATTCATCTCTGGAGATGCCAGGCTGCTTTGTATTGTATAAATCACCTCAAGTCATACAAAATGAGAACTGAAATCCATGCAGGGAGACGACTGCTTTTGAACACCTGGCAATGGATTCCTTTATCCACACTTGCTCTACTCCAGAAGCAGCTGCTCATTCATGCTAAGCCAAGCATGGTTACAATATTAACTGCCTTCTCTTGCAATACAATGGCAGTATTTTCACTTCCTTCCCCTTTCCCTGTTCCCAACAGTCAAAATTTAGATTCTAAGCTCTACTGGGGGCAGGGAGTAGGGAGCTGACTTTAGACTTATGATGACTCTCTGTGAAGTGCCATATATATTAGAGGAGCTGTATAAATGAATAGTTGTTGCTGTTAGTTGCAGAATCCCCCCAACCAAAGAGCAGAATCTTGGCTCTGTATCAAGAGATGGTCACTTCTCAATGGCAGGTATGTATCCCTTTAACCTTATTGTGTGTGTGTTTTCTGATTTACAAAGCCCAACAAAAAAGGATTTGTTTTTCTGGTGTTTTGGAAGTTAAGAAGACCTATTCTCGGGTATAATTGGGGCACTGATGCCAAAAATGGCATCAGTTTTGCCCTATTGGCTCTAGTTTTGGAGATACGGCATAGCCACCATATACACTGATTCAAGCAGCTTCCTCATGAGGAAGCCATGGCATCGGCTTCCTTATGAGCTGCTTGAATCAGTGTATAAGGTGGCTATGCCGTATCTCCAAAACTAGAGCCAATAGGGCAAAACTGATGCCATTTTTGGCATCAGTGCCCCAAATATACCCGAGAATAGGTCTAACTTTTAAGGCACCAAAATGGGTTGTGTTGTTATTCTAAATGAAGTGTTCTGTTTTAATATATTCATCTGTTACTATTGTCACCATCAGGACTGTCATCATCCTCCCCAACTCCAGCCCTGTAAAAAAAAATTAGCCAAGGTCCTCCACTTACCTGCTTCCCCTGGAGAATCTCTTGACAGCAGGAATTGATGCGGAAGGTTGGCGTTCTCGAGAGGATCTTGCCCTTGTAAAACGTCCCTCCACAGTGCAGAAGGAAGAGCAGAAGAACCTCCTTTTATGACTTCAGAGGCTGGTCGAGGAAGGGACGGTGGAAAAAGATAACAGGAAACTGCTGACACAGAACTACAGCTGGCAACTACCTCAGTTCCTCCAGTGACCACAGAAAGGTGGGAATCAAAACCCTCTGCGGTTCTCAGGGCTAGTAGCATCAGGGATTGGCACTGTTGGGCATGGATCACCATTGTGCCTGTAGTGGAACATGACAGGCTGGGAGATGTGGCAACCCACTCCCTCCCAAGTGAACTGAGACCAGGCAGGTGCACAGTAAAATGTCGAAGAGTTTATTGAAGGGTTGTAAAATTGGGACAGTGGAGGGAAATAGGCCAGGAGTAAAAACAAGGTGCAGACAAACTAGCAAAAAGTGAAACGGGGAGACAAAGATTGGCAAGGATGTTAAAATGCAAGTGCCAAATCAAACAGTAGTAACCCCAATGAGGCTAACTGGGTATGATCCCTACTAACTCACACTGTTCCAGGGTCCTGATTCTAACATCCACACTTGCAGCAAGGTGAGTGGGCAGGCTCCCATGAAGTATCAGATACTTTTGACATTGGAGCTGGCCAGATGCCCAAAGGAGGGTACATGACGCCCCCTTTTTATAAGTTTTGGTATTCATCAGGTTTTACCTGTGAGATTTGGTACCGGGGGGGGGGGGGGTTCGCTTGAATGCCTGAATTTCCTGCTCTTGGAAATCAGGTGGGCTCCATGGTCCGATGAGCTGGCTCAAAGTTGAGTTCTTTGTTTACTGGTCAGTTGGAGGAGAAGAAGAAGATGCTCCAACAACAGACAACAACAGAATAGGACAGACACCACAGCTGTGTTTGAATGACTGTGCCGCTGTGCTGTGACTGTGCTGAATGTTGAGGCATCACAGGGCCCAATCTTATCAAGCCGCTGCGTCATCAAAACTCGCATTCCGGCGGCGCAGCATTGCAGTGTTTGCACACTGTTTGCACATGGTGCAGCATCTTTCCAGCGTTGCACACAGTCACACACTGATGTGTGCAACTGGGCCACCACTGGAAACGCAACAGCGGCCTGCAAAGGTGCCCTGGCACCAGTAAGTTCGTGCAGGGGGTGGGAAGAATGGGGCTTGGAGGAGAAAGAATGGGGTGGGGACCGGAGCAGGGATGGGGAGTGTCTCAAGGCAGGATGGGGGCAGTTATCGGTGACAGTGGCTCCGCCAGTATTCTGTCCCTCTTCCCGTCCTTGATCTACCTCTTCAGGTCCACTCAGAGTTGCGCCAACAAAAGAGCTGGTGCAGGTCTGAGTAGACCTATTGGGGAAGTGGAGGCTTACCTTGAGGAAGCCTCTGAGACTGCCCCCACATAGGATACAGCATGTGCTTCATTGGTATAGCTGCACTGGCTGGGGGGGGGGGATTTAGTTAGGATTGGGCATAAATGTTAGATTACCTCCTTCTGTTCCACAGCTGAACTGCCTTTACTGTCAAAAACTCTTTGGCCCATGACTGAAAACAGAGCCCCAGAGAGTCCGCTGTTATCCTGTCGACTGCTTTTTCCTACAGCAAGTCATAATAGACTTCTTCATATGTCACGCACTCACGTTTCTAGGAACTCTTTCCACTGAAGTATATATACTTCACAATCAAAAGACTTGTTTAAAAAGGATATTGTAGATCTGAAGAAACTACGGAAAAATCATGAAGGGTGTTCAAAGAATGAACACAGAGAATTTCTCAAAGTGACCTTGGGGTCCTTCCAATCAAAGCATTGAACAGTGTCCTTCACGCTCTTCTGGCTGCTTCCCAGCAGAGGGAGCTGTTGCTTGACTTTGAAACAGAAAAGGTGGGACCTGGAAAGGAGTGCACTGCAAAGTGGCAATAACGCTCCTCATTTCTTGCCATTTTAGCTAGGCTTACCATATCCAAAGGGGGACAGGGTGCCTACACCTTTAACCATTGTAAAAAGAGGGAATTTGGGCAGGGGCAGCTTGTTGCACCCTTCCATTATGAGCTGCACCTGCCCAAATTCCCTCTTTTTACAATGGTTAAAGGTGTAGGCACCCTGTCCCCCTTTGGATATGGAAAGCCTAATTTTAGCTGATGGAGGGTGAGACAGACTCATCCAACAAAAGTGAAGGCACTTTTAAAGTATAATAGTATGGCCCTGCATTTTAGTTTCTTTGTACCTAAAAGGAGTTTGCGGTGCTTGTTTCTGAGTGTTTTGGTTAAAAATAGTAATAAGGCAATAGACCTATCCTCTGTAAATTCGGCTCTCCAATTGCACATCCTTTTTGGCGTTCTTGATAGTTTGCTTGGGATATCCCCATCCTGAAAGACAGGGTGCCATGCTCTCAAGGGGCAGGAAGGAAGCCCTGTTAACCTCTGTGCTTGTCCCTGGTGGATTTGCAGGCAGGATGCAGAGAATTTCCACTGCTATGACCCAAGTGTGACCCCTGGCCATGGAAACCTTTTCCTTGACAAGCTGGTAGGGTGTGGGTTAGTGGATGCTACTGTCAGGTAGATCAGTGGCTGGCTGACAAACCAACCGTACTCGGAGGGTACGAACAGGGGTTCTCAACCACTTCCTGGCCGAGTACCACCTCCAGCGCCACTCTCCTGCTGCGTACCACTGGAAGTGGCTGGTGATGACATCATTGCCAGCGACTTCTGGGTTTAGTAGATGATAAGTTAAACATGGGCTGGCATTATGATGCAGCGGCAAAGAAGGCAGATGTCATTCTAGGTAGTGTCAAGATCAGGAGAAGTAATGGTCCCACAGTATTCTGCCTTACGGCCCAATCCTATGGTCCCTGACTGCTGGTGGAACAGGCATTGCGCTGGCGGCAACTGCTTTACAGCTGTCATAAAGCAGCCACTGATGGCATGGGCTGCTGGCAGAGTGGCCTCCCAGAGTGTGGCCTCTCAGATGCTTGCAGACAGCTGAAGATCTGCCACATAAGGTAGACCGGTGGGGGAGGTGGGGTAGGGTGGAGGATAGGGTGGAATGAAGGGCAGGGGTGATGGGGGTGGGTTTGACGGCAGTGGCTGCTGCCGAATCCTAACCCTCTTCCCAGACCTGATCTGCCTGCACGGCTCAATGCAGACTTGTGCCAGCTATTGAGATGGCACAGGTCCGAATTGATCGATAGTGGCTGCTGGGGCTTACCCAGAGGCAAGAGAACAAATGTTCCCTTACCCTGAGGAGGCCTCCAGAGGCCAAAACCCCTCTGTGGGATACAGCGTTAGCTAGTACAGAGTTAGTTAGGATGGGGCTGTTGGATCCCACCTGGTACTATGTATGTGTCTACTTCTGAGCACTGCAGTTTAAGAGGGATATTGACAAACTGGAGAAGGTCCAGAGGAGGGTGACTAGGATAACTTGCATTTATGCTGTTAATATAAATGCTGGCAATATAAATCCACAACAGCTCATTTCCAAATGACACAGAGCAAAGTAGTTCAGTTTTTCCGCAGCAGGCCACAAACCCTTTCAGCAGTCCTGTTTTCCTGCAACTGAAACATGCAACAAGAAGAGCCCTGTTGATCAGACCCAACTCTGTCATTTAGCTATTAAAATCATGGGACAGCAGCTGTTCTAGGATGAGGAAGAGGCAGAGAGAGAAGGGAGAGGTTTGCTTGGTTTGCAAAGAAACGTTTGGTTCTTGGGTGGAGGCCTCCTTCTGCTCCCATCAACCCTGGTTTTTCTGTGACTGTTTAAAAACGCACACACAAGCACAGAGCATAAATATTGTCCTAGCCCCTCCTGTTAGCTCTGGGGGCGTCTCCCTCCTTTTGGGAGTGCAACTGTTCTGTCTGCAGCTGATGTCCTGGTGACAGGCAGAACCACAGGTCTGTTTTCTCACGGATCAGAATGAATCTCAGCTCATATAAAAATGCCCAATAAAATGCAACATAGTAAGACTGGAAAGTCTGGTCCCATCGGCAGTGGCGGCGGTGGCGGTGTGGTTTGGTTAGTTTCAGCCCAGTATTCCATTCTATCAAGATTCTCCTGAATTCTATGGTGCTAGCCATTCCTGCCAGTTTAGCGTACCTGTAATTTGATAAGGATTCCTTTTATCCCTAGGTCACTGGTAAAGCCGTTGAAGAGCACTTGACCCAAGACAGAGCCCTGGGGTACTCCATTAGGAACTGTCCTCCCCTTCAAGTTGATGGGGAGCCACTGATGAGCACACTTTCTATACGGTTGTCCAACCAATTCTGAATCCATCTATCACCTATATCATCTGGCCCATATTTTACCATGGCAAGCAAGGTTAACTGGCCTTATTTATAATGAATAAAGCATAAAAGAGAAGAAATAGCTGACAGATTCTCTCTAATGTAATTCACATGACAAAATAAATATTAAAATAGGAGATGATCTCTTGTTCAGGCAGATTGTTACAAATAAAAAGTTAACTTCATCATTTTTGCCCCTTCACATATTTTCCTAAGCCACTCATCTAATGACTTCACCCATTTAAGCTATAATTAATGTTGCAACTACTATTAAATTCACTGGTAATTCGCTTCCGTTATTATTATTATTTTTTTACAAATATATCCCTCTTCAATCTGGAGACTTTCAGAGCAGATTACATTTTAAAATGTGAAAGCATAAATAACATAATGAACAGTTAAAAAGCAGCAATAGTACAAACTCAATAACGGCGCGATCTTGTGTATTTGCTGCCCCAGGACAGCGTGCGCTGCCCCAGGGCAGGGTGTCACAAAAGTGCCGTAAAGCACTTGTGCGACACCCGGAGAGCAAGCAGCGCCGACACTGCGGCCTGCGCTGCTCGCCCTGCCGTCCCCCCAGCCCTGCGCCCGCCGGACCAGGTAAGTTCTACACCGGTCAGGGTTGGGGTGGGGGGAGGGTGGACTGGACGGCGAGGGAGGGTGACCATAGGCCGCCTGGGGCCTGGAGGGGGCGGGGATACCGGGGGCTCTGGAGTTCGCGTACATTCAAGGAGGCCCATAGGGCCCCCCACCGCTTACACAGGGGGAAGGGGACAATCGTCCCCTTCTCTTGAGTTGTTCCTGGGCTGCCCCGGTCGCCGCAACCTACACAGGATTGGGCTGCCCAACAAATAAACCTCCAGTTTTCTCCCAGGATTAGTCTCTCCCAGCATCCTTTGCCAATAGGAAGGATCTCTCCCCAAGTACAGCATGTGTCTCTGCAGATAAATGCTGTACTCATGGTGAATGGGAAGAACAGGGTTTTTACAGTGTGTTAATGGAGGGGTGCAACTGTGTATGCTGTACCTGACAAAAAGGAGCAATAGAGTTGAATGTCATCTGAATATTGGACAGATATCTCCCCCTAAATCTCTCTGGAAGACTTAATTCAGCAGTTTCATGTAGATATTAAATAGCACAGGAACAAAACTGTGCCCTTTGGCACGTCATCATCGCATAATTGCCACAGGACAGAGCAATAGCCCTCCAACTTCTGGAAATGGCCGTTGATGGCAATGGCAAATGACATGAATCATGTGCGTCATTGGCCCTTTAGCGCGTATTTTTTTAAGTGGAAATAGCAGCCATTGGGGGGAGGGAATCAGAACTGCAGTGGGGTGGGGGGTGGTTTGTTTTAAACTCTTTGCCTCCACACCACAATCGCAAGAAAAATGCCCCCCCCCCCGCAGCTACTCTTTGCCTCAGGACAGAGACTGCTGTTGGCACCACGTCTAAATGTTGTCAAATTTATAGAGACCTGTGCACCTATTTTTGATTAGTATGGAACATAAAGTAATTCACAGAATGAGGCTAAAATTATTCGGATTATTATTAAAATTATTAAATTTATAAAATTTAATTTTATAAAATTTAAAATTTAAAATTATTAAAATTATTCGGAGGGGCTCAGTTATGTGACAGCCTTCACCTGCCCCAGTACCTGTCATTGACAGACTTGGGGGGGGGGAGCCATAAAAAGATGCTCAAACACAAGCTTGCAAACTGCAGGAGCTCAGCTCTTTGCATGGCAATTAGCAGCTATCTGATTTTTAAAACCTCAGGGCTTGAGGTAATTACTTATCTGATCTTTCTATCACCCGTGTTTTCATTGGTCTCCGGGACCCACCAGAAATCGGGTCGCGACCCACTAAGTGGGTCCCGACCCACAGTTTGAGAAATACTGGATTAGGCTAAGGCAGGACTAAGTTAAACCATCTCTACAGGCAGACAATATTATGTTATCTTTAGGAAAGCCTGTAGGTTATTTAATCCTTCTCTAGAATTTTTAACTGAAATATATGCCTCAATTTCTGGGTATACAATAAATGAGGACAACTAAGGACTCCTTGCAATACATCCATCAGCTAGCACTCAGGTTGGGATCAACAAGAGATTAAGTTTTGTTTGCTCAGATGGTTCAACTGACAATTACTTTAAAAATTAATAAAGACTTAGAGAGATGGAGAAACATGAAACAAGAATAGCTATTTTTAAGATTACCCAAATTCTTTGTTTTATTCATACTGCTGACTTTGTCCGCGGATTTTCAAGTGGTTAAAAGCTGTGAGAGGATATTGAAATTCATTCATATTACCTGGAAAGTATTCAAAAGTCAAATTATCTGTAATGCGTTGTTTTTAAGTAGTCTTTCCATTTTTTAAATTTATTACGGGTATTATTAAATGGCTGAAATCCACTAGCTTACAGAGCAATCCTATGCCAAACCTGTGCTGATGTCACTGCTATGTTGGCGTGACATCCGTCATAGCCCAGCCAGCACAAGGGGGAGGGAAAACAAGAACCCAGGCAACTCATGGGCAGAGCCTAGTAACTAGTAACTCCTAGTAACTCCGCTAGTGTCCATAGAAACCTCAACATGCCATCAACATGGCATGGTGGCCTAATGTTAGCGTGACATCAGCCTGACACTGGCTCCGTGCACATTGGGCAAATCACCTCACCTACTCAGCCCCAACGCTAGCAGCCAAAGACATACTGCCAGGGTGAACCAAGCAGGGGATGGGGACAGGTCCAAAGAGCAGCCTCTGCTGGGATGATGCCCACAGCAGCCCCTAGAAATTAGTTCCACAGTGCCAGTCACCACCACCAACCATTGGGAGATGCCCTAATGACAAACCACAGAAGGATGTCACAGCGCCCCCCCCCCCCAGGAGCTACTGTAGCACAGGCCAAACAGCAGACCAAAGACCAGACAATCGCTCCCTTGGGAGATGGCAGCCATATGCAATAAACACACAACTTCCTCGATGAGTCACCATATAATTTATCGTCCGAACCGGGACACTTTTGAGAGTGAAAGGAGGTGCTAAATAATTAATTGATTGAGAGCGCAATCGTGTGTAAGGATCCAGCCAGCGGTCCAGGGCCGCCCACCAGATCCTGTGCTGCCAGGTGCCCGCCATGCGACGGGCCAGAGGTCTACTTGGGGAAGGGGACATTCGTCCCCTTTCCCGGGTGTAAACCAGGGCTGGCCCAATGGGCCTCCTCAGATTTCTGCCAGCTAAATAGCTGGCGGAAGTTGGAGGAGGCTGTGTAACAGCCTAGCCACCCGGCGGAGATGGGGATATGGTGGGTGCCATCCCCCACCCCCTCCCTGGCCAGCTAGACTAATGGCCCCCCTCCCTCACCCACCAGACCGCCCACGCGGCCGCTGGGGGAGCGTTTACCTTCCTCTGGCAGCTACTTGCCTGGTCTGGTGATGGAGTGAGGGAGGCCGGCCTTGCGCCTTCTGCAGCTGCATGTGTTCGATTGTCAACATTGACAGTCTTCTTAAAATAACTGTTAACTTTTGAAGTAGAGGCTGATGCTTCTTTGGCAGATTTGTGTCTTCTGCTTTTCATGTGGTCAGTGATATCACTACGTCCCCCATGGTGGATGGAGAACGTTGACAAATATGTTGTACAAGTTACACATTCATCATCAACGTTCTTGAGAAACAGAAAATCAGTACTTAATTTTTCAGTAAACATTCACTTTCAGTTTTTTGAGCTCATTGCTGCTGAAAGAGTTTACAACTTGGGAATTTCCTCTTTGACTAAGTAGGGGGTTAATAGCAGTAAAATGAAAGGTCTTTCTAATTAATTTAGAAGTCTAACAATAGCCAGGACCCTAACAATAACCTAACAACCAGTGCAAGCCTTCCAGTAAATCAATTGCAAAATAAAACAAGAGCTGTTAGAAGGAACCCTTTTGCCAGGGGAGAGAGTGGGACAAGTCACACAGGGAGACTCAATAGTACTCAGACAAGGCAGTGTGCTAGTAGCCCACTGCACAGAAACACAGACTGGGATCCAGGCAAGCGAGGTTTGAGCCCAGCCAAGGGGCTTGTCTTAAGTAGCAATGCACTCACCTTTTGCATAACTGTCCAGAGACACCCATGACCGGGACAAAAGAGGAAGTGGAGGCAGGTCTAGACCCCATCCACAAAACTGCTCTCTAACTGCTCAGCAACAGCAAGATGCAGGAAACATAACCTCCCAGAACATTTAGCATACCATAAACAGGTACACCTGGCTGGGGGACTATAGCATATGGACCGATCAGAGGGAGCACTGAATGCAAGCACTAGGCCTGCATGCAACACAGGGCCCCTGTTGTAGCAGCCTACCCACTTAGGGCCCAATCCTATCCAACTTTCCAGTGCTGATGCAGCTGTGCCAACAACAGGGCATGCACTGCATCCTACAGTGGGCGGGGGCAGTCATGGAGACCTCCTCAAGGTAAAGGAGTGTTTGTTCCCTTACCTTGGGGCTGCATTGCAGCTGGATCTGTGAATTTGAAATTTGCAGCTGGCAGAAGCTCTGAGTTAAAGATGCATGTGTGTGATTATGCAGCGCCTCAGCACCATCTGCTGGCGGTTGGTATGATTGCATCCCATTTCTGACAGCATTTCTTCCAAGTCATTTAACCCTTTTGTGTTTTTCCTTTTTTAATTAGGTTCCTGTATGTACGCTCTAAGGTCAGCGGGTGGCGCAGTGGGTTAAACCGCTGAACCATGAGCTGTTGATTGAAAGGTCGGCAGTTCGAATCCGCAACGGGGTGAGCTCTCGTTGCTTGGCCAGCTCCTGCCAACCTAGCAGTTCCAAAGCATGTTAATGCGAGTAGATAAATAGGTACCGCTTGCGGGAAGGTAAACAGTGCTCCATGTTCCAGCCGCATGGTATGCGCTGCGGCAAGGAGAGTCATGCCGGCCACATGACCACGGAGGCGTCTTTGGACAGCGCTGGCTCTTCGGCTTTGAAATGGGGATGAGCACCACACCCTAGAGTCGGACACGACTGGACTTAATTGTCAGGGGTCACCTTTACCTTTTACCTATGTATGCTCTAAGTGTGCATGACATGAGGTCAGAAAGGTATAGCTCTATGCCACCTGCTCTTTCATCTGATTTCTGGTCTCCCTGGTAGAGACTTATGTTCTGGGGTTGGTGTGCTGTCAAGTGTAGTCTGTAACCTATACCCCATCATAGGACAGTGGGAGGAGCAGGTGGGGGCAGAAGTTGAGGCTTTCTGGCATTTTTTTCTTCCCCATTGTTTCCTATGTCTTTTAAAATTCCTACGCCAGCTCTATCATTGGAGTAGCATTTTGCTGACATTTGGGGCGTGTCTCTGAAGGGGCTTTAGGATATGGCATACATAGACTACTCCTCCTCTTCCTGTCCACATCCCTATGATGTCTTTACCCTGTTTAGAAGGTTCCGCTGGCTGTACTTGCGCTGCTGGTACATCGGTGCAGTGTTGCATGGTACAGTTGTGGTACATCCCTCAGTGGAACTGGGGCAACGATGCTGGGACTGCTGTTGTGCTAGTGTCTGAGGGCATAAGCTGTAGCCTATGTCTCTCAGAATGGTGTTTCACAATTATAAGTTTGGAGCCTTCGGTGTATCTTTTGGGTTACACAATAAGCAATCACAATTCCTATAGAAGCTCTACCATGGGTTGAAAAAAGCAAGCACAAAAGGTTCTTAAGTCAGACGTTAATCCCAAGATGAATATTATTAATAATATTCATAATAATAATATGTAATAACATGTAATAACATGTAATAACAATAATAATAATAATAACAACAACGTTTTCATGGGATAAATGCCACTTTCAGGGGACACTATCTAGAGTATTGAAGATGGCGGTAGTTCACCCCCTCCTGAAAAAGCCCTCCCTGGATCCCACCATTCCAGACAATTTCTGGCCAGTATCGAACCTCCTTTTTCTGGGCAAGGTGGTCAAGCAGGTGGTGGTATCTCAGCTCCAGAGGGTGCTGGATGAAATGGATTATCTGGATTCCTTTCAGTCCAGTCCAGCTTCAGGTCAGGCTTTGGGATGGAGATGGCCCTGGTTGGCTTGGTGTATGACCTATACTGGGGACTGGACGAGGGGAGTGAGTCCTTGTTGGCCCTGCGGGACTCCTCAGCAGCTTTTGACACCACATAGCCAGACTATAGTGTGCTTCTGAGTTGGTTGGCTGAGTTGGGGCTTGAAGGCACTGTTTTGCAGTGGTCCCACTCCCACTCCTTCTTGGCTGATAGATCCCCCAAAATGGTGCTGGAGGATGCCTATTCGGCACTCTGGACGGGAACATGTGGGGTGCTGCAGGGTTCTGTCTTGTCCCCCCAGAGGCGTAACGAGCCGAAATGGCGTCCGGGCGGACTCGAATTGCCTGTGTAAAAAAAAATATCAGTAAAAAAAGGAAATTGGGGGGGGCAACTCGGTGGGGCTCTGCACCGGGTCCCTCCCCCGACTCTGTACCGGTTCCTCCCCCTGACTCTGCCCCCTTGACTAGCGATTTAATGCTAAAACTCCCGGCTTACTTTTGCTGCGTGCTGCTGCCTGCTTTCCGACTCGAGATGAGTACACTTGAACTTCGCGCCTTGAAAAGCGAGCCGCGCTGGAACGGGGCACGTGTGGCGGGCTGGCCGGCGGCGCGCCCCTGCGTGCCATCGCGCGCCCCTGCGACACGTGTGTCCAGGCGCGTGCCCCCCACGCACCACCATCGTTATGCTTCTGTGTCCCCCCATGCTGATTAACATCTACATGAAACTGCTGGGAGAAGTCATCTGGGGATTTGGAGTGGGACATCATCAATATGCTGGTGACACTCAGCTCTATCTCTACTGTACATCAGGAGAGATACATCAAATACTGAGGGGGTTGTCAAGGTCCTGGAGCACTGCCTGGAGGCGGTTGGGAACTGGATGTATCAGAAAACAAGCAGTGTTGGGGTCTCGCTTAGCCAAAGTCCTGCCATAATGGGATGTTATATGCTTCCTTAGAGTGCTGATCTGCCAGCTTTTTTGGAAGACCTGCAAATTAGCTTGTTAAGCAGGGAGGTGGAAGTGGAGGCTAGATAAGGCCAACAGCTGTAACCACAAAGTTTCAATTCTCTGAGGCTCAAGAGAGATAACAGAGAAGCACGAGCAATAAAGATGGGGAAGACTTTTGATTTGAGAAGATGGCAGAAGCAGCCAGTTTGTAGCAGTCCAAGCTGACCACTTCTGCAATGGGGCAGGGAAGCCTAAAAGGGAAGAGAGCTAGCCCTTCCCTGGCTCCCAGGGCCTGTTTCTAACAAATGTGGTTTAACAAACGGAAATTAAATCTGGAAAAAAACAGAGGTCCTCCTGGTCCAGAACTCCAAGATACAGGTGCTTGATCATCAATCTGTTCTGAATGGGGTTGCGCTTCCTCTGCAGGAACAGGTGCGTAGCGTGGGAGTTGTCATGGATCCACAGTTACTTCTGGATCTCCAGGTGGCAGCTGTGGCGGGGGGGGGGCTCTTGCCCAGCTTCAGCTGTGCACCAGCTGTGGCCATACCCAAGTCGGTCGGACCTGGCCACGGTTGAAAATGTCAGCATGCCCATGCACATTTCTTCAACACATGGTATATTTGTCCATATGTTCAATTTATTAGATTACGCTCCAATAATTGGGGTTATATTCCAAATAATGGGACAGGTATCAACATCTGAATTTCTAACTTTACTTTGAACTAAAAATTGTTAGAACTCAGTACTGGAAAATAGCCTTTACTCCACTAATTTATTTATTTCACTTTTTTTTTATACCGCCCTTCCTCCAAGGAGCTCAGAGTGATGTACATATTTCCTCCCCTCCTTTTTGTCCTCACAACAACCCTGTGAGGTAGGTGGGGCTGAGAGATAGTGACTGGCCCAAGGTCACCCAGGAAGCTTCATGGCTGAAAGGGGATTTGAACCTGGATCTTCCAGGTCTAAGTCCGACTCCCAAACCACTATACCATCCTGGCTCCCTGCAAATACTGTAACTAGGATGGATACACTGACTGACAGTTCATCGACGGAAGTTTATTTTAGCAAATTTTGGGGGAATGGACATTTTTATTATGTACTGGAGTTTCTATTCTAAGCATGTAAAGTTGGAAATGCATCCTTATGATATACTGTATTTATAGGTGAAGATTTTCATTTTACAATCATTATCGTACATCAGAATCACTCACCCAAAAGGAATGTAAAAGTATACACAGACAACATTGTTTGTACCCTTTCAAATCCAGCTTGAGGCTTTGTGTATGCCTCCAAGTCCAAATGTAATGAACCTTTTCACGTACATCCACAACTGTGAATGAAAATTCTCAAAGTTTTATTTGCAAATCAAAGTTTTTTGCAAGCACCACCATTCTGAATTACAGACAAGGAAGTGAAGTCACAGACATTGAGAAAGAAAAGAGTGATTTAAAACCAGTTGCCAAATGGTATCGGATGGGAACAAAGCCAGCCCCTTTTGCCAAGTTATTTAAAAAAAGCTCATAAAAGAAGCCATGCAAACTCAGGTGTGACTTCTTTGCATTCCAGTCGCCTGAACCATCAACAAATTCCATCTCAGTTGTCTGGTTACCCCAAAGTCAAAACTAGTCTCAGCCAGTTCTAAACCTGCCATACTCTTGTTGTGCTAAGGATCTGGGTGGCACAGCTCCAGAAGATCAAAAGGCGACCTTCAAACATACATGCACATGGGCAAAAATGTGGGGGCACACATTACCCATGCTTCCCAGTCAAGAAAGATGCCCACAGATCACCCTCCCCATCTCTTCTGTGTTTTCTTTGGAGGCTGTGGATATCTCTTAAAATGTCCACTATAGGCAAAGAAGCAGCAGCACAATGGACAGCTCACTCCCCTAACTTGGAATGTCATAACATTCTTCCACTGCTCTGATCAGTACCTTTGGCTCCAGCCTGAAAACATGTAATAGATTATATCGTCCATCAACCTCCCACTGCTGCTCAAGAAAACTCCAACTAGTGTTTTGTGTCTATGAGCTGCCATCATACTGCTAGGGAAGATCCTGAGTGGCAGAGCAGCATGCTAGCCATGGTTGACTGGGGCTAGGAATTTGGGTGGTTGAAAGAAGGCAAGTGACCTTCACGAACATGCATTGGAGAAAAACCCCAGGGGGAAAGCTCCCAGTGACTTGGGGCAGGAAATGGCAGTGGAGAAAAGGTTGTTCCTTTCCATGCACTTTTTCTCTCCCAGTTGCTCCCTCTGGAAGTGACTTTTCCTCTCAGAAAGGAGGACTTTTGAGTTAGTTATATATGTTTGCAAGTAACATGCAGTATGGCCTGTTTGAAACTTGTTTGAAAAATAGTTTGTAAAATGGCATGAAGATCTCTCACTCAAAAGGGAAAAATCCACTAGACTTACCCAAGCACATCTCTGGATCCAAATCAAGTCTGGATGCAACCTATTATCAATGCATTTATCTCTCTTTTTATAGTGCCCCTTTGCAATACAATATATTGCAAGATATAATATAGCTTCACCCAACAGCTTCACCCCATAAATCAGTATCTTGACAATCAGGGGCTATTTTTTACCATATGTAGTCAGCAGAATGCATTTACTGGAAAGTTGACCAGCCAAGCTGCAATATGCAGACTCAAAACCAAATGAATGTGTTTTTTTGGTCCGTGCTTTGGCAAGCAAATTTGGCATTGCTCTACTGCTTACTTGGATATGGAAATTGCTCTCTGAGAAAGCTCTCCATTCCGTGCATTTCCTTGCCTCTCCCTACAGTCTGGTTTGTACTGCTAAAAGAAAAAAAGATTCAAGAGTATGATCAGATTCCAGGAAACAGTTCAAGCACAGAAGATTAACAGGGCAATTCTATGGTCCCACTGCAATAGTGATTGTTACACCTGGGTTAGTATCAACATAACATACAGCACAATCCTGTTCATGTATCCACTGAGCAGGGAGTTAGTTAGGATTGGGCTATAAATGCCACTTCTCCATCCCCACGCACCCCATTTTTTCCCCGTTTGCTAATGTTGTCATGTTGGTGTAAGGATTCTGCTGCCAGTAGTGTGCCAGCGTGTGCTAGAGTATTAATATGCAGACATAATTGCATCTTTTTCTCTATTGGTGTAGTTCTGTGCTCCACCAATGAAGGAATCTTAGTACCAATCCAATCCTCACCCAGCAGACATAATTCATGGAGAAGATTGTGCTGTACAGCTCTTTCTTTGGTGGGCTGAGAGACCTGCAAGAAAGAGAGAAAAAATACTCAATAGTGACTCAAAACCCCCCAAAACAAACACCTACCTTGAAATATTAGCTTCATGTGCTCCATAAGCAAATATTTGTACAGGACCTAGCCTGTTCTCACACCCCCTTCCCTTCCACTACTATATGCTTCTCCCTTATCCCATCCATCCTTCGCATTGTCTACCCTTAATATCTTCCCTATCTTTGTGTTATCCATCTAAGCAGACAGGACTTTCTTTGATGTTTCTTTTATGTTCTGTACAGCATGGAACATATCCCAAGTTGGGCTAAATCAATATTCAACAGGAGTAGACTGTAGCATGGTCATGCCTCATAAAATGGGCATGCCATGTTCAAACACAACACATCCTGTTTTGCAATGAGAAAGAAAAATGATTATAGCAGGGTAGATGGGAATACATATGACAAAAGGTTTGTGACAAATAAAGGGGAGGAAAGTTTTTGTGGATCTGATTTAGCAGCTTTGAAACCCTTTGAATCTTTAAGAATGGTTTAGGGATAAACTTGCCACAGTGTTGGGCAATAGACTAGAGATGACCTCTTGCAATGGAAGGAGAGATGGTCTCTCAGCCCCATTGTTGCAATGTCCATTTAAGGTTACAATCATATACGCACTTACCTAGGAGTGTGTCCCATTGGAACCTCAGTGGGTCTTATTTTTTAATGGACATGCCTAGGATTGTGCTGTAGTGTAAGGCAAACTTTAATCTCTTATCTCTTTTTTTTTTTATAAAAAAAGATGTGAGAACAGCAATTCAATTCAATTTCAGAACCTTTATTGACATGTAATATTAACACATAACACAGTAAACACAACCACAAACAAATTAACCAGCATAAAATTGCACACCTAATTAAGTCATCACACTACGCTCTGGTTTGCAGAACAGTTTTGTATACACGAATTAAGTTGTTTGGCCACTTGTTTTGTATGGAACTTGTCTTCACCCGCTAACAGATGTTGAATAGTCAGACTCTCCAACTGGCTCGAACCACTAGAAAGAAACGGCCTAAGAAATCGAGATTGCTGCTCCTGATGTACAATGTAGCAAAATATGAGGCAAAGATTCTATGTCCTCTCTGAGAGGCAATGTAAGAACAGCACTTCTATGTATAACAGTGCTATGCTAATACTTTAAACTTGGCATAAGACATAAATACCACCCCAAGTATCCAGCTGCTGCTGCTGCTGCTCTTATGCTGGTGGTTCCTTGATATGAGGAAAGGCAACACATCCAGGCCATGTCTTCATACATTCACATCAATTTCTATTTGAATATTGAAAGGAAATTAATTAAAACACTCCCTACTATGATAGGTTAAAGTTTAATAGTATCTTTGATTATTTTTTTCTTTTACATTGCCCTCTCGGTACATTAGAATCTTGATTGATTTGCAGAGCCTATCTTCCTTATCGTAATGAATTGGGGAGCAGTCCTTGCAGGAAACTCTAGTTTAATCTAGCTCAGTGTTTACACAGCTTATCTTTTTGATTTTAATTTCGAAGACCAACAACATTCCAGTAACTGTATTTGGGGAACCTCCAATAAAAATGGTGCTTCGATTTAAGAGAATTGGCAAGAGCAAAAGCAAGTTATGGGAAAGTTGATAAGATTATGAAGGGGGTTCAAAATGGAATCAGGCATAAGATCTGTATTCTACAACTCAGATCAATAGAGCTGCCACCAAATGGCCCCATGCTGCAACACATTTCAGGGCTGCAACCTAAAGCTTATCCAGAAGTAACACATGCTGAATTCAGTGAGACTTATAACTATATAAATGTAAGTGAACCATATCCCACAAAAGCTTATGCAGAAATAAAACTGTTCATCTTTTTAAGGTGCTGTAAGATTTTGCGGTTTGTACTGCAACCCACCTACCCCCCCCCCCGATGTTAGGATCAAGCTGCAAATCCTCCAAGGCTTAAACCAGGGGTGTCAAACATAAGGTCCGTGGGTTGGATGCGGCCCGCAGAAGCTCTTTATCCGGCCCACGCGATAATTGGGCTCTCCCAGCACTGCCCTTTCAGCAGCACCGCTTCTGCTGAAGCTCTGGGAGGGAGAGACGAAAAGAGGCCTCAGAAGGCAAGGAACATTGCAGGGGAAGGGACAGACCAAGAGGGGTGAGAGAAAAGGACTTCCCAGACTACCTCTCAGCTGCTGAGCTGCAAAGTGACGCTGTGAAGTGAAGTCTCGGCGGAAGCAGTGCTGCTGAAAGGGCGGCCTATGTGATAACTCTCCTAGCACCTCCGAAGCGCTTTCCTCTCTCAACCAGCATGATAATTGGGCTTGCCCATATTATATTTTAGGCACTGGCGTCACTACAGGGGGGGCGGAGCTCTACGTTCCTCCGTGATCTGAACCTCCATTACACAGAGGAACGAAGCGCCCGGCCCCTGCGCCTTCCGAACCAGTCAAAGCGGTGAAAACAATGCGCAGGGTCTCCTGCACGTTGTTTTCACTGCTTTGACTGGTTCGGAAGGCGCGGGGGCGGGGCGCTTCGTTCCTCCGTGTAACGGAGGCTCGGATCACGGAGGAACTTAGAGCTCCGCCCCCCCTGTAGTGACGCCAGTGATTTTAGGATCACTCCAGTTAAAGAAATGGCAGTTGCGGAGGCTGCTATAGTGGTAGAAAAAACTGCCCCCATATGCTTTATAATCTTTCTGGCTGTGTTCAGTGGCAATTACCAGTCTATTTGTATTTTTCTACTGAGATCACACATACAAATGCACAGAGTTTACTAGATCAGTCATCAAATTGCTAAAACAATTTTGAAAAGACTATTTTCTGGGAGCCAACTGTTTCCATGGTTGAGGTGGAAACTCCAAACCACAGGGATCTGATGGATTTTGGCTCCAGCTTTATAGAACACATTCCAACATAATGTCCAGGAAGCAAAGCTCCGGTAACAGATGCAAAATTCATTAGGACTTTGAGTTTGACACTTAAACAAAACAACTTTCGACAAAAGCATTGCCACACTTACTACATCAAAAGAAGCAGACAAATCTACGTTTTTAGAACTTTAATCTGCCACTTCATGTATCAAAACTGTTCACTTGTTGAACAAAACTTGTTTATGTAAGGAAAGTGGACAAAAAAAGAACAAGAAATCAAAATAATTGTTTTTCTATTTGTCAGCAAAGCACCCGTTTCTGACTTCCAGAATTAAAAAAAAACACCAGGCAAAGATTGGTAAAAAACAACAACCCATTTTCATCATTTTGCGTGGGCACAGGGGGAAGCATCCTGTGCTTACTGAGGTTATGCAAGTGTTTCCATTGTCTTTCCCAGAGGCATACAGCCCAATCCTACATAAATCCCCTCAGAGCAATGCAGGGATTCTTCAGCTGCTGAAGGCCTCCTCAGGGTGAGGGGACAATTGTCCCTTTGCCCCAGTGTAAGCCCCAGGAGTTGCTATGGGTCAACCTGGGCCTGCGCCAAGACTGCTTTAACCCAGGAAGGTAGATCAAACCCAGGAAGAGTGTCAGGATATCAGCGTGTGCCGCCATTGCTGATCCCGCCCCCTCCTGGGCTGGATCGGTCCTCCTCCCCGCCCCTGTTGCCCATCCACTCCCCTATTCCAACCCCTCCCCGCCTCTCTCCAACCCCCTGCATGGGCTTACCTGCTCCGGTGGGTCTTCATGGGTGTGTCGGTGTGCAGGAGGCCACTCTTGCCTCTGTGCCAGTGGGCCCGCTGCTGCACTAGTCAGCGGAGACTGCTTTGTGAATACCGTAAAGCAGTCTCTGCCAACGCAATACTAGTTACGCCGGCAGGGGAGGAGTTAGGATTGGGGCAATAGTTATACACCTTTCCTTCAGATTCTCTGTACTTAATGCCAGTGATCCAAATACTAGATATTCTTCCCTTGCCACTATGAGGCAGACTTTAAACAAAAAAAGACATGCCCTTGGTTGGACTACAGGCATCATTTCATCTCCCCTTACAGCCAGTTACAGTTTAATCCGCCTAACTAGGTTTTCGGTTAGGTCATGTGTTGCTAGACTACAAGTTGGAAACTTTGTTCAAGCAGGCATGGTGGAAAAATGCAAAAACCAAACATCTCTGTTTCACACACTAGTTTTAATGTGTTGTGTCTGTAATTCAAATATTACAGTACCAACTACTCCACTCAGTCTTCCCCAGTGTAAATAACTGTGGCCTTTAAGTGTCAAGTTGCCATTAAATCAACTAAAGTAGCAAAATGCAACAGGGCACCATGAGCTAATGCTAATACCTTGCAAAGGCACGCTTTGTGTGGTGCAGACTTTTAAAATACACGTTTGTGTGTGCTTTAAAGGTGATGGACTTACGGTGAAATCCACTGTAACCTTCCAGTGTCGGAGCGAGCACTCCGGCAGGTGTCGCAAACGTGCCGTAAGGCACGTTTACGCCTCCTCTGGAGTAAGGGAGACTGGCGCAAGGCCCGTGGATGCGGCCGGTGGCAAAAGGTAAGTCTTCCACCACCAGCCGCATGGGCGGTCCAGGCGGCGAGGGAGGGGGCCCACTGGGCGAGCCGGCCCGGGAGTGGGCGGGGATGGCGTCAGCCATATCCCCATCCCCGCTGGGCCAGCTCGGCCATTACATGGCCTCCTCTGAAATCCAAGGAGGCCAATAGGGCCGGCCCCGGTTTACACTCGGGGAAGCCCGGCGCATGGCAGTCCAGACGTTGAAATCCTGTGTAAGGATCCGCCACCAGATCCTTACACAGGATTTGGTTGTGGGTCTGTAACACGTACTTATTAAAACTGTAAGGTGTACGGTGTGATCTCAAGACTCAGTTGAAACCAGCACCATTAAGCATGCTCTGGGCAACGATACTGGGAATAATAATAATAATCAGTATTTATATACCGCCTTTTCTTTGGTCATCGGATTTCTCCTCTGACTTTAATTCAAAGGCAGTTTACGCAGGCAGGCTTTTTTAAACCCCAAGGGGTTTTTACAATACAATATGTTCTAGTCTTGCATAGAAACCTTCATTCTAGGTGATTTCCTTCACAGTCCAGCCTCTCTCTGGCGTGCACCTCATCACATTTCGACTGACAGGCAACCTTGACTCCCACTCAAAGTGCAGTCTCTCCCTCACAGTACTTCTCCCGCTCACAGAATCTCTGCAGCTTATCAGTGGCGTGACGACAGCTCTTCAACAGACACAGATACTTCCGGCCATCCTGAACTGCTGTCCTTCAGATCTTCAGGCATATGAGACGGTCGCTCTACCAACTGAGCCAGACCTCTTGCCCTCCTGGGAAAAGTGTTATAGATTTGAAGGGGGTGTTTGTCCCCTGTTGACATCCTAGGAAATTGTTGATCCAACAACAAAATTTACACCCAGGCACACCCAGTCCGCCCCACCCAATCCACTGTAAATAACTGTGGTTTTAAACTGTAACGTTGCCAAGATGAGTCCTCTAACCCAAATATGACAGTAAGGAGAAAAAAAAACCCAATGTTTTTTTCACAAGACAAGCACAGCTACATATTGGGAAAAGTGCCTCCACCTATTTGCTTAGGAGGGAGAGTGTGTTAGCTTAGCACAGGGGTAACTTCACTCTGCAGCACACCATTCTGCAGCAGCATCCTCAACCAGTTTTGCTCTTCCTGGTATATCCTGGTTTTTTAAATGTTTGGGTGATGGGGCTATACTATACGTGGATAGATGCATAATGTTAGAAGATATTCTCTTCTAGTGCTATGCAGCCCAATCCTAGACAGAAGTAAAAGCCCATTGTAGTTAATGAGACTTACTCCCAGCTATGTGAACGTACAGTTGCAAACTAAATTATGGGGAAAAGGTAAAGGGCTCCCTAATGAAATCCACAAGCTCCACCTCTTCACTGCTCTTAATTTTAGACAAACTATGCCCTCTCTCAGTGCAATCCCTGCATGTCTACTTAGAAGTTCCCTGCGTGTCTACTCACTAAGTTCAATGAGACTTACTCCGATGTAAATGTGTATAGGATTGCAGCCTTACAGCCCAATCCTATTCAAGGCCTGCGCTGGCAGAAAACACATTCCACCAGCGCAAGCTGCTACAAAAGTGCCGTAAACCGCTTTGTGGCAGTGCAGGGAGCTGGTGCACCGGCAGAAAGGCCAGAGCCTTTCTGCATGCGCTGGCACAACAACGGAAGACCGCTGGAGCAGGTAAGCCCTGCACAGAGGGGCAGGGCAGGGAGGGGGTAGAATGGAGGAGATTGGATGGGGATGGGCCGATCGGGCCCAGGGGGGGGGGGTCAGTGGCAGCAGTGCGCGCCAAATCCAAACCCCATCCCCGGGCCTGATCCACCTGCATGGTTCAATTCAACTTGCCCCAAGGAGACCTCCAGCAGCTGAAAATTCCCCACCAGATGCAGCGTAGCCTGCATTGGCGCCGCTGCATCACCGCACGATTTAGTTAGGATTGAGCCGTATGTATTCCAGAAACAGTATCATAGGGGTTTGGTACCAAAAAAAGGTAGGCCCCAGTGGCAGCAACAGGGGTTCGCCAGGTGAGATAAGAGCCAAATGTTCACATCCATCACAGGGTCCACTTAGCTGGGCTGACCCCTGAGCCCTCAGTACCGGTGACAGTGGTAGAACCCACTGCACAATCAGTGGACAGACAAGGTTGTCATAGGAGCTCAGTTCAAGGCTTTGCCCTGGGGCCCCCAGTAACTGGACACCAGTCATCTCCCTATACACTGCACTCTTGTCAAAAGTCAGAGCAGCCTGGTAATGCATGCCATACTTTATTAACAAAAGTGCTAGTACCATAAGTTAATGGTGGGTCAAACTGCTGAGTTGGTTAGCTTGAACATCTGGAATAAACACTTACAGTTATGAGGGTTGAGGATTCTGGTCCATACCTAGCATATAGGGATTAAAACACCCCATGCACAATCTTATATATGGTTTTCTGCTGCATGTTAATAGCATAGGAAATGCAATTTGCTACAGCTTCCCAGCAGTGAAAAATCTGTGTTTAAGAACTGCACTGCACCAATGTAAATGTCATCTTTAAATTAGGATGCATGCAATCCTATGCTTAGTAACCAGGGAACAAGTCCCATTGAATTCAATGGGGACTTACTTCTTTCTGAGTAGACATGCAGAGGCTGTTCTGCTGTTAAAATAACTCTGGAGGGCACATGCCAGCAGCATTTTAAATATGGGATGCTGCTGGTAAATCCCTCCACCAGTTCATGAACTTTTTAGCACTAGGCTGGATACGCACCCTTTTTGTCTCCCCTCCCCTCAGTTCTTTTGGAGGGCTAATTAGCTGAGTTCTAACACTACAGTCATCAAGAGATGAACACGCACATCAAACTCAAATGTGGAATAAAATAACCTATTGTACGACAAATCAAGTTATGGACAAGCATGTATTTGAACTAGTAGCCCCACGCGTACAGCAGTCTGAGAGGACGCCTCGGGCGGCGTAACTAGGCTATGATGAGTACACGGTTGGGAGCAACGGAGCTGCACGTCAGGAAGAGCCGACCATCTGGTGACACGTGCTGCTGCAGACCCTTCCTAGAGGAGAACCGCCGAGATTCCACCCTCCAGTCATCAGCAACAATCAGGACAGCTTCCTCAACATGCGCACGCCTCCCAGACTGGAAAAGACGACGAGCCACCTACGTAGAGCAAAAGCGAGCGTCCAGAGACGCTCTTGTGGAAGAGCGCATGTGCACAGCTCGGCGCGCGCCTTCTCTCGCTTCTTTTCCCCCCCACCGCCCTTCCTCAAGCCGGAAGTGACGGAGAGTGCCGGCTCGGAGGAGGTGGGTGGGGCCCCTGTAGCGGAAGCGGCTGGAGTCGGGCGGGTCCCCGGTGCGGCGCGCTTCTCAGCTAGGTGGTTTTCCCCTCCCCTGTCCCCCGCTCCTCCTCCTCCACCTCCTTCCCCGCCCGGCTTCCGTACCCCTCCTCACCTCGTCCCGCCTGCAGCCGTCGCCATGATCCTGCTGGAGGTCAACAACCGCATCATTGAGGAGACGCTCGCGCTCAAGTTCGAGGGCGCGGCCGCCGGGTGAGAGAGAGAGCGTGGGAGTGGCGGAGGTGGGAGGCTAAAAAAACGGGATCCCCCGCGCGGTCCCCAGCCCAGCCGGCTCCCTCTCCACCGACGGAGGTGGGCAGGGCTCCCGGGCGGCGGGGTGGGGGGTTTGGGGCCTACCTCTCTCGTCGCCATCCTCTCCTTTTGCAGGCAGTATAATGCTCCCTCCCCCTCCTGGCCCAGCTGTGGGTAGTGGGTAGAGAAGAAGGTTCAACTTCCTCTTCGCCTAGGCCGGGTGAAACCAGCGCCCGCACCCCATGGGACCCCCTCCTTCCGTCCAGAAACATCTCCGCTTATAAATGACTCACTCCCGGTATGGGGGTGGCTTGTATGCATTTCCCCCCCCTCCCAGCTGTCAAAACGTTTGTACCCTAGGCTAAAGGAGGTGCACTGATATTCCCTACATGTATATCATGCACTGGCATTTTCTTCTAGGTGTTCTCCTTGTCGGGGGTGGCCTTTTTTCTGACGGGAGTCTTTGCTGTCTTCTTGAGGGAATGGGGTTCTGGAGGAGGTACTGCCTCAAACTTACACGTGTATCAGGATAACTGCAGGCCTGCTGTATAGTAGAGCACCAGGGTGATCATGCCACCCACATGTGGGCACTTCCTGGAGAGTGGTAAGAGGAAAGATAAGAACAGAGCTTGTGGACTTTCATACACTTTTCTCAGGCTGCTGACTAGCTTGCTTGTGTTCTAAATCAGGGTGTGTTTAGCGTATATGTACAGTACAGTTTTCAGATACGATGAATGAGATTGTTTCAAAAAGGCTGGAAGCTAAATGTTCTCAGTGGCTTGAGAGATGAATTGGGACATTTGAGTTGCAAAAGAAATACTGTAAGACGAGGGAGGGTGTGAAGGCTCCATTTTGAGGAAGCTTTGTAAAATGATGCAATGAGCCTGTTTGGGTGCATTGACATGGTTTTTCAAATCTGATGTGGACAGCATCAACGAACTCGGATCTTGTCACCCATGTTATTGAAGGATGTGGGTGTGTCCCAGCTCTTGTCTGTCCCTTGTTTGGTTCCCTTCTGCTTTTCCTGTACGTGCCAGGCCACGTTTGGCCTCCTGTGAAATACTGTGTGGATGTACGCTGGGGAAATCCCCATTACAATGATGTAGAGTGATTCAAAGTAGTAGAGTGATTCAAAGTAGTTGTGTCTTAACAGCCATTCTGTGTTAAGTGACCCTGAATATGATTTAAGGACATATGTGCCTTGCAGAAAGTGTAAGGTCCATCTAAGCAAGAAGATGCAGCTGAGCAAAACAAAAAAAGATATAAATGTAATAACTATATTCTATGTAGTCTGACAGTACACAAAATGTTGCTTGTTTATGTGATGCTATTGAGTCTTTTGGGTTATATTCAGCAACTTTCAGTGGAGCGAGGAGCATTTCCTGTCGGAGCTTTTAAAGATGTGTATCATTTCACTAATGCAGTTGATGTAGCTGAGTTTGCAGCACTTGGCCAGATTCGGCCTCTTAAAGTAAGCAATTAATGCTTGTGCATAACGCAGCATTATGTTGAGGTGTTGCATGAACACAATTTGATAATAGTCATTACTAACTAGTTCTATACTTGGAGGCAGCAGGACTGATTAGGCTTGATTAATGTTATAAATACCTAACCCTGTACAACATTCTGTTGTGGTCCTTATCATAGGATGTTTCACATTTGTAAGTGTACACAGTTGTAGTACTCTGTGAGTGTGAGTGAATTAATTACCATACAGACTACAGTAGTTGTGCCAAGTCTTTGGCCAAGAAAGTAGTTATTTCATTTTTATCCTGCCTTTCCTTCCTCTCCCCTCCCATTTTATCTTCACAACAGACCTGTGAGGTAGAGAGAATGATTAGCCCTATCATGACTGACTCAGGATTTGAACCTAAACCTTCAAGTCCTAGCCTGACACGCTAACCACTACACCATGATGCCTGATAATATGATGTGATTTCTTCAGGCCCTGTCATATATTATGCAAGAGGCAAGTCACAGAAATGTACACTCTTTGCCACAGCATATACACTTAGGAAGAACTTGAAGTCAATCCCAGGCACCTAACAAGGGCACATGTTTTTTTCCTGCCTTTCCTCCAAAGTTCACAGGACCCTCCTTTTTACAGTGCAATCCTAACCAACTTTCCAGCACCGGTGTAGCCATGCCAACATGGCACACACTGCATTTGGCACTGCAGAGGCAGTCATGGAGGCCTCCTCAAGGTGAGGGAACATTTGTTCCCTTGGGGGCTGCATTGTGGCTGCACCGGCGCCGGAAAGTTGGTTAGGATTGCGCTGTTAGTCTCCCATCAGCCCTGTAAAATAGATTGAGTTGATTACCCACCTGATGTCATCCAATGAACATTATTATGGAGTAGTGATTTTACTCTGGGTTTCCTCGGTCCACATTTGACAATATTCATTAAACCATGCATAATGCCTACATTTAAACTTTACGCAGACAGAAAAGATGTAATATGTGTGAAGTGATCCTACTAGTCTCTTCTTGACCTGGTTATGCATTGGAAATATAATAAAATGGTTTCATGCAGAACTATAGTATGATTAGTACCTTGAGAATATCAGCAGAGAGGAAGTTGGAACTTCTTCATTTTTAAGCTCATGGCTTCCATGTCCAGACAAGCTCAGAATGAAGACAAAGATCTGAAATTAGTAGCTAGCTATTTGTTTCATGCTGAGTCATCTGCCATAATATGCAGCATGGGTGTGCAAAGAGAATTTCACTCTTTGCATTTATTAATTTGACAAACACCCATCAACCAACAACTCCACAGTCTATAGTGCTATTCCTTTGAAATCTGTCTCTTCTTAATTAGAAAAGGTGTCTTGGCTTCTATCTCTTCTTGAAATATTTACGTTTACAATTGCAAAATGACAGGCATAAAATGAGGGCCAATGGTTGCTTGTGCAATATTAATAGTAGATTCTAGCACATTAAAAGCAATGAAGTGTAATGCTTATGATACTAGACTTGCTTTTAGGAGCTTTATGCTCTAATCCCAATTCTTTCTTGTTGTTGTTTTTTGAACGGAGTTAAACCTAATTGCTACTTTTTTTCTTTGATGAACTAGCAAAAATATCATTATTTTAATGATTCACATGGTAGTTAGGTCAGACTATTATGTCAGGGCTCAACCAGTGTAAACAGAGCCATTCCAGTGGTGGAATATATATATTCCCCTTCTAACTAAACATATGCTCACAGAAGTGTACTTTCACATGCATGTAGCTCCTGGCCAGATTGGGATGTATATGTAGCCTGGATTTGAATTTATTTGCAGTTACTTAACATTTTATAAAACGTAGGGCAGGGTATATTGAAAAATGGTCAGGCTTTGGCATAATCTTTTGAATCAGGTTTCTTGTCTGCATATTGGTGAAAACACTTGCTTGGCTATGCCCACGGGTGTTCTGGAACATCAAGTTACATGTGTTCTTTAAAAGAAAAGATCTCCTTGAAGCAGACTCGGATGCTATGAATTCCCAACTATCCATGTTGGTGGGTGTATTGATCTGTGTGCATTATGCCCACACAGCTTATGTCACACCCCGCAGAGTGCTTTAACTGTTCAGGCTCTGATTTGTAGCATTTTTATAAAGGTTTATATTGCCCCATTTCTTCTGCACCCCCAACCATGGACATGAGCAAGTGGCACACAGAATCAAATAGTTCTGTCTTTAATGTGGGTTTGTAGCTGCAGGGCTCTGACTTGGGCCTTGTGCTGTTCACCATGTTTATAAATAATCTGGATGATGGGGTAGAGGAGATGCTTATCAGATTTCCATATGAAACGAGGCTGTGGGGATGATGACAGCTAACACCCTGGAAGACCAAATCAGAATTCAAAATGATCTTGTCAGGCTTGATCATTGGACTCATATTAACAAGATAAAGTTCAGTGGACACAAATGTAAACTCCTACAAGCAGGTATAAAAAAAAATAGAGGAACAGATCCAGAATGGGGGAAACTTGGCTTGGCAGCAGCATGTGTAAAGAGGATTTCTTAGTGGAACACAAGCTAGATATGAGCCAGCAGTGTGATGCAGCTGCAAAAAAAGCTAATGTATTGGCTTTTTTGCATTAGCCAGAGGCATTAAGTCTAGAGAAGGTCATGAGAAGTACTGGTTCCACTCTATTCTGCACTAGTCAGAACCCACTTGGAATACTGCATCCAGTTTTGGGCACCCACCATGTTTTAAGAAGAACATTGAGAAGTTGGAGGTTTCAGACAAGGGCAACTTGAATGGTGAAGGATAGCGAAACTAAGTCTTATTTAGAATTATGAAAAGTATTCTTAGATTGGTTAGAATTCATGGGATAAAAGGCTAAGGCAACAAAGTAAAACACAGTAAAAACATGTTAAAAGTATTAAAAACGTATTAAAAACTGGTAAGTACGATAACAGCAACGTTTCGAACCAGATTGTACTGGTCTTTTTCAAGCTGGTCCCTTAGTGGTATGGAATAGAATGGTACAAACCCTTGGTTTAACTGCCATTTAAAGTGGCAGAGAAAGCCTACTTGTGGAATGAATGAGCTAATTAACCTATACCTGACGGTCTCATACTCTTTGTTAACCTCAGATGACCTCTGCAGGCAGAATCAGCCTATAGGTTGACTATATTGGTGATAAAGATAAATAATAATATTTTTACAACATTATTATTTTATTTTATCACCAATATAGTCAACCTATAGGCTGATTCTGCCTGCAGAGGTCATCTGAGGTTAATAGAGAGTATGAGACCATCAGGTATAGGTTAATTAGCTCATTCACAAATGTGTTTATTCACAAGCAGCAGGACTGACTCCACCTCCTGCTATTTGCATGGTGTCTCACTTTCCATGATCCCTGTTGCCTTCGAAAAGTCTTTACTGACTTCTTGAGTGCAGCAGGGACCTTCAAAATGGTGCCCGTGACTGGTGCGGAGCCCAGCGCGGAGGTTGGAAAGCTGAAGGTGGGGTACCCCCTGCACTTAACTTCATAGGATCAATGGTTCGTTACGTGTGGATTTGCTACCCATGGAGGTTTCCAGGAACCTAACCCCAAAAGTGATACCAAAAAGTGACTCTGTATACATTTGAGATTGGAACATTCAAGTCTTTCCGTTCCCCGAGCTCATGTCCTCCATGTTCTCAGCATAAAATGAAAAACCTTTTAAGACGGATATTACTGAAATTTATGGTTGTGAATGCATGGTCATGGTACAGCTTCAGTAGTCCTCTATAATGTTGTAATTTCCTCTTATGTATTTTTGGCAGAGCTCGATTAGCAGATTTCATCATAATCTATATTTATTACTACATCCTGTCTTGCAATTCCCCTAAGCAATGCAGACTCTGGAATATAAACTGATCCCCAAACAGTGCAAGCTGAAAGCCTTTAACTGGCTCTTTTTGTTTGTCCTTCATAGACAGGAGATTAGACTGGCCCGGAATCCTCAATTTCCTTTATTATTCAGGCCAGACGTTAATTGTGAACTGAGCGATCTCTTAATTGGGCTGCCTTCCCCCTGTGTGTGCTTCCCCCCCCCCCACTTCTGTCCAATATAGCAGATGTGATGCAAATTCTGCTCAGGATGCATAATTATCTCTTCTCATTTTATTAATTTACCATTAGTTTGGAGGCAATGGTGGACGGACGTTGGTTTTAAGCATAGGATGGATCTAATCCAGCACATCTGTCAGTTTCTTCTGTGGCTTTGGGAACCAGAAGGTCTGATTGGGAGTTCAAAAAGTACAGCAACTTCATTTAAAAATCATATAAATAGTCATTGGTTGAAAGGCAACAGAGGGCTGTGGGAAGAAATTAGACTGGCCAGGGCCATTTCTCATAATCTAACATTGGGGTAGATGTCCTTGGAATCTGCTTCAGAGAGGATTTAAATAGCCTGCTCTTATTGCCCTTTAATGTTAATGGGGAAAACAGCCAGATGATGCCTTTGACTGAAACTGTTGCCATTTTTAGCCTTCAGGTTCCCATGAACATGTCAAAACCAGACTGACTGTATTTAGAGTCAGTTACAGGAAGGGAACTGACCACTGGATGGTATTTTTGGTTTTTGAACCTTTTGTTTGCTCCTTAGGGCAGAATGCAACCAAAAGAAAAGCTCCCTATGTTTCAGGTGTCTTTTTCTTTAGGGAGCTCACAAGAAAATAAGAAGATAAACCCTCATCAAGCAAGCAGAAAGCGATGCTTTATCTGAAACTTTGAGGATGTGTGCAGCCCTTTTGGCTACTTGGTGTCAAGAAGTAGTGAATAAGCTCAGTGCAACATTTGTAGAATAAAATTGATTTTATGCCAAGATTAAACATAGTCCTTGTGAATATGGTACTTGCAGGTGAGTATGGCACTTAGATGAATTGTATCATAAGATTATCTAAGACTGTGAACCTATGCATGCTTACCTGGGAAAGTCTCACTGAACTCAGTGAGACTTGCTTCTGAGTAGACAGGTGTGGGATTGGACTGTAAAGTTATTCGTCCCTTAGGGGCATGAGACTTTATTAGTCACATAGATGGTCCAGAATTCGATCCTTTATCTGTTGGGTAGGAGCCACCATGATGTGTAAGCTTCTCATAGTTTCTCAGCTTGGATCTTTTCAGGAAGAGTGTGTGTGAATGACCTGTGGACTTGTGGTTATGGTGGAAGCCCCAGGCATACCACGTTGGCTATTAGCATCATTAAGATCACTGTGCTATAGTTGGTCTATTAAGGTCTCTTCCAGCCTACCAGCTTTATTTCATGCAGTGTAGTAGCCTAAGTTCCTCTTATCCTTGAAGGGGGAAGTGCATGGAGTGGTACAGTGGCTGCATGGGGGCAGCTCTGGAGCGCTTGGTGATGACATCATCGCTGAGTTCCAGAGCACCAACAAGGGAGTTGCGCCGAGGTTGAGTTCCAACTGCGTGGCTTAGAGGGAACACTGTTGGAGAGTCCCAAGGAGTACTAGGCTGTCATTTTGACAATCACAAATTCCATTTTTCGTATTATAGACTTAAGGAATAATATTTTTAAAGTAAAAAGCAGCCAAAAAAGACATCAGAGTATAAATAATAAACTGCACTACAATTACCTAAATGGTGCAAATGTTCTTTGGCAGACTTCAAGCACAGATAAGTAAAGTCCTGAAAGACATGGCACGATTCACCCCTTGAAACAAAGGAGGGCAACTGATGGTTTATTTCAGTGTATAACGTATTTTACGCTCCATAGGACGCATCTGTCCATAGGACGCATGCATCCTATGGAGCATAAAATAGAGAAAAAAAGTTTTTACTTACCTGGGCTTGGGGGCGCTTCGGGGAGGCCTGTGGGGGCTTCGGGGAGGCCTGCGCGAGCCTCTGCAGGCCTCCCTGATGTTCAGTTTGGCCGAAAACAGCAATTTTCGGCCATTTCCAGAAATGGCCGAAAATCGCTGTTTTCTCCTGAACTGAACATCGGGGAGGCCTGCAGAGGCTCGCGCAGGCCTCCCCAAAGCCCCCACAGGCCTTCCCGAAGCGCCCCAAGCCCAGGCTTCTCACCATAGGACGCACGCTTTCCCCCCTATGTTTTTTGGTGGAATTGCGTCTTATAGTGCGAAAAATACGGTACCTCACCTTTTGTCAGTGGCCCCAAGACGGCTTACAAAAACCAGTTAAACTTACGAAAACCTACTTTATAATAGTTTGGAGTGGCATTTTCCCCCTCTGGTAATAGCTGATAACAGCTGGTAAATGGACTGGATGAGTGAATGTGTCTGACTAGAAAATAACTGACTCCACAGGATTTATAAACCCGAGCAAAGAATTAACTCTTTGCTATTGTGGAGAAATAATTCACCTGAGGAGTATCTGAAGCTTTCAGCTGGACAGTAGCTTCTTAAAGATGCTTTCAAATACTTAAGGATTTTTTTGCTATTATACATAAGAGATTTAGGGCGCAATCCTGTGTAACTCTTGCACCGGCGTAACAGTAGATCCCCCCCAGTGCAAGAGCATTTATGCCATCTACTGTTCTGTAGAACAGTAGATGTAATGTTTTAACAGATTTTAACAGATTACTGTTTTAACAGTAGATTTTAACCAGGTTTTACGTGTTTGTAAATGTATCACTAGTTTTATTCATTTTTACATGGCACTAAAACCCATATAAGCCAATGGGTGGCGCAGTGGGTTAAACCGCTGAACCATGAGCTGTCGATCGAAATGTCGGCAGAATCTGTGACGGGGTGAGCTCTCGTTGCTTGGCCAGCTCCTGCCAACCTAGAAGTTCCAAAGCATGTTAATGCGAGTAGATAAATAGGTACCGCTTGCGGGAAGGTAAACAGCGCTCCATGTTCCAGCTGCATGCTACGCGCTGCGACAAGGAGAGTCATGCCGGCCACATGACCACGGAGGTGTCTTCGGACAACGCTGGCTCTTGGGCTTTGAAATGGGGATGAGCACCACACCCTAGAGTCGGACACGATTGGACTTAATTGTCAGGGGTCACATTTACCTTTTAAAACCCATATACCCTATCTCCTTGAACAGTAGATCTACTGTTACACCGGTGCAAGAGTTACATAGGATTGGGCTGTCAGTGTTTTATAACTGTATCCAAGACTGTGTATTCTTCAGTTGCACTTCACAAAAGCAGAACTGGGTTTTAGGCACAGAATCTAGCATTCATAATCTAGCTATTTATGACCGAAGATGACATTCAAAAAATTTTGGGCAATGACATCTTGGATGACACAGGAACAAGATTTCAGTGACAGTCATGCTCCGTTTTACTCCTAGTAGAAGTGAAATATGTTACGGAAGAGCAGCAAGTACAGTATACAAATATTCTGGGCACAAGCATCACCTTGTCTTTGCAAATCCTTGCATGTAGAGTGTGCATTACTGTCATGCACCAGATAATATGGGGGTCCTTTTTGGGACTGAGGGGAATATATATATTCTCAAATACTTAAGGTTCACTAATATATATAATTAGTGTGATAGGACAATTCTGCATATTTTGTGTTCTCTAAGAGCAATATGGTATGTTCTTAGGCTAGCAGAAAGCTCCACAGTTTCAACAGAGGAAAAGATAAAATGGTTCTGACTAGGATTTTGAAGTCTGGCAAAATAAATGGAAAATATGTTATGAGAACCTCACTGAAAATGAGGCATATTGTGGCTAAGTAAAAAAAATCATTGAGAAACACCCAACATGTTAGCAGTTCTATTCTGTGAGTCACCTTAGCCAATTTGGGCTGAACGCAGGAGTTTGGATTTGAGAAGTCTACGGCTGCATTTGCATAGTAGAGCACTTGAAACAAGGAGATACTGTAAGGTAGTGGTTCCCAAACTGGGAGGTACGGCTCCAACCAGCCAAGGGAGCCGCGGAGTGCCACAGAATCCTCTCGGAATGTAGCGCAATGTCAGTTGGCAGGCGTCAACATAATGTAATGGGGAACCACGGCTACTGGCGTTCCGAGGGTGGTGCAGAAGCGAAAGTGTAGGAGGACGCCGCTACATGCGTGTAAGCACCCCTCGCCGGTTGAAGCCATTTCCAGCGGGCGACGGCTACCACGCAGGCGGAATGGCTAACCCGTCGCCCACTGGGAATGGCTCCGACTGGTGAGAGGGAGGGGTGCTAACATGTAGTGGCATCCTGCTACACTTTCGCTTCTGCACCACCCTCTGAACACCAGTGGCCACAGCCAATGGTCGCCAATGGTCAAGAGAGCCACAGGTCAAAAATGTTTGGGAGGAATCTAAGGACTCCACAGCTTTGCGGCACCACAGCTCACGCACGTTGCCACACAGAGGAGGAGGAGAGTGCAGGACACACTTTTGGACGCTTCGCACTGTGCTACGGGTATTGTGCCACAGCCTTTAGTGCAGCGGTGGGGAACCGCCGACCCATGGGCTGTATCCGGCCCGCGGGATACTACGGTCCAGCCCGCGTGAGACGCACCAGAGGCTCCACTGCCGCTGTGCGTCAGCTCCTTTTGAAAGCGGCCTTCCTGTACCTGCGCAGATCGCCGCTGAGGTCGAGAGATTGCCCTCTTGGCCTCAGAGGCGATCTCTGCAGGTACAGGAAGACCGCTTTCAAAAGGAGCTGACGCGGGAAGGCGGCAGTGGCCCGGAGCCTGAGGAGCTGAGGAGCCTGAGATAAGGAGAGCGGGTGGGTGGGAGTTCGGAGAGCGGCAAACTTGCGGGGTGTGTGTGCCAAATTTGCGGTGGAGGTGTGCCAAAATTGCGGCCCGGCCTAACGACCAGCCCGCAGCAAATTTTCCCCATGGGAAAATGGCCCTCCACTGCAAATAGGTTCCCCACCCTTGCTTTAGTGTGTAGGTAGCGTATGCTAATGGCTAATGTCACTGAACCACGAAGGTTTTAATGGACCTTGAGGGGGAATGGACTTGTGCAGTTTTTGCTGCTCCTGCATTTCCCATTAATTCACCCACTTTGCTTTACTTCCATCCTAAATGTCACAAGAGTAAATTATGTATGAGTAAATTAATGCACCTTCTGTTCTGTGTTTGTGAACACAAAATTTGGTTCTTGGTTTCAGAAAGGCATTCTCAAATCTCTTTTTAAGATTCTAGATGTGACTAGTTTTGCCACATTCATTGTCTGCAAAGTTTATATTGTATGTTCACAAGTATTAGGAGTGAATTTGGTGAGCTAACGAGAGGATTTTTTTCCCCTTCTGGCTGAGAACTAATTACCGTATTTTTCGCACCATAAGACGCACTTTTTCCCCAAAAAAGCATAGGGGAAAAAAGTGTGCGTCCTATCGTGCGAAGCCTGAAAAAAAATACTTACCGGGGCTTTTCGGGGAGGCCTGCGTGAGCCTCTGCAGGCCTCCCCGATCTTCAGTTTGGCCGAAAACAGCTATTTTCGGCCATTTCCGGTTTTAGCGAAAACCAGAAATGGCCGAAAATAGCCGTTTTCGGCCGAACTAAAGATCGGGGAGGCCTGCAGAGGCTCGCGCAGGCCTCCCCATCTTTAGTTTGGCCACTGTGCAGGGCTCCAGGTTGCATCCTGCGCCTAGGAACTTAGCCCAGGCCCAGGACGGGACCAGGTCATGCTGGCAGAGAATACGATGAACTCAGTCAATCAACCACATGCAACTGGACTGGGCTGGGACTAAAGAGTATCATTCCTAAAGCCTTCCTTTTAAACAGAGGGTAAATAACATTTTTAATTTGACCAGCCTTCTGCTTATGAGGTTGCCGTTTATTTATTTTTTTAACATCTGACATTCATATTTCATAAAAAACATACTCTGTGCTGTTTTTATAGTTTTATTGCTGTTTGTATATCGTTTTACATGCTCCTGTATCATTTTTAATTGTTCTTATTTTATTGTATTTTTATGTTTTTAATTATTTTATTGTTGCATTGTACACTGCTTTGAGCTTCAGGAAAAGCAGTATACTGTATACATCTTTTAAATAAACAAATGTTTTAGATATGTTGTACTTTTAAAGATCTGTCTAGGTATTGTTCTGTTTTATATGATTGTTAGCTGAATTGTCTTTTTCAAAATATTTACTGCAAGCCCCCTTGGTGGTGATGGTGGAAAGGCTAGATAGATTTCTTTCTTTTTTTAATAAATAAATTCCTAGAGCCTTCTTTTGGGCTAACCTGCTTGCTACTGCTGGTGGAGGTGGGAAAAATGGAATGAAGCAGTGCTGTTCAGGAGAAGAAGTTCCTGCAGCCTGCGTGGGTTCTCCAATGTCCCACTCCTCCATGCTTATTCTGCTTGCTTTTTAAAATATTTTTTTAAAACGTATTTTTAGCTCCATAGGACGCATGCGTCCTATGGTGCGGTGCGTCCTATGGAGCGAAAAATACGGTAAATTGGAGAGATTAACATGTCTTTTCTCACAGTGATCTGCTTCTAGCTAGTGTAACACCTTTGTTACCCCCCCTCCCAGACCTCCAGTCATGCTTAATTCTGGTGACTTGATGAGTGTAAATGGAGTTCACCTTCTGATCTATGTTGATAACCAGTGAATGGGCACTTAATTTGAGAGCATGTGGGAATTGCCCCTTACACTAATAGGGATCTAACTTGCAGACTAGTAAGACTGTAGACTTGCAAGCTCTAGCTGGTAGGCAAGGATTAAAAGTTATCTGCAGATAACTGGAAGCAGTTTCAGCTGTATGAAGCTGACCATGCAATATGTACCTTTGTTTGGCTTAGTACTTTGTTGCATCCATTATCCTCACTTCTGATAAGAGCCTGCTAGAAAATCTTAAGCAACTCGGAAGCATTGTCACCTTATATTCTCTGTGTGAATAATGAGAAAAATGTCAAAACAGCAAAAGAAGAAATGACAAGTCCTAGTCCTTTTAGAACTGACAGTTTAAGAAAATGTTTGCACTACATAAAGGCTAGCAAG
This sequence comes from Plestiodon gilberti rubricaudatus, assembly GCA_026170595.1. Lineage (NCBI taxonomy): Eukaryota > Metazoa > Chordata > Lepidosauria > Squamata > Scincidae > Plestiodon > Plestiodon gilberti. The sequence continues at coordinate 208,074,399 of JANXHW010000001.1, forward strand.
AATAAGGAAGCCTGTGTCACCTGCACCTATGCATACTGCTGTACTGGAAAAACAAAAGATGTCACTCAGAGGCCAAGTTTGATGTTTGCTACAAGAAGGTCTCTTCAGTTGCTTGTGCTTCTGTATATTATTATTATTATTATTATTATTATTATTATTAACAGTATTTATATACCGCTTTTCAACAAAAAGTTCACAAAGCGGTTTACAGACAAAATCAAATGATTAAATGGCTCCCTGTCCCAAAAGGGCTCACAGTCTAAAAAAGATGCAGAACACCACCAGCAAACAGCCACCAGAAAAGAGACTGTGCTGGGGTGAAAGGGGGGCAGTTACTCTCCCCCTGTTAAATATAAGAAGAGCACCAATTAAAAAAGTGTCTCTTGCCCTGTTAGCAGGGGCACTAGAGACAGATTTATTTTTCCACATTTTTTTTTATACCACCCTTCGTCCAAGGAGCTCAGAGTGGTGTACATATTTCCTCCCCTCCTTTTTGTCCTCACAACAACCCTGTGAGGTAGGTGGGGCTGAGAGATAGTGACTGGCCCAAGGTCACCCAGGAAGCTTTGTGGCTGAGCAGGGATTTGAACCTGGATCTTCCAGGTCTAAGTCCAACTCCCAAACCACTACACCATCCTGGAAAAAAGCTTGTTTCAAGAGCTCCGTCACAAAGGCTGGGGAAGAGCCAATACATAGAAGAGGTTTCCTAGATTTTAAAATGTTGATCATACTTTGCACAAAAATTAAAATCCAGAGTGGACAGGATTCTATGTCAGATTGCAGGCGGTCGATCACATTTTTACCCCCCCCCCCAGCACTACAGGAAAAACTTGCTTCCAAGCAGTGTGTTTTACATGGGGAGCATTCAAAAGCAGTATCTCCCTTGTCTCACACACATTTATGGCTTGATATTATTTAATTCATTCCACCATCTCATTCTGCTGCTCCTGTAGGTCAGGCGGCATAAATGAATTTAATGGAAAAAGAAATACTTCGCCGCATCTGTGACACCAGTGTTATACATGTGATGCTTTTGGAGGAGGGAGGCACTGAATAGTCCCGTGATGGCAAACCTATGACACGCGTGTCACAGGTGACACGCAAGGTCATTTTGGGTGACACGCCAGCATTTCCCACAGGGCCCTGACACACCTTACATTTTCGTAAAATATTTTACAGGCTTGTCTTTAGGACAGGGGTTTTGGCAGACCTCTTTCAAATTATTATCTAGTAAAATTCAGCAACAAAAAAGTAACTAATTGATGTTAAATAAAATGTAATGTGTTCTATAGTTGTTTTCAGTTCAGTTCAAGTCAAAATTACTATTAAAAATAGCAATAGTCAAAGTACTATTAAAAGTTTTTTTTTTGGGGGGGGGGGGGGCGACACACCAGCAGAGTCAAGTTAGGCATTTTCAAAAATTTTGACACACCAAGCCCAAATTGGTTCGCCATCACTGGAATAGTCTATGGTCCAAGTGGGAGAAGGTTTTCTGGAGTAAGAACTAATTTTTGTCCTATATATTTGCTTTTGTGTTGCGTTTGCATAACCAGCTAATGATGTGGCCAGTTCTACTGGGATTGCTGAGGCAATACGCAAAGTGCTTGGAATGATATATGATATACAGCAGGTTCACCTTTCCCCATTGTTCAGGCTCACTTCACAATTGTGCATGCCAGTTGACATTGCAGCTCTCTGAAATACCAGAAAGATCCTTTATTGAACTAGAGCATGTAGAGAAGAGGAAAAGTTTTGGAAGCTTCTGTTTACTCTCATAATAGCAAAATGTGTGGGTCAGCATTATAATTGCGGTCTTCTGGTCATTTGGGTAGCACAGGCAAGTGAGGAGTCTCCATTTGAAAGCTAGTGGTATGGCTAATGTATTGCAGCTATCGTTTGCTAGAAAGCAAATGAATTTAAAAGCAGACCTTCAGCTGTTTGTGATTAAGTGTACCCCAGCTTCTGTAAACTCTCATTCTGACTACTTTTTTTTTTCCAGAAGCAAACCTGAGGCTGTAGAAGTAACATTTGCAGGTAAATTGTATTGTTTTAAACACCTTTGGGTAAAGAGTTGGGAGGAAAATGAAATGCAAATTCTTGCATTTTGTAATGGGTTGTGTTCATCTGTGAGCACACTGAGTCACTGATTGACTGTTGCCATGCTTGGCATGTGAACTATACAAATGAAGCCCTTGTTCTGGGTTTTAACTGTTGGCTTCCATTGGTGCTGATATATTGATGGCAGCCAGTCAGTGCTTTCATAGACTCCTCAGTGTAGTTTGTTCTGCCACAGAACAGGCTTTTAAAGTTGGGATCTTTAAAAATAGCAATAGTATCCTGTTCATATTTCACCTTCCTGTTAGCAGTTATTGCATTGAAAGAGTGTGTATCTCAGAGAAGAGCCCTTAGTTCTGATTCCTATTTAGTCTTGGCTTCACTTGGTGACCTTGATAAAGAGGTCATTATCTCTCAACTGACTAGTGCTGTGGCAAGGGTAGGGGCTGGCTTTGGAACCCTGATGACTGCTCTTCACCAACAGTGAAGCAGAGCTTTCTCTGCAGAGTATACATTCTCTAATACAGCTGGGTTCCAAGAGAAACCTGTGGGTCTGGATGTTGTCTGAGATAAATTCTAATTCTAGGGCTGTTGCTCAGAGGCGTTTCTACGGTAGGGGCCCTACTGTAAGTTGCGCCCCGTGCTAGTACCGTGTTTACAAGCCGGAGCGAGGAGGCCCCGCCCCCTCGCTGTCGGAGCCATTCCGCGCAGTGAAGGCGAACGGGCAGCCCCGTTCGCCTTCGCTGCACAGAATGGCTCCGACAGCAAGGGGGCGGGGCCTCCTCGCTCCGGTTTGTAAACACGGTACTAGCATGGGGCGCAACTTACAGTAGGGCCCCTACCGTAGAAACACCTCTGCTGTTGCTTTGATCAGTTCTGTCTTGCAGCTCTCAGTCTTCTGACAACATTGTGCTGGGTTTTTTACACATTTAATAGTCTTTAATATTGCCAGTTCATATGCACTGTAGCAGTAACTTGAAAATCATAGAACCTTTCTACCGTAGTTGTCATGGTATGGTATTAGACCGCTTCATCCCCTACCAGAGAACTAGGATGAGAGCACTACTGTTCCTTAATCTCCAAACCTTTCTTTCTAGACTTCGATGGAGTCCTTTACCACATTTCCAACCCTAATGGTGATAAAACAAAAGTTATGGTCAGTATTTCTCTGAAATTCTACAAAGAGCTCCAGGAACATGGTGCTGATGAGGTAAGAATGGACATATGTTAGTCTTTATCTTGAAATTCTAATGGGCCGATTTCTCATGTCAGTACCTTGTCAGCCAGTTTCGTAATGTGTGAAGTCCTACTGCCACCAGACTAAGTCCTGTCCATTGAACCATCTTAAGGATGGGTGTGAAGTTCTTTCTTTCTCTGCTGAAGTCATTGATCTCATAATATTTACATAATGGTTTCTAAGAGGGCTGAATGTTTTAACAGTGTACAACCAAGGATGCATCCTGATCAGCAGGTGTATGTTTTTTGCAAATTTTATTACTGATTCCTATGAGTAGATAGCACAGATTGCACCTAACCAAGTAGTTAGTTTCACAAAAAGTGTTTTGGGGTACAAGACAGCATTTGATCTTTAACAAGTATAGTTTAAACTGAAACTAATAAAAGTGGGCATGGTGAATTGCCTACTGGCCCTTATCTCTTAGAGCTGAAATCATAGGCATGGTTCAACATGCTGATTTTTAATTAACATAGCCTTTAAATTGTGTAGGTCCAGTATGTCTCTTCGGAGCACTTTCTCCCCTCCCTCTTCTGATCTACTACAGATCCCATCTCTTCATATTGTGAGAGCAGGGGGTGCTTTGGGCAGCACTTCCTTCATGACAGAATGCAACAGAGGATGTCATTCTCCCATACCTATTTGGAAATGTTTCTGTTCTGTCAATCCTTCACAAGTTTAGCAGTTGCTGATGTCTGCTGGCTCTATGGTAGTGTAATGGTGTTTTTACTTCTGGTTTATTATAAACTGCCTTGGGTTTCTCGCTTTGCTTAGAAAGTTGATCTAGACATTTTAAAATAATTTGGTATGGTGTTCTGTCACCATATACTACCTTATATGGTAGTATATATGCTACCTTATATGGTAGAAGCTACCTTATACCGGAGTGCACCATTGGTCCATCTAGCTCAGTATTGTCTACACTGACTGGCAGGGGCACTCCAGGGTTTCAGGCAGGTAGCCCTACTCAGAGATGCCAGAGATAAAACCCAGTACATGTTCTTTACCAGTAAACTATAGCCCCATCCCCCTGAGCGTGGTAGCTAACTAATCCATCATCTCTTGATGGACCAGTTGCTTTGTAACTTAGCTATTGTTCCTGTAAGTGACACCTGCTAGTCGAATAATGCATTTCATGCTTGAAACTGTAATCTGTAGAATGGAGACCTGCATATGATGACCATTCTCCTACAGACAGTAGAGTGAAAATCTTTCTGAAGATTCAGATGAAATTCTGCTTCCATTGACGTTTTCTAAGCTCCAATTCCAATTAATATCTACCATAATTCTGTCAATAAGGTAAAAATTAGATCAAGGTGACAGATTCCATTTCCTCCACTGTTGGCTGGGGCACTATGGTTAAAGGCTTTAGGCGCAGCAATTCAAACCTGGAGTGTGTGTCATGGAGAGTCATTGGGAAAGTAGACGGTGCTGCTTTCTTCTAGCAGTCCTCTTAAAGCAATCTCTCTCTTTCAGCTTGCATCTATTTGCAGGCTACAAGGGCTTGCTCTGCTTCTGCAGCTGATTGTGTAAAGTGGCAAGTTTGGTTCATGTTGAGCAGCAGATCTCTTGCAGAGAACCATTTATGGTAAAAAGAAGCAGCTTCCTTGTGCCTTGTGGTTGAATCTTGCAGCAGAAAGTGTGACTCAGTTCCTGAAATGGGTTTCAGATGTTGCATGACTAAATGGGGTCCATACTGCTCTACACAGCAAGAGCACATGCTGCACTTGGTATGGAGTACGGTATTTGTAGCAAATGAAAGAAACATTTCATGAAACTACTTGAATGCTTGGAGAAGAGCGATGACTTAAAAGGCCAGGAAGCTGATGTATTGCATTTTTAAAATTCTGATGTCTACTTTGTCCATGAAAAACAACTTGAGGAGGATTTGTTTTTTGAGTTGAAAAGGGATGGTTGTGTGTGAGTGTGAAAGAGCAGTCATTTGCCTGTTCCAGATTTCCTTCCCTTGGTGAGATTCCAGTCATGATTACCCCTCAAGTGTGTCTGGAACCTTACAGAAATTTGGGGTCTGTTTGAAAGAGGCATGGTTTGGAGCAGAAAAATCAGGGGAAGGAAGCTGTTTCTTCACACAGAATTACCTTTTTAAAGCTGCTTTTCTATCAACATAGTGTCAGTGTTTAAAAATGCTCGTTATGTATGTCTAGTTTGGCCCCAAGTGTGTCTGGCTTTCTGGCCATGAAAAATAAGAGATGTAGAGGAACCAGAGCGGTGTTAGACAAATGGTGGGGTTTTTTTTTTAAATGTGGTGCCTCTGAAGGAGCATGTGGTAATCTGTGCATAAAGAGACTTGATTGCTGCTGCTGCTGCTGCTGTTATGCCAAGATGCAACAGGGATGCCCAAGTGCTGGCTGCTTGCTACCTCCTCCTTTTCTCTTCATGACATAGCCGTTGTTGCTGCCTCATCTCTATGGAGTTGCTTGTTCTTCTCCTACTGCTGGCACTTCAGTTTTATGGCTGTTCAGTGCACTACTGTGAGATTCCCCCCCCCCCCCGGGGGCTCTGGCTGACTTGAGGGAATTTTTTGTTTGCACCTGCAGTACTTGTTGTCACTGCCCTCCTGGCACAGCACAATGGTTGTTTAAGGCAGGATGCAACTAGAAGCAGAGGAGATCTATCTAGAACACTGGCTGCATAGGGTCAGCCTTGGGTTAATCAAAAAAATTCTAAGTGTTGCCTTCATTTATTAACAGTGGACTTTATCCATTGGTGATGGCCCATGTCAGCCTCATGCCTCTTAGGGATGGACAAATTAATTTTTAAAAAATTTCATAATGCCTATTTTCCATTCTTCCTTTCTAAGAAGAACTCTCAACCCAGTAAGAGACTCCAACTGTATGACATTTATTTGAATGTTGGTCTGTGACTGACAGAATTGGAGGTTTCTGACTGACAGAATTGGAGGTTTCTATCATCCAGAGGTCAAATGGGGTCAGGAAACAGATTCAAAATAAAATATACTATGCTCTGTTCCACTTCAGTCGCAGCCCAGTTCATTTTCTTGAAGTGTGAGGTGGCATGCAAGAGCCAGAGACTCTTACTGGGTTGAGTTTTCTTGTCCACAGAAAAATCTTGAGTATTATGACTGACCAGCAATGCCGTGTTTCCTGCCTTGTGCAGTGTTTGTAACAGATGATGTAGAAAAACTCAGGGGGCTGAATTTTGTCTGATAGCAACATGTTTAAGAGAGCACATTCAAAAAGCCTGCCTCCAGAAAAGCCTCTTCTCACACATACATGTCATTTTTCTCATGAAGTTGGCAGGAAGTATAAATGCGATTTAACATGGCACAGACATGAGCTTTCTATGAACAACTTTGTGATAAACATGTTCCCTCTATAACCATTGTGTTAAGTCCCACCTTTGCAAGCTGCAGTAGGAGTGCTTGTTGAGTTCTGTTCCTCATCCTGCTTGCCCACATGCTGTCTGGATCTTAGTGCAATCAAGTGTGACTTTGGTCAGACTAGACCAGTACACAGCTGAATGGCTGTGTTCATGTTTTGTGTTAGACTTAGGCCAGAAGCTTTGAACAGATATTCCAATCAGTAGTGTGCAATCCACATGTATGTGCATTCTTTCTATATATGACCCATGGTTAAAGCAAATAAAGAATTACTTTCTCTCTCTCTCCGCTGACAGTAAAATAGTTTCAGTAATCTCATTTTGGCCAAGGCAAGACTTCAGAGTTCCCCTGGGCCTAGAGTGCTCCTTTCCTTTACAGTTTATTGGAAGTCTGAATATACAACTCAATTATACTGAGATAATAACCCCTGAATTCACTGAGCTTCTGTCTTGTGTGAAGACAAAGACGATAATGAATTAAATCCATAAACTCTGCCAAGGTATATGGTTCTTGCTTTTTCCCCATTTGCAGCATCGTGTCCACAATAGCAACCTTGTTATCTGTGTGAAATGAACCCCCTTTTCCCTTGGGAAAAGTGTACAGGCCTGCAAATGACCCTAAGATAACAGCATGGGTGTGACTGAGATATGGTGGAGTTCTTTGTGTGAGATGGATATCCTAGAATACCATCAAGGAAAGAGGAGCTTAATTTCATGTTCCGCAGGTCGTCATTCATGCCAAGAAGTTATATAGCTTGGAAGACCGTGTTACATCCTTGTCTTCTGCCCCTTAGAGCATGTTAGAACAGTGTCATCGGAGGCAACATTATAGGAAACCATACAGATGTTACAGCAAGTGAGTCGTCATGGATCCAATTGTAGTAGCTGTTCACCAACCTGCGTCACCTCCCTTTAGTGCCATGGTTAGTTTTTGAAAGTAGGAGGGGACAACATTTTTTAAAAAAACAAACTGAAATTTCAAGTGCAGTCAGCTCAGCGGTAAACTGACGTGCTGTTCAGTGAGGACCATAGCTAGTGAGACTTGAATATCTGCTCTACCGTGACATGAACAATACTGAAATTGGTACCCCAGCAAAGCACAGCTGCAAAGGTGCAACACTGTTGAATTATGCTGTTGGGCTTCACCTGTGCAATAAATCTCTCTGTATTTTGTAGTATCATTGCCCCTGCAACTGCAGCTTATTTGGGGGCTTCTGGAAAACTGCCTTGTACATCAGGAGTGACTAGAATGTAGGTTAAGGCTTTTAAGAATAGTGCACGAATGAAAGGAAAATGCTAAAGGAACCAGTTGGGAAGAAATATTAAACCTCACAGCACTTCTGTCTCTCTTTCCTAGCTATTGAAGAGAGTGTATGGGAACTACTTGGTAACTCCAGAATCTGGTAAGCCTCGGTATAATTTATGTTCTGATACTTGCTTGGTATGCAGTTCCAGTATAATTATTCCCTGCTTTTCAAAAAGAAAAATTACCCTCCACATTATCAAGCCAGCTCGCAGTTGGGATCTCCTTGTCACAATGCTATTTTCACACACACACACACACACCCCTATATTCCACACAGAGGGCTGAGAACATCGGAGCTGCATTTCTCAGCAGCATAAGCTATGATTTTGGATCCGCCCCCAAGCAAGCCCCCGCTCCTTTAGTTAGGGATTCTTTGTTCTATGTAGAGAGACTGACAGGCACTCAGAGGCCCCAGAAAACCATGGTTACCTGTGACACTACTGCTTCCCACTCATTTGTTACAAAACATGGGGATAGGAACAGTTCTGAGTTGGTGAAAGGAACAGAAATGGCCTTGCCTTGAAGACATGTTTGACATATTAAAAAGATTGATGTAAAGGTCCTGCCATTGGAGAGCTGGGAAGAAACAACTTATGAATGATTGATCTAATGGTGTACTACTTTCTCCAGAAGCAGTCCACCAAAGTCTGATCAGAGGGAGGGGAAGTTTGTGAGTACCATATTATTTACCTGTTCTAGGTTACAATGTCTCTTTGCTGTATGACTTGGAGAACCTTCCTGCTGCCAAAGACTCCATTGTGCACCAAGCAGGCATGCTGAAACGCAACTGCTTTGCCTCCGTCTTCGAGAAATATTTTAAGTTCCAGGAGGAGGGAAAGGATGGCGAGAGGAGAGCAGTCATTCATTACCGGGATGATGAGACAATGTAAGAGAGAACTGGCCTTCCATCTCTTATATCTTGATCTTGGCTTCTAAACCCTGGAGTCTAGAGATATCCAAACCCCTCTGCGTTTAGCTCTACACTCTCTTCTGTTTTATTGACCATTACTACTAGGTATAGGCTGATCTGTAGCACAGCTTAAGCAATTGCTCATAAATGAGAGTTGGCACTTGGTTGTATCCAATCTATTTTGCTAATGCACAGGTCAGATCAACATGCACAGGTATGCACAGTGAGACCACTAGGAACGTAGGGAACTGCCTTATACTGAGTCAGATCATTGTTCCATCTAGCTCAGTATTGTCAACACTGACTGGCAGTAACTCGCCAAGGTTTCAGGCAGGAATTTTTTTCTCCTCTGCCTGAAGATGCCAGGGGTTGAACCTGAGACCTTTTGCATGCAAAACAGATGCTGTTCCACTGAGCTCTGACCCCCTCCTTTAATATATATGTTATACAATAATATGTTATAATCCATAAAAGACATGACAGAATTAGTCTCTCATCCACTTTTTCATGGTGATTATCTGGGATAGGTTGGAATACCTATCTGGGAGAGGGAGGCCAAACTGAAAGTGGAGCAAATGCCCCATTTTCCACCCAGACATGCAAAGTTGGGCATGGCCATTGTTGGCAAACAGTGAAGGGCATTTGTGGAGTGCTGGCTGCGTATAAGCAGCTTAGCAAGTGGAAACCTCTGCCACAAAGAGCCATTAAAAGTACTCTTCACATAATGGCTATTTCACTTCCCTGTTTGATTCAGGGAAAGGTATAAGTTGCATCATTCACGTTTGTGGAAATTAGAGGTTATCAGATTATGGAGCTGATAGCTTATAAATTTTGACAGACTTTGATTGAAGTTGTCCCTGTGCTTGGGTATGTGATGTGGAGAGGAGGAGAGAGGGTCTGGCTTGGCATTTATTTTGCTATGTAAGCCACTTTGAAAACATTTTTGTTGAAAAGCGGTATATAAATATTTTTAACTTATTTTCTAACGCTTCAGAACATTTTGAATTCAATCATGTAGACTGTTGGATAATCTCTCTTTTATTTATATATATATATATATATATATATATATATGCAGGCAGGCAGGCAGGTTTTGATTGTCGGTAATTCTTTTTTTAAATTTTAATCGTTGATCTTATGTACTGTATTCTGTATTATGATTATTGTGATATTTTATGAATTGTTAGCTGCCTTGATCTGGATATAAACCTTTAATAAAGTATTCCTGTGGGTTCCCGCCCATGAAAATCTGGAATTTAGTCTGCTTTTTCCCCCTCCTCATTTTCTAGGTATGTTGAATCAAAGAAGGACCGTGTCACAGTTGTTTTCAGCACGGTATTTAAGGATGATGATGATGTAGTCATTGGAAAGGTGTTCATGCAGGTATGGCAGGTTTCTTTTACAGTGCAAATCCTATACAAGTTTACTCAGAAATAAGTCTCTCTCTGTGTTCAGTGGAGCATACTCTTTACTAAGTGTATGTAGAATTGCAGCCACTATTCTGCTGTTGCTTTTGAATGGTGGCCAATCCCCTAGTAGATGGGACAATCAAATTACACTGCTAGTCAGTTTTGGTATTCATGCTTCCAGGGGATAGGGATAGTTATGTTGGGATTAAAAGTAGGACTTAATTTTGTCAAAGCCAAAGGTTAGGCCCAGGATCTGTTTTTGCAAGAGTTCAACCCTGAGCACAGACATTCATAATAGGTTCAAGAGTCCCTGAGCATGTGCAGAGTGTATATTCCTTACCGCTGAATAACTACAGTATCCACATATACTAGTGATTAGAAGAGAAGGGCTTCCAGGTCACATAGCTCTGGTTCTAGAAATACTTGACTCTTGGAATGTCTTTCTAGAAACTTGAGCACTAACCAAAAGGTGAAAGTCAGTAGAGCAAAGGGAACAGAAGGAAGAAACTAATGAGAGAAAGGAGAAAGATCTATAAAAGCAAAAGTGTGGAGCTGTTTGAATACAAGAGCTATTAAAGTGGGAAACCAGTGGGTATAGAAAGAGAAATTCCATGATATGAGCAATGAACAGAGAATACTACATTGGAAATGGCACTTAAAAAAGAATAGAGAGGCTTAAGAGTGGACATGAGGAGTTCAAAAACTACAATGTAGCAGTAGCTAATGCAAGAGATGGTAAACAAACAAGCTGAACATTGATGGTCATTCTGCATGTACTAAAATATCTTCTCCAAAGCCACAGGAGTTTCTAGTCTGAATTGCATTATCTTGCTTTCCCTGCTCTGTTACATGGTGTGGCATGTTTAACTCCCCTAAACTGCTCTTCACATGACAAAAACAATGCATTTAACTAGCTGATTATACTTTTGAGGCAGGGGAAGCATTTTATACCCTTTGCGTTAGTAGGTATAAAGACAAAACTGTGTGCGTGCGTGTGTTTGTGCGTGCTCGCTCTAAATTTAAAATGAGAAGCCATGGAGGAAGTAAAGAGTCAGTAGCAGCAGAATACCATGATCCTAAATGTGTTTACTCAAAAGTAAGTCACATAGATTTCAACTATCCATCCAGTTTCTGTCCAGACATGCGAATTTAGAACATATAATTTGGGCACCTAGAACCAAGTAAACACACCAAGTGTTCAGGACACCCTTATTCAGAAGTTGGGAATTGCTTGATACAGATATTGCAGGTCTTTGATTACAGAGCCGTAACGTTTTAGTTTACTTGTGCCTGCTGTGCGTAGACCCACTCACCATACATTGGCCGCTAAGCCTGTTTACAGACTGGATGCTATTGTTGTATTAGCTGGTTAGAATGTCTCAACAGGCTCAGGTTCTTGTGAACAAAAAACTGGGAGACATTTCTAGAGCTTTGGGAACACTGCAAATTGTATGTTCTGCATCTTCCCTTTTTTATCAAGGGGATCTTAATGCTCAGTTTATTGATCCCAGACAAGGCAGTACGTACCTTGGTAATGTTTCAAATAAGTTTACTTGTGATGAACTGAGGTCCAAATTCAGTTTTAGCCAGCATATACTTAATAAGCTGCTACAAATACCCTATCTTCAGCCAAGCATTTCTTGAAATGATTATGTGCACTGATAAGAGATGGATCTTGGCAACGAATAATACAGCTGCCAAGCACCTGATCTATGAGATATATAGTAACCCTTTGTGACAATAGCTCTGAGCTACTTGTTTTTCTAATTTTGGGTTCTGTTTCTTGCTTCAGATGGACTTCTCTTATCCCATATCATAGAATTTCTTTTGGAGTTGCTGGTAAAAAGGTTGATGCTTTGCTCTAATTACCCACAAATGTGGCTTAATTTTGTGGGATAATTCTTCAAGTTGATAATACCAAAGTTTTGATTCCAGGTTAAAATATAATAGATGCTCAGAAGCCTTAGGCATTGTGGACGGAATCAGAAATCCTTTACACTGAATATCTGCGTTCCCTGAAATGAAGTTGTCTGGCCAGGCTCAGAGAGGAGGTGCTTCTATTTTGATTTTCTGATTAATATTAGGTTTGTAATTTCTCCTCCTAGGAGTTCAAGGAGGGTCGTCGTGCCAGCCATACAGCTCCGCAGGTGCTCTTCAGCCATAGGGAGCCCCCCTTAGAGCTAAAAGATACAGATGCAGCAGTAGGAGATAACATTGGATACATCACCTTTGGTAAGTGGGTACACTTCTCACCTGGACCCCAGGGGTATAGTGACTGGGCCAAATGAAAGGGCTATTTTTTCCCTAGAAATCCTGATCGCTTGATAATGCACAGCGCTGTTCTACAAAAAAGGCCCCATGCGTACGGAGGCTAGGAGCCAGCAAAGCTATGGAAATAGCTCTTCCTTTAGTTCACTTGTGGGCAATGTGGTCCCCAGCGTGCTTCTTGGAGCTTTAACTGGAGAAGCTTGGTTAAATTGTGAGAACGGAAAAATGGTTTAAGGGCCCATAACTGTGGGGAGAGAGATGATAGCTATATATGCCAGATGTCAAAGAATTTGAAGCACTCACTGCTTATTTGTGGTTCTTAACTGTCCTGATTTCTAACCCACTGCAATATATTTGAGAGTTTTCAAGGACAAGATATAAAAAAAATGCAGAATGTGCCTGCTGCTGACTGCATCCATCATTTTTGCCCAAACAGTATGGAAAATATAATGTGCTACCAATCTTAGCTATGCAGATAAGCTGTAGCCCTCTGTCTTGCAGCATTTGCAATGTGTCCCTCAGTGCTAAGCATCCTGCCTGTTAAGATAATGTCTTGGTCCTAAAGGATGGCATGAATTTTGGACCTCTTTTTAATAAAAGCGGTCATCTTTTCAGGTGTCTGCATTTGGGCTAGCAGAGTCGGAGGTTAAGAACATAAGAAGAGCCCTGCTGGCTCAGGCCAAAGGCCCATCTAGTCCAGCTTCCTGTATCACACAGTGGCCCCACCAGATGCCTCAGGGAGCACAAGACAACAAGATACTTGTATCCTGTCGCCACTCCCTTGCACCTGGCACAAAGAAAACCTACTCCTACAACCAGGAGGTTGCTTATCCTCATCATGGCTTGTAAGCTGTGATGAACTTTTCCTCCATAAATCTGTCCAATCCCCTTTTAAAGGCATTCTTATCATTGAAGAGGTATAGGCTTGACCCTACTGGGGTTTGAGTTTCTCTCATTTCAACCTACTCAGCAGTGGCTGTAGTACTGTAAAATGTAGGCTATGCACTGACTGTATTGGGTAATTGCACCTATTTGGGACATGCAGGCATGTTTACATGGCACGAACTGTGGTATGCCAGCAAAGCAGTGTAAGCAAATGACTGGAGCTTTTGAGCCACAATTTTTGGCTCCTGCGCAGTCTATTTGAGATAGTCCAAATGCAGCATGACCTTGTAGAATGCAATAATTGTGTGTGAGAGTGAGAGCAATATGATTCCTGTCTACCGAATGAGAAACCTCTCTACTTGTGGCATTGTAACTCTTGATCTGATTGTCCTACCTGTCTCGTTTATCAAGATGATAAAGGAAATAGGCCCAATTTATTGCATTCAAAATTACTTTTACTGAAAATAGCAGGGGGGGAAGACTATGCAATAATTTTATATTGGTCATAGCCCATTGGACACATCTTAAATAGCTAGAATTTAGAGGCAACCAAAAGTACAATTGTCAATGGAAAACTCATTCTCTGCGGTTTTTCAGCACATCATCTCTTCAGGCTGGTTTATACAGCTCGTCCGCATGCAGGTTCTATAAAGAGTGGTGCAGGTGATTCTGCCCACCATTCCACTTAGGCACTATGTGCCCTGGAGTGAGCCTGAAATGGGAGAATGAAGCTGCTGTTCCCTCAGTTGTCTCAGTGCAGGCATGTCTCTTGTACTGTGATTTTAGTTCTTAAATGAATAGAAACCTTTATTGGCATACACACACACAAAAAAGAGAATAAATATATTTTGGTCATCGACTTGTAGTTCTTAAAGAGACTCTGTGGTTCTTTGAATTTAAGATCGTTTTGATTACATGCAATTACTTTATGCACCAGCCTCTGAATGTAACCCTCATGTAAGATGCAGGACTATATTAAACATTCTGACTGCAAAATCCAGACTATTTTGAGATTTGCCTGTAGATTACACGTAGCCTTGGCTATGCTACTCTTGTGTTATTTCCCAGCAGATGGAAGTTAGCTCAGACTTCATGGTGCTGTTGAAATATATCCATGAAAAGCAGACTCCTGCTTGCTCTGGGAATTAAAGTGTAACAGTAGAGGAAATAGAAGCCTTTGCTGGTGCTTTTGCTGTTCTCCAGGACTTTGCACAAACCCAGTCCGGGTATTTCCTCTTCTCCATATCCTGAGCCAACAACCAGTCATCACAGTTGTCATCCAGTCAGAAGTCTTCATCCTTGGAACAGTAGAGGGAAGCTCTGCCCGGATACCTAAGAGCTGTGTTACTGGCAGCACTTGGCTGTAGAATGCTGAGATCTGCCTTCCCTTGAAAGCTGCTTCTCTTTCCACCATGACAAGAGGCAGTTACCTTCTAGGTGCTCTGTGTCTTTAGAAGATCATATTAATGTGGAAAACTGCCAGAGCTGGTCTGTGAAGGATCTTGGAAACGGAGAAGACAACTGCATAGTCTAGTAATTAAGAGGCATTTCAACACAAAGTATTTGGTTACAGATAAAATCAATATTAAATGACATTTTTGCACATCGACTCTTTTGAGGATTGTTTTCCTGGCTTTGGATCAGTGAGAATATTATGTCCCTAGATGATGATAGGCTGCATAATGTCTCTCTTCTTTGTTTAAGACGATTGTGTGCCTAAGGTGATATGGCTCAGTGTTCAATTTCTCTAACTGCCTGAAAGGAATAAGATGGATGAAGATATGGGCAGACTACTTGGAGGACTGACTGACCCCTTGCCCACTAGACTTTTGCACTTCCTGACTACTTAGGATGGTCAGGGTAGGGCTGGTTGGTTGGTTGGGCAACGTAGGTTAAGCATCCCTGAGAGATTGGGAGGTGCTGGGTGTTTTAAAGGAGGCTGTTGTGAAGCCTCTTTTGAAAAAGTCTTCACTAGACTCCATTACCCTTGATAATTACTGGCCAGTCTCAAATTTACCATTCTTGTGCAAGGTGAATGAATGGGTGGTGGCAACCCAACTCCCAAGTTTTTCTGAATTATATTGATTTTCTAAAAGCTTTTCAATCTGGCATTAGGCCTGGTTTTGGTGCTAAGAGTCTTGGTTGCTCTGATAGACCATATATGCTAGACAGGGGCAATTCTTAACAGCATGGAAGAACCTCTCGGTGGTAACCATGATATCCTTCTGGACCATCTGGCAGGGTCTAGGAGACACCCCATAGTGTGGTAGTTCTGATTCTACCTGCCAGGTAGATCCCAGAAAGTGATGTTGGGGGGGGGGGGGGCTGCTGTTGAATCTCTTAGCTATTGGCCTATGGGGTCCCACAGAGTTCCATTTTGTCCCCCCGCTAGCATCTATTTATTAAAAATAAGTAATTATAAACCACTTTTAAACAAAAGTTTACATATCAAAATAAATGAAAAGATGGTTTCCTGTTTCAAAAGGGCTCACAAACTAAAAAAAATGATGCAAGAGACATGGGCCAAACAGCTATGGAGAAGCTGCTATGTGGGGTTGAATGGGAGCAGTTGCTCTTCCCCCCCCCCCTTCCCCAGGCTAGATATCGGAGCCGCTACTTTAAAAGGTGCCTCTTTGCCCAGTCAGCAGGGGTGAATTTGAAGGGTCTGTATGAAGTTGTTGTGAGAGGACATCTGGAGGTGTGTGTGTCAGTATGCTGAGGACACCCAGCTCTGTATCTCATTTTCAGCTGGTACCAAGGAGGCTATGGAAGCTCTGAGCTGGTGCCTGGAAGATGTGAAGTACTGGATGTGGGCTAATGAAATGAAGTTTAATCTGGGAAAGACATACGTTCTGTTGATCAGTAATAGAACCAATTCAGAAAAGGGTTTACAATCTGTTCTGGATGGAGTTGTGCTCCCCTGAGGAATCAGGCTCACAACTTTGGGGTTCTGGATCCAGTTTCAGCTAGTGCACCAGCTGCAGCCATTCCTGAAAAAGGCAAATCTGGCCACAGTAATCCATGCTTTAGTTACACCACAACTAGCCTATTGTAACACTCTCTACTTGGGGCTGCCCATGAAGACTGTTTGGAAGCCACAGCCAGGGTAGTATTGTGGTATTGCTGGTAGGAGATATATGACCAGTGCCTTATGATCTGCACTGGTTTGCTATTTGTTTCTGGGCTCAATTAAAGGTGCTGGACTTTATATGACTTTGAGGCCTGAATAGTTGAAGGACTGCCTTCCTCTCAATGAACCTGCTCACGTACTGTGATCATGATCATCAGAGGCTCTGCCCTGCATCCCTTTGCCTACTGAGGCATGGCTGGTGGGAACACCAGACAGGACCTTTTCAGTGATGGCATCCAGGTTCTGGAATACCCCTCCCCATGAGGCCTGATTGGCCCCTTTCAGTAGCAATCTTTAAGAAGCTAGTTAAGATTTACCTCTTTTTTTAAAAACGAACAAAAAAAGCTTTTTGTTCATTGGTCTGCTGGCTGCTTGTTTTTCTCTGCTGGTTTAAATTATTGCCGTTCTTCCTTGATTTTACATTTGCATTACACTGTTTGTTGTCTGTTTTAAAAATAGTTTTATTTGTATATTGTAAGCTGCCTTTATGGTCCCTTGAGTGATACTAAAAGACAGCAAGTATATCTTCTAAATAAGTGCTAAGATGCTGATTACTGAAAAGTTCTACCAAGGAGTATTCAGAGAAGGTCTTTCAGCTGTCATCTGATCTGTCTTATACTGGTTGGAAGTCTTGATTCAGATTGGTTTTGCATATGCTGTAGAAATGAGTGTGAGGCGCAGGAGCGGCGGTGCCTATATTTATTGCCTTGTAGTGCTTGATAGAATAAACACTATGACCTTGTTTTTGCAGTGCTGTTCCCCCGCCACACTAATGCTGCTGCCAGGGACAATACTATCAATTTGATCCACACATTCCGGGACTACCTGCACTATCACATCAAATGCTCCAAGGTACAAGGTCATCAATAAAGGATCCTCCTGGCTTCCAGCATTGTTCAAATGTCCAGTGAAGTTCAGATATTCATATGTGAAGAATTTTTCTATACAGGACTTCTTCATCTACATAAAATGA
This sequence comes from Plestiodon gilberti rubricaudatus, assembly GCA_026170595.1. NCBI lineage: Eukaryota > Metazoa > Chordata > Lepidosauria > Squamata > Scincidae > Plestiodon > Plestiodon gilberti. The sequence goes on from JANXHW010000001.1 coordinate 208,091,929, forward strand.
TTTCCTAACTGTCATTGCACGGGTCTTATGCTTAACATCTATGCGGAACTCCTTTTTCCGTCTTTAAGTGTTAAGTGTATCACTATCCCAAACAACTAAGCTTGGTTGACAAGGGAGAGGGATAGCATGAGATATGTGTCCAGATGAGCTGCACAAAAAATTATATTTCGTCAGTGAGAAATAGCTTTTGAGCAAAAAACAAAACCATAAGTGGCGCATAGTGACATTGGGGAATACAGTGCAGGCTGAAACCTATGGAGATGTTGCTGTTGAATGTGAATGCAATTGGTATACAGTGTCCCTGTGACTGATCTGTACCATTATCACATGTTGCGTTCAATTATCTCTACAGCAGTACACGTGATCAGTACTCTACATTGCAAACATTGTGACAATGTGACAACTTTTAAAAATGAATTCACATTGTTCACATGAAACTGTATGTATGTACAGATCCCTGTATGTGCCTACAATTAATATGTGAACAGCCCTTTTATGTACCAGATTATGCAAAAACAAAATAGCTGCCACCTTGGGTGCAACTTCAGTAAGGAGGAAGCAAGGAGTACAGTTTAAACTGATCATTCCTTCCTCTGTGTGTGCAATTCTGTTTCCCTGTGTCACACCAATGGAAACTGGAAACCAGGAGTTTTGTGGTGATCTGCGGATACAAGTGCCCCTTTATCCTTGTTTATATTTCCAGTTTGGCAGAGGAAGAAAAGGGAGTGGCAGACTGGGTCAAGAGCCACATTTGGATTGTCACAGACTGCTTACCTGTTGTAGATAACAGATTTGTGCTAGATCTGTTCAGTCAGTGTTCTAGATCTTTAGCAGGTGCTTATGCGTACAGGTCATTGATATCCGTTGACATATTAGAGTGGACAAAATAGGGGTTTGAAATTCAAGCCGTTAAGATGGCCCTCCAGCTACCTTTTTTGTTTCTCAAATGCAGGCTTATATTCACACGCGTATGAGGGCAAAAACATCAGACTTCCTCAAAGTGCTGAATCGTGCCCGGCCAGATGCAGAAAAGAAGGAAATGAAAACAATCACGTAAGTATCAAAGGAGGACGGACAGCTTTCTTTGCTTTGCATGAGACCTGTCTCGTACATCACTTGATGAGCTTCAGGCCAGGTTAACTATATATTATGTGAGGGGTAAGGTTTTTTTACTCTGAATAAATGACATTGCTTTGGGATTAGTGAAGACTGCATCAGGCTACCAATATGCAGTCCTTTTGCCCCCAAGCATTAGTTGGCCCATTTCACCACTGGCTGAGTTAATCCAGCCTTGTCTGTTGACCCAGGGTGACCAAGTCGCCTATACACATGTGGTCATTGTCTTACTCAGGCTTTACAGGAGTTAGGGATGTGGAGGAGCCAAACTGGGAAAAATGAGTTTGGGGATGGCTTGGCAATGGAATTTACCTCCTCAGAGTGGCCAGGTGCTAAAGGGAGGCCACAGGGCCAACAGAAGAGAAGAACGAGGAACAGTGGTAATGTTAGACAAGCTCCAGCTTATGTTTGCTCGCCTTGGATGCAAATGCTTTGGCAGGTGCCTTGTCAAGGAGACCTTGGCACCTGCTGGTTGGTCCTGCTGGAAGGTTAGCTATGTGGGCTAGGAATATTTGTGGAGTGGAAATCACATCTGTTTTATTTGACGTTCTGCTTCCTCTGCCCAGCTTTTCTCTCTTTCTTTAGTTTTACTGCAAGTGGGCACGAACTGGTTAGATGAGGAACTGAAGCTAACTGGTCAGCTTTGGGGTTCTGATTCTGAGGAGGCAGCAGTTCTTTTTCTGGCTTCATCACTTTCAAGAACTTTCAGTTCAGGGCATTTGCTTCTGTGGTTTCTGTGGGAACAGAGGCAAGATCTGGGATGAGCTTGTCTGCTGTTCTGAGTGACCAAAGTCAGAATCCCGACAGCTTTAGGGAGCCATTCAAGAGCTGTGACTCCAGAAGTTTTCTTCACATTAGAGAAGGGCAACTGTAACATATGAGAGTACAAAATGTAGCACCAGAATCTGCCCTCTTATTCAAACACCCTTCTCTCGTCAAATGCAATCTTGCCTTCAGTGCAAGTTGTAAACTTTTCTGAGAGAGAAATATGTTGTAGGGCTGGGGAATGGCTAGAAATATGAAGCCAGAAAACTTGATTGTAGTGGTGAATTAATCTCCAAAATAGATATTTGCATAAGATAAATTGCATACAAGGAACCATCTTCATTTGTTTTAATATGCAAACCACTTTTGTTCAGCTCTATAATCTATATGAATACTTAACCCTGAATTCTGGGTTTAGGATTTTTGGTATTGGTGGTTCAGGGGAAGAAGGATGGGACATTGTCCTAAAAAGGCAATACAGTAAGTATGTAGAGTTAGGAAAGATGAGAAGCTATAGTATAGACCAGTGGTGACCAACCTTTCAACATGAATGCTGGCCCTTTAAATGGTAGTATAAATGAGGGCATTTCAGCAGGTGCAGCTGCTTTAGCAGCACCATCAGCACTTACAGCTGCCAAGATTCTGTCTTCTGCACAACTCTTAAGAACACAGAGGCCCTCATGGTGGAAGGTTGGCCACCCCTGGTATAAACTCTATACTATGAGCATGATTATGTAACCTCTGTGTGTGTGTGTGTGTGTGTGTGTGTGTGTGTGTGTTACTGAAAACATTTATACTCTGCCTTTCTTGCATATGGGCACCTTCAGGTGTCTTACAATTGACTAAAAAAAAGTCTGCTCTAGTTCCAGTTCACAACAAAAAGCCATAACCGTATTGCCAGGCCACCATCACCCTCCCTGAAAACAGAATGAAAAAGCCAAGTCTTTGCACACTATCTGATCAGGTAGGGTTCCTTCTTCTCCAGAACCACCCTAATGGTTTTCCTCTGAACTCTTGCCAGGGGGAAGACCTTTTCATCCCGTTAATGCCTGAGGCGAGGTGGAGTCAGACAACTGTGGCAGAAGGCTGGAGCACTTGCTACCTGATAATCGTAGCTTTTTAACGTTGCACCTCTCTGGGCTCTAAGGAAATAAATCCAATCGGGTTCTGTTTTCTACATGTTTGGGAAGTGATCTGCGGAATCGAGCTGTGCTTGCAAGGACTTAATAGTTCAAACAAAAAACAAACCTTAATTCCATTTTGATCAACCTTACTTTACTTTTATCCCTGTCCCTTTTTCAAGCTGTTTTGCTTTGCAATATGTTTACTGGTAATGAGTTGCAGTATTTCTTATGAGAATAATGCAATATTAACTTGTTTTTCTTCTGAGTATTTTGAGTTCACAACTCCTGTATCTGAAGAAATATTGTTGGGGTTCATTAATAAAGGAGATCTTTCTATCTTACCAAACGTGACTTCTGTGTTTTCATTATTAGATCTGTGTTATTAATAATAATGCACATATTGGAAAAGATGTATGAGAGGACATGAAAACCAGTGTTGTAGTGTATAATGTAAAATACCAGTGAGGCAGGCTGAGTCCATTGCCAAAGGTGGCAGATTGACATTGCAGGGGGCAGAAAGAGGGTGACTGCAGCATGGTGACTTAACTCCAGCAGACCAAAACAAACATGCTCCAGTTAGCCTTCTGCGGGAAGGGTCATCCCACTCCTGAGGAGAAATTGTGAGGCCATTTGCCTCTCACATGAGCACACAGCTTGCTTGCTGCAGTGCAGGCATCACCCAGGAAAGAGAAGTGCGCAGGTGGGCTCTTATCTCCTGCTCCTAGGAGGAGGGGCTAGTCAAGGGAGCCAATGTTTTGGTGGTGAGCTCATCAATAAGGTTAGCTCAGGACCAGGGTACTTGAGGGACCGCCTCCTTCCTTATAATCCAACCCATACTCTGAGGTCATCGGGGGGGGGCCTGTTAACTGTGCCTCCATTGTCGGAGGTGAGGGGAACAGCGGCAAGGAATAGGGCCTTCTCTGCGGTGGTGCCCCAACTATGGAATTCCCTCCCCCTGGAATTAAGAACGGCTCCCTCCTTAGAGACCTTTCAGCGGGGCCTCAAGATGTTTTTATTCAGGTTGGCATTTGATGGCTGACATGGTGGGCTGGCATTTTAATAAATGCAATCATAAGGTGACCCACTGGGTTTGTTTTTAATTGTTTTAAATACCTGTTTTAATTGTTTTTATTGTATTATGTATTTAACATGTTAATTGTAAGCTGCCTTGATTGCCCTTATCAGGAGAAAGGCGGGGTAAAAATTATTTAAATAAAGAACAACAATTGATGGAGAGCAGCCTAGCCGTAGCAGCGAGAGGGGGAGGAGACTAGGTGGGTGAATCAGATTGGGCTGCATTCCCTCATGTTCTTTCCCACTAGGTTTTTTTTTACAAATGAGAATTGCATATGCATTTACTTGAGAGTAAGCCCATTTAACTGAATGGAACTTTTAAGAGAACATGCATAGGGTCAGGTACATAGAGAACAAGAGGCATTTTTGTATCATTAAAAATTCAATTTTATTTTTCACATTTGTATCCCAGTATTTCTCAAAGGAGCTCAGGATGGTGTGCATGCCTTCTCTCCACCGCCATTTTATCTTCACAACAACCCTGTATGTTAGATGAAGCTTAGAGATAGTGACTGGCCCAAGGGTACCCAGTAAGCTTCATGGCTGAGAGTGAGGGTTTGACCCAGATCTTCCAGAGAAACAGCAACACTAACCATTATACCACACTGCCTCTCAATTCAGATTCCATTGCTCCCCCCACTCTTCCTTACTCCACAGCCATTACTCACTAATCCCTCTCGCATGCACACACGCAAGCAAGCAGCTGGAGGATGTATTTAGGCAAGACCCTGAAACGTGTATTTTTTTTTTATTACCACCATACCTTTTGGGAAGCCATTACCACCATATGGTAAACCAGGGGTTCTCAACGTTTGGAGGCCCGGGTACCCCCTATCACGGTCCAATTTTCTGAAGTACCCCCTGCTAATTAACTGCTAATTAATTGGATTAATCAATTAGGTAATCGTTAAAGTACTAAAATAATTTTAAATGTGAAAAGTCTTATTTAACTCGTGTGTGTGTGTGTGTGTGTGTGTGTGTGTGTGTGTGTGTGTGTGTGTGTGTGTGTGTGTGCGTGTGTGTGTGTGAGACAGAGAGACACAGACAGACAAGGATCTCTTTTTTCTCCAAGTCACACTTCCCAAAATCAGCTCCTCCCTCCCCTACGCCACCAAAGTACATTTTCCAAAGTACAAAAATAAGCCCAAAACCAAAATCAGAGACAGGGCTCCAAAAATAATTAAAATTTAAAATCCATGTTAATTAACAATTAGCTGCTGAAGGGGCAGATAAGGGGTAGGGCTTGGCATACCCCCAGCAAGAGGTCTGTGTACCCCTAGGGGTACCCGTACCACAGGTTGAGAAACCTCTGTGGTAAACCATTGATTGCCCCATAAACAGGTTTAAAATAGCTTGACCTTATTCATGGGCTGGTCAACTGCAGTTCCTATGTATCTAGATTTGAGTGAGTGAAAAGTCTCACTATTGCTTTATACATGCATCCATCTGTAGATTATTAGCATGGCCCAGCTTAATTCCTTGGTACAAAAAACCCTTCAGCCTTGTTGAGATCGAGTGAACACTCAAATATATTCTTAGTTGCCTTTTTAAATTGGGACTTGTCTTTTTATAAATAGTTCTGCATTAGTTTTTTACATACAATGTGCTATTATCTATGTGCTAAATATGCTCAGCATTGTATTTTTATCTTCACACCATCCTTGTGAGGAAGGGTAGGCTAAAGGAGAGATTGCCTCACTATGGCATATGATTCCATGGAGGAAATAAGGATTGAATAGCTTCTTACATACAGTTAAGTGGTAAACAGATTCCACACAACCATGATGGCTCAGAACCCATGGTAAATCTACTCTCAATTTGTCTAATCCATTTTTAAAACCAGCAAAGCTAAGAGTAGAATTTACAGGCAGAGGTTTGCAAAGACAGTATTCTGATAACGTCGCAATAGCAATGCTGATGCTTTTACTTCTGGTTCAATGTACAACTTAAGTCTGTGTACATCTAATTCGGAGAATGCCTTATTCAAGCCTATGCACACTGTCTTGAGACAGTAAGCCCCACTGGATGTGGACAATGTGTTTGACTAGGATCTGGAGACCCGAGTTCAAATCAGCATTGGAGTGTTTGTAGCCTTCAACTGGCAATTTCAGAATTTCCTTTTAATAAGCAAGGTACCCAATCAAATATCAAGACAAGATGGCTGGAGCTGTTAATTGTTTATTTCATTCAGTAAGAGAAGTGATTAGCAAAAGCTGTGTCTTATCTGGATGAGCCTATTGAATCATTTCCTCAGATCTGTGGGCCACCACTTTCCCATCCACAATCTCCTGTGTGGTGACCACCACTTTTTTAATTGTCTGCTTCCTGGTGTCTGCAAGAGAATGATTAAATGTAACTGGTTAGCATAAAGCCAAGCTTGGCCAGGAGGATTAGATCAGAGACCTCAGAAAAACAGGAGGAGGAAGCACTTGGTTTCCACGTTTTGCAGGCTCAAAAACACAATTTGCAAGTGCTGCTTGCAGAAGCTTTAAGTGCTTCTTACTCAAAATAAGCTACTCCCTTGTTAAACAGAAGGCTGATTAAAGAAGGAACTTCTAAGCTGTGTGTAGTTCTCGAATTCTTTGGAGATGCGTTCAACATGATGCAGCTGCTGTCTGAGGCTGCAATTGGCAGGGAGGATAGAGGTTTCTTGATCTTTTTCCCCATGCCATTTTCCTGCTGCTTTTATCTGTGCATGCACAAAAAATAAGAGGACCCAGATTCTTTTCTCTGGCAGGGTAAAAGCAACCGGCTGCAGCAATTTTCACAGGAAAATGGGAAGGGTTATGAAGCCTCTTGACCTCTTCAAAGCCTCAGTAGCTGCATTATATGCACAGAAACATCTCTAAAGCATCATGGCACTTCACACAGTATTGTTCCATGCTCAAATACAAATTAGGATTTGGTGGGGCAGAAGAATGAGATGGGCCAGGGTGGGAGAAGGCAACACATAAAGGCAACACATACAACTAGCAAATTTGATTACGCCCAGGTGCAGGCAAGTGCTCCTTTAAGCAACAACTGCCTCCCTTATTTGAGCTAAGTGGTTCAGGTCAGTGCCTGGATAGGAGACTACCTGGCAACCTTATATACTCTGCCCTGAACTCTCTGGAAGAAAGGTGGGATCTAAATGTATTAAAATGCCTATTCATTCGCCATCTTGAAAATATCAACTTGCTTTTTAAAAAAAAAAAAAAAAGCCACCTATTTTTCTCAGCCAAATTCCTTCTGCATATCTTGAGGGCACCTGTCCAGTCTCTGGCTGCTCCTCGCACCTGTCAAGGAGAAACTGCGCTGGACTCAAAAATATGCCTTAATTTCTCAAAGTGTTGCAGGTACATACATCCTCCTGATACATAGCAACACTGGATTTCCCAAGGCTACTGGAGTGCTGCCTCCTACCTTAGTACAACATGTGCTTGGAGTCTCTGTGGGTGTCTGAGACTCAGGTGTCAAGCAATTGCTCAGATAGCCTATCTTCGAGTCACATCCAGATGAAGCCTTAATAAAGCAGCCGCTGGCAACACAGGTTGGGAGAGTGAACCGTCACGTGGGAGATCAGCAAGCAACGTGCAGGCGGGCAAACACATGTGGAAGCGCGGAGCTCTATACTAACGTCTGTCTTGCTAAGCCACAGAGGCTCACTTACCTGCTTTGCCTGAGTCCAGCAGCTCCCCTCTGAAAATACAAAACATGGCAGGTGTGTTTGTGCTCTGCCCTCTGGCAATTTGCTTACCAGGAGTGCCGCCTCCTGTTACTGATTTGTTTATATCTGAAGTGGAGCAGTTGCTGCAGCCACAGTTCCTATTTGATGCCCTTTGTTTAGGGAGCTGCCCAACAAGGTCAACTCAGTGGTCTGCCAGTCCTTGATCACTGCTGGCTTGACCCAGCAGGGCTCCTCTTGTTTTTAGAATAGTTTCAGAGGCAACATTTCAGTGGGGAAGCTGTTCCCTCCGGACTGCTGCAGTGATGAGAGAGAATTCAAATAGCATCTATTTTCCTTGGGCAGCTCAAAGCTGCAAGATCCTTTAAGGATACACCTAGGACCCCTGTATCCAAACAAGGTGCCTAATTGATAAATCCCATTCCCAACTCAACTGGTTTCTCTGTGACTACTTCAACCCACAGAATTGCCAGGTCAAAGGCAACTAGCTTAGCCTCAGACTACAATGCTACATCTCCATAAGTAGAAGTGGGAGAAAATGGGGTGGGTTTTTTTTTTCAGATTTTGATGTTTAACAAAAGTGAAATAGCAGAAAGCAGCCTGTGTAACATGCTGTCTAGTAGTGAAGCCTTCAGCCAAGGAAGAACAGCAAAGCACAATAACTAGAATTACCCGTGCATTGTGGGGGAAATGGCACATTTCTTGAGCATTTTTGTTACTAGAAAAGATAAGTATTTCCAGATACATGTACTGCTAGAAACCCTGCTCCAAATTTACATGTACAGTATATGCATACATACATATTCAACATTCAGACTAGGTGTAGAATAGCCAGGCAGTGAGTGATGGTAAAAAAAATCTCTAGGTCTCTGGAAACATTTTCAAGGGTATACGTACAAATGTAATATGCAGATGAGACAAGCATGTATCATACAAGTACTGCAAGGTCATCAGAGAGCTAGGATTGCAGAGCTTCCTACTGAGTTCACACTTGGAGGTAAACCTGAATTTGATGCTGTGTGATGTGTGGAATAATTCTGGGGCATGCAACTCTCCAAATCAGGCTTGTGCCTGAGAAATAGGAGTACAGGTGTCCCCCAGTTAACAAAGGTTTGTTTAACGATGATCTGCATAAATGATGGTGGTCCCCCAGTACAGTAAAGGTAAAGGTATCCCCTGCTCGAAAACCAGTCGTGTCCAACTCTAGGGTGCGGTACTCATCTCCATTTCTAAGGCTGAAGAGCCAGCGCTGTCCAAAGATGCTTCCATGGTCATGTGGCCGGCGTGACCAACGGAACTCTGTTACCTTCCTGCCCCAGCTGTACCTATTTATCTACATGCAATTTCTTGCTTTCGAACTGCTAGGTTGGCAGGAGATGGCTCACTCCATCACACAACACTCAGGTCTCGAACTGCTGTCCTACCGACATTCTGGTCTGTAGTTCAGCGTCTTAACCACTAAGCCACCATGCGCACCCCCCTAGTACAGTACCTTACAAAAAGTCACTGCTGCTTGCCATCTGAGCCTGCTGCTGATTACAAAATGGAATCAGGAAGCACTCACAGCCCTTTTTAAATCCTTTTTAAGGAGTCTTTTTAAATCCCCTGCCCATTAGCTGTTAGGCGCTAAACATCAAAGCACTAATAGAGCACCAAACAGCTGATGGGCTGGGACAGGGGCAGAACGAGGGCAGAGTGCGTGGAGCAGCAGCTCTGGGCGGGGGCAGCGCGCTCGTCGTCCTTACCGCGATCTCCTTCGTCAGTCGTCCTGGTTTGGGCCCTCTCACCCTCCCTGGAGCCCATTCGGCTCCAAAATGACCAGGAAACCGGCGGGGGGGGGGCATGTGCGGAGCCGCACTGGGCACGTCGACGTCACAGGCCCCGCCCCCTTGGTCCGTGCGCCGGGAGGGCTCGCCTCCCCGCTGGGCTGGGGATTTTAAAAGATGTGTCTGAAGTACTTGCCATTCATTCCCCATTACAACTGCACTGTATTACATTATATAGGCTATACGAGCTATACCAAAATCAACCACGGAGCTTTAAGAACATATCCCCATCGTTAACCAGGGGATGCCTGTATAGAATTGAGCATTGAGACCCCCTTGTTACCTGTCTGTTGCACCCTCGATCAGACTGCGGTAGTGTTCAATCTCATTCTCTAGCTTAGTCTTCAGGTCCAGAAGCGCCTCATAGTCTCGAGCCTGCCTCTCCAGGTCAGCTCGGCAGGCTGCCAGGTCATCTTGCAACTTGGCAATGACCTGGTTGAGGTTGGCCATGTCGTTGCGATAGTGATCTCCTGTGTTCTTCAAGGTGTTCTCCAGAGTGTCTACCTAAATCAGAGAGTGATTTGTCTTTGTGAAGTGGTTACCGCAGCTGACCTGTCAGAGGAGTGAGGTTACCTTGACAATCCTATTTTGGGGAGAGGCAGGAAAAAGGGAGAAAAAACTGCACCTAAGTTTTCAGTACACTATATAAATTGACTTTGGTCCATAGAGGTTGCACAGCACTGCAGAAGCACACTACAGCTGGGTTCATTTAGCACAGCACTCAGAACACAAGTGCCATGCACATAGGTGGGGCTATATAAACAAACACATCCGTGAATGGTGACTAAGACCCAAAGATCTATGACATTAGTTTCTTGAGCCAAAGGGACTTTGAGCTTCTTTGTCTCAAATAGCATCCCCAGTACCATGCAATGCTTCATGGCAAACTGCTATTGAAATTGAGCAAGGCTTCCAAAGTAATGTGGTTTTTACGACACGGGAGGGGCCAACAGTCGGAAAGGGAAAATGTAAAAAATGATATTGGGATGGCAAAAAACCCTTGCATAAATCTAAATATTTCTTCGGAACCCAACTTAAGTTTCAATCACAGTAAAACATACACAGCAATGCCAAACTAATTCTGTTCAGTTATCAGTAGGATGATCAGCTGCAGTGGAAGATGGCATTTCTGAAATAATTGTGTAGAGAAAGAAATCTCAATCAGCACTGCTTGTCATGCAGGGGGCACAATAAGGCATATCCGGGGGCATGGTCTGAAGACAGAACAAGAAAACCAGGAGACCCATGACCCTTGAGTTCCATGTATGTCAGCTGGGGGTGGGGGGAGAGAAGAGGGATATAAATGAAATTAATAAGCAAGAAACATTCTTGCATGAAAACTTCATTCCTTCTTAGGATCAGGAATTTAGAATTCCTCTTATATCTGTCACTCCTTCTTCTGTACCTCAACAAATGTGGGAAGAAAATTATGTTCCTTGGCTTGCTCTGCCCAAATAGACAGTGCGTACTATGGATTCTCCCAAAATCTATCTTGGGAACAGGTTCATTTATGCCTGAGAACACTCAGCACTCATCTGGGAGCCCACCTTTGCCTCTTATTTCCCACATACCGGTAGTTCATTAGTATTCCAAGACAAAATCAAAATCTTTCATAGAAGTTGCGAGAGGAAAAGAGAGTGATCAGCTTACCATTTTCTGGAGAGTTTGGTGTTCAATCTCCAGGCCCTGAAGCTGACGTCGAAGGTCTGTCAACTCGCTTTTGGCTTCCTCCAGGGCTTGGGTATTCACATCAGCTTCTTGGGACATAGAGTCAAACTGCAGGCATGAGAAAACAGCATGGGGGGGGGAAGGAGTAAGAGGGGAACAATGCACACTATCTCCTCCACCCCTTTCCTGGTTCCCTCCTTTCCTGACCTTGGTTTTGTACCAGTTCTCAGCATCGGCACGATTCTGCTCAGCCACTTTCTCATATTGGTTGCGGATCTCAGCAATGGTCTCCCTCAAGTCATGCTTCTGTGGATTATCCACCTGCACTGTGACGTCAGAGTTGGTGATCAGGGCATTGAGAGCTTCCACTTCCTGCAGGCAGCAGAGAAGGAGAAACTGCTGGTCACTTTGACCTTGCAAACGTTTAGAAGACTTGGATAGAAGCCCTGGGCAAGGTCTCCCCAGTACAAGCATGGGACCACCTTGGAGTTGCCAACCAGAATTCGCTTGGGGTCTCCAGGAATCAGAATCAATATCCATGTGACTACCTAAAGCAAAGCAATCCTGGAGACTTTAACAGGGGCCCCAGGAATTTCCAACATTACATCATGTTGGGGAGAAAAAAAATCTCGAAGTACAGCTTCACTCAGACTCAGTAGCGCTAGACTCCACCTCCTTGTTTTGTGTACACTGAAATCTATTAGCCAGGTTAGAGCAAAAGGTCCACATGACATAGTATCCTGTTTCAATGACGGTGAACAAAAGTTTCATATGAAAATGTGGAGCAGAGGGCATCTAGAAATCTGCGTTGCCACAATCAATGCAACATACTTTCAGGTGTCTTTTGCATGTTTCCAAGGATCACAACTTTCATTCTAAAAACTTAGTGTACTGTTCAGCTCTCATGGGACTTATGGGATGCCGGAACAATGAATGAGCAATGTGTGCTAACAATTCAGAAACCAGAAAGGCTCTGACTAGGGCTGTCACAGGGTGGAAAGAGCAGATGGGCTGTATGTTTTCTGTGCTCCCCAAAATCCAAGTTCGGTAACCAGGAAACTGATGAGTTGCAATCTTCCTCCTGCATGTACAGGAGGAAATGAAGGGGAAAGTCCTGCCATTGAGATAGGTGCTAATCTGGATTCATATCCAGGTTCCAGCCACCAGGCTCAAGTTCCCAGGCTCTTAAGTCCTCAAGTTGCAAGTTAGGTTAATGAAGGAAGGAAACAGAAGGAAGGTTTGGACTGTAACACAGAATCAAAAGAAAATGCATCTCAGGGTTTGTGTTTCACTTAGTCATAGCAGAGATTTCTCTCTGGTTATTTTATGATCCGATACAATTGGTATAAGGAAGCCAGACAACCCAGGAATAAATTAAGTAAAAGCCATATTACTGAGCCTTGAAACTCAAACTGGTATATTCTACATTCCATAAGAAGTATGCACCACTGAAATTAAGGAAGACCAAAGGCAGTGGCTGCTCTGGGTGCAGTGGCATCGCTGGAGGTGGGGCGGAAGGAACGCTAAGTTCCGCACCACGCTGAACCTCCATTACTCACCGGCGTGAGACTTCCTGCGCATTACCTTCGCCCCACTGAATGGCTCTGAAAGTAGGAATATGTTCGAGAAGAAAACACTCTAACAAATAATTTTTAAGTTGATTTTTGTTGTTGTTGTACTACGTTACTACTACCTTAGTAGTGTTGTTGTTACTACTACCTTAGTAGTGTGTGGCTAAGAGGGCTATCATTGCAAAGTTCTGAACTTCAGAATTTACCACTGTCTGCACGTTTATGTAAGATACAGGAAATATGTACAGAACTGGCTATTCCCATTGTGTCTCCCTTTCTGTGCCTGTTACCTCCTTGTGGCTTTTGCGTAAGTGGGCCAGCTCCTCTCTGAAGGACTCTAGGTCCCCTTCCAGCTTCAAGCGCAGGAAGTTGGTATCATCTATCATTTTGCGCAACCCATGGGTGTCCTTTTGCACACTGTCACACACAGCTTGCTCTGCTTCCAGTCTGGAAGAAAGGGAGGAAAGAAGAGATGAAAAAAGATCAAGGGTGTGTTAACAAAAAGGGACGTTCAGGGCTCAGGGTTGATTCTCACTGTACTTTTTGTCCGGTGATGAGCACATGCTTGTAGAAGTGGATGCATTTTTTGAAAAATTCAGAAATGGCTGCCCGCCTGATTCTTTCTTAATTGCCAATTCCAAGATTTTTAAAAGTGCATGAGATCCTGTCACACATCACAGCTCAAATGTATGTTTGTTCATTTCATTTTATTTTTAATTTCTATTCCACCACTTGGCTCAAAGAGCTAAAAGCAGATGACAAAATAAAACAGCACACATTCCAGAAAAAAATAAACAGTAAACCAGAATAGTAAAAGAGCAACCAAAATATTTACCCATTATAAAAACAGTAGCTAGTCCAACAATCCCCTAAAGCCTAGCTTTGGCAGATAATGCAAGGGGCTAGAAATATGAATGACTTAAGCAATCAGTGCTGACATTCTGAAGAATCTAAGATCTCTGCCAAATATTAAGCTCAGTGCAGAATCTGAGAGCGAGCACATTTGGTAAAAATCGTCATGGAAAAGTAGCATTCATTAAAAACATGACAGCCAGCTAACAGCGATGAGTCAGTGTTAATTGCATAGACAAAGAACAATTTAAGTGAATCATGATTTTTATTTTTTAACAGAGCAATCCTATGCATGTTTACTCATAAGTAAGTTCCATTTGTGTTCAATGGTGCTTATTCCCAGGAAAGTGTGGATAGGACTGCAGCCTAATGGCCCAATCCTACCTAGCGCTAGCACTGGCAGAACATGTGTTCCGCCAGCACAGGCTGCCGCAAAGCAGCCATAAAGCACTTTACGGCAGTGCTAGCAGGAAGGCCAGATCCTATGTTGGGAGTCCCGCTGGAGCAAGTAAGCCAAGCACAGGGGGTGGAACAGGGCAGGGTGGTGGCGGCGGGGGCAGGTAGGGGGTGGAACAGGGAAGAGGTGGGGCAGGGGGGCGGATCGGGCCTAAGAGGGGACAGGATCGGCGGCACATGCTGAATCCAAACCCCCTTCCCAAACCTAATCCGCCTGCATGGAGCAATACGAACTTGCGCCAGCAATATCGCTGGTGCAGGTCCGAATTGACCCACAGCGGCGGCTGGGGCATACCTCAGGGCAAGGAAACAAACATCCCCTTACCCCAAGGAGACCTCCATCAGCCTAAAATCCCCCATGGGATGCAGCCACACCAGCGGGATCTTCTGCATATGGAATTGGATTTCTGTCCCCAAACCTCCTCCAGGTTTCCCCTCACATAAATGTTTGAAAGCGGTATAAAGCACTCTCCCCACTCACTGACACCCTTTTATGGTGCAGACTCCAACAAGCAAGTAAAAGTCACAAGCAAAATCACTTACTTATGCTTGAAGTCATCTGCCGCCAGTCTTGCGTTATCAATTTGCAGAAGCAGTTTGACATTTTCCATGTTGAGATCTTCAACCTGCCATGGAAAGGAATACTTTTATATCAATATGCTTTTAAGCAGTGAGTTGCTCTCTCCCAGGCCTTTAGGGTCCTGGTCAGGGCACTGTGAACTTGTTAATTCTGCAGCTGACGACACTCTCACCAAATTTGCCAGCTGTGCTGCAGAAGCAAACTGGGCAATTCTGCCAACATTCCTGCATACTCTTGCCAGACAACTTGGATGCGATATTGTAATGCATGTGTGTTTCTGAAACCTGATGACTGACTATACGTGGAACTCAAGTAAAACGGGCAGGATACAAATTGAACAAGCAGCAATAAAAATATGAAGCACTAAAGATAAAGATAAGACCTTTTGGGCAGTTTCTAGTGCTTCATATTTTTATTGCTGCTTGTTCAATTTGTATCCCGCCCGTTTTACTTGAGTTCCATAAATAGTCAAACAAACTTCTCCAGCAGAAGTCAGCCAGATGCCTCCGGGAGCTCTTGAGCAGCAGGATCCAACAGCAATAGCCCCATTGCCTCCTTACCTGCCAGAAGTAAAGTATCCATGTCAAGGGAAAGGGCTTCCAAGATAGCGTAAGCCCTGGCCGTTTTTGTTCAGGGGCTTGATCCCAAGAATGAAACTAGTGCAGTCACGCTTTATTGGGAGGGAGGGAGATGTTGGAGAGGGGGAAATTATGTGGTTTTCAGAGGCAGGGAGTGTCTGGATCCTCCTTGCTCATTGTTTGGATATAGACAAATAAACTGTACAAGGAAGAAAATCTAGAAGGGGTTTGTTTGTTCCCAGGCAACTAACAATGGAAAGGAAATAACATGGTGTCTAATTTCTAAGTTCTGCTGATAAAACTCTTGGACAGACTCTGTTCAAGACACATCAGAGTAACACAGGAGTGGGGGAGCCAGAAGTAGTTAGCAAGGAGCTTGGTGGCCTTCCAGCAGAAGCAGGAAAGAGGCTGCAATTCTATGCACACTTTCCTGAGAATAAGTCGCACTGACTTTAATGGGGCTTGCTTCGGAGTAGGCATGCATAGTATAGTGCTGTTAGGCTACACTTCTATACACACCTAGGAGTAAGTCCAATCAAACTCAATGGGGCTTCCTTCTGAGTAAACATGCATAGGCTTGCACTGCCATCACTTCCCTATGCTATCAGCCATTCCACTTATTGCTCCAAGAACAGAGCTACACCAGACACCTTCAAAATCATTCTCCAGATCAACTTTAAGGGATGGTGGAAGAACAAGTCTGCAATTTCAGAGGCAAGACCTCATTCATACTGGCTGGCTTGGAAGTTGGAACCATTTTGAAATTGACTCCAAAAGTCACATTGTTGTATCCAAAGAAAGATACAGTAGTTATGAGTAAGTATAATTTAAATTAATGAGACATGTTAATCACTCAGGGATTAACTGGCAATTGCAATTCCAGGCAATTCTTTTGAATAGCCAAAGGCCAGACTTGACTCTTTGAAAGACCTCTAGAAGACATTTATTTATTTATTTATTGAGAAAAGAGATGGGGCTGAGCTCCAAAGAGAAAGCAACAGTGCTATATAGTAGCATCTACTAGTGGTGAAGCTTGTTGCACTTAGTGGACTATATACCTCACCAGGATGTGAAGTTGCACTAGTTGAGGCCAATGACTCTGGTGGTGTCAGGAGCAGGGCTCTCTGCCATCCTTCCCCCAACCCCCTTGAATCCAAACATTGGTTTGGCTATGTACATTTGAAATCTGAGAGTCCAAATATGTGTTTCTCAATATTTGTTTTGCGATTATATAAACAGGAAGCATGGATAGCAAATCACACCCCAAATCACATATCCTTCATCTTCACAGTGAAGGAAGGTTCAGAAGTGGACTTTCTTGTGATTATTTGGTATTTACAAGCAAAGGGGAGGGGGTGATCTAGGAGTCATCAAGACTGACTTGGTTGTGAAAACTCAGATCTCGTGTCATCAATATTTGAGCATTGAACAAGTGCTTCCCCAAAGCTGAAATTCACTCCTTTGGGTCTGAAGGTTCACTCAGAATGTCAAACACAACTGAACCTCAACAGGTGCTGAGGTTATTTGGTTTTTTGAGATCTCTCAACAAATGTAAGAATCTGGGTGAGAATTATTATTATACCAATTTGAGAAGGTGTGAGAATTCCCCTCCCCAAAAAGGTCTTCACCCCTACTTGCGACATCTCTTGGAAATCTTGTTCTGTACAACCAACACAATGGTAGCCAATTCAGGGCAAAATTGGGGCACTTTAATGGCAAGAGAGCAGTTCTGAAAATGTAACAAGTGTCAAGAAGAAAGCATTTCTTTTTTCACACACACACACACACACACACACACACACACACACGCCAGCCAGCCAGCCAGCCAGCCAAAATTCTACACACATGGGCCACTCCAGCCTCTCAGCCTTGCCTCTCACTCTCTTGCCTCCGGCCTTATAGCTGTCACCCACCATTTTGCACAATTCCTTGGGCCTGTCTATTGAGTCCCAGGGAGAGATATTCTCTTCACCACCACCACACACATCTGATCTATTTGGTCAATATGTTCTCTACAAACCACTCTCCTCATAACAATACTTATTTAGCAGCTAAAGAAATACTGCTGGAATAATAATAATAGGTAAGGATCTTTCAGGGTTGTTTTAAGGATAAAGTGCACTGTACATTTCAGAGCACTTCCCATGCATTATCTTGTCTTAATCCTCTTAAAACAACATTGAAAGGTAAGGTAAATATTATTGTTGGCATATTGCAGATGCTAAAAGAGACTAGCATCTCTAGAGCTGCACCTGCACTACACCAGATCTTCTCCCACCCCTGTCCACAGCTCTAGTCTTCCAGAGTCCTGACCCATGGAAAATCCTGCAGCACGCCCACTGACTCAACTCATCCAGCCCCCTTCATCCATTCCCTCATCTAATATATGTTGATTCTTTCCCCTTCCCTTGTCCTCCGTGCCTTGGCTCACTTACCCAAGTCATCTGGATGTATCTGCTCCACACACATGCATATGCTTACTCTGATCTAATTCCACAAATCAACAATACCACAAATGACTGCCAAATCAGTGTGCATAGGATTGCAGCCCTTGTGTCATTTTACCTGACCTGGCTATCTACCTGTGGGCGGCACAGTCTGACTGGAGGAGGTTATCTGTGTTGAGAATAATGTGTGCAGGATCCTATGTGGAGAGATGGAGTGGAAGGTGAGGTGGGACATACAGTCGTTTCTTGCTAAACCCTCCTTCTGCCTATCTCGTAAGGGGGCGCACCCTCTTTCTGTGCTTCTTTCACCCACATCTCCTGCCTGAGCTACGCCTCCCCCTCCCCCGTACTTGGCCCCATACTTGAGGGCTCTCTGGTCTTCATCCATCCATGCCTCCATCCATGCTCTTCGCTCGTTCTCACTTGCTACGCCCCTCACCTGCTTGCGCAGCTCGGCCAGGGGTCGCTCGCAGGCTTCCCAGTCTTTATGGCCGACTGCCCCAGCCCTGCGCGCCCGGATGGCGGCGATCTCCTCCTCCAGGGCTCGGTTGGCTGTCTGCAACCCCTGCACTCGCTGCAGGTAGCCGGCCAGGCGTTCGTTCAAGCCCTGCAGCGCCTCCTGCTGCCGGCCCGGGCCTAGCAAGATCGGAGTCGCGTCTATACTGGCTCGCGCCGCGGGGAGCATGGCATGCAGTCGCGACAATGAGAACCAGGAGTCTGAACCGCTGGAGCTGCCGCGCACGGAGCCAGTGGAAGAGCCGGGAATGCGCACGGAGCCGGCAGATAGGGAGCCGCTGCGGGGCCGAGCAAAGGACAGAGCCATGACTATGCCGCTTGCTGCGGTTGGTCCCCACGGTCCTATTATAGCTACCTGGCTCCTCATTTGCATGTACAGGTAGCACGCAGCCAATGGGAAGCATTCTGGGTTACACATTGGAGGGACAGCACAGCCACGGCAACTTCTCAGAGTTTGTCTACGAGGGCAGCCAGCCAAGGAAGGGGCAGTCGCTTCTCAAAACGCCCCCTTCATTTGCAGAGAGATGGGCTTTTCCAGCAGACTAATTTCTCATGACTACACTTTCAGTCCCTTGACTCGCTTTACATAAGATAACAATACAATATATGAGTTATATATGCGCAAGAGAGAGTTGACTTTTTGTAACCTACTGCTGGAAGGAGGAAAGCGCCGCCTTTTCATTGGCCATGAATATCAGGAGCAGCTCGAAGGGGCAGGACTATGTAAATAACAGGGCGGGGCTCTTCGGTGTGGGCAGTCTGTGCGCTGAGCTGGTAATAAGTCATTGGAGGCGCATAAGCTTTAAGGGCAGGGCTATGCTAATACGATGGATTGGTAGAAGGCGGTGGCAATACAATGTGTGCATATGCTGCCCCCGTCATGCCTCCCCCTTCTCAGGTGAAGGAAGGGGCTTTGATACGCCTGTAAGGTGTGCGGGGTGGGGCCTTCTGATCTCCCCGGTATTAAACTCGGGCGGTGCACTGCGCACCTGTATGTTCCTTTACCTGTCTCTGTCGATCAAGCGCTCCTTGCACCATGAGCTTCATCAATTATCATCAGCGCCCGGGAAGCTTGAGCTTTAGCAGCCGCTCTCAAGGCTCCCTCCCTAGTCGAAGCTCTTTTTATCGAGCCAGTCCGGGGGCGGGGGGCTTCCAGCCGGGGTTCCTCCGAGGATCCTCGAGTGCCTTTTCCGGCTCCCCCCTTTCCGCATCGCCCACTTTTCTCCTCTCCTCGCTGCCCAGCTTGGAGATCGACCCAAAGCTGCACCAGATCCGGACGGAGGAGAAGGAGCAGATCAAGGGGCTCAACAACCAATTCGCCTCTTTCATCGATAAGGTGCAGCCTCGGATGCGCGGGCATAACAGAACCTGATCTGTAGTGGATGCGCCTAAGCATATATGCGGTGCTTGTGGAATCAGAGGCGTGGATAAGAGAGAATAATTTGTAACAGGTGTCGAGGTGGTGTCTGTACATGTTTGCGTTTATGAATGTGTGTGGAGATTTTTTATTTTATTTTATTTTACTGCTTTTTATTAATGCAATGTTAATAGCTTAATACTGATCATGATTTATGTCGCTCAGAATCTTTCACACCACCCATCACATAGACATTTACTTCCAAGTACATTATTTATGTTTATTTGAAGTACCAGTACTTCTGTTTTAAAAGATCTTGCAACAATTCTTAAAACCATCAATACTAAATCAATAGAACAGACATAAACTAGCAGGTTAAAAAAAACAGAACAGAAAGGCAAATAGGTGGTAGCAGCCATTAAACAAAACTGAATGTGGCAGCTAGTTCAAAGAAGCAATGAAACAATGACGAACCTGCCAATAACGGCAGCATCCCACTAGCTATGAAATCCTATGCATGATACTCAGAAGTGAATCCTATTGAGTTTAATGGGACTTTCTGGCTTGCAGGTAACTGCGTATAGGATTGTAGCCAAAGTAATATATGGATCCGTTCAAGGTTATGTGTTTTGAAACTCCCTAGTAGAGAGGGGAAGGTGCATGTCAGAGATGAGAAGGATCTCCTTGTTGCTAAGTAGTATCCACTGTGACTAGCAGAAAGTCTTTCCAAGGCCACTGAAAGACATTCTTCCCAGGCATGTTGCATATCTTTTAAACGAGGCGATCAGGAATTTAAATTTGGGACCTTCTGCATGGAATACATACTTGTGGTCTGCTTGGAGCAATGTATCGATTTTTTTTTAAAGAACTTGAAGATGCACATGGAACACAGAATAGTTCTACTAACAGGTTTATTTAAAATGTTTTGGAGATAATGGCTTGTAAAAGGATGGGGTCTTTCACCCTTTCAGTATAAACTTGTGGAAGAAACAGGGGATGCTAGGCTATCCTATGGTAGTGGTTATAGGAGTACTTTTCTGGCATAATCATGGGGGGTGAATTTTGTTAAGATCTGCATATTTTCAGGTGTGTGTGTGTGTGTGTGCGTGTGTGTGTGTTTAAAAAGCTTCCACTGAAAGCCAATGAATGTTTTTTTTTTTAACCATAATCAGGAGAGAAATTGCAACCCAGGCTAAGTAAGTGCTAAAGCCCCTTGCCCCCATCCACTGTGATTTTGCATGCCCTCCATGTTACTTTTTTAAAAAAAGAACAAAATGGGCTAAATTCTCGCATTCTTTGCAATGTGTAGTTTGGCACTTAATCACACTGTTCAGTCTTCCTGTACACTTGGAGTGGTTGTAAACCACCAGTTATTTACTTAAATGAAAGCCTGAGCTCCTTATTCAAGACCAGGAAGTAAAACAAGTTCTGATGTAATTGTGAATTGTAAACCATGGGAGTGCGGGTGTTAAAATGAATGTGGCTCTCAAAAGCAAGCAATGCTGCCTTTCAATTAGATACAGCTTCCCAAGGTGTGGGGCTGGGGAACTTACTGCACATGACTGTGGTTATTATTTTGAAGTTCTCAAATGTGTCTCACTCTTTCCCTTGTCTTTTTAAATGGATTGTTTGACTGCATTGTGGGTATCCTCCCATAAACATTCACCATTTGGTGGCAGGGGTGGGGGGAATAAAACATTCCTTCCAATCCAATCATATTAAAACACGGCACGCATGCACATCATGCACACACACACAAAAGACCCTTCCTTTTCATTTTGAAAATGTAAGACAGCTTTAGAGCTCACAACTTAAAAAATGAAGTTGGCAAATTTCAGCGTTCATTGATCTTAAATATCTAGCAAGAGTAATGCGATCAACACCCATCACAAATGTTGACCTTCTTACAATGAGTTCCAGTTTCTCCATGCAAGGAGGCAGGTCCATATTCCATTTCCCAGAACATGCTTGTGCTCTTATCTGATTTTACTCCTGTCGAGTCTTCTATAGACTGTGTGATTGTTCTTCTCACAGAGGAGCTGCAATCTCACATGATGAGTTTGTGTTGTGCCATCCCACAAGTAGATGAAACCTGAGAGCAGTTTTATTCCTTAGGCAGCACAGTGTTATATTACTAGAACCAACTTCTTTTTGTGTTCATGTAGCACTTCAGCAGCTAGTGAGGCCAGTTTACAGAATTAGCAGAATCATGGCAAAGCTATTTCTGAACACCTTCATTCTGGAGGGAAGAAGTTTCATATATTGGAAGGCAGTGATGGGCTGACTGTGGACTGACACATTGAAATTTAATCCAGACAAGATGGAGGTGCTGATGGTCAGTAGAAGAACTGGTCCAAGAATGGGAATTCATCCTGTTCTTGATGGGGTAGTAGTGCTCCCTCTGAAAGGGCAAGTGTGCAACTTGGAGGTGCTCCTGGACCCAGTTCTCTTCTTAGAGGGAGAGGTAGCAGCCAGGCTTTTACTCAGCTTTGATTGGTGCACCACTTGAGGCCCTTCCTCAAGAACACAGATCACCCAAGGTTTGGTCACATCTTGACCACAATATGCCTTGCATGCCCTGGAAAAGTCTTTGGAAACTGCAACTGGTTCAGAATGCCCCTGGGCTGCATTCTGAACCAGTTGCAGTTTCCAAAGACTTTTCCAGGGCATGTAGGTCATGTTGCGATCAAGATGTGACCAAACCTTGGGTGACTGTAGTCAGATTCCCAACACTTCCCAACATACATGTACCCTGTGTGTAGGATTATTAAAGGTCAAGGAAAATATTGGCAGGTACAATTCATGTATGAGTAGGCTTACCAGATCTCCAACCGGGACAGAGTGCTAGACCTTTAGGAGAAGGAATGTGAGCAGGTGTAGCTTGTTAAACCTTAGAGCACAATCCTAAGTATGTCTACTCAGAAGCAAGCCCCACTGAACACCATGGGGCTTGCTTCTGAGTAGACATGCCTAGGATTGTGCTCTAGGACTTAACAAGCTACACCTGCCCACATTCCTTCTCCTAAAGGTCTAGCACTCTGTCCCGGTTGGAGATCTGGTAAGCCTATGTATGAGGTACAACATGAGGTACAACTCATTTCCACTGTACCTGTGGACATTCTGTCTTCTGTACTGTACATGTGTGTTAGGAAGCTGTAGCCCATTGGAACTTTTCAGTGTGGTGCATGCAACAATGTATATATTTATTTTATTTTATTTGCTTGCAAGGATTTTTATCCTGCTTTTTCAATTTAAAAGAAAGTGCCCAAAGTGGCTTACAGAATTTAAAATATGCAACACAATACAACAATAACCATTTGAATCAATTATAAAACCTCTCAGCAACACAACCATAAAATATCAATTAGTTAAAAGGCAGCCGAAAAGCATATTGGAATAAACATGTTTTGGTGACCAGAGATGGAGTCAGGAGACCTTACTCAGGAGGAGAGCCTTATTATATCCACCCACCCCACAACTTGATGGTGATGACCTCAGTGTTCAGGCAGGTTTTATAAGAGATCATCATTCTCATATGGCAATCTATACATCAAATAAATTGACACACATTCAAGGCCCAATCCTATCCAACTTTCCAGCACTGATGCAGCTGTGCCAACAGGGTGTGTGCTGCATCCTATGGTGGGGGGGCAGTCATGGAGACCTCCTCAGGCTCAAGGTAAGGGCATGTTTGTTCCCTTACCTCAGGGCTGCATTGCAGCTGCATCAACACTGGAAAGTTGGATAGGATTTCTTTTACCACTTTCTTTTACCACAGTGCACGGGATAGGATTGGGCCCGCAGCCATGTTAGTATGTGTAGAATGGCTGTAACTTAACTTAACTTTGATTCTTCAAAAGGTGCTCCGGGGAAATGTATGAGCATGGTACCTGAAATGACCCCTTTGGATGGGTGTAACAACCCTACAACTAAACTCCTGGATGTCATCAGTTGTGACTGTTGGACTGCTTATTCTAATTAAATTATATCTGATACAGGAGAGTTAAATTATGGCCCAAGCATGCTTTTGCTGAAATGTGGAAGAGAATAAGGAAATACAGTAGTTTGTTGTTCTGGGAACTTGATGCAGCTCACTGTTCTCAGAAGCAAACCACCAGACCAGTGCATTAAAGATGTTTGAGGCCCCCTGGTGGAGAGAGATGTCAAATGCTCTTGGTTTCTATGGAAGATTTGGCCAAAGAACATCTGTCTAGTCTCTCTCCTTTGATTTAAGAGTTTGGCTCAGGGGAGGAGGTTATACAGTGAAACCTCCTGCTCCCAAATGTGTGTGTATACATACACATAGATATGGATACACAGTACACACACACACACATGGTGGGGGGGGGAGAACTACAAAGGGAAACACGTCTCACTACACCTCTCTCGCCAGTTGCCCATCTCAAAATCCATTCCCAAGGGTCACTATAATCGCAAGTCTATGTGACAAAAACATTCTAAGTGGTGTTAGAATACTGATGTTCATGTACATGCAGTCACCAGGTCAACCTTACCACAGAGCAAAGGAGATACTCATTGCAGATGGCATTCACAGATTCCAGATGGGGTACCACTTTCTTCCCTGAAATCTCTGGTTGTTTATGTCATTAGGAAAATGAGATCCAAACCAGGGTGGAGCAATCATTTTTATTGTTTTATGTTGGGTATGAAAACCAGTGATCAACTCTATAAGCCAAGATTGATTGAGGTGGCAACTTTACACCCATTCTCTCTCTTCTTGCTCTCCTGGAGTAGAGGAAGTGGAGGCAGGTGGGTTGTTGCACCCTATCGAAGAGTGGAGAGAGGAGAGGAACATCTGTATACATCCCGAAGAATGTCTTATCCCCTATATAACCATGCATGCCATAGTTTGCTTTGCAGTGAACTCCGGGCCTGTGGATTCCTCCCAGTCCCAATGCCCATTTTACTTGTTTATCTTTGCCTTTTCCACCCCGCAAGGTGCGCAAGCTAGAACAGCAAAACAAAGTGCTGGAGACACAGCTGAAGCTTCTGAAGGGCAAAGACCAATACAAATCGAATGTGGGGCGGATCATGGGAGCCCACAGCCAGCCCCTTAAGCAGCAGATTGATGCACTGAATCAGGATAAGATGAAGCTACAAAATGAACTCGACCACACACAGGCCATTCTGGAGGAACTGAAGAGCAGGTGGGTTCATGAGGCCCAACTAGATGAACTAGTGGGAGATCCTTCCAAAGAGAGTAAGAAATGGTCGTAGGAACCTTTTCAAGGCAGACAGAATGAATGGAGCATAATAAGTTAGTCTTTAATAATTATTGGCGTCTTGCAGAGAAGGAGAATTTATCAGCTTCCAGCTTGGCCACCATCCGATGGTTGTGCAATTTCTTGCCAATTAAAGTGTTCACATGACATGAAAAGCAGGATCAATTTCCAGTGCAGACTCAGACTCCCCAGACAATTGTTGAGCTTTGGTTCAGCGGTATTGAAATGTTCTGTAAGGCAAAAAAAAAAAAAGTTCAATGGAAAATAGCAAAAATTGTTCTATGCTTGAACGCCATGGCAACCAAGGCCTGGGTATCCATGCCATGGGGTTCCAATGGCTATTCAGTATGGCTGGGAGCATCCTTCATGGCCACCTGAAGCCCATCACCTAGAGGCAAATGCCACATAATACCTCTTCCTCCTATTTGACTCATCTGTTTCTGGTACCCCATGGTGTAGCCACTAATTTCCAAGACTTTCAGCAGGATGGAAGAGTTTCTAGGCCTACCCTAATGGATCCCTTCTGAAATGTATTTTAACAGCTGACTATAGGAAGGGGGGGAAGTAGCACTGACATGTGTGGACAGTTATTATGGACCATACTTGGTAGTGGGGAGATGACAATCTATGGAGGTAGGAGGGGAAGCCTAAAGGTAGCTGGTAATTGGTGCATAGACGTTGGGCCTAATAATGCCAGTTGTCCATCAGGCTCTTTGCGAGGTGTTCCTGCTGCAACTCACAGCCAGCATCTCCTCTCTCTGATCTTTAGGTATGAAGATGAGATCAATAGACGTAATCAACTGGAAAACGAGTTTGTGGTAACCAAGAAGGTGGGTCCCAGAGATGAAAAGAGCAGTTGATAGTGCTCAAAAGATCCAGTTTCTGCCTGCCACTGATCAGTCCAAGACTATTTACCTGCCTGTTTACCCCCTGCAGCTTGCAGAGTGTCTGTTGACTGGACATCCCTGCAACTGTTATAGAAGTACTCGCCAGCTTCCTCTTGCTTCTCTGTCCTCAACTATCCTTCTTCTGCTTACTTTTCCCCCTCTTCTATGTCTATCCAACACTTCTATGTCTATCCAACACCAACATGCTACATACAATTTGGATTGTCAGGCTTTTACTGCTTCAGGTAGTAAATGGTTGGTGGGGCTTGTTTCAGTTATTCCTTTTCTTCCCTCTCCACCCCCCATCCCCAAGAGAGAATGCAAATGTTGGCTCTTGCCCTCGGAAACGTCTGTGCATGCGCGAAAAAGGTAAAAATTCGCGTATTAACGCATTGGGCCTCGTCAGAAGGCCCTGGACCGGCAGCCAGGGCAGACGCTCCGAGGCCTTCTTCCGACCTCGGAGCCTCCGGAGGATGACGCGCGCGGGGGGCGCGTGTCACCCTACGGCGGCCCGTCCCCCCGCCACGGCCCAGCGACGCGCCTGTTGGCTCCTGATTCAAGAACTTTAGTGCTCTGCCATCTATGTGCATAGCAAGATACACTCCAAGAGGGGCATAACACTTCTCCTACTCCTGGACCACATTGAATGGAGAACTTAGCGCACTCCTAGGAAAGCACACAAACAAAAATGCAGGAAGGCTCAACCCACTCAAAATATGGTTCCATAATACACAGACAAACTTTGCAAGTTCTTCCCCTGCATGGACTGTGTTCTTTTGTATTGCCCTCACTATTTCCTGCACAAGTCTACTGTACAGATTACTGGAGAATTGCTGCAGGCCACGCAATAATATTGTGTGGTTTCAAGGACTGAGTGAACTGAATCAATGTGGGAAACTTCCACATAGTGCATAGTATGCTGAGATTCAAGACATTTGACAAATGGTGCAGGGTGAATCCTGTTCTGATCCCCAGCATGCATGGGGTATGCTGGGGTATGGGGTATGCTAACTACTTTTCTCCTGTGCTGTCAGGACCTGGATGACATCTACTTGCAGAAAGTGGATGTTGAGTCCAAGCTAGAGAGCATCTCCAATGAAATCAAGTACCTCAAGCAGCTCTTTGGAGAGGTGGGTGCTAGATGAGGGGAACATGTTTGCTACAAATTGTGGGAGTGAGGGAGTGGAGAAGGGGAAGGGATGGCGGAAGAATTCACTGAGGATAGCAGGGCCAGCCCATCCATGAGACCAACTGAAGTGCTCGCCTCAGAAAGCAGATTGGTGAGGGGGGTACCCATCTCTGTTTGCTTATTATTTGCCTTCACTGCTCCTCCTTCTCCTTCCACTCCCTGGATAGGAAAAGGAAGATGAGGACTGAGAGAAAGAGGAAATGGAGAGGGGAGTGCTGAGCTTAGAACATTGGAGAGTGGGGAGAGCAAGGCTGGCACATCACCAGGTAAGGGCAGCATTTGGCATGCCACCACAGGTGTCAGGTGGTCTTGGGCTGGCCTTGCAGGGTAGAATAGATAATGCAAAGATTTCACAAGAGAAAGAGGCTTGAGTTCTGCTCGATGATCAAGTTTCTCATCTGAGCTGGGCTGTATCCCAGCTTCACCTACAATTTAATTATTTTCTCACCACCACCACCACCAGGAGATCCGGGAGCTGCAATCTCAGATCCAAAATGCAATGGTCACTGTGGAGATGGACAACAACCGGGAGCTGGAGATGAAGCACATAATCGATGAGGTGAAGGAACAATACCAGGCCATGGCTGCCAAAAGCCGTGATGAAGCTGAAACTTGGTACAAGAACAAGGTGAGTAGCACATGGACATCAGCTTGCATTCATCCTGCCATGCTGGTGCATACTGAGGCACATGTGTGTGTGCTTAAGCACAGGTGGCAGATTAGTTTTATATGTCACACTCAACATATTTTTTTAACAATTTGGTAGGGCTTCTGAGGGCCAGGAAAACTGCTTCATGGGCCTCCGGTTGCCCTGATGTGTCTGGCAACATAGCAACTGAAGCACTGGCCCTCCTTGTGATGGAATCTGTGCCTTGTACTTCTGTGGCTGCAATCCTATAAACCCTTCCCTTGGAGTAAGCCTCATTGAATTTAATGGTGCTTACTTCAGAGTAGACATGCATAGGATTGCACTGTGTGTGTGGTAGCTGGTGACACTGTTGACTAACATCTCTTGATTCTTCTCCTCACCTCCCAGTTTGATGACATGGCAAGGCAGTCCCACAAGCACCATGAGGAGCTGAAAGACATCAAGGGGCAGATTGCCGAACTGACTCGCTATGCCCAGCGTGTGAATGGGGAAATTGAGGCCTTGAAGAACCAGGTGAGAGACCTCTGGACAGGAAAGCAAGTTTTGGTGCAGATACTGGGGAAAGTGGGGAGCGGAGGATGTTGGCGGAATGCTATGCAGTCAAGTTGATAACTCATTCTGCATACTCCAGCTATTCCTCCTGCCTTGCTCCATCTAGTTCTCATTGGCTATATTTCAGAACTTGTATATTCTGGTTCTGACTTGTCTGGCTGCAAGTGTGCTCATTTTGAATAAGGAAGTGTAGCAGCTGCAGGAGACAAAGGGGTAACTTAGCCTTTCCCAGGGTTCCAGATGCCACCAGCTACCTTTTGTCTCCACTTCTGTCACCTTCTACAAAAATCACACCACTAGTTGGAACTGCTGTCCCAGAAGACGGCCTTCAGCCCTTTCTACAGGTCTTCCACCAGAACACTGACATCTCTTGAAGGGTCATCTGGGCAGCTTCCTAGATGGGAAGAATAATTGTGTTCCAAAATTGAGGGGTAGGGGAAGGATTCATTTTCCCCAAAATTCTTCTTTACCATTCAGAATGGCTGTTGGAAAAAGGAGGATGAACAGCCATAGCCAAATGGAGGGGGAGGCACACTGTAGCTCAAACACAGGCAGAGTCTTTCCCATCGTGCTTTTGCAAGAAGCGGGCCTTTATGTGCTCAGCTACTGTGGGCTTTCCATGGTGCTTACCACCAGAGCAATGGAGACAAAAAAGACTCGGCTCACACCATTTCTCTCCTCCTGCCCAGCGAGCCAATCTGGAGAGTGCTGTGGCCTTGGCTGAAGAGCAAGGGGAGCAGGCAGTGCAAAATGCCAAAGGCACCATCCAAGAGCTGGAGGAGGCACTGAGGAGGGCCAAGCAGGACATGGCTAGCAAGGTGCGAGAATACCAAGAGCTGATGAACATCAAACTGGCCCTTGATATAGAGATTGCCACCTACAGGAAATTGCTGGAAGGAGAAGAGAACCGGTAAGCAAGATTCCTATTGGGGTTGAAACTGCTGTGTTGTCAATCGGTTCTTCCACTCCTGGCTATGTAGGGAAACTGGGAGAGGCCATTGCTGGGGGGGAGGGGTAAACTGCTGCTGTGTGAGCTTTCTCCTGCATGTTAGGCTGAAAGTGTATGTAGGCAAAGGACCTGAATGGATCATAGTTCAGTGGACAAAGGTGCATTGCTGAGCTTTGGCAGAGTGAGAGCTCATGAGGTGCTTGAGCCCTAAAAGCAGCAGTTAGCAAACATTCAGATGATGGTATGCCTTGCACACAGATGGTTTCTTCTGCTCCCAAGTGCCCTAGGCTGCTGCTGGTTTGGATAGGGACACTGAGATCATATCCTAAAGGAAGATATGGTTCCTTTTTAGAGGTGGCTCCTTTTTAGAGCTTCAAGGAAGGCTCAAGTGTTACAGTGAAAAAATGTACTTTTTGTTGAATGTTGCCTTGCATCAGTGGTCCTAAAGGGATGGAAACTTTGTCCTGGGCTTTTGGAACATGGGCACACTACGTTGGTGGGGAATCGTCATCAGAACATGGGCAGAAGCGGAATGGGGGCGGGGGGGGGAATAGAGCCCTGAGCTTGCACATGAGCAGATTTAGAGGTTGGGATGTGATGATGAACCTTGATGGGGGCATATAGGCAGCTGCCTGAATCTTCTCCTTGCCCCAACCTTTCTGAACTCTACAACATATTTTTCTCTCGCTCAGGATGGTTGGCCAAGCTCCAAGTCGTCATCATCAAGTCAGTGCCATTGACAAACTAGGTAAGCCCATTTCCTGCTCTGATGAATGCACTGGGTTTGGAACAGTAAATTATCGAGCTGTTGCTAGGCCCTGGCCTAGGCGATGTTATAAAATGGACTTCTATTTTATGAGCAGTGTGCTTGTAGCTCCATCAAACTGGCCTTTCCTTTTGGCTTCTCCTTCTGGAGGCTTCTGATAGCATTGATGCCTCACTTTTCCTACACTGGTTCTTTAAGTTCTTTCTTGGTTTCCTGAATCTTCCCCACACCTGAGCATGTCCTGACAAGAATGGAAACAAATTGGCTCTCAAATGTTCACCTTTGTGAATTTTGAGGACAAATATGTGTATTTTTCAAATATTGGTTGAAATGTTTGCCAAATTGATTTTGTTCCCTTTCTCCTGGGGGAGGAGAGGAATGATGATGATGATTTGCAAATTGCCTATTTGCAAATACAGTACTTTGTTTCAGTTCTAGTCCAGACCCTACACACATGACCTGGGGTGGGCCCACACGACTGCCTGCTAGCCTAGCAGTGTATTCTCAGGTAGAGCATCCTTGAGTGAGGGACAGGGCTCCTCTTGTTAGTGCCCTTTGCCTCTTCTTTCTTTTGTGCAAGTTAGGGCTGAACTACATTACACGCAGAGGCTCTGCCGCCGCCTCTGCCCATGCGCTTGGAACAGGGGAGTGTCTTCCCGCCTGTTGTTCCTCCTGTTGTCCCGCCTTCTTAAGAAGGTGATTGGAGGTAGTTCTGATTGGCATGCAGCCACTCTCCCCCCTCTCCTACGATTGGTAGGCTGCAGTAGCTCCGCAAACCGCCCCCTAGCTCTGCGAACACGCCCCCTCAAAAGTAGGATTCCAGCTTGAGGTACGCGCCGGCAGTGCGGAGGTCGCAGCGGCTCCGCTTGCTTCCGATATGATGTCAAAAGCTCTGCAACGCGTGTAATGTAGTTCAGCCTTTACTCTGCCTGTTAAACCCATTTCCAAGATCTAAATTCCACATGAATCTCCATTGAAAAATTACTGCAAAGTGTCATCTCCATAGTTGAAGAGGGTCGTTTTAATCCGATGTACCTTTCTCTCTCTCCCCTTGTGTTCATGTTCACTTCTCAGCACTGCCCATTAGAGATGAGAGAAGATGAACAATACACTCAAAGCCCTTGTGGGCACTTGAGACTTTTCTCCCTGGGATCCTTGTTCCATAAATCAATCTGTTTGCAGTGATGTAGACTTGAGTCTACTGACTCGGACTTGAGTTGGATTCAAGTTGCGTCAATGACTTGACTTGGACTTGACTCGGCCATTGTAAAACACACTGAAGACTCAACTCAAGACTTGGAGCCTTTTACGACAAGTCCAATTTTATTCAGGTTTAAACCCACTTTCCCCATTAAATAGGGACTCGCTACTCACAACCAAAGACTCGGGACTTGGGGGCAAAGACTTGGGACTTGACTCGAGACTTGGACCCAGAGACTTGGGACTTGACTCGAGACTTAGAATCAGAGACTTGATCCACATCCCTGTCCATATGAAATATCTCCCTATCTATCAGCTAGGGTTATGTGTCTATGTAAAATGTAACAAGTGTCAAGAAGAAAGCATTTCTTTTACTCTCTCTCTCTCTCTCTCTCTCTCTCAGCAGTTATGTAAATCATTTGCCGCAAGCGTCTAGTTGACCTTTTGGCTCCTGGGTGTATCTGCCTGCTGCCTCGCTTGGATAAATCCTTGCATCTGATTTTCTCATATCTTTTTTTTTTCTCCAATCACTTTGGGAAGCCAATCAGGAGTCTCTTCCTTAAAGCTATCCCTCTCTGATCTCTTGACCCAGATTTCTAAACCCATCCATTGCTTATGCAGCTGGACTCCTGACACAAGGGATGGTGCTACCTTCCTACAACGGGACTACGGGGAACTCCTTTACCAATAAAAGCTCTCTGAAGAGGCCCTTGCTGATCAAAACAATCGAGACCAAGGATGGGAAGATCCTCTCGGAGGCCAGTCACTTTTCAGAGAAGTAGCTGTAGCTGAGCAAGCGAAGGGGCAGCCAGGCTTGCTTGCTTAAAAATAAACGATTGTCTTCAAGCTTTTAACTCATGGTCTCTTATTTACATGCCATGACACGGTATCTCCTTTCTAAAGCCATCACAGATGGCCCAGCAGCAATTGCTGGCAGGGGAGTATGGGTGATGATGCATTCCTTCAATATGCATAGCACAGCTCCAGAAATGTTATCTTCAAGACTGGTTTCTTGCTTGAGATATGACAGCGGCGCTATGCACATAGTCCTTGATCTTCTGATGCTGTTTTCCTTTTATGCCTTTGCGTCATAGCTTTATTCTGTGCCTGCAGTAAAGTGGGAGGTCCTGACTTCCAAGATAACGTGTACAAAGAACTGTGCCAAGCATGCAGATTCTTAAACTGTAGTGGGATGGGTGGAGACTGCAGGCTAGGAAGATGGGATTCATGCGGCATTTTTTTTTTGGGGGGGGGGTAGGTTAGAGCCTGGAACATGCACTCCTAAATGGCTGAGGGGAGGGTTGTATAACTGCATGTGAGTGATGCAGTACTTGATCTGTTACAATCCCCAATCACCCTGTTAAAAGGAAGCTCCTAGGTTCTGTCTCTTTGTCTTGTGCTAGCGTTACCAAGAGACACAACTCAGGGAGGAGCTCTACGCAGAGGAGTGAGCTCAGTTCTCAGTATTTTCCATTAAATTCCATTTAATTTACCATCCCATTTCCATTAAATGGGGTGAACTAAATGGCTGCAATCAGCACAGCCTTGAAGGAAAGACAAAACCTGCCCTTTCCCTAAAGAAATAGGGGTCAGGTTGGCCAGGTTTAGCTCACGTCTCAGGCAGGGCTTCATCTCATAACAGCAATCCTGACCGGGAGGTCTCAGTAGAGAGATCAGAGAATCTGCAATGCAGAATCTTATATGCTGGCTATTTTACAGGCAGGATAAGGGCTGTATTTTTGGATTCTGGACAAGGCTGAATTCCTGTCTTGTCCAAGCCAATCCTGGACATTTGGCATTGTTAGCTGCCCCCTTCTTCAACTCCATGTCATGTTTTGTTTCAGAAACAAAGAGTCATTATTTGCCCTTAAAAGGTGAAGTGATACTTTTGGAACGGAGACAGGATCATGGTATAATTGTTGAAGCTGTTAAGAGCTGTGGGATAATGTTCCTAGAACAGTAAGCATAATATTAGCCTTTGTTTTGACAGTTTAAATACATTCAGAGGGGCCGCAGTAGCCTGTTGTGTATAGGATGAAATACCTGGAAGTGCCTTTCTCCCTCTTCTTTTTCTGGGCAGGAGCATTGCCACTTTTATGTCGTGAAGAGCATGTGGCATAGCATTGGAACTGCATATGTAGAGCAGCAGAGCAAGCAAGCAAGCTACAGAGATTCTGATCTCCAGATCTCCAAGACAACACCCCCAAACCCCTTTTTTATTCCAGAAGCAGGGATAGACCTGTTCTCTTCAGTTTGAATCTTTCACTGCAGGATCTAATGTGTTAAACAGCAGAGTTCAAAGCACCTTACAGCAATCCTATGCACATTTACTCAGAAGTAAGAGTAAATGGGACTATCTTCACTATGTTCAATGGGATTTACTCCCAGGTAAGTGTGGAGGCTTGCAGCCTAAGCTTGTTCAGACCCCATTTCCTTCCCAAAGCACCTGGAAAATCTAAAGCACCCAAAGCAACTAAATCCCACATCCTTTTTGGAACTGGAGGCAAAACATTTCCTCAGGTAGTAAGGTTAAAGCTTTTGTTCTCCTGGTAGTGTCTGATTTGGCTTAACTGTTTGAGCAATCTTTTGGTAAAAAAAATTAACTTGGGGAAGGGAGAGGTGGGTGACCTTGGCTTTGGGTGGGAGATATGAGTTGACAGCCTTGGGAATCATTCCTACTTAGATTTTCTCAAGGGACCCATCATTTCTTGCTCCTCACCGCTTTAAGGTACACAAAGTCACACCTTTTCAGAGCCAGAAATTTACCATGCAATCCTGTGCAAGTCCTGCCCTGGCAGGAGTCGCACAAGTGCCTAAAGCACTTGCGTGACACCCATAGAGCAAGCAGCGCCGGCGCTGCGGCCGGCGCTGCTCACCCCACTGTCTCTCCCGGCCCTGCGCCTACGCTGGTAAGACCTACACCAGTCGGGGCAGGAACGGGGGGAGGGCAGATTGGGCCATCAAGGGAGGGCGGCCATTGGCCTCCTGGGACCTGGAGGTGGCGGGGATACCAGGAGTGAGGTCCCCGGTATCTCGAGCTCCCTCCAGGCCACAGATACGCCACGGCTGGTGTTACTGTGCGCGAGCTCTAGAGCTCGTGCACATGTGAGGAGGCCCATAGGGCCTCCCGCCACTTACACGGGGGGGAAGGGGACGATTGTCCCCTTCTCCCGCATTGTTCCCGGGCTGCCCTGGGGCAGCCCAGGAACTCGATAGGATGTGGCTGCTGTATCCTACACAGGATTGGGCTGCCCGTGCAGGAACCCTGACTTCCCAGGCCTCTGTCTCTACATTATTCCCACACATGGTAATAAATTCCCTGCTTGATGGAAAACACCTTCCAGATGCTGTTGCGTGCTAACTACCTGTTATCAGATAAGCCAAGAGGCCTCTCCTGGTACAAAGAGTCTGCCTTATCATGTGGGACTTTATCACAGAAACTGTTCACTTGTGAGGGGCTTAAGTTATGTACCAAAATGCACCTGATCCCTGGACCAATATTTGGAAAACACAGCATCTTCTCCCCCACCAAAGAACGGAGACATTGCCATTCCTAGAGTGCTGCTGACACATCATAGGGGAGGACAACGGCTGCATTTGAAATTGAGGGGAATTTTAAAATATTGATATTTGAAAATGGGCCATCTAGCAGAGCATTGCTCATTGCAGGGTCTGCTTCATACAGAGAGTTGAACTAGATCGGTAGAGCCTGGCAGTTCCTCCATGAATTGGCTTCCTCGCAGACAACTGTAAATAACCCTTATCAGCATGCTACAGCACTGCGGTCTGCGTATCTTTCCATTGATGGAGGCTGTTCAGTACAGCAATAACCCTCTTCTTCTTCTTCTTCCATAAGCATATGCGCTCATTTTTCTTCCACAGCCCCTTGGAAAGTCCGCTCTTGTCCTAGCTGGTGTCCTACTCCTGACAGGGTGACTTTGAGACCATTCTGGACTCGTCGTATCCATGTGGCAGCCATCATGCATGCCCAGTAGTGCAAAAGGACGTTTGGTTGCACAGCTAGCCTTAGAGATGTTTACCAAGGACAGAGCTCCATGTCCCAGCAATTCATCTGTTCATTGAGACATGTCACAAAGGGGGGGGGGAGGGAGGCGGTGGAGAAAATGTACCTGCCCTGCAAAGTCCTAGCTCAGAAATGGCCAGCAGTTGGCCTGCAGGTGACCATCTGGCCCTAGGGTTGACTTTTGTCTCTGCACTCATTGTGGGACAAATCATGGCAACTCAGGACACTTCTGTTAAGGGGTGGGTGCACAGGCGACTTTCTATTTGCAGGACTAGAGTCTCCAGATTCTTTGCACTGCTTGGCTTCTGATGTAATCAATCAATCGCTGATCTTTTAGTTACATTTCAACCCCACCTTTCTTCCATAGAGCTCAGGTTATCATACAATATTTTCTTCTCATCACACAGTTTTATCCTCAAAATGATCATATGAGGAACATTCATCTGAGAGATAGTGATTAGCTCAAGGTCACTACTGAACTCCCTGGCCAAGAGGAGATTTGAACTTGAGTCTCCCCACTTCCAAGTTCCAGTCAACACTCTCACCACTAGACCACCCTGGCAAGAGTTGCTCCTTCAGTACTCAAACTTTGGAGAAATGTGCTCTGACGTTTAGGACTGGTTGCACGGGAGACAACCTACTGTTTAGTGAACTCAGATGCATTTTGAGTTAAACTGGGTGATGTGTTCTTGAAATGCTAACAGCCCTCTAGGACACGTAACTGGCTGCTGTACAGGCATTTTATTAAACAAAGGAAGGAAAAGACAAAAAATAAACTTCCAGTGTGAGAGAGAATTTCTAAAATCAGAAGTGTTGGGGCTGTCAGAAACCCTGCCATCTAAATCATTAGTACATAGGAGCTGGCTGCAGTGACTCAGTTGTGAGAAAGTGGCACTCTGCACAAGCCCAGAGGCACTCTCCAACCAACCTATAGGTTCTGAGTGAAACCATTCTAGAAACTTTAGTTTATTCATTTATTTTAGAATATATACATCACTTCTTTGTGAAAACTCTGGTGGAGGAGATGGGAATAGAAAATTATAATGCAGTTGAGTAAAACCATCAAAAATCAGCAATCAACTAGAAATGGAAAAAATTATTTATTTATTTTTATTTTTCAAATTTTTATACCGCCCTTCCTCCAAGGAGCTCAGAGTGGTGTACATATTTCCTCCCCTCCTTTTTGTCCTCACAACAACCCTGTGAGGTAGGTGGGGCTGAGAGATAGTGACTGGCCCAAGGTCACCCAGGAAGCTTCGTGGCTGAGCGAGGATTTGCATCTGGATCTTCCAGGTCTAAGTCTGACTCCCAAACCACTACACCATCCTGGTGTAATCACAATTAAAAGAAGAAGAAGCCATCCATCTGGATAGGCTGATTATATGTTCTTATTTCAGCCAAATGGGATGTTGTTGCAAGATTGTCCTGTATTTAATATTCCAATTCACATCCAACTGAGCTTCATCCAAAGAGGTGTCTGGTAAGCAGACTGACCCCTCTCTCAGCTTAAGCTCTGTTTATGTGCTCTACTGTGTGAAGGTAGATGCAATCCCTCGAAGAATCTGCAGGCCATCTCCATGAAGGTTTTTTTGGGGGGGGAAGGGTCATGATGACACTACTTTACCATTGCATGAGTTTTCTAGACAAGCAAAAGCCCATAATCAGCTGAGCTTGGTCATTTCATCTCAGGCACCTTGACCTGGGGTAGCGCTACACCTTCTGCTACTGTCCACGGCCACTAGGAGGCAGCTGAGTCCCTAAGGAAGCAGAGCTGAACAGGGCTGGACTTTATAGAACTCAAGGGGTGTGACGGGACACTGAGACAGCATCTCTCTGTGGTTTGCCGGCACTTTTGGCAGTATACTTGCTCCTCAGCCGGGGGGCTATTTGCTGCCTGCCTTTTGCCTTGGAGGCACCCAAGCCAGCCAACTACTAGGGCTCACTTCCTCTGTGATGGATCAGATATAATGTGCTACCATAAGCGATGAAGGTGGGCTCCGCGGCGCCCAGGAGAGTCATCCAAGAAGTGTCTGACCACCAGTGCTCACTCTCACTATGCTGTTGGATGCAGTGAGAACTGGTGCCCACAGGAGATCTGCCTGTGCTTAAAGGAGACTGATAAATCTTCAAATAAGGTTAGTTAGTGCCTGTCTGATTCCTGGATCTTTAATTCTGGTCAGGAGGGAGGGGGATAAGAGGAGCGGGGGAGGAAGAGAATTCCAGTTGTCCCTGGGGGGTTGATTACTCTGAGGCCATTAACTCTAGAATTTGGATGGAATTTCCAGTAACCTAGCCCTGGAGAGAGTATCTCAGTTTAAAGCATAGAAACAGCATCCTGAGGTAACTCTCTTCCTCTTAGGAATCAACAATGATGTAGTAGATTATCAAGGATCTTATGTGTTGTGAGATTCTATTACACATAGCTCATAGCTCTTCTTATGTTCTATTGTGCCAGACCAGCAGATGTCCCAGAGGGCACTAGCAAACATTGTGGTCAGGGACCTGAAAGTACTTAACTGAACTGTATCTTCTTGTATAATGTTTTTTAAAGGCTCGTGGGCTTTTTTAAAAGTTTATTTCTCTGACATAAGAGCAAATGAGCTGTTTAAACGGCTCAATACGACATACCTGACCATTCAGAAAGTTCAATAATTCAGAAATCTACATTTCCCATTGATTTGAAAAAGTTCACTTACAATAATGCTCATGCCTAATTTTACACCTACAACTAAAACCTCCACACAAGTCCATAAAACAGACCTCCCAGAAGGTCAGAAAGAGTGGTACACACAATTCCCTAGCAATAAAGCATTTCAGTACTGTATCATCCCAGAGTATTGCACTAAATTCAGGTGAATGTCTTGCCTTTTTATTAAAGTTTTACTCTGGATACCTTCATGTGGATGAGGGGGTTTGTGATGGCAGTGGGCAGAGACTAGGAGGACCAATAGGAGAGGTATTGGCAATGCGTGCAAGTGTCGTATCTGACTGTTCAATAGTATTCCTGCGCATTTTCCAAAGTTATTTTTCCCATAGGAAGAGTAACAGCATCTTTTTTAATTTGATAATCTCAAATATCCTGACACCTATTGTTGGAATTTAGCACCTGATTTCCTTGTTTTAGTCTCTCTCTCTCTCTCTCTCTCTCTCACACACACACACACACACACACACACACACTTTTAAGCAACTGAAATTGTATTTTAAGTTTTGAGTGACATCCTGACTAGCGCTTCCACCCAAAACCATTGGGCAACCCAATCCTAACTAAAAAACCCCACCAATGCAGCTGCGCCACTTGAGCATGCACAGCATCCTGAGGGGGGGGGGTGTAGTCCTGGAGGTCTCCTCCAGGTAAGGGGACATTTGTTCCCTTGCCAGGGGGCATGCTTCTGCTGTCCAAACATGTGTACTCGGACCTGCATCAGCAATTTTGCTGCTGCAAGTCCACGTGGACCCGGGAAGGCAGATCAAGGCTTGGAAGGGGGATAGGATATCGGCAGCACCCCTTTGCCCTGGTCTCCACCCCGTTCTCCACCCCATTCTGCCCCGTGCCCACCCCCACTTCCACCCACCACTGTGCTGACTTAACAGCACTGGGGCTCCTTGGTGGGCTGCTGGTGCACAGCCGTGGCCCGGCTGTGCTGTATGGCGTGTCGCCTTTTGCGACAGCCATAATGCATGCTGTGTTGCTGGAATGCGAGATCTGGCAGCACAGTAGCCCAATAGGATTAGGTCCAAAATCATCTCAGTTACCCGGATCCCTTAAAAATCCTACAAAAGCAAGCAAAATATCTGCATTTTCCCTGAGATGAACACTTAGTTTGAAACAGTGCTCCCAATGTGTGAGAGTACCAAGATTGAAGGGCTGGATCCTCTCACTGCTTACTTTCTCCTGCGGCTTGATACATTCATTTCAGCATAACAATCTACATGCAGCAGCTCAAGCTGGTTTCCTGCTCTAGGTTACTCATTGGAGACTTCACTGCTTATATTTTAGTGCACTAATAACCCCTGAAATCTGTTCTGTTTCCTTCTGTTTAAAAAGCAAAAACCTCTCCTCCTCTATTGCAACATGTGCCTGAACAGAAATAGTTCCTCTATCATTTCTAATTTAAACAGCTAACGTCAAGACTGCAAAATAGTTCAGATGGCAATTTTCCTTCAGAAACATGAAAGAAGCACTTGTCAAAGAACTTAGAAATGATTAATAGTAAACAAATGTTGTTTTCTTAACCAATAATCCCTATAATATGTTAATAATAACAGTAAAGCCCGCGACTATAAACAAGTGAAAATATTCTCCCTTATCCTCTTTTACTCTCACTTAATCATAATTCATAACTCCCCCACCCCCGGAATGCTTTTATCCATAACATGCTGTTCCTGGGAAACAATCTTATAGGACTAGGTCACTACACTAATTGTGGTTATAACAGCAGCAGCAGCAGCAATAGAGTGACCTTAAGTGCTTAGCAGATTAGTGTACTGATCCCATTCATAAGATCAATCAACAATGATTGATGTCAATGGCTCTGTACCTTGAGATGACTACCTAAAAGCCACCTAGTGGTACAAAGAAGACTGCATGGATCTGCTCTCCGTTTTTAGTTCATCTTACAGGATTAGCATAATACTATAGTTCCCCTCTGAATAGTGTCCAGTTAAATATCAGGCAGCAAATCTTTCACACAGTAATTCCTAAACAACGTGCTGTGAGAGAATGGTGGGTATGTTGCAAGAAATACATTTTTTAAGGCTGCAATCCTAAACATATTTATTGTAAATCTGTGGTGGGACTTATTTCCCAATTTAACATGCATTGGATTTCACTGTGATTTATTATATACTCCATCTTTCTTCCATCATGGAGCTCCAGATGGCCTACATGGGGTTTCCAGGCAGTCCTCCATCCAGACACTGGCCAGGCCTAGAACTGCTTGGATTCAGCAAGGTACAGGTTGATTACCCCTTATCCGGACATCCAAAATCCATACATTTTGGGGGCTATGGCTTAAAAAAAAATTTTTTTTACAGCACCTGGCTGTCATAGCACAAGGCATGCTGGGACACAAAATTATTAAAAAACATTGTAGAAAATTACCTTCAGACCATATGTATAAGTGTATAAGGTGTATATGAGACATAAATGAATTTCGCGTTTAGATTTGGGTCCCATCCCCAAGATATTTCATTATATTTATGCAAATATTCCAAAATCCAGACATCTTTCCATCCCAAGCAGTCTGGATAAGGGATACTCAACCTGAAATAGCACCATATCCCTTAGACCATCATAGACCATAATTAAAGTTGCCTGTCAGCCCAAAGCACCCCTCTACAGAGGAGGCTGCCTGTTATGTCTCTGCATGAGTCACTGGGCTCACTCCTTCAAGTACGCAACAAGAACTCATGCAGAGCACAATCCTATACATATCTACTCAGAAGTAAGTCCCATTGTGTTCAATGAGACTTACCGGTACTCCCAGGAAAGTAGGTATAGGATTGTAGTCTCAGAGGTGTAGATTTCTCTGAAGTCAAATAATCTTTACCTTTCACACTCAAAAAGTAAACCTGTTCTGGTGTAGAAGTGAAGTGGGTCTCCTATTTCAATTCAGTTCAAAAAGTGTTCCTTACTATTAAAGTTTTGGAAAACATGACTTTTATCACCATAGGAGACCAACCGTTTGGACAGGCTCTTTCTGCAAGGTGGGTCTCCTATGTGTTGGTGGGTCTCCTATGTGTTGGTGGGTCTCCTATGTCTACAGTATGTGTTGTTGTTTTCCTTCTTTCATGCTGCTTCAGAGCAGGGATTGCTTTTTAAACCCTTGAACCTCTTCTGTCAGTGAACGACCCTTGCTCTTTGTGTTCCATTTTGTTTTCATTCTCATGATGATCAAGACTACAAGGCCTCAACAAGGATGATTTCTGCTGGCAATTATGTCACTATAATAGCTTAATTGATTCCTGTCATGCACAGCCAGATGGCAAGAGTCATTCTCTAAGAGCCTGCTGCCTCTTCTTTATGAGGTTGTTAAAATAACATTCCTAGTCCTTTTAGAAGCTCTTGTCCATAGAGTAGCTGCAGCCATAAGCAATACTACATATATTTCTCCCCTCCTTCCGCCCCAACTTTATAATGTTCTCCCTTAGGTGTTTGTCCAGTTACTAGCCAACAACTGCCCTGTTGCTGTGTTGCTCAGAGTAAGAAAAAGGTTTCATTATTTTGACAAAGAACAACACTTCAGTTTTTGGGGTTCCCTAGCCTAACTGTCCGGACATTTTTCATCCATTTCCCAGTTGGACTCAAACCACAGACCACAGATTCAGAAGGCTATCATATCATACCCATTTTCTAACCCAGGATACGAAATCTGCTGCAGAGAATGTCTGTATCATGCTTGATATGGATGCCAACTGTGACGTTTAGACAAGCTTTCCCTCCCTTGACATTCTGGCCAATGGGCAATCACCATCAGGGCTTGAAAATGACAATCTTTCTTTGATTATGAAAATATCTTTTCAATCAAAACAACCACATTTTGTGTTGCGTTCCTCAGTTACAAAGATACAGAACACTTCAGTGCTTCCAACTCTCCTTTTTTAAATGCCTTTTGAGACAGACTCAGTATCCTGGTGTGGAAAGACCTTTGCCACTTCCCACACCTATAGATTATGTACATTCTACTGGGATATGAATTTGTGGTGGTTGGTTTCTATTATAGTCATGAATGATAACAGCATATGCTGAAGAAGTGCCTATTAGGCCAACTACCCTAAGAAAGATTTTGGTTTTCCATTCGATGGACTTTAAAGGAACATGATTGTTTTTCACCAATTGATGGCCCAATACCGACTAACTGCTGCGCCAGCGGGACACGTGTTCCACCCACGCACACTGTTGCAAAAGTGCTGTAAA
Organism: Plestiodon gilberti rubricaudatus; assembly: GCA_026170595.1. Classification (NCBI taxonomy): domain Eukaryota; kingdom Metazoa; phylum Chordata; class Lepidosauria; order Squamata; family Scincidae; genus Plestiodon; species Plestiodon gilberti. The sequence continues at coordinate 208,133,901 of JANXHW010000001.1, forward strand.
GCACTTTGTGATGGCATGATATCCAGGTGTGCCGGCGGGAAGGCTGGAGCTTTCCCCCACGTGCCAGTGGTCACTGGGACACCCGCCAGACCAGGTTAGTGCAGGGGCAGGGGAGGAGGTGGAATGGGGTAAGAGGATGGCGGCGACGGGGGCAAGATCAGGCCTGGGAGGGGAGTGGGATAGGCGGTGCCGGTGCATGCTGTAGCCAAACCCCCTTCCCGGGCCTGATCCACCTGCACAGGTCAATGCGGACTTATGCCAGCAATATCACTTGTGGCGGTCCTAGTTGACCCATTGTGGCTGCTGGGGCTTAACCCAGGGCAAGGGGACAAATGTCCCCTTACCCCAAGGAAACCTCCAGCAGCCATAAATCCCCCTTGCAGTGTAGCCCATGCTGGCGTCGTCGTTGCATCCCTGCACGGAGATTTACGCTGGATTGGGATGCCCGTCATTTCCAGTATCTGTTTTGTCCATATTGACACTGCAACAGCTTTATATTTTTATTAACTTGTAACTTTGTACAAGTTATAATAAGATGTGGTGAAACATAACCTGCTATAATGACTATTTCTGCAACATTGCGATTACTCAGTTTTCGTCAGTGAGGGTGACTGCTCAGCAACAGGGTTAATTTATATAAATAAATACAACAACGTCGGTGAAATCTTTACATCAGTTCCATCCGGGGCTGTTTGGAAAGGAAATGTAATTGCTGAACCCAACCTGAACTCTCTGCCCCGCCTCCTATAGTTTTGCTGAAAAATAAAACTGTATGTTCTTGTTTTCAATAGGAAGTCTTCATGCCAGAAAGCACAGTGGATGGGGAATTCCTTCACACTAGAAGACATGGAGACCCAGAAACGTCTCATAGTTTGGCTTTCATGGCCCCTTGCAGTCTTCATCATTTTGGCCAATATTTTCACCATCCTTGGCATCCTCTTCAACCGGAAGCTCCATGGTACCACCAACTGGTTCTTCCTGAGTCTACTTTTTTCTGATCTTCTGGCTGGAGTAGCCCTTCCACATGTCCCTCGGCTTTCCTTTGAGACAACCTGGGGCTACCACTATTGCTTCTTCAACTATGTGACACCGAACTTCCTCATCCTCTCTTTCTCAGCCAACCTACTGGTGGTACACTATGCCAAATATGTATGCATCATCTACCCACTGCACTACCACACTTTCTGGGTGCATCGCTGGGCTGTTCTCTCTATATGCCTGGCCTGGGCTACTTCCTTGATCTTTGCCTGCCTCCCACTGACTTGGAACGAGTGGAAACCGAATAACAACTGCTCCTTCCATCTTGTCTTCCCCATACCCTATCTTTACCTAGAGACCTATGGGTTCCTCATTCCAGCCATCCTTGCCATGGCCTATATGTGCATCCGTATGTTGTGTGTAGCCCAAAGACAGCTAAGGAACATTACAAAACTCCTTCGTTCAGTGAATCAAAGCCAGGCTCCGACAGAGCTGCAGCAGCAACTAGAACTGAGGAACGCTAAAGGCGTGGCCAGTGTGTCCCTCATCTTCTTGGTTTGCTGGTTGCCATACGTTGCTTGCTTGAATATCTCACTACTAGCTTTAAATCAAAAAGTCAGTCCACTTGTCTTCACAATTGTGATCTGCCTAGGTACTGGCAGTGGGGCTGCAGTACCCATCATCCTCAGTCTCAGCAACCGCCAGTACACACAGTTCTGGAGGGACATGGCCACCAAAGTCTGGGCGACCTGCTGCCAAGGGTGGAAGCGAAGGCAAATCAGACCAAAGGCCAACCTGCCAAATGTTAATATTTACCCTGCAGAAGCAGACCCAAATGCAGTACCAGGTTGATACCTTTGCAGTACAGAGACATCAAATCCTCAGCAGCAGCGAGCAAAGACTGGATGCGCTTGCTATCAGGGGTTTCACGCAGGCTTCTGAAAGTAACAGGAATAATAAACAAGAACTCAGAGGCTGACCAGTCACCTTCTCCCTGTACTCCCATTGGCCCAAATAACAGACACATATTTTGCCTGCGGTCAAATTCTCTCTGATTGGATTGTACATTTCCCAGGAATAAGCATTACTTCAGTGTGACTGGTTAACCACATGGAATCTGCCTCCCTAGAATCAAAGTTGCTTATTCCATCAGAAGTGTTGGTACAGTAGTTTATTATCTGTACTCAGTGTTGCCTGATGCAGCATACTTTTTAACATTTGTCACATTTTTATACTTCCCTTCCTCCAAGGAGCTCAGGGTGGTGTACATAGTTCCTTCCTTCCTTTTGTCCTCACAACAAACCTGTGAGGTAGGTGAGGCCGAGAGATAGTGACTGGCCCAAGGTCATCCAGAAAGCTTCAAGGCTGAGTGGGGATTTGAAATTTATTTATTATTTTTTATTTAAAGAATTTTTACCCCGCCTTTCTCCCGATAAGGGCAATCAAGGTGGCTTACAATTAAAACATGTTAAAATACATAATAAAACACAATACAATAAAAATAATTAACAGGTGATTAAAACAATTAAAAACAAACAAACCCCAGTGGGTCACTTTATGATTACATTTATTAAAAGGCTAGACCACCATGTCAGCCATCGAATTCCAACCTGTATAAAAACGTCTTGAGGCCCCGCCGAAAGGTCTCTGAGGGAGCCGTTCTTAATTCCAGGGGGAGGGAGTTCCATATTTGGGGCACCACTGCCAAGAAGGCCTTATTCCTCACCGCCGCCATCCCCCTCACCTCCGTCAATGGCGGCACAGTTAACGGCCCCCCTTGATGACCTCAGAGTACAGGTCGGATTATAAGGAAGGAGATGGTCCCTCAAATACCCTGGTCCCAGAGTCGTAAAGAGCTTTAAAAGTAAAAACTAGCACTTTGAATTGTGCCCGCAAATGAACCGGCAGCCAGTGTAGCAGCCAAAGTAATAGCCCGACTGAGTCAAACCGACAAGCCCTAGCAACCACACGGGCCGCCGCATTCTGCATGGGATCGTCTAGGTCTAAGTTCAACTCCCAAACCACTACACCATCTTGGCTCTCTGGGTTTCTGTGTTTTTCTATGACTTAACCCTGCTGGTGTTTTTAGTTCTTACCTAGGCAGAACCAGCTCTTCATGTGCTGACTTTAGCCTTTGCTGTACAGACAGAGCACATAAACATGTGCTCTGTCTGTACAGCAAAGGCTAAAGTCAGCACATGAAAACTCACTATGTTTGGCATGGAAAACTCACTATGTTTGAAGACAATGGGATTTTGAAGGGCTCAGTTTTGGCTGGATTGTGCCTTATATGAGGCAGCTACTTCCCATTAGTCTGGGAGAAAGGGCTGGGTCTTTTCTTCTTCATCTTTTTTTTTTCCTTTTGCAAGGCGGTGTCAGTGGAAAAGGTCCCTCTGTGGCCACAAGCCCCTATCTAACTACAGTGCCATTCAAGGTCTACTTCAAGTTCTACCTTCAAAGAGGCAGTTTTTAAAGTGGTGGCTGTCATAATTGGGATAAATTATTTTGAATAGGTTTGTAACAGATTTGGAAAATGCCTAATGTTCTAGCCTGGAGGCTACAGCATTTTAAGTGCTCATCTGGTGGAGCTTTATTTTCTAGGGTGAAACAAATACAGTACAGGCAATTTATCATGCTTATGTAATGAAGGCTGTAATGCTGCGGAATTGGCTATTGAGGGAGATGGTAATCAAAACACAGTCAATATTTTTATTGGACTAGAGTAATTTCTAAAATGGGATTCATATGGGATTATTTGGTGACATGGAATTGGATAGGGTTTCTTGGGGTATGTTTGTCTACTATATTAAAAGTCAGTTGATTAGGCTGGGTTGTTTATATCATGAAATATACCACAGCACTGGGGACTTCCGGCTAGGAGGACATGGCTGGCTGACAACTCCGCCGATCGCTCTGTATTGACGGAGTACATCTGATGGACTTAATTATTCTACCCCTGGATTAAAAGGGAGTATGAAGAGATAAACCACATTGCTTTCAATCGCCCCCTTTCTGACACTTCAAGGCAAAGGCTTTGAAGTTTTGGATTCTCAGTGAGAAAGCTGGAATACCATCGAGCTCGAGCCGCAGATGAAAACTAAGTCAAGCCACCTCCGACATGCTTTGCTTTACTTAAGCAAGAGGCGTAGAAATGATTTATGAGTTGAAGAAATTAGCCGAGATAAGAGTTAACGTTAAAAATAATACGTTACGATAAGGCGAACTGAACATTCGAAAGTGAAAGTTGGAAAGACGAAGTTAAAGTTTTAATAGTGGTGAATTTTATTGATTTTTTTCTGTACTTATGGAAGATTAAAACAGTAAGAAGGTTTTTCTAAATAGACTATTCTGGCAAGAGAAAATTGTTTGGGACTTTTGTTGTTGACATTCCTGACATTTTTGCTAAAAGAATATGAGCCCTTCCGTGTTAGAGTTCATGGATCTTGGCAATTAATCTTTCTGTTTCACGTCGTCGACCGCAGAAGTTTTTTATATTACCTCTTTTTTTTTTTAAGAGAAGAGAGATTGGCACCTGGTGAAAAATTTGCAACATGAATACACTATTGTATTGTTTTAAAAAATGGGAACAGAGATTCGGTGCAAAAATGACAATTTTGCAGGGAAATCTTGAGAATATGAACACAGAACTGAAACAAGCAGTGAAGGAAAAGGATGAATTACAAGGAATAAAGGCTACGATGGAAGTACACGAAGATAAAGAAAAAGACAACGATAAAGAGAAAGATTTAGTGGAAGAGATGGTAGTAGAGGAAGTAGCAAGAGTTAAACCAAGACTTGAGATAGAGAAGCAGAGTACTTTACTAAAAAAAGGTGCTGAAGATTGTCTTTCGGGAGAGGAATATAGAAGACGTGAATGATTCTGTGGAAAAAATTGCAAAGTGGATACAATTCAAAAAACAAGGGACTTTTGGGAAAGATTTAAAGATGAAGAAGAGGAAGAAGAAGAGGAGGAAGGGGAGGGATGGAAGGGGTAATGGCAAACTGTCAAAAGTAAAAAGGGATTATAATTTTTTATTTTTTGTGGGGAATATTATTGGAGTTAATGTTATATAAAAAGAAGAAAATGTTTTATTATTAAAAACAAATAAGATATGATTTGTTTTTAAGAAACTTATATTAAGAGTGATGGAAAAATTTTGATGATGAATTAACAAATTGGAAGACAAAAAATGGGGTGACTTAATAAATTTAAAATATTTGAGGTGGAAGTTTAGATGATAAAGGAAAAGTTAGTTAACCCTTTTGTGAATAAAAGAAAAATAATGTTTTATTATTTAAAAAGACTTGAGTAAGATGTGATTTGTTTTTAAGAATTTTATATAAAAAGGGGATATAGATTTTTCTTAAAAAAACCAGAAACATTTGGAAGGTTTTTATTTTAATACATTTGGAGAAAAATGGGGTGGCTTTATATATTAAAATATTTAAAGTGGGAATTAAGACTTTTAGATGATAAAGGAAAAGTTAGTTAATCTTTTTATGAATATTTGGATACCACTTATAGATTCTTTGAGAGAGAGAGAGAGAAGAAGTGATGAAGTGTGAATTTAATGAATAGTATATTAGAGATTAGGCTTAGTTAGATATTATAAGTAGAAAATATATATTAGTATACAAGTAGGATTTACTGCTTCGCGCTTGCTGTAATCTTTCGTAGTATGTTGTATTGTTTTGTTTTGTAGTTTATTGATAAAAATTAAATATATGATTTTTAAAAAAAAAAGAAATATACCACAGCACTATCCTACCTTTCATTGCAACCTGAGTCAGTGGGGTAAGAGGGGGGATACCACAGGGGCTTTGTCCCAGGTACCACTGCTCAGGGAGGTGCCAGAACAGAAGCCTCTTCTAGTACCCCCCCCCCCCCGGCATAGGCTTACCAGATCGCCAACCAGGATAGAGTGGGCAGAAGCCCTCTAGGAGAAGGAAATGTGGGCAGGTGTAGCTTGTTAAACCTTAGAGCTCAGTTCTAGGCATGTCTACTCAGAAGCAAGCATTGTGTTCAGTGGGGCTTGCTTCTGAATAGACATGCCTAGGATTGTGCTTAAAGGTTTAACAAGCTACACTTGCCCACATTTCCTTCTCCTAAACGTCTAGCACTCTGTCCCAGTTGGAGATCTGGTAAGCCTACCCTGGCGCGCGCGCACGCACACGCACGCACACGCGCGCGCGCACACACACACACACACACACACACACACACGCACGCTTATCTAGTGATAAACAGCTGGAGTTATGCAATTACATAACACCAACCCTCATGTCATTTTCAGAGTGTGACAATTGCTTTCATTGGTTTGCAGACCTAAAAAGATTTCTTAGTGAATTGGTTACTTCAAGCCCTCTGCAGAAGAGGCCTGCATGATTTAAGAAATATTTATTTCAAAACAGGCTATACATATTTTTCATCATATTGTATCCCCCCCAATACATCCAAAACTATACACATTTCAAGAATTTGATTTAATTTTCTTTCACACCTAATGCACATCTTACTTCCCTTAACTCCTTCCCTGTAATGGAATGTTCTCTGCTGAAATGGTTTCCATCAAGCGGGGCCGTATTTGGGGGACGTTCACTCTCCGCAGGGCTATTTGTAGCACATCCAGAGTTGCTCAGGCTACTCTAGGTCTCTTCATCTTATATGGGTTTGTAAAATAGAAACATTGGTGGAAGAAAAACTCTCATCAGAACTAAAGCCAATATTACACTTTCTGGACTGTTGCTTTAGGCCTTGTCCCTGCAAATTCCCGGTTCAAATGCTAAGAAAGTGTATGCCTGCTTTAGGCTGGCTAGTCCCCCCCAATAACCCTAGTTCTGCAGAGCACCCCACCACAGGACCCCTTGCCTGTTTGAGTTGCAGAGGTCAGTCCTTCTCCTGACTGTAGCAGCAACACCATGGTTCTCAGGAGCTCCTGGGTGAGGCAGCCACACACCAGTTTCTAGCAGCAGTCCTTAGTTTAGCCAGTCCGTTAATCCTCTCTCACTCTCCTTCTCTCCAAACTCACTCCTTCTACCCACAACACCTGGTGCCAATTCCCTCATCATCTTTATCCCTAGGGCCCTCATTATCCTCCCCAGCTACAGCTGCATGCCATACTCATGGCAAGCACAGGCCCTAGGTTTAACCCCATGTTCTCCAGACCCGTCAAGGTGAGGGACTACTGCTGACGCCATATACTCTCTCCTCCAGGAAGTCTTCCACCTTCTCCAGTACAGTCCTTCAGTGCGGTTATGAGTTCTTTGGCCTTGCAAGAGTCTTCATGTTGTGTCACCTAGTTCAAAAGTGTGCCCTCACACAAAATGGCTTCTTTCACAAGCCTGTCCATCTGGGAGGTGGAGCTTTGTCTCAGAATAAATTTATGCCTAATTTCCCGACAATCAGCTGTTGAGCGCAGCTGATGAGGACCTTTTGCGCTGGGAGTTAGCGCAGCGGACTGGGAGGACATGTTTTGGCACGGAAAACAATTTTAATTAATACTTAATTACCAGCTGATCAATACTGATAAGAAGCAGGCTCTCGCATACCCCCAGCAGTTGGTCCGTGTACCCCTAGGGGTACGCGTACCACAGGTTGAGAACCTCTGCCCTAGAGGTTTAAACCCCTTCCCAATTGGTCAGGCATACTGGGATATTTTCATAGAGGTATGACATGGAGTGGTATCCCAACAGCTGGTCATGGTGGGGTGAAGGGAAATGGATCCCCATCCACTTCATTAGTCTCATGGGCCTAAAACTCCTTTCTAGTGGTCTGGGGTAGACAAGTTTACAGAGGGTCACTTGGTACCCCAAGTCAATAATGGGGGAATGGAAGTGGTACTCTAATGGTTAACATTTCCAGTCACATGGACCCCAGAACTCTTTCATTTTGTTCACAAGGGCTAAGAGACCTTGAAAAGTCAGGATTAAGGTGGGAGAGGTGAAAATGATTCCCTATGGGTGTCATTTCTGGGCACATGGTTACTGGGGGCAAGCTCTCTGTGATGTGGGGCAACAAAGTAGGGGGCAAGGCACCATAATCAGGCCACACAGCCAAACAGATGCCTTGAGACTAGCTAGAGCACTTTTCAAAAGCAACTTCATTAAGAAAATAAGCTTGCCCTTCCCTCCCACCATACCAGGATTTCTATCCACCTCCATTTATTTGTTTTAAATATATATGTATCACGTAATTATGCAAGATGTAAAATAGCTAAGGTAGTGGACACTACAACACACAGTTTGATCAACTAATACTGAATCTAATCACCAAATGTGTGGCTGTTTGTGAAATCACCCTCTAAGAATTGCCATACGCTGCCACTTCACTGAGCAGTAGTTCCTGGAAGACCAAACTTCTCACCAAGACATTTTACTCCCACCCCCATTACACAACTACCGGTACTTTCTGAGTGTATCATCACTGTGTGGTTTATGGATTGCCAGATGGTTTTCCATTTGGAATAGTAATACATCTGTCCTTTTGAGCATCTAGAAGCAGACATCAAACAAACAAACCCACCCTGCTGGCTCATATCAAAGTTCCATCTAGTTCAACATCCTGTTTCCTACAGTGGCTAGACAAGGTTCTGGGAAGACCACCAGCAGGGGGTGAAGGCAGGGGATTGGGCCTTTCCCAATATCTTGCTCCCCAGTATTTGGCTTTCAATGGCATAATTCCTTTCAACCTAGAGGTCTTATTTAGGTATCATCATAGCTAATAGCCATGATAGCCTCAAAAAGGGGTTAGACCAATTCATAGTCTATCACCACATCTTGTGCCAGTGAATTCCACAAGTCTAATGTGTTGTGTGAAGGACTTTCTTCTGCCCATCCTGCAGCTAGTTTCACCGGGTGAGTTCTTGTGTTATGAAGGAGAAAAAAAGGTGCATGTTCTTCACAGAACCATTTAGAGACCCCCATCGCACACCCCTCCACTTTGTTTTCTAAAGTGAACATTCCAAATGCATCAGCCTTTCCTCAGCGAGGTGCTTCAAGTATCTAACAGGCTCCAGACCGAGAGGCATGCACAATGGCACAGAACACGCTATGTACAGTCCCCTACAAGCTACAAGAAATCCTTGAAGTACTTCTTTGATGTAGTTGTTCTGCTGATAGCATCACCGTAATGGAGACCTCTCTCCAACATATTCGTGCTGCATCCTGGAGTCTGCCGTCACAGAAAGCAGAGGTAGTGGAAGTCTCTCTTCACTTTTAGCTAGGCCATTGTGAAGCACAGCCCAATAGTTGAATCCTACAAAGAATTCCTGAACAATTTTACTATTCAATTCAATTCAAAAACCTTTATTGGCATAAAGAAATTAAAACAAACACACATTCCTAAAACATAAAAGGGTTTACAAAAACAAGTCACCCTCACCTAGCAAGACATTTTTGCTCCACCAAACAAAGGAACTTCACAGCTTGTCCAATTGCATCTGGGGGACCATCGTTTAAAGGAAAACCCAGTTTCTCAGCATCCGGGAGGCCTGATATATTTACCAAGATGGACTCTTGGTAAATATATCAGGTAAATATAAACAGCCCGTGAGGAAGCATGTGATGTACAATAAAAAAAGGATATGGCTTAAAGATTCAACAATGCCCATATTACACGGGCAACAGCGGTCCATGAGCAGAATGTTAGAATATCTACCCAAAGAAACCTGGGAAGGGGTTACATTGAATCTGGCGCTGATTATCTCTAGATGTTCTTTTGGCTCAGATAAGAAAAACAGGCAAGGGGCTATTTGACCATGGGGCATTGGAATATGAAAAATAAAATTAAAAAAAGCAGGGAGCAAGATCTAGAGGTCAAAGAATGAAGAGTTTGTGACTCGATATCTGAGAGTCTTCGGTTCAGTTTCCCAACCAGTTCAGGTTCCAATGACACACATAGGGCTTCCTGAGAAAAGCCCAGAAAACGTAGCTTCTCCCAGATCATATTCAGCCACTTAGGAACCACCAAGTCTATTAGCATTTGAAAAACAATTCCCCATCGGGTTGAGAATTAAAGGAGACCCACAACCAATACTTAAACATTGCATGCCATGCTCTCGTCTCCAGAAGGGACTGACCTACCTCTAGACATGATGCAGCACTAGGGACGAACCTGGGAAGACCCAGCAGCTTCTTTAAGAATCCCGTCTCAGGCACACTTGAATGATTCCCAGCCAAACTGGAACGCCATAGAGGAACTGGGGACTGCCTTTGCATTGTAGACCCTAATTGCCGCTGGAATAAAGCCACTACCCTGTTTAATGGAGAAGCAAAGAATGGCTTGGGTAGTTTGATTGGCTAAATTAAAGTCTAGTTTTTTATGAACCAACCAAGACAAATTGTAATTAAAGGTAACCCCCCAGTTACCCCAGTCATGCTTGACTTGCTCAATTTCATCACCTCTTAATGTCCAGGATCTGGGTTTCCAAGACCTGGAGAAACGATTTTACTAGCTTTGATGTGACTATCAGCATGTAGTAGCCATTTCTGCTAAGGCAGTAGTTTATATTTGACTGGTTCTGAGACTGTGGCTGGCTGCATTTCAGCTTGGAGTACAGTAAGAGATGCACAGCCAATGGCAGATATAACCTTCAGAATTACACAAGCACCACTGGCCTTTTAGCTGTTATACTCCACCCAAGCTGGCTCCTGGTTTCAAAGGGCCCACTGCAAACTGCTCTCCATATGCCTGGGTGGGTCCTGAGAGTCACTCCATGGCCACCATCACAGGAAGGCTATGGACACAAAGTGATCTAAGAGACCACAGTGGACCCTTCCCCAAACTGCTGACCACCACCACTGACCACAGTTCTCTCAAGTTTCCAAGTTCATGTTTCCAAGTTATATACTGAAGGAGGCAGGAACGCCAGAAACTCTCATATAAAGGCACCTCAACTGGTTTGTCCTATGACAGGTAAAAATAAGTGCAGTGCTACAATTAGACCTCTAAAGCACTGGGTGTTTTGTTTTTTTTGTTTCATTTCCTGTCTGCTTCTGTGTCTGGTAATAGTATCAAGGGCAAACAAGCAACAGCAATTTCCTTTCTGAAACTTTTACTCTCAGCCATGTGTTTAATGTCATGGTTCCTGAAGTCTCGATTTACTTGCTGAGAACATCTGTGCTATGTTCAAATCACTACCCCAAACCTTCTCTGCCCGGATCACTTTGCATTGAGGGATTGGTGCATGGACTGGAGGAGGTCACATTGGCCTCCAATTTCATTTTGTAACTATTTAAGGTTCAGTTCCAGACTGCCAGATAAAAGCCAGCCCTCTCCAAGTCCACTGCTGTTTATATTTGCAAAACCGTATGCGTATGAAAGATATTTGTGGTTTACATTCTAGGAAGAAAGAAAATTTGGCTTGAACATGACTACATGACAACATACATTGTGATCCCAAATGAAGCAGAGTTAATTCTAATAGAGACACAGTGAACATATGCACTAAATATCACCTTAAAAAATTGCCCTAGAGTTTCCCACCTAATTAGCCATAAAATATAACAGGGAAAGTACTGTATTTCTGCCATATACAGGTGGGCCCCCACATCCACTGATTTGCTATCCACAGTTTCAGTTATCCATGGATCGTGCCCCCCCCCCCCAGGCTTTTACTTTTTTCCCCAGTAAGCTTTGTTTCTTCCTTAAACAAACAGGAGAAGCAGCCTCTGGTTGCTTATTGCAGGCAAGTAGAACAAGACTAGGTCCTAGAGAGGCTCTGAAAGGTTAACAGAAACCTTGCAGAGCCTCTCTAGGAATTAGTCTCGTTCTACTTGCCTGCAATGGAGGCTGCTTCTCTGTTTGTTTTAAGGAAGAAACAAAGCTTGCTGAAAGAAAAATAAGAGCTGGGGGGGGGGCAAGCATGCCTGCCTGCAGGAAACCATGGAGGGGGTGTTCGCTCTTATCCACGGTTTCAAGTATCCACGGAGGGGCCTGGAACATATCCCCAGCGGATATGGGGGGCCACCTGTATGTAGTAGTAAGATTACTCTTGCTGCTGAACCAATGGTGAGAGTGATACACTCTGGGTCATAGACATACCAGAGGTGTCAAACTCATTTCCTCCCAGGGGCCAAAATTGGATTCACGGCACCTGCCAAGGGCTGGTGTTGTACATCTCATCTCATCTCATCTCATCTCACACACTACTGCCTGAAGCAGAACACCAAATGGTGTTCTTCCCCCCCACCCCACTAAAATCATACTTGGGTCATTCCATGTGAAATCAACCAATGCATGAAACCTTCATATCATGAATTTTGTTCATTTTTGGTACATTTGTACCGTACCATGAGATGTTTAAAAATTATTTTTTTTCAGGTTTTTTTGTCCACCCGTTTTTGAGATATTGAACTTTCAAAATTGCCTAAAAAGACCAAAATTCACTTGTCACCATACCTTCAACTGCCATTTACAAGACAGCTACAGACATGGGAAAGGTGTCATATTAAAGCTAACAAATAGGGCTTTCATTTGATATACAACATGACACAATTGTAAATTTTCAAGAAATTCAAAAATATTCAAATAATATTTATTTTGAATTTTTGGAAAAATGAGATATTTTTTAAATTTTCAAAAAAAAATCACACTTAAAGGTATATGTCTTGTAGCCAATCAGTCAAAATTTGAGGGTGGTATCTCAATGGTATCTTACAAAAATTAAATTTTCCAAAAATGAACAAAATCCATGACATCAAGTTCCAAAATGGATTTTCCATTGGTTGATTTGACATGGAATGACGCACTTGCAGTTCCTCCATCCCCCCCCCACAGAGAGAGAATGTGTGTGTGAGAGGGCACACATATGCCCCATGCACGCCCCCCATGCCAATTACCTTCGTTTCTATAGCTGAAAAGGGCTTATTTTCCTTGCTTTCAACCAATGAGACGTGTAGGCAGGCAGCCTGCACGCTACAGAGAAGAGACTGGGAGAACATTCACAGGAAGCAGGAGTTTCCTGCTTCCTGTGAACGTTCTCCTAGTCTCCCTCTAGCATGCAGGCAGCCTGCCTGCACATCGCGTTGCTGTAGGAAAAGAAGCCATGATCTGAAGCTACAGAAATGAAGGTAATTGCACCAATTGCGCAGGCCACCTAAAAAGGCTCTGCTGGCTGCATCCGGCCCGCGGCCCTTATATTTGACACCCCTGGATTATACTGTATTTGACCCATGCCAATACATAGAAGAAGCCTCTTCATAGTCTGCCAACATGGGATCACCTCTGGCTGTGGAAATACACTCCCGTCCATTACAGTACGTCTAATTGTGGTAGTTCTCAGGCATGTAAAGGTCACCCAACACAGATCCACAGTACGTGCAGTCTTGTCATCCTTTATAAGTGTCCTCAAGAAGGTATCTAAACATGAGTCTTGTGAGAAGCATGTTTTTCCCAAACATGTGAGATTACTAATTCACAGCGCAATCCTAACCAACTTTCCAGCGTTGGTGCAGCCGCAATGCAGCCCCGAGGTAAGGGAGCAAATGTTCCTTTACCTTGAAGAGGCCTCCATGACTGCCCCTGCACTGCAGAATGTAGTGTAGTGTTGGCATGGCTACACTGGCGCTGGAAAGTTGGTTAGGATTGCGCTCTCAGTATTGTATCAACTCATGTACACTGCGGGCGCCAGCCGAGTTACCAGCATTCATGTAAATACTTGAAAGCTTTGCAATGAATTCAGGAAACTATAAACCACCACATTTTGCTGCTTTAAGAATGGCACACCAAACAGAAGAGGCCATCAGAACATCAAAGCAGTTGCAAATCAACACTTTGAGCGGGTTCACACACTTGCTTTATATTGCTTGATTTCTTTGTACTTGATGATTGGCAATGGTCTTCATAGAAAAGCACTGTTTGAGGTGACATAAGGCAATATGGAGTTATTTCTGTGCTGACCCATTCACACATGTAAGGCGTTAAGGATGAACATGCACATATACATATGAAACAGCCCTCTGAGCACTAACTGGAGTCCAGGTTACCTAGCTTATTAAGTGTAACAGAAGGGCTACAAAAGAAACATTAGAGAAAGGCAACAGGAATGTCTATAAAGACATAGCACATCTTTCATGCCAGGCAATGCTTTTAAAAAATTAGGGTCACTATCTTGACAGGCTTGAAGGCATACACTTGCACAGCAGGGCTTTGGGCTCTTACTCATGGGGCCAAGAAAGCATCCTTCATCCCACTGGCCCATGTGCTGCAAATGTCACTAACCCAACATGAAGAGGAATTCCCCGATAGATGATGCCTGGAGATGATGGAGTGCAGGCACAGGCAGGACCAGAGGCAGACAGATCTATTAGGGATTTTATGGTACAGCAGCAACAAGATTATATTGTACCAGATGCTGGAGTCATTACTTTGAAGGCTGGCCATAACTACACACTCATGATTCTATGATAGGTGGGTCCAATGCAGCCGATGCACTGAGCATCCGTTCAGTTGGCCAGTTCAGGGCCGGGGAAGCGAGTCTGTGCCTTGCCCCAGGGTTAACTGTGCTGGGACAGCACATCTGTGGTATTCAGATTCAGGCAGCACTAACCTTTTCTTACATTAACCTCCTATGTAGTGGCGTCGCTCTAGGTGGGGCGGAACAAGCTCCTGCGCGTTGCCTTCACCGCCCTGAATGGCTCCGACAGCGAGGGGGCGGGGCCGCCTCGTGCCAGGGAGTAAGGAAGGGTTCAGAGCGGGGCGGAACTTAGAGCTCCGCCCCACCTAGTGATGCCACTGCTCCTTTGGCTGTCATAACCCATGCAAAAAACTTCCTTCCATTCTAATGAACTGTAGGTCAGGGGGTGGAAGAAGAAAGATAAAACTAAAAACGCAGTGATCAAATATGAACACCACAATCCAAATGGCACTGACCTAAGACAGGGCAAAAGGGCCCTTTTGTGCATAGCCTGTCACGGCCTTCAGGATAATCCCAAAACAAAAAAGATGAAGACACGCTGCATGGGACAATCCCTGAGAAAGTCAATCCGTCAAGGCAGAATCCCAAGAGGAAGTTGGAACTTTGGTTTCAGGTCTTGCACACAAACAGCATCTAAGCCCTACTGTGCCAAAAGCCATTCAAAAGAGAGAATGAAGGCTAGAGCAATAAAAAGGTCACCAAATATGTAAACCAGAACATAAATCAGTCCAGGGATTTATTTATTTATTTTGCAAAAAGGTGAGCGCAAAACTCATCTCAACCAAGAAAAGCATTTGCGTGTCAGACTGCCTGGTCAGCTCCGCAGAAGCTGACATTCATACAAAAAGCATGAACAAAACTGAACCATGCTTGATTAACACTTTAAAAGATCCTGATTAACAGCTTTTCCAAAATCCTGTTGTAAACAGAAAGCTGCCCCAAGAGGGGTCTGTGGAGAAGGAAGAGGAAATGAAACAGTTGCCTGTTCCCAGGCTCCCAGAGGCCTTTAAACTTAGGGCTTCTGTCTCTCACCAAGAGCTCTTCAGGACATAAGAGAGAGGGCAACTATGGTTTCAAGCAGATGGTCAGAGTGACTAAGCCTCAATATCTGGACAAAGCCCTAGCAGGAACTGTACAGAGAGCATGTTTTCCAGACACCCTTGGAGCAACTGGAGGGGCACAACTTCAGTGGCACACCAGTGAGATGGATTGTCTTATGCGGGTGGAGCAGCTCGTCTAAACCAAGCTGATCTTGTTCCTCTAGCTCTGTAAATCCTAAATAAATACCATGCATCTTTCTACGAATACCTGCCAAGCCTTCCCTTTCAACACCACACATGGACAGGCAGAAGGCTGCTAAGGTCTACCTTCTGCCACAGTATCAGACTGGTGTTCATATCCCCCATTTTGCTTTTCTGAACAGAGAATACTAAGCCTGGAGGCTGCTACTGAGTTGTGATCACGATTCTCAGGCAACATGTAGAGCCTTGAAAAGTGGGGAGGGTGTTTTGTGGCACTCTCTCTGGTGGCATATGCCACTTCGCTCCAAAGGTCTACAGCTATGGTTGTTTAACAACTACTGACCTGACCAGAAAAAGCTTCTTGTGATGGCTGTGGGATAAGGAAGCAGCTGGCACTGGGCAACGAAGCCATTCTTGCAAGAGGTTGGGGAGTTTTGGGAAAAAAAAAAAACAATTACTATATCTGTCAATATCGTCAGTTTTCTGATGAAGAGCACATGCTCAGAATGCAGCAGGATTGCCATTTGATTCTCCTCAATAAATCTGTTGCCGGCATCGATTAAACCCGATGCTGACTTTGGCACTGGTAGGCGCCACTTCTCCCTTTGCAGGGACAGGACAAACTGCACCCCATGAGCTTCTCCCTTTTACAGTTCTTGCATGATGCATTGCAACCCCTCTCTGAGTTTCCTCTTCTTTCTCTCTTGCCTCCCCCAAAATGCCACAGGAAAACAATGAAGGTACTTTGAGTCGCAGGCAAAAGCACCCTGCCTAACTCAGCATGTTCCCACCCTATGTCCCTGTCAGCAAGCAAGGTACAAGCCCTAGCACACAGGGAGCTGCATCACTCCTAACAAGACCTTTGCAGCCCAGATTACCAAATAGAAAAGGCTGCATAGCATAGCTGCACCAACACTGACTGCTAATGGGACGAAGTTTACTGCATAATAAGGAAAGGGCTTATCGAGTATCACACAGCACAACTTCCAGCTCAGTTCCCTCTGCTGAGGCAGCACCCTCTACTTGGCCGAAGAAGAGAGAATGCCTCCCACTTCCTTAGCACAAATTCATTTCCTCTTATCAGCTAAAAGCTAGAGGCAGACTAGAGACAAAGGCTGATCTATGGTTGAGACACCAGGTCAACTGACTCCCAATTTGACCATGGCTCAAATAGTCCTAAAAACAAGGAATGCCCTTGTGAAGCCTTCCTTTTTTATTGCACCCTGGGGACATTCGATATCCAAGGCAGAAATTATTGTTGGGCCAGGGGTTTCTGTTTGCTTTTGGACTGAGCCAATGTTTGACGCCCTTTATATGTGAACGATCCGAAACTGATTCTCCCAAGGCAATGCAGGTACACCAGAACACAGGCCTAAAACTGATCTCTCACTCCCCCATCATGGGACTCGTTTATACAAATGCCAAAAGGTTTTTGACATGGAGAGAACATCCTTCCTTTTTGCTTTAGAGACTGAAACAATTTACTTCCCTGTCTTACAGGGAGGAGCATGGAAGACAATGCCTCAGGTTACCAGAGCTTCTACACGCTTTGTCAAATGTTATGCAAGGGAAAGCCATGCCTGACCCCGGAAGACAAGGACAGGCTTTCCTCCCACCCACAGCATGGCATATCTTCCCCATTTCCATCATGCCAATGATCCTGGTGATCTAGCCCCAGATCAGACAGTCTGTACATCTTCACAATTGTGTGGCTCTACGAAGCATCAGGCAGGTGGGACAATTAAAAGCCTCTCAGACAAAACTCCAGAAGTTAACCCTGGAACCATCAGGGAATAGGGTGGCAAAGCTTTCCCCTCACAAAAAGGTCAGATGCCCCCTTAGATGTGATTATACTAACCCCGCCCACCCCGCCACAGTCCCACTGATGTGGCCGCCTGCATCCAAGCAGGCCCGTTTCTTCACAGTGCTAATCCCAGCTTGAGTGAAGCACTGTTAGCGGTCAGGGCGCTGCACACAGAACACCTTGGCCTGGTGATCCCCAGAAGTGGTAACCACAATGGAAGCATCTCTACAAGAGAAGACAAGAACAAAAAGGAGTTAACACTGAAGATAATCATCCATTGTTGCATTAGTACTTTCACAACCCAACCCTATCCACATTCACACAGACTAGTGCCACCGATTTCAATGGCAGTGAACTCAGTGGGCAAAATGACATTATCTAACTTTCATTCATCTTTCTCAACTCCCCAGTGAGTCACATATTAAAGATGTACACTAGACGGATAAAGAACAGAAAGACAAAAGGAAGCTACTCAGGGATGAACTCTGGTCATAATTATCTTTGCCAAACTACACATTTTCATTTTATTGCGTTTCCACTTTCTTTTAGAAGACGGACTAGGGGAGCTGACTTCCACAGCATAAATTAAAAGACAAAGATAAATGGGGGAAGGGGGTGGGATGAAAAAATAAAACTGTGCCTCTGCAGAGGACCCCTTTGGGTAAATTAGGTGTCTCTTCCCCAAGCAATCCTACTACAGAAGCCCTCAAACCCCACAACTGCATCTCATTTCCAATACATTTCCAATACACTTCCCTCCTGACCCCATAATCCTCGCATGAGCTTCTATAACCCTGCCAACAGTCTTTTTATCCTGACTTACAATCTGGGCACCCCAGCTTTAAGCATGCATCGATCTCCCCTGCCCATCCACTCACTTGTTCAAAGCAAAGTCCAGGATTTCTGCCGAATGGCCCCGGTACTCGCTGATCAGCTTTCCTGAACGGGCATCCCAGAGGCACACAGCCCCATCTAGGCTGCAGGTGTAGACTACAGGTGAGCTCTCCTCCCAGAGGAGCTGCACAATCCCTGACTAAGAACATAGAAGGAAAAGGCCGTTACTAAGGTCACCTGCCTTTCCATTCACTAAGTGTGGAGTCAGACTCTTCACACACTTCTCAGTTATGGGGCTACTACAGGTCTCTCCCCCCCAATCTTTCACCAGTGTGTAGATTTTTTGTTGTCTTAAAAGACAACTGGGCTATAAACACAATCATGTTTGCAGAACAGGATGATTCCCAATAAAAGTCATACAGAAGAAAGGCTAGAAAAGGATTGCAGGGGTGCTTGGAACGAAGTCCATTTGCACTCAAAACAAGCAAGTCATGACACTGTGGGGAAGATGGCAAAGCAGGCAGTAGGGGGAAATTTGCACAGGGATTAAACCGGTTTCTAGACCAAATATTGGCTGAATCGTAGTATTCCCCCTCACTCCACCCCCCAAAACCTCAGCATTCCCCAGACTGGCTATGCCATCAGAACATGTTTTCTATTCTCCAATCCAGAAGCAGCAGAAACACACCAGGCCTTGTACACCTAACTACGATACTAGTTACTTTCTCCAGCTCGTTGCTCTGGAGATTTCACAGTCTCAGCTAGGGATGAACAGGCTGGAGTGCCATCTGAGGCTCCCTGTCACCAGCAGGGTCACAATGCAAAGGCCTGAAATGATAGCTACTGTGAGTACCATACTTCAATTTTACAGCTGCCAGCCCCCTCTTGGATAATACCCTTGTTTCCTCCTGTGGCCTAACATGCCCCATGCCAACTCATTTTTTCACAGTGCCCCCTGGTGGCACCTCTAGGAATCTTTCCATTACCTCGTGCTGGCACTTATGCCTCAGAGTCTGTGTGGAAATATCATAGATAGCCAAGGTTCCATTCAAATAGCCAACAGCTGCCAGTGGCATCCTAAAACAATAAAGGTTGGTAGATTAATTTTTTATGATACTGTGGCACCTAGGCCATATTGCACCACATTGCAGGCAGTCATCCCATTCAGTGCATGCGAAACAAAAAAATCATCATGTCTCCACTGTCCTCAAGGTCCAGAAGCCATCAAAAAACTACCAGCAAATGGATTTTCCTGGGCTCAGAGCTCCAGTATCCTGCACAGCTCTTCACCATGACTTGCAGAATTGCAAATGAAGCAAATGTATGAATTGGACAAGTAAATGTTCATGTATGTCACAGAAATTCACTTTTATGAATTCAGAATGTGAACAGTTTTCTCACTCTGACCCTTGACTCTGAAAAAGTTACGACCTCTGCATTCTTTCATCAACTCTGGGCCATTTCCAAAGCAACAGCTGCAGGAGGGGGAAGAGCTCTAGGCAGGCAAGGAGGGACTTGAAACCGAGAGCTCAAAGAGTCCTGGATAAGCTATATGGCTTGATGGGCCAAACAGATTGGCTGCTTGTCTACTAAGCTATTCCAGTCTTTGCCCACAACTCCCAACGCTAGCCACGGATACCAAGATCTCCACCACCAACACTCACACATTGCAGAAGCCCAGGGATTCAACTGAGTTGGATTCAGCCTCCTCAGATTCTCCTGCTGAAGGCTTGGGGACAAGGCTCTCTGCCTTGAACACAGACACAACCTGCAGAAGAGAGAGCCAATGAAAGACAGTCCAAAGCATAGTTTCAGAAGGTGTAAAGTAGCATGGAGAAAAATACTACCCAAGTTCAGAACAGAGATCAACCTAGAAGCTCAGCCAAGAATGCAACCCATTACAGGAGCTGCTGGGAAAGCAACACACCAGAATATCTACCACTTACCCAAAGAGCTCTGTACAAATGCAAGCTTTATAAGAGATCCAACTGGTGGGCAGAAAAGAATATATCCGTTTCCAGGAGTTATAAGAATCAGATTTCTGGAACCTTTTTGCTGCCAGGACAACAGCTGTCCAAGAGAGTTGCAAGACTAGTTAACAGTCCTTAGCTAGATGGGCAACGCAAGCTGTTCACTAGAACTAAAACTCTCTGTTATGTACACACCATTCCCAGCTGAAAAGGTCATCTAGTTTATTCATCCCAGTACAGACCGAAATAAGGTGCTCACCTTGCCAGTTGCAGTATTTATCAGCTTGGCATGGCAGTCAACCGAGCCCGTCAGGACTAGGCTGCCGTCCTTATTACTGGCCACACAGGTCAAAGGGCCTTGGTGCCCATCCTGACCTGCAAGGAATTGTTGAAGAGCAAAGATCACCAAACCAAATATGGAGGATACCTAAGCAAGTGCAAGCCCAGCTCAACTCAGCACTCTTTCTCCTTCACACTAGCTTTGTCAATGCCTAGACCTGCAATGGCCCATTTTCCTTGGGCAGAAGCACTCCATGTTCTTTGGCACTGGCCTATACCTTCCTCCTACAGCCTAGATCCGTGAAAGAGAACATTTTGGTCTGTGGATGTTTCTCAACCTAATACATCCCAGGTTTGTTGCAACGGAGCCAAAACCCCTGGCACCAAACAGAAGTTGCCAACACAGAGCACAGAGATTAAATCCTGCACAAGCTGTCCAATGAGGCATTTTTAGCTGGATAACCCAATGACCATCTTGACATTGCCTATGAGAATTCCCTACGAAAGTCCGTTATAACAGACAACAGCTGCTTTTCACCTTTACAATTACTTTGATGCTGGTGCTATGAAACAGAGATTCTTGGATGAAACTCATTCTGCTCCCCAACAAGATATTACTACTCCACTCCTGCTTCTCGATTGTAAACTCAAATAGGTGACAGAAGAGGGAGGGGGGGGGGAAACGTTGGTACCTTTGAGAACATGCAGCGAGTTTCCCTGCTTCAGATCCCAGATGCGCACCGTCCCATCTTCATAACCGACCACAGCTCTCTTCCCTGCATGGATCATCTTTGCGTTAGTCACTCTCTATCCCCAGGCTGACTACCAGCCAAAAAGCCCTTCCCAACTCAAAACTTCTAAACACTACTCACCAGCCCACACCACACAATGCCATGGAGGATGTACACGGAAGGACAAAGCTTCACAATGTCTCCCGTCACTGGGCATCCCCATCCCTCAATAGCAATTTTGCAAGCCAACCTCCACACCCCAGTCCCCGCTCCTCACCATCGGGAAGGAGGTGACCACAAGTAGCCGGGCAGCTCGGCCCTTGGAAAGTCTTGCACTCTCCACTGGGGATCTTCCACATCCAGGAGTTGCCATCAGCTGTGCCAGCAAGGAGGACATGGGCCTGAGGGTGCCACTCCATCCACTGGGGTTGAAAGAAAAAAGCCAGCGTGAAGAACAACAGGTTGGGAGACAAGCAGAACACTAAGAAACTGGCCATTTTGCCACGTGCTTAACATGTTCTTGCCCATGCAATGCAAACTGCAAGCTCTCCATCAGCTTAATCCTAAACATATCTGCTATGAAGGATACTTAGCACATTTATAGTACAGTACTTACAGCTCAGTCCTAATCCTCCCCCCCCCCCAGCCGATGCAGCTGCCCCAAAAAGGTGCACGTTGCATCCAGCAAGATGGGTGGGGCAGATCAGGAGACTCGGGAGGGGAAAGGGGAATTATTTCCCCTTACCCCTCCATAAGCCCCTCAACTGCCAATGGGTCTCCTTGGACCCGTGCCAGCTCATTAGCTGGCATAAGTCCAAGGAGAAGGGGCGGGCAGCCTTGAAAAGGAGGGGATAGGATCCGACACGCACCATTGCCGCTGGGTCCACCCCTCCCACTTCTTCCCCGCCCCTGTTCCACGCCCCTCCCAACCTAATTTCAGCCCCTCCCTGCCCACCACCCACTGTTTACTTACTGGCGATGGCGGCAACCACTGCTCCAGATCCCGCCGTCGCATGTGACACCTCCATGGTCTCTCCGGCAGCAGGATGAAAGCACACAGCTCCACACGCTTCCATAAAGCCATTTATGATGGCCGTAAAGCAAACCCTGCCGCTGGAACACTAGTTCTAGCGGTGGGAAGGAGGGATGGGATTGGGCTGTTAGAGTGTTAAATGAGCTTAACAGGTGCTCTCTCAGTAAACCTTATAACATTGTAAGAGAGGTCAGTATTTTTCCCATACTGCAGATTTCAGGCAGGGGCAGAAGGGCCCGGGCTGACTGATGGCAGCTTCTTAAATTCACCCAGCAGCTGGGGACTTCTCACTTCATAGATCCACTCTCAGCCACTATGCTACGCCCCTGCTCATGCAAGACCCTCTGAGTTCAGTGGAACTTTGGCTTGACCTGCAGTGGAACTTTGGCTTGACCATGTGATTTTCTGAACATCTGTATGGCTGTCGCATGGGACAGAGGAGATGCAATTTTGCAAGGAATGCTGAACAAGCAACTACCAGGCATGTAGCAATCCCTCCTCATACACTGATGCTCTCAACGCAATTTCATCAAAACACTGCAGCAAAATTAGAATTGGTTCTGCTTAAAAACTCACAAGCATAACCTCAGGCCCACAATGCGGTGTATTTATCGCAGAGCAGATTATTTTTCTGAGATATTCCAAGGCTTACCAATACAGAACCATTCAATAACTCATACCACAGTAACATCATTAAGCTTAAAGGTAAAAAGGTAAAGGTGACCCCTGACAATTAAGTCCAGTCGTGTCGGACTCTAGGGTGTGGTGCTCATCCCCATTTCAAAGCCGAAGAGCCAGCGTTGTCCAAAGACGCCTCCGTGGTCATGTGGCCGGCATGACTCTCCTTGCCGCAGCGCGTAGCATGCGGCTGGAACACGGAGCACTGTTTACCTTCCCGCAAGCGGTACCTATTTATCTACTCACATTAACATGCTTTGGAACTGCTAGGTTGGCAGGAGCTGGCCAAGCAACAAGAGCTCACCCCGTCGTGGATTCAAACTGCCGACCTTTCGATCAATAGCGAGTGGCGCAGTGGGTTAAACCGCTGAACCATGAGTTCAAATCCGCGCAGTTCGGCAGTTCGAATCCGCGACGGGGTGAGCTCTCATTGCTTGGCCAGCTCCTGCCAACCTAGCAGTTCCAAAGCTTAAAGGTACTGAACTACAAAATAAACTAGTGCAGAGGTTCCCAAGCTTTCACCGCCGTGTACCACCTTCGTGGGACTCCAGCCCACCACATACCACCGGAAGTGCCGATGACATCATCAGCACTTACTTCCGGGTTTGCGGACACGCTGGACCTTTCCCTGCGCTAGAAGCCCACGCGCTCAAGCTCTGCTGGCTTGGAAGAGCTCGAGCCGCTGCTTTTTGGGGTCCGGTGCGGTGCCGCACAGCCATCAAGGCGGCTGCCATCTTGGTCGCCAGCAGCCCACGTACCACCAGCCTGTGGTCCGTGTACCACTAGTGGTCTGTGTACCACAGGTTGGGAACCTCTGAACTAGTGGGAAAACTTGCACATGTGAGGCACAGCCCCACAATTCCCTGCCCTCATAACACAGGTTGGAGGAAAGTCTACTAGAGACGGCTCCAGTTCAGGAAAGAAACCTTTTTTGGGAGTGCCTGAAGTTGCTCTACTCATTCAGTCTCATTCAGGATATAAGGACTGCCTCGCTAGATTGGACCAAAGGTCCATTCAGTCCAGATTGTGTTCCAAAACATAGAGGCTCCCTGCTTAGCTGTTACGTATTCTCCACGGATTTATCTAATTCTTGTGAACTCTTGTGACTGCTAAGGAAGCCTTTCGAATACACTAGCAGTACTCCTTAAAAGTGACACAAGCCCAACAAGAAACCCAGTATTTACTGTATCACATACTTCATGATTTATAAGCCCAACACAAAATTTGGGACATTTGCAGATGGCAAGATCAGAACAATCTGTCAGCACAGTTGTATAGAAGGGACTAGTCAAGACCCAAAGTGACAAATTGTTACACTTCTTAATTATATTACTGAAGTATCACCTAGGATAAGCTTTCAAAATTAGCCATCCTCCCCCACAGACGACAATCTTTTTCAACAAAAGAATAATCATTAAGGTTATAACCCTAGGCACATTGACCTGGGAGGAAGTTCCACTGAACCCAACAGGACTTACCTTTGAGTAAACATGCATAGAACTGTAGTGCATATAACCAGCCAGTTTAATACCATTTTCTCTTTAAAAGCGACATTTGCATCAGCTTGATTTTACACACATTGCCACTTCTAATTGTCTTTTAAACTTCACTTCATTTCTTGTTGCTAATTATTTCCATTTCTGTCTATTCACTTTTGCCTTGACTCTTGGACAGCCAGTCAGATTCAGTGGCTATTTTCCCAATTCTCAGGCTTATGACTGAACCCTCAGTGTGGGAAATCAAGACTGTTGCTGTTTCCATTGGGGTATTTGTTTCATCGTCTTGTCATGACAAAGCATGACAAAGAAGTTCATGGGTCCCATTTCTCACCTCCAAATCACCGACTTCAAAAGACCAGATCTCCTCTTTGGTGTCTACCCGCCACACTTTGATCAGTCCGCTCATGTCACCCGTGGCCACAAATGTAGAGTCATAGCTGAAACCAGCACAAGTAACGGAGTCCTTGTGACCTACACATAATAAAAAGAGGGGGGGGGGGAGAAATCACACTATGGGTACTATAGCTATTTTATACAACTAACAGCGCAATCCTAGCCATGTCGACTCAGAAGTAAGTCCTACTGAGTCCATTAGGACTTACTCCCAAATAAGGATATATAGAATTGCAGTTAGGAGTAGCACAAGTCCAACAGTGATTCAGTAGATCACTACTGACAGTAACACAAGACTTTCCTATTACTATTCCTTGCCTCCCTGTCACTACTCCCAGCTAATCCCACCAAAGCCCAAATTTCTCAACAAACCATCCTATTTTTTCCCCATAATGTGGTTAAGATTGAGCTGTATACCAGGAAGTTCCTGGTTCCAATCTCACTTTTGCAGTGAACTCACTAGAGAACCTTAGGCAGGCCACTCTCTCAGCCCTCCCATCTGCAATCTGGTGATCATAATACTGATCTACCTTCCAAGTTGGTTGTGCGGAAAACAAAACAAACGTATACGATGCACTAATATTTATAGTAAAACTCTGAAGTTCAACATGAATATGAAATATTAATATTATCCGTCCTGCCTCCATTGAACAAACTACATTGTAAATATTTCACAGTAGAGCAAGGCACCTCTGATCATGCGGTATCATTCACAGGTGACTACCTACATCCAACCTTTAGAATGCCAGAGTAAACCAAAGGATAGGACACTATTCAGCCACCTCAAACGAATGGGAGATGGCCTCCATTTCTACCTCATCCTTTTCATATCACAGGCTGAAGAATTTCAGCTACAGGTCTCTTCATCTCTGGGGCTCTTTTTTACTGACTCCAGCTATTGATGCAAGCCAAGTGAGGGTATCAGAGTCGTAAACTGTTACCCAGCAGTGAGTGCCCAATTAGAGACACCTCACCTGAGCATTCAAAGAGGAGCTCGCCATCACTGAGGCGCCACACAAAGGCCTTGTCATCTTCACCACCTGTGACTGCCAGCGTGTTGGTCTTGGGATCAAGATTGACACAGAAAACAGATGCTGCAGAGAACAAACAGTATAACGTTAGCAACGGAAACCAGGCATCATACACAGTCTCAGCTTATCTAAAAGGAAAGCAATCAGACACCAGAAACTCAATGTGACAGAAACAGATTTCCTACCTCCTCCCCATCTAGTGCTATCTCAAGGTTTCGTCTTAGCTGTTTAAAGCCAGGGCAGGCAATGGGAGTTATCACCACCACCACCACCAGTATTTACCCCGTTTCCCCAAAAATAAGGCATGCCTTATATTAATTTTTTTCCACCAAAAACCGCGGCATGTCTTATTTTCAGGGGATGTCTTGTATTTTTCATTTACAACAATTTGCGGGTACATTTATTCAAATACAACCAGTGTTGTGATGCTTTGAATTCTTTTGGTGATATTTCTAACTGTGGTGCCATTGCAAGGGCAAATTCTTAAATATCAGCCCTGTGCACAACCAAAGCCTTTGCTCTCCTGTCAGCAATCCAGTCACAGATGGGGGCAGTTCCAGCCGGCCACTAAGAGCAGCTGGCCGGGACAAAGAGTGAGGGGGGGATGTCTTATTTTCAGGGGATGTCATCAGGGAAAGAGGGTATATACTGCCTTTCTTGGTCACTGAATTTCTCCTCCGACTTTAATTCAGGGTGGTTTACATAGGCAGGCATTTCTAAACCAAAGCAGTTCTTACATTTTACAATAAATGTTCTAGTCTGAACGCTTCATTCCAGGTGGTTTCCTTTCATGGTCTGGCCTCTCTCTGGCATTTGCCTCCCACGCTTTGACTGACAGGCAAACCCTGTCTGCCACACAGAGTGCACAGCACTCTTGCTCTCCCATTTACCTTGAAGGTCCAGCACCAGTTTAAGGGAAGAAAGGGATAAATGAGCCTTAAGTTCAGCTGACACAGTCCTGCCCTGCAGCTACAGCAAAACAGCTCAATTCCAAAGGAGATGTCCAGGTGGCCTAAGCTTCTTCTTGTGTTAAAGGCCACCTGGCCTTTTAAGGCAAAAGAAAGATGTGGCAAGTGCTCCATGCCCCGTAAAGTTCAGCAGAGGTAAATTATGTTGCCCATCCTCGCTTTAAATTGTCAGGCATGAGTCCAGGTATAAGAATGACCCATTAAGCAAGTAGCAAGTGGGCTGACCAGTCACTGTTCCCTTGCTGTTTATTGGTCACTTGCTCATCAGTAGAAACTATACAAGCTATTCATGGACAGCTGCCAGGGGGGAAGGGAAGGTATGAACTTGTGCTTAGGAAACTGCTCATGTCGCCCATGGCCACAAACAATTGGGGGGGGGGGGAAGAGACGTGTGTGCGTGCGTGTTCACACAAGCCCACCTGTATGTTTTGAGAATGTGACCTCACTGTCATCTTGGGCCTCCATGCCTTCCTCCACTCCTTCATCTTCTTCCTCTGCCTTCCAAGCAGCTTCCTCTTCATCTAAATCCACTTCTTCCATTTCATCAGCCAGGTCATCTGTAGGGAGGGGGGGGGGAAGCAGAATGTGAAAACATTCTGGAGCATTTTCTTCCTTTTTCAGTATAAGCAGTAAGTCTCTTTGAGAGGAGGGCTCCACCTGGCAAGGTGGACTTGCCACCTCAGTCCAATTCATCCTTGCACACAATTCAGCCAGTCCCCTAACGTCCAGGTCCCTCTCCCCTATCAGGTCTCCAGCGCCGCCTCGATCAGAACCTGACCCACCTTCTCTATAAAAGGGTAACCTAACCCATTAAACAACCTAATGTCCAGGAACGTCGTAGCTTCCTCCTCTGCCCCCTCCCTCCGCCCCGGCGCCCCCGATCCCTGTAAATAGGGGTAACCTAACTACATGCCCCGCCTCAGACCCTCCTGATCAGCAGTGTCCCTTCTCCAACCTCACCCACGCTCTCTCCTCAGGCTCACCAGGTCCGGGCGGCTCGAGGTCCACCACTTCTACGAGCTCCTCGGCATCCCCCTCCTCATCTCCGCCTGCCAAGAGCAAGAGAGACTCTGCTCCCTGCGGGGCCGGCTCTAAACCTGTCCCATCTCCGGGTTCCGCCATGCTGGCCTCTGCCCACCGCACCAACGCGCCTAAACCGAGCCTGGTAGCAGATCTCGCCTTCACTCCCGTGCTGAGGGGGAGAAGCCAGAAGCGCGACCGCCAATCATCAAAGACAACGAGAAAAGACTGGCCAATCCATGCTGCCAAAACGGCTTCCCTCGCCGTCTATACTTGATAGAGCATTTCAAGTTCCGAACGTAAGGCACGTAGGGAATTGTAGTTCTTTTTCTTTACACGCCCCGCCAAC
This sequence comes from Plestiodon gilberti rubricaudatus, assembly GCA_026170595.1. Classification (NCBI taxonomy): domain Eukaryota; kingdom Metazoa; phylum Chordata; class Lepidosauria; order Squamata; family Scincidae; genus Plestiodon; species Plestiodon gilberti. Next base: position 208,162,124 of record JANXHW010000001.1, read on the forward strand.
CCATGACCTTTCATTAATAGCCGCCCAGGGCTGCGAATGGATATCTTGGGAGTTGTAGTTTCAACTGTCTCTCTTCGTTGGCATATTTCCCAGCGTGCACCCGGAGGAAGCCGAGAACTTTATCGAATATGGCGGCTGCGTTCCATAGAGTTTGGGGTAAGTCGGAGGCGAGATACCCTTATGTCACGTGCGAAGGGATCAGGGTGGCCACCGGGAGATGGAACAGCCTACTATGGATAAGAGAAAGGAAGGAAGCTTGGTTCAGCGGGTGCAGTCCAAATTGAAGGGAGAGGGAAATCTGCATTTATTTCTTTAATACAATTTTAAAATCTTGTTTTTCTTTCAAGGAGTTCAGGTTCCTTACACACGGTTCTTCCCAACCCTTTTTTTACCTTCACAACAACCCTGTGAAGTAGGTTAGCTGAGAGTGAGTGGCCCAAGGTCACCCAGAATTAAGCTTCGTAGGCTGATCAGGGATTTAAATTCAGATCGTCCCTGCTAAAATTCAATATTCTGGCAAGTATCCTCACACTTAGTTCCCACTCATGCGTGAAAGTAACCCAGAAAGTTAGTCATGACTACGACTGCAATCTGGGCAAGAGTCACTTTTTCAACTGGTGCTCCTCTTATATTTAGCAGGGGGAGAGTAACTGCCCCCTTTCACCCCAGCACAGTGTCTTTTCTGGTGGCTGTCAGCTGGTGGTGTTCTGCATCTTTTTAGATTGTGAGTCCTTTTGGGACAGGGAGCCATTTAATCATTTGATTTTGTCTGTAAAATGCTTTGTGAACTCTTTGTTGAAATACTGTTAATAATAATAATAATCCTATGCATACTTACCTGGAAGTAAGTCCCATTGAACTTAGTAAGACTTACTTCTGAACAGACATGCATAGGATTGCTGGGCTATAAGTCTCATTGAAGTTGAGTTAATCATCATGATTGTCATTGAGTTTAGTGGTGCTTAGTCGCACGCACACACAGGTGGTGGTGGTTCTGCTCTATGGATTTGTTCCTCCCCACTATAGAGGTAAATTGGACATAAAGGAGCACAGGTCTCTTCTCTCAATATCAGTTTATAGAAAAGGAAAATTGCAGTTTGACATGGCAGAGCTTCAGGGTTTAGGAAAGTGGCACCTGCTTTAAGGTACAGAAGACCTGTTTTCCTTTTCATCTGATCAACCTACCTGGTAGCCCATGTCTTCACCTCTCTTTTGATTATTCCATGGGCATCTTCAGGTTCAGAGGTGTGAGACAGTTTTTTGCAATATGCCTACAATTCCAACATAGATGTGTTGTTATACTGGGCTACAATACTATGCATGCTTATTTAGGATTAAGCCACACCCAGCTCTGTGAGGCCCATTTGTGAGCGCACATGCATAGGGTTCATCCATAAGGCACCTTTTTGTTTACATAAGCTCAAAAAGGTGAACATTTCAATTTATTCCATGCTTATTTATTGGCTGTGTCGACATTCTGATTCACCGGAGGCTGTGGCTTTGGGGCCCAGATATTCTAGATTAAGCTGTTATAAAAGTCCCATTTCATGTATGCGGTCCCCTTTGTAGGCCTTCTTTCTGCCACTGTGAGCCGAACTGCAGGCTTAATGGTGCCCTTCAAGATTCCCACCAGATCTTTCTGCAACAGCCGCTGGGTTTTGGGAGAACTGCATACAAAGCCACAGCCTCCTACACAGGTCTATGACGGTGTGGAATATATCCCCCAGAAGAAGGCCAAGAACCCTATGAAGACAGTTGGTATTGCCTGGTGAGCATTGCATTTTCGGCTTATTTTGTGATTTTCCCACTCCGGTATTCTTCTCATGCTTCTCCTCTGTGTGTCCAATCAGTACGTGGAGATGAATGGGAATGGAAGCCATTTGAGTGTACACTTGTATACAGATAAGGCCCATTCTTGCATTCATCCAGTGCATGGATGGGGGGAGGCCAGCAGCCACAAGCAAATTGGGGGGTGGGCATGATCTCACTCCCTTCCCCATGTTGATTGAGGTGTGGTCGGAGAGAATGAGGACTCCAGTTCAATGTCACGCTTAGGATTCTGCTGTGTCAGATAATCAAATCTAACAGAAGGCTAAGTAAAGATGTGGATGCATAGGCCAACCTATAAAGTGGAAGAAGGGTAGTAGAATACTAGGCAGAGGAGAAGCTGGAACTGTGCAATATCTGGGGGGGGGGGGGAGGAATGGAGTTGCTTGCTTGCAGCCCTGTGACGTTTTTTGCAACTTAGATTCCATGGTGGCATATTATTTTTGTCTCCCCCCCCAGGGCCATTGGCTTTCCTTCTGGCATAATCCTTTTCCTTCTCACTAAGCGAGAAGTTGACAAGAACCGGTTGAAACAGCTGAAAGTTCGACAAAAGATGAAGGCATCCAATGAAGGAGAGTATGACAGAGAGCGATACAGGGCAGCGTCCCTGCAAATGAAGGAACTGGCTGAAACAAAGACCTAGCTCTGGACTGCACAGTTGCAGTGTATGGCTGCCCTTGCCGTTAAGGAACTGCTGTATCTCTAGATACTCCCTGCCATGTGGCTGTTGACTTCAGCCATTAGCAAATGTTCTGATAGACTCTCTGCACAGCACTATATAGCCAGATGGTTTCTTGTGTTGCCTTTGTATGGAGCCAAGCTCAATTTCCCACAATCAGTGTTTCTCCGCATTAGATGTGTCCTAGAGAAGGGGCGGAGCAGCCTAATTGACAATGTATCGTGGGTGAACTAGAAGGGAAACTTCCACTAGGAGGTAGCTGTAATTCTCCCTCTGGGTAATAATTAGGTATGATTATAAGCAGTGGGACAGTAATCGCATGAGTATTGTTCCACAGTGACGGCCCCCAAAAGACCATCTCTCTTCCTAAATCATTTCAATAGGTGATGCAGCATTTTGACCAGTATACTTTAGGAAGAACGTTGTATTCTATCTCTCCAGGAAGACTGGCCACTAAGGTGATGCCAAGTTACACCATTCTCATCTTGCAAAATGGTTACAAATAGTAACCATTAAATACTGTATTTGAAAAATGAAAGCATGATGGCTGATTCATTTGCAAGTGTTTGGGGAGGAATCTAAGCAGGATTATTTTCCTACACAGCTGTGATAAATTATGCTGAACTGACAGGCCACAATCCTCCATATTTAAGTATACAATTTTTTTAGATTTCATTGAATTATCTGCATATTAATTTTCTTAAATTGATTGTAAAATTATGGGATCTTCCTAAAAAAATCAAATGTATGTGCAGGTCTTACATAGAGTTAAGAAACCACATGACTAGATTTTCTGTAAGTGACTAGAGCAGCAGCCAGTGGATTTGGTCCCTGGGTTCCTCTCCAGAAAGGAAGGAAAACCACACAAGGAGCAAGCTGATTGATTGGCCTGTAGGAGGAGAGAGTCTCATTTGGGCTTCCTCTCTTCCCCCCCCCCATCCCCACTAGTCAACTGTGTGCAGAGAGCCCCTGGGGGCAAGCCAAGGCACCAGCAACTTCTCTCCCCGCCCCACAACTTGTGTTATTTTCTTCCTTTCCACCAGCAACTCCCATAAGCCAGTGGGTGGGAATGAAGGGAGAAAAAACAGAGTGGAGGGTGGAAGAAGGAAAGAGAGTGTTGTACAAGGGGGAAGAAAAGCTATGCTGAGGGACACACCTGCCTCCCCACCCCGGCAAGCCATACAGTGCACCAGGGCTGACACTTGTTGAATATATTGCTATAACCTCTCTTATAATATCTTATACCCAGAGTGCTTTCTGCAATTCTACTTGCCCATAAAAGTTTTATGTTCATTTCACTGTAATGTACCATTTGGCACAGCCTTCATACAGTTCCAAGAATTTTCCTAATGGCCAGTATAATGTAGCCTTAACAAACATGCCGTGATACGAGGTTGTAAAAGCAACAGAGGCCTCCGTAGCCAGTGACATTAATCAGTGAAAAGCTGATACATTGAAGGCACTTGGGGAAGAATCCAAGCAGGGTTAGTTTCCTGTACAGCTGTGATAAGTGTGTCCTGAACTGACAGGCCACAATCCCACACAGTTAGTTGGGCTAAACACATCAATTTCATTGAGTGTTGGATGAATCATCCACAATATCTAGTTTTCTGCAAACTGGTTGTAAAGTTATTACAGGGTCAAGTATCAAATCATACGCAAGAGTGAATGTCTCTTTCAAAATTGATTGCTGCAGTAGGCAATGCTGTTTGTAACCATTGTTGATAAAGTGGTTGTCACAAAACATCTCTCACACACTATGCACTGAGTGCCCTCTGCTGTCCTCCTACAGCAGCGGTGGGGAACCTCCGGCCCCAGGGCCGAATCAGGCCCCTGAGGCCATCCGGTCCGGCCCCCGGAGAGATTGCCGGGAGGCCGCCCAACCGGCCCCTGGAGGCTCCGCTGGGTCCGCGCGTCACCTCCGGAGGCCGGGAGAGGGCCTTTGCATGTCCTCCCTGGCCTCCGCCTCGATCCCTTCTCACCAGGCCGTTGGCCATTTCGCACATGCGTACCACGCCGATGAGGGCAAGCTCTTGCCCTCATCGGCATTGTACGCCGGAGGTGACGCGCGGACCCGGCGGTGGCTTTGGACGGTGAGCGCGGAGCCTCCAGAGGCCGATGGGGGCGGGGGCAAAAATTAATTAAATAAATAAAAATGGCGCCCGGCCTTACGGCTGGCCCTCAAGCAAATTTCTAATATTTAAAACGGCCCTCGCCAGGGAAAAGGTTCCCTGCCCCTGTCCTACAGGATTTGGGGAACTTCTTACCATTGAGGCACCCGTTTCCCCACCCCCACAATTCAATCTTGTGTGTAGGACTCCATGGTATAGAAACTCTTTAATATTTTTATTCATAGCTTTAAAAAATACTGCTGAGAATACTGAACACCGTGAACAAAGTTTGTTTGAATGCCTGACTAATTCATTTAGAAACCACTGAAAACCAGTTAGAGCAGCTTGACATATGGGGGGTGTTTATACCATAATGCAGATTTTCCCAAACTGGGGCGTCGCAACGCCTCAGACGGGAAGAATGGGTCGGTACTCCCTTCGTCCAAAAACTGAAAGTGGGTTGTGATTGTGATCTGGAGCCTTTTTGAGGTGTGGGGAGCCCTGCAGAGGGGTCTGCAGGCTCCCCAGAGGCCTGGCAAGACCCCCCAGGTAGAGCTAAAAAAAACCTTTGTTTCCCTGGCGGTGGTGCGACCCTGGAAGCGCTGCTGCCGCCGCCACCCCTGCAAATACTTATGCAGGGGGGGAGTTTGGGAACCTCTGCCATAATGTTATGCTTATAACCCTTGTGAGGATTGTCCAACAACTTATGTGAAAATAGTGTGTGTGTCTTAAACCTAATTCAGCAAAACGTAGTTGTGATTAAGCTCCACTGAGTTCACTGGGACTTACAGCGCAATCCTATCCAACTTACACCACTGGTGTAACCAGCGGTGCAGCGAGAACGGGAAGCCCCCAGGGGGATTCAAAGGGGATTTAAATCCCCCCTCCCCTCCAAAGCCTCCCGCCCTGTCCTCCCCCGCTGGTTACACCGGTGGTGTAAGTTGGATAGGATTGCGCTGATAAATTAGCTGTGACTACTGTAATTTCTCATTGATTTCAGTGGGTCCCACGTATGACTGATTTTCTTTTTATATATATATATATATATTACTAAACTACAAAACAAAACAATACAACATACCACGAAAGATTACAGCAAGCGCGAAGCAGTAAATCCTACTGGTATACTATTATATATTTTCTACTTATAATATCTAACAGCCTATATCTCTAATATACTATTCATTAAATCCACATTTCATCACTTCTTCTCTCTCTCTCTCTAAGAATCTATAAGTGGTATCCAAATATTCACAAAAAGATTAACTAACTTTTACTTTATCTAAAAATCTTAATTCCCACTTCAGATATTTTAATATATAAAGCCACACCATTTTTCTCCAAATGTATTAAAATAAAAACCTTCCAAATTTTTCTGTTTTTTTAAAATATTCTATATCCCCTTTTTACATAAGATTCTTGAAAACAAATCACATCTTATTTAAGTCTTTTCAAATAATAAAACATTCTTTTTTCTTTTATTCACAAAAGGGTTAACTAACTTTTCCTTTATCATCTAAAAGTCTTAATTTCCACTTCAAATATTTTAAATTTATTAAGTCAACCCATTTTTTCGTCTTCAATTTTAATTTCCATCATCAAAAATTTTCCATCATTCTTTATATGAGTTTCTTAAAAACAAGTCATATCTTATTTTTTAATAATAAAACATTTTTTCTTTTTGTATAACTAACTCCAGCAATATTCCCCACAAAAAGTATAATCCCTTTTTAATTTTAACAGTTGCCCATTACACCTTCCATCCCTTCCCCTCCTCCTCCTTCCTCTTCTTCTTCCTCTTCTCTTCTTCTTCTTTCTCTTCTTCATCCTTAAATCTTCCCCGAAAGTCCCTTGCTTTTTGAATTGTATCCACTTTGCAATTTTTTCCACAGGATCATTCACGTCTTCTAAATTCCTCCCCCGAAAGACAGACTTTTTCTTCAGCACCTCCACAAAAAATATATAACCCAGTCTTGATTTAACTCTTGGTACTTCCTCTGCTACAATCTCTTCCACTAAATCTTTCTCTTTGTCATTATCTTTATCTTTCTGTATTTCCATTCCTTGCGGTTCGTCCTTTTTCTTCACTGCTTGTTTCAATTCTTCTTTCATATTCTGAAATTCGTCCTGCAAAATTGCCATTTTTGCATCAAATCTTCTTTGCCATTTCTTAAAACAATACTCCAATTGTGTAGTCATGCTGTAATTTTTTCACCAGGTGCCAATTTCTTTTCTCTTAAAAAAAAAAGAGGTAAAAATAAAAAGCTTCTGCGGTCGCCGACGTGAAACAGAAAGATTAATTGCCAAAATCCATGAACTCTGACACGGAAGGGCTCATATTCTTTTAGCAAAAATGTCAGGAATGTCAATATGTAGAAGGACACACACACACACACACACACACGCACACACACACACACAAATCCCAAACACATTTCTCTTGCCGGTACAGTCTATTTAGAAAAGCTTCTTCATATCTTTCCTTCTCCTTCTCTTACTGTTTTAATCTTCCATAAGTACAGAAAAAAAATAGGTAGAACTCTCCACTTTAAAACTTTAACTTCGTCTTTTCCAACTTTCACTTTCGAATGTTCACTTCGCCTTATCGCAACGTATTAATTATTTTTAACGTTAACTCTTATCTCGGCTAATTTCTTCAACTCATAAATCATTTCTATGCCTCTTGCCTAAGTAAAGCAAAGCATGTGGGAGGTGGCTTGGCTTACGCTTCATCTGCGGACGGAGCTTCGATGGTCATCCATTCTTCCTCACCGACAACCCAAAACTTCAGAGCCTTTGCCTTGAAGTGTCAGAATGAGGGCGATTGAAAGAAATGTGGTTTATCTCTTCGTACTCCCTTTCAATCCAGGGGTAGAGTAATTAAGTCCATCAGATGTACTCCGTCGATACAGAGCGATCAGCGGAGTTGTCAGCCTGCCATGTCCTCCTAACCGGAAGTATTGAAGTATGACTGATTTTCTTGGGACTGAGATCTTAGAGAAAATGAAGGAAATGGATTTTGATATACTATGTTATACATTAATGAGAGAAAGGATGTGTAGAAAACTTCTCTACCATTATGATGTGATCTTTGAAGAACCATGAGCTAAGGAAGAAAGGAAAAACAAAATAATCTGCTCCCTACAACCAGGGAAAAATTCTGGCCTAAATAGCAGGTCCCAAGTCCTTACTTTCTGCCTAGAATCCGCAGAAAGCTGAGGAAGAGGTAGACTACATCTGTATAAATCTGGATGGCTGCATACACGTAGTCCTCAGGGTTGATTGCAAATCTCTTGTGTCCCAGCAGCAACTGAGTATCATAAGCAAGGAACTGTAGGAAATCACAAAAAAGCAATAAGTGACATGGTCCAAGAGATTATCCAATGTTAAACCATCCTTCCTCAATGTACAAGCATTACAGTGCAATCCTGTGTAACCTTGCACTGGTGTAACAGTAGATGCACCGTGTAAGTGCACTTATGCCAGTGTAATTGCACTTACACCGGTGCATCTGCTGTTACACCGGTGCAAGGTTACACAGGATTGCGCTGCTGGTCCTGGTGCTCTAGGTTCCGTCAAAGTCATTCTTTAATTATTTGGACAAGTCCTGTCTAATCACCCAACTGATTTGCATTCATCCCAAATGCTGCTGTTAAGAGAGGTCTCATAAGGCCTTATATATCCATATTCTCTCTATATTCTGATGGCTTCCAAATAAACATCCACCTGGATCAGACCAAAGGCCATCTAGGCCAGCAATCTCTTTCCCACAGTGGCAGGTCAGATGTTTCTGGAAAGGCCACAAGCAAGACAGAAAGGCATATTTCTTTCCTGCCATAGGTCCCCTGCAACTGGTATTCAGAGGCATGCTGCTTCTGAACCAGAGGTAGCGCATAGTGGTATGAATAGTAGCCATTGATAGAGTTGCCCTCCACGAATTGATCCAAACTCCTCCTAAAGCCAACCACGCTAGTGGCCATCCTACAGTCATTCATCTTATGACGAAGAATTCCACAGTCTAAGGGCGCAATCCCTGTGTAACTCTTGCACCGGTGTAACAGTAGATCCACCGGTATAAGAGCACTTACGCCAGTGTAACTTGCCGTACACCGACAGATGCAGGACAAAGGCGTAACCCCCCTCGGACGCCTCACATGCGCAGTTTGGACGTGGAACAGACGCTGGCACAACTCTGCCAGCGCAGGGGTCATTCTGGGGGCGTCTGAATGCCCTTGGAATGCCCCTTGTGCTGGCAGAGTTGCGCCGGCGTCCGTTCTGTGTCAGAACTGCGCGTGTGAGGCGTCCGAGGGGGGTTACACCGGTGTCCGTCCTGTGTCCATCGGCGTACGGCAAGTTACACTGGCATAAGTGCTCTTACACTGGGGGATCTACTGTTACACCGGTGCAAGAGTTACACAGGATTGCGCTGTAAATATGTGCTGTGTGAATAAGTACCTAAATCTCCCTCAGTTTCTTTGGATGATTCCTGGTTCTGATACTGAGACAATAACTTCTCTCTATTCATCCTCTCCACATCATTCATAATTTTATAAGTCTCAATCATGTCTTCCCTTAATTGTCTTTTTTCCAAGCTAAAAAGCCCCGAATGTTGTAGCCTTGCCTCATAAGGTGCTCCAGCCCCCAGATTATTTTAGTTGCCTGCTTTTGTACTTTTTCCAGCTCTACAGTATGGTGTGGCAACCAGAACTGTACATGGTATTCCAAACATGACCGCAGCATAGAGTTGTATAGGGGCATTATACGGTAATGTTTGCAGTCTTATTGTCCATCCCTTTCCTAATGACTCCTAGCATGCAATTTGCCTTCTTCGCAGCTGCTGCACACTGGGTAGACATTTTCATTGTGCTATCCTCCACAACCCCAACATATCTTTCCTGGTTCATCACTGACAGCTCAGACCCTATCAGCGTATATGTGAAGCTGAGATTGCTTTTGCCCCAACGTGCATCACTTTACATTGAACTGCATTTTCTATTTGGTTGCCCAGTTTGGAGAAGTTCATTTGGAGCACTTCACAACCTGCTTTGGTTTTTACCTCCCTTAATAGTTTGGTGACATTTGACTCGATGATGATGCCCAGATACGGTAATTTATGAATGAGTTAAAATGCACTGCTTCCAATACAGATCCTTTAGGAACCTCACTTCTTACTTCCCTTCACTGTGAAAACTTTCCTCCAGTTACTTCCCCAATCTTTGCTTCAGCATAGAAGCACTTTATCCTCACTGGCTTCAAGGATACTTTGAGTTGTAACCCAACAAACCTAATTAATAGAGATGCTGAAAATCAGTCTGAAATGTACAAATCTAAGTCAAAATGTATTCTCCAAGTACTGGATACCATAAGGTAATATGCCTGTGAACAAAGGTTATCACATCAGGAATTTTATCCGGCAAGAAATCACAAGGTTCCCCACTTGCTTCCAGGGTCATTCCAGTTTGTTTTGTAATTTGTTTCTAAAGCCAAGGCTCTTCATGTTCTGACACTTCCCTACCAGACTCTGTTCATAATTATATGTAATCATAATCTCCCTGAATTTAGCACATCTCTATTAGCTATGATGATAGATTGTACAGTAGTGTTACCCAAGTCCATTTTTGTTAAAAAAAAAAAAAGCAGGACAAGAAAGCAAGCAAAAAAAGCAAGTGTGGTCCATACATCTCAAGAAGTTAGACAAAATCCACTCTCCAGAACTCTCTCATTGCTCTGTCACTCCTTCAAACGTCATAACTGGCAGTGACTTGATAATGTCATTGGCAATTACTTCCAGGTCATCCCAACACGAAGAGGCGCTGCTTTGAATGCTGTGCCAGGCTACTTGCCGCAAATGTGGCATTCAAAGCGGCATTTGCTACGAGGCATTAAAAATGCAGGTTTTGGGGCGGGGTGTGTGTGTTTCGGCTGAAGGCTGGTCAAGGAAAGTTTTGCGTTCTCGCGAGCATTGCTCGCAAGAACAGGAAGTTGCTCGGAGCAGCCTGAGTGGCACAGGGGGCTTTGTCACCTCCCTCAATGTGCGTCACCCAGTGCGGCCCGCACCCCCCTAGCGACGCCAATGCCTCCCGTTCATGGAGGGAAGTTCCATTTGTGGAGCTTAGTCAGGATGTCCTTTTGGATATACTAACCTAACAATACTTGGCATTTATACAGCACAACAGTGGATTCAAAATTCTGTACATATATTAGGAATACTGTACATAAAATGCTATCTCAATTAATGCAACAGGAGGTAACTCTTTACTAACCAGGGTGAAGACAATGGCACCAAGGGCTGCAAAAAGCATGTCAAGCCAGTACATCTGCAAGGAGAGAAGAAAAGCAGGATCTAATAAGTTGCGTGTGCATGATTTGGGTGATTGACTAGTAAGAACCCTCTTGATGTCTTCATACTGGAGAGCATACTGTGCACCGAAGGGCTCTTTTAAGGTAGCATGAGGAAGGGATTAAGTGACACACCTTTAGAACAGGTCCTATACAAACGGAAGTGAATTAACTCCTTAGAAAAGGAAGGTTAAATTGGGGCATTTATCATGCACAGCCTCCCAATCAAAACCAGGCTTCTACTGAGACACTTGATCAAAATAAAGTATTATATGGGCTTGATTTAAGGGTATTGGGAGGGAAACCACATAAATATGCAGGGATCAAATTCAACCTCACGTACACACAGACCAATCATAGTTGGAACCCATGAATACTCAAGTGTCCATGCTGTAGGAAACATTGCGGCCCATGTTGATCCATATGCCAACCAGTTCTCTTCCCCGCACCCCGTAGCCTCCCCAGTCACTTACGTATTTGTAGACCAAGACAATGGCAGTGGCACAACCCGTTATTGTGAAGACAATGGCCAAGATGCAGAAAAAGCCATGCCAGGTTGTCAAATCCACCTGCCAATGAGAATGGCACGTTATGATGAGTGAGGTAATGATACGTTACTGACTAAATGTTTTGCATCTTATTTTATTGCTCAAACATCAGGTCCAATATAGAGCTAATCTGAATGTATAAAAAGGGCCCATAGTACAAGCTTTCTCAGATAACTATTTTGGAAAGTAGGTAGGGAGTTGCATGTTTGAATAATTTTCTGCTCCTGTCTATGCAGAGTAAGCATGCAAGGAGAAGGGTTCTCATTTAACATTCCACTCATGTGCCAGTTTTTTTTTTTTTACATGCAAGGCCCATTGTTACATGAAGAAATATTTCAGACCTGCAATCCTCAGCACGCTTTCTGAAGTGATACAGTCTCAGAATGCCCACGTTGTTTTTCTTTTAGAATGCATGCTTCAGCTTGGAACTGTTGTTTGGCAAAATTCAGGATGGGAGTGGGAGAGAGGCTGCACTTTATTCAGGTCAGATATACATAATGCTATACGAGGAGGAGCTTCAATTAAGGGCTCTTCCCACACTGTTCTTTTTGCCATAAAAGATGTACAATCTTATGCAGTCAGTCAAGACCAGGAGTGTCAAACTTAACTAGGCCTGTGGGCTGGAAACGGCCCGTGTAAGCTCTTTATCTAGCCCCAGTGACAATTGGGCTCTCCCAGCACCACCTTCAGCTATTCTCAGCTGCTGAGCTGCAAAGTGATACATTGATAGAAGTGGCACTGCTGAAAGGGTGGTGCTGGGAGAGCCCAATTATCTTGTAGGCCACCCTTTCAGCAGTGCCACTTCTGCTGAGGTGAAGTGAGGTGTCACTGCTGAAAGGGAGGCCCACATGATAACTGGGCTCTCCCAACACCCTTTCAGCAGCGCCACTTCTGCCACTGGGAGGGAGAGAAGGAAGGAGGCTTCAACAGGTGAGGAATGGTACAGGGGAAGAGGCAGACCAAGAGGGCTGAGAAAAAGAGAAGCTACCAAGGAGCTAGAAGAGCCCAATTATCACACGGATCGCCCTTTCAGCAGTGCCGCTTCTGACAAGGTGTCACTTTGCAGAGTACCTCACAGCTGCTGAGCTGCAAAGTGAGGCCCTCAGCAGAAGCAGTGCTGCTGAAAGGGCGGCCTGTATGAGAATTGGGCTCTCCCATATCTTGAAAATATGATGTAGATTTGCATATTTTCTCTTTCTGCCATTTGCAACTAAGTGAGAAAAAAACTCCTTATTTCTGGTCATCACCTTAATGTCAACAGTCCCTGCACGTTGACATTACTTCCAGTCCTCAGCAGGCACCATGAATGGTATTCAGCCCACTGTATGAAACAAGTTTGACACCCGTGGTCTAGATTATGTTCTGAAAAGTAGTGTTTGTATTGTGGGGATACAATTCAAACATCTTTAGCTAAATCAGCATTTTCACTGCAGTGCAACCACCTGCCCCAATCCACTATTTCTGGTGGTTGGGAAAATGATCTGCTTCTTCCAGATAGCTCATCACTTGTGCTATGCAGTGTAGAACATGGTTCTATGGGCATCACAGACCCCTGTTAGCTCGTGGTTGTGATATTATTGGTGATCAGGACACACGCCTCCTCTTCTCACTCATATGTGCTTCATCATTTTGAAATCCTTTAAAAACATTTTTAAACAGTGGAAACCTTTTTTGTTTCCTCTTAAGCAGCATGCTCCCCCCCTATACAATCAATATTGCTTATTTATTGTGTGTCATTAAAAATAAAAACCCTGGTGGGCTCCATCAAAGCAACCCAGTCCATTACAGAATATCCCTGCCACTTTATGAATCCGTCCCCCTTTCCTAACTTTTCAGTCCTTGGATATGCACTCTCTGCAGCATCACTGCAGCACACATCACAAGGCCTCTCACCTTTGTCTGGAAGGAAAAGATGGTGACAGTTATGGTTACAACAGCTGTGATGATCATGGCAAGAATTACTGCCTTGGTATCGTACATGCTGTATACAAGGGTTAAAAAAGATTGTTTAGGATGATTATTATTATCATTATTATTATTATTATTATTATTATTAACAACAGTATTTACCGTATTGTCCCGAGTATAAGACGCACCAGATTATAAGACGCACCCTTAAAGTTTGGTGCCATTAAAAAAATTTAATTAAATCACTGGCATTAAATTGCAACAGCCTGATTATAAGACGCACTCCTAGTTTAAAAACTTAAATTAGGAGAAAAAAGTGAGTCTTATACTCAGACCAATACGGTATATACCGCTTTTCAACAAAAGTTCACAAAGCGGTTTACAGACAAAATCAGATCCACAGGGAAAAAGACAATATACTTTTCAGGTATAATTATAGCAATTCTATTTTTTTCTACTTCCACTGCTGCATTGTCAAATCATGTCTGAAATTTTTCAGAAAAAAAAACCAATAAATGAATGTCATTTATCTTGAAAAATAATTCACCTGAAAGTTTGCATCACTTACCGGTAATTTTGCATAATTTGTTACTTTTTCCCCTCCATCACTGCTGCCTCCTCAACTTTAATCAGTCAACTCTTCACAGTTGGTACAGTCAAACCTTTCGAGTCTTTTGCTATACAAATTTTTGCAACCACAAGTACAGAGATTACTGTAAATGCGGAGGGTGAAACAGCTAGTGATGTACTCTAGTATCTGAAGGTATGGTCCATTTGTGTGAAGAAAGATCATGTTGAGAGTTTATTGCTTGTGAAATAGGAAAAAGTTCTGCTTCTCCCAGTTACTGCATCAGCTATAGTTGTGTGTATATTGTAGAATGTGATTGCATGACCATCGTAAGACATCTATGGGCTAGCTTTCCAGGACCTGCTGCTGCTTCTCCTATTCACGTCTGCATGTTTTAAAATATTTTTATGTTTCCTCTCCAACTAAGAGTCAACCCAATGGAATTTCAGCTTTTTTTAAATAAAGAAAAAGTTTGCATGCACATAGCTCCAGCTGTTCAGTTGATTGCTTATGTTGTATGCAACGTATGAATTGCATACAACATACCTTGCACACATGATTTCCAACTTAGCTGCAGAAACACACACCAAAGACTGCTTCTGCATTCATATGCCCCTAGCTGGATTGGAGACTGTGTCTAAAAACATCCTCCTAGCTAAACTTGATGGCGCAGAAAGGAGCACAAAACTGCAACCTTGGAGATCTCTGCTATGACATATATGAAACATATTTTTGCAACAGTTCCTTTTGGGGGATGGGGAAGAGGTAAGGAAGGAAGCCCCCAACAAGAAGAATCCACAGGAATATCACTGAGTTGCTGTGGCAACCCTTTGCATCATTAACAGAATAATGAATTAGAACCATGGGGAATACACTTTAGCGCTGTCAAACAATGGGAAATGTCCGACATTGAAGTGGTATGAAATGAAGTTGTACTGAGTTATTTTTCAACCATGTTATTAAAACAAAAGCTCAGATAGGATTCATAAACAAGATCATGCACCCCTTGATCAGAGAGGTCCCATCACCTTTTCCACTCACACAACTTGTCATCAAAAATATGCTTAACTAAATTCTTAGGCTCCAAGGAAGGCAACCACATGCAAGTTCCCAAGTGGGACCGTTCGCAAGTCTTCCACAGGAGAAGGTGAAGTGGTGTTAACTTCATTATTAAACAACAGCCACCCAAGCAGGCCTGCAACAAAGGTGTGGTCTTTAAAATGCTCAACCACTGATGAGATAGATGGAGAAAAGCGAAAGAATGCTTGTCAGAAGCTTCATGAGAATGGAGCACGTGATTTCCAAACAAAATTGTTACCAGATCTTCCAAGTCTGTGCCAGCTTCCAAACAATAAACATTCAATATTTGGGCATGATGCTACTTTTACAAGTTGAAGAATTTTTGTAAAATTCTAAGCTCTAGCATTTCCCACTGACCTCGAATTACTTTTATACAGTACCTTGCAATGGTGCCTGTCATGTATCCCAAGGCCATAGTCTGGGGGAGAGAAAACAGGACATGAAAAGATTAACAGAGCATCACCTACATACATAGTATCCTTAGACTTAGACTGAATGCACCCATCCAGTCAACCACCTTCAGTTGCTTGCATTGTTCACATGATGGCTGATCTACATTATAAACCTGATAAGGATACCTTATCTCTTATTCAACTGTAGTCCTCTTTGTACTTGTCGCTCACTACTATTACAAAATTAGTACAGGGAATAAGCATGGCACAGGGAGAATTACACATGCAGAAGTCCCTCACTACTTTGCTGCTACTACATGATCCATGGCTGGACAGAGCAATTTAGTTGTTATCCTCACTAACCTGTACCTAGTACACTAACTATTGTACCTAGTACAATAAAAGTCCAGTTGTATCCTTTCCCCTGCCATAGCATGCAACCATGCCAAAATGGGCTGCACTGTATGCTGGGGGGGGGGGGGCAGATCGAGGCTTGGGAGGGAAAAGGGAAAATATATTCCTTTACCCGCAGTGGGTTAAACCACTGAACCATGAGCTGTCGATCGAAAGGTCGGCAGTTCGAATCCGTGCGACGGCTCCTGCCAACCTAGCAGTTCGAAAGCAAGAAATTGCAAGTAGATTAATAGGTACCGCGTCAGCAGGATGGTATCAGCGTTCCATGCACCTCGGTGTTGAGTCATGCCAGCCACATGACCATGGACCATGACCATCTTTGGACAGCGCCGGCTCTTCAGCTTTGAAACGAGAGGAGCACCGCTCCCTAGAGTCGGACACGACTGGACTTAATTGTCAAGGGATACCTTTACCTAAGCCTCTTATACCTCTTTAAAGGTATCCCCTGCTCGAAAGCCAGTCATGTCCGACTTTAGGGTGCGGTGGTCATCTCTGTTTCTAAGGCCGAAGAGCCAAAGCTGTCCGAAGACACTTCCATGGTCATGTGGCCGGCATGACTAATAACGGAACACCGTTACCTTCCCGCCACAGCGGTACCTATTTATCTACTTGCAATTTCTTGCTTTCAAACTGCTAGGTTGGCAGGAGCTGGGACAGGAGACGGGAGCTCACTCCATCACGCGATACTCGGGTCTCGAACTGCTGTCCTACTGACCTTCCTGTCTGCAGTTCAGTGTCTTAACCACTAAGCCACCGCAGCCCCTATATACCTCTTTACTCAGAAGTAAATCCCACTGTGTTCAATGGTATTTACGCTCAGGTAAGTGCTATATGATTGCAGCCTGTGTCAGCTTTCATCTAGCACCACTAAAACTTTCACTACCTCAACACAAACATGATATTTTCAATAGAGGTAGACCACCTGTTCAGTGAGTCATCAAGTAATAGTATTCAAATGATGAGATATCAGGTGAGGTACATGCATGTGTGAATCAACCCTTATTTAATAACTTGACAGTCCAATCCAGTGTAGAGCTACGTCGGCCAGGCCCGGGATAAGGAATAGGATTCGGTGGAGCGTGCCACCAATAATCCCTCCCCCGTCCCTGACCTGGCGGGCCAATCACCCCCTCCCCTGCCTGCTCTCCCGCCGCCCAGCACAGGACCTACCTGCATTTGGCAGCATGGCCTCCAGCCCCAGGCTGAGTGAGCAGCGCTGGCCTCTCCGCCAGCGCCGCTTACTCTTCAGGTATCGAAAATGTGCCTTATGGCACTTTTATTAACACCCAACGCCGGCGGAGCTCCAGCTTCGCCAGCATAACTCTACGCTGGATTGGGCTATAAAGTTATTAAATAAGGGCTGATTCACGCATGCATGCACCTCATCTGATATCTCATCATTTGACCACTTTTACTTGATGACTCACTAAACAGGTGATCTTCCTCTATTGAAAATATCATGTTTGTGTTGAGGTAGTGAAAGTTGTAGTGGTGCTAGATGAAAGCTGACACAGGCTGCCATCATATAGCACTTACCTGAGCGTAAATACCATTGAACACAGTGGGATTTACTTCTGAGTAAAGAGGTATAAGATTATGCTGACAAAGTTTTCTTTTTAAAAGAATATAATCCAACACTGTTGTGTTTCCAGTGAGTACAGGAATAGGAAAAATCTATAAAGAACTGAACTTACTTAACTGTTAGAAATCCTGCATCAATAATTAAGACCTGTGCAATTAATTAAGACTCTGTGCAATTTAGACTCTGTGCAAATAATTAAGACTCTGTGCAATTAAGCATTAATTGAAATAAATTCAGCAAATGTCAAGAGTGATTGATTTACTACAGTATGGACTCTGAGATTGGCTGACTGTTGTTTGAGTGCAAATTTACTTTGCTGTAAAAGAGATGTAGTGAAAATAGTTCTCAGGATTTAGAGAGCCTGTCCCCCAGTCTTTCTCTAATGAAACGTACAGAAAGCTACAGTGTCTTGATTCTGTAAATATAAAACTATGCCTCGTTTCTATTTGCCTGCATTTTATGTGAACTACTTCTGCAATGGAAGAAATGATGGTGAAGACAGATTATACCCATTTGCCTGACAGCCAGGTGAGGGAAAGAAGAATGCAATAAATCCAGGCAAGTTACTTGAACATTCCAAGGCTTTGGGACTTTTTGAGGATGTGATCATTTTCCTGCAAGTGTTGTCATTATACAGGAAACTAGCTTGAAGAACCATTTGTTTTGCCTGAAGACTTGAGGCCAGCCAAATACAAACTCCTTCTACTTAATGTTCACCTCAGGTCCACCATCATCCACCTCCTGCTACTGGGAACATCCCCATTATTCTTCCAATGTATTCAGCACAAGCGTACAAGAAAAACTCTACTTACAAAGACAGTCATAAGAATTATGTTCCATGGAAAGCGTCTCCTGAAAGGGACCAGGGAGAGAGAGAGAGAGAGTCAGAGTAGATACAAGTCATCTCACATCAAGAAGAGGACCTGTTTTGGTACAAGTGTCACAGAAGATCCTACAGTGTTCGCCACCGCCACAGTAGATCCACTGACCTAACATATCCCAGCCTATTTCTTTCCCATGGCAGTTTTGCACTAAGCTCCCTGAATACATCATTGTATAACTCCGCCTTGGACTCAAATCTAACCATCCACTTCAAGCCACACAAACACAGTTTTGGCTTCCCCATCCCAATTCCACAGCTGCCATTTTGAATGAAGAGAGGGACCATAGGGAGGCAACCTTTTTAAGAGTCTGTATGCCCCATTATGCATCATGTACTACCTATAGGAGAGGCAAGAACAGTTCGGGGGGGGGGCGTTGACGGTGGTTGTCACTGGAAGCTGTTGTGCAAAGCCATACCTCTCCATTGTCAGAGGGCAACTACCTCTTCTCTCCATCCCACCAAGGGTTCCCAACAAATTTTGAGCCCTGTGTTTTGTGAGATACTGTCAAGCGGAGAAAGATTGACAGGAACTGGGCCAACTGGCTGGGTGGCTACTGCATTTATATGTTGGTGGTCATTCAGATGCAGCCCAAGAGAGCCTTGGCCATGATAAAGTATCTTGACATCATACACAGGGCTTTTAGGGAATACGCCGGCCCTGCATTGATGGCCTATGATGACCATTTTCGTCTTAGGGCATCACATGACCCCGCCCTTGATTGGCGCACTCCTCAGATGGAGTTGGATGGAGACAGTATTGACAAACTTAGCCAAAAGATACTCACTGAATTTTCGTCCAAAAGACCAGCACAAGGTAGCTTATCAAGAACACAACACTGGAAAGGCAAATAAGACAGACATTTTGCCCATTTTAAAATGGCCAATTCTCAATTATATACTGCTTTCTAATTTTGATAGGCAGCTCCCATCAGCTGAACATTCATATCAGAGTTTCATCAGTATTGGTAGACTATGGATTTAGAAGACAGAACATATGTTTTCTCTAGGAAACGTGACTGTGTGCTACTGCTCAAAGACAATGACACAACTCTTATGGAATGGTAATGACAAATGTTATGACACAGACAAGACAGACCCTCATAAAAACATAAGAAGAACCTTGCTGGATCAGGCCAAAGGCCCGTCTAGTCCAGCTTTGTGTATTTCACAGTGACCCCACCAGATGCCTCAGGGAGCACTCAAGACAACAAGATGCATGCATCCCACTCCCACTGTCACTCCCCTGCATCTGGCACTCAGAGATAGCCCACCTCTAAAACCAGGAGGTTGCATATACCCTTACATGATACAACTTAGACAGTGAGCAATCTTTCTTGGCAATGGGTCAAGAGTGGCATTGGCTCCGTATTTGTATAGACAACAATACTTACTAAGACACATAGTACAGTGCAATGTTCCTTTTCACAAACATGCTCACAGGATGCCTGTGGGGAAGGAAGACAGGGTGAGATTGGATATTTACCATCAAATATTATCAATATACCAATTGTCTTGGGTCAGACTTAACTGGGGGGGGGGGGATGTCGTCGTCCCCCCCGGGCCCAGCTGCTGGATTGTAGCATGGCACAAGTCACTGCTCCCCTAACCCTTTCGACTCTTTGGATGCCTGCATGACCTGCCTGGGACGTGACAGGTGGCCCCATCACCATTGTGGCTGGGTCGCACCTTGGCCAAGGATAAGGACAGGCTTGAAGTGAGGCAGAGGCCAACTGCACCTCTGACAGAGAGGCAGCCAGCCTCCCAAAAGACACACAGCTACCTAGCCTCACAGAGGATACGAGCGTGATCACAACCCCCTCCCCAAGGATATTCTCATAGGGTGAAGCAAAACCCCACCCCGAGGAACACCAGATTGGCAGTGCCCATATAGGATGTGGCTGACTTCCAGCCACTCTGCCTGCCACTGTATCTGTTATGTCCCACAAACCCCACCTCACCCTCCCACCCCAATCTATTTTTGCCTTTGTAAAGACACCAGGGACGCCGATAGATAATGTCATTAAACTTTCACCATCATAGTGGAAAGATAAGATCTAACTCCTCTTTCCCACTGGAATTCAGTGAAGTGAAGATTTCATTTTGCAAGGTTTGAGCCAGGTTGAGAAATTAGCAGCAGGTTTCAAGTCAGACTCTGGATGTACAGATAGGGATCTAAGGATGGGGTTTTATTTATTTATTTTAAAAAAATATATCCTGCCTTATTGTATGCCGAGGCAAATGCCCAAGGCGGCTTACAACAAAAATTAAAAAACATAGTTTAAAATAATATAGAAAATAAGTTTAAACAATACATACTTAATTTGAAAACAATAAAATCCACTGGGGGGGGGCGACAATATGGAGCACAAAAGCAGCATGGCAGAGCATCTTGAGACACAGGAGGCAGACTACAACCCATCACCCAAACGCTAGACGAAACAAAAACGTTTTGAGCCCTCGCCGAAAAGTCATGAGGGAGGGGGTGGTTCTCAGATCCCCTGGCAGGGGTTTCCACACTACACGGACCACCGGATTTTACCCACATTTCAGCTATCCTTTCCCCTGCCACTTTTGCTGGCCTGGATTGTAAGTGAACGAAGACTATTATAACCAGCGACAATATAACAAGTATGGATCTTCATCGGGATTACTGGTTAAGAATTTTTATATAAATGTCTGATATATGAATTTTTATATAAATGTATTTTACAATCAGACATTTATATAAAAATTCTTAACCAGTAATCCCGATGAAGATCCATACTTGTTGGATTGTAAGTGTTGTAAGCCGCCTTGAGTGCCCTCGGGAGAAGGGCGGGCTACAAATTCTTTAAATAAATAAATGAATAAATTTCCAGTTTTGATTGATTGGTAATTTTTTTTTAAAAAGCAAGTTTCTATGTGCTCTGGAAGCTAAGACATGAGCCAACATATGCAGGGAGTATTCAGTTCCCTCATCTGAGAAAGGAGCCTGCTTCCACCTTCCGTGCTGCTAGCCAATGAGGTAAAGCAGAACTAAAACTGGCACCCCAGTGAAGCAATAGGATCGTGCTGCCATTTTCTCTCACGCACAGAGCCCATAGAGGTAGGAAAGGATTACAGTCACAGTTCAATTGTCTAAGGATGAAAGTTCTTGGTTCCTCTACGAAGCTATTAGTGGTTTGTTTGTTTTCCTCCCCTGAGGAAGAAGTGAGAATTGTCCGTAGAATGCAAAGGAGAAATCCAGAAAATCCCATCCTGCGCAAAGTGGCCTCGGACTCCACTTTTGCCCATTTCTTGTCCGTTCAGCCAACCAGAGGCAGTGGTTTGAACTGTGGGGGGTGGGACACGTTTTACATGGTAGCCAATCACAGGGCAGATTTCAGAAACACTGTAACCAATCTTAAGCAAGTAATTTTAACCAGTCCACAGTCACTTCCCTTTCCCTTCTACAGCAAGTTCTCCTGCCTCCACCCGAAAGCGACCAATCAGGGGACACACTAATATCCAATCACAGGGGACCCGTAAGCCACAGCTGAGAACTGGTGTGGCTTGGTTTTGTCTCCTTGAGTCTCAGCATGGCTGCGACTCACCGTGCCATGACGCGTGCGGTGTAGCTCCGGCTTTAACAGGCAATGCTGTATGTCTACATGCAGGTCAGTGGAAAAGAAGGCTTCTGCATGCAGTTCATGGTTATGCCAACTCTAGCAATCGATTGCATGGAGAAGCCTTGTGCTCCTCTGACCTGCATGCACTTTTAAATGTTTATCAACTAAAAAAAAATGTTTAAAAAATGACATAGGACATGAACTGGAAAGAGCATGAGCTTCTGTCTTTCCTGCTTACTTGTGGCGGAAGGGGGAGGAGGGTGCTGAGAGAAAGAGATGCTCCTGTCCCATCACAGATGTGCTAAAATCTTGACTTCTCCATTGTATTTTGTGGGCAGCTCTCACTTCTCACTGTGAGAACTGCAGGCATATGAAACATCAAGGCACCAACCATGCATTGCACATTCTATTATTTCACACACGGCAGCTGCTGTGGTATATTTGAACAGTCGATACCATATTGCTTTTAGAACAGTGATGTTTTTCTAATATTTCTCTAAGTGAAAAAATAATTATACTCGGGTATTACGCTGGTGGAGGGCAGACTATTGCAGGGTAAATGAGCCTTCAACAATACAGAATAGTGGAGGGAGTGGGGCGTGCACAGTGAACTTTGGTATAAGACCAGGAGCGTTACAAGCATGTCTCTATTTTCATCTGTGAATTGTTGGGAGCATATCTCAGAAATAAAAGTGCCACCTCAAAGCATTAAAAGTGACAAAAAAAAAAGAGAAAGCATGAAAACAACATGCTGCAAATACACTACTACACAATTTCCCGGCATAAGAAGAAGAGCTTACAAAGGGCTATGAAGGGAGTTGAAGGTTAAGTTACTGTGCTCAGACTTGCAACCCCATACTGAACCTACGTCCTCCTTGGGAGCAAGTCCCATTGAATACTGTGCTGCTCCCGAGTACTGTGCTCTCAGATGACTTCCTTTACCTTTACTTAGCCTTTGAGGAGTCAGCTACGGACTGTTGCTATAAAACTGCCTTGAGATCATTTTATAGCAAAAGGTGGAGCAGAAATGTTATAATAAATAAATACACGTGTGTTACCTGCAAACGTATGTAAGTAAAGCCTAATGGACCCATTTCTTGCAGCAAAAGCAGCATTGAGAGGGAGCAATTTGAATGGAAATGTGCAATGGGAATGGTACTTAGCCCTCTCCCAATCTGCCACTTGATTTGCATAATTATCTCATATTTGCATGCATGATATGCAAATGAGATTGCCTTGCTTTGGGGGACTGGAGGTTGGTAACTGTATCTGAGGGGTCAGAGGTGGATAACTGAATGAGGATCAGGCCAATACTCAGGTTCCCCAAGATGGCAGCCTGGGGGAGGGGGAGGAAGCCGGCTTGGGCAGATAGTGTGGCTATTCATGATGAGGAGTTGCTCACAGTGAGGCACCAAGCCTGGGACAACAGGAATATATAAGGCTAGTGAGGCCCCTACTGGGTCCCTGGATCGCCTTGGCTGGGCCTGATAAGTGAAAAGCAGCAATATTTGGTGACACTGTAATGCAGCAAAGATAAGGCCAATAAGTCCCTTTGCCTGAGAGGTTCCCACAGGGACTGGAGTAAGGCACCGCTGGAGGCTCTCTCTCTCTCTTTCTTTCTTTTTTCTTGGTCCTGAACAACATGGCCAGCACTTAGGGCTCCAGTTTCTGTATGGTTTGTTCTCACAACCATGTACTTTAATACTCTGATACTCAAACACACACAAGACTAAGAAGGGGTTTCCCAGAGAATCTCATATCCAAGATCTACAGTGAGTTTTCCTATTTTCCAGCTGTGCTAGATACACTCTAGCTTCCAACACGTTAAGCAAAAATGGGGACATGGTGGGAACATCTTATCTGTGCACTTCTGAAACACTGCACCAGGCACATCAGTTCAACTGCCCAGTGGAGAGGAGAATCCCTAGTGAGAATGCTACAGGGAGAGGAGAAGACACACACAGCCTAGAGATCTCTGACTTGAAAGAGAGAGCCTCCACCACTTCCCTTTGATCTGGAAGTCTATGGTAATTCAGGCAAGCATATTGTTGGTGGGGTTAACTCTTATTGCCCCATCACTATTACTAGTTGATTTCTCAAGAGTAACTACCACAGCTGAAGTGTTCATTCAACCGCTGATGCTGCTTGAGTACCCCAGCCTGGCCAATGATTATGCAGGGCCAGATGGTTACACAAACAAGCACCCACACTTTGACCAGGTGCTCCCACTAGTGTTCTTCATCCTTCTTCTCCCCAGCCTGCCGTCTATCTCCATCACCCTCCTGCTGACTCTCTCTACACTACAGCATAAGCCCTACTTGTCCTGGCTCTTTAAGGCTGTAATGGCGGCGGCATAGGAAGACTTACACAAAGGTGAAGATGGCAACAATGCCCACAGTTACCAGTAACTGGAGGGAGATGATGCTGTAGACCTGGATGAGAAAAGACAAAGGCGGTGAGGGGATCTGCATGCCATAAATGCACACTAATGTGCTGCCGCTTATAGATGCCCAGATATCTAGGCTAGCAAGATCGGATAAAAGATAGAAGTTCTTTGCTGAACAATATACTGGAGCCCCGTCATCCTGTCACATGCTCCCTCACTCTCTCCAGTCAGCATTTACATTCAAAGGTGTCCACACAGACATCCACCCTCCCTCCCATCTGCCACGCCCTGCTTTAATGGTGACATCTTCAATGATATTACTTCATGAAGGTCAGCCAAGCCACTAATATGTTACATTTCCTTCAGACAAGAGCCATTGCTACTACTCTAGCATCCAGTATAATGAGGGAAGAATATACATCACCCAAAGATACCCCTGAACAAGCAAGAAACAAGCAAGAAACAAGCAAGTTATGAAAATATGGATATATTGTGTGTATATGTGTGTACTCACACACACACACACACACACACACACACACACACACACACACACACACACTGAATATTAAATCATTATTTTTATTACAGAAATTGTATAAAATTACATTAAAAGGACAAGGAAAAATTGAAACAGAAAAGAAACCAAACAATGCTTATAAAATACAGTAAAAATAGTGACACTAACAACATTATAAGTATGCTGCACAGGATTAAGCCAAGTACAGTTATCTTGAGAGACAAGATAACTTGTCCTAAGTAATTACTGACCTAAAGCACTTCCATAATTTATTTATTTTTTGTCACTGGCTTCCCCCTTTTTTCTGTGGTTCCATGATACAACTGCTACTACATGGGCAGCCCAATCTTGCGTAAGGTCTGCAGCAGCCGCAAACCACTGTGTGGCGTATCCTGCGCGGGATTGGGCCCATGCCAGCGGAGCTGTGGCACACCTCGGGAGAAAGGGGCATTCGTCCCTTTCCCCTGGTGTAAGCCCCAGCGGCCCCAATGGGCCTTCTCGAATGTGGGCCAGTTATTTTGCTGGCGCACATCCGAGGGGCCAGCGTAAGGCCAGCCAGGCCCAGGAAGGACATGCACTAAAATTGAGTGGAGGGAGAGTTAGAATGGATAAAAGAAAATATTTCTTTACCCAGCGTGTAATTCATCTGTGGAACTCCTTGCCACAGGATGTGGTGATGGCACCTGGCATAGATGCCTTTAAAAGGGGTTTGGATAGATTCATGGAGGAAAAGACCATCACAGGTTACAAGCCATAAGCAACCTCCTGGCTTTGGAAGTAGGTTCTCTCTGTGCCAGGTGCAGGGGAGTGGCAGCAGGAAACAGGATTTATCTTGTTGACTGTGTGCTCCCTGAGGCATCTGGTGGGGCCACTGTGTGATACAGGAAGCTGGACTAGACGGGCCTTTGGCCTGATCCAGCAGGGCTCTTCTTATGTTCTTATGAAGGGGCGTTGGATATCGGTGGAGCATGTCGCTGATATCCCTGCCCCCATCCTGGCCTGGCTGGCCAATCCCCCCGCCACCCTGGCCTGCCCTCCCGCCACCCAGCACAGGACCTACCTGTGTCCAGTGGCTGGGCCCTCGTCTGATGGTGGAGTGAACGGCACCAAGGCTGGTGCCATTTACTCTGTGTGTGCTACAAATGTGCCTTATGGCACATTTGCAACAACCTGCGCCAGTGGAGCATTTGCTCCGCCAGCACAGCATTAGGCAGGATTGTGCTGGAAGAGACTTTAAAAGTGGGCACAAATGTCAGCATCCCTATTTGGATGGGGGTCCTGTAGTTTTTTCTTCAGTTACCTTACGAATGAACGTCTGCCGGACATTCTTTTCAACCCAGTGAGCAATGCGGAAATCCCCACCTTCTTCTATACTATTGCTGTCACCTATCAAGAGAAGATTAGAAAGAGCTAAAAATATAAGAGAAGATCTGAAAGGTACAACACTTATGCTCATTCTATTTGGTCCCTTCTTTCCTCCCTTTCTCTGTCCACCATCACCATTCTCTCAGACTCCCGATCTTCAGTCTTGTTGTTGTTCAGTCGTTAAGTCGTGTCCGACCCTTCGTGATCCTATGAGCCATATCCCGCCAGGCCTTCCTATCCTTCACTATCTTCCTGAGTTCGCTCATTTTCATGTTCGTTGCATCGGTGATGCTGTCTAACCATCTCATCCTTTGCCTTCCCCTTCTCCTTTTGCCTTCAATCTTTCCTAGCATCAGAGTCTTCTCCAGAGAGTCCTCTCTTCGCATTAGGTGGCCAAAATATTTGAGTTTCAGCCTCAGTACCTGTCCTTCCAGGGAACAGTCAGGGTTGATTTCATTTAGGATTGAGATCTTCAGTCTAGCCACCTTGATTTATGTACCTACCCTGACTCTCAGTTCTCTTTCCACTCAGCTTCTCAGTCTTACCAAGTTTGCCCTCCTTCCTCCTATAAAGCCTTTCTCCAACCAGGTCCTGTACAAGGGGTTTCCCCTTCCTTCTTCGCTTGCTACTGGACCTCACTTTCAAAGTCTTAGGGCCCAATCCTAGTCAACCTTCCAGCGCCGATACAGCTGTGCTAGTGTGGGGGGCAGTCACAGAGGCCTCCTCAAGGTAAGGTTGTTTGTTCCCTTACTTCGGGGCTGCATTGCAGCTGCATCACCGCTGGGACGTTGGACAGGATTGGGCCCTTAGTGTGCTCTGTACTTCTTTCCCACATGTGTCTCCATCAAGTCTTCCTTCTTCAAACACCCTGGCCTTGGGCCTCCTCTCTCTGAGTCTGCCTGAGTTCTCTTCTCACCCCCAAACCCTCAGCCCTTTTGTCGTATAATGCAGCTTCTCCTGTTCCTCAGCTTCAGGCAATGTTTTCCTGTGCCAAAGTGACCTTTCAGTTCTCCAACAGACTCTGTTTTGTTGGATGTATGGAAGATGCTGTCTCACCTTCAGCTGCAGATTCCTTGTCATAAGGGGGAGGACTGATTTCCAACATGTTGCCTCAGAGTGATGCTTACAGCACCTGGAAAAACAACAAGAGTATAACCTTTTTATAGCCTTTGCTCATATTAGAGTCTGACGCTGAAACAAAAAACAGAGCACAGCATGTTCAACCCTGAGGCAACACACTCCGTGCCCCATTTGTTTTGAACATACAAAGCCAAAATTGCACCTCCAAAGATGCCCCTCAATGTGTGCCAGAGAGAAACCAGAAGGAAATGAATCCAGAGGGTTTGCTAGTTATCTCCACTGATGCTGGCCCCTAGAAGAGAATGGAGGCTCTGGGCCCCTAAAGTTGCTCTCTGCCTTGGTGAGCGTCTGACACCACTACAGGAGTGAGATGAATCTTTCCTTTCGCTAAAGGAGTGTGCCAGGAAGTGTAGGAGGGAGTTTCCCATATTTCCTATAGGAGGGAGTTGCCTGCAGAACTTCACCAGGGAAGAAAAATCTACTTGGAAGAGAAAAGGGTGAATCCTTCAGTCCTTGCCATTTGCTGTACTCATTTCAAAACATTTGGGAGGGCCCGGGAACAAATTGATTGCAACTGGATACATTCTGGTGCTGTGTTTTAAATTTTTTGCGCTGTTTTTATTCTAGATGTTTCTGCTGCTTCTTAGCCTTGCTTTTTGTTTGTGGGCTTGTCTTTTCTTGATGTGATGTTTTCTTTTATACATTTTGATAGCCACCTTGGATGTTTGTATAAGGGAAAGATGGGATATAAACATTTTAATAAACAAACAGCATTGTTACTTTTTCTTAGCAAGGTACAATAATTTCAATAATTTCAATATTATTATTTAACATGCCAAGAAGACACTCAGCATGGGAAGCTTTCCTTGGAGCAGAAACGGGGTGAAGTTGCACATGTTGAGTTTCTGCTGGTCATACAGCTATTAAAAAAAGCATAGGGGCAGTGCCCCGTCGGGTCGCCCCCCCAAATCGCGGCACGGCCGTTATACTTTTTGAAGGGGTGTGTCTGGGAGGGGGGTCACTTGGGTGACGCGCGGCCCCGCCCTGGGGCCGTGCGCGCCCTAGTGACGCCACTGTCTCAAGTGTGAATACTACAGAAGAGAAAGGGGGGAGAGAGAGAGACTTTAACCACTTTTCTTGACACTATGAATGATTTTATAAACATATGTCATGTTTCCTCTTAGTCATCTTTTTTCTAAACCTAAAAGCCCCAAGACACATTAGCTTTTCCTCATTGGGAAGGTGCTCCAACCCATTGACCATTCTGATTTCCCATTTCTGCATCTTTTTCACCTCTGTGATATCCTTTTTGAGATGTACTGACCAGAACGATACACATTATTTCAACTGTGGCCATACTGTCCTGCGGTTGTACTGTCCTTACGATCCTGACCATGTTATTTTCAGCATCTTTCCTAACAACTCCAAGCATGGAATTTGCCTTCTTCCACAGCCTCCGCACACTCAGATGACATTTTCAATGAACAAAAATGAACGGTGAAGATTTATTTCCTGGTTAGTCACTGCCAATTCAGTTCCCACCCATTTATATGTAAAATTAAGATTTAAAAATGTTTGGCCTCAAAATGCATTACTTTGCACTTTCTTATATTGAACCTCGTTTGCCATTTTGTTATTCAGTGATTTCAAAAGATTTTTTTTTAATGAGGGGATTAATTTAAGGGAATTTGAAAGAGTGCTTAGAGGTAATCTACAGATGGCATCTGAAGTGACAGGGACTATCTAGGAAAGAGATCTTGGTTGTGGGGATAGATCAATTAAAACAATGACAGGTGTTCCCGGTTCCCCCCTCTCTAGACAATGGGACGAATTTAGCACTTTTTAACCTCTATATGGCCTAAAAGGTTCTAGATAGACGTTAACCAGGCAATTTGGAGGATTTAAAAATATATATTGTATATTTTCCAGTTTACAAATGTGTAGAAGCCACTACCTTATTTTGGGGCATTGAGTGAATGAATGAATGAAATTAGCAGAGTTTGTTAACCATCCGAGTTTGCTTTGCGCATACAGTATACAGGGAGGTGATTCACAGCCCGATCCTGCCTAAGATCCTGGCCCGATCCTGCCTATCCCTAGTTGGGATGTTGGCCACGCCGGTGCAGCCTGGGCTCACCTTGGGGGAAGGGGACATTCCGGTGCCATTTACTTTAGAGGAGCCGCAAAAGTGCCTTACAGCACTTTTGTGACTCTTTAGGCCAGTGGAGCACACGCTCCACGGCATATATATAGGCAGAATTGCACCGTAAAAGACTTCTCTTAGTGTCCAAACTCTGATAAGGCAGTTTACAATCTATTAAAGGACAAGAAGACAGTAAAAAAGAAAAACTGCTAACGAGAAAAATTAATGTCGAATACAAGCTAGCCCAGGACTTTGGGAAAGAAGTTCTTTGCAATACCCATAATAAAGGCAACTACTTCGGACATACTTCGGGGATAGGCAGTGAGGTGGCCAAGATTGCAGACGACACTAAACTTTTCCGGGTGGTGAAGACCAGCAGGGATTGTGAAGAGCTCCAGAAGGATCTCTCCAAACTGGGAGAATGGGCAGCAAAATGGCAGATGCGCTTCAATGTAAGTAAGTGCAAAGTGATGCACATTGGGGCAAGAAACCAAAATTTCACATATACGCTAATGGGTTCTGAGTTGTCTGTGACAGATCAAGAGAGAGATCTTGGGGTGCTGGTGGACAGGTCGATGAAAGTGTCAACCCAGTGTGTGGCGGCTGTGAAGAAGGCCAATTCCATGCTCAGGATCATTAAAAAAGGGATTAAGAATAAAACGGCCAATATCGTTATGCCTTTGTACAAATCGATGGTAAGGCCACATCTGGAGTATTGTGTCCAGTTCTGGTCTCCACACCTCAAAAAGGATATAGTTGAATTGGAAAAGGTGCAGAAAAGAGCGACCAGAATGATTCGTGGGCTGGAGCACCTCCCTTATGAGGAAAGGCTACAGCGTCTGGGGCTTTTCAGCCTAGAAAAAAGGCGCCTGAGGGGGGACATGATTGAGACTTATAAAATTATGCATGGGATGGTGCTAGACCTTTAGGAAAAGAAATGTGGACAGGTGTAGCTTGTTAAACCTTACAGCACAATCCTAGGCATGTCTACTCAGAAGCAAGCCCCATTGTGTTAATGGGTAGACATGCCTAGGATTGTGCTCTAGGTCTAGTGGATAAAGGGAAATTCTTCTCCCTCTCACACAACACCAGAACCAGGGGACATGCACTAAAATTGAGTGGAGGGAGAGTTAGAACAGACAGAAGAAAATATTTCTTTACCCAGCGTGTAATTCATCTGTGGAACTCCTTGCCACAGGATGTGGTGATGGCACCTGGCCTAGATGCCTTTAAAAGGGGTTTGGACAGATTCATGGAGGAAAAGACCATCACAGGTTACAAGCCATAAGCAACCTCCTGGTTTTTAGAAGTGGGTTTTCTCTGTGCCAGGTGCAAGGGAGTGTCAACGGGAAACAGGTTATCTTGTTGTCTTGTGCTCCCTGAGGCATCTGGTGGGGCCACTGTGTGACACAGGAAGCTGGACTAGATGGGCTTTTGGCCTGATCCAGCAGGGCTCTTCTTATGTTCTTACGTTACATACCAATGGCACTTTGGCACATGCAAAACTCCATAGATAAAAGAAAACAGAAGCAACTCTGTGGATGTTCAGCTAGACATGAAGAGTAACAGGAAGAGTAATGGGCAGATTCAAATTGATGATCATATCCCACCTGCCCACTCCAAGCTTTTACTAAACTCTCTTCTGCAGCTCACCTTGCGCTACTCATTCACATGCGCATTGTGTCTTCTGTTCAACAAGCATGGAACTCATGAATCCCTTCTCTTCACCTGGACATATCTAACATTTACTTCTCTCCAGGGATTTAACAAAAGGAAGGATAAGGCAGAGAATCCCTCCTAGACTAGAACGAAGAGAATGACTTGAGGTTTTCCATCTTTTTTTCCCTCAGGCAGGCATCTCTCTAGCATCTTTACCAGTTGCATAACAGGCAAATAGTCTACAAGTAAGGCTCCCCTCCTCCCAGCATCTCACCACGCTGGGAGACATTTCACTGGTTAAATTTCAGCATGCTACACGGCTATTAATAGATTGGGTAACCATCCGAATGCTGCCCTTTCTTTCCCATTATTTCAGAGTTTTGTCCTCAGCTGAAACTCTCATTACAAGACAGTTCTCCAATGGTTGGTTTTCTTTTGGAGATACACAAGGCAAAAGAGAACCCAGTTTGCCACCCTAGTAGGTTAGGGTTCACTTGGGGAGATAAAATTTCCTACAAGACTCCTGGTTGTTTCAGCCGCAATGCACTAACTCAGGTACCCCTCTGGAAGATTTCCTAAGACTTTCTTTTTTAAAAGACAACACCAAAACAAATAACTGCTTTGCACTTTGAACAATTCCTATATGGAAGGGACTTTTGTGCAGCTTTCGTATAGGTTGGTTGACACACACATAGTGTGGACACAGATGGGAAGAGTTATGTTGCAGTCAAGTGTGAGAACACACACACAAACCCAAAACAGCTGTGTTTATGGTTGTGTCATCATGGTCTACCACAGTGGCTTTCCTACTTTGTTGTAAGGTTCTGTGAGGCTCCTCAATGACGGCATCCATAATAGTAGTGGACTGACATGCTTCTGGCCTTGCCAATCTAATCTTCCCCCTGAAATCATAGGTGATTCAAGGTCTTCCATTCTATGGCACACTCTCAGTTCATGCAGGGAGGCCCAGGTGCTTTCTCTGCTATCTCCTGAGTCTGTGTCCCAGAATCCTCCTCCTGTGATATAGCACAATTGGGATTTGTTGGAAGCAACACATTCATGATGGAAATGCTTCAGAAGATATAAAGTTTCAAAACCAGCACATCCTGGCATCATTCCTCCGGCCTTCTTGGGTAGACACCATGTCGTGATTTGTAGAGGGATCCTGCATCTTTCTCAGTAGATGAACTACAAAAGCGCTCTCATTGTGGGCAAAATGGGTGGGGGGGCAG
Source organism: Plestiodon gilberti rubricaudatus (assembly GCA_026170595.1). Lineage (NCBI taxonomy): Eukaryota > Metazoa > Chordata > Lepidosauria > Squamata > Scincidae > Plestiodon > Plestiodon gilberti. The sequence goes on from JANXHW010000001.1 coordinate 208,194,427, forward strand.
GCCCTTAATAAAGTCCTTGGATCTCCTCCCCCAACGTTAGGCCAATAATGCTCCCCATAGCCTTCTAAAAACAGTAGCTAAGGAGGCTGGCAAAAGCTAGGGGGGCAGGTCTCTGGCTAGGTCTCTGCCCCCCCCTCAAATTTGAGCATTAATTATGGAAAAAGCGTAGTCTGTCTGGTGATGGAGTAATGCTCTCTCTGTCATACAGGCTCCAGCCTTGTACTCCCTTTCTTCTCCCTCTCTCTCCCTTCACGATTCCTTCCCTCATCTTTCCAGCGCGACTCGGGAGTGGAAAAGAGTTTCGCAATCCACAGTCGACTCAACCAATGCTCTTCCGCACCAGCTTTTACCGAAAAGTGCGTTCGGTCTCTGGAGAGCGCTGCTGCGTGTAGAGCACAAGGAAGGAAGAGAAAGCAAAACTCCGGCCTCTCTTTCGTCTCTTTTACGCTAGTGACAAATAATGGAGCCAGTGCCAGAAAAGTCACACTGATGGGCACTGAATGACATTTGGGCCACAGACAGAAGTCCCCTCCTCCCACTCTGCACAGCTTGGGGGGTGGGGGCGCGCACGCTGGAAGGATCCCTGCTCTGAGTCCTGTGACCCTAACATGATTTGCCAAAAATGGAAAAGCTGCCAGCCGTACAAAAACATCAAGCCAAACAAGTATTTCGCCTGTCCTGAATGCTGCTTCGTTCTCGCCCCATGCCGATTCCAAATCCAGTGGCCCACCAGGGCGAAATAACCACTCACAGGGCCAAAGATTTAGTCAGTTCTTTCTTTTCTGCATTTATGCCCCGCGTTTCCTCCAAGGAGGTCCGGGTGTTTTTTTAGCCTCAGAACAACCTTACGAGGCAGATTCCGCTAAAAAAAAAAAAAAGTCCAGCTGCCCAGCGAACTTCATCCTAGCAGAGCGAGCAAGAATTGGGCTCTCCAAGATCCTTTCCACGACGCCCAACACTTACAGCCCAATAATCCTATGCATGTCTACTCAGAAGTAAGTCCCATTTTGGTCAATTGGGCTCACTCCCAGGTAAGTATGAATAGGACTGCAGCCTTAGCCACTCCAGGACCGCGCACAACCGAACCCATTCAGGGCTATTGTTAGGAGGAGGAAAGGCGATCGGGGCAGAAACTAATCAGCAGAGCTCCTGCGTGCGCTGTGGGGTTAGAGAACACCATTAGGATCCGACGGCCAGGAATCGTTGCCCTCATGATGTGGTCCAGACTCGGCGCCAAAAACATGTCTGGAAATAAACGTAGGTTACTGCCCTCGGGGGGATCGCAACTGAGCCACCCCCACTCCCTGAATCTTAGCATGAGAGTTATGTCTGGGTTAAAGTAAAGACACCTCGAACTTCGCAGGCTGGGACTTAAAATAATCCCTGACCAGAGATGTCCATCATCCAGGCTGCTGAAGTGATCTCTTCCTTCCTCCCCAGCCAGCACAGCAGTTTAAAATCACCCAAAGGCCCATCTAATCCAGCATCCCGTTTCCCACGTGACATTACCCCACCTGATGCCACTGGGCAGCCCATAAGCAGCAGCAGAGAGGAAGGTATACCTCTCGGCTCGCCCACAGTTGCTTTCCAGCAACTGGTATGTATCCTTCCTGGAGGGAGCATGATGATGACTAGTAGCCATCAGCAAACCTGTTCTCCAAGAATTTGTCCCATCTCCTTTCAAAGCCATCCAAGCTAATAGCCATCACCCGGTCTTGTGGCACTGAATTCCACAGACTATATGCTGTGTGAGCATGGTGACTGGACGTGTGGCATGTACAGCTCCTTGCCCCCAGACCTTAAAATTCTTACCTTGTGTCTTGGCTCTGACCTCTTCTCCCGGTTGACAAAGTTGGCTTTCCTTTGAAAATCTGTAATACAAACCCCGGGAAGAATGGCGGGTGAAACGTTCCGAGAAATGACTGAAGAGGCGGGGGCGGAGAGAGGCCGGGGGAGAGTCTATCGTCTCCTTTCCATGGTCTCAAACAAAGTTTGGGGTGGACCGGGAGTGCTCCCAAGAGGCGAGCTAGAGCTACTGCAGGTTCACATTTCAACCTGAGCAAAGAGAAAATGGCATTTGCGCGTTCAAAACGCAACAGACTTCTTCCAGGGCACAGGCCTCAGTTCCACAGCAAAGTGCCGTCTGCAGTATCACGCACAGCCTGTGTTTGGCTCAAGCAACAGGAGGAGACACTATTTACAGCTGCCCAAACCAGAACGACCAAAAAGGACCACGATGCCAAGCCTTGGATCACGCCTCCCAGTCCCATCACCATAAACAACTATCAGTTCCTTTCCCTACAGTCCCCTCCCTGTCTCGCCTCACCACCACCCGCTGCTCGCAGCCCCACACTGGTTCAACCTGTAGGCTGTTCCTATATGGCTGCCCACCATGGAAACTGTGCCTTGAATTACCGGTAGGTTCAGGCCTTGAATTAGGTTCAAGAGGAGGTTGTAGTCCATGCAGGTGGACTCACTGAACAAGAAAGAAATTTGATTTATCACAGTCTAAAGGCTTAAACCACAGAACCATGAGCTGTCGATTGAAAGGTCGGCAGTTCAAATCCGCAACAAGGTGAGCTCTCGTTGCTTGGCCAGCTCCTGCCAACCTAGCAGTTCCAAAGCATGTTAATGCAAGTAGATAAATAGGTACCGCTTGCGGGAAGGTAAACAGCGCTCCGTGTTCCAGCTGCATGCTACGCGCTGCGGCAAGGAGAGTCATGCCGGCCACATGACCATGGAGACGTCTTCGGACAACGCTGACTCTTCGGCTTTGAAATGGGGATGAGCACCACACCCTAGAGTCGGACACAACTGGACTTAATTGTCAGGGGTCACCTTTACCTTTTTTTTTAAAGGCTACTTAGGGGTGTGTGAAGCTAGTTCTAGTTCCTTAATTCTTATTTGTATTGCCGATGGGATCACTGCAGAAGGCAGATTGTGTACATGATAGAGAATCAGGCAAGAGCTGGTTATGGAAGTAGCCCACTAGAAGTCGAGGCATGCAATGGGGTGGGTGTCTAAAAGCCATTTTTCTGCTCAAGGCCTAATTCTGTGCTCTGACTGCATCTACACCTCTGAATTGAATAAACAGGAACAGCAAGACAGACAAGGAGGAACCAACTCCAGCCTTGTCGTCTCACAACAAACAAAGGCTCAGCTCAGAGGTATCTTTAAAAGATAGGGGTCCTTCTGGATTCGTCACTGCAACTTGGATGCCCAGGTGGCAGTGGGGACCAGGGAGGCCTTGGCTCAACGGAGGCTGGTACATCCGCTGCATCCATACCTGAATCGTTCAGACCCAACTACAGTGGGCGGTGCACTGGTGGTGACATCAGAACTCAATGACTGTATTATGCTCTGAAGGCTGCCCACCATGAAAACTGTGCCGAAACTGCAGTTACTGCAAAACATAGTGGCCTGTGTGGTCCTGGGAGCTAGGTGGTTTGAGTGCCAGGCTGCTGGTTTCTAGGCATGATTCAAAGTGCTGGCCTGGTCTTGACATTTAAAACCCTTCATGGGTTGGGACCAAGACACCTTCGGGACAGTCTTCTTCCATATGAGACAGCCTAAGGTCATGAGGGGAGGCTCCTTCTGTGTATGCCGTCACAATCTGAAGAGTAGCTGGCAGCACCTAGGGACAGGGCCTTCTCTGTAATAATAATGCCTGTATTTATATACAGGTGTCCCCCACTTAATGACAGGGATACATTCTGAAATCCCTGTCGTAAAGTGAAGTCATCATTAAGCGAGTCGCTGTGCTTTGAAGTTTAAACACAGTGCTTAAAGTCCCAGCGTTAAACATCCAAGCTCTTATCTTGCCCATTAGCTGTTTGGCTTTAGATAAAGGACTTTGAAGTTCAGCACTGTGCTTAAAGCCCCAAACAACAAATCTAAAGTCAAACAGCTGATGAGCTGGGGCTTTACTGGGGACCTCATATATCCGGGTCGTCGTCAAGCAATCCGTCATTAAGTGGGGCTGGGATACCTGTACCACCTTTCTTGGTCATTGGATTTCTCCTCTGACTTTAATTTAAGGCAGTGCACATAGGCAGGCAACTCTAACCCCCCGCAGTGATTTTTACAATACAAAGTTCTAATCTTTCATAGACCGTCTTCATTCCAAATGGTTTCCTTCACGGTCTGGCTTATCTCTGGCATTCGCCTCCCATGCTCGGCTGATGGCACTGCCTCTCACTCAGAGTTTTTCCTTGCTCTCACCGAGGGCTTCTGCAGATCGTCAGGGGCGTGCTGACAGCTCTTGGATACTTCCGGTTGTCTGAAGCTGGCGTCCACGGATCTCTTCAGGCATTACAAGGCGGCAGCTCTACCACTGAGCTAGGCCTGCTGGCCTGAGCCAGACCTCCTGCCAAAATCCTGTACTTGGGCTGTAACCAAGACATGGCACCAGAATTCTGAAATTCTCTCCCTGTTGAATTACAAACCAAATCCTCTTTATTATCCTTCTGGTGTGGCTTGAAAACATTTTTATTGTGTTTAGCTTTTATGTCCTCTTGCCTTGTGGTTTTATAGTGCCACGGTTAAAAATAAAAAGCATTTAAACAATAAATATTTATCTTAATGTATTATACTGTATTTTACTGTTAGCCACCTTGGGCCTTTTTATTGTAAAGACAGGATAAAAATGTTTTAAAATATAGAGATCATTTGCCTATCACACACACTTTGTTGAAACAGACCAATATGCATTTCCACTGTGCATGCCTGCAAGCCTTCTGTGTAAAACAAAACAAAAAACAAACAAACCATGGAAAGGTCATTGCTTAAAAAGTAGTAACAAGGGTTTTAAAACTTTTTTTCTTCATTGCACATGACACCCCCCCTCTCTCTGTTTGTTTTTAGAGAAATTTGCATGAGAAGTAAAGGCACAAGAACCAAAGCACAGTGACAGATCATGTCCAGCTTGCCAAAAATACAACAGTCCACAAACCTGACACACCAAGAAAACCAGTTGAGTTCAAAGAAGCCAACAGCAGTAACTTTGCTGCTTGGCTAGAATTTGGGTGGCAACAGAAGGGACAACAATCTCCCTGCTCTGTTCACTACAGTGTCCACACCACTGGAGTGTCCACACCAAGGTCTCTCTGCAAGAGTCTGCCATGACAATCATGGGTCTGTTTCAGTTAATAGCAAATCCTACAACTAGTGTGGAGACACTTTGGACAGGTTTACTGCTGAGTTTGAAAATGGAGATCTGGGAGTGAAGGAGTTTAAGATCCTCCTTTGTCAGGGTCTGATCATTACGTGGTAGACTCGGTAAGGATCCCATCTCTCCAAAGTGGGAGGGACTATTAAGATGATCCACCCCAGAGGACAGATTCGTACAGGCTCTGGGGCAGTGGTTCCCAAACTGGGAGGTGCAGCTCCCAGCCAGGGGAGCCACGGAGTGCCACAGAATCCTCTTGGAAAACAATACAATGCCAATTGGTAGGCATCAACATAATGTAATGGGGAGCTGCGGCCAATGGTCGCCAACGATCAAGGGAGCTGCAGGTTGGAAAAGTTTGGGAAACACTGCTCTGGGGGATTTGCTTGTCAGTATGGACGATGGCCATGCATGATCAGTATGGATGATGGCCGTGTAGACTGATTATTTTGACCTGTTTCGGTCTGGCCTCTGACCCAGTTTGAGAACTGGAACAGTTTTATATGCCAGGAACTGAAGAGAACAAAGAGCGCCTCTATTTGGTACTGCTGGACCTCTTAGCGGTATTCAATGCCACTGACCACAGTATCCTTCTGTCGTCATTATGAAATGTTTATACACCACTTTGAAAAAAATTATTCAAAGTTCTGGAGGGGAGGTGTCATAGCTTAGAAATAAAGCTCGTTACTTTACCTTATTCATTTCTATAACATGTAGCTAGTCTATTAAAAACTGTGTAGAATAGAGTGCATTGAAATGCAGTTAGTGGATTTTGCACACACAGGCTCTCAGAAGCCAGCCACACACACACACACACACACACACACACACACACACCTCCCTTAGAGTCGATTCTTACTGTTTTGTGTACTATATTTCACACAAGGAGACAATGTTCTGTTTGACATAGAGGAGAGCCAGCACCCAGGAGTGTATGCTTTTATTGCCCTAGGATTCCATTTCATGAAGTTATGGTCACTGTGCGACATTCTTAACGCAACTTGCTGTATATAAAACTACTTGGGACTTGTGAGGAAGAGGTGTCTGCCCTGGAATAGACATTTTATTTATTAGCCTGTGCTTCCCACTGCCACACTTGGAAGGTGGTCAGGGCAGCTAACACTATAAACTATAGAATTACAGATTTAGAGACAATGTGACTAATTTTCAGTGGAAGCGGGTGAGGTGCTGGCAATGCTTTTGCCAGAGAAGGAACACCATGAGAAAGGGAATCCCATTCATATAGTTGTGAACAAAACCTGGTCTGGACAGAGATGCCACCCCAACATTCAGTATCCACGTACCCAGACACAATGTGGAGGCTGTGAGGGGTTCCACATGCTCTGGATGGCGGCTGCGAGGGACAGCAGGCCGAACAGCTCCGGCTGCGAGGGGGTGGCAGCCCTTTGCGGCTTGGAGGAAGAAAAACAACGTTTTAGCTGCCAGCAGCCCATGGCCCCACTGACCTTGGGGTTCTCCCCTCACTGCTGCTGCCACACTGTTCTTCTTCCGCCGTTTCCCCAGAGTGCTTCTGTAGCACCAACTGCCGTAACAGGAAGGAAGACCTTTTGTGGAGCCGCTGGACTCTGGAGGCTCACAAATCCTGCTCGGAAGGCATGCGATTCGGTTTCAGCCGTGCTTGGGACCAGCTCCTCGGTCGCTGCGGAACTGGGAGAAGACGGTCCGGACCAGGCCGAAAACGCGGCGGCAGATAAGGCTTGCGCATAAGGCTCAAAAACACTATACAAACGTGTATAGTAAAAGGATAATTGCTAAATCCACGTGTTGGAGATGCAATATATTACATGCAACCTTGACTCATATGTTATGGTCATGTCCTGTGATAACTGCGTTTTGGGAAGAAGCGATTAACATTATTAAGATTGTAACTAAACAAAGATTGATATTTACTGATGTAAATGTAATTTTGATATTTACTGATGTAAATGTAATTTTGAATTATATACCCATGACCTGGAGATTGACTTTTTATCAAAGGAAGTGGATTCTCTGCACCCTTACGACAGCCAAGAGAATGATTTTGAAAAATTGGAAGGACAAAAGCCCACCATCGATTGTTCAGTGTTTGGATAACCTTGATGCTTTCTAACTTTGGCCTATAGGCGTCTATTACGGATGGATATATAGAGAACATTTGGAAACCATTCCTTGATTTAAAATATTGTTAGGAATATTGTAAACAGTTTTTTCTTAGTATGTGGGATTGATGTTATTAAATGTACAACTCATGTTATGATTTATACCCTCCTTTCATAGATTATTTCCTTTTTTTTATGGGTTTGTCGATCCACTTTTTTTTCTTGCTTTTTTTGTTACAATTGTTGTTTTTCTGTTTTGTAGATAATGGTAGATTTTGTATACGGGTTATATGTTACACACCAAATGAAAATAATAATAATAAAGGCTCAAAAACACTGCAGCAGAAGGCTTGCGCAGGCTTTATCAGCTGCGGTTGCAGCGTGGCTAATTTAAAAAATCCCGATGAAACTGGCCAACGCAACTCTTATCAGCTGATCACAGCATTCCGCGTAACCCCAGGGATACGCGTACCACAGGTTGGGAACGCCTGTTCCAAGACAAAACAGTATAATCCCTATTACTCAATCACATAAACCTGGGAGATTATAATCTTATTCAAAAATATACATTTTATTTGCACTTATATGATAGAGCCCTGGAGCTTTGGACTTTCTAATTGGAAGAGCCATCTACTTCTTGGATAAGTATGTGGACAAAAAATAGCTAAATCAAAAGGACTACGATACATCACATCAAAATGGTAACAAGTTGCATTCATGTATCCAACTTTTTAGAGACAACATGGGACTCACCCATGGAAATGGAGAAACAAAGGAATTTTACAGATTATAGTTAATATCTACATTGTATACAACGTGTGGCCTCCTATTGGTCGTTCTATCCTCTATGAGAATCACTAGTAGCTGCTATACATGTGCTAGGTGGCGACAGCAAAGCAGCACATTCAATTCAGGAAAAAAAAATGTATGTTCCCCTGAAACTCTGGGGAGTTACCCAAAGTCCCAAAACAGAAGTCTCCTAGTCTCTGCTTCCCACAATCTGCAAAAGGAAGGTGAAAATATAGATGATGTCTGTGTAGATCTTGAGGGCGCCATAGACGTATTCCTCAGGGCTGATTGTGTGTTTTCTGTTGCCCAGCACTAACTGGGTATCATATGCTAGAAACTGTAGAAAGAAAGAAGGAAGCAGCTTGTCATACGTTTCAAGAGATTATCTAATCACAAAGCAATCTTTCTGCCTTTCCTGGGTGTACAAACACAAGAAAATGTATTGTACAATCCTATACAGCACTCCATGTTCCAGCTGCATGCTACGTGCTGCAGCAAGGAGAGTCATGCCGGCCACATGACCACGGAGGCGTCTTTGGACAACGCTGGCTCTTCGGCTTTGAAATGGGGATGAGCACCACACCCTAGAGTCGGACACGACTGGACTTAATTGTCAGGGGTCACCTTTACCTTTACATGTTTACTCAGAAATTAAGTCCCACTGTGTTCAGTGGGCTGTACTCTCAGGTAAGTGTGCATAGGATTGCATTCTTCGGTTCTGAGAGCTACTTTGCATGTTATATAAAAACTGTAATCCACAAGAGGGAAAAGGTACACTTTTCTGAACATACATCCACAGCGTGTTTAGGCCATAAGAAGCCAAGGTCCATCTCAACTCCCTGAATAATATACAGGTATAACCGACTAACTTTCTAACGCAAGAAGCAACTTTTCAATCTAATGAACCAAGATATTTCCATTAGGACTTCCCAAGTCCCATCTTGTCTCCCACCACTCTTGCTTCCATTCAATATGTTTTAGGCAAGACAATTTTCCTGTCATCCTCTCCCCATATCCTCCTGGGTCTCTCATCTACCACCTTGGAACCCCTTATCTTTGCTTCTAAGCAGATACTAGATACATCTCAAGTTAAAACGTCCAACTCAAATATCACATTGATACATCCACTCTCTCCGTCATCATTTGCAACACTGCACAAGGAAAACAAAAGATGGGCCCAGTTAGGGTTTTCCACCTGTTTTACAGCACTGTTGCCTGCCTTGAGTCCTTGTGATAAGACAAGCAATACATTTAAAATGAGCGGCTCAAGTGCAAGTCTTTTTGAACCACCACCATTTTGCCACTAAGCCCAGTGCTCTCTACTAACCAGGGTGAAGGCAATTGCACCAAGGCCTGCATACAGCATGTGAAGCCAGTAAACCTGCAAGAAAAGAGAATCGGTGAGTTGCACCTTTGCAAGGAGAATACATATGTCTGGTTCTTTTCACATGGCACAAATAAGCAGCAGACAGCAATTCAAGGTGAACAGCAAAGAATCAGGACCAATTTAAAGAGATGGGGGATTAAACTATCAGAAGGGAAAGTTGGCAGGGTGTTGATTATCTACAACCTCCAAATCATAATTGTGCTTCAAGACACACATTTTGTCAGATACAGAGAGGAGGCTGATTTAACAATACTAGGAGGGGATGCATATAAACATGCAATAGCCAAATTCAATGGCATACATACTGTTATCAGAGCTACAAGGAAAGGCTCAACTCAAGTGTCAATATGAAAGGAGCCACTGTGCCACTGATCCCATTCCCTATCAATGTTTTGATTATTGGCTGCTTACATATTTGAAGGCCAGGACGATGGCTGTGATAATACCAGTCACCATAACGACAATGCCCAGAACACAAAACAAGCCAGTACATGATGTGAAATCCACCTGTCAACAAGAGAGGGAGAAACATGTAATATGGGAAGAGGCAGAAAAGCAAGCTGACCGTTCTGCACAACAGCTCAATATGCTAGTCTTGCAGGATATATTTTGGCTCTGCCAACTCCATGAATTGGAGAACCATGCAAACTTATTTGCAAGGAAAATAGTATTTTCATAAAGTATTCATAAAGTGTTTTCATACTTCATTTTCATAGAGTTAGGGGGAGGGTAAGGGAATCCTACACTTCGGTGTTTTATTTCTTCATCTACAATATGTAACTATACACTGTACATTTTTACTATTCTGTTATCTAATGCCCTGGAGACACAAAAGTACCATAGTCAATCTGTTTTTAGGAAGATCTTTTGGAAAAGTACATTGATTTTTTTCCCCCACCATCACTATCAACTTTTTACTTCCCAGCTACACATCCTTCCCAATTGTGAAAGTCCTACTGCTAGGCATCATTCCTCAACTATGACCTGGAGGAGTACAGGCCCTCTGTGAATACAGATCTGGTTTAGGTTAATTCTACCACCATGACAAGGAATTGGACTAATTGGTCTTTGAGATCCTTTGCAGACTTAAATTTGATGCAATTTAACTCTGCACTTAAATTCTGCAACTTGTATGTATATTCAGACTAATTCTGCTAATCATGAGGAATGGCAGAGAGCTATCCATGCAGGGTACTGAAGCTTTCCCTCTCCACCCACTGGTCTCACAGAGCTTCTAGAGCAGCAATTTTCAACCACTGTGCTGTGGCATATTAGTGTGCCATCAATGGTCTGCAGGTGTGCCATGGGAGGTTGGGGCAGGGTCATTTAATAGTAGGGTCATTGGGGGATGTGAGCCCCCCACCAGCAGTGCAATGTGCCTTGTCAACTGTAAAAAAAAAAACTGATGGTGTGCCTTGACACTTTTAGCACCTTGTCAGTGTGCCACACGATGAAAGAGGTTGAAAATTGCTGTTCTAGAAAACTCCATCAGACTTCACCCATGAACTTTCAAGCTTATCTACATAGCCACTTTCAAACCACCCCCACCGGAAAGAGAACCCAATTTCCTTCAGTGTATCATCTTAGTATCAAAGGCATCACAGGTATCTTTCAGTCTATCCATCTGTATGGACAGCTTGTATACAGATGGATAGATTGACTCCTGTACCTAGTACTGGTTCAAGGATCTTCCCATTTTGCACACAAGTGCAGGACACAGAGTCTGCACCTCCTTCCCCCTACAACCCCCCTCCAATTTCCCCTTTTTTTGTTTGTAAAATTATCACAAAAATATAAAAAGCTTGCCTTCACAGTCATATGCACTAGAAACGTGTACAATGAAAACAGGTTTTTTTTCCCCCTCCAGGTTAGTGAATTCTGCTGTCAGTATCAATTTCTGCAGAAACATGATGGTGACTAGCGGTTGCACAGAGTATATGAAAAGCCCACCTTTCCCTCAGCAAATCTGGGGGATTAAAAAGAGCCATCAAGGAACTGACACACTTCAGCGAGCATGCTGGTGACCTCCAAGTGTCTGTTCACCACACTAACGTGGTTTCAAGGCAAGTTACCCCTGCTAAATGGGCTAAGAGGCACCTTTTGAGTGCTGGTTCTCTTAGATTTTTTCAGGGGGACAGCAACTGCCCCTATTCAGCACAGCACCCTCTCAGTGGCTGTCTGCTAGTATCTTCCTTGTGTCTTATCTTAGAGAGAGAAGAAAGTGAGCCCATTTGGGACAGGGAACCTTCTTGACTTTTCATGTCCTTTGTTATGTAAACTGCTTCGTGGGTTTTTTTGTGAAAAGTAGAATATTTTCAGGAAGAAGAAACCACACCTCACCTTTGTCTGGAAGCAGAAGACAGTGACTACTATGGACACAATCGCTGTGATTATCATGGCAATGAGAACAGCCTTTGTGCTGTACATGCTGCAAACAGAAAGTTTAACACCAAGTTTTTAGCAATATTGCAGAGCAGCAAGACAGTTAAGCGCATACCTAAGTCAGGGCAAATTATATACCAAAAAGCAAAGAAATCAAGTACATCACAAAAAGAACAGAATTGCCATTAAGACAACACTCACCCCCCCCCCCCAATTAAAGACCTGGATTCTAATTCATTTACTTAGAACTAAGTCTTACTGATTTCATCTGAATTTACTTTCAAATAATTATGCATACGACTGTAGCCCAAGCTACAGCTGTCCTTATACCACAGCTCTGCACTTAACAGAAATGTGTGCCATTGGGTTTTTCCTAAGATTTTGAAATAAATATTCATGACAGATCCGAGGGTGGCAGCTCAGTACAGGTGCCCTGCAAGAGATGCTCCCATTAAGAAACGATGCTGTGGAATATTATGCAGTGCTTTTATTGTTAGACGTTTTAAGGAAAATGGATTGACTGGGCAAATAAAAATAAGGTTTGCTACCATCTTTCCAGGTCTGTGCTAGTTAATTATTGTTGCATTGTAATGGTTGGCACTCCCACCTTTTTTTAGAATAGACTCTTAGTCAATACAGCCCCAGCAAAGCCTTCCAATAGAGTAAAAACAGAATATCACCTTTAACCAGAAGCTCAAGCTTAATTGCTAGAGAGCAAGCAAACATTAAAGATGTTTTAAACATTAAAAATCACTTTCAAATATTACCTAGCAATGGTGCCAGTCATGAATCCCATGGCTAATGTCTAGAAGAAGAAGAAATGGAAAAGAACAGTTACCCAAAAATCCATCCATACACCCCACTATCAACTCTCTAGGACACGGGCCTCCAAACCCCGGCCCGTGGGTCGGATCCGGCATGCCCCAAAAATGGCATCCGGGCACAGTGCGATGGTGGTGGAGCTTACCATTCCATCCGGCAGCCTCCTATCTTTGCATCTGATCTTTGCAGAAACTTGCTCCAGGCAGCCGCTTCTGCTGCATGTCGCCCCAGACAGCTCTGTGCCCCAATTTCCTGAGGGAAGCAGCTGTCCAGCACGGGTTTCTGCAAAGATCAGATATGAAGATAGGAGGTTGCAGGGTGGAACGGCAAGGCTCCGCCCCCGCTGCGCTGTGCCCGGACGCCGTTTTCGGACAGATAGCAGGCTGCAGTTGGGAGACCGCTGCTCTATGATATCCAGTAGATGTTCATCTAGCCAAGCAGTTTAAATGCTTCACCATCTCCAGGCAAAGACACATCAATTCTGCAGACCTGATGAAACTTCGGTCTCTTCCACCTTCTTTCAGCAGACCTTATGCTGCAGTCTTATTCGTACAGTCACAGGAAATAGCAGGTTTAGTACAGCAAGGGGGAGAAATATCTCAAGATGCTTTGCCAGCTCACAAAGAAAGCTGTTCTGTTAAGTTCACACAACATGGACTTAAAGCAATCAAGATCACAGACTGAATTGTCCAGAGTTTCTATGTCACACTAATAAAGCCCTCCACAATTTAACAGTGAGGTATTAATCACTGGGAGAACCTGGTAAGAAAAAAAAAAAAAGATTCTCCATAATCACATATAGCCTTGAGATCTTTTATTGTGCATTCAAAGAGATGATTTATTCAACATGAGCAAGAGGATTCGACATACAAATAACTTGAGTGGCAGTGGAAGAGTACTGCAAGACTCCAGACACAATATGGCTATAGGATTTTGGACGCTTTGGAGTGGTAGTGATTTTCTTCCATTTTCATTTTAAGATGAGTTTTATCCACTCGAAATACACAGCCCCTATGCTGGGTGTCCATCCTAAACATGTCTTCCCCCACAATTTATGCAACTTAATTACTCTCAGCCCAAGCCCCACAATGAAGTGTTGACTTACAAAGATGGTCAGAAGAATGAGGTTCCATGGAAAGCGTCTCCTGGAAGAGAAAAAGCCAAAATATAGATAAGTAGTTGCACTTCCAAGAAGGGATGCCATTTTGGCTCGGTGTTAACAGCAAATCCTCCCCGTGTTAGCCTCAAGACATTTTACACTTGAAGCAAGATGTCCGATACCCCTCAACTCCACTCCAGAAAGGAGTCTTAATTTAAATGACATTAAATATTGAGATTGTAAGTAGAAAAATGGTGTGCCTTCCAGCATCTGCTACCTGAAGTGACTATAGTTGTGTTGCTTCATGGTGAAGCTGGTTGTGAATCTGTCAGCACTCTCCCACTCTAAAAAAAATGAAGTCTTCAGAGTTCACACCTCCATTAAACCATCAATCTGCTATACTCTACCCCAGTGGTACTAGCACCACCAGTGGTACTTTCGGCAGACTGCTGGTGTTACTTGGACTGCTGGAACCCCGCTCTGACATGGCACTTTCAGCTCTTGCCTTTGGCTGAGCCTTTCGGGAACATTGAAAAGGGCCCTTCCACCCACCCAGAACCTCCTACCTGCGTTTTCTGGCCTCTGAAAACCCAGAAATAATTGGCAATGATGTCATCACCAGTCACTTCCAGTGGTATGCAGCAGGAGAGTGGCGCTAGAGGTGGTATTCTGCCAGGAAGGGGTTAAGAACCCCTGCTCTACCCCAATTTGCCTCTAGGTCTCCCTATGAACAGGTTTCCACTTCAGCCAACACAAAGTTCTCAGTTTTCCATGTACTATTTATTCATTTTATACATACAAGAGATTTCCCTCCCTTCATTCTTGGTCACAAGTTCATTATTGCCTAAGCTTCCTTCACCCATATGCACCTGCCCAATGTGGACTCTTTTCCTTTCTATAGCTGCCTTTTACAAGGACAAAAATGCCACATGCCAAACGAAACAAAAACATTGAGTATATCTTGACATGTGACCATGGCCACCTACAAAGTGGAAGGGGCATTCTGGGAATTGTTGTACTGAGTAATTCACATTTCACATTATCTGACTGTCACCAACTGTTCAAATCCCAGCCTCACAGCCAACCAACTCACTCATCCACCAGTTGTTCTGGAGATGAAACGTGCACTCACCGTGGGCCCTCGCAACAGACCAGCACCAGGTAAGTGACCAGGAATACAGCACTAGCAGGAGGAAAGAAAAAACAACATTTAAAGTGTGGCAGGATCTCATCTCCATGAAGACCTTAGCAAGCCTCCCTAAAGACATAAAGGCTAAAATTTCAAATACACAAAATATAGGATATGGCAAACTCCAGGACCTACAGTGCATAATTTGGCTGTGGTGTAGATAGTGATAAAGGGACCCTTATAAGATGACATTTGACCTTTATAAGGAGACCTCAAGGCACTTTAACATACCACTCCCTAGCACTGTTTCCTGTACTGCAGAAAGAACTGTATCCACTGTTGTTTTTTCACAATATATATCACATCTTAGCAGAATTGTGCAGAGCCTGGCCATCATTGCTTCTACTTTAATCTCCACCCCATGGAATGCACATGTGTAGAGAAGTAGTGATCTTTAGGCTTGTTGCATCTGTTGGGCTGCAAGCAAATTGCAGCTCCAATTCTATGCATGCTTACTCAGAAAGAAGGGCAAGAAGGGGACCAACGCCCAGGTAAGAGTGAAGCGTCTCTCTCTCTCTCATCCCCCTTGCCCTTTGCAGAGGTTCCGTACTGTTTAGAACAGGGAATCTGCACTGAGTAAACGTGTTACTGCTACCAAGGCCATACGCTGCTCCTGGCTTTAGAATACCGCATGATCCTTCCTTGCCACCTCCAGCCACGTCAGAGCAGGGCTATGGCCACTGCTTACAAACATAGCGAGAGCTGGAGTGGCATACTGGCTAAGAGATTGGGCTGTGAATCAGGACTGCCCCAGTCTGAATCCTGCCCAGTCATAAACTCACTAGGCAGCCTTAGGCAAGCTACTCCCACTCAGTCTCAGCTCCCCAGCTGCAATAGGAGGATAATACGCGTATAAAGCACTTTGTATACTCAGAAATTGCTATACAAATTCTACGTAACATTACTACTACTGCTATGGTACACATGTAACCATAAGAGAAGCCATAGCACAATTCTATGCACATCTTCTTTGAAGCCCTATTGAACTGAATTAGGCTTTTTCCCCAGTTCAGTGCATCAAGAATTGCAGCCCGAGTCTGTAATGTATGGCAGTGGAATGAGTGATTTTACCACACATCCACAACCATGGAGCAGGAATGTGACAAGACACTACAGGCAGTGAGGGCATCAGCTTTCTAGGTGCAGAGGGGTACCCAGGCTCCCCAGCAACTGGGGCGGAAAAGCCCGCCGCCCCATTATGCAAATTAAGTAAGTAATTTGCATAATGAGCTTTCGGGTTTTTTTTAAGTTTTTTCGCGGTTTTTCCGCAAATTTAAAGTGTAAAAACAGGGATTTTCAAAGTGTGTGTGTGCTTTGCGGCCACTTATCTGATCTCCAGGACATTCCTCCATCAGGCTGGCAGCAGCAGGCAGCGACGATCGCAAACCTGCCGGACTCGGAGTTTGCTTGCGCATGCCCAGTCCATCCTTGCTAACTCCCTGGGTTTGCGCATGCGTAAACTCCGGAAACGCCTGCGCCAGGGCACACAGCCTCTCCCTGCTCCGGGCGCAGGAGTTTCCGGAGTTTACGCATGCGCAAACTCAGGGAGTTAGCAAGGACGGACTAGGCATGCGCAAGCAAACTCGGCAGGTTTGCGATCGTCGCTGCTGCTGCCAGCCTGCTGGAGGAATGTCCTGGAGATCAGATAAGTGGCCGCAAAGCACACACACACTTTGAGTGGCCGCAAAGCACACACACACTTTGAAAATCCCTGTTTTTACACTTTAAATTTGCGGAAAAACCGCAAATAAATATTCAAATTAAAGGATTCCCGCGCCCCACTCCCGAGCCTCCCCGCCCCTCCCAGAGCCTCTCCGCCCTGACGCCCTGGGGCCCACCGCCCCACCGCACCATGTCAGCGGACGCCTATGTCTAGGTGTCCCTGGGCAACAAACGTGTTCCTCCCTCAAGGACAGTACATTGTTTATGCCACTTCCATGATTCTTAATCCACACTCCTTGCTGGATTTTCCAGTGCTGGGAGAGCACTGAGACGACTAGTTTAGGGACAGGCTTCAGGCCTGGGATTTGGCTTGGTGAGCCCTTCAGACATCCATAGGTGCTACAGGTGCCTGACCCTGGCCAAGGCGCTAGGACTGAACACAACTCACAGGGACCAGTCTCCCATATGGTTACAAATGAGCATCACAGGGTCAATGGCCATCTATAGCCACTCAGAACTGAGGCACTGGAGGGTGCAGATACAGCCCAACTTATATAACACAGAGGTACCGTAGCTGTCACATGCTGCAACGTCAGCCAGGAGGGCAACCAGTTCAGAACTGGGTCCACAACCCCATTTGGCAATGCTGCCCTGCAAGCAGGTAGAGAAGAGAGATACTTACTAAGATGTATAGTACACAGCAACGTTCCTCCGCACAAAAGTACTCACAGGCTCACTGTTGGAAGAGAGAGAGAAGATAATGCAAGATAAAGTACCCTATTACACATTAGCCATCATGGGAAAACAAAATAAAGCTCTTCTTTCCAATCCAAGCTCATTCAACAGAAGCCACTAAGGCTTTTAATCCTTTGTTATCTGCACCTGAGCAATTTATTCCAATCGCTGAAACAATTTATACAGAAAATGTATAAGTTAACTAGGCATTATTTTTATCACATGTCTCCATGCAGGAGGCTGATTTAATGATGATTCTCTCCAATTCCGATTCTGCAAAATATTAATGTTTTCCCATGTAATGAATAGATCCAAAACCTAAGATAGGCATCTGCCAGTACAGTTGGAGGACATGATTCAATTGCAGGTTAGAATATGCCTAAAATGAGGACATACCACCTTTTCTTAAGTTGTATATAAAAATGGTGTTTCTAGCCACTGTGTGTACTAACTCCAGCCAAGATTACTTCCATGGTGAGGGACGACAGTTTATATTAGCAGACACACTGTCAGAGAGGAGGGCAAAGAGAGCCTTCATGATCAAAGTTACCCAGACATTATCAGTTCTATTTCCTTACCACCAGCAGCTGCATTAACACTTCATAGGACTACATTACCACCACTATTATTGTAGTAGTAACCATGCTAACTTCAGAGTAGTCAATACCACTGGTGGAAGCGGAAGAGAACTATTCTTTGCTTCTATGTGAATAGAGAAAAATGCATCATTAGAACCATTATTTGGTTCTAACTTTATAGGAAAAACAGAACTGGTCTTTGAATGCCACGAGAAATACTTACACAAAGGTGAAGATCGCAATGATGCCCACAGTGATGAGCAACTGCACCGAGATAATGCTGTAGACCTGAAAATGAAGGCATGGTGCACCTTTGAGTCTGCTGGTCAGTGGGCATTTGCACAGCCACCCAAATATCAGGGCTGCATTAGAGGTCATGATGGCCATATCCCAAGCCATGTCCCCAGGGCCCTCTTCTGCAAGCATTTATATACTAGAACATAGTTGCTCACACATATGCATTCTGCCAACTCAAGAGCATGACAACCCTTCCCCTGTCTTGCAGCGAGTAGCCACTATATTATATTCTGAGCAGCAGAACATTTGAAAGCGAACACCAGCATCACAGAAGAGAATGGGCAATGCTTCCAACTCTGAAACCCTGGAGAGCCTCTGCCACTCAGTGTAGACAGTACCGAGCTAGATGGATCAGTGGTCCGATTCAGAGCCACCGTCATGACTCAGACCACTATCGTTACTTATATTCCTATTATTCGTTTTTACTCCCCTTGACCCCCAACAAGTGTAGATGCCCATTGTCTCCCTGCAAGCAAAGCTCTCTTCTTTCCATAGGACAAGGGGAGACCTCCTCCTCCAGCAGAGCAAAGGTACCAAGGACTGCTCACTGCAAACTCTCTTCCTTTTTGACACATGTGCATTGTGCTATTAAACAAGTCAGCGGCTCGGTTTCCTGCAGGAAAATCATCCAGAGAAGCAACTGTCACAACACGAACCACAGAGCACCGATTCCTCAAAGTTACCTTGCGAATGAAGGTGTGTCGAACTTTCTTATCATCCCAGTCTGCTACATGGAAATCCCCACCAGCTCCTGTTCCGCCACTGTCATAGCTGTCAACTGGTAAGAGAAGACACAGTGATGTTACTGTAACATAAATGCCACGGGGTGTAACTGCTGCCTCCAGTTAGCAATACAATAACTAAAGGAGATGGCCTGGGGTGGAGAGACATCCAACTCCCCAACTCTCTCTTCCTGCCACCAACCCCTGCTTTTTTCTGCTCCTAGCGATTGCTTGTCTTCCACAGAACCCACTCTTTTATACAGTATTTTCTGATGCTGATCGACCAGATTAAATTAAACCTTGGTACCTACCGAGGTATTATTGACTGGTTGCTACTAAAACCAATTTCCTTTTTTTAATCACACATTCTGCCGATGTTGTGCAGCTTGCTGCAATAAGTACTTTTCCTCCTTTACCTCCTTCATGCGCAGGTAGATGACACTGCTCCTATTCTCAGTTTGTAACAGACCACCTTTCCCCCCATTTTGTCTGAATATGGGAAATTATTATATCCTGGTTTGATAACTATGCTCTGTACAAACCATAGTTTCCCATATTTGCATACAATGGAAAATAGTTATAAACCATTGTTATTCACAGAATAAATAATGGTTTGTTGTTAGCATCTCTAGAAAGCAGCTTAAATTTCAAGACACTTCTTTTTTCAGGCACGTTTTCTGTCTACCTTGCAGTAGCCCTATTCTTTTACCCTTCCAGTAATAGCATTTGGTTTCTCCCGTTCTCTTTAAAATGACTATAAGCCCCCTTTCCTCTGCAATCCCAGGATGTATCCCATCAAGGGGGAAAAAAAGTTTACCAAAGTTCATTGGGACAGTAGGCATTGGAGGAACTGGCTGAGGATACCCCCCTGGTTGTGAGTAACCTCCAGGCTGTGGATACCCACTACCATATGGTGGAGGCTGCGGATAAGCTCCAGGATAAGCTCCAGGATATCCGCCGGATGGTGGAGGATATCCGCCGGATGGTGGAGGATAGAGGGGGTTCCTGTCATCGTAGCCTGGGGGAGCACTGGGATGAGACATGATGTTTCAGCAAGGCTCACAGCACCTGGAAGAACAAAGAAGTAAAACCACATTATTGGCCCTGCCCAAATATCCAGCATCTTATGCACAACCAGACCTTTTGCACAAGTGCACATCCCTTGCATCTCATTTGTGTACGACCAGAAACATTTTTCCTCAAACAGCCAGCAGGAGGAACCAAAGGGAAGCCGTAAAGGAAAACAGACTGAACAGAGGCATGACTAGTCCTCAAAAAGAGGATAAGTTGCTACTACTAATGCTGCCAGCAGAGCAATCTCATTGCCATTAGCTCGAGCACAGTAGCTGGAGGAGGTTCTGTCTCCTTCCGAGACTAAAAAGCATTTACAGTAGTTCCCACCTGCATTGCAGGATTACAGCACGGTATCTCGCTCAAGAATGGGAAAGCCATACGTTCATGAGTAGAACGCTTCACCCCAGATTTTAGGGGCTTACAGTGCAATCCAAAGCATGTTTGCGCAGAAGCCAAGTCTTTACCCCCAAGGAGTTTAGGTTTAAAAAACAAAACCTCAGTCATGGAAGGAAAAGTAGCAAGGAGAAACAATTGCTGCCCCCACCCCCCTGCCCCAAGTCTAGAAGTCAAGTGATCCTCTTCATAGATTGTGTAGGAGTGTAGGTCTCAGCACAAGCATAGAATAAAGATATTTGGAGGCTCTATAGCTTTCTACTGGGACGGACACACTACTTTATGTCCATGTCCCATGATTTGTAACTCAAGGCTTATTACAGATTTTCTTGCCTTCTCTCCAGAGTAAGAGTTCTTCAGCTTCAACACAACAAAATTCCTTGGGTACAGAAAATCTGAATCTGAGAGAGAGCGTACATTTGCAAGTCCTCATCTACCTTGGGTGAGTAAGAGCTGAATCCAGGCAACTACAGTAAGTAAGAGCACCCTTCTCGCAAGAGGATCTGTACAGGAGTCCCCTTCCCCTTGTAGACCAGGGGGAAACAGCCCAAGTGGTAGAGCTCTCACTCTGGGCAGGGAGGGGAGTGTGTGAGGGTGTCATTTTTTCCTTCCCTTCTCAGAAGTGTGAGAGCAACTGCTAGGCATGCTCCCATCATGGAATCCCTCCATCACTCGGAGAATCCCACAAGCTGCCTCCAGAACAGAGCTTGGTCTTAAACAGACTTCTTGTTCCAAATGCAGCAGCATGCCAGCTGCCTTCTCTCTTGATCCTCTATCCCTGAAAGAAAGAAGGGGAAGCAAAAGGAAAACACGAGCCCTGCTAGCACACGTACTAATGTGGCAGAGCTGCCTGCTAGATTGCCTTTTATTTCTCTGGTGCCATCCTTCCAGCTACAAGTTCCAACCACCCCACTGTTTGCTCAGGGTCAGCAACTCTTGCTTACTTTCCCTGTGAGAGAAGAAGGAGCCTGTGCACAGTCTCCACAGTAATGTTTCCAAGGTTGCCCACACGTCCAGTTTCTCTTTTTCCGTCCCATGCCTGGTCCACCCATGCAGCAGAGCGAGGTGGTAGAATTTACTGGGCCACTGCAGGTGCAGGGGATCACTTTTTTGAATGACCCGCTTTAATTTTTTGTTGATTTTTAAAGAGCACAAACTTGCTGCAGACAGAAAGCGAGGAAACTCCCCGACTTGCTTGCTTGCCGTTGTTGCTAAACTTGTGGGGAGTTTTGATGTGGGGAGTATCCAAAAGTGTCATGTTCCATCT
Source organism: Plestiodon gilberti rubricaudatus (assembly GCA_026170595.1). Taxonomy (NCBI): domain Eukaryota; kingdom Metazoa; phylum Chordata; class Lepidosauria; order Squamata; family Scincidae; genus Plestiodon; species Plestiodon gilberti. The sequence goes on from JANXHW010000001.1 coordinate 208,216,089, forward strand.
GCAGTTTTGAAGGGCAACAGCCCTGCCCACTCTATTCTGCTGCCCATGCAGACCAGGACTTCGAGGAAGAACAGCACAGGGCTAAAGGCAGCTGCCTTCCTCTCCTAACTCCCTGTGCTTTCTAGAAGATGAAGAGAGGAGTGTTAGCTCCCACCCTGTATACCAAGTGAGAGTGGGGAGAAGCACAAAGGAGGCAAGAACCAGAATACTGGGGAAAGTTCAGGCAGACGGGCTTACATTTCACATAAACGTGCGCCAATTCCGTCACCTGAAGATATGCTTAAAACGCAGTGGGTTAAACCGCTGAACCATGAGCTGTCGATCGAAAGGTCGGCAGTTCGAATCCGTGCGACGGCTCCTGCCAACCTAGCAGTTCGAAAGCAAGAAATTGCAAGTAGATTAATAGGTACCGTGTCAGCGGGACGGTAACAGCGTTCCATGTGCCTCGGTGTTGAGTCATGCCGGCCACATGACCATGGAAACGTCTTTGGACAGCGCTGGCGCTTCAGCTTTGAAACGGAGATGAGCACCGCTCCCTAGAGTCGGACACGACTGGACTTAATTGTCAAGGGGTACCTTTACCTTACATAGCTCTTCTAGAAGGCCAATGGTATGCAGCTTTGTGGCGCAATCTGTGTCAAACCTATTCAGAAAACTAAATTTTACTAGCCATTCTTGCATTTTCAGAGCCCAAGGGCCTACGTAATCCCAAAGGGATTGAATTGTGGGAGAAGCCTATTTATTACACACGTAACCAGGCTTATAGGCAGACGTTTCAAGATGGGGGATCTACGAGCATCTCTTGTAAGGTCAGCACACATTAAAAGTCCTACAACTATGAACAGTCTAATATTCCTAACTTTGTTTAATTCATATATCAGATTTAGAGGACATATGCTACCAAGTACCAGCTGCTGCAGGGAACTATTGCCTGCAAACCCGTTTGTGAGTTTCCCAGAGATGTCTGGCTGGCCATGGATGGAAACAGGATGCTTGACCAGACCGACCTTTGGTCTGATGCAGCAAAGCTGCTCTTATGTTCTAAGCACAATGACAGTGTAATTTTTTTTTTAAATGCAAGTTGCCTTGAGAGTAGGATGCAAACATTACCCTTGTGCTTTCGACAGAATGTGGCAGCTGGCCAAGATACTGGAAGCAAAGTGGGGGTGGAAGCGTAGATGTAGTAGATCTTAATGAGCAACCAGACAGAGTACTGCCTGCATGCTTCTCCTCGCAGCTCCAGAGAATGAAGAGAGCTCTAGCCTCTTTTTTTTTTTTAAATAAAAGCTGTAATGCAGCAAGGAGAGGCCTGAAATGTGCCTGAGGGGATATTTAACACTGACAAGAAAACATTACATATTTACACATATTTTCAAGGTGGCAGATGAGATGAAGACCTATCAAATTGCAAAGCAATTGCCTAGAATCAGCCAGACAATTCAGAGTGGGCGAGTTTTGCCTTACAGCTTCATACATTAGGCAGCCAGCAGTCTTTTTGAACAATGACACCTTGACATTTCAGTGGCAGAACCTACAGGATACATGAGGACTGAAGAATGCAGCAGATCTCTTCTAAATAAACTATTGGTTTATTCATTGGAAAAGCTCTGTGCATAAGAACTTAAGATTGGTGAATGAAACACAAGCACAACATCTGAGACTGTCTCTAGCTCCTAGCCCTTCTTCTCACCCTTCTGCAGCAAAGTGAAACCGATTCCTCCACTTCACTCACATGACCAGACCATCTGGGCTTGACTATTAAAGAAGCAGTACACCACAGAACCCTTAAAGGGAAACAACCATTCCTTCTCCAGCTCAGATTTTATTAGTTATGCCCCAAACAAGCCAATCTGGGGCACACAGTCTGCTTTGATTTTTGTGGCTATGTAGCAGAAAAGGGGCCAGAGGCCAGAGAGAAAGAAAGAGAGTTTTCCATCATGTAAAGAGTACGGTACATTCAGAGTAACCAGATGCTTCCAAAGTGCAATTGTCAGTCCCCAGTCTTCACATTGGGCAATGGTTAGTTTACATTTCATTATCCTGCCTTACGCCCAGAAGAGGTCAAACTGCGGCCCCTTCAATGGAAACTAGAATGATTCATAAAGCTAATAGGAAGTAAGACCTCATAGAAATCAGTTTTAGGAACTTGCACAAAAGTGACTTTCCCCCTTCCCAACGTCAGAGTTAATTCAAATCATTTGACACATGGTATCTCTGTGGGTACATGAAAAATGCCTAGAAACCAGTTCACATTAATATGCCGTAGGTACAGTAGAATGATCAAGGCTCTCTTAAGCTAGAAACAACAGGTTTTAGGATTATAAAAAGGAGCATCTCAAAGATCACACTGAATTAAATCCATAGGGCTGAGGAAGAAGGAATAATGTAAATTACACAAGTTAAAGAGGGTCATAAATGGAGAGAAGATTCCAAAATCTCTGACCCTACAAAGGGGTCATAACTTAAGTATGTTAAGTTAATGACTGTAAGTGTACTTACAACAGTCAATTAAATCACTAACCCAATTTTATACAACAAGAAATTGTCTTTCATTTTAAAAAGCACTGTCTAGCAATCTTAAGTACATGTCAAAAGAAACTTATAAGAATACATTAAGGGAAGACATACCAGGCAGCTGCAAGTGCTGTGCCAAGAACACATCATCAAGTGTTTATAGAACATAACTTTGATACCAAAAGAAGGACAAGATTCAAGTAGTATAAAGAACTATAGACCTATATCTTTGCTTAACAATGATTATAAGATATTTACATCAATTTTAGCGGAGAGAATGAAGAAGATGTTGCAAAAATTTATACATGAAGATCAATGTGGTTTTCTACCAAAAAGACATTTGAGGGAGAATGTAAGAATTGTTCTAGATATGTTGGAACATTTTGACAAACGTATAGATAAGCAATTAGCATTAATATTTATAGATGCTGAAAAAGCTTTTGATAATTTGAACTGGTCTTTTTTATTAGAAGTTTTACAAGAAATGGACTTCAGGGAAAACTTCAATAAATGGATAAATTCAATTTATGTGACACAAACTGCAAGAGTACTAGTGAATGGTGAGCTGACTAAGACATTTGAAATTCAAAAAGGTACGCGACAAGGATGTCCGTTATCACCATTGCTGTTTATATTGGTGTTAGAAGTTTTGAATAGAAATATTAGACAAGATGAAAGAATACATGGTGTGAAGATTAAGAAACATTCAAGTTAAGAGCCTTTGCGGACGACTTGGTACTAATGCTGGAAAATCCGTTAAAAGATATAGAGTTGTTGATGAGTAAATTAAAAGAATTTGGATCTCTTGCAGGATTTAAAGTTAATAAACAGAAGACAAAAATAGTGACTAAAAATATGAAGATTCAAGATCAACTGAAACTGATGAATAAAACAGGATTTAAGGTGGAAAAAAAGTTAAATATCTCGGAATTGTATTGACGAGTATGAATTGTACATTATTTCAAAATAATTATGTTAAAGTATGGAATGAAATTAAGAAAGATCTGTTAAGATGGGAAAGATTGAAATTGTCTTTACTAGGAAGGCTATCGGTGATTAAGATGAATGTATTGCCAAAAATGATGTTCTTATTTCAAAATGATACCAGTGATTATATCTGATGCACCATTTAAAGAATGGCAGAAAGACATTTCTAAATTTATTTGGCAAGAGAAAAAACCAAGGGTGAAATATAAGATTCTTCAAGATGCAAAAGAGAGAGGAGGATTAGGACTACCAGATCTGAAAGTATATTATGCAGCATGTTGTTTTGTGTGGTTGAAAGAGTGGGTGTATTTACAAAATAGAAGATTATTGGAGTTAGAAGGCTCCGACTTGAGATTTGGTTGGCATGGGTATTTGTGGTATGATAAAGTGAAAGCAAATTTAGAATTTAAAAATCATTATGTTAGACATGCATTATGGAGAATTTGGAACAGATATAAAATGAGGTTTTATGAGAAAGTACCATTATGGGTTGCACCATATGAAGCACACTTTGGTGGAAGTAGCGTGCCAAAAGAGAAAGGACTACTATACAGAAATTTATTAATTTTTTCACAAGGAGACTGTACAATGAAGTCAAGAGAAAAACTAATGGAAGAAGACTTTAATTGCCAATGGTTTGTATATGCTCAAATTTTGGAGAGATTTAAAGTGGACAAGAAGGCATATGGATTTGTAGAAGAATCAATATTGGAGGTACAATTAAAATCTGAAGACCAGATAATTTCAAAAATGTATAAATTGCTTTTGAAGTTTGAGACAGAAGAAGAACAGGTTAAAGAATGTACGATTGATTCATTGGGCGAAAAATGTAGGTCATGTTATTTTAATGGACCAATGGGAACAAATACGGTTAAAACAGTTGAAATTTATGTTAAATGTTAATATTAAAGAAAATATGTATAAAATGATATATAGATGGTATATAACCCCAAGCAAATTAGCAAAAATGTATGAGAAGGTGACGAATAGATGTTGGAAATGTAAAAAGCAAGAAGGAACTTTTTACCATATGTGGTGGACATGCCCCCAAGCAAAGAAGTACTGGACTCAGATTCATAAACAGATTGAGTTGATTTTAAAGATTAAGGTTCAAATGAAACCGGAAACATTTTTGTTGGGTATGTGGGAGGATCATGTAGGCGAAAAATTTCAAACTTTGTTTTTATATATGATAGCTGCGGCAAGAATTTTATATGCACAATATTGGAAGAATTCGGAGATACCTTCGCTGGAAGATTGGTGGCTGAAAGTTTTGGACTATGCTGAAATGAATAAACTTACACTTTTAATTAAGGAAAAGTCAGTTAACTTTTTCGTGAATAATTGGAAACCATTTATTGACTTTTTAAGAGAAAGAGAGGAATGATGTGATGATATGCGGATTTAATGAATAGAATGTAGGTGTTATTTTGGCTTAGTTGGAAATTATATGTAGAAAATAGTGAATAGTATGCTAGTAGGATGTATTGCTTCGCGCTTGCTATAACTTTATGAAATCTGTATTTTTTTTATGTTTTAATATATCAATAAAATTTATATATATATATATATATATATATATATATATATATATATATATATATATATATATATATATATATATATATATATATATATATAAAGTGTTTATAGGGCAGATGACATGTAACTTTTTAAGCAGGGCAAGAACTCTAAGAAACCTGCAAGCACTAGAGAGAGCCTTAAGAAAGTCTCCAGTAGAAGGCAAAGGGATATAAAACCACATATCCATACACTTCCTCCCCCCCCCCCAATAGTAAGCAAAGTGTTCTAGCTAACAGTGAGGAGACCGATTGTTGGCGAGGGAGGGAGGGAGGGAGGGAGGGAGGGAGGGACACACACACACACACACACACACACACACACACACACACACACACACACCTTTTTGTACCAATGCCTAGGAATATGTGAAATGTAGTGCCCCTTGTGGCAAATCATTGTGCAAGAACTCTGACCAATTGCTGCACTGGATCAGTGGGATACTATGGGGCCATTTCAACAGGAAAGTCAGGGCATTTCTATCTTCTTAATACCCAGTAATTATTTGCCGATAACCGAACTGTCACTAAAGTAATGATTTCAAATTGTGCAAAAGGCTGAACTTCAGTTCTGGTCTCCTACTCCAAGAAAAAGGAAGACTGAGAATAAGTGTGCACCTTACACACTCTTCCTCTTAAAATATCTGTATGGACACAATCCTTAACTGTACGCGCCCAGGGCTGGGTGACTCTACAATGCTTTGTCTGCTTTCCTGACTGATCCCTTCAACATTCATCAGATGAAATAGTTACATGGCCTTCCACTCAGGGGTGAACCCACAAAGTGTTCACTTGATGACACACCTCATGACAGAATTTGAGAGATCTAAAAGGAGAACTAAAAAGATTTAGGAGAAAGGCTGTGACTCAATGGAACAGCATCTGCTACGCATGCAGAAGGTCCCAGGTTAAATTCCTGGCATTTCCACGAATGGCAGAGAAAAATGGCCACTTTGGAAGTGCTGCTGCCAGTCAGTGTCGACAACAATACTGAGCTAAATGGACCAATGGTCTGACTCGGTACAAGGCAGCTTCCTAGGACCACAGCTCTGTAGATGATACACAGGAAAAAATTCAATTCTAGAACTATAAGCAGTTATTTTGTCAGAGTTCAGCATATGCTAGAGCAGTTATTTAATCTGGAAGCCGAGCAAAAAAAAAAAGCAAGTTACAGTTGCTGCACTATACACTGGTGCCACATGCTATTGTACCGTCTCTTCCTGCAGTCTGTGTTCTATTCTTGGCTCTTCCACCCAGCTCTCCACCCCTCTGAGTCAGGCCTCAAGCATTTGGTGGCTGGAGGCACAGGGAGAGGCTCTGAACTCCTCCTCCCAACAAGCTATGCAAACAAAGAAAATGCTCATGAGACAGCAACTGTAAAACAGGGCTGTACCAGGAACCAGAGCATGCAGTGCTTGAAAAGCCTCTGTGTCCAAGGCTTTTCCTTGGACAAGCCTTGTCCACAGCCATTACATCAGCAGCAGAATACCAACACTTGACATCTCATCTACATCTGTTTACTGTGAACAGCTAATGGAGGTTTCTGTGGGGAAAAGGGGCTGTGGTTAGCTCCAAAGTCACATGGGTTCGTTCGGGTGGCACTCTTCAGAGCATCTGGCAGTATTTAACATTAAAAGGTAGACCAAAACGCTCCTTGAAGATCTTCAGTGCTGAGCCTTGGTTAGGGAATATTTTAGGAAGAGCTGAATGCAAAGACTTGTGAATTCTGTCCATGGTCACATAATGTAAAACAATGGCATCCAAGCTGTCAAGACCTGGGAGGGAAATTCCAGCATTTGGGAAGCACCTTCAGTGTCCAAGGCTTACGTCCATCTATGCACAGTTTATAAGGTGTCCGAATATAGCCATGAAAGGACATGTATACATGACAGGGAGCTAATGCGGTGCTGCTGTTAAGAAAACAATGTGGGAAATCCCCAGGGCAAGCGAACAAGTTGCCAGCAGGAAACCCAAATCCAGACTCCTCTGTCACACTTTGGTCTCTGCAGCTGCAACTCCAGAGAGGTGAAGACAGACATAGTGTTTCTAGAGCAGCAGGGTTGCTCTGCAAGTGCCCTCATTACATTCCACTCACATGTACCTTTCATCTTCAGGATCAAGCTTTGGGAGAAAATAAAAAGGATTCTGCAAGTTTCAAGCAGAAGCCAACCATGCAGAGCACCAATTGGCTGCACTCTGTGAACGTTGCCAAAATGCCTCACCCCAATCCGTTGTTTTTCACTTTAAGAGTGTTTATGTAAACCCACGTAAATAAAGCAACAAATGAAGAGGCAAACCTATGAAGCGCATGTGGCACTTTTAAAAATAATTTTTAAAGTGGTAGAAAATCCATCTGAAGCATGCCGAGGAGCTAGACAGATGACTGTGCTAGCATTTAATTCATTAATATAGTCGTTTGTCATTTCAGCTGTGAAACCAGGAGCAACTGGGGTATGTGCTGTGAGCTCTCACTGCATTACACAACAACTTAGCATTTGTATCTGAACGTGCAACATTTTTCACATGTATTATCTTGATTTGCTAGGGAGGTGGTGAGGAACCATGACTCAGCTCTCCTGTTCCACAATGACGCTGCCGCTGGTGGTGAGGGCAGGACGAGTTTGGCATGACAAGGTTGCCAGTGCCATGTTGGGGTGACAGGGGCGGGGGTTGGGCAGATCGGGGGGTGGGTGGGATCAATGGTGGGTCCCCAGCCTCATACTTTGTTGGGGTCATAGCACAAAAAAGGGTGAAGACCACTGCAATATAGCATTAGAACATAAGAAGAGCCCTGCTGGATCAGGCCAAAGGCCCATCTAGTCCAGCTTCCTGTATCACACAGTGGCCCCACCAGATGCCTCAGGGATTGGCCCAAACCGAGGAGAGTCTAGTGTGGGAAGGCACCACATCACAGGGTTCTTCCATTTGAAGCATGTTCTTCCACAGAATTGAAGCTTCCGTCTTTACTACTTCACAATGCAGGACGGAGCAACATGCAGGGCTGCTTCATTCATGGCACCAACTGAGGGGGTTGCCGCAGGCAGCAGATCAGTGGGGGCTCCTACTGCCTTCCTCCACTGCATCCTCAGGTGAATAATGGAAGAGAGGAACTGAGCAGAAGAGGAAGTGTGGAGGGGGGGGGGGCTACAGCACTCTAACCCATGACTCTCCTCCTGTTCTCCACTTCATGCCCCTCCTCCTTTTCAAATCCAGGGAGAGGGAGGAGGCAGTTGGTGCACTGCTGGGAATGGATGGGAGTGGCAGGGGAAGCTGAATGCTGCCTCAGGCAATATGACAGAGGTGCCAACACTACAAATATTACAGCAGAGCAGAAGGTAGGTAGTTCACCACAGAGATTGTCAGCTGGCACAAAGAGGAGCTAGCCGTCTTTCATCTATCAGTGCTTCATTGCGCTCTCTCTCTCGCATGTGTGTATGACGAACTCTCTCTCTCTCTCTCTCTCTCTCTCTCTCTCTCTCTCACACACACACACACACACACACACACACACACACACACACACACACACCTCCCCCTATTCATCCTCTCAAGGTTACCATTGTTCTCCAAATACCCAGACAGAGATCCAGCACAGACTTGCATCTTGCACCAGACAGAACAAAGCCATGGAGCAATTGTGAGCCTCAGTCACTCCCTCCATTATGCACACAGATATGGAAAGATTGCCGAGACTCTCTCTTCTTCGGCCCTGTCCCTCACTTCCTCCATTTATGAGAAATAACCACCTCCTGCTTTTGCTTTCCAGGAATTGTGATATCAGTCCTAATTCTTCCCCAAATTCAATGTACAACCATCCCTCTCCATTGTACATGTGAAGATAGGGACAGTTTTGAGTACTTATATAGTACCCCGATTCTAGCAAGAAAGAAATCACTATCTAAGGATCATTACACATCACTAAAGAGATATTAAAATGTACTTACAGCAGCCTGTCCTGCATCAATTTAACAGACAGCTTAGTAAACTGACCAAAGCAGTTCTCTCTTTATATTTATACCCCACATTCGGACCCTCAGCCCCCAGCTCTTATTTTTCTTTCAGCAAGCTTTGTTTCTTCCTTAAAACAAACAGAGAAGCAGCCTCCATTGCAGGCAAGTAGAATGAGACTAAGTCCTAGAGAGGCTCCGCAAGGTTTCTGTTAACCTTGCAGAGCCTCTCTAGGACTTAGTCTCATTCTACTTGCCTGCAATAAGCAGCCAGTGGCTGCTTCTCCTGTTTGTTAAGGAAGAAACCAAGCTTACTGGGGAAAAAGTAAAAGCCTGGGGTGGGGGTGGGGGGGTCCCCACGATCCGTGGATAACTGAAATCGTGGATAGCGGATCAGTGGATATGGGGGCCCACCTGTACTTCCAGCTCAAGCTCATTCACATTTACTATTTGAACAGAAGAAAAGCTAGTATGTTTCCAATATTCTAGCTCAGCACTCTCCTCTCGTCCTCATTTCCTTTTCCTGCACTCCATCCAGGGAGTGGAAGGAGAAGGCGGGGTAGTGGAGGCAAATTGGGGGGGAGTGCCTATCTCTGTCTACCTATTTGCTGCCTGATGCAACTGTTTCAGCTGGCCTCATGGATGGGCCAGCCCTGACTGGATAGTGTGTAAAACACAGACACGCGTTGTAGTGGTTTACATGACTTTCAGAGCAAAGACCAACATGATCCCTACAGCATTATAAAGGGAACTTCTCCAAGTTTGGCCCAATATTCCTTGCTTTGTAGTGTGTGGGATGATTCATTTGCGTGATCCATCTGGATTTGGTTTACAAAATACACCCCTTGGCCAGCTTACATCCTTGGTGTTTTTTACTATGAGGAGGACATGTTATAACTGGAATCATTATCCATAAACCAATAATGAAACCACTTTTAACAGCCCAATCCTAAATAACTTTCCAGCACTGATGCAGCCGCAATGCAGCTGCATTTTAGGTAAGGTAACAAACATACATGCCCTTACCTTGAGGAGACCTCTATGACTGCCCCACCACCACAGAATGCAGTGCACACCCCATTGGCATAGCATAGCTGCATCAGTGCTGGACAGTTAGGATTGGGCTGCAAGACGTTTAACAATTGCCAGGGATAGAACTGATATCTCAGTATAAAGCATGCGACACAGGTTTAGAGAAGAGTTCTCCTTTTTCTGTTGTGCAACCTCACACTGCTACAAAACCATCAAACACACAGGGACCACAGGCTTCCTAGGGCACTGGCTACTGAGGAAGCATGACATAGCAAAACTAGTCCTATATTAACCAGACAGAAAAATCTAGCACATCAAGCAAACTTTCTGTGAAGTTTTATTACTACTAACAAGTTACAGGAAACTTACAGTACACAGTTGAACTACCCATGTTCTGGCAATCCTTACAACAGCTTTGTGTGGTAGGCTATTTTACAGGTGGGGAATTCAGACTGAAAGATGATGGCTTTGCCAAGGCTACCCACCGAGTTCATATTCAAATATTACATTCTGAATCCAAGTTTTCAAAACCCAAATTCAATAGGAATTGTACCCAATTTGTTCACTCTACCATATAGCACATGCTGATCTTTTATAAGCACTAGAGATATCTATCCCGTTTCTAAATTGAGAATAGGAACATAGGACCATTATTTTGTGCTCAGCTGGAGCATCCCCTCTAATGAGATGAGCGAGTCCACCTTGTTATGGATAACTTATCCCAGCTCTTAGAAGTCAATGAATCAATTGGTCTAGTGTGTAGAAGCTGGGATAAATCCATTACCCACTTGCATTTTAACCATTTAAAAAATATATTGAGGCTTCTGGTTAAGGAGTTAGGCTTGCTTCTCTGCAATTCCATGGCCTTTCACCCATTGCAAGCTATATAATCCTTTCTAGGTCATGAGACTCCAGGGCGTCTTGCAAAACCTCCAGTCTCCCTTCTCAGCAAACTTCACCCTTTTGTTGACTGCCCTGGATTTTTTTTAAAAAATTAACTTTTTTAAATTAATATTCTTAATATTAATATTCTTATTTACTCACAGAAGAAAAATACAGTACCCAAACATCATAGGTGCCTTATACACAATTTATGGTATTAAGCATTAATAAGCAGCCTTAAGAATGAATAATGCTATTTGCTTAGTGACATGTCTGCATCTAGACACTGTAGTATTCACAGCATGTAGTTATTCATCTGCTTCGTTAGCCCTGTCTCTTCCCCTCCTCTTCAGCACCATCTACACATTATGCATGTATTATGCCAGAGATCTGGCATAATACACAGATTATGGAGGAGGCCAACTCCAAATGTAACAGCTTCACCAACCCACCCTGGTTCTCGTGCGTGCGCATGTAAACTCTCCTCAAGTCCCCAGAAAGACGTTCTTTCTTTTCACAGAGCAGATCTTGTACATATTTTGAGTTCTGGGGTGATGTTTTTGCTCCACTCTCAGACCTTTTAGGAAAAAAATGTTTCCTGTTACAGCCAAATCCACGCCTGGGAACACATGATGTCTCATGTTATGAAAAGGGCAGGCCAAGAAACGCCTGAGTCACACCCTTCTGTTTTTAGCAAGAGGTCCCATCACAATGCTCCATTTCTAAAAGGGAAGCATGGCAGTCCAAAGCTGCTTAGATGCCAGTCTGGAAGCCCATCTTGCTAAGAGGGGTGGATGGCAGTAGACAAGGAAAGAAATGCCGTCTCTTTCCTCTTCTTATGCGGGCTCAGCCCTGGAACATATGAAGTCACTAGTTTCATTCAACTGGCTGTAGAAATATAGGGACAATTTGTATGTGCTTTTTTCCTGAACGATGCAGCAACAAGAATAATTAATCTTGACAGGGAGGTGTGTGCGTGTGTTCAAGAGAGAAACTGTACTTTGGCTGAACGTGTGTGTTATCTTATCACACACCTTTTCAAGCTTCAACTTCCCCTGCCACTTTGTACATTCACCAAGAGGCTTCATCTTCATTATGTTGTCTCTCTTTGCTTGGGGGTATCAAATCTAAGGTGGTATTGTAGAAAGCTACTTAGTGTGTGTGGGGAGCCAGGGCACACTAGGAACTTGTTGCATGGATCCATCCATCCCAGAGAGACATTAGAAATGACCTTCTTGTAACTGCCATGATCTGTACACTGGTCCAGAGGCAGTCAACCACAAACAATGCCGTGTTAAACCAGATAATAAGTCTAAAAGCAGAATGTCTAAGTGCAAAATAATGTTTCAATTAGTATATTTTAGTAATCTTATTTTTCCATAGAGGTTTGTTTTATACACACACACACACACACACACACACACACACACAGTAGAACAAGATTCTGGGGGGCGGGGGAGAATAATCATTCCAACAATACTGTATTTGCAAGCAGCAAGTTGTAAAATATTTTTCTCCAACTTGCCAGCCTTGCCTTTATAGGGTTCAGCAGTGGTGCTGACATTTTGCTTTATATTATCCAGGGCTATCACCTTGCTCTAGTCTAAAACCAAACCTTTGGGTTGCAAGAATATGTGCCTCCAATTTATTTATTGGATTTATATCCCACTTTCTCCCCCCAAAGGGGGAACCCAAAGTGGCTTACAAAATTTTAAAAAATTATAAATTTGATACATATAAAAATATAAAACTCTTGAAAACATTAATACACTTTAAAAAAAAGGTACAAGATATAAAAACAGGAGTAAAAAAGTTCTTGTAAAAAGGGGCTGGACCACTAAAATAATTAGGCTGGGTGGTTAACTCAGAGGGCTTGTTTAAAGAAAAATGTCTCTTTTTTAATGTTTGAATTTTAATTCAGATTTTTTTAAAAACCACCATGTGCCTTCATTTTATGTTTGGGAAATGCTGTCCTAGAGTTACACTGCAGTCCACTTTCCCTTGGCTCCCTGGGCTAACAACAGCCATGTACACCTCTCTCGAGAAGCCACGTGCTTCACTCCCACCTTGCTTTGCTTGCTCGCTCACTCACTCAAGCATGGCTCATGAGCTCATTTAAGTAGAAATTAATGTTGTGGGGTGGGAGGGAAAGTTGCAACCCTGTCCCACCTGCAGAGCCCACATGTGTATAGCAGAACACACACACACACACACTCCTGGAAATACAATCCCTACCTGAAAAAAATGGAGCCAATGCATCTTTGAGCGTATGCACTTGAAGACAAAATTCCACATGATAATTAAAGCATCATTGGCTTCAATGAACTTAGTTTGCTTTGCTAAATGGCAACTGTGGGAGGTGGAGTAGGGTGGTGTTGATGAGCCACACCTGCCACTGATTCTAGTTTCTCCCCTCCCCCCAGGCAGCTGCTATTTAGCAAAGATGGACTATGATGCACATTAGGGCCAATAACACCTTAACATAGTTTGACCCTTAAGCTCTGTGAAAAATGGGATGCTTCAATGCATGCAGCAGGTACAATCCTGGCTTCTTCTCCTCCCCCCCCCCACCCCACCCCCGGTATCTACATGAATGCTTGAAAAAGGCTACAAACCAAGTTCCAGTCATATGGGTCAGTCCAATAGATGGGTCTTTTCCCAACTAATTGGCACCGTGCCAAGACAGAGGAAACCAATCAGGTGTGCAAGACTCTCACAATCTGCCCCAACTACACGGTTATGATATTGACACACCTCTCATATCCATGTGGGATAGGGCCAAGGGGAAACAGCTTCTGGGGGCGTAACATGTAGAAGATCCCTAACTTTCTAATAATTTTATATTTTTCCAGGCTAACAAAAGACAGGGCAGGGATAACCCTCATGTGTTAGAATTGGGGAAATGACCCTTGCAGCCTCTTATCACAGAGACTTTGCTTTTCACTCACTAACCACCCCAGACTCTAGCTTTGAAAACGTATCTTGAAATGAAAGAACCCCAATTGCAGAGGCTCCATATAGTTCAACTCAGGAACCCACCTTTGCAAATGAATCCCCCATAGTTGAAAAGGCAGAGAATTTTAAACAATAGGGGTCATGTTTTATGTAACAATTGCATTAGTCAAAGGCCATAGCAGAAATTAAACACACATCACTCAAACCAAAACATCAGACTCTGTGTTCAAAGAAAGATGCAGAAGGTCTCGTTTCTTATCCCAGTCCTGAGGCTGATGGTTTGATCTCTCCCTGTTTAAGAGAGAGAGGTTTTTTTTTAAACACACACACCCTAGTTCTCAAGGCAGGCCAGGATGCTGCCTGGCTGAGCCCAAGAGGAAAAGGTTGTGAATCAGGGCATGACGACTTACATAAGGTCCCTTCAAATCAGACTTAAAAAAAGAAAATCACACACACTGCATGCAGTGTGGCGGCTCCGAAACTTGGATAGTTAAACCCTCTCCACTGTTCCATTTCAAGGTTCTCCAGAGTGGGAAGAGGGTTAGCAATCTTGCATCTCAGCACATCGTTATGGTGCGGGTTCCTACCACTCTGACTTCGATGAACAAAGATTTCAATTGAGGAAAAGGAATTCCCAACACACAGCCAAGTTGGAGCAAATCAGAATGGAAAAGTCAAGTCATGTTTTCTCACTTGTTCCTTTCCTTTCTCCAGCTACTGAAGTGGCCGTGTATTGGGAGAGCAGACCGAATGCCAGAGAAGCAACCAATGAAATGTATTCAAAAAACTTCATGCCAGTCCTTATCATGAAGTTTGGGGAGCCTGGGCTGCTCTGAATATCCGATTAAACTTTTCTCCCCCCTGTTCCCCAGCCTTTCACTGCTAACCTTGCTTCAAACTGACAGTGAAAGCTAATTAGGTTTTACTTGTTCTCTTAATCCGATAGTGTTTCCATTTTGTTTTGAGTTAGGTCTTTCTAATTTCTGCTACGGCCTTTGGCAAACTCCATTGCAAAATAAAGCTTGACCTTTATTGCTTCAGCTTGCCAGCCTCTTCAGTCATGAGATTTATCTGCACAGGGGGGTTTCCTGAGCTGAACTATGTTGGACCTCTGCAATTAGGGTTCTTTCATTTCAATATTAGGTTTTCATAGCTAGATTATCCTCCTTTCTGGAAGAAACCAGGAACAGTGGTGTGCCTAGGGTCCAGTGCACCCAGGGCCCAAGTGATGTTGTCACCCCCTGGGAGTGACATCGCTCCAGGGGGTGCTTTTCAAAAATAAAATACAAATACTTTTTTTAACGTAAGTTTTTACGTAAACAGAAGACGGAAAGAGCAGCGTCTTTTATGGGCTGGAGCAAGTTACTCCTCCGTTTGTGCCCACTCCCTTCCCCGCCACTAAGCAGGCACAGCATAGTGTGAGGGGGCCGGGGGTGTCAGTTCTCATTTGCATAGCCCGCTGAATTGATCAGACTCACCTTGGCAGCAGCCGAGAAAAGCAACGTGGAGAGGACGCTGCGGCTGGGTTTGGGGGCAGGCAAGGCAAGGATTCGCGTCTGCTCTTCTGAGCTTCAGCAAAGGCTCTTCCAGGAACCGGGTGCCTTTGCATTCGTCAGCTGGAGCACGGGGCACGCTGCGGAGAGTTCGTCAGCTGAAGTGCCCGGCCGTGCTCCAGCTGATGATAGGATAGGCACTCAAGCTTGGAAAAACACTCATCGGAAAGAAACTCAAGCAAAAATTTTTCCTGCCGATGCCGCCACCGAAATGGGCCCGTTGTCACCCCCTCTCTGCCTAGGATGCCCCTTGCCCAGGGGTGGCCTGCACCACCGCACCCTCCTTTGGTACACCACTGACCAGGAACACAGTATAAGCCTTTGGGGTGCAAGACAAGTATTACTAAGCAAGACGATTCAGGGCAGCTACCATACTTCCAGCTAACAGGGCAGGACAAATGGTCAGGTTCCTTATAGAAATAGCTACGTATAAAGGATTTACCACCCTCATGGGGGAGAAGTTTACAATTAGGTAAGAACATAAGAAGAGCCCTGCTGGATCAGGCCAAAGGCCCATCTGGTCCAGCTTCCTGTATCACACAGTGGCCCCACCAGATGCCTCAGGGAGCACAAGACAACAAGATACTTGTATCCTGTCGCCACTCCCTTGCACCTGGCACAAAGAAAACCTACTCCTACAACCAGGAGGTTGCTTATCCCCATCATGGCTTGTAAGCTGTGATGGACTTTTCCTCCATAAATCTGTCCAATCCCCTTTTAAAGGCATCCAGGCCAGGTGCCATCACCACCTCCTGTGGCAAGGAGTTCTACAAACCAATTACATGCTGGGTAAAGAAATATTTTCTTTTGTCTGTTTTAATCCTCCCTCCACTCAATTTGAGTGGATGTCCCCTAGTTCTAGTGTTGTGTGAGAGGGAAAAGAACTTCTCTCTATCCACTCTCTCCATCCCATGCATAATTTTATACGTCTCAATCATGTCCCCCCTCAATAGGCTTACCATATCCAAAGAGGGACAGGGTGCCTACACCTTTAACCATTGTAAAAAGAGGGAATTTGGGCAGGTGCAGCTCATAATGGAAGGGTGCAACAAGCTGCACCTGCCCAAATTCCCTCTTTTTACAATGGTTAAAGGTATAGGCACCCTGTCCCCCTTTGGATATGGTAAGCCTACCCCTCAACCGCCTTTTTTCTAGACTGAAGAGCCCCAAACGCTGAATGAAGAGCCCCAAACATAGAGAAATGTCTGTGGACGGATAGCCTTCCAATTTCTAGGGGAGGAGCGGTTTAGTATGCAAAAGGCCCTAGGTTCAATCCCTGCATTTCCTGGAAACGCTGGGAAAAGACTTCCCTCCCCCCACCTGAAACCCTAGAATGTTGCAGCCAGGATACTAAGGCAGACTCAACCAAAGGCAGATGCATAATATATGTAGCCCATCATTTCCAAGTCCCAGGGGATCTCAGTGGATACAAAAGGCAGTTGGGTGCTAAGTTCTATTCACCATCAATGAGTTGTTACTAGAAATAGATGGGGTGTGGGGCTGCCAATTTTTATATTGACTTCTGTGCCTTTTACAGGCCCGGTTCCACCACCACCAGGTGATAATGATCATCGCTGCTTGAAAAGCTTCACCTGCTGACTCTTCCAGATCCAGCTGCTGTTAAAGGCACAAGGGCAGCCCATGTCAGGTGTTTTTTTTCCCTAGTTGTTGTCAGTCCGGTTCCCAGCACTGCTAGGGATGACGGTAGCTTAAAACCAACACGAAGCATCTTTGGTTTTAAGTGGCTTCAGAGATACATTTGAGTTGGATTCTGAACTCCTGAACATGCCAAACTGTAATCTACACATTTATTGTGAATTGAATAACCAATTTAAAAACTTAATCAGCTGACAAGTGATTCTTTTTTTCTGCTTTGGTTGGCAACAAGATATCTTCATATAACCTACTTAATTGTTGTTCAGTCGTTAAGTCGTGTGTAATTAAACTGTGGAACTCTTTGCCACAGGATGTGGTGATGGCACCTGGCTGAGATGCTTTTAAAAGGGGATTGGATAGATTTATGAAGGAAAAGTCCATCAAAGTGTCAAAGTCCATCAAAGGCTCAAGGCACTTGTAGGTTACAAGTCATGATAACTGTATATACAACCGCTGGGTTTTAGAGGTAGCCTCTCTCTGAATGCCAGATGCCAGGGAATGGCAACAGGATACAGGTATCTTGTTGCCTTGTGTGCTCCCAGAGACATCTGGTGGTGGGCCATTGTGAGATACAGGAAGCTGGACTAGATGGGCCCTTGGCCTGATCCAGCAGGCCTTTTTTTTATGTTGTGCTCTAGGTTTAGCATGGTCGTGACTGGCTATATATCAAATCAAGTACTACAGCCGAGTCCAGGAAAAAGTCAGCAGGAAAATGCAGCCCACATGCAGAAGAGTGGAGAGGCTTTAGCCAGAACAAAGTAGAGCCAGTGGCAGAGTGGGGCAGGCGAAGGGGGGGGGGTACAAGACCCACGATTCTAAGGAACAAGTATCACTAGAACTGGGGAGGGACCTAACAAGTAACACAGAGCCTTGACCCAGATGGACAAGGGAGGGGCCCCAACACTTACCAGGCATGTGGCAAGGCCAAAGAATGATCACATCACAGCAGAGCTGTGTCAGAGAAGCTCACCCAGGCCTTGCCCTGCCTATTACATAGTTTTGTTTTTAGCAGCATGATTTCCTCGTGAAGTTCTGGTAAATTTCCTCCATTTTCTTGTGAGCTACACTTTCTTGCCAACTTCCTCATGTCTTGTCCCCAAGGAACATGGGCATAGTTTCACTATAGCCAGAGAATATTTTAACTCCACTTCACATTCCCTACCTCATATTGTAGAACCAGATTGCCCCATTCCCTTGTTGCTTTGCATTGCCCAGACACTCCCTATTATTTATTTAAAGAATTTATACCCCGCCTTTCTCCCAACAAGGGCACTCAAGGCGGCTTACAACACAGACATTAACATACATATATATACACACACATTAAAATAATTAAAAACAATTAATTAAAACAATTTAAATTTAAATTGTTCCCCACTTAAAATGCAACTTCTTTCTCACAGCGAGAGAAAGCAACAAAGCTCAGAGAACCACCAAGACAGTCGGTGGCTGGCTCAAAGGCATCTACCGAAGACAGCCATTTCCAGACAGCAAGCCAAGCCACACCATTTTCTCCACCCACATTAACACCTGTAGATTTTTTAGCCAAGTTGCTCCCTGAAGAAAAGAGTAGCCATATAAAGATCACACTGATACTCACTCCAGGAACCAACAAGGCTACCAGGTCGGCCCCTGATCCTTTTAATACTTTGGCTAAATCCTGGAATATGTGAAGCAGCGAGTGCTTCTCAGCATACGAAGGGTGCTACCCGGCCCCATTCTCACCACAAGTAACCAGTCTGCTCCCCTATAATCTCTGGATTAAGGAGCAGTGTCCAAAGGTATGAAATGCAAGCAGGCTTGAGTCCTCGAACCTCTCTCTCTCTCTCTCTCTCTCTCTCTGCACTCGGCTACCAAGCTAGTAATACCAACCAGGGCAAGGCCAGCATTGGGCATCGTTCCAACAGTTGAGGGCTAGCTTTGCCTCTGGAATAGACCAGGATTTACAATAAACAAGATCCAACCCGAGACAAATTGCCCAGAATCCCGCGAATAGGATTAAATTCGAATTAAAGATCCAGA
This sequence comes from Plestiodon gilberti rubricaudatus, assembly GCA_026170595.1. Classification (NCBI taxonomy): domain Eukaryota; kingdom Metazoa; phylum Chordata; class Lepidosauria; order Squamata; family Scincidae; genus Plestiodon; species Plestiodon gilberti. Next base: position 208,235,217 of record JANXHW010000001.1, read on the forward strand.
TGATATTCCTACCTGTAGAATCTGGTTCTCCAGATTCCTGTCTAGCACGAACCCACCTGCAAGTACAAGGAGTCTCAGGCAAGAGATCACGTCCTGCGCTTTTGGCTGCAGCCGTTTTCCGAACCACAGAAACCTTACCTCGGTGCTGGCGCCTCGCTCCGTCCGCTGTCTGCGAGTTTCACAAACAAGTTTCCCTGCGTGAGCCTCGCTATGGCTCCTCCGAGGAAGTTATCAACAGTTCTTCTCATCCAACCCTCGAAAACTGTGGGCGGGGCAATCCGAGAAAGGGAGTAGGCACCTCCACGGTACCTCCCCCTCTGGCCCGAAGGTAATGCAAACCTGTGCGTCTGATGAGCAGAGGGTGCTCCCGGGAGGCGTGAAGAGGTACTGCCAGCTGAAAGTTGCCTCGGCGTCTTACAACTTTATCTTGCTTGATAAGGTATCGGGACGTGGCTTTGCGACGTCTGAAAAGGCAGCCCAGTTAAGCATAAACGTCTCTGTTCGGAGGATATGAAAAATCCATATGCATTATCTATATATCTATCGTTTTTATTCAGTGGGAGCTATTTGGGCTGTAGGAAGAGATAAAACTTTGGTGTCGGAGCACAGATCCCACCCACCCTTTGTGATTTATTTATTTATTCATTCATCAGGAGATTCCTCAGCCACCTGCCCCTTTCTAATTTCAAAAACGAAAATGTTCAAGGAGGCTTAAAAACCATTTAATTAATCAGTATTTTTTAAAATACATAAAGCAGCAGATACAAAAATATAGAATCAATGCATAAGAGAAACACCAAGGGCACAATCCTATGTCCTGGTGTTGCTCTGGCAGAACAGCCAAGCAGCTCCAAGAAACCCTAAACCAGTTCAGTGCAAAGGAGGAGGGGACAATAAGAGCAGGAACAAGCCTACAGAGGCACAACCCTGTTGGTCAATCCCCCAGCAGCCATGGAAACACGATAGCACCCACTAATGATGAGGAGGCTGCCTGACCATGGCTTAGTGTGGGTCAGACAGGAAAGGAGTCATTTTTTATGACTGCCCTCAGGCCAGTGCCCTCCAGATGGCCACTCAGAGCCAGTGAGCAGCTGCTGTGTCAAAGGACTGTCTGGCAGGGGTGTGCTGGCCTGGCACACACGGCAGTCCACATGAAAAGGTCAAGAACAGAGCTCCCAGAGGTGCAGCAGTGCCAGCCTGCCTAGGCACATTGATGGGCATTGGCAGGGCACAGGCAAGGGGAGGGACCACACTGGCCCAAGGAAAATGCGGAGCCATAAGGGTGCAAGGAGCAGGGCATGGACCCCTGAGCCAGGCAGGAATGTCCAAAGGAACAACATGGTGGCACTGCACACAATGCTCTGACAAGTGCAACAGTCAGAGCTGGCATCCCTAGGTGTGTCCTTGGTCCTGCTGCCATCACTACAGGGCCAGGTCACCAGCACCATGCACTGCCCCCTCCATTTCCTGATGAGGCTGCACATCGGATTTATGGGGCAGGGAAAAGGGGGAGGAAAGTGGGAAACGATGCAGGGAAGCAATGATGCGAGGCCAAGGGCTGCACACCCTGTCCACACACCAAGCCTGGCAGGACTCCACCATGGCCACAGCCTGCCCCGCTGCCAATGGCTTGTGCTGGGATCGAAACAACTGTAGCCTAGAGCTGGATCAGCTCCCACAGCAGGGCAGACACTTCTACAAGCAGAAGCTGTCTTAGGAGTGGCACCTCTCACAGCAACCTCTGCTGCAATCAGTGAGACACCCTGCTGCTTTCTGAGTTCAACAACGGCCTGCTGTACTTGGGTAAGGGAGGCCCCAAGTCAGGCCAAGCCCTGCTGTGAGGTGGGGTTTGCTACTTGCTGTCACAGCTGCTTTCCTCTCACTTGTGCCTAGTTTGTGCAGCCCACAGGGCAACCACAGGGGCAGGCAGCACAGGGCCTGGACACGGGGCAGCAAAAACTGTGCAGGTGTAGCAGCAGCTTCTGACACAGGCCCAGGTGCTTGCTCCAGTGGTGGCCACAGAGTTGGTAAAGCTGGTGACTGCAGAGGGGGTGGCTGCTCCAGTGGACCCCCAAAAGCAATAGGATACCCTTGTAGTTTCCCCAAGGTTAGAACATAAGAAGAGCCCTGCTGGATCAGGCCAAAAGCCCATCTAGTCCAGCTTCCTGTATCACACAGTGGCCCCACCAGATGCCTCAAGAAGGTTGCTTCTTGCAGCCAGAGACAAAAACTTTGCATTTGTGCAAATATTTTTTGCAGAAGGTATGGTCTGGAGGTTGAGCTGTTGCCCTGCCTGAAGAAGCTAAGCAGGATTGGCCTGGGTCCTTGCATTGGAAGGGAGATCAGAAGCTGCTGACAGATCTCGTGAAGGCACTGTGAAAGGGTGCACTGTGCAGGCACACTGTGAGAATGCGGAGGAGTCAGCTGGCAAAAGACAGACAACATCTTGAAAACCAACCAAAGTATGATCTACAACTGCTTGTGAAAGCTTGTGTGCTCCCTGAGGCATCTGGTGGGGCCACTATGTGATACAGGAAGCTGGATGGGCCTTTGGCCCTTGGCCTGATCCAGCAGTTCTTGGAAGCGCAGAGCACAGCCAGGACAAGGGCTGCACATTAGAAAGGAAACATCTGAGAAATTGAGGGTTCTATGAGTTCTCTCACAGAACAATAAGAACATAAGAAGAGCCTTGCTGGATCAGGCCAAAAGCCCATCTAGTCCAGCTTCCTGTATCACACAGTGGCCCCACCAGATGCCTCAGGGAGCACAAGACAACAAGATAACCTGTTTCCTGTTGTCACTCCCTTGCACCTGGCACAGAGAAAACCTACTTCTAAAGCCAGGAGGTTGCTTATGGCTTGTAACCTGTGATGGTCTTTTCCTCCATGAATCTGTCCAAACCCCTTTTAAAGGCATCTAGGCCAGGTGCCATCACCACATCCTGTGGCAAGGAGTTCCATAGATGAATTACACGCTGGGTAAAGAAATATTTTCTTTTGTCCGTTCTAACTCTCCCTCCACTCAATTTTAGTGCATATCCCCTGGTTCTGGTGTTGTGCGAGAGGGAGAAAGATTTCCCTCTATCCACTCTCTCCATCCCATGCATAATTTTATACGTCTCAAGTCCTCACTTAAAGTTGTCGATAGGTTCTTCTTGGAAATTGCAACTTTAAGCGAAATGACTTATAATGAATCCAATTTTACCATAGGCTAATTGATAAATGTAAAATGTTCCCATGGCATTTCCCCATCAATTTTAAATGAAACGACTTTAAACGAAATGACTTTAAGTGAGGATTTACTGTACTTGTAAAACTTATAACTTACCTGCCTATGTAAACCACCTTGAATCTGGGACTCTGAATCTGTGCAAAAGGCGGTATATACCGTATTGTCCCGAGTATAAGACGCACCTGATTATAAGACGCACCCTTAAAGTTTGGTGCTATTAAAAACATTTAATTAAATCACTGGCATTAAATTGCAACAGCCTGATTATAAGACGCACCCCTAGTTTAAAAACTTAAATTAGGAGAAAAAAGTGAGTCTTAGACCAATACGGTAAGTACCGTAGCAGTAGCACTAGCACTAGCACTAATAATAATAACCTAGCCTCTTTTTCATGACCATTTACAGAATGGGCCAAGGGATGAGGGCAAGGGACAGCAGCAGGATGCAGACTGTCTAGAAAAGCTTAGACTAAATCTACCAAAAAGTACTCAGGTGAGGGGGTGGAGGTTAGGGGCTGTTTTCAACAGCTTCAAAAGGCACTTCAAGCTCCTGAACAGGAAAGCGTATGCTGAGCTTCTCCGCTGCTTCCTCAAAGGAGTGCTGACTCATTCAGCTGGATTCATTTCCAAGACAATAGAGTCAGAGAATGACCACAGGGTGGCAACCTTGCCTTGCCAATGTCTTACAGAAGAAAAGACTTGGTACAGTTTCAGCTCAATTTGAGTTAATTGATCCCTTGAGAGGCCATAAATGTACTAGTAGCAGAGAATAAAGACAAGCTGCTCTTTGGGATATCATGTGAATGGTGTGGGAGCCCCTATTTTGATCCTCTATTCCAAGATCTCCAGGATTACCAGACTGTAAAAGACGTGTTGTAACATTAACAGTTGCTTACATGCCAAAATGACTAGGGGGGGGGAGGGTAACTTTTCCTCCCATCATACTTACTGTAGTGTCATCGTCCCTAGGGGCCAAAGGCATCCAGAGTTTCCCAGGCAACAGGGACTGTAGTTTATAAAGTTCCCAAACTGTGCACCCGAACCCTGCCTCTTTACAATGCCATCCACTCTGCAAACTGCTGAGCACTTCCCCCCGCCCCTTCTTGCCTGCACCTCTCCACCTCCAAGGCTCCGACCGCAGGCAGAAAGAGGGGGATCACTGGGTCCTCATGTATTTTACCCATGCCTTCCAAGTTTCCTTGGGACAGCCCAATTCCCGCTGGTCAATCAATAAGAATGCACTCCAGCAATTTACTTTAAAAAGTTTATTAAAGTTTCTCCAAGTTAGTAAGAGGAGATCCCTCCACCCCACAAGCTGGGGCTCTAAAAGGAGGGTTCCAAACAGTGAACGAGATACAGTACATACATTTTAAAGGCAGCAGCAAACAAACTAACTTCTTAATACAAGACTAACATCTCAAACAGTGTAATCCTCTTCAAAGTGCCAGTGATAGAACGAGCGTTCCGTTGCAGTCGCCAGAAGTAGTCGCAAACGTGTCGTAAAGCACATTCTCGACTACTTTGGAGCCTCTCTTGCTCCGGCACCAGAGTGCCCGAGCGGCTGCTGGCAACCCCAGGTAAGGATCCGGCGGTTGCAGGGGCATTTCGCAGGGCGAGGGAAGGGTCAGTTGGGCCAGCTAGCCCTGGAGGGGGAGGGCGATGGCCTCAGCCATATCCCGTCCCCCACCGGGTGGCTGGGCGTTACACGGCCTCCTCAGACTTCTGCCAGCAATTTTTCTGGTGGAAGTCCGAGGAGGCCGGCCGGGCCAGCCGCCATTTACACCTGGGGAAGGGGACGAACATCCCCTTCTCCGAGTAGACCTCTAGCCCAGCGGCAGCCTGGCCACCTGTGCAAAGGATCCGGTGGGCGGCTTAGGCAGGATTGCGCTGCCCGTCCCGCCGTGCTCTCTCCACACTGGCATCTAAATTGTCAGTCGTATTCCTCTGACTGGGCAGTTCTCTGACTTCCCCATATCATATGCTTCAAACACTTTCACACTTCTCTCCAAACTGAGTCTTACAGGAAATACATTTTCACTTCAATACAACCCAGATCTTACAGGAAGGGCCTCTGACTTCAAAGCACAGCATCCCCAGCCTCTTCCTTCCTACATTTCTCATTCACTTCTATAAAGGGGGGGGGGGAGAGAAATCCATCTCCTCCATGACACTTGCAGCGCAATCCTATGTATGTTCATTCAGAAGTAAGTCTCACTCTGTATTCAGTAATACGTGTGTATAGGATGGTAGCCTTAGGGACGGGAGAAGTTACATTCGATAGAATTTTCACTTCCATGCTGCTGTTTAAGTGCCTTTTCAAGGGCCTTGTGTCCTCAATTTGTTTTTTTCTGTGAGGGGGTGGCCTCTACCATCTTTCCACAGAATGGTTTTGGCTAAGTAGTGTCTTTCAATCTCAGTTCCTCATCCAATAAACTGAAGGTATAGTGACCTACTTTTAGGGTTGCCAACTTTTATACTAACTAGACTGCTGTCTTTTAACAGCTGCCTGCCTAGAGATTAATTACAGTCAGTGTCTTTCATCAGCAACATATTCAAGCTTTAACATGTCTTTCATCATCTTAGTGCTTCAAAATTTTGTTTGTCATGCAGCTGTTTGAAGATGCAGCAGCCATAAAAAAAAATGTACAGGCGTCCCCCAGTTAAGGATGGGATACCTTCTTAAAACTCAATTGTAAAGTGAATGTCGTTAAGTAAGTCTTCAGCACCATCTAGTGGTCAATTTTGGTATAGTGCGTACAGCCTACAATAATGTAATGCAAGGCGGAGAGAACTTTGAGTATTTGTGGGGGCAGGGTCAGTGGCGGCGGCGATGGAACAAAAGCACATTTTACACACTTACTGGGGGTCCTGGAGAGCTCCGGAGGGTGCAGGGAGGCCTGCGGACCCCTCCACGGGCCTCCCCAAGCTTTAGATCGCCACGGAGTGGTGATTTATGACCGGTTCTGGTTTTCGCAAAGGGATCACCACCACCACCACCACGCTGTCCCCGCCCCTTAAGGTGGCAAGGGACAGCATCTGGTTCTAGTTGCAACTCTCCACTTTGAGAACCGCTGATGTAATGTAATACAGTACAGTTGTAATAGGGAATGGCAAGCACTCCAGAGGCGTCTTAAATCCCCAGCCCGTCAGCTGTTTGGCGCTAGATTAGTACTTTGATGCTTAACGCCTAGCAGCTGATTGGCTGGGGATTTTAAAAGATGTGTTAAAAATGATTTTAAAAGGACTGTGAGTGCTTCCTGCCTCCATTTTGTAACCAACAGCAGGTTCGGGCAGAAGCAGCAGTGACTTTTTGTGAGGTACTGTACTGGGGGACCACCATCATTTATGCGGATCGTCATTAAACAAACCTTAGTTAACCTGGGGACACCTGTATTAACACTACCTTAAAGGGTTGTTATAATGATAATGTACATAAAAACAAACCCCAAACAGCCATGATTGTTTTTTTCCCCCAGCAGCCATGAATGCAACCTGAAATCTGTTTGTGCACATAGCAGGATCTAATCTAATTCTTCCTTATCTTCTAGCACTTCATCTTATAAACTGCAGACTTAGAGTCCAGCCTCTTCTTCTCCTTCCTCTTTTTGTTTTTTGTTTTTCCCCAACATCAAACCTGAAGAGTTCTGAAGAACTCAAAAGCTTGCTCATTATTTTGCGGAATTTTATTAGTCTTAATAAAAGTACAGTATCATCCTACTGCAGCTTTTCGATTTTTCCTATTGGACCAAAAAAGGCCTACAATTTAGAAAAATTTGAAAGCAGGGTAATCTATGAGAATCTAACGGCACAATTCAGTGTAAAAAAAGCGTCCGGGGTGTTGTAAACACGCTGTAAAGCGCGTTTACAGCACCTGGAGAGTAAAGGTCGCCGGCACGAAGGCTGGCGGCCCATTCTCCCCCGGCGCACCATCCCTGCACCTGCCGGACCAGGTAAGCCTTGCACCGACTGGTGCAGGGGCGAGGGGAGGGCGGACTGGGTGGTGAGGGAGGGCAGCCATTGGCTGCACTGGGTGGGGAGAAAGCGGGGATATCAGTGGCGAGCTCCGCCGATATCCCAAGCCCTCTCCCAGCCCTGTGCGGCCTTACACACCGGGCTCGAATGTACACCAGCTCTTTAGGCCGGCTGCCACATCTTACACAGGATTGGGCTGCCCAACTGCAATCCTAAAAACACTACTGGGAATAAATGCCACTGCACAAAATGGGACATGTATAGGATACTGATGTACACATATTTTCACAAATCCTATTTCATGTAGTCAGTGTTGCTCATAGTCGTATACAGTGAAATCCAAGTATATAGCCAAAACATTTCTGAATCTTGGGAGCTAGGATGCAACATCTTATAAGTACATACATACAAGACTCATTGTGCCTTTCAGTTCATCAATCCTTTTGTGAAAGCTCCCTGGGAAGAGCTCATTAGCGCACAGCTATCAGCAGCCCAGGACACAGTAGGAGAAGAGAAAGTAATGAAGAGAGGAACTGAGGAAAATGGCAGCCGTTACGATGACCATGACAAAGAGACATCTTGCATCTGCAGAGAAATCATTGATTTGTCCAGCAGGACCTGACAATGGACACTAGTATTTTTTCATACTAGTTTTATGTCCCCTTTCAACCTGGAGAAAGGACATGGGATGCGATCAAAGTGGGCAGGAGAGGAGACACAGAAGCCAGGCAATGGATGAGGAACTGCAGGTCAGGACTCCGTAGCTGATGGGGGAAGGAAAGATTGCGAGGCGGCCTTTGCAGAACTGGAAGATACAGATTATCACTGCAGGCATCTCAACTCCACGCATTATCTGAAACATCAAACCATTACTTGAAGCCGTTTCAAAACATGCTAAAATAGCAACTCTGTACTATATCAGACTGAAGCAGAGCACACACTTTTGGATGCGTCACCATGGTAACAAATAAATAAATAGATAAATGTCTGCACATGGGAAATCTAACACATCAAGAAGGAACTGAGCCTAGCTTTCCCCCTGATGTGTTTACCTTCCACATACAGGGACATTCAACATTCAAACTTGTGAAACCCTCACTTCCATTGTGATCTACAAAAAACAGAGGCATCTGATATTTCTGCACACATGAGATCAGTCCTATTGCAAAAGAATTCAGTTGCCCGTTCTCAAAGGAATACAGTTATTCAGTTGCCATGGGAGATCGATCGACATCTTTCCTCATGTTAGCACTATACATGCACAGTTTTGTGTCATGCTGACATGCGCACATCATCAACAAACACAGTGTGTTTATACATGGATAATAAACACAGCGTTCTAAATTGCAGTGGAAATGTCACAGGCATCTCCTAGACTGTGTGTTTGTGTGTGCGTGAATGCCTGCCTCTCTCTCTCTCTGTATATTTTACACACACACACACACACACACACACACACACACACACACACACACACACACACACAGGTCATACTCCTCCATACTCCATGTACACAAAGTATACATACTCCTCTAAGGTCCCCCTTCTGCCTGCTGCAACACCCCACAATTTTCCATGGACTTTTGTCTCAGTTTGAGAAGGCTGGACATGCTTCTGACTCACTTCAGCACACATCTTCCCCTGAACATTTTTAAAGAGGGGAAGGAGAAATTTACAGTTCTATGGCAAGGTATTCCCATCATCCCCTGAAAATTATATCCTTTTACATGTGGAATGGACAGAGTATCATGAGGAAGGATTTATGGGAAGATTATGCAAGTTAAAAAAAAAGGAAAAAAGCTAGGGAGTATTTTTCAGGATAGTATGAACCCTTGTGTGAGTGATGGTGTGCTTACAGTGTCTGATTTAAGGGGGGGGGGGGAAGAACCCAGGTTCAAATTCCTGCTCAGTCTCTGCTGGGTGAGCCTGAGCCAGCCATTCTCTCAGCCTAACCTACCTCATAGGGCTGTTGTGAGGATAAAAGGGGGGGGGTCACACAATATACCCTGAACTCCTTGGAGGAAGAGTCTAAAAATGGAAATCCCTTGGTAGCACATTGGCAGAGAAGTGGATCGGGCTCCCTACCAATTCCTACAAGATTGATGGTATCAAATTCCTCCCACAGCAGCATTTAAAAAGTTATTTTTAAAATCTTTCTTTCAAGAAAGAAGGCAGACCATTTAAAGCTCAAGAAAAATCCACGATCAATTTATTAGGATTTAAAATCCAAAACAAAATTCACAGTGTGTGCCAAAAAAAGCTACTCATAAATTGACTTCCATCATGACTAAACATGCCCCCCCCCCTTGCCTGGCTCTATTAGTTGTTCACAATGAACTGATTTCCAAAACAAGAGGTCGTTGATAAGGAATACTGAGTGTGGGATCACCTCCTGCATTAGTGCAGGTCAGCTAAAACAGCTTACAATAATCCCTTAAGGGGGCTTCCATGCTGTAGGCAAGGGGACAGAGGTGTCTGATGTGCTTGGGGGCTTAAGAAGGGGAAAGCAACCTTGGTTATGATGACCATCACTTCAGAGAACAGAAAAACTACTAACAAAGCAAAACCCACAGGTCTCACTGCTGCCTCTCCTTGTGCAAAGGGGTGGAGAGAGCTAGTTCATAGATCCATGCTCATTAAAGCAAGAAACTTTTTTTTGGGGGGGGGGCTGATCCACAAGCAAATTCTATTTCCCTCCTCCTAGCATAAATTCTGCTGGCATGACTAAGGCCATGTGTTGCTCATCAGCATGTTCTCCTTCCCTAGCCAGTTACAGGAGCAAGATTAAGGCTGCTCTTTTATGCACACTTTCCTAACAGCACAATCCTAAGCATGTTTAAGTTCGTCCCCACTGTGTTCAATGGGGCTTGCTCCTATGAAAGTGTGTCCAATCTTAAGAGAAAGTCTAAAAGTGGGCCCCACTGAGTTCAGTGGGATTTAGTTCTGAGTAAACATGCACAGAATTGGACTATTCACCCTGCCATTCAGAAGACAACATCCTCACACAGGGACAGGTAGCCTTGATCATATTCAGATAGTTATTCTGTGCTTATTGTTTTCCCAATCCCTCTATAGAAGGGGCATTCCAGTCGGGAAAGCTGGGCAGGTCTTGCCTGGAGCCTACAGATCTGGTTTTCATTCCACATTCAAATGGGACATTGGAGACATCAGTCTTCCAAGACCTCCTGTTGTTGTGCCTGACCTGCAGGCAGCACTTTCTTCCACCAAAATTAAGATTTTAATGTGATGGGTTCAATGGTCCCAGTCTACAACACTGTACCCTCTTCCCTGCTGAGTAAATGTCTGTGTAGTTTCACATCTCATAGTACAAATAGGATTGTTTTTAAAGTTGTTGTTAATATTTTACAGCCCTTCAGAAGGTTAACAAGTTCCTCACCTACTTGAGGTCGAACAAAAAGTATATATAGAATTAGAAACCTCCATTCTCAGATGTTTTGTTTTTCTGACACTACGAAGCTTCAAAGCTTGAGAGAACTGAAGGTGCAAATCAAGCCAACAGCCCCTTAAAAAACTTTACAGCAACCAATAATTTAAAACGTGTTTCAAGTCTTTGCAAAACAAAGTCAAACATGTGTAGTGTTCCAAGAGGAAAGAGACACTGAGATTTAAAGGGTACAAAAATCCCTACAAAAACATCTACTTACTATTTTGTTTTATCTCAGATGGATAAAATGTGAACAGTGTTTCAGGCCCTCTGGAAAACAAGCCTGTTACATGTAGCTACTGACACTAGGGAGTAACAGGAGCCAAACCCACAGTACTCATGTGGCCATATTGCTGACAAGCAAGGTTCAGCTGAAACGCCCCCACAATGTTCATCTACTACATGGTCTCTCCTATTAACCAGCTGAGCTAGCACATCTTGGGAGGTGGTAGGAGGAAGAGTGCCTCCCTGGTTCCATTCTCTTGCACCTGTGGGATGTAGGGCCATTGTTGCCCTGTGAACACCATATACTGCTGGAAGAGTTTGTGCTTTATGAAACAGTTTGAGTCGTGCTGGATGTTTCACAAGTCTGGAAACCTCTCTTTCAAGTGCATGACGCACAATCTCATATGCTGACCTACTCAATTGCAAAAACTGGATTTTTTTTTAAAGTCAGCAGAAGTCGGAAGAGAAGGAATAAGCTTAAAATGCAGAACATTAGATCTCCTTGAGCACGAATGGACTCAAATGCTTAACCGCCCAAGAGGACTAGGAAGTGGAAAGTTCTTTCTGATCTGCTAGACGGAAGTTGGAAGACCAAACAGGGCCTCATGTGTGCAAACGTCTCTCCAGTGAGTGGATAATGTGTTGGAATTGTGCTTATAATAAAACCCAAGCGATCCCCTTGAGCTAGCCATAGGCAGGCACGCTCAAACATACACATTTTGAAAATGAAATCACAGAGTTCAGCATCTCTTGCAGAACTGCCCTGCTCGGCTCCATACTGCCATAGCAGGGCACACTGAGCCACCAAGTCACAACACTGGGTTTATAGAAATTCATTAAGTCCTCCATGAGACAACACCTTTGCTGAAAAGGTCTCACTCTTTATAGGTAAGAAGAAGCACTGGGGTCCAGAACTTCTGTGGGTGGGCTCAGTAAAAGAGCATCAACCTCAAGGTTGCCATTCACTTCACACTGTGGAAGAGATCAGCATTCAAGGTGATCCCTCCTTAGTAGGGTAGAGCCTACTTGGTGACCAGACTCCTCCTCACAGAGGTCAGAGCTCCACCCCTGCATACGAGTACACCCTGCTCCAGCCTGGTACCATCCCAACTGCTAATTTGCTTTGTAAACATCCTTCCGCCGCCGCACTTCCTTCAGCACCCGGGCCCGGAAGGTGTCCCAGTCCTCATCCTTTTGGCGCTGCAGGCCCACGGCTTCTTGCAGCTCCTGGCAGTGAGTCCGGAGGAAGGGGTTGTACTGCTTCTCCTCGCCAATGGTGGAAGGACACTGTGGGGGACAAGGCAGGTGCATAGGGTGAATACAGGCAACAGTCACCACATACCTGTCACTGCTCTCATAATACTAATGGGCTTGGAGTTTTCCTTTGTACCTGGACTAGGGAACAAGGAGAGGGCCAGGACTTTGGCCTATAAATCAGACCAGGCCTCCTTCACGGTTTCATCTGGCCCCTTTGACCCTTATGAATGTGACCTCAACTGCTTTTGATCTTGGCCTTGCTTGTAGGACACTGAAGTGAAACAGCCAACATCATTTATTTTATTTAAAAATGCATGTCTTGCAGTTCCCCTCCTAAAAAAAAGGACGCAACTACAATCAGAAAAGTTCAGTAAAATAATGCTGTCATTTTCCATGCTGTCCTTAATGTTCTGCACAGACCCCAAATGAGCTACTGACACTATTACTGCTTAAAGTTTAATTTCATCTGCACCATCATTCCCTACAGAGAAGGTCTGTAGTCTGTGTTAGTGGAAATCGAGGGCTTCGGGGATGGGTGGGTGTCAGAAAATGAGTTGTAGGGAAGAAGAAGGGGAGGTTCATGATTGCAGAGTGTTCGGGGCACTAGGCAGCAGAAATGGGTCAAGGAGGGACTGGGGAAATGAACAGAGAAGGCGAGGAGGCTGTTGTAGGCATACAGAGACACTCAGTGGAAAATACGAGGGCAGGAATGGAAGCAGAATGAAAGAGAAACTGCACAGTAAGCAACTAACAGCCCAAGCCTAACCAAGTTTCCAGCACAGATGCAGCCGTGCCAAAGGGGTGCATGCTGCATTCTGTGGTGGGGGGTAGTCACAGAGGCCTCCTCAGGGCTGCATTGCAGCTGCATCAGCACTGGAAAGTTGGTTAGGATTGGGCTGTAAGACAACAAGGGCATGCACAACATCCCAGCAAGTGCTACAATGTACAAGACTGAGAGATGAGCAGGACCCAGATGGTAAGGAACGAATGACAGCATTTCACTAGCCAAAAGAGCATGTTCTATCCTCCCTTGCACCAGACAGAGCTTCAGCTTCCAGAAGGGTGGTGTACAAATTCAAACCCACACCAGAAGCCGGCTGGAGTAAGACACAGACAGGAAAGTCCCTGGACAGATGTTTCCAGTTTGGAGGAAGAGCCAGGAAGTTGCTCTTGGGTGAATGCCATAGCACCTGCGGTGGATGGAAGGTGGTGAACAAAGAGGATATTTGGGAAGCTAAGAGACTGAACAGACGCATTCTGCACAGCAAATTGGGGGAGGGTGGGAGAGAAACGGATTCCACAGCTGGATGAATCTTTCATCCACAGAATCACGTCTAAATCATATCAGCTTCCCTCATCTTGTTCCAGTTCCCTTTTGAGTGTCAGGAGGCAGTTTTTGGTCTTTTAAGAATCACCAGACGAATGTATAAACGCCTACCCCTGTCCCTTCCTCACCGTGCTTCTCTTCTCCACCCGCTGCTGATTCACCCACTGTAGCTTCTGCTCCAAGAATGGGTTCTCTAGCTCCAGAAGACTGGCAAACATAAGACACTCTAAGGCATACTCGTGTCCTGGAAAGAGAAGACAGACCGTCAACAGGGGCTGTAATGAGACAGCGAAGCCCAATCAAGAGGTCCTCTCTCAGTCCCGCTGGTGCCCCCAGACCTCAAACTGTACCTCCTCAAATTCCCAAGAAACAATTGCCCCACTTTGGGCTCCATATAGAAGGAGAAACTGTGTTTTTCATGTAACCTCAATGGCTGCTGAAGAAGGCCATGAACAGTCCCCATAACAGTTGGGGACAGTGAAACCGCTAGCGTTAACAGCAGCAATGTTGACACATACAGTCCTGCTGGATCCCCAGTCCAACTGGGGTTATGTGTCCCACAGAGAGGAGTCACCCTCACTTTGAATAGAGACACCTAGCCCACATTTATATATGCAGACCACAGGCCTAACTACACATCCAATCTTAGGGCCCCCAAGATGGGGGAAAAGGGTCAACACACAGCATACCAAAAAGTGTCACTTTAGACAGGCCCAGCAGTCATCCATGATCTTCTTGCCAACAACATTCTCCATTGGCTACTTCACTTATGAACACCCTTTTTCCTCCTCCATGGAAGTCTTAGGGATATGCCAATTCTAACTCCTGGTATTCTAGCCCAGCAGTTCTCAAACTTTTCAGTCTCTGGAGCCCTTTACACTCCTAAATGCGAGTCTCAGGGATTCGCAGAGTGGCGCAGGGTCGAGCAGATGGCAGCCACTTATGGTGTGCTCCTGGAGCCCCTGAAAGGGAGTCCCAGGGCTCCCAGGAACACACTTTGAGAAATGCTGCTCTAGCTCAATTCTAAATTTTATATATCTCCTATGTCGAGATGAAGCTGAAAGAGAGGCAAAGCAGATAAGAAGGGCTCTTCCAGTATCCACCTGGCCAAAGCAGTGTATCTTCAGCAAGGTCAGCCGCCATATCTAGTGATGCCAGCATTGTTTCTGGTGTCCCTTCAAATATCCGGCCTACAAGGTTAAAGAACAAAAATGTTAATTCAACAAGGAAGGAGGGAATGAAGATCAATCTGCTACCTGCATCTCAACAGAAAATAACCATTTTTCTTCTGCCTCCAGAGATGTTTTCCATCCTCTTAAATTTCCCCTCATCCACAGACACAATCCATGCGTATCTCCCCAGCAGTTAAATCTAAGACCTCTCTCTTTTCCCACACCACCCATCTTGGAAGTTGTTCTAGATGCCTAAACAAGGGAGCATAAGACACAAGCTGCATTTTGCTGCCCCCTACTAGATAACAGAGGCAAGTTTAGATTTTATTCCCCTGTTGACTGATGGGAAGCAGGACGGCCCCAGAGAAACAGGAAAGTGTGGTGAAAGTAGCTGGACCCCTATCTTCCATATCCCCCCGCCCAATCAGGGCCGGTGCTATCATTAGGCCAACTAGGCAGCCACTTAGGGCTCAGATCTCAGAGTGGCAGTTTTATACACATTAGTTTTTTTAACCCATGTAAAAAAAATGCAACTGACAATTTATATTTTTTTATTTTAAGATAAATACGACAGCATACATAAAAAGTGAAAAGGCACTTAATTTTTAATCTTACAGTCACATTTTGGGGAGTGCAAGTAGTTAGCCTTGCCTAGAGAGCAAAATAGCCTGCCCTCAACTGCTGACTTACCGCAGCCAGAGAGGAAGAGAAGGTCTCCAGAGAACAGAGAATCTGGCCTTTCAAAAGGTTTCCCATCCAGCACATAGACCATGTGTCCCACAGTGTGTCCCGGGGTGAAGAGGGCCTTGAAGTTCAAGCGGCCTACCACGATTGTCTCCTTGTCTGAGAGGGGACTGAAACACAACATTAGGTATAAAGTCACAAGGAAGAAGAGGCAGCATATAAGCAGCCTACTAGAAAGTATGTGGAAGCTCAGCACCCCGTTCAGGATACTGCCCCTGCAAAAATCTGCCACATATTTCCTGTGGACAAGTGACAGAGCACTTGCTTCTAAGAGTCAGGAACTGTAGCAACAGCTGTGTGCTTCTCTCTTAAGTGTAGCCCCCAGAGAGATAACAGCTAATGGGAGATATGCCTTTCTATTCTGAGCTCAGCAGGGAACAATTTTAGCCACACTCACCATCACCAGGGGAGGAAAAGTCAAAGGTCACTCACTCTGTCAGTTCAGGGATGTCATCGTGGCTGCTGCCATAGACCCTGCAGGAGCTGTGCCGCCGCCGCAGTGCCGCATTCCCCCCACTGTGATCCCTGTGGGATGAAGTGCGGTGATGAAAGACCTTGATTTTACCCTGGTTTTTTGACCTGTTTTGGACCTTTCTATCATCTCAGAGGCTTCTGCGATGTCTCAGAATCCTAAAAGTGCTGCCGAATCATTCAGAAGTGGTAGCTATGGTTGCCCTATTGTTGTTTATTGTTTGCCCTTCTTTTTCTTCCCCAATTGACCAGTAAGCCCAGAACTCGGTTTTGAGACAGCTCACTGGATCATGAAGCCCACTCAATTCCCAGGAGAGGGAAACTCAAGTGACCCCAAGTAACCAATCCAGCAAGTGAAAGCGGTTGGCATCCACAGGTTATAAAAAGGGGGAACACACACACACACACACACACACACACACACACACACACACACACACACACACACACACCAATTTGTCCTGGTTGCACATCCAAGCAGCAGATGTAGCCCGGGAGTTGCCTAGCTAGCTGTGGGTGCAAGGGCCAAGATCCTAGCATGAGTACCCCATAGGGAAATTGCCCTGACCCAAGTTAGTGCTTCGCTTTATTTTTCATCTTGTCTTTTAACCTTCATGCCTACCTTTTGCCCAAATGCCCTTCCACCTTGCCCATGCAGTTGCTTCATCCTTGCAAGTATCTGGTTCTCTTCTTTTTATCCTCTTTCCATCATTCTATGTAATTTTAACCCCTTTTAATACCCATTTACTTTCCAGTTTACCAGTCTGGGCTCAGTTCACTCAGGAGGGAGCTGGTTTGCCCTGTCTTCTCAGATCACTCGTTTTCCTCTATTGCCTGATTTTAAGGGAGCCTCTGGATTTTGGGGATCTCTGCTAACCTGGGAGAGAGAATCCCCCAAAGTGGCTTCTTTTCATTTGTGCTCCCTAGCCGTGGGTGAAGGCAACAAGAACTACCATCCCAGTTAATCCCAGTCCCGTCCGCATTATAAGGGGAAGCAGGGAGGCGAGTGCTGGTTGCTGAATGCTAGGCGCCGCACCCAACCTGCCCCCTACCTTCCCTGACAAGTGCATTAGCGATAGAGCCACAGACAGCTGGTCTTCCCATCCACCCTTATCTCATTTTCCTGATTTCAGTGCCCAGAAGCTGAGCTGTGTTCACAAACGAGACATGGGGCAATTGCCATCCTAGGTAACTAGAGATGGGAAACCAGGGGATCCCAAGGATTATACGCGCCTTCAAACTTCTGCCAGTGCCTCTTGCACTGACAGTGCACAAGGATGCTGCAAATAGTTTGCTCGGGACACACCTACTTGGGGGCTTTCTAACCCATTTGGTTTGTAGCCCACTAAGGGAAAGGGAAGCAGGGAGCCCTCTTACCAATGTTTGTGAGTACACAGGATGGCCTCCAGCGTCACTCCCTCTTCCTCGATGACAGACTGCAGAAGAAGAGAGAAAAATCCTTAGGGGAGGAGCTGCTGCCCCACATCCTAATAAAAGCAGTTATGAACGCTAGCCTGAAACATGGGAGACCCCTGTTAAAGTAGCACAAGAACCTTTTGGTTCCTCTCCTCCGCAACACAGGGACAAGTACTTCTGGCAAGAACAGAGGGGGTTGGAGCATTTCGTAACTGCAGTCCTGCTAGGCAGCCACTAGCTCAGAACTGGGGCAACGTTCCGAATTGGCACCCAACACCCATGGCACTGGGGTGTCCCTAGTTGCATATTTGAAACCTGGATCAAGGTCAGGCCAAAGTGAGCAGATTCAGAGTGCCTTTTTTCGTGTTGCTTCCAATATCCCCCCTCCCCTTCATTATTATGATCAAAGTCTGAATAGGAGCCAGTATGCTAACTTCCCCAAAGTGGCTGTAGCTTCCAGATCATACCCAGAGTGCCTGATCCGCTCTTAAGATATTGAGAAACGATGTGCAAGTCAAACACAAGGTTGTTTGGTGCCACAACAGAGCAATGGACTCAAACCAGATTGAATTTGCCCTGCTTGCCAAGGACAGAGCCCAGGCCCTTTTGTTAAGTAAGGAAATGATGTTGCTCCAGCCTTAACCCAATTATCTCCTGAAAGGCCAGCAAGCCCAATCCTGAGGAACCAGGTGTAAACCAGAAACCCAACCTGAGATCCAACTAAGATGGACAACGGAAGACCAGAACAAGCCTCAGGAAAACAAAGGACGATGTGTCAGTCTATGGGGAAAGCTTTATGGAAGATCTGGCCAGAGAACCATACTTTGGAATTCCATCTCACAGTTTCCAGCTGGAGTGCCTCACAGCACTATGTTACAGCACCCTTCATTCTCGGTCAAAGGCAGCATTCCCAGTAGGGTTTCTACACCCATCCTACCTCCTCCTCTCTAACTTCCTCCTCCTCTCCCTCCTGATCCCTTAACTCCCATTCACTTTTTCTCTTCCTCAAAGCACCAAGCCTAGCTGCCCAGCTATGGAGCCACCCACAATCCTTAACCCCCTCTCTCCCTCTATTCTCTCTCTAGAACCAAGTTAACCCTCTCATGAAGCATCACATTGCCCCTTTCCTTCAATAAGCCACTGCAGAGGAAAACAGTCAGAATAAAGTTGAAATCACTATAAGCTGAAACCACCCCAAAAGTTTTAACTTGAACACACTTGACTGGTTCTCTTTTCCTGGTCCTCTATGCCTCTCTCCTTTCCTTGGATATTCCTGGTCATTGACCTGGAAACATACTTGCCTGCATAACCCCGAGCAATGCAAAACTGCTCTCCAGTCAGCTCTGTCTATTTTTAATACATAGGCAAGAACCTGGAGAATCAGCCTTCAGGCACTCTAAAACATGGCTCCCTTAATCAATCTAGCAAGACACTCGAGCATATAGTTTGTTTACAGTGAACAAACCGCTTTTGTTTCTGAAGAAGCAAAAATCCCACTTCCTCAGAAGCACTGAGACATTGGCTAAGGTTCTCCTGGTGGAAAAGAAGCTTCCTCACTACGAGCCATCAGTGAGGCAACCTAGACCCAGCCTCCTCCCTATTTTTCTCTGCTTTCCTGCTCAATGCATGCACTGAGCAATCGACACATCCTTGTGCCTCAAACACACTCTCAATTTCTTTGTACTCTGCACGCAGTTTTCTTTTCCTTTCTCATCTCAGAACCTGCTTTTTCTAAATTCTTGCTTGTCCTCCTGAGTAAAGCCCCTAATAGCCATAACATGCTAGTGTCCTGTCCCTCTGCTAGTGTGCTCTTTGACCTCTCTCTCTCTCTCTCGTCTCCCTTTTTAGAAATCAAACTCATACCCATCCTCTCCCCTCTGCCCTAAGTATCAAGCTTCCTCTAGATACGTTTTGGACTGAAAAACACACATGCACACGGCTCATTCTAAATTTGCTCATTTATTTGCCTCTCATCTGTATTATTGGTTTTGCCTCCCATTTCACTGTTATTTTGCCTCTTGCATTGCATTTATTAGATTCCCTTGCCTATTATTGTAAACAATCTCTAAATAAACTGTGTATCGCGATTTGAACCTTTGGATTCTCTCGTCTCCTCTAAAATCCTACGGGAATTCCTCCTAGATGAAACACAGCCAACGGTTAATGATCCTTTAATACGCTAATCTGGGTACACATGTAGGCCCATTCATACATGTTCTTGAGCAGGTGTGGTAACAGTGATCCAGTAGCAGAGAAGCAAGACCCCCCCCCCCCCACTCACCCACCTCCTGGCACTAGGACTGAGTGGTGCTTCTCTAACCAAAGTACTGATATTGTTCCTGGGGAACAAGTGACAGAAATCTCTTAGTTCAATTTGCACAGATTGCTCTAAACTCAAATCAAAAGTTGAGAAGTGCATTTTTCTCAACTTAGGCTGCATCTATATTCAAAGATTTCCCAAGTTCCAATGTGTATCTTTTGAACAAACTCAGAAGATTTGCAATGCTCCATGTATCCACCACACACCCATTCCCTACTCCCTGCACATTAGGGATCAGGTGTGGTGTCAAACTAGGAGGGAGCACCTCTTGGAGAGAGCACCTCGCTGGAAAGAGCATAAATCTATGAATGCTGGAAGGAGCATAAATCTATGGACTGGCATAAATCTATGAATGCAGACAGAGCTCTGAAGCAGTCACTAATGGAGGTGGGAACATGGACTGGGAGGGAGGAAAGGCAAGGCAAGAGAGCATGGACACAGAGACATTCATGCAGACAGCAAAGACAAAGCAAAACAGATGGAGACACTTTCTGTACCAATCAGATGTAAGGAAGCATAGGACAGACTCCTTCAAACTGTGAGGTACCCATAAGGTACCCTTGCAAACTCATGTGATAAGAATAAGCCTGATCCCAGAAGACAAGACGGTATCAAGCCCAAAGTGCCTATGATTAGTCTCCATTTATTTCAATTTTTTTAATTAGGGAAAGGGAGGGGGGGTTGCAAGTCTGATAGCATTAGAACATGAGTGTCTGCTCAACCCTTTCCCTGTGAGCCATTTTTGCAAGAAAAATTGCTCCCTCCAGCTCCTTTCCTACCCATAGGAACAGCAGCTTAGGGAGTGATGGTTGTGATCATAAAAATGGCCCATGGCGAAGGATTAAGCACCCCCTCCCCAAGCACTGCCGCTGTGATCAAATTCAGAGCCCCTGATCGCACATCTACTTAAAAACAAAACAAAATAAGTGCCAGGCGACTGATCACAGATCTCCTGCCATCACCTGCAGTTTGGCCTTCAGACTGTGCAGATTGCAGCAAACACTTGTGAGCATGAAGCAACTGGGCTGTGGGCAAAAGAGAAGGGCAGAGAGCAGGGCAGAGAGCAGGGCTTATTGATGGGAGTTTGGGAGTACTGGCAATGGCACCGGGGGCTGTGGCCAGCTGCATAGCTGGCTGCATGTTGCTCCTAAAGGTGTATATGGGCATTTCCACTGTGCCACTGCCCTTAACTTGCCCAGTTTGCCACTGCTCCAAAACAACCCATGTTGAAGCTTTAGTGTGCAAGAGTGTACCAAGCCTTCAGCTACCGGGCATTTACCTTTCCCATCAAAGCTATGCATTACCAGGACATTTAATGCTACCCCATGTAACAAATTTGTCCATTATGTTTGCCTCCTGTAGTACGTCGTCAAACCTGCTCTTTCACAAGTGTGTCATTTAAATCCTAGTTTGCTTCCGAGGCATTTTCTTGCAGACACGAACATATTTTTAGCATCTGCTACTAATAATCACTAAGTGATTATTTCACTGGGGACTCACATGGCAGCACTCTAATTCCCTGAAAGGAAGCCACTGGCCCAAGGGGGAAACAAACACAAATTGTTTACAGCAGCCTTTCACCCTCCCATCTGAATCTGGATATCCAACTTCTCTCCTTTGTGCCGTGGGTCTGGCTGTCTCATCCCCTCATGCCACATGTCTCTGCTGGCTGCAGCTGAACAAAACACACAACTGCTTCTTGAGTATAACAGGAAGAGCCAGTCGGATGGGAGCCTTTGAAGAGGAAAGAGAAACAGGCCCCAAGCAGGAGGAATGGCGCTCCTCACGCAAGGCTGCTCTAACCACGGAATGACCTTGGCTGCGGCCAGCTCCAACTTAGCCGATTGATTTCCCGGTCCATCTGCAGAGAGACAGTGCCAAAGGCCTCAGGGGGTAGAGAGAGCGAGGAGCAGCCTCTAGAGAGGGGCCGGTTTCCAAAAAGAGAATGGATAGGAAAGTGCATGGGTGGTAATTGTGGGGGAGGCAAAAAAAAAGGAGTCAATCACAGATTTAAAATCCTCTTACAAAAAGATTTCTGAAAGCCGCAGGTTATGGGGCTGAAGAATACCAAGCACATTTTTCTTGGGTGGTAGGCAAGCTAAAAAGAATGCAGATAGGATTCCGTATTCCAAATCAGTAAATGTATAACGAGAACTGTGAGATCTGTCCTCATTCAGTGCCTTGCGGTACAAAGTCTACAAGGTAGATAAACCCAGAAAGAAAAATGTGGGTGCCTGAGCCTGAAAATCCAAATGGTGGCAGAAATATTGTGTCAGCAATTCGCCTCCTCCTTAAATCCGATTTCATTATTGCAAACCACTTTGACGGAAAAGCGGTATACAAATATTGTGACATAAATACGATAAAATTTACAAGTTTCATAATAAACGTGTGTTTCACGCTCCTGTGCTATATTCTGGCTGTTGCTGTGGTTTTTAGATTAATCGTTTCTTAATTTGATTAGTTCTTGGTTATCATGTGTAGTTTTAATGTTGTGTGTAATCATTTTAATGTTGCCTTGAGAATCTTTTTGTGACTAAAAGTCAAGGTATAAGTGTTTGGAAATAAACAAATAATTTAATGGTACTCAAAAATCTGCTGCCTGAGGGGACTGCCTCTGCCTCATAGCATGACTGGCCCTCTGCTTAGAGATGAGTCAGCCATGAATAACACCACTTACAGCAGGGCTGGCCACATAAGGCTTGTAGACCAAGGGGTTCTCAACCCAGCAGTGGAACTACGGTGGAGCGTGTGAAACAGGAGCTCCAGGCGCTCGCTCGCAGGCGGGGGGAGCGATCAGGGAACTCACCCTCTGGAAGAGCGGTGTTGTCTTGGCCCTCCCACCCTCCCTGGAGCCGGTTAGGCTCCGAAATGAGCGAAAAACGCGCCGCAGGTCCCGCGCCCTCCCGGCGCCCGTCATCTCTGTCTCAACCAGTGGTATGGGTACCCCTAGGGGTATGCGGACCTCTTGCTGGGGGTACGCCAAGGCCTTATCTGCCCCATCAGCAGCTAATTAAGTGTTATTAACATGGATTTTAAATTGTAATTATTTTCTGAGCCCTTCTGTCTCTCTGGTTTTGGTTTTGGGCTTATTTTTGTACTTTGGGAATGTACTTTGGTGGGGTGGGGGAGGGAGGAGCTGATTTTGGGAAGTGTGATGGAGAAAAAAGCTCACTCTCTCACTCTCACAGAGTTAAATAAGATATTTTTTCACATTTAAAATTGTTTTAGTACTATTTAACGATTACCTAATTAATTAATCCAATTAATTAACAGTTAATTAGCAGGGGGTACTTCAGAAAATTGGACCGTGATAGGGGGTACCCGGGCCTCCAAAGGCTGAGAACCCCTGTTGTAGACCATAGCCTGGGCCACCAAATTATTTCCCAGGGCTCTCCAGATTTCAGGGTAAACTGTCCTCCTCCCTGAGTGGGCCCTGACAATCTCTCTGTCACCACCACACAAAAGCTGTGGGCACAGTCTCAGAAACAGCAGTGGGTCTTCCTGAAAACCCCGAGACCTTGGCAGCTGCCCCATAATGCAGACTCCTGATACCACCTTTGGCTTTCCCCAATTTTATTTATTTTTTTTATTTTATTTTTCACATTTTTATACAGCCCTTCCTCCAAGGAGCTCAGAGTAGTGTACATATTTCCTCCCCTCCTTTTGTCCTCACAACAACCCTGTGAGGTAGGTGGGGCTGAGAGATAGTGACTGGCCCAAGGTCACCCAGGAAGCTTTGTGGCTGAGCGGGGATTTGAACCTGGATCTTCCAGGTCTAAGTCCGACTCCCAAACCACTAGAGCACATGGCATAGTTTTCCGGCACTATAGTGCTCCCTGATCCATTGCATCTGAAGCACTCTTTCATCTTGCTTGTCTGCTCTCTGCTCATGCTATACTACCATCTCCATGGGTGTAGACTCACGTGGGATAGTTTCATAAGCATACTTTGACTCTTGCCTCTGCGCAAGAAACTACTGGACCACATGAGGACTTATGCCTTTTGGACCTTCAGTTCTATGGCTTGAGAACACTGGGGTCATTGGCAGGGGGTTTCAGACAGACGTTTCTAATTTCCAGGGGTACGTGCGGAATGAAATGAGGTAGGAAATGCTATAGGCCTCCATCTATTTGGAGGTGGGACTGTCCCATTGGTGCTTCTCTCACCTGCACGGCCAAAGGGTCAGAGGGGTCCACAGCTGCAGCGCAGTTTGAGCCCGTGTCAACAACAAGGTAGCTGTAGTTATTGGACAGGACAGGAACGGGCAGGATCTTCACTCCTGGCACACAGCGCAAGGGAGGAAGCAGGAAAGTCAGCACAACAAATCCCAGCAGATACAGCGGCATTTATATTGGTAGTTTTATTATATCCTGTTACACTACACTGAGCGTCAGCTATGGCAAAAAAGTAGCATATAACATTTTCAAATGCGTTGACGTTGTGGTGCAAGTGACAGATCTACATTCGAGACCTGCAGCGCAGGCAAGAAACTGGAGAGACTCACAGACGCCTATGAATGCTCAGGTTGTTGCAATAGCAGCCACTCTGACAAGTCAGGAATCATCGGAGGTGTGGGAACAGTTTAAATTTTAAAAATATATTTTGCAAGGTGGCTCCTCCTCTTTTAATGGCATCCATTTGGCCCCACTCCCTCCCCAGCTGTGGCCATGCCCCTTTTCTTATGCAAACAGATATGAATGCCATACAATGAAGAAAGATACCTCTGAGCACATATGGAGGGTTTGTCCCTCGCCACTGAGCAACTGCAGCCTTTCCTTACACACATTAAGGAGCAGGGCCTCCTCCTAGGATGGCAGGGTGCTCACACAGTCCCGACTCCTGGTATCGCTCTTTTAAGGATATTCTTGCCACCTTTGACAGCGCTAGCCAGAGCCTTCTATGTGCATGAAGCAGTACATCCGTTGCTGCCTCCTTGCTTCTTCTTTCTGCATGCACATCATGCCACCCCTCCATTCCTTCCTCCTTCTCCCCTAATCTTCTTCCTTGTCCCACTTTAGGCGCCACACTCCACCTCTTTGCAGCAGGCAAAAAGTGAAGTGGATGGAGGGGAGGCACTGGCCTAGAGCAGCGGTTCTCCAATATTTCAGCCTCCGGAGCCCTTCTAAAAGGAGTCTCGGGGAGCCCCACAGTGCCAGTGCAAACCGGGCAGTGGGCAAATGGCGGCCACTTACGGTGTGCTCAGGGAGCCCCAGGGCTCCTAGGAGCACACTTTGAGAAATACTGGCCTAGAGCATCTCCAGGAGAAATCAATCACTCTCTCTCTCAATGGGGACGGGATACAGCAGCCCCCTGCTTTCTTCTTCAGCCCCCCAGCCTTCCACCGATGCTTGCTTGCTTTCAGTAGTGATGCTGGAGGAAGAGGCAGTACTGCTGCTTCAATCCTCTTCTTACTCACTCTAAGCAAGGAAGAAGAGGATTGGAGTGCTGGTCAAAGTGGCTGGATGGGCAGCAGGCCAGGGGAGGTGGTGGGCAGGCACAGAGCACCATCGCCAGTTGGCCACTTCCAGAGGAGTTTCTACGGTAGGGGCGGTACCGTAAGTTGCGCCCCGTCCTAGTCCCCGTTTACAAAGTGGAACGAGGAGGCCCCTTTGCTGCGCGGAATGGCTCTGACGGCGAGGGGGCGGGGCATCCTCGTTCCGGTTTGTAAACGGGGACTAGGACGGGGCGCAACTTACGGTACTGCCCCTACCGCACAAACGCCTCTGGCCACTTCTCCCAGTCCACCACTCAAAGCAGCCAGTTCACCCAGCCCCATGGGCAAGTCAACCATAATGACCACTTCTTGAGGAGCCAGCAAATATTACTCTTTAATTAAGTTGCTCAACTTTTGTTTTTGTTTCTGTACAGCTTATTTATTTTACATGAATGTTTCTTTAGAACTGCTGAACATTTTGCAACCCTCTTTGCTCTCTATTTACCCTCCCTGCTTTTAGAACAGTCCTTCAGCCTCTTCGCACCCCTCCCACACAGTGGTAACCAGCACGTAGTTTAGGCCTAATTTCTCAGAGTTCACAGAGTTCTCAGTGAGATGTCTGGGCTGTACCACTTTAGACTGCCACTGGGTGTATGCATATCAGTCACATGATTGAAAGCTCCTTCATACAAAAATCTCACAAACCTGCCACGTAGAATACCGGCCTGTCAAGGAGAAAGATTCTTACCTAGCCTTCCCCTTCACATGCTTGTTTTCTATATGGATGAGCATTCAAATCATGCAAACCCCCCCCCCCCCCCCAGATAAACTGAGACGGAGGTTTACCACCTCCGTGAAATCTAGACCCACACACTGTGCTAGTTAGTGCTGTGTGGGAGAGTTGTGAAAGGACTGAAAGGCTCTTTTAAAAATGGGCCGAGGGGGGGGGGAGGGTAAGCAGAGAGGAATCCAAAATACGCAATGGCTTTTATACAGTATTTCTGAAGAAACAACCATGTAAAAAAAAACCAAACAACTTGTACAAAAACAAAACAAAAATTAAACAAGTTAATTAAAAAATAAAATTCAAAACAGTACACGTTCTTGATTATTTGAAGGATTGATAAACAAGTTTATTTAAACCACTGTGTAACCAAGGCATTTTTCTCTCATATGACAGCAAAAAACAAACAAAAAACTGAAATGAAAAGCTATAACCAACCAACTGCACATACAATTGACAGCTGCAAGCTCAGCTCACCCTAAAGACTGATACTTGTTACATCTCTTGCAAAGACTCAATCATTTTAAACACTCCTGCATGTGTTTAAAAAGAATATCTAAACATACAATAGAAAAAAGTCTAATTCTGCCAAATTCAGATGATGTGTATAATTCATTGTACAGTGGTCTTAAATTGTTGGATTTTTTTAAGCATCTCTGGAAGTCAGTTGACATGTCAGAGTTGGCATGATATGCAACCCAACAGGTTTTGTCTTTGCCCATTCTGTGCCTTCAAGTTTCATCACCAAAATTCACAGTGTGTACATTTGTTTGAAATGTGATGGAGAAAAGGTGGGGCACTTACCACTGAACGCTACCGGCTGGGGAACGGAGTGTCCCTGGGGGAACCGCTCCCGCGCTTTCTTCACCTGACGCTTGTAGAATAGGTAGCCCAGCCGAGTGTGGGCATAGAGATTGTACCTGAAGGATAGGAAAGACCCATTGTGGGGCGAGTTAGAACATGTACGTCAAACATTTCCTGAGCAGTTGCTGACGCCATTCCTTTCAGCAAGATCACTCAACGAAAGAGAGAGTAGTTAACTACAGCTGCCAACATTTCACAAGAAGAGAAGATAAAACTGAAGAGGGCTGCAACAAGGATCACACCATCAGGGAATGTAGTACAGCACAGGCCCTCCCAGCAACACTGCTTCAGTTTAATAGCACTTACTTGGGAATATGCCAAGCCCTCCCCCCCCACCTCTGCTTTATTAGGCTTGTTTCACAAGCTGCACAAACCATCAACTACTACTAAAGGTAAAGGTGACCCCTGACAATTAAGTCCAGTCGTGTCCAACTCTAGGGTGTGGTGCTCATCCCCATTTCAAAGCCAAAGAGCCAGCGTTGTCCAAAGACGCCTCCGTGGTCATGTGTCCGGCATGACTCTCCTTGCCGCAGCGCGTAGCATGCGGCTGGAACACGGAGCGCTGTTTACCTTCCCGCAAGCGGTACCTATTTATCTACTCGCATTAACATGCTTTGGAACTGCTAGGTTGGCAGGAGCTGGCCAAGCAACGAGAGCTCACCCCGTTGCGGATTCAAACTGCCGACCTTTCGATCGACAGCTCATGGTTCAGCGGTTTAACCCACTGCGCCACCCACTGGCCTCAACTACTACTACCGAGTAGTTAATCTGTTAAGTCTGCTTTCCCCAGAAGGCTCTTTTAGGCTGCAATCCTATACACCAGGGGTGGCCAAACTTGCTTAATGTAAGAGCCACATATGATAAACTTCAGGTGTCTGAGAGGTGCAATATTTAAGAAACATTTAAATTCTTAAATATATTTACTCAACATGAACATTAAACTTATGTTTTAATCCAGTGGACTCTCAGTTTATACCTGGTAAATAAATAATTTGTGGATTCTGTTTAGCAATCCTACAGTCAGGGTTTCTCAACCAGTGGTACTCGTACCACCAGTGGTACTTCGGCCGACTGCTGGTGGTACTCGGACCGCCGGACCACTAGAACCTTGCTCCCATGTGGCACTTTTGGCGCTACGTTTTCACTCCCGAGAGGCTCCTGCCTTTGGCCGAGCGTTTCGGGAACGTTGATTAATAATTCAAACTAAACAAATGACACAGTTGCTGACCGGATGTCACTGTAACGTGGTCACAAGGAAACACCCACCATACTGTGAGGGGAGGGTGATAAAAAGGAGAATGAGATCCCTAAAACCTTTGACATTGCACTACAAAGAGCAAAAGAGTTCAGGGCAGCCATGTGGAGTAGACTACCCACTAGTGATGCTATTTCACTTATTAGAGCAGAGGGCTTACCTACATAATCTTGTAAAGCGCATTTTTCTCTGTGCAATTCTCACATCAGCAAGAGGGGGAGAAAGCATTGATGCAAAATTTTGTCAATTTCACTTCCTATCCAAAGCAGGAAAGTGAAATTGTCATGCTATGTCAATTTTAATTCAGCTCTTTAGTTAGCAAAGTGAATGCAGCAAAACTCAACAGTAAAGGGAGAAGTACAGTACACTGAAGTACTGGAGAGAAGAGGAGTGCACTTCTAAAAACCAATTTAGAAGAGAAAGAGAAAAGCAATTTATGAACTGATGGGGATGTTGCAGTAGGAGGGAGCCTTGTTGGTATCCACCACTTCTTTAGCTTCCTTCTTTAAAGGAGATCTGCAAAAGTAATTGTGTGAGAATGCTCAGTCTCAGAAGATAAAAACCTAAACATTTAGAAGTGTACACAAAATGGCATTGGGGGGAAGCTGTATTCTTCATCACTGGTGATGATGACACAGATACTGTCCAATAGGCACTCATGACATCCATGTAACCTCAATCTATATAGCTCTCACTGTCATAAGAGAAATACTTGCAAGGGGGCAGGGTAGACAAGAAAATATTTTTCCTTCAAGAACATATTATAGTTTGAATGCCTTCTATTATATTAAGCCCAGAATAGTATTTGGCATCAAGTACAGCGGCTCATAATTCCTCCAAGAAACGAGATCCAGCAACACTTTTTTTTCTTTTTATAGAGAATCTTTGAGACAGAAGTGAAACCAGATTTTCTCTTTACACTGCACTGCCCTGAGATCTCAGATTCCTGGCAATCCATCAACATTGGTCTCATAATCCCTGGGGACCCCTTGTCAACTTACCAATTGCAAGAGAAAAGCCTGAAGCCAGGATCAGGCTAGCTTTTGTTTTAATGATTTGTGGTGGGTAGAGCTGGAATAGTAAGAGGCAGGCACAAATCATGTTTGTGGTGAAGGAGCAGAGTTGGGGAGGGAGGCGAGGTCAGAGGGGCACTGTGCAGTGAAGAAGAAGAGCACTGACAACAAAGACATATGCAAGCTGGGCCAGCCACAGCCACTTGCCGACACGCGAGAGGAAGAAGCTCAAGTCCCTATGGCTGGAATCGAAAGCATTCCCCGACTGCCTCAGTCAGGACACCCGAGAGAGAAGAGACAAGCACCGTACACTGCAGTCAGGGTTCTCTGGCATGGCAGCTGGGTGTACCAGCAAAGGTCAATCAGCCAGAGAACTGCATGCATGGTGTCACATCCATCCACCCACACACACGCACTGCACAGTAATCTGGCTGCTTATCTCAGAAAAATCTAACCTTGAGGAATTTTACATTCACAGCAGAGAGTCACTTCCCCCTCACAGCTGCTCCCTGGAAGACAGAACAACCTCAATATAGCTGCGTCCACAGTCACTTCCTCCAGCAAGTCCGAATCTGGGGACACATGACTTCATGCACCTTCAGCCATTGCTCTGACTGAGTTAACACCAAAGACTTTTGGCAAAAAGGAGCCTCACAGCACAATCCTATCCATGCCTACTCAGAAGTCTCGTTACATTGAAAGGGACACTCCCCCAGGTAAGCGTGTACAGGGGTTGCAGCCTCACAGCGCAATCCTGTGTAGGATGCACCAGCCATGCTAAACAGTCGGCCGCTGCATCCTAAGCAGGATGCGTCCCACACCAGCAGAGCTGGGGCACACCTCGGGAGAAAGGGACAGTTGTCCCTTTCCCCCCCCCCCCCCGTGTAAGCCCCAGCAGCCCCAATGGCCATCCTCGGATGTGCACCAGCTATATTTGTTTATGACACCCAACGCCGGTGGTACAGCAGCTCCATCGGCGTTAGTCTATGCTGGATGGGGCTGTCAGTGACCTCCTAGAGATCTTCAAACCAATTTTAACAGTGACAAGCAGCAAGGGACAGATAACACCAACCATACAAAACCAGGTCCTCAGGGTTCAAAACCAGGTCCAACCAAGCCATCATAGATAATTCTTACCCAGTAAATATAAAGGTAGGTGAGTTTACCTGCATATGACTCAGGTGACAGTGGTCTGCGAAATATTATTAATACTTAGCAATTTGATAAGAACTTAAGCATCGCCATGCTCCTCTAGTCAAGCATTCTACTTGCAACAATGGTCAGTGAGATGCCTCTGGGAAATCCACAGGGAGGGTAGTATAGCAGCACGCCTCCCAGTTGATCCCCAACTTCCAGAGGTATACTGCCTCTAGACTTGGGAGAGTCCACTAAGTTATCATAGCTAATAGTCATGTATAGACCTATCTTCCATGAATGTCAGCACAATCCTATTGGGCTGCTCCGCTGGCGGAACATGTGCTCTGCCAGCGCTAGCTGCTGCAAAGTGCGCTCAGAGCAGTATGCTGCCAGAACGCCAACGTCCGAGCATGTCACCAGATCGCTGACCACTCACCAGAGCAGGTAAGCCAGCGGGATAAGCGGGAGGAAGGAACAAGGGCAGGGAGGGGGCGAAAATGGATGGGGAGGAATGGGGAGGCTGTGGGAGGGGGTGGATCCGGTGGTGAGGGCACACACCAGATCCTACCCCCTCTGGCAGCAGCCTCCTGCCCCCTTTCTCTCCTCAGACGTGCACCAGCGAAATTGTTGGCGCAGGTCCGAAGAGACTCATTGTGGAATGGGAGGCTTACAGAGGGGTAAGGGGATTTAAATTCCCTTTCCCTTTTGAAGCCTCCCAATCCAACCACCTCACACTGGATACAGCGCATGCCTTTTCAGTGCGACTGCACCAGCATGGTGGTGGTGGTGAGGATAGGATTGGGCTAGTAGTCTGTTTTTTAAAGCCCTCTAAACTAGCGGCTATACAATGCTTTTTGAGTGTTCAAAGCACTGATTTCAAGAATCCTTACAACAATCTTGTACAGTAGAGCAGCATATTATCCCCCATGTGAGGCAGATGGTTGACTGGGGCCAATAAATAGTGGTATGCCTAAAGCCACCCTACTAAGCTTGTGGCAGAGATGACAGTTGTCTTTTTAAAAAAAGTCTGTGAGCTCTTTAGGGACAGGGAACCATTTCTTGATTTATTTTGCTACATAAACTGCTTTGTGAACTACTTTTTGTTGAAAAGCAGTACAGTCGGACTTTTTTATCCACGGTTATTTTATCCACGGATCAACACGGATGGCAAAACTATGGAAGAGGGAGTCCAACCACACTACATTACCTCTTTTTTCAGCGTTGTCGGGGGCCTGCCAGCCACTTCCAGCCTCCTGCATGTGTCCAACCCGCTGAAAAATGCACCTGGGAGTCTCTGGCGCCATTTACAGGTTGCTTCCAGTAGCGGCTTTTGTTTTTTTTCAGTCAGTTTAAACAAACTCAGGAGGAGGGAAGCGGCGAAGATGCTGGGAAAAAGGCAATGTGGCACCGCTCCCGACCCCTCCCCCCTCGGATTTCATATAACACAGATTTTCTTATCCACTGTGGTTCCAGGAACAGAACCCCAGCAGATAAAAGGTCCGACTGTATATAAGTATTCTTAATAATAACTTGAATCAGGAACTTTCATAGTTCAGCTTGAGTCTCTGTTCTACACTAATAAGTGTCGCAAGTAAGTTGGCAGCACATCCATATTCAAATAACTGTTCCGTGTTTACATTTGATCAGGGATCAAAAAAATCTTTATATAATAGCCAGCTCGACAGGTACCACCCTTTCAGAGAAATGAAACGTTTCGTAGCCCTTTATCTATGGAAACAGCAGGAAGGGAGCGGCCTGGTTTCTTTTTCAAAGATGGTTTTCCATGGACTTTCCTCATCTGAGGGGATTTTTTGTTTCAAGGCAGCTGTGCATGGTTTCAGGAAGGATTATGTGTTAAAGAGCAGGAAGAGGAGTAGAAGGCAGATAGCTACTCATGAGGAAAGACAGTATCAGGGTCATTTCAATCCTCTCCCTCTTTTCTTATATGCACTTGAAAATAGTTTTTTTCTTACTGTCTTTCCAGGAAAGAGTCATCTGAGCCCTTTTGGGACAGGGAGTCACTTAATCATTTGATTTTGTCTGTACACTGCTTTGTGAACTTTTTGTTGAAAAGCAGTATATAAATACTGTTTAATAATAATAATAATAATAATAATAATAATAATAATAATAATAGGCCATCTAGAAAGAACAAGCCTGGAGACTAGACCCTCCGCTTATGAGGAAGCCATGGAATTCTGCCTTTGTTTGCCCTCAATTGCTGTGAATGAGTCTTATCATCACGATGGTTTTGCTAAATGTGTTGCCTAAACAGTGCCTGGGATTTGATAAAATAACGTCACAGTTCCTTGACTGGATGTGGTATTTATAGATACAGTAGTCCCCTAAATGGACAATTCCCCTGGAGGGGTGGAGTCTGAGATTTTGGCAGTGTCAGAAACAGTAGTTTTGAGAGGAGAGACAAGAGTGAGAACAGAGAGTTGCGAGTTGCCTGAAAGTTAGGCACCCTGGAGTGCAGTACCTCCCTTTCAGGAGATCTGATGTGGGAAAGCAGATCTTTTTGCCTTGTGGAATGCCCTGCCCTCTCCTTTTATGCTCTGCTTGTATAGTTGTAAGCCCCCCCCCCCCAAGAGTAAATTTTGCAAAGGCATCACACAGTCTTCACTGCTCTCTCGCCCAAAGAAAACAAAATCTAACAGTGCTGCCCATTGAATTCCCCAGCTTGGGGACGTGGGGAGCATAAAACAATATCAGATGAACATTCTAAATGTTTTCCTTATGTTAAACGCCTCCGTGACCCTGAACAGAAAGAGCCACTCAATTCAGCTGAAGGCTTTGGTAGCATCCAAAAGTGTGAGCAATGCTGAGGTCTCCGTGACTTCAGTATTGTTTATAATGTTAACCATCGTTCTAATATTGAGGTGACGAAGTGGCAGGGACAACAGTGAGAATGTCAGCGGAGGACATCTCAGAACAAGCAGGATTCATTCGAGCTTCACCAAGGAGCTTTGCAGATGAAAGCAGCAAAGAAAAGTAACCTTTACTGATTCTGTTGTTTCTTCCCAAACTTGCATAATGGAGCTGTCTCATGTGGTGAAAATTCTGATTCATACATATTCTAATAAGAACTGTATTAAATCCTCAGCAGCTCACAGTGACACATTTATGAAGCACTTTGTGAATAAAATTATTCACATTTGCGCAGAGCTGGAAGCCCCTGTTGATATAGTACAGGGGTGGCCAAACTTGCTTAACGTAAGAGCCACATATGATAAACTTCAGATGTTTGAGAGCCGCAATATTTAAGAAACATTTAAATTCTTAAATATATTTACTCACCCTGACCACAAAACATATGTTTTAATCCAGTGGACTCTCAAGTTATACCTGGCAAATAATTATAAAGCTTGAAGATTTCTTATTTACCTTTTATATTAATTGTGATGCAAAAAGGAGCTCAGCCAACATATTTCCGAGAGCCGCACATCATACATCAAAGAGCCACGTGTGGCTCAGGAGCCACAGTTTGGCCACCCCTGAATAGTACAAGGAGTCCCCACAGTTCCCATTTGTTGCTTTGATTATTAAAGTCTGAAGATGTGGGCAAAGTGCTTGAAGAGGTATAGCCAACTACCTGTTGTTTGCTCAACCCTGACCCTTGATGAGTGAGATTACATCTTAACAGAAAGGAGTGGGAGGTTGGGTTGAAGAGGTTATAAAGTACCCCTAGACTTAGAAGGAGCTGTTCTGATCACCCTGAAGGAGGCAGTTGTTTAGGAGTCAGCTCCTAAAGAAATCTTCTTCAGATCCAACAATTTTTCCAACGCCTTTCTTGGGCAAGGTAGCTGAGCAAGATGCTGGTGGTTCAACCCAAGGCAGATTTGGTTGGTACCAATTACCTGGGTTCTGTTTCAATCCAGTTTTCCACGGGGGGGGGGTTTTAAGAACCTGCCTTAATCACTTTGATGGACAACCCAGACCAGGAAGGGGGGGCAGGGCAAATGCAACTCTTAATTTTCCTGGTTCTTTCAGCAGCTTTCAGTATCACTAACCATCTTATCCTCTTGGACTGCCTTTTTGGGATGGAGGCACCATACCCTGGTACTTCCATTCCCAGTGGCGTTACAACACCCCCTCTGACGGTGGTGCTGAGAGAGCCAAATTATCATGTGGGCCAGATAAAGAGCATTTGGCCTACGGGCCTTATGTTTGACACACCTGCTCTAATCCTATAAAGGGAAACTGACTGGCAGGAGATTCAGGGTAGAAAAAACAATGTACTGTACTTCACAATTCACTGGCACAAGTTATGGGGATCTGGCCACCACATTACATAGCTTCAAATGGGGATTAAACAAGTTTAGGGAGCACAGAACTATCGGTGGCTACCAGCCATGATAGCTAAAATAGGACCTCCATGTTCAGAGACAATATGCTTCTAAACAGCATGTGCTGGTGACAAACAACAAGGGATGATGTTGCTGTCATGCCCAGCTAGTGGGTTTCCCAGAAGCATTCGGCTGGTCACTACTGGGAACTAGATGGACCTTTGATCTGAGCCAGCCAGGGTCTTGGTTCTCATCCAAGTCCTTTCCCACTACACAGGAAACAGTGAGAAAGGGCAGAGGGAGGTGGAAGGGAGAAGCTTAGGCATGATGACGATAATTAAAGCAGAGAGCTCACTAGACAAACTGGATTTAGCATCAAGATTATAGTAGACCAATTTGTACAATGAGGACTCTCTGCTATGAAGAGCCCTGGGTTTTTTAGCAGATGGCAGAAATGAAGGGGAGGGTGGTAGGTACAAAGGCCAGGACAGCAAGAGAACCCCAAGCTACAGTCAACATTCACAAAGGGATGCATCATTCTCACCAGATCACCACCTCAATGCCTTGTTTTGTATCCTGATGACAACCAGATGAGTGTACCTATGTACTGTCTCCTGCGCTATGCCTGGTGATAGCAATTTAGATCATGCACTCACAATGCAGCCCAATCCATGAACAACACAAAACAGACCCCCATAAATACTGAAACCAAGAACGTCAGCAACAAACCAAAAATAATTCTTGGACCAAGCACAGACCAGGATGGTTGAAACGTATGCAATCGACCGGTGCAGAAATGTTCAACAGAGAAACAGGAGAGTGTGATTGGGGAACAGCCTTTACTGGGTTAACAAGACCCAATAGTTTAACAGCTAGGTGCCTCTGTAAGAGCCTGCAACCACAACTTCAGTAGGGCCACAATCCTATACACACTTTCCTAGGAGCAAGCCCCACAGAATACAGCACAACTTACTTCTGAGTAGACATGCATGGGATTCTGTTGTACAATTTTTTAATCCTAGTGGCAGCAGATGAGGATGGGGGAGGGGGAACAGGAAGGGGAGCACACATAATTATAATGCCACTGGGTCAGTCAAATTGTGTTGGTGGGTCTGATGGGGCCTGTGGGCTGTAATTTGAGGATCCCTGCGCCTGCTTTAGTGCTTACTAACAAATTAAAAACCTACAAATCACTGGGTCTCAAGTTCTCAGGCAATCAAATATTAAATTGCTGATTTCCTCTCAACAAGATGCTACTTGTCACTAAAATTGGCTTCCTGACCAGGACTGGAAAGCAGCCAGTATAAAGCCTGTTTCAAAAAGGGGAAACCAGGAAACAGCAGGCAAGTTCACCTAATGCCTGCACCAGGTAAGCCGAGGAAAAGCAATATTACAGACTGAATTATTAATAATAAAATAATATTTATCATTATTATTTCATCTGTGCTGATAACATTACTACAGGTGGGCCCCCATATCCACGGATTCACTATCCACGGTTTCAGTTATCCACAGATTGTGGGGGATCCCCCCCCCCGGCTTTTACTTTTTTCCCAGTAAGCTTAATTTCTTCCTTAAACAAACAGGAGAAGCAGCCTCTGCTTATTGCAGGCAAGTAGAACAAGACTAAGTCCTAGAGAGGCTCTGCAAGGTTAACAGAAACCTTGCAGAGCCTCTCTAGGACTTAGTCTCGTTCTACTTGCCTGGAATGGAGGCTGCTTCTCTGTTTTAAGGAAGAAATGAAGCTTGCTGAAAGAAAAATAAGAGCTGGGGGGGAGCGAGCATGCCTGCCCGCAGGAAAAGCAGGGCGGGGGGCCCTCAGGAAACCATGGAGGGGGTGTTCACTCTTATCCACGGTTTCAAGTATCCACGGAGGGGCCTGGAACATATCCCCAGCGGATATGGGGGGGGGAGTACTGTATAGCTATTATACCGTGTAAGGTGTTAAAACCAAACCACCACAGCCTGTAGTAAGCCTGAGAGCATGCATCAGTTGAAGGCCAGGATATAAATTAACAAATAAATAGCTACTCTCAAAAATATGCTGCTTTTTGGAGGGGAGAGCAAAATGTGCAGTGTAGCCTTATGCATGTTTACTTGGAGGCAAGTCTTGAATTCAATAGTGCTTACTGCCAAACGAGTGTGCATAAGATTGCAGTCTTAATCTTGAATATATTTAAGAACCAGCCTTTAAATCCTGCGGAGAATGTTGGTCCAGCCCCCACAAAAGCTGCCTACCCCAACTGCTATCTGAAACAGCACTCCTGACTCACACTCTCAGGGCAAAGGTTACATTTCTGAGAAAGATATAGGGTTCTCAGAAAGGTTTGTCCAAATATCATAAAAGAGGAGATATTTAGCAGTACCGAGCACCATGTGGAGAGGAGACATCTTCTGCAGGCAGATGGAACAGCAGATTAGACAGGTGAAGCAAATCAATGGCAAAACATTGTGACTCACCTGTACCAAGATCTGAAACAGAGAAGTCCTCCTCAGAGTGGGAGCAGATGGGGCCAAGGGGAGGCCAGAGCCCATGATGAGGGACAGTCCAAGGCTGCCACAGCACAGAAGGGTGGGCAGTACCAAGGGCTCCACACACCTCTACTGGACCCCCTACCCAAGATCTGGATCCTCCACCATTATCCTGGACCTTCAAAAGATGATAGGCCTGTTCTGAAGCCCAAAGACACAGTCCTTGTTTGACCAACGGAAGCCTCCAGTCTACAGGGAGGAGGGGGCAGCAATAATACCTGCTCTGAATGGGGGCCCTACTGAAGCTCTACGAAGGAGTGGATCTGCAGGGCCTACTATAAAGCTACACAGTGACTACCCAACCGTTGCTGGTGCAACGGTTTCCTAAGGGTATTCCCCGTCTCAGGCCTCCTGACTAATCCCTTCCTCCTGCTTACTTTGCTCCTGCTGATCCAGGCTGCTTTGCCTTGAAACTAACCCAGCCGCATAAATTCTGCTGGACTGCTCCCCCATCCCAGCAACAAACAGGGCACTTTGGGAGAATTAAGTGTCCCCCTTGCGGCAGGGAAATCATAGTCTCCTGCTGCAGAACTCAGAGTTGTCACCCACGTAAGACAGGATAAGAATACTGCATACCCAAAACCTGGCAGTGCTGCCTACCATCAAGGAGTCTGTTCGTTGCAGTGAAATGGCATTGGACAGCAATTAAACAGGCCAAAGCTACCCAGTCAGCATCTTGATCAGCTAACACTGCAGCAGTCTTTGATGGTCTCCAGTGAGCAGCTTGATCATGTCTTTCTTCAACCTTACTGTCCTGCCTGGGGAGTCAGTTAAAACATCACCCCCTCTAGAAATGATTCCAGCCTCTTTCCAACGTGTAATAATTCTGACTGACCCTTTTTCTTATTGACTGAGGGCCCAATCCTATCCAACTTTCCAGTGCAGATGCAGCCACAATGCAGCCTTGAGATAAAGGAACTCACGTCCCCTTACCTTGAGGAGGCCTCTGTGACTGCTCCCCTGCCGCAGGATGAAACGCAAGCCCCGTTGGCACAGCTGCATCTGTGCTGGAAGGTTGGATAAGATTGGGCTCTTAGATGAGCAAGATGAGCCAGAAGGGGCAAAGTCCCAGAGTATTTGGCTTATTAAAAACCCCAAATAACTTAACAATTCACTCAGCAGTCCAGCAAGGAACTCTCAGGAAGGGAACTGGGCACCCTGGCAACAAAATGAGACACACAGAAATAGGAGTTTGTGTGTGCATGCGTGTGTGTTTTAAAATGCTTTAATATTGGTGGAAGAAGCTCAGACACGTTTAGCCTTGCAAAGATGCATCTGGAACCCTAGTTGGGGGGGGGGGAGCAGCATGGGTGTGTGTGTAAATGGCAAGTGTAAAAAAATAATGACACCCCCACCCCCCCCCCCGCTGCCACTCCTTAAAACTGCAAACTCTTTAGGGTGCCTTTCATTAAAACATCATCAGGGCTTCATTGTGTGTGTTTGCAACATGTGATTTGGCCCTCTTTATGGTAGTGGCAAATGGATTATGAAAGCATGCACTACAAACCACAAACGTTTAAAGAAGAAATATTATTAGCTACAAGAGAAGATAGCTTGCATGATAGTCATGACCAAACAAATGAACTGTGAGAGATTTGCGGTTGGATCTCCCAACTTTGTACTTTTTTGTTAAATTGAAATTCCCCTTCACTGTTGCCCAAATCTAATTGGGGGAGAGGGGAGGAGTGGCTGCTTTTAAGTTTCAGTTAAGACATCAGGAGATTTGACCCCAAGTCTCATCTGTTTGGCATTTCAGGAGATACCCTCTGCCAATTAAAACCAAAACCAAACTTTTGAATATAAAAACAAGTTCACCTAGCCTAGTATGCCCTCATCTGACGTTCAGAAGGAAGGTTAAAGGAATACTGTACTGAAATTACAAAAAATGTTATGATCCCCATTAGAGGTTCAGTTATTATTTCCATTAGAGGTTCAGGAACCACCTGAGCATAGCTACTGGCAATCTCTGCTACAGCAGCCACATAACTTCCTATCATCCTTTCTAGAATCATGACATTTTGAACTTCAATGAGACAATACCATCCCATTGGAGGTCTGGCTCAGTTGGTAGAGCGACCGTATCATAAATGCCTGAAGATCTGAAGGACAGCAGTTCAAGTCTGTGTCTGTCGGAGAGTTGCCGGCACGCCAAGCTGATAAGTTGCAGAGCCTCTGTGGGGGAGTGGAACTGCAACTGCACTTGAGTGAGAGTCAAGGTTGACTGTCAGCTGAAGTGTGGTGAGGCAAATGCCAGAGAGAGAGAGCTGGACTGTGAAAGCAACATCTAGAATGAAGGGTTCTACGAAAGATTAGAACGTATTATTGTACTGTAAAAACCCCTTGGGGTTTAGAAAGCCTGCTCATGTAAACCGCCTTTGAATTAAAGTCAGAAGAGAAGTCCGATGACCAAAGAAAAGGCGGTATATAAATACTGGTTTATGTATATTTATATGTATTCACACACACACACACACACACACACACACACACACACACACACACACCAGGTATATTAAGTTAGCCTAGTAAAGCTAGAAAAATTGGGTTAGTTGGTGATGCTGTGAACAGTCAGTGTGGACACTTTATATACCTTTGAACTTTACATCAAAGTATCACAGATACTTTTGCATTTCATAGCCTTTTTGCCTCAGTTTACCTTTTACCCCCTCCTCAATACCCATGTATATCTGCCAACTGAGGATACACTCCATGAATCTGATGGGCTCTAAACCACAAAAGCTTAGGTCACAATAAATTTTCAAGGTGCCACAACACTCTTATTTCTTTGTTCTAGATTGAATCTAGATATAACACTGTTACTCTGCTGCTCCTTCAAGAACACCTGAACAGCTACCACAAAGAAATGGGTGATGGTGCCAAAACCAGGACAGCTTTGCACACAAGTCCATAGAAATGATTAGCCCACCTGTGCATACCTATGTTAAATGTTCATTATTTGTGGCAGAAAAGAAAAAAACTCACAACTTTTGCAAAGCTTCCCTTTCCCTGCCTGATCGCCTAACAGTTTTTACTCACCATAGACAATGTGATTAGTTATTTACAAGCCTGCACGAAAAAGCTTTATTGTAATTTTGCCACAGAATAATGTAATACCCAAAACATACTTAGGCCTCCAACATATACAAAGTTAGTAGAACGTGGAATTTAACTACTGTATGTGAAAACTTACTTTGGAATTTAAGTACTGTACCATAAAAGCAACTTTGCTGGGCCAGACCAGCACCTTATCTTGCCTAACATCAAATACCACACTGAAAGTATACAATGGTGCAAGGCATAAACAAATACTGTACCGCAATCCATGGCATCAGTTACTTCCTTGTTCCAGCAATCTAACGTTCAGGAAGTAGGAAGCCATCAGCATGTATTCGAGACCTAACCACTAGGTAGTCAACCTGCTGCATACACAGCTCCTGCCACAAGAGGCACAGGCAGCAGGGAGTTATGGCGTTCCTGGACAGGCATATGAGGACCTATAGATAGATCTGACTAGGAGTAGTCAGGCCCCTGCACTGCTGCCTGCCTCTCTAGTGCTGCACCGTTCCCTGGTTCATCAGACAAAAGGCAAAACCACCCCAAAGCATGCATATTTATTTATTTGTGATACCACTTTTCAACCATAAGATCTTGAAAGTGGCTTACAAACCAAAGCGTTACAAACAATAATTGAATAAACTATTAGAAACATCTACAATCGACAGTAACCACCAGACTAGAACCAGTATAGGTACAGCAAAATTCATTAACAAGGCGCTACTAAATGGCTGGAAAAAAATTTTTAACCTGATATCTAAGGAAGCCCATCTCAGTGCAACTTCAGTGAGGAGCGCGAACAAAAATCCAGCAGAGAGTATTGCCCTTATCCTTCCTGCGACCCAAAAAGGTGATCGCTTTGGATGTCATGCTCTCTGTGGCAACCCGCAACTGATGGCAAGCAGTAAAAAAAACAACACCACCCCTGGACATCAGTTGCTACAGTTCCCAAGGGGACTTGGCTTCCTCTCTGCCACTGATATCACACAGCCCCAGCTGCAGATTCTGTTGGTGGCAATGGAGCAGCAAAGAGCTGGGAGGACAAAAACGTCAACCAGAACTCACCCCCAGATCAGATGTCATAATGGCACTGTTGATCTCCCTCTAGAGCAGCTATTTTCAACCTTTTTCATCTCACAGCATACTGACAAAACGTTAAAATTTTCAGGGCACACCATCAGTTTTTTTGACAACTGACAAGGCACACCCTGCAGGCAGGGGTCTCACATCCCCAATGGCCCTACTAATAAATTACCCTGCCCCAAACTCCCACAGCACACCTGTGGACTATTTGCAGCACACCAATGCGCCACAGCACACCAATTGAAAAACATTGTTCTAGAGCTTGCAACAAGACCAGTGAAAACTATGGGCTGATGTATGCGCGAAAGTGGCAATTAAATGAAGCACACTTGCCAAAAAAAGTTGGCTGCTGCTGCCCTAACCATCTTAGGCCCAAACCAAACATGTACAAACCCTTGTGGAAATAGGCATTTCCCACAGAATAAGCACGTTTTGAGACTAAACCCATGTGGGTTTCCTTATCTGTAAGACATCCGTAATTTTTTTGCCATGGAATATCCAAAACCCTCTTTCCTACCTTTTCACCTCTTAATCCGTGGGTTCGGAGCCTTCCACGTGGGGCTTTGAACACATGGTCGCAAAATGCATGGGTTTTTCAATATCTGAGAGTATTGAGTCCTCGAAGGAGGTGAGGCAGCACCCTTGGCTGGCATCTGGCAGAGCCCTCTTCAGTACAGCTCATCACCCTCTCATGGTTCTCTCAGCTTTAAAGCACAGCCATTTCTCCCTGTTGCTTGTGGCAAGTAGGAGAGACAGCAGCAAAAGCAGCTTTTGCTTGATCTTTTGCTCTGATTGGTAACTGGGGGGGAGGGAGAACAGCCAACAGAACCCTCTCTCACCAGCGCTTTGATCATCTTCCCGCTGGAGAGAGGTGGGCGGAAGTGCTGGTTTATACTGCCCAAGGCATGCCTATGCAGCAGTAAGCCCCACTACGTTCAATGGGGCTTACTCCCAGGAACGTTTGTATTGTATAGGAACAGGACTGCAGCCCACATCATATGGAAGGAGGCTCACAATTTGTCTCACAAACTTACCATCGGTCTTCTTGCTGAAAGTGCCTGCAAAACATGTGGCTTCCTTTCATTGCGTTTCCCTCCCCCCACTCAGTTCCCTTCACAGGGAGACCATCTTCAAAAACACAGCTAAAGCCAGGAGGATCATGTGTGTGCTTTGCTCCCTCGCCTGGTACTTGGGATCTGCTTGGGATGGGGGGAAGAAGGAGGGGGAAGGCAACAGCGCTTTGATCCTCTTCCCATTGGGGAGGGGGGTGGGGAAGGGCTGACTGTTTATTACTGTGTATACCTACTTAGAAGTAATCCAACTGTGTTCAATGGGGCTTACTCCCCGGAAAAATGTGTATAGAATTGCATCCCAAGTCATATGCAAGGGCATATGTGAGGCATGAGTGAGGCACGGAAGGAGGACAAAATTGAAATCTTTTTGTCTGCTTGTCTGAGTGTGGGTGTGAATGTGTGTAGGGGAGATGGGATGGTGCCTGCTGTGGGGCTGGAGGACCCTATGCCCACTTGCTCAGAAGCCCCAAGGAGTGGCTGGCAGCTTGCTCCTATGCGAGCAGGTCAGCCTTCCATGCACACTGGCACAGAAAACAAACAGCATGCGAGTCCTGCTGTCAATGGCAAGAGCAGGATGCTTACTGCCCTCAGAAGGGCAAATGCTCAGGGGGAAGCTCCCACCCCTTTAGACTGGCAAGTGCTGCTGGGATACATGCACCCACAGGAAAGGGTGACTGGCAGCACCAGGGGAGAGACTAGCTGGCTTTTGCCTCCAAGGAATCCCTGGATTGCGGTGAAGGTGTGGCTGCAAATCCCACATGGATAGAAACTCATGGATATGACTCACAGATGCATTTTCCCACAGAGTAACTGCGCATTTGACTTGGGCCTTAGTTAATACCCATCATCACGGTTTCTGTCTCACAGTAAATAAAACATATAG
Source organism: Plestiodon gilberti rubricaudatus (assembly GCA_026170595.1). Classification (NCBI taxonomy): domain Eukaryota; kingdom Metazoa; phylum Chordata; class Lepidosauria; order Squamata; family Scincidae; genus Plestiodon; species Plestiodon gilberti. The sequence continues at coordinate 208,278,200 of JANXHW010000001.1, forward strand.
TTTGTCAAAATAACCTATTCTGGCTGCATATCCCAGAGTTCACTGTTGGGGAAAATTCTCTTGGTCATTTTATTACATATTTGTGTAGTAGTCCATTTCATCACATCTTCCAGTTTTGGTATTTTGCTAAATGTTATGTGTTTGGCCATTTCATTGACATGAATGAATGTCACTATGGCTCTACTTAAATTGTCATCTGATAGAAGTCAGGAATGTTCCTTAATGTTCCTTTAATGCCTATGGATGTTCCTTGAAAGAGTAATTCACCTGCAGGGCTGGGGTCTCAGATTAGTGCTCTGTAGGATGTCTGTGTGATACAACAGTTGTGATGTGAGGCTTTCTATGGGCAGTGCAATCCTGCGCAGACAAACCCCGTTCAAACCCAGTGCAAACCCCGTTCTGGGCCGCTCTGGAGCTGTCCAGAGGTCTACTCGGGGAAAGGGGACGTTTGTCCTCTTCCCCCCGGTGTAAACCGTAGAAGGCCCAATGGGCCTCCTCGGATTTCCACCAGCTAAATAGCTGGTGGAAGAGGAGGCTGTGTAACGGCCGAGCCGGCCCAGCAGGAGACAGGGATATGGCTGACGCCATCCCCGCCCCCTCCCAGGCCGGCTCGGCCAATGACCCCCCACCTTCGCCGCCCAGACTGCCCCCTGCCAGAGGATCTCTTACCTGCCTCCGGCGGCCGTCCCAGCAGCGGAGTAAGGGCTGTTAGCCTAGCGCCGGTGGCCCTTACTCTAGAGTCGTTGTGAACATGCATCATGGCACGTTAGCGACAGTTTAGGGCGCTGGAGCGCTCGCTCCACTGCCCTATACTTCCAGAAGGATTGCGCCGTTAGACATTTACATGCTAGCACAACAAAGTACTGTACCTCTTCTAATTATTGCATTTTTCTGACTCTCAAAAGGTATTATAGATTATTTGCATGGGTGGAAGGAGCTGGCAGCAAAGAGACTATTCCTTTTTGGGATCAAAGGCTCCACCATTTTTACTCTGTACATGGCACCATCATTCTTCTTACATGTTCCAGTGCTGAACTATAACTGGGTCAGACATCTTCTCCCTCTCAAGCCAGTCCCTGCCAATCATTTTCCCCATCAGCCAATAAGCATGTCAGATTTTCCCTCCTCTATGAGCACAGATTTTTCTTCCTCAAGCAAGCCTCTGTGCCTTCCTTTTTATAGGACCCTAAAATTGCTGCTCTCTCTCACTTCCTCCCTCCCTCTTGAGACTGTAGATTTGCCGTGCTCCCATTTTGGCCCACTGCCCTCTACAATTCCACACACCATGCAGCCCTCAATTCAGCATGAAAAGATGCTTTACTAATAGCACACAAAGTCAACACAGGTCAGCACAACTCTAGTACTGAATGGAATCCCAGAAGTCTGGAGAAATGCACTTATTGCTAAGCTTTGTGTAGAACTGGAACACTGTTCTTGTTGTTCTTTCCCCCCCTGAATAACTGAGAGTTTTCCAGAGAGCATGCATGATGTTTATGTCAGATGTGGTCAGCAGCTGACCATTTCAGGGAAAGGAAAGTGAAATGTGACTGTGGCAGCAGGGACAGAAAAGACCTGCCCACCTTGCATGTCTTCCAGGGCATAAGAGGAGCAACCTGTAAGCATTGTGAAAGCTAGCTAACCAATCAGAGCTGTTGAACAAACAATATTGTGGGTTCACACAGGCACAAGTGGGATTGCTTCACCCCAAAATTACACTAGAAGGGGACCGCTAGGGGAGAGATTAATACTGAAAACCAGCCCATCAAACTTACAGCAGCAGCACCACAAGCCTTCTAGTCCCAGAGTTCCACCTACAACTACAATTAAGACATTTTATGTTCCTATACAGTACATTCATATCATCATTATTATTATTAGATTTGCATCTTGATTTTCGATTGAAGTCGCCAAAGCAATTCACAACATTAATAAAATGCAACAGATCCATTCGAAGCTTTGTCTGTGCAGGACCACTTAGCAATAGTGCAGCATGCATGCATAGACAGGTTCCATAGATACCTAAAATGCATGCAACTGCAAGTTCTCTTCCTCTCCAATCCACTGGCCTCCAGACCCACACGTTCTCTATAGTCATGCTTGCGAAGGTAAATGCACACTGTTTCTTTTAGCCCTGCAAAGCCACCCAAGTCTCCCATGGAATCAATCTCCCTGGGTGTTCCTCCTAGACACAGTAGTGGAGCCACGGTCCTCTACTCTTCCAGTTCCAAAGGTACTATATAGTCCTACTTCTCCTTTTACCAATACGAGCAAGCAGCCTTATATCGAAGATACACAGTATACGGAATTCCTATTCCATGCGTACCACCAAACCATGACTGACAGCTCTCTAGTAAAATTTATATTTTACATGCGCACAAGTTGCCCCCTCCCCCCCCAAAGTTGACAGCCCTTCGCCGTTTAAGCAAACCCCTAGAGCAGCCATACACACGCTGATCGATGCAGATCCCCCAAAACAGGGCATCTGGAAGTTTTATTCTATACATCCCCTTACAGTACACGGTGCAATTGCTGGACCAAGGAAACTAGCCCCCAGCAGCACCCTCAAAAATGCAGACTTGCCCCCTTCTTCGAATCTCTACGAGACACCCGCACTTTGCAGTACCCGCCGCCGGGACACAACAATCATCCTCTCCCCGAGAATGACCCGGCTCCAGATGATCCTTCTCTTGCACCCACCATTCCGCCCCGGCCCCCCAACTCACCCAATGCGGAAGAGCAGGGGGCCGGCCAGGGCCATGGGCATTTGATGAATGCGGCGCGCAGTTCGGCACCGGTAAACGACCCTGCAACACGAGGCGGCGAACGCTGCACCCAGAGCCTGGATCCGCAGCAGCCAGCCAAGCCAAGCCATGCTCTGCGGAGGGAGCGCAGCAAGCAAGCAAGCAACCTGGCCTCTGCTTGCAGAACACCCCGCCCACCAACAACCCCATGGATTCTAAGCCCGCCCCTTTTGGAACGCGCCTTAATCCGTAGCGTTGGGGTTTTGTGGCAGCTTCCTGTCCGGCGAAATACAGTTCAAGTGGTTCAGCATGCAGTGCCCCTTAGGGGTGCTATCGTAAAAGCCGTGCTACCCGCTTTCAGTCTGGCGGTATGCATGCATGCGGCGTGAAAGTCATGCAGCAAGCGGATGCCGATTGCCGAGCTTATTCAGTGTATCGTCATCATCTGAGTACGTATTACAGTGTTCTCGTAAATGTGAAGTGAGAAAACAGGAATTGGGAAATTAGATTAATTGAATCCCTTTCCCGACCACAGTACCGTGGTATAATAACGTTTCAGCTGTTACTCAGTTGTTGTAGGGGATCTGAACGTTTCTTTCTTGATTACATTTACGCCCCTCCTTTCCATCCATTAGGATCCACAAGGTGACTTAACGGCAGGACAAGCACAATGAAAAACATAATAAAATGAAAGGCTACTAATAAAACCAAGGTTAATAAAATGCACACACCAAGGCCAGACAGAGCATAGGGGCAACTAGTTATATCCTGTCCCCAAATGCCCCATAAAATAGCAATCTTTCTTAACCCATTGTTGCTGAACCCCCCCATCCATTATTTTATTTTTATTTTTCACATTTTTATACCTCCCTTCCTCCAAGGAACTCAGAGTGGTTCCTCCCCTCCTTTTTGTCCTCACAACAACCCTGTGAGGTAGGTGGGGCTGGGTGACTGGCCCAAGGTCACCCAGGAAGCTTCGTGGCTGAGCGGAAGGTTCCAAAGAAGGTTTCCTGAACTAGCACATCTGTAGCAGGAAAACAGAGCTGGGCCATCCATGAGGCCACCAACTGAAGCGGTTGCCTCAGGCAGCAGTTGGGTTGTGCCCATCTTATCTGCCCTCTTGCCTCCACTACACTCCTCCTTGCACTCCCTGGGTTGGAAAAGGAAGAGGGGAAGAGAGTGCTGAGCCTAGAGCACTGGAGAGTGGGAGGAGTAGAGGCTGAATCTGAATCTGAAGGGGGGGCAGCATTTGCCATGCCTTGTCAGGAGGTCTTGAGCTGGCCTTGCAGAAAAATTGCATTTTTTTCAATACTCAAAACTGGAACAATGCAACATTTCCCACTCTGCTAGCCTGTTGATTTAAAATTGGAGCGCTGTGTGGAATAGGGCTGTATACTATATGTATACTATATACTATAAATGGAAGTCTTGCCCTAATGAGGAAAATAAACAGGAGCACAAACTGTGGCAAAAGAAATGTAAAAAGATGATACGGGAGGCCAAGAAAGACTTTGAGGAACGTATGGCAGGCAACATAAAAGGGAATAATAAAAGCTTCTTCAAATATGTTAGAAGCAGGAAACCTGCCAGGGAAACGGTGGGTCCGCTGGATGGTGAGGGAGAGAAAGGGGTGATAAAAGGGGACTTGGAGACTGCAGAGAAATTAAATGAGTTCTTTGCATCTGTCTTCACGGCAGAAGACCTCAGGCAAATACCGCTGCCAGAACGGTCTCCCCTGACTAAAGAATTAAGTCAAATAGAGGTTAAAAGAGAAGATGTCTCAGACTTAATTGACAAAATAAAGATCAATAAATCACCAGGCCCGGATGGCATCCACCCAAGAGTTCTGAAGGAACTCAAGAATGAAGTTGCTGACCTCTTGACCCAAATATGCAACTTGTCCCTTAAAACAGCCACTGTGCCAGAGGATTGGAGGATAGCTAATGTCACGCCAATCTTTAAAAAAGGAAGGAGGGGGGACCCGGGAAACTACCGGCCGGTCAGCCTAACATCTGTTCCAGGGAAGATGGTGGAAAGTCTCATTAAGGATAAAATCTTAAAATACATAGAAGAACAAGCTCTGCTGAGGGAGAGTCAGCATGGCTTCTGCAAGGGGAAGTCTTGCCTCACAAACCTGTTAGAATTTTTTGAAAAGGTCAACAGGCATGTGGATGCGAGCGAACCCGTGGATATTATATATCTGGATTTTCAGAAGGCGTTTGACACGGTCCCTCATGAAAGGCTCCTGCGAAAACTCCACAGTCAGGGAATAAGAGGGCAGGTCCTCTTGTGGATTAGGAACTGGTTGAAGACCAGGAAACAGCGAGTGGGAGTCAATGGGCAATTTTCACAATGGCGAGAGGTGAAAAGCGGTGTGCCCCAAGGATCGGTCTTGGGACCGGTGCTTTTCAACTTATTCATAAATGACCTGGAGTTGGGGATAGGCAGTGAGGTGGCCAAGTTTGCGGATGACACTAAACGTTTCCGGGTGGTAAAGACCAGCAGGGATTGTGAAGAGCTCCAGAAGGATCTCTCCAAACTGGGAGAATGGGCAGCAAAATGGCAGATGCGCTTCAATGTAAGTAAGTGCAAAGTGATGCACATTGGGGCAAGAAACCAAAATTTCACATACACGCTAATGGGTTCTGAGTTGTCTGTGACGGATGAAGAGAGAGATCTTGGGGTGCTGGTGGACAGGTCGATGAAAGTGTCGACCCAGTGTGCGGCGGCTGTGAAGAAGGCCAATTCCATGCTCAGGATCATTAAAAAGGGGATTGAGAATAAAACGGCCAATATCATTATGCCTTTGTACAAATCGATGGTAGGGCCACATCTGGAGTATTGTGTCCAGTTCTGGTCACCATACCTCAAAAAGGATATAGTTGAATTGGAAAAGGTTCAGAAAAGAGCAACCAGAATGATTTGTGGGCTGGAGCACCTCCCTTACGAGGAAAGGCTACAGCGTCTGGGGCTTTTCAGCCTAGAAAAAAGGCGCCTGAGGGGGGACATGATTGAGACTTATAAAATTATGCATGGGATGGAGAGAGTGGATAGAGGGAAATTCTTCTCCCTCTCGCACAACACCAGAACCAGGGGACACGCACTAAAATTGAGTGGAGGGAGAGTTAGAACAGACAAAAGAAAATATTTCTTTACCCAGCGTGTGATTCATCTGTGGAACTCCTTGCCACAGGATGTGGTGATGGCACCTGGCCTAGATGCCTTTAAAAGGGGTTTGGACAAATTCATGGAGGAAAAGACCATCACAGGTTACAAGCCATAAGCAACCTCCTGGTTTTTTTAGAAGTGGGTTTTCTCTGTGCCAGGTGCAAGGGAGTGGCGACTGGACACAGGTATCTTGTTGTCTCGTGTGCTCCCTGAGGCATCTGGTGGGGCCACTGTGTGACACAGGAAGCTGGACTAGATGGGCTTTTGGCCTGATCCAGCAGGGCTCTTCTTATGTTCTTATGTTCTTATATACACCTGGGAAACTACTGGATAATGTCTGCAACCTTCCTCTCCCATGCCATTTTTTGAGCTTTGAAAAAGAAGTTCTGAATATTTTTATCCATTTTTAGCTCATTTAGAGAGACCACTTCATGCTATGCCATGCCAAATGCTGAACCACAGTTTTAAAATTGTGAAAAAATATTAGCAAATGCTTCCCAGCTGTAAGAAGTAAGACTATTTGAGTTGAATGGGATTTCCTCTCAAGGAAGTGTGCATAGTCTTGAAGTCTATTTTTGGTCTCCTTTAAAGAATTTAGTTCTAGGTGCTATACACTCACACACACTATAATAGTGCTGGAGCACAATTAGTATTTGTTTAAAAACAAACCCACACAATGCATGCCCCACCCCTGCCTCCAGGCAATGCTATGTTGTCCATTCAATGCAATGGGTACAGGATATTATGTTGTTCATGCTAGGTTGGGCTGGCAACCAGTATTACAGCACAATCCTATGTATATCTACTCAGAAGTAAGCCCCATTGTGTCCAATGGGGCTTTCTCCCAGGAAAGAGTGTATAGGATTGTAGCCTTAGGGCGCAATCCGATTCTACTTAGGCTGCTGTTGTAACCAGCAGCCCAGCAAAAACGGGAGGCCCCAGAACAGAAAGGGGATTCAAATCCCCTCCAAAAGGGGAATTCAAAGGGGATTTGAATTTTACAGAGAAGAGAACTACACTAAGGCTGGGAACTTTTCCAGGTTCTTTTTAAAAAAATCCTTTTTTGTTAGCATGATATTTGGGCTAGCCAGTGGCATAGCTAAGGGGGAGCCGGGGTGTGTGTGTATGCTGTGCTTCTGGGTGACAGCTGCGGTCTCCTCTCAAGGAGAAGCCGTGGTGCGATTTTTGTGCTCAGCAGCTGCTTTTTTGCTGCCGAAGGGTGGGAATGCAGGGGATGGGGTGATGATGTGAAATGCATCATCCCCCCCGCCCCTTGGAGCAGGTTAGCTAGCAGCTCTATATCTTGTCCCTACATAAGCGATGGGGAGAAGGATAGCTTTGCCTCATGTAAACAGCCATCCTTGTGTTTGCCACTTTCTTTTTTAAACTAGGGTCACAAAGCTACAGGGCATTACTCCAGGCAGAAAAGTAACCTTGCTGATCATTTGCCACTAGATTTTAATATTTTTTAAAGAGCTACGAGAGTATTCCTACATTTGGGTATTACAACTCACTTCTCCACAAAATGATTTTTTAAAAATTAAAACTTTTGAGTGTTGGGGTGGGAGAGTTGTGTTTGTAAGTGATCGTGGTCTTGATGCCGTCCTTAATTTACAGCAGATTTGACAAAAATGGAGGGGGGGGCCTTGTGGATTTCACTAAGGGTCCCCCCGACCAGCTGTAATTCAAGCATTGCATTGCCTTGATTTTTGTATGATTTTGGCTGTCATTGGGCCAGTCTGCTTTTCTTACTTTTCTGATAGTACTGCTTCTCCTGTTTCTGTTAATGACCCTTCTCCACCTTCACATGCTGGGATTCAGGGTTACGTATCCTTTGTTGTTTGTGCTTTAACTTTCATTTTTCTTGTTTGTCTTTTGGCACTAATAATACTCATAGTATTAGTAACAGTACTGATGCCCCTATTTATCTGTGGATAATATTCATTTGTTCTTCCTTCCCTTGCTGCTGCCTGCTGCTCACTGTCTGACTCTAACCAGACATGATGGCGGCAGACCTGTGTCTTGGAATGTGGATCCTTTGAGATTCTTATCGAGTGGGGTGGAGAGGGCAATGACTTAAAAGTAGAGAAGGAGATGTCTCACTCTGCCTTTTTGGTAGGCCATGCTCTGAGCAATCCAGAATCCCTTTACTTCATGCTCTTTGGAGACTGTAGTCCTCCTATTTATTTTAATATATCTTGTTCTTGCATTTATTGACTATGTCTTAGCTTGTTCAGGAAAACTGTCAAAGCCAAAGAAACCTGATCGGAGAATCTCTTTGAGACCAGTTGGGAGACAACCCTTCACTGTAGGGACTTCTTTGAGGTGTTCCTTGAATGTTGTTTTCTCCAGGGCCACCAGATGGTGCAGCCATACAGTACAAGTACTGTGGTGAGGGAACCACCATAATGTATACCCTGTGTAGTACCTATGGCGATGAACCACCATAATGTACAACCTTTTTTTGTTTTTTGAATACATGCTGTTCATTTTGGTTTTGTGCTGGGCCTTCTCTTATATGAAACTGCCCAGGTTTGCTTTCAGTAAACTCTGGAAACAGACTTATTTCCTGGAAACCAAATATAGTACTGGCATTTAGTCTAAGCTCTCTGCGAGGGTGGAGTTTGCCTGTGTGCTGCTTTTTACTGATATCTCGGCAGATGATATCACCACTGTCAACAACCAGGGTACAATCTGGAAGAGAAGACTTTGGCTCCATCGATGGTTTCTTTCCCTAGGAAACATGGGCAAGATTTTATGCTTCTCAGACAAAACCCTTCCAGCATGACCTTCACTTCTGGCTCCCATCCCATGTTTTAGCTTCATCTTGTTTCATTCCATTTTGTATTATAATCTACTCTGTATTCTTCCCCTGTGGGAAGCCCATCTGTTACTATGGCAACACTGATGTCATAAAGATGGCTTTTTTAGAGTTTATATGGCAATCCACAAGGAATAGTACAGTTAAGGATTTCTGAAGGCCCAAACATTTAACACTTTGGACCCTAAAGCTGCCTACAATATATACTGTGTCATAGTGTGGCATATATCTGTATCAACCTATCTCTATTTTTTATTTCGAACATTTGGATATATACAATTAATTTCTGGAAACCACTAACTCACCCACTCAGTTCCTACATCACTCTCTTGATTACACAAGACTCCAAGCCAATAATTCTTCAATCCTGCAGTGACCCATATTCTTCCTGGCCTCTCGTAGTCACTGAACTCTACAATCCCAGCTGCATCCCCACTCTTCCCATCCTCTCTGATTACAATTGTGTTGGATTGAATGGCCCTTCTCCTATTAATGCTGCCTCTGTCTCCTCCTTAACCTTGGTGGATAGCTGTAGTGCACATCTGCTTGATGGGGTAGTAGAGGTTAGGTCAACAATTTAGCTACTGTTTACTGAAGGTTCTTTTCATTTGTCCAAGATCCCCTGCTGTGTATTTCACTCGCAGTGTTGGTAATCCAATCGAGTTCAGAGGTTAAAGAACAAGGGCAGAGAAGATATAGTTTTGAAATGATTGCACTTAAACATTTGCTTTGGCCCTTAATTAAAAAAATATAAATAGTAAAAGATGGAGAGGCAGAAGGGGAGCGGAGGACAGATGGACAAGAATATATGAGATAGATTAGGTATAGATAGGCAATTAAGAAATTAGACAGGTGGGCAGATCGATATGAGAACAGCTGTAGATAATTTGGAGGGAGATATACCCCTTCCACGTTTCAGGACATCTTCATCCTCTTTCTCCTGTATCTGCCAACTATAGCAATAATAATTTTAAGTACCAGTTGCCCATATAAATTATTACGTATCTATGTGATTCTGACAATATCCTCTAGCTGTACCAATTTGGCTAATAGAATACTAGCTTTCTTGTTTTGGTTACCTACAGGCTTACCAGATCGTCACTGGGACGGGAGCGGTCTACCCTTACCAGATCGTCGCTGGGACGCGACGCGTTCTGGCCCCCCCACGCCCCGCCCCCTTAAGGGTAGACCGCTCCCGTCCCAGCGACGATCTGGTAAGCCTGGTTACCTACATAATGATGAACTTCGACATCCTGAATATTATATTAGAGGGGAGGCTAGATTTGATGTAGTGAAAACGATTAGCAGATTGGTATCGAAACATTAGAAGTTGAATGTTTTTTGGTGGTGTTCGGTGTTGTTTTTAGAGTTTCTAGCTGCAGGACAGAGCCATCTTGTTAAGAACATAAGAATGTAATAAGAGCCCTGCTGGATCAGGCCAAAGGCCCATCTAGTCCAGCTTCTTGTATCTCACAGTGGCCCCACCAGATGCCTCAGGGAGCACACATCCTGTTGCCACTCCCTTGCATCTGGCATTAAGAGATAGCCTACTATTACTAAGACCAGGAGGTTACTTATTCCCATCATGGCTTGTAACCTGTGATGGACTTTTCCTCCATAAACCTGTCCAATCCCCTTTTAAAGGCATCTAGGCCAGGTGCCATCACCACATCCTGTGGCAAGGAGCTCCACAAACGTGCGAGAGTTGGACCATAAGGAAGGCTGAGCGCCGAAGAATAGATGCTTTCAAACTGTGGTGTTGGAGAAGACTCCTGAATGTCCCTTGGACTGCTAGGAGATCAAATCAGTCGATCCTAAATGAAATTAACCCTGACTGTTCCCTGGAAGGACAGGTACTAAGGCTGAAACTCAAATATTTTGGCCACCTAATGCGAAGAGAGGACTCTCTGGAGAAGACTCTGATGCTGGGAAAGATTGAAGGCAAAAGGAGAAGGGGAAGGCAAAGGATGAGATGGTTTGACAGCATCACCGATGCAACGAACATGAAAATGAGTGAACTCAGAAAGATAGTGGAGGACAGGAAGGCCTGGCGGGATATGGTTCATGGAATCACGAAGGGTCGGACACGACTTAACGACTGAACAACAACAACAACAACAACAACAACAAAAGAAATATTTTCTTTTGTCTGTTTTAATACTCCCTCCACTCAATTTTAGTGGATGTCCCCTAGTTCTAATGTTGTGTGAGAGGGAAAAGAATTTCTCTCTATCCACTCTCTCCATCCCGTGCATAATTTTATACGTCTCAATCATGTCCCCCCTCAGGCGCCTTTTTTCTAGACTAAAGAGCCCCAAACGCTGTGTCCTTTCCTCATAAGGGAGATGCCCCAGCCCACTAATCATTTTGGTTGCTCTCTTCTGCACCTTTTCCAGTTCCACTATATCCTTTTTGAGACGCGGCGACCAAAACTGGACGCACTCCAGATGTGGCCTTACCATCGATTTGTACAACAGCATAATTCACAGACACTAGCCACTCAAATGACTAATTTTCCTACTTAGAACCTTCCGGGATGATCTTTTCATGCAAGGTCTGCTGCACATACCTAGGAAAATGTGATACTTCTCCCTAATATTATTATTAATTAATTATTAACAGTATTTATATACCGCTTTTCAACAAAAAGTTCACAAAACGGTTTACAGACAAAATCAAATTATTAAATGGCTCCCTGTCCCCAAAGGGCTCACAATCTAAAAAAGATGCAGAAGACCACCAGCAAACAGCCATCAGAAAAGACACTGTGCTGGGGTGAAAGGGGAGCAGTTACTCTCCCCCTGCTAAATATAAGAGGAGCACCAATTGAAAAAGTGCCTCTTGCCCAGTTAACAGGGGTGACATGTAGCGCTAATAGCACTATTGTGATTGCCTTATGGAATGTAGCTGCATGTGTTGGGGTTTCCCATTGCACATGCCCTCCAGTACAGTTGGAGATTACACACACACACACACACACACACACACACACACACACACACACACACACACACACACACGATCGCAAACTTCATGCCAACACACTATGTTGTGAGCTTCCCTTTCAGATTTTTTTTTAATTTTGTGGCTTTCACGTCCTTCATTGTGCAACCACAATACTGGAGCACTCAGCCAACAGTATTTTTAAAAAGGAGACAAAGCACACCGAAGCTGCTCCCACTCTTTGGTGTTTGACCTTGTATCCAGCCAGGTTTTTTCTGCAGCCATGCTAGTCCTCCTCTTCATACCTGTAGTCTGGATATCCCACACTGTTGTCACAGGAGCAAGGCAAGACTTATAAGAATTTCATGGAGACATGTTTAGCTTGATTGTGGAGAAAGGCAACAAAACAAGTGTACCTTTTGCACCCTGATCAATGGTTGAAGCCAAGACCTCTGCTCCTAATTCTCAGCTGACAGCCTCCTTTTGTCTTCTTTCCTTCCTAGGAATCTAAGTGAGAGCTGCCCTCAATATTATACACTGTTGTCTCAGCCAAAGTTCTGTCTCTTTAAGAGCCAGAGAAGGAGGCTGTTGCTGCGGAAACCTGTGGATACATTGCAGCCTCACTGTGGTAGGAAAGAAAACACAGTAAGTCTAAAGGGCAACGGGACTAAGGTGGGATTGGGGACTGCTTCATTTTTTTTAGGCTCATGCTTTTGTGGAGGATCCTCATGAGTGGGGTGTAATGTGTCAATAGCTGGAGTGGGAGCTGTTGGGGTAGCCCCTGAGGGAGAAGGAGGCTGTTGTTTGTCTAACATTGTTTGTCGTCTGCATATATCGGAGGGGTATTTTCACCAATCCACTACCTCCATTACAGCCCCCCTCACTGCATGCCATCCTGCTCTGGAGGGTTTCCCCAACCCTCTGGAGTGGATCTTTGGGTGTTGGACTGGTGAGACTCTGATTTAGCTTTCTACATGCTCCAGGATTGTTTTGGTTTTCTAAAAATCCCAGTTTTGTGTAGGGCTCTGTAACAGCTCATCACTGTCTGTGTGCAGGGAAAGGAAGAGGTATCATTAGGGGAAAAGACATAAGACCTATCTTGACCCATGTCAATTTCACACATTTAACTGTGATGCTTTCAAGCTCCAAAGAGTCCTGGGAATTGTGGCTTGGTGAAAATTCTGTTAGAAATCCTAGCTTGTACAGTACAGTGTTTGTGTGTGAGAGAGTGAGTGTTGATATAAGTATCTATTGATTTGTGAGTTGCTTGACTGAGAGCCCAATCCTATCCAACTTTCCAGCACCAATGCAGCCCTGAAGTAAGGGAACAAACATTCCCTCACTTTGAGGAGGCCCCCGTGACTGCCCCCCCCACCATTGGATGCAGCATGCACCGCATTGGCATGGCTGCATCAGTGCTGGAAAGTTGGATAGGATTGGGCCCTGAGTGAGGTTACATGTTAAATTCATGCATATGCAGTTACATGTATCTTACGGTGTGGACAATGATCATGCCTGCCACTGATCATGCCTGCCACTTCGCTTGCATAATCCCTGCCCTGCTTTCAGAACTCCACATTGCAGACCTTTGGAAAGTGTACACATCCACATACAACTATTCCATGGCTTTAAGTCTTCAGTTCTCCTCCCTGCCTAAAAAGGGGTCAGACATCGTTCCAGAAGATGCACCAAGAGAGAAAATCCCAGCTGCCAGCAAACAAGCAGTAGACTTCCTGTCACTTGTTGGTAGGTATAGGGCAGCTTCTCAAACTGTGAGTCGCGACCCACTTGGTGGGTCATGGCCTGATGCTGACATGGGTCACGTGTTAGGCCCACTGCCCACCCTTGCCTTTGTTTGGCTCCAAATTGGAGCCAAACAAAAACAACCAGAAGCCGTGACTCGCCTTGTCCTGCCGCTCCTGCATCGTGCCGAGCCTGGGACAGCTTCCGGAAGCCTTTGCAGGCCTCAGAAGACCTCCACTGGACTTCCAGTTTACTTCTGGGTGCACAGAAGTCACTTCAAGTTGCTTTCTGAGGCCTGCAGAGGCCTACCGTACATAGGCCTACACCGGGGGGGGGGGAATGAGGTGGGTTGCAGGGCCCTCCACTGGGAAGCAGGTGGGTCGTGGCGGGGGAGGGTTTGAGAACCGCTGTTCACCTCAAAATTGTCCCATATGGGAATGGGAAGATTGACAACCAGGAGCATTTTTCATACAGAATTTTGCAAATGTAAGAATCTTGTTTATGCAGTCCCTACGTCAAAAATTACCTCAGTTCCAGAATAGGCCAAAGTGAGCAGAAATCTGTTCATTTTGAGGAAAATCATCAGGTTTCCTGTTCCACTCCTAAAGGAAAACCAGACTTCCTGTCCTAACCAGCCAGTCCCCAGATGAGCGCCTAACCTTATTCCCTGTCTCAAAATTGCACCTTCTGATTGTCACGAGTCCTTGTTTTCCATGGTTGCCTTTCGGCATATGTTCCTTCTTGACCTAATGCTTCCATTTTCTGCGCCCCTTCAAAGCCCCCACTCCTACTCTGCCTTGGAAGGCTGTGATTGTGGCTGTGCTTGGAGAAGAAGTTATAGTGGAATGATTTCACTCATTTTGTGAGTTACCTTGCAGGCCTGGTGCTGCTGGTGGGGGAGGATGGGTGGTATGTGCAGCTTGGGTGGCTTCAAACGTTGGAGCCTCTTTTCTTCTACCCTTGGATTGCAAATGGTTTAATAAGACCTCCAAAGGTTTTCTGGTATGAACATCTAGTCCTCCACTCATGAATGTTAGAGTAGAATTTACCCCAGCTGCCAAGATGATCTACTTTGTAAATAAGCTATTGTGGTTGATTAAAGCCAAAGGTTGATATTTGTGTGTACCAAGTCTTAATTTTGGCATTTACCATCAATAATATTTAGTGTTGAAGGCATATTTCTGTTCTGGGTGAGACCAGGTGGAACTTCTTCTGTCTCCCTTATGCGATAAAGTTCTGTGGTCTCCTCTCTCAGGAACAAATGAGTTCAAGCCCTGCATTTTTGAAGAGTCATTGGTTGCCATCTCAGAGACTGGACAGACCATAGGAACATTCTCCATCTCAATTCAGGCAGTCTGCTATTCACCAGATGGCTGGGAGGAAGACCAAGAAGACTGCTTCCTGGTCCATGCAAAAAGCAAGGGGACCATTGATGGAATACCCTGCACAACCTCCATTACAGGTAACCTTCACTGTAACAACTTGTCAGGAGGAGAGTGGTAGAAGAAAGGAACCCCTATGTCCAAACACAGCTTTCAAGCCTTGACTTTTAAAATTGGTGACATGGGACTTTGAAATTATAGTTATGGTGATACAACTATAGTATTGAAAATGAGATGCAAAGAGGTCCCTTTGTAGCAAACTAATGAATTCATTGTTTTTGATTCCTGGTACTATGCCTCCTTATTCAGCACTCTATGTTGCATCTAAGTGAGGAAAAAAAGCTAAATAAGATTTTTGTCTGCACTAGTGTCCACTTTGTGCTGCCGAGTGCAAAAGAGGGTAACCAAAATGGTCAGAGGACTGGAGCACCTTCCTAATGAGGAAAGTCTGCAATAGCAGTACTCAACCTTTTCGGCTCACGTACCACCTACGTAGGCCTCCGACCGACTTCATACCACCGGAAGAAAGTGCTGATGACATCATTAGTACTTTCTTCCATGTTCGCGGCCGCACTGGAGCTTGAAAAAGGCAGGCAAGACATTGGGGAAGGCTGGAGGGCCATCCCCAGCGCCTAGAGCCCGCAACTCAAGTTCTGCCGCCTCGACAGAGCTCGAGGTGCTGCCCCTCTTTGAGACTCTCCTTCCTCATTCATCTCCTGTTACAGCTCTTCGCTAGTATTCAGCATTGGGCTTGGTGTTGCGCCACTCCGCACATGCATTGGCACTCTGGGGCTCCCCAAGACTCCGCGCATGAGCTGGCGGAGCTCCTTGAGAAAGAGTCAGCCACTTATGGTGTAAATGGCTCCAGAGACTGAAATGTTTGAGAATCCCTGATGGTCATGACTAGTCATGATAGACCTGTCCTCCATAAACTTGTGCAATCTTCTTTTAGAGCCATTCAAGCTAATACCCATCACTGCACCTCATGGCAATGAATTGCATAGGCCAGCGGTGGTTATGCACTACCTCCAGGTTCAGTGGCAGTGTGTTTCTGAATACCAGTTGTAGGGAAGCAATGGAGGGAGAGAAGGATGCCTTTCTCTCCTACTTGCAGGCTTCCTAGAGGCAGCTGGAGGGCCACTATGGGAAACAGGATGGGTGCTGGACTAGATGGGCAACTTTGACCTGATCCAGCATAACTTTTCTTATGTTCATATTGTCTGGTCCTGTATTTTAAGTTTTTAATATGGCCACAATTCAAATCTAAAAAAAAAAAGATGGGAGGACAACATGGAAAACTCTGGGATGTGTTTGGCAATGACCTCTGGATTCTCTGTAAAATGCGGGAGAACATATGATTTCATTTCCATAGAAAAGGGCTAGGGTAGAAACAGCCCAAAGGTCTTTCACAGGCGTGAAAGAGACCACAGTAATTCCTAGCAACTCTCAGGTATAGCTTCAGGCAAATTCAGAAAAAGTAGGCAGATTTAGGAACACATGGTAAAAAAATCAAGATTTTCCCAGGGTAATAAAGGACAAAGGGACAACCTGCATTTGCTGACAATGTTGGCATTCTTGGGATACACTGGAAAAAGTAAGCAGATGACATAACTGTTTGTTTTGATCCTTTACCCTTTTCTGTATTAGGATACGTAACAAAGCGTCTGGAGACTCTGGAGCAGCACACACAGGAAAGTATGAGGGTAAGTATCTTGAGAGCTTCCCCCCCCCCCCAAGGGCAGGAAGCCAGAGAATACCTGCAACCCTGCCAAGATTTATCTCCTCTAAGAAATCAAATGGCACATCCTAAGTGCAAAAAGAAATGTGTTGCCAGGTGGCAATGCTAATGGCATCAAAATAGGAAGTAGAACAGGAAGTGCCTCAGAAAAGAAGTGTCCCCAGCATCAGTTGTGGCACTTCCCTTGCAGGATCATGCTGTTGGTTCCATTGTAGATCAGTGCATTCCCCCATGTGGACTGAAGGTGTTGGGCACACTAATTAAGTCGGTGGCATAGCTAGGTTTTCTGGTGCCTGGGGCGGTGACTCCTGATGTCAAACACACACACCCCAGCACCAGAAGACCTGAAACTAATTGGCAGTGACCTGATGATGATGTCACTGCCAAATACTTCCGGGTTGCGTGCCGCTCAGAGTAGCCAACCCCTTCCCCCCTTTTTTTCTTCGCTGCAAAGGAAAAAAAGGGGGGAAAGGGGTCGGCTGCTCCAAGCAGCACACAATCCCATTGGCAGCGAGAAGGCAGCAAAAAGGTAGGTCGCCCCCCCACTCCGCCCCCCGCCCCCGCTTTCTTTGCTGAACAGCAGATCAGCGCTATACAGCAAAGTGTTAATCTAGCACCGAACTGCTGATCAGCACTGGGGATTTAAATGTGTGTGTGTATGTCTAATTTCCTGAACCTTTCTCTTGAATCTTGCTGCACAGCTCAATATGAAAGTAAATAAAGTATTCAAGAAATCCAGGAGGCATTGTCTCAAGCTGGTCTTTGTCCGTAGGTTGTTCCAGAGGGGCAGGATTCCGACATAGAGTCTGTAGCCTGGGTCTGAATATGGCATGGGTCATTGTGCTTTCGTTATTCTTTTCCGCAGTTCAGGGAACATTCAATGGAAACTAGGACCCATGTGGTGAAACGCCAAGAGCAGCTTTTTGTGCGCAAAGCCATTGTGGAAAGAGATGTGAGTAAAATGAGCTACACCTAAAGGTACTGAAGAACCAACACTTCCCTCCCTCTCCAGGTTGTACAGAATCCCACTGGTGATTCACAGTGCTGAATCTGATGTAACGTACCAGATTCCATAGCTACTAAGAAGGATAAGAACGATTTAATTGGAATTTAATTGAAATTTTCATGGCCAGCAATAATTCTTGATTGTCTTGAGGTTAACGGGTAAAAAAAAGCTGAAGATTTACAGAGCACTTGTATCCTGGAAGGTACCTTAAAATGATAGGTAATACTGAAAGACAGATTCTTTTTACACCCCAATTGGTGAACCAGTAGAAAAGATCACAGACCCCAAATTATTACATTTATACCTTGCCTTTTCTCCCTGATGGAACTCAGCGTGGAGTAGATGGGGTTCCCAGGAAGCCCCTCATCCAGACACTGACCACACCCCAACCTGCTTAGCTGACCATGCCTTCAAATCATGCCCTGGGATGTAGCATTTATACAGCACATTACAAAGTGCTTCTCGGTGATCCTTACAACAGCTCAATGAAGTCGGCCAGTATTATTGTCCCCCATATTGCAGCGATGACCAGTCATGCTTGCCTAAACTTGCCACCTAGTGAATTTGTTTGATTGATATGGGATTTGAACCAAGGACGATTTAGCTCATGCTCTTTGCTCCTGTGCTGCATCAGCTTTTATCAGCAATTATAAGGGGCAGCAAGATTGTACAAGATCATGGCCTCCTCTTCTGGTCTTATGAGTCAGGAATAGTTAGGCTTGTCTGAAGGTCCAGGAGAGCATTTATATTCCTCACTCCTTTTTCTCCAGAACAATTGTCTAAGCAGTTGGTGAAAGATCTATTCTCCTTTCTCTCTCCCACAGGAAGAGATTCACACTGCCACGTTTTCTTACAAATGGACCAAACTTCCTGGTCTGGTTTCAGAGTCTGCCAACCTCTTGCTGCTGCGGGTGATGGCCAGGAGGCAGTCTGTGCCCCAGAATGCTACCTTCCTGTCCTTTGACAATGACCATCACATCTGCACCTCCACCTACGTAAGTGTGGCTAGTAGATGCAAGGACCACATGGACATGGGGCAATTAGGGCACCTCAGGCATCTTGGCGATGTGCAGGAAAGTTTGTCTCTGGACTTTCTTGTGTCATTTGTCTAATATCTCAGTAGGAACATTCCTGACTCCACCCCTCCTTCAAACCTTCCTCAATGAAATAGCCATGCACTTGGCAGTGGTAGGAAAATAAAATGAGCAGGAAGATAGAAGGGCAAGGAGCTGTGATGCAAGACTGCGTGTGGTGATGGTGGATAGGAATGAAGCCTGGACACTACAATTCAGGTGTCCATCTAGGGTCAGTAGCCCTCTGTCGCTAGAATATCCACGCAAAGGTGGATGAGCCGGCCTTTTCCAAAGTGGACCAAAATATACAGTTCAGCTCTTTAAGTTATCTACGTTGCTCCCTGTGGAAACCAGGACATTGCTGCCTCAGCACCACCACCACCCCAATCCTTTTTCATCACTCTCTCCTCAGAGTGCCCTGGGTTTCCAGAAGCAGCAGGTGGGCAAAGAGGAGGTGGATGTGTTTGTGATCAAGAGAGCCGTGCACTCTGTGACAGACGTCCCTCTGGCCTGGCAGTTCTACTTCCTGTCAGATGGGTAAGGAGGAGCAAGCTCCTGTTTAATCTCTTGTGCCCAGCTGTTCTCTGCATACAGTGTGATTAACTCCGTCTGCCCCAGTAGAGCCACTTTGTGCTGTTTCCTGGTTTCCTTTGAACACCAAGGCTTTTCAAGAGTTAATTGTTTATTGGAAGAAATATCTCGAGCTCCTACAACCCAACCTATTAATATGTCCTTGTTTCCACCTGCACAGGCTGTGCGATTTGAACCTGCTTCCCCTCTCTATATGCCGTATCCCAACTTTACATAAGGCAATTACAATAAAATGTATAATCAAACCCACATACAAAAAAAACAACAAGAGGAAGGATGGAATGGGGATGTTTCTTGGGAGTCTTTCTAGACCCTTTAAAAAAAAATGTCTGGTGTTTTCCACCTTCTTCTAACATCTGCTACCATGGATCTTCTGAATGGATAGCAGCTCTCCTAATTCTTTGCATGACTGCTGCCTCAGCAGAGCAGTCTCGAAGCAGCATTGACAGGTCCTTTCCCAGACAGTGCCTGTACTTCTTAAAGAAATGCGCTGAGGCCCTGAGAAGAGACCCAACCACTGTACTCCCTGCCTGTTCTTCCTTTGATCCCTTTGCCAGGGCTGCTCCCCGCCCCCCCTCCTTCACCTGCTGTGCTTAGCAAGGCTCTAATTTCAGCAGGGAGAAGTTACTGCTGGAGGCAAGAGACCCAGTGGCTGTATCCTTTCTTGGTGCCCCTGAACACTTAAAGACATATGCACCGTCTCTGCGTGAGTTGTTGGCAACTCTGCCTGGAAGTGAGAGGGAATGGAACGGAAAAAACATTAGCAACCTGATGGGAGGGAAGGTTCAGACTCCTATTGCAGTGCTAATTTTCTTTTCAAGGTGGAGAGGGGGATGGAAGAGATAAGGGAAAGTGATGTTTTGCATCTTGGATGCTTACAAACACACATTTGCCTGTTGATTACTTTATAGAAATGACCTATGTCAGCATAGAAATGACCTATGTACCCTAGGGGTACGCGGACCACAGGTTGGGGGTATGCGAGATGCTCCCTGTTATCAGCTGCTGCGATCAGCAGCTGATAACGGGCAGCGGAAAAATGGGGGGAAAGTGCTTTTTTCCAGCCTGCGGCACGGCTGAGCAGTTCCTCCGGCTTGCGGCGTGAGTTGGAAGACCCACTCAGCTGCGCCGCAGGCCGGAAAAACAGGTAAAATGGGGGGAAAGTGATTTTTTTTTCCCGGCCTGCGGCTCGCGCTGCAAGCCGGAGGATTTGCTCGGCCAAGCTGCAGGCCGAAAACCCCACTTTTGGTGGGTACGCGGAACTTGGGGGCCCAGGGGTATGCCAACCTTTGGGTGCCCACCTAGGGGGTACACAGACCCCCAAAGGTTGAGAAACCCTGACCTATGTCACAGCAGAGGGAGTTCTATTTCATGACTGCAGCTCCATGATGGTTCATTCATGGCACATCCTGGAGGCATCAGAGTCCTATGCAACTACAGGCCTGTTGGGCTCCTGCTCTGCTCTTTCTGTTCCCCAGACAGATGCAGGAGCGTCCAACTGATTGGTTTTGTTCTATTGTCTCCTCCATCTCTAGGCATTTATCTCGTCGCATCCAGGTTGGATCCCCAGCCATCATGGTGATCCTGAAGATGCCCACTCTGATTGACACAGGTAGAAGAGGAATCTGTAGGTTCTCCTAGCCGTGTTCTTTTGCATGCACTTCCCTCCCCAGGCATTTGGGAATCATCATCAGATCAGTGGGGAGTGGGACATTGGGTGGTTAAGGGAATATTTAACCTCTTGCCATGCCTTCTGAGTATATTTGGGGTGCAGTCTCTATTCATAACATTGTTCAATTTCAACCCTTCCCAGATGAACCAGATCCTCGTCCAACTTTTGACAAAATACCTCTGGAATGGGAAGAGGATGTGGAGCTGTATTCTCTATTCTTAGACAAAAAGGTGAGCTGTAAAGATTAAGGACAAATGAACAGCTGGAGGATCTCCACACATTATGCACATGACATGTGTCAAAAGGTCAAACTGCACATGACTCAGGAGGAGGACTGTGACCAGATCTCCCAGCATTTTTACAGCCAGAGAGGGCTCTGAATTGGATCTGAGCAGAGGTGCTGGCTGGGGAAGAGGTCAACTCTCCCCCCCACACACCTGTGTTTTCCCCATCTAAATCCTCCTCCCAAGTTGCTCTTTGCTCTCTGGGGGAAAGAAATTCAGGTATCCATATCAAAAGGGACCTTTTTTTTAGTGAAATGTCTATCCTGGGACCTGTTCCCTTGTAGGCATATTTAGAATTGCTATCTTAGTGGGGAATGGCAGCGAGAACTTCACAAGTCTACTGTTTGTTGCCTAGTATAGGATTGGAGGGAAGACATAGTAATAACACCAGGGCTTGGCTGTGCCAAGAACGTCAGTGAGATGGGATGGGAACAATCGAGCAAAGCAGCCAAACGTTGGGTGCCATGTTGTGTATGTGCTGGGCATGCAAAGGCTTTGGCACTATGGGGCTTTGCGTCACCAGGGCAGAAATGTTTGGAGATGGAACTCAGTGCGCCTGACTGTGCTGAGAGAGTAGAGGCTATTGCTTCATTTTGTCCCCAGTTGGAGTCTCTCTTCTAATCAGGATTGGTTTCCTGCCCTTAGGAAGAGCTGCAAGCAAGCCATGCCACCTATGTGCGGCGCCATCCAGAGCTCAGTGCCCTGCTGGCAGACTTTCTACAGCTGCTGCTCCTTCGCAAACCGGACGATGTGGTCACCTTTGCTGCTGAGTTCTTTGCCCCCTTTTCAGCCCAGCGCCCGCCAGGCAGGTCCTTTCAGTCATCTGACAAGCCTAGCCCCTTTCGCACCCATATCTAATTGACCAACAGGGCAATAAAGATCCAGGCAATGACCCTGGGACTTGGAGAACTGTTTCTGCAACCTGCTGTGAAGCTTCTTGCTCAGTGGGGTAGTTGTCAGCCCCTGCACTATGGATGGCAGAGGATCAATTTTCGGTCCACTCCAAAGGATGTTGGAGTGTTGCTGTGAACAGGACCTGTTGGCATTTTCCACGCAGACGACTGCTGAACTAGTGAGGCTGCAAGTGGAGAAATCCTCTGGGATGTGACGTTTTAAATAAAAGAAAGAACTTTTCTTTTTCAAAACCAAAATCGAAACCAAGCTTTATAACTCTCTTGAATTTCTAATTTTTAATTTCGGTTTTAAGCAGCTAAATATCAGGGGAAAATGGAAATCAATTTCGCCCGACCCTCAGAAACAAATTTTCCAGGGACTCAGGAGGCCGCAGAAGAAAGGGAAAAATCACTCGTGTTGCAAAATTGGAGCTTCTTTTGCAAACAGAAGACTCTTAAGATACAACCTGCTATTAATATACAACAGATTTTTATCAGACTAAAAAGGACAATACCCACAACTGCAATTGCCCTGAAGAACTGGAGATATGTTATGGATGTACAAAAATGGACGCCAAGTGATGAAAACCACACTTCTAGGGAAAAAATTTAAACTTCCATATCTTAGCCAAATTTCAAAGATAAGAAATTGCTATCTTATAGCTCTCACCATGTAGAAGAGACTCTGTGCAAAAGATCATGAAGTGGAGACCTGTCTTTTTGTTGTTACTCCTTTATGTGCCATGCACATTAATGTTGCTATATAAATAGTAATTAATAATACTTTATGAAATGTCATTGTTAAACTGTTTTCTTGGTAGTTAACTGCTGTAGTTAACTACGAACATGAATAATTACTTTCGTACAGAACACTATGTGCAAGTTATTTGAGTAAAGTAAATGTCTGGTCCCAAAACATCAGTAAACTGTTTTGTTTGACATATTTAATAATATTTTAAATGTTTTAATTTTCAGCCCAGTGGAGGAAAAGAAATAGTTATAAAAAAAAACCTAGCTCCAATCATTTTTACTAAAATGTAAACTAACAGCCCAAACCTATGCATGTCTACTCCCACTGAGTTCAATTACTCCCAAGTAAGTGTTTACAGCCAGCGGGTGGCGCAGTGGGTTAAGCCGCTGAACCATGAGCTGTCGATCGAAAGGTCGGCAGTTCGAATCCGCGACGGGGTGAGCTCTCGTTGCTTGGCCAGCTCCTGCCAACCTAGCAGTTCCAAAGCATGTTAATGCAAGTAGATAAATAGGTACCGCTTGCGGGAAGGTAAACAGCGCTCCGTGTTCCAGCCAGTAGTGCAACAAGGGTGGTGCGAAGGCAAGTAGTTGTGCAAGACTCCGTTACACTGGAATCAGCGGCCCCTCCCCCTTGCTGTTGGAGCCATTCTGGCAGCAAAGGCAACATGCTGGACACTCACTCACTCACTCACTGTTGCTGCTGGAATGGCTCCAACAGCAAGGGGGAGGGGCCGCTGACTCCAGTGTAACGGAGTCTTGCAGAACTACTTGCCTTCGCACCACCCTTGTTACACCACTGGTTCCAGCTGCATGCTACGCGCTGCGGCAAGGAGAGTCACGCCGGCCACATGACCACGGAGGCGTCTTGGACAACGCTGGCTCTTCGGCTTTGAAATGGGGATGAGCACCACACCCTAGAGTCGGACACGACTGGACTTAATTGTCAGGGGTCACCTTTACCTTTACCTAAGTGTTTGTAGGATTGCAGCCTAAAACTACTGTTTAAGGTAATACAATAGTAATTGTAGTTCAACTACTGTACTTTGAAAATCATTCATGCCCATCAGTGGAAGAGCTGTGGGTAAGGATAAGGGAAACCACAAAGTTGCACAGCAAAACCAAATGTAGCAGATGTCCTAGCCTGCACTTCTACTCCTAGATTAGGAATTAGCAACTTGGATGCCCCAGAGCCAAATCCACCCCACACCGAAAGAGAAATGAACTGCATACCCACACCCTAGACAGCCCGAAGGTAAGAGGCTAGGTGGAGTAAGCACTGCTTCTTGTGTTGCAATGAAACTTGCT
The DNA here is from genome assembly GCA_026170595.1 of Plestiodon gilberti rubricaudatus. NCBI lineage: Eukaryota > Metazoa > Chordata > Lepidosauria > Squamata > Scincidae > Plestiodon > Plestiodon gilberti. Next base: position 208,302,310 of record JANXHW010000001.1, read on the forward strand.
TTCAGTCCGTTCTGTGGGGCAGGGCTGGGGCCTAATATCCCTCTGGCTGGATCTGGAGACATACAGTAGTTTTTAAAAACTGGAGATACTATTGAGGCATCATTGCCCGTAATGTACACACTCATCTGACCTGGACAGTAGTGGGATGAGGGCATATACGGTAGGCAATGTTGGCCTCTATCATGTCACCTCTTGTGACTCCGCAAAAAGTTATTGTCTGGTTCTGGCCCAAATGGTCTTTCTTTGAAACTAGTTGTCGACCAGGAACCTGTCATGAAGATGCTGCAGTTGGAACTTTTCAGAATGTGTTTGTGACTGAGAGCTTACCTACAGTCTCTGCCTTTATCCCTCAAATTCATAATCTTTCCCCTCTGGGGCTGACCATTGGATTTAAGAACATAAGAAGAGCCCTGCTGAATCAGGCCAAAAGCCCTTCTAGTCCAGCTTCCTGTATCACACAGTGGCCCCACCAGATGCCTCAGGGAGCACAAGACAACAAGATAACCTTTTCATTCGAAAGCTTTCATGGCCAGCAGATATAGTTAGAGAAACAGGTAGTACGGGTAACGCAGCCATATCTATGTAAAAAACACAGCAATCCGACTGAGGTTTAAAAACAATGACTATTTTATCTGGGTTTAATGATGTATTCCTGGACAAACAGAAATTATTAAGAAACCACGGCTGGACAAATGAGCCCAACGTTTTGTGTCCTAATCTGGACACATCTTCTGGGGCAATCCAAACTATAACATCTTTCATTCCTTTTTGGATTGCCCCAGAAGATGTGTCCAGATTAGGACACGAAACGTTGGGCTCACTTGTCCAGCCGTGGTTTCTTAATAATTTCTGTTTGTCCGGGAATACATCATTAAACCCAGATAAAATAGTCATTGTTTTTAAACCTCAGTTGGATTGCTGTGTTTTTTACATAGATATGGCTGCGTTACCCGTACTACCTGTTTCTCTAACTATACAAGATAACCTGTTTCCCGTTGACACTCCCTTGCACCTGGCACAGAGAAAACCCACTTCTAAAACCAGGAGGTTGCTTATGGCTTGTAACCTGTGATGGTCTTTTCCTCCATGAATCTGTCCAAACCCCTTTTAAAGGCATCTAGGCCAGGTGCCATCACCACATCCTGTGGCAAGGAGTTCCACAGATGAATTACACGCTGGGTAAAGAAATATTTTCTTTTGTCCGTTCTAACTCTCCCTCCACTCAATTTTAGTACATGTCCCCTGGTTCTGGTGTTGTGCGAGAGGGAGAAGAATTTCCCTCTATCCACTCTCTCCATCCCATGCATAATTTTATAAGTCTCAATCATGTCCCCCCTCAGGCACCTTTTTTCTAGGCTGAAAAGCCCCAGACGCTGTAGCCTTTCCTCATAAGGGAGGTGCTCCAGCCCATGAATCATTCTGGTCGCTCTTTTCTGCACCTTTTCCAATTCAACTATGTCCTTTTTGAGGTGTGGTGACCAGAATTGGACGCAATACTCCCGATGTGGCCTTACCATCAATTTGTACAAAGGCATAATGATATTGGCCGTTTTATTCTCAATCCCTTTTTTAATGATCCTGAGCATGGAATTGGCCTTCTTCACAGCCGCCGCACACTGGGTTGACACTTTCATCGACATGTCCACTAGCACCCCAAGATCTCTCTCTTGATCCGTCACAGACAACTCAGAACCCATTAGCGTATATGTGAAATTTTGGTTTCTTGCCCCAATGTGCATCACTTTGCACTTACTTACACTGAAGCGCATCTGCCATTTTGCTGCCCATTCTCCAAGTTTGGAGAGATCCTTCTGGAGCTCTTCACAATCCCTGCTGGTCTTCACCACCCGGAAAAGTTTAGTGTAATTTATTCCCCCTTTATTTATTCAAGTGAAGCCCGTCCCTCTTGTACAGGCCCGGCTTGTCCCAAAACGTTCCCCAGTGCCTAACAAACCTAAACCCCTCCTCCTGACACCAGTGTCTCATCCACGCATTGAGACCCCTGAGCTCCGCCTGCCTAGCTGGCCCTGCGCGTGGAACAGGTAGGACTTCTGAGAACGCTACCTTTGGGGTCCTGGATTTGAGCTTCCTACCTAGCAACCTAAATTTGGCCTCCAGGACCGCCCGGCTACATTTCCCCACGTTGTTGGTGCCAACATGCACCACAACCGCTACCTCCTCCCCAGCACTCTCTACCAGCCTATCTAGACGAGAGGTGATGTCCGCAACCTTCGCACCAAGTAGGCAAGTCACCATGCGGTCCTCACATCCGTCACAGACCCCCCTCTCTATGTTCCTGACTATAGAGTCACCCACGACAAGAAGCCCCCTTCCCCAGAGGAGTATCCATAGTGCGACTGGATACGGGCCCATCACCTGAAGAAGGGGTCCCCACTGTGGGATTGTTTCCCTCTTTTCCAGAGCGATGTCCTCCAGCCCTGAGACTCCCTTTCCTGGCAGCTGAGGAGCTGGCCAACTGAGGGTGGGACGATGCCTCCATGTCCCTAGAAGTCTCACCCTGGTTCCTCTCTACCTGTCTCTGCTTCTCCAGGTCAGCAACCGTGGCTTCAAGGGAGCGAACCCGTTCCCTGAGAGCCTGGAGCTCTTTGCACCGAGCACACACCCATGACTTGTGCCCAAGAGGCAGATAGCCATACATGTGACACTCAGTGCAAAACACTGGATAGCCCCCACCCCTCTGCTGGCTGTCTGACTGCATAGCTTTTGAGTGTAAGATTTGTATGATTCTCCCTAATCTACATTCAGTTAGCACTCACTGTAGTCTGGAACAGCCCAGAAGCTGGGTTGCATCCCCTTCCTTTATGCAAGTCTCTCCTATTCTAATTGGCCATGAGGGAGAACTAGAGGAGGAGCCAACTCCATGAGCATGAGGGAGTCCCGGAGACAAAGCATCCCGGAGACAAAACATTGAGGTAAACAGGCGAGTTAAGCATCGGCGTGAGTTGAGCAGCTGGTTCTGGTATTGTGAGAGAGGGAGAAAAGCTGCTTTTTATCCACTCTCTGTACATCATATACATAATTTTATCTCAATCGTGTCCTCCCTTAATCACCTTTGTTGTTCCAAGGTAAAAAGCCTGAAATTCTGTAGCCTTACCTCATAAGGAAGATGTTCCAGCTCTCTGATCATTTTGTTTGCCCTCTTTTGCACCTTTTCCAGCTCTACTGCTCAACTCGCAGAGATGCTTTCCCTTGTGTTCTTATGGCTGTCCACTGTTGGAAACATGATGCTAGATTAGATGCATTCTTATTCTGACCCAGCTGGACTTTCCTTGTTGTTTTCTTAATGGTCAAGCTACACATTGTAAAGAATGTGTAAGTTGGCCTGGTGCTTTTTGTTTATTAAAGTAATAGCATGGAGGTGAGAGTGAAATGGGGCAAAATCATGGCAGGGGAAGGGAGCCTCAGGTAGTGAACAGGACATTTTCTACAAAAATCTGCTCAGTTATTTGGGATCTTTCTCAGTTTATTCAATGGACGACTAAATTACAGGTGCAGAACCTCTCCTGCTCTGACCCAATTGAGTATACACAGCTCATGATGAGGTGTGCAACTTGGGGCTTGCCAGAGAAATGCTTCACCTCATGCCTGCCTCCTTGCATGTGACTCTGGCCCCCATTCCCTCCTGAAACACATCAAAATCAGATCATGTGCCTGCACAAATAAGCACGGGAGGAAGAAATTTTGCAATGCTACACTTCCCTTTCGATGACTCAGGGCCCTTCAGGGCAAATACAGTACATCTCTTTTGAAAAGATGGAAATGGGCTCCAGTGTGTGCGTGTAAGTTTAATACCCCAGCCTCATTTATAGCTACTCAGAACAAAATAATACATTTCAATGGAGCTGACTTCTATGTATAAATGTGAGAATGAACAAGATAGGCAAATGACTTTCAGGGCCTTTGCAATGTGTGGTGGACTATAAAATGTTGCCTTTGCCTACGTTTATTATACACATGTACCTATAACCAAACGAGAGGCCTGCCTGCATTCAAAGAACTGGCTGATTTGTACAATTCAGTAATAGCAAAATATGACATTTATTTACATAATGCTATCAGTGAATATATGGCACTTTACAGAGGAACATGTGTGCATACAAAGAAAAAGTGGAAAGAGGAGGAGCAGTGGAGGCAAATAGGCGGACAGAAATGGGCACCTTCACCAATCTGCTGTCTTGGCCTCATGGATGGGCTGACCCTGTTAAGGGCCTTTAGCTAGTTAGCTGTCTAGTCTTCCCAGTCTTTACCCCCAGCAAATCCCAATTTGGAGAGGAGCAAGGGGGAGAGTATGGGAGAAAGGGCCACCTAGGCACTGTGCCCATTTTGACTTCTGCCTCTTCCAGCACAGTCAGTACCTCTGGAAGTTTTCTCAGAAATGACTAATACAGTCATCAAATTTCTAAGTGTGAGGAAATCTGGAGAATGTCCCTGAGTAATATACACCAGCACTTCCTCCTAGAAGCAGTAGTTTTTCATACCAGAGGAAATTTGGCATTGATCTAGCTAGATTCTAGAACACAGGAGTTGAACGTGTGGTTTTGAGCACATGGCCACTGCTGGCATTGTATGAAGCAGGACATTGCATGAAGCATTGTATGAAGCATGGAGGTTTGCAGGAAAGTCAAGCGTTTCACAGAGCAGCAAGGAGACAACTCCGGCACATACAGTAAAATGCACTCTTCCAACAACTCAACCAACACTGACCAGTTCCAGTTTCTGTGACACAGGACATTCTATCAGGGTGAAATACCAACTGGCCAATTATAGTGTGTGCTTGCTGGACCATCCCTACATTTCTAACTATGCAATCCTATGGATGGATACCTACTCAGAAATAAGTTCCATTGAGTTCAATGGGACTTACTTCCAGGTAAGCATGTATAGGATTGCAACCTTAAATTCAGTATAAATTCTCAGTAGGTTTATTGAGATTGCTACTCCAAGCCTGGCTATACCCAAGATGTCTATCCATAACCGCCTAAGAAATAAGATTATAAATTACAGAAATAAGGCTTCTACTCAAGATAGAAGGCTTCCAAAACTGACTGAAATTGCAAGGAACCACATCTTGAAGGTTCTTCCTGGTTGTGGTAAATGTGCTGTTCTGAAACAGTGACAGAGTGAGTCACCCATTCTATCTTGTACTTGGGAATTCCCCAGTGGGATATGTTGCCCCTTTGTACTCTATTTGCATTAGAACCAGAAGTCTACAGCAACATGGCTGGACCAGCCTACTGCAAGTCCAGAGGGCACTGGAAGGAGCAGAAGGGCACTGCTCCCATCAGCACCAGTAGCTCAGCCTCCACCTCAAGGGTCCCCGCCCATTTAGTGCTGCAAAAGAACGCTGAGTATTTGACAGCTGAAATAAATTCATCCTTTGTAGGCAGATGATGAATCAACTGGGAATTATTTCACTCCATTAATAGCTCTGGTTCTTATCATCACTTTAACGGCCTGACAAATAATGTGAATTCCTGGGTGTGTGTTTCTCTGCAACATACGAAAAGACTAATCTATATCTGTGCACAAACCAGCCGCATCAGTAACTCTCTTCAGATGGTGTTACCAGAGGAAGGGTTATTGTGTGAGGGGGCAAACAGGAGTGGAGCTGGCTAGCCACATACCCTGTGTGGGTGTGCTTCCTGGCCATGCCCAGTGCTTGTCTGCACAGGCCAGGGAATGCATCAGGATGGGTGATGGGCATGGCTAGCTGATGGTCTCCTGCTTGCCCCCTCTTTTCCCCTGATAATTCCCCGGTTAAACCGCTGAACCATAAGCTGTCGATTGAAAGGTTGGCAGTTCGATTCCCGCGACGGGGTGAGTTGCTTGGCCAGCTCCTGCCAATCTAGCAGTTCCAAAGCATGTCAATGCGAGTAGATAAATAGGTACCGTTTGTGGGAAGGTAAACAGCGCTCCGTGTTCCAGCTGCATGCTACGCGCTGCGGCAAGGAGAGTCATGCTGGCCACATGACCACGGAGGTGTCTTCGGACAACGCTGGCTCTTCGGCTTTGAAATGGGGATGAGCACCACACCCTAGAGTCGGACACGACTGGACTTAATTGTCAGGGGATACCTTTACCTTTAGCATCGATTTACCATGACTACAAAATCTGCAATATGGCAGGCCCTGTCCAAATATACAGCCAGCTATCATTACCAGGAAGTAAACATTCTGAATTCTTTTTAGTTTGAATTGCTATTACTTGCTTTTTGGTTCTGGTCTGGAAAACCAAACATCTTTAATCAAAACAATTTAATAAAAAAACACAAATAAATAATACAAGATTCTTTATATTGTCCATGGATCCGGGGGGAAAAAGGCATAAAGCACAATTCAATCCCAGAAAAAGTGATAGCACAGCAAGACAAAGGGAATAATGAGACAGCAACTTTCTTCACCTCCTAACGAAAGAAATATGACATGCATACTTCCTCAGTCTCTGAGATCAGCAGACCTGTGTGCTTTATTGACTGCAAGGAAGCAATTAGAAGACCAGAGTAGAAAACAAAACTTCTACTCTGATCTTCTAGTTTAACCAATATTAGCCAATAGCCGATAAAGATACTCCCATATCTTTGTTTTTTAAAAGTATAATTCATTCAAGCCTTATCTTAGCTAAAAACAAAGGCTACAGTCTTAGCTGTACACCCAGTTATTACTTTGAGATCACAGCTGTTTCAATAGAGAAATCCAAAGTTATATTCAACAAAAGTTGCAGGGTCAGGCCACTGTAAGGATGTCCTGAAATCCATGCCAAATGACACTGTAAACTAGGCTTGCCAACACTCCAGGATTGGCCTGGAGTCTCCAGGAATCAGCATCAATCTTCCGGAGAAGACTGCCAAATGCAACCCTGGGGATTTTAACAGGACCTCCCTGGCTAAGTGAGATTACATCATGGGGGGGGGGGGAAGCTCCAGGAATATCTTCAGTCAGAGTTGACGATCCAACTGTAAACTCCTTGGAATATTTGAAGTAAGAATCACAGCTTGCATTGTCTTTGAAACAAAACTGTTTTAGAGGTTACAAATCTGATAAATTTGGGGATGGTCCATCACCATCATCCTTCCTCTGCTGTTGTCCCCAAGCCCAACCCATCAAATACTATCCCTTCGTTCTGAGCATCATCATATTGCAGAAGTCACTCAAAACCTGAATCGTGCTGAGAAATCCCTGCAGGGATATAATCACTGGACAACAATTAAAAAAGGTGTAGTATTATCTTTTCAAATATCAATCTGTTGGCCAGCCAGTTAGGAGCCACTGCATGGTACTGAGTGACTAGTGTTGGGTTTGAATGTGGAGAACTGAAGTTCAGATCCTGGTTCAGGCTCTTGGGCAAAGTCACAACAAGCACTTTTCAGAGAACTTCACCCTGAACAAGGAACATACAAAAACAGGGACTTGAAATTGCAGGGTCTACCACTACAATTCTACTCCTCCTCCATCTAGACATGTTTCTGTCCATGGTTAGGTCATCTGAAGGGCAGTACCATCTCTGAGCTTATCACAGGGGCTGTTGCGAGGATAAAACAAGGTAACTCCACGAACACTGCCCTGACTCCCCCTTGCTCCAATAAAGAAGCCTCTATCAAACATGTTCACTGCAGACCCACAGCAGCTCCTTGAATTTCATAGCGTTGGTCTCGATTTCTTGTCATTAGAGCTCAGAGTAGGCAGCAGCATGAGATGCCTGCATTTGCATTGTCAGTCATTCCAGGCAGGTTAGCACAGATCTAGATTGCTTTGGGTCACCAGGAATGCTGGCAGGATTCTATTCACTGCAAGATTTTCTACTGGAGTCATTGATTGAAGCTATTCACATGGCCAGATCATATTATACAGAGCCCACCAGGATATGGCATCAGGCTGTATTGGAGCAGGGACAGGACGGGCGATTCAATCTAGTGTGCATTTAAGTTTCTTCAGGAATTAAGAACCAAGCATAAGTTCAGGCTGTGATTCTAAGAACATTAATTCTATGCCTATCATCAGACTACAAGCCTATGCATGTCAGACTATGCAGAACTAAAACTACTGAATTCAAGGGGACTTCCTCTCAGGTAACTGTGCAAAAGATTGCTGCCTTAGTTGGCTAGCTATTAACTCTTCACTTGATGAAGATCTACCTGTCATGCAACTGTTAAAAGCCCAGGGCCCCTAGCAGAAAAAAAGTTGGCAACCTTATGTGTGTGTAGATATACACACATTTGCAGATTTAATGAAGAAGCGCATAGACCAGTTCTACATTATCCTGCAAGGATGTGCTTGCTTTAAGATTGCCATATTTTCAACCAGCCCTGCTCTTGTGCCTCTATCTGACACACAAAAATTTGCAGGTGAAGTTTTTCCTGAGATGGTGTTAAGTGGTGGTAAAATTCATTCATTTATTTAAAGCATCTGTACCCCACTCCTCAGTTTAAGACTCCCAAAAGGGCTTACGTAACATCAAACCATGGAAAATCATTGAAATGGGTTTGTATGCCTGTGCTGGTATTTTTATGACCACTGTCCAAGCTTCATATGCTTAATGTTGGTATGTCAGGCTACTTAAGGCACAGGAGCAGGCTGGGGAGGGAAGGTGGCAACACTTGCTTCTTTATATCTTAAAATCTCTCTAAATCATGAATCATCAGGGGCCAGGAACTCATGAGACTTCTGGAAGCACATTTAAGACAATCCATTATCAGGCAGTACTGTTGCCCTATAATTTAGACCAAAATGCTAGCAAGTTCTCCTGGGGTCTTGCTGATCTGTGTATGTACCAACATTTTAAAAAAGACAAACATTTTTCTTCCTCCTTGACAGGTATATTTACTCAGGACATGGGGTGGGGAAAAGATCTACTACACAACAGCATCATCTGATATTTTCTGAGGTCAAAAAGAACACTTCCTTCTTTTGCTTCCTTATATGATCCCGAACAGAACAGAGTGAGTTCACTGTAAAGATTTGCTCTCCGGCGGCTGCTTTGTGATTGTGGGCTGCTTCACTCAAGCGGTCATACTCCGAGGCTATCTCGTTTTGTATCTGATCTAAAGAAAACTCTTGCTAGAAAGACATTCTAAATGGGATCACAAGAATCAGGTGGGGTTTGTTCTTTCCTTTTTCTGCTCCTTCTCTCCGAGTCTGAGTTCCCTAAAACAGGAATCCACCTTCTTCCCACTATTGCCCCGTGAGTTTTCTGATTTTCCGCTCTCCTTTTCCTTGCGCACCCACGTGATCTTCTCTAAGGGGCAGAAAAAATATATATTATATACTGTACATCCATTTCTCAGATAGGTCCGAGAAATGGTCCATGAGGCAGCACAGTATTAAGGCTGCCGCTTTTTAAATTAAGGCTGCCGCATTTTTTTCCCTGTGTCTTTAACCAGCTGCTAATGTGACCAGAAGAAATTTAGATGCAGCTTTCCTGCTGCATCTTTGCATCTCAGTGCCTGGGAAGTCTGTCGCTGGATGTCTTCCTAAATCCCTTAAAGCCATAGGAGCTCTGCCAGCAAAAAAAAAGGTGGCAAGCAACAGTGTGGTATACAATAATACTACTGAATTTAGAGATATTTGAATGAGGATTTCAGGCTAATTTTTCTACAATAAATGGTGCAGATTGGTATAGGATAAATGCCTTTGAAAACTGGAGATGTGGTAAAATCCTGTACTGTATAGGATTACATTTTACCTACACTGATTGTATAAACATAAACATGCTTAAAAATACCTTTGAATGGATTAATCTGAAGTATTTGAGCTTGAACATTCTCCCTGCAATTGTAATTTGAATCTGCATTTGTGATTGTAAATGCATAATTGATAGTTTGAGTTTATTTCCAATTAATTATGAATTATGTCATCTTGAGAAGGGATATTTTCAAAACACAGGAGAAGAGGATTTCAGTCCTCTCCCTCTTCCTCATATGCCAGTTCATTTAAGCTGTAAGCCTGCAGGCAAGGTTTTATAACGATTAATTTTATGTTGTATATTGTACAGCACGTTTGTTTTTAGGTGCTTAAGAAATAATAATTATAATGATTGATGACGCTGATCTTTTGTGCACTTTGGACTTTGTTTTTTTTTTGACTGCCAGACCAAAGCTGTTCCTTTGTTCCACAACTGAGCTAAGCCTGGGATTACAGGCTATAAACGTTCCTTTCTGAATTCCTGAATATAGTGGGGTGGCTTCAGTTTGCCAGATTGTTGCAATTTAATTGAGCTGGTTCAAGCAGGAGTTAAATCTTTCCTTGATAAAATTTTACTGAACATGTTGGGAACATCGATATAAAAAGGGGCATTGGTTCTAGCAACTGTGCAGGTTTGGGGAGGGAGGAAGATTGTGTTTGTTATGAGTTTACAACTGTCTTCAATGATTATCCTCTTTTCTGTTTGTTGCCACTCTTTCTATGGCAGGGCTCTGTGCGCTTAACAGCTGCATGCAGTGCCAGTGGGGTCCTGGGGCCAGTGGCGTCCCTAGCCCTAAACCTATAGGGGGCCCCTCGTCGAATTGGCGCCCCCTCCCCACCCCTTGGCACCCCCAAAGGTGGTGCCGCGATTTGGGGGGGTGCCAAATTCGACATTTATTTAATGATTTCCCCCCCCGGGCGGAAATCCCCCCGGGCGCCGCTTCTCCCCCCCGGGCGCCGCTTCTCCCCCCCCCCGGGCTTTTCCCGTTCCGCACTTACCTTTCAGCTTCCGGGAATCCCGGCTGCGGCGGCCTCGCACGACCGCATTTCACCTTACCTGGCCGGCGGCTGTTTCTGCACATGCTCAGAAACAGCCGCTGGCTGGGTAAGGTGAAATGCGGTCGCGCAAGGCCGGCAGGGTAAGAGCGGGGCCGCCGGTCGACTCGGACTCGGGCCCCAAGCCACAGGGCCCCCCACCTAACTACACTACTGCCTGGGGCAAAGTCCTGCACTGGGTCCCCCATGGCACCCTCCCCCACCTTATGGTGGTACATTGAACACTGGAACTGAAGGGGTTGGGTTGATCAAGTCAAGTGGGCCCTCTGGTCATGGGTCCTTGACTGGTACCTGATGTAGCTGACCTCAGGTGCCACCCCAGTCTGCATGGCCAGCTGTTGTGTCATGGACATGCAGTGAAAGTTGCATCTGTTGAATTCCTGGCTGTCATGCAGCTAGGAAAGAGGGTAAATAAGTGCAGTAAACACAATCGGGAAAAGGTCTAGAGAGAGTGAGCTGTCCGGCACTGGAACAGTCTACATCAGTGTCTTCTCAAACTGTGGGTCCACTTGGTGGGTCGGGACCCAATTTCTGGTGGGTCCTGCAGAGCCTCCAATGAAAACATGGGTGATGGAAAGATCAGATAAGTAATTGCCTCAAGCCCTCAGTCTATTCAAAAATAGATAGCTGCTAATTGCCTTTCAAAGAGCTGAGCTCCTGCAGTTTGCAAGATAGCTGCTAATTGCCCTGCTCTCTCATTGGAAGTTTCCAAGCAGAGGCTGGATGGGCCAGATGGTGGCCATCTTTCAGGGATGCTGTAGTCACTTGCATTCAGCAGAGGGTTAGACTGGATGACTTCCAAAGTCCCTTCCAACTCCTATGATGGCAGGCTGGAATGGGACTGATCTTTGCATTTTGTCTAGGTTTTGGTCTGTACAGTATTCTAAAGTCCTGCACAGAGTGCTTCCAAGCTTCTCGTTTTCATTTTTAAGAAACATTGATTTGTAATCAGAATTAAAGCAGGAAGTGCCCAATGCTGACATTACACATGACATTTTACATGGGTATGATGGAGAGCTGAACTAACAAGGAGTTAATTTAATGTAGGGCAGGCCCAGAAAGTCTCAGGAAAGGAACATCATGTGAGAAAATTGGGTGACCAGTTACAGTTCTGCAACAGAAATATGTGTCAGTGGTTGAGCCTATATTTCCCCCCAGGAACAGGGTGAGTTACCACATCTGTCTGCTGAAGAAAGGAAATGACCTTTAACATCCGCCATTGCAGCAGAAAAAAAATGCAACTGCTGCTTCTCCCGCTTTGGCCCTGGCTGCTCCTGGCACTTACTCCCCTCTAACTTTGTATACCGTATTGGTCTGAGTATAAGACTCACTTTTTTCTCCTAATTTAAGTTTTTAAACTAGGGGTGCATCTTATAATCAGGCTGTTGCAATTTAATGCCAGTGATTTAATTAATTTTTTTAATAGCACAAAAAGTCTTACAATCAGGTGCGTCTTATACTCGGGACAATACGGTACTTAATCTCTTCAGTGGAAGTCTCTGACTCCAAGTCTTGAGTCAAGTCCCAAGTCTTTGCCCTCAAGTTCCAAGTCTTTGGTTGCAAGTCCCTATCTATTTAATGGGGAAAACGGGATTAAACCTGAATAAAATTGGACTTGTTGTAAAAGGCTCCAAGTCGCGAGTCGAGTCTTTACAATCACCGAGTCACATCCGAGTCAAGTCATTGATGTGACCTGAGTCCGACTCAAGTCCGAGTCAATAGACTCAAGTCTACATCACTGCCACATACAGGGGCGGTTCATGTGGACTAGCCCCCACGCAACGAAGCAAAACAACCCAGCATGCCGGTAAGTAGTTGGAGTGTGTGCTCTCCTGGCATGCTTATCCCACAAACGAGCAAAGACGAAATACAAAGTATAGTTCAAAACAGTCCTCTGTGTGGTCAGATAGGGGATCTGCTCCAGGGACAGGGAGGGAATGGACATGTGGAGCATCTGCTGCCTTTTCTCCTGCTGCAATGGAATGTGAAAAGTAATTTCCTTTCTCCAGCTGATGGATCTGGCAACCCTAGCAGACCTGGATGCTTCTAGGCTCAGATGGACTAGAAACTAGAAGCAAGGTTGTGATTCCCCCCCCCCCCATTTATGGGTTCTTTGTTAGGGGAAGGGCCATGGCTCTGTGGTAGAGCATGTGTTTTGTATCAGGACGTCCCGGGTTTAGTCCCCGGCATCTTCAGGTCGGACAGAGAAATCCCTGCCTGAAATCTTAAAGAGCTGCTGCCAGTCTCCATCGATAACACTGACCTCAACGAGCCAATAACTCCGTATCTGGCAGCTTCCTATGATATGTAGAGCCTGTTCTACTGATTTGTAAATAATAAACTGCTGAATTATTAGAAGTCTGCTGTTGCTGTCCTCACGTATCCAATAACTACCACCAACATAAAGACTAAAGAATTAAGTGAAATAGAGGTTAAAAGAGAAGACATCTTAGACTTAATTGACAAATTAAAGATCAATAAGTCACCAAGAAGTGCCATAAACAATAAGTCACCAGGCCCAGATGGCATTCACCCAAGAGTTCTGAAGGAACTCAAGAATGAAGTTGCTGACCTCTTGACCAAAATATGCAACTTGTCCCTTAAAACGGCCACTGTGCCAGAGGATTGGAGGATAGCTAATGTCACACCAATCTTTAAAAAAGGAAGGAGGGAGGACCCGGGAAACTACAGGCCAGTCAGCCTAACATCTGTTCCAGGGAAGATGGTGGAAAGTCTCATTAAAGATAAAAATTTAAAACACATAGAAGAACAAGCTTTGCTGAGGGAGAGTCAGCATGGCTTCTGCAAGGGGAAGTCTTGCCTCACAAACCTTTTAGAATTCTTTGAAAAGGTCAACAGGCATGTGGATGTGGGAGAACCCATGGATATTATATATCTGGATTTTCAGAAGATGTTTGACACAGTCCCTCATGAAAGGCTCCTGAGAAAACTCCACAGTCAGGGAATAAGAGGGCAGGCCCTCTTGTGGATTAGGAACTGGTTGAAGACTAGGAAACAGCGAGTGGGAGTCAATGGGCAATTTTCACAATGGCGAGAGGTGAAAAGCGGTGTGCCCCAAGGATCGGTCTTGGGACCGGTGCTTTTCAACTTGTTCATAAATGACCTGGAGTTGGGGATAAGCAGTGAGGTGGCCAAGTTTGTGGATGACACTAAACTTTTCCGGGTGGTGAAGATCAGCAGGGATTGTGAAGAGCTCCAGAAGGATCTCTCCAAACTGGGAGAATGGGCAGCAAAATGGAAGATGCGCTTCAATGTAAGTAAGTGTAAAGTGATGCATATTGGGGCAAGAAATCAAAACTTCACATACAGGCTCATGGGTTCTGAGCTGTCTGTGACGGATCAGGAGAGAGATCTTGGGGTGCTGGTGGACAGGTCGATGAAAGTGTCGACCCAGTGTGCGACGGCTGTGAAGAAGGCTAATTCCATGCTTGGGATCATTAAAAAAGAGATTAATAATAAGACGGACAATATTATTATGCCGTTGTACAAATCAATGGTAGGGCCGCATCTGGAGTATTGTGTCCAGTTCTGGTCGCCGCATCTCAAAAAGGATATAGTGGAACTGGAAAAGGTGCAGAGGAGAGTGACCAAAATGATTAGTGGGCTGGGTCATCTCCCTTATGAGGAAAGGCTACAGCGTTCGGGGCTCTTCAGTCTAGAAAAAAGGCGGCTGAGGGGGGACATGATTGAGACGTATAAAATTATGCATGGGATGGAGAGAGTGGATAGAGAGAAGTTCTTTTCCCTGTCACACAACACTAGAACTAGGGGACATCCACTCAAATTGAGTGGAGGGAGTATTAAAACAGACAAAAGAAAATATTTCTTTACCCAACGTGTAATTCATCTGTGGAACTCCTTGCCACAGGATGTGGTGATGGAACCTGGCCTGGATGCCTTTAAAAGGGGATTGGACAGATTTATGGAGCAAAAGTCTATCACAACTTACAAGCCATGATGGGGAAAAGCAACCTCCTGGTTGTAGGAGTAGGTTTTCTCTGTGCCAGGTGCAAGGGAGTGGTGACTGGACACAGGTATCTTGTTGTCTTGTGTGCTCCCTGAGGCATCTGGTGGGGCCACTGGGGCCACAGGAAGCTGGACTAGATTGGCCTTTGGCCTGATCCAGCAGGGCTCTTCTTATGTTCTTAACATCCAGTGGGGGAAGGATTGCAAAATAAGAAGATAAAAGGGTCAGAGTCATTTGAAATCACCTTATTATAGCTACTTTTTAGGATAATTATACTCATAATTTGGTAGTTAAGAGGAATAAAAAAAGAATAATCTCAGGACGAAGGCTGTTTCATCCTATTAGGAGTCTTTGCCAACTCCTTCCTGCTCCAGCTGTTACTGGGTGTATTTTTTAGAACTCGCATAACGCACACAGGGGAAATCTGTTGCGCCTGCACAGACCAAGTGCAGTGGCCAGTGGCACAGCTCCGTGGTTTGGCCTATTAGAAAGAGGGAGACAAGGATGAAGGTGCAACAACAAGAACTTTATAATGGGGATTAGAATACAATAGCAGGGATGGGAACTAAAGAGCAGTGTACTGCAAGGGAAAGGGAGGTGCACTATGGTGTAAACAAGCAGAGAAAAAAGGAGGGCAGAAAGGATGTAGAGCAACCAGGGAACTGGGGGGCTGGAAAACTGGGGGCTTCCGATGGTGAGGGGGAGGAGCGCTGATGGGAAAAGGAGAAAGAAGCAAGAAGAATCCCACAGTGCCATCACAAAATTGCATGATTGAGTTGTGGCTCTCTCTGTAGCCTGAACCAAGGGCTACAGGCTGGCAAGGAGTACGCCTTTGGCAGACTGTGAAATCTCAGGAGGCAGATTGGTGGGGGGGGGGGGAAAGGTGCCCTGCCCATCACTGTCAGTTTACTTGCCTCCATGCTGACTGCTTCCTTCATGCTCTCCCTCCCTTCTCCCCCCCCCCCAGGAATCCACCAATTTTGTTATCCAACGTTACTGAGCTGTTTTTCCCTATTGCCACAGCAATTGGCTTACTTTCACCTTTCCTGGGTGCAGGTTCATTATTTTGTAGCCTTTGAACCCTGGAGCATATCCAATCAAAATGCCTTCTTCGGCTCTAAGCATCGAGCTTGGATCTATGCATAGTAGGCAGCCTTGCTGCCAAACCGCCTGCATTCCATATTTGGTGCTCTCCCATGCCATAGTTCAAATGGCGTTTTAGTTACACCTTTTAGTGGGCAGTCTGTTCTAGAGATATTTTGCTGCCGCAACTGCATAACCCCAAAACTGCTTGGGTAATTTTGCATCTATTAGGATGCATCTGACCATTTCTAGAAGAGACCTATTCTTTCTGCTACACCGTTCTGCTCTGGTATGTAAGGAACATTCTGTGTGAAATGCCCTGCTCTTCTAAGAATCTTTTTTGTGTCACGTGAGAAGTACTCATCACCACCATTGTCAGTCTGCACTTGAGGTTTTCTCTCAAACTTGTTGCTGACAGTTACTACCACATACTACTTGATCATATTGTGAGTCAGGCTCTTCTGCTTCAGTAGGTAGATCACATACACAGTATCTAGAGAAGTTATCTACAAAAGTCAATTTATATTTATTCTTTCCCAATGAGGGTACTGTAGTTGGATTGGTAAATTTAAGTCACGGTGTAATAGGGACTGGTTAGTGCACTTGCCACTTTGCTTTAGAAAAGAGGGCCTGATGCCCTTTGCTTTGACACAATTTACACACCTGTCTGCATTGTTGTCACACGGTTTTACCTTCAGACCCCTTGTGAGGTTTCTCTTCTGTAGATCCAGGTTGGCACTGGTTTTTGTTGTTGTTGTTGTTCAGTCGTTAAGTCGTGTCCGACCCTTCGTGATCCCATGAACCATATCCCGCCAGGCCTTCCTGTCCTCCACTATCTTCCTGAGTTCGCTCATTTTCATGTTCGTTGCATCGGTGATGCTGTCTAACCATCTCATCCTTTGCCTTCCCCTTCTCCTTTTGCCTTCAATTTTTCCCAGCATCAGAGTCTTCTCCAGAGAGTCCTCTCTTCGCATTAGGTGGCCAAAATATTTGAGTTTCAGCCTCAGTACCTGTCCTTCCAGGGAACATTCAGGGTTGATTTCATTTAGGGTTCACTGATTTGATCTCCTAGCAGTCCAAGGGACTCTCAGGAGTCTTCTCCAGCACAAATCTTCTGTGCTATAAGTCAAGGCACTCTATGTTGCTGTATTCCCAATCCCAGGCCTCAGGCTTGTTCGCCTGCCAAATCTAACTCACAGACACCTCCTCGTTCAAATGCTTGCACTACTAAGACATTGTTTTTCATTCTAGAGCATTTAATTCTATTGTATGACCTCTTTTGTCTAATGCAGAGACACTGAGCATATTGCAATTCAGTGCTGGCGTATATAATAATAATAACCAGTATTTATATACCGCCTTTTCTTTGGTCATCAGATTTCTCCTTTTGACTTTAATTCAAAGGCGGTTTACACAGGCAAGCTTTCTAAACCCCAAGGGGCTTTTATAATACAATATGTTCCAGTCTTTCATAGAACCCTTCATTCAATTTAGAATCTAGATTCAATCCACCGGCGCCGCTCGAGGTGGGGCGGAAAGCTAAGTTCTGCAGCTTTCCACCCCACCGTTACTCTCCGGTACGAGGTGCCCCGCTCCCTCGTCGTAGGAGCCCGTCAGTGGAGAGAAAGCAACGCGCAGGGACTTTCCTGCGCGTTGCTTTCTCTCCGCTGATGAGCTCCGACGAGGGGGCGGGGCACCTCGTACCGGAGAGTAACGGTGAAGTGGAAAGCTGCAGAACTTAGCTTTCCGCCCCACCTCGAGTGACGCCAGTGATTCAATCTAGATGGTTTCTTTCACAGTCCAGCCTCTCTCTGGCGTCCGCCTCATCACACTTCAACTGACAGGCAACCTTGACTCCCACTCAAGGTGCCAGCTGCAGCTTCTCTCCCTCACAGAGGAATACATATGTATACAGAATATCATTGGCTACTATGACATTAATACTCTGTCCATTGGCATTGCATCTCAGTTTTCCATGGCCTCTGCCATGAATTTCCACACTAGTCCAATTTGCCACAAATGCGTTTCCACTGGCATTTGTAACCAGTTCTTCAGAAAAACATTTTGAAGATGTGGAGCAACTGTTACAGCCTGAATCCACAATGCAGGTCCCATTTGCTGGACTGGCACCATCAAGCTTCAAATTTGTTTACTCTTTTAGTTTGAAGTGCTCTCCATCATCATGATTTCTGCCTGTAAAAACATGTGGGGTGTGACACACCCCTTCTTTCCCTTAGTCAGGGAAGAGCTGCCTGTTGCTAAGGGGCAGGATCTCTTGTTAAGTTACACTCCTTGCTGGCATGGCTCTTATTGCCACATGGAAAGCACATGACAGGTACTTGCTTCCTTTTGTCTTTGTAATGAGAAGCTGCAGATGTCTGCTGCTTTAGCCATGTAATCCGATCCACATGGTTGGGGACCTCTGCTCTCTGTACATTCCATTGTAAAAGCTGCAACAGCTTTGTCTATAATTGCAATTTTTCGGGGTGGGCATTATACATATACTGTAATATAAATGGACCAAATATTTCACTTAGAGAACGGAGTAAAAATCCAATCTTTGTTTTTTCTGTGAGCACAAAACCAGTCAAAGCTAAATTCTCCATTATCATGGTCAGTTTGGTTAAGTGTGTGTTTTGCAATCTCCTGAGTCTGCGATTGCAGAGATCTTTCATCTTTAATCAACCTAATGGACGAAATCCTGACTAAAGATCCAGCCGGTGGCCCAGGGCCGCCTGTCGGATCCTATCCCTGCTCCGGGCTGCACTGCTGCGGCCCAGAGGTCTACTCAGGGAAGGGGACATCTTTCCCTTCCCCTTCCCCGGATGTAAACCGGGGCAGGCCCAATCGGCCTCCTTGGATTTCCACCAGCTAAATAGCTGGCGGAAGTAGGAGGAGGCCGTGTAATGACCGAGCCAGCCCGAAGGGGATGGGGATATGGCGGACGCCATTCCCGCCCCCTCCTGGGCCAGCTCAGCCAATAGCCCCCTCCCTTGCGACCTGGACTGCCCGTCACCGTGTGAGGCTAGAAGCACTCCAAAAACGTTCGAGTCCACTCGAACTCAAACAAGTCAACAAGACCTTCCAGCCTCCACACTTCCAGCCTCCACAGACCTTCCAACCTCCACACTTCCTCTTCTATTCTGTCTCCCTCTACCTTTTTCAACCCAGGGAGCAGGAGGAGGAGCCATGGAGGCGAATGGGGGGATAGAGGTGAGCAACCCCCACGCCAATCTGCTACCTGAGACAGCAACCTCAGTCAGCCTCATAGATGGGCCCACCACCTGTATTTGTTCTTTTAAATATAAATATAAAATGTGCAGGGCCCCAATTTGGGTCAGGACCACGTGGATGGCATTTTATTAACCTATTCCCCCTGCTGTGGTCCTGACCTGGTTGAGGTCCTCCCATGGCTGCTGTTTGCTCCAGGAGGAAAACACTACACTTTATGTTGCATTATGTTACATTTCAATACCCGAAAGCTATAGGAGAACTCCACATCTAAATCCACACACTGTGCATTTATTTTAGCATCTGAATGCCTTGTGCACCAAATGGTTGTCCCTATCTAAACGAAACTAGGCTCAATGCATTTTTTAATATCTAAAAAACTATGAGACAATCATTTTGCTTGATTTTTGAAAGAAAAAGGCAATATGTAAATTCTTGAGTATCTTTTAGATATGATAGTTAAGTGACCATTTGACTGCTAGAGAAGTATACTATAATTTTAGATGTTGAAATAGATTCCAGTGTAGTACGGATCTGCTAGGAATGCATACCAACACATTCTTAAAGTCCACACATAAGAGAATTCATGCTTTTTTTTTTTACCGTAGATTAAGTACATAAGAATCAACTCATTCATGGGAAAACCACATAGAGATTCATTTTGCTGTAATCCTTGGCCATAAATATTTTTTCCTGGGGAAAATAGTACCTGTCACAGGAACATCAACTTAATATGGAACTTAATATGGTTCTGGGATAGTCTAAGATGACTGAAGACCATATAGGGCGCATCTGAATGCCCCTAGAATGCCCCCTGTGCCAGCGGAGTTACGCCGGCGTTTGTTCCGCGTCCGAACTGCCCATGTGAGTTGTCCAAGGGGGGGTTAAGCCAGTGTCCATCCTGTGTCCGTCAGTGTAAGTTACACTGGCATAAGTGCTCTTGCACCAGTGGATCTACTGTTACACCAGTGCAAGAGTTACACAGGATTGGGCTGTCAGTAACAGTTGAATACCATTTTAGAATGGCTGCAACATGGGGCAAATATAAGCCTTTAATGGTAAGAGCAATTTCCATTTTAGTTCTCGCAATAAATTGCTAGTGCCAACACATCCCTAATTTATGCAGACAGACTTCACCTTGGAAGTTGGGATGGAGGAGGTGGAAAACTGTGAAAAGCAACCAGACTGGTTTCTCCAGAAACTTTAGTCTCATGGAAAATTAATTGGGTTTAGAAAAGCAGGTAGCTTAGTCTCTCGTTTGGGCTGTGCAGGTGCCTATGCGAAAGACTCATGCAGCAAGGAAGGTACAAGACATGGGTAAGATTGTGCTAGGTTGCTGACCTTTTCAAAGGTACTTCCTAGATTAAAACTTAATTTAAAAAAAACACCTTTTCTACTTGTACCTTGAAAACCTATGCTATGTTTCTCTGATCTTCTAAATTTTGCTGATAGGAAGTCTTTCTTGTTTTGATTAAAACAACTCTGTGTCTCTTTAACAGAACAGACATCTGTAAACTGAAAGCCTTCCCAGTATGACAGGGAGTCTCTCACTTTAACTCATTCTGTGCTAGAACTCCAAGAGATAGGAGGCTGGGAGGAATGTGGCATCTGGGGTGGCTACTAATGCAGGTAGCAGCTCCTGGGTGGTCATCATAGCCTAAGGAAGCAAGTACAGTGGTGCCTCGCAAGACAAAATTAATTCGTTCCGTGAATCATGTTGTCTTGCGAATAATTTTGTCTTGCGAGTCACCTCCCCTGCCGTGCTATTTACTTTTAAGTATTTACAGTACTCACAGTTCCCAGAGCTCCGCTCTAGTAATGCACACCGTTTCTGGAAGGGAAGGGAAGTTTTATCTCTGCTTTGCCTTTATCTCTGCTGGTGTTAGCTATTTGTCGGGTGATAATCGGTGTGGCCTCGGGCTGTACTGTTTGCAGTCTGCTAACCCTCTTGAATACTTTATTCAAATGGCAAGTGTAGCTGTCGCCTACGGTATCCTCCTGCCGCGGTGCCGGACAGGCTAAGGGACGGAGCAGGCACCACTAAATGCACCATTACCTCTCGGCCGTGCAACAGCTGAAGAGGCTTTCCTCGGCGTGAGGGCGGCTCCTGTGTGAGTCAGTAAGAGACTCGAAGCAGGCAGGCAGACAGCCTGTGCCGAGTTGCTGCTGCCGCTTCTGGGCCAAAACGAAGAATGGGTAGGGTCTTAATCAGTACACCTACTAGGATGGGAAGTTTTTCAGGATGGTAGTTTTATCTCTGCTTTGCCTTTATCTCTGCTGGTGTTAGCTATTTGTCAGGTGATAATCGGTGTGGCCTCGGTCTGTACTGTTTGCAGTCTGCTAACCCTCTTGAATACTTTAACATTTGAATAGATTGTGGCTTTAGGAGCTGAGTGTGCCACAAGACGAAATTGTTTTTGCAAGAAAATTTGTCTTGCGAGTCACCAAAAAACTTGCAAAACGCTTTTGCCTTGCGAGTTTTTTGTTGTGCGAGGCATTTGTCTTGTGAGGCATCACTGTAGTACATTTTTCCCAAGAGTGGCACCGCATCTGTGGGGGAAGTCGCATGAACATGGGGATGAGAGTGGCAAGCTGGGCTGTAAGTTTAGGTGCCACTGATAATGCTGGTGTGACAGAGTGGCTTAGAGGGTGACCTGATAAACTTCTAGTTCAAAACTCACTTCCATCTGGTAGCCTTCGGCAAAATCTCTCAAATCTGTCTTGAAGAATGACATGGGGAGGCTGCTGGAAATGGTACAGTACTCTTGTGTCAAGTCAGTTTTCCCCAGTCCCCATCTTGTCTTGAAGGACAAGACAATATATATAGTAATATATAGGAACAGTTACCTCATTTTGTGATTCTATTACACTACGTGGTTTTCCAACCCCACCAGCAGAATCCAATGATGTGAAGGGGACCGGGGGGGGGGGGAGAGCAAAGACACTCACAGCATGATGATATAATGTTACAACTAATTGTTCCTCCAAGACAAAATTACACATGACATGGAGATGCTGCCAAAACCTGAGTAATGTGGTGTTTTCAGCCTTAGTCCCCAATGAGAAGATGTACAGGGATTTACTGGCCTGCCTTACAGAGCTGGTGTAGGGACATAATGTATGTCCCTACCTATCTGACATAATGTATGTGAAGTATTTTAAACAAATATGTTATAAAAAATGATATTATTAGGTCCTTGACCATTGCAGCCATGAAGTGAGGCTGGCTATCTTTGTAACTCCCTCCTTCCTTACTTGCAAGTTCTTTTAATTGCACACAGGCAGTGAAATCAGAAGAAAAACAAACTATGGCACCACCAATACTCCAGACCCAAATAATGACCGTGAGGCCGAAGATCAAACCTACCTGGATGAGAAGATTGCCATTCCAGAAGTTGCTGGAGTAAGTATTTGACCAGGAGGTTAACATATGATTAATTCCCCTCAAGTTGGGCCTATGGGGGCACAGGGAAGGTTCTTACTGATCTGTACTGTGAGATTAACAGCCCAATCCTATCCTCCCATGGCATAGGGTGTGCAGTGTGGGCCGTGAGGCCCACGCTGCTCACTGGAGGCCACGGCTGGAAGTCTACTCGGGGTAAGGATACGGCATCTGCCGCCCACAGCAGTCCGGGAACAACTCGGGAGAAGGGGACAATCGTCCCCTTCCCCCCGTGTATGGGCCTCCTTGCATGTGCGCAAACTCTAGAGCTCGCGCACAGAAACGCTGACCCTGTCGGCATATCTGCGGCCTGGAGGGAGCGTTGGATACCGGGGATTTCGGCCTCCAGCATCCTCGCCCCCTCCAGGCCCTGGGTGGCCAATGACCGCCCTCCCTCGAAGCCCGGTCCTCCCTCCCCGCACCCCTGCCCCGACCAGCATAGGACTTACCTGCGGCGGCCGGCAGAGACAGCAGAGGCAGAGATAGCCGGCGGGGAGACAGCGGGGCAAGCAGCGCCAGCCACAACGCCGGTACTGCTTGCTCTCTGGGTGTTGCTTAAGTGCCTTATGGCACTTTTGCGACACCCTGCGCCAGGGCAGCACGTGCTGCCCCGGTGCTCACATTAGATAGGATTGTGCTGCTAATGTCATAAAGGAATTATGCAGGCAATAGAAGCCACACACCTTGAAACTGGAAACCCAGCACATTAATGTCTCACCAGCATATTGCCCAGGAATGCCCTATCTCTGGTGACTGTCAAAATGCGTTAGAAGTAACTGTGTTGCATTAAATTGCATTGAAGTGCACTGGCTGGTTATTTCTTTATCTGTGAGTAGGTGAGCATTTCACTGTGCATTAATTAAGGGAATGAATTAGAACATTAAAAGGATTGGTGACCATGATGGCTGTCACTAATAGTGGCATGAGGGCAGCTGTCCAGATATGAACCCAGCCTGGGTGCAGATTATAGAGCTATTCAGCTGGGAGTGTAGTCGTGTTGTGATGACCTCCCCACTGCTTTTCATTGAATGTACTATAATTTTTCCTCTCCAGTATGGTTTCAGTTTTAGGAAGCTCTGGGCTTTCACTGGACCTGGGTTTCTCATGAGCATTGCCTACCTGGATCCAGGAAATATTGAGTCAGATCTACAGTCCGGAGCTGTTGCTGGCTTTCAGGTGAGTGAGCATAGGAGGGCAGATATCTGCTGCAGGGCAGGCCTGCGCCACTGAAGGCCTTGTCTCTATTTGCAGCCCTGTGGGGGGAATTCCGAACATCCATTGTTCCACTGTGAACATCCACTGTGGGGGAGGGGAATTCCGAACATCCATTTGATGCATTGTTTGTAGACCTTTCCCACATTTTGTAGGAACGTCTCCTCAGCCCACCTAAGCCCATCAAAAGTGGGAGTGGGGATGGGAGAAGGCCAGCATCACTGCACCTACATACATTGTTACTCCTCTTCCCCCTGGATTCAGTGAAGTGTAGTGGGGTTGGCAGCAAACATTTCATCCTATTGCAGCCAGGCTCACCTGCAACTCTGAGACTCCCTCACTGTTTGAATTTCTGGGAGAGCAAGAGAGGCACCAAGGGGAGCTTCCTTCCTGGGGTAATAACATCTTGCAGGGAGAGGTGATCTTCATCATCCACCCTGTGGTGCAGAGGAAAGGAGTGGAAAAATACCCCTCTCATTGCCGTCCCAATCTTGACCCCCACCCTACCATCCCACAGGTAGCATTGACATTTAGACAAAAAATGAAGCTCTAATTGTGCATTTAGCATCATCACATATATCTAGTCTGACCTCAGGGAAGAGGACTGGAGGTAAGGGGGATAGAGGGGGGTTAAGGAAAAGAGGTTGGAGAAAGTATCAGGAGGGAACTGAGAGGGGTGCAGAGAGAAGAAAGGCGTAACTAGGGTGGAGCGAAGGCAAGTAGTTCTGCAAGACTCCGTTACACTGGAGTCAGCGGCCCCTCCCCCTTGCTGTTGGAGCCATTCTGGCGGCAAAGGCAACACACAGGACACTCCCCTGTTGCTGCTGGAATGGCTCCAACAGCAAGGGGGAGGGGCTGCTGACTCCAGTGTAACGGAGTCTTGCAGAACTACTTGCCTCCGTTCCACCCTAGTTACGCCACTGCGAGGCAGAGAGGGAAAAGGGGGTAATGGGGTGATGGAGAAAGACTTGTGGAAGAGGAGGAAGGAAGGAAGGAATGCAAAGAAATCTTCGAGGTGAGGAAACTGAGAAAAAGAGAGGGGGTGATGGGGATGGGAGTGCAGAGAGACCTGTGATGATGCAGGGGCAAAGGAGAGAGAAAACGAGGGAAGTGGGAAATGGGGAAACAGAAGAAGGGGTTAACTGAAATAGGTAGACAGAGCATAAGCTGCTGGAGACAAAGAGAGTCCTCTTGAGTTAGTAAAAAAATATAAAAGTGACCCTTAGAGTGATATGAGGTGTTACACCACTGCTGTAGGGAACCTGGTCGGAGGCCACTGAAGCAGCTGGAGAGGCTCAGCTTTGAGCAGTTCCTTTTCTTCTTGCAGCCTCCGTCCGTCCGTCTTGAAAAGTGTACAAGCACTAGTGGGACATGTTAAGCGCTGCAGTGCCAATGGAGTCTCTACGTCTGAAAGACGAGTAGACAAGTCTTGAGGTTAGGAAGTCGGTTCCTGGTTGGCACAAGCTGCCAGTCCTTGGTTTTAAGTGACATGCTTACCTCCCCTCCCCTGGTGGTCTTCCCGCCCACTCACTGCCTAAATTTAGATTGTATGCTCCTTAGAACAGAGACCTATCCTTTGCTTATGTAACTTCATAAAGCACCATGCCTGCTGATGATGCTATATGAATAATATGCAGACTTGTGAGCTGGAGGACTCGCATTTCTTGTCTTCAGCTTCCCCTTCCCTATTTAAAGATTAGCAGCCCAATCCTATCATTTTCCCCGCCATAGCATGCAGCCGCATCAAAATGGGTTTCTCTGTATGCTATGGTGAGCAGGGCAGATCAGGAGGCTTGGAAAGGGAAAGGGAAAACATTTTTCCTTGCCCCTCCATAAGCCTCCTGATTGCCAATGGGTCTCCTTGGACCTGCATCAGCTCTTTAGCTGGCACATGTCCGAGGAGATAAAGGGGGCACAGCATCCAGCATTCCACCTCTGTCATGCCTCCCACCCTCCCCCCATTCTGCCCTCCCTGCCAACTCACCTTTGTTGGCTGGCGCTCCTGTTCCTGCTGTGTGTGTGTGGGGGGGCTGGTCCGGCCTCTCCGGCAGTGTTTTAGAAGTGTGTGGTTTCGCACGCTGCAGCAGGAGCGCCATTCGCAACAGCCACAAAGCAGCTACCGCTGCCAGAACACTAGTTATCTATAGCGCTATATAGGATTGCAGTCTTAGAGCCACAGATAGTAAAACCACGTTTTTCTGCCCATAAATTGCTTATTGACAATACAAGTACCAGTTTGGTTCAGCCCCCAGCTGTAGCTAAGGCTTTGGGATTGAAACCCCAAGTTGCCCCTCCCAAGTGACCACCATGTGCTCCTTCTCCCTCTACAGCTGCTCTGGGTCCTTCTCTGGGCCACAGTCCTGGGGTTGCTCTGCCAAAGATTGGCCATCCGGCTTGGGGTAACTACAGGCAAGGACTTGGGGGAGATATGCCATTACTACTATCCCAAGGTAAGTGTGAAGCAACTGGCTGTGACTTGCAACTATAAGATATCACCACAGCTGGCTACAGCTCCTCCCTTTCCTGCAAATCGGAACCACTCTAGTCAGTTTATTGTCTGCCCCATTGACTGCAGATATCTGTCCGGAGGCATAACAAGGGTGGAGCGAAGGCAAGTAGTTCTGCAAGACTCCGTTACACTGGAGTCAGCGGCCCCTCCCCCTTGCTGTTGGAGCCATTCTGGCAGCAAAGGCAACACGCAGGACACTCCCCTGTTGCTGCTGGAATGGCTCCAACAGCAAGGGGGAGGGGCCGCTGACTCCAGTGTAACGGAGTCTTGCAGAACTACTTGCCTTTGCTCCACCCTTGTTTCGCCTCTGTTAATCTGTCTAAAGTTGAGTGAAGTGACTTGCATGTGTGAAATAGCCCGTCCTGGAGAGCGGTCTTTGTGAAGCAACTAACCATGCTTTGCTCAGCAGCCCAGGCATCCTTGGATCTCAGAGAGGAAGCAGGGACTCAAACTTTACCACTGAAGGCTAAAACGTTACTTTAAAGGCATGATTTGGCCCAGGATTTGTCATTGTTTTGTTTTAAATAGCACATGAGTGGCTTTGAATTGCAGTGAAATTGCCATGGGAGGTTTTAACGCTTTGCCCCCACTGCTGTTCCGATCCAGGATGCAAACACACACATACACCCATGCTATTAAAATTAGAGGGGGAAGCTTCAATTGGCTTTGAATTGAAACTCCCCCCCCTAATTTAAATAAGTATAGACTAGAATGGAAGCTAAGAGAAGGTGCTGGAAGCTGGCCACATCTTTAAGGTGCAGTAATGCCTGGAGAACTGATCACACTTGTTTTCAAGGAGTGCTCTGCTGTCTACCTCCATCCAGTGCCCGACCTGTAAATCAGGGTTGTCAAACGTATGGCCCGCACGCCAAATGCAGCCCACAGAGCCTCTTTAAGTGGCCCGTGCGACCCCCCCCCTCATCCATCATAATTGCGGCTGCACAACCATGACCAGCTGTTCGTGGCGATCAAAACCAAGTACGGAAAAGCCTGTTGCACAGCCTCAACAAGCCCGTTGCGCAGCCTCAGTCTTGTGGGTGCTTGGCTTTGATTGTCAACAATCAGCTGTTTTGGTGGTGACCAAAGCCAAGTGCCCACAAGCCTGAGGCTGTGCAACAGGCTTGTTGAGATTGCACAACCAGCTTATCAGCACTTGGCTTTGATTGCCAACAGTCAGTTGTTCAGCAGCGATCAAAGCCAAGCCCCGACAAGCCAGTTGCACAGCCTCAACAAGCCTCAAAAAGCTGGTGGGCAATACAGAAAAGAAAAAAAAGTGGGCAATTCAGGGAAAGGGATTATGAGAGAAGACACAATGGCCACAAAAAGGAAGAGCATCCTAGATCTGAGGCTAGTTATAGGAAGCGGAAAGAATGGGATGACAACAAATAGAGGAGGAAAGGCAGGAAGGAGAGATTATGACCAAGAACTGAGAAGAGAAAGAGACAGGGAGGGATGATGACAGGTTCTCAAAATGGAAACAGCAAGGGAAAGAGAGACTGATAAACAGCAAAGACCAATGCAGGGACAGGGAAAGGGATGAAGGGGCAAAGAACAAAAGGACAAGAGAAGATAAAGATGAAAAGAAAGGGGGAGAGAGGAGAAATACTGTAGTAGTCCTGGATCCTTGAATGAAATGAGTTTGATACCCCTGCTGTAAATAAAGCAAATGCCGTTATTATTCCAAAGATACCATAAGCCTCTAGTCTAGTGCTCTCTCTGCCCAGGGAAGACAGAATCCCGGCAGTGCTGCCCCTGGAACTTCACACCACTCAGGGATAGGGGGAAAGTGCATAACGATAACATGACACATGCATGCATCAGTCCTAATATTCTGAAGTCATGATTACTGCATGGGCTGCAGCAGAGAAGAGGGAATGTGCTTTTCCCAACTGGGGGGGGGGGATATGAAGAGGTGTTGAGTCACCGCCAGCTTCTCCCTTGGGACCACATCTGCTTATTAAGATACGGCTCCTGTTCTGTTTGTGGTAGGTCCCCCGTGTGCTGCTCTGGATCATGATAGAGATTGCCATCATTGGCTCGGACATGCAGGAAGTGATTGGGACAGCGATCGCCTTCAAACTTCTGTCAGCAGGACGGTAAAGTTCCCCATTCTTCTGTGGGCACACGTGTGGGGGAGAAAGAATGGGCAAGTCTTGGCAGCTGTTGCTGACTGCTCTGGTTCCAAAGCCATGCCTCACAGGAGAGAGCAATTAGATCCCCATAGATTGCTTCGATTAGGAGACATTGGAGAGCTTTGGGTGACCTAGTGTGATGCCAATTTTGCCATCTCTCTCTTTCCTTCTGGACTCATGGATAATTTCTCTTCACTCACAAACTAGTCTGAATAATGCTGCAGAGACCTGCATCCTGTGTCCTAGACTGGTTCTGTTCCGCCTGATCCTGTCGCTCAGAATCGCCAAAGCAAACGTTTGAAAACCAGGGGTGCTGCAGAGCTATGCTACAAGGGATCATCCTTGAATTTAAGGGCCTATAATGACTCCAACAACACAAGAGGCGACTCTACACATGGACATCACCAGATGGTCAATACCGAAACCAGATAGATGATGTGCTTTGCAGCCAAAGATGGAGAAGCTCTATACAGTCAGTAAAAACAAGACCTGGAGCTGACTGTGGCTCAGATCATGAGCTTCTTATTGCAAAATTCAGGCTTAAACTGAAGAATGTAGGGAACACCACTAGACCAGTCAGATATGACCTAAATCATATCCCTTATGAGTATACAGTGGAGGTGAAGAATAGATTTAGGGCATTAGACCTGGTAGACAGAGTGCCTGAAGAACTATGGACGGAAGTGCGTAACATTGTACAGGAGGCAGCAACTAAAACCATCCAAAGAAAAAGAAATGCAAGAAAGCAAAGTGGCTGTCAGATGAGACTTTACAAATAGCTGTGGAAAGAAGGAATGCGAAAAGCAAGGGTGAAAGGGAAAGATATAAACAACTGAATGCAGATTTCCAGAGAATAGCAAGGAGAGATAAGAAGGCCTTCTTAAATGAACAATGCAAGGAAATCGAGGAAAACAACAGAATGGGGAGGACTAGAGATCTCTTCAAGAAAATTGGAGATATCAAGGGAACGTTTTGTGCAAAGATGGGCATGATAAAGGACAAAAAAGGCAGAAACCTAACAGAAGCAGAAGAGATTAAGAAGAGATGGCAAGAATACACAGAAGAACTATACAAGAAAGATCTTAATGTTCCTGATGACCACGCTGGTGTGGTCACTGACCCAGAGCCGGACATCCTAGAGAGTGAAGTCAAGTGGGCCTTAGGTAGCATTACTAACAACAAAGCTAGTGGAGATGATAATATCCCAGCTGAGCTACTTAAAATCTTAAATGATGATGCTGTGAAAGTGCTGCACTCAATATGCCAACAAATTTGGAAAACTCAGCAGTGGCCAAAGGATTGGAAAAGGTCAGTTTACGTTCCAATTCCAAAGAAGGGCAGTGCCAAAGAGTGTTCAAACTATCGCACAATTGCACTCATTTCACATGCTAGCAAGGTTATGCTCAAAATCCTACAAGCTAGGCTTCAGCAGTACGTGGACCGAGAACTACCGGAAGTACAGGCTGGGTTTCGAAGAGGCAGAGGAACTAGAGATCAAATTGCCAACATGCGCTGGATCATGGAGAAAGCACGAGAGTTAAAAAAAAAACACCTACTTCTGCTTCATTGACTACGCAAAAGCCTTTGATTGTGTGGATCACAACAAACTGTGGCAAATTCTTAAAGAGATGGGGGTACCAGACCACCTTACCTGTCTCCTGAGAAACCTGTATGCGGGTCAAGAAGCAACAGTTCGAACCGGCCATGGAACAACTGATTGGTTCCAAATTGGGAAGGGAGTACGGCAAGGCTGTATATTGTCACCCTGCTTATTTAACTTATATGCAGAGTACATTATGAGAAATGCAGGGCTGAATGAATCGCAAGCCGGAATCAAGATTGCCGGGAGAAACATCAACAACCTCAGATATGCAGACTTTCCTAATGGCAGAAAGTGAAGAAGAACTAAAGAGCCTCTTGATGAGAGTGAAAGAGGAGAGTGCAAAAGTTGGCTTGAAACTCAACATTAATAAAACTAAGATCATGGCATCTGGTCCCATCAATTCCTGGCAAATAGAAGGGGCAGAAATGGAAGCAGTAACAGATTTTACTTTTTTGGGTTCCAAGATCACTGCAGACGGAGACAGCAGCCATGAAATTAAAAGACGCTTACACCTTGGAAGGAAAGCTATGGCAAATTTAGATAGCATAATAAAAAGCAGAGATATCACCATGCCAACAAAAGTTCGTATAGTCAGGGCGATGGTGTTCCCAGTAGCAATGTATGGTTGCGAGAGTTGGACCATAAGGAAGGCTGAGCGCCGAAGAATAGATGCTTTTGAACTGTGGTGCTGGAGAAGACTCCTGAGAGTCCCTTGGACTGCTAGGAGATCAAATCAGTCAATCCTAAATGAAATCAACCCTGACTGTTCCCTGGAAGGACAGGTACTAAGGCTGAAACTCAAATATTTTGGCCACCTAATGCGAAGAGAGGACTCTCTGGAGAAGACTCTGATGCTGGGAAAGATTGAAGGCAAAAGGAGAAGGGGAAGGCAAAGGATGAGATGGTTAGACAGCATCACCGATGCAACGAACATGAAAATGAGCGAACTCAGGAAGATTGTGGAGGATAGGAAGGCCTGGCGGGATATAGTTCATGGGATCACGAAGGGTCGGACACGACTTAACGACTGAACAACAACAAATGACTCTCACAGCTTTTCTCCAAAATCCAGGCCCCTTTTATCTAGGAGAACTCCACTTACAATACTTGTGCGCCTTTTGCTCTTATGCCTGTCATATAGTGATTACTGATCAGAAGCACAGAAGCCCAATCAGAAAGTAAAGTGGCAACTCAAGGGATGGCAGAAAAAGCACAAGTTCTGGACTTACAAAAATCTGCCCTTTTTCTTTTTGACTAGAGTACTTGTATATGGTGGCAAGATGTTGAATGTTCATGAAGCCCGGAGAGGGTGCTAGAGTTGGGGGGGGGACACTGCTCCCATTACTAAAATGATAATCTTTATGATATCCCCTTTGCAGCATTCCTTTGTGGGGTGGAGTCTTGATTACAATTGTGGACACTTTCTTCTTTCTCTTCTTGGATAAATACGGTATGTATTTGGTAAGGGAACATGTGTGTGACCAGAAGTGACATGAGCAAGCCCCCACTTCCCTGAGAAAACTCTTTACTTTTCCCTTAGGTCTCTGTTGTGCCCACTGGGGCGGACCTAGGAAGCAGCCAATCAGATTTTCCATTCTGACTAGAGCCCTCAGTCACTGAACACACTGAGGCTGCATTGGGTTTTTGGCTAGAAAATAGCCAGAAGTGACTTCGCTAGCATGCTTCTAGCGCGGTTCATTTAAAAAATGGAAGCAAAAATCAGCGAACTTAAAACCAGCCTGTCAGAGTGAGCAAGATGTAAGGTGGGCTTTGCAAAATGCAAGCCATGATGCTGACCAGCTAGGAAGGAGTTAACTCCTAGGAAGATCTTTCCCTCTGGTGCCAGTAGGATGTTTGAAGTCAGGGAAGTCTTAGTTAGACTCTGTTTTTAGTTTTTGTTTTTTTGTTTTTAACTTTGCCTCTTGATCATGAGGATAGAATTTGGTTGTCTGTCTCTTCCTTTGATTTCTTTTTTCCTTTGATTTGATTAAAACAACCTGCCTGGTGCTTTAACCCATAGAGCAATTGGCCTCCCATCTCTGATACCTTGCTCAGCCTTGCATGCTACCCAAAGAAGGGGTTGTGTGGGGGGGAGGGAGGGAGGGAGCAGGGAAGTCAGTCAAGACACTTCCCATCCTTCTCCCTCCTCAGGTCATGCAGTGTGAGGGTTGTCAGTGGGCAGACAGCTGTGCACCTGGGTGAAGGGGTGAAAATGTGACCCTCAGGGATGTCACTGGAGGGTGGCGGGGGCGTTGGACCGCCGCAGGGTGACGCACGCAAAGGGGTCACCTCCCCCGTGCGCGTCACCCTCCGGAAGCTCCGAGGCTGGGAGAAGGCCTCAGAGCATCCACCCCGGCCGCCGGTCCAGGGCCTTCTGACGAGGCCCAATGCATTAATACGCAAACTTTTACCTTTTTCACACAGGCGCAGAACGTTTCTAAGGGCAAAAGGGCAGCCCTTGCCTCAGAAATGTCTGTGCGCATGCGCGAAAAAGCTAAAAGTTCACGTATTAACGCATTGGGCCTCGTCAGAAGGCCCTGGACTGCCGGAGAAAGGCGGCAAGGCAAATTTGGGGGGGGTGCATGGGGGCGGCATGTGCCCCTGCTCTAGGGTGACGTGCGCACTAGTGACGATACTGATCCCTCACCTTGCGTTTCTGGTAGCAGTGGAAATCCTACCCCCGTGTGTGGCCAAGGCATAACTGTACATGTGATGCTGACATGATCTGAGGGTGGGGAGAAGCACCAGATTTCCCAGAGGAGGATGTGATCTTTCTCGATCCTACTCTGGATATCGCCCACACAGGTCAGACAGTGAGGCAAGCTTCAAAATTTGTAGTCCTACAAGGTGACTTCTCAGGGACATCTCTCACAAAGATTTATTGTACAATAGGGAGCTTGTCTAGAGTTAAATGTTAATCATGTTTGAAGGAGCCAAGGATCCAGATGCCTCTTTCAGTGAGTGAGCTTTGGTCTGTCTCTCCCCCCCCCCCCAGGTCTCAGGAAGCTGGAAGCCTTTTTTGCTCTCCTGATTACAACCATGGCAGTAACATTTGGCTACGAGGTGAGATCACACAGCATTCCACCATGCTGCATAATGCCCCTTCTTGCTCTTCCACACACCCTGACTCTTTGGGCGTAAGCAGGGGAACATAAGAAGAACCCTACAGGATCTCGTCCAACTTCCTTTTTCTAACAGAAACCCGGTAGATGCCTCTGGAAAGTTCACAGGACATAGAGGCACAATACAGTATTTGTCCTCAGCATCTGGTATATCATCATAGCTAATACCTCTTGATAGACCTCTTTTCCACAAATCTGTCTAATTCTTTTAACAAGCCACCCAGCCTAGTGACCTTCACCACTTCTGTGTGGTTATGAATTTCATAGCTTAATTATGAGCCCAGATTACCAAAACTGGACAAGCTCTCTGTGACTAGTCAGACATCAAAGCAACATTCAAATTACAGTGATAATTTCAGACTCAACCCATGTGTTTGAGGGTTTGCCGCACACACTGTGGAGATTTCGCACCTTGGGCAAGCTTTGCTGACTGTAACCCACAAGAACAGGGCTCCACAACCCCTCATCCTTCTGGCATATCCAGGACAGTCATGTTGCTATTTCACCTTCCGAGGGCACTCCCCACACAGCTGCATTTCAGCCCCACAAATTATTCTCAATGCCTCTCCATGCTCTCTCTGTCCTTTTTTCTCTTGTGCACATTCCTCAGCCTCGAGCACCACTAGAATCTGTTTCCTGAGAGGTGAGGGGAAGGGCATAGGGGGGAAGCCAAGTGGGTGCTTTAGAAGCCTCAGAGGTCCCCACACACACCCCACACAGACACACACACAGACACACACAGAGAGAGAGAGAGAGAGAGAGAGAGAGAGAGAGAGAGAGAGAGAGAGACACCATTTTCAGGGGAAAAAGCCATTTCCCCCAAAGTGACTCAACTCATGACTTGTGGTTTTGGCACTGACTCGCACTCGGACTCACACTCGTGCAAAAAAATGACTCGCACTCGCACTCGTGACCTAGTTACTTAGATACATCCCTGGTTTCCGCCTGAATTTACTTCCTCTGCTCGGCATGTTCCCATTTCAGTCCAGGAATTCTAGGTCCAGGCTCCCCTACACATCAGGGCGGGCCTAGCAATGAGGCTGACTGAAGCACTCGCTTCGAGGGGTGAGTTGGGGAGGAGCAACAAACTGATGAGGGGTGCCCCGCTCCCCCACAGCTGCCTGCCACCTCCCTCCATTTTGCTGCCCATTGAGCCCCTTGGATTGGCTCTCTGATCCTCTTCCTGCCCGCCCACTGCAGCAGGAGCAGCCCACCTCTTCCTCCTCCAGCAACACTGGAGGAAGGAAAAAGAAGAAATCTGCCACCTCCACCTCCTCGCCCATCCAGGTGTTTCGGAAAGCAGCAGCCGGGTGGGCAAGGAGAGGTGGAGCATGGTGATCCAGAGCCGGCCACATCTCTGCCTTCTTACCTTCAGCTCCTGCACGCTGCGCACCACCTCCTTCCTCCATGCAGCCCTGTTTGAAATGAACAGGATGAGCGGAGCATGGAAGGAGTGGGTGTTTCCTCCTCCTTGGCTGCTCTGCAGACTGCCCAGACTACTAGGGCAAGCTCACCATCCAGTCTTCTTCCCTTGGCAGTATGTGGTCGTGAGGCCTGACCAGAAAGAGGTGCTGAAGGGAATGTTCCTCCCCTACTGCAAAGGCTGTGGACATGAGGAGCTCCTCCAGGCTGTGGGTATCATCGGAGCCATTATCATGCCCCATAACATCTACTTGCACTCTTCCCTGGTCAAGGTAAGTAGCTGGCACAGAGAAATACCATTCTTGGGTATAAGATCAGCTCCCCTTCTTCCCAGGCATGGATCATCTATCCTTCATGTCTTCAATACTGTTTTTAAAGTCACCTGTGGAGGTGATGGCTAATAGCAGTATTGCCTGCTTACAGGGCCATTCAGAGGAATTTTATCAGGGGGTACAAAGTTTCTTTTGGCCCCCTTCCATACATATGAATTTGGCTCCTGGGGCCCCCTTTTTTGCTCCAGGGCCCCCTTTTTGACCCATTTTTCGCCCTGGGCCCGGGTACAAATTACCCCCTTAACCCCCCTCTCAGAGGCCCTGCCTGCTTATGATGCAAAGGAAGGCACCGCACAACGAGACAGAAAAGACAAATGAAAAATATGAAACGTCTTTATACAAGTCAGACGATTGGTCCATCTCACTCAGTCTGCACTGAGTGGTGGGAGATTCCAGGATTTCAGATAGAGATCTGTCCCTGCTGCCCAGTCCCTGGTGATGCCAGCCAGGGACTGAACCTGGGGTCTTCTGCCTGCAAAGCAGGTGCTCTACCACTGACCTTCAGCCCCCCTCCATCAGTTCCTGCAGTCAGGGTAAGACATCAGCCATGTTTCTTCGTGTAGCAGCCTACACAAGGGTCTAGTAGAGTAGAGTTTACTTGGGTAGGAGCAGTACTCCCATCCTTCCTGTGCGATAGATGGAGCTGTCAGATATCACGTTCTTTCTTCACAGACTCGAGAGGTTGATCGCACCAACAAGCGGGCAGTGAAAGAGGCCAACATGTACTTCCTGACGGAGTCCAGCATTGCACTCTTTGTCTCCTTCCTCATAAACCTCTTTGTCATGGCTGTGTTTGGACAGGCCTTTTATCACAAACATAGCCAGGAAGTGGTGAGTGCCAGACCATCGCTCACTTGGCAACAGGTTCAATGATTCCTCTTCTGACACACATGGGTTCTTCACTGTTTTCCCCCCTCTTATAATGAGAGAATGGAGGGTGGGGAAAGTAAAAGGAAGAGAGACTAGGGTGACATTTTCTTTTGACCAATCAGGAAAAGCAATTTCTTTCTGTCCAGCATCTTCCTCTTTGCTCATCCTAACCTATCACGTTTCTGAGGACAGGGCTGACCTTCAGATTGATAATATTATACAGTAGTCATAGTGGGAACTAAGAGATATGGGAAACAGAGGAAAATCTAGGAACTTATAGTTCAGATTGATAATACTATACAGTAGTCATAGTGGGAACTAAGAGATATGGGAAACAGAGGAAAATCATAGTGGGAACTAAGAGATAAGAGAAACAGAGGAAAATCTGACTCCAGTTCCTTTAACCAAGCCAATGTGATATAGTGCTCAGAGTTTTGAACTAGGGCTAAGGAAAACCTGGGGTCAAATCCCCACTCAGCCCATGTATGTCACTGGGAGCCCGTTGTTGCCATCTAAACCTACCTCACAATGTTGAGAGGATAAAAGGGTGGGAAGAACCTTGTATGTCACCCTGATCTCCTTTGCAAGAAGGAAGGGTTCTCAATGCAATAAATGTGGAGAAGGGAGAATTTTGGCAGGTGCAGCTTTTCACACTCCTGCAGCATTATGACATGACAACCAGACTGAAATTCCTTCCTTTGTATAACCGTGAATGGTATAAGAGCCCATGCTCCACTGTGTAGTGTCATTTGAGGAAAGACTCCTGCATAATAAGAACAGGGTGATCCTACGGCCTGGCTGGCCCCATTGATGCATTGCAGATG
This sequence comes from Plestiodon gilberti rubricaudatus, assembly GCA_026170595.1. Classification (NCBI taxonomy): domain Eukaryota; kingdom Metazoa; phylum Chordata; class Lepidosauria; order Squamata; family Scincidae; genus Plestiodon; species Plestiodon gilberti. The sequence continues at coordinate 208,338,834 of JANXHW010000001.1, forward strand.
CCTTGTGCAAAATGTCTGCTATGGATAAAAATGACAATTGCCTTTTTTACGTTAAGGGACACACTTGTACAGTGTCAGTCCAGAGTTCCCTCTTTTGAACTTTTGACTTGATCATCCTTCCTAACTATGGATCAGTGGGATTTTATTAGCTGTGTAGACAGAAGGCAATGGCTTTGGATGCTAGTGAATGGATCTGGAGTGATACATTGTTTTGAGAAGATTAACAACTGGAAGAGAGATCTCTAGTCCAGGAGGTCAGTCTTTCTTTGGCAGTATTTATTTTTCACATTTTTATACTCCCCTTTCTCCAAGGAGCTCAGGGTGATGTATATGACTCCTTCCCTCCACAACAACCCTGTGAGGTAGGTGAGGCTGAGCAGAGGCGAGGCTAGCCGTTATGCCGCCCGGAGCTAGGGGGTGTTGGCCGCCCTGGATCTTTCAGGTCTAAGTCCACTACACCATCCTGGCTCTCAGTAGCAGGGCATGCGGGAATACTTGCTTCCATGTTACTAGTTTTGAGGGGTGTGTTTATGATTGAGCCTTTCCTTGATCCAGGCTGGAACTTGGAATGTCCTGGGTTGGTTACAGACTAGGAGTCCATTTCAGGACTTATACTGGGCCAAAGGGGAAATCTAAAAAAGAAATGGATAGCAGCACTCTGTTTGTGGCTATCTGCAGAGAAAGAACCTCAGCAATAAACTCTGCATTTTAAGACCCTTCTGCTCACCTAGAGCCACCACTTTCAAGAGTTCCTGGCACTCTGCTACGATGACTTCCTAAGTTCCTGACAGACCTTATTTTTTGCTCATCATGTATTTCAGAATGCTACCTGTACAAATCTGTCCAGTATTTATCCTGATGTATTTCCTGATAACAACCAAACAATCTCCGTGGACATCTACAAAGGGGTAAGTTCCCAGCAGAAAGACGCTCCCTTTCCCCAGCCTCACTGCTGTTGGTGCAAACCTAGACTAGTAGAATCAATCCCCAGCACTCAGTTTGTGGCTCAGTTTGTTCCTCAATTGTTACTTTCCCACTTATACCACAGCAGCACATAGAACTACTGTACAACATCAGAGGCTGTCAAAGTGAAAAATGTGTTAATTGTGTAAGAATGCATGCATATAAAGGTGTGTATAAAGAACCCAGCAGGTTCTTTCTAGGCCACACTTTCATTTCACTTCCACCTCTTTGTGGTTCTAATCAATCACTTAAAAAAAAAAGTTACAAAAATACACCAGAATAGATTTTTGGATATAATCCTTGCACAACCCTCCCACTCCACCCCTAAACCCAGGGACCTCCCATGCCTGATGGTGTGCCAAATGCTGCCCCTCTTACTTGGTGATGCACCAGCCTCTACTTAGCCTGCTCCCTGGATTGGAAAAGAAAAAGAGAGGGACGGAGCAGAAGAGGAAGTGTGGAGGAGGAGGAGGAGGAGGAGGAGGAGGAGAAGCAGCGGAGATGAATGCAGGTGGGCACCTCCCACCAATCTACTGCATGAGTGAGGTGACCGCCTCATGAATGGATCGATTCTGCCCAAACCCACTCTCACATATGCTTGGCTAACCTAAATGAACCTCTGGCATCCTAAACATTGGCTTTCATCAGGATATTATTACTTATTATTGAGTATTTATATACCACTGTTCAACAAAAAGTTCATAAAACGGTTTACATAGCAAAAGAAATCATTAAATGGTTCCCTGCCCCCAGTCTAAAGAAAAGACGCAGAAGAGACACCAGCAACAGCCACTGGAAAAGACACCATGCAGGGGTGAAGAGGGACAGTTGCTCTTCTACCTCGGCTCAGTATGAGGATGCCACTTGAAAGGGTGATCTTTGCCCAATTAGCAAGGGTTTATAATGCCAGATGAATATAACTATATATGCTGTACATAAAAATAATTAAAAGCAAAACCAAAATCTAATACTGTACTATTTAATTAAAAAAGAAAGAAAAGAAACAGAGATCGCAACCTATTTAATGCAACGTGAACTAATGCTTGCTTGTTCAGACAGCGTTGTTACCCGAAGCAGTCTAGGCAGCGCTGTTGAGAATCAAGTGGCAAGTCCTTAAGGGCATTTGGCAGAGAGAGAGAGAGAGAGAGAGAGAGAGAGAGAGAGAGAGAGAGAGAGAGAGAGAGAGAGATCTGGGGTTTTAGCTATGACTCAGGCAAATAGCAGGGAGTAATTGGTTGCAGGAGGAAGTGGTCTTTGTGTGGAGATAGTGTATTAGATCCCCCTATAAAATGGTGCTGATATTTGTGTTATTTCCATAAAAGAGTACATAAGGCCAGGAGAGGGTTGTGGGTACGTGCCGGCACTTCTTGTCGCTGTGGCTGGAACTTTGAGCAGCATCGTTTGTCTGGGTCTCTTTGCTTTGTCACTCCTTACCCTTTCTCGTCTTTCTCGTTTCCTGCCTAGGGAGTCATCCTGGGGTGCTACTTTGGGCCCATTGCTCTCTACATCTGGGCCATTGGGATTCTTGCAGCTGGTCAGAGTTCAACCATGACTGGAACATATGCAGGGCAGTTTGTTATGGAGGTGAGGAACTGGGGCATTACCTAGATCTTCTTATGTGCAGGAATTTTCTAATTCAGTCTATTTCTTTAAAAGACGTGTATGTTACCATTCCACCCTTCGACAGGCTCAGTCTTCTCAATTCTTAGAGAAGCTTGCAGATACGTTTGAGGACACAACTGTGCTCAGAAAGAAAAAGTGGTTACTGTAATTTAAAAAAATATATTACAATCCCAATCCCATTATTTTAAGAGCTTGATGTCTAGAATATTTTACGCTTGATGAATTTGGTATGTAGGTAAAGCAAAGCATTTACCGGTAAGTGATACTATTTGTTTTTGGGCAGTAATTTCAAAAGTAGAGTGCATTGTGCAGAATTGGGAATAACATGTAGCATTTGAATTCTTAAAGAATTTTGTTTGTTTTTAAAGCCAGTATCTGTCCTTCAGACTTCCAGGGAAAACTTTTAAAATGTGGGGGCCTTGTCTGTTAAATACACAGCTACCAAACAAGATCTTAGGTGGGACTAATTGGTATAGGAGAGGACTCTCACGTCTTGAACAGTTCTTCCACAATTCCTAATTCCTGTTCCCCTTCCCTGTTGCTCCATGAAGCTCAAGCCACTTTCCATACTTGCTCCTTATGTATGAATGCATGCATGCACGCATGCGCACACACACACCACAATCCTTGCCAAAACACCCAGAATTTTCGTGGTGCAGTCAGAATAACAGCCCAATACTATCCGGTGGCTGTGTCACCGGAACATGTGTTCTGGCGGCGCAGCACACGTTATAATCATTGCAAAGCATGACACGCCATAGAGCACAGCCTGGCCATCCTCGCAAACTGTGAGCAGTGGCAGCCAGGTGGCAGCAGCCTCTGCAGGAGCCCCGGTACCAGTAAGTTGGGATGGGGTGGTGGTGGTGGAAGAATGGGATTGGGGTGGGGATGGGGGTGTGTTGAGAGAGGGAAGGGGGCAGTTATAACAATAACAATAACAATAACAATAACAATATACAGTATTTACCGGTATATGCTGCCTTTCTTGGTCATTGGATGTCTCCTCTGACTTTAATCCAAGGCGGTGTACATGGGCAGGCTGTCCTAATGGTTCTTTTTACAATATATAAATATCCAATCTTTCATGAACAGCTACGTTCCAGATGGTATCCTTTTGCAGTCTGGCTTCTCTACTGGCCATCGCCTCCCACGCTTGGCTGACGCAGCTGGCAGCTCTTATCTCTCCTCACAGAGGCTTTCACAGCTTTTTGTAGGTGGTGTGTCTTGAACTTGCCATTCACCGATCTTTGGGCTTGCAAGGCGGCGGCTCTACCGACTGAGCCAGACCCTTCTGCCCATATTCTATCCCCCTTCCTGGCCTCAATCCACCTGCCTGTATCCACTTGGACTTGAGCCAGCAAAATGGCTGGCACAGGTCCAAGTTGACCCATCGGGGCAGTGGAGGCTTACCTTGGGGAAAGGGAACAAACGTTCCCTTACCTGGAGGAGACCTCTGGGACTGCTCCTCCCCGCCCCCCCGGAGAATGCAGCACACACTCCAGTGGCGCAGCTGCATCGGTGGGAGGGGGGAGAATTTCAATAGGATTGAGCTGTAAATCATGTAAATTACTTATTACATGATTTATATTCTGGTTTTCTCTATCATCAATCCCACTTTGAGGTGATTACAGTTAAAGCAATAAACACATGCCTCTGTTTCACAAATAGCTTGCACTTAGAGCTGCTGTGTCGATTTTAAAAACAAATTACCAGCCCAGCAAGCAAAAGTTTAACAACCATGTGTTGCCACAGAAGAGCTTCAGCGATGGCTCCAGGAGCTTAATTTGAACCAAAGTTCACCTCTGCCGTGGAGCCTATTTGTAGGCTACTTGCCAGGTTTGTAGCAGATCAGCTTCGTCCTGGAAGATGAAAAAAAAACAATATAGGAGAGGCTCCTCTATGCATGTGCAGAGTATATTTTCCTCATTGCTAAGTAGCCCCATCCTGTGGGTTCTGTTGCCTATATCAGTGTTACGTAAAGTGCTTATTTTGGAGAACCAACCCCTGCACTTCTGCAGAGAAGTCCTGACCCTTCATAAATGATAATTAGTTATGGTTTTTACACACTTATTATTAAAAAGGGTTGCAGACAAGGTTGGCTCCACATGTGGGGTCTGGTATGGCACATCTTGGGGGCCCATGCCCATGTCAGGGACCACACGCATGCCTGGCCAACCCACAGCTACCCCAACTCACCCCACCACTGCCTAGTACGCCAGGGCTCATGGGGCTATTTAGCATCTGCTGCTGCAGAGCAGTTGCTTCCCACCATTGCTGGATAAGCCAGCCTGGGGAGTGGGCAGCTCCTGGGGTGGGGAGCAGGCAGCAGCAGATGGAGAACTGTCACCCATCCATTGCCCCATTAGCTTTCTTTTCTGGGTACCACTGATTGTGCCCAGCCAGGAAAGCAATCTGAGAAGCAACCAGCAGAGAGACGAGGGCCCTCCACTGCCTCCGCTGTAGCTGATACTATGGAGGGCTTGTGGCTTGGTTCTGTTGCTTAGTTCCTGGGCACTATGAGGGTTAGTAGTTGGCATGTGCATGTAATTCCTGAAGCATGGGGGCTCACACCTTTGGGAGACTCAGGGCTTTTGCCCACCCACCCCCAAGGTCCCACCCATCACTGGGTCCAGATTATGCTTTAAGAGTCATATTTCTTAGGGGCAAACTATGTGTTACACTAAATATGTAGTTTGACCCATGCATGCTTAGGAGGAGTTTTTGAATAAAAATCCACTGGGAGATAAGAGATTAGGACAGTTGTGGGGAGGGGGAAGGAGTCTTTAGTTTTGATTCAGGTCACTACTGTAGCAGAAGAAAAGGTTTAAAGCCTCCCTCCACTCACCGCCACAGTCCCAATCCAGACTGTTACAGATAAATACGTGGTGGGTTTTTACCAAGGACAAACAAGCACACAAGGGCTGAACTGCGTATTACCATAGCATAGCACATTGTTATGGCCTCAAAAAATCTACTACTGATTGCTAGTTCAGAAATGCCTGTCTCTCTTTGCAAGACAGAATAGGATTTTTGGTGCAGAACTGTTAGCCTGCAGAATAGGATAAATCCAGTCATGGCGAGAAGAGTTACGTTGTTATATTATATACTATACAACCAGAAGTGCTGTGTGAAGCTGATGGGATTGCATTCTTTCTAATATTGTGCTGCTGACATCTAGAGGTTAGCTTCTGTAGCTGCAGTTCCACACTTGTAAACCTTATATGGCCTGGCCGGACCCGCTATTACCAGACTTTCATTCTTTGGAGATCTGATCCAGACTGGGACTGTGGGCATGGGAGGAGAGGGTTTTCACCCTTGCTGTTTGCCCCAGAGGGAAGCAACTACTGGTACCAATTTGCCGTTGCCATTTCACTGCCTCATTTTAAACCATGCAGTGGCTGAATATACCACTAGGTGGCGGTAGCCTCTTTCAAGACCACTGGAGCTCCTGCTGAGGGGCTGAGGTTGTGATTCCAGTTCCTTTCTATGGGCCCTTCATCCAACCTGAGTAAACGGTGGCAGATGGGAATGTTCAAAAGAGAGGGAGCCTCGCTCGATCAATATACCTGCTTATAGTTCCATGGATGGTGGTGGCTTGACTCTGTTGTACACATAGGCACTGCTTTCTTATTTTATTTGTAAGTCAATGCATTCTTGTCCCTTCTCAGGGCTTCTTGAACCTTCGGTGGTCCCGCTTTGCCCGTGTGGTCTTCACTCGTGCCTTTGCCATCCTCCCCACTGTCTTTGTTGCTGCCTTCAGGGATGTGGCGGATCTGACAGGCTTGAATGACTTCCTCAACGCGCTGCAGAGTATCCTGGTGAGGTTGCCCCTGCCCATATGCCACTTCTGGGGCACATGAGCGGCTGCAGAGCCCCATGTAGCTTCTCCACCCATGTATGGCCTCTTCCTGCCACTCCTCTGCTCCAGTGAGCTTGAAGCAGAGAGGGACTTCTTTTTTTATCCTGCTGTTCAGAGGGGCAGACAGGATCAGCACTTCCCCTAGAATAGGAAATGAAATCTGAACTTGCCTCATTTGTTTGCAATAATTTATTTAAGCACATACCAACAAAACATGCCTGAACTAACAATGACACCAAAACACTCCATCTGACTGGTGCAGGGGCGGGGAACCTTTTTATACTGGAAGGCCACATTTTATTTATTTATTTTACTTAACTACAAAAGGCATACATTTTTATTTAACACGTTACAGTTATTTTCCTAAGAAAGTTCCCAGTTCTGGTTCAGAACTGGTTCCCAGTTTGCCAATTATCGAGTTGGCCACTGACAGGAAAGAATAAATAAAAGTTACCCCCCCCCTCAAAAAAAAATCCTGAGTTTGGCGGCGTTGTGTCATGAAATAAAAGGCGGAATTAGTATTTGCGGACAAATACGCAAAAGGCTGCAACTGGGACCTCAAAAGGCCACATGCAGCCTTAAGGCCGCAGCAGGTTCCCTGCCCTTGGACTGGTGGAAAAACTCCAGATAGGCTGCTTTGATGCTGGGCTGCTAAGAGTAGCACCTGTAGAGACAGGAGAGTCGCAGGGCAGGCTAGAGACCATCAGGATCCTAGAGAAGGGCTAGTCTTCTAGGCACCACCACCACCGGGTGCAGGGAAGAAGTGGGAATTACCGGTACCTCGTAGCCTGTGATTCCTTATTAAGTATTTTGACTATCCCTGAATGAAAAGATCTTGGAAAAAGGACTTTAAAACAGGAAACAAGCAAGAAGTGTCTCTTTTTTGGGTCAAAAACCAACTGCAGGGGGAGCCCAATCCATTTTGCAAATGCAACACATGGATTAGGAGGGTGTGGCGTGTGCCCTGCCCACCCCTTCATCCCAAGGGGGGAGATTTACATCTTTGGGGCGAGGGAAGGGCATGGTTCACCAAAAGGGACCGTCATGTGTTCTCAGAGCAGTCTTTCCTTTAAGACAAACTCAAATGCAAATGGAGAAAATTCAAACAGAAGCACCAGGTTGCATCACCCTTCCTTGCCTCTGACCAGGGCCCTCAGTTACAACGTTCAGGTGGAGGACCTGCAAGCCCAGAAGGGTTGAGGAGCGGGGTGAGGAAACTGTAGGTTCTTGTGAGATCTCTCACACATTCCCTGAGGAAGTCCAGAGTATACTGGACAAAACGATGGAATATGGATGTTTTTTAACATAAGACCATGGGAATATTTTAACTGTGTATGTGTGTCGTCCAGCCATGAACATTTGAGAACCTATTTAACTGTAGGTTCTGTTTGGTGAAATGAATTATCCTGGCCCCATAGTGCCTTTGGGGCACACATCAGTCCAGTGGACTCACCCTGATGTCCCTCCTGGAGGGTTTTCCTCTATGGGGTCCAGGTGGCCAGGTTGAGCTTCCTTCCAGGGCCTTCTGAGCTGGCTGGCCACTGCCCCTTCCCCCACCCCCGGCTCTTCCTTCTCCTTCCCCCTTTCAGGCCTCTCTTGCCCTCTTCCTCTCTTCCTCTCCTCTGTTATCTCCCATTTCTCCCTGCTGGTTTCTTCCTCCCCCAGCCCAGACCCAGTCACCTCCCTCTCCCTCCAGGTTCTTCCCCCACCTTTGCTCTTGGCCCGGCATCCTTGTCCTCACTCCCCTTGCCCATTTCCAATGCTTGTCTTTCTCCCCCCCGGACCGGACTCCCCTTTCTGTGCTCCTTTGTCAGCTGGAAGCTGATGAGTGGGCTCACTGCTGATCTGCTGTCCGGCACAGGTGCCCGGTGATGATGTCATCGTTGAGTGCCTCCACAGAAGCTCTGAGGGAGCTTTGTGCGGGCTGGGCCTGTCAGGGGCTACTACAGGCTGGGATTATTTGCCCCTGCTACAACTATTTTTGGCAAACAGCTGCTTTGGTAGTGATTGAAGTGTTAAACCCCCTCACTCTGTGATCCCAAGCTGGATCGAGGACCCCGTGGCTGCTTTCTGACAAAAGACTCTTCCTGTTTACAACCATCTCTTAATGTTGGGCTTCATGTCATGTCTAGTTTGGTACTGAGATAGGCGAGAAGACAGAGGAGAAGAGGGCACAGAGGTCTTTTGAAGAGAATGAATGCACACTCAATCCAGTTTTTCCTCCTCTTTCCAGCTACCTTTTGCTGTCATACCTGTTCTCACCTTCACCAGCTCAAAACATCTCATGCAGGACTTTGCCAATGGAATGTAAGTAGCTCCAAGCAGATGGAGACACCACGGAGAACCTGTATTTGCAAAGACGCCCCTCTGTAGTGTTATCCATATTAAAGGACACGTAGGGAGTTTAGTCATCTTTGATCATGTGAAAGATTCTTGGTCTATGCAATACACTTAACGGCCCATACCTGTTATCTTTCATGAGCCAACTTCCTATTCAGGGTCCCCATAATTAGTTCTCAGATATCTGAGACACAGGGCTTTCTCGATGTTGTTTCCCGACTGCAAAAAGCTCTCCCCCATGGAGAACTGCTTGACCCCTTCTCTTCTTGCTTTCAGGTGTTTTTTAATGACTTTTAAAATTTTATTTTGGCAGGATTTCCATCTGTTAATGTTTACATTTGAGCTGCCAGTTTCAATGGGATCTGCTGTTTTAGCTGATGCCTATTTTACTGCCTCTGTTGTGCTGCTGTGTTTAATTTTGTACGCTGCTTTCATTCTTTGGAAGCAGAACAGTAGGATAAAATAACAGTTTTGGAGTTATTCCATCCTGAAAATCACGATCCCATGTTTTTTACCAACTCCCCTCCTACTTTGTTCTCTTCAGCATTGGGAAGCTTGTGATGATCCTGATCACTGGACTGATCTGCGCTATCAACCTCTACTTCGTGGTGACAGCTTTAATGAGCTTGGACCATTTGGCATACTACATTGTCACAGGATTTGTGCTAGTCGCCTATGTGGCCTTCGTCTGCTACCTGGTATGAACCATGTAGTTGAATAAGACAGCTCCGTCTGTTGTACTGGGATGGAGACTCATTCCAAGTTAGGGTTGACAATATGCCAATAATATCAAGCTGCTCCAAGGGCTTGTGGTATGCATATTTTTTCCTTTGTTCCAATGTGCCCAAAGAGAAGGATTTCCCAACACCATAGACTGAGACTATGCAGCTAACCCATGTGCATCATCTCCTGAGAGATGGAGCTACATGAGGATAGGGCTCATGTAATGCCTATAATGCCACAGTATCCATCATCGTTCTTGACGGATACACACATTCCATTAGTGACAGGAGGGCAACATCCACTTTGGTAAGTTCACGTGTAGGACAGTGCGGAGCTGCCATCCAGTGCTATAAATAACAGAGCTCTATGGTAGCTGTGAAAGAATCTAGGGGCTGCTGCAGAAAGAAGTAGGAAAAACCCAAGGCTGTTGGGCATGATTGCAAAAACTCCTCATTTGTTTCTGGTCTTGCTCTACCCTCATTCCAGGTTTGGACGTGTCTCATCTCACATGGAGTTCCTTCACTGGCACGTGGGCCCCACACTCGATTCAGTTATGGGCTGCAACGATAGATCATTCGGTCATGGCAACAATGTGCACCAGATGCTGCTGAATCACTGGATTCTTCCTCTCATATGACAGGAAGCAACTGCCCCTCTGGATCTGTGTCTGGGCCAAGAGGTGCCAGAACCTTATGCACTGGTACTATAGGTCAGGGGTAGAGCATGTACTTTGCATGTATAAAAGTCCCAACATGATTTTTTGGGATTACCAATTAAAGGATCTTGACACTGTGAAGAGCTCCAGCTAGCCACCATAGATGACTCCAGCTCCGGCTCGATGGCCCATTGTTTTGATTCAGCATAAAGTGGCTGCTTACCGTATATCTGACATGGAGCAGACTCAACTGGAAAGAGGGATGTTCTTCCAGGTGCTCCTCCACAACCCCTCCAAGCTATCTGCAGGAAGAAGGATCTGGCCAAAGGAGCATTCAAGACTAGAGGATATGCACTTACATCGCTTCTTGTTCGATTTTGGGTTTCTTGCCCTCCCCTCCGGCTGCTACATAACTGGTTTGGAGCTCTTCCTTTTCATTCTTGGAAATGAATGGAAAATTCTAGCACATTCTTCCTTGACCACAATTTACTCACGTTCTCCTGACACCATGACAATGTGCGTTGTCCTACCCTACATGGGTTGCTGCTGGTAAAGAAATGCATAGTGTCATATCATCAGGACACAGGTAAGTTGTACAGAGAGGGAGAGGGGATTTAAATACAATGTTGCTATTTTAGATAAAAGCTGCAGCTTGAATGCAACATGTAATTGTGGCCTGAAGGTAGAGTGACCAGACAGAAAGGTAGCCAAAGCTACTATTATAGCTGCAAAAAAGGGGGGGATTTGGGATTTTCCTTTGTTCCAATATCCTTAAAGAGGGATGCTGTTTGTCATCCAGAATTGAGCTAATGACGTTCTCTGTACCTCTTCAGTTGTACAGTTAAAAGGTACACAAGATCCCCATCTTCCTTTGCATTTAGTCACCTCATGCAAAAAGGTTGATGATCACCTAGCTTTGCCAGCTTTTATACTCACTCCTGCTCCTGTGCTTGACAACAGCTTGATATATAGACATAAGCAGATGCTACTTCTTATCTCCATGCTGTGAAGAACTTCATCTGCTGATTTCTACAGATCAAGCTGCTGTTAGAGGTACAAGAACTAGCTAGATTTTTTTTTTTTTTTACAGTTGGCATATGACACTGATTAATACTTTTGGCTTTGTGCAACGAAATCGGATATAAGGGTTCTGAAGCCATGTGAAGATAAAACTGCAAATATATTTAAAACGCGTCCAAAAGCTGCTACGTTAACAGGTTTAAAAAATATAAAAAGCACGTTAAAATCGTAGATAAAATTCTGATGTTTCGTCCCTCCTCTGGGGACTTCCTCCAAGAGAGCTACAGCAGCGAGCTGTCCAATTTGACAGGTACACCCAGCTCGCTGCTGTAGCTCTCTTGGAGGAAGTCCCCAGAGGAGGGACGAAACATCAGAATTTTATCTACGATTTTAACGTGCTTTTAATATTTTTTAAACCTGTTCTTAACGTAGCTCTTGGACGTGTTTTTAAATATATTTGCAGTTTTATCTTCACATGGCTTCGGAACCCTTATATTTGATTTTGTTGCACATTATATTGGGCCATGAAAGTTTTCAATCTACTTTTAGCCTTTTGGACTATCTCTAAATCAATTTGCTTTCCTCCTACCCCTTCTTTGTGGCTGAATCAGAATTCAGGTTGCCAGCTGACCAGAAACAAACAAACAAACAAACAGAGAGAGAGAGAGAGCCTTATCAGCTGTTGCTCTGCAGACATCAGCAGATAAAGTTTTTCATGGCATTACTTCTTGCAAATGTCTGCATATCATGCTGCTACTAAAGGCACAGAAGCTGGGGCAGGTAAAAATAGGCAACCCTACTTCGGATTCACACATACGGAATTTCCTGAGGAGCCTACCTAAGACTTGAAAGGCATCCAGTTTGCTGTTGTAGGATAGAGGAGGACCTCTGGGAGCAGCTTATACACCTGCTCCTGTCCTTTGCCACAGTACCAATAAGATTCTCCTCATTCTCTGTCAACTACTTACGAGCCTTTCCTGGTAAGAACAATACTCATTTCTAAGTGTGCTCCCACATTCAATTTGTGAAGTCCCTCTTGATCTTCACCATGGCCACTCCAGCTTGAACCTAAGTGAATTAGCAGCACCTGGAGAGGAGGCCTCCCAATTAGTGTCTGAAACAGAGCCTCCCTCAGAGACTAGGCCTTCCACTGTGAGCACCAAACCCTCTGCCTACCAAACTTGGCGTAGGATTAGACAGACTTACCTCTCCCCCAGGAATGGCTTACCTGGAGCTTAAGTAGGCCTCTCTAAAACCAATTTGGCAGGTACACCCTGCCAAATTTCCGAGCTCCCTCCCCAAAGCGAGGAAAGATTCCCAAGCGATCATTACAGTGCTTTAAAATGCACATGTAATTTTGGACCAGACTTCTAGAATGTCCAAAGGTCTTGTTAAAGAAAGGCAGTCAGGAGAGAAGGGGAAGGTGACTTGAAGAGCTGAGAGGGAGGGGGCCCTGTGCCTGGGAAACTGGATGCCTCTATACAAAATAAAAGGCACCAGAAAAATATCAAAGTATGAACACAAGTATTTCCAAGTGATTAGAGGGAGCCCCAAAATGTATACAGCTGGAATAAAACATGAATCCAATGTTCATCGAATATTCTAATTTCAGAATTTGAGGGTCTTCTCAATACTGAATGCAAAATTCTACCTCCTTCTTGCCATCTATCTATTCAGGGAACCCAACTTGATGCTTGGACTGGCCCTTTTGACCTTCAGCTGCAGGAGGCCAGAAGGATAGCAATGCCCAGAGAACAGAAGGAAAGAACCAAAATGGTGTATAAGGCAGCAGTTGTCACACTAGTGCTAATGAGATTAATCTGATCCCTTTCAAGGAGCGAATGGAGAACTACCGGTAGTTTATATGCTCAGTAGAATCAAGCTGTATTTTGATACAGTTGTGTTGCTAGCATCGGCCAGAGGGGGGGGGGATGATGCATTTCGCATCATCACCCCACCCCCTGTACTCCCGGAAGGCTTCATTTCAAGTCTTCCAGGACACAGGGCGGGTGGGAGAGCCCAAAAATGTGCTGAAATCGGCGCAATTATGCTCCACGGTTGCAAACACAGTCGTGGACCACAAAAATCCCACCGCGGCTCCTCCTTGCAAGGAGACGGCGGTTGTCACCAGGGGGTATTGCATCTCCCCGGCCCCCCGTTAGCAATACCACTGTTTTGATATAATAAATAAAACGTTTCCTGGACTGTACCACACCAAGGATATGGATAGAGGTTGTAGTGTACCATTCTCAACCTTTTATTTATTTTTTTTGGCTACCACCAAAGATAGAGGTAGCCCTTAGGAGTTCTTCTTGGGTTCCAGAGTCCCCCTGTCAAACAAGGATACAACACGAACAGAGAAACGCAAAATCCCCTTCTCACAGTCTGTGCCAGGGCTCCCCAGAAGGCCATATTGCTCCCATTGAGAATGGCTGGGGGTTTCCATCTGAAACCTCATCTCTATATGTAGACAACTAGCTTATCAGAGAGAAGGATTAACCCTAACTCACTCCCTCTCCCTCTGATACACTGCCTTTTTTAAAAAAAATGACCTGGAAGGGGTGCTTCCCCCTCACAGGAAAATTTAAAAAATATGATTCCCCTACCTATAGCCTGAAAGTGGCACAGTCCAGGAGAAGCTTTACCACTTGAGTCTGCAGAATATATAGAAGACCCTGATTTTTCCAGACATAGGAACTGCTGCCTGCTCATCTACTTATTTGGAGTTTAGTAAAGCATGCAGCATCGAATATGGGCTGCAATGTTATGGGCTGTATTAAACTACTGTTTAAACTGTCAGAGAGACATCAATACATCTACTGTAAGAGGGGTCAGAACAGGATAAAGAAAGGAACAAAGGCTAGATTTGCTAAGAGACCCAGCGCAGTCTTGGACGCCATTCTATTCAGTGTTTTCATTAGCAGCCCTGGAGAGTGAAATAAGAAGTGGTTGATAAAATCTGCTGATCACGACAAGTTGGGCGGCATTGTTAGTATATATAAAGATCAGGAAGTTATGCAGGGTGATCCAGCTGACCTCACGAACAACAGGAGTAACAGAAATGGAACGGAATTCAAGAGTACAAAGTATAAGGCCACATTCCAAGGCCCTGTAAACAACATGTTGCAATCTGCTGGAGCGTCATCAGCCGGAATGCACAGCAGTGGACAGAAGATTCTGTGAATCTTGTTCAATCACAAGAGGTCTTTATGAGTGGACTAACAGGACATTGTTTACCACCCAACGTCAAAACTAGATTTCTAAGTTGTGTAGATTTATTGATATTGTGGTAGATGAATGCACTTTAGATATCAGCACCATTAAAAAAAAAGATTGTATCTGGTATAGATTTGTTTTTATAAGAGAAGTCGGAACATGGTGACGCATTCACCGAAGCAGAAAATTTTTTGCTGCCGCTGAATTCTGCACAATAATCTCAATAAGCACATGAAATTGCCGTCTATGGTGTTTGATCAGGCGTGTAAACTGTCCTTTGATGTTGCAGTCATCAAGTCATGAATAAGCCCCTATGATTATGAAGGAGCCTGAATAGGTGGGGTGTGGATGTGGATGTGTGGAATTTGGTTGATTTTAAGATTAACTGCCTGCAATGTCAGTTTCACAGACTGTTCAAATATCCTGCAAGAAAATATGAAATGCAAGAAAATCCAAGGCCTAACTGCATCATTAAAGCAAAGGGGTGATCATCAGTGTTCCCTGTAAAAGTGACAGGGACTGTACAGAGCCCCCTACCTTTGCTGCGTGTGGGCAGCTCCAGAGCACTCAGCGATGAAGTCATCGTCACCGAGATCCATTGGAGTGCCATGAAGGCAGCTGCATGGGGCTCCAATTCGAGCTGCCTGGCCACACATCTTAAAGGGAGTAATAGTGGTGGTCATGTTTGCTTTGTTGAATTCAGGGCAAACCTTGTTTTAGAAAAATTCAGCAGAGGTTTTGCAGAAAACACTAGTATACAGGGATGTGGATCAAGTCCCTGACTCCACGTCTTGAGTCAAGTCCCAAGTCTCTGAGTCCAAGTCTCAAGTCAAGTCCCAAGTCCCGAGTCTTTGGTTGCAACTAGTTGCGAGTCCCTATCTATTTAATGGGGAAAACGGGTTTAAACCTGAATAAAATTTGACTTGTCGTAAAAGGCTCTAAATCTCGAGTCGAGTCTTTTGAGTCTTTTACAATCTCCGAGTCAAGTCATTGATGCGACTTGAGTCCGAGTCAATAGATTTGTCTACATCACTGCTAGTATATACCCAGGAGGAGCACTCCAGGGTAGCCCACCCCAATTCTGCCCCTCACCCACCACCTCCTGCCAGCAGGCACCCCCGCCATCACCACACACTCATCTTGCTGTCCTACCTCCATTTTGTCCTCCAGAGCCTGCAACTCCATCAACTCTTCTTGCAAAATGGCAGCAGCAGAGCTGCATACTCCACACAAGGAGGTTAGCAGCACTCCCATCCCCCCTCATGCAGAGCCTGCAGCTCCAACACCAGGACTGAGTAAACATCCCTTTCCCTCCCGAGTCCAAGGAAAAGTCTGCTCTCACACACATCCTTAACTCAGAGTAAGCCCCTCAGAACACAACAGAACTGACTTTTGAATAAACGTGTGCAGCCAAGCCAAGAAGAGGGAGAAAAACAATGTAAAGTTAGGAAAGAGAAGTCTGTCTGGGTATTATTTTCTGGGTATTTTGCTGCACAGCTACCTGTGCAAACAGGCAAACAGCCTTTTTAAACCCCCAAAGCAACTGATTGTGAGTACAGTTGAGAATGACTGAGAAAGGATTTCCTAAAATTCTAATTTATGCTTATACGTCAAAGGAATAAAAGAGACAGCACACAAAGTGAGCAACCTATATCAAAGAATACACCTATTCTTGCAGTATAGTGACCATATTAATCAAATCCATCCAGAAGCTGGCTAAGGACAAGAGGACTTGTTTCAGTTCAAAGGTGTCACTAGTGTTTGCGTCACTCGATGCGAGAGCTCATCCCATCACCCCACTGATGTTGCTACTGTTGGTGTCACCCAGTGCAGTAACTCAAGGTGCCACTCCCATTATTTATTTTAATATATAACAGTACAGGTCACCCAACAAATCAGTAATCAACAAAAAACCAGTGGCCACCTTGATGACACACACAATTGAATAAGAGTTCTAGTATTAACTCTTATACATAGAAATGGTTCCGTGCTGTGCCATAACAACACCTCATTGGCTCTCAAAACAATCAGTCTCACTGGTCAGTTTTGAGTTAAGAAAATCCACTTTTTGTTACAAAAGGCAGTTTTCTTTTTCCAGTTATTTGGCCATACCATTTGATAGAATACAGATAATTCAACATGGCTTGTTATATTACATTCTGCATTATATTACCTTTCCAATGATATACAACTTCATGGTATTATTCATAATTACAAGGTTTCCACAATTTTGGCCACTAGTGGTATCTCACTCACTCACTCACTCACTCACTCACTCACTCACAGTGCAATCCTATCCAACTTACACCACCGGTGTAACCAGCAGTGCAGCGAAAACAGGAGGTCCCAGAATGGAAGGGGGAGTCAAATCCCCTCCAAAGGGGATTTAAATCTCCCCTCCCCTCCAAAGTCTCCCGCCCTGCCCTCCCCCGCTGGTTACACCAGTGGTGTAAATTGGATAGGATTGCGCTGTCACTCTCACACACACCACTTCCAGTGATGCCACTGTTTCAGTTATTGGGGGGGGGGGGATTAAGGCTGCACTCCTATACACACTTACCTGGGAGTGAGTCTTATTCAACTCAACAGCTTAGAGTAGTCATGCAAAGGCTTACACTGTAATTTGGTTCTCATTTCTGAGCAGGTTACATATGATCATCTTGAAGATCATCTCATGAGCACGAACTCTTCTAGGAAGTGTGAACATCGTGACCGTGTTCTCTGTTTGACTAATATATGTAGCTATTTGCGCATTCATTTTCCACTCAGTCCTACTATTTGGATTCAAGTTCTTTCGTCCCCAAACCTATATATGCTTACCTGAGGCTGAGAGTAAGTCCCTTGAACCAAGAGGGGCGTACCTCTGAGCAGTCATGCAAAGAATTCAGGAGACATTTGCAAGTGTCATTTGGGCTCAGTGGAGAAGCTGGGTCTGGATTTTTACAGTATGGGGAGGAGGGGGGGGGGAGAGAGAGAGAGAAACCTCTACAGAAAGTCAGGCAAGCATCTGGAGTAAGGAGGCTGTCGGAGAGGCAGAGCAGCCAGTGCAGGAGAAGAAAAAAATATTTAAAGCAAAAGGAAGGGGAAGACACAAAGGCTGCAGACCTATGCACTTACCTGGGAGTAAGCCCCATTAAACTCAATGAGACTTACTTCTGAGTAGACATGCACAAAATTGGACTGAAACCCACATGCACGTAAGATGAGGCAGGAAAGACTGAGCAATTAAACTGCAGGGCATACATATACACACCCAACACAGAAAATGTTAAAAACAAAAAACCCAAACCAAACTGAAAAAACAAATGTCGCTTTCACCAACTTGACTGTGCTCCACTTCCTGAAACAGAGGACTACAGTGAAAAGCACCCCGCTGCTGCTGTCACTGTCTCCAATTTGCTGATCCAGGCTGGCCTGAGAGCACTGGAAGGCAGCAAGCGGCTCTGTTTCTCAGCAGCAGCAGCAGCAGCAGCAGCAGCAGGCAGGCGAATGTGCTGCTGCCGACTCCTTTTTCCTTTGGCTCTTTTTTTCTTTTGCCGCCACTGTGTTGCTCCACCTCTCCCTCTCCTTCCAGGCCAATTGCAAGAAAAAGAGGAGGAGGGCAGAATACTGGGGGAGCTGAGCTGCCCCTCGGGCAAAGGAAGGGAAACAGCAGTGTGTAGGAGAAGGGAGGTGACAGCTGCATGGGGCAGCACAACATACTCACAGCGGGCACACACAGGGCAGCCAGAGAGGCAGGGGGAAATGGTTGCAATGGTGGTGGTGGTGGGGACAACATGGGGTACCATGCGGCCTCCCCTCAATCCACACCTGATGTAACCAATTTAAGTTGCTTCATGTATCAGCCGCCCTCCCCGTCCATGCTCTCCCTTCACAACAAGATGCTTATATACAGCTGTAAATTTAACTCACATAATTCACAAATCCCACTTGGCTTCAAAATGCAAAATGAAACAGAGGTGGTCTTCTGTTCACACATTATCATCATTATCCAGACTGCAGGGCAGTAAGAAGCTGAACTGAGATCTGCTGGGAGCACCCCTGGGTGATTTGCAGTACTGTACTGTAGATGATCACACCAAGGGCTTCTGCCTCCCAACAGTTTAAAAATCACAACGAATAAAACCCAGTAAAATTATTATCTGGCACCACGGCTTGCCGTTTTGCCAATCTCTCTCAGCCTCTGTGTTCCTCACCTGCAAAACATGAGTATTTTTGACCAGGTCTTTGTGCAGCTCTGCTAGTCAATTTTAGAGTGTTGTGTTAGACTCCCTGACCAGTAGTAACTCGTGTAAATTTATGCTTGTATGTGCAGATTTTCCCAGCGTATGGCTCATGGTCATTGACTCTGCTTCCTGAGCTACTATTTTGGATCTGGCTCAAGCTTGTAGACCTCAGGATTTTAATAAATTCCATGTGCCTGAAGTATCCAGGCCACCAGGTCCATCTGATCCAGGCCAACTGCTGGGGACTATTACTCCAGGTCATATGTTTTGCATGTGGTCAAGCCTGTGAGAGGATTCCAGAGAGGTAGCCATAGCCATGGGCCCATGGCCCATGTTGAGCAGGTCCTTCAGGGAGCATTTGTAAGCAATTGTCAGAGGTATTTGGTTCTGCAGTGGCAAACTGGGGGTTGCAACTTCAGGACAGGGCTTCTGTTTAGAAAAAAAAAATAACTAGGGGCATCTTTTGAAGTGGGGGGCAAGATTCACAGAAAAGATTCCAAGGCAGTGGCATCACTAGAGGGGTGCGGGGGGGGAGACCTCCCCAGGTGACACCCTAGTGGCCAAAATTGTGAAAACTTTGTATTTATGAATACTACCATCATGTTATATATTATTTGATGTGTAATTTCATGTTGAATGCAATGAAAGAAACTGTTCTGAATTATCTGTATGCTATCAAATGTTATGGCCACATAACTGGAAACATAAAACAACTGCCTTATGTAATGCCTTCTTAAGTGGATTTCCTTAACTCAAAACAGACCAATGAGACTGATTGTTCTGAGAGCCAAGTTGGTTACTGATTTGTTGGATGATCTGTATTGTTATATATTAAAATAAATAAAGTTAATGGGGGTGACACTATGAGTTACCGCACAGGGTAACACCAACCCTAGTGACACCACTGACCAGGATAATCTGTAGAAATGCATAGTCCTGCCTGATGGGCATCTTTTGTAGAACCCAGGTCAGCCCAACCTTGTTTCTCCCTATTCACCTCTGGGGTCCATCATGGGGGTGATGCACTGAGCTCTCGCACCGGGTGACGCAAACACTAGTGACACCTCTGTTCCAAGGGCTAATTCAATTTCCCAAAAAGAAGTGTATTTTAAGAGGATTTGTTATAGTTATTTTTATGTCTTAAGTTATGACAGACATATCGTAAATGTTCCTGAGTAATTAATACATATGTTCTGAAAGAGAGATGGGTGCACTGCTCTCACTGAACAGGCACCCCTGGAAATTGCTGCTGGAAGATTTGGCTCAGATTTACTCAGCTTTTCTGATAGAATAATTTTTGGGACATTTAAGAACAACGCACTTTGAACTGCTGCTAAAAGAAAACTGCTATTTAAAATACTTGCAATGCACACAGTTAAGCCTGTGGAACGGCTTGCTACAATTATGCGAACAATTTGGGGAAATTGGCACTGGAGGAGTTGAGAGCATATGTGCAATTAAAGAGCCAAAGCCCTTGGGGACATCTGCAACAACCATGATTATGAGAGTGTCACACCCAAGGGCCTGTTCCTCTGCCTGGGGTCACAGGGAGTAGAAAAGCACACGAGGCTCATAACTCTGATATCCTATCCAGAGTGTTGGAGGTCTTGCTTGATCACTTAGAAGTCAGAATTTCTGCGTAAGACGAGGCTGTTGATAAAAAGAAAATAGCCCACTAATTTAGATTGGATGGAAGAAACTGATGCAAACACGCTGAAACACAGACGCACGCTGCGCTCACCCACACACTCGTCCCCTTCATGTCCCTCTGTGAGCCAAGGAAATTAGGATCGCGAACAGGAAAAACAAATATTATCACTCTCTAGGGGGCGGCCGGCGAGAGTAGAACAGGGAACCTAGCACTTTGCGCTCTATGAGAACGAAGGGAACTTGTATGCGATCCCTTACCGCGGAAACAACTCGAGTCGACGTGGAGCCAAGCGGAATCCGATGAAGCCGAGCCCGAAGGAGAAAGAAGGGGTACCTGCTGCCTGGCAGATCCTGACCCCCTCCTTTGCAGCCTCACCGGTAGCGCCGATGTAAAGAGCACGTTAAGATTCACAGGACTCCCTCTTTCCTTCTTTTTTTTTTTTTAAAAGGGCCTCTCATATATCTGTCGTTTTAAAGAATTGTCCTATCTTGTCCCTTATTATGACTCCAGAAGATCAAAGCCTTTTAGAACATAAATGGACTCTTAATTCGTACTATCATGTTATCGTCCTTATCACCGAAATCGTCCTTATTTTGGTGCTTTTGAGCTGGACAACTTGGGAGGGATCTGCTGCTGGCGGCGCGTTTCCAAGGGAGAAAGAAGCAGGGGTCGCAGGGAGGGAACTAGCGTAAGCCAAATCAAAGTCAAGGATCCATCAAGTTTAATAGGGGTCGCCTGGCTGAGGGAGTGCATTTTACACCCAAGTTCATTCGATTTCCTTCCCTTCCCTGCGCTGTTGCTCCTCCCCACCCAAAATACTAGTTTTCGGCCCTGGCTGGGACCGCTCTTGAGAGACGCTCCCTTGCCCGTTTCAAGTCTTCCCTTCCTCCCCCAACTCCTCCCAAAGCAAGTTCCAAAGGCTCCCCATATAGCTGCTGCTCCCCGGCTTTGCTTCCCGTATCCTCTAGCTTCCATTGCAAAGGGGAAGATAGAGACTCCTGAACGCCTAGCACCCACTGACATCTCCATCCATCTCCGCCTCCCCTGCCCTGGAATCTCCCAACGACGGGGCAGGGGGCATCCAGCTTCCAGGCCCAAAAGCTTGTTTATGCGAAGAATTTCTTCTTTCTTAAAAGGGCGATGGCTCTGTTGCACCAGGGCCCGACCAGAGGCGAAGTTGAGCTTTCAAAAGTGTTTGTGTGTGCGCGCGCGCTCGCGTTGCCGCACAGAATCCAAATGCGTTTGGGAAGTACTGTACAAGAAACGAGTCGTAGCTGAAAACAAAAACCCTACCCGGTGCAGGAACACATGCAGACAGACAATAACAACTGGATTTAAAAAAAAAAAGTACTGTATTTGCAGGTTTAACGTTTTGCCTAGATCACGGAGGACCTTTCCTCACAACGACAACTTCAGGCAGCAAGCTATAGTGCAGGAACCAGAAAAAATGATGTCATGCACATTTCTTCTATAATGTTAGTTATTGAGTTGACTGCTAACAGTCAGGATGCTGGGTGAATAATCAGGCTCTATTCTCGTTGCTACCTGGCTGCACGGTGGCTAAAGCAGGGGAGGGGATAAACCCTGCTGGTGTTGACTCCCCAGGCTGTTTCCTGACTTTGGGCATGTGATCGCCAATGTACATTTACAGCACCATCCTTTGCATGTTTATGTGCAAGTGAAACAAGTCTTAAGAAGGGCCTACTCCCAGCTGCAGTGTGACCTGAAATGGTATGCAATGAGCAGAGGAACCGAAACTGGTGGGAGGTGCAGGCAACCACTAGTTCACCACCACAGGATCACTGGGAAAGGTCTTTGTTTTCCTGAAGTCATCATCACATGCTCAACCAGGGGACATGCGCAAAAATTGAATGGAGGGAGAGTTAGAATGGACAAAAGAAAATATTTATTTACCCAGCGTGTAATTCATCTGTGGAACTCCTTGCCACATGATGTGGTGATACCTTTTAAAAGGGGATTGGATAGATTCATGGAGGAAAAGACCATCACAGGTTACAAGCCATAAGCAACCTCCTGACTTTAGAAGTAGGTTTTCTCTGTCCTAGGTGTAAGGGAGTGACAACAACAGGATACAGGTTATCTGTGCCAGGTGCAAGGGAGTGACAGCAGGCAACAGGTTATCTTGTTGGCTGTGTGCTCTTGCAGGCATCTGGTGGGGCCACTGTGAGATACAGGAAGCTGGACTAGATGGGCCTTTGGCCTGATCCAGCAGGGCTCTTCTTATGTTCTTTTGTTAAGTGGTCATGAGAAAAAGTCGTGTTCAAGTCATCCAGTAATCTGTTGCTGTCCAAGTGCTTCAAACATTTCACAAGCAGCATCAATGGGAGGTGTAAGTCAGCCTGTGTTTCCTGGTTTTGTGCTTACTTCTGCAGAATATCCAAAGCGATGTTTTCTGCATCACCCTAGTAGGGAGATGCATGTGTTTTCCACATATCTGTGGCTTAGGCACCCCTCCCTATACAGGTGTTATACAGAACTCACCTGGGCTATGGTCCAGTGGTAAAGGACATGCTTTACACAGAGAAGGTCCCAGGTTCAACCTCTGGCATCTCCAGGTAGGACTGAGAGAGACCTCTCTGAAACCCTGGATAGCCCCCCTGCCAGTCAGCATCATAGAGGATACTGATTCTGGATGGACCAAATGTCAAACACAGCAGGCATCTTTTTTTTTTCTATAGGCATCTTCATGTGTTCCAGTTGCCACCCCTTCCCAATTTGTTGAACATCTGATGCTGCTTTTATTGGTTTGCTTGATATGTTTTAAAAGGAATGGAGAACCTGCTAAATAAAGGGGGAAGCAATGTCATAAAATGTAAGAAATGTGGTAATATCTCGAGTGTTGAATTTATGCCCCCTAGTCCATTGACCATTCTATGTATGGAAACCTTGTACAGGTCTTTTGGGCTTGGCAGATGTAATCAGAAGTTGTTGCATTGATCTGGGTGCCTTGTCGGAGGGTTTGTCTTTATCCATCCATCCATCCATCCATCCATCCATCCATCCATCCATCCATCCATCCATCCATCCATCCATCCATCCATCCATCTTAGACTTCCCCTTGGTGCTACAGTGTATAGTTTAAAGTTAAACCCCAATGCAGTGGCATTATTTAGCATACTATCCTTCCCACATGTAATGGATGGGGAAGGGGGTGAACTTAGCCTTGCAGAAGAGCAGGATCCATTCATTGCATTAGAAAAGGGGGAGGAGATGCATACACTATGGGGGGGTATGGTATATGAAATACAAATGGTTTCTTGAGGGACAAACAACCTGATCCTATGTATGTTGGTGTGGAAGTCAGTACCACTCTCTCTGTTCATTCAGCCTTAAGTAAGTGCGCGTAAGATTGCAGCTGAAGTCTGGATACTTTGCAATGACTGGGAAACAGCCACATGTGCCTTGCGCTACATCAAATGCTTGTCAGGAAAGACCCCCTGCCCCGCTAAGCAGGTTCCTCAGAACATGGACATGAAGTTTCTTAAGGCTCAGTATGTTTCATACTTACTTCAAAGAACACCCTCCAGGCACTTTCATTGTCAATGAGACTTGTTATTTTTTTTAATGAGAAATGTAAGATACACTTGTATTTGTTTGATGCCACAGAAAGGAACGTTGGTCAGCTTATTAAATCCATGCCAGAGCTCTGCAACTGACACCTCTAGGAGACCCCAGTGCTGTTAAAATTAGGGCCGAGGAAAAATATTTCAGTCTACACTCTGGTCAAAGTCTTACGGCACAATCCTATGGTCTGTCTTGGTGTAGAAGCCTCTATGCCAGCCCAGGATGTCGCAAGCGTGCCATAAAGTATGTTTGTGGCACCCTGGTAAGAGCAGTGTGCTCTACTGGACAGGTAAGTCAAGTGGCACGGGAGGTGGAATGGGGCTGGGAGTGGGCAAGGAGGGGGTGGTGTAAAGGGGTGGGAATGGGCGGATCGGGCCCGGGAGGGGCAGGGACCGGCGGAAAAGACCTCTGCCATATCCTATCCTCCTTCCCAGACCTGGAAACCCTACACAGGTGACCTCCAACCTGCTCAATCCTAGTGCTGGATACAGTGTGGGCCATGCAGCCCTGCTGCGCCAGTGCTGGATAGGATTGGCCTGTTAGTACTGTAAGCCAGGACCAGAGATTGTGCCCCTGGGTCTGCTAAAATAATTTGTTTCTATTTTTCTGATATGCTTTGGCTTATTGTGCATCCCTTAAGATCTGCCTTTTTAAGATACAGAGCTTAAAAAGGGATGCTCTCAGCTCTTTGGTGCCAGGTTTTGTGTGTTTGTTCTTTTTGTTTTTGTTTTGCTGTGTTCACAATGTTGACATATGATATGGTATAAAGAGAGAGATTGCAAAAGGCCCCTGAAGAAAACTGTGTAATAGTGACAATGAAAGTGGCAATAGGTTTGTGCAACGCAAATTAATACCAGAAGTCTGATTTGCGCATGGTCATTGACCAGAAGTCTGATTCTTATCCCACCCTTCCAAAAAGGAGCTCAGGGTGGTGAACATTTTCCTCCCCTCCTTTTGTCCTCACAAAGATAGTTGAGAGATAGTAACATGCCCAAGGTTACCCAGGATTGGAAGCTTCTGGCTCTCTGGTGCTTTGAGATCATCTCCTTTTGGAAGGGGAAAAGGCAGGGTATAATTTAATTTTTCAAAAAAGAAATATGAAGCTCTTGCCAATGCCACAGTAAACCAGTTAGCATCCAAGGATACGTTTATTGACCATACTCCAGAAGCAAAGGACTGTACCACCACTTTAGTTTGCAGATGGGGGGGAGGGAATGTTTCACGTTTGAATCTTCTCTCATGGGGGGGCGACTTTTTTTGAGGCTTCCAAGTGCCAAGTGGATATTTTGGCAACTTCCGAGGTGCCACACAGCAAGGCTTGCTGTCCAGCTGCAACGCTTCTGGGAATCCACCATCTTTAGCATAAGAAGCAGCAAGATTCCTAAAAACAGCTCTATCCCCCGTGCCAGGCATGGGATTTTAGTTTTATGTGAGGGGGGGGGGACGTGCAATCCTATGCACGTCGACTCAGAAATAAGTCCCATTGAGTGATCCTAGAAAGAAGATAACTAAGAAGAAGACTATGTAGGATGGATTGCAACCTAGGACGTTTTCTTCTCTGCTGCATCTGGTCCCGAGCATTGCTAAACAGAGGGAAGGCGTAAATTCTGGGTTCAATGAATCAACGGTCTGATCTTACAAGAATCACCCCATCTCCAGAGGCAGGCGAAGGGGGTCTCTCCAGAGATGGCTGCATCTCAACAAAAGTACCCTCCCTCGGAAATCAAAATCCTTGGATGAACCAGAGAGATGCTC
Organism: Plestiodon gilberti rubricaudatus; assembly: GCA_026170595.1. Taxonomy (NCBI): domain Eukaryota; kingdom Metazoa; phylum Chordata; class Lepidosauria; order Squamata; family Scincidae; genus Plestiodon; species Plestiodon gilberti. The sequence goes on from JANXHW010000001.1 coordinate 208,364,450, forward strand.
CCCATTCCAGAGTTGACGAACATTGCCTTTTTACACAGACTCTTCAAGAGAGTCGAGACGGATTAAAAAACCGCTTTTTTTTAAAGGAGCTGAGCTGGGTAGATCTCAAATGCAGATCCAACTGAATTTCCCCGCTAGCTTGTTTCCCTCTACTGACCCGAGGTAGAGAAAAATCTCCTTCCCCGAGGATGGTGGCGGCTGTGGTGGATGGTTCAAGACGTCGCCGCTGAGTCTCGCAGGCTGCCTGCAGCCATTGCCCCTTTAAGGGGTAGCTTGAAACCGCGCCTGGGCTCCATGTTTGTATCAGAAATCGTGAAGAGGGAACTCCATGTTGTAACAAAGTTTCCTTCGCCACTGTCTTTTTCTCCCCCCCTTTTTTTGTTTTGTTTTTCCCTTTCCCTGTCTCCCCCTGCCCTTCCCCCACCCCTTTATTTTTCCTCCCTCCATTTTATTTTTCTTTTTTCTTTTTAATCTGTTAACAATCAGTAACTCCTTGAAAATTCCCCAAAGCGGCGAAGAGACAATTGGAGGCGGGAGGAGAGAGCTCTACACTTCTGATCTAATGGACAGCGGGTCCATTATCACCCAGGTTAGCAAGGAAGAGGTGAACACTCCTCTGCAGGAGAAAGGTAATCATCTACACGCCAGCAGAGATGCGGGGTGCCCCCGCCCGGGCCCACATCCTCTCGCCCTCCCGAGGCCAAAACAGGGAGGTGGGGGGGGAGTCTTCTCAGTTCCCACCTTTACGTCCACAGTTCACCCCGAAGGGGCTCGGATCTGCTCGCTTCAAAACGTAGGCTTCCTTCCTCTTGCCAGCCCTTGATGATCGCCCATTGCAACCAGGTAGAGCTTGATTGCCTTGCCTGCGTCTATAACGACGTATGTGTTTAGTTTAGCGAGCCTGTGTGTACCCTCCCCAAATAACTCACTCTGGCCTTGGACTCCTTTGCAAAAAAAAAGGGGGGGGAGTAGTAGATAACTGGATTTCCTAGCACGTGTGTTTGCTTTATGTGCATCAAACGACCCACACTGATTCCCCCCCCCCCCAGCGCGAAATGCAGCCAACTCGAGGTACAGTGAGTTAGCTTCTTGCCCATGCTTGTGCGGCACAAATGGGTTTGTGCAACGCCCTGAGTAGTCGACAACGCACCTTCCAACGTGTGCCCAGCCCTGTCCTAGGTTCCCGTGCAGCAAGTGCATGCACACGTGTATGTGTTATCTGTGTGTATTGGTGTGCATAGCCTGTGCACGCTCTCAAAATTCAACCCCACCCCATGGTTGGGAATCTGCCCGGCAGGGCAGGCTCACTTGGCTCGATGGATCACATTCACTTCTTTATTTTCTGAAGTCTTTGGGGGTGATGCTCTCTGTGTGTGTGTCTTTTAGCTTCATATACCCCGTCTGCCCCTCTGTGACTGTGTGTGTGATGCTGCTGCTGGGGGGGAGGAAGCTATGTTCCAGCAACAGGTTTTATCATGAAGTACTATAAAGAATCCTCCTCTAATGATGCCCCCTCCTCCTCATATCCTGTATGGTATGGATATCTTCTCCTTTAAGTGTTGTGTTTAGTCGTTGGTTTTCTGGCAAGCAGAAGGTTTCAGAACAAAAGTGTGATTGCATTTAAAGGCTTCACTGTTTCCTGCTGCTTGTGGGGAATTTGCAGTGCAATCCTGTGCATGTTTACTGAGAGAAGTAAGTTCCACTATGTTCAGTGGGACTTACTCTCTGGTAAGTGTGCATAGGAGTGCAGTCTTGGTTTGTTGCTGAGGTTAGAAGAAGCCCTTATGAGAGATTGGGTATTGCAGAGTTTTGCCAGGTACTGGTAAATATCTGTGTCCAGGTGAATTGGACTTGCTTTCTGATGAAAGACGTCTGGGGATTCATGGTTGATTTTTTAACCTGCTGAGATCCCGACTGGTTAATAAGAGCAGCATCTCCCTGCTCCTTGGCATACTCCACTCACTCTTCCACCATTTTTTTCCCCAGGTGAGACATGTGTGCATGCTCTGTAGTAACTCCTAAGGAGCTGCTCAAATGATCCCCTCCCGCTGTGGAAATTTGCCATTGCTAGTGTGCTGCCCTGGTGCTAAGTTTGATGCAAACGTTGTTGTAGGAAAGAACCAAAAGGAGTTGTGTGCACACTCTGTACGTAGCTTTTTGCTGGATGCCCTAGATTTTGTCCCAGTGCTTCCTGGTGATCTTGGCTACATAGGAAAGAAGAAGGTTGGCAAGGCTGCCAACTTTTTTTTTTAAATTACCCTGCTTTGTGTCTTTAAGGGGCCGATGTGCAGAAATTAAGTGGGTGAAGCTTTTCCTGGCATAGAGAGAAATGGGCACGTACATTTTCTGTACAGTATGTCAAGCTGCTGTCAGAGAAAGAGGGATAATTTGAAGGAGGAAAAAAAAAAACAAAGCTTGCAGTCTTACTAGTTGGGTCCAGTTCGACAACTGCAGAGAAGCAGTGTTGACCTTGAGGCCTCTGACCTGAAACGTTGCTGGCCTGCCTTGGGCAGTAACTTGTAGCCTCCAAGGCAGCTTGGTATGACCAGCAGGGGCTCCATATATTTCAAAACAGAAGGTTTGTCAAAGAGGTGACAGACCACACTAAATGTCCTGTGGGACACATTTGACTTGGTGGGTCACAAGTTGGGCAGGCTTGTCCTAAGGTAGAATGCACTTTTTGAAGCTCATCACTGAGGGCACCCAAAATAAACCTTGCTCCATGTATTTAATCCTGGTGGGAGCTGAAGCTGAAATAACAAACCAGAGCCTAGGACAGAGGGTTCTTGTTGCCGTAGGTTTTGCACAGCCATGTCTTCCACAGGAATAGGCCTGCACAACTGGTGACACATCAAGGCAAAAACCATCCCACCAGCCACAGGTTTGTCACCTACCAGGTGCTTGATATAAGCCTTACAGTGCCTGGCAGGCAACTCCAACAGGCAGCTTCGGGAGCCAACCCCTACATGGCTTCTTGGGTTGTGTCTGGCATTGTGAATCACAAGTTGTAGCAGGCCCATTACTAGAGCCTGTGGGCATTCTAGGTAAAACTACCCATCTTATTCTTCTGGTGCCAGAGATGTGCCTGTGAGCCAAGCGTGGACAAAAGAAAAACAACATAAAGAAGGTGCTGTAGCTTTCTGCATCTTGAGAGGCCAAGAATGAATTTTGGGTGAAGAGCTCAGAAGGTGATTCTCAGCAAACACGACAGATGTCAGACCATGATGTGCGTTAAACTGTTGCTTCATCTTGAGGATGCCAACAGGGCTGCCCTCTGTTTTAAAGGATTGACCCCAATTCTGAATTTCTCCCCTTAAACATCTCTAATACAGTCTCATTCCTTAACATTCTCCCTTTCTCTTCAGTGTCAGACATTAACATTAAGAATTGTCATCTTGGTGTGTGTGTGTGTGTGTGTGTGAGAGAGAGAGAGAGAGAGAGACTACAAGGGCTTCTTCATAATAAATTATAATAGCATTTGCATGGTGCATTTCAAGTGCTCAAATGGCTTCATGTACATTATTATTATTATTATTATTATTATTATTATTATTATAGTGAACCTTGCAATAACTCTGTAAGGTCAGTCAGTCTGTCCTGTTCTCCTCACCTGTTACAGCTGATGTGGCAGTGGTGAGGCTGGTGCTCCGAGAACAGGGGCTTGCCTAAGGCCACCTAGTAAATGAATGGCTGATGTTTGAACCCGTGGGTTTTGGCCACGATGCTCCCTCTCATTTTAATTTGGGATTTACAAATATTTTCTCTGAGGCATTTCTGTCTCTCAACCAGTATGTAGGAAGGATTTGCACTCCTCTGAGCAAGGTCCATGCACACCTGAGCAAGCTGTGAGTTAGGAACACCTTGGTAGTAACATTATCCTCCTTCATGCGTATTGTTTTTATACTTGTTTATATGTATTGCATTTATTGATTATTTGTTTGCCACCCATGGCATATATTCATGAGTAAGGGTGGGATGTAAATTTTTAAAATGGATAAACATAATGGGCAGAATCCAACTGAAGTTAAGCACACTTTAGTTCTGGTGCTTTTATTTGAAAACTCAAACATATGCTTGATGTCCCCCACTGAAAGCCGTGGGGCTTCAAAGTGCTTGGGGCTGCAATCCTATCCACACGTTCCTGGTAGTAAGGACCATTGACTATAATGGGACTTACTTCTGAGTAGACATGCATTGGATTGGGCTCCAAGTCTGGCAGGATTGTGGCCAGTGTGTTCCAAGGGCTTGATAGTGACTTACTCTGTCACTATAACACGGTCAACTATATGCAGATAAACATCTCTTGCAGGCTAGGCCAAGGCACCGACTTCACTGGTTACACAGGTAAAGCATTAGATATCAACAGTGAGAGGCAACTTGGGTAGGCTTACCAGATTTCCAACCGGGACAGAGTGCTAGACCTTTAGGAGAAGGAATGTGGGCAGGTGTAGCTTGTTAATCGTTAGGGCACAATCCTAGGCATGTCTACTCAGAAGCAAGCCCCACTGAACACAATGGGACTTGCTTCTGAGTAGACATGCCTAGGATTGTGCCCTAACGATTAACAAGCTACACCTGCCCACATTCCTTCTCCTAAAGGTCTAGCACTCTGTCCCGGTTGGAAATCTGGTAAGCCTAAACTTGGGCAACAGAGAAGTCAGAGAGGGGACAATGAATGGCCTGGGGTGATCATGAGAGCCAGCCTCTTAGAAACTGGGAAGTGCCTGCTGTAGCATGCTCCCATCTCTCTAAGGAATCTTATCCTAGGCAAGTTGATGTTTGAACCCTTAATTGAGTAACCAGTGAAATTAGTTTCTGTGTCTCAGCCCAACCCACAGGAGAAGTTTGTCTGCATGGTTATGACATTCAGTGTAGTCACAAAATGCTTGGGGTGTGTGTGAAACATTCTGCTGTGAGCCCCATTTTTCTCTGAAGCCCAGTATGGAAAATAAAATGAGACATGGTGGAGGATGGTCCATCTGTTTTTGCAATATGAAGCTGAGATCTCCCTACTGTATCCAAGTCTCGCTGTTCTAACTTTCTCTTTTGTATACCACAGCGTTGATGGTTTCTGTTTCCCGCTTTTCTGCTTTCCTCTTTGCCAACTGGCAAGATCAGCCCTGGGTACCTTGAGGGGAGGGGCAGCAGCATCTTGCAGCTCCAACACTGGGTCTGTGTGTCATTATTTCTTGGATAAAAATGTAAGGAAGGGTCTCTTCCTTTTACTTCACCAATGCACCAAATAGCACAATTTGATCTGCTGTTAATTAAGGAAATACACAAAATGCTTCTTGAATTCTTATAGTGGTCAACTTTTTAGGTATGTGTCGGGTCACTCAGCGTGGTGCATATTTCTGTGTGTGTCTCCCAAATGTCAATTATTTTTTTCTTGTGGCTTCAACAATTCCAGAATTTTTACATCTCTAATTGGGGCAGTGGGGGGGGGGGGCTGGTTGCATTGGACTTTCATTCAGGGACAACAGCACAGCCAAGGAGTCGATTTGTATCATTCCTCCCTGCTTGATTCTGGCTGTTTGGCCTCCCCTGTCTTTCCCCAGCCAACCAAGTCGAATTTATGATGGGCTGGGCAATGTGACCTTGAAGTGACCCTTTCAAGGGTTGTGCCTTTGGCTGGATGAGCTCAGCAAAACTGGCTGCTTGAACTGCTTCTCTCTGTGGACTGAATAGCATTCTAGGATTGTTTGCATCCTGTTACTCCCCTATTATTGCAGCTCAGAAACAAAAAAAAGAATTTGTCTCCTTCTTCTATGGGAATTTTGAAGGAGAATCTGGATCAGTATCTTTCAGGCACAACATTGTTACAGGGAATTCTGCTATAGATCAGGGCGTCGAACTGGATGAGCTCCAAGATCTCTGTGTTTATAACCAGGCCCAGTTGGTAAACACCGTGACCTGTGTAGTAGGTTCTGCTTGTAATGCAAATGTATAGGTGGAGCATAAAACCTTTTCGTAAGCGTCTCTCCATACTGATTGGGTGAGTTGAACTTCCCTAATGCAAAACTCAGTTGCACCCATGTCAGGACAGTTGTTCACACACTCCTCTGCCCAGTGACCACCCACGTGGTTTGCTTCATGTATTAATTGGGCCTAGTTTGCTTATTGCAAATTCACAAATACAGATGCATGGTGGCTAACGTTGCTGTGTGCATTGGCAGGTGGTTGCCGACAGACTGTCATGTGCAGACTTGGGCGTTTTAACATGCAAATGCATCTGTCCATGACTGGGTTACTGCTGGAAGAAGCCATTGCTTGAATGCAGTTCTAGTGTCGTCCGCACACTTTAAGTGGCTTCTACATGGCCAGTGCCAGAGATTATCCAGGTCAGGTAAATGCTGAAACTCAAAGCTACGGTATGTGAAAGACCTACCAGGACAAATGCTTTGAAATTTTCACTTTGTACTGGGCTTCCAGAAAGGGAGATGCACTCATTCCAACCTTTCTTGTTGCTCCAAGTTTTCTGGAAGCCCAAGGGAAAGCAAGAAACCCAACTTTTAGTTCTGCTTCATAATGCGCTGGGGAAAGGGACAGAATCTCTCATGTTGAACTCCTGGAATTGGGGCCAGGTGTATGTGGGGGCATGGGGGGGTGGAAGAGTGAATAAATGTGGGAAGAAGGAGATGTTAATATGTTCCATTTGTTCTTACACATTCCTCAGCGAGGGCTCAAATTTATGGTGCCGACTTCATGTGAAAGGCTCTTAGAATGCCGTGTGAGTGTGTGTGTGAACGAGAGAGAGAGCGCAATCCAGTCGAACTATTGAACGGCAGAGCGAGTGCTCCGCCATTCCAAGTCATCACAAACGTGCTGTAAATCACGTTTGCGATGACTTTCAAGTAAGGGTGACCAGTGCAGAGGCCGGCCGCCCTCACTCCGCTGCCGGATCGTCCCTACGGACACTGGAGAAGGTAAGTGAAGCACCGGCGGTTGCAGGGGTGGTTCGGGTGGCGTGGGAGGGTGGGCCATTGGCCGAACCGGCCCGGGGGGGGGGGGCGGGGATGGCAGCCACCATGTCCTGTTCCTGGGCCGGTGCAGCCATTACACAGCCTCCTCGGACTTGCGCCAGCAAATAGCTGGCGGAAATCCGAGGAGGCCCATAGATCCTCCCTGTCCCCGCGTTATACCGGGGGAAGGGGATGAATGTCCCCTTCCCCCAAGTAGACCTCTGGGCCAATCCCAGAACACGGATAGGATCCGGTGGGTGGTCTGGGCCGCCTGCCGGATACTTGGGCAGGATTGCGCTGTCAGTCTTAGATTAAAATGACATTTCAGTGGGATGGCCTGAAATTATTATTCTTTCAGCCTCCTCCCACACCCCGACAGTGGAGGGATGATGATGATGATACTAACTTGCCTTTTCAGACTGTTGCGGAGATTACTGAGAGAACATGTATACAGCCCTTTGAACTCTAGTAGTATTTTAAAATAAATAGTAGTATGTATACCAATTTCTCAATGCAGTTCACAGATTAAATAAATAAAAGTCACAATTACATGCTATTAAAACAGCAGCTAAAAAAACCTTATAAGGCCTATGAGAATAACAAGATCAACTAGATATAAGGAGAGCAGCAGGAGAGGGGGGGGGTTGTGAGACATTAGCAAACCACCCAAATTCTCCTAGTGCCTTTTCATCTTCTCATCGGCAGCCAGCAAACAAAGAACAGGAAGAGGTTGCCCATTAGGGAGAACCTGACTTAGAAGTTAGAATGCTTTTGTTTTTTTGGAGGGGGTATCTTTCCCACTCAATAAGCAACAAAATGGAAGATATTTTTCACCCTCCCACCACTTCCCCAAACTTTTGACCATCCTGTCCTACTCCGTATACTGGCTGTGGGGCATGAATTTTCAGCGCACCTTGACAGAACGAGGACTGCTGGTCAGGACTAGGCTAGCAAGCCAGATTTGTTCTTGACTCCAGGAGGTCAGTGACCCAGGAAACAAGTTGCTGCTTTTGCACAGACTAGGAAATGATCCCATGAGAATAGAGACCACACCCTCTTCCTATCCTAGACAGTCTTGTGAGAGCTGAATAAGTCTCTGACCAGGGCTGTTATGTGCATACACTTTAAGAATATGCATCTTTGTGTATTCACATGTAACAAACATTGACTTGGGCATGCAGTTGCTCAGAGCTTGCTTATGCACAGGAATCGGTCCTAGTCCTTACGCATAAAGGCACAAATCTGTACTCCTTGCATTGAGGTGTCTTCATGCCATTTATCACCTGTGTATAGATGAATCCACAAGCTGTGGGTGTGCATGAATGTGAGCTAAATTTTGCAGGGGATGGTTGAAGATGAGCTGCTCTTTGGTCTTGGACTGCCTTTAACACTTAAATAGAGTTTTGGCAGGCAACTTTCTCCCACCATCGAAGTATTGGATTTTGTCACGTGCAGCCCGTTTGGGTGTGTCCTTTCACAAAAGTGTGTGGCTCTTGTACAAGCAGCCCAGTGTTGCCCTTGAATCTTCTGTGAAAGATCACAGTCCCTGTGAAAAGACTTGGAGGAACTACCAGGAACTCTGTGGTCAGTGAATATCTGGGTGCTTGTGTGGACTTGCTGCATCATCCCATTGGTTCCAGGGGAGTGTGAACTCGGATGCCAATGAATTACTTCAAGGTAAAAACAAAACAGAAACCCCAAACTTGGACCATGATTAGGTGTACATAGAGTTCGATGCACTTAAGCTCAATTATTTTAGTCAACTTAAGCACCTCTAATGTTTGGATTGTAGTTTTGATGGCCCCTTACTGTAATTCTTACGGAGATTTGAGTTGTATGATTGGGGTTTAGTGGGATTGATTGGCGTTTGTTAGGGTGTTCTATGCTTTGTGTTGTATGAGATGCCAATAAAGGTTACTGAATACTGTAATTCTTACTTGATTGAGACAACTTCATGGAGAATGGACTTGTCAGTGGCTGTTATTTCTGATGACTACATGGCACCTTCAGATTTAGAGGCAGGATGCCACGGAATAGCAGTTACTGAAGAGTGTGAGACGTGGGTTTCCTGGAGACAGGGATGTATCTAAGTTACTAGGTCACGAGTGCAAGTGCAAGTAATTTTTGCACAAGTGTGAGTCCGAGTGAGAGTCGGTGCCAAATTTTGTTGGTCAAGTGCGAGTCCTTTTGTACATGAGTACGAGTCAAGTGCAAGTCATTTTTTGCACGAGTGCGAGTAAGGCCAAAAACCCTGAGTCACGAGTCAGGTCCATTTGGGGAAAATGGCCTTTCCCCCTGAAAATGGGGTGGGTGGGAGTCTGTGTGGGGTGTGTGTGGGGACCTCTGAGACTTCTAAAGCACCCACTTGGCTTCCCCTATGCCCTTCCCCTCATCTCTCAGTCTTGTCACCACCCAACTGGGCTTGGGAAAAACAAGTGTACTCGTGTCTACATTCAAACCATTTATTATTCCCTCCCTGCCCCCTCCCCTTGCCGAGCCGAGCATCCCTTGGACTCGGAGTTTTGGCCAATGAGGAGGAACCGCTGTGGCAGCCTCGCCTTCCCTCACCACGCCCCTCGTGTTCGGAGTTGTGGTCAATGGCGAACAGATGGTGAGGGGAAAAAAGGGGAGAAACTCCAAGCCAAGCTTGCTTTTCCACCGCCTCGAAAACCCTCCCTCCCCATCGCCCTCCTCCTCTGAGGTCTCCACTGTGCCCGCCTGTGTTGATGCCAGCCATTAAAGGAAAATGACTTGGAAATGGCAAGTTGTTACCCCCACGAGTGCAAGTCAAGTGCGAGTCCCGTGGGTTGCGAGTCCGAGTGCGTGTCAGTGGGTCACGAGTCCGAATCAGGGAAAAAAGTGACTCAGTCGCACTTGCGAGTTGAGTCATTTGACTCGAGTCCCCATCCCTGCCTGGAGGCATTTGGCTGGCTACTGTGGGAAACAGGCTTCTGAACTAGGTGGGCTTTTACTGCACAATCCTGCCTATGTTTAGGCCAGTGGAGCAAGCGCTCTGCCGGCCTAAGGAGTTGCAAGTGTGCCGTAAAGCACATTTGCGGCTCCTTGCAAGTAAAGCGTCGCTGGCATGAAGGCTGGCACAGCTTATTGCGCTGTTGACCACAATCTGTGCCAGCTGCTACAGGTAAGTCCTGTTCCAGTTGCCGCAGGGGAGGGCAGGCAGGGACAGCAAGGGAGGGACCATTGGCCGGCCTGGGCTGGGAGGGGGTGGGGATATTGGCGCTGAGTTGCGCCGGTATACTATGCCCCGTCCCAGCCTGGACCAGCTTTACATGGCCTCCCACATGCACACCAGCTTCAGAGCTGGCATGCATCTGAGGAGGCCCATTGGGGCCCGCGCCACTTACACCGGGGGAAGGGGCTGAACGTCCTGCATCTTAGGCAGGAGTCTGATCCAGGAGGCTTCTTGCATAATATCGACCGACTGACCAAGCCAAATGCAGCCCACCACACATCTATTGTGACCTACCAAAATATGTGAAATATAGTTCCTCGTTCCTTCTCCCCCACCGCCTTTTGCAGCAAAATCAGGAGGTTTATTGAGTTGCTAGTGGACTGTGTTAGCTTGGTGGGCCATAAATTGGGCAAGCCTGTTAAGCCAAGTGTAAGTTGAAAAGATTATTCCTTTTTTGGATCTGCTCTGGCTGGTTAGAGCGGACAAGCCTTTGTGTTCTGAGAAATCTTTTTGTGGTCACCTACTCTATATGCTGTACGTAGTGAATGCCAGACTTAGATTTGCATATTTCACTGTGGTTCTGCTGCATGTTCTTGATTTGTTTCTCTTTACAACTCTCTTTGCTTCTGGTCAAACAATCTGAGTTTTGGTTGTTGATTCTGCTGTTTAAATAGTTCTTTGGTGTGTGTGTGTGTGTGTGTGTGTGTGTGTGTGTGTGTGTGCGCACGCATGCGTGTGTGTGTGTTGAAATGTAAGGATACTTTTTGTTCTGAGCTGAGATCTTCAGTTCCAGCCCTAGTGCAGGGCTTGAAAAGCATTTCTGACCTGTAGGTGCATCTCGGCATCAATTTTGGGGAGAAGTATAGCTTCAGCTTTTTAGGTACCAGTCTTGCACAAGAGCATGGTTTATTTTTTTAAAAAAGTGTGCCAACATGGTGGTTAGAGTGTTGGTCTTGGACCAGGAAGTCCTGAATTCAAATCTCTGCTTAGTCATGAAGCTTACTGGGTGATCTTGGGGTCAGTTCAGCCTTAACCTACTTTACAGGGTTGTTGTGAGGATCCATGATGAGAGAAATCCATGATGAGAGAAAATGCAGCCCACCATGAGTGGTGGGCTGCATTTATGCACACATTGCCTTGAGCTCCCTGGAGGAAGGTTGGGATATAGATGTTGGGGGAAACAAGTTTCAAATCTCTGCATGCCATAAAGTTTCTAAGGTCTTGCCTTAGACCAGCATCTGGGATGTCTTCCCCAGGTTTACTGGAATGCTTTGCAGTGACAGGACCTCTAATTGGCTTAGCTGGATGTTAGCACCAGAAGCTGAATGTTCTTCTCTGATCTGTTGAGGAGCTAATCTGTTCAGATCTGTACTTAATAGACTGGTAGAGCTTTCTCGGAAAAGAAGAGGTAGAACTGTTTTAGATAAATTACTGGATGACTTGTGCATTTACTGGCATAAGTCTTCTCTTGCTATATATTGTGACCACATTTGCTATTGATAATTTTGGGCTCCTGACATGACTCCTGTACAGTTTTTGTTGCATTGGATTATCGTATTTGAACGTTTCAACTGAAGTTTTACCAGTGGACGTTGCCTGTTCAGTAGTTTCTTTGGGGCATTAAATATGAAAATGTTGTGGCGTTAATAACAACACTAAACAAAAGTGCTGGTACTTGGTTTATGACATAATAAAAGAGCATCAATTAGCACCTCCCATGAGTGGTGCAAGAACAGCACCTCTTTCATTTTTTGCATGCACACAAACACACCTTTTTAATTGTAGCATGTGCATAGCCAGTTTCAAATGCATTTGTTATCAGACAGAGGAAGGCGCAATGCTTGTTTGGTAGTCGGACTATCCTGTTGCAGTAACACTATTCTGGTTTACTTTTATTTATTTATTTAAACGGTTTCTACCCACACTATCTCCTCCCATTGGGGAGACACCCAGGGCAGATTACAAAAATAAGACATCCAAAAAATAAAAACAACAATGAAACAATCGCAAGAGCAGAAACGGTAATTGGGGCACCACAACAAAGCGAAAACCCAACAACACATCAAAAAACTAAGTGCAAGAAATATGTCTCTAGCCATCACCAAAACTGCATTAAATATGGTGCTGACCCTAGGGGAGGGAGTTCTGCAACGGGCACCACCACAGAGAAGGCCATGTCTCTGCCCAATGGACTTCTGTGGTGGAAAACAAAGAGCCCTCAGACTATCTCGGGGGTCAGTCTGTTTCATGTGATGGAAAAGAGTCCTGATCCTTGTCTGGTCCCAAGCTGTTTGGGCCTTAAAGGTTAAAACTGTCCTCTTGAACTGCACTTGAGTTGCCCAACATAGTAGGCAACCAGTGTAGGTATGTAGGAAGCGCAGGCATGATAAGGTCCCTATGCCTCATGCCAGTTAGCAGTTAGGCACTAGTCCCAGTGCCAGTAAATATCTAGCATGGTGGAATCAAAAGAAGATCTCTTCAGGAGAGGACAGTCCACATCCACCTTAAGATATGAAAGCACCACACCCACTCAAGACCCAATTATGACCCTCCCTGTCAACTCAGACAGTCCCCCCCCACCAACAGACATCACAAGCCAAGATGAGCAGGGGTCCATTAGGCACACACAGATAGCCCCACACTATCAAGAATCCTATCCACATCCTCGGGCTGTATAATATGGAAGGAATACATATTTGGAAGCAAAAGGTATGTTGAATCCATCTGTTAACACAGAGTCCCAGTCATGACGGATGTGAGCAATTTTATCAGCAAATTGGTCGTAGTGGGCCACCAAAGAGATTCTCCAGATCCTTCTGTGGGTCCAGATGTAAAAGACCCTTGGCCACTCAGACTCTGCTGGATTACTCTCTTCCAATGCAATGGTAGCAGAATAGTGCGCTTTCTTCATTGCCACCATCGCCACAGAGTATCTAAAAAATAGGCTCTAGCTCATCTTTGTTGTGAGCTTTCTTTCACCAAATGAAGTCTGCCCAGTCAGTTCATTGCCAGCAGCTCCCCTGAGGATATTATTATTATTATTATTATTATTATTATTATTATTATTATTATTATTATTATTATTTATTAAAGTATATTTATATACTGCTTTTCAACAAAAAAAGTTCACAAAGTGGTTTATAGACAAAATCAAATAACTAAATGGCTGGGAAGGGGATGCTCGGGTGTGATTGTATCATCATTTTCTCATTCCAGAGGTCAGCCAAAGCCATGGTAGAATCACTGGCCATAGTGACAGGGAAATCTCCCAGAGTCATCACAAATTGGTCCAGATCCATAAGCCTCCGAAGTCTTTCCAATACCACCTGCAGAGACAAGGTGCCACAATAAGCCCAACTCTAACCAGGTAGTGATCTGTTCATGACAAATTCCCCCTCCGCCTCCAGGTCATCCGCCACCTGTTTAGCAATAAGCACCAAAGCCTGCATATGATCAGCCTGCTGATATGGGATAAGCCTGATCATGGCCATGCCTGAGACCAGCTCAGGCAGGGAAGTGTCTTGGGCATCAGGTTTAGGCATCATACCAGCAGAATCCCAATCTTGTCTTACCCATTCGGTATAAAATCGGGTCACTTGGTCAGGGGGATGGAATTACAATAGGCGACCACGACTTTGCCTCCTTGCCCTGCACCCATGGCTGCTGCAATATGTAGACACCAGGAGGACAAAGCTGGGAGAGGCTTGCCCCTCCTGCTTCATCGGATCAGGATTCTGTCATGCGTGCCAGTTCAGCTTGGGCTGCAAAATCCAAGGCGACTTCTGTTGACTGACGTGTAGGGCTCAGATGTTGCCACTGATTCTGAGACTTGTACAAAGAGGCCTTCTATAGGTTTTTCTACCAACACCATCAATATACAGATGGGATTTTCTTTCTGATCTGTCTGGGGCAGGATGGGGAATGTTGTGCTCCTGGACTTGGGGACTGTTTACATAGCATTGAGCAGGTGCTTGATATGTTGCCTTGCATTTGTTGCTTTGGCAATTTCTCATAGTCGTGTATTGATGCTCCTGCAGATGTTTAGATGGTGCTTTGTATTCATGTTCCAGCTCTCAATACTTCAGGCTGAATAAGTCATTGGCTGAAGCTGCTTTATTTGCTCCTCTGGTTTGCTGACCTCATTTCAACTTTTTTTAAAAAAAATTTATTTTATTTTATTAACATGTCTGTGTAGACTTCCCCCCCCCGTTCCCCTTGACAGTAAATTAAACACACACACACACACACACACACACACACACCCCATAAAACACTTTTGTGAGGAAATGAACATGTAGGGAGACGATTCTCCCCCATCCCATCCATGCTTATAATTTACACCTGCTAATTAGAGGACATGGTGTACCTGATACAATATATTCCGAATGTCACGGAGTGAACAAAAGCAAACAGTTCTTGATATGGCAAAGAGACTGGCCTAAGAACAGCTTGTCACCTCTGGATCAACATGTCCAATAAATTGCCCAAGTGTCTTTTAACATCTTGGTGCTTGTCCCCAAAAGCTACTTGAATAACACTTTTCAAAGACAGAAATGGAAACTGGTGCTAATCGTGGAGCAGGAGTCTGAAGGCAATGGGCTGATGTTAAATTTGAGTCCCTGCTGCTGCACTTCTGTCTACACCACTGTTATTTCTCGGCTGCTTTTACCCTCTTTTTCACATTCTCTAAAGGCTAGTCCTTGGGATGCAACTAGATGTGATGGCTGCAGAACCCAAAGCGGATCCTGTCAATTCCCTATGAAGCAACAGGCTGGAGGATATTTCAAAAGTGCAGCAAGGGTAGGAAGAGAGAGCTGGGCCGACCCACATTTCTCATAGTCATGTTCTTCACGCGACCCACATTTCTTCACGTGACGCTAATTTTTCCCTGGCAGGGGTTATTTCTGGTGATGGAGCCCCACTGGGAGAAAAGGTGCTTTTTAAAAAGTACCAGGGGAGGAAGTGTGGGAGTAGGAGAACTTGCCTCCTTCCTCTTCTTCCCCAGCTGTACTTCACTATACAGCCTGCCCTCCACCTGTCACTTTAAGTTTATAGGGATTCACTGTGCAGATTCTGCACAAAGTCAAGTCGCATCTGGTTTGACCCTCAAAGTACTAAACCTGTGTTTTAGACTAAACTTCTTCAGACTGCAGGTGACTCATGTGACTGAACATTTATCTTTAGAAAACTTGCATGTCAGGGGAGTGAGTTAGGCTACAGCAGAGGTTCTCAACCCCTTCAGTGTGGCATACCATCTCCATGGCGCCGCCACACCAAGTACCACCGGAAGTAAGCGGCAATGACGTCATCGCCACTTCCAGATTTTGGGCTGTGCCGGAGGCCTGAAAGCAAAGGTAAAAGAAGGCAAAGGCGGGCGGAAGCAGAGGCATCACTAGGGATTACGTCACCCCCATGACGGACCCCAAGAGGTGAATAGGGAGAAACAAGGTTGGGCTGAGCTGGGTTCTACAAAAGATGCCCATCAGGCAGGACTATGCATTTCTACAGATTACTCCTGGCCAGTGGTGTCACTAGGGTTGACGTCACCCGGTCCGGTATCTCATGGTGTCACCCCCATTAACTTTATTTTAATATATAACAGTACAGGTCATCCAACAAATCAGTAACCCACTTGGTTCTCACAACAATCAGTATCATTGGTCTGTTTTGAGTTAAGGAAATCCACTTCTTGTTAAACAAGGCAGTTGTGTTTTCTGTTCCTGGTTATTTGGCCATAACTTTTGGTAAAATATAGATAATCCAAACCGGGTTTGCTTCATTGCATTCTGCATGAAAACACACATCGAATGATATATAACGTGATGGTAGTATTCATAAATATAAAGTTTTTTCACCATTTTGGCCACTAGTAGTGTCACACACTAACACTCACACTCTGAGGGTGTCACCCAGTGCAGTTTGCTCCCACCCCGAAGGGCCTTTTCCAACCCTGTAAACCCTCAAGCTCTGTCAGTTCTGCAGAGCTCGTATTGCCATTTCCAGGGCTCCGGCACAGCCACCATCTTGGCGGCCAGGAGTCTGCGTACCACCTAACAGTGGTCTGCGTACCACTAGTGGTACGTGTACCACCCATTGAGAAATGCTGGATGATGTAAATGTGACTTGCGACATATTTACGACACCTGAGACGGGCAGAGCTGCGCGCCACTGGTCTAAAATGTAGACAGGATTGGGCTGTTATATTTAGTAAACATAGATACACTAAAAATGTATGTCTTGTTCCTGTTGCCTTTACATGTTTTATAAATAATATCTCAAGTGTTTCAAATAACTAAAAGGATTTGAACTGGGATATTTGATTAGGAAGTAAAGCGCACAATGTGATTTAATGTTCAAATAAATTCAGAGCTTTACTTATGCATTGTTTTTGTTGGAATATGTCTAAATATTATAAGATGTGACAATTCATTAACAGACATTTGCTTTGTTTAGATTTTAAGAAAAAAAAATGAAGGTACTGTGAACTGTTAGCATGCTAACTTGAGCACATCCAAAAAGCTGCACCTTAAATATATCGATATTTCCTAGGAATAAACTTTCTTCTTCTAAGGCTGGAGCTAATATTCAATCAAAGTGTGGAGGGGGGGAGAATGTTGCACCCACTGGCTCTGCCCCCCCCCGCACATATGTGCCTTTTCGCATCTTTTGCTGAGCATACGAAGTTCAGGGGGTAGGGGCATAAAGTGGTCAGGGTGGGGCTGGAGGACCCTCCCCAGAAACCGCTTCGCAACCCCCTTGGGGGTCCCGAACCCCAGGTTGGGAACCACTGGGCTAGATGGACTAATGGTTTGACTCTATATAAGGCAGCCTCTTCATGCCTTGACTGATCAGGTGACGGGTACAGACGGTCAAGGGAAAGACCTACTTGTGACCTTCCAGAGTTATCTAGCTGGCTACTGCTAGAAACACAATGCTGGATTAGATGGATCTTTAGGCCTGATCTAGCAAGGCGTTTTGAGGCTGTTTGTTTCTAGGTGAGCCTCTGTAGAAGCCTTCAGTTCACAGTAGTAAATCCCAAAGTGGAGGCCAGCGGGTGGCACAGTGGGTTAAACCGCTGAACCATGAGCTGTCGATCGAAAGGTCGGCAGTTCGAATCCGCGACAGGGTGAGCTCTCGTTGCTTGGCCAGCTCCTGCCAACCTAGCAGTTCCAAAGCATGTTAATGTGAGTAGATAAATAGGTACCGCTTGTGGGAAGGTAAACAGCGCTCCGTGTTCCAGCCGCATGCTGCGGCAAGGAGAGTCATGCCGGCCACATGACCATGGAGGCGTCTTCGGACAACGCTGGCTCTTCGGCTTTGAAATGGGGATGAGCACCACACCCTAGAGTCGGACATGACTGGACTTAATTGTCAGGGGTCACCTTTACCTTTACCTTTACCTACTGTGAAGTGGGGTGAGGGAGGTCAAAATGTTGCAGTTTAGAACGATGGGCAAGGAGAGGGGTTCTCTCCTTTTTCCAAGCTAGTTTCCATTGCTCAGTTCTAAATGCTGTCTGTCCGTTTTTGAAAAAGGTTTGGCAGGGTACCTGAATGGAGGCAACACTCAGTTGTCATCTCAGTCTCTTGCTAGGACAGCAGGGAGTCTGCTGGTTGGGACTGGCAGGAGTGGGGAGTGAACTGGAATAGCAGCAGGCTTTGGGGAAAGAAATGGAAAGACCTCTGCACAGCTGGGGTTTACAGAAAGGCGGTCTGACTCCAGACCAGAGGCGCTGGGGGGTGAAGGAGCTGCCAATTCCCCCACCCCTTCCTGCTCTGGCTGGCTTCCCCTGCTGCTCGTGCTCAGCCCCTCCCCCACAGCGCCTTGGCCTCTGTGATCCAGGGCATCCAAGACTAACAAGAATCTCATTATCTGGGGCCGGATTAGGGAGCAGGAGACGCTTGCAGCCAAAGGATTAGACGGGAAAGTGAATTGAATGTAGCGCCCTGGAGATGGCACATGATTAAAACAGCCTCAGGTTCTCCTGGTGCCCAGAACGAGCATGAGGCAGAAAGGAGATTGGGGTATATTCCGTCTACAACCAAGAAACGGTATTTGCAAGAGTCTGGCAAGCCTTTCTGTTAGCCAGGATCAGAGCCACTTCACTTGCTCATTGACAGCCCTCCAGGTCCAGTTTCTCTCTCCATCTCTTCCTTTTGAGACCCACCTAGCCTGCTACATCTCCCATCTCTTACCCATGGGTCTTTGTGGCATTCCATTTTTCTCCTGCTCTCCTCCTCACGCCCATATAAGCCACTTCCCCCAAGAGGTGCCGTCTAGTCAGGTATCTACCTTTTTCATCAGGAGGCCTGGAGGCCAGCCCACCTGTCAGAGTAATAAATCAGTCTTGTTTTGTAACTCCTTGCCCATCTTTCCCTCTAGGCAGTGAGATGCAAGAGCCTATCTAGCTGATAATGTCACCATGACTGGTGATGAATGACTGGTTGAATTCAGTATCCGCAGCGGACCTGTAGTTGTTGCCTCAGTAGCTAATTGGTACTTGGGCACAAGATGTAGCTCAATGATAGAGCACATGCTTTGCAAGCAGAAGGTCCCAGGCTCAGCATCTCCAGGAAGGCCTGCAAAAGACCCCTGCCTGAAGCCCTGGACAACTGCTGCCAGTCAGTGTAAACTATGCTAGATGGGCCAGTGGTCTGACTCCGTAGAAGGCAACTTGGTTTGTTCTTCCTCCCCTGCAGTGGCAAACACGTTTTCCACTCAGTCTGTTTGGGGTACGGAGCCACAGACACTCCTGGTTTTATGGCATGTGTGCCTCTCTCATAGGAACACCCAGGGCGACAAAAGGTATAGCGACTGAAGGGTGGCATATAACCCTTTAAAGTAAATATGGGCAGTTGAAAAGTCACATGCATTGCAAATATAAATTGCACTTGTAACGTGGGAAGTGCTCCAAAAGTATGTCCTAAAACCATACCCGAAGAGGAGGAAAAGTTGTGGTACCTTGGCAAGTTGCGTTTGCTTTTCACGCTGCCGGATGAGATGTGGTCTTTGCAGAGTGATCTGGGTGCTTTCTTGCTTTTCAGAATGGCACACCTCTGATCCTCGGGAAGGGACAAGAATATGAGACAAGCAAAGGGGAGTGTTAAGAATATTGGCAGGCACTGTGCTGTGTCTCGCCTGTGTGGGCGGAGCTTACGTTGTGGGCAGCGCTGTGAAGAATATCTCCCTTGTTTTGCAAAGAACACTTCCTCTTTGAGTCTCTCTGCAATGGAAGTCTGGGGAGCGTGGCCTGGAGGAGACCGTTTGGCAGGAGAACCCTGCCTTCTCATTTCTTCCCGTCTCTGTTCCCCTGCAGGTGCCCAAAACCCATCACCTTCCAAGAAGCCCAGGAACCGCAGCATCTTCCAGTCCCTCTTCTGCTGCCTTTGCCATGACAGCTCAGAGCCTATCCCTGTCAACAACAATGCCCCACTGCTGGTGGAGGAAAATGGCTCGGTGCCTAAGGTAGGCCCACTGCCTGGCTGCTGACTTGCTCTGTGCCTGTTGGGGTGACTGAGAAGGGAGGCTTAGGGCTCTGGTCAGGATGTTGCCTTGCAGGCTGCGGCTGGTCCCTGGTCGACTACAGGAGTTTGGCTTTCACAAACAAAACATTGCCTCTCTTAGTCCAAAAACGTTTTATCTCCACCAAATAGTTTTTGTGGCATTTTATTTCAGGCCACGTTCCTGGGCCCCTTGATCTGATGCTAACATTTCCAGTACCAAAATCGTTCACACAGGGCTGCCAGCGGAGAGTGTTTACTAAGGGTTACAAAAGAAGCACCTTGCAAGAGTTTGAGAGACTTGGAGCATACATATCAGATAATCTGATATGCATTAGTGTTCCCTTTTTAAAAATGCTTTCATCATCACCCCTTTGCTCTTGTGAGAGTACTGTGCATGCCACCGGCAGGGTTTCCATCTTGCAATCCCGAAACATCTGGGATCTGAAAGTGTCCCACTGAAGCAGGAACCCAGGCAGGCCCCACTCTCCTTGCTTATCCTTCCTGCTCCCAGTCCCGCCATATGCTCCTTCACTGACCACCTGCTGTGCCCATCGGGGCTTCAGGTGTGCTGCACCGCAGTTCAGGGAGGAGATGATGACCAGAAAGAGGCGAGAAGAAGCGCTGCCGCCTTGTCTGGTGCTTCAGTGGAAAATGTAAAGATCTGTGTCTGGTGTCCAGGTTGCAAGGTGGCAACTCTCGCTTAAAGCATGTGGGTTTCAGCCCTTTGAAAACACGCAAGCATTCTCATCTGCATTTGTGTTTGTGAGCTCAGAGCCAGGAAATCGCAATTTATTCTGATACCACAGATAGAAAATATATAGATTAATATATATTAATCCCTGCTTGCTTCCTGAGCCAACTTTCAGGTCTTGCCTGAACTCTTCCATCCTCCTGGCAGCATCCCTCTGAATACCTGTTGCTGAGATGGAGGCGTGGCAGAGAGGTTATGGTCTTGTAGGGTTCCCAGGGGCATCTGATTGGCTGTTGTGGGAAACAGGATGCTAGACTTGATGGACCCTTGGACAAAACTAGCAGGGCTCTTTGTGTGTTAATTCCCTGGACGTGTGTAGTTTGATGCCCACAGACCCTAGACTGGCAGAACAGAGCCCTGCTTGGTGGTAGCACCTTTTCATCCTTCAGCGCAGGCAGAACCCCGAGGTGTGCATTCACAGGGTTTTTGCTTAGGTCAGGCTGCTGACCCCAGCCATGGAGATAATTAGAGTATTTAATAGCCCCAGGCAACTAAATTACCAGCTCCTTTTAAACTGATAGTGGTTGAGTGGATTTTAGTGTGCCTTGATCCTTGCAGCTAGTGCCCCCTGGTGCTCAATCATGTAACTGCAGAACCCTGTCGAACTTGTTAAGTTTCAAAGCAGTTTTTCTCCTTCTGTGTGATCACTCCACCCCCAACTGCCCAGAAGGGCCTGTCTGGAAATGAAAAAGATACAGTGCAGCCATTCCCAGTTCCTCTGGCCTGATGCTGTTCTGAGCTCAGCCCTAGCTTCATATACGACCCATGACTGAAATCTTCATGCCTGCTCCAGCATCCTCCACTCCTAGTTGGGAACTTTGGAGTCCGCACAGATTAAATGAGAACCTGCAGTGCCCAATAAGGCAAGTGGTCTCAAATGCTTAGATGTTGAGCGCAGAAGTGCTAGAACTCTGGGGTGCCCCTGTATTCTGACCTCTTCCCCCTCTGTGCTAGCTCTGTATTCCTCATCTCCTGTTTCCCTCACACCCGTTCTCTTTGCCCTGCCAGCTCTAACCATGCTTTCTTCTGTGTGCATGTCTCTCTCGGTAGGCTACCGTCAAATACCTCCTGCCAGAAATCAAGCCTCAAGATGCCAGCAAAATCTGTGTGGTCATTGACCTGGATGAGACGTTGGTGCATAGCTCCTTTAAGGTCAGTCCTTCCCAGTGCTTATGTTGATTCTCACTCTAGACAGTCCGATCCTCATCCATCCCTAAACAGAATTTGAGGCAGAACCCAGGATGCCTAACTTCTGGCTCCAGCCCCTTAATGACTGTTGTCCACAACCCTCCCAAATTCAGGAATGGAATTCAGAATTGTCAGTCTCATCCATCACCATCTAATCCGGTGGTCCCTCCTTCCTGGCTCAAGAGTTGGGCACAGAACCTATGGACTTTGCATTTCCATGTCAAGGCCAGAGCACTTGCTCAAAAGTGGAATTCTATAACCATTAAGCTCATTTTGTATATACAGTGGACCCTTTCTAACCGTGGGTTTGAGATCTGTGGATTTGTCTCACTGCGGATCCTGGACCCGCGAGGGTCCATTGTAAAAGTGTAAAAAAAAAAGGGAAAAAAGGGACACTTTTTTTAACCTTCTTCCTGAAACCACCAATGCATTCTGGAGCAACCTTGGGAGGGGAGGGGGAGCTGCGTGACCTGGAAGAGGCTTCCAGAGCGCGATTTCAGCATGGTTAAAGCAAGAACGTGCAGCGGTTTCAGTCAAAAGGTTTAAAAAAGGTGTGTCCCCCCCCCCTTTTTCTTACATTTTTCTTTCTGGAACCCGGTATCCACGGATCCTCGCTATCCATGGGTGTGAGTGTCCGGAACAGATCCCCTGCGGATACCGGGTGCCAACTGTAACTGCCTTAATTTTTATGATATAATCTGGGTGCACAATTTGTTTCCCCTAATCATAGAAATTGTGGCATTCTGTGTTGCAGCATTTGGGGGGGGGGTTGTTCTCTTTCTCCTGCTATGGTACTCTCAGCATTGTTGCCCCTTTTCCTGGGCAGCTTAAGAGTCCTGGTTGTGCTCTGCCCAGAAATAGCCTCCGCTCTGTACAATGTGGAGCGCTTGCTCCCTCTCTGCTGCTGGTTTATCACTTGCTACCAGATCTTTTCGGGCAGTGAGTAAAAGCTCAACTTCTGCTCTCTAGAAAGGGTCCAGCTTCAATTCTTTTCTCCACGGGGGGGGGGCGGGCGGCGGCGGCACAGTAATGCCGGGTTTTGCAAGGCAGGCTGGCAGAGGGGAGGGGAGGAGCAGGACAGACAGAGAGTAGAGTGGCTTCCTTGTAACAAGAGGTCTGCTGGAGAGGCCCTCCTTCCCATCATGCACTTTGGAAGGCATGTTTGAGGATGTGTGGGAGGGAGGGAGGACTGACTTTCTCTATGGCTGCAGCCAAATTATGGACGTGTTTCACACACTCTCTCTGTTGACCTTTTGCCATCAAAGAAAACCTTTTTTTTTTTTTGTTCTGGCAGGCATGGGGGGGTAGTGGTAGCGGGTTTTTTTTAAGGCTTTTCATGACAACTTATCTGTGGATGTTTGCTTGTTGTATTCTTTGCTTTTACTTTTTATCATATATGTTAACAATACTAATGTATGTTAATGATTGTGATGCGTTCTTTTTTGTGTGTGAGCAGTGTTCAGTGAATGGAAAAGTGGAGTATAAATACTTTTTTTAAAACAACAGTAATAACATGTAGTGTTGTCCGTGATGGTGGGAAACATAAGGACCATACTGTGGAGATGTAGTTCACTGACTCTCCCTGTCTCTCCTCCATCCCCAGCCTGTGAACAATGCAGATTTCATCATCCCAGTGGAGATTGACGGGGTCATGCACCAGGTATGGGGCGTGATGGGAGAAGAGGGATTGTGGCCCAGGCTGTGGTATTGACAGTGGTGCCCTGGGATGGCGGAAAGATTTCATGGCTGAGGTTGAATTGCCAATGGTGGCACTGGGATGCAGCAGTTGGGGGAGGAAGGGAACAGCCCTACTGAAGTCCACGTGCCTCACGTTGTTCTTACCTGTCGTACCTGCCACCCCTCCTTTATAAAGGCCATAGCCAGGTTCAAGTAATCCAGGATAGGCTGTGGGTACTGCAGTCAGCCTGTTCTCGATTACTTGGCCTTGGAGGCAGCCAACAGCAGCATGCAGGAGCAAAATGACAGCTGTCCATCAATCTTTGAAGAGGAGCTTCACCACTGTGCATGCTACATGTGTTCTTGGGTCGTTGTTTCCTGGATGACCAAGCCTGGCCACACCATCCAAATCCCAGTTTGCTACATCTCAGATTGGGCATTGAGTGTTGTATCTTGGAATATAGAAGCCCAACAAAGTATCCTGCCCTGTTCTCTTTCTATGCCTTTCCGGCCAGCAAATGTCAGCTTGCAATCCGCCAGCATGACCAGAATGCCTTGCATGCACTTCCACTCGTGTGACTCCCGTCTTTTAATGCCACAGATAGATGGCCCTTGGGAAGATGTTGAGACCAAAAACTATCAAGTTGGCAGCTATACCAAGTGTCAACACTTGGCCATGGAAGCATTTCCTAAATCTAGGCCACCACAGACTGAGTTTCATTAAAACTCTTATGGAAAAACCACCTGGCAAGGGGGTTCTTCCTGTCCTTGGGCAACTTGTTCTACTACCCAACCTTTCTTACAACCCCCAAAGAGGTTTTTTTTTCCCTTATGATATCCACCCAAACTCTGTTCAAGAGAGGACAGGGCAACATGGTACTCTGGGGTCTTTGTTGGTCTAGAACAGTGGTGGCCAACCTTTCAACATGAATGCTGGCCCTTTAAATGGTTGCATAGGTGAGGGCATTTCAGCAGGTGCAGCTGCTTTAGAAGCACCATCAGCACTTGCAGCTGCCAAATTTCTGTCTTCTACACATCTCTTAAGAACACAGTAACCCTAATGGTGGAAGGTTGGCCACCCCTGGTCTAGAAGACAGGCTGTAGGCTTCCCATGCTTCAGCTTGCTAGCGAGCAGATCTGTGCCCTATGACCCCATCCCATATTCTCCCTTCCCCTCCCCAGGTGTACGTGTTGAAGCGACCCCATGTGGATGAGTTTCTGCGGCGGATGGGTGAGCTCTTTGAGTGTGTGCTCTTCACTGCCAGTCTGGCAAAGGTGAGATTTCCCTTTGCCCTGCTCCTACCTCCTCACTTGACAATCCTCCATTGATCTCTTTTGAGTTGGGATAGTGACCTCTGTCTAGGGCAAAAAAGTGGATCGTATTGAGCATGGGGCAAACCTAAAAGCCCTGTTTCCCAGTAGCCTGTCACCTTTTCTATCCCACTTGACCATACGCTCCACTCTGGCTCTCATTGTTGTCTTCCTGACTGTCAGCGTTAATAGAAAAGGTTAGCTTCCTGTCCAGGAGTAGAGCTGGATGATGTCATCAGGAGGGGACAACCTTGTTTGTTGAGTGAGTTGTCATGCAATGCTTGGAAAAGCCAAACCTGCCTCAGCTCTGTTAATAATGCATAAGCCAGTCCCCTACTTACATGGGAGATGAGGCCTGGGTTGCCCTCACCTGGGTTGACCCCAATCTCCTATCTGAGCTAGGAATTCTGAGAAGCATATACCTGTTTGGGATGAGAGAAACTGAAATGGAATCTTGCGCATGAAGAGGAAGAGAGACTATGCAAACCTCTCAAGACGCATGGTGCAGCCGTCTTCTCCCTCTGCTTCCCACAATGCAATGCACCTGGCCCACAGACTTCTCCTCTCTTTCTACTCCACTCCCAGTATGCAGACCCCGTGGCTGACCTGCTGGATAAGTGGGGGGCCTTCCGCGCCCGCCTCTTCCGTGAGTCGTGTGTCTTCCACCGTGGGAACTACGTCAAGGACCTCAGCCGCCTGGGCCGCGACTTGACACGTATCATCATTGTGGACAATTCACCAGCTTCTTATGTCTTCCATCCTGATAATGCTGTAGGTAGCTGGACAACCACCCAGTGAGGTAGTGGTGGTGATTAAGTAATTTTTGAGTTTTTGAGGGAGTATTTTGCATCAAAGGGGGTGCACGGGTAAGGGGGGTTGAACTCCTTCTCCCTTCCTTGCTCTACTTTTCTTCTAATCCAGTTATAGCTGATACTGGAAAGAGCCATAGATACCTTGTTGTAAGGAAGGTCAGCATTGTTATCCCCATATTTCAGGTAAAGGGGCTGAGTGAGTTCATGGCAGAGGCCGCAGTCAAACTAGGAACTTCCTGGTGCACCGCTCAGTCTCTTATTCAGTAACTCACACCACCTTGCAGATACACAAGACCTTGCCCTTTCTTAGTGTTGAGGGGGGCAGAACTAGATGTAGTGGCAGTGTTAATTGCATCTTAATTGCATCTTCCTGCCTTGTTCCCCCCCCCCCAGGGGTTTGGGAGGGGGAACCAAAAGGCTGCACAGGCAAGAGGTTTGGAATCCTCCCCATACCCACTGCTTACCCCCCTGCAGCTCCTCTCTCCAAGTGCTTTTCTCCCAGCAAAGCTCACTTCGTATATGGGAGCTCAGCTAAGTACTGTTCAAGTGGAGGGAGAGACTGCAGGGAGGTAAGCTGGGGGGGGGGGGCAGTGCTAGAACCCGTCATCTGCATGCCCTTCTTGCTGTCCTGGTGACACTCCCACACCCCTCTTTCTGTGTCATTGGGGCAGGTACATGTTTAAACACAGAGATTTGCTGCTGCTGCTGCTTGTTTGGCCCTAAAATGCTTGGGATGGAATAATAAAGAGATCCTTCATCACCCAGTGCTGAGATGCAAAATGTCTTCAGACAGGGCAGTGGATCCACCTGTAAGGTAGAACTTCTGTTTATAGATGCTGGCTGTAAGCCACATCCTGCAAAGCAGAAACAACTGGATATATGGGCATTTCCTTGTTCGCCCTCCTTAGAGCTAATATCTGTGGTACTATAGCTTAAGTATTTGTAATTAGCAGCCTCCTAACCCTTTCCCTTCTCCCTTCTTGGCAGGTGCCTGTGGCTTCGTGGTTTGACAACATGGCCGACACAGAGCTTCTTGACCTGTTGCCATTCTTTGAGAGACTCAGCAAAGTGGATGACGTGTATACAGTGCTAAAGCAGCACCGGACTAGCAGCTAGTGACCACAGGGGGGCTTTGGGCAGGGGAAAGAGGGGTGCATGCCCATCTTGGCTACTTCCTTCTCTTGAGCAGGACAGCCTGCTCCCCCACCCTAGCCCCTGGCAGCCTCAACGAGCACTGCAGTGCACAGGAAACCCTGCAAGGGGCAGCAGAGAGCACATGTTCCTGTGAAGCACCAGGACAGACACCAGTGTCTGAATGTGACCTTGAACCCCAGAGAGGAAATATCTTAGCCGTTGTGTAACGGTTTGTCCCCCTTGTCTTATGGGCTGTGGGGACCAGAACCCCTGCCCATGTTTTCCTCACATCAAGTGGGACCAAAATTGCGGCCCCTTCCCCTCTAACTAAGGGCACAAACCATAATCCTGGCCCATTTTCTCATCACCAGGCTCAGGAGGCTATGCAAGGACTGGTCCCAGGTGCCCACCACATCTCAGTGTCGCCCTGTGTTTCCCTCCGCTTCTTTGTAGGTATGAAGAAGTCCTAGACTGGAAGGAGTGGTGACTAGAAGTTCTAAGAGCTGGGGAGACCCCCAAGTGGAAAGTATCGAGGACATGTTGAGGAGGGACCCAAGAGAGTGGGCAGAACTCATGGGAGAGCTGAAAAGATTTGGAGAGAGACAAAAAATGGATAGAACATTCTGTCAAAGGATGGTTTGGGCCTGAAACTTCAGGACTGTACCTCTCCTAAACTGGACAGCTTACTTGCATGGGCTGTGCACTGTAGGGTAGGTTGTTTCCTTAGAAACAGTATAGCAGATGGTATATGGCCATTGCAAATAAGATATCTATGTTGGAATAGATACCTGCTTGGATGTGCTTTTTGCTTCCCTCTGAAATATTCCCTTTAGGTGGGAACATTCTCATATTTACTGTAGAATTTCCTTCCCTATTTGTGTGTTGGGGGGTGGGGGGTGGATCCCAAGCTTCGTTTAATTTTCTGCCTGAATGGAATATTAAAACAAGGGAAGGGCAGACAGAAGGGAGACACTGTTTCCCACTGAGAGATGAGGTTAACTGTCCCTGTCAATTTGGCCAATCAGACACTGATACTTCTAAGTGCCTTAGAGGTCAGATAGTGGCCATTCCAGTGGTTAGAACAGTCCCAGTTCCCGCCCACAGCCTAATTCCAGCCTGATTTAGGAGACAAAGCCCCAAGTTGGTTTTGTGATTGGTTGGAGCAGGGGAAGATGGTTCATGATATCAAAGACTAGTTTGGGAGAGACACTGAAGAGAGATGGGGAGATGGAGTGAGACTGTTTGCAGCAAGCTTGAGGATGGCTGAGGGGAAAGTAGGCACTTCAGTTGACCTATACTAAAAGGGAAGAGTGACACTTGGAACCATCCGTTTTGGCTCAAAGAGTCGGTTTTTCAGAACTCTGGGACTTAAGTGTGTGATTGGCGATCCTGCTCCAAAGTACCAAGATGTGACCCATTCTAATTTTTCCTCCTTGTAGCATCTCCGTATCCTGTGCCAACCCTGAGCTTCCTATGCCAGCCTCTGGCATAGGCGCCCTATTCTCCAGTTCCCTTAACTCTGCCCTTCCAGTGACTGTGACTAGAAATCCTGTATGCGTAGGCTGGACAGGGACAGAAGGGGAGCTTTCCCTTTGCCACGGTGGCGTTGTCCCCGTGCTTTAGTGCCTTCAAACTCCAGGGCCTGAGATGCAGTGTTGTCTATGGGCTATAGTTTGAATTCTGTAACCTTTCTGGACTTATGAGACGTGTGGGGGAAATTGTGCCTTTAGAAGTGATGGACCTGCCAGTATCTTTGAGAGAAAGGGGAATGGACACGACGAAGGGTGATGCCAGCGGATAAGATCTCTGCTTTGTCCACCGTCCAGCTGCTGCAAAGTCTGTTGAGCTGGAATCAAGCTGGTCCTTCCTGCTAACCATGTCTCTTCCCACCTCCCTCAGGAGCTCTGAAAGCCCGTTTAACAGGAAAGCACCTTAAGCCAGAGTGGAATCGTCTTGGTTCTCCGCTAGCCCACCCCCACCCCCTCTTGCAACCTGCGGATTTGCCTCCGTTTCTCTCCAGTGCCACTTTTGAATTTGCCTTAAAATGTTTTGGGGGATACAAGAAAAATCCTTGTGCCTTTTTACTGTTGTTCTTGGCTGTTTTGCGAGAAGATGTGAGGCAGCAGAGTTTTAGAGCCTTAGGCCATGTCAGGTTGGAACGTTTAGGGATGGGGGAAGGCCTCTGTCTCAAAAGTGGCTCATTTAGGGCCACGTTGAACCCCACTGCCAAGGAGCAACTGAGCAAGCCTTTGCAAAGCCAGCATAATACAGTAGTCCACTCAAACTACTACTCTCGTAATAGAATAGTTGGAAGTACCTCGCTGCTGCCAGGCGGTAGGTCTGAGCAGGCAAGTCTCCATAGCCCAGTACTCCGCCTCTTATTGGGGATCCAGGAAGCTTTAGACACTCCTGTGCCTGGGGCTGCATCCTCTGATGGCTGATGCTGGATTTCTGCAATGTATATATTTGGTTTTAAATTTCAGTTAAACTGATTTCATTCCTCAGGAGTGAGAACCGCAGATCAACTTGTGCAGTGGATAGAAAACCTTTCTGTTTGGTTTTCTTGGTTTCTCTTTAAAAAAATTACTTAAATCTTATCTGTTTTTAAAATAATTTTTCAATGAAACAATAAAAACAACAACATTGCTCTCCCCATCCCAGCCATTGCCAGGCTGAGAGAGGAGAAACAGTGAAATAAATGTTAATGCCTACCTAGAAAATCCCCAGAAATTGTCACTCCATGACCTCTCTTAACCCAGGCTATATCAGTGTTAGATTAAGTTTTTCTCTCTTTCTACCATAAACTGCCTTACTTTTAAGATGGCATAAAAAGAAATCTCTGGCCACCCAGTGCTCCCCATTGGGGTAGCTGTGTTTGGCTAACTTGGGTACCGTCTGAAATGCATCAGATTCCACCTGGTTCCTCCCACCAACCCAAACAGCCATCTTTTGTATTATGATGTAAGGAAAACTGCACAGAACAGTCAGCAGCAAGTGCTCCGTTCTGGTAGTACTCAGATACTCAGTTGCCAGTGGCCATGATCCACCAGCCCCAGCAGATAAAACCACTCCATTTCTGGGGTTCATCCAGACAAACCCTTTGTGTGGGTGCTGCTCCCCCCCCCCCCGCCACTCAGGGAGGTTGATTTTTGTTTGTTTGACAGGATGTGGGAAGAAGAATTCTAACTGGGCACATTTTAGATTATATAAATATGTATAATGTGTATATATTTTAGGAAAAACAGAAAAAATGGAGGAAAAAAATTTGAGGATTTTTATAGCTGTATTTTTAACAATGTTCCTGGGAGATGGTAATTATTTTTGTGTGGTTGATTGTCGTTATTCCTGGTGTAAAAGGAAATGTGGTGGGAGTGATTTTTGCCCATGAGTTGACACCTCTATAATCCCAGGGAGCTTGTTCCCCTTCTCCAAATGCCAGCTGTTTCCCCTACCCCAATATCCATGGGGGCAAAGAGATAAAGTGCCCCACAGAGTATTCTGTAACCTCAGTGTTAATACTGTAGTTTTAGTTTGCCAAGGGTTAAAATGAAACAAAGATTTAACTCTTTCAAGCCCTTGCTCCTACATTCAGTGTGTCCTTTCCAGACCTGGAATGTCCAGAGCTGATCCTTGGGAGTGAAGAAATTCCTTCACATCTTTTCCTTTCTCTTTATATACACACTCTTTGTTTCTGTCCATACATCCCTTCTCTACCTTTTTTTTTTGTCTCCACCCCTAAATTCTAATAGGCAGTAAGCAAGCCCCTTTTGTTAGAAGGAGTGTGTTTTATTGGAGTTCGTTTCCCCCCTCCTTTTTTTCTCCATCACCTTGCCTTCTTTCCCCCACTCTTTTTCTTATCTTAGTAGGGAGTAGGGGGTTCAGATTCAGTGCCAGCACCCAAGTCTGAATTCTCTGTCCAACACAGTATTGGAAACCACAGCACTTTATTAGGACATAAAAATCTGAAACCCTCTCAGTGCCAACTGAAAGCTACAGAGCACCACAAGCTTTTAACAAGACCTGTCAGGACAACCATGTTTTGTTGCTGATGCTGCCCCCTTGAGTATCCTAGGCTGGCAGAGGAAGGTGCTACCAGATTCTCCCACCGTAAAATCTCTTTGGTAGCTGTAGGGTTTGCCTTTCAAAGTTACTCCTTAATGCCTCATCTCCTCCAGCAGCTGCCTTTGGAGAAGGAGCTGCACCCCATTTGTAACTGTTCCGACTCTCACTGCGTATCTGTTGACCACAAAGCTGATCTTTAACAATGGAAGAGTGTGAGAAATCACAAATCAAAGTGCCTTCTCGTGTGATTCAAACTGTAAAATAATCTTTAAAGAAAAACAATTACAAATGCATGAGAACAGTCTCTGCCTTTTTGTGTACCATAAAATACAAGACATTGTTAGCTGTGTTGATGACTGGAATAAGAAGACATGCCAAACAGGTAAGGCAATCAGTTTTATTGTTCTGACTTTTCTTAAAAGTGAAGAGTATGCAAATGATGGGTTACAAAGCTCTGGTATCTCTCTCACACATGCGTGCGCATGTGCAATCAGCACTTCTGTCAATGACTGAAATGTGTGATGTGGCAGCATTTACAATGCTGCATACAATTTTGGTCACATCTAGAAAAAAATACAGAAAACAAAATGATGGAGGGATTAGAGCAGTTTCCATGTGAGCAAAGGCTTTGTATTTTAGAAAAAAAGGAACTAAGTGGGAGACATGGTAATTTTACGAGAGTACAAATAATGGGGAGAAAAATGAAGTTTGTCTCCTAGATACTAGAAATTGGGTTAGCCAATGAAAATGACTGAAATAAGATTCAAAACAGACAAAAGGAAGTACTATTTCACTGCATAATTAAATCACAGAATTCACTCTCATAAGATGGATATTAACTTTGACAACTTTCTAAAAGGATTAAACAAATTAATGGAGGAGAGGTCTATTGGTGATTTCTGGCAATGGAAATGAATTTGAACCTCCATATTCAGGGACCATATTCTTTCAACCTCCAGTTGCTATGAGCAAGTATGGATAGTTACAAATCTTCATACCCTGCTTGTAATTCTTTTCAAAGCTGGCCTGTTAGGAACAGAAGTTGGGCTAGATGGACATTTGGCCTGATCCAGCAAGGTGACTGAAAATATTTTGCATCTATAGCTAGTCTTGCATTTGTGTACATATGTAGTTCAGTGGACATATAGAACTACTGCAGAATTTTTATATAACCTGAACGCTTGTACTATTTCTTAAAATAATCATCTGGTCTGTTTTGCAGTGCTTAGTGAGGGAGGGGGGAACATTGCTTTATGCTCTTTTTCTAGTTTTCTTTCCTTGAGCTGAATATTCAGTCCAGGAATCCTGTCTCTCGGATGACTCTGTTGGAAGGTGGCTGAGACATATGATATCTCTCCCCCCCCCCCCATTTGTTCAGAGAACAGATTCTTCCACTTACCACTTTGTGTTCTAGGACAGGAAGGAGGCTGGAGTTGTGCTTCCTAGGATACTTAAGGGCACATGGCCAAAGACCTGTAAATTGCAAATCCCAACCTCATCAGATAACCAGCCAGTATCAAATAAGAATTTGGCTTCCCTCTCAATGAAGGGTGGGGTTGTTACCCCTTAATCCTTAACATATCTCCTTTATACCTCAATTTATACAAGCTGACTGATAGAGTTAGGTGGGGTGCTTTTACAAGCTCCCAGGAGCAATCCTTTTAAGAAGGACAGAATTGTACAAACAACCCAGTTTACTAAGCAAAATGACCCACTTTTCCTCTAGCTTTTACAAAGAGGCTGATTTCAGTTTGTGCCTCTAAAAGTCGCTTTGCCATAAAGCAGGAAGGATGTAGGTAATTGTTTGGGTGTAGAATTTCTGCTTCAATCTTCTAAATCTATTTGTCCAACTACCTTTATTGAGGAACTCCTGGGCCAACTCCTGCAAAACTGAACTAGTTCAGTTTTGCAAGGAAAAGGTGAGGGATGCGGGCTGGAACTGAGCTGCTAAAGGAGAGCACCACCCCTGAATGCTAAGTCTCTTCAGCCTGTTTTGCTCTACTATAGCCAAAAGGCCTTAGTGTGGTGGTCCAACACTACCACTTCCTTCAGCAGGGAGAAATATACTCATGGCTATTGCTCCTTTGCATACATTCCCTGGCTTAACTGATGTTGGATGACCCATTGTTGGCTATCATTAAAATTAGCCGAAACAAAATAGAACGGCAACTAAAATCTGTCAAAGGAGCAAACCAGCCATATGATAATCTGAGTTCTTGTACACACAACTTGTCTGTGGTACTCAATGAGTTGCAGCAGAATCTGTGAACTTCTTCTACTGAGAAGTATTGTGCTTGAAGAACAAACGTCAGGGGACAGGAAAGCTCTGCCTGTGGTGTCTGAGCTGTGAAGGCCACTCTGCATGTGGAATTCAATGCTTGGTATTGTAGTCATCCAGTGTACAGATGCGCGTATGAACTTGCCCTAACTGAGGTTCTAAAATATGTAAAAGTAAGTAAAATACGTTAATACATCCGTGTCCCAGCTCCTGCCAACATAGCAATTCAAAAGCAAGAAATATGGGGATGAGCACCACACCCTAGAGTCGGACACGACTGGACTTAATTGTCAGGGGTCACCTTTATCTTAAATAAGTATCGCTGCAGCGGGAAGGTAACAACATTCCGTTAGTCACGCGGCCACATGACCAAGGAAGCGTCTTTGGGCAGCACTGGTTCTTCGGCCTTAGAAAACGGAGATGAGCACCGCACCCTAGAGTCGGACACGACTGGCTTTCAAGCAGGGGGTACCTTTACCCTTACTAAGTACTATGGCTTTCCATGTCCCCAAGTTTGTCCCCTCAGGGAGGAGTCCTAGCTTCTCAAGCTGATGCCAACCTACCCAAACATCTACCCTGGTGCCAGGTCAGGATGACATGCCAGTGCTTATTGTTCCCAGGCTCTTAAACATTCTATCGAGGACCCCTGTCCTGGTTCACTTGTTCTTTGCATGCTACCACGTTTTATCATCAGCCACGGTATGGGAGGATACCTGAAAGCCTTTCAAATTAACTGCTAGCAAAGGCAAAAAGAAGCAAAAGCACCCTTATTTCTGAAAGACAGTTGAGATTTTTTTAGGGTTGTCCCTCTTAGAATTATTGGGTTTTAATTTTATTTATTAAAAGGTTTATGTACACCTTTCTACCGTCAAGAAGGAAACCAAAATGATGAATGATATAAAATGGTAATAGAAACAATAATATAATCAAAATTAAATTTAATAACCAGAAAATGGAAGCAGCTGTTAATTTACAGCAGAAACAGTGGTGGTGGGAATCAGACAGCCTGATATTTATATAATAGCACCATTGCTGTATGTGCTTTACAGGAAAGCACGTGCAAAAATGCAAGGTCTTTGCTTTAAGGAGATGACTGCCTAAAGCCCCCACATGCTGGAGAAAACTAGGGGAGAGACTGGCCATCACCATGAGCAAATGCAGTTGCATACATTTAGATCTCCTTTAGATCTGGGGCTGAGGAATTCTTTTACAGTATTTAGAAACAGGTGGTGAGAAGGAGCAGGCAGTGCAGTTTTCTTTCAAATGTCATAGTTTCACTCCATGCCAATATAGCCCAGCGTACAAATCCTTGCCCTTTTCTAAACCATCACCTCCTACATGCATGGCCTACAACTGCCTTAGTTGCTTTTTCTCTAATATTCTGTGTCTACACAGTCTACAAAAACATAGCTAGAGACTTATTATGCCCCCTCCCAGCCCCACTTTATATGGAAATGGAAACCCTCGCCATTTCCTTACAATGTTAAGCTTTTCAGAAACTATTATAACTGCAAACGGCAGAGAGGCCTCGCTTAGACTGTGTCAAATTGTTCACACCTAGCAGTATATGGAAGATTTCAAAATGTTCCTTTGAAGGAAGTGTGATGACAGCTCAAGGTAATCTGTAAAGTATTATCCTTGTGTCGTGCCCGTCACCAAGATGAACTTGGCAGGTTGCAGAGGAGTCATGATGTCATTCCAGTCTTCCCAAAGATACTGGCCAGCCATAGGACTGCTAGAAGAAATAATTTAACCTGTTACCGACATTCCTATCTCAGTGACAGGAGAAGTCATGCCTGGCTTATTGCAACTCTCCTGCTTACAGATGTTCTCTTTGGGTCTGAGCATAAGAAGCTGCCTTATCCTGGATCAGACCTGCCATGATTGGTCCATCTAGCTCAATACTGCCTATGCTGATTGGCAACAGGCCTCCGGTCTTTCCTGGAGAGGGTAAGGATTCAACCTGGAAACAAACTTCTGCTGGCAAAGCAAGTGCCCTGCCACCAAGTTACAGATGAGGCTGCCCTACAAGTCTTGATATCTCTCCGCACACCCAATTTCTCCACTTGTTTGGACTCTTGAGTTGTGTTAAAGGTTTAATCTACCATCCTTCTGAAAGGAGTTGGCCCAGCTGTGAGGTTCTGTGTGTGCAGCTCTTTCTTTTCCATCGTGCTTTGGACTGAGGCCATCAGTCCCAGCCTGAGGCTTCAACATGACTGATTTTCTTCGTCTTGTTTGCTTCTCTGATCTCGGCCCATCACTTTTTCTGGCTGTGTTCCTCCTAGTTATGCTTGGCTTGTCCTCCCTCCACTTATTAATGAGCTTCTGTCTTTCCCCAGTCACCTTTTCACAGCCTTTTACAGAACATTTTCTGGAATTCAACTCATTAGGGGCTGGGGCCGGGGGGGGGGTGCTAGCTGGCTAGCGAAGCAGGAATAATTCAAGCCTGGTCTGCTGTGCCCCCTCCCCTGTTCCTCACCCAGCACTGTCTCGCCTCCTTCACCGCGACTGCAGCATAGCAACAACAACTGGCAACAAACTACAGAAACAAATAAATATTTGGGGGTATTAAAAACATTCGGCGACAGCCAGCTGCACCAGGTAAGCCATAAGGCTGTTGCCTTTGCACTGAGGGGGTAGTTAACTGGAGTGCCAGAAGGTGGGGCTGGTAGGGTTGCCAGCTTCTCAGCTGGCTACTGTAGCTGCCCCTCTGACAGCAGCAACTGGGTTGTTATCTCTCAGCTGAACTGAAAAACATTTGATTGCTGCATAGCAAGTTACTAATAGGCACGAGAGCAGGCTAGCCCATCTTTTTTTTTTCTGGTTGGTTAGAAATCCTAGAGGTAGGCAATAGGTGACCACTGTAGAGCTGGTGTTTCATGAAGATCAAGGCTCTGGCTGAGAGGGCCGTGAACAGCAAAAGCTGCAAATCCCTCCATCTTTTGGAAGAGAGGTTTCAAAGAGCAGTACCAGAGAGCTATAGGAATGATCCCAGGGCTGGGAAAATAACCTGGATTTAATAACCTCTCCCAGGGAAGAAGCTTAACCTTTGGGATAGGGCCATAGCTGAGTAGCATATCGCCTCTTTTGCATGCAGAAGATCCCAGGTTCAGTTGCTGGCAACTGCAAATGAGGCAGCAAAAGACCCCTCTGAAACTGTGGAGAGCCACTGCTTGTAGACAATACTGACCCAGAAGAACCAATGGTTTGACCCAGTAGAAGGCAGCTTCCTGAATTTCATAGACCTGGGGACTAGATCATGAAGAAATCTGATGTTGGTACCGAAAGCATTTGCATGCCTTCCAGTGTTTCACAGGTGAAAACGGGACAGGTTGATGTACCTGGAGCATCCTGGTCTCAATCACCAAGGGTCAAGCTGTCCCCATACGCATTGTTGCCAAAAGCTCTTCTCCACTGGCTGTCTTGCAGCCTGTCCTGCACTGACATGAAGCAGACATCTTAGTAAATTGACAATACAGCTGACAAATAATATATTTTTATCATCATTATTGCTGCTACTAATGTAGTAGTAGACCCCACCTTTTGGGCCCTTGAAGGATTCCATTTTAGAAAAAAAAAAGCAACCTTCAGAAATTTTTAATCCACTTGGGCTCCTTATGTAGAAATAACTGCAACACCCACACATTAAACATTGTTTACTCTCTGAACAGGCAGTTATGGGGTGGGGTGAAAGAGTCAACCCAACAGTCATTTACCAGGGAGAGCAAGCAGAAAATAGGAACTGCCCCTGGGATACAGGGACGTTTGGAGCAACTTCATTTATATGGAGAAGCATCAAGTGTATAAAAGATTCTTCAACAGGGGAGAACAGAAACAAACAGGGGAGAGTTAACTAAACACAGTGTCTTTGGATATCAAGTCTTTGTGTAAAGGGTGTCAGAACAGTAGGTCAGGGTCAAGCCAGATGTGACCTAAACATGTGTCATTTTGGGTTGATTTTAGTAAATAGCATGGGGGCGGGGAGGGGGAATGAAGTAGACTGAAATTGTGGCAGGAAGATAGTACTTTGCCCCTGCTGTGGTTGCAGCTGTGGTAGGGTAGAGGTGATGTGTGCACCATCTTTAACAGAGGAAAAAAAGCTTCCATTGGCTGAGATGAGACTGCCAGGGAAAGAGGTGGTAAGCAGTGCTGGCCCCACTGCAGGAACAGTAACAGGCAGCAGCTGTCACTTAGGGATGGGTACTATTCTTCAACCTTGGGGTTGGGACCCCAATGGGGTAGCGAAGCCTCATTTGTAAGGTCACGGCAACTTATTGGAACAAAAATGGCCACCGGGGGGGGAGGGTAATGCTGAGGGGGGTGCGGAACCTGCTGGGAGGGCTTCCACGGAGATTTCATCCCCTTCCTCTTGCTGGGGTGGCGGTGGGGAACCACGGCTCGGCTCTCCTGTTCCGGAATGACCCCACTGCTGGTGGTGTGGGCCGGGAGAGCTCTGCAGGATGAGGCTGCCAGTGCCAAGGTAGGGGGTGGGTGGATTGGGTCACGGGAGGGAGGCGGGATCAATGGTGGGTCCCCAGTCTCATTTATTTATTTATTTATTGGGGTTGTGGCATGAAAAAGGTTGAAGACCACTGCCTTCGGGTGCAATATATTTAGGCCTACCAACGAAGCCACATGCAACCTGAACGCTGTACCCCAGCATTCTCTGCGATGTTGCAAGGGATTGTGGGAGAGTGGTCAAGGTGGCTAAAGGAGGCCCCCACGTTTCACGTGGATGGATACTTAGAAAGAGGTTGTAGACTGAGCGAAATTAGAAGGTTTGATACAGCAATAATGGGGTTCTCACACACCAGTCTAAAGCATGAACAGAATGGAAAAATTAAGTCACAAAACACAGACATTAAACGTTATGTAAAAGGTAGAAGGAACTGATAGATGACATTAACATAGTCATTTTAAAATGAACCCTTCCCTCCCCCCCCCCCATTTTCACTGTACACGACTTATCGTTGAAATACATTGCTCTGCTGTGATAAGAGCAACAGTGCCAATTCGAGGAGTACCGGTAGTTATCAGGTTCTTGGTTGGCTGATACATTTGCCTTAATGATAGATGCTGCATTCACATGAAAACACTATTTGTGATTAGCTGTTTGCATCTCCAAACTAATGTTTGGTGATGAAGCAAAAAATGTGGTTAAATTATCATACGAGAAATATAGACATGTTAATTAAACCTCAGGTGATTTCAAAAACCAGTGTAGACAATTTCATGGGAGACAGGAAGATCCTTTTCAGCGAGTCAGGGCAGGGGCTGTGAGAGACCAGAAGAGGCAGACCACCCACAGCCTCACATCTTTTAGGGCCATCATTTTCACAGTTCTCTTCAGAGACGCTGCCCAGTCACAGATAGCTGGTCTATTGGATTGCCTAGATCAGGGGTTCTCAACATACGTGGGGTGGCGTACCACCTACATGGCTCCCACCACACCAAGTACCACCAGAAGTAAGTGGCAATGATGTCATCACCTCTTCTGGGTTTTTGGCACAGGAGGCCTCCGGACGCCGCACAGGAGGCCGCCAGAATTTGGTAAGAGACTCTGGGTGGGATGGGGGGGGGCTGTTTTCTTCACTCCCAAGCAGCTCAGCTAAAGGCAGGAGCCTCTTGGGAGCAAAGGTGCTGTATTTTTGCTGGGTTTTGGGTGTCCCGGTGAGGTTCAGGGGGGCCTGGTGGTCCAAGTACCACCAGAGGTACCAAAAAGTACCACTGGTGGTACACGTACCACTGGTTGAGAACCCCTGGCCTAAATTGCCTGTATTTTTTAAACATTCTTCAATGTTGGACCAGTCTTTAGGGCATATGTCTTCACACTACGAGAGTGTATAGAACATTTTACTGCTGCTATCTAGAAGCTGATCAATATGTTTGGAGTAGTAGTAAAGGCTAAGAGGTGGCATTTTATTTAATAATAGAGAGAAGCCCTGCCCCAGCCCCGCGTGAGATAAAACGTAGGCATGAAGCTGGAGTATGTGGCTGATCTACAATTCTGTAATCAGCAGAAATCAGGCCCCTTTCATGACAGACAGTAGGAGAAGGTTCACCATTTTGTGGCTGGCTTTGGTGAATGAATAGTTGGGATGATCTAGGGATCAGAGTAAGTCTAGCTGTGAGGAGACTGAATGAAAATTGCATTCCTATTCTGCACTGGCATACAACGGCTGCCCAATTGACGCACTTGGGGATGGAGAAGTCAGTCCCCCAAAACAGATACATTGCCAGTAGCCATCTGACGTTTGTATATTTAAAAAGTTTATATCCCGCCTTTCTAGAACTCAAAGTGGCTAACAAATTCACATTCAATAAAACACCATAAAAGACATAACACAAGTAATCAATAACATTCGAAAGCATCAGTGCATAATCCATAAATCACCATATCAGCATAGAGCAGAATGTAAATTAATAATATTAACTGACTCAAGGTTAAACTGTAAAAGGTTTATTAAAAGTCCAATAAAAGGGAAAAAAGGGATAAAACCAAATGAATGTTGCTAAGAACAATCCTTCCCCCTTATTTCACAACACACATCCCCATTATACACACACACCTGAGGATGTACTAAAATGAATGGCAGAGAATGTGCACTGAAATGTGTTGGTTCCTTCCGAACAGCCATAAAAATGGGACATTGAGAAGGCACCAATGCATTCCAATGGCCATTCTCCCATCATTAATTATATTACTGTATGTCCTTGCACCAGGACATATTCCTACTGCACAACCCTCTAACCATTTTCACAGTACTTTACATTCACCACAACTGTGCAGACCTTATTCCTGCTCCCCGCATTATGCACACAGCATCTTTTCTCTCTATTCTCTCCTACCTTCTTCCCAAAGACACACTTATATCCCAGTAAAAGCCCAGTTCCCATTATACAAGCTTCAGCACAGTAGTGTCTCCCAAATTGTCTTTTGATGATGCTCTCTGGGGAGAGAGAGAGTCAGCTCAATGGGTACAGGCCCCTTGGTCCTAATGATTAAACCAGGGGGTACAGAAGTACTGAAAAGAAAGGAATTCCAGAACTGGTGAGGAACTGATTGCTACGGCCATTTCACCCCTGAGCCTTTGAACTGGGCGTTGTGCCCTATGTGAGCCTGGCTGGCAATTGTGTGTCTGGGTCTGATTTCCTTTTCCTTCATGGAATTTCAAAAGTGGAAGGGAGTCCAGAGGCTGGGGCAGAGTCGACATCATAAATGTTCTCTTGTCCTCTTACACTGTTTGCTTTTCCTGAAGTCATAAAGTCATAAATGGAGGAAACAGCTGGTTAATATTTGAATAAACTGCTGGGAATATTGAGCAGAATCGGAACAGCTCTGCCTCTTTCTTCAAGCCAAGATGCTTTGAGGATACCCCTCAACGGCATCCTAAATGTAGGCCTAGCAAACTCTCCAACAACCCTGCCAGTTCGCATGAGGCTTCTGTCACTCTGCCCCACAAGAAATGTTCTCAGCAGTGATGCTAAGAACATCTTTTGGGGTTTCATCCCATGTTTTGAACATGGGATGAAAGGTCAGCAAGTCAAAATGGTCTAGTCAGCAGATACTGTGTTGGGCTTGGACTGGGGAGCGCTGGGTTAAAATCTCCAGTCAGCCACGATGAAGCTGCATGTGTGGCCTTGTCCAGTCTAGTCACCATCAGCTCTCATCCAAGGTTGTTTGTGCATTCCCGGGGGGGGGGGGGATGGAATACAAAGGCGATAAATAATAATGTGTCATTTGTGCACACACATGAAAGTTATTAAAGCAATTTAACAAGAAGAGAAGTGTCAATTTGAAACTGAATTACAAACATCCAGCAGCAGGGGCTAGATTACAAACATGGGCTATATGCAAAACATGATTTACAGCGCAATCCTGTGTAAGGATCCGGTGGGCGGCCCAGGGCCGCCCGCCAGATCCTGAGCCCCGGCGGCCATGCTGCCGTCAGGCCGGAGGTCTACTCAGGGAAGGGGACGCTTGTCCCCTTCCCCGGGTGTAAATTCAGGCGGGCCCGATCGGCCTCCTTGGATTTCCGCCAGTTAGAGGAGGCTGTGTAGTAACAGCCTAGCCAGCCCAGCGGGGACGGGGATATGGCCGAGGCCATCCCCGCCCCCTCCCAGGTCGGCTACATGAATAGCCCCCCTCCTTCACCTGTTGAACCGCCCCCGCCGGATCCTTACCTGCCTTCTCCAGCAGCCGCTTGGGCATTCTGGCGATGGAGCAAGGGAGCAGTGGCGTAGCTAAGAATGGGGCCGACCCCCGACGCCCCCCAAAATAATTTGCATAAATTAAGTTTCGTTTCTGTTTTAATTTTTTTTTGGTTTTTTAAAAAAGTTATTTAGGGGTTTTGTAGCGCTAACGGGGCTTCTAACCATGTGTGTATGCTTTGCACCCACTTAGCTTTTGTCTAGGAGCCTCCAGCGACAATCTCCTCCAGCTCCAGAGTAGTCGCGAACGTGCTTTCTGCTTAGACAGACTTCCTTGGTTCAAGCCTCCTCACCATCCTCACCCATGAACTCGCCATTGAACTTTTAAGATGGATGGGGGATATGGAGGTGCTCTCTGGGAGAGGGTCTTTTTTTAATCCTTTGTTTCTGTCATGTCTGTCCTCCCTCCAATCTCCATGTAGACTACCTCTCTTTACCCACCGTTCCCATTGCTATCATCCTTTCTATCTTCATTTAGTTCATTATATCATCCTTTCGAGAGAATAAAGATAATAGGGGGGAAAATCTGCACCTGCCTTCCACGGTGCCCCCCTCCCCGCATAGTAATAGCAGTTGTGTGTGTGTCTGTGTGTGTGTGGTTTACTTTAGGAAAGAGTTAAACCCCCTCCCCACGCAAGATCTTCAAAGCAGCCTCTGGGGCTGCTAATTAGCAAAACAAAAACGGCAGGATATCTTAATTACGGATCTCCCCAGTCACCTCTGGTTAGGCCTGCAGAGAGTTGAAATGCTTCAAGTTGAAATTGCTTAACTGGCCAAAAAAAATAATAATAATGCTCTGAGCGCCGATTGCTGTCACACACCACATTCTCCCTACCTACATGCAAGTGTACTGTAACCGGGAAACCAATGTCCGCACGAAGAAGATAAACGTTGCCAGCCTCTGGTATCGCACGGTGGTTTACCGCAGCAAACGAAGCGCGAACATCCTCTTCTTCCGGGGAGTCTATCGAGCAAATCTGTCGTCGACTAACGCGCGCCTGGTCTCCACACAGGAAGCTGATTGAAGTGGTGAACCTTGAGGCCTGACTGTGCCACTTCAGCCTGCAAGTGTGTGTGTGTGTGTGTGTGTGTGTGTGTGTGTGTGCGCGCAGGCGCTGTTTTGGAAATGCCCCACTCTCTTAAAAAGAGCAAAAAAAACAAAAACCCAAACGTTGGTGTGTTAGCCACACACGCATGAGAGAGAGAGAGAGAGAGAGAGAGAGAGAGAGAGAGAGAGAGAGAGATTAAAGCTTTATTTTATTATTTTATATGGGAAAAGAAAAGAAAAAGAAATAAAAGAGAAAAAACCCGAACATTACATAGAAATAATCCAAACAGTTTTATATATTTAAAAAAATAAAAAAGTGGGGGAAAACAGATATATAAGCAATCAAAACATTAAGTAGATTAGATATATAATATTTCATGCAGATGTTTTATGGAGGAGACAAGAACTCTCTGACTAGGGAGAGATCGAGGAGCAGAGAGTTGAGCTGTTATAAAAAAATAAGGGAACCTAAGGCAGTAGTAGGTAACTGGGCTTTGGGAACAGCAGCATGGACTGTCTCCAGTCACAGCACACATGGTGGAATGTGGGGGACCAGGAAGATTTGGGTAATGGCAGTACTGTACTGTGAAGGGCACAGACTGGGAGCTGCTTGGAGCATTTTTAAAATGCCTGTTACAGTTCCTCCTCTCTGCCTGGCTCTGCACAGCTAGGGTGGGTGGCTGTATGCAAAAGAGGACAGAGCAACTGTACTTTGTGAGGAAAAGAGGGGACTGCAGCAGGTACTAGAGATTTTCTCACCCTGGGCCCTGCATGAAAAGCTGCACCTGCCACAATGCCCTCCTCTAGCCACCTAATGCGAAGAGAGGACTCTCTGGAAAAGACTCTGATGCTGGGAAAGACTGAAGGCAAAAGGAGAAGGGGAAGGCAAAGGATGAGATGGTTAGACAGCATCACCGATGCAACGAACATGAAAATGAGCGAACTCAGGAAGATAGTGGAGGACAGGAAGGCCTGGCGGGATATGGTTCATGGGATCATGAAGGGTCGGACACGACTTAACGACTGAACAACAACAACATAGCACTTTTAGAGGTACAGGGTTCTTGCCCTCTTCCATTATCGGGTTGCTCATTGTGTGGCACCCCGGTGATGTGCGCAACCCATCCCACATGTAACAATGTCCTGTGCAGATTTCATGCAGGTTCAGTGCTCTGTGCTACTGTAGCACATGAAGATTGTATGTGCCAGAAATTGGTCTTCTTCCCTATTGTTTGCTAATGTGTGTGATTATTGAGTGGGAGTGGCATCGTGCAAGTATTCCCTCTTCCAAGGAACTGGCTTCAGAGAGCCTGTGTTGACAAGAGTGGAGTTATTGTACAGACTCACCCAAGGCTCCCATTTTACTACGGTTGCTGGTTGTTGTTGTTGTTGTTAACAGCATTTATATACCACTTTTCAACAAAAAGTTCACAAAGCAGTTTACAGACAAAATCAAATGATTAAATGGCTCCCTGTCCCAAAACGGTTCACAATCTTAAAAAGATGCAGACCACCACCAGCAAACAGCCACCAGAAAAGACACTGTGCTGGGGTGAAAGGGGGCAGTTACTCTCCCCGTGCTAAATATAAAAGGAGCACCAATATTATGCCATTGTTTCCTGCTTTAAGACAACCCTCATCTTGGTAAGGCAGCACAGTGTTGATATAGGCAATAGGAGTGAGTGGGAGAAATGAGTTGTACTAGGCTAGGATTGAATTTTGCTAGCTCAACAGTGTGGAGATAAGCTAAAGATAAACTCATCATAAAAAGGGAAATGCAGAGTACTATAAGGCCTTCAGCCCTTCATGAGGTCACTGAGAGTTGTAAAAGATATGGTTAGAATTGTACGATGACTCAGTCTGGAGCATCCAAAGCCCAATGTTCAAGCAAGGAGAGACAGCAAGAGAAGATCCTCTTCCCAACAGGTGTGTCTGGGCTGAGCATCAAAAGCCCAGCGTTCTGTATGAATTCAATCTCTAGACTATACTTGTAACGTGCAACAGAATCACATGGTACTGGCAGTTGGTATGTGTTGTGTTTGCAAACTACTGTTCAAACAAGGCTTCATCAACGAA
The DNA here is from genome assembly GCA_026170595.1 of Plestiodon gilberti rubricaudatus. NCBI lineage: Eukaryota > Metazoa > Chordata > Lepidosauria > Squamata > Scincidae > Plestiodon > Plestiodon gilberti. Next base: position 208,408,654 of record JANXHW010000001.1, read on the forward strand.
CATTCAAGAAAATGCTTCAAAGTGACTCACTGTTGGTGTCTCTATGGCTTGAAATTGCATTGCAATTTTATTTTTATTTTTGCCTCTGGTGTAAAAAGAACTGTGGAGAGTTGGAAATTGTTTTTCACATGGGAGGGGGGAATTCCTTCTTCAAGGTAACCAGAAAGTACTGGGAACAACGTTTTCCATGAAAGAGATGTGTCAAAGCAAAGTCACTCTGTCCTAATCCCAAAGAAGCCTTATTGAAGTCAATTGGTGTTTTTTTTTTTACCATCTGGGAGGGGCACAATCCCAATTTAAACCACTGTTGGGGGGGAATACTAAAGACCCACCCACCCCACTGCTGCCTTTTCACTGCATCTCATGTGCTATTTTAAGTAAAACTAGAACCTCCCAAAACATGCATTTGTTGTAACATACTTTAGCGCTCAGCATTTTGAAAATCATCTGAAATGTATAGCACACAGTGAATAATTGTCATTCATTGAATGCCAGATTCATTTCAAAGACCCAGCTATAACACGTGTCAAGTCATTCAGGTTTAATGTTTTGAGCCCTTAATTGACTTGTAGGTTTTCTAACAATATCAGACACTTTGTGCTTCCTGTTAATGGCCTGATGATTTACCTCTAATCTTATCCCAATGTTGTTCTATTGCTTGTTTGTGGTTTCTGCTCATCCTTGTTTCCCTGTCATGAATCCTGCAGAAACAAGTAAAACAAAAGTTTAAAAAACAATGTGGTAGAAAATCAGGGCATCAGACAGAAGACTAGCTTCAAGTCTTTTTCCTAGATATATTGGCTTTCCAACTGCAGATCTTTTGGGGGAGGGGTCGGGGATTGGAGAGCGTTCAAACATGTGATCCTCCAGGTGGTACAGTCCAGCAAGAGATGTACTGAATTATTCTTCTGCGTGTGTAGATAGGACCTAAAGAAGAAATGGGGGTAAATGATATCCTTTAAGGGTTATTATCTCTTCCCAAGGACTGTTTTTGCAAAAAATAAAAAATAAAAATCAAATGTATAGAGTTTATAGAGATGGATGAGATCAGAAAGCCTACTACTGTGCTATGACTGCATACAATTGCAAAGCAAAACCACTTACCTATCCACCTTTCACAGGTCAACTTGTGCAATCCAGTGTGACACAAGCAGATACACGGCTACAGAAAGGTACTGACAGAGCCACAAGATTGTACATGCAAATGTGCATGTTGTGGGGCATGGCCATGAGATGTTCCAGTCATGAGACATGGGAGGTGGGGAGAGAAATGAGACTTTCCCCCTGCATTTAGACCGAAATGATCCACCACCACCACCATAACAAGCCATGTTGTTTCAGGGTCTGAAGGCGCACGATGCTGTTACACTGTTGAAGTGAAGTGGGTCTGGCCCCGTAGGGAGCCATTTTGCTCCTTGCTCCTCATTTCCTCAAAGGTGGAGAAGTTCCAGGCAGGAGCGCATTAGCTGGTTTGGTTTCCTGTGGAGAAGGCAGCACTGCAGAGCTATATAGTTTTGTATATGCAGATAGAGCTTAAGTAGAGGCAAACAGCACACACTTCTATCAGCCAGCAGATACACTGCCAGAAGTATCTAGAGATACTTGAACCCACAAAGTGCCTTTAGCCAACTTCAGAGAGCCAATGCGGTGTTGTGGATAGAAGTTTGTGTTTATTACATCAGGGAGATCCAGGTTCAGCACCCTTCACTACTTTTAGCCCACCAAGACAAATACAAATACTGTACAAGACTTATACAACCTTATACAGACAAATCAAATACACCAAGCAAAGTACAAGCAGGAGCTCTCCAAGGTTTCAGGCAAGGGTCTTTTCCAGCCTACCTGGCTGCTGAGGTGCCAGGGGGGCTGAACCTGGGACCTTCTTCAAGCAAACATGTGGTCTACCACTCAGCTATGATGACCTCTCTATATAGTGCCTCTTCTTCCCCAGGGCTCAATAAACCTCTTGATCTTGCAGTCTGGTTGGGACTGCAAAAAGAAAGAAAGAAAGAAAGAAAGAAAGAAAGAAAGAAAGAAAGAAAGAAAGAAAGAAAGAAAGAAAGAAAGAAAGAAAGAAAGAAAGAAAGAAAGAAAGAAGGGGAGTGTACAATATGAGGCAGGTGGGCTGCATAGTGGACCACAGGTTCTACACACCTGCCCTATCAGATAGCGAATTGACTCTCTGTATGTCAGGCTTTGTTCTGCCCAAGGACGTAACTCAGGTACAGAGAGAGAGAGAGAGAGAGAGAGAGAGAGAGAGAGAGAGAGAGAGAGAGATATGTATTGCAAGGTGGGTGATGTGCCAGTGCATGTGTTGAGGGACCTTGGCTCATGCTACTGCTCTTCCCTTCCCAGACACTTTTGCCCTTATATGGCAAAGGCAGGTGGCAGCGGCATCCAGTGCCGAGGGAAGGAAGGAACAAAGGTCACCCCGGTGCTTGCTCTCTTCAGGTACAGTTTGTCGACTCCAAGGTGCTGCAAAGGACCCACCAAGCACACACAACAGCTAAGGTAAGCAGTTGTTTCTGGGGCTTTCCAGAGCCGGCTCCTGATACTTACTCTGCATGCTGGGAGGATGGGGAGGAGGGATTTTCTTGCAGAAACAGCCTACGCTTGTCCTTGCTCTAGCCCTGGGCTGTGTGAGCACCAGTCTTGTCTTCTTCTAGTCCCTTTCCTCTCTATAATCGGGGTGTGTGTGTGTGTGTGTGTGTGTGTGTGTGTGTGTGTGTGTGTGTGTGTGTGTGTAAAATGCTCTTGAGGTTCTGGGACCTTTATAACTACAGTCAAGGCAGGGTCTGGGATCTCAGGCCTGAGGCTGCTTGAAAAGCTACAAATGCCGCTTCAACTTGCTCATCTTTCTTGAGTTCTTTCTCGATGTTCACACTGTTTGGGTTCACATGGGGTGGGTGGTGTTCCTAAGAAGCCAGATGAGAACAGAGTCTACTACCTGCTCGGCCTGTACAACTCTTGACCTTGCTTGCTCAGTGAAAGCTGCTGATGCAGCATAAATACTGCACCATAAAGCTCGAGGAACCAGCAAAAGATTTCTGAGACAGCAAGGAAGAGAGAGAAACACACAGAAGGGAGAAGCCCCGTATGTTACAGAGCCACTAAAATGGAGATACTGTACATCACGGGGGAATCCAGACCATGGAGACTGTCAAGATCCAGAGTGGTCAAATGGGGGTCTCCTTGGAATTCCGGGGAGAGCTAATCTGAGGGCAGGGAGAACTCTGGCCAAAAGGAGTCAACTGAGAACCAGAAGGACCAATGAGAAGCAATGGGCTTTCCTGTTTCCCCCGGATATAACATAGGTGACCATAGGGAAGTTATACCTACACCAGATCCTGTTGCCTCTCACCAAGTGTTTAGTACTGTATCAGATGACTGATGTTCAAAAGACAGCTTCATATTCTTTGCATATGCTGGGGCCTCCCCCACCCCAGCACTTTGCATAGCCTTGGGCAGCTTCACCTGCTACCATAGTCCTGGGGCTATCCATCTGATGAGTGCAGGCGGCCCTTGTAGTTCCGCTTACAATGGCTCTGAAGTCTCTCAGTGTACAAAGCATCTAGTCCTCAAGATTCCTGGTCAGTGCTATTGAGTTATGACAGTGCTTCCTGTCATAACTCAATAGATTGAGGACCTTTTTATGTTATCAACATTTGAATGAATGGCTTAATAACGACAAATACTAACGGATGTATTTGTGGGCATTTGGAAGCCATTTTTAGATATATATGCGCAATGTATTTACTGGTTATGGATTAAAACTTATAGCATAGCTACAAAATTTATTTTTTGTATGTAGCATTAACGTTATGTACTGTATACTGCATACAATTTTCTTTTTTCCTTTCCTTTTCCTTTGTTAATTTTTAATTGATTGTACTTTTTTTCACTAATAAAGGGGGGAATTGCATTAATGTTCTTGTCCAGTTAAATTATTTTCTGAACATTCTGTCACCATCCTTTCATAGTATCCCTAACATTCCATATCATCTTCCCCGCCACACAGATATTCCAAGTCTGACAGATGCAGAATGTCCCAATGTCCTTTCAATAGAGGATCTGCTTTGCATTTTTGGTCATGGATCTGGTTTGCATGGGACGTCAGGCAGGCACAAATTATTATGATGTATTGGATTTTTATCCTGCTTTTCTCCCCCATAGGGGGACCCAAAGTGGCTTCTTACAGGCATTGTATCGTTATTTGCCTATGAGTATGAGGTGTGAAAGCTAGGAACAGAAAACAAGCCTATATCTGGCACAGGGCCATGCATATCCATGTCACAAAAAGGGGCTTTTAGTTGGGTCTTCTTCTCCCAACTGATGTCTACCTGCAATCAGCAGGCAGGCACATCATATCAGTCAGGCACACACTTTAATGTTTTGGCAGCTGGTTGAGGTGTTGCTGTGCAAGGTGTGGTGCTGAGTGAGGACTGGGTGGATGAGGATAGTGTTGCCTGGTGATGTCCAGTGGAATCTCCCATTCTTGCAGTCTCATATGTGTGTGTGTTCTGTCTTTGTCCAATGCAAGACATTTGGAGACCTGCGATAGGGCTGCAAAGCCAGCTTAGTGTCAGAAGAGTGTACTTTTATCTGTGCTTGCAAACGACAAAGGCCCCTTGATAACTGATGCGGTTTTGCCGGTCCGTTGAGTCTAGTACACGTGCAGTTGAGATGATGGTGATAGCGGTAACCTATCATGAGCTGAAAAGGAAGGAGCTGTTCTGACTCTTCTAAAGCGCTAATTTTGTTTGTCTGGTTTTTATTTTCACACTGGCTCCTTCATTTCTGATGGCCTCCCTCCCTCTGCTGCTCACTGATTTGCTTTCTTGTCACAACTAAACTGTTACAAAGTAGTGAGCAAGCTTTCATGTTCTCCAGAAGCCTTCTTCAGGCTGGATGTTAAGCAAAACAAGGAGGGGGGGGGGGGAAGAGACAACATTCGAACATGATAGAAAAGCCCCCCCCCCCAAGTCTGCAGTTTGTAACACTTTTGAGATGGAGTGTGGGAGGTTTTATGTGGACTGATATTAGCCTCTGCCTAGTTTAGGACTTTGTGTGTATAAGACGTCTTGGCACTTTGGAAGTGACTTTTGGAACAGGCTTTGAAGGACAGCTCAGCAGCTCCTTTGCAGCATCTCACTTCATCAGCATGTTAGTTCTGACAGCGTTCCTGAAGCTAGCAAGACGTCCTTAGATCTATGCTATTTCAGGTTTAAGGTTAGTTCAAGTTATAGGTTTAGTCCTAAAGCAAGGCAATAAGAAGCTTCTCAATAATTTTCCCTTCAGCACACATTTAGGAATGTGATCTGAATGAATGCAAATAGTAAAATGTTTGGCATTTCTTATTTTATTGCTTAAAATAAGGTTATTATTTTTTTTCATGATATATTTAATTTTTATTAATAAACTACCAAACAAAACAAAACAAAACAATACAACATACTACGAAAGATTACAGCAAGCGCGAAGCAATAAATCCTACTTGTATACTATTATATATTTTCTACTTATACTATCTAACTAAGCCTATATCTCTAAGATACTATTCATTAAATTCACACTTCATCACTTCTTCTTCTTCTTCTCTCTCTCTCTCTCTCTCTCTCTCTCTTAAAGAATCTATAAGTGGTATCTAAACATTCACAAAAAGATTAACTTTTCCTTTATCATCTAAAATCTTAATTCATACTTCAAATATTTTAATATATAAAACCACCCCATTTTTCTCCACATGTATTAAAATAAAAACCTTCCAAACTTTTCTGTTTTTTTAAAAAAATCTATATCCCCTTTTTATATAAAATTCTTAAAAACAAATCACATCTTATTTAAGTCTTTTCAGATAATAAAACATTATTTTTATTTTATTCACAAAAGGGTTAACTAACTTTTCCTTTATAATCTAAAAGTCTTAACTTCCCCTTCAAATATTTTAAATTTATTAAGTCACCCCATTTTTTATCTTCAAATTTGTTAATTTTCCATCATCAAAATTTTTCCATCACTCTTTATATAAGTTTCTTAAAAAACAATCATCTTTTTATATAACATTAACTCCAATAATATTCCCCACAAAAAAATAAAAAATTATAATCCCTTTTTAATTTTGACAATTTGCCATTACCCCTTCCATCCCTCCCCTTCCTCCTTCTTCTTCTTCCTCTTCTTCTTCTTCTTTCTCTTCTTCTTCTTTCTCTTCTTCATCCTTAAATCTTTCCCGAAAGTCCCTTGTTTTTTGAATTGTATCCACTTTGCAATTTTTTCGACAGGATCATTCACGTCTTCTATATTCCTCTCCCGAAAGACAATCTTCAGCACCTTTTTTTGGTAAAGTACTCTCCTTCTCCATCTCAAATCTTGGTACTTCCTCTGCTACAGTCTCTTCCACTAAATCTTTTTCTTTATCATTGTCTTTCTCTTTATCTTCCTGTACTTCCATCATTCCATCATGTATTCCCTCATTTCCATCATTTATTCCTTGTAATTCATCCTTTTTCTTCCCTACTTTTTTCAGTTCTGCGTTCATATTCTGAAGATTTCCCTGCAAAATTGTCATTTTTGCATCAAATCTCTGTTGCCGTTTTTGAAAACAATACTCCAATTGTGTAGTCATGTTGCAAATTTTTCACCAGGTGCCAATCTCTCTTCTCTTAAAAAAAAAAGAGGTAATATAAAAAACTTCTGTGGTCGACGACGTGAAACAGAAAAATTAATTGCCAAGATCCATGAACTCTGACACGGAAGGGCTCATATTCTTTTAGCAAAAATGTCAGAAATGTCAACAACAACCGTCCAAAACAATTTTCTCTTGCCAAAATAGTCTATTTAAAAAAAACCTTCTTACTGTTTTAATCTTCCATAAGTACAGAAAAAAATCAATAAAACTCACCACTTTAACTTCGTCTTTCCAACTTTCACTTTCGAATGTTCAGTTCGCCTTATCGCAGCGTATTATTTTTAACGTTACCTCTTATCTCGGCTAATTTCTTCAACTCATAAATCATTTCTACGCCTCTTGCCTAAGTAAAGCAAGCATGTCGGAGGTGGCTTGACTTAGGATTCATCTGCGGGTCGAGCGACGTTGGTACTCCCGCTTTCTCTCCGAGAATCCAAAACTTCAGAGCCTTTGCCTTGAAGTGTCAGAAGGGGGGAGATTGAAAGCCATGTGGTTTATCTCTTCGTACTTCCTTTTAATCCAGGGGTAGAGTAATTAAGTCCGTCAGATGTACTCCGTCAATACAGAGCGATCGGCGTAGTTGTCAGCCAGCCATGTCCTCCTAGCCGGAAGTCAAGGTTATTATTATTAACTACCTTTTCCATCCCTAATGCCAGATCCCACCACAGAGTGCTGATTGCCATGACAGAACTTGATGCCAAAGTCACCAAGACTCTGAACAAAACCACACCTGGACTCCAGATATGGAGAATTGAGGTGGGTGTGAGAGGGGTGGTGGTGGTGGTGGTCTTTGAGATATGGTATGTTGAGGAGGAGGCCAGTATTTAGAGGTGCATCTCCATGTCCATTTCCCTTCTTCTTAGCATGACAGTTGTCCTGGGATCTCCTGGTTTGTTTATTTATTTATTTTTCTGAAGGAAGACGTGCTGTGGGGACCACTCTGGCCTGCTAACTCAGTGATGCAGTCTTCATACTTAACCTCCAGTTCTCATGCCACTGAATTGGCAAAGCAGAGCTGTCTCCAGCTACAAGAAAGGAGTTACATCTTGGGTGATGATGACTCTGGCCTCAGAAGAGCAAGGCCTCAGATTAGATTAGAATCATTAGTTATAAGGGGAGTGTCAGGGTCCCAACTTACTGTGCCCCAAGGTGGTCCACAAATCCCCATTGGAATCCAGGAGCGGATGGCCCACAGGGTTGTCCACCCACAGCATGGACCGCCTGACATAGGGGAATAGATTTGGAGAACCAGAGTAGAGTAAAACCAAACCTGGATAAAGGAAGAAGCAGCAACAGGTTGAGAATTAGGAGTAGGGTGGTTGGCAAAGAATGGATCCTCCTGAGGTCCATTGACATTATCTACCTTGCCTCTGGATGCAGTAAAGTAGGAGTGATACTGATGGAGTATGGAATGTTGCCAACTGCCAAGGGGTTAATTGTGACCCCCACCCATTCCAAGAAAGGGGCTTGAAAAGCACTTCCCTAGGCGAGAAACCGCCTCTGGCTAAAGGAGATAGTGTGGCCCTTGCATTGTAATTGTCAAGTCTTCTGCTGTGTTCACACTATCATGGATATGGGCGTATTCTCTCCTGCTCCCTAGCTACTGAAAATGCTGAATGTGAGGGACTTTGCAAGAGCCTTGGAGGGAAGAAGTCAGGACACATCTTAAAAAATAAAGAGAGATGCAGGGTATTTTTTTTACAATGCAAGGTTGAAGGAGTGAGAGATCTTCTGCATTGACCTAGCTAATTTTTGTTTCTTTCCCTTCCAGAACATGGAGATGGTGCCTGTGCCGCCCAAATCCTATGGAAGTTTCTATGAAGGCGATGCTTATGTCCTTCTCTCGGTAAAAGGAGCTAAAAATGGTGGAGGTCTGGTATTATTAAGCTTGGTGAGACCAGACAGGTGGAAAGAAGAAAGGTTGGCAAGAAAGAGCAGGATAGGAGCAAACTATCTGTCTTTAGTAAAGTGGATGGTGGAATATATGGGGGACACAGGTGAGGGAGATGAGAAAAGTCCTGCTGGATCAGAACAATCATACATCTACCCCATTATCCTGCTTCCTGCAGTGGCCAACTAGGTGCCTCTGGGAATTCCACAAATAAGGCAGGAAGGCAATAGTCCTGTGCTGTCTCAACACTGTTGCTCTCCAGCAACTGGTATTATTCAGTGACATACTGCCTCTGAACCTGGAAGTAGCAGGTAGCCCATAATAGTCTCAGCTCCAGGGGATACTAGATGAAACGGGAGTATCTGGACCCTTTTCAGTCTGGCTTCAGGCGGGGCTTTGGGACGGAGACAGCCTTGGTCGTCCTGTTGGATGATCTTCACCGAGGACTGGACAGGGGGAGTGCATCCCTGCTGGTCCTTTTGGACCTCTCAGCGGCTTTCGATACCATCGACCATGGTATCCTTCTGGGTCGGCTAGCCGAGTTGGGACTAGGGGGGACTACGTTGCAGTGGTTCCGTTCCTACTTGGCTGACAGGTTCCAGATGGTGATGCTGGGAGACACCTGTTCGGCGCCCTGCCCTTTACAGTGTGGGGTGCCACAGGGTTCTATTCTGTCTCCCATGCTTTTTAACATCTACATGAAACTGTTGGGAGAGATCATCTGGGGATTTGGAGTTGGGTGTCACCAATATGCTGATGACACCCAGCTCTAACTCTCCTTGCCATCTTGCTCCAGGGAGGCTGTGGAAGTCCTGGAGCACTCCCTTCACGGTTCGGGCCCAGGATATCTGAGGGACCGCCTTCTCCCATACATTCTGGCCCGCTCTCTTAGGTCATCTTAGGGGGCTCTCGTGCGAGTGCCACCTCTATCACAAGTTAGGGGAGTGGCAACACGTGGGCGAGCCTTCTCTGTTGTGGCGCCACAACTGTGGAACTCCCTGCCAGTGGATCTGAGAACCACCCCCTCCCTCATGACTTTTCGGCGAGGGCTCAAAACGTTTTTGTTTCATCTAAGTTTGGGTGATGGGTTGTGGTCTGCCTCCTGTGTCTCAAAATGCTCTGCCATGCTGTTTCTCTGCTCCATACTGTTTCCCCCCCCCCCGGTGGATTTTATTGTTTTTAAATTTAGTTTATGTACGGTTATGTATTGTTTAAACTTATTTTATGTATTATTTTAAATTATGTATTTTAATTTCTGTTGTAAGCCGCCTTGGGCATTTGCCTTTGGCATAGGATAAGGCGGGCTATAATTTTTTTTAAACAAACAAATAAATAAATAATAGCTATTGACAGACTAACACCTCAATCCTATCCCCCACTGGCCCAGAGCATGCAGCGCCGCTGATAGAGCGCACGCTGCATGCTATGGGTTGGTGGGGTGGACCAGACAGCTCAGGAGAGGTAAACAAACAACTTTTTTACTTACCTCTCCTTGGGCTACCTGGTTTCCAATGGGTCTCTTCAGACCTACGCTAGCTCTTTTGCTGGCATAAGTCTGAGGAGTCTCCTGGGGGTGGGTTCTGGGCCAGGAAGAGGGGATTGGATCTTGGCTTGCTAGGCTGCCACTGAGATCTTCCTTCTCCTGCCCTTGAACTGCCCCGACTCAGCCTGCTCCCCAGCCCCATCCACCTCTGATCCTTCCCCAATCTGTCCCTGCCACCAGCTCCAGCGGAGGTTTAGTGGGCCACTGTCACCTATGCATGGCCTCCAGGCATTTGCACTGGCAGTCGTGGCCTGCCAAGCGGCGGAGCAGCTTTTGTGCCATCAGCCCGAGACATACGGTGGTAGATTGTGAGATCCGCCACAGTAAGGCCTGGATAGGATTGGGCCAGAACAGTGCAAGCCTATGCATGTCTACTTAGAAGTATGTCTCATTGATTTCAATGGCACTTACTCCCAGAAAAGTGTGCAGAGGATTCCAAGTAGTTTTCTCAACTACTTTTTGAAATGAAAAAATGCCGAACACTGCATGAAAGTGAACATGTGATACATGTGTGAACATGTGACCCAGAGCTGCCAACGGTACCTGGTAAGCTACCAGGCTAACAGCTGAGCTGTCCTCTCAACTTTTTTTTGACCACACCTGGCACTATTATTATTATTATTATTATTATTATTATTATTATTATTATTATTATTATTATTATTATTATTATTATTATTTCGTAATTGCACCTCACATTTTGTCCCAGGTGCCCAGAGCAGTTCATGTATGGTTCCCAATTTCCATTCTTGGCAATTTATAGAGGGAGAACCATTTGGCTTTAGATGAAGTAGAACCACAACATGCGTCTTCAGATCATTTGCTGGGGCAAAAAAAGTGTCTGTTGTTTGCTCTGATCTTTTTCCTCCACACATGTTGCAAAGGATTGCTTTCCCTGTCAAGGTTTTTTAAACAGTGGCCATCAGCAATCAGGACAAGCAAGATAAGGTCAGGATTTTTGGATGAACAATGTTATTGATGCAGTAATCTGATAACACAATAAATGTGAACCAATAATAGTTCTGTCCTGTATCAATACTAGTATTTAGAGTGCTGAATCATTTTCACGCTTTTGAGAGCTGATGCAGCATAGTAGACAAGAGCCTGAGGCAGCCCCAGTTCAAATCTCACCTCTGCCATCAGGTCATTAGGTTGCCTTAGGCAAATCACTCTCTGTCATCAGCAGCCCTCATCTCAATATGGGATGATGATGATGATGATGATGATGATGATGATGATGATGATAATAATAATAATAATAATAATGTAGCATTGATATTTTCATGACTAGACATATTGTCAAATGAGGTAGGATTTATAGGTTTAAAAGTCATGTAAAAAGATTTAAGGATTTTAAAGTTTTTTACATGACTTTTAAACCTATAAATCCTACCTAATTTAACAACAACAACAACAACAACAACAACAACAACAACAACAATAATAATAATATAATGACCTTACAAGGTGTTGCAAGGTTAACGAGATAACATATTGGAAGCACTTTGCACTCTCTAAAATGGTCAATATTCTTATTATTTTGCTGCTGTCCCACTTTCAAAACGTTGCATTTCAAACGTGTTTTTATATTGGCTCTGCTAGCCACAGCTATTGATGTTTTTATAATTACTGTTTTTTGCATTTGTGCTTGTTGTTTGTGCTGCCTTGAAGGCCGTTATTGGATTAAAAGGTAGGATAGCATAACAATAAACAGTAAATCTTTTACCCTGCACCCACTCCCATCCTTTGGGAATGAGTCCATGCTGCCTGCCTGCATTACGAATATCTATCTCATTGCACTTTATACATTCTGGATCTTTGTATATTGACATGCAATTTGGATCTCAGGATAAGGAATGAATGGATCGGATGCATGAACTGAACTGTTAGATCAAAGCAGAACTCCTTGCAAGAGTCCTGTTCCTCTGCATGAAAGAAGTAATATGTGGGATAAATACTTCAAGCTTATCAGTAGAGGAGAACAACATCAAGAAGACTTCCATTCACTTTTTAGACTTAAAATACATCAGCATGAGTTTTGTGAATGTTTTTGCTACCTTTGGGGGATATCTTATGAATTAGCGAATTTGCACATTGTCTTCATGTTCACTTTGGCTGAGAGACTCATAGTCGGGATGCTGGCCATAGTTCCATGAGGAACTTAGTGCATAGGAGTAGAGATCTGAGTAAATTTATTATATTGGTGATGGGGTGACTTATACTAAGCCAGACCAATGAACCATATCTAGTTATGTATTGTCTGCACTGGCTGGCAGCAGGTCTGAAGGGTTTCAGGCAGGTATGGCGAAGTTTGGGATCAAACCTGGGACCTTCTGTGTACAAAACATATACTGTACTCTACCACAACCCCAAATCATAGAGGGATGATTGATTGTGAGCAAGACTACTTGTGTGCATGTCCATCCATCCAAGCGTTGACTGAGCACAGTGGGCAGAGATGCCTCTAGACTTCTGGGGTGTGTATATGTGCCTAATTTGCTAAGTGGCTTCTTTTCCCAACACAGACACATAAGACTGGCAATAACTTCTCCTATGACATCCACTACTGGCTGGGCACGTCGTCATCTCAGGATGAGCAGGGTGCAGCTGCCATCTACACTACTCAGATGGATGACTACCTGGGTGGAGTAGCAATACAACACCGTGAGGTCCAAGGCTACGAGAGTGAGGCCTTCCGGGGCTACTTCAAGCAAGGACTCATGTGCGTAAGGTTCCTTGTTGCCCTCTGGTGGCTGATTTGGGCAATTATTATTTCCCATGAGGGAATTAAAACATAGTTGGGTGCCAATAAAATGCAAAGGTTGCATTCAAATTCAGATATGAAAATTCTAAAACATTTATCTGATATTTATTTTGTGGCATGCTTTGTTCTGAAGCCAATATGCAAGTTTCAGTAAATTTTGTATTACAACCCCCCCCACACACACACACAATGGGACAAGTTCTTGAAACTCTGTTGTAAAGTGAATCCATTGTTAAGTGAGTCTTCATCACCATCCAGTGGTTGATTTTGGTATAGCGCATATAGTCTACATAATGCAATGCAATATAGTTGGACCTCAGTATCCACGGGAGTTCCCTTCCCAGAACCCCCACGGATACTGAAATCTGCGGATACCCGGGCCAAACTTAAAATGTTTTTAAGTTCCTTCACTGATCCTTCTTCTCTGATCTTGCGCTTCTCTGATACCTTCTTCTCTGATCTTGCGCTTCCTCTATAGCTATAAGAAGGGTGGCGTGGCCTCAGGCATGAAGCATGTGGAGACCAACACATATAATGTACAACGCCTGCTGCACATCAAAGGGAAGAAGAATGTGGTGGCTGGAGAAGTAAGTTGAAGATAGAACAGAAGGGCAATGTGGGGACAAGAGTGGCAGTGGCTTCAGTGGCGTAGCTGGTGCTTTTCCAAGGAGGCCGTGGGCGGGACGACGTGTCTTTGTCCCGCCCGCCCTGCCACTGGAATGGAATGGAACCTTTTGGCTCTGGTCTCGCTCCATTCTGCGTCATCCCACCCACGGCCCCCTTGGAAAAACGCCAGCTACGTTACTGAGTGGCTTCACTCCTGTTCCAAATTGTTGGGTGGAGGTCAGGCTTTTGAAGATGCATTCAACAATCCAGTTGTAGTTGATCCATGAAATTCCTGGCCGAATTCCAAGCAATGAAGGCATGGTCAGACCATTACCGAGACCACACATTTCTGGAGATTATTTTCTTGTTGCATTGGTGCAATATACACTTTTTCTGTTGTGCGTCTGTCTCCGGCAAAGTCCTCCACTGAGAGATTCCAGGTGCCCTCTTGTCTTTAAAATCAACAAAATAGGTTTTCTCAGCTGTGCTGCTTTTACTGTACAGGTGGAGATGAGCTGGAGCAGTTTCAACCTAGGGGATGTGTTCCTGCTGGACCTGGGGAAGCTCATTGTCCAATGGAATGGTCCTGAGAGCAACCGTATGGAGCGACTGAAGGTATGAAGACAAAAGATGCTGCAGGTGGTAGAAATGAGGAAGTTGGGTTAACACAGAAGATGCCTGGGGAGTGGTAAAGCTTGTCATTAAAAGAACAAGGATTTTGGTACACATACTTTCTATAACAGGGAAACAGCTGTCATTGGAAATCTTCAAAATAGCCAAACATAATCCTTCTGGCAGTGAAAAATATAGATTGGGTGGGGAATTAGAAAAAATTGAATGCATTCAGTGCATTCCTATGGACATTTAGAAGCAACCAGTGCATTTCAGTGTCCATTTGGTGTCATTCTTTTTGATATAATTCCCTGCCTCACATCCTAATTCTGTCCACCCAGCAATGGATGGTTGGCATAATGCTTAAAAGAGTTAGTTTAATTTCAGTGGCTGAATTTGGAAAAAAGACAAATAAGTTGTATTAGGACAACTGAAGTTGCGTAAACATGGCTCATATGTTGGAATCTGCTCATCCTGTTTGCATCCCTGCAGTATCATATCTGAGCCTTGATTTAAAATTTGTTAGGACGTTGTGCCTCAGCCTCTCTTTTGACACCCAGCCTAAGCTGTAGAAAGTGTGATGTAAAAAGTGTTGGAAGAGCAGCATGTGAGCTGAGCCTCTCAAACAATATAGACAGCAATTGTGGAAATATTGGTAGGGGTTTTTGTTGTTTGTTTAAAGTTCTGTTGCTCTCTCCTACTGTTACTAAACCTCTGGTTTGACTTCTTTTCCTGTCTTGTTGTTTCTGCTTCTGTAACAATGGCTGCAGTTCTGTATTCTAGAGCTCTTAAGTAAACTCAGGTTTGCAGTGTGTAGGTCTGTTTAATCCCTCAGCTAGTGGCGTTGCTGGAGGGGGTGCCCTCAGGTCTGATAACAAGAAGAGTATGCACATCTATGTGCAGAATACCTTTCACTACTACAACAAAACCATAAGAACATAAGAAGAGCCCTGCTGGATCAGGCCAAAGGCCCACCTAGTCCAGCTTCCTGTGTCTCACAGTGGCCCCACCAGATGCCTCAGGCAGCACACAAGACACCTGTATCCTGTTGCCACTCCCTTGCACCTGGCATTCAGAGAGGCTCCTGTCCAGTGATGTAAACTTGAGTCTATTCACTTGGACTTGAGTCGGACTCAAGTCGCGTCAATGACTTGACTCGGTGATTGTAAAAGACTCAAAAGACTTCTCGAGACTTGGAGCCTTTTATGACGAGTCTAATTTTATTCATGTTTAGACCTGTTTTCCCCATTAAATGGATAGGGACTCACAACTTGCAACCAAAGACTTGGGACTTGAAGAGACTTGGACCCAGAGACTTGAGACTTGGAGTCAAAGACTTGATCCACATCCCTGCTCCTGTCTAAAACCCGGAGGTTGCATACAGTAATCATAACTTGTAGCCTCTGATGAACTTTTCCTCCATTAATCTTTCCAATCTCCTTTTAAAGGCATCTAGGCCAGGTGCCATCACCAGAATGCATCTGAGAATGTGTAGAGTACCTTTCTCTTATTATACAACTAAGCCAGGGCCACATCATTCAGTCCTGCTCTTATGGTAGACTGGAGCCGTTCCATTATAGAAAGCGAGAGCAACCCAACCCAACAGGCACTTCATTGCTGCAGGACGATATATGGTAGTGGGTGGAGGTGTAATTATGATGCCACGGGACTCATCAAAATGTGTTGGTGGACCAGATTTGGCCTGCAGACTGTCATTTGGGGACACCTGATTTAGATGGAAGTGTTCCATAAGACAGCATGACAATAAGAACATAAGAAATATAAGAAGAGCCCTGCTGGATCAGGCCAAGGGCCCATCTAGTCCAGCCTCCTGTATCTCACAGTGGCCCAGTCTGGAGTCCTGATGCCCCACCCCACCCCCATTCTGCAGCTCACAGGTGATATGTTTTATCTTTGGTTTATTCTTAAGGAGGAAATTCAGCAAGTGCTGCATATGAAATGATGGAAGAAGAAATTCCTCAAGGTTTTCAATTTATTGATTTTTTCCCCTTAAGAATTGATACTGTGCCCTTCAAAGTGAACTCAGGGCAGTTAAAAAAAGTGTTAAGCAGCAGAACACAATAAAAATGCAATTAGTAAAACAAAAATTGTGAAAACAGAAGCATAAATGTCACAGTTGTAAGCCCCGATGAAATAAGAGAGCATCTTCAAGATGGACGAAGAGAGCCTGATAGAGCTCCCTGAGGAGAGTGTTCCAAAGATGATTAAGGAAGAGAAGAAGAATCATCCAGTATAGAATCTGGCAAACCCAAATTCACAGCTCCCCACAATACTTGTTCTCATTCTCGTTCTCGTTCTCGTTCTCTCTCTCTCTCTCTCTCTCTCTCTCTCTCTCACACACACACACACACACACACACACACACACACACACACACACACTGACTTTTGGTTGCAATCTGTTCCTCACAGGGGATGAATCTAGCGAAGGATATCCGTGACCGGGAGCGTGGGGGTCGAGCACAGGTGGGTGTGGTGGATGGTGAGAATGAAGCTGCTTCTCCTGGGCTGATGAAGGTCCTGACCTACGTGTTGGGAGAGAAGACGGAAATCCAGCCAGCCATCCCAGATGCAGTTGTAGACCAGAAGCTGAAATCCGCTCTCAAGCTCTACCGGTGAGTAACTTTGAGTGTGTGATTTCATCCTGGGGGGCCAAAGTTGGACAAGGAGGTTGTGTGGAACGCCAAGGGTACAGCTGCAGAAGAGAATGGCAATATCTTTGCTGAAAGCAGGAATAGGGGGCTGTGGAGGGGGGAAGCGTCTTCTGCTGAACAAACTCTGCTGTGTGAACCTGTTGATGAAGAAAATTCTGTGCAAAGCATTTGACAAATTTACTCTGTTGTCAGAATAAGTGGTGCCTATGAGATCACGCACATGAGTTTCCCTGGGTTGTTTTTTCATGTGGATGCAGAACAATTTGGCAAGGACTTTGATGACAGAGGGCAATTTGCAGGGAGGGGAAGAAGAGACATTTGGGTGTAATATGTTTTATAGCCATTTTATTGGTTTTTTTGTACATTATTGTATATTTAAAAATAACAAGAAGAGTGAAGGAAGAACTATGGACAAAAGAAAAAAAATCAGAAGAAACTTCAGAGGGAACAAAATTTTCAGATGGGCTCTTTTGACCTTCCGGTGTTTGGGCAGACGACACTGCTTGCCATTAGCAAACACTTCCCTGCAATGATGAAGGCCAAAACTTCATCTTCTCCTTTTCTGCTCTCCCACTTCTGTGGGTGAGATGCCGAAGGCTGAGTCCATTGTACTTGTTCTTTCCCCCTTGTTGTGTATGAGCCAACTGTAAGGTTCTTTGGAAGCTGAATTTGGTGCAGGTTCTATGCTGTTGCATATGATGAGTATATATGCCCAGACTCAGCTTTAACTTCTAAGATCATGAATATGACTCACAAATGCTTCTTTGACCTTCAAACCCCCCCCCCCCAAGAAAAGAGTGCAGTGACTTCAGTTTGGGCCAGTGGCTCCATGACGCCATCTTGTTCTGTGTCTCCCCTTCACAGTGTCTCTGATGTAGAAGGGAATCTGCTTATCCAGGAAGTTGCCATCCAACCCCTTACCCAGGACCTCCTGAAGCATGAGGCAAGTGGCTTCCTTGGGGAATTTGCTGCCTTGGCAATACTGAGCCAGGGCAATACTTCTTGCTCAAAGTTTGTTGGGGTCAGGAAAGAGAGGAAGCATCATACCAAAGCTCAATCCATTCAAGTTTACCCCTTCTACCCATTAGTTCCCCAGCCCCAAAGTGAAGCAGAGAGACTCTCACATAGGGAAAGAGAGAGTCTGCCTGTGATGTCTATAGGGGGAAGGCTGTCCTCTTCCCCCATAAAGTACCTTACCTGGATATTGTTTTTCATCCCACCAGGACTGCTACATCTTGGACCAGGGTGGCATAAAGATCTTTGTGTGGAAAGGCAGGAACTCTAGCAAGGAGGAAAAGCAGCAAGCCATGACACGGGCCCTGGTGAGTGAGGGTGTGGATGAAGGACGCACAGGCATTGTTCTGTCCTTGTGGTGTAGGTAGATCCAAGCTCATGCAGTCTCAGCCTGGTGTGGATCTATTTCAGACCAACAACACCTGAGTTTCTGAGATACTGGGAGAGCCTCTTCACTCCCTGCAATCTGCTGCCTCTTACAACGACCTCAGTTCCTTTGGCTCCATACATCATGATTTCAGACCTTGATTAGCATGTACGTCATTGAAACTTGCAGGGTTTTAGTCTAGAATTTGGTGGGGTATTGCTGCTGTCACTACCAGTACCTACCTAGCTGTCTCTTTTTAGTCTCTTCCTCTTTAAAGACAAGGAGGGCACCCGTCAAACTAGCAAAAATATAAAACAGAGAAAAACATGACAGGTGCTATAAAAAGAACCTTCCGTTCCTAATCACAGGGTCAGCTTTTCCATGAAGCAACAAGTTGTTTCCTGCCTGGAACAGACACATCCAAGTATCTTTTAACTTACGAGAGAAAGTCCTCTCTTCCCCATCGATCCCAGTGATTCCATGCATAGTGGTTCATTTGTAGTAGCTCCAAGTTTAAAGTATCATAGATTTTTCAGGGTTATGGACTATAGTCACCATTATTAGATAGAATATGAATCCCACTGAAGGCTAGGTTTGTAAACTATGATACTTCTGAAGAATTTGGCTTAATAAAATTGCGGTACAGTCCCTCCGCCTTTATAAAGACAATAGGCTTGTTGTCCTCTTTTAAGACCTTGGGAATTCGTGGAACCTGGCTGCTGACAGAGGAGAGTTTTATAGTGGATCAGAATAGAAACATACAGGCAGCTACTTGAACCACAAATAAGTGTGTAGTGCAACATCAAGCCTAGATGCTGGTATGCCATAAAAGCTGTATGCCTCTCTTCCTCTGTATGTCTCCTTTATCATGATAGATCTCTGTTGTAGCCTTGTCCTCTTTCCCACCACAGGGTTTCATCAAGGCAAAACAATACCCATCCAGCACCTGTGTGGAGACTGAAAATGATGGTTCTGAATCTGCTCTTTTCAAGCAGCTCTTTCAGAAATGGACAGTCCCTAATCAAAGCACTGGTCTTGGCAAGACCAATACTGTCGGGAAAGTTGGTAAGTGAAGAGTCTGCCTGCCTGTGTCAGGGAAGGTGATGATGGGTAGAAGCTGCTTCTGATGATGGGTCATCACAATGAAGGGGATGATGATGGAGTAGAATGTCTCCTCTTAAGTTTGGGAGAAGGACTTTTGCTGGATCTCTTCTTCTGTGATTCTGTAATTGGCTCTTCTAAAAAAGTGTTTCCCAGGTTGGGAAATGGAATTTTTCCAAAACCATTCTGGTTTGCCCACAAAGAATGCTGGTTGGAGGAAGTGGTTATTGTGAGTCACCTTTTTGCCCCTTGAATATTGTAGTATCCTCTGCAGGATGGAAGGTGCCTTTTCTTTTGAGCTGCGGAGGGTTTTTGTGGAAGGCCAAATACAAAGGAGTAGCAACAGGATACAGAAATCTTGTCTTGTGTGCATCTGGTGGGCCTCTGTGAGATATAGGAAGCTGGACTAGATAGGTCCTTGGCATCCAGCAAGGATCTTTTATATTCTTATATGAACGAACATCATTCCAGAAAGGAGTTTTATTGATTTTGCAAGGATCTGAGTTGCCATAATCTATCTTCAGCATGGGAAACATACTTGGTTGGGTCTCCTCCTTCTTATGGAATTAACATAGCCACATTCCATCCATTCCATCAGAACTTCTTCTTGCCTTGTACTTATCAGCACTGGTGGAATATGGCCTTAGATACAGCTGCACAGGTAACTCCAAACTTATCCACTTGTCATCCCTCCCACAGCTAAAGTGGAGCAGGTGAAGTTTGATGCTACCAGCCTGCATGCCAACCCTGAGAAGGCTGCCCAGCACAAGATGGTGGATGATGGCTCTGGAGAGGTGAAAGTAAGGATTACGTCTGCTCTGCTCAACTCATCCCCTTCCCAAGGAAGATCCCTCAGCTGATTTTGAAACTAGCTGGATGAGATTCATAAGACACATAGTCAGAAAGCATATTGATCTCAGAGTTCTCCTCTTCACTGTGAATGTGAAGATGCAAAATGAATTGGCCTTGTTGCAAAGGGTTGGGATACAGCTGAGAACTTTTTGTTGTGATGTGTACTTTTCTATTAAGAAGAGGAGTTTTGGTTTTGGTTTTTTAAAAAAAAAAATGGAGGAGTATTCAAAAGTGATATTTCTCACCTGTAGCCTGACATGATGCAGTCCATTCTACAGCTTCATTCCCATCCCAAAGTGTTGCAGCTGTAGACCCCTTCAGTCCCCTGTCTGGCTACTGAGACTGAGAGAGAGAGGGAGGGAGAGAGAGAGAATTGTTTTAAATGAAAGCTTAGATCAGAGGTGTCAAACATAAGGCTTGCAGACCAGATATGGTCCGCGGAAGCACTTCATCCGGCCCATGTGATAATTAGGCACTCTCAGCGCCACTTCTGCTGAAGCTCTGAGATAAAGAGATGGAAGGAGGCCTCAGAAGGCAAGGAACGCTACGGGGGAAGGGGCAAACCAAAAGGGGTGAGAGAGGGAGATGCTGCCCAGGTGCTGGGAGAGCCCAATTATCATGCAGGCCGCCCTTTCAGCTGTACCACTTCTGCCAAGGCATCACTTCACAGAACACCGCTCAGCTGCTGAGCTGTGAGGTGATGCCTCGGCGGGCCACTTGATATGGCCCACATGATAATTGGGCTCTCCCATATCTTGAAAATGTGATCAAGATTTATATATTTTCTCTTCTGTCATTCACAGCTAATGAGTTCCTACCTGACAACAAAGTGCTTATTTCTGGCCATCAGCTGCTTAATATCACTTCCTGTTTAATGACATCACTTTCATGAATATTATTTGGCCATGAATACTATTTGTATCCTATAACAAATACTGTATAACTATTTGTTATAGGAAATAAGTTTGACAACCCTGGTTTAGATCCTTAGGAAACTGGATTCTGCATCCATTGTCACACTGTACATGCACAAAACAACCACAACCACAAAAACTCCATACACAATATTGAGAAATACGTAGAACACCTTCTCTTTGTATTCATCAGTTCGCCAGTTCCAGTTACCTTGATTTGACTCTGTCATTTTCTTGCATTCTTTGGGATGTAATTCCTGCCCCATCTGGGAACAGAAGCTCTGCTGCTGTAACATATCTAGTTATCAGGGCCAGCCCATCTATTAGGCCAACTGAAGCAGTCGCCTCAGGCAGCAGAGTGGAGGGGGGGCACCCATCTCAGTCTGTCTACTTGCCTCCACTGCTGCTCCTCCTCCTTCCACTCCCAGGATTGAAAAGGAATAGAGGACAGAGAGTAGCTTGTGGCTCCCCATATCTGCTTCATATTATCCCCATCTCGCCTAGCCCAGATGTGTGTTGGGGTTCAGACTCAGCATTTTATCACCCTATAGTAGTGTGTAGGGCCGGCCCATCCATGAGGCAAACTGAAGTGGGCATTTCAGGCAGCAGATTGGTGGGGGGGGCACCCGTCTCTGTCTGCCCACTTGCCTCCACTGCCCTTTCTCCTACACTCCCTGGGCTGGAAAAGGAAAAGGGGGACTGAGAGGAAGAGGAAATGTGGAGGGGAGGAGAATGCTGAACTAGAGCATTGGAGAGTGGGAGGAGCAGAGGCTGGCACATCATCGGGTAAGGGGGGGGCAGCATTTGGTATCCTTCCTCAGTCATCAGGAGGTCTTGGGCTGGCCCTGCCAGCTGAGAGTGCTGAACCATCCAACTCTGCCAAACACAGTGTGATTTCTGGCTCTGCGAAGGAAATCACACACGCGCACACACCTGAAATTTCTAGAGCCATCTGATTGCTTATATTCTGCTCACCTTGGCAGGTCTGGCGAATTGAAAACTTGGAGCTGGTGCCAGTGGACAGCCGCTGGCTTGGACATTTTTACAGTGGGGACTGTTACCTCATTCTGTATGAGTACCAAGTCTACAGCAAGATCCACTACATCATCTATGTTTGGCAGGTGAGTTGCAGGGATAAGCCAAGGAAACTGAGGTCTGGTCAAATGAGATGATGGAGAGATGAGAAAGAATTGTACTGGACCCCAAGCTCATCCCCTTAATGCCACATATCAAGAGTTCTCTTTCTTGATGTGCATGAAAATGTGCATAAAATTGTACTTGTATGGCAGTTAGTTACTTAATTGGGACATTAGGGGCAGGGAGAATGCTGGAAAACATTAGTGTCTGCAGGCAAATTCCTCAAGGTCCAACTCTTGGAAACACACAAGGTTAAAACTTAAGAAGTTAATTAAAAAAACAAACACCCAAACCCACCCTATTTTAAGGGCATTTGCTTTTCTTGTTTTTAAGATCGCATGAGAACTATAGCAATGTTACCAATATATAAGACAAACAGGTACGTCCCCCTTTTCTTTTGAGTTGAAGAGATTTGTGCTATTGGCGTGCATACACGCTGGATAGAGATGTTGGTGCTCCAGAGGAATTACCATGTGTTCTCTGAACTTAAAAACACAAAGTTGGGAGAGGACGTTGGCACTGCCTGTTTAAATGGCACCTATGGCAGCCAACCCCCCTCTCCCTAGTTGTTTCTCTGACCCTGTAGTAGAATAGTAGAAACTGCTTGCCTGCTGTATGCAAACAAGGAGGGCTAGAACCTTACACCTTTTTCCCCCTTCCTTTTCTGTTCAAGAAAAGGAAGCTGATGTTCCCAGAAGTCTGACACTGCCTTTAGATTCTGTTGCAAGATGCCACATTGCATAATTCACAGCATAGTCTGCACAGTGTCGTTCTCTCTAGGCCACTGTCTGGCCTGGCCAGTCCTCTTTTCATTGGATTGTGGTGTGGTGAATTGGAACTAGACCTCACCCCTCCAAATCAGTCTGCTGTATTGTGAATTGCTGTTTCCTCCCAGGGCCGCCATGCCAGCCAGGATGAGATCACTGCTTCTGCTTACCAGGCTGTCATTCTGGACCAAGAGCATAATGGTGAGCCTGTGCAGGTGCGAGTGACCATGGGCAAGGAGCCTGCTCACCTTATGGCCATTTTCAAGGGGCGCATGGTGGTATACGCGGTGAGTAAGAGAGGGACAGACTAGGACGCTAGGTGATGAAGATTTCCTGCCCTGCCCTGCCCTGCCACCCCAGCATTGTGGGGAAAAATGGCAGCCACCAACTAGGGTGTGTGTGCTGGGCATAGGCATCTGCTATGGCCCTGGCTGCTGCTCAAGGATGCTGCATGCTGAGGCCAGGCATGGTTAATTACCCTCTCCCCCAGTGCCACTGGTCTGATCAAAACTGGGGTCCCCCCTGCAGTTGTTTTAAAGTGGAAACAAAAAGTAATCCAGAGGCCTGATCACAGATGATGATGATGATGATTTTATTTCAACTATTTGTATACTGCTTTTCAACAGAAAAGTTTGCAAAGCCAAAGAAATGAGACATGAGTTCTCCTGCATCACGTTTGCTTTGGCCCTAAAACTTCCTGATCTGAATTCTACCACTTGAATCATATAACTTGTGTTATTCTTGTTGCTACCTAATTAGTAATTGAATGCAGAGATAACACACAGCTGATCACTTCTTTGCTTTAGTTTGGTTGGGTATGACCATCAGGGGTTCTCAACCCCTTTCTGGCCGAGTACCACCTCTGGCGCCACTCTCCTGCGTACCACTGGAAGTGATTGGCGATATCATCACCAGTTACTCCTGGGTTTCCGGAGGCCAGAAAACACAGGTAGGAGGCTCGGGGCAGGTGGGAAGGCCCATCTCAGTGTTCCTGAGAGGCTCGGCCAAAGGCAGGAGCCTCTCAGGAGCAAAAATGCGCTGCCAAAAGAGCCGTGTTGGAGCGGGGTTCCAGTGGGGCGGCAGTCTGAGTACCACCAGCAGTCTGCTGAAGTACCACTGGTGTTACAAGTACCACTGGTTGAGAACCCCTGGATTAGAGAAAAAGGAAGGAAAACATTTGTTCAAAATATGCTCTGAGAACAGGACAAGGTACAATGGGTTTAAATTGCAGATATTTGCTTTTTTTTAATCAAAGCTATGCAGTGGAACAGGTTATCTAAGGAAGTCGTGGATCACAACTTGACTTGATAGCCTATTAGGTCCAACTCTACACCTCTATGATTCTATAATACTGGGTGAAATATTGGATGGAATGTAGTAGTTTGTATAAAAGAATTGAAAAATGTTTCTTTTGAGGGAAGTATATGGGTGGTGGTGGTGGAGGAACAGATCTTGCTTTAATGCAGTCCTCTTCAGTGGTCTTCCAAGTTTATTTGCGATTGTAGCCAGTGTTCTGGGCTTTGTAATACAGTGATGCTAGGACTCTATTTGCTATGCCATCCCAAAGAGGTATGGTTGAGAGTCTCTGGGATTCCACCATACTCGGGATTATGTGACCATCAAGGAAATACACAGTCTGCCAAATTGCATAATTTATTTCGCTCCAGGTTCTTAGGTGTCTCAGCTGATGCTTAGATGCTTACAGTTTTCTGATTTATTTTATTTTTTCCCTTGCCCAGGGAGGTACTTCTCGAGCTGGCAACACAGATCCAGTGCCCTCCACTCGTCTTTTCCAAGTTCATGGGACCAATGAATACAACACCAAGACCTTTGAGGTGGCTGCCCGAGGCACCTCCCTCAACTCTAATGATGTCTTTATCCTCAAGACTCAGAGTTGCTGCTACCTCTGGTATGGGAAGGTGGGTATCAAGTGCAGAAGTGGTATCTGATAGGAGTATAGACTTGGGGCAGGAGGAAATGAGTGCCAGACCTATCCCAACATTGCAAAAGAGAGGGGACTGAAAGAAGAGGGCAATAAATCAGGCCTCCTTGATCATCCAGCCAGATTTAGATGGAGAGCATGGTGTAATGCAGGAGGGCTGTTCAGCCTTATTGGGGAGGGTACCACTTTTCTGAGTACCACACTGCCACCAAAGATGGCTGTTGCATCACAAGTGGGCAGCTTGCCACACATTTGTCTCTATAAAAAGGAAGAGTCTTCTTCTCCAGTTGCTGCTGTCTCCTGATCTCTGTTCTCTTCTTGCTTGCTCTATGCCTTTTTTAAAAACATGCATAGTTACACCTTGCTTAGCAGATGCCTCCACTTCTGGTGGAGTCAGGCCAGGCACAGCAGTGTCAGAGTCCCCAGGGTGGTGGGACCAAGAACCACCTGTCAAAGCTCTTGCCGTAGTACCACTGATAGAAAAGCACCAGTCTTACAAAGGAATTTGCAAGAAGTCACTATCTTCTGGGTTTGATTCCTGATAGCAGGAAGAGATGGTAACTGGAGTCTGACATCAGGCTCAAATTGGGAGGGAACTAGCAAGAAAAAGGTACCACATGAGAGCTACTGTGATGAAAGGAGGAGGCACTCCCCCCTCTAAGCAGCTTTCCATAACAGAAAGCCTCTTTCCATTAGCATCAGCGGAGGGGGGGGGGGCTTGTGAGTGCCACCACCATTGGAGGTTCAAATGAGAGAGGGCCTTTGCCATGGTGATGGTGTCACAGTTGTGAAACTCCCTCGCCTGAATGCCTTTTTATTTTGTCTTGCTTTTCCAGATTTTGTGTAATTGAATTGATGGTGGTGGTTGTTTCTAGGATGTTTTTATGATGTCTTACATTTTATTTTTTTATCGCCCTTTGAACTGTTGGGTCCCTCTTTTTATGAGGCAAAAGTCAGGGTAAAAATGTTTTTAAACAAAATAAATGAAAAATATCCCACCACCCTCTGTTTCCTTCCCATAGGGTTGCAGTGGAGATGAGAGGGAGATGGCCAAGAATGTGGCTGACCTCATTGCCAAGACAGAGAAAATAGTGATAGCTGAGGGTCAGGAGCCTGCCGAATTCTGGGTTGCACTGGGCGGAAAGACTCAATATGCAAACAACAAAAGGTAATATCGCGACAGATGTCTGAGAAGAGGAGCTCCTCCCTCTCAGTATGCCCCATGTTGGTAGAGCTGAGGGATTAAAGCAGTACCATACACAGCAAAACTGGCTTTTGTTATGAGCTTTACTTGACAACGAGAGAACTGTAGTCATTTTTTACAAAAGCAGAAACGAGATGGGAAAAGTAATCAAAGAGAGATCTAGTAACAGTAGGAGAGTGCAACCCACAAGCTTTCAAACTAAGCAACAAACTCTCCCTGCTGGTGGAGGCCAACATTTCCACACTGGCTGTGTACATAGATTGGGTGGCTCAGCTCACATGCTCTTCCAACACATCATTGTAAAGCAAAGCAAACTTGCTCGTTTTAGACCCTCTGCATGGGCACACTGGGCTCCAAGCAATGACAACATTATCTGGGCTGAGTACTCTACAGCCTCCAAGGGTTATGGAGGTAGGCTCTGATCATAGCCACAGCCAACCTCACTCCTAAGATACTAGACCTCATCTCCAGTTAGAATCAGAGAACACTGTTGGTTCCCTGAGGGCTTAATGCTTAATTATCTACAAAGATGTGCAAAAGTAAACCAACAGCAGCAAGTTTCATCACTGCAAAGCCCCTTAGGAAGCGGCATTTTTGAAGCAGACGGGTACCAAAGTGAGCACTCAGTGTGTGCACGTATATATATATACATACGGTGTGTGTGTACGTGTATGTACACGTACACACACACCTTCTCCACTCAAATTGTCCTAACCCAAGCAGCTTTGTAGCAAAATGGATTGTCAGGATTTTCCTACACATGTTTTCTTATGCATAGTTGAGTTCTGAGTTTATCCAGTCTCTCTCTGCTCTGCCTCTCTTCCTTCCTTGCATAGATTACAAGAGGAAACCATCTCCATCACACCCCGGCTCTTTGAATGTTCCAATAAAACAGGCACTTTTCTTGCCACAGAGATCACAGATTTTACTCAAGATGACTTGGAAGAAGATGATGTCTTCTTGCTGGATGCCTGGGATCAGGTGAGTCCAAGTTTGGCAAGAGGAAAGCAGGAAAGAGGAAATATTTTCTCCTGTCCTCTACACTGGTACATTGACACAAATGTTCCCCCCCCCCCCCCCGAGCAATTTCACTGACTTTTACTTTCAGTGGAATTCCTTAACTGTAGGCTTAAGGTAGCTTCTTTGTCAAAGCCATTCTAAAACATAAAGCTATTGCACTGAGCAACACAGTCCTGTAGTCAGAATGGGTGAAATCAAATCAGTGAGCCAAACCATCCACTCTCATCCAGACAGCTGCATATACTTGCCTCTGAATGTACTTGCAGCTCCAATTAAGCAAGCCCAAATTTTGACCCAGAGAAAGGGGTGTGAGCTTTCTCACATTTTCTAAAGCAACAGTGTTAGATTTTAAACTTGATATTTACACTGGTAAACTTGATATTTTTGCATGTGCAAAACATATAAAAGCCGGCGACGCAGTTCGGCTTTCTCATAAAGCCCTCGACCACCGAACTGGGCGGTCGCTCTAAGGAGGGCTTATCCCCGACCTTCGGAGCGGAGCCTCCGGAGGTCGGGGACGCGCCGAGTGGGCGCTCAGCCCCGAGCCCGGCTGCTTGGGGGGGCGCGCTCCAACCCCCGCCCCCCCAGGCGCCGGGAGGGCTGGGAACGCCACTGCTGACACTCCACTACCATTTGCGTGTGTGTGTTATCCGTCACTGCAAGTTCCTTTTTAGCATTCTGACTGCAAAGCCAGGACAAGTGACCTTACTAGCAGATGCAGTGCCTATGGGCTTCCATCGGTAAGAGAGTTATTTCTCCAATAGGTTTTCTTCTGGATGGGCAACGATGCAAATGAGGCTGAGAAGGAGGCAGCAGCCGTCACTGCTCAGGAGTACCTGCGGACTCACCCAAGTAAACGCGACCCCGAGACTCCCATTGTGGTTGTGAAACAAGGCTATGAACCTCCAACTTTCACTGGCTGGTTTCTAGCATGGGATCCCCTGAAATGGACAGTGAGTGACTTGACTCTCTAAAACCTTGCAAAAAGTAGCTGTAGACATAAGAACGTAAGAGGAGCCTTGCTGGATCAGGCCAAAGGCCCATCTAGTCCAGCTTCCTGTATCTCTTTGGTCTTTCTACAGAATAAGAAAACCTACGAAGAGATGAAAGCTGAACTTGTAGATGACAATAGCCTCAGCCAGCTCACTTCTGTAAGTATTGTATTGCTGAAGCAACAAATACTAGAAACAGGCAAGGGGGGGGGGAAGGAGAAAAAAGTAGGTTATCTTAGACAAATGGTCCCCAAACCTAATGCCGCCACGCCCCACCTTGTCCTCCTGCTTCCGGCTCACAACCTACCTTCAGAAGCTGCTCCTGCATTGCACCACTGACCAGCACTCGCATGGTGTTTTACTGATTGAGAACAGCTCAGCCTGTGAAGGTCCATCGTACCGAAGTTGAGAGTAATAATGGCGCTAAAGTATAATCTCTAAATAGTCTTGGCTGTCTTCCTCCCCTCCCCCCCCAAAAAAAATCTCTTCTAGGAAATCCTCGAGGCAAAAGAGGTTTTCACTGCCAACACTACTTTGGGCCGGCCAACATTTTGTACATATCCTTTGGAGAAGCTGGTGAACATGCCTGCCGAGGAGCTACCCAAGGATGTCAATCCCAGCCAGAAAGAGGTGAGAGTTCACAGGATGGCACTGAGACGTGGTATATAGAACTTTTTTCTTTCATGATGAATGTATGGTCGAGTAGCTGCTAGAGCAAGGGTGGCCAAACGGTGGCTCCTGAGCCACATGTGGCTCTTTGACCTATAATGTGCGGCTGTCGGAAAGATGTTGGCTGAGCTCCTTTTTGCATCACAATTAATACAAAAAGGAAATAAGACATTTTCAAGCTTTATAATTATTTACCAGGTATAAACTGAGAGTCCACTGGATTAAAACATAAGTTTAATATTCATGGTGAGTAAAATATATTAAGAATTAAAATTTCTTTCGGTAACTTTCATGGCCCGCAATCAACCACCAATGTTTGCAGAATACGGGAATCGATGCCATGTGGCATCAAGCTTCTTTTACCACATGGCATCGATTCCCGTATTCTGCAAACATTGGTGGAAGAATTAAAATGTTTCTTAAATATTGCGGCTCTCAAACATCTGAAGTTTATCATATGTGGCTCTTACATGAAGCAAGTTTGGCCACCCTCTGTGCTAGAGCATCATTTTGGGGAGTTGAAAACCCAGGTTGAAACCACTACTCATGTAGAAGCGCACTAGATCCCCCTAGGGTCCCCCTATATGGGGGAGACCTGCAGGATAGAAATTCAATAAATAATAGATGGACATGAACAAGTCACTCTCGCCCATTTGGGTGCAATGCAGCACTGAAAATAGAAATAAGTAAACTTAGAAAGGCACTGCAGTACCACAAAGTGCACATGCACAAGGTAGTAGTTTGTGTAGCAAACATGAACAAGTGTGTGGTCTCAGCTCCATTGAGTGGCTGCTGCTTTATGGTTGAACACAAGGTTCTAGTTTTGCCCGACTTGTGCACTTATTTTCAGACATCAAGGGTAGTTACTATGGTGGCATTGAAAAGTAGGCTTTTCCAAGGAGTATGGGAAACTCTACCAAGTGGCACTAGATGCTTCCAGTGACTCCCAGAAAGATTATACAGTACTCAAGACAAGAACCTACTCAGTTCAACTTCCTTACTGCCATTCACCAGAGTAGTAATAAAAGCTGCTTTGGGTCCCCCTATGGGGGAGAAAGGCGGGATAAAAATTCAATAAATAATAATAAAACTCCCAACTGTATTACATGGTTGGATCTAATGCATTTCACCTCCTCTTGTGAAAGGTCTTATGAACTGCCTGGAGTAACCAGCTCCAACACTACATTTTTCCAACACTACAGAGAACACTACAGAGAAGGCGCAGTGGGTTAAACCGCTGAACCATGAGCTGTCGATTGAAAGGTCGGCAGTTCAATTCCCGCGACGGGGTGAGCGCTCGTTGCTTGGCCAGCTCCTGCCGACCTAGCAGTTCCAAAGCATGTCAATGCGAGTAGATAAATAGGTACCGCTTGCGGGAAGGTAAACAGCGCTCCGTGTTCCAGCCGCATGCTACGTGCTGCAGCAAGGAGAGTCATGCCGGCCACATGACCACGGAGGCGTCTTCGGACAACGCTGGCTCTTCGGCTTTGAAATGGAGATGAGCACCACACCCTAGAGTCGGACACGACTGGACTTAATTGTCAGGGGTCACCTTTACCTTTACCATACTTTGGTAGGAATTATGGCTGCATAATGACCAGGATAGAGGCTGAAGGCAGGCCAGACGAGGTTTATAGAAATCACTATTCCTGTAGATGCTTTCAGTTCCTGACCATAGTCCTCACTACTCCCAGTATTGCACTTTCATTCTGCTACTACAACTTTGACGAAAAAAGGTACAGCTAGAACGTAGGAATAGCAGTGTTCTATTTTATAATGCATGTACATTCAAGCGAGAGGCTTTTAATGTAAAATGGCTCATTTAGTCATTTTCTAATACACTCAATTTCACCCATTTTATGTCCCCCCCACTTCTCCCCCATTTTATGTCCATCCATTCCCCCCCCCCCCAATTCTCCCATGACAGTTCATGATCACTGCATATCTGGAAAGCAAATCTTCACTGCAGCTTGTCTAGTTTATGATCCTAGCTCCTTCTCTCATCCTTGCCTTTCTCCCTTTCTATAGGACTACTTGTCAGAGGAAGATTTTATTGCTGTCTTTGGAATGTCCCGACAGGCCTTTGCCACACTGGCCCTGTGGAAGCAACAATCTCTCAAGAGGGAAAAGGGACTTTTCTAAATGTTTAACTCACTACTGCCATAAGCTGGAAGTAGGCAGATTTTTAATTAAAACCTACATCAAAGCTTGATATCAAGAATGTAAAATGGTCAAGCTTTTTTTTTTTTTGCCTTTTTAAAAACCCTACTGAGAGTTTTGCAGGGGGGGAAATGGAATTCCTTCATAAGCATCTTATTCTAAGTTTCCAGAAAAGCAGGGCAGCCCTGATGGAAACAAGCAAACTTGCTCTGCCTCTCAGTAGTCTTATCTATAACATGAGGTACAACTGTTCTGACCAGCCACCCATGTCAGGATGCCTTATGTATGATCATATCCTTCCCCTTCTGAATTCCTGATCACAACTCATCATGGAACGCTATTTGATACTTTCACAAGAGATGCTTGCAATGCTTTCCCCATATATTGGCAATTATATTACAGTATGAATGTTCAGTATAAAAAAATGTTTGTAGCTTTTATTTTACCAGCCTGTTTTCGGGAGGGGGGGAGCCTGCCCCCTTCCCTCCAGAGACACAAGCCTGGTGGACAGAGAGGAAAGCACCCAAGTGTTTGGACCACTGGAAGAGAACAGGAGGTTTTCTTAATTAAGTTGATGCTATGTGGTTCACCAAGGACATTTTACAGAGCAAACAGATCCTCATGTCAAGGAACAAGCTGCCCTCACTTGTAGAGAGCAAGTTACCATGTCCTCGCTTGACAGGACAAAAGGCAGGAATGGGACAGACTAGCAAGCAGTTGCTGTGGTGTTCCAGTGAGCTGAACTTTGCTGAAAGAATTATTTATATCCATTCCATACTAGGCAGAATTGGACCCTTATTTCCTTGAAGGGAAACACAAGAGAATTTAAACTACTGTTTTGTGTTTCTGGGTAGAATAAATTATAGAATTTTGCTACCTGAGAAATTCAGCCTTTGGAAAAACAAAAATAAAATACTGAATTTCTTTCCACCATAGATTAAAATGTGTTAAAATGTGCAGGCAATATCTATTCCAGCAGGTTATTTATTTTAAAAGAAATAAATATTCAAGTCTCTGAAAAAGCTTGGAGTAGGTTTCTAACAAGCAGCAAAATAAAACGTCAATAACCCAAGAGTGTCTAGGACTTGTGCTATAAGGTGAATAGAGTACATTGAGGCATGCACATCTTTCTTGAAAGAAGAATCAGATTCAGCATTAATAAAGAATGTTTAATTTCTCTGAAATCTATCTACACATCATTTAAGGGGAAGAAAAGGCAGAATTGTAAAGAATACATAAGAACAAGTCTGCTAAAACACAGAAAAGAGCTGCTCCACATTAAGTGTCAAGGGACACACACTGACTCCCAACATAAAAAAAAACCATGGCATCTTCCTCACACACACACGCCAAGAAAATTTCTCCTTAATCCATTCACACTCCTTCCCCCATTTTTATAGAAATAATCCATTCAAGAAGCAGTGGAGTAGAGAAGTGGTCTAACACTGGAAGCAGGCACCAAAAGGTCAACATCCAGCCTCGCTCCATTTTCATTCCCCCTCATTAAATCCATTTAAAAGCATACCAATTGTTTTTTCTAGAAACTCTTGGTTTCTTGTTTTAACCAAAACTCCTACCACAGACATCTAAGCACCTTCATGAATTTTGAGTGAAATACAAACTTATTTAATGCTAGATAATTAATCCATCCTTGAATTAGCTGCAGTGCAAATCAGCTTTTTGTTAACTCATTTAGCATCTCAAAGATCCTGCATATACAGAACAAGAAGTACTAGCATTGTCCCTAAACGCTAATTATTCCTCATGAGAAAAAAGACCCAGGACAAATCACCAAAATCCCCTGCGTTTGCACAGGCTTCTGCTTGAGGTGCCTTATAAGATGCTAAATGGAAAAAGTGATCCACAGATTTAACTTGGAATAGAACTGCAGTGCCCTAATGCCCTATAACAGGGTGGTCCAACGTTTCGTACCTCGAGGGCCGCATGCGATCTTCGACATGAAACCCGGGGGCCACACAATAAATTATTAATTAATTAATTAATAATTTAATGACCGATGCATGCCCCGCCCCACTGTCTAGCATGCCCGCCCACGCTCCCCTGAAGATCGAAAAGGCGGTTGGCTTCCGACCGCCTTTCCGATCATCAGGGGAGCATGGGTGACTGCGGGGGAGGGGAGCTCCAAGAGCAGCCGGGGGCCGCAGCAGAGGCCTTTGGGGTCACATGCGGCCCGCGGGCCACGCATTGGACCACCATGCCCTATAACTTCATGCCTAGGTATGCAATTAGGTTTTTACAGACTCACGGTTAGAAAACCAACCTATTTATAAGAAAAAGCTTTTTAAAAGTGCTTAGTTTCTAAAGTTTTCTTTAGCAAACTACCCAAACTACTTTTTTAATCCAAGTATGCTCAAGATTTAAGGTTTAGGGAAGGGAGGTTAATGGTGATAGGAGAGTTTAGTTACTTAGTGCAAATACACATATGGCTATTTTTCTTTATCTTAAGTAGAAAAATCATTCTATGGCAGAAAGAAAATGGAGAAAAGTTAATTTCAACCTATATTAAAGCACATACAGGCCACACTAAGAACTGCTTGCTATTGGTGGACTGATGTTTGATTTTTGTGTTCTTCTGAAGCCAAGAATGGTCTACTTGAGAAAATGTCTAAGGTTATTTTCATACCATGCTTTCAAACCCTCACAAAAATCCAATCTCGTTTCAAAGGCAACAAACTTTTAAATGCCAGCAACAGCACAGGCTCTCAGGTCTATTCAAAGCTTCTGTGGGATGTTTCAAGCAAATTTATATGAGATGCCACACTGTTTAATATTTAGTTTTAAATTAAACCTTGAATGGCTGGAAAAACACTGCTCAGGGGCAAGCTGTTGCAAAGCTTCAGCATTACAGTATGTTGAAGCAGTACATGAGATTAAAAAAATCTGGATCGAACGTAGTAGAGAATTGCTCTCTAATCTTAGAGTATGGTTAACCATACCCGAAGATTTTGAACTCCGACCATGAAATGCAAAACAGTGTTTAAAGATAAACATTCTTACCTAGCCCCTGCCTGACCAGCACATTTCAGCACAACAAAGAACTGAGAGATGACACAGAAGTACTGGACTTGTTGCTTGCTATAATTACAGTTTGATGTTCACTAAAAGGTAAAGGTATCCCTGCCTCTTGCTAAGTAAACACCATGCTTCCACTAGAGAACTCTTCTTTCTCTTATTGAGACAAACTAGAATATTTTGACTTTAGATATATTATCTACTTTATCCTCACCACCACAGATGTTGCTGTCCTACAACTGCTCAATTAGAGCATGCATGTTCCTGGAAAGGGATGGTGAAGGGTTAGGGGGGAGATGGAGAGTACTGTCTCAGAAGCAACAAGGTAATCAACTCTAGCTTCAACAAGGTAATCAACTCTAGCTTGAGGTTCTACTCCATAATGAAGAGTATCACATTTTGAGGTTCTCTTTTTCACTGAAAGAAAATCCCTTTATTAAGGTTCTTGCTAAAAACACACTGAAGTAACTTTGACTGTCAACAGCACAAAATTACAGTGGTAGAATAAGTTGGCAGTATACCTTTGGAGATTTTTTTCTTGTTTGACAGACCAACTAGACAGCAATGAAGGTATTGTCCTGCTAACAAGATGCTATGCTACAAACAGCAAGTATAATTTAGTCTTGCACATAGGCTGCAATTCTGTAAACCCTGCAGGAAATCCTCCTGCAACAGAGAACATCTGTTGTGTACCAACGTCAATGGTTTGTGTTTTTCTACAAATCACAGAAATTTGAAAACAATATTCAACACAACAAAGAAAAGCCACCCTCTTAACACCTGTTAATAACCTTTTCAAAAGAGTTAGGAGCAAACCAAGAAGTAACTCAGTTACAGAAATTTTGTTGTCATAAAAATAAATTCCAAGGTAACTAGAATTCATTTTCAGCATTAAAATGAGAAACTGGCACACATTAATTTTGGATACTATTTTTTGCACCAAAAGCAGCTATAAAAGAAGCTTCATGTTACCCAAGTACATTTTATATGACAAAACCATACCATTTCTGCCCTGAAATATCTTGCAACCATCACATAACCATTTTTGAGTTCTGATTTCCCCCCCAACTGATTTAACTGTATATACGACACACCACTAGAATAAAACCAGGTATATTTTGACATGTCTTCGGCTGGCATATGACTCATCTTAACACTCAAGCTGGAAAGACCACTACCCACCCCCTTGAGCATGTGCAGTTTTTCATGGTTGAAGGCTGATGCAAACTGAATGTATGCAGAACAGAACTGTCCTTGGTGTCTCATGTACTATTAGCATTGGCTGTGCTCTGCTTGCAAATGGCCTGCCAAGGGCCAGGCCTTGCACTTTTCACCATTAGCTGCCTCTGTCATGGCCCAACCAGGACAGTCTTCATGGAAACACAGCAAACGCAAACACATGCACACACAAACAAATAAAATTCTTCTGCAAATGGCAGTACTTAGAAAAGAACACAGACAAAAAGAATAAAAACTTTCAGCGTTAAAATATATATAATCTATCATTAAACAAGGATGACAGTGAATTGGGGAAGGTGACATATGCAGTGGGTTTCAATCACCGAACGTTTCCTGGATTGTACAACACTGCACTTACAAATTCACAGGTGTCAAAGTTCATCTGTTTCAGCAATGCCAAGTCACCTTACTTAGCCAGCCAGTCTCTGGAGCTTTCCAGTAAATATTATGGACAAAAAATATGCCATGTTACCAACTATTGCTTTTTTGTTCTTGTGTAGCAAAGGGGGAGAAAGTCACACAATATGTAGGATCTCCATTTCTCTCTGATTGGTGAATATGCAGTTTTCTTACGCTATCCTTTGAGTTTCTGAAGTTGCTGTTGAATTCTCTTGCCTTAACTCCATTACTGGCAAATTATTTCATGAAAGTTAAAACAAAAAACCAAAAGGGCACTCTGAATAAAAGTAGTATAACTGCATGGTTGAAGTCCAAAGGGAGGTATGGAATGGACTATTCCATCTATTCCAAGAGATTTGTCTTAACTATGCCCTGAGTTTTTGGGGTTTGTGGCTCCTGCATAAGTTTAGAATCTTTTGTGCTTGGGAGAACAGACATCTTCACAGAGGCTGCCGTACTGGTTTTCCCACCTCCATGCAAGGCAACTGCATATTCTTCTCAGTTTCTAGCAACTCATCAAATATCTCCCTAGGAAATATGAGAAAAGTTTATATCAGTGAACAAGGAGTGCCTGTTTGGGGGGAGCAGAGGAATACAGAGTACAAAAGCTAGGCAACAGGATTCAAAGGAATGATATTCTACATTTAGAGATTCTACAGGAAACAGCCTGGCATTCCCTGTTGAAATGCTGTAAAACTGTGGCTCTTATAAGTCTCAAAAGCAATTCAGACTACAGTTGGCAGGCAGAAGCAAATTTCAGAAAACTATTAAAACTTTGGGGTGGGGAGGTACAAAGAAAATCCCACTAAAATGCAAATGAAAGGGTTGTGCTACACAGGGTGAGCATGTAAAAAGACATTTACTTGTGCATATAAAAGAAGATGTAGCCACTCCGGTCTCGGTCACTCTGCACAGAGGTCTCTTGAGTTCTTGATACTTCCAAGTCATTATACGTGAACCACGCCTGTTTACGGATGTCATATACATCACTAATATAGTGACCTTAAAAATGAAGGGAGATAGAAACTGAGAAACAGCAGATTATAAATTCCAGGCTACTTTAAAATCCAGGAAACCTTTTAAAGTAGTTTCAGAAAAGGTCACCCAGCATGTATGAACTGGAAGGCCTAATAAATAATTTTGTTTATGCACGATGGCCATTTTGAAATTTTTAACATTTCAATAATTTTAGTGAATCCCATTTAAAGTAGGACATTCCTCTTGGATAATACTATAACTCAGTGGTTCCCAAACTGTGCCCCATAGCGCCTAAGGGTGCAGGATGCCCCAGTGGCCTCTTCTTACCAGCTCTCCTGGGCGCTGCGTATCTTGAATTGTGCTAAAAAAATGTGTGAGAGCCGGGCAATGGTGCCACCGCGACAGGACACTGTGCAAGAAGGGTGCCGTGACCACAGTAAGTTTGGGAACCGCTGCTATAGCCCTTTAAAGGACTTTGCAGATGCTAGATTTATTGTGCTATAAATGCAAAGTGGTTGCAAGGTCTCTCTCTCTCTCTCTCTCTCTCTCTCTCACACACACACACACACACACACACGTTATTTATAACACACAATATGTAATAGTTATAACATTGTCTCCCTTCTTCCCTTGGGGTTTTGGTTACCCCAAATAATATACCATTCCTGTATAGAGCAGAGCCGTTGGAGAATTGATCCTTGCCTTACCTGAAGAGGATGTGTCTCCAATATGGCTGACAACACTAATGAGACGATAAGAGTTAGGAAGCTCTCCTGTCTGGGGAAAAATCCAACAGTTAGTCTATGAACAGCTTCTCCATTTGGCTCAGGTAAGTAATTAGGGATTTTATGACAAACCTAGGTCATATTGTACCTAACAATGAAGCAATTCCTCTAAAATCTGATTACTTTGCTCAGATTACCAGACCTTAAAATGCAATATGAATTGCACATTTAAAT
Source organism: Plestiodon gilberti rubricaudatus (assembly GCA_026170595.1). Lineage (NCBI taxonomy): Eukaryota > Metazoa > Chordata > Lepidosauria > Squamata > Scincidae > Plestiodon > Plestiodon gilberti. The sequence continues at coordinate 208,446,179 of JANXHW010000001.1, forward strand.
GATTTTTAAAGGATGACCACTATAATTCTCATTCCTAAACTGGGATAGTACGTTATTCTCTACATGTCAGTGGGTGGCAAACTAATAAGATGATGCAAAGTTTTCCCCTTAGTTTACAGTGCAGAGATATCTAAGTAAATCATTTACAGTGATATCAGTGGACAAACAAAAATAGCAACAATCCACAGTCATTTCCATTATGTTAATAAAATACATTTGCTAAATAGGGCAGTCAAAGAGTGGACTAATGGACTGGTACGCCATTTTACCATAGGCTTGCTAAGAAAAACAGTGTTCACAAATTCATAAGGCTCAGGATGAAAACTTCACTGTGATGTACCTAAATCACAGTGTATAGAAGCAGGAAGATGCTCTGGAGGGTAGGGTGCACACCAACAGACAGAAGGCAAGCGCGCACGCACACACACCAAGATGACAATTCTTAATGTTAACAATGTCTGACACTGAAGAGAGAGGCGAGAATTTTAAGGAATTAGACTGTATTAGAGATGTTTAAGGGGAGAAATTCCAAGGTCCAGTTAAGTCACAAACATGTTTTTCTACATTTTCAATAAGGATGACCTCTTACTAGTACAGGAGATAGGAGTTTGCTACACATAAGATGAAATGGGTGGCAAGAAACTATGCTTTCTATCAATGACAAGCCTGGTTCTTGTAGGTACTGTCACATTTCACTATAGTAATGTTAAAATTTGAGTTTTGGGAATGAAAGACAGATAGGCAAACACAGAATCATAAAAACCTTTCCCCTTTCAGTATAAACAGCAATCTTTCCAAACCATGCAAAATATCAACAAGATAGGTCCTCAACATTAATACTAGGAGATGATTGCTTCAGGACTAAGAACCCCAATGTAAGCAGTAGGCTGAATGAAATATTAGTTTACTTTAATCTGAAATCAATTTTCCCCTTCCTCCTACCCTTCCCATCTCAAAGTTGAGAATAACTCATTCAAGTCCACCCAGGTTAATATCAGACAGGCCCATTGGCGCCTCCCAGCGCTACATCAGGGGAAGGGGACGAGCATGCCCTTCCCCTGAGGAGACATCTGGGCCGCTCACGGTCGGGTCAGAACAGGGATAGGATCCAGCAGGCGGCCCTAGGGCCAACCACGGATCTTTATACTGTTATGTGCTCTGCTTCTCTGAGGCAACTGAGAAAACTCTCATTCTTTCTCAAAGATGTTCAAATGATATCACACGGCCTGCACTATCACAACTGGAACATTTTAAGCATTATACACATGTTTTTGATTCACATGTAGTAATACAATAGGTACAAGAGTTTAGTTCACTAGCATTCCAGATCACCTCAGCATTTCTTTTCAGTTCTTCAGCTTCTGCTTCTGAATATTCCATATCCAGAACATCCTCATTCCCAGAGTCCTCATCAGAACCAATGCTGTCCAGAAGAGAGCTGTTAAATTCTAAACAGTATGAAAATGATACTGCATAAGACCCTTAACCTCAAATGTGAAGACTTTATAATAGATTAGATAATGTACAAGTTTACTGCAAATATTCAATTCTCTTTTGTCAAGGAAAGTAAATGTATGCACAGAAAACACACGACCATACCAAACATTATATAGGTCAAAACAAACAGGTTTAAAAACACTCTAATACAAATACAACATTTCACCCAAGTCTATGGGCATCTTCAGGTAAGAGAAGAAAAGAGCCTAACCGGCTGTAAAAGATGGTTTGTTTTGCTTTTAGCTGGTTGTTTTTAACCTTTCAACTTGTTTTTAAAACATTAATAATTTTCTCATGGAGATACATGGCTTTTAATCCCATTATACAGATCGATTACCCCTTATCTGGACATCCAAAATCTGGAATGCTCAAAAATCAGGAACTTTTGGGGGCACCGATTTCTTTTTTACTTTTTTGCACGCTGCTGGCTGGCATAGCGTGATGGGGCACTACTCAGCGCTACCCAGCCTTTGCACGCCAACAAGACAAAGCATTCTTTAACAAGAAGCTGGGTAAGGAGCACATTGCAGAATGCAGAGGGTGGAGCAGAGATATATCATTACTGTATATATAATGATATATAAATTATATTTATGCCAACATTCTAAAATCCAGAATGCTCCGAAATCCAGAACAATTCTGGATAAGGGGGTAACCGACCTGTATGTATTTTCAACACTACATAAGGTTTAAATAAACAGCAAGCAACATCTATCTTGTGCAAAGCAACCTTTTCCTTCCAAGGCTTCTTTGAACTGTTAAGAGGTGCAGTCCTCAAATTTTGATATTCTAGTTAAAGATGACGTTCTACCAGAGCGCTGGCAGCAATCTGCTTCTTCAATTTTCACACATGGCAAGAAGTGCTCTTCATGACAGAATACTGTTCACTTGACTGAGCAAGATATAGTCTTCCATCAAGGCGTCAGAAATGATAAACTTGGATGTTCTGGAGCTGCTCAATTTGAGGGTTTCCGCAGAATAATAATTAAAAAAACCAAGCCTTCATATTAAATATCTTGAGGGCAACTGCATTTGCTGCTCATCTCTTGTTGCTACATAAAGATGCTCCACTTTGATCAAATAAAAACAAACCGTAGCCACTTGGTATAGACCAAGACTGTAAATCACCTAATCCTGAATTCATCTCAGGAAGTTAAAATCTGCAGTCTATGGGTCTGGAATTCTATGCTAAAACACCAATTCTGTGAGAAGAAACTCTAGTTTCTCGAAGTTGCACAAATTAAGAAACCTATAGTTCATATTTCCCAGCAGGGGCTGGGAAAGAGGATTAGAATTTGCAGAGCACTGAGAGCTCTATGTGTAGGGTACAGTCACCCAAGCTGTAGTTTGAGGATGGGCTATGAGAACAGACTGAGAGGGAGAAGGAGCCATAGGAAAACAAGAGCTGGGATGGCCTAGAGAACATTCTGTTATACCCTGCAGTATCAACCTGTTTAGTTGCAAAGGCTTCATTAGCATGCATTCACAGAAGCCTTCTTTAAGCAGCATTCACTGCTAGTCTATTACTTTGAAATGCACCGCCTGTGACTTCATATACATACATGCCACCATACAGCATTGCTGCAATGAACGAACAGCACTTTACAAACAAATGTGATTTTTGTATTTAAAACATTCTCAGGAAGTCACAGGAAGCTCACTTTCAGAATTAGATCCATTTATTCATGCTTCACAAAAGTGCGTAGATAGCACTGCCGCTGACATTTTGCAGAAAATGAAATTGGAAGTAAATTTAGGGGTTCCTCTGCCACAAATATCTGAAAAATTCTGAGGGACATGAAAAAAGCTCGATTAGACTGGCAAAACATAGGGTTCTGCACATTCCTACCTCTGAACAGATGAACTGGTGCATGCTGTGCTTTCAGATTTTCCCAGCAGAATTTGCTTTTAGGATTCTGAAAGGACTGAGCACAATATAATACAAGAGAGGCACAAAAACAAAGCACCAGCCTCCTCTCAAGTGTTCTGAGCCTTATTTTCTTTTGTGCATCTCACCTTGTAGACTTAATTCAGTAGCTCGTTTAAGATCATCATCTTCTTTTTGCTCCCGCGCCTCCTGCTGGGAGAAAGAACCAAACTTAGTCCATTGAGTCACTTCCTGTTCTTGTTACAGGCTCCCTTTCTCCTTCCACTGAAAAATATGCATCTCTGGTTTCTACAACAAATCTAATTCCCGCTTCAGGCATTTCTGTGAACAGTGAAAGTTCAAACGTTCCCAGGGACAAGCCTTAATTAAAAGGCAGTTCAAGTTGCCCAAGCCTGGCATGCAGCACAGCAAGTCCCTAGCGCCACAACATGCACTCTCTGTGCAGTTTTAGTTTTGAAAAGCCTTGGAATGAATGTGAACTGCTTGCAAGGCAAAGCACAATCATCTCACACAACATTCCCCACAATACAGCGAGAAGTCTGTCACTCTCTGCCTAAAGCCAAATGGGGACACAAGCCTCAAAAGTTAGAATGCAGTAGGTTTTTTCTAACAGAAAAAATGTATCAGAGATTGCAGTTTAATGAAAAAAGTGGACCCCATGGATACGTGCTCTGTACCCCAGATGACACCCCCCACTGCGATGACAAACCCCCCCCCCCCGTTTGAGCAGAGTTTTCAAACTAATTTAGAATCGTTTCTAGTTTCTACACTCCTCTCATCTGTCTCAGTTCCTTGCAATGGCCACTCAGCTTCTCTAGCAAGCGAACATAGTCTTCAGAACATGAAAGCCTTCAGACCCTAACTTTATAAACTGTAAGCAGCTGGAAAAATGGCATCAGAGATACGTGCTTATCGTGAAAGACAAGTGGCAGGTGGGGGAGTAAGGAAGACAGAATTGCAAGGAGAAAGTTGAGGGCTCTTTCTACCATTTGTGTACTCAGGCGCAAGAAATTTCTTCCCTTTGAAGGATAAATTGAGTAAAGTTCAAGATGATTCTCACAGTCGATTTTATTATGGCAATCGCATCTAGGGCAGCCAATACCACCGCACTGGGTATGTTTGTATGTGGCAGTAGCGAACATCCCCCACCATCACAGCTATACTACAATAGGGACAATTTTATGCCAAGTATTTGGAGTACACCGATACCACCATGCAGAGTGTCACATCCGAGTTCCCCATGACGAGCATCCACATCCCCTGGCAGACATGTCAACAGCAGCCACAGCCTCCATCTTGGAGCGCTGGTAAAAGGGTGGGATCATCCCCACAGCTGTGCTGACATTTGGAGGGCACAGTACAGCTTGAGGGAAGATCCCCACCCACTTCTCAAGCTGGGAAAAAAGGTTGAGGTTCGCTGCTTTGGCACTGGACGTCTAAAGTATCCCAAGCACCCCACCACCATCTGAAGACAAAAGAAGCTCCAGTCTATCTCTCTGACTCTGGAGGTTGGAGATGGCCATGGCCTGCAGGGCCCCTCACCTGATCAGTGTCCTCTCAGCTCCAAGTTCGGAGCTGGAGAAGGATTAGACCGGGGATAGTCCACTCAGGCCTGGTAGGTTATGACATCACAGTTAGAGTGGCCAGCCCTACCTGACCCTCTCTCCAGTTCCAAACTTGGAGCTGAGAGAAAAGCAGGAGATTTGAGCAGAGACACAGCATTGGGTAGGGATTAAGGCTGCAATTCTATGCACACTTACTTGGGAATAAGCCTCAATGAACAAAAATGTGAAGGGGAAGGCAGGGTTCTAGAGACAATGTATTTTATCTTGATTACCAAGGCCAGCCAAAATGTTTGGTCTCTTTAAAAAACAAAAAGGAACATTGATTGCTTTTTGGAATTGCTATCTCTACTTAAGGATCATAGGTATGTTCCATATGATCAATCTCTGTAGACACAGACCCAGTCCAATTTCAAATCTAGAGTAGCTGGTACAATCTGAGACTTGATTATATGTGACTATGACAAAAGACTACTAGAAGACCTAAAACTAGCTTGCCATTTGCTGTTACAGCACTTTACTCTGATATTCCATAACTCTCAATTCATTTAGGGCTTTAGTCTACGTCTTCATTTCTACAGAACTGTAAACAAATTACTATCTCTGGCAATCCCCCAGAGAGAGGTGGTAAAGGGGAAGAAAACTGTAAGAGCAGCCCTCTACTATGCAGTTTGTTTCCTGACATCCAGTTTATGAGAAAGATGCTTCCAAGAAGGCATGAACAGATAGGGAGCTTGAAGCAGAGTGAGGTTCATAAATTCTAAATGGCTGAGTGAGAAGGAGAAGTTGTGTGTGTGCTTTTACATTATGTTTTATGTTATATGGAATGTTTTTAGCAGCTGTGGAACATCTGGAGATTTTTCTACCTTGCGATAACTCTGCTCTTTTCAAATGGAGATGAACAAGAGGACTAGGTAGGATTTGTGCAAGAAGGATATTTTCCTATAACCTTTCACTGATCAACATTAGTAGAAGCATCACAGGAAAATATCATGCTGCAGTTTTGTGGAAAAGCAACAGAAGAACAAACTTAACTAGAAGATCTTCCCATTCTGCAACTGAACCTACTGTTGCTAAATGACCTACTGTTGCTAAATGAACTACTCAAAAACATGGCCAAATTCAGTAAGATATTTGTTTTTGCTAAAACATCCCTCTATTAAAACATACATCTGTTCATTAAAAAAAAACACAAGAGCTTCTAGGTGTGTGACTATAGCAAACAAAGGCCTCTAGTGCCATGTCATGTAGTAAATTAAAAAGAACTCTCTCTCCCTTGTCTCCACCCCCAAAAGAAACATGTGTAATTTTTCTAGCACCAAGAAAGAACCCCTGTTTGCTTTTTGGTGCTTGAGAAGGCAGCATTGGCTCTTACTTGTTCTTGGAGGCTCTGAGCCAAAGCCTGCTGTAGCTCCTGTTCCTCTCTCTCTCGCTCCATGTCATATTGCTGCAGCCAATCAACCTCCCCCTGAGTGCCTTCCGGAGTTTTATTTTCCTTATTCTCATCAAAATCTTTAGTTATCTCAGTGAAGTTGGCAAAACCTTTGGAAACAGTAACACCACATTAATGCATTAGCATTGGTTCTAAGACAAGCTAGGAGGATAGTTCTTGATGGCCACCAGTGAAATCTTTTTCATGCCAGGATTAGAGTGACATCTACTGGCTTGGGAGTATTCTCAAGGATGCTACCAAAGGGGAAAAAGTCACTTTCAGCAGTAATGTATTTCCTTTCCACTTGATTAACTCTAAAACGAGGGGTATTGAGTGCTCTACTTATACCTTTTAAACATGAATATTCACTCTGAGCAAGGATTATTTGCAGCTATGTGTACTAAGAGTGTATCATGACGAAAATTAAGATGGCAAGATCATTCTTACTTTTTGCCTTTCCCAACTTTTGGTTTAATTTGGTCTTTATAATACCAAATATGCTTTTTCTACTTATTTTCTAGATGGAAGAGAAAGAAAAAAGTGAACTTCATTTGATTCTTCAAATTGAGTCAAACTAATATAGTCTGCTTTTCTTTCACTTGCAAGCTGATTTCTATAATGGCTAATTTCTAGATGGCTGCCATACATGGCGATATTTTCCAGCTCAAAGGGTCATCAACAAGCCTGTCAGTTCCACATGGGTTCTGCAGTATAGCTGAAAATATGAAAATTAAAGCATAACTGTTTTTAAATAAATACATATATAAATCAATAAAGGTTGTCTGAAGCAGTTTTACCATACCAGTATCTTACTGGTATGATGGTGTAGTGGTTTGGGAGTCGGACTTAGACCTGGAAGATCCAGGTTCAAATCCCTGCTCAGCCACGAAGCTTCCTGGGTGACCTTGGGCCAGTCACTATCTCTCAGCCCCACCAACCTTACAGGGTTGTTGTGAGGACAAAAGGAGGGGAGGAAATATGTACACCACTCTGAGCTCCTTAGAGGAAGGGCGGTATAAAAATGTGAAAAATAAATAAATAAATAATACTCTTCTTGCAGATCCCCAATCTCCCCTCTACACCCCCACACACCCCCACACACTTCTCATAAACACTGTCCCTACAATTTCAACTTTTTGTAACAGTTATTCCAAACTAAAAGTTTGGAATCTTTTCTCACCCGACTCTGTAGATGCTTTGGGTTTCTCCACATCCATCGATTCCAGATTCTCTGGCAATTCCTGCAGCTCCTCATCTCCAAAGCCAGTGTCTGGACTATTTGTCAGTCTGTCTTCATCATGGCTCAGTGATAGTGATGCCTCCCTCTTACTAATTTCCAGAACAGCTGCTAGAAGCTCATCTTCACTCATCCCATCAAATCCAGCATTCACTGGCTCTGAAGGCTTATCACTCTCTGGTTTACCTTTTTTTGAACCCTGGATAAAGTGGATAAAGGCACACTAGGCTGGGTACGCATAACTGTATATTCTTCCCTCAGGTTACTGCTTTGGATGTAAAAATGTTACTGTGTGTTTGCCATGAACGCACAACCCCCAATGCGATATTATTCTGGGCTCCAGAGTTGCAGCTGACCACTGGAGTTTTAGACATGTTAGTCTCTAATAAGTACTCCATTTATTAATCCATGGTAGCTCCCTTGCACACATAACCCAAACAACTAAGTAAAGGGAATGTGAAACAGCAGGAAATATCCAGCATATAACAAAAATACTTTAAAAATACTTGTTATTGCTAGCTGCCTTGAGGGGACATGGCCATGAAGAGCTGGGCTTAAATATTGTAAATTGAAAAAAAACACAACTATAATGTGACCAACAGCTACAAAAAATGTGGACAACATAACTAAAGAGACATAGGCTGCAATCCCAGCATAAAACCTAGGAGGTGTGACTTGGAGGTTGAACTGGTGCCCTGCCTGAAGAAGCTAAGCAAGGTCAACCTTGGTTCTAGCTTGGATGGGAGACGGCAGCTGCTGACGGACCTCACAAAGACACAAGAAGGTACTATGAGAGGGTGGAATGCAGAGGAGTCAGCAAGAGAGATAGCATCTAGACAACTGTGAAGCTTGGAAGTGCAGAGCACAAGCCAGAAGGAGGGTCGCACTTGGAAGGGAAACATCTCAAGTATGGAAGGTTCTATATATGAATAGAGCAATATTGTAAAGACCCTTATCAGGTCTAGGATAGCCTGCCTATATAAACTGCCTTGAATAAATCTGATGAGAAATCTGATGAGGAAGGCGGTATATAAACAAATATACACCCTTTCCCGGGAGTAAGTCTCACTGAACTCAATGAGGTTTATTTCCGAGTAGACATACATAGGATTATAGTCTCACTTTGGCTGCCACAGCAGAATGAAAAGGGAGAGGGTGGTCAAACCAATGCAACAGAGTTTAAAAAAAACAAGCTATGCAATCTCAGCTATGTTTCCCCCCTGCTCTCTCAATTATTCCTTCATTCTCAAAAGTGACTGACAGTGCATGTGGGCCCTCAAAAAAATAAACATTGTCAGCATTGCCTCTCCTCCTAAGCAACTTGAAGCTATTAAGAACTACTCTTCCATTTACAATAATCATAATCTGAAACCTAAAAAAAGGAAGAGAGTAGCTGGGGGAGCATCAGGAATCAGTGGATATCAAATCATTTGCCTGCCCCCAGTTCCCTCTTGTAGTCCAAGCTTACTACAGAATTCAATGTTTCTTAGCACACATAGTGCCAGGAAGCTTTCCTCTCCATACTTCTTGAAGGTACCAGGTAAGACTATGGGCAGTTTAAAGGGGCCAGCATGTCCTAGCAAGGAGATGATTAACAAGTTACTGACCCCTTTTACAGTGCTAGTGTGTTCATTCCTTTTCAGGCTACACAGTGTTCCTGACACCTACCTGGACTGGCACTTGCTAGGGCTATTTTCAGATACTGCTTAAAAGCTGTAGAGTATAAAGACTGCTTTCTCTTCCTGCTCTTTCCATGATTGGTTATCTGAGTAATGGAGCACGTGCGCTTCCTCCTGTCCCCCACCAAAAATATCTATTCTGAGGTGTTTCATGCAAGGAGCTTTCCCTCAGATATTTCTCCTCAGCAGATTGTGGCTGAGAGCTATCGTATACTTTTTCCAACTCTCTTGCCTCTCTACTGAAGAAGTGTTAGCTCACATTCAGCACCCCCATCCCAGACTTTTACTCCAAAACACTGTAGTTTTGATTCATTTGGTCATGATCAGGATTCACACATATTTCATTTTAACACCTTGAAGCCAGAGCTGCAGTAGTTATTTGCCCTCACAGGAAATCTCTGAATTTCACAGGAAACTTTCACTATGGGGGCACATTTAGCTTTAGCACTTAATTTTCTACAGTGTGTCGTTCCACGAAAGTCCTGGACCAGGTCAGGTAAATATAGTAAAATAATTCAACAAATATATACTCCAACAACAATAAGCCTAGAAAATGTGTTGCTCTAGCAGCCTACTGAGGTCTGGGGGGGAGGGGAAAGGAAGGAAGTAACAAACCCCTCTCCTTACTTTCTCTGGCTCCTCTCGTTGCTGTTCCCTGATTTGAAAATCACACTGCTTTTGAAGGTTTGCAACAGGACGTTTTAGTGGTTCATCTTCACTGTCTGAATCAACGGAGTTTAGAACAGGACCTTTAAATTTGAATGAGTATTTTCTGAAATGTAAACAGAGATTTCTTAGTCCTGAAGAAACCTGTCGAAGTGCTAAATAATATCCAACTTTTTTAATTAATATAATACTAAACAAAACAATACTGTACATATTTCAAAAGATATGCATTCCAGAATGCATTGGGGCAAGCCTGAGGAAGGGAGGGTGGAAGTTGAGCAACCCGGAAGAGGCTGTAGGAGTGCGATTTCACTATCTACAGTTCTGCAAACGGAGCGGTTTGCCAGCCAAAAGGCAAGGAATGATGTTTTTAAACCTTCCCCCCTTTTTTTCCAGGTTTTTACAGTGATCCCTGTATCCGCATTGAGAGCGGGGGTTCACTGTACAGTATACATATATTCTTGTTGGGAAGCAGTGGCTCTAGAATTCCCAGCCAGATGTATCCCAGATTCTGCAAACAGAAGTCTACAGACTTTGTGAACAAGTTAAATTGTGCATATATTTATTTAAGCAGCCTGCTTATGTTGTGAAGTGTGTGTGCTTTTACAGAAATTATATGAATAAACAAAAGCTAATTTTAACCTTTTTTCAAGTTTTTACAGTGACCCCTGTATCCACATTAAAGTTTACTTTATGTGGAATTCAGTATCAATGGGGGGTCCGGAATGAAACCCCTGTGGATACAGAGGTTCAACTGTATATTCATCTGCCAGTTATGTTTTAAGTAACTAGACTCCTCTAATGCACAGAGGCCGACTGAAAGCATTATACCTTTTCAGTCAAGTTGCATGGATCACATGAAAATTAATTTTACATAGATGTGGACCATTTGATTGTAAAAGCTGAAAAGCAATAGTTTAGGATCAGACAGAATCCTAAAATTGTGCTTAAACTTAACCTAGATTCTTTATTTTAAAATTGTGAAGTATGACCAGATGCAAGGACACACAAAGTTTTTCTTTGTTTAAAGTGAAAGTAGATAGAACCAAGATTATTTTTTTTCAGGTTTATTCAGGGCAGTTTTTCAAAATATCTCAAACCCATGTAAAATCACTACTCACCGACAGGGCGTGGAAGTGCTTACAGAACAGGAATTCACTATCTGGGATACTTTCAAGGGCCGAGAGCTGGTTTTAAAAAAAAAGCAGGTGTTTGTCAGACACAGCAAAGTGATCAAAGTGCTACCAAGTGACCAATAATCCTGTGTACTAATATCGAGTGCAGGTCCTAAGTGGTGATCCCTGTAACAATGCAGGGGTCACTGTCTGGGAAAGTAGAGTCACACTACTCAGAGTTGCACATAGAGGTAAAAAAAAAAAGAGTCATTGCGCAACTCTAGATTTTCTTAATAGATTCAGAGGATGGCATGACTCATGCAGTACCTCCAGAGTGGCAGATTGTCCTCATGGAAGCTTCTGCAGGGATATGAGCCACAGGCAATGCCCTGAAAGAGACCCCACTCGTGGCACCCCCTGAAGGGAGAAAACTATAGATTGTATTCTGAGTTATACAAGCTGAAGAAAGGTCATGCAAATAAAGCTTCCTGCCACTACCTCTGCATAGTAGCTCCTTGCACATGTATCCAGAATCTCCTCAATGAGAGCATCACCAATTATGGAAGGGGTCTCCATCTAATTTCTGGCAATTTCCCCTCTGCTCACCATGTCCCATCCCACCTTCTGAAAAATCCCTCCCCTCAAGAGATGCTGTTTGCAGGGAAGCTTGTCTGAGTGATCATCTTCTGTTCACACAACTCAGGACACAACTCCCTGACATTTTCCTAAGGAAAATAATCCATTGCTAAGGATATCTTATCCTTCTACATGCATAGTAAGGATTGAGCAGATAGAAGTAATAGTGCAAGGGTCTTGCACTCAAATCCGAAAGGAATTCCAACTTGACTCTGTCCATGTAACCAGACATTTATTATAGTATTTATATACCACCTTTCTCATAGACTCAAGGCAGTTTACACAGGCAAGCTAATTCTAAAACCTCATTTTTTCAAATAGGCATTTTACAAGTATTGTTCTATGAGAGAAACTCATAGAACCCTCAATTTTTCCAGATGTTTCCCTTTCAAAGTGCATCACACTTCACATATAAATCTAACATCACACATAAAACTGTCAATACGTTATTGTTGTGCAATTTCTTCCACAAGCACTACATGGAACAGTGCAAAATGACATCTTATTTCCACATGTGCTTCTTAGGATACAGCCCAAAGTATTTTGAGAATGACTGAAGGTATGCAAGCATAGGCTATTCAGTTTACTTTAGTTTTCATAACATAACTGGATTATTTTACCAAGAGCTGTTAAAATTAATTAATATGCTGTTAAACATAATATTCCATTGTTACTTAAAATTAAGTAACAATGGAATATTATGTTTAACAGCATATTAATTATTTTCCTTACAGATGTTATGGGACTAAGGAGAATAACTTACATTGCCAATTGTGCATTCCACCCCAGATTAAGTGGGGGCCTTGTGCTTTCTGTGCAATGAGACTGTAGGGTTAAAAATCTTGGTATAATCACTTGCTGTCCAACTTTGTGATTGAGGGCGAGTGCCACATTGAAGCTGTATCGTTTCAGATGAAGGATCAAGACTCTTCAAGAAAAAAAACAATTGGAAACTTTGTCATTTATACATGGCTAAACACAGGTGCTCTTTATTCGTACCGGTCCCTCACACACAACAGACACTGTTATTCTTCCATGCATGCTATCAATATCTAGCAAACACGTATGTTAGAACAACTCTACACCCTTAGTAAGAGAATGAACTGTCTCTCATCTAGCATCAAGTCACATTTTTCTTTAGCATAAGAATTCTGTAGCAGCAATTCCTTTTTGACAAGCAGGAGGGATTTAAGTCTTCAAGACCATCTGAGTACACCAAGAATGATGATATCGTCTTAAGTTTTGCCATATAATACAGTCATTTCAATGCAAATATTAAACTAATTTTTGCTGTAAATCCTCTTTTCATTCACCCTTCATGTGTCCTAAAAGTTAATATTTTCATATAGGTTTGTACCAAGATCACATGCCTACCTGGGAAAACGATTGAATTTGTGTGTAACAAGAGCAGACTTTCCATTACATTTCTCACAAGAATATTCTATCTCCTCTGCCTAGAAAACACAACATATAAAATTAATATAAAGTCCACTAAATCCACTAAATTTAATTTTTAAAAGCAGGTAACTTGTTCTCCCTCTTAGCAGATCACAGTGCAGATTTTAATGCAAATTTCAAAGCACAAAAGCTAAAAGGAATAAAAAGCACAATTCAAACTGAAGATGTGATCAGCAACAGAAAGCACAATTTAGCAAACAAGTCATATTCTTCACACCCATTATAGTTCTCTGCAGTGGGTTGACCTTTGTTCAATGCAACAGCTACTCTAATGACCACAGTCCTATGAGAATTATAACAAGCTGAGATATATTCTTAAGCCCAACAGGCAACATTGTAAACAACTCTTTGTTCAGGCAAGCATTCAGCTCAGTTTTACAGGTTGAGTATCCCTTATCCGAAGTGCTTGGGATGGGAAGCTGTCTGGATTTTGGAAAATTTGTATAAATATGAGATACCTTGGGGATGGGACCCAAGTCTAAATACGAAATTCATTTATGTCTCATATATACCTTATAACCGTAGCCTGAAGGTAATTTTATACAATATTTTTTAATAATTGTGCCCCAGCATGCCTTGCGCTATATCGGCCAAATGCTGGAAAAGGGTTTTTTTTACAAAAAGTCATAGCCCCAAAATGTCTGGATTTTGGATATCCAGATAAGGGGTATATCAACCTGTATATTATGACAGGACACTTCTGGTGTTACAATGTTGTTGCTTGGAATTTTGATCCTAGACATTGGTCATTTGATAGTATGTTATTCTTGAGTGTAGCTACCTGAAGGGGTGGGTGGAATTGAAATAAAAAAATATACTCAAACTTGAAGCTAGGAGGGCCACAGTTCAAAAATCAGTTTAGTCATAGCAAGGCAACCTCAGCTTCAGTGAGAGGACAAATGTAAGTGGCTTAAAAAGAACAGAACTCCTTTCCCTTGTAGTATTCTAGTAACTAGAGCAGGGGTTCTCAACCTTTGGAGGCCAGGGTATCCCCTATCACGGCCCAATTTTCTGAAATACCCCCTGCTAATTAACTGGATTAATCAATTAATTAGGTAATTAATCGTTAAATAAAAAGTACTAAGACAATTTAAAATGTAAAAAAATGTCTTAACTGTGGGTGTGGGAGAGACACACATGCAAGGATCTCTTTTTTCCTCCAAGTCACACTTCCCAAAATCAGCTCCTCCCTCCCCCACCCCACCAAAGTACATTCTCTGGAGGAGGAAGGGGGGCCATTCGGAACAGAATGGGTTAATCCCTCCAACGTCAGAGGCAGGATCGGTAGAGTTGAATTGACTCCTCCTCCTTGGCTCGTTGCCACCCAGTCCGATTCTGCCTCTGATCGAGATAGGTTGGTAGTTTGTGCTTTCAAGCGATTTTAATAATTGGACCAGCTTTTCTTTCTTTTGCTATCCTTTCAGTTTAACCTGTCCCCGCTGCCCCCTCCCGATCCATCCCCGTGTTACTAGCTAGGTGGAGTCGACGAGGGAACGCAGTTACGCGGGCTTCTCGGCGCCTCAAGGCCTTTGAGAGCCCGCGTTATTTTACCTCAGCTTTTCCGTTGGCTGAGAGGATTCGTGCGGCCCCAACGGACGAGCGCGCACCCTCTGGGCGCCACCGCCGTTGTCGGTGAGGCTCTTCTCCCTGCCGCAGCCAAGCCTCTCTCGGCGGGAGGTGTTGCCCTGCTCCTGGGACCACCGGGATCATCGGATCTTCTGCTTTCAGCGGTCTGAGTGCCGAGGGGCGGGCCGCTTCAACTAGCGTCGGCCCGACGACCTTGACAGACATCGCGGGTCTCTCACGTCCTTCAGCGCTTCGGCTAGCTTCTCTCCGGTGCGGTAAGCAGCCATGGGGGATAAAAAGGGACAGGAGACTAGTTCTAAGGGTGCTAGCGGTGGTTCGACGGTGCTCTGCGCCCCGCAAATTGACCCTGCTTTACAAGCCCATCTGCAAAGCATGGTGAGGGCGGCTGTTGAGAGTGCAGTACAATCTTTAGGGGATCGTAAGTCCCATAAAAAGCGCAAACGTTCCCGGAGGTCTAGGTCTCGAGAGTCTGTTTCTCATTCTCGCTATGGGAGCTCAGAGCGTTCTCCTCCTCCTCCGTCCAAACTGCCTACCAGAGACAAGGAACCTAGTTGCCCTGGATCCCTGGCTTCTCAGTCTCTGAGCAAACCTAAGAAGGCTATTGCTTCCTATTTAAGTTCTACTCCATCTTCTGCTGGAGATTCTGACAGGGAGGAGGGGGAGCTCTCTGGGGAGGAGGGGACTGAAAGAGATAATAATCCAGATAGACTTTTCCCTGCTGAGCTGTTTCAACGTATGGTCTTTAAAGTTTCCTCTGCGCTAAATCTTGGTTCAACGGAGCCTTCTGTGCTGCCTCCTGGTGAGCCCGTGGTGCCCAAGGGCATTTTTCCCCAAGGGCCCTCCTCGCCCACTACGATTCCCTTTCCGGCGTCCTTTCAGGCTGCTCTTGACTCGGAATGGAAGACTCGCATCAAATCTAGGCATAGTGCTAAATTAGTTAACAAATTGTACTCTCTTCCTGAAAATATCATGGGGCGCTTAAAGGTTCCTTCTATTGATGCTCCGGTCGCGGCGCTCTCCTCTTCAGCTGTGATCCCTTCGGAAGGGGAGGGGGGTCCGAAAGATTCCTGTGATAAGAGGATTGAAATTTCCCTTAAGAAGAATTTTGAGGCTACCTCTCAAGCTTTAAGGGCGTCCGCCTCTAATTCTATCTTTGGAAGGGCAGCCTTCCTCTGGGTGGAGGATCTGCTCAAATCGGAACCGGGTCTCTCCAAAAAAGCGAAAAATACCCTGAAGAAGGTTTCATTGGCCGCAGCTTTCACGGCTGATTCCTCTTTCGACTCCCTACAACTTAATGCCAGGGCCCTCGCCTCTAACGTTGTGGCCAGGAGAAATGTTTGGCTCAGGAACTGGACCGTCGATTCGGGGTCCCAGAACCGTCTTGTGGCTGTTCCCTTTAAAGGGGACAAGCTTTTTGGGGAGGCCTTGGAACCGCTCCTGATTGAGAACAAGGAGAAAAGGAGGGTTCTTCCTTCCATCATCAAAGAACCGTCCAAGGCTAAGACCCAGTCCTTTCGGCCATACACATTCCCTAGCCGTCCTAGAGAATCCAGTAGACCAAACAGGTGGAACAAGTCAAGGGTCTTTCCGAAGAACAAATCGGGGACCAACCAAGGAGAGCCTGCACGCAAACCTTTCCGAAACCAGCGCAACGCGTGACGCCGCATCGCCAGACGCCTCCGTTCCTATCGGCGGGCGTCTCCTTTCCTTCGCGTCTTTCTGGCACAACACAACCTCGGACAAATGGATTTTGGATACTGTCTCAAGGGGGTACTCGCTGGAGTTGCTCAGGATCCCCAAGACAAGGTTCTGGAAAGTACCACCTTCCAGGGACCGCATCAAACACCACCAGATGCTAACGGCAATTTCTCACTTATCATCCATTCGGGCCATAGAGTCAGTCCCACTTCCGCAACGGGGGAGAGGAGTTTACTCTACCTTGTTTCTGGTGGAAAAGAAGAATGGGGATCTCAGACCGATCCTGGATCTGAAGTGGCTGAATCTTTTCATAGCGCGAAAACGATTCAAGATGGAGACCTGGCGTTCCATCGCAACCAGTCTCAGGAAAGGAGATTTCCTCACGTCGATCGATTTATCCGAGGCCTATTTGCATATTCCTATTCTTCCAGCTCATCGTCAGTTTCTCCGGTTCTCTTATGGAAAGATCCACAGGCAATTCCGGGCCTTACCATTTGGCCTCAAATCGGCTCCTCGTGTGTTTACAAAGACGTTAGCGGGGCCCCTGGCATGGCTGAGACTACAGGGGCTTTCCGTGGTCCCCTACTTGGACGACATCCTCATCTGGTCCGGATCACGGGAGTCGGCGGAGCGGGATGTTCACCTGACCGTGCTTTGTCTACAACAACACGGTTTTGTGGTCAATATGACCAAGAGCTCGCTGGTTCCGTCCCAGGTGATGACGCACTTGGGACTGATCTTCAACACCAGGGACCTGTCCGTCTCACTCTCCACGGAACGGCAACAACATTTTCTGGTGCTTCTGCGTCGGGCGAGGTCTCAGTCGTCGATGGATTTACTCTTCCTGGCCAAACTTCAGGGAGTGATGGTATCGTGCCAGGACGTCATCCAGTGGGCCAGATTTCACACCCGCCCCATCCAGCGGCTCCTGCGTCCCTATTCAAGGCTGACAGAACGGAAGCAGACGAGGATCGTCCAACTGACACGGGATTTCCTGACCAGTTTGGATTGGTGGCTGACTCCCGGTCGTCTGTCATCGGCTTCCAGATTGGAACTTCCAGAGCCCTTAGTCCTGACCATGGATGCCAGTCTTCTGGGCTGGGGAGCGCACATGGGACATTCATTCACGCAGGGGACATGGTCCCTCCTGGAGTCGAGGTGCAGCATCAACTTCTTAGAACTGCGTGCAATCAAGTTGGCTCTACTTCAATTCCAAGCCCAAGTACAGTCTCACTCGGTACTAGTCAAGACCGACAACATGACAGCGAAGGCTTTCATAAATCGGCAAGGTGGAACGAGGTCGGACAGCCTGGCGAGAGAGGCGGGGGAGCTGCTCGCTTGGGCGGAACAGAATCTCTTATCAATCAAGGCCGAACATCTCGCTGGTTCGGAAAATCTCACAGCCGACTGGTTAAGTCGTCAGAGTCTGTCCGAGACCGAGTGGCAGCTGAACCCTGTGGTGTTCAATCAGGTCACGAGGCGGTTCGGGCCACCCGTAGTGGATCTGTTTGCCTCTCGTTCGAATGCGCAAGTGCCAAGATTCTTCGCGAGGAGTCAGGGACAGGGGGAGGAGAGAGTAGACGCCCTGCGGAGTCCCTGGCCCCCAGGACTTCTATACGCCTTTCCTCCCATCGCTCTTCTCCCTCGGGTCCTGAAGCGGGTAAAGGATCTGAAGGCAAAGGTCATACTCATAGCACCTCACTGGCCAAGGAGGTCTTGGTTCTCCGACATCGTACAGCTGTCAACGACCGAGCCTTGGTTGCTTCCGGCACGGGAGGACCTTCTGTTCCAGGGCCCACTAGTGCATCCTCAACCCAAAGCTTTCCACTTGACGGCGTGGAAGTTGAACGGCGAGCGTTAGCCAAATGCGGGTACTCGGACACGGTAGTATCGACTCTGTTGGCCTCCAGGCGCGATGCTACTAAGAAGATCTATTCCGCTACCTGGAGGCGGTTCTCCGCGTGGTGTGCGTCTCGGGATGTTGACCCGCTGAAGCCTAAACGTCACCAAGTGCTGGAGTTCCTCCAAGAGGGACTGAAACTCGGCCTTAGTACCAACACTTTACGACGCCAAGTGTCCACGCTTAAGAGTGTTCTAGGGGCCGTGGGTCCGTTCTGGACCACCCTCATGTTCAGCGTTTTTTGAAGGGTGCGGCGCTGATCAACCCCCCGGTTGTGCACAGATTCCCTACATGGGACCTTCCTTTAGTCCTTAAAGCGCTGATGAAGGCCCCCTTCGAACCACTGGCGCAAGCGTCACTATTACACCTAACACTTAAGACGGCCTTTTTGGTGGCGGTGACATCAGCCAGGCGGGTTTCCGAACTGGGAGCCTTGTCGATCAACGAAAAACTCATGATCTTTCAGAAAGACAAAGTGGTTCTGAGACTCGACCCGTCCTTCATCCCCAAGGTTAACTCGGTATTCCACCGCTCTCAGGAGATCGTTCTCCCTACGTTTTGCCCTAACCCGTCGCATCCCAGGGAGAGAGAGTGGCACTCCCTGGATGTGCGGAGGGCCCTACGGTTTTATTTGCACCGTACCGAGCCTTTCCGGAAATCGGAGGTCCTGTTCCTGGTGTTTCGGGGCATGTCTTTGGGGAAAAAGGCTTTGGCGTCCCTGATAGCTAAATGGCTTCGACTGGCAATTCAGGAGGCATACCAGGTCCTTGGTCTAGAACCTCCAGCTGGCATCTTGCCACATTCAATTCGGGGGGCAGCCGCTACGGCGGTCTTTGATGGTTCGTCTTCACTCATTGATATATGTAAGTCGGCCACATGGGCTACCCCTAACACCTTCCTAAAACATTACAAAATTGATCAACTGGCTGCTGCGGATTCGTTGTTTGGTAAAAGGGTACTGCAGCAAGTGGTCAGTTCAGGGGGTAAGGCTTAACCCGCCCAGGGATATTATGGCTCTGGTATATCCCATTCTGTTCCGAATGGCCCCCCCTTCCTCCTCCAGAGAAAGAAGGAATTCCCTACCTGTGAATCTCCTGTTCTGGGAGAGGAAGGGGGGGGGCATTCGTCCCGCCCCAGGTTACAGTTTTTGGCACTTTGTTCGGTGTTATGGTTCTTTTACGTTGAGTTCTAAGCCGTTCGTCTAAGGACACTAGTTAGCTTATCCGGTGGGTGTTAATTTCCTACTAACCTTCTACTTTCTTTCCAAGTTCTGGTCCTTGTCTTTTCTAGTTGACTTTTCCTTCTATTGTCGGCGGAGCCTGGTTTTTTTTCCGGTGCCAAGATGACAGCGTGGTCTCGAGGGGATGCCTTCCTGGTGCTTCTACTCGCAGTATCGGACTGGGTGGCAACGAGCCAAGGAGGAGGAGTCAATTCAACTCTACCGATCCTGCCTCTGACGTTGGAGGGATTAACCCATTCTGTTTCGAATGCCCCCCCTTCCTCTCCCAGAACAGGAGATTCACAGGTAGGGAATTCCTTCTTTTTCCAAAGTACAAAAGTAAGCCCAAAACCAAATTCAGAGAGACAGAAGGCCTCCGAAAATAATTAAAATTTAAAATCCATGTTAATTAACACTTAATTAGCTGCTAATGGGGCAGATAAGGGACAGGGCTTGGCGTACCCCCAGCAAGAGGTCCGCATATCCCTAGGGGTACCCATACCACAGGTTGAGAACCCCTGAACTAGAGCATTTCTCTCAAATGCCTCAATATATTGGGGGATGTAGCGCTTGCCCATCCACAGCAAGAACAAGGCATGGATTGGAGAGCTCTAGTGCCCTTGTACAAAAAAACCCCTATCACTAGGTCACTCAGTTGCTAAGATTCAGACAACCATTTTGATCCTTTCACCTCCAATCTCTGTACACAATCATATGGAATTGTATTAATGGAAGGATTCAGCAGAATTCCAGGTCAGGCAGATTTGATTTTTGAGGCTTGTTTCATTAATTTCAACACAAAATCTAAGAACATGATGATTCTTTCAAAGGACTAGGAAGTATGTGGAGCTTCACCATTAGCTGCAAAAAAAAGCTTATGGAAAAATCTGTTCATATTAATTTACTCTCATTTTCTTAACTGGACAGCTTGTAAATCTATTTCTTATCTTCATCCAACCTTGTGACCACTGAAGGAGCTTACAGTAAGAATAGTACTCAGGAAAAAAGTGAACAGTTAAATAAATATGCTACTGGTAAAAATGTATGCAGTACAAACCCTGAAAAAGAGATCCAGAGAATCTTGAATTGATCGAGGAGGAAGAAGTTTTTTTCTTCGTGGCAAGTCAATGGAAAGGTCATTAAACTGTTCCCGTTTGGTAACTATTTCACCACACCTGCAACAAGAGGAGAGGATCTTCTGTAATTTAACCTACCTGGGCATAGTCTACCCAGTGTAAACTGGTCTGACTCATTGAGATGGAAGTACTAATTTTAGATTTCAGTTTTCGGAATTGGCTTTAAACCCTTCACACCCACCCACCATGAGTCAGAATTCTAAACATTAAATTTACCAAAACCAAGAAGTGTGTCAAAGGTTCTGGGAGCATAGCAAACAGACACATCCTTGGACAGAGTTCAAATGTTCTTAAATTACACCTGCACAACCAGCGGCAACCCCTGCAAAAATTCCAAATATACATTATCTGTAGTGATTTCCCATCCTTTTCAGAACATCTACGGTCTGCACAAAAGTACGGGTGGGTATGGGACAATGTTTTCAAAATTATATCTGCATAGGTAAGAACTAGCACCACTTTTGCCAACTACGACAGTGAGCCACTAATTGCATGGTGGTGACCTGTATCTGAGACTCTTGCTATTTCACTTGCTCGGAGAATGTAAGCTTTGTGTGCTGTTGCCATTGAACTCAGTGGGGAAGAGTAGAGATAAGGGGAGTGGGGGGAACAACCCTCAAAGACTGAAGATCAAAAAAGAGGAGAGACACTGAGAAATAAGGGTAAAGAGAGACTTGTGAAGTGGGGAAAGCATAGCTGAGAGAAAGACGTACAGAGAGAAAGCATGCTATGAAGTTAGGAGAGAAAATTAGAGGAGACAAGCTTCAGAGACAGTGGTAGGTGGGGAAACTGAGAAAAAAAGGGTGACAGATGGAGTTGAACTAGAGCGTGACAGAAGAGATAACAAGGAGAGCTATGGTAGTGGGGAGAGAGAAAAAATACGCACTATGGAGTGCAAAGGCAAAAGAGAGAAAGAATGAGTAAAAAAATACTTAATTATAATAGTAACCAAAGACTTTTCTGCAGTTAAAGCAGTAAGGTGGGGCCTTCTTGAGTAGCCCTCCTGAGAAATTTCAGGGCCAAATTACATGTTCAATTTTAAAGAGGCATGCTTATACCCTATGGCAGAAAGCAACCAAAGCACCCCACCCAGATCCTAATTAGGACCACAGGCACATGGGGACAGAGATGTTAACACTTTCCTCTCATACATTTTCCCACTGAAAATCATTGCCACCGAAACAGCTTCCTGCAGCAAACAGCTGTTTCTAGAGCAAACAGCAACCGTGTGGCAGAGTTGGTGGGAGAAAAAACAGCATTGGGGAAGCAGCAATCAGGATCAGGGACCCCATGGTTGCATTTTGTCAGAAGAGGTGCCTCTGGGGGGTTAAGTATATGTCCTTAAAACATTTTAAATGGTCCTCACTTGTGCACTGCTTTTACAATGGAAGTGCTAAAGATACCCAGAAGGAAATCTCAACAAAGTTTAATGTATCCCTTGGAACAATGCAATTTCAAGAATTTTACATCCATGTTTTATCTGTAATACAAACAGTTTTGCGGAAGCTGCATATGCACAAAATCACCTTTTTACAAATCTACCTTAGCTGTCTAAATCAGGGTCAGTTTCGCAATTTTGCTTAGCAAGCATTGCAAAACTAAGACACTAACTTTCCAAGTCTAAAATGAAAGTCAACAGTTCACTGGGCAGCTATTCGCTCATATCCCCAATCAAGGAGCCTTGATCTGACCCTGCAAGGCATTTCTTAGGTTTATAAGCCAAGAGTTGGGATTGCGTCAAACAAATTAGCCATGTCTTAGGAGACTGTCTAAACTTTGCAGGTTTAACACAAAATTGGTGGACCACAGGGATTCCAGCAAAAAGTAAGTAACTCATAGTGCAATCCTGTCAAAGACAGGTGCTGGGTGTCGCAAATGTTTGACACCCGGAGAATGTGGTGCTAAGGCCAGCGCCGATCACTCTGCCCTGGACGAAGGCCACCACCGCATGCAGTAAGGTCTGTGTCAGGCAGCAGGGTGCATGGGGAGGATTGGGTGGCCAGGCCCAGGAAGGGATCATCAACGGCGTGCTCCACCAAGTCCTATCCCCCTTCTTGGGCCTGGCTGGCATTACACGGGCCTCCCAGATTTGCGCCAGCCATTTTGCCAGTGCACATCCAAGGAGACCTATTCGAGCGGCTGGGCCATTACTTGGGGTAAAAGGATGAACGTTTCTTTACCCTGAGAAGGCCTCTGCCAGCTCGATCCTGGATAGGATCCGGTGCAGTGTGCTTTTGCAAGCTGTGGTGGTCCTAGACAGGATTGGGCTGCCCCACAAATTGTGAAGGGGGGATCATAGGGAAGTAAGAAGTCTGGATTTATGAGGGGAGTCTATACACAGCCTTATTAGCTGGACCACTGATTAACTAGGTCTGTCCACACAGATAAAGCAATGTCCTATTATGTCTGAAGACTCAGCTGCTTTGCTCATATGGAGTTGCAAGAAAAGAGAGGTAGTTATTAGAAACCAAGGTCCTATCCATGATAGAGACAGTAAGAACATATAGCTCTCCATGAAGCAAGGGCTCTCTCTTCTCCCTGTAGGAATGGGATTTTTTAACACACATGCAGCCTGGATAATACAGAACAAAATGATACTGCCAATGTATGTCCTTGCCTTTTTAACATCCTGCTGGTACAGGTGGGGTGCTGCTGTTTTTATATTCTTGTCTTAATTGTAATCTTTTTAAACTGATTTTTAGATACTGTTTTTTTTTATTAATTTTCGTTAATTGTTTTTACTGTTTTAAAATGTAACTATTTTTTGTATTGCACTGTATTTTCCTTTTGTTGTAAGCTGCCTTGGGTCCCTTTGGGGAGAAAGGTGGGGTAAAAATACTGTAAACAAACAAACAAACAAACAAACAAACAAACATCTATTCTGGAGAACAAAGATGATAACGTATTTTTACTCATTTCCAGATGTATCTGCATAACATGGAGACAAAGGAAAAAGTTGCATCAATACTTACATTTTACATATGATAGAATGTTGAACCTCAAACTCTAAATTTGTAATAACTGGACATGTATAAACTCTGGTGGCTGATGCATCATCAGATGTGCGTCCTACTGAACTGTCTTCACCAGAAATTGGCTCACTCTTCCAAGATTTGTTCAGCTTCTCCATGTCCTCTTTCAACTGATCCAAGCACTGACTTAAGAATTCATGGGCATCCTAAGGCAACGTATAGATTCGTTAGAACAACTTATAACCAATTCAACTATCCCAGTTGAAGAAGTTTTAAAAGAATTTTAAGATATTAAGAATGAGAATTGTAGATTATACTGAAGCTAAGAATTCCCAGTACTATTAAAAACATCATATGACCTTTATAGGCACATATTACACATGCATGCCTCTAGCTTTAAATCATATCTTTTGTAATTTTAAAACTATGATGTTCGTTAAACACCGAGTCAATAAGACAGGAAACCAGCATACACAGTTTGATAGTTGTCAAAATGGCAGAAACTTCTTTCTTTTCCCCTTGTACAACTTACATTAACTTTAAAACAGTTGTTCCAAAACTGCTAGAGTCTTTCTACATGTGGAAGGGACTTTTGGATCCAACCCAAGTTTTTAAAACTGCCCAGAACTGTTCTAAGCAATTTTAATGCCATTATTTTTACATAGATATTACTACAGTTCAGTACTGTCAGTAGCCCTCCCGGCGCCTGGATCAAGGGGCAGGGCCTGAGAGACGTGACGTCGACTCGCCCAGCGCAGCTCCAAACGCCCCCCCCCATCGGTTTCAGTACCATTTTGGAGTCGTTTGGGCTCCAGGGAGGGAGGGAGGGCCGAAAAGAAGATGGCCGAGGCGGAGGCGACGCATCGCGAGGGTAAGTGCGCTCCAACACTGCATGCGCCCGCAGCAGCTGCTTTACGCACTCTGCGCTAGTAACGCCTCTGCTACAGTTCCTCACAGCACTGATTAATTTGCTTACTTAAATTGCAGGGCAACTGCTTGAAGATGTGATACTTACATTTTGCATGTAACCAGAGAATCTCTCTGCAGTAGCCGAAATTGCATTTTTCACCTTTTTAAGTAGATCTTTCTTTACTTCAGGGCTACAAACATCCTTTTTAGCGAGCAGGTTGGTGAACCGCCTACAGAAATTAATGCAGTCGCATTTAAATATCAAAAGGCAAGCTTGCATTTTCTAAAGCTAAGAATAATTGCAAAGACCCATCCCATTTGCCCTTCTCCTAAAATTTGCTCCCATTAATATGGCATGGTTTCAATACTTTGAATATCCTCTTTTGACAGAGGTTGACACTCCTTTCCACTATCAAATATGCATTTTTTAAAAAACTCACCACATATTATCAGTAAGATACTATATTCCATGTAAATAAAAGCGAAGGTCCAAATCACATTCTTAAAATAAGTATTATACGGTATGTCCCTCTTCACATAACGATAAAGCTCATTACTAAAATTTTACTAAACACCCATTTACAGAGTTTGAAAAGCTGATCCACTTTGCAACAAGCGACACATGTAAATATTATGAATTATGTCATAGCAAAGGAAATTGCAGAGGTTCAATAAGGTAGTGGTTCCCAAACTGGGAGGCGTGGCTCCCAGGGGAGCTGCAGAAACCAACCAGGGGAGCCTCAGAGTGCCACGGAATCCTTTTGGAAAATAATGCAATGCCAATTGGCAGGCATCAACATAATGTAATGGGGAGCCGTGGACAATGGTCGTCAATGGTCAAGGGAGCCGCAGGTCAAAAACGTTTGGGAAACACTGCAATAAGGTATTGGAAGAAGAGCAGCAACGTTATATAATGTACAAGTATAATAAGAACGTGTGCAAGTTATATAAAGCATTTAATGGGTTAGATCCTAAACCTTGCATTCAATTTACAAACTCCTTCTATTCACAGAAGGAGAGTTGAGCTCACAGGTTTGGTCCTGTGGAAGGAATTTATGTGAATGGAAGGAATTTCTGTTCAAAGAGGAAGGTTAGGATCACCCTATAGAAATGTGTATATAAGAAGGTATAAAAGTGGGGTTACAAAAATCTACATGGAAAAGGGAAAAAATCACCACAGAAAAGGGGGGAAATCTTAGTGCACTAATGCTCAAAATTATGTTTGATAATAATGTAGGATTCAGGTGCCATAATTTCTAACGATGAAAGCTTGAAGACAAAAAGTTCGTATCAGCAAAAACCTCAAAATCCAGGTTAAGTTGAGCTTCTAGTAGGAAGAATGCATATCCTTTCATACAGAGTGATTCCCAACAAATGTTTGGCCAGGTTTGTAGGACTTTAAAAAGAACACTGACATGTTCATTTACATCTACAATTCCAAAATTATGAACACACAGGAAAAACAAGGCCCGTGTACATTTATACATTTCAGCTGCCAATTACAAAACATGTCCAGTTTGACAACTTCTATAGCGGTTCAAGCCAGAAAAAGAATTATACTTTACTCAAAAACCCTGTGCTCACCTGATAAGTGCATTGAATGGAACTTTTTTCCATGGAATATTTTGCTTCAACAGATCATTAGCAAATGACTGAATTGAAAACAGAGACTGTAAAATAGCGTTCATGTAACAGGTATTTCCTAAGTTTGTAAATCTGTGAAGGACAAGAAGATATTTTCTCAAAACTGAACATTTTCCAACACAGGTGTGATTTGTCATGCAGACTACTTGACCAAACTATACATTCAGGAAAACCATGTGTTTGCCCTGTTCTCCTATAAAGTAGGAATGGGTGAATCCACTTTTTATGCCAAAAGAAGTATACGCAGGAGAGGGGGACCCCTTCTACTACCTTGTTATGCTCTGCTGCCTTTTAGTAGTTTTTCTCCAGCCCAACTCTGATAGCAGAAGTGAACTGGGCAAGGACTAAACTGCTGAAAGTAGCCATGTGCAGCTGGTTCTGGTCCCCTTCCCCACACACTCCTTTTCATATAAAGAATAGATTCACCCACCCCCATATTACAGGCAAATAGGGCGAGCACTTTTTTAAAACACACTTGTGGTTGGGGTGAATGTCCTGTGCTTGCTTGGAAGGTTTGTAGTGGGTTTATCTGAACAACAAACTGTAAAATACAGAGTGCAGAAAAGACCCTGAAGTGGCAACACAACACTATGCTTCACATAAATTTTCTAGACCTCTGCCTGGCAACCCTGATACACTGCAAAAAAGGAGTCCTTACAGAGATTTAACCCGCAGATGAACAAGAAATGTTCAATGACATCCCAAACTCTAATGAGCTCAGAAAATAACTCCAATTCCCCCCCCCCCCCGTTCATTGTCCTAATGATAAGCCTCAACAATTTTGCTGCTATTAAATAAAGATTCTGCAGGAGTAGCATGCTGCACAGAACACATTTGTGACACCTCCTACATGGAAGGATAATTTAAGTTAGAGGTAAGGGACAAACATGAAGGGCAAAAGTAATGCTTGAAAATAAAGTAATGGAGGTAGAATGCTCAAAGAATAACTGGTAACAGAAAGCAGTGAAAAAGGTGCGACTGTGATGGTCCAAGACTGTTTCTTTGTTCACCAGTTTTAAGGGAGAGATCTTAGATTTGTTCCAGTGTAATCAACACTTAACTGAGCACATATGTATGTGTGCACACACTAAAGATGAGAAACCTTACCCTTGTAGTTGCTGTTGTGGGTGAGTGGAAAGAGGAACTCTTGGCTTATTCCATCCCATGTAATCCTGATTAGATCTCATTTTTTTAACAGAGAGAGGGGCTGGCTGAGAAAGAAACCCCAAACTTCTTTTGGCAGACGTCTGATTCAGTACATTAGACCTACGTACGAGGCGAGATTAACAAAACAGCGTCTCCATTAAAAAGAAAAACCTCATGTATGATAAAGATAAGCACTGCCACAAGTGATACAAAGACAGCCACAGCTGCATTACATGCGCAAAGATGACACTTACTCAAGATGCATCAAATTAAATGGGAATGCATCAGAGGGAAGGTACAGGGCATTTATTTCTCAAGTCATTTACACATAGTTCTTTAATCTCACAGAACAAGGGAGAGGGATAAGTGGTTTTGAATCACATACACGGTACAATCCTATCCAGTCGCTAGGCTGGCTTAGGACCTCTGTGCCAGCCCAAGACTGTTGCAAAAGCTGCCGTAAGACAGTTGCGCTGCCCCCAGGCTGGTGCAGAGGCCTGCGCCGATCTCTGTGGGCCACATTCCCAACAGTGTGTGGCGCAGATAAACTGCGGTTGGGCCACGTGGCGCAGGCAGGCAGATCGGGTTTGGGTGGAGGCGAGATCGGCGTATGCCATATCCTAACCCCCTCTCAGGTCTGTTTCACCCAACATGGTCAGCCTTGATTTGTGCCACTGACTTACGCCTTACCTCGAAGAGACTTACAACCCTGCCTACTCTGCTCAGAATACAGCATTGCTGGTGCCAGCATAGCTGGATTGCTGAGTGTAGGATAGGATTGGGTTGCCCTACAGCTTGTGAAATTTCTTTAGCACATTCAAAACTTCCATTTAAAAAAATTCTAGCCCTCAGTTACAGAAATTTTAAGTTGAGATGTAAAAATGTTAGAGCTGCCAAGTAAAAATAAACCCAAATTCATTTTCTGGAGTGCTTTTAATTCTCTGCTTAAGGACTGACAAATTTGGAATAAAGCATTGTGGAAGAAATGCCATCTTGTGTACCTAAAATATATACATCTGATGGGGTCAGTGCGGAGACAGGGGGTGGGGAGCAAGGCACGCAGCCTGTGTATCTGCGGTTCTCATACACCTTCTCAGGTTCCCTTCTGGAGTAACTGACAGATATGTCATCCCAATACAGACAGTTCCAGAAAGAGAAAATCAAAGGACATGCGATTCCTCCCATCTGAACCGAGTCCAATTACTGGAGTTCCCTCAGCATGCAAGTCCTTGTGGGGACAGGCCAACGGTGGTGGTTGCACTCCTGGGATCGTGCCACCGCCAGGAAAAAAAAGGCGGTTTCCCACTTATCAGGGGTCACGCCGGCCCTCCGGGGATTGTGGGGGATCTGCGGCCTCTTGTACGCCTCCTCCAACACCTCAGAAGAGCTTGGAAACGACTTGCAGAAGAGCAATTGGGTTTGGAAGTGACTTCTAGTTTTGCTGAAAACTGGAAGTAGCTCCCAAACATGACTGGAAGCTCTCCTGAGGCGCGGGGGGGGGGGCATAGAGGGAGGCACACCGCCCACAACCCCCAGAGGGCCAGCACAACCCCCAGTAAGTTAAAAAAAAAATTCCCACGGCGGTGGGACCCCCAAATTGCCGTCACTGACATCACCACACCCCTTAAGAGGGTAGCGACTGCTTCCATCTTTCATGGTAGGTTGCGACCCACCACTTTGAGAACCACTGCTCTAGCTAGCTAGACTGATGTACAGCAAGTCCTCATTTAAACTTGTTGATAGGGTCTTGGAAATTACAACTTTAAGCGAAATGATTTATAACAAAACCAATTTTACCGTAGGCTAATTGATATATATAAACAAGAGTTTACGGCGTATTTCTGGTCACAAAAACATCACCAAACTTCTAAATAAAGACCTAAAACACTTCTAATATTAAACATTGAAATAAATGTGAGCTCTCCGGGCCAGAGAAAACCCACACAGACATGGGGAGAACTTTCAAACTCTGGACAGACAGTCGCCCCGTCCAGGAATCAATTTTTTCCCCTCAACTTTAAAACAAAATGACTTATAATGCAATGACTTTAAGTGAGGACTTGCTGTACTTAGTTGCAGTTCCTTTGTTCACCCCTCTAGGGACAGCAGGACAGGGACAGCAGTGTACAGATAACTATGCAAGTGCTGGAACAAAACACACACCCTCTCAATCCAGTCCTCTCCTTTCATGGGGTACAAGGGAATCAAGATTCTGCAATGGGTACTCCAAAGGCAAGAAACTCTAACTCAGCCTTCTGGATACCCCTTGGTTATAGGTCAAGTAGACAAGCTTAATCAATGGATAATAGTTAGTAAACCCCAGCAGGATGCCAGTGTTTCCTGGGAGGCCCTTTGTTCTAACACTGCAAAGCACACGCAATGTTAAGTCTTTCTCATGGATATGCTGGTTTCTGAGGTCATAATGTACTAGCTGACTAAGCCAGTGCCACATTATAAACATAACACATGTGCGTGCACATAAAGGTAGGTAAAGGTATCCCCTGACAATTAAGTCCAGTCGTGTCCGACTCTAGGGTGTGGTGCTCATCCCCATTTCAAAGCCGAAGAGCCAGCGTTGTCCGAAGACGCCTCCGTGGTCATGTGGCCGGCATGACTCTCCTTGCCGCAGCACGTAGCATGCAGCTGGAACACGGAGCGCTGTTTACCTTCCCGCAAGCGGTACCTATTTATCTACTCGCACTGACATGCTTTGGAACTGCTAGGTTGGCAGGAGCTGGCCAAGCAACGAGCGCTCACCCCGTCGCGGGAATCGAACTGCCGACCTTTCGATCGACAGCTTATGGTTCAGTGGTTTAACCCACTGCACCACCCGCTGGCCTAGTGCACATACACACAAACAAATCAGTTTTTCTATTATGGTCAACACAACTTGCATATATTTCCAGTGTTGAGTCTTCTCCTACCATAAGGAGAATGAGGAGATACTAATTTGGCTACCATTCTGAACCTCTCCCTTTGTATAAAGCATCAGATGGGAGCCATACACTAACCTGAAACATTGGGCACTGTGGGCTTGCACTGAACAGCCAAGTTTCTGTCCATGTTAGGAAGCAACGTTAAGGGTACGACTGCTCACATTAATGCCAAGAAGGATGTTTTCCAGTTCAGACTGACGAGTATGTGATAGAGTTGTATGTGTGTATTTACCCTTCAATATAGTTTGTGGCATGGCTTCCTTAACTCACCTAGAGATGTACTGAATCTCTATACCAGACAGTGCAAATGTACAATTCGCTCATTCCTGTTCACAAAAATTTAGCAATAATATTTTTTGAACACTGTTGAACAAAGATCATCATAAGGTGCTGCTGCCATTTGCTGAAAGCAGTACTCTGATGGCCAAGCATCTGAAAAAATAGCTCCTTCAATGCACTCTATACTCACCTGTCTAAATTAGAATTGCCAGTTGAATAGTCCTTTGTGGAGGACCTGCTACTATAAAATGAAGACGACTGTAAAGGCAAAAACCCTTGAAAGGAAACAGAAATAAATTCCTGTTAAAAAACAGGACTGATGTGTATCACTTATTCCAATAAGCTTTATTTTTACATACTAGAGGTATGTTAATAAACACACTTTGTGAGTAGTAAAACTTTTCACCAAGATGGGGCCTTCAGGCTTTACAGTATACATGGGAGTATAACGTAGACTACTAGGGATGCATTGTTAATATGCCTACTTCAGATTTTCAAGCTAAACAGAAGTACTGTATATAGTACTCTTAATTTATATATTAGTTTGCGAGAAGGTACAATTACATCTAGAATAGTTACTTTATTCTCACTTTGTACAGAACTCATCATGGAAAACTCAAAATGCTATCTCTGAATCTCCTTGCAAGTTCAGAATGTCTTATTCAACAGTTACCATCTCTCCTAATGTGAGACCAATGGGAAAATATAGTCATTGATCTTTTGTGTATTAAAGCGTTAAAAAACCACAAACTTAATTTTGCCATTAATATTAGAAGGAAAACCAGCCAGGAAAAAGAAAGCCACTGGCAGACCACTTCACAACTAGATACATGGAGGTCTTTTCTGCTCCTACACCCCAATGTTTAACTATTTTAAAGATAAAACTCTGATTTGGGGGCTTCTTAGTCTTTCCTCTGAGCTATTCCCTAAACATACAAGGCTGGATCCTGAATAGTGTTTGCAAAATCACAGCAGTGTTTCTGCTTGAATGGGGGTGGGGTTTCTGAAGACTCTCCCACCCACCAGCAGTCCCCAAACCATATGTCACACTATTCCTAGGGGTTCCCAATTCTCAGGACTGACTTGGGGGAATGCTTGGGATTCTAGGATGGAAAAGAAGGCAGGAGACCCCATTCTGTGACTGACATGCCATTCATGAGTCCCTGGACCCAAACCATGATTCATATTTAAAATGTCTGCCCTTCTGATGTTTCTCAAGTTGAAATCAAGATAATTCCATTATACTAAAGAGAAAAAAGTCAATGTTCAGAATATCAACAAAATACTTGAGTTCAAGTAATAGTAAGCATTTATTGTACTGGCTTGTCAAAACCAGCATCTTATTTACCTGACGTTCTGTTCTCGTCAGACTGTTTCAAGTTCAGCTGCTTTTCCCTGCTGCTATATAAAAATTTCCGTGCCGGATCAGTCATAGCTTTGTTATTGCTGCAGATGAATGCATATATAACTTATATGAACTAGTATGTAAAAAAGTATAGTACTCTTGCCTACTTTAACATGTACAGACAATTCTCACTATCTGTGGAATCTGGTCCCGCGGATTTGCTTATCTGAAGGAACAGAAGCGCTAGCTACGGTCTGTTCTTGGCTATCCACAGCCATTTGCTGCACCCGCGGCCATTCTGAAGTTACTGTATTTGTGATGGCCATTTTAAATGTATTCGCGGTCATTTGGTGCAAAGCTCTAGTCAATTTTACCAGTAGTGCCCCAGAATGCCTTGGTAAAGCGCCATTCTGAAGTTCTCCGTGCCATTTGGGAGCCCTCTGCACTCATCCTGAAGCTATCTAGGGAGCCCTCTGCAGCCATCATGAATGTATTTGCTGCTGGCATTCCTGACCAGATTAGCTACCCCTCCCAACCCCACTGATCCCACAGGATCAATGATTTGATATCCACGGATTTGGTACCTGCTGGGTTTTCCAGGAACCTAACCCCCACGGATTACTGAGAATTAACTGTATTTACTTGCTACCTCTAAGTTCCCGAGACCTTTCATACTGGACATTAAGTAAAACAACCATAATTATACATGTCTAATAGAGTCTATTTAAAAACACTAACTTTGTGCTTTAATACAAATACATTAGATTAAAATCAACCATTTGTTATCGGCACAAAGTGCAATATCTAGCATATTGAATCATACACTATGTTAACATGAATATACACATCAAACATACCAACACTGGGTTTTTATAAGAACACAGTGTAGTGTTATGTTGCTATTCAAAGAGAAGGGGGATTTTTGGAATTATTTTCAGCATTTGCTCAAGGGAAAAGAGAAAATGAAATGAAAGAAGAGACCCCCATTACAATAAGTATGAACGAAAACTTACGTTGATGAATCATTCTCTTTGGGGTAATCTTCATTCATCTCTAAAGTAGGTGATGCCCTTTTCCTCCTTTCACTGTTTAGTAGAAACAAGCATTTATTTAGTCTGCAAGGAAACCGGGGAGCCCAATTCCTTCATGTTCAAGAGAGCCTCCCTCCATACAGTCTCACTTTTGAAAGCCACATTGTATAGGATAAAAATGCTTCATTGATTTCCAGCTTGTTTACTATATGTAAGCTTTTGGGACATTACCCAGAAAAAAAATATTGTATGCAAGTAAGTTATTTAGATATAAAAACAAATTGTGTGAACCTAGAAAAACAGTTTATTAAATATAATTTGAACGCATGCAACAAAAACTACACAGTCTTAAAAGCTTGTTTCCATACCGGTTTTCCAAAAGCCCTGTTCTGTGAGGTGTTGAAGTAGCAGGAGTAGCTGAAATGTTAACTCTGTTGCCAGACATTCCAGCTCCTGGAGAATTCTTAAAGGATGCTCTTCCTGGGCTGCCCAGCACCTTACGAAGTGGCGTTTCATCTTTATTTTCACTGACTCCTTTCTTGGGAGGAGTCTACAAAAATCAAAGAGGAAATCCTCATGTCAAAAATATATTAAAGTGAACTCTTGATTTTACGGTTCTTGATTTAACAGACTTCAGAGACAACGGACATTTTCTGCTCCATTTAAAAACTACGGCAGTCATATATGTTTTGCATATGTGCATCTCAACTGACTTCGATGAATTCAGATAAAATGTCAGCCTTTAATGGACACCCCTTCCCCCTAGTAGTCTGTTAAATCAAGGATTCACTGTATTCATTGTTCAAATTTCATACCATTTCAGAGAGTCAGCGGCCACTATGTCCTTCAGCCATAAGGAAAGTGGCAGGCTGGTGACCAGGCAGAGATTATATGTGCAAATTAGCACTTCCTATCCTACGCTCTACTCAATGATCCAGCTATGCCAGCACCAGCAATGCTGTATCCAGAGCAGGCAGGGTTGGAGGTCTCCTTGAGGTAAGGGAACTTTTGTTTACCCCAGGTAAAGCCCCAGTTCCTGCAATAGGCCTCCTTGGATCTGCGCCTGCCATTTTGGTGGTGCACAAATCAAGGCTGCCCATGTAGGGAGAAACAGTCCTGAGAGGGGGATAGGATAGGATACGGCATATGCCGCTGCCGCTGATCCCACCCCTCCCAGGCCCGATCCACCCACCCTCCCCAAAATGTCCCTGGAACGCCCTCCCCCCTCCCCCACACCGTCCGGCCCAGTTCCAGCTCACCTGGGCTGCACACCATCTGGATCCGGCCTGCAGGGGCCAGCATAGGCCCCTGCACCAGCCTAGGGCCGGTGCAACTGCTTTATAGCAGCTTTTGTGACAGTCCTGGGCCGGTGCAGAGGTCCTATGCCGGCCAAGCGGCTGGATATGATTGTGCCCTAAGTAAGCAAATGTGGTATTACAAAATAGGTAGCAAGTCAACTAGTTCTAAACATAGTTATATTCTATTTTTAAATGTTTAGTCTAAACTGGTTAACTTGTTGCCAAGCCACTGGTTTGTGCTTTCCAATTATCCTGAACCTTTTTCACCGTGCCTATGTTTATCAACAGTAACGGCTACAAAGAGAAATACTAAAAATTAATCTAACCCTAAATCTTTAAGATTGTTCTTCAGAGGCCTACTAGCATCCCTTTTATCTGTCTACTTAGTGTAGAAAAGATGCAGAGAAACTTCACCAGTTTTCCCTTTCCATCATGCCCTTTTACAACTCTCCAAAAGCTTCTAGTAAACTGACCCACTTTTTCTTCTGTTTCATCAAACCCTTGAAAGGTAGAGGTTTGAGTCTGAATTTATCAGGGATATGAGGGTTTGAACTGGGAACCCTAGAGTCCAAGACTAGGACCTACCCTAGTAAGCTGCTATGAGTGAATGTCTAAAGAGATGTATGCACATGGTCCGATTCCTGAGAATTTCCTAAGGCAAAAATATGGAAGCATAAGGGGCCTGGAATAATAAGCTATTGGGAAGAGGATCAAGTGCTTAGGGCTGCTAAGGTTTGCTCTGTGATTCTATCATTGGTATCAATCCCAGAAGAACCCAATTCAACCCGGTGAGTGCTTCCCACAATAGTTTATTCCAAGGAGGGAGATGCTGCTCTTGATAATGAGCAAGGTGAAAGCTTCCAAAGTTAGTTCTGTCTGTCTGAGGGAGAAGGAATGGAGGCTTCTCTTCTGCTCCATTCCATTATTGTCACATTGTTGAACATTGTCACATTGTTGAACATTGTTCAACAATACACAGCCGTGCACCTCAAAGCTGAGCTCCATGCAGTTTGGCTACCCGGAAGTTTGGCAATAATGTGTGATGTCATCGCCAAATATCCAGAGGCCTCGCCTAGCCTCTATGCAGCCTTTCCTTAAGGGGAAAGGAGGGGTATAAATCCTATAAATAAATATGCAGTGCTGTACTCCAACCCAATCTGACCAACACAGCACTAGCACTTTCTGCTACTTCATAAGACTTGGGCACACGCAATATTCCTAACTGCTCTACAGAAATCGGGGTTCCACAACTGTCAGGCAGCTTTCCTCACCAACCCATAATTGTGGTTGACTCCAAGGCAGCCACCCTTCTCTGGATCAGGAAAAGAGGGGGATGTCATTGGCTACACTGAGCTGAGGCACACTTGGATGCCTGTCAATTGCAGTCACCCCCCTGCCACGCTTCCCTCTTCTATTCCGGAGCAGGAGATGGGAAGTACAGGGTTGGGCCAATAGGTCATCCTCAGTTGAAGCATCCAGGGTGCGAGCATGGTCACAGCATACTGTCCCCCTCATAGAGCAGGAGAGGAAAGGGCAGAACACGACTGTTTGGCCACACCTGGCCAAGGCATATTGGCCAAATGCAACCAACAACCCCCTCCCTGCACTGCCCTCTCCTGTTCTGGTGCAGGAGAGGAAAGCACTAGACCCAACTGCACTTCAGCAGAAGTGTCCAGGGTGCTTGCACTGAGTACAACCAAAGTTTGCTCATTACTCTTGCCAAAAGGCACCAGCCCACTTGCTGTGGTGAGGATGGTGACAGACGTTGCATACATCTAACCGTAACAGAGACAAGAGCATAAACAAAAAGGAAATTGAGAAAACCAATTAAAATACCTGGTTTTCAATGTATGGGAACTGCCTGTTGGAATCCTTCTGTGTGGTTCTGTTGCCCAAGACACCTCCAAAACTGCCAGATCCCTGAGAGGTTTTCACACCTAAAACACATGTGAATCACCAAATTCAATTATATAATTACAAATAAAATGTGCATCTGCTTAGACAGAAGGACGAATTTGTATATAGACATTTACTATAATTAGAAAATTTCCTCTCCTGTAAGACTTATCAAAAGCCCAAAAATGTAGACTGATTTTGCTTACCGTGTGATTTTGATATTAGCTTGTGTTTTCTAAAAAAAAAAAAGAGCAACATTTGCCCCTGCACACATGGCAGCTACAAGTGCATCACACAACCTGGATAGGATCTCATTAGAAACATACCCCTGCACAGTCTTGACTGCTTTTTGGAAGCATATATTGCCAGTGTAGTGTGATGCAACTACTTCACATAACATGGGCAGGATTACAGTCAGATTCTTATCGGTTCCCTCGTCACCCCCCTCATGCAGTTCTCTTGCAAATAAGAACACCATACAGTACTGATGAATAATAGGTTGCTTTTTCAAGTATTATCATCAAGCATTTTCAAATACAGCTGGAAAAATCAGGAATGGCTTACATTCCTATAGTGCCCGTCACACCGCCCCTGTTCAAAAAGCAATGTCCAGGGAAAAAGAGAAAGACCACACAAATATAAAGAAGTACAGTACCTCTGAAACTGCCAAGCAAATTGGTTCCGAAAAAAAACTTTGCACAAGTTACCTCCAGAAGAGACCATTCTAAACAATCACTGAAGTCAATTCTTGGTATTATTCCCCCCCCTCCCATATCAACAATGTGAACTGTGTTTTGCACTTACTTGCATGAGCCCTGTTTTGAACAGCTTCCAGATATAGCTTCATTTCATCTGCATCTTTGGATGGTATTTTATCCACTGACAAGTAACTGTTATCCTTTAGAATTAACATCAAACAACGCAGTTGCCCCTTATTTGGCCGCACAACCACATTTTTAATATTATGGTTTAGCTAGAAAGAAAATAAATGAGACCATATGATAGAGAGTTCAAGGAAAAGATAGACACTGAAGAATTTTTTACTTCAACAGTAAGAAAAATACATTTCAGTATGTTCTCACTGACCCAATCTGGTGCCTGAACACATGACTCCATAGATACATTGAGCTCTAACCATAATGTAACACTATGCAGTCTTATCATAATGGGTGGGGATTAGTCAAATTGGATGAAGCATTGTTGGCAAACAGAGTAACATTTACATTTATCATCTCTGCTGACAATACACAGAAGTAGTTTCACCTTCTTTGGCACACTATCCCATCCCAAATCCTGTCGGACGTGTTTAAAGTACTTCTTCATATTCACAAGTAGCTCAGTGATTTTTAAAACAAAACCAAAGAACTAGACTACTGTAAATGCACACACTCATGTCTTTGAATTCTTCATGCTTTGTGTTAACGGACCACATATTAAGGACACTATCTGTAATACAGAACAGACTAATAAAAACAGCATTTTTAATTTATGGAAGACTTCTCGACCACAAGAAATCTTCTGTAAACCCACAGAATCACTTTCCAAAGAAAGCAGAATAGCAACATTGCTGGATATATTTCCAAACTCAACTACTGTAGATGTAAGTGCTGTAAATATAAGTAAAGGAAAGAGCTGGGCACCAAACAGACTTGGACACAAATTCTACATATGTTTTACTGCAATGAGACTAGCAGCTAATAAGGAGAGCCATGAGCACAGAGGAACTGGGATCTAGCAATGCATCTACAATAAGAATTTGTATACAGTAAGAATACTTCTACTTCATTGACTACGCAAAAGCCTTTGATTGTGTGGATCACAACAAACTGTGGCAAATTCTTAAAGAGATGGGGGTACCGGACCACCTTACCTGTCTCCTGAGATACCTGTATGAGGGTCAAGAAGCAACAGTTCGAACCAGCCATGGAACAACTGATTGGTTCAAAATTGGGAAGGGAGTACGGCAAGGCTGTATATTGTCACCCTGCTTATTTAACTTATATGCAGAGTACATTATGAGAAATGCAGGGCTGAATGAATCGCAAGCCAGAATCAAGATTGCCGGGAGAAATATCAACAACCTCAGATATGCAGACGATACCACCCTAATGGCAGAAAGTGAAGAACTAAAGAGCCTCTTGATGAGGGTGAAAGAGGAGAATGCAAAAGTTGGCTTGAAACTCAACATTAATGAAACTAAGATCATGGCATCTGGTCCCATCAATTCCCAGCAAATAGAAGGGGCAGAAATGGAAGCAGTAACAGATTTTACTTTTTTGGGTTCCAAGATCACTGCAGACGGAGACAGCAGCCATGAAATTAAAAGACGCTTACTCCTTGGAAGGAAAGCTATGGCAAACTTAGACAGCATAATAAAAAGAAGAGATATCACCATGCCAACGAAAGTTCGTATAGTCAGGGCGATGGTGTTCCCAGTAGTAACGTATGGTTGCGAGAGTTGGACCATAAGGAAGGCTGAGCGCCGAAGAACAGATGCTTTTGAACTGTGGTGCTGTCCCTTGGACTGCTAGGAGATCAAACCAGTCAATCCTAAATGAAATCAACCCTGACTGTTCCCTGGAAGGACAAGTACTGAGGCTGAAGCTCAAATATTTTGGCCACCTAACGCGAAGAGAGGACTCTCTAGAGAAGACTCTGATGCAGGGAAAGACTGAAGGCAAAAGGAGAAGGGGAAGGCAAAGGATGAGATGGTTAGACAGCATCACTGATGCAACGAACATGAAAAGGAGCGAACTCAGGAAGATAGTGGAGGACAGGAAGGCCTGGCGGGATATGGTTCATGGGATCACGAAGGGTCGGACACGACTTAATGACTGAACAACAACTAAGGGGGAAAAATCGAATAGACATGTTTACTCATTGCCTCTGTCATCGGTACCATCACTCAAAGCTGTATCACAATACTAAGTTTCTAAGTTGTATTTTTTTCCCCCAAATCAAACTTTTTTGTGATTTCCACCTTGCTGTGCAAGTCCATAGAGCACTACACCTGAATAATTCACAGTATAGTATAATAGGACAGTGTTCTAGAAAGGAGAAACAAGAATGAGTCTCTGAGGAAAGTTCAAGTGACAGCTAAATGGACTTGGATAGGACTGCTGTTCACAGAGAGACAATTCATGCGTTACTCAGACAAAAAGCCTTTGAAATTCTGAGTTACCTGAAATATCTTTGGAACTCCTCCAACATTGTAGTAAACCTTCAGAGCTACTT
Organism: Plestiodon gilberti rubricaudatus; assembly: GCA_026170595.1. Classification (NCBI taxonomy): domain Eukaryota; kingdom Metazoa; phylum Chordata; class Lepidosauria; order Squamata; family Scincidae; genus Plestiodon; species Plestiodon gilberti. The sequence goes on from JANXHW010000001.1 coordinate 208,485,579, forward strand.
TACTATCCTTATCCACAATTTCAAATGTCCCTTCTTTCCATTTTGTAGTCCCAGTTTGAATGCTGCGCATCCGAATAGGTCCATGTAACTTCAGCGGAGCCATGTTTTCATTCCAATAATTTGCGAAAATAATGAAATTTTATTTTTAAACAAAGCCTGTGTTTAAAAGAAAATTATAAATTAGCAGCTAGTCAATAAGTTCTTCAAAACTAAGTAACCATTTAAATAAAAGACAATTTGTGCACAACACTTCCTAAAATTCTAAGATCTGCATCCTGACAGTTTTTAAACATACACAATCGTCGCCCCAGAATTCTGGAGTTATTTTGGGAGAGGGGAAGTCGCGCAACCCGGAAGAGGCTTTCGGAGTGCAATTTCAGCCTGTTATAAGCAAGATCACACAGCGGTTTGCTTCTAAAAGGTTAAAAAACCCACGTTTTTCATCTCCCCCCTTTTTAACCATTTTTCAGGTGGACACCAGTATCCGCAGATCCTCACTATCCGCCAAGGGGTGGGTGGGTTCCGGAACAGATCCCCCATGGATAGCAATGTCCGACTGCTCTAACTACAATTTTTCACTTAGTCTGAAGTCAATAGAGCTATAGTACATACAAAAAAAATCTCTTACACCCTACAGTACTCAAAAATACCTTCATAATTAATTACTTAACACCACAGTGCAATCTACAAATGAAGGGTTGCTAACGTTTGAAAAGTGTACTTTCCCCAAGTTATCTTATTTATGAATATTTAACAATTAAAAACATATCTGTGGGGATATTTCATGGATGATTGGTAACACGGTACCCAAACATTCTTACTGGATAATGTACACCAATGCAGATTTTTCAGATAAAGTAGACCACCCCCCACTCTACGATGGATTCAGCATACGATCAAATCACTTTATGATGCAGTCTCCATAGTAAAATAAGGTTTCCTATATGATGGGCTTATGATTGCGGCCAATAGGACCCAGTAAGTGATAGATAAGCCAAACAGCAATGCGAATGCAAGCGTTTGGTAGTGTCTCAGCCAATATCAACATTTTTAACATCGTGGCTGTGTTCATGGAAGGAAGCATAGTCTTGTAATTTGTGTTTTATAATTACAACATTGTGTAAACTGATAACTATGGTCCCTAAAGAGCACAGTAGGCATCTTTTAAATCATATTTCAAAGAAATAGCCTCGTTCTGTGGCAGAAACGTCAACTTTTCATAGTAATTTTAGCTTCCAAATGTTTACTACCTCTACTAGTCTCAACACCAGAGGTTGGAACAAACGGGTAAACCATTGCACCTCTAATTTTTAAGACAAGAGCCCAATCTTATGCAGAGTTTGGTGTGCCTAACAGTGCAGTACACTAGATAAAATACCTAATCTCAGACATATTGCAAAGCAACATTTTTTTTGCAGTTCTCACTCCTTTAAGATCCTCTGCAAAATTTTAAGCAGACATCAGATGTCCAGATCACCACCTATTCATTTGCAAAAAGACAAATAAGTTCTAAATATAACAGGACTCCTGCTACTGTATATCTAACTGCTGCATTCTAAGAGCTGCTGAAATTTTCAAGCAGATCCATTTTTACAAAACAGTTCCATACAGATCACAACCTTCAATAACTGTTTAGGACCAACTGTCAAGGTTGCGAAGTAGTTTTTCAACACAGGTTTCACCCTTGCAAAAACATGAGTTCACAGGCAGAATGGGAACACCGGGGGGGGGGGGGGGAGAGGTGGAGAAGCCCTAATGCACACCTGTGCCCATCCTTGTTATTCCTTCTCCAAGTCCTCTCTCTGCAAAATGTCACACCATTTGTGACACTTTGACAGTAAACCCAAGGAACCACACCCACCTCAGGACTATACTGCACTTAGCACATTTCTGATTACGAGGATGGAGTTAAAAAATCTCAAGTCTAAGTCTCAAAATGGGACATTCTCAACAAACAGGATCAATCTTTTGAAACCAACTGAAGGGGAAGCACTAGCTGCAGGGTTATCACCTTTTTTAAACTAATCCTACTTCTGTGTGTTTCTTAAGAGCGTCCCAGAACACAGCAATTACTTCTCCCACCTCCAAGCCAAGGTAAGTGGCTTCATCTCTTTTAATTCTACACGACAGACAGAAAACACAAGCACAGGGCCAGTTAAGTGGACACCCCTTCTGAAAGCTCAGCCTGGGGCACTTGGAACGTCAGGGAAGACAATGAATCGGCGGGAAGCCAGGCGTGGAAGAGAGAGAGAGCGCGCGAGAAAAGAGGTAGGCTGATGTTCAGGTGCAGGTTTGGAGTGAGGTGAGGAAGGCGAAGAGAAGGAACCTCAGGAAATAGGGAAAGGAACTTCGCTGAAAGAGATGAAAAGGGAGTGTGGGTAAAGACAGGAAAGGGTGACAACCTAGGGGGCCCCAGCCTCTGCCTGGCAGACCACGGAGACCCACCTGCAAGTTTCACACAACAACACCCTTAACACAGCCCCCCGTGCCCGCCCCTCCACCTTACACGGCGTGCACGAGGAGGACTCCCTCGCTTGCCCTCCCAGTCAGGCAGCTAAACAACCCTCCAGTCCTGCAACTGCCCCAAGACCAGCCGCTGCCCTGTCACTCACTGAAGAGACAGGCGGAGGCTGCTACTTTCCCGTTTGCCTCCCTGCCTCCACACACCGGTCCCAACCGAACCTCGTCTGGCCGCCGCCGGCCGCCGCCTTGTACTCGGGGGTATCTCCCTTAGCCTCCCCGCGCGCCGGCCTAACCTGCCCGGCCTAACCCGGCCCGGCCTCCCCGGAGCTTAGGGAAAAGGGCAGATGGCGGGAACTGGATCGGCAGCGCGACCATCCATCTGACGCAAACACGCACGTTAAAAAAAAAAGTTAAAACAACTGCGTGAGGGAAGGGGAGGGGCAAAAGTATAAAGGGGTTCCTACGTCATCACTGCGACGGCGGGTTCGCCCGCTCTGTGGTAGACGCCTATTAGTCGTCAGGCCAAGTGACGGCACTATTACACCTACGCACGCGCAATTGGTAACTCGAGTATTTCCTATTAGCTTTACGTTCGCACAGCGCATGCACCAAGCTGGTCTCCTCAGGCCTACTGCTTATGCCCAGGGAGGGGTCAGAGGTCACGGCAGTGGTAGAAGCGGCGGCGGCCTCACTACGAGGAGGAGGAAGAGGGGGCGGCCTCTCGTTCGATCCATGATGGCGGCGGCGGTAGAAGTGGAAGCGGCCTCCTGAGCTTTCTCGCGGGGAAGTTCCAACCATGCACAGTTTGGCGACGGCTGCGGTAAGGCCAGACCTGCTGGTGTTTATTTCCCAGCGGGAGGGCCAAGGGGACCCGGGGCCCAACTGAGGAGCCCAGAAGCTGCCCTCTCCCCTCAGTGGTCGGGGGTTGGCCAGAGAACGGAGCAGTGCTCTTTTCCCGCCAAATTGCTCTCCTCCAGGAACGCTGAGGAAAGGCAGCTGCCGGCTTCTCTCTTGGAATGCCTTTGCTGCTTTGCACACTCTTGGAATGCCTTGTCCCATGTGCATCTTGCATATGCTAATTTATGCGGGTTTATAATTGCCCATTGCTGGTACTGTACTTTAAAACATGGCTCAGTGGAGGGTTGACTTAGAAAAAAAACTTTAGTGGTTGGGTATATATGTGCTTGCATTTGCACATACTGTATAGATTTATATGAAGTTAGACCCATCCCATTTTGTGACGTGCGCATCATGGTCACTCATTGAGAGCGCCTCTCAATGAGGCAACATCGAGTTTGAGCGGCGGGAGATGCGTCTCCGTAAGCTGTCTCTGTTTACATGGAGTTAAGCACAGAGCCGAAGGAGACTTCCTTTTCAGAATGTTTGTAAGCTGTAGAATGTTCCTGACTCGTCTTGGTAGGGTGTGTGTTTTAAGTAACTTAACAGCAATGTGACTCATAATAATAAACATTGTTGTAATATACAAAGATTATAGCGATATACAAAACATGATTAGCAACAACTGGGGATGGAAATGGGGCCATGTGAAGAACTTGGACTGAAGAAGAGGTAGCAAAAGAAAACAGGGATGCAGGCACCCTTTGCAATGCAAGCTTTTCCTTGTAAGATACAAGTAGGGCTCCATTCACTGCTTCTGTTTTCTTATTTGACAATGTATACCCCATCCTTGTTCTGTCTTCCCTTCTTATTCTCATTGTGTGTCTTGCCACTACTTTTCTATTCCTATCCCATTTATTCCATCCTTCAAACCTTATTTTTAACAGCTTAACAGAATAAGTCTTTAACTACCTATCATATACTCCTGTAATTATCGGGACTTATTGACCAAGGAATGGCCACTTTTTAGTACTGCTAACATTTGTAGCCTAAACATTTTTTATGGGTTTATAAAAGTCAAGTAGGGACAGGAAATCTAGATAAATGATTTTAGTGTTGAGGAACAGTAATTGAATAAAACTTTGAAGATCTAGAAATGCACACAGTGCCTTAGAGGTGATGCCATAGTTAGAAAAGGAAGAACCTGCACGAGTGATGAGTGATATCTAGTGTTGCGCTGTTTGGATTGATACTGGCAAAGTAGCAGTTCTTTGGGAATTAAGATTACATTAATGATAGCAGGTTGTCTTTCCCCTTCTCCCCCACCATGTATTATAGAGAACCCAAGCATTCTAAATGGTTACAAGCCTCTCCTCTCTCACACAAGTAGCATTACAAATTAAAACACATGCACATGATACAAGGCAGTGAACTATTCTTCAGTAGTCTGTAGTTCATGCTTATCAGGCAGTGGATTTTTTTTTTGGCAGAAAACAATTCCAGGTTGCTGAGAAGGGTCCTTATTGCCCTTAATGCTTTCTGTCCGATAAACAAATGAATTGAGAGAAGCTTGCATCCCACCTAGGACACAAGGCTCCTTGCTCACAAATAGTCATTAGAATGATGCTTTGGGAAAAACTTGAGATATCCTCTCCACTGCCTCCTTCCAGGATTTGGCATTTGAGCACTTCCTAATAGCTTTTGGTTGAATATTCCAAAGGCTGCAATACCTCCTGAAAAGCAGAAATTTATAAATATCTTTATTCACTAGACCAGGGGTTCTCAGTCTTTGGAGGCCCGGGTACCTCCTATCATGATCCAATTTTCTGAAGTACCCCCTGCTAATTAACTGCTAATTAATTGGATTAATCAATCAATTAGGTAATTAATTGTTAAATAAAAAGTACTAAAACAATTTTAAATGTGAAAAATGTCTTATTTAACTGTGTGTGTGAGGAGGGGAGAGAGAGAGAGAGAGAGACATGCAAGGATCTCTTGCAAGTGTGACTCTCTCCATCACACTTCCCAAAATCAGCTCCCCTACTCCACCAAACTACATTTTCCAAAGTACAGAAATAAGCCCAAAACCAAAATCAGAGAGACAGAAGGGCTCCGAAAATAATTACAATTTAAAATCCATGTCAATTAACACTTAATTAGCTGCTGATGGGGCAGATAAGGGGCAGGGCTTGGCGTACCCCCAGTAAGAGGTCCGCGTACCCCAGGGGTACCCGTACCACAGGTTGAGAACCCCTGCACTAGACTGACCTAGATAGTCTGTCTTCTCTAACAATTATAAAAATAACAGGTTTACTCAGTGAAAATCGCCACTTGTAAATACGTCATTAACTTTGACGTAACGTAACATAACATAAGGCCACTGCCAAAAATGCATGGCAGAACCGTTGTGTTATGTTTCACTTTCTGCTTGAAATCGCACAGAGGCATGGGGGGAGGAAGTGCATTGCATATTTCCATTATTTCAAGACAGCATAGGAAGAATTCAATACGGGTTTGCCATTTTTTTGGCAGCAACCTCACATTCTTTGTCACGTCTAGTTCTGGCCTTGGTTAGCACATTCTGATATAGCAGCACATATGCACTAGCTCTACCAGGGATATTTGTCTGTCATAATATTTAGGCCTTTTCCTATATGAGTTATAGATTTAAGTGAATCTGCTATCTCAAGTGGTGGACAGATTACTTGCAGATTTAGACAGTTGTAATAACAGACCTTAGTTCAAATAATTCATTTTCTCTATGAATGTCACACTTGAAATTCTGGAACTGCAGTTATTTAAAGGGTAGGATGGGTGTACTGATAGCACAGCTTTTGTCACTGGAAAAGTGATTAAAATATTTCCATTTGTCCAGAAAATAATTATGAAATAAGACCTCTCAACATATCTGTATAGTTGTTGTTGTTGTTGTTGTTGTTGTTGTTGTTGTTGTTATTGCAATGTACTTTTCCATGTTTCAAAGGCAAGTGGAACAGGGAATGATTGCAACTTTTGTTAGCTTTACAACGCAATGCTGCAAATACAAGTAGCAATTGTGCTGCAAATACATTTCCTTATACTCTGTTTTTCTTTGCGGTGTGTTACTAAAATACACAGCAATGCAGGGTGCCTGTATTGCCACAACAATCTTTTCCCTGTTCAGTCTTTCCCCTGCTATTTCCCTTGTCTTACCCCACCTTGGATGTACTACTCAAGCAGGGTGGATTCTTCAGATATTAGCCCTTCTGTTGTATGGCAGTTTTCTGTCATAGTTGGTGAGCCAACTAATGAAAATCTCTCCCAGGACAGAGCTGTTGTACTTCAGTACTGCAGTAGTCCTCAAAGTTAAAGGACACTTATTGGGTCCCAGAGCAAGAGGAATACGTGAGCAAGTCAGGAATATAGCACTGAGAATTTCTTTCACTGTAGGATCAGCCCTGGAGCAGTATACGAGAGACTCTAGTACATCTATTGAGAAGTTGTATGATATTCTCGACTGCTGCTTAACACTGGATGAAGCTAATGAGTAGCTTTCATTTGCTTTTTTCTGTGGTCATTTTTCATCTCTCTAAAGCTTCTCTTCTGCAACGTAACAGTTTTAAATTAAATTAACTCCTGTCCCAGTTTTTCTCACTGATATCTTCGTCTAATTAGATTAATCTTGGACTGGTAGGCAGGAAGGGTTGTAGTGCCATCTGCCCATCATGATCCAAAATCCTCTTTTAGAGTGAAGTAAATCTTTCATCCCACCTGACCTTAGGCTATCCCACTAGAACAGCAGTTCTCAAACTTTTACAGGTGAGTAAGGGAGCCTGTACGTAATCGCAGACTTTGCAGCGATGGCACTTCCGGAGTCCTGCTGCCTTAGGTTTTTTTTTCACTTACGGGGGGATCGCACCGGCCCTGCGGGTGGGGCATGGTCCCCTCTGCACCTCAGAAGAGTTTACAATCGTGCTCAGAAGCTACTAGTAGCTCCCAAATGTGATTGGAAGTTCTGAGGTGTGGAGGGGGCCGGGGGCCGGCCTGACCCCCTGTGAGTAGAAAAAAAAGTGTTGCTGCACATCACCACGCCTCTTATGGGGGTAGTGACTGCTTCTGTTTTTCGTGGTGGTTTGCAACCCACCACTTTGAGAACCACTGCGCTAGGAGATGAACCAGAGTTGACTGCTCAGGCAGGAAGGTATTCATGAACTATGACTGAACACTACCTAAAAACCTGCATAGAATATTGGCATTGAGCCCATGTGGATGACCAAACTTCTCCAGGATAAGTAAGCTCAGTCATCTGTATCATGCTGCTGAGTGGTAAGAATTTTACCATGTATCCTTTGCTTTTGATTACAGTATATGGGCTCTCTAGAGTGGTGCAGAGCTATCATGTTACATTTGAGTGCAGCCTGGTACCTTTTGTTTTTCTGCTACTGTGAAGTATTTCCCCCCAGTGCTGATACTATGTTTACATTAAGTCTACAACCCTATGCTTGCTTAGGCTGCAGTCCTTTGCACACTTACCTGTGATAAACCCCACTAAATACAGTGGGACTGACTTCTGAGGAAGGATTATGCTGTCAAAATTCCATCCCTATTTACTTGGTGTTGCCAACTGGTCTGTCTTGCTTGCCCTTGAAGTTTTCTCTGGGACAATATTACCTGTTATCATTCTGGCTTCACTGAGTCCAAAGACTTTTACTGAAATCTTTTGTTTCTGTTTGAAGCCTGTGCCAACGGCACTGGCTCAGGTTGATCGAGAGAAGATTTATCAGTGGATCAATGAGCTTTCCAGTCCTGAGACACGTGAGAATGCATTGCTGGAGCTGAGTAAAAAGCGAGAGTCTGTCCCTGATCTTGCACCAATGCTGTGGCACTCGTTTGGCACAATAGCAGCTCTTCTGCAGGTGGGTAGGACCTTTGACTGAAATAGACAGTTGATCTGATTTGATTTTAAAGATTTTTATGCCACTTTCCCTTGGCTCAAAGCAGCAAACAACATACAGTGGACCCTTTCTATCCGCGGATCTGATTTACCGCAGGTTCCAGATCCACGGGGTCCATGCTAAAAACGCTGTTAGAAGAAAAGCCCCCCAATTGTCGTTTGTACCTTTAAATAGCCAAACTGTGCCGTTTTGAAGCCTCCGCAGGTCTACTTGAAGCTTAATTACCCACTTCTGGGTCACAAGAAGGCTCTTCGCTCCTCCCAGCCTTGTCCCAGAATGCACCCTGGGGCAAGGCTGGGAGGAGGGAAGAGCCTTCACGTGACCCGGAAGTGGGTCGTTAAGCTTCAAGTAGCCCTGCGGAGGCTTCAAAACGGTGCAGTTTGGCTATTTAAAGGTACAAACGACAATTGGGAGGCTAACAGCGTTTTTAGCGTGGACCTCAGTATCCACGGATCCTCGCTATCCGCAGGGGAGTGTCCGGAACGGATCCCCCGCAGATAGTGAGGTCCAGCTGTAATGAAAACATAACCTTGATCTTATAGACAATTGATTTGGCACCTGTCTGTTTCTTGTTTTGTTATGGTGTGACAGGTCTTGAAATTTTACTTGTCTAAGTAAAAATACATCTATCAATGCTGGAAGGTGGCAGTAAAAAACTTGAACCATCCAGAGAAGGCATTAACTTCCACATTAAAAGTTGTGGTTCTAAGTGAATGGGTATCCATTGTGTATTTATTCTTTGAGAGCTCTCGCATCTGGCTCTGTACAGTTAATGTGTGGGCAGCGTAGTTGAAATTCTCTTATCACAATGAGACATCAATTAGTCATAAGGATTAGTGGGAGGGTTTGACAACTCTTTGGTATTGAAGGGTGATTAATTGTGTGAAAGCTTTTCCCCACAAATATTTTCTGGTTTTATTTGTTAGGAAATTGTAAATATCTACCCATCTATAAATCCGCCAACTTTGACAGCTCATCAGTCCAACAGAGTCTGCAATGCTCTCGCACTTTTGCAATGTGTTGCATCACATCCTGAAACCAGGTATGTAAGCTCTGCATGTTGGTTCTCTGGAAAAGCATCATTTGTTCTGTTAGCAAGGTTTAGTTTATACCTGAGATTGGGGGAAAGATTGCCTCCTGCTGTTGTCACTTGCATCTTATTGGCAGAGCAAAGAATGGATTTTGAGAATGACATCCATACTACCCTTTCAGGACTCTCATGCAGAAACCTGATTATATTGACATCCATATGTGCCAGTTTTATTTTCACATCCATATACAGTACTCTGAAAATGAAGCTCTCATAATTTGGGACTCCATTTTAGGCCATGGTCACAATCCAGGATTAGGATTATAATTATAAGTATTGTTAAATGTATTGTTATATGTATAAAGTATTGATGTTAGAATGTGATTCACGATATTGATATGGATTGTCATGAAATTATTTAATAAAAAATTAAGAAAACCCTATATTTACATTTGTTACAAGCCATTTATTAAAAAGCCAGCCCACCATGTCAGACATCGAATGCTAATCTAAATAAAAATGTCTTAAAGCCCCGCTGAAAGGTCTCTAAGGAGGGAGCCGTTCTTAATTCCAGGGGGAGAGAATTCCATAATTGGGGCGCCACTGCCAAGAAGGCCCTATTCTGCGCTGCCATCCCCCTCGCCTCTGTCAGTGGTGGCACGGTTAACAGGGGCCCCCTGATGACCTCAGAGTACGGGTCGGATTATAAGGAAGGAGGCAGTCCCTCAAATACCCTGGACCCGAGCCGTTAAGGATTGTGTCTCTTCAGTGGTTGACAAAAGAGCAAGTGTGGTTTTTTCCTCCCTTGTTTAGGTCGGCCTTCCTTGCTGCTCACATCCCTCTCTTCTTATATCCTTTCTTGCACACTGTCAGCAAGACTCGTCCCTTTGAGTACCTGCGACTCACCAGCCTTGGAGTAATTGGTAAGCAAATACCGGTACTCTGGTGTTTGGACTACTAAGAGCTCACTCTTGAAAAGCAGGACGATTGGGTTCATCCATTAGAAGGCCAGAAAAGGGCACAATCTTGATCTGGTATGAGTTCTTTTGAGATGTGGACCATGTGTTGTGAAACAGAAAGTTCTGACATTCCACAAACATGTAGACATATGTAGCAGACTGTCAGTGCTTGAAAATCTTCCATGTCGTGGTTCTATACTGTTCCTTGCCTTGTGAGAAATACGTATGACAGAAGTGACAATTCATCCAGAATTAAATTTGTCAAGAGGCAAATTTGCCTCAAAATTGATATGTTTCTGTTATGTTGTTAAATTGGCTAGTAAGTTCTTCCCTCTAACTTGCAGCCAACATTTATTTTCTAAATTGGGACAGGATGGAAGTGGTTAGAGCTGGCCCTTTGAAGAAGTTAGAGCCACCCCACTGTATGAGCACCCCACTGTATAGGGCAGTATGAGCCCTACCTGTCAAAGTACACAGCTGAATTGTGCTTATACTGGCAGTGGGCAGAACTTTCTATATACTTAATGTGCTGACCAGGACCCTTCTAAGTGCTGAAGGATCTTACCACCACCCATGCTTTTGTAATGGAAGGATTTATTATTTTACTGTTCTTTATGTTGGGTTTTCTTCTGGTATGTTTGGAAACATCACCTGCTGCACACTGCAGCAGACTGTCTTTAACAACCACAGGGGAGTTGAGCCTATCTGACCAGTTTAGAGGCAGCTGTGCTGCTCCTACCTAGGTTGCAGTTCAACTGAAGTTGCTGGTGTTGACTCAGATTATAAAGAACTTTATGTCCTGTATACCTGAGAGCACTACTCTCTGTATATTCTTGTCTTTTGAGATATCTGCCTTAAGGGCGGATCCGTTAGGAATTTATAGCAGGGTCTTTTTAACTGTGATTCAACACTGCTGAAACAGATTTTATAGAGGAGTCAGAAACGTGTGACAAGTTAGTATCTTGAGTGTGTGCTAGGGTTGTGATTTGATTTGTTTTGTATAAGCAATGTGGTAGGGTGATTGTATGTAATTACCGTATTGCCCCGAGTATAGGACGCTCCTAATTATAAGCTGCATCCTTAAAGTTTGGTGCTATTTTTTAAAAAATACATTTTTAACTTTTTTTAACTTAAAGAAAATATACACATTAGTAGAACAGTACAGCTTTAGTACAGTTAAAGGCATAGGCACCCTGTCCCTTATTGAATATGGGCACCCTAGTATAAGTAGCCTTCCCTGATCCAAAGGGGGACAGAGTGCGTACCTTTTTAACCTTTGGAATTTGGGCAGGTGCAGCTTGTTGCACCCTTCCATGATGATGAGCTGCACCTGCCCAAATTTCAATGGTTAACAGCACAATCCTATGCATGTCTACTCAGAAGTAAGTCCCATTGCATTCAATGGGGCTTACTCCCAGGAAGGTGTGCATAGGATTGCAGCCTAAAGGTTGGCACTCTGTCCCCCTTTGGATATGATAAGCCTATGCAGGAGCTCTTGCTCTCAACTTTCAAACTGCAGGATCAATAAATATCTTAGTTTCCACAGAGTCCTGGGGCTGGAACTTAAGGGTTAATTTTTTCAAATGCCTCTAAGGCTAGAGGTTGCTAGAGAGATCCTGGCCATTTAGCAAGTGATTAAGAGCTGAAAACACAGTGCTTTGCAGTTTTTAAAAAAGAAGAAGCATTTTACCTTTGAAAGAGACTTGGAGAGGCTTGAAAAAGGGACACTTTGCAGAAAACTCTAGGCAGAAAATGCTAGACTTTGATTGTGGGCCTGTGGGCCGCACCTCTACTTTAAGACTTGCCTTAGGGGACAGAAGTGAGTCTTATACTCAGGTCAATACGGTATTTAGGTTCGTTATTGTCTGTCGGTATTTAGGTTCGTTATTGTCTGTCTATGCCAATCAAGATTTATGTATGTGTGTGTGCTAGGGTCACACTGAATAAACACGGCTTCAGTATTTTAGTGGCTGAGGAAAGAATCCATGCAGGGAAGAAAAATGGGTTAAGGGGCTAATGCTGCCTTAATTAAAAAATAATAATTCTGAGTTCTGTGTCCCCACTCACCTAGTCAGTTTTCATTTTGTCTTCAGGGATACTAGCCCATTGAACAGAACCTCAGTGGGAAAATGATGTTGGTGTTTGTGTTCTGCCCAGACAGTACATAACCATTTAAATAACTAAAATTTGGGGCAAACCCCTTTATTATGGAATTGTAATATTTACTGAATTTTTGGTTGGTTCTGCTTGTATTGGATCTTTGCCGGATTTTGCAAAGCTTTTCTTTGGGTTTTTGTTTTTAAAGGCGCTCTGGTGAAGACAGATGAGCAAGAAGTAATCAACTTTTTACTGACAACGGAAATTATCCCTTTGTGCTTACGTATCATGGAGTCTGGCAGTGAACTTTCCAAAACGGTATTGCTTTTAGTATAATGAAGTGTCTCTAGCCTCTTGGCAGCTTTCTCTTTACTTTCCAATGCATCCTGTACATAATGTTCCTGCATGCAGCAGACCTGTTTGCCATATAAGGTAAGTTGGCTGTTTCTCCCTAGGGAGTGATTGCAGATGTACCCACTTCAGATGGTCATAGTTCACTGTCTGCATCCTTTCAGAACACTGCTTTGAGAGCAAAGTTGGTTAACAGATGTCAGTTCCCTTTTTGTACTGTTTTTCCTCCAAGATGCGTTTATGCTCCTTGTCGCAGCATGTGATCACTCTACAATTTCTAAACCAAACTTTTATCCTTGCACCTTATCCTAGCACCTATGTCAAAAGGAACAGTTGTTGCATACTTGTAATCTCTGTATTGGGGATAAAGCCTGTGATGGTGTGTACTTCATGAGATCCTAGATAGCTTTCATGCCCCCTGTCCCTTGGTCAGTTTAGCCCTAGATGCATCTTGTAGGCATTTGCCACCCTTAATTAGCTAGTAATTTTTCTTAGTGGCTGTTCTACCACCATCTGCATAGATTAAACCTCTTTATCCTGCCCCCCTCCCCCTTAATTTCTCTATCTAACCAATAAGGATGCGTATCTCTGACACTGGGTGAAATATTTAATTGCAGTACCCTCTGTTTCTCGTTTCACTGTGTTACCTGAGGCATGTATTTGGTTTCCCTTTAACCTTCTGGTTTGACCCTGAGTTTTTGGTGATGTGATCGGAATGTGGAGACTATCCACACTCTGCACTCAAGCACTTGTTCAACCCTGCCCTTCTTCTATTTTTCAGGTTGCTACTTTTATTTTACAGAAGATCTTACTGGATGATACGGGACTGGCTTACATCTGTCAGACTTATGAGCGATTTTCTCATGTTGCAATGATATTGGTAAGCAGTTGTTCTTGCAAAGGACCTGTTAATCCAACATAGCTCCTGTCTTCAGAGACAAGTAAATTAATTATGGCTGTGTGACAAACATTCCTTGTCTGGGGAGTATACAAGTTCTCCAGGAGTTGAGTATACAACAGCTATTACAGAAGAGAATTTCACATAGTGAGCTGTGTCCGAGATGAGCTGTGCACTTGAACCAGTCTACTTGCTTTTTAGTAGCTTGTGCTTTCTGCTGCTAAAATGATAAAAAGCTCAATTATTAGACATCTTTTATAAAACTTGCGTGACAGACTTTGTTAGAGTAGGGCATCAGTTCAAGGATGCCGTAACTATGCACAAACACAACTGAGCACAACACTTAAGCTTTCTTTTTGAAGCTTTTGTTGCAGCAGCTCCCACTTCTGAGAAGCTGTGGTTTTAAATGGTTGGCCTCTTCCGCTCTCAGATCTGCTGCTGTGAAAACTTCAGAGAGCCCCAACTTAGTTTGCACCTCTTACCTACTCGGGCATTTGGCTGCTTTGAGACGTTGGCCACAATTTTCCATGGCATCGCATAGCATTGTTTTGGTATCAGATTATTTATTTTGTTTTCCATGACAAAGCCTCTGTGGTATAAAAGGGGATGGGAAGATGGTTATTAACTCTGTGTTAAATATGCCATTCCTGGACAATTCAGGTAGGCATGGCTCTCTTTAGGACAGTGGTGGCCAACCTTTCAACATGAATGCTGGCCCTTTAAATGGTTGCAGAGGTATGGGCATTTCAGCAGGTGCAGCTGCTTTAGCAGCACCATCAGCACTTGCAGCTGCCAAGATTCTGCCTTCTACACGACTCTTAAGAACACAGTAGCCCTAATGGTGGAAGGTTGGCCACCCCTGCTTTAGGATTATGTTCTAAAAATTAACTGTATTGGGCTTTGGCATGGTAGATTGAGTGATGTACTCTGAGGACACAGCTTGCTGCATTTATTAAAAAAAAAAAAAACACCCACAACCCTTTTGTGTCTTGCAGTCTCTTCTCCCAGCCCCTGGGAGAGATAAGGCAATCTTCTGAATCTCCCTGGACATGGATCAAGGAGATCATTAGTAAAACAAGAAATTGATTCCACTCTTCCAAATTCCAAACTTGGTTCCTCATTACTAGGGTATTGGGTTAGTACACTGTGGTAGGAGCACAAGTCTGGGGAATTATGGATTCTTTCTGTTGCTTCTGTTCTTGCTTGTGCATATTTGGAGTGCAGGAAAGCAAATCATTGTCCTACCACTGCTGCATTTAGGAAGCTGAGAGTCTGTCTTGAAATTATGTATATATTGCCATCCATGTACATGATGCATTGCAGAGTAACATAAGTAAAAGACACGTTCTTTTGTCTCCCCGTAGCTTATATTCTAAATTAGATCGCCGGGGGGGGGGGGGGGGAGAGTGACAAAGGAAGAATGTGAGCAAAGGCAGCCTACATGTACATAAACTGCAACAAATTCCCTTCTTCTAACCTGTCTGTCATGTTTTTAACCCAGGGTAAAATGGTTCTGCAACTTTCCAAGGAGCCTTCTGCCAGGCTACTGAAACATGTGGTCCGTTGTTACCTTCGCCTTTCTGATAATCCAAGGTAGACACCTTAGAAGTTTTTTGGGGTGTCTTGGTGGGGATGGGGGAATCAGTGTTGCTCTGTGGTACTAGACAGTTGCACTTTGTAGTGCCAGGGTGAGGATAATGTTCCTTCTGGATCTCCTAAGCAAATGTGGAACAGAATTGGCTAACTGCATAGCATCAACTCGGAGTCGTCGTTAGGGGGGGGGTTTAGGGGGTCCAGGGCGGCAGGTGGTGTACTTGCCTCCTGGATTTGCCACCGGGTCGTCCTGTCTGCCGCCGCTCCTGCTGTCTTTTTGTACCGCCAGGCCATGAGATTGGCCCGTCCTGGAGCCGTTTGGCTCCCAAAAGCCTTGAAAAGCAGCAGGGTGTGTATGTTTCACGCCCCTCCGCTGCCGAAATTCGGTGGCCTGTGAAAATGACTTCTCTCCCCCGGGGGTGTTACATCATGTGGGGGTGTCGCGTCGGCGGCCCCCCCCAGGGGGTGTAGGAACGTCTCTATTTCAACTTTCAGTCTTACTTCAGTCTCCAGAAGAACCCAATTAAGTTGAAGTACAATCTGATGTTATAGGCAGAGAATATACAACTGTGTGATGGTTAGTGAGACACCACCCTTCTTTCACACAGCTCGGGAGAGTGAAGTCTGATAAGAGAATGGCCTCATTTTCCTTTTCTCCCCCCCCCCCCCCCAATCTTTTCTAAACTCCAAACATGTCATTTATTCAACCAACTGCCAGTCCCTTTTCTCCATGGAAGATTAGACAAATCACTAGGCTTCCTTGGTAGTCTGTTCAAAAACATGTGGGTGAGATGGAAAGGATAGGGGTATGTGGGTGTGGTGATAGCCTTTCTCTTTGTACAGTTGTCTCTGAAGGACAGCAATTGTAGCCTTAGGTATTCAGGAAGGGGGCTTGCTCCCCCGTGTCCCTGTGAGTTTATTTGTTGGCCCGCCTCTTTCTTGTCTCCTGATGTAGGGCACGGGAAGCCCTCAGGCAGTGCCTTCCTGACCAGCTGAAAGACACCACCTTTGCCCAGGTTCTGAAAGATGACACCACCACGAAGCGTTGGCTGGCGCAGCTGGTCAAGAATCTGCAGGAAGGCCAAGTCACCGACCCCAGGGGCATCCCTCTTCCTCCACAGTGACAGCCGAGGAGGTGGCAGAACCCAGGAGGAAACAGCTCAGGTTTACAGAGAGCCAGGAACCAATGACCTCTTCCAGATCCTGTCAGGCATGTGTGGGCAGCTTCTTGGACTGTCAATAGCCACCTGGACTGCTGGCCCATTTTATAGCAACTTCTCACCATGCCTCTGAGGATTATGACACCAGCAAACACAGTTGGGACAGAGAAGCCCTCTTTTAGGGTGGGCTTTGTTGTGACAACCAGTTGAGTACCAAGCTGGGCAGGCAGTGCTGCTTCCAACAGCATCTCTCACTGTCTGATTCAATGCGACAGGCTTGGAAAGTGTTCCTCAGTTTTTTTTTTTGTTATTCAGCGTTTACATGTAAGTTCAATAAAGGTTGGTCTGGTCATTTGACCTTCTTAGGAGTACCTTTTGAGCTGCACCTGGCTCTTCGGAGTAGAGGAGACCCATTTCCCTCTTTCTAAGTGGGAACTGTTTTCAAAGGGGGGGGGCTTTTATCCATTCTCTCTAATATGTTCAGCCATTGTGGCTAGGGCTCTTAAGAGTTTTAACTCTCTGGGGGATTGGGAGGGGGATGGTAAAATAGTATATCCTCAGCTGCTTAAAGGATTGTTCCTGGTATGTCAGAAGGCAGGGACTTCCTGGACTGTGTTCTTTTGGCCATGCATTCAAACAGTCCCTGCCTTTGTGACTGTATTTGAACATTGTCAGATGTTCCACCTCCACTTACTTCCTTGTCAGTACAATCCAGAATGTTGTCAAAACATTCCTCTACCATTTAAACTATGCCAGGGAGGAAGGGTGGTTGTGTGGGTGCCATGGCTTAGAACCAGCAAGCCATCTGGCCTTTCACTTGGTTGCAGCCAATGTCTCTGGTTAGTTTAGAGTTAAGCCTGGAATGAACAAAATGGCACAGGGACCAAGAGCTATTTCAGGCAGCTAGTAAAGGCTGCAGGTATTTCAGCCTTGCTTGCCAGCACTAGAAAGCTTAATGGCTGCAAATCGCAAGGGCTCTCATGCTCTTTATCTTTTCCTTCCTTTGCTACCAGGCTAAGTGCATCCAGTTCATCACCTTGAATTTGTCCCTGTTTGTTGGCGTCTGCCTTGGCCAAGGAGCCATTAAGCTACCTATAATGGCAGCTTCTCCCCCTGCTCTCTGAAGAAGCAAGCAAAAACAAGGGGAGGGATTGGAAAGGGGGGGGGATCATTCAGGCTGTCTGTGAGTTGCACAACAAGACTGGGAGCAAGTGACTTTTGGCTCCATGCCAGATCCCTTAGCTTCAGCACTTGCTGCTGCTTTGGGTAGGAAACATTTCCTTTTTTTTTTTCCTTTGCTGATGGCTGGCCTGGCCATGCCAAGAGTGTCTTAACTCTTCCCTCTCTACATGGACTGCTTTTGCTCTTACGGCGACTCCCAGTTTTATAACAGCCTTGTTTTTCCATCCCTGCCTTGAGTGAACTTAACCTACTGCTTCTGTTTTGTAACTTGAATAAAAAATAAGCCAAATGAATCTGAATCTTCTTTGACTTAAGAGTATCGTGGAAGGCGGGCAGGGAGGGTTGTAGTAAGTAGGCAATTTAAGGAAATACCCCAGAAAACCTTGCTTTTGCCACTGAGGGGCAATATTGCACCTTACTTTAGATGAGGAACGAGCTGTGGTGTTTTGCCCATAGGTGCACTCAGAAATAGGGAATGCATGGTGGGGAGCTTAAGTGAGTGGCAGTTCCTATCCTAAGCCAAGGAATGGGCAACGCCAAGGCTGTGCAGGTCAAAGGAGTGCGTGCGTGCGTGCGAAGGCAGCAAAGCAATATAGCACCTGAAAAATAAGGTCATCCCAAGGGTTTCCAGTACTTGTTGCCAGTCTGCTTCCTGTGACTCGACAAACTTGGAAAGAGGTTGGAACAAGCACTCTTACTCCAATCAAGATGTATAAACAAGCTATATGGGGAAACCAAGGTTGGGGGGGATCTGTTTTTTTTTCTGCTTAGCAACAAAGCGGGGCTTTGAGAACAATTGAATTGTATGTTTGCATCCATATTTCACAGTATTCTTTCATTAACCTTATTGTCGGGTAAATGCCGTGTAATCCAGAATAGCCTATTGGAAGCATGCAGATGACACTGAATTCATGCACCTGCTGTCAGATGCTCTCAGATTAGTTGGGCTATTCCCAATCCAAAACTGTAGCTTTCATGTCCATTTTCCATAAACTTCTCATTCATTAAAAACAAACCCAGATACCAACAATTGTTATCCTCAACAGCATCCCATTGAGATAAGTTTGTGCTTTGGCCAAAACTCCCTAATCTTTAAATGTCAAAGATTCCCCTAAAAATCCGTAAGTGTATTGTGCTCTGTGCACTTAACAGCACAAGCCTGCTTAACTGATCCGCCGGGCAGCCCAGGGCCACCCACCAGATGCTGAGCTCCATCGCGAGCAGGCTCCCCACGATGGAAAGTCTCTTCGGAAAAGGGGACGCTCGTCCCCTTCCCTGGGTGTAACTGCAGCTGGGGCCGATCCCCTCCCCCTCCCCAATCGGCTGGGCCTATCGACCCCGCCATTTACTGCTGAACGGCCGCCCCCCCCCAGCCAATATATCCTGACCTGGGTCGGGCGGTGATCTGGTGAGGTCTCCAGCAGCGGAGCAGGGGAAGCCGGCATTGCGCTGGCCTTTCCTCCTCTTGAGTCGCCGCAAAAGTGCTTTACGGCACTTTTGCTACGGCTTAGGGCAGCAGACCGCTTGTTCTGCCGCCCTAATTTACAATAGGATTGGGCTGCCCATTATGTACTCTCCCTTGCTGGTTAATGTTAACAAATCAGGAAAGAACCAGCAATTAAGAGAACTGTTTCTGATTAGCAAGATGTGTACATAGCAACTTCAGGTATAATGGTTGGGTACCATGGTGAAAATCCCTGATTTTTCTCTATTTTGCACCCTTCTAACTCCTCAAAGGCTTTAGAGATGCCTCAGTAACCTAAAAAGGCTGCTGAGTCATCCTGTTGCAGTAGCCACAGTCCTGGAATGTGGCCCTGAAACACTTCAAAATCAGCACCATGACACAAAGCCCACATGGCCAGCAGACAAGTTCTGTGGATTCTGTCATCTTGTCCAGCTTCCCCAAGAGCAGACGCTTCCCAGCCCACCTGCTAGGATTGGCATGCAAGAGCCAATTGGGAATTCAAGCCCACCTTAGCAGATCAGAGGGCAAGTAGGGATGCCTAGGAGGCCATTGACTGCCCAATCAGATGGCTCTATGACCTAATCAACCTTAGTTTGATTTTTAAGTTCATGTACAAGGATGCTTAGGTGTGTTGCCTGGGTCTGTTGTTGAAAGCAGATGGTGCTTTGCAAAAAAACTTGCCTACTTACTGTGTGAATGTAGGAACCCTGGAACATTGAAGGGTGACCCAGTTTGTCATGTTTCATACCATCTCCTCCTACTGTTTTACTTCTGAAGAGGGGACCACCTGGATTTTGGGGTCCCAAACTATGCTTCCCCAATGCAACCTCCTTTTGTCTGGGCTTCCTAGCCTTGGGTGGCAGCAGCAAAGAGACTGCTAATCCTCCAGAAAATCCTAGTCTCCCCAGTAGATGTGTGAGCAAAGAGTGGAGTGTGAGGCACTAGCCAATACGCCCATTTTGCCCTCTACTTCCTCCATAGGTGCATACATTCATGTATTGAGGTAGTGTCGAGGGCTTCATATGCTTTGCACTAAAATAGAAATCCATCAGTTAAATCTTCCCTATTCTGTGCCTAAAAAAATCAGAATAAATGCCACTTGTGTGTGCACATGCACACACTCAGTAAATTTGCTTATTTTGTATATTTCATTCTGCTTTACTAACCACGTGGAAGGACAAAGAACTGTCTCTAGAACATTGAAGCCATAGCCCAGGAAATTCAGATTAGTCCCCCCCAACTCAAGATTTTGAGATTCCCCTTGGCAGTGGCCATGCACTTTTATGCATATTTGTGCAGCCATAGGGGTTAAAAATAACCTTAAAAATCTAAATGAAAGCTGGGTTTTCAAGGTGCTGAATTCCTATACTGTACTGAATTACAACAGGTTATGCTCTGGTCAGGTGGAATACTGGATCCAGGTGCTTATAGCAGTATCCTAGCCAGAGTAATTCCAGTCAGACTTAAAACTGTCCTTGCCAGCTGTTTGGTTTGCATTTTGGGGTAGTTCCTGAAAAGTTTATTCTTGTTATAATGTTCTCCAAATGCAAATGTTCTTCAAAATCAGTCAAAAAAAAGTAGGGAGATAGAGAGGGCAGAACAACACTTTAAATGCTGTATTTCTAGTTGTAAGTCTTCAAAATATTTTTCCACAGAGTATTTAGTTGACTTCCTATACCGACCTGAATTCTTTATTGCTGTTATGTGGGAGGCTCAGAATCTGTCTGCATCTCTCCTGCAAGCAGTAGGCCAGGGCCAAAGAATCTTGTGTTCCATTAGGTGCCAAAAATAGCAATGAAATGTTGTCCACTTAATGCAACAGTAGCGGTTATTGCCAAAAGCGTAATCCTCTAATTCACTGCATCAGTCAACAAATTCCGAAAAGATGCCACAAAACCTGGATTTCCAGCTTGCCATCCCTTAGACACTGAAACGATGGCTTCAGTGGGATGGAATTGCACCCTCAATTTGGACATGTAGCTGTTGGCAAAATATCTATTGATTTTAATGGTGCTGAGTTGTACCCTTTGCTCAACAGAGTGAACTGTGTGTGTGCACAGGACAAATGCTGTGTGTCACAATTGTCCTGCAGAGGGTTTATATAGTACTTCCAAACAAGCATAATTGGACTTTTTTTCTAAAGTAAAGAACAACTTTTTAACCACGATAAATGACTGATTTGTTTCTCTCTCTCGCGCGCGCGTGCGTGTGTGTGTGGAGAGAGAGAGAGAGCAAGAGCTCATTGAATATAATGTGTTTGCAATTATTTTGTTCACAATTACAACTGTGAAAGACGAACCCTCATCTTACAATGAGAAACTAAGTCCCAATGGATGTGTAAATGAAATTTGTGCAGGGTGCTAACTTTCCACCTAACAGCCAAGATCTATTTTATGGCAGCTACAAAATACATAGGAAATTAGCATTTTGTGTGTTTTGTAAGTTTCTGCCTTATTTTTTTAACATTATTCCTACCTCTTAACAATTGTAGAAAATATGGACTATGCTCAACGATATTTCAGAAGGAGAAAATGGCTTAAGAGGACGGGGCGGATTGGGTCCGGGAGGCGGTTAGGATCAGCAGCAACAGTGCACACTGTATCCTATCCTCCTTCCAGACCTGTTTCTCCCAATAGGTGGAGTGGATCCAAGGAGACTTATTTGGGAGACTGGGGCTTTACCCAGGGTAAGGGAACAAAAGTTCCCTTATCTCCAGGAGACATCCAACCCCACCTATTCTGCTCAGGATCCAGCATTGCCAGCACCGGCATAGCTGGGTCACTGAGCAGAGTGTAGGATAGGATTGGGCTGCCCATCATATCACACTTTTTGTATTAAAAAAAAAAAAGAGAAGAAATGCTGTCCTGGCTTTACCTGTATCTTCCATAGTACAGAAGATCTTATCTGGCTGTAGTGTTTTCCTATAGCTCTCTTTATCAATAACTCAAATCAGCAAAGTGTCTGTGGATTGGAGCAATACTGAATTCCTAAAAGGAAAGTTGCTGTGCATTGAGTATGTCTGAAATCCACACGTTCTAACTTGGAATGCACTTTGCTTAGGCTCAGTGGCATTCTGGTTACTTCCATGTGTTTCAGAAAGGATCCCTGGATAGAAAATTGGTTCTAGAGAGGGCAAGTCCTGGTTTAAATGAAGCTCCAGTGCAGAGCATGAGAAAAGGAAGTGGAGCTCTGAAGTGCACAAGTTCCTGTGGTGTTACAGGTATATTACGTGCTCCTTCTGTTCCCTGGCACCACGTTTCTCCCCTCTTGAGTTACCAATTCTCTCTCTTTATAATTAATGGATGGCATTCAGTCAAGTAGCAATCTGATTGGTCTGACAGCAGATGCCATGGACAACTGAGGGTGCTTCCCTGCCCCCTGGGAACTGCATACCCATAGTGGGCCTTGTCATGAAGCTGCTGGGATTGTTCCTTCCTCGAAGGTCCTCTGAGTTTCCATTCCCTGCATGCTTTTCAAAGCGGCACCAACAACAAATCAGCAATCACGTTCAGGTTTCAGAGTGTAATGTATATCATGTCCTATAAACTCCGCTGTTCATAGGACATGAAGCATTTTTAGGGGTACTGGTTACCTTTCTCTTCTCAAGACCGTCCTTTCACCCCTGGTTTCTTCACCATTCCTTTTGCCGAGTTCTGCGCTGGCGGGGCCTCCAGTGCAGAGAACATCCTTTGATTCCTTGTCCACGTTAGACTTAATACTTGGAGATTGATTCACACGTTCACTTGATGTTTTCCTCACTTGATAATCCGTAGCAGAACATTTGAACTGCCTCTGTTGAAAAACACAGGGTTGGATCTATGATCCAGGCTTGCAGGAGCAGAACACCACCTGCACAGTGGGGCTTTCCTTCTTTCTTTCTGCAGCCCCCTTTGAAAAGCCACTCCTGGGGGGGGGGTTTCAAGGGAACCTCTCAAACAGCATGGAATACAGAGTAGGAGTGGGGTGCTACAGTGGTAGGGGGGTCGGGGGATCAGATGTAGGCAGTTTGCATAGGCATAGTTCTGCTCACATGTCTGGATCCAAGTCACTCTATTTGACAAAATAGATTTGTCATACAATTGAATTGAGTCTTTATTATGGTCACAGACCAGCATATCGTTTCGTACATGCAAGAACTAACCCAAAGTCCACCTTGTTGGAAGAGACTGAGACATGATCTAAAATCCTAGGCAGCCTGACTCTGTCTGCATACAGTTCCCTTTAAAAGGCAGACCAGCTTCAGATGGTACAGATAAAGCTTGGTCACTTTTTTTCAAAGGGCTACATTGCAGGGAAAGACAATACATGTGGGCCCATGTTTCTGGCACTAGCTTATACCATGGCATGGAATTAGCTCTCAGGTTCCATATCAAAATTACACCCAAGAGCTTACAGGAAACAAGTGATCAACTCAGAACAATGATTAGCAAATACTCTTGGTGAACTCATGTACTCTTGAGCAAGAGATGTACACATTCCATGTTCACCAAGCTACCGGTATTTAAAAATGAAAAAAGGTTCCAGTAGCAACTTCTACATTCAACAGTTTCCAGTCTCCGGAAGTTTCTCAACCAGTAATTTCACCACATTTCAGTCAATATGGTAGTGTTCCTGAAAGTCATAGGATGCTCGCTCTTAGCAAACTGTGTCTGAGTTAAGTAAATGTTGATTATGATATAACAGACAATAAACCATGTACGCTTGACAGAAATTCCTGCTTCAAAATCTTGTAAGTCAGGCTTTTAGCAAGCAAGACTAGAACTACGGTATCTTTATGTTTGACTGCAGTTAGGAGATCCCAGACCTTTAACATCAAATATAATATGAATATATATAGTAAAGGAACATAAATCCTGGCAATCCACACTCTTTACATTTTTTAAATCATATTTGTATTCTACTTTTCTTGCAAGTAGCACAGACCAGGCTACATTTTATCCCCACAATTACCTTGTGCATAGGCTGGGCTGAACTATCATGCCGCAGAGGACATAGCTGAGTCAGAATTTGAACCCATGCCTCTCCAAGTCCAACGCAACCACTTATCCACTGTGCCATATTTTCCCTTGGTAGCGATTGTAGATATTATCAATTTCCCTTGGTGGTGGTTCTCTCTAACACCCTTTTATTGAAGAACATTTGTACTTCTAACAATAATAATAATAATGACTTTTAGGCAATTAAATACAATCAGTTTTCCCACCACCTTTCTCTTTTAAACCCTGCCTCACATGGCAGCTGCTCTCTGGAGAATCATATCGCACTTCTCTAGTTGCAATAAACCACAAGACACGTTTTAAGATGGAATGCAGTTTGCATGCTGAACCTGATGCTGCTTAAATGTCTCTCAGGACACACAGGTAGGCAACAGTTCTAGAGAGGTGAGTCTATGTTTGTCTCTGCAAGGCAAGGCACAGGAGTACATTATAAAACTGGCTATTAAGGAAAAGTAGACATGCACAGTAACAAAGGAACCGCAAAGTACAAAAAATAATGTAGGGAGAGTGTAGATGTATGCCAAAGGAGCTCTTCCCTTCAGGAAAGGGAGTGTCACAGTATTGTCCCATGTGTAATTTTTTAAAGGATGGCGCTCAGGGGAACAAGTTCCGCCAGGTTTGAAGCAGAAGGTGTTGTGTAGTAGAGCGTTGATTGGCCAGGAGTCTGTGACATCATAAAGGCCCACACAATCCCCCTTCACAAAACAATTTTTCAACTTTAAAACAAATAATTGTTGTTTTTAAAGTCAAGTGCTGTATTATTAATCAAATCTATAAATGCAAATGACCAAACTAGTAAGGAAATCACATTTGTTATGGAGGCAGATACATGCCATTTGACAAGCAAAAGCAGAGGAAAGTCAGGCTCATCCCATGGCGTGTAGGGACAGGTTACGAGCCATGATGGGGATAAGCAACCTCCTGGTCTTAGTAATAGACTATCGCAGCAGATTAAACCGCTGAACTATAAGCTGTCGATTGAAAGGTCGGCAGTTCGATTCCCACGACGGGGTGAGCGCTTGTTGCTTGGCCAGCTCCTGCCAACCTAGCAGTTCCAAAGCATGTCAATGTGAGTAGATAAATAGGTACCGCTTGCAGGAAGGTAAACAGCGCTCCGTGTTCCAGCCGCATGCTACGCGCTGCAGCAAGGAGAGTCATGCTGGCCACATGACCATGGAGGCGTCTTCGGACAACGCTGGCTCTTCGGCTTTGAAATGAGGATGAGCACCACACCCTAGAGTCGGACACGACTGGACTTAATTGTCAGGGGATACCTTTACCTTTACCTTTATCTCTTAATACCAGATGCAAGAGATTGATGATAGGATACAGGTATCTTGTTGTCTTGTGTGCTCCCTAAGGCATCTGGTGGGGCCACTGTGAGATACAGGAAGCTGGACTAGATGGGCCTTTGGCCTGATCCAGCAGGGCTCTTCTTACGTTCTTATGTGGGGGGGGGCAGACCCTGTTGCCTCCTGTATTTATGTATGTCTGTATGCAGTCTTACACTGCCCTAAACTAAATATGTGATAAGCATTGAAGAAATTTCACAAATTGCTTCCACTCACAGCGCAATCCTGAGTAAGTGTACGTTGGCGCCCCCTGGGTTGCCCGCCAGATCTTATCCCCGTTCCTGGTCGATTGTGATCGGCCCGGAGGTCTACTCAGGGGAAAGGGACTTCGTCCCCCTCCCCTGGTGTAGCTCGGGGAGGACCCAATGGGCCTCCTCAGATTTCCGCCTGCTCTCAAGCTGGCTAAGTCTGAGGAGGCCATGTAAGGGCCGCGCCGGCCCGGGAACAGGATGGGGATATGGCGGCCATCATCCGTGCCCCTCCTAGGCCAGCTCAGCCAAGGCCGCCCTCCCTCGCTGCCAGGACTGCCCCCGTGCCCGCTGGTGGGAGCCTTACCTTCCCCGGTGGCGGCTGTGGTTGTCCGGTGGTGGAGTAAGGGCTGCCAGAGCTCCGCACTGGCCATTTACTCTAAAGTCATCGCAAACGTGCTTTATGGCACGTTTGCGACACTTTAGAATGGTGGAGCACACGCTCCGCCGTTTTAAAGGTACATGGGATTGCGCTCTCAGTCAGAGATCAATTTCTTCTCCCCTAGTTACACACGTTGCTTGAATGACACAGACTTTGGACAGTTCGATATTCAAACGAAGGACACCCTTTACAAATGAGGCACCCCCTTTACTGCCATGTTGCATTTGGCCATTCCTCACAGGTTCTCAGACTCACATGATTGCTAAACCTTATGTCTGAGATGACGAGCAGGGTTTAATTTCACCTTGGCCACTTTGACCATGAAAGCCACAAAGTAAGCCTTTATTTGGGGAGATCTTTATACTGAGATTCAACATGCGAATAATGATACTCAAGACTTAACAATTTATGAGCTGAGTGGAAAGTAATTAGGAGGTGAGCATTAACCTTGACACCTTTGATGCATGGTTCGTCAGGGAACATTCCCATCAACTTAATAGTCTAGGAAGGCTTATTGTGATTCACAGAATCTCACAGACAGTTCTGGGGATGTATGGAGCAGATATATGACAGCTTTTCTGCTTGCTTTGGTTATAGGCCTGGTGACTTTAAAAACTAGTTAAAGAAAGAGTACTATTAAAGAGTACTATTATTACTATAATCAAAAGGCCCTCCTTTGTCACCAGTGGAGCAAAGGTATTTATAAAATAAAATAAGTTCAGTATTAGAATCTCCGCATCTGTAGGGTGCCACCTTTCTCATAGGGGAAAAAAATCTTACTTGGCTCATTTACATATAGTAATGCATTTTAATATACAGTATGCAAATCTAAAATACAGTAGATTTACAAAGTATCTAAAATACAATAGATTTTCTTGTTGAGACAGAACTCCAGTAATCCTCCCAAACAGCTAGATGTCACCCTCAGAGCATGCTTAATGGGTAATGGCTGATGATCAGAGGTAGAAGTCAGATTCCCTGTGAGTGTGTTAATTTTAAGTGCATGGTCTCTGAAGGCAGAGGGATAAACTGTATTGAAGCTAAGCAGGTCTGAGTGTGGTCAGTGTCTGTATGGGAGCCTAATTTGGCAACCAATATAACCCACCTTGCGTTCCATCAGGGGCAAAAGATGGGACAAACTTGTAATATACAGTACATAAAAGAAATCATTCACTGCCTTCCTCCTTGGGATAATGCCAAGGGACTGGCAGAGCTAATGGGAGCTGGGTGATATTCTTCATGACAGATTAGTTTACAAAGAAGGACTAACCTAGTCAACCAGTGTGGGGAGAAGAAGCGGAACATTTACCTGGGTGCTATCACAGGACACCTGGGTGCTATCAAGAGAGCAGGACTGACCTCCCAGCTCAGGATTAGCCACAGGGCGTAAGCTGTTGTCCATCTGAGCAATGTTTAGCCTCCTCTAACTCCTGTGGAAAAGGCTGATCCGCTTTGGCAGGTGGCTGTGTGACAAGTGAGCATTTGACTCTGCGCCTTTAAACGGGAAGGCAATGCATCGGGCAGGGCTGAGTGCTGTGAGCTCAATGTTTTTTTCCTTAGTGCAAGCTCAGCTGCTGCGTCAGTAGCAGCTCCAAGTGCCAACAGCATGAGGTAGTAGTGCAAAGTCAGAGTACCTGAAGTAGAAGCCAGCATGCCACCCCAAGATCTGGAGGTACCTTGAAACACTACTTCACCTCCCCAGACCTGGGATTCTCTGTCCACTGGTAAGAGAGCAATATTGTGACTGCTGCAGTGGAATTAGGGAAGACTGGAATGTTTGCTGCTGTGCTCATTGACGGGGGATTAGTCTCTAAAAGGAGAAGTGCTGGGGCTCAAGGATGCATTGACGTCTTGTGCTTTGCATGGAAGCCTTTAATCCCCATGGTGTGCAGGGTTGCTTGTGTTTACTTGGTGGTAAGAGAAAGGTACTCTTTATGTGTTCAGAAGAGGCAGTCCCTTTTTTATGCTACTTCTCACATTCCATGGCTGAGCCACAATGCAGAAAAGAGGTTCTGGCGATTCCAGCAAACACACATTCAACCGGAACGGGAGGCGGGAGGGGAGAGCAATTATTGCTGAAATATGTGCTCATGAGCATGTGTCCAGGTATAACTGTAGATGTGAACTCTAAACCTCGTAGATCGTTCACATGGCACGTGTGTGCTTGTTTACTTTGTGTGTGTGTGATCTATGCTCAGTAGTTTGACGCACGCACCTATGTTCAAGTATTGGTTGTTTATTCTTCCTTCTGTAGGAGCAAAAATGTATAAAACAAAAATGAGCCTTTTATGTGCCAGTGAAGGGCAGATTATTTACTGAAGGGAAATCTCTGAAATCTGAACATTAGTACATCAAATAGGTGGAGACAATGAAATTAATAGCCGAAAGGGGACAGGGTCAGTTCAGGTAATTTCTATTAGTTTTATTTAATGGCCTCGAGGGATTTAGTAGCAGTTCTTCAAGAGGATGTCTGGCTTTCCTCTTTCTCTGTTCACATGTGCATTTCTCATCATGCATGTGAGTGTGCATGCACACATTTGGTTAGGATTGTAGGAAACCAGGACATGGGTCTGTTTCTGTCACTAAACACTGTCTCATAAAGGACAAAGAATGACTTGGAAGACTGTATATCCGTGAGACACAGAGATGAAAGCTGGAGTTTTAAGGAGCTCCAGCTTGTTTGCCTGGCTGCTGTTTGTGTATCAATAGTAGATCACCCTGCTGGCTCCTTGATGAATGCCTGAGAAACAATTCACTTTTAATTTTCAAAGTGCTTCACAGTCTTTAGGTTTTCAGCCTGATTGTATCCACTTTTACTAGGAAGCAAGCCTTACTGATCTAAAAGAGACCTACTTCTATGTAAATTTGAATACCCTGGTGTTAACCTTGACAACCATGCTGTGAGGAGGAAAGTACTGCTGCACTTATTTTATAGATCAGGAACTGAACTAAGGACATGCAATTAGTCAGTGTCAGAGATGAGACTTGAACCCAGCTCTCCCAGAATCAAGATCTGCTTTCTAGCCTCTGGATCGCTTTAGGAAGGGACTTTTGTGGTAAATGTTTTTTGTCTCTGCAAATCACTGAGCAGCAGGATGAAGTTTTGCAGAACACTGAAAAGTCCTAAGCACTTTTCTCGTCTCTTTCTGTCTTTGGTATCAGTAGTTGCAGACAATGGGAGCTGTGGCACAGAGCTCCACCTAGGATGAGCCACAGCTATGGCTTCTAAGGTGAGGCAGTTTCTGTTCAGTTAGGACTGAGCGTCAATAAAAAATCTGCAACTGGAAAGAGATGAGATGTTGCGACTTACCCATAAAAAACTGAAAATCAAGTTACTTTTTGTATTATATCTGAGCAGAAATATATTCATTTTCCTGATGGTTGCACTGGTACTTGGAGAAAAAGAGAGAGAGAGACTTCTGTTGCATGACTGCAGGAGATCTTATTGCTTGCTCAGAGATGGAAACAGCATCTTGACTAGGAGTGCCTTACCTTTGCCTCATTATGACTGAAATCCTTGTGATTCTGATCCTTTTCTCAGACCTGCTAACTGATCAAAGAGGCACCTGTTCAAAGAGATGGCTCTCTTGCTTTTAGCTGAGAGTGGGTTACTGTTGTTACTGGCAGTGCTCTCTAAGAATAAGACATATGTAAGGTGCACACAGGGAAAATGGACTATGTGTACTACAGGGAGTACGTGCAAATGGCTCATGGCATAATGCAATAGAATAGCATGAGATAAAGGAGAAAGGCAAAGATAGCTGTGCAACAAGATATTTTATTGTGGGGAAAAACATACATACAGGGCAGGGGAATTAAAAAGATACTAAATAAAAGGAGGAAGGGATAGAAACGCTAAGCCGGTTGTCAATTTGACTGCACGTGAGACACAGAAGATAGCGGGGTTTGGAGGGGCCAGTGGTTAGGGGTACCAAAGGCAAAGCTTACCTGTCCGTATCTCCTGGGCTTGTGTTGCATGGAGCTAGTTTGCCAAGACACAGTGATCTCCTGATTCAAAGGTGGATACTGAGGCAGAAGTGGGCTTGATAAGCAATCCCAGGCAGAGCTAGGCAGTAGCCTTAGTCAGCTTCAGGGAGAGACGCAAGGCAAGGGAAGCCGAGATTGCTTTCCCAGGGGATGCTTTCTTGGAAAGCAGCTCAGCAAGCCTGGACTATGTAGCGCTCAGAGAGGGAAGAGTGCGGGAAAGGAGCATTAAGGTACTGTAATTCCTGTATACTCTGTAACTGACTGTAACACACTCTATGTGAGGCTGCCCATTCAGAAACTGCAATTAGAGTAGAAAGTGGCAGCTCATGAGGCCAACTGAAGCAGTTACCTCAGGCAGCTGATTGGTGTGTGTGTGGGGGGGAGTGAGTGCCCATCTCTGTTCGTCTACTTGCCTCGATTGCTCCTCCTTCTCCTCCCACTTCCTGGATTGGAAAAGGAAGAGGGAGACAGAGAGAAAGAGGAAATGTGGAAGGGAGTAGAGTGCTGAGCTAGAACACTAGAGAGTAAAGGCTGATCTACACGACAGCGTCGGGGCTCCGCCGTCGCCTCTGCCTGGAGCCTCCGCGCTGGAAGCGGGGGGAGTGTCTTCAAGCCTGTTACCCCTCATGTTGTCCCGCCTTCCTAAGAAAGCGCCGTTGTGATTGGTTAAACTCTTCCCCCCCCCTCTGTTATTGGTAGGCTGCAGCAGCTCCGCGAGCCACCTCCAAGCTCTGCCGTACGCCTCCTAAAAAATAGAGCACTCGACTTGGAGTACGCGGCAGTGGGGCGGAGGTCCGGCGGCTCCGCCGGATTACAAAAACGCTCCGCGACGCTGTCGTGTAGATCAGCCTTAAGAGGGGCAGAGGCTAGTACATCATTGAGGAAGTGGTAGCATTTAGCTTGCCAGTGGCGTCGCTGGAGGTGGGGCGGAACACTAAGTTCTGCACCGTGCTGACCTCCGTTACTCACCAGCACAAGGTGGCCCCGTCCCCTCACTTTCGGAGCCATTCAGTGGGGCGAAGGCAATGCGCAGGAGACTCCCTGCGCATTGCCTTTGCCCCGCTGAATGGCTCCGAAGGCGAGGGGACGGGGCCACCTTGTGCCGGTGAGTAACGGAGGTCAGCACGGTGCAGAATTTAGTGTTCCGCCCCACCTCCAGCGACGCCACTGTAGCTTACTGCCTCAGGCATCAGGAGGTCTTGGGCTGGCCCTGCTGGCTGGCATGCACTCAGCACCATGTACACAACATGTGTATAATAAATGTGGCAAGCAACACGGTTCCCTATTCATCCTACTAGCAAGTTGCTGCTGGTGTCTCCCTTGTACAGGTGTTTAAGATTGTGGGGTTTGGGGTCAAGGAATAATTTTCAAACAGTTTTGTGAAGTTTTTAACATTGAAAAGCAGTATATAACAAGTCCTGATAATCATAATCAAAACCATTCTCTGACCTACACCTGCCTGCTGTAGGTTCCTGGATGACAGCTTTTCCTCTTCAGTTTCCTGGATAGTGTAGATGGGAACAGCTATTATTTGGATGTAGCTGGGTAAAGTCTTGGCTACAGCCTCTGTTCACAGACTAACACTAAATAATGTCTCCCCAAAGGTAAAACCAGGAACAGTGTTTTATCAGGGACAGGTATCGTATGTTAGGGACTGCTGCCCCTGTAAACAGGGACAGTTGATACATATGAATAACTGATGATATAAAGGGGACCTATATTTGCCTTCTTTCGTGGGCTTGCCTTTCCCTCTAGTCTAGGGCCAAAGTCTAAAAGATATTTATTATGGCGCAATCCCATTGTCTGGCTGGGCCTGCGTAGAGGCCTCTTACAAATGTCCTCTTACTCCAAGGAGACCTCCAGCCTGCTCAATCCCAGCGCTGGATACAGCGTGGGCCATGTGGCCCCGCTGCGCCAGTGCTGGATAGGATTGGGCTGTTAATGTGTCATTAGCCCTGATGGGCTTAGTTTTTCTTTAGTCAATAAAGGTGGGGGGAGAGAAACTGAACTGGGAAGGCAGCATGGAGGGAGGGAGGCTTTAATCCTTAGCTCCTGCTGTAGTAGTCCCAGTTGTATCAGCCCCCTATGGGCTGCTATTTATTTATTTATTTTTTATTTTTTATTTCACATTTTTATACCACCCTTCCTCCAAGGAGCTCAGAGTGGTGTACATATTTCCTCCCCTCCTTTTTGTCCTCACAACAACCCTGTGAGGTAGGTGGGGCTGAGAGATAGTGACTGGCCCAAGGTCACCCAGGAAGCTTCATGGCTGAGCAGGGATTTGAACCTGGATCTTCCAGGTCTAAGTCCGACTCCCAAACCACTACACCCATTTACCATTTACCCCAGGAGAAATGCTCCACTTGGTGATAGTGCTAAAAAACCAAACTTTTTGCCTTTAACAAGGCAAATATAAATATTCATTTTAGGGTGTCGGGTACAGAGAAAATTCTGGGAGTAAGATTTGTGAATAAGCCATGGTCAACAGCTGTGCCTTCATGTCCTTCTCAAATGTACAGATGCTAGAGCCCTGAGCAGGAAAAAAAAAATGGAAACTTTACTTACACCAATAATAAAGCTGTTGTAAACTGAGAGGCAACACACTATGTTGGCATCAGAGTGAAGATTGCTGGTCCTCCAGCATTCATCTCTTCAGGCATGGGTGCCCTGTTCCTCCTTGCATCACTTTGAAGGCTTCAGTCCTTCATAGATATCTTGGCTCATTTCCACCACATTTTGCCCTCAAGTGTGCGGGTGCACATTGCCATTTTTCTCAATCAATTACGCCTTGTAGCGAAGCAGCATCTGCCTGACAGCAAGTGGCTGCAGCATGTGAGTGTTCTGGAAAGGCTCAAAAGAAAGTACATGACATCCAGAAGCCTTTGGCAACATTACATAAGTGCATGCTTAATGCAATCAGTGACAATGGAAGCTGCCTCAGGAAGACAGCTTGTCATCTGTGGGAGACTGAGAGGCACTGGCAGAGCTGAGGGGAGCCCAAGAATGGAGAAACAGCACTGGCGCCATGTTGCTGGGGGTCCTGGGACAACGCCCTGCACTGGACTCTCGAGGTGCCCTTTCTTGCTGCCTGATGGCACATGGGATACACTACCGTTGCCACTGGTACTGAAGGTCTAGGGTCAGAGTGACCAGGTAGGTCTTATGATGGGTGTG
Organism: Plestiodon gilberti rubricaudatus; assembly: GCA_026170595.1. Classification (NCBI taxonomy): domain Eukaryota; kingdom Metazoa; phylum Chordata; class Lepidosauria; order Squamata; family Scincidae; genus Plestiodon; species Plestiodon gilberti. Next base: position 208,518,688 of record JANXHW010000001.1, read on the forward strand.
GGCCAGGTCGGGCCCATCCATGATGCAATTGGGTCCATTCATGTCATCAGGCTGTGGACTGGGGCCTGAGCAGAGGGGCAGGAAACTGACACCCGCCACCTCCCCCCATTCCATTGCAATGGACAGAGCTGTCCTCCTAGCTAGCTTTGCCTAGCTAGGGGCATTTCTTAGAGCCCAATCCTATCCTTTTCCCCACCATAGCATGCGGCTGTGCCAAAACAGGCAGTGCTGTATGCTATAGTGGGAGAGGTGGAAGATCGGGAGGCTCCATAAGCCTCCTGATCACCAATGGGTCTCCTCGGACCTGCGCTAGCTCTTTAGCTGGCACATGTCCGAGGAGACAAAGGGGGCATGTCAGCTGCTACCAGAGGGGATCGCATCCAGTGCAAGTTGCCCGTACTTGGTGCCACCCCCTCCTGCCTCCGCCTCTCACCCTCATCCCATTCCACCCTGTTCCGTCCTCCCTGCTGACTCACCTTTATCGGTGGACGTTCCTGTCTCCGCCATTGTGCGCGGGGCCGCTCCAGCCTCTTCAATGGTGGTCCAGAAGCGCACGGCTCTGCATGCTTCCAGAGTGCCATTTACAGCAGCCGTAAAGCATCTACTGCTGCCAGAACGCTAGTTCTGGCAGCGATAGAGCCCAATAGGATTGGGCTGTTAATATCTTTCCCAAATGCTGCCTTAGAGAACCTATGTAGTGATGCAGAAAATGTGGTTTTATTCATATCTGCCTTTTCCTATTCTCCAGGGAGAATCTCTGGTTTTGCAACTTCACATTTCCCCTCTCTAGAATTTCACTCACACACATTCAGCTGCCTCCAGAGGGTAGGATGGGGGCTCCATTTGCCTAACTCAATTAAGTCTCCCTGTCCTGGCAGCAGGGACTGTCATGAGTCGTCTGATTTCAATCACTAGAAATGTAAATCTGAAGAGTGCTTGTTTTTCCTGTATGTCTCCATGACCATGCACATACACAGAAACCATCTGAAATACTGTTTCTTTGTGTATAAAAATGTGTGTTCTCCTGCAGCAAGGGGTCAGCATTCTATCTTTCCTGGAGTGCTGTCTACGCACTGCATAACCAAATAAACCCATACTATTTTCCTTGATTGCCAGTCTTCCTGGTCCTCTTTATTAATTATTCTCTGCTAAAAATTCCGCTACAGTTTTGGTGTCAGAGGTGGGATCCATAGCTACACTCTTGGCATGGCTCCTGGGCTCGGGGCTCCTCTCTTCCTCACTGGAGGAAAAGTTTTTTCTTTGCTAAAGGTGGGGTGGAGGAGGTGCACTCCTTGACTGGGAGCTGTGTTCAGGCGGACCGGCTGGAAGATCCCTCAGGAACACAGGACCCTGCAGGACTGGTGAGATAACGAAAATTGTATTGGGGGGAGGGGTTGCTTGATTTGTGTGAGTGCCTATGTGTAAACGTTTTGTTCTGTCTTCCCACGGACCTCAGCCGTTCTGCGCCCTGTGCGAGGAGAAATCCGGTGACCGCAGTGTTTCTCAATAGCAAGGGGGGTCCGGCCCTTTTCTATATTTCCTAGGACCACAGAGGGACCTAGGTCAATACTCGCCTTGAAAGGGTAAAAGCCGGCAGGAAACGGACATAGCAACCTAGGTTAGGTTCGCCTTGTAAGGATAAAAGCCGGCAGGAAACGGACATAGCAACCTAGGTTAGGTTCGCCTTGTAAGGATAGAAAGGCAGGAAAAGGACAACAAAAGTTAGACTCGCCAGGAAAAGTACCTGTAGAGAGTCACCCCCTGACACTCGCAGCCAGGCAAGCTACATCAGGGAGAAAAACAATCCCCCAGGTTCTGGCAAAGACGGGATTATGGTAACCAAGACACCCGGCTATAGAACTGGAAAGGCAACCCTGGGGGAGGCATGGGGAAAAATCAGAGTAAATTTGAGTTGTCTCAAGGCAGCCCCCTTCACCAAATAAAAAAGGTTTTCTCAATCCCGGGAAGACTTCCAAAGGGACTTTCAGTCGCAAAGCTCTCCAACTTGTGCAGAGCAGACTGGTTTGAATTAGGAAAAACATTTCAGCCAGGCTGGCCAGAAGAAGGCAGTTTTGACCTAAAAGTTATACGTCAATTGGGAAAAATAATTGCTCAAAACCATCGTGGCCAGATGGTATATTGGCTACTATGGGAGGACCAGGGAGAACAACGCAGAGGATAAAAAGCATTAATGCCAGCCTAAAGAACTCCCTTGAAAAAGAACGTGCAAAAAATGAAGATTTCAAGCCCAGGTAAAAGCCCTGGCATAGGAGGCAGATAACCTGTCAAAAGTCCCGGCCAAATTGGTAAAAACTGCTGAATGAGAACCATTGATCCCTTTAAGAACCCCACTAAAAACCCTTCTCCTGAACCTCCTAACGGAGCCCCGAGGAGGACCTGCTGGACAAATGGACAGGTTTAATGCCCACTGCTCCTCCCAGCCCAATTACTTGCTGGTCTTCCACCAGCCCTACCTCCTCGGCTGCAAGAAATTATGGCACAGGGGGCAGCGGCGGCAGCCATCCCAGCCACTCACTCAGCCCCCATGGCTACCAAGTCCCCAGGGGTAGTGGAAAGAATAGAGAACCAGAACCTCTGTCCACTTGGAAAGAGGGACCTAGACTTGCTTCAATCACTGTCTATCACTGATCTGCAAACGTACATTGAACCAGAGATGGATACAGTGGTTAGCGTAAATACAAACTGAACCATCATGAGTTGTCTGATTTCAATCACTCCACTATGGTTCCCATTGTCTTTTAGCAATGTAAATCCGAAGAGTGCTTGTTTTTCCTGTATGTCTCCATGACCATGCACGTACACAGAACAGAAACCATCTGATATACAGTACTGTTTTATACTGTAAAGAGCCTCTTGATGAGGGTTCAAAATTGACTGATTGGTTCAAAATTGGGAAGGGAGTACGGCAAGGCTGTATATTGTCACCCTGCCTATTTAACTTATATGCAGAGTACATTATGAGAAATGCAGGGCTGAATGAATCGCAAGCCGGAATCAAGATTGCCGGGAGAAATATCAACAACCTCAGATATGCAGACGATACCACCCTAATGGCAGAAAGTGAAGAAGAACTAAAGAGCCTCTTGATGAGGGTGAAAGAGGAGAGTGCAAAAGTTGGCTTGAAACTCAACATTAATAAAACTAAGATCATGGCATCTGGTCCCATCAATTCCTGGCAAATAGAAGGGGCAGAAATGGAAGCAGTAACAGATTTTACTTTTCTGGGTTCCAAGATCACTGCAGACGGAGACAGCAGCCATGAAATTAAAAGACGCTTACTCCTTGGAAGGAAAGCTATGGCAAATTTAGATAGCATAATAAAAAGCAGAGATATCACCATGCCAACAAAAGTTCGTATAGTCAGGGTGATGGTGTTCCCAGTAGCAATGTATGGTTGCAAGAGTTGGACCATAAGGAAGGCTGAGCGCCAAAGAATAGATGCTTTCGAACTGTGGTGCTGGAGAAGACTCCTGAGAGACCCTTGGACTGCTAGGAGATCAAATCAGTCAATCCTAAATGAAATCAACCCTGACTGTTCCCTGGAAGAACAGGTACTGAGGCTGAAACTCAAATATTTTGGCCACCTAATGAGAAGAGAGGACTCTCTGGAGAAGACTCTGATGCTGGGAAAAATTGAAGGTAAAAGGAGAAGGGGAAGGCAAAGGATGAGATGGTTAGACAGCATCACCGATGCAACAAACATGAAAATGAGCAAACTCAGGAAGATAGTGGAGGACAGGAAGCCCTGGTGGGATGAGGTTCATGGGATCACGAAGGGTTGGACACGACTTAATGACTGAACAAACATAAAAATGTGTGTTCTCCTGCAGCAAGGGGTCAGCATTCTATCTTTCCTGGAGTGCTGTCTACGCGCTACGTAACCAAATAAACCCATGCTACTGTATTTTCCTTGATTTGCCAGTCTTCCTGGTCCTCTTTATTAATTATTCTCTGCTTAAAATTCAGCTTCAGTAGCTCATGGTTAAAGCTACAATCCCATGCAAATTTATTTTGGAGTAAGTCCAGTTGAACACTGGGGGCCTTACTTCTGAATATACATGCATAAGATAGCACTTTAGCACATGTTTTTATTTTTATTTGGGATATTTTTTTTAATCCCATTTTTCAATTCTTAAACATTTGTTTTAAAACTATTGCAATGCAATGCACTCCAAGAGTCTGGGATGAAATGAGTTAGATCCCTAAATAAAGTATAAGTTTCAAAATAGAAATAGGTGGCATGAGAAGAAAATACTCTAATGCAGCGTTTCTCAAAGTGGACGTGTGCCAAGTTGCAGCCAATATTTGTCGGTAGCATGATGACTCTTTCTGTTTCTGCAAAGAAGGAACTAGCCACCAACTTCAGCATTGTGGTTTTGTCGGGGAGGGGATACAGGACTTGAGAGATACAGGATATATATATATATATATATCCCTACCCCTATGAAGGAAAATAAATCAGGAATTTCTTGCATACCTCAGAAATCTCTCCCATCTGCATACCATCCCTATTTATGCACATGGAGGCTTTACAAATACAGTAGCAAGAATGATGGTGCAAAATATAAAGCAATGAAAAGCTAAGGACAAATTATTTCTCCCTGGGAACCAATTGGTAAGTGCCGGTGGTATTTGCAAGATTCAAAAACAGCCCAGCAAAGTGCAAGGCAGATAGCTCTATCAAGAAGCTACTAGCCAAGAGGTGGAAAGCAATACTATACGTCTTCTTGCCAAGGGAATCCTGAAACATTAGACTGTGGACTCTCCAGCAGCCATCAGTGTGAGTGTTGCAGGTGAAATGTTTAACACACCAGGCTCTAAGAGAACTTCCACTCTTATCAAATGCTTCCAGATCGCAGGAAACCGTGGTCCAGGTCCTATATTGCTAACTTGAAAGTTTGGCTTCAGAATGATACAATCCATTTATGAATTTATGAAGAGTCTATATCCCTATGAGAACATTATGGTTATATTGTATCATCTTAAAACTGCAGGTTTGGAGGTCTGGGCTTTGTTGTTGTTGTTGTTGTTTAGAAAGAATAAGTGTGAAAAGATATTGTTGTAAGAAGAGCATATCTTATCCTGAGTCAGGCCATTGGTCCACCTAGCTCAGTGTTGTTGGCCTTGGCTAGCAGCAGCTCCCTAGAGCTTCAGACAGGGAATCTTTCTTGGAGATGCCCAGGCACTGGATTTGGGACCTTCTGCATGCAAAGCAGTGAGGTGGCCAAGTTTGCGGATGACACTAAACTTTTCCGAGTGGTGAAGACCAGCAGGGATTGTGAAGAGCTCCAAAAGGATCTCTCCAAAATGTGAGAATGGGCAGCAAAATGGCAGATGCGCTTCAATGTAAGTAAGTGCAAAGTGATGCACATTAGGGCAAGAAACCAAAATTTCACATATACGCTAATGGGTTCTGAGCTGTCTGTGACGGATCAGGAGAGAGATCTTGGGGTGCTGGTGGACAGGTCGATGAAAGTGTCGACCCAGTGTGCGGCGGCTGTGAAGAAGGCCAATTCCATGCTCGGGATCATTAAAAAAGGGACTGAGAATAAAACGGCCAGTATCATTATGCCCTTGTACAAATCGATGGTAAGGCCACATCTGGAGTATTGTGTCCAGTTCTGGTCACCACACCTCAAAAAGGATATAGTTGAACTGGAAAAGGTGCAGAAAAGAGCGACCAGAATGATTCGTGGGCTGGAGCACCTCCCATATGAGGAAAGGCTACAGCGTTTGGGGCTTTTCAGTCTAGAAAAAAGGCGCCTGAGGGGGGACATGATTGAGACGTATAAAATTATGCATGGGATGGAGAGAGTGGATATAGGGAAATTCTTCTCCCTCTCGCACAACACCAGAACCAGGACATGCACTAAAATTGAGTGGAGGGAGAGTTAGAATGGACAAAAGAAAATATTTCTTTACCCAGCGTGTAATTCATCTGTGGAACTCCTTGCCACAGGATGTGGTGATGACACCTGGCCTAGATGCCTTTAAAAGGGGTTTGGATAGATTCATGGAGGAAAAGACCATCACAGGTTACAAGCCATAAGCAACCTCCTGGTTTTAGAAGTGGGTTTTCTCTGTGCCAGGTGCAAGGGAGTGACAACAGGAAACAGGTTATCTTGTTGGCTGTGTGCTCCCTGAGGCATCTGGTGGGGCCACTGTGTGATACAGGAAGCTGGACTAGATGGGCCTTTGGCCTGATCCATCAGGGCTCTTCTTAAGTTCTTATGTTAAAGCAGGTGCTCTACCACTGGGCTACAGCCGCCCTCCCTTGAAACAGGGCATGTGGAAGCAGGTTATCATTAAGGGCAAGCACAATCTGAATGAGCCTGTGTTAGTAAAAAAAGAGTGAGGGGAGAACCATGTACATCACCCCGAGCTTTCTGAAGGAAGGAATGGGACATAGGGACACTTATTATGGAGCACGTGTAAAGGGTAATAATTGATAATTCACCACCACCACCACTGTCCCAACAGTGAGCCCACACTGTTACTGCATTGTGGAATGAGATTTTAACCCAGGGCTCCCTGGTCTAAATCCAGCACGCTAAATGCTACACTATACTGTACTCTCCTGGATGGGATAGTTGATGAAAAAGACAATTGTTCCAGTCATGTTATTTTCAATTTATGTTATACAGTACAGTATATGGTTTCTCCCCAGCACGGTGTCTTTTCTGGTGGCTGTTTGCTGGTGGTGTTCTGCATTTTTTTTTAAAGATTGTGAGCCTTTTTGGGTCAGGGAGCCATTTAATCATTTGATTTTGTCTGTAAACCGCTTTGTGAACTTTTTGTTGAAAAGTGGTATATAAATACTGTTGTTGTTAATAACAATAACAATAATAATAATAATTAGACATTGCTGCGAGACTGTACTTATTAGGAGGCGGAAACCAAGTACTTGGCAGATCAAAAGTGCCATGTAAATTATTAATAATGATGATGGTGCCCAAGTACTGTAACTTGAACAAGGCAGGGAAGCGTACAAAGAAACCAGTTTTGATCCACTCTACTCCCACTGGGCAAGGAAGGTGCTCAGGGTTCCCCTTGCCATCAAATGGACATAAATTTAGCTCCTGCTAGATTGCCATTCCTGACATGTTCTGTATCACTTTGCTTTAGCTATTTCAAGGTCAGCTCTAGCTTACAGCTGTCACATTGCACCGAGATCTCGTGTTCAGGGGCTCAAGCAAAGCAAGGTTCAAGTCTTTTTCTATCCTTTCTCTCTGGAATAATGGTCTCCTTGGGGAACTTGCTTTGCAGTAGGGAAAAATGTACTTCTGTGTTAAGATTATAATCACTCTTGACAAAGTACTGCTCTCCCCTTCCCGTAAGAAAGAAAGAACTGCATGTTCCTGAGGCTAACTCTTCCCAGAAGTCCACTGCATCGTTCAATTAAATGTACACCCGTACTTTTGTTGCCCCTGTGTACTTTCTTGGCCTAAGAGCCCATTTCTGAGTGGACAGAGAAAGCTCCAAACTGCATTCGGAGAGAAAAAAAGGTTAGGGTTTTAAAGAGGGGTCGCCACTCAGTGTCAGATTTCTTTCTAGATGTGGAGTGCCCCATTTCTCCTCCTTGGCCTCTCCTCTTGCTATCAAATAAGCAAGACCAACAGTGAGCTGAGACAAAGCCTGAATGAAATAAATGAGAGGAGCTGCCCTGGGAACCTGCTCCCTCCGCTATGCAACTCCCACAATGACCTAAAAGAGAACTTGGTTCTTGAGGGGAGGCTATGCTATCCCAGAGCAATGTCATGTCAAAGGGGGGGGGGGTAGAAGAAGCCCCAATGTGGTTGTATTTTATTGTCTGATATAAGCCAAGGATGGATAGAAATCAAAGACAGATCCCTGACATTTGATATTATACTCACACATGTACTAAGAGCAAGTGTGGTATAGTGGTTAGAAGGTTGGGCTTGGATTGAGGTGACAGGTGTTAGAATCACTGCTTAGCCTTTCAGTGTACAACAGCTTCTTCCCATTCTTCTGAATAGATATATGGTTATTCAGCCAGGGGCACTACATGCACAGAGAAGCAAGCTTCTGTGTGCATGTCCCCAGTCGGATGACAGATAGAACCACGGGCACAAAATGGTCCTGCCGACACAGTTTCCCTGTTTGATCCAACTGCTGGGGCTTATGCATGCAGAGCTCCTTAAAAAAATGCTAAAATTCTGCTAATCAGTGGATAGGCAAAACAGGGTTCAGTCCCTCACTCTGCCTTCCCTGTGAAACAGCTGATTGATGGGATTTCAAAAGAGCTCCCCCCTGGCACATAGCCCCAGCTGCCCCTTTGATTTTATTTATGGCATTTTTATCCGGCCTTTCATCCACAGAGCTCAAGGAAGTATACAAGCTTCTTCCCTTCCCCTCCATTTTGTCCTCACAAAAAACCATGTAGAATAGTATAAAAAGCAGAGCAATGGTGACTGGCCCAAGATGACCCAGGGAACTTCATGGCTGAGTCAGCATTTGAACCTGGGTCTCCCCAGTTCTAGACTGACAGTCTAACTAGGACTTCTGGATAAGATCATTTGACAGTTATCTATTATATCCTGGTATATGTGCAGGTTATACAATTAAACTGAAACTGATCTTCTTCCCCTTGAGGCAGTATTGAAGCTTTCATTAAACAGAAAATCAAGCCAAAGATGACAATACCACATTTCCATTTAGATTTGATTTTATCCTAAGGCCTTAAGTAGATAAGGCCCTCGCACAATTACTCAAGTTGAACAAAGTGTGGTTTTTGTTTCATTTTGTCTCATCATTCTAAAAATGAATAATTATTGATTTTTAGACTATTCATTTCAAGCATATGGATTCCCAAAATGGGGTGCAATTAAAATTCAGAATATAAATAGTATCATCATAGAGCATTAATAAAACAGAAGAGGAACAAGATAAAAATCAAGAGCCAGCAGAAAAACAAAATAACAACAAACATAAAGAGCCTGTCTGAAAAGGAAGGTTTTGACTGCCTACTGAGAAGGAGGGAGCTCCCAATTCTGTGACACTGTGTTGGGAAGCTGATTCCAAAGCTTAGTGGGCAACCGAACCACCAGAAAGGCTAATTCAGCAGTGGCTATTAGCCTAACAGATGGTGGGATCACTAAAAGGTTCTCATCTTCAGATTTTAACAGTCAGGAAAGAACATGTGGAAAGAGGCACTGCCTTGAGTATGCTGGGCCCAGAACACAGAGGACGAAATCAGCAACATGAGTCCCAGAAACTAAGCCAGGATGGTGTAGTGGTTTGGGAGTCGGACTTAGACCTGGAAGATCCAGGTTCAAATCCCTGCTCAGCCACGAAACTTCCTGGGTGACCTTGGGCCAGTCGCTATCTCTCATCCCCACCTACCTCACAGGGTTGTTGTGAGGACAAAAAGGAGGGGAGGAAATATGTACACCACTCTGAGCTCCGTGGAGGAAGGGCGGTATAAAAATGTGAAAAATAAAAAAATAAAAAAATAATCAAAGCTCATAAAGAACAGGTGTGTAATGCTATCTGCAGCCAATGGCAAACATCAATCTCATTGCTATGTTTTGAACTACCTGCCTTTTCCAAGTAGTCTTCCAGGGCAGCCACCTTATAGTACAGCAGTTGTGTGATTACCAGGGTACATACCAGTGTTTTCAGGTCCGTCTTTTCTAGGAAAGAGTGTAACTGGTGAATTGGCCAGAGCTGATAAATGAATTGAGTCAAGGAGCCCAGTGCTGTGTTCTTTGATTAGCAGCAGGTATCTGTCCTTTCTGGCAGGACTTTTCCCCATCTCTGCTGCCTGAGATCTTTGAAGCTGGAGATGCCAAAGACTGAACCTGGAATCTACATGCATGTCTGCGTGCGACAGCAGTCTAGGAACAGATTCTACCACTAAGGTGGTGGAGCGGGAAAACAAAACCAATATGTCTTCTAAACAAAGACTACATTTATTATGTTGTATTACTTTAACAAAAAGTGTAAAAACACCTGGCTTATTTTGTTAAAAGATTCTAGTTATAGCTATTCAAATCCAGTCCTCTGTGGTCCCAGACTGCTTTTTCTTTCAACACCTTCTGCTCTCTTGTACTGTAGGGTGATAGTTGTGCCAACCCAGCGAAAGAAGAGCCATGGCTTCACTTCTCTACAGCCCCCGTGAGTATTTGCTGGAGCCTCCAAGGAACCACACAGTGCTGACGCTGTGTTTTGGTTGACATTGCTCCTAGTCTAGACCCTCTCTCAGTGAGTCCCTCTCAGTGAACCCTTCTCCTCAAATTCACCAGCACCTCTAGGCCCGAGAGGGAAGACACGTTCCACACAGCCCAATCCTACCTAAGTTCCCCCGTGCTGATGTAATGGCACCAGTGCAGGATAAGCTGCATCCCGTGGGGGAATTTAGCAGGCAGGAGGTCTCCTTGAGTAAGGGGACGTTTGTCCCCTTGTCCCGGGGAAAGCCCCAGCCTGCGCAACGGGTCCACTCAGACCCACGCCAGCGATATCACTGGCACAAGTCCAAGTGGATCCATGTTGGCGGATCAGGCCTGGGGAGAATAGGATACAGCGTGCACTGGCACTACCAATCCTGCACCTCTCCTGGCCCAATCCACCCACCCCGCCCCGTCACTACCTTCTCCCTCCCCTCCCCCCACTCCAGCCCCACTTGCTGCAGAGCTTACCTGCTCTGGTGGGCATTGCTCCTTCTGCCGGTGCATGCGGGAAGGCTCTGGCCTCCCTGCCGGTGGGCCTGGAAGGCGTGCTGTTGCAACATGCTTTATGGCACATTTGTGACAGTCTGCGTCAGTGGAGCGGGTGCTCCGCCAGCACAGAGGCACAATACGATTGTGCCAAAAGTATGCCTGTAGCCACGGTAACTGAAAGCAAAATGAGATTTGAACTTAGAGCCAATATGGTTCTTAAAAAGAACCTGTGGGTCAATCAGATCCCATCATAATATTTCCCCAGCAGCAAGACATTTCTGATCTTCCATTTCAGACCAAACTACACATCATGCATTATATTAAGTGCAGTTTGACCCTGTGTTTATTCACTTTCTTTACTCAAGTAGCAGCCATGGAGAGATCAGGTTCAGGGCTGTGGCGTGTGGTATGCAATCCTTTCCTGTCACATTGCTGTCCTATCAAAAATCACATGCCACCAAAACTGCCATTAGCCCTAGAGGGAAGCTTCCATTGATGCCAACAGAAGCTTCCTCACAGGTGACAGGGCTAATAGCACCTGGGGGAGGGTGTGGTTTTTGTTGGGACTGCAATGTGATGGGAAAAGATGAAATACCTTCTTTCTGCCTACTTTGGTTCCAATCCTGATCCCCCTCTTGCAGCTGCGATTAAAAACATGCAAGGCCAAATTATCCATTTTAATGTAGCGTGTAGTTTGGCCCCAAGATCCCATGTCATGACGCTCCCATTGTGTGTCTCAGTGATATTCTGAAACACATAAATGACATACATGTGACCCATTCTAAATGGACACCAGCCTCTGTGCTTCTCCTTTTGAAATGGCTTCCCCTTTCTCCCCTGTTCAGGCCTTCCGCTGGACGAGAACCTAGAACAGATGCAGCAAGGGACAATGATGCGTAAGGTGAAATCCAAGAACTGGAAGAAACAACGGTACTACATGCTGCAGGATGACTGCATGACCATCTGGTACAAATCCAGGATGTCCGGCAGGGCCAAGTCCGCTTGTGAGTTTAGATTTCCTGCTGTGTATTGTTGACGCTGGGCTAGGTCCTGTGTAACACTGTATTTTTGCACTTGCAAACAAGTGTATAGCTCAACATGTGAACCCTTTCACATGGATTGACATTTTTTCAAGTTGCATAAACTGACACTTGAAGCTATTGAATGAACGTTTGGCACTACCACTTGTCAACAGTGGTAAGAATGTACAATATCATGATTCCAGAGAATATTATTATTATTATTATTATTATTATTAAATATAATAATAAAGAATACATATAAACCGCTTTTCAACAACAAGTACTGTAGTTCACAAAGTACTCTACATAGCAAAATAAATCAATAAATGGTTCCCTGTCCCCAAAAGACTCACAATGTGAAAAAAGATGCCGTAGAGACACAAGTAACAGCCGTGGAAAACACGCCATGCTTGGGTGAAGAGGGCAGTTGCTCTCCACGTGCTAAATATAAGAGAATACTACTTAGTTTGATACAAAATGTAAGACTGTACAGCTCTGGAGCTGCAATAGACCCAGGATGAGAATATAAACAGTTTTGCGTAGCAAATGGCACGTGCATTTGTGTGTATTTCCTTGTGTACATGTAAGTTCTGAGCAATAAATTCTGGTATGGAGAATTTGGGAAGATGAGGGCAGAAGTTGTGGATTAGCCCAAATGCCTCCTGAGCCCAGTCTCTCATATCTGACAGTGGCCATATCAGAGTGAGATCTCAGGTGGCAGATCTACCGGCAGCAAATCGCCCATTATTTAATGTAATACTATTTTTCATTGTACAAGGGATGCAATTTGAATTTTCAGCCTCAGGCATCAAAATAGGGTGATCCTAGGTGGAAGACACAAAGATTCTGTCATCTTGGTCAGGGAGATGCAAACGAATGCAGTGAGCCTGTAATGTCAGAATTTGGATTTAATCCTGAGCAAGATATAGCATTAGTTGGTCCATTGAAAGGTGTTGCCTCTTTTCCTCTGTGTTTTTTGTTCTGCAGGACCAAAATTGCTGCAGACGCTGTTCTCGTGTTATAGGGTGGAATAGAACGTGTGGGTGGGTAGACAGGCTGAATAGAGCAGTACAAGAATGGAGGAGTTGGATAGGTCATTCTGTGGCTGCCCCTTGTCCTGTCCTGCCTGAGGAGCAAGGGCACAATTTGGTACAATAAGCTCAGCTCACAGATGAAGGCTGACCTTTCTTGGTTGCCCTCTGTCAGTCTCGGTGAGCGATGTGGAGACTGTGCGTGAGGGACATCAGTCGGAGTTACTGCAGAGTCTCGCTGAAGAGTTCCCCCCTGAATGCTGTTTCACTGTCGTCTTCTATGGGCGTCGTAGCAACCTGGACCTAATTGCTGGCTCAGCCGAGGAAGCTCAGTGTTGGATCCAAGGCTTGCGGCGCCTTGTGGAGGTTGTTGCGAATATGGATCAGAAGGAGAAGATAGATCAATATCCTTCCATTTAATGATATGCTGTCCATTTCGGTGCCCTTCTATAAAAAGTGGAAAACTAATTGCAAGAGCTCAGCTTGGTTTTGGCCCTAATATTGGAGGCATATTGAATATATGATCCGGCATTCCCAAGTGCCATAGTATCTTCATATCAACTATGATGTTCCCTCAGTTCCTTCTACATCTTTCTCCTCCTACTCTTCACAGCTTCAGGCACCCCCATGTACATACCGTATTTATCTCTGTGGTCATTCTCAGTCAAATAACCACTTCTATCATGGGTGTCAGAAATTAGGAATGGCAGTCTTGTAAGGCTGAGGGCTCCAGGGTGTAGGTGTGGCAGGAGGGACCTGCCTTCCTCAGAGGCAAAGGGGGAAAGGCTGACTCTGACATGATTGGTGAGGCAGAAGAGGCAAAGGAGCCCCTCATTCACCCTTGGGCCTCAGAGGGGAGGGGGTTAGGGACACACCCTGATCGGTGTGGTTGTACATTATAGCCAACTTAGTTCCTGCACTGATTGAAGGCCTTGATCTGCTCGGTCCCTATGCATCTGTGTTCCTTAATTAATGCCTTGGACTGCACATGGATTTGTGACTGGTTCCAGAAAGCTGATAAAAACAAGGATGGTCGCATGAATTTCAAGGAAGTGCAACACTTGCTCAGGATGATGAACGTGGATATGAATGAGGACCATGCCTTCCGACTCTTCCAGGTAACGTTGTGTGTTTGAGTAGGGGAACTATGGAACTGGGCTACACGGAGAGGTCCTGGGTTTGCTCTGAAGGTAACAGTGCCTCATTCTTTTCACAGCCATGTTGCCACCCATGATCCTCAAACCCTAGAACTCCTCTTGCTCAACACCCACCACAGTTGTAACACATGTATAGCCTTCCGTCCAAGATGTAACTTTTAGGAAGCCTTTTTTTTCTGGTTTCAGGAGAAACTGGATTTGTACAGCACTGATTGACTGGCTTTTCTGTTGGTCATAAAGCGATTTTCTCCTCAGAGCAAGGCTGTGCCCAGCAGTGATTGGCTGTCCCTGTTGTGTCAGTCAGGATGGAAGCCACCTCATTCTTCCTCCTCTGACCCAGTTTCAAAATGCATACAAAGGATATTTTTAAAAGGCTTAAAGCTAAACCACCAAACAGGCTTGGATAATCATGTCAGGGTGCCTGGGGGAAAAAATAGCCCAAACAAAAGAAACTATTGTCACACATGCCCTCTTCCCCACCCCCCACAATGAAAATCCATTGTGGGATAGGGAATTGGAAATTGAAAATCCAATTTCACTCCAGAGCAAGGTACACATGTAAATATAGGTACAGTACAGCGCAATCCTAACCAACGTCGTAGTGAAAGTAGGGAGATAAGTGGATGAGACCGTAGCTCAGTGACAGGGTGCCCCATTTTGCATGTAGAAGGTCCCAGGTTCAATCCCCAGCATCTCCAGGTAAGACTAAGAAACCCTGGAGAGCTACTGCCAGTTAAGGCGGATTCAGACCGCTTGCGGAAGCGGACGAAGACGAGTGAGCGTGAGAGGCTGGCCACCGACCTGCCTGTCTGCAGGAGTGTCTCCCTGCAAATAGTCCCTCCTTTTGTCCCTCCTTCTTGGAAGAAACCTCCACGGTGATTGGCTAACACTCCTCCCCCTCTCTTCTGATTGATGGCTCCAGTAGCGTCGCTGTGCGTCCCCCTGAAAACATGGCCCAGGGGATGTTCGAGCGTGCCGGCAATCGGGAGACCGCTCGCTTCCGTTGTGTTAACCAGACACCCAAGCACGCCTCGGCTAAGATCCGCTAAGATCCGGGATGAGCCGAGATTCGTGCGGTCTGAAGCGCCCTTTAGTGTAGGCAACACTGAGCTAGATGCCCAATGACCTGACTCAGCACAAGGCAGCTTCCTGTGTTCATGTGTAAGAGCAGAGCAGGCTCTGCTGGGGAAAAAAAACAACACTAAAAATCACCTTGTACCCACTCCTGTTTCTATTGGATTTTTCCCTCTTACACCCAGGCGGACTGCTATAGTTAGCTAAATAAACACACGAGGCATAGGCTGATTAAAGTTGCAAAAGAAAAAGTTTACTCACGTTTCCAGTTCATATATACAGCATCTGGCTAACACAAGAGGTTACTCTAACTCAGAATGGCGTGCCCCTACAGCTGGCACGCCCTGCATAAGGTGTGCTGGAAGATGGCCGCTGGGCAACAGAGCCCAGGCATGGCACGTCCTCCCAGGTTGGCAGTCAGTAGAAGAAGGAATGAGGCTAAGAAGAGGAAGTAGGAAATAGGGTCAGGGGCCACACCCCTTCCAGGGATCACAGAGAGGACTGTCCAGGTGAAAGGTCTTTAGGTGACCAGACAACACACTGCCTCCCAGTGTCCTGCAGCCAAACGCTGTCCATTTCCAACAGTTTCTATGTACATCTATCTCTATATGGGTGCATTACCATATATGGATCACTTGTGAATAATGGCCTAGAGCAGTGATGGCGAATGCGTGGCACGTCATACACTGTAGCAGAGGCGTACGGAGGGTGGAGCGAATGGAGCAGTGGCTCCGGGCAGCTCCACCCCTTGGGCGGCACACCGGGGGAGCGCGCGCGTGCGCGCATGCCCACCCGGTGACGCAGCGGCTCTGCGGCTCAGGCGGCATTCCCCTGGAACGCCTGCCCGGCCTCGGAACCTGAGAAAGCCCTGGAACGTCCGCCACGACCGGCGGCCAGGGCTTTCTGAAGGCAGCCGCTGCGTCGTGGCCTTATTTATACTTTTTTCCTGCACGTGAGCAGAACGTTACGTTACGTTACGTTCTGCTCACGTGCAGGAAAAAAAGGTATAAATAAGGCCACGACGCAGCGGCTGCCTTCAGAAAGCCCTGGCCGCCGGTCGTGGTGGACGTTCCAGGGCTTTCGGGGGAGAAGGCGGGCGCGCACGCCTAGGGCAGTGATGGCGAATCTATGGCACGCATGCCACAGCTCGCACGCAGGGACCTCTCTGCCGGGCTAAAGCCTTTCTCTCCAGCTTGCGGCGCGCTTGGGAGACTCCTCAAGGCATTGGTCCGCTGCTGCTCCGACAGCCACGCCGCTGTTCACAGGTACAATCATTGTTAGTCTGTTCCAGGAAAGTTTAAGCTCATAATAACCCAGCTCCTTTGTGTAAATGGAAGAATGTTACTAGGCCTCAGCATACAAATGGCTAGTGGTGAGGCCGAAGAGATGAAATTTAAGAATTCAGTAGAAACAAGCTATATAGGCAACAAAGTTATGAGATAGTAATTTGCTTTCTATTTTATTTTAACGAACACTCGCATTTCAAACAATCTGAGGGAGCTAATGGGATCAAACATTAACGGTATTCAGGTTTAATTGTAGTGTTGGCACTTTGAAATAAAGAAGTTGGTTTTGTGTTGTAGTTTGGGCACTCGAGCTCAAAAAGGTTCGCCATCACTGGCCTAGAGTCATTTTTAACATTATCCAGAAGGGGGCCGGGTGACACCTGCATGGTTCAAAAATGTTCCCAGTTGATGCTTATTCCAGGCAACCCAGGCCCTTGTATTCTGTCCTCGGCTCAGATTGCTCAGATCTCTACTGCTGTTTAAAGAGGAGTGGTTGTGGAACCAGGTACATCCAATGGACAGAGTTTCAGAATCAAGCCGTATCTCAGCCATGAACTTACATGGGTGGCCTGGGCACATGTCAATTGTCTCTCAACCTTAGTTCTCTGTCTGTAATACTACTAGTAGTTTGCTGCATATGTAAAAATATTTTTAAAAAATGATTTTGGACCACAATTTTCAGTTGTGCTTCGACAAAAAGCATGGAAAATTGCAAGTTAATTGATGTTTATATACCTGAAATTCTACTACTTTTCAGCTCTAGATTCAGAGCTACATCTGATCTGACACTGTCTGTCTGTTTCTTCTTGTCTTTCCTTGAATTCTTGCTCTGCATAAGCTCTTTATCTTCATTGCTTCTCTCATGATGCTTCTAGGTTTGGACAGCCCCTCATCTCTCTTCATCAACCTTTCTCTTTCGTATCCTTGTAAAATTCCCAAAGACTGTATTTGTCAATGCCTAACAAAGCCTTTTCTGAACCTTTTTGGTTCCCCCACTGTCAGTCTTCCATCCTACCTCCACTATTCAATCCCTGGCTTTTTCCTTCCCCTCATCTAATGCCCAGTTTGTCAGGGTAAAGTAGATTGAAGTTCTCTGGTCAAGAGAACCATGTTGCTTCTGTGTACTGTATATAGCACATAGTACACAGTTAGTGCTTAGTTAATGCCACAGTAGTAATAACATGTCCTGATTCCATTACTTTAATTGCCTCAGTTCAGCTCCCTGTGCAAGTACCCTAATACTGATCCTTCCATTCCTTGCAGATGGCGGACAAATCCGAGACCGGAACACTGGAGGGGGAGGAGTTTGTGCTGTTCTACAAAGCACTGACTCAGCGAGATGAGGTGCTTGAGATCTTCCAGGAGTACTCTGAGGATGGCAAGAAGATGACACTGCTGGAGTTTGTGGACTTCTTGTTGCAGGAGCAAATGGAAAGCGAAGGCGTTGACGAGTTGGCCATGGAGCTGATTGACAGATATGAGCCATCTGAGTCAGGTTGGGGGGGGCAGGGGGAGGTGTTTGGTCCACAAATATCCAGGATTATATCCTGATTCAGGTACTCTCAAAGGCTGCTAGTGCAGAGTCCAGACAACAACATGAGTGTAGTGCCAGGAGTCAGGCTTCCAACAACTTACAAGGAATACAGAACACACAGAAGGTCAGGTGGCTCCAAGACTAGGCCAGCCACAGCCAGCAAGGCAGACTTGGATGTTATTCCAGCAGAGGTGTGAAGCAGACTGAAGGTTTAAGTGTCTACTGAGGAATGCAAGTGTCTCTTCCCCTGAGATGTCTGCCGTGGTTTAAAGGGCCTTTGCCTGGTCGTACAACCACTTACTCTGATGATGTGGGCCTGTGGGAAGAAATGTGGTTCCTTGCATGCTCCTCAGGCGAGTCTTCAGAGTTGAAAGTTGAAAGCCAGGATGGTGTAGTGGTTTGGGAGTCGGACTTAGACCTGGAAGATCCAGGTTCAAATCCCCACTCAACCACGAAGCTTCCTGGGTGACCTTGGGCCAGTCACTATCTCTCAGCCCCACCTACCTCACAGGGTTGTTGTGAGGACAAAAAGGAGGGGAGGAAATATGTACACCACTCTGAGCTCCTTGGAGGAAGGGCGGTATAAAAATGTGAAAATAAAATAGAGGGTAGATCTGTGTCCTCTGGCTATGGAGAAGGTACCCGGGGGGGGGGAGGATACCCCTTGCTTAGAAGGTTCTGAATTAGGAGCTCCTACTAGGGTCTGTGTGTTGGGGGAATTCCCTCCCCCCCCCCCCGAATCCATCTCCTCCACAGATTCATCTGCTTCATTCCCCAAGTGCAAGGCTTCCATTTCTGGGACCATGACAGATTAATGCAGGTGGGTTCTGGAAGGGCATCTCTAGCACTTTTTTGTGTGTGTCTAACTCTTAAATCCTCCAAGAACAGGAGCTCCCAACTATTCAGGGCAAGAGGGAGTGTGTACAGCATCACTCCAGTAGAACTCTGCAAAGCATATTCCACTACCTGTATCTGTTTTATATGACACCTACTTCTCATAGAAATTGCTGCCTCACCTGCTTTCCCCAGCCGTCCTGCTTCATGGGCTTTGCCCAGTTCAAAGCCCTTCCCCTTGGCAGTGTATTGTAGCTTGGAGATCCACCTTCCTTTGCATTTTTCACTCCACTGACCCTCTCTTCCCACAGCTAAGGCTCGCCATTCCTTGAGCATTGATGGTTTCCTCATCTACCTGTGCTCTCCAGATGGCTCCATCTTCAACCTTGAGCACAAGAAGGTCTTCCAGGACATGTCACAGCCCCTCTGCCATTATTTTATCTCCTCCTCCCACAACACATATCTGATGGAGGACCAGCTGCGAGGACAGAGCAGCGTTGAAGGATATATCAGGTATCACACAGCTAAAGCGCAGGTGCTAATGTGTTTATATCAGAAGTTGCGGTCTGCCACAACAGAACCGAACACAAGATTCCTCCAAAATCTTTACTTACACACTGTTCTTGGGAGTGTGCCCTGGTATAATGATGACATGACAATGTCAACAGAATGTCTTGGCTGTCAGCCATGGAGAGGAATTCAAATTCTGTGCCTTTTGGAACCTGGGCTAGAGCTCATCTCCCTGAGCCACAGATTCTCTTTTGGAAACAATAGACTTCCCAGGTCCAGGTCAAGGGCAGCATGTGCCTCCGTGCTGTCTGAGTCTGCTGCCCTCTGCCACCTCTGCTCATGTGCACCCCTCCTATGGAGAGCAGGTGGGTGAACGAGTGGGCTTGCTTCCACACATACCCCTCCCTTTACTTACAGAGCATGTGTCATGCAGCCTCCTTGGTCTGCACCTGTTTGAAATGAATAGGTCCCCTGGGGATGCTGTGAACCCAGCATTCCAGGAGCACTCATTATTATTATTATTATTATTATTATTATTATTATTATTTATTGGATTTTTTTCCTGCTTTTTCCCCCGCAGGGGGACTCATTGCAAGCAGAAAAGGGGTGGAGCTTGCTCCCAGCAAGTCGGAAGAGGAGAGGATCGGAGTGCCCAGTAGAGCAGTGGGCTGGAGAGGGCAGCAGACAGATAGGCAGGCAGGGGCTCATCCACTTGGGCTGCCCCTAATGAGACTCGTAGACCCCTCTCCTTGCATAGCTTCTGTCCTTTCCTGCTTTACATCTTGGCTCTTCAGCTTCATCACCACCAGTTCTGCTACTTGATTCTCTCCCTTAAGATAAGACTGCCGTGACTTGCCCCTTCTACCCATGATTTCATCCGGTTTGTGACTCAGCCACACCATCTCACTGGAAAAGGCTGGACCCTGTGAGGATAATTAATTAATTAATTAGTATTTATATACCGCTTTTCAACAAAAAGTTCACAAAGTGGTTTACAGACAAAATCAAATGATTAAATGGCTCCCTGTCCCAAAAGGGCTCACAATCTAAAAAAGATGCAGAAGATCCAGACTACTCTTTTTTTTTGTCCCCCTGAGAGGCCCTCATCTTGCAAAGGGTACAGGATCCTTCCAATGTGCTATATAGAATTGCTGCACAAGTTAAGGCACATTTATAAAGCATTAACTGCATATATCCAGATCCTGCGATGCGACTTCATGTTATGCCAGTGTCCTATTTGTTCCCCCAATCTGCCCTGCAGGTGGCAGCAGTAGAAGAACCACCATAAGCCAAGCTGCTTGCATGACAGGAGTTCCACTTAGAGTGCCCCCTTCTTTCCTGACAGAGGTTCCTGTGCTTTTAACAGATGCACAATGCTGAGAAATTCAACAAATGCTGTTTTTCCTTCATCACTACAGGAAGAAAAAATGTACCAGCTGAATTTCTCACCATCAAGCAACTGTTAAAGGCACAGGAGCCTTTGTCAGGAAAGAAGGGGGCAACCCTGATCATGCTACGAGCCCACCAAAAAAAAAAAAAAAGGTACCTGCATTTTCAAGGTAGCCACATTATTATTTTCACCCTAACTGCAGGAAGCAAAGCAATGTAAAGCTGATATGGCTGGCCTCCCATGATGTCAGCAAGACGCAAGCCCTGTTTAGGTCTTATAGACAGAAAGTGGGTACAGTGTACCCACGTACAGGGAAAACAGAAATATGCTGGCTAGCTGCACCCCCCTCCTGTGGTGGTGCAGTCCTTAGCCACACCCTCAGCTATCCCCATGCATGAATAGTTTTCTTTTGTTAGCAGGGGCAAATTTTGAACCTCAGGAGAGATTTTCTCTCTGTAATTTGGAATGATTTTCAGCATCTCAAATCAAGGGGGTAAAGCCTTAAGAAATTCACTGCTTGCAGAAATTCTTTGCAAAGAAACACTGTACCGGAGGAAAGTTGGGGGACATGGCTAAGAAGTGCATCATCGCATTGGGTGCCCTGAGGTTCAGGGCTTGGTCCAGCTGGTGGGCCCTCTGATGGATATAGGCCCTCAGCCAGTGCCCAACTTGCCATCCCTGGTGTGTGTGTGTGTGTGTGTGTGTGTGTGTGTGTGTGAAGCCAGCATACTCCCACCCACCCTGTACCTGACTACACTGTGCCCAGTTGCAATAACACTTGAACAGGGCTACACATGCCCCACAATCCCTGGAAGAGATTTCCATGGTAAAAGGGGTCCTTTTAAAATAAAGGAATGAATGAATGCATCCATGCACAAGGAAATATTTAAAAGGCAGTCAGACCACCAGAAGCATTGGGTGGGAGGAGCAAGACTGATGGCTGACCCAGCATTTGATATATACTCGGATGTGCATCCACTATTTCAGTTGCAAAGCTGAAAGGAAGCTGGGTTCACTGTGCACCTCAGGGAGGGTTCTGTTTTTATATTGTGCCTGCCTGTGTTCACACTTTCAGTCTGTAGTACCTAAACACCAAAGCCAAGAGCACAGGAAACTGCCATTTGGAAATGCCCTGACTCATCAGCACCATGCTCTTAAAAAGTGACATATGCAGCATGATGCAATCAGTTCTGTTTTTAGGTGGGTGGGCAGAGAGTTGGGGCAGAGAGGTACAACTGGAGAGGGTTTTTTGCCTCAAACAACTTGGTGGGATAGAGACAAGGCAAAAGTGGTTTCCCATGTTACAGGCTGAGGATGCTGCCTATGCCCTGGGATGATAGGAAGGGCTGATGATGGACCACCTTCTTCCTTCTGCAGGGCTCTGAAGCGAGGCTGCCGATGCCTAGAAGTGGACTGTTGGGATGGGCCTAATGGGGATCCCATTGTCTACCATGGCCATACCTTCACCTCCAAGATCCTCTTCCGGGAAGTAGTGACAACCCTTGAGAAATACGCCTTCCGGGTAGGTTGGACTTTCTGCCAAAGAGAATGACGGCTTTGCTGTGCCAAAGGGAAAGGGGTCACCACTAGGAAGAATGGCAGAGGTTGCAGACAGAGGAGAATGTACAGAGTTGGGACAGAAGGTGAATGTGTGATCTCCCATGAATCAACTTATACTGGGCATAAAGGCAACTCACTATACCTCCAGAACATGCTTCAAAGGGCCACTGGGACTCCCTTCCCCGTCATTCCCCTGTTCTTCTATCCTGATGTTCTATTTTCAACCTTTGAGACCCTTGACCCTAACTTGTGATCTCGGTCTCATAGACTTCTGAGTATCCCATCATCCTGTCCATTGAGAACCACTGCAGCATAGAGCAGCAGGATATCATGGCACAACAGCTGAAAGGAATTCTGGGAGAGAAACTCCTTACCGGCACCATTGATGGGCGTGTCCCTATGCAGTTGCCTTCTCCTGAGGTAAGGAACTGAAGTAGTTCACACTTTTTCCTGAAACTGGGCTGAGAAAGTGTGGTTGCAATCACAGAGCAAACAATCATAGTCACACCACATGCCCCAATGTCTTCCTCAGTCTGAATCATTAGAAAAGTGTGCTTGGGAAGAAGAGGAGAAAAATAGGGGGGGGGGACGTTGGGGAGCTAAGATTAACAAGCATGAAGAGCCAGGAGTGGGTTATATAGATGTAATACATTGTAGGAATTAAAGTTTTTGTGGGAACCACTGAGGAGAACTTTAAAAAGAAACTGAAGAGGAAAGGAGTGGCTGTGTTTGAGGGAGTAATTTTTATTTTTCACATTTTTATACCGCCCTTCCTCCAAGGAGCTCAGAGTGGTGTACATATTTCCTCCCCTCCTTTTGTCCTCACAACAACCCTGTGAGGTAGGTGGGGCTGAGAGATAGTGACTGGCCCAAGGTCACCCAGGAAGCTTCATGGCTGAGCGGGGATTTGAACCTGGATCTTACAGGTCTAAGTCCGACTCCCAAACCACTACAGTATCCTGGCTCTAAAAGTTACTCCTAAAGTTAGGAGTGATGCATATTGGAGGCAAATAAAGAGGATAGATACAGCCCTGGTGAAGGAGTGAGTGAATTAATCGGAGGGCTGGTTTGGAGAGATGTTTCCTGGAAGCACATGATGGGCTGGCATAGTTGTGGTGAAACAGTGGGGAGCAATGGAATTTTACTGTTGGATTTACTAGGAAATGAGTAAATGGCTGAGCAGGAGCTGTGTCTGGGAGGCAGGAAAATCCTATCACCTGTTATCTGAAGCATGCTGCCTGCTTTATTATGGTCCCCACATGTGTCCTCATGCAGGATCTGAAAGGCAAAATCATTCTGAAGGGGAAGAAGATTGGATATCTAGAGGATTCTCTGAATGGGCAGCCAGATGAAATGTCTGAGTGGGAAGATGTGGAGGAGGAGGAGGGACCAGAAACAGAGGAGGAAACTCTGCGCAATGAAGAAAAGAAGAAAGAGAAGGTGTATATGGACATCTTGGGTGGGCAGCTCTTTAGAGATAGTGTCAACTCAGAGCAGCAACCTATCTATATAGTGGGTTTTTGGGAGAAAATGATTCTATTGGGAGTCCCAGAGAAATTCTGCTGTGTAGAGGGGGCAAATATGCTCACACCCCAAAATAGTCTTTAAATCATTAGGGGTTAGCGGTTCTGTCTATTTATTTATTTATTTGTCACATTTTTATACCACCCTTCCTCCAAGGAGCTCAGAGTGGTGTACATATTTCCTCCCCTCCTTTTTGTCCTCACAACAACCCTGTGAGGTAGGTGGGGCTGAGAGATAGTGACTGGCCCAAGGTCACCCAGGAAGCTTCGTGGCTGAGCGGGGATTTGAACCTGGATCTTCCAGGTCTAAGTCCGACTCCCAAACCACTACACCATCCTGGCTCTAGGAAGCTAAGAGGTGCTCTCTTCTTATCGTATGAACCTTTAAAGCTGCCTGATACTGAATCAGGCCATTGATCTCAATGTACCAACTCATTACTGTCTATTCTGACTTGCAGTGACTTGTTTCCTAAGTGGGGATCTTTCCCAGTATTGGTCCCTGAGATCCTTTTAACTGGAGATTCCAAGGATTGACCCTGGGATTTTCTTAATGACAAACATGCATGCTACCGCTGACCTATGGCTCCTTCCTATCTTTTAATTTACTGTATAACATTCTAACAAGGGCCATTTCTGATGTAACATTTTTAGGGCTACCACCCTAAAATATTAGTTGCATGAAAGACAGACATTCATTCATCAGAAAAAGGTTTCATTGTTACAGCATCTCACCTCCAGGAAAAGCTTCCTTTCTGTTACCACCTGCCATGCCCCAGTTAAAGTCAGAGGAGCCCTACAAGAAAAAAGATGACAACACTACTTTTTTTTTTTAATATAATGGGGGTTCATTACCATATCTGCATGCACAGATAGAAATATGCAAATTATGCCTCTCATGTTCTTTGCAGAAAGCCAAGCAGACCCTCTCCCAGGAGCTTTCTGACTGTATTATCTACTGCAAGAGCGTGCCCTTCTGCAGCTTCCAGCACTCTCGTAGTCACTACAAGCCCTATGAGATGTCCTCCTTTGCTGAATCCAAGACCCGCAAGCTCATCCGAGAGGCTGGTGAGAAACTGGGGATGGGGGCAACTAGCAGCCAAGGTATTTGGGCAGGGCCAAGCACCTCCCCCCACATTCCCTGAGCAGAGAGAAGATCCAGTGGCAGTATTACTACTGGGTTTGGTTTCTTTCGACTGAGAGAGTACTGGGGAGAGCATATATGAGCAGACAACAAATCTGCTAACGCTGCATCAAATTCCCAGAGGACAACTTGTGCACCCCTCAAGACTGCTCCCCTGCAGCCCACAGGAACTTAGTGCTTCAGGAGACAGGAGTCTCATTTGTTCTTGCCTACACAATAGTGGTTTTGAGTTGAGCATATCAGACTTTTCCATCACTTAACTTCCTCAGCCCCCCCCCCCTCTGTAGATAAGACATTATTTTATCTTCTTCAGGAACTTCTTGGGGCCTGGCACCCATCTATCCCAATTCTACTTTAGAATAGATCTTTGTTAGGAAAGTCTTAAATGATAGCTCAAGTTTAAAAACCAACCAGCACAAATCTGCCTTCTTGCTCTATTTACTGCACAAGGCTCCCCGGCTCCTTAACTATTGCTGTGCTTCCTCACTCCTGCAGGGAATGATTTCGTCCGCCATAATGCCTGGCAGCTGACACGCATCTTTCCCAGTGGGTTGCGGACTGACTCCTCCAATTTCAACCCCCAAGCAATGTGGAATGTGGGGTGCCAGATGGGTACGCATGAGGTGCAAGTACCAGGGTCATGGGCGGGGGGGGAATCATCTTTATGTTTTAATGTCTTTGTCAACATTCTGCAGAACAGAAGTCTCCATTATGCACTTCACTTGGCTTGTTCCTAGACTTCTCCTGGGTCTTCTCTCTGGTGACAGAGAAAAGAAGAAACGGGGGAAAAAACTAGTCAGCCATTCTGACCTTCTCCTTCTGGCCACCACCAGTTTTATACCCTGGGCTAGTATTAGCTTGGGAAGGTGAGGGAAATGGAGTTCAGAATCAGATTCCCCTTTTGAAAAGCCAGAGGAGTTACACAGGGCTGAGGTAGTAGCTTTTCTTAGAACTCCATGGGGCATGCATGCCTCTTACAAAATTTGTATTTTCTTCACTGCAATTTGACTTGTTCAGTTGGGTACAGCTTCTCAAAGGAGCAGGGATTGCTTTTTTAAAGAAGGGGACATGGCTTAAATATCTGGGCTTCAAACCAAAGCTACCATAAAAGTGTGTGGGCTCTCATGGTTCCCTGGTCCTGAGGTCCTCATCTTCCTTTCCAGGTCTGAAGCCAGGGGAAGGGGGGTGGCTGCTTCACTCTGTTCCTTCACGATCCTTCATTGGTTTCTCAACTACCTCCTCTCCTGGGAGTAAGGCTGATAGCTGCCCATAATTTTCAGCCTCCTCTCCCAACTGAGTGCCACAGTTGGCAGATCATGAGACTGCCAGATCGCCAGCAAGGCAACACTGCAGTGCTGTTGTCTCAGCAACTGCATCGCTATGTCACCTGTCACCTAGTTCAGCTAGTTTGTGATGGTCTCCCCCCGCCCCCCCCCCCCCCGAGTGCCACAGTTAGCCTGGATCTCTTTCACTGCGGGTGGTTCAACATCTGTCACTTGCCTGATACCAGCTATCGAGACAGGCCTGTCACCCTCAACTGGGATGGGTGAGCCTGCTCCCAGATGAAGTGGCTGTACCAGTTGGCACCCTGACTATGTCTATGGCTGCTATCCACCCACCAGAGCTCCTCATGTGCTTTCCTTTTAGGTGGGATGTGCCTCCTTTCCTTCATCAAACATGTATGGTGGTCTGGGTGCATGTCTTTCTCCTAATCTTCTGACCAATCAGTTCTCTAAGAGTCTGAGCTACAAACATGGAAGTCCCCAGTTCAAATCTCACATGATCCATGAGCTCACCTGATGGCCTTAAACTTTGCACTTTCCCTCAGCCTCCCGTCTACAATATCATGTTAATAATACTGACTGACTTTAAAGAATTGTAATGGTTACTGAGCTGTTAACATCAGCAAAATATGTTCCCGAACTCGCAGTTGCTGAGGTAATTGCAGGAAGGGAAATGCATAACCTTACTGAGGCCACTAGTTCTTCTCTATAAAGGATTATACATTCTAGAAAGAATTATAAATAATTCTTCTCTTTCCCTCTTATTTCCCCTCTAGTTGGGCGTATTTCCAGTGTCAGTGGTGGGGAGGAAGGAACTTGTGTGTGTGTGTGTGTGTGTGTGTGTGTGTGTGTGTGTGTGTAAGTTTAAGTTTTTAAGTTTAAGTTTAAGTTTAAGTTTAAGTGTAAAGGATTAAGAATCCCATCTTACCAACCTATTCTCTCCTGAAAATCACACACATACACTTTTGTTACCTCCACAAACTCAAGTTTGGATAGACAGTTTGCTGTGGTAACAGGCAGTTCTGTTCTCAGACAATATGCAAAGCACCTTGAGCACTAAAGCATTGTATAAATGCTAAGTATTATTGTTTGTTCTCTTTGGCCATCATCTACAGGCCTTGATAGTCAAAGCTGGTCTTCACGGCATTGCTGCTGATGTGGGGATGGAGCCAGGGTTTTCTAACTTTTTAGAACTGTGTTTCACTGCAATCCTAGGTCTATTTATCTGGAATTATGTCCCACTGTGTTCACTGGGGCTTACTGTTGGGGAAGCATGCATTGGTTTGGAGCCTTTGTGTCTCCTCAACTGTCTTCAATTCTGCAAATACAGGTTTGTAAGAGCTGTTGGCAGTCTGAGCTTGGGGAATAGAACAAGCAGCAGCCAGTGAAATGGAATGGAAGTGGGAAATGCTAACACAATGAGAATCATGGTTTTTTTTTTTTAACAACCATGTCACCAGGTCATACATCTCTCTATGCTATGATATGTCGTTAGGGGCCTTAATTTGCAAAGATGCCTTGCATAGAAGGAGCTAGCGAATCGCTGTGGCTCGTCATCTGTCTTCCATTTGCCTGAAATATATTTCCTCCTCCATTTCAGTGGCCTTGAATTTTCAGACAGCTGGTACAGAGATGGACTTGTGTGATGGGCTCTTCAGTCAAAATGGCCTATGTGGCTACGTCTTGAAGCCAAGCTTCATGAGGGATGCAGAGACAGACTTCAGCCCTGAGAACCCCCAAACCAGGGGTGACGGTAGCCCCCTGAGTATAGCCATTAAGGTATGGTGTGAGCCTGTGACCTGTGCTTCAACCTCACAGGACTGAGGAGTTTACAGAATGACTTTTTGCAAAGCTGTAGTGTTGCCAGCCGTCTAGGATTGGCCTGGAATCAGCACTGATCAGTGAAAGCAAACCTGGAGATGTTAACAGAACCTCCTTGGTTTAATGACATGATATCCTGTAGGAAAATCTCCAAGGATCACTTCTGACAGAGCATCATAGGGTTGCCAACTCTATCAGACTATCTAGGCCAGTATCGTCCACTCTACCTGGGAGCACCGGCCCCACTAGCAGCATCGAAGGCAATGGTGTTCCACATCCCTGAAATCAGAGATCCTTTTCAACTAGAGTTGCCCAAGACTGAAGCTGGACCCTTCTACTGGCACCCTACCACTGAGCTATGGCCCTTCCCCAAGTTTTTAAAAATAATTTTGGTTTACTTCAGTTTACAATATGACAATTTACAATATATTGACTTGAAAAATCTGTGGACAAATGAATAGTGAATCCAGCCCCCTTTGCTGTGTAACCCACTCCTGTAGTTTATTTCTGTCGTTGTGTCGAAATTCTAGGTGGTTTTGAGTGCAAATTCAACAGCTGAGGTGAAGTGAATAAAAGACCTAGACAGAGGATCCATTCTACTCTACCATCTTGTAACCGTTCGCATGTCTCTGTCTCTTGTCAGTGATCAGATATGCTGATGGGTGAGCTTAGTTTGGAACACTGGGCAGCATGAGGGGTCAATTAGGTCAGACATTGACCAAGGCTGACACCCTGGCAGCCCACAGGCACCATTGGCATAAAGTGCTCAGTCAGATGGCTCACACCATTGCTGCTTCCTCCTGCCTTCTGCATTTGCAATTGGGCTTACTCAGAGGTCCCCCGAGGACATTTGCAATTGGGCTTACTCAGAGGTTGCTGAGGAAGCCCACTTGCTCAAAGGTGGGAGAGGTAGGTGCTGCTTCTGGACACTCCTCCTTCAGCACACCCTTGGATGAGCATTCAGTGAGACTGCTCTCCTTCACCTTTGCAAGTCTCCAGAAAGGTAAAGAATGGTCTTTGGCCACTTCTTTCTCAGGGCCATCCAGGAAGGAAAAAGAGGTGCCGGTAAGGATTGGGTCACTCTCAGTGCTGAGAAGGGAGCAGCCAAGCCACTCCAGAGGGCAGTATACATCAGAGCATCATTAGGGGCCTGGTGCAGGGCTTTTGCTCAAGCCCCCCCCCCTCCAAAGGTGGTACTGGTGCTGTTGGGCAGACAAACACTGTGTTTCGATCTAAGGCTGCTATGACCGGCAGTTAAACTTATTGAAAAGGGTAAAACGGGTAACAAGGTCATATTCACGGTTAAAACCGCGATCCAGCTGACTAAAACAATGACGATTTGATCTAGGTTTGACAGCAGCCAGTCCCAAACAAAACAGAGATTGTTAAAAGTCAGTATTGATAGAGAAAAGCCCGACGTTTCGTGTCTTAAACCAGACACATCCTCTGGGGCAGTCCAAAGCGAATTGGCACATGTTAGAATTCTTCGCGTCCTGCTTCAATCTTGAGATTGAAGATTGAGATTGAGATCAAGATTGAAGCAGGACGCGAAGAATTCTAACATGTGCCAATTCGCTTTGGACTGCCCCAGAGGATGTGTCTGGTTTAAGACACGAAACGTCGGGCTTTTCTCTATCAATACTGACTTTTAACAATCTCTGTTTTGTTTGGGACTGGCTGCTGTCAAACCTAGATCAAATCGTCATTGTTTTAGTCAGCTGGATCGCAGTTTTAACCGTGAATATGACCTTGTTACCCGTTTTACCCTTTTCAATAAGTTAAACACTGTGTTGTTCCAACTCCTTTGCACCATTAGAGTTGTAGGTCATGGTGCCCAGCTTCCTTTGTTACAGGCCATCATTTTGAGTGACGTACGTTGTAGGATAGAACTGCAGTGTTCTTGTGCATGTGACCTTGACTGCTCTTCCATGCTCATGTGATCTTCTCCTTCAGGTCATTAGTGGGCAGCAGCTTCCCAAAATACCCAACAGCAAAGAAGGCTCCATTGTGGATCCCCTGGTGCGGGTGGAGATTCATGGGGTCCCTGCTGACTGTGCCAAGCAGGAGACTAAATATATTGAGAACAATGGTGAGCCCTGTTCTGTTGGTCATCGTAAGGGACAGCTAGACTGAGGTTACATGTTGTCTTCTAGTGTGCATGTCAACAAATGTGCCCGTTGATCTTCACTAGTAAATTAATGAAATTTCTGGTGAGGTCTGTGCTAAACTTAATTCTACACAGAAGAAAAAAATCCATTCTACTTTGGGAATAAATTATGCAAACTTGAAATGTTGGACAGTACACTTGTGCTGTTTGCTGTGTTTTAGGATTTCTAGGATTCAGACTATTTTGGCAAGAATTGAGGCAGTAGATTTTGAAGTAGTTCAGGGGCAAATTGAGAAGTAGGGCTGGGAGAAAGGAAAATGAAGCCCTAGAGGTTTAACTATTGTGCAGAGCATAATAAACCTCATTTAAGATCCCCCTAGATTTCTAGGTCTGCAACATACACTAGGCACAATCCAGAAAAAGCTAGCTGTGATTAAGTCCTCTCCCCCCCTTTTTCCCCCTCTTGTTTTGTGTTTTTGTTACTTTGTTTTGATGTACGGTACTTTTTTCTTTCACTAATAAAGGGAGAAAAAAAGTCCCTTTGAAAATAATGGAATGGTACATGCATTGTAGCTAACTCATCCCCGTTATCCGTGGAGCTTAGTTATGGCTAACTTTTGCTTGATTATTTATGCCAATGAAGGTTTCATTCATTCATTCATTTTGCTTGATTATGACTATGGTCAGTTCAATGTTCAAACTTTTTTTTTTTTTTTGCACTCTTGAGAGCTAGAAATGTGCAGAGTTGTTTTGAAAATAAACTTTAACTTCTCAATTAAAGAGAGGGGGTGGCTTTGACTCTAGAAGAGAAACTGGTCCTGGAGAGGGGAACCTGGTTATATTAGATTTTATAGAGGAGGAGACTAGGAAAGGCTGAGATGAAGCAGTGAGAGCTTACCGGGATCTCCTGACACATAACCACAGCTCTTTTTACCTTTACTATCCCTGGACAGGTTTTAATCCGCAGTGGGGTGAGACCCTTCAATTCACAGTGTGTGTACCAGAGCTGGCACTTTTGCGCTTTGTGGTGGAGGATTATGACAAGACGTCAAGGAATGACTTTGTAGGGCAGTACACACTGCCTCTTACTAGTGTCAAAGCAGGTGAGCACCTCTCATGGGCATGAGGTCAGGTCACCTTATGACAGTCTTCTGCCAAGATCTGTGAATAAATGCACTGCTGGGCCTATGCACTTGTTAACATCAACCAGAGACAGCTATTTGAGTGAAACGACAATAGCAGAAGTCCCATCCTACAACAATGACTGTAGCTATTCAACCACAACATGGTAACACTCAGAGTGGGTGGCAACAACAGCACACGCATACCAATAATACACAATTAAACCCGCTGCCAATCAAAACATGAGCAACTGCTTTTTACTCGTAATTCCAAGGCAGAATTGGTCCCTTCCCACAACTCATAGGGAAAATGTCCATCCAACGATGCACAAATGTAATCCTGAAGCATGAAAAGAGTGTGATTTCCCCCCTCTGCCTCCAAATCATGTGACAAGCTGGTTTGTTTTACTCTTGACGTTTGGACTAATCATTACACTCTTCATATCTGATCCTACCTACTGCTGCTGACCTAGTCACAGGCTTTGATATTTTCATTCTTGATGGGTGAGCCAATGCTGCCTCCATCTTATGGGGAAAGGCAAGTATTGGTCATGCACAGGCAGTAGTCACCTAGGCTGGCTCCAGTGGTGTCACTAAGGGTGTGTGTGTGTGGGGGGGGTGCGACACCACTAGTGGCCAAAATTGTGAAAACTTTGTATGTATGAGTAATACCATCATGTTATATATCATAAGAACATAAGAAGAGCCCTGCTGGATCAGGCCAAAAGCCCATCTAGTCCAGCTTCCTGTATCACACAGTGGCCCCACCAGATGCCTCAGGGAGCACAAGACAACAAGATAGCACAAGACAACAAGATATATCATTCAATGTGTAATTTCGTGCTGAATGCAGTGAAATCAACAGTGTTGAATTATCTGTATTCTATCAAAGGTTATGGCCACATAACCAGAACAATAAAACACAACTGCCTTATGTAATGAACAGTGGATTTCCTTAACTCACAGTGCAATCTTATCCAACTTACACCACCAGTGCAGCGAGAACGGAAGGCCACAGAATGGAAAGGGAATTCAAATCCTTTCCAAAGGGGGATTCAAAGGGGATTTAAATCTCCCCTCCCCTCCAAAGCCTCCCGCCCTGCCCTCCCCCGCTGGTTACACCGGTGGTGTAAGTTGGATAGGATTGTGCTGTCAAAACAGACCAATGAGACTGACTGTTCTGAGATCCAAGTTGGTTACTGATTTGTTGGGTGACCTGTACCGTTGTATATTAAAATAAATAAAGTTAATGGGGGTGACACCATGAATTACCGGATTGGGTGACACCAACCCTAGTGATACCACTGACCAGGAGTAATCTGTAGAAATCCATAGTCCTGCCTGGTGGGCATCTTTTGTAGAACCCAGCTCAGCCCAACCTTGTTGCTCCCTATTCACCTCTGGGGTCCATCATGGGGGTGACACACTGAGCTCTCGCACCAGATGACACAAACCCTAGTGACGCTGCTGGCCAGCGGTGGAACTTCGGTGGAGCACGTAGAGCAGGAGCTCCAGGCGCTTGGGCGGGAGGGGGCGCGCTCGGGGCACTCACCGTCAGGAAGCGACGCGTTGGATCGGCCCGCCCGCCCTCGCTGGAGCCAGTTTGGCTCCAAAATGAGCTCAAAACGGGCAGGGGGGGGCGCGTCGACGTGACGTGATGGGCGCGTTGACGTGACGTGATGCAGGCCCCGCCCCCATGCGCCAGATGGGCACCCGTCATTTCTGCCGCTGGCTCCAACCATGCTACAAGTAGCAAGAACATGTAAAAAGGCTGGAGATACCAGCCAGGAAAATCTGTCCATAGAGACAAAGATATTCTCCCTGCCTGTATAATAGCAAAGGGTCTATAACTCAGGAACAGAGCACAGGCTTCACATGCAGACAGGCCTACATGCGATTCCTGGCACCTCCAGTGTTTTTTTTTTTAAATAATAACCTGGGATAGCAGGACTGGGAAAGGTCACTGTCTGAGACCTCAGATTATTGCTGCCAGTCAGAGAAGATAAAGTACTAGATAAATGGTCTGAATCTGCTAGAAGAGCAACAGCATATAAGTGAGATCTGTACAGTACCAGTGGTTGTGGATATGTATGTGTTCATCCCCATCAGTACTGAGAATGGTCACCTATTCTGTTCCTGGCTTTAAATGCTTGTAGATTGTTCCTACTTTGATTAAACTTTTCATTTAATTTTTTCCCTGTCTGGTTGCCTCTGCCCAAGCGGCCATGACCAGTTGCTTCTCTTGTGTGGTGGCGGTGGTGGTGGGTGTGTGAGAGAGAGACTCAGCTCTCCTATGAATGGGTTTGTTTTTTCTACAGCTGTGCTAACAGAGTTGACATGAGGCAGCTTCATATATTGTTCGCCTCTATCTCCCACACAGGATACCGCCACATCTACCTTCTTTCCAAGGATGGCACAGGAATCCCCCCAGCATCCCTCTTTGTCCACATCCAGCTCATGGAGTTATCAACTGAAAGTGACTAGATCTCACTGCCACTCCTCTGACCGAATGCAACTTCTCCCCCCCTCCCGTTTAGTTTGGAGAATATGGGTGAGCGAAGGAGACGAGAATTTATGAAAGGATGCCATACCTCTCCTGTTTCCATGCAGAACTGGACTGGACAGAACTGGCTACTTTGCACTACTATATTATTTATTTTTTAAAAAAACAATTTTGTATCATTTTGCTGCTATTTTAATTTTTTTTAGTTGTGATTGCACTGATCCCAGCACATTCTTCAAGAAGGCATCAACGACGTCTATCCACTCATATGTAAAATCTACCTCTGCTATGCACCAGGCAGAGGCTAGACTGCTACATGTGAGAAAGGAACTTGCTGAAAGGCAGGCATGCATCTTCAAAAGGAAAAGTGAGCTTCCTTCAGCAGCTATGCCTCCTAACTCATGTCTTTCCAAAGACGCATCCTCTAGTAGTTCAACCATCCTCACCTGGGTATGGAGATAGGACCAGCCTGGCTGTAATCAGCATACCATCAAGTTTTTCTTGGACCCTTAAAACTACAAGTGGTTTCACACTAGGCATTTACCATGGAATTGCCCCTTTTTGTTCATGCACTTTTTATTACAGGGCATCTGTAGAACATCAACAAATTGTTGTTCGCCTATGTTTTCCCTATGCTTCATCCATCTGTTTTCAGATCATGGAAAGTTTGACTCTTTTAGAAAGAGCAAAGCAGTAACCTAACCTCAACAAGTACAGATTGCCTTACTGCTACTCTTTCATCTGTTTGAAAAGGTGTAGTTTTGACTTGTGTAAAGACATATCAGGTGGTTAAGTGTACTGTCCTGCATCCCTTTTTGTTTTAGGATCAGGTTTGATTTTTTTTAAAGAATAATCTTTAATTTGTAATTGAATGCTTTTCTTGCCTGCATTTAAAGAAAAAATTAAAACACTGGTGCAATAGTATTAAACTGAAAAAAGTGTTTTAGTACAAATTTTTTAAAATACAGACATCGCTAAAGCAATGTCTAGCAATGCTTTAGCAAAGCAAAATACAGACATTGCTAAAGCAATGTGCTCAGATGCATTTTCCCCCGACCCATGTGGCTATGTCATGCCATGAACATGGCTAGCACACAGTAGGATATGCATACACAAAAAGTGCTATCCCCCAACTGCTAGTTTGGAAGCA
Organism: Plestiodon gilberti rubricaudatus; assembly: GCA_026170595.1. NCBI lineage: Eukaryota > Metazoa > Chordata > Lepidosauria > Squamata > Scincidae > Plestiodon > Plestiodon gilberti. The sequence goes on from JANXHW010000001.1 coordinate 208,553,435, forward strand.
CCCCACATGTGCTAATAATTAATTTCTAAGACAAGGGTCCCAACTGTAGCTCTTTGTAGCAACTTCTTTTCACCTGAGCAGTGGACCCACAAAAGAGGTTGCAGCAAGAAGCAAAATGCTCTGTCAACTTCCCCCCACCCCCACACATTTGTCTCAAGTATCTAAATGGTAGCTTCAATGGGGATTGGCCCCCACTTACAAAAACAATCATGCAGGCTCCAATCATGCAATAGGCGCATTGTCTAGTTTGGCTATTATGTGTGTCACGGCTAAGGACGTGGGAGAGCTAAGAAGCTGCCTCCACCTTAAGCCAAGGCCCTAGACTGGCTGGGGCCTTGTATTTAGCCTCCTGAGACCTAAGTAGATATATCACTATAGCCATGAAGGATGCTGCAAAATCATCCTCAGACGACCCTGCTTGGTTACAGCCTGCAGGTGCATCTTGGGATCCAACCTCTTTGCCTTGTCCCTTACTTCAACCAAAGGAAGCTCCATTTTGTCAGCATATTAATATAGACACTCCAAATCTCTTTGAACAGTTCTCTGGCTTCTCAAGTATCTTTACATATGCAATATATGTAAAGCAAAGCAGTGCATGGAATGCCATTCTCTTTCAAATGCTGCCTCCTTTGTAAGGGACTGAGGCCCCAATTTGCTTAATAATAATAATAATAATAATATATTGAGTTATTATCATCATCAACTAGTTGGAAGACTGGAACAAACTAACTCCAGATGGGAGGGGGGGATGATGGAAGTCATGTCAGAATTGAATTGTCGTACTTGAATAACATCACTAGCCTGAGATGGGAAAGTTATACAGTATAAAGAACTGCTCAGAGAAACTGATGATATCGCTAATCTATTGCCTACCCATCTCTTGCAGACTTTAGTGAAATTACTAATTTATATTACTGTCACTAGCTATAAATAGCTGCTGTATTGCAGATCCTGTAAGCCTAGCAAAATTGGATACACATACCCTTGCAGGGAGTTTGTTTTCCACACCATCTTCAGGAAGAGGCTAAGAGGCTAATGGATGCCAGAGAAAACATATCAATCTCTCATCCATACAGTACAGGAAAAACGTATTTGATCCCCTGCTGATTTTGTACGTTTGCCCACTGACAAAGAATGACCAGTCTATAATTGTAATGGTAGGTTTATTGTAACAGTCAGAGACAGAATAACAACAACAAAAAAACCCTGAAAAAGCATTTCAAAAAAGCAATATAAATGGATGTGCATTTTAAGGAGTGAAATAAGTATTTCACCCCTTCGCAAAACATGACTTAGTACTTGGTGTGGCAAAACCCTTGTTGGCAATCACAGAGGTCAGACGTTTCTTGTAGTTGGCCACCAGGTTTGCACACATCTCAGGAGGGATTTTGTCCCATTCCTCGTTGACGATCCTCTCAAAGTCATTAAGGTTTCGAGGCTGACATTTGGCAACTCAAATCTTCAGCTCCCTCCACAGATTTTCTATGGGATTAAGGTCTGGAGACTGGGTAGGACCTTAATGTGCTTCTTCTTGAGCTACTCCTTTGTTGCCTTGGGCGTGTGTTTTAGGTCATTGTCATGCTGGAATACCCATCCACAACCCATTTTCAATACCCTGGCTGAGGGAAGGATCACCCATGATTTGATGGTAAATGGTCCCATCCACCGTCCCTTTGATGTGGTGAAGTTGTCCTGTCCCCTTAGCAGAAAAACACCCCCAAAGCATAATGTTTACACCTCCATGTTTGACGGTGGGGATGGTGTTCTTGGGGTCATAGGCAACATTCCTCCTCCTCCAAACATGGCGAGTTGAGTTGATGACAAAGAGCTCGATTTTGGTCTCATCTGACCACAACATTTTCACCTAGTTCACCTCTGAATCATTCAGATGCTCATTGGCAAACTTCAGACGGGCTGTACATGTGCTTTCTTGAGCAGGAGGACCTTGCAGATGCTGCAGGATTTCAGTCCTTCATGGCGTAGTGTGTTACCAATTGTTTCCTTGGTGACTACAGTATGGTCCCAGCTGCCTTGAGATAATTGACAAGATCCTCCCGTGTAGTTCTGGGCTGATTCCTCACCGTTCTCATGATCACTGAACCTCCACGAGGTGAGATCTTGCATGGAGCCCCAGACCAAGGGAGATTGACAGTTATTTTGTGTTTCTTTCATTTGCGAATAATCACACCAGCTGTTGTCACCTTCTCACCAAACTGCTTGGCGATAGTCTTGTAGCCCATTCCAGCCTTGTGTAGGTCTACAGTCTTATCCCTGACATCCTTGGACAGCTCTTTGGTCTTGGCCATGGTGGAGAGTTTGGAATCTGCTTGATTGATTGCTTCTCTGGACAGGTGTCTTTTATACAGGTACTGTAACAAGATGGGATTAGGAGCACTCCCTTTAAAATAGTGCTCCTAATCTCAGCTCGTTACCTATATACAGTAAAAAACACCTGGGAGCCAGAAATCTTGCTGATTGATAGGGGATCAAATACATATTTTACTCATTAAAATGCACATCCATTTATATTGCTTTTTTGAAATGCTTTTTTCAGGGTTTTTTGGTTGTTATTCTGTCTCTCACTGTTACAATAAACCTACCATTACAATTATAGACTGATCATTTCCTTGTCAGTGGGCAAACGTACAAAATCAGCAGGGGATCAAATACTTTTCCCCACACTGTATACCTTTGGCCTCTTAGAGTAGCACTGCAGGAGGTCTTATGCTGGCCTTATTGAAGGGCTATTGGAAGGGGCCAGCTCAGATTGCTAATCTCATTTGATTGGAACCTGAGGCCTCTCAGCTTCTGCCTTTCATCAGGCATATATTGTACTGTAATAATCATGGACTGGGCTCTACTAAAAAGGAAGCGGAAATGAGGATGCCTGTGCTTATCTAAATTTCTGCAGGAGACACCATTCATGGCAACCATATGCAACGTCACTTGGTGTATCCCTCCTGTTACACCCATACTCCAATCTTGGTTTTGCTGGGGAGCAACAGCTTAGACTAGCAGAAGTACCAAAGCACTGGGAACTAAGAAGAATTCTGGTTGTAGATCCCAGCTCTGCTGGAAACCTTTACAAGTCTCAGCAATCTCATTTGCCTTGTCTCCCAAAGGGGTACGTGTAGTTGTGAATAATCTTCATAGGAAACTTGGCAAGGTGTTTGACACTGGAAGACAAGGCTTTGTTAGACGAGCCCAGCTAACCAGAGAGGCTTGTTTGAGGTCCATTAGGTGCAGCTATAAGCTGCTGCCTCAGAAAGCTTGTCTCTTGAAAGCTGGGAGTTCTTGTCAAATGCTCTCACATTTAAGACCAGGAAAAAAATAGGCTCATTCAAAGCCTTCAAGGGGTACTTCCCAGAACAGCCTGGGCAAGGGGGAGAGGGAAGAGTGCTATGCCTCCATCACCTGCCTACTATTTCTTACCACTTCATCAATAATACAAGATCTTCCATGTTAAAATGGAAATTTCTGTAAGCGGAAAGCAGCCGTCCTTTCTGATCAAAAGAGCATCAATGCGCAGTAACACAAGTGAATGGAGGAAGCTGAAAAGAAGCTGCTTTCCATAGCACATGTCCAGCAGCAGATATCAAAACGGAGCATCATAAAGCTCCATCCTGAGCTCTTTCTATGAAACTATCACCCATGCAGACAGTTCCCAAAGAATACAAATGTGCCCATGACTGTCTTTCAGGAACACATCTCAGCCTCCTGCTACAGGAACTTACAAGCAACTATTCTAGTACTTACGCCCCTGGGTGAAACACAGGATGAGTCTTCCCCCTGCTCTGCCACACAGCTTCTATGACATGCTGTTTCTCTCCCCCACCCCCAACACCTCCACCTTTGTTGCTTTAGTACACAAACCCAAAGAAATTTATTGCCATCAAAACTTCAAAGAAGACTCGAGATCCCTTTTATACAGTCACATATTTTACATCCCATATACAGATATGCCTATAAACATAAACAAGTGCATATACTTGACCTAGAGCAGCCTGCGTTTGCCCCACTGGGCTTGAAATGGCTTGGACAGGGCCCTGTGTGCTGCCAGGGCTGGGGTTCTGTCTCTCTCTGGCTCATGGAAGAAGCCTTGGCTGTATGTCCATTCTTTCTGGTTCAATTTAGATGTGCGGGAACAAATGGGCCTCACCCTCTTCTGGCTGCTTGGCAGGGGGAACGTCAAGCTGAACATCATGCAGATGGACAGTCAGTGTGCTGGGGTCCTTGCCCACCCCTTTGCTGAGGTCCCCCTCTGCCCCGCCCTGATCGGGATGGTGCCTTTGCAGATGCTTGATCACTTGAAACTTCTGCTTGGCCTTATAGCTGCAGTAGCGGCAGAAGAAGGGGTGCTCGTTGGTGTGGGTGAGATAGTGGTGGCGCAAGCCAGCTGCCCACCGGAAACCTCGGTAGCACACATTGCAGACGTATGGCTTCTCCTCGCTGTGCTTCTTCAAGTGCGTTTTGAGGAGGAAGCGGGTCTTAAAGGCCTTCCCACATTGCTCACAGATGAAAGAACGGGCCTCACGGTGGCGTGTCTCTTTGTGGATACGCAGAGCATCAGCACGGTTGGTACAGTATTTGCACTCGTCACACTGGTATGGCTTGATCCCTGCGTGGGAAGCAGAGAGCGACACATGAGAAATAGAGCTGAGGTTGATGTGGCCCTCAAAACTGAGCCTCCACCCAGGTGTATTTTGCTCCCCGGGGCCTCAACCTTGCTCCTCCATGTTCTGCTGCAAATGAATAACTTTACTAGTTGGAGTTTGAAGATGGAACATGCCCTGGGGAAAGGAGTGTCACCAAATCACACTGGCCTTTTACTACAGCAAATAAGCAGGTACAATCTCATAAAGACATAAAGTAACTGAGTCCTAAGATTGAAAAATAGTTCAGATAACTATTTGCTTCATATTCCACAATTCTAGATCTGAGCAAATGCAAGCACCTTTCACCTGCCATAGCAGAAGTGCTGTTCAGAGTCTGCACGGGTCCTACAATGACCCCATTTGTAACAGGATAGGCAAGGAACTAGAGCAGGTCAAAGCTGGTAGCATGTGCCAGGGGGCAGACATGCACTGGAATTTTGAAACACACAACACACTACCAAAAGCTCCATTCAGCCCTTCATTCTTTCTGTTTGACCCTACACAGAATAACTATTTGGGGAGGTCTAGCACTACTTCACCCAGTCTATTCCCGTAGCCTCACATCGCAGTCTCTTGCCACTCCACTCCAAATACAGCAAACTTTTCTCCCAAACCCTAAAGGAGATACAGTACTAGGATACTTTCTGCACAGACAGTTCACCAAGTAAGCTATGTTTGCTGCCCCCTTTTGCTATTAGCCTAGTACTGCTACTTCCCCAAAATGACTCATTAACATCTGCCACCCAGCATTAAAGCAACTCCATTCATAGTTCATAAAGCTGTATTTTCTGGCTCCAAGTGCCTAGCCCTCCTTACTTCCGTATTTACCTGTATGTTTCGTCATGTGGTACTTCAGCTGATTCACCCACTTGCATTTGTAGCCACATTCTGGGCAAAGGTACTTCCTCTCCTCCTTGTGGATGCGCATGTGATACTGGGCAGACAAGGAAAGAAAGATCAAGGAACTCGCATGATAAAATGGCCTGTGAGGTCGGCCTATCAGTTTCATTTATGATTACAGTATATACCTGATTCACTCCTTAGGAATGGAGGAGGCTAGACCGAAAAACAAATGAATCAAGAGGAGCCCATTCATCCCAATAACCGGCAGTCCCCTTGCAAGTATAAACTGTAAGCTTCCAAGAATGCTGGAAGCAAGTCTGGGGTACCCAATGGCGTCGTTGGAGCGTGGCGGGGGGCGGACCGCCAGGGGGTGACGTGCGTCACCCGCACGTCACTGTCCCCCAACTCCGGACGCTCCAAGGCCGGCTCCGTGGCCAGGGAGCCAGCCTCGGAGCGTCCGGCCCCGCCGGCGCTCCAGGGCCTTCTGAAGGCCCGCTGATTCAAAACGGAAAGTTTTCCGTGTTTCACACATGCGCAGTACTTTTCTGAGGGCAAATGGGCAGCCCTTTGCCCTCAGAAAATGTACTGCGCATGCGCGAAAAACTTTCCGTTTTGAACCAGCGGGCCTTCAGAAGGCCCTGGAGCGCCGGCGGGGCCGGACGCTCCGAGGCCGGCTCCCTGGCTTTGAGTGCGAGTGGGGGGGTGTTGGGGGGTCACCCTAGGGTGACGCGCACCCCCCTGCTCTAGGGTGTCGCGCGTCTAGTGACGCTAATGGGGGTACCTCTTTGCTTCGCAGAGTCTGGGCTGGTATGTCTCATCTTTTGTTTCTGAGTTACTCTACTTCCTCAAGTGGCAATTAGATCAGATAAAAGAAGCCAAAATTGAAACGAGGTTACTTGGATGTTAAAAGACAGAGCCCCCCCAATGAGAGAATAGATCTTTTAGCAGAGGAGTACAGTATTAAACCAAGAAGGCTACCCAGATGTGTCTTTGGGCGGGTCAGTGGGTTATGTATTCATCATCATCCAAAGCTTTCAGCCCACAGATGGGCTAGTGAGAATATGACCTGGCATTAGGCAAATGAGGTCACAGAACAACAGATCACAGGAGAACCATCAGATCAAAACGGTAGGGGTGAATTCTCTATTACATACCACTTTCAGATCAAGACAGGACCGCCATATGGAAACAAGACACTTAAGCCACACAGTGACTGAATACTGATGGGAACTCCTTGAACTACCTAGATTAGATGCCAGGGAAAGATCCCCCAGGCTACAGAATCTCAGTAGTTACTTCTGACCATAATGGAATTATATTTATTTATCCCGCCTTTCCCTCTGAATAAATATAGTGCTGTTTTGGACATTCTGCACCTGACCCAGTCTGGCTCTTTGCAGTGCCAATTTTGTTTCCATGGAGAGCTTCCAATGTTCTCTCCAGCACAGTGTTCTTCTGCCAGCCCCACCCCAATGACACCCTGGAAAGTTCTCACCTTGAGGCGGGAAGGGTCAGCACAGGCATACTGGCACAGGTGGCACTTGTAAGGCTTCTCCCCAGTATGGATGCGGATGTGCCACGTAATCTTCTGTTTGTTCTTGGTGGTGTACTTGCAGTCAGAGCACTTGTAGACACGGGTGCCGCCGTGGCCCTTCATGTGGTGGTCAAAGACTAGCTGATGGTGGCAGGCAAAGTCACAGAAGGAGCATTTGAGTGGCCTCTCCTCAGCCACAGAGGGCTCGTGGGCCTCCAAGTAGTGGCTCACCAGCTGTTGTCGCTCCTTGGCTGCAAAGCTGCAGCGGTCACAGCGGTGGCTGAAGTGGAGCTTCTTATGCTCCTCCAGTTCCTCACGGGTGGTCAGAGTCTCCTTACACGTGGCACACTCTAGGTGGGGGTGCTGCTTCTGGGTGTGACACTTAAGGGTGGCCTCACTGTGGCAGATGAAGGCACAGTGAGGACAACAGTAGGAAACCTTCTCTTCATGTTGCCGCAAAGCGTGCTGCTTGAGGGCCGTTTCTGAACTGAAGCGAGCCTCACAGTGGGAGCAAGCAAAGTTCAGTTCCCCTTGGTGGCAACTGTTCACATGGCGGGTGATGTCATTCTGAATGTAGCCACTGTAGTCACAGAGTGGACAGAAGTGGGTGGGTTTCTTCTCATGGACGCGCAGGCGGTGAATGCGCAGTTTGGAATTGGTCCCAAAAGTCTGGTCACAGACAGGGCAGGCGATGCGGCCCACCCCTGTGTGCAAGGACTGGTGGGCATCCAGGCGGTAGCGCCGGGTGGTGCTGAACTCGCAATAAGGGCACTTGTGAGGCTTCACACCTTCATGCTTGATGCGCACGTGCTGGTGTAGGCAGCGCACCTGCTTGCAGGTGAAATCACACTGGCGACAGGCCAGCTGGGGCCGAGCACTGTAGTACTTCCGGTGGAGCTTGCGGTGGAGCCGCAGGGCTGCAGCAGCCTTGGAGGTGAAGGGACATAGTGTGCAGCGAAACTCGCCCAATTTCAAGCAACCTCGTTTCTTGTGAGTCTTCAAGGCGCGCTCCTGGTGGCATGTGAAAGGGCAGGATGGGCAGGAAAAATGCCTCCTCTTACGCCTGATGGCTGGATGAGGAGATGTTGCCCCTGCCAGCTCATCAAGTTGGCACAATTCCTCCTGGCCTACTTGCTTGTTCTCTTGTGACTCTCCTTCCTTGGGGGGCAAGGTGCTATCGGTCCCTTCATGTGGCCTAGGAAAAGGACCTTGGATATGCTCCTCTGACTGGTGGATCTTTAAGGCCCTCTTGGAGCGGAAGGACTTAGAGCACATGGGACACCAGAACTGTTCCAGGCCCCGGCAACCATCTTTGACATGGGAGCAGATGGTGGACACCCGTGAGCAGATGAAGGAACAAGATTTACAGTGGAACTTGCCCTGCTCCATGTAGTATTGCTCTGGATGACAGGCAGCAGTATCTATGATAGCTTGTGGCAACTGTTCTTCCACCATAGTTTCAGGGACATCCTGAGATGTCTTATCTTGCATATTGGTGGTCAAGGACTGTGTGTCAGGGAGCAAAGTGGCCACAGAGTCTCCATTAACAGACCTCAGCTCTACTTCCCAGGATGCCTCCTGTAGCTTGCTCACCTCAGCCTCATCCAAGGCTCCTGTACCATTCTTCTCTGTCTCTGCTGTTTCCAAGCCCTTGTCCCTGGGCTGTTTGGCAGCAGACTGGTCTAAATAGGTTGCTTTTCCTATCTTTTTCATGAGAACTGGACACTTCTTTAAGAGATGGGTATTTAGCCCTCTCTGCTGCTTGAAGATGGCCCCACACTCCTGGCACACCAAGGGGCATTTCTTGTTCTGGCAGCCAGCTTTGCAATGCATCAGCATGGACTTCTCCTTCCGGGTGATGTAGGAGCATTTCTCACACCTAAAGACTTGGCTCTCAGACTGAACAACCAGCATCTGCACCCTCCCTTCCAGGACCAAGGTTTCCGCTTGTTCTTTGTCCTGCCTCCTTAGAGCTTTAAGTACAGACTCTGATTGGGAATCCTCCTTAGAGGGGAGAAGCGTATTTTCTGGAGCAAGGGGAGTGTCCTGGCTGGCATCAGGTGGGAGAGAGTCCTGCTTTAACACATTTGACCAAGACTCCTGTACACGCAACTCTTTGCATCCCTCTCCCTGCTCAGGACTGGGTGGTGCCTGGAGGTGGCCATCCTCCTCATTATCCCCTGGATCTTGCTGAGTGTCCTTCTCATTGCTCTCAGCAGCACCAGAACCAACATTTTTCCCCAGCTCTCCCTGGACCTCGGTCTCATCCTCAAAGTCAGGGACATCTTCGAGGGCAGGGTCGCTTTCCTCCAGGACCAGGGAATCCCTGGAACCTAACACTTCATAGGCTGTTGCCATTTCCCTGCAGTTCTCAGCCTCCCTGTTTTCTGGCAGGATGGTGGACATCTCCTCTGCTAGCTGCTCCTGAGCTGGGTCTGAATTACACAGGGTCAAGTGCAGAGTGCAACTTTGAACCAGTTTGCTGGACCCGCCTAGTTCTCCCAAGCTCTCAGGAGTTGCTTTCATGGAGAATTCCTCTGGGGCCACAACTGTCTTGCAATGGTCTTTCCCTCCCACAGCTTTTTCTCTCACCAACTCAGTGCTGCATGCATTCCAGAGGAGAGGCATAACAAAAGCCTCCTGGGGACAGTCCTCCTCTTGAGCTACAGGGACAAGGAGTTTGGCTTTGTCATTCCATGGCTCTTTTCCAGGGAGGGAGGGGCTGGACTCGGAATGCAGGGTCATGGCAAGGTTATAGCTAAGGAGCACTTCAGCAGAGCTGACCTCCAGCTCCTTGCTGGCATAGTTCTCCTGCCAGCCCTTGTCACCAGGGACATAGCCATGGACCTTGCGCTTATGGAAGAAGAGGCTGGTGTTGCTGAAGGTGCAGTAAGGGCACAGGGCACAGCGGAATTCCCTCTGCTTGGTGTGCTTGCAGTTCTCATGGTTGAGCAGGGCTTGCTTGTACTTGGTCCGGTAGGTGCAGTACTGGCACTGGAAGACAGGAGACTTGTAGTCCTGGGAGTGTTTGGCTTGCGTGTGTTTCTGCAGCTCATACTTGCGCTTGCAAGCAAAGCCACATACTTCACAGATCAAGGACTTGCCCTGGTGGCGCAGCTTGTGGCTGCTCAGCTGGTCGGCCCGATGGCAACGGTAGGGGCACTGGTTACACTGGTACCTGGCACAACAACAAATAGGGAGGGGGATGGTCAGGCCACAGGAACAGGGGCTAAGAAAAGACATTGGCACATTACTGCTTCTGCAGCTCTTTTGGCAACAGAGCATTTCTTAGGAACTGTCACCCGACAGCCCAGTGAAGCCAGCTATCAAGTCCCAGTTTGCAAATTATGGAACGGAAGCAGAGATAATTTACTTGTTCTGGTCTTCCCAACAACTTCACATTGGAGCTGGAATTTGAACTTGAGTTTCCCCAAGCTGCTCTCAAATCAGTTTGTTAGAATTGAGCTCCAATTCTATCCTCATAGGAGGCCACCCTTGTCCTGAGGTTGGATGTCAGGGCTTGTATGGACAGTCACATTCTTTCTGGGTGATGGGAGTGGCTTCTCCAGTTCTGTTCCTTTAATGAATCGTTGTGTGATCATGTTAATGGAAGAGAGGAACAGGCTCACTATAGGGCAGGGGAAGTCCACTCACATTTATTGGGTTTTAAACCCCAGGGATGTGCACTCTGTTACAGGCGAGGAGGGATTAATAGAATTTAAAAAAAAAAAGAGGATTTTGAAATGTGGGGAGCTGACATGGGAGTTCAGGTTGCACTCTTTTTTCCTGAAGTGCTACGTGGTGCTCATCTGCTGAAGCAGATAAGCACTCATCTTTTACCAAACCAAAAAGGGGACACACACATACACAACCACAGAACACTTCCAAATCTCTGAAATTTTGCCAAAAATGCTGAACATGTTTTAAGCAGATCAACAACATCTAGTAGTGCAATCCTAGGTATATTGACTTATAAGTAAGTCTCACTGAGTTCAGTAGGGCTTACTCCTTAGTAAGTGCAGCCTAAAAGCCATAATGCCCTGACTATAGTTTTTTGCCTCTTGGTGGACTCCATGGTCACTAACTGGCAAATGAGTGAAGCATTTTTCCGGATTAGGTCAATTGTTAGTCCCAGGCATCTTGGGTACAACCCAGTTTGCCACAGCATCTAGGACATTTTCTCATGACTTCCATTCAGATTGCCCCTTACCAATTCTGTTTGTATTCATTATAGGCAGATGCCGGAACTGTTGGCCCTGTAGGGCAAGTTCACACATTCAGATTGCCAACATCAGTCACCATATGGCAAATCAAAACAGACTGCTGCTTCACATCACCTCCCAACTTAGGGTCTTGTTTTGAAGGATTACCCAACAGACAATAGTCTTTGATGATTGCAGTACATCAAAATGAACAGTTTAAGTGGCAAACAGTGCTTCAGAAAACATATGAAACCTGGATTGAGCCCTAGCCTCACCAGAAGCCTCACCAGGGTACTGAAGCAATCAGTCATCATGCTCTTTCAAATAAAATAATTACTCAAAAAATGTTACCCTGTGATGGCTTCACATCAGTTTAGTCAACTCTGATGCTAGCAGTTTCACACATTATATGAACGGATAGCCCATGATTTATGGAATTTGCTGCCACAGGATGTGGTGATGGCCCCTAGCTTAGATTACTTTAAATGGGGATGAGACAAATTCATGGAGAACAAGTCTATCAATGGCTACTAGTCACAACGGTTATATACTATCTCCAGGTTCAGAGGCAGTACACCCTGAATACTAGTTACTGGAAGGCAATGGTGGGTGAGGGAAATTTCCTTCATTGGCTCCTTGTGGGCTTCCTACAGGCATCTGGTTAGCCACTAGGAAAAACAGGATGCTGGACTAGATAGCAGATCCCAGATGAATCAGATGGGCAGCGCAATCCAGCGTAGAGTTATGCCGGCGGAGCTACTGCTCCACTGGTGTTGAGTGTCGTAAATGTGCCGTAAACCACGTTTGACACCCGGAGAGTAAGTGATGCCAGCGGAGAGGCCAGCGCCGCTCACTCAGTCCAGGGCCGGAGGCCGCACTGCCAGACGCAGGTAAGTCCTACGCAGGGCAGCAGGAGGGCGTGGAGAAGGCGGGGCGGGGTGGCAGGGGAGGGGGTGATTGGCCTGCTGGGCCAGGGATGGGATTATTGGCAGTGCACTCTGCCGAATCCTATCCCCTGTTCCGCCTTACTGGCTGGCCTTACACCGGCCCCTCAGATGCATTCCAGAAAATATCTTAGTGTACACATCCGAGGAGGCCCATTGGGGCCGCTGGGGCTCACACTGGGGGAAAGGGACAAACATCCCTTTCTCCCAAGGTGTGCCCTAGCTCCGCCAGCACGGGCTGCATCCTGCTTAAGATGCAGCAGCCAGCTGTTTTGCGCAGCCAGTGCATCCTACACAGGATGCCGTAGGCTGTGTAGGCATCGGCCCGATGGCAGCGGTAGGGGTAATGCGTTACACTGGTACCTGGCACAACAACAAATGGAGAGGGGGGTGGTCAGGCCACAGGAACAGGGGATGAGAAAAGACATTTCTCTTTTGCGCCGTGTTTAAAATAATTGCAGTTATGACATGAATAATGCGACAGGACCAGTTCATCTTAACAAAGTTGTCTGTTATACTTTGTATATTATACAGATTAAAGGGGCTGGGCAAACAACTGTGGATTGTTGACGGACATGGCTGTGGATCAAAATGAGGGGCTCCCATTGACGCAAGATGGCTTCAAGTCTGCATAAGGACTTTTGTGAACTGGTCTGAACAGACTCGGATAGTGTGGCCATATCTGACTTAGGAAACAAGCTGAAGGAGGGAGGAGGGCTCTCTCTCTCTCTCTGTACCTGAGATCTCCTGTGTGCTTCCGCATGTGCACGTTGAGGTAGTGCTTCCACTTTGTCACATAGCCACACTCAGTACACATGTAGTTCTTATCATCCGAATGGGTCAGCATATGTTTGGAAAGGTAGCTCACGTCTCGGCAAGTGAAGTCACACAACTCACATTTGTGAGGCTTCTCTCCTAAAGTCACAGAGCAAACCAGAAGCTGTGGATCAATAGTCCTACCCATCATATTTTTCAAGATCAGTAGATTAATTAAAAACAGGTTTCCACTTTGCCCCTGCTCCACAACAAAAGAAGTGGTAACACTTTTTCTCACAACATTTATCTGAACTGTGGAACATTATGCCCCAGAATAGGATAACCCAGTCTGAGAGTTAATTCTATATTGAAAGTTGCTAAATTCTATAATCAGAATTTTCCTTTCAGAATAAGTTTTGAAAATCTGGCCACTAGCCTAAATTTTACTATTTTTTTTCCAATTCTTTCCAGATGCAACATCTGAGTCTTTTGACAGAGTCTGGGTGACACAGAAAAAATCTGCATGATACCTTTTTGGAAAGGGATGAAATTTGCAGGTAGGAGCTTGGAGGCCTCAGAAGGCCAGGAACTTATACCAGGAAAAATTATCCTGACTTTTGGGCACTCAAAGTACTTCTGGTTTTTACGCCTCCCTTTCTCACAAAGTCCTGGTTTTGTAAGAGTAAGAGAGTAAGATGAAGAATCTGTAGTTGAAAAGGACATATGAAGGGCTAAAGTTCCAATCTGTTCACAAATGGACAAAATCTACACCATAAACTGGCAGCTGAAGTAGTTCCCTGTTCAGGGCTACAGGCTTGCCTTACAGAGTACTAAGAAAAATACTACACAGAAAATTAAGGCACAAGGGCAGGGGAGTCTGGCTCAGTTGGTAGAGCGGCCACCTCATATGCCTGAAGATCTAAGGACGGCAGTTCGAGACGCCCAGAAGTATCCGTGAGCAGTCGAAGAGCTGTCGGCACGCCGCTGACAAACTGCAGAAGCCTCTGTGGGAGAGAGAATTCTGCAACTGGCACGTCAAGTCAACGCGTGGGAGGCGAATATCAGAAAGAGGCCAGACCGGAAAGGAAACCACCTGGAATGAGCGTCCTATGAAAAATTAGGACATTTGAAATATGTAAAAACCGCTTCAGTTTAGATTGCCTGCCCACGTAAACCGCCTTGGATTAAAGTCAGAGGAGAAATCCAATGACCAGAGAAAGGCGATATATAAATACTGTATTAATTATTATTTTTCACATGCAAGAATGTGTCTAGTGATCACCGAGTCAGGAAGGAGACTTGCCTGTGTGGAGTAGCATGTGGCGGATGAGGACCCTCTTGTGCGCAGTGGCAAAACTGCATTCAGTGCATTTGTGTATCTTCTCACTGGCATGCATCTTGCCTACGTGGTCATGGAATTCCACGGAATTGAATGTGGCAAAGGGGCAGAAGCTGCACTGAAGTTGTTCACTTCCCGGGTGGCCTTGCTTCTTATGCTTGCGGAAGATGTGCTTGTTAGAGCAGATAAAGTCACACTGCTGGCAGTGAAAGGCATAGTGTGTTTTGCGATGCACCTCCATGACCTCTGCAGTTGGGAAGAGCAGGGAGCAGGCATAGTATTTGCACTCCACGGCTTTAATGCCGTGTACTTCCCTGACATGGCGCAGGAACTCCTTGCGATCCTCAGTGTAGTAGCCACAGTCTGCCTGGAAGCAGCTCAGTTGCTTGGGCTCTGTTTTGTGCGTCTTCAAATGCTCCTTGAGGGCATGGCTGAGCTTGAATGTCTCCTTGCACACAGGACAGGAGTAGACATCTGAGTAGAAGTTAGAGATGTCCTCATGCATGCTAGCCATGTGCCTATTGAGGGCATTCTTCTCTACAGAACTGTAGTGGCAGAGCGGGCAGCGATGGGCCTTCTCCCCAGTCTCGCGCATCATGTGGATCTTTAGCTTGCTCTTGCTGGTGAAGAATTTCTGACAGTTTGGGCACTGCAGCCTCGGGTCAGGGAAGTGCAGGTGAAGATGTTCCACCAGGTGGGTCCGCTTCTTGAAGCATCGCTTGCACTCTGAACACATGTGGGTCTTGAACTGGTATTTGGAGTCCTCAGCGACATCTCCTGCAACAACAACAACAACAAACCAAATTCCCAGATCAGTGTAGAGAGGAATAATCAAAAGGAGGCCTTTGCAGATGTCATAAAAAATGCTTCAGAAATCTATTTTGCCATGCCTCTCATCTCCAGGAACACAGCTCTGCCCTTTAGAGAAAATGTGGAGAGAGATCATAGAAAGTGAACCACCACACATCAATTACTTCTAGTAGCCCAGGGGATTTAGGAACAATCTGGGAATCTGTCAGGATCTACTAGAAAACAGCCACTGCATATGGCACTCTGTTCCACTCCAGAGCCAGGACTGTAGGAGGGGGCATCCAAGTTGGTGTGGGAGCCATTGTGTGATCTCAAGTCAAAAGCAGTCCGGTTTTGACAGCTCTTCTGCAACTTATGCTGCAAAATGTCTGCAAGCAATAGAACCTGGCTGCTTGCTACAGATTCTTAAAAAAAAAGGCTAGAAATCACACTGCTCCTAAATGAATGTTCTTTACCTTTGATCAGCTGGGCCTGAGCAGCCTTTGCTTTCTTGGAAAATACTTTCTTGCTAACTTGGATTGTCTTGCAAGAGCTCTCCTCTTCCTCCGCCAATAATTCACCTCCTCCATTCTTGGCGTTGTCTTCTGTGGCGGATGTTCTCTGGTCTTCATGAGCGACATCACTGCTACCAATACGTGTTCCCAGGTCAGGCCCCATTTCTTCCACCTCCCAACCACTCTGAGCTTCAAGGACATTCTCTGTCTTGCTCAGTGCTTCTGTCTCTCCTTGGAGAAAAAGATAAAAGCAGAAACCAGTTTAGAGAATAGACCTCAGATAAGCCAATGAGGATATACAAATAATTGCATACTAAGACCAAGATCTCAAACAGCACGGGAAGCCGAAAAGAGGGTTAAAGCAGAGCACACACTAATTGGAAATGAAGCCCTTGTGTTTGTCAGGGAAAGGGACATTAACAGTTGCCGGCAACCCAAGGAAGGGGTGGGGTACTCTCTGTTACAGCATCCCCTTGGAACTGCTCTCAACTCTCGTATTCATTTCGAATCTTGCTCCCTCATAAGAACATAAGAAGAGCCCTACTGGATCAGGCCAAAGGCCCATCTAGTCCAGCTTCCTGTATCACACATCAGCCCCCCTCCAGATGCCTCAGGGAGCACAAGACAACAAGATACTTGTATCCTGTCACCACTCCCTTGCACCTGGCACAAAGAAAACCTACTCCTCCAACCAGGAGGTTGCTTATCCCCATCATGGCTTGTAAGCTGTGATGGATTTTTCCTCCATAAATCTGACCCTTCGATCAGATAAATCTGATCCCCTGGACCCTTCGGGGAGCTGGCAGGACAACCAGGTATGTTTAAAAAAAGTGGTTTTGGGTCGAGGGTGGGCATGATCCTGGAGCGCTGCCTCCGACATCGCCCCGCCTCCGCAAAGACTTACAGGGGAGTAAACTCCCCTGTAGGACTTTGAGAAATGCTGTTTTAGGGCTTAGGTCACTGGCATCACCTCACAATGTTCCCCTCCATTCACCCCAATCGCTCTGTTCGCTCCAAAGGATGTTCTCTCTTGTACCTGAGTTCAGAAGGAGATGATCAGTCAGTCCCTTTCTCACCATGGCAGTGAAGCTGTGCTCAGTACTCTCACCAACTGCTGATGTCTCCAGCAACACCTCCACATCCTGCCGCGTAGCCTCCTGCACATGACTGCGCCTATGCCGCCCAAACTGCTTCGTGTTGGCACTGACAAAGTCACAATGCCCACAGTGGAATGGAAAGTGGCTCCTGCGGTGAAACTCCATGTCATCTTGGCTTCTGAACAAGAGCGAGCAACCACGGTAGGCACAGGCTACAGGCGACGTCTGGTGAATTCGCTGCAGGTGGCCCTGGAGCTGCTTGCGATCCTCTGAACTGAAATGACAGCCCTCCTCAGGGCAGACCTGGGCACCCTGGGGCTTGTGGTGATCTTTAAAATGCTCCTTCAGCTCGGTGGGCAATATAAATTCTGCCTGGCAAATGGGACAGGGAAGGGCCTCAGCACACACTTCAGGGTCCTGCCTGCTTGCGTCCAACAAATTCTGTGCCTGTGCCTGGTGGACAGTTGTTTCCTCTCCTGTTATAGCCAGTTCCTGGTTAGTAAGGCCTAGTGGTAACGCTTGAAGTTGAGAGATGCTCGCGAGTTGTTCTCTAGAAAGCTCTATGCACTCATGCTGGGATAGCAGGCTGGGATCGGAGAAGCTCTGCCCACATCGCTCACAGAAATATAGTTCTACTACTTTGACCAAGACCTCTGCAAAAGTAAGGAGAGGAGGTTATAAATTGCTAAAATGCTACCCGTCTTATAGGAAAAGACTCTTCAAAGCTAAGTAACCACCACCATCTGTATGCCACAGTAACCATGGACGGCCCTCTATAAGAACCGTATCAAAACATTGCATGCAAGACCCTATCACCTAACACAGGGGTGTCAAAACTCAAATGGTTTGGAGGGACAAACTTCCCATGCAGCAGATGGCCAGAACCAAACTCAAACATTTCCCACAGTAAACAGTTACAAGTTTTGATTGGGGAGAGAGCAGTGGTAGTGCCAATGGTGGTAGTGAACCACTCTGTGCTATCTCATCCCACTCTGTGATGCCACTCTGTGCTATCTCATCCCAAACCAGCCTTTCGTGTCTTGCCCCCCTCTCAAATTCCTTCATCAACCCACTGCCACCACCCCAAATCCACAATATTTTCCACTGCCTAACTCTGTCAGCAAAATTGTCTCTTCCACTGGCTTCCAGCCACCACTATCCATTCTACCACTCTATCTCCTAGGCAGCAGATGCAGCAATCTGGTGCTCTTGCTTTGCTGCATTTTCCTCACTGCAGTGCACTCTACCTCTGACACTCTTTGACATATGTGCTGCTCACTGAAATAATGGAAGAGGCTTGATGCCAAGGCACACAGTATCAGACATTCAGCCCCCTTAAGAGCATCAGCTTCCCAGTCCTTCAGTAATTTGTGTGGAATACAGAGGTGCTGTGGAGCAGATTAGGGACCCCAAAAGGCCCAACAGTATAATCTCAACACTTTTCACTGTAGCAAAGCACACCTTCTCTCACATGCAGCCTTAGGAACATGCAACAAATGTACTTGCATTAAGCCTTGAAGCTATTCCAAGCCCTGCCATTTCCTATCACGTATGGTCAAAAGAAAACCTTGCATCAGCCCATCAGATATGCACACCTTGCAGCCCTCCTGCCTTAGCTGACAGCAGTGCCTGCCCCTGCAAATTCAGTCTACACAGCCTTGTGCCCTTCACTCCTAAAACAAATAGAGATTGGCAGATATTCCTGTTCCCAGCTAACAGATGCGCAAGTATCAGGTCCAGAAAGGTCAAACTCTCTGCCTTTCTGTGTTTTGTTCCATGCCCAGAGATCCTAAAGCTTACCTTGGATGCGCCTTATTTAGGACACTACAAGGCACACTCCACTCCTGTGCTATAAGAACCTGTCGGAACACAACATACCTGTAGCACTGTCAGGATTGCTGAGGGCCATGCTGGAAGCCACAGCTTCTACGAATATTTCAACGCCAGATGCTTCTGTTCCTACGACAGAAGCCTCAGTCAAAAGCAAGCTCTGTCCCACTGCTAGGTTCTCACTGGAGATGCCATTGCTGTCCTCATTTCCTGCATCTGCTGGGCCAGGTAGCAGCAGCTCCTGGCAAAGAACATTCATTTTGTTTCCTCCAACAGGCTCAGTTGTCATTGTTCCTGTGCTCATTGCCTTTCATTCCTCAGTGTGGTCTTATACCATGACACACAGCAGATACAGCCCCTGTTAAAAACGCCAAGAAAATGGTATGGTTATTCTCCTGCAGGGAAGCAAGGAAGGATCAACCCTGGTGTTCTTCAGAAGAAATTTGCTGGACTGGCAATTCCTAATTTTAATTATTTATTACTCCCTAGAGCAGTTGGCAGTCATGTCTGCCTCTAGCAGAAAGCCCAACAGGATGGCCCAACCCCTGCAAACTGGGCAAGAGGCACTTTTTCAATTGGTGCTCCTCTTATATTTAGCAGGGGGAGAGTAAATGCCCCCTTTCACCCCAGCACAGTGTCTTTTCTGGTGGCTGTTTGCTGGTGGTCTTCTGCATTGTTTTTAGATTGTGAGCCCTTTTGGGACAGGGAGCCATTTAATCATTTGATTTTGTCTGTAAATCGCTTTGTGAACTTTTTGTTGAAAAGCGGTATATAAATACTGATAATAATAAGAATAATGGTGTTTGGTACAGGATGGGAAACTTCAAAATATTCACTGGAGTAAACACACAAGTTTAGCAGTGGTTTCTATGCTTCAAGTATGAAATAGGCTAAAACAGTAAACTTGCAACACAATCCTATGCAAGGTTTACTGAGAAGTAAGTCCCATTGTCTTTAACAGTGCATACTCCCGGATAAGTGTGTATAGGATTGCACAGCTGGACATTCACTAGACTATTTTAAGACTAAAGAAATAGGACCTTTCCTAGGAATAAAGTGGGAAAATATGGATTGGCAAGAATGGAGGATTTTATAGAAATGAGGTTGTAATAAATGAAGATGGCTGTGAAAAAATGGATGGGTTAAAACCTCCCTTTTACCAATACTTTCAAATTAAGAATTGGATAAAATTCTTGTACATGGTACAATGTGCAAAGTTATCTGATTTATTACTTGGCAGAATTGCCAGGTAGTCTAGCCATTGTTATGGTAAGGGCTCAATGTTAACCACAATTCTGCCAATCTGGAAGTAACAGATTGTGGTTTAAGAATGTGCTCAATGACACCGGAACAACCAAGAGACAATTGGAGATATATTAACAATTGAATGATAGGAGTTATGAAATCCTGATGAAAGGGTGCAAGTACATTTGGAACAGAGATGTAAAAAGTTATCCCATGGCAGAAAAACAATTAAAGATGATGGCAAATGGTACATATATAGGGGAGGCTTACATGATTTAAAATATGCAGATTGCTGGAGTTGCAAAACCAAATATCCAGAACTTTACACATCAGATGCTTATGCCAGCGATAAAGATTTATGGGACTAAGTTTAATGAAGTAATTACAAACAAAGAATTGCCTTACTATTAGAGCCTACGGTGAGATTAGTGGGACGTTTGAGGTATTTTTGCTACCCATTTTCTATCAATCTCTGCATTTGCACCCAGCTCAGTTAAAAGCATCCCCATCCCTGCAAAAGGATTCTGCATTCCAAGGTCTATAGGCAGAGTGTTCAGATCTAGCAACGTAACACCTGACCTCAGGTGTTAGCACCGTATCTGCAAGCTTTTTCTTGTGCTAGAGATTAAACAGATTCCCAAGCTATTCTTTTGTATTCTGTTAGCGTATCATCATCTTAACCTCCTCCATGAACAACACAACACTAAAATGTCCATGACTTGAACTAGCTGAAACTCACAGTTTTCAGAATTATTTTTTCTCCAAAAGGAAGGAGTCAAAAGCCCTTGGTATTGTGTACAGTTGAGTCGTCATTCCACAAAATCCATTCCAGATAATTTTGGCTCAGAGATTGTCAGTTATATTATGGATCAGAAACTATTGTCCAGTAATGGGATGTCATTGAGAGAGATGCATACATCTCATGGTTACATCTGAATTATCTGCCAATAAGAACACTCACACACAGCGCAATCCTATCCAATTTACACCACCAATATAACCAGCAGGGGAGGGCAGGGCGGGAGGCTTTGGAGGGGAGATTTAAATCCCCTTTCCATTCTGGAGCCTCCTGTTCTCACTGCACCGCTGGTTACACCGGTGGGGTAAGTTGGATAGGATTGCGCTGACAATTACCTATCATGCAGTAAAATCCAATATCGCTATTATCCAATCTGCATCCTTAGAAATTTATCATGCTGAAAGCTGTTTGGAGGAAAGATTCCAAGTCAAATTAACATCAGTAACTGTATACTAGGTGTTAAAGCACCACATACATTGATGATGTACGATTACAATTTCTAATAATTTGTTTTCAGGAGAAACTAAGTGTGCTGCTCCTTTATAAGTAAAGATCCCTCTCAGACTGTACTGAGAAAATATTTCATTGTACATTCCTTCTTGAAAATCTACTTCATCTCCTGAACACAGGATTCCTCCACAACACCTCTCCTGCATGATTCTGAGTAGCAGCTGGAAGGTGATCCCAACTAGCTGGGGCTCATTCTGTGTACACACAGCAACTCTGGAGGAATCTAGCCACTGGAGTAGGCAGAGAAGCACTTTAAAAAGGACTAGGTAGAACACATTTGGCTCTTTCTCCTTCTCCTGGTGGGTTTCTTTTGAAATCTTCCAGGCACCAAGTGCCAGGCATGAGCCATAATTGTAACTAGCCTCTCAAGAGAGGGGAAATAAGAACCACCAGCTTAAGAGAGAAGATTGAATACAACTGAGACAGAACTTCCAGAAAGCAACTCTGTACTACTGCTGCTGATCTGGCTCAGCTTGGTCTTGAGGCGGGGCCCTTTCTCTCCCAGTCATGATGCTGGTCCCCCACCCCATCCCAAAGACCCCCACTATGTAGCACACACCCTACCATGCAAACCCCGTGAGATCACGACGAGGGGGTCTCTGAGAAGAGCAGAGACAGCTCCCAGGGGCAGGCGCCCTCTGCAACGTTCCTCTCCGAGGCACCCCCCAAGGAAGGTCCCCTGGCGCTCCTTCCTCTGGTTACCCACCTCAGTCCTCCCACTTCCCCTCAGGGCAGGGGCCACTGGGGGGGGGTCCTTTTCAAACATCCTTCACTTACAGGCTCTCGCTCCCCGCTCTGCACATCATCTTGATTATCCTTTCCCCCCCCCCCCCCGACCCTCCGCCGGTAAGGAAGAGCTAGGCTTCCTTCTCGCGCTGCTGTCCTCTCTCTCCCAGAGCAACTCTATAGTACTTGCCGATTCTTTTTGGATCCCAGAGAAACAAGCAACCATAGAGAGGGAAGTGATCAGAGAGGTTTCCGGTCATTGCCGATGCTCCCGAGCGCCTTAAAGTGAAGCACAACAATTAATCGAACTTCAAAGTCAGATATTCAAATTGTTGGCTTGGTGTTATGTTATAGATTAGAAGACCGAGAATATAGACACGTAACGCTCCCTCGGGGGCTATAGTGTGCAAATTGAAGCAATCACATAAACCCAGGAAATTCCAAATCTTGTCAAACCATTACCTCTGACACCGGGGATTACCATAGAGACAGGAAAAAATCCTAGAGACGCAGCATCGCCGTCCTTATTAGCACTTCCGGTCTAAAACCGAACCGGGTTTCCACTAGCTGTCATTGCAAAGTAGAGGATTTCTTTCTCTACCATAGAGGTGCCAATGCATAAAGCAACGCCGGCCACTCTGCGCCTACAGGGAATAGTGACCAATGGCTGCTTTCAATTTTTACTTGAAATTCAGGTTGTGTATCACTGTGTAGACTTTTTTTTTTAATCTAGGGAACGCAGAGAAACAGTTTCCGACTAGATCAAGAATCATAGAGAAAGAAAGGACAGACAGGCACTGCCAAGGAGGTGAGGGCAGCGTGGAGGCGATTGTAACGCATGGAACTTAGAACCAATTGTACTTAACTTATAGGGTGTGCGTGTTGTCTGTATAAGAAGGGTGGAAGGGGCTGCAATGGAAAGGATGGCTTCACAGAGTCTTCTTGCATTGTGTTGGTAGTTGTATCCTGAAGGGCGGTAGTTTCAAGCCTCCTTTTGAACTAAGGGTTCCCTTTTTTTTTAGGGTGTGGAGTAAAATTTTAGGAATCTGTATTAGAGCACTAGTGCTTAAGTGCACATAATTTTAAGCCAGTAGCTAATAATATTTGGGGTGGGCTGACTTTCTGCAACACAAAAATAATGAATGATTGGTTGTCGTCCCCCCCTTCAGTTTCTGACTAGCCAACCCTATGCATGTGTACACTAAGAAGTAAGTCCCAGCCATTGAGTTCAGTAGGAGGACTGCCATGTGAAATGTGTGCAGCCTGAGTTCACCCTCACAAATGCTAAGAAAAAGTGAAAGGAGTAACACTACAGCAGCAAGGGATGAATTAAAAAAAAAAGATTTGGAACAGTTGGTAGCTTAGGGCTTTGTAAAATAAGAGGGAGTGCCATAGAGAAAGCTGCAGATCTGGGATGCAAAACAAGGAAATAAGATTTTCAGCTCATTTACTGACCTTTGTAAATGCTCTGAAAAGGACTGTAGCAGAATTTTAAGCAGATGATAATTAATAATGGAGGACTAGGAAGACTGGTGTACGAGGAAAAAGTATGGGTTTATTGTTACACAGCAAAGTGGACAGCACCCCAGGAGGGGTACCTTTGCTACAAGTGAGCACACTTTTTTATACCTTTACAGAACTGACCATGACATGCTTACAAGAGAGGTGCATGATCAGGTGGGCATACAGGTCTTGAGGTGATTACTGATTTACATTTCTTAGGGACAATGAGAGGAGGTAGCTTTACAATAGAATCTGACACCTCATGATGGTCCCAGCCAGTCCTGTGGGACTTAATTGAGTTAGTCCAAGGGAGTTCCTGGCTCCAGGAGCCAGCCTAATGTGCTTGACATTTCAGAGAGGAAGGAGTGGTGAAGTTGTTTATGCAAGGGTTCTCCCCATGCTAATGGGCAAACAGACATGATTCTAAAATTTCTGCATCAGGACTCTGGGTTGAATTTTGAAGCTTGAAATAGAAGCAGATACTGTAGTTTCTTGATGAATCTTTTGAGCCAAATCAAGGATTCTTTTCAAACTTTGCTGCGAATGAAGGTGATGTGTGATGGTGGTCAATATCTCAAAGGGATAGCAATACAAATCTGCAGCAAAGCCATTTAAAGAATGAAAATTGAATTATGATTCAGTTTGACATTGCTGCCACTTCCAAGCAGAGCTCTTCTATAATGTAAGCAAAAATGGATGCTTTGCAAAGTGAACATATTATTCACTCATAGAATATACCGTAGTTCTGCAACTATTTATATCATGCCAACAGGTCAAAACTTCAAAGCCATGTGGTTCTTGCTCAGATGGCTAACCATATACAGTTGTTAGGATCTAATGAACTGCACAACTAGTTCTGCGTGTCCAAGAGGACTTTGTGTTTATTTACAACATAAATGAGGATCATGATTGCAACTACAAAACATACATTCTGAAAAATAGCTTGTGTGCTTCTGGGCATGCACCTAGTATGAAAAGGTTGTATGTTTTACAAAAGAAATTTGAACATGCTAAATATCAAAGGATAATTAGAATGCCTCTCCCTCATTGGAGGTTTTCAAGCAGAAGGTAGATGGCTACCTGTCAGGGATGCTGTAATCACCTGGGGGTTGGACTAGATGGCCTCCAAGATCCTTTCAAGCTCTAACATTCTATTCTACCAGTGGGGGAGCTGGATAGGATTGTGCTGTCAGACTGCAATCCTATACACACTTACCTGAGAGTAAGTCCTATTAAACTCAGTGGGGCTTACTTCTGAGTAGACATGCATTAGATTGCATTGCCAATGATATCCCCCCTTGGGCACCTTCTTTCTTTATAGCCATAGAAGTTAACATATTCTGTCTTCTATACATTATTAGTGGTACTCCCTCTGCCTTCCTATTGGCAAGTTCTACTTCAAATGACTTGTCCTGATGCGCTGAAATGAGATGAATGTGAGAGAGGTTAAAAAGGAAGTTGACTAGTTTTCTTCTTTGGATAAGCAAACTTGTAAACAAGACAAGGTAGGAGCTTATATGAGTGACTTTTTGTAAATCTTTTGTCTGCTTTCTCTTTTCTTGTACAGGCTTTGCTACAGCGTTTAAGAAAAATGCTGTTGGGAGGAGTTGTTTGACACCAGAGATCCTTCTTCACCCCACCCACCCTACCCCACCCCCCAATAATGCCTTTTTCTGACTTCATCTCAGCCCTCAAAGACAATCCCTACTTTGGGGCAGGCTTTGGCTTGGTGGGTGTAGGCACAGCACTGGCCCTGGCCCGTAAGGGGGCCCAGTTTGGCATGGTGGCTTTCAGGCGGCATTGCATGATCACTCTGGAGGTGCCCAGCAAGGACAAGAGCTACCACTGGCTGCTGAGCTGGATCTCCCACCACGCCAAGCACACCCAGCACCTGAGTGTGGAGACCTCTTATTTGCAACACGAGAGTGGCCGTGTCAGCACCAAGTTTGACTTTATCCCCAGCCCTGGAAACCACTTCATTTGGTAAGAGAAGCCATGAGGTGTCTTTGGGAGAGGTAAAAGTATTGCAAAACTAAGAGAAAGTTGTGGCTGAAGGAACAAGATCATGTGTTATGATGACCACTGTCACTTGCAAATGCTTTTACTGGCACAAAGAAGGGCCTGGTTGCAGGACCAACAAAATAAGGGGAATGCATACTTAAATGTTTTGTATCCAACAACTCATTATTAAAAAGCAGTAGGGGACAAAATTAAAAGAACAGCATCATGTTGAAATATAATAATAGTGTATAGAAGGGTAATGTACAGTTGCTATAGTTACAATGTACATAAAGACTGAGCAAGATTACAACTACAATTGCAGAAATAGCTTGTACAGGTTGAGTAACCCTTATCTGGACTGCTTGGGACGGCAGGTTCTGATGCTTTTGGATATGGAATATAAAGAATTGTTTGGACCACTTTATCAGCCCCTGTTCTTGAGTCAGATAGTGTTCCTTTCACCAGAGTTTCTCAAGTTTGTATTATTTGTGTGTGTGTGTGGGGGGGGGGACTTGTGGTGGCACAAAAGGGCCCTGCTTGAATTACTATCAGTGCCTGTCCTTTTCTGTGTCTCCGCTACTCACCCTAGAACATGGATAACTACTGGGGGAGCCTTACTTGGTTGTAGACTAATGTCCATGCACTGGCAGAAAAGGTGTTTGCATGAGAAGTTGAAGCCTCGAGGAACTGGCCCTCGTGGTTTAATACACTACCTTGAATTGTCCAGTTGTCTCCCTTCTTCTCTTTCTTGCTCAGCTGCTCCCTGTTCTGCTTCCAGGTATCAAAGGAAGTGGATCCGCATAGAACGGAACCGGGAGAAACAAATGATTGACCTACACACAGGCACCCCTTGGGAGTCTGTCACCTTCACAGCAGTGGGCAGCAACCGGCAGATTTTCTTCAACATCCTGCAGGAAGGTACCATAGTATCCCCATGTCTGCAATTGAATTCAGGGCAAAATCAGAAACCCAACAGCCAGAGACATGTGTGCCCCACTGGAGGGAGCCATTCTTTGCTGCTGTTTCCCTGCTCCTTGGTTGTTTTTAAATTTTATTTAAGTCAGTTTTATCTTGCCTTTTCATCATAAAGCGATGATCAAGGCGGCCGACAACGCAAATGCAAAATGGCTAAATAACAGCAGCAATAAAAGCTCACCACGAAAACCCGAAAGCAGTAGAACAACCCCAGGCACCAGCATCTACAGTATCAGTTCATAGGGTGCTGAAACAAGAGGTTCTTCACTTCTCCGCAGAAGGCAGCAGCAATGGGGCCAAACATGCCTTTCTCAAGAGAGATTAATGGAGACAGAGAGAGAGAGAGAGAGAGAGAGAGAGAGAGAGAGAGAGAGAGAGAGAGAGAGAGAGAGAGAGAGAGTCTCTTCTTACCTGTGTCCAACTCTTGAGGATAACCCATTATTCACAGCCTTCACTTCCTTCCCTCCAGCTAAGGAACTGGCTCTGAAGCAGCAAGAAGGAAAGACGGTCATGTACACAGCCATGGGAGCTGAGTGGCGACCGTTTGGTTTCCCTCGACGCCGGCGTCCACTCACATCTGTGGTGCTAGAGGAAGGTGTTTCAGAGAGGATCGTGCAGGACGTGAAAGAGTTCATCGGCAACCCCAAGTGGTACATTGAGCGAGGCAAGTGCCTTTTTCAGGAACTGCCAGTCGCATGCCCTCACACTCTGGGGTTTTCCTTTGTGGGCTAAATTTGTGGGTATCTGTATTTGTGATGCCAAGTGTACAGCCAATATGTCCACATCATCATCCCAGAACCCTGCTGTTCCTTGTCATTTCCAATGCCCAGTCCTGGAGCCAAGTGCATCCCTGCAGCTCTGTCAGTTTCTGCCTGCCTAGCTCCCTATTCCTAACCTGGACTCTTTATCATCACTTCAGTCTTTGGCATTGCCAACACTGGTCTAATCCCTTTGTTGTCTGCGTTCAGCCCCTGCATTCCCTGTCCTTAGCTTTCTTTGGGCTGCTGCTCTTCCAGCCTTCTTTGGTTTAATTCACTCTTCTCAACCAGCCTCTGCACAACTAATGACTGGTAGATGTCAACACTCACCAGAGTTCTAGCTTTTACCATAATATTCTGTAGCAACCCTTTGCCAAGTTGATTAAAGTAGTTCTCTTTTTGCAGGGGCCACTAAACCTTAGGCTCCTAGAAGTGAGTAGCGACTACACTACTCCATTATGGCCCCATGCTCTTTTAAGTTTGTTCCATCACTCCTGAACCTGGCCATTATCCAAGACTGGGCTCAAGGAATCACTCAGAGCCACAAAGACAATCCGGATGTTCTTCAGGGGTAGAGCAGTGGTAGCTCTTAACCATATGCTGCTTTGAAGATTTTTAAATAAAGAAGTAGCGTAAAAATAAAATACCGATAGGTCTGATTCTGTAGGAATTTGGAGCAGACTGAGTTGGGTACTTTTGTTTGTAGGAATTCCTTATCGGAGAGGATATCTACTCTATGGACCACCAGGTTGTGGGAAGAGCAGTTTCATGTAAGTATTCTATTCTCAGTTTTCTCCCCCGCCCCGCCCCCCCCCCCCCATGTGTGTTCACATTTGCACAGTTTAACTGAGAATGGTCCATTGGATGACTTCATGCAGTTTTTCCACCAGGGGGCAAAAGTGATGAGGGCTAAGTGACCCAGCACCGCCAAGCACCGCCACCCAAGTCTGTGGTCTCTATACCTACAGTATTCAAACTGTATGTATGACAGCTAAATGTATTTCCACCCAAGACTTTTTTCCTGGGATGAGAGCCATGTAGAAATGCAGGGTTAGAAATGGACCGCCTAAAGATCATTTGGTCCAACTCATTGCACTGTTAGAATTTGTTCTTCCTATATATTCCTGATGGATTAAGCCAGGATAATCAAGATTGCCTTCTGTCAGAAGCAGGCAGTGAAAGGGATTGCATGCTGGAGATGATGTGGTGCAGCATTCAGTTGTATCAAGATGGCACAAGCAATGGAGCTGTGGTGGTGCATATTACAGAGAAAGGTAGGGTTGGGGAGAGAAATCCTCTTAGAACTGCTGGGCCATCTGACCCTAAACAAGATGATCATCAGTGAGGTTCTGAAAACTTCTACCACAGTACATCTGTTACAGCGCAATCCTAACCAACTTTCCAGCGCCGGTGTAGCCATGCCAACAGGGCGCACGCTGCATTTTGCAGTGCAGGGGCAGTCAGGGAGGCCTCTTCAAGGCCATTTGTTCCCTTACATAGGAGCTGCATTGCGGCTGCACCGGCGCTGGAAAGTTGGTTAGGATTGCGCTGTTAGTCTTTAAAACAGGACTATTTAGGCTCCAAGTGGCAGCATCTTGCTGCTTCCAAATCACCCCTCCCTCCCAGTAATGACTGAGGACTAGACATGATAGCAGACAAAATAGACATGATAGCAGCACCACCACTATGTGCTTAAATATGGAACTGCCCACTCACATAGGAAGAGGGGAGTGGGAGGATCTCATTTTCACAGCACAAGAGACATGCAAGTGAGAAGCACTGAACCCTCACTGCAAGCCCCTCTCCCCAAGTGCCTTTTACTCCACCAAAGGGCATTCTGGTATCAGAGTCTGCTGATGAGAAGCTGTAAGTAAGGGAAGGCTTCTGAACCCCTCACATGCATCTGCATGTCCCTTTTTCTGTTAAAATTGAACCCACTGCACTCTTCTTTTGACATGATTGGAATTGTTCCATATTTAAAGCTCATGGAACAGCCATTTCTTTCTTTCTTTCTTTCTTTCTTTCTTTCTTTCTTTCTTTCTTTCTTTCTTTCTTTCTTTCTTTCTTTCTTTCTTTCTTTCTTTCTTTCTTTCTTTCCAGTTGATCCTTTCTTTGCAGCCAAGCTGAAATGACAACATTCCCTGGTCTTATTTTATTTATTTGTTTGTTTGTTTGTTTGTTAAAAAATTATATCCCGCCTTTTCCTATGTCGAAGGCAAATGCCCAAGGCGGCTTACAACAAAAATTAAAATACATAAAATAAGTTTAAACAATACATAACCATACAAAAAACAAATTTAAAAAACAATAACATTGTTCATGTTCATGGTTTTATCAGTGGCGTAGCTAAGAGGGGGCCTAGGGCCCTGGGGGGGTGCCATGTAATAATAATAAATTATTTGTTTTTTATTGAATTTATATCCCACCTTTCTCCCCCATTTTTATTAGGGTGTGTACTGTACTGTAGGGGTCTGGGGGGGATGAAATGTTACATTTTTGTGAGTGTTTTGGGATTACTATTTATTATTAATTAATCATTATCATAGTTAATATTATACAAAATGAGTTTGTATAGGCTCGAGGGGGGTGCAAAAATTTCATGGGCACCGGGTGCACTGGACCCTAGCTCCGCCTCTGGGTTTTATAAGGTTCATAGTAATGAAACAACAGGAATTTGCTATGGATTTGCTTCTTGGGCTTGCCTTCCTGGGCAGCAGCCTGGGTAGTTCTGTGTTGTCCAGGATGGAAAGCATTCCTCCTCCCCCTTTAACCTGACTGCCTTCACCAAGGGGATTGTTGGGGGGGGGGGATTTGCCATAGAAACCTACCTACCCCCCCCCCCTCTCTCACAGCACGGCCCTTGCTGGAGAATTGCAATACAGCATCTGTCTTCTGAGCCTGAGTGACCACAGCCTCTCCGATGATCGCCTCAATCACCTTCTGAGCGTTGCACCCCAGCAGAGCATCATCCTCCTGGAAGATGTCGATGCTGCCTTTGCCAGTCGGGACCTTGCCACTGAAAGTGAGTAATCGGCAGGTGGCTTGCTCTTGCTCTGCTGTGTTCTTGTCTGCCACCTGGCCTGAGCATTCACACCCAGGACCCTATGGAGACATCCATAGGAAATGCTGCTCCTGAACAACTTTCCCCTAGTTAGGATGGGACGGGAATGGGACTTGAACAGGAATTTCAAATGGTGCCAGTACCTCTCTCTCTCTGCTGCTGCTGCTGCTGCTGTTTACTTTACAGTACCACTTCCTCAATCAGAATGGGATTCAGTTTAGTGGGCTGGTGGTCATGATGGTGGTTCACCCACAGAATAAAATGCTAGGCTATGAGACCAATTTCAGATTAGAGTTGCCCATAAAATAACAGAGATGTGAAACCCACCAGGAATTTTGGACAAACTCCCTGCTTTTGAACAATGGAGAAGATGCTGCAGAAAGAATCATGGAGGCCTTTTTTTTTCTCAGTGTATTTTTGGTGTAAGAGCATTTGTGATTTCTCCCCACTGTGTATTTGACTTTCCTGCTTCTGCCACCAAAGCACATGCTCTTATATGATGCCCCACATTCAGTCTTCTGCCCCTTTCAGTGGCATTGGTGTGAGTTTCCTGTATGCTGTTCTACACTGGGCAGGGCATTTAAAACTGCTACTGCTTGGGACAGCTGTAATTGGATCATAGACTTCTCCCCTAGAAGTCTTGTAAGCCTAGGTAGAGTTTTGGCAGCCCCCCAGTCTTTGTATGTATAATTTCTGAACTGTCTCTGTTCTGCTCTGCTTCCCTTTAGACCCCAGTGCATACCAAGGAATGGGACGCCTGACCTTCAGTGGCCTTCTCAATGCGCTGGATGGCGTAGCTTCCTCTGAAGCCAGGATAGTATTTATGACCACCAATCATGTGGACAGGTCAGAATAAATGGAGTGGGCAGAGGCTACTAGCCTCAGACAACCTTTTGCTCAGGGCAGTCTTATGGTTAAGCCATCTGGGTTGGAGATTACAATGGTGCAGCTGGATGGAATCCTTTGCTTGCCTAGCAGCTAAATCAAAACCACAATGATAGGAGTGGAAAGAAAAGACAACACAGCAACAACTGCCACTCCCACAGAGTTCCTAGCAACGTTTTTACCAATTAGCAGTCAGAACAGTGTTCCCATACGCCTGCTAATGCGGTAACACCTCTTATTGGCTGATTACAACGACAGATTCTTTGAATTTCTGTTGAAACAAAGATACTCCTTATGTTATTCAAGGTATCAAATCCACAGAGTAACTGAGCACACAGACATAGATTTAGGAATCCTAGTAAACAAGTCACTGAAAGATCAGATTCACCTCTTTAAAGCATAATAAGATGCATTGAGTTACAAGGTGGGCCTCATTCTCAGTGGCCTGGAAAACAAAGCCTTGTGGAATTCTCCGCTTTGTGTTGGCTCTGAAATGTGAATCGTTGGCAGTGGTTCCTTGTGGATCCTTGCCAGCAAAAACTTCAGACTTTTTAACCATGTCGCAGCTTTCAAAGCTGTTCATTATTCTCCATACTAGGGAAGGTAAAAAGAGTCCAATCTCTCTAGAGTGTATGGAGGCTGTTTTAAAACAACAGTAATAATAGAGGCCCAGCTGAAGTGTATACCACAAAGGAGGAAGGGCTCGACTAAATTTGATTTACTCGGCAGCATAGCTAACAAGCAGAGTTAAAGAGGCCCACTTTGGGAGGGAGTCCAGCCAGCAACAGTACTTTTAAGATGGAAAAGGGAGGAGGCAATGTGGGTAGAACCCCACACAGTCTGCTCCTGTAGCTGAAGAGATGCTGAGGATGAAGCCTTGGTAACCTCTCAGGGGGTCTGGCCTGTATGCACCTGTCTCTTCCCCCACTCCAGACTGCTATCTGGGCAAAGAGATGCCTTTTAAAGTGGAGGCTGAGCATGTGGTATTACCCCTTCACCTGTTCCTGGTCCCGAGAAGGTGCTTGGGAAGCATTTGTTTCATGTTGCTTTTGTTTGTTGGTAATTATATTGTAATCCACCCTGAACCTTTCAGTTAAGGCAAGATAGAAATTGAAATCAAATGACGGGGGGAAAACATGATGTCCTCGCCCTGTTCCCCTTGGGAGTTTTAGTGAGAAGGGTAGTGAGATCAGATGTGACAGGAAGAAGCAGGAGCTTAGAAGGGGACTAAACCTGCCAGCTGAGCTTTCATGGAGCTGTCTCAATAGTCTTCCTTTCCTTCCTTACAGGCTGGATCCCGCCCTGGTTCGCCCTGGCCGGGTAGATCTGAAGCAGTACGTGGGATACTGCTCCCCATGGCAGCTTGGCCACTTGTTCCAGAGGTTCTACCCAGACCAGCCATTAGCTGTGGCTGAGCAGTTTGCTGAAAGAGCCCTATCAGTCTCTGGTCAAATCAGTGCTGCACAAGTGCAGGGCCATTTTATGTTGCACAAGGCAGATCCAGACGGAGCCATGAAGAATGTGCAGACTCTTGTGTCCTAATGGTGTGCAAGCACTGAGAAAACTCTGCCTGAGTTTCATGGGGGAAGAGGTTGCATGTGTGATTCACGCAGGACGTACTAATGATGAAGATGATGCTGTTTGTATAGCTACCTCAGTGAGGTCTTTCTTTGTAAGGAAAATAAAGAGTAAATCAAAACTAACTCCCTCCCCTTTACAAAAAAAAAAAAAACAGGAACACAAAATTCAGGTCTTCTCCGCTACTAACTACTGTAACGCAAACCCATCTAGGAAGTGCATACTCCCACAAGATGAGGTGCTCTTAGGCATGTCACTGTAATTCATGCTGCTGAAAGCATGGAAAGACTAAGAAAAAATGCAAGCAAGGTAACAGTGTGAGGGAGATCTGTTGCTGTGGATTCTGTGGCATGAACAGTAGCAAATTCCAGATCAAAGCACAGGGCTAGTTCTCCTTGCTGCCACAACCAGCTGATGTCAGAGAAAGGGAGTGTGGTGTGGTGGTGAGACCAGCAAAGCCCATCACATGATTCCTCTCCATACT
Organism: Plestiodon gilberti rubricaudatus; assembly: GCA_026170595.1. Classification (NCBI taxonomy): domain Eukaryota; kingdom Metazoa; phylum Chordata; class Lepidosauria; order Squamata; family Scincidae; genus Plestiodon; species Plestiodon gilberti. The sequence goes on from JANXHW010000001.1 coordinate 208,586,464, forward strand.
AGTAGGCACCTGCTCATATTGCCAAGAGATGGACTGGTTTAGTTAGGCCCCTGACACGTGGAATCTTCTTGCAAGCTGTGGGAGTGGGGATCACAGACTTTTAGTAAGACAGTGGGGGTGCAGGGTGATGACCTGACCTTGCAGCTGAGGAGGTGGAGCAGAGCAGGATGGATATTCTTCTGTGTGAGCCAGGGACCCCCACAGGCTGCCTGTTGGGATCTGTGTGAGCCTATGGGCCATAAGTAGGCAAGCTCATTTGCTTCACCCTGCAGAAGACCTAATGCAGCCAAGACAGCCAAGCTACTGCCTCCCATTTAATGTCCTTAGGAGACCAGAAACAAGCTGCCTTCACAGATGGTATTTTTTACTTTAAAAAAACCCTAATCTAGTTGCGTAATCATGGCAACACTGGCAGTTGTAGTTTTGTGAGAGTTGTTAGGGATCTCTAATAATTCATCCTTTCATGGAACTACAAGTTTCTTGGCAAAAAAGCCATGATTATGTCAGTGGTTTACATTTGTAGTATAGATCTGAAGTACTCCTATAACCATTGGGCTGGGAAGGGACAAGTCCAGTCAACTTCCCATTCCAGTCCTGAATATCACTACTGTACTGGGGACTGATCCAGCAAGACACTTTTTGTGTTTCCCTGCCATACCTTATTCTACCTCCTTCGGAATCATGAAGTAAGATTAAGCTTACATAAGGAATCCCTGGTAAGAATGATACTTTTCTTTCCTACAGACACCCTGTGCCCTTAAGTACTGTATGAGACAGATGGAGGTATCCTCATCGCTGCATCTACAGGGCGTCTCAAAAAATGTACACACATTTTAATGATCTCTAATTCATACATCTTTGTAGAAAACTTGCAACACTCTAACATTTCAGGGAAGCGACTGAAGTGTGGAACCATCCCAGCACAAACGGTGGTGGATGTCTGCAGATTCCGTAGTCAATTATGTCAGTGGTGTAGAGATGCCAACAATAAGGAACATTTCAAGCATTTGGTCTAATTAATTAACTGGGTCAAGCAACTGCTTCTGTGTGTGTACACGCCATGTACAGTATACAAGTGAATTATAGCACAATAAATTTGACATTATAAAGTGTGTGTACATTTTCTTCAGTCGCCCTGTGTATTCCAGGGAAAAGAGTACCTGTTGAATTTCTGCTTCCAATACAACTGGTAAAGATACAGGAGTCTTGCCAGGGAAATTTGTGTCCACATTAAGAATATGGCCTGGCCACCTGCAATGCAACAAATTGACTGAAGTTGAGTATGCCTGGGGCTGGTCTGGTGATTGCCTAGAGGGGAGACCGCCTATAAACCATATGTTTAGTTCTATAGAAATTAGGTAAAATGTAAATACTGTATAACAGGGGTGGCGAAACTGTGGCTCCTGAGCCACATGCAGCTCTTTGACATATAATGTGCAGGTCTCAGAAACATGTTGGCTGAACTCTTTTTTGCATCACAATTAATATAAAAGGTAAATAAGAACAGTTCAAGCATTATAATTATTTACCAGGTATAAACTGAGAGTCCACTGGATTAAAACTTAAGTTTAGTGTTCATGGTGAGTAAATATATTTAAAGATTTAAATGCTTAAATATTGCAGTTATCTTACGGCTCTCAAACATCTGAAGTTTATTTTATGTGTGGCTCTTACATTAAGCAAGTTTGGCCACCCCTGCTGTATATATAATAAAACCGACTGTAGGTGATCGGCTGCTGGTCGCCGCCTTCCGGCCGTTTTGCTAACTATATCTGGTAAGGAAGGTGTTAATTCTCCAGATGACCTAGAGGAGGAGCGTTAAGGCTAATTCTGATGGAGAGTTGTTAGCAGAGAAAAGGATCCTTTGTTTTTATTGTCGCTATGAGTTTCTTTAGTCGCCGGCGCTTGGCGTGGTCTCGATGGACTTCGTTGCACCCTAGATGGGGTGAGCCGAGTTTTCAGCGGGGAAAGGTCACCATCAGCTCCGATGCAGCGCCGAAGTACAAGACTGTCCAGGACCTCCCTGGTCCAGGGTTCTGGAGCTCGATGTACTGGCTCCTATGCAGAGGCTACGTTCTGCGCATGCATGAGCTGCAGGTATTCTGCGTGAAGCGAGGAGAGGGGCTCTAGAAACTTGCGTTTTACTGGCGTATATCTTTGGCTAACGCCGGAGGAGGAGGTTAGGTTGCTTCCCTACGAGCCCTTCACATTACTCTTGTCTTGTACAACGAGTTAAACACGCAGTTGTAATGGGGATTCAACACTTCAACGGGCACTTTAATACCGTTAGCATCCTGCAATTCTCGCTCTTGCAAAGGCAAAACTGAATGGTTACAGCAGCGAAATCCTAGGACCGTTTATTCAGTGCAGTGGGACTTGCAGCAGCAGTGCAATCCTATGCATGCTTGGAAGTAAGTTCCACTGTGTTCAATGGGGCTTACTCCCAGGAAAGTGTGCATAGGATTGCAGCTGGAGTTCAGTGGGACTTACTCTCTCAAGTAAGCGTGTTCAGGGTTGCAGCCAGTCCCTGGAAAATGTGGGAATCGGATCGCTGCCGTTTCAAAGTTGCAAGGTTATCTTTTTAATTAGACTAGTATTTGTGCTCTCGCAGCACAATAGCAATGAACGGGGGAAAATGATCTCCGAACTCTTTGGCCAAGTTTCCAGCGGAGGAGCGGCTGTGATGCGGTTAGATCCCGATTACTCGGGTTGCATATGTTGCATAATGACTTGTCTTCAGACTGAGAAGGAGCGGTGGCGGCAACGCTGGTGACCTCTAGCGTCACTACGCGGGGGGCGGGGGGGCGCTTCGTTCTTCCGTGTAACGCAGGCTCCGATCACGGAAGAACTTACAGCTCCGACTCCCCTGTAGTGACGCCAATGCTGGTGACCCTTGTACCAGCTGTTACAAGGCTGTTAAACCAGGCTGTTTAACAGCAGGTTTGCTGCTGGCTAGCCACTATGCACCAGCTGCAGCCTCCCTCAGCAGCAGCTAGTAACTGAGAGAGACAGCTGTTGCTGCTGCATATACGTGCTAGGCCTGCTGCTATTGGCAAGCCCTTGAGGAACCTCCTCCTGGGGGGTTCTTCTTGCTCCCTTATCATGTATACACCTGAGAAATGAATTCCCTCCTGCTGTGGTCTCTATGGTTCCCACCTCTCCCCTCATCCAAAGTACTGTAGTATATGTATGTCAAATGCACCTTGCCTGTCTGCACTAGAACGCTATTGCAGATGGCAACAAAACAAATCAGGTCTGCAAATCACAGGAGGGTTGCTCCAAAACACTAGTCTGAAACATCAATAATGCCTTTGGATGGTTGGTCACAAGGGAGTGCAGAAAGGATGGCAATTCCAGCAGGGTTTAAAGACTTGCTGTATTTGGTTCTGTTGGCATTTGAAGAGGGAGGAATTTCCTAGGGAGCCTCCCCCCTTTTAATTCCTATTGCTGCTTTTATATTATCGTTGCTTAATATTTTAGTCTGCTCTTGTATTGTTTTTAATTGTTTTAATGTTTTTATTTAAAAGTTTTTATCTTTTGTATGTCTAACTTTTTATGTTGTAATCCTTGGAGATGTATCATTCAGGAATGATCCAGGCTTTGCTTATGCCAAGATAGCAGATGATGGGTAGTAAGAGACAACAGTATTGATGGCCAGCATTGGAGGGCTCTATAGCTGATGCTGGGCTTAAATATTTCAGGCCAGCGGGTGGCGAAGGCCAGTGGGTGGCGCAGCGGGTTAAACAGCTGAACCATAAGCTGTCGATCGAAAGGTCGGCAGTTTGATTCCCGCGACTGGGTGAGCGCTCGTTGCTTGGCCAGCTCCTGCCAACCTAGCAGTTCCAAAGCATGTCAATGCGAGTAGATAAATAGGTACCGCTTGCGAGAAGGTAAACAGCGCTCCGTGTTCCAGCTGCATGCTACGCACTGCAGCAAGGAGAGTCATGCTCAGAAGCATCGCTCCGGTAGGGGCGGGGCTGTAAGTATCGCTGCGGTCGTAGTCTCTTTACCGAGCGAGGAGGAGGCAGCCCCGCCCCCTCACTGTCTGAGCCAGTCCCCTACGGAGAAACCGGCAGGGAAGAGACCCTGCCTGCTGCTTTCTCCGTAGGGGACTGGCTCGGACAGTGAGGGGGCGGGGCTGCCTCCTCCTCACTCGGTAAAGAGACTATGACCGCAGCGATACTTACAGCCCCGCCCCTACCGGAGCGACGCCTCTGGTCATGCCGGCCACATGACCACGGAGGCGTCTTCAGACAACGCTGGCTCTTCGGCTTTGAAATGGGGATGAGCACCACACCCTAGAGTCGGACATGACTGGACTTAATTGTCAGGGGATACCTTTACCTTAAATGCCACAGATCCGGTGAAACCAATTTGTTAGTATTGAAGGAATGTTTTTCTTTCAGGAAAAAGCAATCGCCATCATTGTAGCAGTCAATGGTTAAGTACAGTACCATTTCTTGATTTGTCTTTTTGACAGTATTATGACTTGAAACTGTCCCTTTTCACCCCCAGCATGGCATCTTTTTCAGTGGCTGTTGGCTGGTGTCTCTTCTGCATCTTTTTTACATTGTGAGTCCTTTGGGGACAGAGAACCATTTATTGATTTATTTTGCTTTGTGAACTACTTTTGTTGAAAAGCACTACCAGTATATAAATATTCTTAATCATAGATCCAAAGAGCTGCTTGGGCATGCCCTGTGAAATCTTTCACTTCTTCCTTTTGGATGACAGATCTCCCATGCCATATCACAAAACCTGCATTTTAAGCTCTCCTTACAGCACAGTCCTATGCATGCTGACTCAGGAGGAAGTCTCATTGAGCTGAAAGGGACTTACTCCCAGGTTAGCATGTATAGGATTGCAGCCTTAGTTTCAAATGGGATTTGCCATGCGGTATGGGGGAGGGGCTGCTCTTCAAGCATTTGGGAACACAAGTCCCCCAAACTTCCTTGGGCGCATGGAATATGTCATGCTTTCTTTCAGCCAGGGAATTCTGCTAACTGGCTCCAAGCTGTTTCTCCCTCCCACTGACTAAAGGGTCTTTCAAATGCCAGGTGAGAGAGTCTCCAGCTATCTGTAACTTTCTTTTGTTAAATTTCCTATTAAGCTACCTATTAAGGAACTATCAGCCAATCCTTTGACTATTGAGAAGCGATCAGTTTAACAACAACAACAACAAGTCAGCCAGCCTTGTAAATTCTGGAACTCTTTTATTTTATGTACAATTTCCAGTGTCTAAGTGCATTTACAAATAAATTGATGGTCAATGGTTGCCATTGAGAGAGTTTGTTCAATAGGTTGCAACTCTTTCTCCCCCACCTGACCTGGTTCTTCATTCCAGGTAATACGCAAGAAGAAATATGGGCCCATGTGGAAAGAGAGAATGAGTGGAGCCCATCTCGTGAACATTGCCAGTCCTGAAATCATAGAGAAGATGATGCGACTGGAGGGGAAGTGTCCCATGAGGTGTGACATGGCTGACTGGAAGGAGCACCGGAACCTGCGGGGCCTGGCATATGGCCCTTTGACCGAGTGAGTGGAAAGACAGTCAGGCTGGAGCGAGTTTGGGATTGTGCTGCTAGCGCCATCTTCTGGCCCGCCCCAGGGTGACAGAATCCATAGCTTCCAAGTGAGATTCAAGTGGGAAATCCTGTCTTTGGGAATTCATTCTCATGCTGACAATTCCTGGATTGATTGCTGCACTGGGAGTTCCAGACAATGAAGGTGACCCCGAGTGTTTTAGCAGCTCTGACTGATGGGAATCCTATAATCCTTCACATTCAACTCAGATGGCATCGTGTCATCTTCACCTAGGGCAGTGGTTCCCAAACCAGGGGTCGAGACCCAAATTAGGGTCATGTGGATGTTCCTGAAGGTCACAGGAAGCAGTGTTCCCTGTAAGTTGTGCACCTGGAGTTGAAGCCTTATACAGCTTCCCCCTTGGCACTCTGGAGCTTGATGATGATGTCATCACCAAGCACTCCAGAGCATTTTTGTTGTTACTATTATTATTAACATGTACCAACTCCATGGTCACCAGAAAGAGGGATTTAGGGTCACTCACGGTCAAAAACGTTTGGGAATTGCTGACCTAGGGAGACAAGCATATAACTGGCAACAAAGTAGGATTGCCCAATCTTTCTTTGTTGTTCTGCGTTTAGTTCTGGCAAGTGAGGGTTTGCTGTGTGCCCTTCTTGAGTACGCTGGATACTATACAATGTGCATTCATTATTGGTGCAAGAAGAAGCAGACCCAGGTATAGCACAGTCTTGTTAACCACTAGACATGTTAATATATCCAGCTGGGTTATATTGTAAAAATATTCAGCCAAGCAAAGCTCTACAGGAGACGTATCCACCCAAACTCATTTCATAATCTTGAATATCTAAATGTCACAAGTGTTGATTTTGAGGTCCACTCTTTTCTCCTCTTTTTGCATCTCTGTCTGTGTTATCACTGCTTCTGGTCAAGAGAGTTCCAAAGAACAACTCTCAGGCTATGCGGTGGCATGGCATTCCTGTGAGCTTGACTGTGCAAAGCTTTTGTATTTGCAGGCCTGGAGAGCCCTGGAAAGTGGCTCAAATGGAGATTCTGTCCTTATCTCCGCTTCACCAGGCCTGGGAACAAGAGCAAGACCTTTAGCTGCAGCCTACCTAAAGTGGCACTTAAGTGAATTGACCTTCTCTCTCCACAGGGAAGGGGAACGCTGGTATTGCTTGCGTCAGGTGCTGAACAAGAGAATGCTGAAGCCTTCAGAAGCTATGTTGTATGCTCCTCCCATCAATGAAGTTGTGTCCGACCTGATAGTGCACTTGCAGAATGAGAGGGAGAAGAGTCCTTGTGGGTTGGTCGTTCAGGATGTTACTAACCAATTCTACCGATTTGCCCTAGAAGGTACTTGCAGAAGGACAATGGGGGGGGGAGGGGGGAGATGGCATGGCAAGTGGACTGGATATGCTGGATATACACAGCAAGACTGGAAAAAGTATGGGTACCTTGTGTTACAGCTGCTTCAGAATACCAGTATGGGTCATGACGTTTGGCTGCATGGTAGCCAGATGTGAACTTTGACAAGTCCAGAATAATGGATAACGTGAGAGTCTCTTTCTTTTCTCTTTAAAAGAGTACCACGTCATTTCTTCTCTCCTGTTCCATCCTTGTCAGGCATTTCCTACATTCTCTTTGAGACTCGCATTGGCTGCCTGCAAAAGCAGATACCTGGAAATACTCAGGACTTCATAAATTCTATTGGCCTCATGTTTAAGAATATGGTTTTTATTAACATCTTGCCCAAGTGGACCCGGGGCCTGCTCCCTTTCTGGAACCGCTATCTGGAGAGCTGGGATACCATCTTTACTTTTGGTAAGAGAAATCTGTAGCCCACAGATGGGCTTGCATCATGAGGGTCCTGCTCTGCATCTTATCCATTTATGGGGGTGATCACTTTCAGGCTTTTTCTATACTGAAACCCACTGTGGAAACCAGTGGAAATTCCTCTCTGGTGAGCTGAGTTAACCTTCTCCCCACCCTACCCTTCAAGAAGCTCTGTCACTAGGTAACAAATCTGACTTTTCAGAAACAACTAGTTGGCATGAAGGAACATGGCTGCATTGCTTTTAACTGTTTTAAAAGCTGGCTCTGGCTCTTACAATGCTATACGCTGCAGAATTGCCATTTTTTGTTAATAATATGTTTTTATTCTGGTCTGTAAGTCATTTTGGGTGCCATGTGAATGCTGCATATAAATATGTAGATGGAGGAAGGTATGGTGGAGGATGGCTTCTAGTTTTTCACTACACTTTAGGGGTAGCCAGATCTCTCCCCCCCTTCTCTCAGCATCTTTCTGTTATGCAAGTATGACTTAGTGCTAGTCACAGGAAGCAGAGAGGTCTCTGCCCCATGAATTCTTTAACTGAAAGTATTGGGGATTGGGTATAAACCTCAGAAGGTCACAAGTACAAAGCATGTGCTTTATTTTAGAGTTCAAAACAAACATTTTTATCGGGAAACTCCGTCATAATATAAATTTTATTATTATAATCAGATGGTTAAAAAACTTTACATTTCACCTCCAACATAGGAGGCATCAGTCTTCTGATGATGCCTCCTATGTTGGAGGCGAAACGTAAAGTTTTTTAACCATCTGATTATAATAAATTTATATTATACGACAGAGTTTCCCGGTAAAAATGTTTGTTTTGAACTCTAAAATCTGGATACGTCGTAAAAATCTAAGAATGTACCATGTGCTTTATCTCTAAGCTAAGGCACCTTGCCATAATAAAATAAGCTTTGTGCAAGTGAAAAAAATGTCAAAAGCAAATATTGGTTATTCAGAAGAAGGACTTGTTTTGTCTTGTATTCAAAGTAAAACATCAGTGTTCCATAGGGCCAACGTTAGGCCAATTGGGCCCTGTGCCTAAGCGCCCCCCCCCTCCCACGCTCAGGTAATCTACTCTAGTCTTGTCAAATATACACGACACCACATTGCAGGTTTATATATTGTAGGCCTATATGGCTGTGAACCTTGGGCCCCACAAAATATTTCCAATTGGGCCCTGCAACTCCTGAAGCCAGCTCTGATGTTCCATATGCTGATTCTGAACCTATAGAGATCAAGGGTATGATTGGTATGTGTTCATGGAAATATGACAGAGCACTAAGTTGTTACAATTGTGAAATTCATGGTAGGGGAAAATCCTGCATTGCAGCAATAGTGGCAGCATGGACTTGGCAGACTTGTGCAAGAATTTGCTGGTTAGATTATTTGAATAGTGCATGTGGTCAAACTCTGCCCTCTGCTATAATTTGGAAAGTAGGGCCGTGGGGGGAGGACTCTACACCACACCTTCAACTACACTCATATCCATAGCTTCCCTACCATGAAGATATGAAGCTGCCGTTGGCCCATCTAGCTCCGTGTCTCTTGGAGGTCTTTCCCAGCTCTACCTGGAGATTCTGTGGATTGAACCAGGCACTTTCTATCACTGAACTGTGACCCCCTCCCCATGTGAAACCACAGCTGTGAACTGGCTGTAGGACAAGGGCCCTCGCAAGCATGCTTCTGTCAACCTCAGCCCTCGTCAAAGGTGCTCTCTGTCTCCATTTTCTTCTGCCCTGTATTCTTCTAAAATTTCTCACTCATTCTCCCAACTACAACCCATGCAAGCTTCCCTTCTGTTGTTTCTTCCCCAAAACTCCTATGTAGTTCTCTAGGATGAATTCCTGTCCGCCTAGAAGTAGCTCCTGCCATTTTGACAGCACTACATCTGCTGGAAGAGTGCAGCAGAATTTTCTTGAATTTTCCTTGAATTCAGGAAAGCACAGTCCACCTTCATGAGCTGGAAAGATTATGAATGTGCATGTCCGTGCAAACTACACCCTCCGGATCTGGCACCTGCTCTCAAAACATCTTGTGTGATCTTTCAATTCCCAGGGAGGAAACTGATTAATAAGCGAGTGGAGGAAATTGCAGCTCAGTTGGAAGAAGAGCCTAAAGGTGCATATTTAACCTACCTGCTATCCAGTGGGAAGTTAACCATTGAGGAAGTATCTGGCAGTGTGGCCGAGCTGCTCATGGCTGGAGTGGACACGGTAGGTTTCTTCTTACCTTGCAGGACTGAGGCTAAAAACCTGATTCCAAAGGTTTATTCCAGGGACAGTTAAGCTCCCTCGCAGTAGGAGCCTTGTTCTATATTAGCATTGCCAAAATGAGGTTGGGGGGTAGCTTAACTGTAGGTGCCCTCAAGATCTGGCTTCAGGTTTCATTGATGTTTTAGAAATGTTGAGAGCCTTGGTACTTCCATCCACAGAAATGGTCCACTGAGCCACCTCCACTGATGAAAGGAACAGTTACTAGAAGACTCTATAATTCATTACTTGGACATATGATGTAGAGATCTATCAGAGTTTTCCTGTAGCTCCTTGCCTTCCTTTGAATAGGGCTTGCTTTTTGCTAATCAAGTCTGCAGCCCACTTACAATTTGCACCAAAACTGTCTTTTTCTTTTCTGCACACGTCGTTTTGAAATCGCATTGGAAACTATGAAGAAAGGGGGGGGGGGTTCTGCAGCTCCCCAGGACAGCTGGAAGTGTCTCTTGCACTAGGAATACAACTTTGGTATACTTGCATCCAAGCATCTCTCTCTTCTCATGTACAATAAAGCAGGAGACAAATTTGAGAATAAAGGAAGAAGATGGTTGCTACTGTTGTGAGACTCGCTCCCCTCTTTGCTACTTCCTGATACAGGGGAGGAAAAGGAGTGCTTCCAGTTGTGCTTCAGTCATTACTCTTTCCAGTTAGTTGGAGTGTCCCCCTGAATTTGCACAGAGGCGTAGTTAGCCTCTTCGTCGCACCCGCTGTGTGGAACGGCAGAAGCCCCGCCCCCGCCGGTTCTGCCCCAGCCGGTTCTGCTCCCCCCACGTTGCGGCTAAGCATCCCCCCGTGTTTTTTTGCTGTTTTAGACAGCAAAGGAGCCCGGGCGGGTGGGCCAATCCGCCGTGCAGCACAGCCGTTTTTTGGCCACATCCGCAGCGCAATTAACGCCCCCGCCAGCTGCTTTGTCCGTTTCCCCCCCCCCCCCCCCCCGCTTGCTGCCCTGGGGCGGATCGCCCCATCATTTCCTAAGGCACTGAATTTGCAACTGCATGCATATTCTTACCTTGGAGTGAGTCCCCACAGTGGGACTTACTTCTGAATAAACATGTATAGGATTGCACTGTAAAGCATTTTATGATACTCTCAGTTTCTGCTATAAAAGAACTGCAGGCCAGAATGAATGGGAAGCTGGCCATTGGGAAATGCCCTGAATGAGCTGCTTAAATTTCCTCTCTGCCAGATGTTACCCACCAATAAAGCTCACCTGAGCTTCTAGCCTCAACTGTAAAATGTAAACAATCTAGAGTGCTGTCCATGGAGCCTGGCACTGAATTTGAAATGAATAAAATGTCTTAATCTAAACAATGCACTGCTGACCGGTAGAACACTCTTCACCAGATGTCATGATGACCACCTCCCAGCCCACAGGTGTACGCATTTAACTGCTGTTGCGTATATACACCCTTGGGTAAAAATGCCTTACTAACCATTGTTTTTAAAAAGGGTACATAAACATTCTATAAAATAGAATCCTGAGAGCCAGGATGGTGTAGTGGTTCTCGTGTTGGACTTAGACCTAGAAGATCCAGGTTCAAATCTCCGCTTGGCCACAAAGCTTCCTGGGTGGCCTTGGATCAGTCAAATCTACCTCACAGGGTTCTACCTCACAGTCTAATCTACCTTTCAGCCTAATCTATCTCACAGAGTTGTTGTAATGACAAAGGGAGGGAAGGAACCATGTACACCACCCTGAGCTCCTTGGAGGAAGGGTGTATAAAAATGTGAAAAAATAAACATTCAAAAAGGATGTTGAGGCCATCCATCCCACAGCATAGAATGTCCCAGTAAGAACCTGGTACTGGGAGTGAATGGTGGTGGTGGTGGTGGTGGTGGGAACCCTCTGATAGTTACCCAGTACAGTTGACTCCCTGCTGGTACCGGGATCTGCCAGAGGCAGGATCCCAATCTAGATTCTTGCAGAACTGTGGCACACATCACAATAACACATTTATCTGAGTGAGCAGAATTTAGGTTGTTTGGCCCTGCAGAGAGAGAAAGGAGCCCTGACATGACGTTTTGGACCAAGATACTATAATAATACCTAGCATTTGTAAAGTGCGTTCTGCTCTTTGGTTACTGCTCCCCCAAAGCATGTGTAATACCTTGATGCTATACTAGCAACAATACTATAAGGTGAGTAAATATTTGGGGAGCTGAGACTGAGAGGAATAAGCTTGCCTGAGGCCACCTAGTGTTCAACCAGGGAAGTTCTGCTTTGCAGCTCAGTCTCTTAGCCATTGCACTAAACTGTCTTGAACGGAATCTTCCACGCTTTGTACTTTCTGAGACATGGTTCTCCATTACACTTGGTTTTCATTTCTGCTTAAATTTCAACTTCTCATAGACATCCAACACATTATCCTGGTCCCTATACCACCTCTCCAAGGACATGGAGATTCAGGATGCATTGTTCCAAGAGGTTGTGGGTGTGGTACCCAAAGACCAGGTCCCCAAAGCTGAAGATCTTTCCAGGATGCCCCTGTTGAAGGCTGTCATCAAAGAAACACTGAGGTAGTTTGTCTTTTCCATGTCAGGACAGAAGCATCTGTAAAACCATCATAAAGGGGATGTTGATATGAGGGCAGACTGGAAGCAGAAGGTGACTAACACTGGGGACTCTGGAGGGAGAGTTTCAGGAGAGCAGAGAGAAGAAAGAGCTGAGGAAAGACCATTCATGTGAAGTGTGCATCCATTAACCAGCATCCCACACTAGGAGATAGAACAACCATGAAAAAGATACAACATTGTCCTAAAGCAATGTCAAGACACACAAGATGTTCAGCTAGTTATTTTACTTCAGAGGCATGGACATGTCAGTTGTTGTCAGAACATGTCAATTAAAACTGTTGGTTTTGACCTTTACAGCCCAATCCTGCCTAGCAGGACACAGCAGTGCACATGAGGCGCCCGCTGCATCCTATGCAGGATTGGGCCTGCCCCAATGCAGCCAGCGGCCTCCTCTCGTCTCCTGTGCTCACCCATCTGAAGATCCAGGATAAAGGCACAGTGAATACGACCTCTGAAGCAGCTCAAGTAACGCGCCAGCCACCCTGATGAGCCTCCTCACTCGAATGCATGCCAGCAGTTTTGCTGGTGTACATTTGAGAGGCCTGTGTAAGGCCCAACAGGCCCAAGAAGGGGGATAGGATATGGTGGAGGAGGCCTCCACTGATCCCTCCTCCTTCCCGGGCCCAATCCTCCAATCCCACCCTCTGGGAACACCCTGTTCTGCCCTCCCTCCGCCGCCCAACGGGAACTTACCTCTCTGCTGTGGCGATGCTCCATCCTGCGGTGCCGGAGGAGCAACACAAGCATCTTCACCAGTGCCGCTTGCTCTCCGGGTGCCACAAACGTGCCTTATGGCACGTTTGTGACACCCTAGACCAGCGGAGCAGTTGCTCCACCAGTCTATTTGTAGACAGGATTGCACCGTTAATGTCCTAAGACCTAAATGATCTTGGACCTGGTTATCCATATCGACCTGTTGAGTTTTTAGAGCTGCTTCAGAGATCGTATCACTGTGCCTTTATCCTGGATCTTCAGATGGGCAAGCACAAGAGACAAGGCCATCTCAGTGATGCCGTGGCTCTGAAAAACCTCTCAGTAGAGATCCAGCTGGTTCCTCCATTATTGTCTTTCAAACACAAATTTTAAATGTTTTTATTTCAACAGGTTTCTAATATGTGATTCTACTTCTGTTTTTAACTGGATTTTATACTGATTGATTGCTGTGTTAGAAGTTGTTTTTAATTTGTATTGTTTCAATATGATATGTTTTATATTTTATTATCACTGTAAACTGCTCTGAGTGCTGAAATATATTCAGATCCCATTCTTCTGCTCTTAAACCAATGCATTTAATAAGCAGCCCTAACCTCTCTTTCCTTGCTGATTCTTCTGACTGCCTTGGACCAGAAGCGGCCCTACACCCCCCTCCCCATGGGAGGGGGCCACTGCCGCAACACTCCCCCACGGATGCCACATGCCCTACCCCTGGAGGGCTTGATGTCATTGTTCCGCGCCACTGCGGTGCAGAAACACACACCTCCGGTGCTTTTTGGCTCCTTTTTGGAGCCAAACGGCACCAGAGACGGTAGGAGGGCCGAACTTGTGAAGATGAACCGGGGGGGGGGCGCAATGGATCCGGTGGAAGGACCCACCGCCACCGCCCCCACCGTAATGATGCCTCTGCCTTGGACTGCTCCACTCTATCACCTACAGCTCCTCGCCAATGTTCTAAAAGGCTCATGGCATTGCACCCCAGCTGCACATGGGCACAAGAGTTCCAAGTCACATGGATGCACAGCTTTGAGGCCCACCACAGTGCTTTGCTTTCAGTCAGGTGGAGAACATGCTGGGAGTGATTTTCTTCACGGCCAGTTGAGAATTAGCAGCTCTGGAAGAGGATAACAAGGACGCTGGGTGGTGTTTTGTTTATGTGCAAGGGTGCTGTTTGGTGCTGGCTGAGTGTGTCAGTGCTTGTGCTGGCGGGGGGGGGATCAGAATTTGTCGCTGCCTCAGGTATCGGATCAGCTTGAGCCACCCCTATCAAGGCGGTTTGAAGAATCCCTGAGGGAAGAGAGATTAGGGTAGGGTGAGAGAGAGAAGATACAAAAATGGATAATATATGCTTCAGTTGTTTATCACTTCAGGATTTACTGTTGTTCTTAACACCGGGGCTATTGCTTAATAATAATAACTTGTACAGTCTTTGGCACAACTTTCTCTGCTCCTTTTATGTTTCTGAAGTAAATTACTACCTGATCCACTTTCAATCCTTGACACAAATAAGATTTCCAAATAGCAGAGAAAATCTTCAAGGTGCTTGGAGCCGATGGGAGAGCAAAAGCACACATCTATGAAGTGAAAAAACTAACTGCCTTAAGGAAGTTGGTGGTTCTTCTCCCTGCCTGTCTCTTGTTTTAGGCTATATCCTGTGGTGCCTTTGAACTCTCGATTGGCAATGGAGGATGTCGTCCTAGAGGGTTACCATTTTCCCAAAGGGGTAAGCCAGGATTCTTGGTTCAGATGGATGGACTGTCGCTGAAGAGCTTTCAAATCTTACTACTGCTCAGGAAAATCTGACCAGCCCAGACAGCCCTTTGCTAGCAAATTTTGGGAATAATCTGTTGGGCAGCATACGGAGATAGAGGCTTATCTCTTTTTAAAGATTTCAAAATGTGGGGGAAATCAGGAGTCCAACTGAGGGAATGGAAGGCTCCTTGACTAGTTTAAGGGCTTTGTAGTATCTTGCCCATTGGGGTGAGCTATTGTGCCTCTACTCAATACGGACCTGGCTCTATTTCAGTCTTAGCGAGTCAGGCAGGATTTGGCCATTTGTAAAATGGGATTAGTGGCAACATTTCACCAAACTGTCAGGATGAGTAAAACAAAGACAAATATATTATTTCTTTCTAGATCACTTTTTTTAATTCTCGTAAAGCTAGGTGGGTCCCAATAGAGTGTCATTTTAAAAAGTGGGTCTGGTGCTAAAATGTTTGAGAACCACTGAAATGATACGTATTTGATGGAAACAGGTAGCCAGAGGTTTGCAGTAAAAATAAATCTACAATCTTAAGCATATATGCATAAAGCTACCCAACTCTTCCAGCTTATCTAACTGTAAAATATGTGACTTATACTGTAAAATAACTGGTATGATAGAGAAGGAGGACAGGGCTCTGGAGATCAACAACTTTCTCCACAAACATGAGAGCTAGAAATTTGATATTTTTAAAAGTAAAGTGATTTTAAAAAAAAATAGATCTTAAGGATTATATAGATGTCACCAAATTTGGTGCTGGATTTTGCAAGCCAGAGGCATGCAGATTTCTAGAGTCAAACACCCCCCCCCCCTTTGGAAGTAACCTGGTTGATGGATTGCCTTGCTCTGCATTCTGATCGATTCTGTCACTAGACACTGTTTGCCCTCTGTCACTTCGCCTTGTCTCGTGAGGAGACCAACTTTCTAGAGCCCAACAAGTTTGTGCCATGGCGCTGGTTGCGAAAAGAACGTGCCTCAACTCATCACCCCTTCAGCTCCATCCCCTTTGGCTATGGTGTCCGAAGCTGCCTGGGGCACCGCATCGCTGAACTCGAGATGCATCTGGCTCTTGCCAGGGTAAGTAATCTATTTCAAGATGGGAAATTGTGCCACAAGTTCAATTCACCTTATCCATCAAGCTGCAAAGGGAAGTTGCTAGGGTGATTGGGATTTTTCAGTACCACAAGCCTGCAAATGACATCTTACCCTCAAACCAGCCACCCACAACTACCAAATATCTTCCATCTCCCATTTTACTCTCCTCAGATCTCTGTGCATTTGCCATGTGCTACTTTACCCACTGGCATCTTCTGAAGGATGAATATCCACCTGTGTGTTCACTCTGTAACACTGTTGTCCATTGAACCATTTTTAATTGCCCCTCTGCTTCTTGAATATAGTGTGCAGTTTACTTCTCTTCCTTACTTGCTGTTCTGGTTAATTCACTCAAGCATTGCGTTAGCCCTTTGTGGTGCAGCATTGTGCTTTGAGTGTCACAGACATCTTAAATCTTCAGAGACTGTTTCACAGTGGCCCCTCCTATCTTGGAATTCTGTCATTGTTTCCAAAGCTGACTCTACTTTCCTTCTACAGATCATACAGAAATATGAAGTAAGACCTGATCCTCAAGGATGTGAAGTGAAACCCTTGGCCCGCATAGTCCTGGTGCCTGACAGACCCATCAACCTTCAGTTCCTGGTCAGGATGATGCCAAATTCCACCTGATTTGGACCAGAACTCTGCGGTCAACTCAGGCAAAAGCATTTTCAGGATGGAACGAAGGAGCAAATAAACATTTCAGAAACTAGAGTCATTGACCCAGTTGTACTTCAGTCTCTTAGTCCACCAGAATAATAAAGTGATCCCATGGTGGGCAGCTGAACCACTCAAGGCTATGTCCCACATAACCCATATTCTATATGTGGTAATCTCAGATCTGAGGCTGCAGGGAATAGAGACACAACTCTACAAGACTGACCCAATTCCATTCAAGGCAGTATCCAATGTCCAGTACTGTGTTGACACCCCCATTCAATCCATTCACTATCCAAGAACTGCCATGCCAGCTGGCACCCAGGATTGTTAGCACCTCACAATCTCCTTTTTTCCCCCAGCTTCTTCTCTCTCGCTCTTTTCTCTGCAAGAGCTAATGGAGCCACTAACCTTGTGGGCCGCATCTCTCTCTCAGCGCCCCTTCCCTCTAAGAAAGGCTGCTCAGCTCGCTTGCCTTGCTCCCTTCAAGGGAGCCTTTTTACATGTTAGGGCAGGGGTGTCAAACGTAAGGCCCGCAGGCTGTATCCAGCCCATGCAAGCTCTCTATCCAGCCCCCTTATAATTGGGCTCAGCACCACCATCAGCTGTTGAGCTGAGAAGTGACGCATCCGCAGAAGTGGCACTGCTAAAAGGGTGGTGCTGGAAGAACCCAATGATCACGTGGATCACCCTTTCAGCAGCGCTGTTTCTGCTGAGGCATTGGAGGGGAGACGGAAGGAAGCCTCAGAAGGCGAGAAACGGTATGGGAGAAGAGGCAGACCAAGAGTAGTGAGTGCTGAGGTGCTGGGAGAGCCCAATTATCATGTGGGCTTGCCTTTTCAGTAGCACCGCTTCTGCTGAGGCACAACTTTGCAGAGCGCCTCTCAGCTGCTGAACTGCAAAGTGACACATCAGCAGAAGGGGTGCTGCTGAAAGGGTGGCCTGTATGATAATTGGTGTCTACCATATCTTGAAAATATGGTCAAGATTTGCATATTTCCCTTGTCATTTGCAGCTGAGTTTCCAAGTGAGGAAAAAGTGCTTATTTCTGGTCATCACCTGCTTAATGACATCACTTCCAACCCTCAGCAGGCACCATGAATGCTATTCGGCCCACTGTGTGAATCAAGTTTGATACGCCTGTTCATAGCCCACTTGCTGTCTGCGAGACCCCTCTTTGAATCATGAAGGTTTGCATAGCTGGCTCTCTTGCCACCATGACCCCTACAACTCAACATTCTCAAGCCTCACAGAATAAGGATAGGTAACCTTGGTCCATGGTGTAGCCTCACCAAAGCCCCACCAACACCCCACTATTTTTTTAAATCTTTGTCTCATACAAAGTTGCTTTAACTGCAAGTATAATGTTTGTCACTTCTCTGTGAGTGCTGTGGTGTGTGTGTGCACCCCCTTTCCAGCCCAGAACCCACCTCCATGGTGTCTCTGTTGCCCCAGCAACCAGGGAGCCTGTACTGGGAGAAGCGTAAGTAGTCACAGGAGTTGCCTGGGATCCATTTATTGGCTGGGGTGATAGTGACTGGTTGGATAGCAATGTGCTCACTGATTGTCTAGGTGACCCTGGTATGGGGCTCACTAACTATACATTGGGGGGTGGAAGCCTCTCCCAGGGGGCCTGATGGTGCAAGGATGGGGGTGGTAACACTGCTGCTGGACATTTGCATTGAGCCAATAGCTTATAAGATCAGATGCAAGGGGTTAATTTTTCCCTTAATGCCAGGAATACACACCAGCTCCAGTGCTGGCACATCCAGTACTGATGATTTCACCCACAGCATGGTACAGGTGTGCTTCTGAAGTATAGTCATGCTGCTTGGTTTGAAAAGAGAGAAGGGGGTAGCAGGGCCCATTGTGTTCCCCTCGTGCCACAATCCAGATGCCTTTCTAGCCCAGAGGAATCATGGAGAGACTAGTATGAACATGGGCCAGAAGAAGCCCTGACATGAATAGGCAGGGGCTTTCCTAGCAAGGTCTCTTTCTGTGGCTGCCTTGTCACAAGCAGAAAAGCCAATCTATGTTTGCTATTACGATGCATGGAGTTTTATACCACACCAACTGTGTGTGCCAGTATGAGTACTATGGATAGCCATCATAAATACTCCTCGTTTTTATTATTTTATTTATTGAATTTGTATTATAATCCACCTTTCTTCCATCATGGAGCTCAAGAGGTTACATGCGGTTCCAAGCAGTTACCCATTCAAGCACTAACCCTATCTAGATCTGCTTAGTTTTCAGCAAGGTGGCTGTATCATGTCCTATTTAGACATGTTTATATCTGCCAGTAGATGAGTGATATGCAAGCCTGGCCTTAACTCTCTTACGCTATAACTGCCAATGGTTGTCTCCTGCTATTAAATGGTATAATGGCATTCTGCCCAGCCTCACTAGCCACGCTCCTTCTTGTCCTCTGGGGCAAACGTCTGAACAGCACATCGTAAGTTACCAGATAGCCATCGTTGTACATGTATATCTTGTGATCGTTGGGGTTGTAGCTCACGCTCTGCGGCGTTTCTGAGAGTTTTTCCATGATGATATCTAATGTGCCTTCTCTGCCTGTATTGGTGTCAAATGTGTAAAATATCTGCTCTTTGTGTGCGCTCACTCGCTTGAGGGCATACAGCACCCCGCAGATCATGAATGTGTTGGTTGTTTTTGCCTTGTACAGCGAAGTTTCCCATGAGTCCAGTATTCTCAGTGTAGCAGGATCTAGCTTCCCAATTGTTACTTTCCCCTTGCTGCTTTCTGTGGAGTAAATGACCCACAGACCCTTCTCATCCCCAGCAAAATCAAAGTCCTGCCAATTGACTCCAGTATAGGAGAACCAGTTGTTGAAAGCAGCATCCTCCACTGCCCTGCGCTTGATGTTGTGGGTTGAAATATCCAGCTTGCACAAGTTTCTGCTGTTGTAACAGTTGTAAAAGAGACTGCCATTGTACACAATGGCCCCGCTTCCCTGCCCACAGTTGATATAGTTCCAGGTGAGGCCGACGTACTGGGAAAGGCCTTTTTCTATTTGGTTTTTGTATAACAGTAGGTCAGAATATGTGTTGTAGAGGCGGTAGGTCTCCATCAAACGCTCATCCGTGTTGAGTGGAGCTACCCAATACATGTTTGGATTATTGTTCCCAAGGGCAAAGTCCTTCCCCCAGGTACCATATTTGTAATTGAAACCTCGCCAGTTAAGTTTCACTATGAATGGCTTGCTAATGTTCACCAGCACCTTGTTAGTGCATTTTCCTGCCAGGGAACAAAAAAGAGAATTATACATCTATGGCTAGGAAGACTTTTCTTGATGAGATGTTTTTGTTTTGTTTTTCTATGACCTGCCAGTTTCAAAAGCCCTTGTCAGAGAATCGAGGTTTTACCCCATTTCTTTTAGAACAGGGTTTGGTCCCACCAGTCTGACAAGATCAAACATCATTCTTCTCTGTCCTTATCTGGTTTTCTTTGCCCAGCACTTCCAAATGCCACTTCCATACTATCACTGACTTGACCTTTCTTATATAGTATGTTTCCATTCTGAAGGTTTATCTTCATAGTTAAACCTTCATAGAAATGGGGGGCGGAGGGGGGGGAGAGAAAAAGGCATATAGTTAGGAAATCCCTTTTGCTCTTGTCTCTTTTCACCCATACAAGCTAGAAATTGACTTGGTGAGAAGAATGAATGAATGGTGATATCAAGACAAACTAGAATTGAAGCTGAAGATACACGATTACATATTACTCTCAGTGTATTTTGCAAATTGGGGTTGCACGGATCCTGAACCAGACAGGGACTGTAAGGGAGGTGTTTTGTTTTAACTTTTTCCCCTGTGCCATTTTCCCAGTGAAAACACCCTCTCCCCAAAGCTGCTATTTGCCCCTGTAGGAAAAACATGCATGCATACACGTGGTTTTCCTAGCAGGGCAAAAAGCAGCGTGCGTTTGTAATTTTCATCAGGAAAATGGTGTGAGGGGGAAAAGATGAATCCTTTCTTCCTAACATACCATTATCCCAATCTGGATCAACCCCCACTCACATAGCTGCTATTTGTAAAGCATTTAAAGAGACAGGCAAATTTGCAAAGCATTTAAAGAGACTCAGTCAGCTCCACTGGCTTGTTTGGTCCTCCTACTACAGTATTTAGGTGACCATAGCAATTCCTTGAGTCGGGTGCTGCTCTATTTGTACACTAAGGATAACAGATATATGTGCCAATGATGAACAGAAACTGGGTTAGGTCTGTTGACACCAATGGCAAGCCTGGCATTTTGTGGGCAAATCTATGTGGCGCCTCCAGTGCAACCCACCCCAGCATGGTCCCTAATAGCACTCACCAAACTCAGGAGACTGGAGGCCAGGAGAAGGCAGGCCAAAGTTGGGATTCCCAGCAGCTTCTTCACAATCAGCCAGTTGTTTCCGAAGAACGGCCATTTCCCTATGTGTTACCAACACATTGTTGTGGTCAAAACTTTCCAGCTGCCACACTATACTGGAGATATTGTTTACCTGAAATAATGGCACATATTTTAAAAAAGCACCCCAAGTCAGTGAATTGTTACTAAATCCTTTCATATGAGTTGGATGAACAATATCTGTGTACTGTATACGTTTTTTTTTTGTCTTCAGCCAGGGTGAACCACAGAGAGAATTAGAGTGTTTCTGTGGGGGAACATTCAAACTTGTTGTCCTCCACCTGCTGTCTGAAGTGGTAGAGTCCAAAAAGAGATGAACCATGCCATTTTGCTCCAGGTACAGATTGGCTCCCTCATTCCTGGCTGGCATTGCAAATCCTGTCCACAATGAACAACTAGTTCCACCTAAAGCCCTATGTTCCTTGGCTTGCTCTGTGCGGACTGTTGTTAAGTCAGATGTCATGACTGTCTCATGTTCTACGAGAAAGAGAGGTTAAAATGTTCTGTTTTCAAGCTTTTCTAGTAATTGAGATACAGTATGAATAAAATGTCAGCACTTTCTGTGTTGTGAAGTATAGTTACAGTTTGAAATCCCCATAAGTGACAAGTTCCCGGAAATGTCATGTTAGTCTGTAGCATTTAGCATCTTTTTATTGCCTCTGCTCCTGTTTTATTGTTAGAAGCCAACTAGCAGAGGTTGGTGGAAAGCAATCAGAACAAGGGTCTTCCACTATATGGCTCTGCTTGCTTTACACCCCTTCCTTCCAACACATTCAACATGGGGAAGACAAGGAGGTACATGGGAACTGTACTCTCTGCTTGAGTCCAGTCTAGTTGTATTGCAACCAATGCTATGTAGTGTTGACCAAAGCAGAACCACTTCTCTTACTGTCATCCTGAGCATTCACCTTGGTAAGCAGATCTTCAACCCTTTTGTCAGTTCCATTCAATTTGTCAGCCATATCTCCGGCCACTTTTTTCAGGTTGGTAATAACATTTTTAGTGGTAGTGAAATCTGTTTGATCTTTGATGCCATTCATCTCCATGTCCCGCACTTTGTTAGTAAGATTTTGCAAGGCTTCCTCATAAGTTATTATGTCGCTGTTCATTTTTGAAATCTAAGAAAAGTAAGACACATGTGCAGTATACATGCTTCACAGGATACTTAAAACCCTTTCCGAAACTCATGAACAATCTTTCTGTAGCCATTTCCTAATGCATCACTGATGCATTAGGAAATGACTATCACCTTGAGAGCCAGTGGGGTACAGCTGACAGAGGAGGTCTAGGTTCAAGACCACGCTCAGCCGTAAAGCTTCCTAGGTGACCTTAGACCAGTCACTGTATTTACTTATCTTCCTGTATCTCAGAAATCCGTACAATATCTCTGTAAAATAGGTTACTATTCCTATATTTCAGATGTTGGTGGGGTTAGGTGCCATGAGAACACTACAGCCAAGTAGGTGTTTTTACCAACTTCCTACCCTGGCATGTCAAGACTGGCTGAGTCAGTGTCCTATAGCAGGGGTTCTCAACCTCTTCCTGGCCAAGTACCACCTCTGGCACCACTCTCCTGTTGAGTACCACCAGAAGTGACTGGCGATGACATCATCAGTTACTTCTGGGTTTTTGGAGCCAGAAAACGCAGGTAGGAGGCTCTGGGTGGCTGAGAGGACCCTTCTCAGTGTTCCCAAGAGGCTTGACCAAAGGCAGGAGCCTCTCGGGAGCGAAAACGTGGTGCTGAAAGTGCCATGTTGGGGCAGGTTTCCAGCAGTCTGAGTACCACCAAGAGTTGGTCCGCAGCACATTGGAGAAATAATTGCTGGTCTGCCACAGTGGACACTTTAAGAAGCACTGCCTAGACTAGAGGAAGGGTGGAATAAAAATATAATCATGACAATACATTTCCTTCCCTTTCTGCCTATCATTGGCTCTGGTTCCTGGCCTTATTTCTATCCTGCTCAATTTGCCCTCTGTGCTGCAGCCTCTGTTCCCCTGGTTTTCCTCTATCTTTCTTTGCCCCCTTTAGAAATAATAAATAAAACAAAACTCCTGTTATCACTGGTCTGAAACAGGGAATGAGATATGTTGTGATCACAAGTCCTGAGAGGCAGTGCCTTGAATGTCTGGTTGTGGGTAGCGGGGGGGGGGGGGGGTTAACATACCCTGAGAGATCTGTGTGACCCGCACTCCACCCCACCCTATACAGCATGTCCTAAGCTGAAATAGGCAAAATTAGACAACAGTAGAACCCCAATGCCAATCTTTTTCAAGGCAACTTTGCCTGGCTTCTCTATGTCAAGAAATGGCTGCTTACCGTATCCGTCTCATGATCAATAATATAGGTCAGGTTGATATGGGAATCTCTTAGGATATCAATCATATGTGATGGGAAGGTGTCATCAGGGAGCTCTATACTGCAGATACACTCATTATTCCCATCCCTTGGTATGGGGAAATCATTGAAGACGATGTGATCGGCAGCAACCTAGGAAGATGGATATAGAAATGCAAATGGAATTCAATGTTGTTGGGACACTTTACTGCTAAGTTTAGCACTTTCTAACATCCTCACAATCAACTTTTAAACTTTCTTTTTAGACCTAGTAAAACTCAAGATGGCTGCTGAGACAGTGTGTATTAAATGAGCTTCCAGGAGAGTTACAATACAATCCTATGCAGGTCTACTCAGAAATAAGTCCCATTATAGTCAATGGGGCTTGCTCCCAGAAAAGTGTGTGTAGGATTGCAGCCTGAGCTTCTGTTTCCTGTGTGGATAAGCTGTGTGACTATTTCATCTCCTTTTAACTAGCAAATGATCTGAGTTCATTATTGGATTGAACCCTCTGTGCCTGGTCAAAATCTCTTCTGATAAGGGGTCTAGTCTAGATTTGGAAGTTGTAACTGATGAAAAACCACCTTGACTGTGAACAGTCTTCTTTAGTAGCTAATAATAGCATTTGTATAGCACATCAAATGAATTATTGTGATATAATCCATAAGGGAGTATTTTTATACTTGCAGCTGGGCAACTCAGGCTGTGAGGGGACAACTTGCCTACGGCCACCTATTGAGTTGATATTTAAGTATGTATTCTAAAATCTTTCTACCATGCCTTTTCCCTTCCAGAAGGAGATAACCAAGGTGGCATACAATCCAAAATTTAAACAATAAAAACACAGTAAAATAGCCCCCCCCCCACACACACACCACAGAAATCCTAGAACAGAACATTATGCCAAATCAACAGAGCTTTAGACACTTGGAGGGAAGTGGATAACAGCCCGATTCTGCTTAGGGCCACCACAGCGTGCAAAAGCACACTGCGCCAGATCCTAGGCAGGATCAGGCCAGCACCGGCGAAGATGGAGTACTCCTCGAGAGAAAGGGACATTTGTCCCTTCCCCCGGGGAGAGCCCCAGCGGCCCCAATGTGCCTCCTCAAATGATACTCAGTGCCTCCGGACCGGTGCCACTCTCCTGCTACGTTCCACCGCAAGTGACTGACAGTGACATCATCGCCAGTTACTCCTGGGTTTTCGGAGGCCTGAAAATGCAGATAGGAGGCTCTGGGCAGGTGGGAGGACCCCTCTCAGTGTTCCTAAGAGGCTCGACCAAAGACAGGAGCCTCTTGGGAGCAAAAAGTGCTGCACACAAAAAACATTGTGTGGAAGTTGTGTGGCAGGGTTCCGGCAGGCCAAGTACCACCAGCAGTCAGTCGAAGTATCACTGGTGGTACTGATAGTGGCATAATAAGGAGATGCTTCCCAAATAGGAATTAAAAGCTCTGGGTGAGTGTATCCATGCCAGAAGATGAGTCAGTTGCTCATCTTTTCAGGCATCTTTACCTTTACCCCTTAGGGCCAAACTACAGGTTAAGCAGAACGTGTGAGTTGGTTCAGCTGTTTTTCCTTTTTTTCCTTCAAAGGAATGGGGTCAAACGCAAAATGGGTTCAGACTTCAGGAGGGGTAGACTGCCTTTGCTCCCACTGCAGTTCCGGCCCTGATCATGCACAAATGCACCCTATTTACAGGAGAGAAAAGAAAGCTTCCATCGGCTTATCTCACTTCTGCTAGCCAGCCACTATTCCCTCTCTGAACAAAATACTCACCAAGGAAGTCAGAGTGAAGCAGAGGCGCAGCAAAGACATCTTATTTGTCTGTGGGGTTTGCTAAGTCAGCATGGGGAGTTTTTTGATCCCTTTTTATAAGAGGGAATGCACTGGGGGAAGGAGCAGAATGATTCGGCATGGCATTTTCCTAAAGATCATGGAACTGAACTGGATGTAATGACCTTTCCAAAATTACTGTTTGCGGAGCTGTGTGCCCATCTGAGGAGGCGTCGGTTAAAACAAAATGATCAGATAAAACAAGATGATGAGTGAGCAGGTCACAAGACGTCTTCTTGTGCTTTTTGCCACCCCTGCCTCCGTTAGGACCTCATTGTGAGCCAAAAAAAAAAAAAAAAACAGGACATGCAGGATTATTTTTAACTATCAACGTTTAACCTGAACCTGTTCTCTTATCAGGCCTTGAGGCAAAAAAGTGGGCCAGAAAAGAAAAATATGTACACTTGTCATCTCCACATCTGCCAGGGGTGGGGGGAGCTCCAGTGGTTTTTTAGAATGCCTTGGACATGTCACTCTGGATGCTTGAATGCTCTTCTAGGTTTTTTTATTGGTCCAATAAGGGACTAACCGAAAAAGGAGAGGGGTTGACTCTCCTCTCTGGCTTAACTTCACCCTTCCTCTCTATCCTTTTTGGGGGGATCCTGCAGAGCAGCAGAGGGGCTCTTAAGAGAGGCTCTTTGTTGAAAATGGAGCCCTGGATAGGGTCTTCAAGGGTACGTAAAGGCCCCACAACACCTACTGGCTTACTATGGTCCCAAGGTCCCTGACTGGGATGGGCTCTGGGTCCCTGGGAATCCTGCCTCTTCCTTGCCTCTGACTGGAAGTGGGAGTGGGCTGGCTGCCTCCTCTCAGCCCCTGGCCCTGGCAACTGCTGGAATAGTCTCTGGATCCCAGGTCTACCAGGCTTCCCAATGCGGCACCCAGGTCTACCTGCCTGGTAGCCCTGGCCTCCTGATTGGCCCGACCTCCTTCTTTCACTCTTCATGAGACCAGCTGAGATCCCAGGCAAATTCTGGGGCCCCTCCTTTGGCTCCCGGGGCCCCTTTTTGACCCTGGGCCCGGGTACAATTTACACCCTTTACTCCCCTCTCATGGGCCCTGGCCTGGCCTCTTGCCAGGCCCCTTCAGCAGGTTTCCTTCCCCTTCCCAAGCTCCTCTCCAGTTCCTTCCCTCTTTGACTGGGTCACGTCCCCGCTTATCTCCTCCTGTTCCTCCTCCTACATGCCTAGACTTCCCCATACCTCTTCCTCCCCTTCCCATCTCGTACTGTCCTCCACTGTCTAGTACAGACTGTACAGTGGTGGCCAACCTGTGGCATGCCACATGCCACATTTTATGTAGATAATCTTGAGGGTGCCACTTTAAATAAATAAATAAATCTAGGGTAATGACAATATTTGAAGCACAGTGACAGCGCAAGAAGAATAAGGCACAGTGGGGTGCAGAGACCTCCTCTAGTGCCACAGGCTTGGAAAGGCGCACTGGGGTCGAGAAAGAGAGAGGGACTTCAGCACTCGGCTCGACCAGGAACAGCAGTGAGTGCCACTTCAAAAGGCTCGGCATGCCACTAAGTGGTACCCGTACTGTGGGTTGGCCACCTATGGTCTAGTATCTGGATTCCCTCTCATTCTCCCTCTTTCTGGACTCGACTGTCTCTTTCCCTTTCCCTTTCCCGTTCTCTACCTCTCTCTCCTCATCAGTTGTCATTCTACCACTCAGGAGATCGGAAGGGCCTCACACTTCCTGCTGCACCCCTTTGAGGCTAAATTACAACACGGCACCAGCTAAGTATTCCATGCATTTTATGCCTAAAGAAGCCACTGTTTGGAGCAATAATTATTATACACCATTCACACATAGCAGTACTAATAATAAGCACCATCCAGAAAAAGCCAGGCAAACTTAAGTCTCTTTGGTTCCCTCTGTCCTTTTCTCACATGCAAAATGGAGACGATATGATCAGCTGCAATGTTTTCTTTATCATTTGTTTTGATTACAGTAAAAAGAATTGTGACCATTTATTTTGGAAACAAAAAAACTGGATACCAAGAACAAATCATCCTCCCTGGGATTAAGGTCATAAAACGTGAAATTTAACTGTAATTAAAACTTTTAAAATGACTTTAGTCTCCTTTAAAATGCAATAAAAACAATTTAAAACTTTAAAAAAAAACTTTAAAAGTCTCTTTTACATTTTAAAGTTTTAAATTGTTTTTATTGCATTTTAAAGGAGACTTTTAAAGCCGTTTGTGATAGCATGGAGCCTAGTGCCACCAGTGGAGTACTACATTGTAATATTTGTGTAACATTTCTAGTTCTAGTATAATCTAGTTTGAACCTTCCTTTAAGCCTATGACACACCAAGCATGTCTGCGGTTGTCTCGTGTGCGTCTAGTCCTGTGCGTTGCGGCCGACGTGCCGCTATAAACCCCAGGCACACCAACAAAAGCCGCACAGAGAAGGGAAGATGTTCTGCCCCACCTCCTCTTTTAGCCAATCAGAATCGAGACTCTTCAGGCTCAATTCTGATTGGCTACTGCGTTTGCTCCTTGTCCTGCCCCCAGAGTTCCAAATACGGGCTCTGATTGGCTGAACGCAGCACAAGTCAGCAAAAATAGAGCATGGGGCTATGGAAGCGTGAACCGGAACGTGCCTTCCGGCGCCTCCCGGCGCTCCTGTGCGTTCCAGCCAGAGGTCAGACACACCAGATGGACGCTGGTGCCACTAGGCGCAACACATACAGACATGCTTGATGTGTCACAGGCTATAGAGTAAATACCATTGAGTTAAGTGAGATCTGTTTCTGAGTAAACATGCATACAATTGGGCTGTATATGGGGTTGAAGGGAGGATGAAGAGGGACTATCAAGTGGTGCTCCTCTTACATTTAGGCAGGGGGAGAGTAACTGTCCCTCTTCACCTCAGCATGGTATCTTTTCTAGTGGCTGTTGCTGGTGTTCTGCATCTTTTTAGGCTGTGAGCCCTTTTGGGATAGGGAGCCAACTTATTTTATTTTCTCTGTAAACTGCTTTGTGAAAGTTTTTGTTGAAAAGCGGTATATAAATATTCTTTATCATCATCATAAGTCAGTCAATCAGTCAATATTCTCCACAGTGCAACAGAGCCTTCCTGATGCTTACTTGGTGTGTTCGGCAATGGTCTCTGGCCATAGCAGTTTGCAGGTTTTCATAGTGACACACCCTGGAGAAACAGAAAGTAACTTTCAGAGGTGGCATCTGTGCTGTTGTGTGTGGCGTGTGCACCTTCTGGTACTGTGCCTGTTACAGACACCTATTAGATAGGCTTCATCATCATGCAGAATTACACACACTCCCTCAACCTTCCTACTGGAGCCATTTTGGAAATAGTTTTAAAGAGTTGGTGTTGAGGTTAGAATAGAAATGAAGAGGTGCCGAGCCACAGATTCACAAGTGCTCGTGTTAAAGGCGTCAGGGCACCATCTTTCCCACAGTCATGTCCTTTTAATGTGGCCTCAAAGTGAACTTGACTAGGCCAGGAGCTGCCTGTGATATCGGTTTCCCCACCCCATCCGCGCTTACACGGGAGCACAGGAAGCAGGTACAGGAACAAATGAGGACGACAATGGAGCAAAGCTGGCGGCCATGCTGTTTCTCTGCACTGAGGCTCTTGTGAGGTTTCTACCTGTTTTTCTACATGGCTGGATGAGGGCTGGGTCCACCATCTGCAGTAGCACTAACAAAGGAAGAAGTTGCTGCTGCCATTGTTGTGCTCGGCATTGACGTCTATGCTGAGCGTACAACTGGGCCCCTGTTCACCCTCTTCTTCTTCTTGGGCCTCCTTCCTGTTTGGCTAGAGAGGGAGTGTGGATGGAGCAGTAGTGGAAGTAACTGGTTTGACTCCCCCCATACTGCCACTTGCCTCTTCATCCCAGCTCCTCCAGTGAGGAGGGACTTTTCATCCATGCTTCATGCAGGTTCATGTCATGTTCTTCATTCCACAGTGAATTGGAGGAGCAGAAGACAGCGTGTCTGCTTGTGTACCTGTGGTTGGCAGATGCCAACAATCCTCATGATGAGAAACTATTCCTGGTCTGCTTTCTGGTTTTAGTAAAGCCATGCTGGGTTTTGGAAGCAATCTATCTCACCCACCCGCTCCTCTGCATTCAGAAGAAATGGCCATTCAGTCAACACTCATATATGTCTTTACAGTACAGAAATGGCAAGTGTGTCTTTTTTCTTTCTTTCAGTGCACAGAATGCAGTTATAGAATCTGGGGGCCCCGCCTATTGAACCCTGTTTTTTCAGCTCTCAGGACTGAGGTAGAAAGGAGGGGAGTGTCACACTTTCTGCGTGGTGTCTATGACTTGCCTCTGGTCATGGAATTGGACAAATAACGCCGCCACTGCAGCAGCCCCTTTTACTGAACCTATTATTTACAGTACTTGGCTGCTAGACGCCAGCATCTGAACACATGACTCCTCACAGGGCTGGCAGTCCACAAGATAAAGCCGCTTCTTTCTTCAGAGCGCAAGTCTAAATCCCAAAGTTTAAAAGTGATAAGGAGCAGCATTTTTGGCTACGAGGCTTCTTTCGAATGCTGTGCATGATGTGCTATTACACTCTGAGATGAATGAGCTTTCGGCTCATGTGGTTTCATCCAGGGGTGCCATGTCATGTGATTGCAGGAGTTGGGGTAAAAAGCCTAAGATGTTGCTTGCAGCACAGTCCTCAAAACTCACCAGGGGCAGAGTAATAAGAAAGAGTCCAGGAGCTCTGGGTACGTGTGCTTTAAAAGCTGGTCTTGGAATATTGACTCTTTGGGGTGCTTCCCCTGCCTGTTAACATGCAGCTGTTCAAGACCCAGGCCGGATAGGACACTACAATGACATCGCTTCTTTTTCTGCAAAATGGGATTCGGTGGCCAGAGTTCTGTGGCATGATCCACAGTGAATATATCCCAACATGCAACCAGCTCCACACTGGGTCCAATATTAGGCTGCTCTGGTCTGGAAGTTTGCAGCACCAATGTGGGGGGGACGGGGGGGGGAACGACAAGCTGCATGCTGGCTGAAGTGATGCAAGGTAGGACTCTCCTGTGTTCTGTTGTACCTGCTTCTGCAGGTACGTTTTCTGACACTCCTGTTTTTGGCAACTGAAGTCGAGGAGGGTGTAGCGAATATCTCCAAAGTGTGGTACAGACATAGTCTTATGCTGAACACTTGTGCACATGTCCAAATACAAACAGAGCTGGGATTTGTGCCAGTGAGCCTGGTTTTTGTCCTTTCTCCTTATCCACGGAGCACAGGCACAAGATGGTAACTTTCTTTTTGCCTGGGCAGAAAACACCCTTTCAAAAATGTTCTTGTAGTTAGGAGAAGTTAAGGTTAAGGTCATGAAATTGATAAATGGTTTTAAAAGCAGCAGCTATCATGAGAGTACTTATCTGGGAAGACAAGAATGAATTTAGGCTTCAGTTCAGACTTTGAACAGCATCAGTCTCTAAATCACTGTATGGTTATAAAACATAAAGAACGGAATTAAGTTACGTTGCAAAAAGGAAAAGATTATGCTAAACTCTATTATTTGAACTTTGGAATCAGTTCCCTCACTAGGGAAATATTTCTTTCAATAACATATTGGTTAGCTGCTGAAGGAAATGTGATAGATAGAAGAAATGTGAAAGCTGGAAACATTGCAACCCAGCCTGCTGCTGGTATTCTGAGCACTGACAGCACATACAGACAAGATGCTTGAACACAGACAACACAAAATTTCTAAGGATGGGTGTGATTTCTAGATATTTATTTGCAAGAAGCTGCATTTATTGTTACAGACAAAATTGTTATTGATACAGACAAATGTACCAGCTGGAGGGGGGGGGGGAAATGCCTGTATTGCTTCTTTCATTTATAATGATCTTTTCTTCTATCTAAGTTTACGCAGCTTCGCTAATGTCAGCCTAGCTTTCATTGCTCACTCTCCCCTGCCTTTCCTTCTTTATCTTCTAAAATATAGCCTCTCTCTCTAGCAATCGCTTGGTTTCCCTCCCACTTGGCAACTTGCCTTCCTTTGCTACCAGCAGTTTGTTTTTCTTCACGATGCAAATTGCTGTCTCCTTTGCCCCTCAGGTGCTGCTGCTGGTCACTAGCTGAACTTGAATGGTCCTCATCATGGCTAACACTACCTTGTATTCCCTTGCTGACCAGGCTCTGCCCTCCTTCATTGTTAGAATCCTGTCCTTGCTCCATAGCTGCAGGATGCCCTGCCCTGCCCGCCACGGGACCTGGATTTTTGAATGCGAGATCGTAATAAACTAAGTAGCCATCATTGTACATGTAGAGCTTCTGATCATTGGGATTGTAATTAAGACTCTGCATATTAGGCAAAGGTTTCTCCATAAAGATATTTGTTTTATATTCCTGGAGCTTGTTGGTGTCAAAAGCATAAAATATCTTCTCATGGGTCGCATTCACTCTTTGGGTAGCATACAACACGCCACAGATCATGAAACTATTGGTGACTTGAGTCTTCTGCTGTGTGGTGGTCCAAGGTGTTTCTACATTCAACGTGTTAGGGTCTACCTTTCTGATGAGAATACTTCCATTGGCTTTGGTAGAGCTATGAATCATCCACAAGCCCTTTTCATCCCCAGCCAAGTCCATATCCTGATATTTGACACCTTTATAGGAGTAGAGATTATTGAAGGAGGGGGGATCATCATCTTCTAACTCCTTGCGCAAGAGTCGCATGGTGTGTGGGTCAATTCTGCATAGGGCCCTGCTATCAAAACAGTTGTAATAGAAAGAACCATTGTAGAAGACCACTCCACCCCCCTGTGCACAATTTTCACACTTATCATTCTTGCCTTTAAGGCTAAATTCCAAAACAGGAAAATAAAGGAGAAGTTTTCTGTAGGACGAATAAAGGCGGAAGGTTTCCAGTTTATGCTTATCTTTGTCAGCTGGAAAAACCCAAAAATGGTTTTGTAATTTAGTCCCCAAAGCAAAATCCTTCCCCCAGGCTCCAGCTTTGAAATCCAGACCTTTCCAGTTGAGCTTCACCAGAACAGGTTCACTGATCCTATCTAGCCCATTATGGTGACAATTACCTGTAGATGAAAAAGCAATGGATGGTTGGAGAGATTTTTTATTTATTTATTTATTTATTTATTTATTTATTTATTTACTTACTTACTTACTTACTTACTTACTTAAACAATTGTATCCTGTATCCCCACAAAACTGAGAGGGAGAAGAGGAAGAATGACAGCTCTCATCCTGCCACGGCTATTGGAAAAGTTCCTTGGCTTTATAGGCTCACATTAATCTTCCTAGCTGCATCCTGCTAATCCTGAAAGCCCCTGGAGAAAGGTGCAGAGCTACCTCATTTCTTTTGGACTGGGATGCATTCCCCCTCAGCATAGGATTTCATCAATCATCATCACGCACCCTGGTTTCCTCATCCACCACCCCCACCACCACCCCAGTTTCCATCCTACTTAGTCCACACACAGCTTCCCAAAGCCACTCAGTGGAAGCTGCCCTCCTATATCCAAGGTTGTGGTGTTGAGCTTTGTTCTGTGCATAGGGGTGTGTTTGTTGGAAATGGGTGTTGTTGCTGCACGTTCCATGGCAATCAGTGAGAGAGGTGCTTTGCTGAGAAGTCCCTCTTGCACTGCCCCTGCCAGTGTGGACGAGGACGGAACTCAGGTCCCTTGGAGGAAACGTTGGGCCTTGGGGAAAAGAAGCACAAGATGGCCCTTTCCCTCTAAAGTAGCTCTCTTCATGTCCAACACAGGGCTGGCTGGGGGGGGGGGGGCAGCAGAAGCCCAGAGTGGTTTCTGCATGCCAGGTTGGCTCTGAGACCAGACAAGGCAGACAGGAAATGCTCCCCACTTCTCTGCTGAGAAACTGCTGCTCCCTTTCAATGTTCAGGGAAAGCAGGGAAGGGAACCCCAACGTGAGTTCCTGTCAGCCTGTCTAGGCACCAGCCAGCCGCCCAGCCCAAGAAAGAACCCCTCCAGGCCATAGCCGGAGTCCTCCCCCATTTCCTTAGCTTCTCCCCTCTTCTGCTCTTCTAGAGGTGCATAGCAGGTGTACATTGAGGCTGGGCCTTGAGAAGCCTTCATGCCCCTACTGCCCTCCCAAACGCTTTGGCTGGGGGGACAGATCTAGTCAGAAAAAGGACAGAAGAACAGGATAGCGTTGAGGACTCCAGCCTGCAACTTGCATGACTGTGGGAAAAGTTCCTTGATCTCTCCCTTTAGGGCAGGGGCGGGGAACCTTTTCCCTGGCGAGGGCCGTTTTAAATATTAGAAATTTGGTTGAGGTCTGGCCGTAAGGCCGTGCACCATTATTTATTTATTTAATTAATTTTTGCCCCCGCCCTCCATCGGCCTCCGGAGGCTCTGCGCTCACCATCCGAAGCCGCCGCCGGATCCGCGCGTCACCTCTGGCGTACCATGCCGATGAGGGCAAGAGGGCAAGAGCTTGCCCTCATTGGCGTGGTACGCATGTGCGAAATGGCCAATGGCCTGGTGAGAAGGGGACAAGGAGGAGGCCGGGGAGGACATGCAAAGGCCCTCTCCCGGCCTCCGGAGGTGACGCGCGGACCCGGCGGAGCCTCCAGGGGCCGGTTGGGCGGCCTCCCGGAAATCGTTCCGGGGGCCGGATCGGATGGCCTCGGGGGCCTAAACCGGCCCTGGGGCCGGAGGTTCCCCACCGCTGCTTTAGGGGTTGAGCGCTCCTGCACTGTACCATAAAGCACAGAAGTGGTTATGCAGCCCCTTTAAGTACAAAAAAAAAAAAGAAAAAAAGTAGAATACACCAGGTAAGCTGGTGCAATGTAAGAATACACCCCCCCCAACAATACAAAATTTATTGTATTTGCACATCATCCCTGAATGTAAATGAAAACCCTTTTTAACTTGTTCTATAGGAGCTGCATATCTTGCTACGAGGCATATGGTGCACCAGGCTACAGGCTTGGCAGTAGCACCAGGGCAATGGTGCACCAGGACAACGGAAACCACTGAAGGATATTCCAAGCAGCTTGCTGATACTATAACTGATAATTACAACTGGTGCAAGTCTACACTGGCCTGTGAAGGTGGATCAGGCCCTGGAAGGACGTTAGGATTTGGTGGACACTACTGCCGTCAAACCTGCCCCCTTCATGGACTTGATCCTCCCACCTCCCCGCCGCATCAACTCCCTGTTCCACCCACCCCCTCCCCGCCTGCCTCCTGGCCCCTGTGCAGCCTTATCTGAGACGGCGGGTGTCCAAGAAAGCATAGAACCCCATGGGTCCTTATTAAAATCAAATTGCAGTAACACCTGCAAGCAATCAGATGTGACAACCCACTGAATTACCCATGAACATGGACTAAGAGTCAAAATGTAACTAGCTTATTAAAAATCCAAAAGAAAAGAAATTAAACCAAATGTGGAAACGGGGGCAGAAAAAAAGTACAAAAAGGCTGTTTGGAAATGTCCAAACTCAGTTGGATGGATGCTAAGAAAAAGCTTGATTCATAGCCCAGTCCTATGCCAACCTCTGCTGGCGGTACAGGGCTCCACACTGTCGCAAACGTGCCGTAAAGCACATTGCGACAGCGTGGAGGTCAGTTCCACCGGCATCCACCCTCCTCCCTCCACCGGTGAAGGAGCAGCACATGCCAGGGCAGGTGAGCTCCGCACCAGGTGTCGGGTGCAGGGGAACGGAGGTTGGGAAGGGGGTTTGGGATGGGGGTGGGAGGAGGGTGGATCAGGCCCAGGAGGGTGTTGGGCTCAGCGGAAGTGGCTGCCAAATCCTATCCCCTATCCCAGGCTTGCAGAGGCATGGGTAGGGGGGGGCGGATCAACCCGAGGTGACAAGCAAGGGGGTGTCAAAGCTGCCGCATCGGTGACAATTCGGCGGCAGCGGCGATAGAAAAGCGCCACAAAGCGGTACGAAAAACATGAAAAAGGGTCTTGCAGGCGGGCGGTGGTGGGAAAGGAATCACCCACCCACCCAACCCCTACCGGCCCCCTACTGACCTTTTTCAGCAGCTTTTCTTGGCGATGACATCACTGGCTAGTATCGTCACTTCTGGAAGCGACATCACGGGGGTGACATTTTTTTCATGCCACTCCCCCTCCCGCAGGGTGTAGCTATGCCACTGCAGGCTTGAAAGCCCGACACGGGGCTGCTCGGAGTTGCGCTGGCCATTTAGCTTGTGCGCCTTCAAGTAGCCCCATAGGTAGGCTTATCATCTGTCTCGGGACTCGGGTCCCGGATCGGGCCTGGACCGTTCCAGGCCCGGTGAAAGCATCCTCCTCCTCCTCCTCCTCCGCTGCTTGTAATATTAAAACTTACCTTTTTTGTCGGTGGCCATCTTGGATTTCGTGAAATCTTGCGAGATTCAAGATGGAAGCACCTAAATCTCGTGAGGCCACGAGGCTGCCTCGTGCCGACAAAAAAGTTAAGTTTTAAAATTACAAGTGGCAGTGGAGGAGGCTGGGGGCACCAACTGGAGTCCTGGTGACAGGCAAATGGCTGCGGTGATGACGAATGGCGGCATGACGGGCACAATGGCGGCGGCACGATGGGCACAATGGTGGCAGCATGACGGGCACAATGGTGGCGGCACAACTGGCACAATGGCAGCGGCACAATGGGCACAATGGCAGCATGATGGTGGCGGTGGCAGAATTTATTTATTTATTTATTCACATTTTTATACCACCCTTCCTCCAAGGAGCTCAGAGTGGTGTACATATTTCCTCCCTTCCTTTTTGTCCTCACAACAACCCTGTGAGGTAGGTGGGGCTGAGAGATAGTGACTGGCCCAAGGTCACCCAGGAAGCTTCGTGGCTGAGCGGGGATTTGAACCTGGATCTTCCAGAATGGTGGCAGGACAGGCAAGTCAATTTAATTAATTAATTCTTGGCTAAAATAAATAAATAAATAAAATTACGGGCGCCCTTTGGGCGGCAAAAGAGCACTTTGCACCCCCAAAAAAGATTTTTACATTCAATTAATTAACTGTTGGTTGGGTATCCCAGTTTAAATCTGGTAAGCCTACCCATAGGAGCTTCTGGGGCTTGACATGGGGGGAGGGGACAATTGTCCTCTTCCCTTGAGGAGACCACCAGCCCTGTGCTGGATACAGCGGAGCA
This sequence comes from Plestiodon gilberti rubricaudatus, assembly GCA_026170595.1. Taxonomy (NCBI): domain Eukaryota; kingdom Metazoa; phylum Chordata; class Lepidosauria; order Squamata; family Scincidae; genus Plestiodon; species Plestiodon gilberti. The sequence goes on from JANXHW010000001.1 coordinate 208,622,605, forward strand.
TGCTCTGTGCTGCTGCGTCCCTCCCAGCGCGGGACTTTGGATAGGATTGGGCCATAAATTGGATACAATAACTAGTAACACCCAACAGGGATGCGACTCAATTGCATATCATACAACCCCCCTAAAACACTGAGGTTTGCAGCCTCACTTGAAGTGAAAAGAGCAAACAAAACAAAATTAACTCCTTAAATGCATCTAACTATCGATACAGTCCCTATTGCTAACTAGTACTTACATTATCCCAGGAATCTTGGTCCCTGCAGTTACTGGAGAGTAAGTGGGTGTGCCTTCTGCAAACCAACATTAGATTTCATGGTAGGCCTGGCTGAAACACATATAAGCATGTCTACAACTTAAGTAAACTAGGTTTGATGGTGTCATAGAATTACCTAATTGGATGAAAGGAACCCACCTGACCTCTCCACCCCACCCCTTTACCTGTCCTAGACAGACAGGCTTGTCTGCCCAATTGGTGGGTGCATGCAATCTCAGTATGAGGCTTGGCCACTCCAGACATGAAGAAGGACCCAAAGCCATGTTTGCACATGGCTGTCTGGGAATGGTGTTTTCAAACAAAGGATAAAGTCTGCTGCAGGAACATGTCTCAGCAGCTTTTAGCCTGAGGCACGAGCATAGAAGGTTCTGGGGGGTTAAAAGTGTCCCAAAATAAGGAAAAATAGACCAAAAAATAGGGGGGAGGCATTCTTTACAGTTTTATATATTTAAACTCTGCAACTGTGGTACCCCTTCCTCAGACTTTATAATTAAGAAGCGCATACGGAGTAATGGCATATTTCTCCTTCAAAGTAAAGCCCTAGCAATCTGTCTCTTTGGAAATTATTAAGCACTGGTTACTTTATTTAGGGTTGGCCCCAAGATCTTCTGGTGCCTGGCATGGAAGTGCGAAATGTTACCCTCCAGCCCCATTACCCAGTGGCATGGAACTGTGATCAGATGCCCCCAGCCCCATGAAGAGCTGCTCCTTCTCCTTTCTCAAATTTGAAAAGGAGAAGGGGGATAGAGCAGAAGAAGTTGCAGAGGAGAAGTTGCAAAGGAGAGTGCTGAGCTAGAGTGTCTCCCTAGTCCACTTCCTCTTCTATGCTGCTGAGTCAGGTGACTGCAGCCACATGGGCAGGTGTGACAGCAGGTGGCAAGCTCCCCCCATGCTTTGATAACTTGCCAACTGAGGGGACTGCTTCAGTTTGCTTCATGAAGAGGCTGGCTCTGACCTTATTGTTTATTGCATTTGTAGCCCCTTTCTCAATGTTGATTCATGATCTGCATTCATGATTTATTCTGGTCAAATAAGACAAGAAATCTGCATGCTTGGATTTATTATGACACATATATAATACATTTGTTTCATCTAATCATATAGAAGCATTTAAAATGTTAAGAATATTCACATGCCCAGTAGTCCCCAAGGCCGGTGGCCAAAAGAGTAATCAGCCCCTAGATTCAAATATTTCGAATAGGGGGCAAGCAACAACCTCTGTCTTTTCTGCCTAATGGCACAGTGACAACTTTAAAAAAATTGCGTGGCAGAAAAGTTGCCCATTTTGGCAAGTACCATGTGTGTCCTCTGTTTGGGTGTAGAGAATAACATTGCAAAGTACATAGTCTGCTAACAACTGACCCCGAAAACTAGAAGAATTCAACCCTCACATCTTAAAGCAGCTTTTTTAAAACATGCTTTTTTGATTTTGGAGGTATGCCCAAATCCTACCACTTCTAAAAATATACGTTTGACTTGAAAAGAAAAAACTAATTATACGACAGATAATAATAACCACCACCACCACCCGCCCTCTTTGGCTCCATACCATAGCTCTGAAGTGTGAAACAAGAAGCAGCTGAATGGATCTAAAGAAAGCTACGGGATCAAAGCTGCTCTGAAGGCCAAGGTTGCAAACCTCCTAGGAACGTGTAGTGAATTTGTTACGTGATCCCCGCTACTCCAAGCTCCTAAGATGGCACTAGAGTGGAAGCACTGAAGACTTAAGGTGTTTTTGTGATATCTGCTTACTTAAAAATACACACATATTGAACCTGAAGGAGCAGACAGGCACCCAGACAGATAGTGCCTTACGGCGCAATCGTATCTAACTCTGTGCCCTGCGATGCAGCGAGGCGGGTGCAACCTGCACTGCATCCAGGGCACAAAAAGGCTGCTGGGGAAGTCACCTTGGAGGGAAGGGAACATTTGTTCCCTTCCCCTGGGTAAAGCCCCCGACACCCTGATGGGGCTACTCATATGTGCACCAGCTGTTTATCTGGTGCAAGTCTGAGAGACCCATGTAATGGTGCCCAGGCCCAGGAAGGGGGATAGGAATCAGCGGAGGAGGCCTCCACTGATCCCTCCCCTTTCCTGGGCCCGGCGGACCAGTCCACCCCCCTGGAACGCCCTGTTCTGCCCTCCCCCCACCTTTCTGCTGCCCAGTGGGGAACTTACCTTCCCCAGCAGGCGCTCCACTGCATCTGGTGTGGGGAGAGCAGTGCTGGCATCTGTGCCAGCGCCACCTCCTCGCTGGGTGACGCAAACGTGCCTTATGGCACATTTGCAACACCCAAAGACTGGCAGAGCAGCGCTACACCAGCCTAAATTCTAGAGAGGATTGTCTGTATTGTCTGCTATTAGTCTGTAAGTCAGCATCAATTCCCCAACGCAAGTAGCATTCATCTGGAGTCCCTGAAAGCTCCTTCTTCCAATCAGTTACCGAAGAAGACCTCTCTTGCTAGCTACACTGCATCTCTGAAAACTGTTCTTGAATATTTTCTTGGCTTTTGTACAATCAAAGAGAAATTCCAGCCCACATCTACATGAGCTGCTGCCCCATCTTCCTCAAAGGAGTGATTTTTACTTCCACCCACAACCACTGCAGGCAACTTCAGAGACAAGCTATTCAGGCATCATTAAACACCCATAACTTCAGACCAACAGATACCTCAATCATTTATTTAGGGTAACCCACAGATGTCACACATCACTCTCCAACTAACCTGCTCACCAGAATGACTATTTCTCCACCACACAATCTATAGCACAGTCCCCCAATTTTCAGGTGCCAGTGTCTGCCAGAGTGTGAGGTCAGTGCTGGGGGCAGGGGGGGGGGCGGCGGCTAAGGGGCATACATTCGATTTTACATATAAACAAGCATAGAGAAGAGCTTCATGGGCATTTAAGCCATATAAAATAACATTCTGCTGTGAAATGAAAAAGGTACTATACACTTTGCATTTTCTATCGCTTTGCATTTTCTTATCTCTCAGCAGGTGCTGCATGCTTCACATTTTTACAGAATCCACTAATAAAAAACAAAACCTCAACTCACAAACGAACATGCCCATGAGACTATAAAGCATCATTCTTACGCTACTATCTATGCATTTATACTAATTTTCAAATCTGCACATAGGCAATCACTGTACTCCTTGTTTCATGCCATGTGGAAGCAAAATATTCCCCAACAACACACACAATCATAAATGTTGCTAAACAAATAATTCAGCAGTCAGATCCCCTGCCGGACATGAGTGGTTGAGTGATACCTTCACTGCTGTTCATGTTTTACTATCACCATAAATTGAAAAGAAGTGAATAATTTTTGGTGCCCAGGATTTATTAAGCCCTGGCTTACATATTATGTATTACACTTAAAATACATGATTTTCGGCCCAATCCAGTGCAACTTTGCACCTGCAGGGCGTGTGCTCCGCAAGCGCCGGGTGTTGTAAATGTGCCGTAAAGCACTTTTTTTATACCCGGAGAGTAAGGATCGCCGGTGCAGAGGCTGGCAGCCCTTACTCTGCCTCTCCCCGGACCCGCCACACACCGGTGCAGGTAAGTCCTACACTGGTTGGGGCAGGGGAAGGGAGGGCCAGGTGGTGAGGAAGGGGGGCCATTGGGCAAACTGGCCGGGAGGGGACGGGGATATCGGCAGTGCGCTCTGCCAATATCCCACACCCGTTCCCAGCCTGGGCCGCCCTTACCCCGCTGCCCCAGATGCACGCCGGCTCCAGAGCCAATGCACATCTGAGGAGGCCCATTGGGGCCGGGCAGCCCTACACCCAGGGAAGGGTATGAACTTCCCCTTTTCCCGAAGTGTTCCCGGGTCGAGCTGATGCAGCCTGGGAAGGGCACTGGATACTGCGGACAGCCCTTTAGCCGGCTGCGTATCTTTGTGCAGGTTCGGGCTGCCCGTGTGTATACCACCATATATGCCCATAAATATATACGAAAGGGTAATAGAATTCACCCTTTCTGTGCTCTCCAGGATTGTTAAAAGTGTGCCTTATCAATCATGTTATGTATTCTTGCTAGTTTGTTCTAACAGATTAGATAGTTTAAGTATGGAAGAGTTTGAATTTGAAAGGCAGGCTTTGGATAGGTGGCAAGGGATTCACCTCCTGAATTGAGCTTTGTCATCATGGCTATCTGAAACGTCATCTTGTTAAGCAACTGGAAGTGTGGGGGAAGATAGTTCAAAGTGCAAAGCGATGTTCTTGAATCCTGTTTGAAGATGATACTCAAGGTAATGATTTGGTGGATATGGTTCCAGGGATGGGAGCAGGGCCAGATGGTTCTAGCTGCTCTGTAGCAAAGAGGGAAATGCACTCTGCATATCTGTTTAGAGGCAAAGTTTAGAGAATATTAAAGCAGCTACTGAGTCATTAAAGAAACTTTGTTTAGAAATGGCTGTAACTATTCACTTGGAGAAGGAAAAAGGGATATATCCAAAAGTGTGTATACACACAAACGACGAGAACAATGCACAAGTGTGTTGTACTGTCTTAAAGCCCTTGGGATCTAGAACCTGAAGGATCACATTCTACAACATGACATGAAGGGCAGCCCAATCCTGTCTAGCTAGACTGCAGCGCAGACATAGAGCCCGTGCCACATCCTACCCAGATAGGACCCAGCACTGATGCAGCTGGAGGCCTTCATTCCCTTACCCTGAGTAAAGCCCCAGCTGCCCCATTGGGTCTACTCAAATGTCCACCAGCTATTTTGCTGCTGGACATTCGAGAGGGCGGCGTAACGCCGGGCAGACCCAGGAAGGGGGATAGGATCTTGGTGGAGCAGCCGCCGCCTATCCCTTCCCCTTCGCGGGCCAAGCTGACCAATCCCCCCTCCCAAAATGCCCCCGTTCCACCCTCCCCCCACCCCTCCGATGCTCGGTGGGGAACTCACCTTCCCTGGTGGGTGCTCCTTGTGGTCTGGGGGGGGGGAGCAGCGACGGCCTCTTCACCAGCAGCTCTTACTCCCAAGGTGCTGCAAACATGCTTTATGGCACATTTGTGACACTCTAGACCGGTGGAGCAGCTGCTCTGCCGGTCTCCAATGTAGACAAGATTGCACCACATAAACCACACACTAAGGTCACTTTCAGACGCCCTGCTTTGGGAGATGTGTGTGGCAACTGGGGAGAGGGCCTTCTTAGTGGTAGCATCCCACTTCTCAAATGGTATTCTCAGAGAGGCTCACTAGTGCTGGGTAGCAAAAGTAGCATATGCTACAGGCTCTGCATTTTGGAGGGCCTCACACTAAATGCTTGCTTGCAAATTGTCTGATGAAATCGACATCTCATGATCTCTGTTTACATGTTGGGGGAGCTGCATGCTGCATGGTACGTAATCATAATGGATATCATTAATAACATGATACAAATAAATGAGTGATATAAAATTCTGCCAGAAGTATCACCGGGGGGAGGGGGCCGTGATCCCCTGGTGGCACGCGGGGGGGGGACACAAAGCGGCGGGGGATGACAACCCCGCCGTATGGGCGGTGGGATTGGCAGCGGTAGCGGTGTGAAAGTTGGGCCCGCCCTGTGTCTGTGAAACCCTTTACGTAGGCGACAACGTCACTTCTGGTGGTGACGTCATGGGTTTTTTTTTACATTTTGTATGCCACCCCCACCCCCGCATGCAGGGTGCTGCGATGCCACTAAATCCTGCAAGCAGTTGGAGAAGTGTGTTTTGCCAGGTCTGCCTCTGGAATCAACTGCTGCTGGTTCAAGGAAGTCACACCTGTTTACCACCAGTAAGTTCAGAAGGCCAGCATTCCTGCTAGCCAGTAATAAGGACTGTAATAATAAGACACATTTAGGGACATACTTTTGTTTTACTTGCTCTTTACATCATAAGAACATAAGAAGAGCCCTGCTGAATCAGGCCAAAGGCCCATCTAGTCCAGCTTCCTGTATCTCACAGTGACCCCACCAAATTCCTCAGGGAACTCACAAGACAACAAGATACCTGTATCCTGTTGCCATTCCCTTGCACCTGGTATACAGAGAAAACCTAGTTCTAAAACCAGGAGGTTGCTTATGGCTTGTAAGTTGTCATGGACCTTTCCTCCATGAACCAACCAATCCCCTTTTAAAGGCACATCTAGGCCAGGTGCCATCACCACATCCTGTGGCAAGAATTTGAAATATTTTCTTTTGTCTGTTCTGACTCTCCCTCCACTCAATTTTAGTATATGTCCCCTGGTTCTGGAGTTGTGCGAGAGGGAAAAGAACTTCCCTCTATCCACTCTCTCCATCCCATGCATAATTTTATATTTCTCAATCATGTCCCCCCTCAGGTGCCTTTTTTTCTAGACTGAAAAGCCCCAAACGCTGTAGCCTTTCCTCATAAGTAGGCTTACCATCCATCCCGGAAAACCCGGGACTGCTCTGGTCCAGGGCTTTCCAGGCCCGGTGGAAGCCTCCACCACCACCAATTTCAAAGTGTAAAAACTTACATTTTTTCCGGCATGGCCATCTTGGATCTCGTGAGATTTCACAAGATCCAAGATGGCGCCCCCTAAAAAAGTCACTTTTAAAAGCGGCGGCGGAGGCACCGGGAGCAGCAGGAGTCCTGGCCGGCTCGGATGCAGCCGGTCAGGTTCCAGAGGCACCACTGCCACAAAGAAGATGACGTGGATGGAATGGCGGCGGCAATGGCGGGGGCATTCGCTGCTGCTGCAAAGAAGATGATGACGTGGATGGGATGGCGGCTATGGCAGCGGCAGCGGCAATGGTGGCAATGGTGGTGGCGGTCGCTGCTGCAACCGCAAAGAAAAGATGACAACATGAAGGATGGTGGCAAAGAAGAAGACGACGACGACGTGGATGGTGGCAATGGCGGCGGGAGCGGCAGGACAGGTAAGTAAATTAATTAATTAATTAATTGATAGATTAATTAATTAATGGCCATCTTCTTTGCAGCAGCGGCACCTCTGGAGCCTGGCCAGCTGCATCCGAGCCGGCCAGGACTGCTGCTCCCGGAGTCTCCGCTGCTGCTTTTAAAAGTGACTTTTTGTTGGTGGCGCTGTCTTGGATCTTTTGAAATCTCGCGAGATCCAAGATGGCCAGAATTTGGTGGGCCACATATTAATTTTAATCAATCAATCAATTAGTTAATTGTTGGGGGTGTCCCGGTTTACAGCCAGGAAAATCTGGTAATCACCATATTTGGTAATCTGGTAAGCACCATAAGGGAGGTGCTCCAGCCCTCTAATCATTTTGGTTGCTCTTCTCAGCACCTTTTCCAGTTCAACTATCTCTTTTTTTGAGGTGTGGTGACCATCACGTATCTTACTGAACAGCATTACTTTGAACTGTTAATCACCTTGATTGTTTTGTGTATGCATGCAGAAAACAAACAAATATATGTGTCATGGATGATAGGTTTATTAGGTGTTACTGGACATGACCGCCCAAAACATCTGTGATCAGAGACAGTACACTGCTGCTGACTACTTGAAGACTGACTTCTCAGCGGAATCTCATTATTCACCACAGAAGAGAGATCATGAGGTACCTAATGTACATTGTGTGTATAAGGTACCGTACATTGACCACTGTACATAATGAGGTACCGTACATTGACCACTGGTCTGACCCAATATCGCACTGATTACCTTATTGCAATTTTCTTCCCTCTTCCACCTCTCTGAGCCACCCAGCAGTGCCCAGAGACCTCACACACATGTTCCAGACTCTCAGCGTTCTTTCCCATTCCCCCCTCAGCAGTCTTCTCAAGGTCCCCAGACACACACCTTTCTGCAGTCTCTGCCTCACTTCTTTTTATTCAACCGGTACTGTGCTATGATGATTCTTCTGTTGCATCAGCCCAGCTGTTTCCTTTGTGGATTTTCAATCAGCCCTCCAGGGAGGAGGATGGTATGCTGGGTCGAGAATATAGCAGTCTACAATTCACTAAAGCAGAGGTTCTCAACCTTTGGAGGCCCGGGTACCCCCTATCACGGTCCAATTTTCTGAAGTACCCCCTGCTAATTAACTGCTAATTAGTTGGATTAATCAATCAATTAATTAGGTAATTAATCGTTAAAGTACTAAAACAATTTAAATGTGAAAAAATGTCTTATTTAACTCTGTGAGTGAGTGAGACAGACAGACAGACATGCAAGGATCTCTTTTTTTCTCCAAGTCACACTTCCCAAAATCAGCTCCTCCCCCTCCCACCTCACCAGAGACAAAAGGGCTCCAAAAATAATTACAATTTAAAATCCATGTTAATTAACACTTAATTAGCTGCTGATGGGGCAGATAAGGGGCAGGGCTTGGCGTACCCCCAGCAAGAGGTCCACGTACCCCTAGGGGTACCCGTACCACAGGTTGAGAACCTCTGCACTAAAGGCAATGAGGAAAGATAAGAGGCAGCTTTTTTCTGGAAGGTTCCTTCAAGCTGAAGTCTAGAGCAGGGTTCCTCAACCTTTGGGGGCCCGCGTACCCCCTACATGACCCCCAAAGGCCGCGTACCCCTGGCCCCCCCAAAAGCACACCCCCAAAAAATTTTGCACGGGCTGCGGTGCAGCCAGGTGGGTTCGAATCGGCAGGGCTGTAGCTTTACCCCAAATGCCCCCATTTTTCCTGGGCTGCGGCATGGCCAGGCGGGTTCTCCCACTCACGCCGCAACTCGAAGGGTAAAGCTACAGCCCTGCCGAATTGGAAGGTCTGTAGCTTTACCCTCTGGGTTGCGGTGCGAGCAAGAGAACCCGCCTGGCCACGCCACAGCCCAGGAAAACCGGCTAAATTTCCCCCCTAGTAGCTTCCCTTATATTGTTTCCCTGCCGCCTCCATCTTGAAACACGTGAAAATCTCGCAAGATTCAAGATGGCGACGGCCAAATCTCATAAGGGCATATGAGGCATGAGGCAGCGTCATGTCCCCTGATGAGATTTGGTCACTACCATCTTGAATCTCGTGAGATTTTCGCAAGTTTCAAGATGGAGGCGGCCGGAAAACAAGGTAAGGGAAGCAACAGGGGGAAAATTTAGCCGATTTTATGCTCCCCATTATCAACTGCCGATCGCAGCAGCTCATAACAGGGAGCATTTCACGTACCCCCAACCTGCGGTCGGCGTACCCCTGGGGGTACGTGTACCACAGGTTGAGAACCACTGATCTAGAGCCTTGGACCCAAGTTGTTCTCCTGCAGCATGAAAGCACTGTAACGCTGTGAATGGACGGCTGCAAAGAGATTTGGAGGCGGTGCCATTTGTCACTGGGTGGGGAACGACATTCACCTATTTGTGTATAGAATCTTTTAATAGGCTGCATTTGTTTTTCAACTCTGACATAGCAGGAAGTGACGTTTCTAGCATGTTTGAATATTGCTGCTATCAGGGCTCCCAAAAAGAACGGAAATGACAGAAAATCAAAATAGTGGCTGTTGCTCCTCGTCCTTCGCACAACATCGCCCAAGCTCCTTTGCAGCCAAGCAGCGTTCCTTTTTTAAAAATATATATATATATATTTATATTTTATTAATATATTAAAACATAAAAAAATACATATTTCATAAAGTTAAAGCAAGCACGAAGCAATACATCCTACTAGCATACTATTCATTATTTTCTGCATATAATATCCAACTAAGCCAAAATAACACCCACATTCTATTCATTAAATCCACATATTATCACATCGTTGTTCTCTCTCTCTCTTAAAAAATCAATAAATGGTTTCCAGTTATTCTCGAAAAGGTTAACTGACTTTTCCTTAATTAAAATTGTAAGTTTATCCATTTCAGCATAGTCCAAAACTTTCAGCCACCAATCTTCCAGCGAAGGTATCTCCGAATTCTTCCAATATTGTGCATATAAAATTCTTGCCGCAGCTATCATATATAAAAACAAAGTTTGAAATTTTTCGCCTACATGATCCTCCCACATACCCAACAAAAAGGTTTCCGGTTTCATTTGAACCTTAATCTTTAAAATCAACTCAATCTGTTTATGAATCTGAGTCCAATACTTCTTTGCTTGGGGGCATGTCCACCACATATGGTAAAAAGTTCCTTCTTGCTTTTTACATTTCCAACAGCTATTCGTCACCTTCTCATACATTTTTGCTAATTTGCTTGGGGTTATATACCATCTATACATCATTTTATACATATTTTCTTTAATATTAACATTTAACGTAAATTTCAACTGCTTTAACCATAGTTGTTCCCATTGTTCCATTAAAATAACATGACCTACATTTTTCGCCCAATGAATCGTACATTCTTTAACCTGTTCTTCTTCTGTCTCGAACTTCAAAAGCAATTTATACATTTTTGAGATTACCTGGTCTTCAGATTTTAATTGTACCTCCAGTATTGATTCTTCTTCTACAAATCCATATGCCTTCTTGTCCACTTTAAATCTCTCCAAAATTTGAACATATACAAACCATTGGCAATTAAAGTCTTCTTCCATTAATTTTTCTCTTGACTTTATGGTACAGTCTCCTTGTAAAAAATTTAATAAATTCTTGTATAATAGTCCTTTCTCTTTTGGCACGCTGCTTCCACCAAAGTGTGCTTCATATGGTGCAACCCATAATGGTATTTTCTCATAAAACCTCATTTTATATCTGTTCCAAATTCTCCATAATGCATGTCTAACATAGTGGTTTTTAAATTCTAAATTTGCTTTCACTTTATCATACCACAAATACCCATGCCAACCAAATCTCAAGTCGGAACCTTCTAACTCCAATAATCTTCTATTTTGTAAATACACCCACTCTTTCAACCATAAAAAACAACATGCTGCATAATATACTTTCAGATCTGGTAGTCCTAATCCTCCTCTCTCCTTTGCATCTTGAAGAATCTTGTATTTCACCCTTGGTTTTTTCCCTTGCCAAATAAATTTAGAAATGTCTTTCTGCCATTCTTTAAATGGTGCATCAGATATAATCACTGGTATCATTTGAAATAAGAACATCATTTTTGGCAATACATTCATCTTAATCACCGATATCCTTCCTAGTAAAGACAATTTCAATCTTTCCCATCTTAACAGATCTTTCTTAGTTTCATTCCATACTTTAACATAATTATTTTGAAATAATGTACAATTCATACTCGTCAATACAATTCCCAAATATTTAACTTTTTTCCACCTTAAATCCTGTTTTATTCATCAGTTTCAATTGATCTTGAATCTTCATATTTTAGTCACTATTTTTGTCTTCTGTTTATTAACTTTAAATCCTGCAAGAGATCCAAATTCTTTTAATTTGCTCATCAACAACTCTATATCTTTTAACGGATTTTCCAGCATTAATACCAAGTCATCTGCGAAGGCTCTTAACTTGAATGTTTCTTTCTTAATCTTCACACCATGTATTCTTTCATCTTGTCTAATATTTCTATTCAAAACTTCTAACACCAATATAAACAGCAATGGTGATAACGGACATCCTTGTCGCGTACCTTTTTGAATTTCAAATGTCTTAGTCAGCTCACCATTCACTAATACTCTTGCAGTTTGTGTCACATAAATTGAATTTATCCATTTATAAAAATTTTCCCCAAAGTCCATTTCTTGTAAAAAAGACCAGTTCAAATTATCAAAAGCTTTTTCAGCATCTATAAATATTAATGCTAATTGCTTATCTAAGCAGCGTTCCTATAGGTCTATGAGGCCGCCATCGTTATTTCCTCATCCCTCGTACTACGTCTCCCAAGCTCCTTTGCAACCAAGCAGTCTACCGGTGCATGAGGAGGCTGCTATCTTTTCTAGCTTCGAGCTCGCAGTTGAAACTTCTAGCATGGCGAACGGGCTGGAAGGAGAAAAAAAAAATGACCCAAGTGACCTAGAAGGAAAAAAAAAGCAGCACTCAAGCGCTCCTAGCACTAGAAGCTGAAAAACAAATGCAGTCATAGTGTGCCTGTTACAGACACCTATTAGATAGGCCTCATGAAGAATTACACACTCCCTCAACCTTCCTACTAGAGCCATTTTGGAAATAGTTTTAAAGAGTTGGTGTTGAGGGTTAGAATAGAAATGAAGAGGTGCCGAGCCACAGATTCACAAGTGCTCGTGTTAAAGGTGTCAGGGCACCATCTTTCCCACAGTCATGTCCTTTTAATGTGGCCTCAAAGTGAACTTGACTAGGCCAGGAGCTGCCTGTGATATCGGTTTCCCCACCCCATCCGCGCTTACACGGGAGCACAGGAAGCAGGTACAGGAACAAATGAGGACGACAATGGAGCAAAGCTGGCGGCCATGCTGTTTCTCTGCACTGAGGCTCTTGTGAGGTTTCTACCTGTTTTTCTACATGGCTGGATGAGGGCTGGGTCCACCATCTGCAGTAGCACTAACAAAGGAAGAAGTTGCTGCTGCCATTGTTGTGCTCGGCATTGACGTCTATGCTGAGCGTACAACTGGGCCCCTGTTCACCCTCTTCTTCTTCTTGGGCCTCCTTCCTGTTTGGCTAGAGAGGGAGTGTGGATGGAGCAGTAGTGGAAGTAACTGGTTTGACTCCCCCCATACTGCCACTTGCCTCTTCATCCCAGCTCCTCCAGTGAGGAGGGACTTTTCATCCATGCTTCATGCAGGTTCATGTCATGTTCTTCATTCCACAGTGAATTGGAGGAGCAGAAGACAGCGTGTCTGCTTGTGTACCTGTGGTTGGCAGATGCCAACAATCCTCATGATGAGAAACTATTCCTGGTCTGCTTTCTGGTTTTAGTAAAGCCATGCTGGGTTTTGGAAGCAATCTATCTCACCCACCCGCTCCTCTGCATTCAGAAGAAATGGCCATTCAGTCAACACTCATATATGTCTTTACAGTACAGAAATGGCAAGTGTGTCTTTTTTCTTTCTTTCAGTGCACAGAATGCAGTTATAGAATCTGGGGGCCCCGCCTATTGAACCCTGTTTTTTCAGCTCTCAGGACTGAGGTAGAAAGGAGGGGAGTGTCACACTTTCTGCATGGTGTCTATGACTTGCCTCTGGTCATGGAATTGGACAAATAACGCCGCCACTGCAGCAGCCCCTTTTACTGAACCTATTATTTACAGTACTTGGCTGCTAGACGCCAGCATCTGAACACATGACTCCTCACAGGGCTGGCAGTCCACAAGATAAAGCCGCTTCTTTCTTCAGAGCGCAAGTCTAAATCCCAAAGTTTAAAAGTGATAAGGAGCAGCATTTTTGGCTACGAGGCTTCTTTCGAATGCTGTGCATGATGTACTATTACACTCTGAGATGAATGAGCTTTCGGCTCATGTGGTTTCATCCAGGGGTGCCATGTCATGTGATTGCAGGAGTTGGGGTAAAAAGCCTAAGATGTTGCTTGCAGCACAGTCCTCAAAACTCACCAGGGGCAGAGTAATAAGAAAGAGTCCAGGAGCTCTGGGTACGTGTGCTTTAAAAGCTGGTCTTGGAATATTGACTCTTTGGGGTGCTTCCCCTGCCTGTTAACATGCAGCTGTTCAAGACCCAGGCCGGATAGGACACTACAATGACATCGCTTCTTTTTCTGCAAAATGGGATTCGGTGGCCAGAGTTCTGTGGCATGATCCACAGTGAATATATCCCAACATGCAACCAGCTCCACACTGGGTCCAATATTAGGCTGCTCTGGTCTGGAAGTTTGCAGCACCAATGTGGGGGGGACGGGGGGGACGGACGACAAGCTGCATGCTGGCTGAAGTGATGCAAGGTAGGACTCTCCCGTGTTCTGTTGTACCTGCTTCTGCAGGTACGTTTTCTGACACTCCTGTTTTTGGCAACTGAAGTCGAGGAGGGTGTAGCGAATATCTCCAAAGTGTGGTACAGACATAGTCTTATGCTGAACACTTGTGCACATGTCCAAATACAAACAGAGCTGGGATTTGTGCCGGTGAGCCTGGTTTGTGTCCTTCCTCCTTGTCCGCAGAGCACAGGCACAAGGTGATAACTTTCTTTTAGTGTGGGTCAGGCAGAAATACCTTTTCAAAAACATTTTGTGGATGTTACCTATGAACATAGGTAACAGCCCTAACAGCAGTGCTTAGTTCTTCAGGAAAGGTTTCATTTGAATAGTGAAAGTTTCAATTACTCTATGACCAAGAAAATAAAGAATCATTAAGTAGCAAAAAGAAAGACATTAGGCTTAACACCAGGTAAAAGCATTTACTTTGTGTAACAATTCAGACATTGTAACCAAGTTCCAAATAAAAGTGAGGAATCTTCACCAGTGAAATATAGCTTTTTTACATAGTACTTTGGATGACTGGAGTAAGAGAATAGACCAGATGGTAATGTGAGAATTATTTCATCCCAGAGATTCTGTACTTTGGTTCTATAATAGTTGTGCTTTTGCAACATACTAACAGCATGTATACCTGGTAGGCGCACAGTAGTACCAAATTTCCAGAGATAGGTGTGATTGCTACCTATGCATGTGAAAAGTGCTGTGTTTCATTTTAAAGGCAATTCTGGCAGTGGGGGTGGCAGAGGGAAGCAACACCTCTAGTTTTTTTTTAAATATCTATTTAGAAGAAATGTGTTATGTACAAAAATGTCCCCATCATCGTGACTCTTTACATCTCGTTTTTCCCACTGCACCCTGCTTCCTTTCCTTATGAAATGTCCGTTGGTCTAACTCCCTAGCACAAAATGGCCACCTTCCCTCATGGTATCCCGCCTTACTAAAGTAACAGTAATTGGTCTTTCCTCTTGATTGGCATTGGTCCCTGCTTTGCCTGCCAAGTCTTGCTGCTCGTCACTGGCTGAACTTGGGCTTTCCTGACTAGGAACAGCCCACCCCTCTTTGTTCACCACAGTTAGCTCTGTCTCAGAATCGTGGAGTTGCTCAGTATCAGCAACCTCTCCTGCCCTTCCTGGCACACGACTTTTGAATGTGAGATTGTAATAAACCAGGTAGCCGTCATTGTACAGGTAGAGCTTCTGGTCATTGGGATTGTACTTCAAACTCTGCACAGTAGGCAGAGGTTTCTCCATAATGATTTTTATGTTTTTTTCTCGGGATGTTTCGGTGTCATATACATAATATATCTCCTCATGAGTTGCATTCAATTTCTTGGTGGCATAGAACTTTCCACAGATCATGAAGCTATTTGTCATTCTTTCCTTTGGCTGTGTTGTGATCCAAGGTGTTCCTATCTTTAAGGTGCCAGGGTCTATTCTCCTAATGATCACATTCCCATTGGCAAGCGTAGCTCCATGAATCAGCCACATGCCCTTTTCATCTCCAGCCAGATCCATGTCCTGATATTGGATATCTTTATATGAATACCAGTTATTGAAAGAAGAAGGATCGTGATCTTCAAAATCTGCATGTAATACCTTTGTGGTTAATGGATCTGCCTTGCACACAGCCCTGCTGTCAAAACAGTTGTAATAAAAGGAACCATTGTAGAAAATCACTCCAGCCCCTTGCCCACAGTCTTCACACTTTTCTTCAGATCTAGCGTTAAGGTTATACTCCTGGATGGGGGAATATAGTGCCAATTTCTGCATTGAGGAGTACAGGCGGAAGGTCTGCAGTGTACGCTCATCTTCGTTAACTGGAAAAACCCAATAATAGTTTGGGAATTTAGTCCCCAAAGCAAAATCCTTCCCCCAGGCTCCAGCTTTGAAATCCGGACCTTTCCAGTTGAGCTTCACCAGAACAGGTTCACTAACTCTCAGCAGCCCATCATGGTCACAATTACCTGACAAGGGATAAAGAGGGAAAGAATTGTGAGGGATAATTTAAACAATTGTATCCTGTATCCCCACAAAACTGAGAGGGAGAAGAGGAAGAATGACAGCTCTCATCCTGCCCCGGCTATTGGAAAAGTTCCTTGGCTTTATAGGCTCACATTAATCTTCCTAGCTGCATCCTGCTAATCCTGAAAGCCCCTGGAGAAAGGTGCAGAGCTCCCTCATTTCTTTGGGACTGGGATGCATTCCCCCTCAGCAGAGGATTTCATCAGTCATCATCACGCACCCTGGTTTCCTCATCCACCACCCCCACCCCCACCCCAGTTTCCATCCTACTTAGTCCACACACAGCTTCCCAAAGCCACTCAGTGGAAGCTGCCCTCCTATATCCAAGGTTGTGGTGTTGAGCTTTGTTCTGTGCATAGGGGTGTGTTTGTTGGAAATGGGTGTTGTTGCTGCACGTTCCATGGCAATCAGTGAGAGAGGTGCTTTGCTGAGAAGTCCCTCTTGCACTGCCCCTGCCAGTGTGGACGAGGACGGAACTCAGGTCCCTTGGAGGAAACGTTGGGCCTTGGGGAAAAGAAGCACAAGATGGCCCTTTCCCTCTAAAGTAGCTCTCTTCATGTCCAACACAGGGCTGGCTGGGGGGGGGGGCAGCAGAAGCCCAGAGTGGTTTCTGCATGCCAGGTTGGCTCTGAGACCAGACAAGGCAGACAGGAAATGCTCCCCACTTCTCTGCTGAGAAACTGCTGCTCCCTTTCAATGTTCAGGGAAAGCAGGGAAGGGAACCCCAACGTGAGTTCCTGTCAGCCTGTCTAGGCACCAGCCAGCTGCCCAGCCCAAGAAAGAACCCCTCCAGGCCATAGCCGGAGTCCTCCCCCATTTCCTTAGCTTCTCCCCTCTTCTGCTCTTCTAGAGGTGCATAGCAGGTGTACATTGAGGCTGGGCCTTGAGAAGCCTTCATGCCCCTACTGCCCTCCCAAACGCTTTGGCTGGGGGGACAGATCTAGTCAGAAAAAGGACAGAAGAACAGGATAGCGTTGAGGACTCCAGCCTGCAACTTGCATGACTGTGGGAAAAGTTCCTTGATCTCTCCCTTTAGGGGTTGAGCGCTCCTGCACTGTACCATAAAGCACAGAAGTGGTTATGCAGCCCCTTTAAGTACAAAAAAAAAAGTAGAATACACCAGGTAAGCTGGTGCAATGTAAGAATACACCCGCGCGCCCCCCCCCCAACATGGCTGTGCTCCTACTTTTTAAAATTTATTGTATTTGCACATCATCCCTGAATGTAAATGAAAACCCTTTTTAACTTGTTCAATAGGAGCCCTTCGTATTTCCCAAGTAGCCCTGACTTTGGACAGAGCTTAGCCGCCCTGTGAAGAACGTTCCATTAAAGTTGGACAATCCTGGAGAAAGCTCTGCTTCTAAAACAAGCAGATGATCTTGCAATATGCAAAAGAGCAAGGCGTTCCCAGCAGATCTTAAGAGGCCTGGAAGAGTTGTTCCCTGAGGTAGGCTGCACACAAGCCATATTTAAAGTTCAAAACACGAACTTTAAAGTAGGTCTGGAAGCTAACCTGCAGCTACTAGTGCCATTCTCATAGAAATGGTAGTACAATGAATATATTATTATGATTGCCTGGTTCAACCTCATTAAAAAGTCATCTGATTCATTCTTCGCTAGCTTCTGAACACTCTACAGAATGTGCTAAGCTGAACCAGCTTTGGATGTTACAAAAGCATGAATGGTGGTTGCTAAATCCCACCTCTTCAGATATGTCTGTGGCTATTGGAAGAAATGACCCACATTCCACCATCCTTAGCTGACTCTCTGTCACAACCTACACGTGTGTATCTACAGATTCTCATTTCTAGACCACAATAATAAGGGATTGTTTTCTGGTATTACTCACCAACTGTGGGTTTCGCTGCCGGTGCAGGGACCATGCTGGTACTACCACCACTAGACATAATTGCTTCTTCACAATCCTCTAGTTTTTTCCGGAGGATGGAAATCTCACGTTGTGCAGTTATGATGTTGTTTTTGTCATATTTTTCCATTTTTGTTACTACAGTGTTGATAGCATCGATCTGAAACACAAGGTATGTTTTTTAATTCCTGAAACAGCATAGCCATGAAGCAGAGCTAATAAGGCAAGACTAGCTCTTGCAAGATATAGAATAAGGTTTAGAAACTGGAATGTGAATTGCAATCTTGAGCTCAAAGAGAAGCGGATCCACTGCCAGCAAGGCAGAGACTCTAGGATGTCACACAGGGTTTGACTCTGGGATGTCACACAGGGTCACTAGGGTTTGTGTCATGAGAGCTCATCGTGTCATTGTCACATGCTCCATTGCTTAAGCCAGTAGTTCCCAATCTGGGGGTCACATTTGAAAACTCCCGCCACCTTAAGAAGGGGTGGAGATTCGATGCAACCTGATAGCAATGTCAGACATTGCTGTTGGATCCTCGGAACCACCGCCAATCGCCACTGACCCCTTCCTGCAGTGGGGGTTTCCTCCATTTTCGGCGGCAGCAGCAGGAACCCGGAAGTGACGGAATCATCACCTATGGGTACCACATAGGTCCCCAACCTCCCCTAAGGGGATAGAAGGTTGGGAACCACTGGCTTAAGTGAAGTGTGAGAGGGAGCATACTAAAAACAGCCATGCTTGATAAAGCCTGAACCATAGAAAAATTGCATCATCTTGTAGGGCTGCTAAGGGGCATATTTGTATATCTATTTGGCCTAGGGTCATGGGCTTAAGCTGCAATCCTATATACCAGTGATACGCAACCTTCTATCAAGGGGGGAGGATGGAGAGGGGCGGACTGGGCCTAGAAGGGGTGGGTGGGATCGGCATCCTCATTGGATGCCATATCCTATCCACCTTCCCAGGCCCAATACGGGGCTTCTTGGTTCTGCGCCGCCGAATTAGGTGGTGCAGATCCAAGGAGCATGCTGGGGATTTACCTGGGGTAAGAATTCATTCATCTTCTTACCCTGAGGAGACCTCCAGCCTGCTATCTGGGCACACAGGATATGGTATGAGGCTCCATGCCAGGCCCTATGGCGTGCAGATAGGATTGGGCTGCCCGTCTTGCATAGATGTATCACCATGGGTTTGCCTTTCGTCATGGATTCAGATGGTGTGGCCTTTGGCAAACCTAAGTTTGTTCCAGCCCTACCTATTGACAGATTCTTAATGGCATCTTAGCTCACTGTAGACACCAACTCTTGGGGTCTCTTGGTGTGCCTGCAACTGAACCCTCAAATAGAGAAATATTCCTTTCTGGACACACCTATGTGATCCAGAGGATGACAGCAACATCGGTTTACTGTGTCTCCATAGAAGGAAACTTTCTTAGACCATCCTCATGTGTGTTCTGTCTGATATCTCATCTCCATATGTGATTATTTCTGGTGTCTCACACAGGGGGAAGGAACATTAACCTTGCAGGTGATTGTAAGTAACTTATCCTAACCAACATTCCTATATAATTTTAACCCGAATGAGGCTCTTTGTTCCTGTGACTCTCCATTAATCTCATGCACGAATACCCAGAAAAATTTGCAGTTACCTCTGTAATCAACTTGGTGACTGTCTCCTTACTGGTCTCTGTGGTGGCATTCTTGCTTATGTTTTGGGCCAGAGATAACACAGAGTGAATGTCATTGATGAGTCTCTTGAAGTCCAGGTCAACATGAGTGCCAAATGTCTTGGAATAGTTCAAACGTCTTTCCAAGTTAGTTAGGTTAACTGTAGCAGTATTCACCAGTGTCTGGAAATTATAAACCTAGAAGCCAAGGAGATAAAAGTTGCATTCAGATCACTTTGGTTGCTGCATGATAATGGCCCTGCAACAATACTTGTGACTTTCTGTATTGCAGCCATGTAATTGCCAGGTGCAAGTATGTGGTTCTGTTGGATTACCAACAATCTGCTATGCCATGGCTATCTGTGTCAGAGTCAAGTCATTGTGGTAGATATCTGTTTCTCTTTTGGCGGTGGTTGCCTTGTAATACTGCCATAAATTTGAGTTATATATATATATATATATGTTATGAGTGAATGTGGTGTTTTGATGAGTCATTCCGGTGCAGAGCTCTGTAAAGGTGTGTGGATCATTGTGCAAGGGTACATTTAGAGCGATGAAGGAGTACAGTTGTGTGTGTAATGGGATATTATCTTTGCCACAATCTAGTTCATGGAGGGTGTAGTGGTTTGGGATTTGAATTTAAGACCTGGAAGATCCAGGTTCAAATCCCCGCTCAGCCATGAAGCTTCCTGCGTGACCTTGCTTGGGCCAGTCACTATCTGTCAGCCTCACCTACCTCACAGGGTTGTTGTGAGGCCAAAAGGAGGGAAGGAACTATGTACACCACCCTGAGCTCCTCCGAGGAAAGGCGGTATAAAAATGTGAAAAATAAATAAATAAAATATATTATGCTTACCTGCAAGTGTCACTGAATTTGAATGGTGATACATTTGCCATATAATGTAATGCAGCTTTCTCCTTCACTTGATGGGTGTATGGTTGTATGGTGACTGTTCATAGTATATTGTATCTGTTCTGTCACTGTCTATTGTTACATACTAATCTATTGTCATTATCTGTATATAGTGATGTTCTTATCTTTGTCGTGCCCCTAGTACTGTATTCTTAAATTTGTAGTGCCCCTAATTTTGCTATGCCTGTCCACTCCCTCCCAAAAAAGAAAACAGATGTGACATGGAATCATAGAACTGATTTACACTGATGTTTTACTCCAATTAGAATAGAGCCTGTTCTATAATTCAGTTTTTACAACTCTTTGGAGCTTATTAAGTTTACGAACAGTGTGCAAGGTGTCTTATTATGGAAAATAGAAGCAAGATGATTCCTGGAGATGAGATCATAATCCAGTAGCACAGTAGCACCAGTGGAAGTATTAAACCAGAAACCTCAGAACCGGGAGAAAAATATGGACAATTTTGAAGAAGGTAAAAATGCCAAAATTGTTGATGCACTGGCATCACTGCAGGCGGGGCGGAGCTCTAAGTTCTGCCGCGATCCGACCATTACACGGGTGAACGAAGCAGCCCCTTCCACTCACCTTCGGAACCATTCAAGGCGGTGAAAACAACCCACAGGTGTGCGTTGTTTTCACCACCTTGAATGGTTCTGAAGGCGAGGGAGCGGGGCCGCTTTGTTCACCCGTGTAATGGAGGGTTGGATCGCGGAGGAACTTAGAGCTCCACCCCCCCCCTGCAGTGACGCCAGTGTGTTGATGTATGAAAAATCTGTTGAATGAATCTATTCCCATAAGAAAAGTCATTACTGTTTATAAAATACCTTAGACAAAATACATCTCCAAGAAATTTAGAACAATGTTGGTAGATAATTCATTACTACCTAGATTTTTTAGTGAGCATTTTGTACCTACCAAGGAACATTTCTAATTACTGAAAGGGTCTCTGCTCTCAGTTATTTCTTAAAAAGTGAAAAACTTGTGTCCACATGCCATAAGCTAATAATTCGAACAGAGATTTCAAGATTCTGTCAGCTCTACCTGGGATCAAAAGAGTCACTCCAGACAAGACATGCACTAGCTTTGCAGGATTTGTTTTTTCCTTTGACCCCCCCCCCCCAATGGCATATCACAAACTGCTTTTGAAGCTCCCTGCCCTCCCATTCAAAAATTGTTTGCCATGCTGCCTGGGAGGCTGCTGATCAATAAACACAAAACCAATTGGGAACCAGGGCTGGCACCTCCTGGCGCTTGAGATAGTGTGCCAAATGCTACCCTGCTCCTACAGGTGATGTACCAACCTCTGCTCATCCTAGTGGAGGAAAGTGAGGAGGTGGGCACCCCCTGCTAATTTCCTGCCTGAGGTGACTGCTTCAGTTGGCCTCATGGATGGGCCGGCACTGTTGGAAACACACAGCCAGATGGATGTTTCTTTAGATCCTGGCCTATTTTTGCCAACAACTGTAAAAGATCTACTTTTAAAGATATTGTTATATGGATCAAACAGGATTAATTCCTGGAAGGAAAATATTATTAATATTATTATAACTGATATCAGCTTTGGGTAAACACAAGAAGCAAATAATGTTAGCAAACAATGCAGAAAATGTGTTTGATGAAGTGGAGAGGCAATAGCTATAATCTTGCACCCTATGTAAAGGAAGAACAATAGGTGGAGTGGCTCCCATGGCTTCAGTAAAACTCTCCCTCCCTCCTTCCTTTTGTGTTCAGCATGCCACCGCTAGACTAGGAATGATGTAACTGGGCTAGGCCACTAATTTCTGTGTAAGCCGCCACCATACCACATCTCAATTCCAAATTGGCTCCCTTCCAGAGTGACTTTTCACTTGCAAAAGTAGCCATTGAGATTTTGTTACATGTGTTCGTGTGCAACGTTTAGTTCTTCTCTTAAGCAGCCTTTTTTCCTCTCAGCCAAAAATCCGGAAATGGCTGCTATGTCCAAAAATGCTGGAACTTGAGGGATAGCCCACATTTCGCCCTCATTTCCCAAGTGAAATAGACAAAGGAGTCTACTCCTTTGTAATGCTGCATAGGGTCTCCACAAACCTACTTCTAGAACTTTGTGGTAAGAGGTATGTGCCCAAAATTTCTGCCCCAGGTTTGTAGTCTTGAGATGGGATACTGTACACACACCTACACATCACCTGCCACTGGATAGGGCATCATCATCTACCATGCTTCTGGGGTGGGTGAGCACCCCTTTGCCAATGTGCTGCTGCTGCTGCTCACTGGTATTGCCAATACCACTTTACTTCACTGCTGAAATGCTGGCAGGTGGGCTTCTGCTGGAGCTTCCATCATGCCTATCTAGGAATCTAGTATCTAGTAATTTATTTCTGCAATGTCCAAAAGAATGGAAAAATAGGGGATTGTGCATATGGCTGTATGTGGGAGACAGTGAAATAGGCACCTTGTCACCTTCTGTGATAAATGAAAGGAGATACATGTATAACCTGCAGTAGTCCTTGTGGCCTTGTCATAGTCAAACTCTAATCATATATACTTCACTGGTGGCTTTTACTCTGTATTCTTTCATGATCTATGACTATAGGATTATATCTGTCTGATGACTACAAACATTGCATTGTCTAACTACTCCATGGCAACAGTTGCCCCTTACCTTGTTCAGTTCATTCTGTAGAAAATCTGTCAGGTTATAGAAGTCACTCTCCAATTTCTCCACTTTCTTTACAGGAAAGACAACATGGGCCAGCTCCATGCTGCAAATACATTGGCCGTTTGCATCCCTTACTCCGATGACTTTCTGGATATGGCCACCATCAACTCTGGCCTGGTAAGATAGATAAAAAATAGGAATGATGATTGGGGAGGAATTGTGGGTTGGTCTTGTTCTCCCTCCAGGTTTATGGCTAGCATCCAAATACTAAGGTTTGGATATTGTACAGTATTTGTATATCTTTGACTAGCCTAGACCAGAAAATGTAGCCACTGTGCTGGAACAAAATGGCAACCGCTGCAACCTATGGTGGTGGGGGGGAGGTTTCATCAGGGAAAAGGGATTTTAAATCCCCTTACACTTAAGCTTCCCAACCCGCAATGGGTCTCCTCGGACCTGCGCTAGCAATTTTGCTAGCACAAATCCGAGGAGAGAAGGGATGGGAAGGCTGCTGCTGGTGGGGATAGGATCCAACGTGCGCCTTCCACAATGGATCCACCCCTCCCGCAGCCTCCCCGCCCTGTCATGCCCCCTCCCTGCCCCGCTTTGCCCCTCCCCGCCGTCGCCACTGCCTTTCCTCCTCTGATCATATGGCAGCTCTGCAGATGCTTATGGAGTGTTGCCGCTCACATGGCAGCACTCATAAATTGGCCACTGACAGAGCGCTGCACGCTCACATAGCAGCCATTTTGCGACAGCGGAAGTGCTTTTCGCTGTTGCGAAGGACTCCGAGAGCCAGTGGCACACTGGATAGGATTGGAGACTTAGAGGCTGTAAAATAATGGAGCATTTGCCCCATTTCTATATATCTTATCCAAACGATGGTTGACTCTCACTATAAAATTGGAAAAGCATTTCTGATACTCTTATAGTTTCAGTGACAGAAACTGTAGTCTATCTTCTGGAATTCCTGAAGAATCTCACTTTCTGTGAACTCTGCTCTTTTCTGTATCCCATGAAAGTTCTGGGAGTAGGGGAAAGGAGCTGGGGACATGCGCACAGGTGTAATCACTACAACAAATAAAGGGAGCATGAAGAAATGAGCCCCAATTGGTTGAGGGAAGTAAAACATGCTATACTTCACTGTGCTAGAGAGTAGAAGCCTTGAATTATACAACCCTTACTAGACAGCAGCCCTTGGTAAAGGTTCATTGGATGCATACAGTGCTTCCTAAAATGATCTTTCAGGCCATCTAAACCAACTTTCGGTTTTACACAACCCTTCTATTTCAGGTTTCCTTGACAGGAGCCCATCTATTATCCTGCTTTTCTTTGCTAATATATATATATATAAGGAAGTAGATTTTACAAACTCTCTAAATAGCTGGTTCTATTGCTCCAGTCACTCTGATCACTGCTCTTCTCAGAGCTTGTTTGTACCTGGTAATAATAGCTGTAATACTTCTGAAGTTCCTATTTGTTGTTTCTAGCATCCTTCACTTGCTTCAACTCATTTTGTGCCTTTGCTTCTTGAATGGTTAGAATCTGACTAGGTTGTGCTTCTTATCTTTGAGAGTCCTCTCTAGAGTCTTTCATTTCCAGAGTCCTCTCTAGAGTCTTTCATTTCCAGAGTCCTATCTAGAGTCTTTCATTTCCAGAGTCCTATCTAGAGTCTTTCATTTCCAGAGTCCTCTCTAGAGTCTTTCATTTCGTAAGCCAAGTGACTTGCTACACCTTTGCAAAGCTACTTTTTTTTAGTCCTCTGGTAAGCCCTATAGATAGAGATCCTCTTTATCTTTCTGAATTCTGAGCTTCTGGTTAAATACCTACATATAGGAACAAGATGCAGCAGCATTACATTGGTTTCTTCCCCTTGCTGTGTACAGGAACATAGTCATTATCTTTATTATTTCACTGTTGAGCCATCTACTGACCACTATTATTACCCTTTGTACTATGCCTCGTCTAATGTTTCCTGAATGAGAATGATCCATGTTTGGATCTTGTCCATTTGATGAAAACCACCTCACCCTCTGCAATCTAGTCAGAATCTACCCCAGTTTAGCCACAAGCTGACTGCTCCTCATTATTACCGTAGATACTCACAAAGGAAGCCACAAAGAGCAGTTGCAGTAGAATTGTCTTCATTCTCACTGGAATGAACAGTGTTGGCGACTGTGGAAGAAGCCGTCTGTGCAGGATTTATAGTGGGGAAGTCAATGGGAGGAGAAACAGGGTGACTCAAACTGGAATGTGTCCTCAGGGTAAAATTGAACAAAGTGCTATCATCTTTCATCTCACTTGCATATGTATGCACCTTCTCCTTGAGTAATTTGGATTGATCAGATAAAGAATGAAAGCTTGGGTCTGTGTGGGCTATAACTGAACACTTCACACACTGAATCTCACTAGCCTTCTTAAACTGGAAAAAAAAAGAGTTCAAACACCAAACGTTATCCTATTTTTAAATTGGCACCCTTCCCTTGGACAAGAAACATAGATCGGCAAAGATGTTGTTATCTCACTGATCTCTGAATGCTTTGTTGTTGTTCAGTCGTTAAGTCGTGTCGACCCTTCGTGATCCCATGAACCATATCCCGCCAGGCCTTCCTGTCCTCCACTATCTTCCTGAGTTCGCTCATTTTCATGTTCGTTGCATCGGTGATGCTGTCTAACCATCTCATCCTTTGCCTTCCCCTTCTCCTTTTGCCTTCAATTTTTCCCAGCATCAGAGTCTTCTCCAGAGAGTCCTCTCTTCGCATTAGGTGGCCAAAATATTTGAGTTTCAGCCTCAGTACCTGTCCTTCCAGGGAACAGTCAGGGTTGATTTCATTTAGGATTGACTGATTCGATCTCCTAGCAGTCCAAGGGACTCTCAGGAGTCTTCTCCAGCTCCACAGTTCAAAAGCATCTATTCTTCGGCGCTCAGCCTTCCTTATGGTCCAACTCTCGCAACCATACATTGCTACTGGGAACACCATCGCCCTGACTATGCGAACTTTTGTTGGCATGGTGATATCTCTGCTTTTTATTATGCTGTCTAAGTTTGCCATAGCTTTCCTTCCAAGGAGTAAGCGTCTTTTAATTTCATGGCTGCTGTCTCCGTCTGCAGTGATCTTGGAGCCCAGAAAAGTAAAATCTGTTACTGCTTCCATTTCTGCCCCTTCTATTTTCCAGGAATTGATGGGCCCAGATGCCATGATCTTAGTTTTATTAATGTTGAGTTTCAAGCCAACTTTTGCACTCTCCTCTTTCACCCTCATCAAGAGGCTCTTTAGTTCTTCTTCACTTTCTGCCATTAGGGTGGTATCGTCTGCATATCTGAGGTTGTTGATATTTCTCCCGGCAATCTTGATTCCGGCTTGCGATTCATTCAGCCCTGCATTTCTCATAATGTACTCTGCATATAAGTTAAATAGGCAGGGTGACAATATACAGCCTTGCCGTACTCCCTTCCCAATTTCGAACCAGTCGGTTGTTCCATGGCCGGTCCGAACTGTTGCTTCTTGACCCGCATACAGGTTTCTCAGGAGACAGGTAAGGTGGTCTGGTACCCCCATCTCTTTAAGAATTTGCCACAGTTTGTTGTGATCCACACAATCAAAGGCTTTTGCGTAGTCAATGAAGCAGAAGTAGGTGTTTTTTTTGAACTCTCGGGCTTTCTCCATGATCCAGCGCATGTTGGCAATTTGATCTCTAGTTCCTCTGCCTCTTCGAAACCCAGCTTGTACGTCCGGTAGTTCTCGGTCCACGTACTGCTGAAGCCTAGCTTGTAGGATTTTGAGCATAACCTTGCTAGCATGTGAAATGAGTGCAATTGTGCGATAGTTTGAGCACTCTTTGGCACTGCCCTTCTTTGGAATTGGAACGTAAACTGACCTTTTCCAATCCTTTGGCCACTGCTGAGTTTTCCAAATTTGTTGGCATATTGAGTGCAGCATTTTCACAGCATCATCATTTAGGATTTTAAGTAGCTCAGCTGGGATATTATCATCTCCACTAGCTTTGTTGTTAGTGATGCTCCCTAAGGCCCACTTGACTTCACTCTCTAGGATGTCCGGCTCTGGGTCAGTGACCACTGTTGTTTTCCTCGATTTCTTTGCATTGTTCATTTAAGAAGGCCTTCTTATCTCTCCTTGATATTCTCTGGAAATCTGCATTCAGTTGTTTATATCTTTCCCTTTCACCTTTGCTTTTTGCATTCCTTCTTTCCACAGCTATTTGTAAAGCCTCATCTGACAGCCACTTTGCTTTCTTGCATTTCTTTTTCTTTGGGATGGTTTTAGTTGCTGCCTCCTGTACAATGTTACGAACTTCCGTCCATAGTTCTTCAGGCACTCTGTCTACCAGGTCTAATGCCCTAAATCTATTCTTCACCTCCACTGTATACTCATAAGGGATATGGTTTAGGTCATATCTGACTGAATGCTTAAGCTAGATATATTATCCCTTCAGAGCTCAGCTTTGGAATTCCCCCCCCCCTTTTCTCCTAGCTGGCATCCCTTAATAATATCAGCTCTCCTCTGTATTGTATAACTTTGGACA
Organism: Plestiodon gilberti rubricaudatus; assembly: GCA_026170595.1. Lineage (NCBI taxonomy): Eukaryota > Metazoa > Chordata > Lepidosauria > Squamata > Scincidae > Plestiodon > Plestiodon gilberti. Next base: position 208,650,253 of record JANXHW010000001.1, read on the forward strand.
AGAGCTGGTTTCAGGGGGCCCTTGGTAAATGCCCTTTGTAGGCCCCCTCCTCCACAAGAGACTTGTTCTTTCACCATCACGTGAAGGCTATGAGCATAGAGATAGTCTCAGGGATCAGCAATGGACATAAGAAGAGCCCTGCCTGATCAGGCCAAGGGCCCACCTAGTCCAGCTTCCTATACCTGACAGTGGCCCAGCCCACTAGATGAGCACTTCAAGGAGCACTCAACAAGATACCTGTATCCTGTTGCCACTGCCTTGCTTCTGGCATTCAGAGATGGGCTACCTCTAAAACCCAGAGATTGCATAGTCATTGTGGCTTCTGACCTGTGATGGACTTTTCCTTCATAAATCTGTCCAATCCCCTTTTAAAGACATCTAGGCCAGGTGCTATCACAACATCCCGAGGAAAGGAGTTCCACAGATTAATTATGTACTGGGTAAATACATTTTTTCTTAATTTAGAGATATAAATGTTCCTTTATATATAGACCCTCAGCACTGATCCTGATCTCTGACACCAGCTTTGGCCTGGGTCCAGAAAAATCCCGTACGCCACATGTAACAAATAAAAGAAAAATGGGCGCAACAGTCACAGTTTCAGCCTCATTGGAAGCAATCACCAAATGAAGAGGGAGAAACATCATTGGATGAATTAGGAAGCTGTCGAATGTTCCTCATTTCTGAATGTGTCAGAGGAAAGAGTGCTATTTCTAAGATTTAAGTGGAACAATCCTTATAGCCAAGAGCATCAAAGAGCTGCAACTGGAAACTATGGTGGAGACTAGAAGGTCCATAGAGAAGGCTTAAACTAAAGGCAATAGTGGCTGCTGAAGACTTGAAATTTGCAACCATTGCTAACATAGACTCAGACAATTCAGAAGACATATGTTAGCTATACACTGCATGGCTTCTGTAACCATCGGAGAGGGAATATCAGGGGCTACGATAGTGACCATGCCTCCTCTGCAAGTATAAAAGCCACAGGCTTTGCTAGAGGTGTGAGCTGTAGGATAAAAAGAGCCAACAGGCTCTTCGGAGCCAGGATGGTGTAGTGGTTTGGGAGTCGGACTTAGACCTGGAAGATCCAGGTTCAAATCCCCACTCAGCCACGAAGCTTCCTGGGTGACCTTGGGCCAGTCACTATCTCTCAGCCCCACCTACCTCACAGGGTTGTTGTGAGGACAAAAAGGAGGGGAGGAAATATGTACACCACTCTGAGCTCCTTGGAGGAAGGGCGGTATAAAAATGTGAAATAAAAAAATAAATAAAATAAATAAAGGCCTGGAATCCAAGCCTGAGAGCATCACCAAATACCCTCCAGTCTTGTCATTAGCAGAGGGTTCTGTCATCAGCCTTGTGCTTTCTGGGAGGGGAGCCAGTGTGCAAGTGGGTGGATAGCGGCAATGGATGTTTTCCATCTGGCCTGGGGGGGCCCACCAACTAGGGCATTATCTTCCCAGGGTGGGGGACTGACCTGCTGGTGAATTGCAGCCAGCAGGTCATCACTGTAGTAGGGGCAACACTACAGAAGAATTGCCCCCCTGGGGAGGACATGAGGGCGAGGCCCCCCCCCCCACTCTGGCCTATTGTTGTCACTCTTTCTGAGAGGAGGGTAGGGAGGTTCAGGTAGGAGGATATCTGGTGCCATTTCTGAACATTTCTGGTGCCAGGCCTGGGTCAGATCAAGTGGCTACAAAGGGTTAACAACAATGGGCTTAAGTTATTATTGACATGCTCAGTAATCATTGCTTCAGAGTTATCAGTTCCTTCCCAGCAGTACCTTTTTAAGCAGCTACAACGTGTCTCCAGCTTATCTGAGAACCTACATGTGCAGTGCAATCCTATGTATGTATGTTTACTTAAAAGTAAATCCCATCCACTCCTATGCATAGGTTTGCAGCCCTATTGGTATTTGATGGAGGACCCCTCTTGCAGTAAGTTTATATGTTATGAGGAGGAGGACTGCCAGATCTCTAAGGGCCGCTCAGTCCTTTTGATGTGTGTTAATGGTTACAATGAGCCTCTCCGCCCAGCTTGGGCTAGAATGTACTGTCAATATCAGCGAGCAATGTACCCATGGAGGTGGATCTCTCCCCCTCTAACAGCCTCTTCCGTAGGGTGTAGAACAACATCTGCTCTTCTTGCAAAAATGACCATCACAAGAAAAATGCTTGAGGAATTACGTTCTGTCATACTGAGAAAAAGGAAGACATCCAAGGAACTGAATGAGGAAATAATGGCTATTTCATTGTAGTTTTAATGTTTGGATGATACAGTCAAATATTTGCATGCATGGGGCAAGCATGTCCAATATTATTATACCACCCAGGTTCAGGTATGTATATATCCTGAAGAGTTTGCAAAGGAAAAAATGGCCATATCTGGGAGTTCTGGGAGAAAGAAAGGGAACAGTAGGCATCAAGGAAAATAGGAGAACTAGGGGAGGGAAATACCACAGAACGAAGGCCAGGAGGGAAGGCTGCCAGGGCAGATGATATCAACAGTGCCAAAGGCGGCAAGCAGATCAAGTAGCCCTGAAATCTAGCCCCAAGAAGGCACACCTACTTATCATAGAAACCCACATGAGGAATAGTTGCAGGCAGATCATGTTTTCCCCTGGAGTATTTTGTGCCTGCATTGAAATGCAAACAATGCTTAAAATGGGAGAAGTGATAATAATGAGCATCTCAGCTCGAACATACCTAGGGATCAAACTGGGACCCCTTGGGAGGGACCCCCTCCCGTAGCCTCCCCTCCCCACCCGTTCCTCCCCCCTCCCATCCCATTCGCCCCTTTCCTGTCGCTGCCCTGCCATCCATCCACTGGAGCAGGTAACCCACTGGCAGACTGGGACTGCTGCCGTCTTGTACGGCAGCGCTCCCAAAATGGTCACCAATGGAGTGATGTGTGCTCCATCGGCAGCCATTTTGGAACAGTGGAACCTGCTTCCACTGTTGCAAAAGGCTATGCGCGACAGCCAATCCTCAATAGGATTGTGCTGTAAGCCATCAGGCTACACCAGCTCTATTAGATTGTATTAGAATAAACCTAATACAAAACATTGTATATGCCTATGAACCATCAGCATTGGGAATACTATTCCTCGAAAATATTTGGTGTGAATCTTTGGCAAATGGGTTCAATATCTTCTTGTAGTGTAAGGTAAGAGGAAAGTCACTTTCAAATTATTAGTGGGCTGGGCCCTGGGGCATCTTCCTTATGAGGAAAAGCTACTTGGTTTGGGGCTCTTCAGTCTAGAAAAAAGGCGCCTGAGGGGGGACATGTTTGAGACGTATAAAATTATGCATGGGATGGAGTGGATAGAGAGAAGTTCTTTTCCCTCTCACACAACACTAGAACTAGGGGATATCCACTCAAATTGAGTGGAGGGAGTATTAAAACAGACAAAAGAAAATATTTACCCAGCGTGTAATTCATCTGTGGAACTCCTTGCCACAGGATGTGGTGATGGAACCTGGCCTGGATGCCTTTAAAAGGGGATTGGACAGATTTATGGAGGAAAAGACCATCACAGGTTACAAGCCATGATGGGGAAAAGCAACCACCTGGTTGTAAGAGGTTTTCTCTATGCCAGGAGGTTTTCTCTATGCCAGGTGCGAGGGAGTGGCGACAGGATAGAGGTATCTTGTTGTCTTGTGTGCTCCCTGAGGCATCTGGTGGGGCCACTGTGTGATATAGGAAGCTGGACTAGATGGGCCTTTGGCCTGATCCAGCAGGGCTCTTCTTATGTTCTTAAATCTTATTAGTGGTATAGTATTAATAGTGACAGATCCTGTAGATGTTCTTCTAGTACAGGTAGATCTATGCAGATGCTTTGAGACTGCTGAGCTGCTTTGAAATTCTTTAGTGACAGTAGGATAATATCAGTAGCAGCAGTAACTGATGCACTATGTTGTTGTCTACAATTATTTTTATTGGTTACAATGGGAAGTTGGGTCCCAATTGAGAAAGGTAGATCCAATATTGTATTTGCTTGTGACAGCTAAACTGTTGGTAACAATAAAGGAAGGTATTGCTTTCATTATGAACGTGATAATTAAAGCATGCTTTAATAATTTGAAACAAAGAGTAAAAACAAAAACTAATAGCTGCTGCTATACTGCACCCTAGTGTCCAACTAGACATGATAGCTGCAGACTTGTATTTTAGAACATGGATCATGTGAACCAGAGTAAAGCAACAGGGCAAAGTGGGTGATTTCAAGTGAAGAGGTAGGTGAAAAGAGAATGCTAAATTCTTAATCTACCACTTTCCCCTCATAACTGCTCCCCCACCCCAGACCTATGAAACCATTTTCCCACTTGAAATCACCCATCTTACCCTACTTTTGTTTTGCAGAACCACAGCATGAGTCATTGCAACATGAACGTCAGACCTTAAGCATCTGTAAACATAAATGGAACTTCCAGACGAGTTTACCAGGCAGAATAATAGAGCCTATGTGGGTGTGCATACTCAATTTTCAGTAGGTATTCTTGTCCAAGTCATGTCATAGAGGCAAAAGGTCTGTGTATTTTATGATCTGGACTAGTCTTTAGACAAGGGGGTTGTGATAAGCCACTATTTATGTTCCAGAGATCACCTCTGCTTTGTCACATACCTCCTGTTTGATGCCCATAAGACAGCACTAGGCAAGGATCTGAAAAGAATTGGTGTAATCAGCAAGCCACTATCTCTTTTTGAAATTGGATTGATGTCTTACAGTCTCTGCTCTGCTTAGCCTCTGGTCTGACCATGCTCACCAGCTGGAATTATTCTGATTAAGAATGAATCTAGATAGGACTAGGGGAATAATGATCGGCAGGTTTTGCAAGAAGTGGTGAAATGTACTGTATATTTAATCCGTTCTTTATAGATTACTGATTATTGTCCAGCAGCCTCTCCAGTGGTGTAGCTACATCACACGGGGAGGCCACAGCGTGGAATGTCCCCCCGTGATGTCACACCCGGATGTGACGTCACTTGGCCCGCCCCCTGAGTGACACCATCCGGAACCAAACATCCGGGGGGGAGACATAAATTGCGGCTCACCGCGCTGCTAGAAGGCCTCTGCGACCTGTTTCACTGCGTTTCTCGCCGCTGCGTTTTCTCGTTGATCTGGTGGCTTTGACACCCATCCCCCGTGTTGCCCGGAGGCGGACTGCCCCCCACCCCCCATTCCTACGCCTTTGAACCTCTCTGCTGGCAAATGTACAGCCTAATCCTAACTAAATCCCCATTGCCAATGCAGCCATACCAAGGGAGTGCACACTGCAGCCTGTGGGGGGGGGGGGCAGTCCTGGAGGCTTCCTCAGGGTAAAAGGAACTTTTGTTCTCTGACCCCAGGGCAAGCCTCTGCTGCCTCAATGGGAGTCATTGTATCTGTGTCAGCCATTTTGCTGGTGCAGAACCAAGGTGAGAGGGAATGGGGATAGGATCCTGACGTATGCCAGTGGCACTGGGATCCACTCCCTCCCCCATTTTGCCTCCTGCATACCCACTCCCAGCCCAGACACTCCCCTGTTCCCACCCTGTTCCTCCCACTGCCTGCTCCTGCCAAGAATGGCACCAGTGGTGGAAAGCCTCTTCTCCGGTCTATGCACGTGGCCGCCAGCCATGTGCACTGGCAGCCTCATTGCACACACCGTTGCAGCGGCACTTCCATGCATGAAGATTGGATTGGGCTTGGGCTGATAGTTTACCAAAAGCAAACGATTACACCTCTTGCAAGCCTACAGAAGGACCTCATTGGATTGTAGCCAAGAAAAGATACCTTATAACTAAGCTGCTCAGAAACAAAGTCCTGTGGCACCTTAAAGACAGATGAACTTTATGTTTTTGGGTAGTACAGTTCACTTCATAACTGCATGAGGTTGGTTGCAGACTATGAAAGCTTATGCTTGCCTTTAAGGTGTCCCAATCCTCTTTGTTTTTGCAGTTACAGACTAACACAGCTACCTCTCTGGAAGTTGTTAAACTACCCAAGTCACACATAGCACTTTACTCACAAAGGAAAACTGATAGGCTGGTTTACTCAGTTTGCTTTTAATATTCATGTTTGGCACCACAGCTCTGTGACGTAGGCTAATTTCACTTCAACCTTTTTGTATGGAGACATGCTTGAAGTAGCCTATTTGTGTGTGCTATGACAAGTTGGTAATAAAGTGGCAAAAATAAATACATTTCCATTCTGTAAGTTTGTTTTGGCCACTGTGCTCTATAAGGTCTCTCTCTTTGCATTTCTACTATAATTTTACTAGACCTAGCAGAAAAAAAATTGTGGTCAAATGGCAAAACTTCATTTCAGGGAAAAATCAGTATACCTTACAGAAATAAAGGAATTCAATAGCTTGGGAACCTCACACACTCCAGGACAAGATTCTAGTGGTTTGCATTCCATAAAAGTGTCAAAAATGGCAAGTCATCAGTGGACAAGACGTTTGCTCCACATTTTTGCACAGTGCCCATTTATACATAGCAGCTACAGTCAGGCCCTCCAAGCTCAGTAAAGCAACAATGTGCTTTAATTGGCATATGGAAGAAATGGTGACAGGGACAATGTACTCAGAATGTACCAAAGTATCCCCTCCCACTACACCCCCACAGAAGGGAATGGAATAGTTTTCACACACTTAAGACTGTGGGTGGGTGGGTAAATGTAGGCCGTACAGCAAGACATTCATGTCTCACCAAGATAGACCAAAGATAACAGGATCCCAAACATGGCCACAGGTGACAGACCAAGTCATACAGCAGTCAAGAGATTACTGCTGGATATCAGTCACACTTGTGATGACAAGCAAAGAGCCTCGTCACTGTAGCTTCTTTCTACATGCTGGCAGCTGAAGGGCTTGATATAAAAATTCTGTCCTCAAATCCAGTTACCCCAGATACTACGCGACAAAGTACTTGGTCTCCCCATAAGACATTTGACCACTTAGAATGTGCAAATTCGGTAGGCACAGGTCAATGCCAACTGTCAATGAGGTTCAACTCATTACAAGAAGCCAGTAGCAGAACCACTTCCCAGCATACAGTCTGGCCACATAGTTCTGGGACTGACCGAGGCGCTTCTGTTTTACAGCACAGATAAGTCAAGCTCACCCTTTTTACAGACACCATGTCTAGCACCAGGGACAAAGAACGTCTAGAAATGTAGGAGCTCCTGTTCATATTATTGCCTTTCCTGGAGAGTGAACAGGGAAGTCTGTGCTCCCTTAATGTCTAGTGTATTTTTCAAGCCTGTCATCTTCATTAAGGGATTTAACCTACTGAACACACCCCTACAACAGTGCCAAGTTGCTAGAAGATCCTATTCATTTACCAATTGCCACTGGTGTTTATTGTCCATTATGGTTCTTCACCACACCAACTCAGGCCCCATTCTGATCTCAGGATGCAATATATTCCTTACAAAGCTCATACTACTCCACACGACATAAACCACCCAAGCCAGAGGGAAATTCCAAGATAATTCAGAGGCACAACAGAATTCTCAATGTTCTTCCCTAGAAAATGCCCTCAAGCTTCAAATCCTTCCTGCTAAGAGCTTCCCTCAGTCTCTTGGCCCCGAGGTACTCTCCTAGTGTTGGGTCTGTACCACCCTCGGCTTCTTGGCATTCTAGGATAAGATCCACGTTCTCTGCCCTTGGATTTTTCCCAGTGCCTGCAATCCTGCATCCCATGCTGACCCTGCCACTTGGCTGGGCCCCTGAGCTCACTGCGGCTAACCTCCACATTCTCTTCCTCTCTGTCTTGGGCTGGAGTTTCCTGCTCTGCTGTCCATTTCCCCACACCATGTTTTTCATGTCTCAAGTATGTTCCCTCTTTGGCTGGCGAGATGCTTCTGGCACACAGCTCTTTTTTGTCCATGAATGTGTTCACCTGGTCTCTGCTACAAGATTTTGGGAAGCCTTGGTTGTACCTCCCACAGCTCCATTGCCCTCTCTCCTTCCTCCAGTTGGGTCTCCTATGGAAGGATCTGGATTCCCCCTCAACAGTGAGGAGGCAGTGAGTTTCTGCTGGCGTTTCTACTGGCTTGTAGTGCAGCTGCTGGCCTGGACCTCGCAAAGATGGCCTCTCCCCTCGAGTCCTCTCTCTCTTGCTATGGTGATGCAAGGGAACAGATGGTCTCTCTGGTTTTTCAGGCTCATTCCCCACTGGAGCGGCCTTTGCAGTTCCCCGAGCATGTTCAGAGCCTGCTGATGGGTTCAGCTCCTTCTCAGCATCCATAACATTTTCTGAGATGGCTTCATGTTCGTGCTCAGTGGCACCTGGGGGCTGAGGAGGAGAGGGGTCAAGAGGAAGGACAAAACATACATAAAGGTGACAGTTTGATTCCCAGGCTATGGATGTACAGTAAAAACTCTCACAGAAGGAACAAAAACAATGGCACCTCCAAGTCTGTATTTCACAGGCTTGACACCTACAAATAAACCCATTAACTACTTCCTTATCGAAAGGTACTTCAGCTCTGCATTCTTTTCCTAGCACTACTCTTTGTGGTTTCCACTTAGTAGCCTTGCTGACCCCACTAACCTTTTGCAGACTGATGAAGTAGCGATTTTTCTCTGCCTCTGGGTCAATGATGCCTCCTTTCTCCTGCTGTCTCCGATAGATTAAGCGCAGGTGCTCTCTGTGCTGAAGTGTCTGTGCATCAGGTCGATACAACTCCTGAGGGGAAGATTCACACCATGCATTCAGGTAGCTACCGTAGCAAGAAGGAAACTTTCTGTCCTAAATCCATGTGCCTTTTCGGAAAAAGACCCATCTTACAAGTGCCGCATTTTTCGCTCCATAGGACGCATCGGACCATAGGACGCATGCATCCTATGGAGCTAAAAATAGGGGGAAAAGAGTTTTTACTTACCCGGGCTTGTGGGGGCTTCGGGGAGGCCTGCACAACCCTCTGCAGGCCTCCCCGATCTTCGGTTCGGCGCTAAATGGCTATTTCCGGCCATTTCTGGTTTTCGGAAAATAGGAATTGGCCGAAAATAGCCATTTAGCGCCAAACTGAAGATCGGGGAGGCCTGCAGAGGGTCATGCAGGCCTCCCCGAAGCCCCGGTAAGTATTTTTTTTCTTTTTTTTATTCGCTCCAGAAGATGCACACTAATTTCCCCCTATTTTTTTTGGGGGGGGGAGTGAGTCTTATGGAGCAAAAAATACAGCATATGGGATGCTGGTTATGTTCACATCAGGGCAAGGGGTTTAGAATTTCTGTAGTTATGGCGTGCGCAAGTGGCCAAAAACACAGTCTGCACTGTGCAAAGGGTTGATGACCTCCAAGCCCCTTCCAACTCTAATTTTCTATAATGTGTAATGTTCAACATTTTAATCCTCAGACTAGCCCTACTACATACTGTGGAATGAGGAAGTGTGGGGAAAGGAAAGAAGAACATCCCTGCCTTGTGGCAGTGGATGGTTTCCCACTCAGTTTCATCACATAATGTGTATGTTGTGGGTTAGTATGGAGGTAAAATCCAAGTATTTTAGCTCTCCCAGCCACAAACTACAGGAGCACAGAGCACCATGTGTGTGATTTGGAAATAACATTTAGCAAAGCTTATATTAGAGCATGGTGGGTGCCTAACACATTTGATAAAAGACAAGGTAACAAACTAAAGAATGCATCCTTGAGAGGGAGGCAATTGAGTGAAAGGTCCCTTCTATGTGTCGCTTTACCATTGGCTGTTGTGGTGGTTCTGCTGCTTGCAGGGTTGCAAGGTCATACACCAGAGGCTCCCTGCAGACAGGGCACGGCACTTCAAATTCCTGTACAAAAAAAAAAAAAAAAGTAGACAACAAGTCTTAGGATGGACCTAGATATGGAATATTTTTACAATGGCCTGCCTTAAGGGATAACTTGATAAACTGCCCTTCACTAGGGGTTGGGTTGCAGCATTCAAACCTACAACTGTCAGCAAAGGAACAGCTCTCCCCCCCCCCAACACTCAGGTTTACTGCAGGTATCCTGGGGACAGATGAGCTTATTTCCCAGGCCTTCTGGGAGCAATGTCTATTGTAGGAGATGGATGCTCACCATTAAAGCTTCCTTCCTACAAGAATTTACATGACACCTAGTGCAAAGACTGCTCCGCACAGGATAATCATCATTGGCTACATAACAATCATCCTAAAAAACTACAGGTGGGCCCCCATATCCACTGATTCGCTATCCACGGTTTCAGTTATCCACTGATTGTGGGGATCCCCCAGGCTTTTACTTTTTTCCCAGTAAGCTTCGTTTCTTCCTTAAAGAAACAGGAGAAGCAGCCTCTGGCTGCTTATTACAGGCAGGTAGAACGAGACTAAGTACTAGAGAGGCTCTGCAAGGTTAACAGAAACCTTGCAGAGCCTCTCTAGGACTTAGTCTTGTTCTACTTGCCTGCAATGGAGGCTGCTTCTCTGTTTGTTTTAAGGAAGAAATAAATAAAGCTTGCTGAAAGAAAAATAAGAGCTGGGGGGCAAGCATGCCTGCCTGCAGGGGAGGCAGGGTGGGGGGGCCCTCAGGAAACCATGGAGGGGGTGTTCGCTCTTATCCATGGTTTCAAGTATCCACGGAGGGGCCTGGAACATATCCCCAGCGGATATGGGGGCCCACCTGTAGACAGTGAAAGGAAAAACAAACAGAAAATAGGTTTCTGTTCATTTGTGTAAAGGCTATTCATAATCTTTCCCACCAGGAATACTGGTGAATGTATTCTTTAAGAAGAACATGTACAAACTGTTCATCTGTGCTGAAGGTGTGAAAAATCAACTCTATGTACAGAATCCTGATATTTTAGCAACTCGAGAAGAGGTGGATACAGTCCCCAAACCCCATCTCTTAAACCAAATATATTGCTCAAGCCGAGTTGGCAAAAGAATTTGTAAATGAAAGGCACTGGGCAAGGGAAAACTGTTTCAACCCCTACCTTGGAAAATCTTGTTCATAGGTCACAGTGTCATTAAATCGAGCAAATCCAAATAATTTGAAAAATATTGTTCTAGCCTCAAAAACCACTCCTGGGGAAAAAATACAGGTGAAAGTTACAAGAAGTTGTGGCTGACATATGAGGGGCCGTTACCTCTTTTGGCAAAGGTGCCAAAGACTGCTCTCTCTCCTTCCTCTGTGCACGGATCATCTCCTCCATATGCTCTGTATAACTGGCAAGGCAATGTGAGTGGAAGTAGTGGTAGCATGAAGTCTTAGTGAAAGCTTCATTCTCCTGCTCAGCAGAAGGCACAATAGAGTTCTATGAATGCACGTATCCAGCATTGTGCGTTTACAACATATACTACACAGAGCCCAATCTCCGCGCCTCAGTTCCACATTAGAAGACAATAATAGCTAAGATCTGAACAATTCAGCATTCCATGCACACACAAGGGCTTTTCTCTCTCCTCTTACTACAGTATCTTGCTCCCCCCTGCCCTGAAAAGCTGCTACCAAGGTTAGAAGGCCTCCAGAACAGCATGCATGGGCAAGTGGAGGGCATGGGACACTCTGGATCCAAGCCAATAATACTGGCCGACTTTACAGGGTTGATCTAATTATTACTGCAATAACATATGTGAAGTGTTTTGAATACTTGGAACTATAATAACAATTCTATTGTCAGGACAAACCAGTTTCTCTGTTGAGAACTGAGGCCATAGGCTTCTTGCTCCCACAAATGGGGAAAACAGCTTGAAAATGCTAAAATTAGCTGCTTGCCAATTCACAATGGCTTCTGGATGTGTTAATCGTGTAGTTATTCTCAGATGCATTAAGTACATGGGGGCTGGCTGGCAAATGTCTTGTTCTTATTTGCAAGACAGTACTGTACTGAATGCAGATTTCCAGAGAATAGCAAGGAGAGATAAGACGACCTTCTTAAATGAACAATGCAAAGAAATCGAGGAAAACAGAATGGGGAGGACTAGAGATCTCTTCAAGAAAATTGGAGATATCAAGGGAACGTTTTGTGCAAAGGTGGGCATGATAAAGGACAAAAAAGGCAGGGACCTAACAGAAGCAGAAGAGATTAAGAAGAGATGGCAAGAATACACAGAAGAACTATACAAGAAAGATCTTAATGTTCCTGATGACCACGCTGGTGTGGTCACTGACCCAGAGCCGGACATCCTAGAGAGTGAAATCAAGTGCTTAACGACTGAAGAACAACAACTGTACTGAAGATTTACAAACCCTGTATGACTAAACCTCTAGTTCAGTGATTTTCAACTTTTTTCTTCTCATGGCACACTGACATCTATGGTCTTTGCCTCTTGTGATGTCACTTCCAGCTTCTGAGAATCTCTTCCGGGTTCTGCGGCTTGTTTCTAGGGCAACGGTCTGTAGTAACGAATTGTCTGTCCCTCCGCTGGCTGGCTGAACAGACAATTCGTTACTACAGACAGTTGTCTTAGAAACAGAGCTGCAGAACCAGACATTTTTCAGCAATTTTCAACCGCACACCTGTAGACCTTTTGTAGCACACCAATGTGCCACGGCACACCGGTTGAAAATTGCTGCTCTAGTTGTTTGGCACTTATATGGGGCACATCGTCCTGCCCTGTAACAAGTTATTTATTCTGTGACTGCCAGCCACCATTGCCATGACCATCTTGTCAATTACTCAGTTCATGACAAGTTTCAAAATTTGCAACCATCACAGTTTTCCAATAAGTATAGGGCAAATATGTTTCAAATTACAAGATTTCTGATGAATACAGAATTTGGGTCCCCTTGACTAATATACATATTTCTAGTGATATACGGGGTTGCACTGAAAATGAAGGATGCAAAACAGAATGTATTAACTTAGCTGGATATACATTTATTAAGTATGCTGGGCATCTATACTATGCAAATTCAGTCATTACATGGTATTAAGCCCAGCAATGTTCCTTATAACACCAGTGTAAGGACCTTATGATACTGCTGTATCTGGCTTGCTTGCCCCTCCAGCAGTAAAGCTTCTCCGGAGGAATATTGACCTCTACAGAAATCAACTGGTTTCCACACTGGTTTCTCCTCTCAGAGTAAGCCTCACCATCATCTCACTCTTCCACCATCACAATGCTCCCAATTCCTCCGGTTCCCAAAACACAGGAACAAGATGCCAATCAAGCAAGTCCTTACCTGGAAGCCATACAGGCAAATCACACACTGTCCATGAGGAATGTTGTTGTCCGTGAGAATTTCTTTTCCTTTCTGTGAAGAGAAGGAAAATAAGTGTGTCATTTTACGTACTTGAAGCCACTTCATGGCTATCCCACACAGACAGCCTCCCAGAAGTACCCCTTTTTGTTCTCTTACTTCTATTAGCTCATATAGAACAGCTGTTCCCAGCTGAGCCTCAGCAACACACTGTAGTGTCTGAGAAATCCTAAAATGGAAGCAAAGAAAAGAGATGTCAGTTGGGTGTCCAGAGACATGAGAGGTCAACACCTACAGTTGTAGGCTTGCCCTCATTAGAGATTTTTAAGCAGAGGCTATATGGTTATATATTAGGGATGTTGTAATCACCTTTGCTGAGCAGGGGGTTAGACTAGATGACCTCTAAGATACCTTCCTACTCTGGTAGTCTATGGATTCTAGAAGCAGCCGAGTCATCCAAATGTAATGCTAAAGCCAATTGAATGCTAAAGCAAGTACAGGATTAGTCTAATGGTCCCCAGCCACTTATCTCATATACAGAATAGCTGAACAAATTAAAAGAAAGTGGTATCAAGACAACAACAGGAATGGGAATGATTACTTTCCTAGTATAATGTTCAACACAGCTAGGGCCTTGTTGCTACAGAACAAGTAGAGAAGGTGAGAAGGGCCCTGCATTGGTAGGCCAGTGTTGCCATGTGGTGAGCAACCCTGTAATAGTAGTCTGGTGGTTCAAATATCCTTGCTCTAATCAGTCCACGATGGTGGTACAATTTTTCTCCCCCCCCCCCTTAACCAACAGCAATAGCAGCCTGGGATTCTCCAGCTTTTCAGAGGCCCTACTAAGGGAAGGGAAATAAAAGGACAATGCATCTCTGAGCCTTGCTATGAAGGGACACAGAGGCTGGGACCAAGGCAGCACATTTTTGTGTGCTCTGTAGACAACATCACTTGGCTTGTAAATATTAATAACTTATTCTGGAAATGTCTCTTTGAACTCATTCTTCCAACTTTATGCACAAAAATCATAGTTAACCCAAATGGACATAGGGCAGCGCAATCTACCGTAAGGGCCGCCAGGCTGAAGGTCTACTCGGGGAAGGGGACGCTCCTCCCCTTCCCCCTGTGTAAACCGGGGGAGGCCCTATCGGCCTCCTCGGATTTCCACCAGCTAAATAGCTGGCGGAAGTTGGAGGAGGTCGTGTAACGGGGCCATCCCCCACCTCCTCCCGGGCCAGCTAGGCCAATGGCCCCCCTCCCTCACCTGGCGAAATGCCCCCCGCGCCCGCCGGATCCCAGCTTACCTGGTCCGGCGGCCACATGAGGTTGGCCTCTGCGCCGGCCTTCCTTGCTCCCGAGTCGTTGCGAATGTGCTTTACGGCACATTCGTGACGTCTCGCAGTGACAGAGTGCTCGCTCCATCACCGGCTGGAACATGAGGATTGCGCTCTAAGACTACAACTTGCAGTCATGCTATGCAGCTTCCCTTTCATCTTCCCCTCCTACAGCATATCACAAGCTTCGCCCATCCCTTTGCAGCATGGCAGTAAAGAAAAGAGCTACATCATACATATCCCATATAAAATCATGTGTGTGTGTGGGGGGGGGAAGAGACTACAGCAGAAACCCCTCTTCCACTAGAAACAGGCAACAAGAATTACCTTACTCCTGTAAGGACAAGTTTATTAGCCTATACTTACTTCTGGATCTGCTCATCGGACAACCCTCGAGGATTCCGGATGGCTATCTTTGGCACTTCATTTGGATACTAGGGGGAAACAAAGCAAGGCCTACATGACGAGCACAGCTACACTCCATGGCTGCACATGGGAAGAAGGGGCCTTACCTGAAGGGGAACAGACAGCACAAGGGTGAAGCAGACATACTGTGAGTCCTGGTCTTCTGCAGTTGCTGGGTGCAGAGTGATGGAAATTTCCCAGGGCACAGACCTAAGGTTGGAGAAAGGCTCAAGTAAGGGTTGTTTGTCAGTGAAGTGAAGTGCACTAATAAAGGGGGAAATGGTAGAGAAGAGAGGATGCAAAGATAATGTGTGCTCTTCCTTCCTCTCCTGGGCTGAGAGGAGACTGACAGCCTAATCCTATCCTCCCCCAGCATAGGTGATTCAGCGTGGGCTGCACAGCCCATGATGAATCCTATCTGCCAGCTCCTTTGCTGGCAGAGAATCAAGCAGCCCCATGTCGGGGCTTGTGGCCTGGGAGGGGGGAATAGGATACGGTGTCTGACACAGATGCAGATCCCTCGTCCCTCCCAGGCCTGATCTGCCCCGCCACCCCCGTTACGCCCCCTCCCTGCCCTCCCCCAGGCCCCGCGCTGCTCAGAGTGGCACTTATCCGCTCCACAGCGCAGGGTCTTCTGCTGCTCAGTGGGCGGTGCAAGCGCCGGAAACTTGCCTTATGGCATGTAAGCTGGCAATAGGACTGCACAGTGAGATACATGAACAAACTTTCCACTCCACTCCCCATTTCTACTAAAACAGACCTTCCACTCCACCTTCATTCTGAACTTCATTCCTACTAAAATGACCTTTCAGAATGAAGGTATCCTACATCAGGAGGAAAGATGACATGAATAAGACTTCTGGATAAAGTTCCCAAATGTCATGGGCTGCAAGGCATTCTAAGTTTGTGCAGGCCACTGTAGTCTGATCCAAAGATAGAATATGAAGAAGGCAGGGGACCATTTAGAGGCCTCTGCACTAGGAAAGACTCCAGAACAACATGTGTAAGGTTGTAGGAATGATCTTTTAAGAATCAGCAACACATCTGATAATGCTACCAATACCTGCCATTTCCTTTAGACACCTGTAGCTCATCCAAGTAAATGGATTCCAAGACTTCCACCTCTGAAAGCAGAGCACTGAAGAGAAAGAAATTATGTTATACAACGCTTCTTTCCTTGGGCATTTCCTGTCTGGCCAATGCAGATTCTTTTAGGGCCTGATATCACTGTGGTAGGTAAGTTCATCTTAGTAGTTATGATGCCAATAGGTGTGGAGGACAACAAACAGCAACAGAAAACTGCATAATCTTCAGTGAATATGCCTGAATACAGATATCTTGTAGCAATCCTATAAAATAACTTGCTTTACAAAATATCATCTTAGCGGAAAAATAAAAGAAACAATTCAGAGAGCACAAGACCTACAGTATTTAAATTGGTACTCTACAATCAACTTTTACCTAGTTTAAGAAGTTTCTTCTATCCCGCTTTTCCATTTTTTTTAGCAAATTCAAAATGACTAATAGATGAGAGATATACAGTATCAAATACAAAAAAAAATCAATCATTCCTCAAAGGCCCTTTCAAAAAGGCAGTTTTTCATCCGGCACTAAAGACATATAGAGATAAGGCCACACAGGCCTCCCTAGGAAAGGTATTTCAAAGAACTAGTGCCACAACCAAGTGGAGCCTTTGCCAAACTTCAACAGGCAGAAGAGCCAGAGATCAGATGTTGAACAGTGAATATAGGAGGGTACAAATGGGAAAAGGCGGTCTTTACCCAGTTCCAAACCATTAGGATTTTGAAGGTGAGAATTCTGGAGTCAAGAAATGAATAGGTAACCAAAAGAGAGCACATAGAACCGGGGTTGTATGTTCCATTTGATCTGTTTCAGACAATCTTGTCCTGGCACATTGAACCAACTGAAGATTCTAGGCACTTTTAAATATACAATGCATTACAGTAGCAAGTAGTCCCAACTTAAAGTTATTACAGCATGAATGATTGTAGCCATGTGTGTAACAATAAAAGCAACACACACATTTTTCTTTGACTACTAAGTCCCAGAATTGTCCTCACCAGAGATTCTTGCACTGCTAGGTAGCTTATCATTGAACTTAGTCTCTTTTGATTCTGTGGCTCAAAAATCACAGCTCGTGTATTACTGCCCATATATCTCTGCAATGGACAGAGATACACTGTGAGAAGGAAGCGGGCAGAACGGTGTCGCTAGAAATAGCAAAATGAGAGGGGAAATCTCCGAGTCAGCACGTGCAGTTCTGGCAAGACAACTCTTCTCAGGAAAGCAACAACAACAACAGTATTTATATATACCGCTCTTCAACAAAAAGTTCACAAAGCAGTTTACAGACAAAATCAAATGATTTAATGGCTCCCTGTCCCCAAAGGGCTCACAATCTTAATCTAAAAAAGATGCAGAACACCACCAGCTGACAGCCACCAGAAAAGACACTGTGCTGGGGTGAAAGGGGGCAGTTACTCTCCCCCTGCTAAATATAAGAGGAGCACCAATTGAAAAAGTGCCTCTTGCCCAGTTAGCAGGGAGAAAGCATTTTTTGTCTGTTTACTATAATAAATGTCTGGAGGCGATCACCAGGAGTCCGGAGGAGAAGGAAAAAGCAGAAAAGACTGGTTCAGAGAGTCCTGCCTGCTGCTCAGTCACTGGGTCAAGGAACTACCGTTGCGCCCATCCATCCTCTCCTCCAAATGAGCAAAGAAGTACGAGATGTCTTTCAGTCGCGAGAACAAACGAGAGTGAGCTACTGCTTAAAAAAACTTTGCACATTACCAGTCGTTTACATAAGCAAATAAAAACGGAGGAGGGATCCAGATAAAAGACTCAGGAGTTTGGAGATAAAAGACTCAGGAAAGAAAATAAACCTGCCGCTGGCCGATCTTGCTCTTTCTCAGACGAACCGATCACTTACCACTCTGCCATTGCCACTCCCTCCTGCTCACCACCACAGCCGGCCACCGCCATTTTGCTTGCCCCGATGCGGAACCACTTCGAGTTCAGCCAGGCCCTCTTCCGGCGCAGGGAGTTGCTAAGGAACAACTGAGGGACGCCGTTGCCTGGCGCATGCGCCAATCACTGAGTAACCGACTGCGCGGGATTCTCCTCGTCCCTCCTCCCTTATTGTGCTTCACCGGAGCGGGATTCCAGCCCCTTCTAGTGGTGCTGAGCTCGGCGAGTCTTTTGTGGTCCCGGGGTGGGTGGCGGTGGGATGGAGCCGGGGTGTGTCGCCTGTCCTGCTCGGACACCTTAAACACTAAAAATAGCAGCCTTTTGGACTAACACAACACAAGAATCTTTGTTAGTTCTGCTTTAAACACACCTAGCATACTTACTTAGCACTGAGTACCCGCTGTGGCTAGGCTGAATGAGGCTTGTTTCCTAGCAAGCGCAGCCTTGCGATTGAGCTTTTGTGGGGGAAGCTGCTCTCAAATGCTAGAGGGTTTGGCCTGTCTGTTGCAGGAAAACCCAAAAAAGCCTTGTGGTATCTTTAAGATTCACGCGTGAACTACGGTTCATCATCGCAGACAAAAGTTTCTGCCGCAACAAACGTGTGAATCTTAAAGATGCTGCAAGAAGGGTGTTTTTTCCTCAAAGGAAGGTGTGTTGTGTGTGCGTTTAAATTGGATAAACAAGCAATATTTTGATGTATGTTCTTATATTGCTGCTGCTTACGAATTTTCTGGATGAGGCAGGCATACATGCATGTAAATAAGTAAAATGGAATACTGTACACCAATATTTTAATAAATGCATTATTTTGCTAATGTGGAAAAGCCTGCCTCCTCCCTCTGTTGCAAGTACCTGTACCTGCACTGCAGAGAATGCCAGGTGGGCAGAAGCTTGTGGATTTCCTTTATCATGGCTTGGCCTCAGTCTGTTGTGGCAAAACCAACAAAGTTTGGCTTTGGTGCCTTAAGATAACACACTTAATGCACAATCCTAGCACTGGTGTAGCCGTGCCAACAGGGCGCACACTGCATTTTGCAGTGCAGGGGCAGTCATGGAGGCCTCTTCAAGGTGAAGGAACATTTGTTCCCTTACCTCAGGGCTGCATTGCAGCTGCACCGGTGCTGGAAAGTTGGTTAGGATTACACTGTTATTGTGGCATGGAAGTCACTGACGTTTCATGGTTTTTGGAGTCCTGGGTTTGCTCAAAGTTTTATGGTACTGAACCCCAAAATTCCATGAGATTTATCCAGAGGCAAAGCAAAGGGATAAACTGCTATGTGAAATAGCACCAAAACTCAGGAAATAAGAGGTAAGGGAAAGAAGAATACACCAGGATTTCAATGAGAGGTGGTGGAGCCAAGCCTGAGAAGGGGATCTTACTCTGCAATTCTGTTGTTAGGATAGTGGGGACATTTCTTGAGGATCCAGTTAGCAGGGAGATGCAATTATGGAGCTCTTGCTCAACAAGGGGAATCAATCTAACGGTGGAGCTAGATCTCTCATAGGAGGAATCTAGAGTATGGATCACTTTCTGGGGCACGAGTTGGAACAAACTGAGAATCTGAAACAGGACAGTCTGAGATGGGTATGGCTGGGATCTAGCCCTGAAAAAGGGCAGATGTGAGGTGTGTGTTAGAGGGAGGGTATTATTGGAGATGTGGTATGTATAAATGCTAGCAAGAGAATGGTACAAGGGAGGGCTCAAGCTTGCAACGACTTTGTCTCTGGCTCTGCACTTTCAGGCTACAAGCCCATCCTCTTTCCCCACCCTCCCATCATGGAGAGATACCATGTGTTGGAGATGATCGGTGAAGGCTCCTTTGGAAGGGTGTACAAGGGACGCCGTAAATACAATGCACAGGTGAGAGCAGAAGAGAAGGGAGGTTGGCTCTTAACAAGCAGAAAAATTAATGTGAGGAGAAGTGTTTCTGAAGATTGCTAATAAGAAGTTTGTCCTGAGACTGAAGTCCAAATGATCCTATGATTGGTCTTTCAGAGCTGTAAACAGGAGGAAGTAGTGTGGCACCTTTCCATGTTGTTGTTTGTTTATTTGATAGGTAGTGGCCTTGAAATTTATACCCAAAGTGGGCCGATCACAGAAAGAGTTGAAGAATTTGCAGCGAGAAATTGAGATCATGAGGGAGCTTCATCATCCCAATATTGTCCAGATGCTTGATAGTTTTGAGACTGACAAAGAGGTGAGAGGCTTGCTGGGAGATAGTTTTGAAGCATGGGAACAAGTGTGTACTGTGTGGACCATATGAAAAAGTCCCTCGGGGTGCAGTGACCTGAAAGTCGCAGCATCTTGCTCAACAAAGATTAGTGTTTGTGGTGTTTCCATCATCCGAGTATTTTAAGAGGAGTGGACTAGTCCGTCATTTTGATAACAGCTTTTGAAGTAACCCACCCTGTCTGTGGATGGCTGGATTTCCATGCCAAACCTACTGGCTCATGATCAATTAACCTTCTGAGATCTATCAGGAGAACAGGGCATCCTCCAAGGCGTGTCTCAAGACCCTCCTCACATCTACCTCTCAGGGTCTTGAGCCTAGGATTCTCAGAGTCCAATCCTATGCATGTATACTCAGAATTAAGTCCCATTATAGTCAGCAGGGCTTACTCCCAGGTAAGAGTGGATACGATTGCAGCCTTAGCAAATAATCCAGATGTGGTCACGGCTGCTGCAGTCTCTGCGCCTCTTGCCTGCGTTTTTTTTGTTGATCTTGAACAGCACAAATGCTGAGGATGTTCTGATGGGCTGGGCTGGCTTTTCTCTTCCAGGTGGTGGTAGTGACGGACTATGCTGAAGGGGAACTCTTTCAGATCCTTGAGGATGATGGAAATCTGCCTGAGGAGCAGGTAACAGTGATCTGAGGGATAAGAATGGGGAGTATATACTTGCACAAGAAAAGGAATGACTGTAGGAAGGGGAGAGTAATAAGACCTCAGGATTTAGGGAGGTCAGATCCTGCTAGGCCAGAAGCTCTGCACTGTATATGTTGCACAAGCTTGTTGCATTTGAATCTGTTGCCTTCTAAAAACACTGGAGATCACTTCTCTGTTTAGGAGAGGACTGGGCAGAAATAAGACTATGTCAATAGAGGTCTGCATGTATGTGTCGCTTTGGAGAGGAGCTGTGATCCAAAATTGAGAAGGATCCCAGAAATAATAAAAAGAACAAAGGGTTTGCTCTGGAGCTGAAGGACCTACCCTCAGCAGAGCTGGCCTTTACTGGGTAACATGTTTCTTATTTCTCTCTCAGGTGCAGGACATTGCCTCTCAGCTGGTCTCAGCACTCTATTACTTGCATTCCCACCGAATCCTGCACCGTGATATGAAACCCCAGAACATCTTGTTGGGGAAAGGGGGTGTGATCAAACTCTGTGACTTTGGGTAAGTGCCTTAACATCTCACCTTTTCTACCAGTTCCTGGAATTGATGCTGAAAGATTTGTGTTTCTTCTTTCCTGGGAAGGTTTGCCCGTGCAATGAGTATCCACACCATGGTGCTGACATCCATCAAAGGTACTCCGCTGTACATGTCCCCTGAGCTAGTGGAGGAGAAGCCCTATGATCACACAGCCGACCTCTGGTCAGTGGGATGCATTCTGTATGAACTGTATGTGGGGACACCACCCTTCTACACCAATAGCATCTTCCAGCTGGTCAGCCTGATCATCAAGGATCCCATCAAGTGGCCTAAAAACATGAGCCCCCACTTCAAGGTAACTGTATTTTGTTCCCATTCCATCCAGTGAGGTCAAAGTGAGCCCTTGTTCTCATTTTATCCACCCAACAGTCTTGTGTAGTAGGTTGCCCAGGGCCAGGCAGGAAGCATATTAGGTTATCAGAGATGATTTCTTCTGCGTCTCTATGTCTAAACCTAGTCATCTACATCCATCCACTCTATCGCACTCTCTCCATTCCTAGTCCCAACCCACTTCCTTCAGGGATAAGACTGGGAAGAAAGTGTACTTGCTAATGAATGTGCTTTGATACATAAACATTTCATCGAGTATCATTGGGAGCACCAGGTTTCTTTACAAATTCTTCTGGTTAATATTTTTGCAAGTTATCTTGCAAACTCTTCTGGTTAAGCTAACATTTAACATTGTGGGCAAGTTGAAGGCAGTGTATGGATGTGCAGACTATCTGTCATTATTGTGCAGAGTTTCTTGCAAGGCCTATTGATGAAGGACCCTCGTCAGCGCCTATCCTGGCCAGAGCTGCTTTATCATCCTTTCATTGCTGGACGGGTCACTGGTGAGTACTGACTCTCCTACTTCCTACCATTTCCCCCCAGACTGTTTTTTTTTCCATCTGCCTTTTCTTACAGACTTCAGGTCTAAGGGAAACCAGTCACTCATCCAGACACTTTCTTGCAGTGATTGATGACACAGCGGAGCAGGGCATTGCCAACCCTTTCACCAGCAAGCTGCCTCCCGAACTGCAGGCACTGAAAGAGCAGCAGGCACACTCTCTGGCCCCTCACACTGGTCTGGCAAAGGTCTTGAGGAAGGCACGGCAGAAGATGGCTCAGGAGGCTCGGCGAAAGGTGAGAGGCATGCAGTGCCGTCCCTGGCAAGGCCCCTCATGGCGTACTGGGGCTCAGTCTATTACAGTCATACTTGATCACCTGCTTCTTGACTTCTTATAGGACATAGAGAAACCAAAAGGTCCACCTAAAGGAGAAACTGCCAAAGATGGTCAGCGCCACCCCTGCAAAGCCCAACTTGGTCAGATGGCTCCCAGCACTAGAGACCAGAGGCACTCTGCGATAGGAGAAAAGGGGACAGAGTGGGAGCAAAAAGAGCCTTCTCCTACACCTCGGTAAAGAGAAGGGCTTAGAGTGGAGGGTGGAGTTTGCTTGCTGCTCTCTAGCCTGGCTTCAGCCTGTCATTCCTCCTCTTCACGAATAGGGAGAACCGAATCACACAGGATTATGAGCAGGAGTTCCCTGAGGTGAGGCCAGAAAGTGGCAGAGCAGAGAGACGAGGTAGACGCAGCATTGATACTGTAGATCTGGAGACTGAGGTGAATAGCTATTGCGATCCTCTGCATAATAGCAGAATGTGCTTTCCTGGCCTCTTGGTGATTGTGGCCTTCATTGACTTACTCTTGCTCCTTAGGAGTTGGATAGTGATGAGGAGTGGCAGCACCTGATGGATGCTACGGATCCTGCACAAGTGCAGCTGGGTGCGCTGCTGAGTCTACTGAGCGACCCTGCCTTTGTGCAGCGCATCCATAACCGACTCAGAGATTCTGGCCAGCAGGTGAATGACAGTGCCTGTAAGGAAGAGCTGGGAATGGGAACACAGGCTGGGTATGTTTTGCTGTAAGCTGAGAGATCCTACAAGGAGAAGAGGGAAAGAACTAGTGGAAATATCCTCCAACCATCAGTCCCCTGTGGCAGCTCTAGGCTGTTAAGATGGTATCTCTAGGAATAAGAAGAGCCACAGGCTTGAGGATGACACTTGAGAATCCAAAGGATGCTTGTAAAGTTACTAGGAGTGGGGAACCTGGAAGGGGAGCTGGGGCATGACTGAGGCTGCAATCCTGTGCACAAGTTCCTGAGAGTAAGCCCCACTGAAGACAATAGGACTTATTTTTGAGTAGAAAAGCATCAGATTGGGCTTGGAGATGTGTAGTTGGGGGAACAGGGTCCAGAAGCAATGTATACAGGGTGAATTTAGGGATGGCATGGACTCAGTGGGTTGTGTGATGCTTCTAGAGTACTTTAGGAGTTTAGATGGTGGTGCGTGGGGAACGTTTACTGCCTCTGCCACAACTCTTTGTGTGCATTGACAAGAGATATATGCGGATTCCTTCTCCTTTTCCAGGTTCTGGAGGGAATGCTTGAGGGAGCATCCCATCTTCGTCCTGTCCTCCATGTCATTGGCAATTTGCTAGGCACCCAGTGTGACTCAGAGCTACTATACACCTTTTGCAGTGACCTAGAACTACCACACTTCCTGGTGCAGCTAGTGGGGAGTATCCTGGAGAGCGTCAATGTCAAGCAGGTAAGAAAAAGGCACTCTTGAAGAGGTTAGCTTGCATTCTGAAGAGCCAAAGCATCCAGGTAGGGTCGGCAGGTCTTTGTATGTACGGAGTTAGTTCTCCTTGTAGAATTATAATCCCAGTTGAGTGTACCTTGGGTTTGTCTACTCAGAAGAAGAAATTGATCATTATACAAAGTTGTCCTATGCACTTAATTCACACAAATTTGACTGCGCTGTTTGCAGAATTCAGAATATTTTGGCAAGACCTGAAGATATAGAGGGCTAGAAGCAGTGAGAGAGATGGGTGATGTGCAGGGATTAGGAACTTGATTACTGGAAGCCTTCATGGTGTCTTGAGTTTACCATAGATGCTGCCTGCACATTTTTAAATGTATGTGTACAGCCATGACAGCTAGAAATCTTTGTTTGAAATTAACAGTGAGATTATTTGGAAGGCATTTTTTGTCAGGTTTTGGATTTTGTGCTGCGGACAGTGCATAATAGTTGCCTGTAGCAGGTTGTTACAGATACTGTCCATCTGTACAGTCTCTAAATTGGGCACAGAATTCAGCTCACTTTATTCAGAATTGGGTTAATTTTTTTCCCCTCTTTGTCTTTTGAAGACAGATGACTCCCAACAGAGATCAGTGCTTCTTGATAATTGTTTTTTTTTTCCCTGCTGGGCTGCCAGTCAGTTGGAATCCAGCCCAGAATCTCACATTTCTCTATCTGTCTCACAGCAGCCCTGGTACATCACGCTGCTAATAGACCTAATTGCTGTGACGTCAGCCTACTTTGCCAGTGATTTCAATCGAGAGCAGGGTGGAAAGAAGCGCAGGTAAGGAAGTTATGGGATAGACAGGATATGGGGGGAATGGTGTTAGTATGCCAAGTTGGCAGCAGTGTGGAGCAAGCAAAAGTAAGGCACAGAGCAGTGGTGTCACTAGGGGGGTGCGGCTGCCACCCAGGGGTGCGGGTGACACCACTAGTGGCCAAAATTGTGGAAACCTTTTGGAAAATTTGTATTTATGAATAATACCATAAAGTTATATTATCATTGGAAAAGTAATTTAATGCAGAATGTAATGAAACAAACCCGTGTTGAAATATTTGTATTCTATCCATAGATAGCCAAATAACCAGAAAAAGAAAACACAACTGCCTTAAGTAACAAGTGGATTTTCTTAACTCAAAACTGACCAATAAGTCTGATTGTTCTGAGAGCCCATGAGGTGTTATGATGACACAGCATGGAACCAATAAGGTGTTAGTATGAGTCAGCGCTCATTTCTAGGTAACAGAGCTAATACTAGAACTCTTATTCAGTTGTGTGAGTGTCATCAAGTTGGCCACTGGTTTTTTGTTGGTTACTGATTTGTTGGGTGACCTGTACTGTTATGTATATTACAATAAATAAAGTTAATGGGGGTGACACCATGAGTTACCGCACCGGGTGACACCAACTCCAGTGACATCACTGGGATGACGTAAACCCTAGTGACGCTTCTGGCACAGTGAATGGATGTAGCTAAGATGCCATCTGGAAGCAGTTTGGCTCTCCTGATTATATCTTGTGCTGTTATTTAGTGTGAGAACTGGACATAGCAAATTCTGCCACTAAGTAATTGCCTGCCAGTACAGAGGGACTGAGCTGTTCAGAGGTTGGAATTGCCTGGGCGCCTCTAATTGGGCTGACTGCCATGTTTTAGGACTAAGCTCCTATATCTAATCTATCCCATAAACAAATGCTTCTTCAGTTTTCAGGCATTCCACAACTCTGCCAAGCATTTCCTAACTGTGCTGCCTGCATTGTTGGTTCAGCCTACAGACCGAGAGAACAGGCTGCAAAAGGAAAGCCTCATGGTAAGGGGCCGTTTCTGACCTCTTGTTTTCTCATCTACCCAGATCTATCCTGCCTCAGGCACTCCCTCGCATTCCTTTCCTGGAGCTTTACCTTGTGTTGCCCTGATCCATATGCGTGAGTCAGTGGTGCCATCCCTCCAAGTGTTCCTCTGCTACACTCGTTATTCCGGACTTGTGTCTGTCTAAATTGAAGTTCTCCGTTAGGGTAGCAGATTTACCCGTTAGGTTAACCGTGCTGGGGTAGAAATTACCATATTTTTCGCTCCATAGGACGCATCAGATCATAGGACGCATGCATCCTATGGAGCAAAAAATAAGGGAAAATGTTTTTTACTTACCTGGGCTTGTGGGGGCTTTGGGGAGGCCTGCAGAGGGTCGCGCAGGCCTCTCGATCTTCAGTTCAGCGAAAAATGGCTCTTTTCGGCCATTTCCGGTTTTCCGGAAATGGCCGAAAAGAGCCATTTATCGCCAAACTGAAGATTGGGGAGGCCTGCAGAGGGTCACGCAGGCCTCCCCAAAGCCTCCACAAGCCCCGGTAAGTATTTTTTTTACATTTTTTAAAACTTCGCTCCATAAGACGCACTAACATTTCCCCCTATTTGGGGGGGTGCGTCTTATGGAGCGAAAAATACGGTAGATAAGAACTTAAGAAGAGCCCTGCTGGATCAGATTGAAGGTCAATCTGGTCCAGCATTTTCCGCTGCTGCGGTGGCCTTCAGGAAGTCTTCAAATGGGGCATGAAGGCAGTAGCCCTCCCAGGCTGTTGCCTCCTTGCTGCTGGTGTTTGGTGGCACACCAAGATGCAGGTTCCACTTAGCCATGGTGGCTAAGAAGGCCATTGTGGCTTAGCCATTTCAAAGCCATTATGGCTTAGCCATTGTGGTTAAGAGCTATTCATTAATATTATTAACAGTATTTATATACCGCCTTTCAACAAAAAGTTCACAAAGCGGTTTACAGATAAAATCAAATGATTAAATGGCTCCCTGACCCAAAAGGGCTCTCACAATCTAAAAAAGATATAGACCACCACCAGCAAACAGCCACCAGAAAAGACACTGTGCTGGGGTGAAAGAGGGGCATAGACCTGTTATCTATGGATTTGCCTACTCCCCTTTTGAAAGCCAGCTAAGCTGTAACCATATCTTGTGGCAGTGAATTCCATAGATTAATTATGTGTTGTGTGAAAAAGTACTTTCTTTTGTCTGTCCTAAAACTCACTGCAGGGAGATCTTTTCTCTAAAGAAATCAAACTTGGAATCATTCTACATTGTTCCCTAGAAACATTATCATCAAGAAGTCAAACAGACCTTTAGAAACAATTGGAAAACAGAATAGTTATGGTAGGGAAAATATTCTAGTCTCTGATTTTAGAATTCTGTGCTAAGAATTATGTTTTTAAAAAATCTACTGAGGCAGTGGAGCATCTCGAAAAATTAGGGGAGGACTTGAGGCCCTTCAGTTTCTCACTGCATGGTTGGTTTTCTAGCCCTGCAATGATCCTTGTAGCTCCTTTCTGTGTGTGCTGTAATTTTCCAGCACCCTTTCTAAAAGGTGGTTATCAGAGCCTAGCATAGCATTTCAGCGCAGAAATGAAGCCACGTCCTTAATCCTGTTCATTGTTTCCTAGTTCATCCAACAATCATGTTAGCACACTTTTTACCTTTCTACTAACTTATCTTGAGCTCTCGTGTCAGTTGTTCATTTGCCGAGACCTCAAGCCCTTTACAGTTATACTGATCTTAGCAGCACACAGCTTATGTATGTGTCCATCTACATTGTAAGCAGTAGTAGCCCTTATCTTTTACCCTTGCAGTGCTTTGTCCACTTGTGTGAGAGCATGGATGGCATCTGCCCCTCTGTCTCCATCCCCTTCTACACTAGCCTACTTGTGGACCATCGCCCCCTGTTGGATGCACTCTGCCATGGTGCTAGCTGTGAGCAACCAACTCAAGAAGGTAGCAAATACTGTCACATTTTTCAGGATGGTGTGGGAAAAAATGCCTTTTGTCTCTCCCCCAGTTGTGTTTGTGACTGTTTGCTGCCACTATTCTCCCCCTCTCTGATATTTACTGCCAATTAGCTCATTTGTTCACATAGTGAAGGACAATCAGGGATCACATAGTGAATGCGATAACATCACTTCACCACAAAGCCAGCCAGGCTTTGCTACATGGCAGTATCACTAAGGGCAAATGAAGCTACAATTACCTTCATGATGTGGGAAGGACAGTAGGGAGAGAATACGTTTTCTTTGTCGAGACAACCAAGCCAATGCCACGCTGTATTGCTGTGAAACAGCCTCAGTGCAGCATGGGAAGACATCATGTTGACCCCAGGTGCCTTAACGATGGAAATACTCCCTGTTTTGCAGTGCTGCCCTGTCACAATTTTAATGCAGTGCAGTGAGAAAAAGAGTGTATGCCTGATTGTTTAGAATCAGGGCTAGAACAGGGCAGCAGGGTGGAGAGGACGGCAGATTGGGATTGGGAAGGGGGCGGGTTTGGCAGTAGCATTGTCCACCGAATCCAAGCCCCCTTCCTGGGCTCGATCCGCCTTCACAGGTCCATGGCTGGCGCAGGTCTGAGTAGACACACTGGGCCTGAATGTGCTTTCCTGAAGGCAAGGGAACAAATGTTTCCTTGCCCTAAGGATGCCTCTTGAGGCCAAAACTCCTTTGCGGGATGCAGCAGGCGTAGGCACAGGCATTGGTGCTGCTGTATCACAGCACAGGGAGTTACAGTGGCTGGGCTGTTAACCCTGCATTGTTCTCCATACCAAGGTGTATTATCACTGTAATTAGTCCTCTTTTCTGCCTCATTTGACAGTCTGATGTATATAAACTGATTGGTTTGTTCTTTCTACTCTTTTTTTTTCCTCCTGTAACAGTGTTGCCAAAGGAAGCAAAGTCAGTGCAAAACTGTCAGTCCTTGGCAGCTGCCTTTATTGCTGCCCTGTCTGCATCCTGCGGCATTCCAGGAGGACACACCACATGTCATAAGGCCAAAAAACAGGTGGGAGTTTTCTTGGCCTTTATGCTTCTGAACAACCTGCAGCACAACTCTCTCCCTGCCCCATGGGGGGACACTGGATGTTAGCACTGGTTGCACTGATTTCCACTCTCCCTAACACTGAGGGTCATGGTGAACCCTGTAATTGCAAAGGTGAATGCCTGGTGTTGTTGCCCTGCAGGCGGCAAGTAGTTAGTTTGCAGCTCCTTTTCCCCACTGAATTGTGTTTTTCACAAGGGATTAAATGCTCATCACTGTAAATCTAGTTGCTTTTGATGTGGCGGGAAGCTGAAAAGGTTATCAAATTGTATGATTGGAATATGCCCTACGATCACCTCATCCAACTGAGGTTCTCAAGGTACAGATATAGGAGGAGAGCTCTCTTCTCTCTGGACAGCTGCAATCACTGTGACAGGGTCTACAGAGTCCAGGACTGAAAGATTCTCTTGGGGGGGTTTCCTTTCAGATCTCCCAGCAAATTGCTGAGCAGCTTACTGAGGAAGATAGCAAGCTGCGGCCAAGCCTTCTCTCAGGACTTGAATGCCCTGCTGCTTCTCTGAATGTGCTAAAGGTAACATATCTCCTTTTGTTTTTGTGGGGTTCCAGGAAGAGATGCTCGGATCACCTTATCCTTTCATGCAACATGCCTTAAAGCAGTCTCCTCTTCCTTCCTCGATATGGAAGGGGGAGAAGAATGCTTCTCAGTGACCCCCAACTTGTTCTGTCCTTCCAATATTCAGGTTCTATATGCCTGTTGCCATGTCAGTCAGACTCTGTGCCATTGTTTAGCAACTGAGGAAGTGCTGAGTTCCCTGATCTGTCACCTGCGGGGCAAGGTGGGCATTTGTTTGTTTTTTGTACACACAGAGAGAACTGTCTGGGCATGGACATATATGAGCCCTAAGAATGCTAGGCAAGGCTGGAGCGTTCCTGGGCAGGGAGTAAGGAATGATACTGAAGAGAAGATGGGGGAACAGGAGAGACCATAATAGGAGGAGAGTCCAAAGGGTGTGGGTGGTAGGGAAGAGGCACTGGGATATCCATGGCCTTGAAGTGAAGCATTGTGGGAGGAACTGCCATTTGGGCTGGATATGGGATGAATAGGTGGCTTGTGGGGGACAGATTGATAGTGTGTGTGCATGTGCTGAGTCTTGCCTCTTTGAAAGGTCCTACTGGCTGAAGTGGCCCGAACACAGGCAATTGAAGCCTCACTGAGACTCCTTTCCCTGCTGCTCCTCCAGCTACAGATCCTCCCACCACAGTAAGTGTTGTGTCAACACTACATCTTTGCCATGATCACTTGAAGATGGAAGGAGAGCTAGCAGAGACTTGTGGGTGCTGATCGGCAGAAAGGGAATGAACCCAGTAAGGACAACAGTTCATCTTCCTACGGAGACATGTGATAGAAAACAAACATCCTCCTACCTCACTCTTTGCTATAGCTACATGTGGCGCTGATTCAAATGTGACAGTAATGGCGGCTCTTTGGGGCATGCGTTCTCGGTCATTCGGTTGAGATCTTTATGTCTTAGCACGTTGCTGAGGGGTGCTGAACTACAGGGTTTAAAGCAGTGTTTCCAAACCTTTTGCCCCTTTAAAGGGGATTGGGAACATTTTGGAGGACCCGTAGTTGACTGACTGAACCTGTCACTTCCGGGTTCTTGCTGCTGCCGCTGTCACCAAAAACACGGAAGGGTAAACCCTGGTGAGCAACTCCCTTTTTTTTTTTTACTGGTGTTCAGCGGCGGCGGCAGCGAGAACCCAGAAGTGATGGGTTCAGTCAACTACAGGTCCTCTGAAGGTTTCCAACCCCCCTTCCCTCCTGGTAAAAGGTCCGGTTTTTTGGAATGCTTTACAGGGGGGTTGCGACCCCCAGGTTGGGAACTACTGGCTTAAAGCAAGGTCCTGTTAGGGTGCACATTCCTCTTTGAGTGAGTGTTGACTGCTTTGTCCAAGAAGGTGAGGGCCTTGCTTTAGTTGTCATGCTCCTCTTAATGCTATTGTTTCTTGGTTTTTAGGCTTGACATCATAGTGAAAGAGGCCATGGAGCTTTTCAATCATGCCACAACTACCTCAATTTTTGTGAGTCATCTTACTAATGGGCTCTGGGGGAGAATTTAGAATTTGCTATACCAATTCGCTAGGCCACATAGGCAATGTCTGATTTCTTACTGGACCCAAGTGATAGGTATAGCTATTTGTTTTTGTTCAATTAATTAATCAATCAATTAATTAAAGAATTTATATCCCGCCTTTCCCGTGCCGAAGCATATAGGAGGTACTTGATGTACCCAGACATTTTATAGTAGGTGGACCAGTATTAACTGCAAGGAAAAGGCCATGTGCACTTTCCCCACACTCACTTGAAGGCATCGTGGGCTGTGAGCTGTTCCAACAGTTCCCACTCATTGTGCTCAGCATTTATCAGATCTTCCTGGACTGTAAAGAATGGGGTCGCCTGGCTGTTCCCACTTCAAGCCAGAGGTATCACAATTGGATCCCTGTGAGGGAGAAAAGTCTAGGGAGTCTAATCTCCAGATTCGCATCCACTGCAGGAAGAGGGCATTCTGCGGTAGCTATTCCCACTCCCAGAGGTGTAGAAACAGCCTTGGAGGCTTAAGAAGTTGCTAAAGTCCCCCTTTCCATGCAGAGTGCTGCAGGATTGCTGCTGACCCACCTTAGCCAGTATGGTGCTGCTGTGAAACTCGGGCAAGAGGAGACCTTTGCAGCTGTCGCTACTGCACTCGCAGGACCTGCAGAGGTAAGTGACCAGCTGCATCATGCCTGCCTCACAGTATGGTGCCTACCTCTGAGCTCTGACAGCCTGTCCTGGCCCAGGTCTAATTCTTGATTTATATCTTGCAGCTCTGCCTGCCACCTCCTATGGGAGCTGGCTTCTACGATGGGCTCCTGCTCTTGCTGTTTCAACTGTTAAGCCAGGTATGGGCTTTCTTCATCCAGCTGCTTTGTGTTCTGGAAAGGCAGTACACCAATTATCTGGGCAGCAAGTATCAGGACAATTGGGAAATGCCTGTGTTTCCCTAGTAGGATGGGACAGGGCAAGAAATGAGCTGCTTTGTCTCAAGCTGTAGTGCTAGGTACAATCTTGGGATTCTGCAGAATTTTTTTTTCATACTGGAAGTGATATGCTGCTGTTTGCAGTATAACTCACAACCATCAAGTTTGTTAAATTCCATAGTACAACAGGTAAGGCAGCTTAGTTCCTGCCTTCCCTGGGCATATCAGGTCCTTCAGCTATGTGCAGCAGTCCCCCAAAGTAAAAGCATTTGAGGTGGGATAGAAATATTTTAAAATAAGTAAAATAAATATGGGATCTTGTCCAACAGCAAAGGGAGCATCCATGGAACCAGAGGTGTTCATGCTAGGGCAAATCACTAGCTGCAGTGTAGTGTGCGGAGTTC
The DNA here is from genome assembly GCA_026170595.1 of Plestiodon gilberti rubricaudatus. NCBI lineage: Eukaryota > Metazoa > Chordata > Lepidosauria > Squamata > Scincidae > Plestiodon > Plestiodon gilberti. The sequence goes on from JANXHW010000001.1 coordinate 208,682,401, forward strand.
CTGTCCCAGGCTGACTGATTTGAGGTCTGTCCCTCTTCTTAGAGCGATGCAGCAGTTGTCAGGGAGTTTGCTAGCTCAGAACTTTGGAGCATTGCATGGCATCGCTTTGCCATGGTGCTCCATTTGACCACCGAGGAGCCTGAGATGGAAGGCGAGACCCCAAGAGTTGGCCAGCATGTACCAGAACCAGAATGGAACCTCATCTCATCAGAAGGTACTACATTGACTTTCCTCTAGTACAAGACTCCTGAATTGCCCAAGTAATTTTGTTCACCACCTGGTCTCCCAGGAACCTCTTTACATCATCTATGTGTCAGAAGATGGACTCTAGGAGGTTCCAATCTTCAAAAGGTTGTATGTGAGGAAGCCTATCATCTCTCCAGGCTGCTAGACCTGGGTATGACTGTCACATTTAGGTTGGGGAGGACAGGGGAGCATTGAATGAGTGGATCAGGAGTATTTACTTTCACCTCCTGCCCTGTAGGAACACTGCTGTTCCTCAGCCTGGCCCTGCTCATCTTTACCCGAGAACCTCACCAGTGTCTTCTGCAACTGGCACAGCCCAATGGGATTATAATGGCAACCCTGAACAAGCTGCTTGACCCTGGCTTCCTGGAGCATTTGGCACAGAGGTGAGTTTTATATAGATAATCTGAAATTAACCTATAAAAGAAACAGAATGAGCATAGCAATGAGGTGCTAAAGAACCAGATTTGGGGTGGGGAGGAGGAAGAAAGGGTATTGCATAGAAATGTATATACCTGTGCTACTCTTATGTCATCGAGCACAGCCACATGGTTTCCCCCAGTTTCAGTCGTGGTCTTGTTCATCTTCTTTGTATGGTTGCCATTTTCAGCAAGAAAGTTGCCACCAGAGGTAGAAGAGGATAACATGGATATACCCTCTAAAATTTGTCTTCCTTACTATGATAGTTCTTGGGAATATTGTATACATGCACCAACACTCCTATCTCCTTATGAACACCTTGTTCCTTGCCTTCTTCCATCCCAGCCCAAATAATATATTTAGTTTCTCATTTTGAAAATATCTACAGTAATTGGTACAATCAGAATAAGTGGTCATATCCATTTAAGCTTATTTGTGTGGATTTAGAAATCTGGTGTAATTTAGTTTGAGCGTATTTATTTCTTTTATGCAAAATGTATATGGGGACTTGACTCAAAGACCCCTTACAATTGGTATTTAATGGCTGAAGGCCAAGGCACAGTGGATGACTCTTGTGGTGTGGCCATCATTTAACTGGGCTTGGGTTTCCTTAGATGACTGGAACATACTACCGTAACCCAAATATAGTTCTGTTCCAATTATGCTCACCCTGGATGTTGACATTTGAATCATTGCTGCTTTCCCTTTATTCCCAGGCAGGTGTGGGACGATGGCGATCCAGAACTGGTGCCAGCTGTTGTACTCCAAGTCTGCCAGATCTTCTGTTTCCCTTTTGCTCTGGAGGTGGACCCTGAAACCTTAGAACTTATCATGACAGGTCTGAGAGACTTCGAGATCCCTGCCCGGTTACTCCAGGTGAAACTTTAATTGTTCCACTACAGTCATTTAGGTCTTGGAAAAGTGCTGGTAGAGGGGAGGATCTTACCTCTCTACCCCAAGAATGTAACCTCTGCCTGGCCGGACCAGTTGTACTTTAAATAATATATTTCATTCAGCTTCATGGTGGTTGTGTGTTTGGGAAAAGATCATTAAAAAAAAAAAGTTCTTCATAAAACCAATACCCATGGACCATAGCAGAGGTGGCTGTGAGGTTGGAGAGTGTTGGGAGCACCACTCTGTCATACAGCCATAAGGGCCTTTTACTCTGTAGGCTTCCCCTTTAAAGAGTTATTCTGCTTTCCACAGTTGCATCCATCTGTCTGCTTTCTTCCCACTTTTAGGTCTGCATTTGTCATCTTCCCTTCTTTGAGACTGAGTTGCCGTTGAGTCTCCTGTGCCATTTGGTGCTGTGTGATGAGAGAGTCATTGAGCAGGTGGTGAGGGTGGCTGCCTCAGAGGATGCCATTGCCTTCTTGTCGGCCATTTTGTTATCGGACCAGGTAGCCCTTACTGCAGACCTGCTCTCTCTGCTCACCCACATCGCCCGGGCTGGCCCAACTCACCTGCCTTTCCTGCAGAGGCTTCTGTGTGGCTCAGACTCAGCCTCCCACCCCCTGAGCCACCTGCTATGCCACCGAGAACACCCCGTTCGTGCCAGAGCCTGCAGCCTGGTGGGCAATCTGCTGCGCCATGGACAGGGGTTTCCTCAAGTGCTGTGGGACCAGGTTGGGCTGCTGGAATGTCTGTTTGATCGTCTTTCAGATGAGGATGAGCAGGTGCGCCGTTCAGCCAGCTTTGCTGTTGGTAATGCAGCCTATCAGGCTGGCCCTCTTATGCAGGCCCTCAGCAAAGCAGTACCTTGGGTCGTTCGGCTCCTCAGTGACCCTCAAGCCAAGACTCGTTGCAACGCAGCTTCAGCACTAGGCAACCTAGGCCGACAATCGGTGGAGCTGGAAGATTTGCTGATCCAGAGCAGAGCACCTGATCTTCTGTTGGATGTGGCTTGCCATGACTCTCAGCCAGCTGTGCAAGAGGCTGCGCTCATTGCTCTTCGATCCATTAGCCAACAGCCCAAGATCCACCAGGTATCTGCACACAATCTGCTTGGCAGCTGGGGATGGGGGAACACTATGGCCTCTCAACCAGCTGGGGACAAGCCCTTTTGGTAAGATGCCAGATAACCTTGCTGTGCTTTAATTGTTTTCAACACCAGTGGCTGAAGACTTGTTGACAGGTTGCTTGCCATGGGGGTAGTGAAGCAGAGGGTTAAAGAAGCTTTGCTTGCTCATCAAGAATTGGAATGAGCGTATGGGCTAGGACCAAAAAAAAAATGTCATGGGCAAGAAGTTCTTAGGAAAAAGCTTGAAAACTCCTGTTGCCATTTCAGTTGCTAGTTCCAGATGCCACAGAGGAAAGGGAAGTTTGGAGGAACACCATGTGTTGTCTTGACTTCTACTTCCAGTGAAACAAGCACTTAAGGACACCCAGAGTGTGACAACACACTCCCTTTGCTGTCCTGACTAGCAAGCATTGCTATGACTGCATCTGTTCCATCCTTTCTCAAACTGTTAGACATTATTGGATTCCAAACTACCCTGCAGCTGGAAGTGCCGCAGGATAGATGTCTCTTGCATGAAAAATTTGTGTTGACTTCAAGAGTCCCCAAGCTTGTGTTAGGGCATCCAACAATTTCTTGACCCATTTTTTGTAGTCACAGTATTGCATACCTTCTTAATACACACAATTTGTATTTTTAAAAATGATGCCTGTTCCTTGAGTTTTGTCACTTGTTCTCTTTACCAAGCAACCAAGATACTATAGAACTTTACCAAAAGTATTTAGCTTCTCTTTCCCAATTCCTGCCTTGTTGATATGGTGCTCCTAAAGAGTGAGGCGTTTGGGGGGGCAAACGAGCTGTGTGAAGATACAACACAGGGCCACTATGTAACTGTCATGCTCTCCTTTCCAGGTGCTGGTGTCACTCGGAGCAAGTGAGAAGCTAGAAGCACTTTCCTTTAGTGAATCTCCGGCTACTGCCTATAACAGCCCTCAGCCCTCCTCAACAAGGCATTGCAAGAAATTGATCCACCTTCTACAGCCTGCACACAGTGCTTGAGAATTGGAAAGGGGTGTTCCTGTTCCTCTCTCTCAACAGCCGAGTCTTGGAGGATCATGTAGTGGAAAAGACTACTGCAGTTGCTTTCTTGGACCGGCCTTCAATGTGCCTAAATGCCAAAAGGCTCTAGTCTTTCTAACTGAAGTCGGAAGGAGTCATTACAGCACTCTGGATATCTCTCTATAACTTAGCCTGTTTTCGGGCATCTGAATTGAATTGTGCTCTAGTGTTCAGCAAGGGCTCAGTCCAGTCTGCCTTCTGCAGCTAGCAAATCAGTGTGAATACCACCCTGTGCCTCTCTCCTGTTGTCAATAAGTCAGGAAAGAAGACACCCCAAGCTGTACTCTTAGCTAAATGGGGCCTGTACCATCTAGTTTGTGTGTAGGAAATTTTGTCCTGGCACACACTACATGAAGTGCCTTGGAAACACTTTTGCATGAAGCTGATTCTCCAGAAACTTGCATCCTCCACCCTTGAATAAGGAGGGTGGGCAGCTATGCCAGCAGTCATCTGTGCTCAGCAGCAGGGAAGAAGAGAGGACAGTAGTAGTGATAGCCAAAATAAGTTATTGCCTTAAGCTTTGGAAGGGTTCCTTTTGCAGGTCAGAAACTAGTTTGCATTTTGAGTCTTGGCATAGGAGTAGACTGACTCTCTCAGGACTCATCACACTGTACTCTTTACCTGTACACCAAGATTTCAGCTTATTCTAAATAATGCTTGTTCCTTGAGTTAAGGAACAGGCATATAAGAGGGCATTGCTAGGAGTCTACAATAAGGTATTTTGTATTAAAAGTCCATTTCTTTCCTGAATCTTGGTTAAGTGTTGTATAGAAGGAAGTTGACTGAAGGATCTCTTATTCTGGGCTAATACCCCAATGTTCTCTAGTCAGGAAAAATATTGTATGCAAGTTATTGCATACAATACACATGGTGTCCTCTTCTAAATGTTGGCATGTGCTCCCCTGATGTCTTTTTATTCTTTGACCAGCTGTCCTATCCTACCCTATGCTCATTGTGTACCCTCTCTCATTTTGAATGTTCTAGGACATGAAGGCCAGCGGGTTAAACCGCTGAACCATGAGCTGTCGATCGAAAGGTCGGCAGTTTGATTCCCGCGACAGGGTGAGCGCTCATTGCTTGGCCAGCTCCTGCCAACCTAGCAGTTCCAAAGCATGTCAATGCGAGTAGATAAATAGGTACCGTTTGCGGGAAGGTAAACAGCGCTCCGTGTTCCAGCTGCATGCTACGCGCTGCGGCAAGGAGAGTCACGCCGGCCACATGACCACGGAGGCGTCTTTGGACAACGCTGGCTCTTCGGCTTTGAAATGGAGATGAGCACCACACCCTAGAGTCGGACACGACTGGACTTAATTGTCAGGGGATACCTTTACCTTAGGACATTTACATCCTCATGCCTTAGGGATGATCCAACCTCAACTGGATCTCTATTAGGAGAACGATGTTGATTAGAGTAGGTAGGGTAGACTCCCCTGATCCTCTTTTAGGTAGTCTCTCAGCCCATGCACCAGCAAACTTCCTAGTCAGTCTATCTACACAGTAGCAGCTCCAGCTGAAATGATAGCACCACACAGGCTAAAAAACAACATGTAAGAGACAAATGTTGAAAGCAGTAGTTTTAAATTGTTCTAGCCAATGGCTTGGGCAGACCTCTGATGCTGAAGTGTCAGCAGTCACACACACACAGGCTGGAAAAAACACTGGTACAGGGTGGTAGAAGGTTGACAACTAAAGGCCTAGTGCCTGCAAACTGCATATTAAGTGGTAAACCTGTCCACCACTGCATGAACTCTAAGAACATAAGAAGAGCGCTGCTGGATCAGGCCAGAGGCCCATCTAGTCCAGCTTCCTGTATCTCCACCAGATGCCTCAGAGAGCACAAGAAACAAGATACCTGTATCCTGTTGCCACTCCTTTGCACCTGGCACAGAAAACCTACTTCTAAAACCAGGAGGTTGCTTATGGCTTGTAACCTTGATGTGTCTTATCTTCCATGAATCTATCCAAACCCCTTTTTAAAGGCATCTAGGCCAGGTACCATCACCACATCCTGTGGCAAGGAGTTCCACAGATGAATTACAAGCTGGGTAATTCACACTGAACTCTCACCTGCTATTCAATACTCTTCCATATATAAAATGTTCTTGGCCTATAGAAAAGTAACTGCCAGGGAGAAAGCTAGGCTAGAATTCCCTTCCTGATGTGTGGATTCAGAATGCAAGCCCCCTACATGCAGTCTGAAGAGCCATAATTGAGATACAGGTTTACTATTTCATGTGTTGCTTGTGAGAACTTGGTCTGAGAATGGACATTTCTACAAGAACAGAGACCTACATTATGCTACTGTTGGCTGTGGTCTTCTGTCCAAGGTTAAGCCAGATACCTGCAGCAGTAATTGCTGATAAAGCCACTCAAATTTGGGTCAGCAACAGAGGTTTAGCTGAACAGCATCACATGTCCAATGGAATATGGCCTTGAAGAGGCCTTGATTAGGACAAGAACCACCTTACCTGGACATGGACTAGAGCTGGCTGCCAGATTCTGATACATCAGAGTGATCTGGGGAAGCAAGAAAAGAAGAAAGGCACGCCAGGGCTTTCTGCAGAGAGGCTAAGGAAAGAGCTGGAATTTTTAACCCACTGTTCACATCTTTAAACTTTTTTTTATTAAAAAGACTACAGTTTGTTTTTAAATATATAGCCATAGAATAAACACTGCTACAAGGCTTCCAAGCCTCTGTCTTTCCTGGACGACATCAGCAACCTCCCAGCCCTTCCATAGGAGGTTCCTGTCATGGAGCAGCATGGCACTGCTGCCAGCCAAGGAAAGAGAGACAGTTTAGAGCTCCAGAGAGAAAACACCAACATATAAACATGCCTCCTGCACCAGATAGAGAAAGCTAGGGTGTTTGGTTAGTGGGAGGGCCCGATGAATTTTGTGCTCAGGATACATCACAACGGCAGGCAAGCTCCACACTCAGTGCCACACAGCTGCCTGTTTCAAAAGTGCAGACGCTAAAAGGAAGCTGTTTAACAGTTACTCCCTCTCAGCACACCATTGTGGAGGACCGGGGCAGCGGGGGGGGGGGGGAGAGCAATGCAGGACAGAAAGGGTGCCAATTCTGGTTAATAAATCACCTTGTTAGACTCCAGAAATACATTGTTCCACTATCAAAAGGAGCCTGATACAAGAAGACACCCCCACTACAGGGGCAGGGCCACTGAATGGCTCAGCAGCCAATGCATCCCAGAAATCCATGAAAGGCAGAAGCTCAGGTCTCACAGTTGTGTCTGGAATTGCTTTGGCAGCCTCTTCACCTTGAGGAACAAACTCCCAAAAGTGCAAGTCAAAGGCCAGCATGGCAAACATACCACAGATGCAGGGCCTGCATCTGTAAGCCTAAGATGCAGTTACTTTTGTGAGAATGTGGAAAATACCCCCCCCCCAAATCACCTGCAAGTGCCCATCCTCAATGTTTTAAAACAGCAAGACAGACTAATTTACAATGCTCCCCTCTCCAAAAATGGACAAAAAGGAAACCTATTCCAGGGAGCAGAACAGAATCAACTCACCTGGCAAGGTCATTGCCACCAGAGGCCAATCTTAGTCTAGCAGTGTGACCGCACTACACACATTGGTGGGGGGGGGGGCAGGCAGGGGGAATGCTCTGCTTTGATAAAACATTTTAGTTTTGAACGTTAAAAGCAACCTGTGTAAGATTCAGCCACATGGTGGTTTAAATAAAATTTTTTAAACCATATTCTGTAAAGTTGTGCAAGCAGCACCCTCTGCAGGTATTTATGTGCAACAGTAACCACCACCTGTTTTGGAAACCAAAACAACCCCCCTGCTTTCTCTGATCAGTCCCTTCTCCCCAGAGCACAATGGGTGTAGTACTCCAAATAAGCACAAAGGGTAGAGAGACAGGGAAACTCTTGGGGTTTCAACACTGAAGGCATCATGGGGGGGGGGGGGGAGAGATAAGCTTAAAGGGCCTCCTCCAGCTTTGGGAAAAGGGTTCTTCCATTGAGAAGAAATGAGATATGGGTGGCACTGCCCCAAGCCGCTCCCTGAGGCAAGACTGAGTGCTGAAGCACAGCCCAAGCAGCAGAAAATTGTTCTCTGGCCAGGGTGTATCACAGGGCAGGGCTTGTTCAGCCAGGTGTTAGGGATATTTTACATTTAAGTGCAGCTGCAGAGGAGGGCTTCCAGGTTACTTCTAATTCACTTCCACATGTATTAAAATGACTTTAGAGAGTCCGGCCTGCTGGAACAGACAAGATCAGGCTTCCCCCTCCTGCAGCCCAAATCAGTGGGTCAGTGTCATATTACTGCATAGAAGAAAGGGGGGGGGGTAAATAAAGGGAGAGGGAAGGAGTTAGTGCTTGGGACCACAGAAGCAGCTAGCTGCTTTGTACAAGACAAGTAGTAAAGCCCAGAAATGTCCGTCCCGTCCCCCCGTCTCCCACTATAACAGCAAAAGTGCTCTTCATGGTGTAAACTAGGAAACCCTATTTCCCTTCCCATCCAAATTTCCAATTCTGCAAACACCCCACTTCCCCAACCGTTTTCTTCAAACCACCAAATCCCTTTTCCTGTTCAATTAAAACCACCAACATTTTCAAAGACTTATTTACATTTTACACCCTCCCACCCTCATCCAAGAAAACCGCTTTACTTCCTACTGGGTGGGCAGGGATGAGCAGGCGGGTACATCTAGCTGAGGATGCAGCGTGCAAAAAAACAAAAACAAAAAACCCCAAAGATAAAGACAGACACTTGCAGCAGCAGACCAAAAGACTGCATCATCACTAGGAAGCGTGGTCTGAACACAGTGCCCTGATGGGAAGGCCGACATTGGCAGGACAACTCACTAATCCAGACATTAACACTGTGAATGTGTTTGTCAAACACTGTCATGTGTTTGTCCTTCCTTCCAGCTACAGAATGACAGAAAAGCAGTGGGACTTAGGAACCGGGTGATGATTCCTCTTCAGGAGGAGAAGAGGGTGGTGTTGGAGCCTCTCCAGCAAGGCCCAGCTCCGCATCCATCTGCTCCAGCTCCATCTGATCAAGCAGCTCGAAGTCATCAGCTTCCTCTTCCTCCTCCTCCCCTGGCAGAGAGGCTGCCCCCACCTCTTCACTCTCAGACAGCTGTGCCTGGAAGCTCAGTCTCTCCTCAGGCTCAGTGGGCAGAAACTCTGAGAGAGAAGGCCCCTCACTGTCCTCAGAGGAGCGCAGCAGGGCTGACAGGGTGTTCTGCACCACTGTACTGATAGCAGTGGTGACTATCTCTTGGCTCAGCGAATCAATGTGTAGACCCAGGCCCTGTGAAGAGACAGTCTGGGGCTCCAGCGCGCCTCCTACCACTGCCTGCCCGTTCCCATTGAAGTGCGTGTTTACAAAATGCAGAGGAGAGGCCAGGCACAGGATGGAGGTATCTGAACTTGCACCTGCTGCTGCTGCTGCCGCCGCCGCTTCTTCCTTAGCAGAGTCCAGCTGGTGGGCAACATGGGCAGGCACTGCAAAGTTAGCCTCCTCACTGGATGGTCCCAAGTCTCTAGAATGAAACTCTTCTACGGAGGGGAACTCCGCCAAGTCCTTAGAGAAGGACTCCTCTGGCTCACTGGGCAGACTTTGTTGATCCAGATCTGGAAAGCACATCAGGAGTGAGTTAGCAAGAGTACAGCCTCCAACATGCAACAGGCCCCTGTTTGGACCGCTGAACTCCCACCTCAGTTGCTTGCCCAAGTGTTCTCGGGCTGCTTTATTGTATAGAGCCGCTTCTTGCTCCTCTTTATCCCAGGCTTGCACAGGGATATTGTTTTCCTTCCTCTTCACAGAGCTCTCCCATAACACCAATAAATCATTGGTATACCACAAGCCACTCTCCCAGATTTAAAATCATCAGATGATGTGGTATAACAATGATTTATTGGTGTTATGGGTTGTTATGACAGTTAACCCTGCTACTGCTCTTCTTCTTGACTCTACCGCCTCACCAGGACAAAGTAGAGCCAGAAACTGTACCGGACACCACATACTGTACAGCTTCCATTAGCACAATGCTGCTGAATACAATGCCTTGATAATTTGTTTGCTGGGGAGAGGGTGTGGTGTGAATGACAGGGAGAAAAGAAAAAAGGAGCACAGCAGAGGTTAGGTAAGGAAGCCTGGGGTGAGCAACCAATCCCTGATGTTTTGCTTGCAAGATTGCACTATAACGTGCAGCTGCTTCTATACCAGGAAAGGAGGAATCCTACTCAGGCCTTCTAAATTGTATGCATGTTATAATGCAATGCAGGATGACAGCTACAAGTCTGCTACTGCTCTTTCAGTTTTTTGCTACTGCTCTTATTACTGTGTAAGTATGTAGAGACAATGCACGAGTGCAGTATTTTTCCCTCTCAAAAAGATGACTGCAATTCCAGACAACTGTGCCCAGGGACCAGACCCAAAACTTGGAGATTAGGGACCAGATCTGATCATCCTCTGGGTCCTTTCCAGTCCTGCATTTCAGCATTCCCATGAGTCCCCAGCCTTGCAACTACTTTCACATCCTAGTTTCCAACTTTTGTTTCCCCATGGAGCAACACATAACTATAAGTCTACCTACAACAATTCCTGACTGATACGGGGTACGTAGGTTTAGGGAGTAGAAAAATGGCACCTTCAGACACATCCGTCAGCTGTGGTGTGGTAGCTCTGGAGACTGTGAAGCCACCACTCTCCAAGATAGAGGCCTCCTCATCCGAGAGCTCAGAGTCTGTGATTGCCAATGCCAGAGCAGTCTTCTTCACATCCACCTGCAAAAGAGAGCGAGGATATTCTTTCCAAACTGGACTTGGCTCACTGCTATTTTAGCTAAAAACTCCAAGGGAGCAGTTCACTTAAATTAAGCAGGAGCCAGTGGCTCCCATCGGTCATCCTAGGATCTCTACCACTAGGGGCTGTTGGAGTAATGCATGCTTCAGACTTTGTCTTATCCCTAAAAGCTCGGAGGAAGGTCAACATTTATTTAATTCATTCTGACAACCATTCCAATAGATGGAGGAATGTTCCCATCCCACAGATCAGCAACCTACCCAAGTAAATTCATGAGCATGCCCAAGATATTCTCCTCAGTACACTTTTGTTAAAAACATCACCACCACTATTGGGAGGAGCAGTTAACAGGAATAGATACAGGGGCCCTATTGTATTAACAATCATTGAGAGCAATTCCACCTATGATCCTGAAAGGAACTACCCACAGAACCATTTACACAGACAGAAGTTATATTTTGGCATCAAGAGTAAGGAGGATCTACATGGTGTGTTAATATGGCATCTTTATGAATCTCCAAGAAAAGGCTTGTTTGAGCCAGTTTTATCTCAAGTTTAAACTTCTCCAAAGGGTCTATGAATTATCAAGAAGATGGTCTTGTTTACTGGTTCAACTACAAAAATTAATAGTAATTTTGTTCAAATAAATATGCCTTATTACACTGAACAACAAATTTTAACAAAAGGTCATGCCCCCAAGTTTAAATTAGTCATTTCTTATAGATTTTGAGGTGCTGAACAAGAATAGGACAATGAAAGTGCAAAATTAGCTATAGTTTGTGAGAGATTTGCAATAGATAGTTCTATAGACATGTACTGTAAATGCCCGACAACACTTACAACACCTATGTATGCAAACTGCTTCTCCTAAACTAGAGCCAATTGACAGATTTTATTGTCATTTGTTTTCAGCACATCAAAATTAGTAAAGATTAGCTATTTTCATTTCAGAGGTAAATTGTGTGTTGTCCACTGGGGGAAATTAATGGCTTGGGAAAGGTGCTTATTCTGTATCTTCTTTTTGGATTTGGAACTGTCCTGAAGTATAGTTGTGCCATAAGCATCCAATAACTTCCTCTCTCTTTGACCAAGTAGAGATTGAAAGGTCTCCAATGTCCAAATCTAACACAGTCACTCACTGAGTAATACACGTAATTGGGGGCTGGCACACTGGGGAAGTCGTCCTCCAAGACCCAAACCCTTCCCTCCAAACCATGAGGAAAAATAGTGCCCATGGCTCTGAAAAGACAGAGCTCAAGATAGAGAGGTGGAAGGAAACCTGCTGCTTCAACAGAGCTTTAAGGTCCAAAAGCCTATAGGCTTCTGCAAGGTCAGCCTGGTCATTCCCTGCCTTCAGAATCCAAAGAGTCATGCAAAGTCTCTAAATCAGCTTGAATGAGTAGTTGGTAGCCATAGCCACTTAAGCCCTATTCAGCTCTTCATAGAGACCAAACACCTGATAATGCCCACTAACTGCACACTCCCCCACACTGCTGCTGCACCAGCTAGCCACACCTCCTGCTCTCCCTGCATTCAGCATTTGTCTGCAGAGGCAAACACTGAACACAGACAGGCTCTCACATGGATGGTTACTGTAACTCTGAAATAGAGTTTTCAATCTAATGGTCAGCATTTGCAAACACTGAATACAGGGTATAAATTGGTGCAGTGGGAGTGTGGGGTGGATGGTTAGCAGGTGTGATCCTCCTGCACCTCTCGCACATCTCCTCTCCACAGAGAGCTAACTTTTGAATTGGGCTATAGATCTTTGCAAAGACAAACCTTTGGCTTCCCAACCCTGCAAGCAAGCTCTTAGCAGCTTATTGAAGCTAGGCCTTAACTTAGCCCTAGATAATTTAGGGAAAAGTACATTTCTTGGGAATGAAGGTCCCTATCATTGTGTACATGTTTCATTGTCCTTACCACTGGAGAATATCCTGACAGTTCAGCCTCACTCTCACTTTCCGTCTCTGCCATTGGCTCATTGCCAGCTTCTGGTTCACTCTTTGCTTGACGCTCTGTGGCGAAGAACAAAATAAGGTTTTATGGGGCCCACAGATAGTGGGCATAGGGAAGGATTTACCAGAAGTTTCATAGAGCCTTACTGCCTCATAGTAATTATCCCAAGCACACATCAATGTCCAGCCACCCCCATCAGATTGATTCCTTTCAGCCAACCCGCTCTCTCACCATTCTACTTGAGACAAGGCTCTTGTCCCAGTATCCCATAATCAAAAACAATTTCAAGTTGTAGGGAGCAACTGCCTTACTTTTCTTCTCATGTTTAAGATGCAAGGTCTCCACCTTCATGCTGTAGTCCAGTTTCATCAGGATGGGCTCCAAACGGGTGTACATCCTCTGAATAAGCTCATGGTACACCACCAGCGGCCATAGCAAGATACTGAGCACTGGAGATACGGGGAAAGCCCAGAGTGTGTGAGAAGCATATATTCCCTGTAGCAGCAGAAAGGAGGGGGGGCAGCCTATGGTCCTTTTAATTTGCAGCCTATGGTCCTTTTAATTTGAAGCCCAAGCAGGGGTGCTCATTACCCAGCTATTCATTACTAGGGTCAATCCATAACCCTGCACCCCACTTGGTACCATAACTGTACAAATTGTCAAGCAAAGTTCTAGAAAAGAGCAGCAGCCTACACAGTATCTACAGCTCAAGTTCTCAAGCAAGTCCAGCTATAATCCGGCATGGACACAAAAGAGAAATTGAATCCAAGGTTTGAGTTTATTAAGTTGTAGGAGCAACTTCAGCAGATGCCTCCATATACTGCCTGCAACATATTAAGAATGAGCTTGTCTACTTATACCTGTATTTCCTTACAAAACTGACAAAGGTGTATAGTAACTTTAGATCCATGGGTGTGATTATTTGAAGGCCTTAACTCCTTCACATTGGCTTTACAGCAGGGTTACACAGCACTATGTAGATGTACAGAACCGACTACACGTAAGCACACAGAGAGGCAGGAAGGGAGTGTGCTATGTGCTTTAATTTTACAAATGTTTGATACAGAAGGTTTCTGGGCAGAATCATAACAGCCTATAAGAGAGATCACAAAGGACCCAGTGATACTCACAGACAATGTAGGAGATCATGATTCCTGGAACATAGTGTCCTACAATCGCTAGGATCAAGCATCCTGAGCAGACCCTGGCACAGAACTGAAAGAACACATCAAGAGAGACAGAGGAGAAGAAAAGCTTAGTGAGGTGGAAGCATTCTTAGGGTGGCTAGCATAACAAGCTCTCACTGTAATAGTTTATGCTTGAGCTACTTTCTGAATTCTAGGACTCCTGACCAATACCTGCTGTGCATTCATTGCCAGAGCCAGTCCATCTGTGAGGAAAGCTGAAAACTTTATCTCGGGCAGCAATTCAGCCAGAGGTGCCTTATACCCTGCACCCACCCACCGCCTTCCCCACCTGCCATCTGCACAGAGTCCAGCTCCATCCTCTTCTCACGTACTTTTCACGCACACAATGGGGAGGGTTTACCTCCTTCTTCCAAATCCAAAGCTGCCACCACTTCTAGTGGCTAGTGGAGGGAAGGCTGAGCGTCTAGGATTTCCTCCACGTCTACTAGAAGAAGTGGTGGTAAAGGTGGCAGTGCTGGCCTCAAAGGAAGCTCACAGGTACATGAAGCTCAGAGGTTTGGAGATGCTTCCTTCCCTCCTCCAACACTAGCACTGCTGCCTCTGCAGCTTCATTCAGTGGCTGATGGAGAGAATGCCAGGAGCCCAACGTTCTCTCCTTGGCCACTAGAGAAAGGGGCAGCACCGGCAAAGACAGCAGGGCTGGACTCAGAAGAGTGAGGGAAGCTGTCTTCTTGATCTTTGCGCACTCTCTGAGCTCACAAGGTTCTGGCATTAGGCAGATGGGCAAGTGGACCCCCCCCCCAGCATGCACCATCAATGGTGTGTACTTGGAGGGTGCATGTGTGCACACTGAGGAGGATGGGAGGCAGAATAGGGGGCAGCAGAATTTGGAGGGGGATTCAGGCAGTGGCATGGACCACTCCTGTTCACTGCCATACATGCTTCATGGGTGTGCTGCTGAATGCTTGACTAGTTTTCCAGTGATATGCTGCTGCTGGGCAATGTGTTAACAGGGCCAGAGTTCTGAAGGGAAAAATTGAAGTGAAACAGTTGGTGGTACCGGGGAGCAGCAAGCAACCTGCTCAAAAAGCTTAAGTGGGCAAATCATAGGATGCAATAGCCCATGTGATATTTTCCTGTGTCAGTCCCAGCACTTTCAAAAAAGTACTTATTTAATCCACTATGAACACTGTCAAAAAGCAGATGAGAGCAGCATAACTAGATCCTGAGACTCCAATGTTATCTGCTATGCTGTGCGAGTTCTAAGAGGCCTAGCTGGTGGACGTGAGAACTCCTTATCGCGAAATGGTGCTGGCTCCTCAGTTCTGCCCGGAGACAGATAAGATTCCTTGCACCCAGAGGCTCAAGCACACTTTTAATTAACAACTTGAGACACCTGTGAATCCCGTTGGGAGGGGTAAGAGCATGGTTACGTAACCCTTCTGGAAGGAGCTTTCGGATCCACCTTCCTATAGGGGTGACTGACCTGTCAATCACAGCATCCCCCAAAAATGTACTTAAGTCCTGAGCTTAAGCGTGTGTGCGCTCGCCTCCATGCTTGCCTCCTTGGATCCTGGTTCAGTTGCCACGCTTCACTTTTGGCATGAACCTTCAACGTGGACACTACTCAAGTAGAGAGTCAGGCAGACCCAAGGTTGGGACAAGGCAGAAGGGAATAGATGTGCAGACATATCAGGTAAGGCACTGCTCACTCCTCCAATGACAGGCTGTGATCAATATACAGAGAGGGCTGCTTGCAATCTATCCTCAAAAAAACTCAGGTTCTACTGCAAAGAGACTCAAATTCTGGTCAGAACTACATGTGATCAGCCACATATCTTATTCCCCATGTCTCGTTAACATTCAGTAATGCAAAATGTGTGGCATCATTGCAATGCAGTGCACCCCTATAAGTGACAGTCACTGAAAGAACTTGCAACACAATGACATCCCACATTTTGCATTACTCAACATTACTGAGCGAGAGGGGAGGAAGAGATGCAGGGTTGCTGCTTTCTACAACAGTCACAGCATGTAGGTCCACCCTAACATGTCTGTACCAGATGGGTGCTGTCCCCCCAGGATGGTCCCCGGGACATACTGGGAACAGCTAAAGCAACCTGCACCTTGTCTGGAATGTCATTGGTCAAGACTTCATTTTCCATGTTTTGTTTCCAGAGATACTGCAACACTGCTCTTCTTCAAGCTTGTAGTCTGAAACATTTGTGTTTATGCCACATAAGATTGCCTATGAGCAGGGAACATGTTTTATCTACACTAAAGTGTGCAGAAAAATTATCAGCTGTGAAGCAGCCCTAAGTGCTAAGAGGAAGTCTATATTAGCAAGCGTACGTTTTTGTGCCATGGCCAAAGGCAACACGGGAGAACGTTGTTTTAAAGTTTAAACAAAAAGTGGCCATGCTGAGGCTTTCTCCCTCTGAGAAGACTTGCAGATTCCCAGCTTACCTTGGTGGGGTTTTGCCTCTTGTATTGCAGCAGCTCCTGCAGATACAGCTGGAAGGTAATCAAGCTTTCAGCCAGGAAATGACAGAGCTCCGGAACACTCAACAGGTGAGGCTGTGCTCCTGTCATCTCACTATCACTAAGACAATGGAAACAAATGTCAATGGACTGGGCTCACCAGGGACACCAGAAAAGATTGATCATGTCCTAAAGTGCAGATCGGATTTATTGGGAAATATCTAAACAGCTGTGAAACAATCTTATGCCCCTGTTCTAACTGAAGACACAGCATTTTTTCCTTTAAAACTCCTAGGGGGATAAATGTTTTTAGGACAGCACATCCGTGCTGAAAGTTAATTCACCATATGACCCAACAACAATACCAGATTTTCTAAAAAAAAAAAAAAGTCTAGAGGCTGAAAACATCTGTTAACATCAGGGAACAACGAAGAAGCCTCCCATACTGCAGCTTCTGAGCCCCCGTAAGAAAGCCAAATGGTCCCACTACCATTTGTAGGAATTCTGGAAAGCCCTTTTCCAAGCACAGCACAGATCAAGTACCAAGACACCATGAATGAGCCAAAGGACATGAGGCAAGGCAAGAGGTAGCTCTTCCACCCGCAAGATCATACTAAGAGGAAATCTACCTGTCTCCTCCAGGCTCCTCCACAGGCTGTGCTGTAGCAGAAAGAGGAAAAAGAACATTCAGTCAAGTGATAAATGAAATAAGACAGTTTAAATGCTAAGAGTGCGTATTTCTAGAAGTTTCTTCCTTCAGTGACCTGGCCTGGAAGTCACCCTGCACACGCATAGCGGAATCCAGGTTTTGCAGCTCTACATGGCCGGAGGGGGTGGGGGGAAGAGAGGAAGGCCAGCCTTCTTTTCAAAGTACCAGAGGTGCTACTCAAACATCACGATGACATGAATTTGCAGGGCTATGTACAGCTGCACAATCAACCACAGAAGAAATGCATCAATGTGTGACACCAAGCATTTCATGTACTAACACCAGTAAACTTCAACTGACACAATTACAACTATGGAGACAGTTTCCAAATACAGTACAGCAAAGCAGACTCAGCAGCTACTTAGAAGAGATATCTCTTGTAACTTTGGCAAGAAGGTTGATGTATTAATTGCAGAGCTGAGATCTTCAATGGCTTTTCTGCAAGCAGTAATGAAACAAAATCTTTGCAAAGCCACTACATACAACAGGGTGATTGTACAAAGGGGAAATGAACAACTGGGGCACAGCATAGTACAAAATTTGGTATGTAAGAAACTTTTTTGCTTTGTTTTTCAGGCATCTCTCACATGGTTATAGACTCAACCTGCAAAGATACTGAGGGCCCAATCCTATCCCAGAGCTGATGCAGCTGCAATGCAGCCCTGAGGTAAGGGGAAAAAATATTCCTTTACCTTAAGAAGGCCTCCGTGACTGCCCCCCCCCCATGGGATGCAGTGCCATGCCCTGTTGGCAAGGCTGCAGCAGTGTTGGAAAGTTAGATAGGATTGGGCCCTAAATTTTCAAAAGGCTCCAAGATGCAGATGAGATGAACCACATCTACGGTATGTGTACTTTCATCATAACCCTAAATCACACTCCCTTATCAAAATACTTTACTTTATACTTCTTCCTTTCTCATACCACCCAAACAGGTCCCTGCCCTTTAGAAACTTCCTAAACTGGTTCAAAACTGAAAAGGTTATTTTTATGCTAAATTAATTTTGCATATTTGCTTGAATAACTGGATTTGAGTGCAGAACTCCCTGTTCTTCAGTGGTAGAAGTTGGGTTGCCTTGACACAGATTAGGAACAAATCCTAACGCTGCAAAGCTGAGTCTCATCCACCTGATGCCAGAGAAGGTTTGTGAACAAACTCCTTTTCACTAGAGCACGGTGGTCCAACACGCGGCCCACGGGCCGCCAGCGGCCCCCGGAGGCTTCTCCTGCGGCCCCCGGAGGCTTCTCCCTCCCCCCATCCTCCCCCCAGCAAAGGTGCTCAGCGCTGAGCGAAACTGACCTCGGAGAAGCGCTTTGCTTCCGAGCGCTTCTCCAAGCGTCAGCGAGGGCGCGCGAGGCATGCCGGAGACAGTTCGTCGACTGAAGCACTTGCCCCGCGCTCCAGCTGATGATTGGAAAAGCGTGGGGCAAGCGCTTCAGTCGACGAACTCTCCCAGGCATGCCCCGTGCGCCCTCGCTGACGCTCGGAGAAGCGCTCGGGAACAAAGCGCTTCTCCGAAGTCAGTGGAGCGCGAGGCATGTTTGGGGCGACCTGTTCTGAGGCAGCCAGCCCCACCGGCTCTCTTCCTGAGGTTCAGGAAGACTTTCAGGGCTGCCTGCCTGCCGAAACCTCCCCCCTCCCTTCCCCCAGCAAAGGCGCTCAGCGCCGAGCCTTGGAACAGCTCGGCGCTGAGCGCCTTTGCTGGGGGAAGGGAGCCTCCAGGGGCCGCAGGAGCCAAGCATCGGAGGAACGAGCCAGTGAGTGTTTTTGTGGCTTGGGGGAGGGAGGGGGCTTCAAGAGCTGCAGAGTGCAACAGAAGTCTGGGGGAGGGGGAGTCCCAGGGTGAACTTGTGAGGTTTCGGCAGGCAGGCAGCCCTGAAAGTCTGTCTGGCAGTTGGCTTCTCGCTCGTTCGTGGAAGGCTGCAAGAGGAGAAGCCACAAAGATCGTGGTCACTTCAACTGTTCTGTTGTTGCTGCTGCTGCTGCCGCCTTTCTTCTATGGAGGTGTTGTTTTTCTCCTGCCTTCTGCTAAGCCTGGCTTGGCTTTTTAATGGGCTCTGTGGATTCGCTGCCCCTCCTCTTGTCCTCTGGAGTTCCCTCTGTGCAACACTCGCCATAAGCAAAGGGAGCAGCGTGTCCTGCAAAATTATGACCTCTCTTGTTGCCCCTCCCTTGCCCCCCACCCCTGAAATACCCAGCTGTTCTTATTTCTTTCTCCACTTCTCCAAGAATTCCTCTGTGCTGTGGATGAGAAGGAATATTCTGTCTTGTTTTGTTAGTTTTGTTTGTTAGTTTTTGGGGGGGAGGTGGGAGGGAAATGAGTCTGGGTGTCAGTGAATCACTGTCGCTCCTATTTATATTGGGGGGAGGGTAGATGAGATGCATCGTGTGAAAGGAGTGTTGCATTGGAGAGGTTGTCTTTTTTTAAAAAAAAACAGACCCTTTGGGGGTGTCAAAGGGAGAATGGCGGGGACAACATCTTGCACTTCTGCTTTGAAGAGATTTATATTTATATTATTAATTAATTAATAATTATTTATTAATTTAATTAATTGTGCGGCCCCCAGGTTTCGTGTCGAAGTCAGCATGCGGCCCTCGAGGTACGAGAAGTTGGACCACCCTGCACTAGAGAGTCAAAGCTAGAATGTAACGCTTCTCAGATCTGACTATCTGGGGTAGCCGACAGGCTGTACTGTTATTTATAACATGCTGTCAGCTTCACGCTGTCCTGAAAAGCTGCAACACTGATGGCAAACCAGCTCAGGGCTCTCCTCTTGGCTGCAAACACAGAGCTGACAGGCTGGTGAATAGTGCACTGGAGCAGTGGACAGAAATCTTGTTAAGTCCATGACCCAGATTCCAGGCAATCAGCCTTAACACAGGGAACCAATCACAACTCTCCTCTGCCAACATAAAATCTGGTGGGCACTCAAGCAATTGCATCAGCCACTGCTCATACTAGGAACCTAGAGTCCATTGTTACAGTGTGAAAAGCTAGTATTGTTAAAAGAGCAGTCTGGCCACAATGGCCCTTTGCTGCAGTGACAGACACATCAAGTATTGTGCTTCCCTAGCATTTCAGCACTGTTGCCTGCTCGAGTGATGAATTCACACATCATACAACAGGAACAGGAGACCATGACTGCTTTGCACCAGCCTGTTTTGCATTGCCCAAAACACTAACAAAGAAGCCAGTGCAGCCCAAATATTCCAGTTCAGTAACTGGCATTAGCATGGGGCTACTTGCTTAAAACAGTAGCTTCTTCTTGTGCACCCGTTCTATGGGCTTGGAAGATCCCAGAGAATCCTTATTGCAACAGTAAGTTATCAACTCTGATTCCCCACTGAAAGCTGGGATTTCTTGGTGAACCTAAGGCTAGCAACATCTGCATATACTGCAATACTTGACAGCCGAGCTCCCCATTACAGGCTTCAAGAAGAAACTTTAGCAGAAGCACAGTCCAGCAAGATACTCAGAGGTGAAGCCCCTTTGCTTATAGATTCACCAAACACAAAACCCTACTCTTTTGGCTGCTTCAAACAGGGCAGAGACTTTGTTCCTATTTGTTGAGGCAGGTTTGTCAAGATGATTTACAACACAGAACCTGGATGAGACCCAACCCAGATGATTGTCAGGAATGTGGTGCTAATTTAACTGCTTCTTAGAGCAGCAGAGCAACCCAATAGGCAGTTGATTCTTCATAAAACAAGAGAGGGAAGAATACAGTTCATGAAAGTAGTATGGAGAAGGTGAAGTATGAAGCTCTCAACAAATCCAAAAAGATATTTCTCGGCCTGTCTTGGGTGGCCTACTGTTTTGTGTTATGCAATGCCACGGTATCATACCATTTGCTATTTACTGTCTAACAACAGACAAAAACTGCCTCAGCTCAGGTAATGTTTAACATGAACTCAAGGGTCTCCTGATCCTGCCAGGGTCACAATTGCTCTAAAGAAAACTCCTCTATTCCAAGCAGGTACTCCCTGCACAGAGAAGAGGTACTCTGCATCATTCTGCCACATGTGGGAAATGCAATCACCATGCTAGTGGGCAGACTGATGAAGTAAGGCTGGCAGGATGGGTCTCACTGTCCAGGAAGAAAACAGAGCATACAAAGAGAACCAAGAGTACTGCTAGGTAAGGGATATCAGATTGCCCAGGCTGCATTGTTTTGGTATTACTCAACAGAGGGCATTTAAGGTCTTCCCCACTCCTAGATCATTCCCAGACAATAGTGTGTTCACAGTGAGACTTCTGGGCAGATTTATACCCATTAAGTCAATTTATTGAATTAATTCAGACAGAACATTATCTTCAAAGTCTTCTGATCAGCTTCTACTTTGTATGACTAAATATTAGCAAAACGTTACTGTGTGACATCATATGTGAACAAGCCTTCCCACTCTACTAGTGCCATCAGGAACTGATGCTTCCTTCCCTAACAAGCAGTCCAGACTGTTCATTAGAGATGACACTGTACTATGACCAGACACTGCCTATACACAAAGAGTTCATATATGGGGAGGGGACGGGAAGAGAACCAACACCACATAGTTGCCTAGTTCTCACTTGGGCACATACAATAGCTCCCCTTTATTAAATTCAACATCTAACAGACCTGGATGCAATACTTTCTGCTGCCCTTAGAAATAAGAAGGCAAGTGTTACGTTTTGTACGAAGTTAACTTGCTACCCTTCATCTTAGTTCAGCCACATGGTCTCTCTTGGCCACCCTGAACTAGTGGAACGCAACTCTAATGTGCAGTTTCAAATGTTATCTGCCTGGTCCCATAACACAGAACCCTCTCTCTCAAGAGGTAAGGCTGAGGCCAAGTTACAAACCTGTGGAGTCACAATAGAGGTACATCAGGTGTGCACAGTCTGCATTTTTACAATCTGAACGTTCAGTGGCTGCACCATTTTGCACACATCAACAAAAGCTGAGAGGTGCACCAATTCTCTGTATGTGTTGAACACAAATCAAGCAAATTTTGCTACAAACCTTTTCAAAAGGCCAATGGCTGTTCACTATGTCAACATCCTCATTCAGTGTTGCATTGCCAGCTTCTGAGCAGAGAACAGCATTGCTTGCTACTTCTAATTCACTGTGCCATAGCAAACAAACAAAAAACCACACACAGCCTAATGCTCGATCCATGTGAAGTCACAGCAGTGAGGCAAGAAGCAACGGACTGTACAGTACTTATAAGAGCGTGGAAACTAACAAAAATGATCTGACCTTGCTCAAAAATTATACACTTCCCTTACTTTGTACAGCCACCACTACCCTCACTTACCTGAGAAATCTGACAGGAATTGGGGCTTCCATCTCTCCAGTAGGAGAACACCCACAAAGCCAATGCTGAGGAGGAACAGAGGACGAAACGAAGTGGAGGAAAACAGCCTGGAAAGTCACAGGGAAAGACAGACATTAAAGGGAATTAAGGATGTAGCCTTCTTTATTAGAAGAATTCACAGATTTTGGCTAGGCTTAGCAATGACTTGTAGTATTACTTGTAGTTGCCTCTAAGCCTTCCCCCCCCCCCCCTTCACTTCTCAGAGTTCTCTGGCACACATACATCTGAGACACAGGGTAAGTACTGGTACTTTACTTTGCACTGACTTTGGAAAAAGCCTGAAGCTGCTTCCAACCTTACACTTATTGTTGTTGTTGTTCAGTCGTTAAGTCGTGTCCGACCCTTCGTGATCCCATGAACCATATCCCACCAGGCCTTCCTGTCCTCCACTATCTTCCTGAGTTTGCTCATTTTCATGTTCGTTGCATCGGTGATGCTGTCTAACCATCTCATCCTTGGCCTTCCCCTTCTCCTTTTGCCTTCAATCTTTCCCAGCATCAGAGTCTTCTCCAGAGAGTCCTCTCTTCGCATTAGGTGGCCAAAATATTTGAGTTTCAGCCTCAGTATCTGTCCTTCCAGGGAACAGTCAGGGTTGATTTCATTTAGGATTGACTGATTTGATCTCCTAGCAGTCCAAGGGACTCTCAGGAGTCTTCTCCAGCACCACAGTTCAAAAGCATCTATTCTTCGGCGCTCAGCCTTCCTTATGGTCCAACTCTCGCAACCATACATTGCTACTGGGAACACCATCGCCCTGACTATACGAACTTTTGTTGGCATGGTGATATCTCTGCTTTTTATTATGCTATCTAAATTTGCCATAGCTTTCCTTCCAAGGAGTAAGCGTCTTTTAATTTCTTGGCTGCTGCCAAGTGAGAGATAAGACCCCAAACATCTCAAAGTTTTCTGCATGTGCTAGAAGACTCAAGGGTGTGTGCGTGCATGCGTGCGTGCGCACACACACGCTCAATGTAAGAGACTATTGTTACGAGAGATGGGACCCTCTCATTCCTCCTGTGATTTCAGAGGGCTTTGGATTTCTGCTGGACAGTGGGGGTTGCCAGCATTAAGTACTGGTTGTCACTGACTACCATATTTGCAGACCTGTAATTATAATCCAAGCATGGTCACTTTTAAAAGAAAAGAAAGAAAAGCGTAATGCTGACCAGGCATTTGCCCAGATTGCAGCCCCCATACTGAGAACAGTCACTCAGACAACTGATTACAAGCTATAAACATCCCACATTAACACAACCTCAAGCTTTCAAGATTTGCCAAGTAATGACTAAACCAGCCTCGACCATCAGGAAATTTGTCCACACACAAATCCTTTTTAAAGCAAGTTTCTAGCCCCAATGACTTCAAAAAATATTGCCTGGGCAATGCTCACTACACTCTCAGGTGCCAGAAGGGAAGGATTTTAGAGATTAAGTGCCTTGCATAGCTTCTTGACTCTCCCCATGACTAGCAAAAGCAGGATTCTGTAAAAGAAGCAAATATGCATAGTTTATACAGAATTAGAATTCAGTTTTCTTGATGCAGAATTGATTTTATTTTTAATACACAGTGCATACAGCCGTAACCACTTCATCAGCCATATTTAGAATGGACAAAAAGCCCACATTTCTATGTCTTAGGTTGAACACAGCTGAACTCTCACTTTATTATTTTGTCACTATCAGACACCATATTTTAAATAGACGGGCAGCGCAATCTTGACTAATGATCTGGCCGGCGGCCCAGGGCCGCCCGCCGGATCCTGAGCCCGGGCTGCCCATCGACCGGTGGGCTGGAGGTCTACTCGGGGAAAGGGACGCTTGTCCCCTTCCCTGGGTGTAAACCGGGGCCAGCCCGATGGGCCTCGTCAGGACCGGCTATGCCAATGACCCCCCTTCCTCGCCCGCCGGATCCCGACTCACCTCCGCCAGTGAACGTGCGGGCGCGCCGGTAACGAAGCAAGGGAGGCCGGCCTCTGCACCGACCTCCCTTGCTCCCGAGTAGACGCGAATGTGCTTTACCGCACGTTCACGACACTTTAGAACGGTGGAGCACTCACTCTGCCGTTCTAAAGATCCCCAGGATTGCGCCGACAGTGTTTTATGACATCTATCAATTCAACCCTATTGGGAAGGTCACCATGATTTCCACCATGAGAAGATAACTGAAGCTGAGAAACAAACATCTTCCAGAGCCACAAGGAAGCCTATGCCTGTAAAATATTTGAATCCAGTTCTCTGAGGTTCAAGGCAGTTTGGTAGGTAGATCAAAGTATTGTTTGTTTGGGACCAGCAGCACCTTGCCACATTGCACAAAACACTGAAGTACATTTCAAGCAAACATTGGAGTACATTTCAAGCAGTTATTTCTAAGTTTGCGAGGTCCAAGTCCAACACTAGCCAACGGGGCTGTGAGTGCACAGTTTAAAGATCTATATTGATCTTTAATCAATATAGGATGTGATGTGGTCTGAGGGGTGAGCTGTTGCCTTGCCTGAAAAAGCTAAGCAGGATCAGCTGCTGGATGGGAGATCGAGGGGCCTCAGGCGTATCTCTGTGGAGGAGTGGAGCGTGGAGGAGTCAGCTGGCAAAAGATGGATAATATCTTTGAGAAACTGGTCTGAAGCTTGGTGCAGCTGCCTGCAAGAGCTTGGAAAGTGCAAGAGTTGGCAGCCAGGATGACGACTGCACTATGAAGGGAAACATCTGGAGAAATTGAGGTTCTATGAGATTTTCTCATGGAATAATACTTGTAAAAATCCCACTGGAAAATGGGGTTTATGTTCAGACTGCCTATGTAAACTGCCTTGAGTCTATGAGAAAGGCGGAATATAAACACCATAAACAAATAAAATAAATGTATGCATTGAAGATTGAATGCATACCAGGAATCTGGTCACCTAGAAATCTAACAAGGGTTGCACCTGGTAATTGGAAATATTTTAGTCATGCTAAAATATTTTAGCTCAATTGCTCCCCCTCCTTTCTAAGCTTGGGTACTTTAGACAGAGGGAGAGAAGAGTTGGCTTTTTTCTTCTTCTTAAATGTGTTCACAACTTTCTGGCAGAGCCATTTTTGTATCTTTTATTACATATTATTATGAGGTGCCAGCATAATAATGATCAGAAGCGCAGGTCATTAAGCAGGATGACTGAAGACGTTACATCTACATTAGCAGTGATCTCAAAGCATGCTGAACATTTCACTCTTATTTTAGGTCCAAGACTCCACAACTGCAGTTTCCCAAAGCACATTTCTAACTCCCAGTCCATGTATCTGTTTCAGGGATAGGCAGCTCATTGTCTCTAAAAGTAAACAGGATGTTGTGCTTCCCAGCAGTGTGCTGGACTCAACCACTCAGGCTTGTTAAATATTGCTGTGCAGGCAGGGTAGACAGAAAGACAGGAATGTGCTAGCACTGCAATTCTCAGCAACTACAAGCTCAACATGGACTCAACTGGTAGGGGGCAACCAGCAGCTTGTCAAGCTTACTCTCAGACTGGTACACTGCCAAAGTTACTAAGCTACTAGAGTCCCAAACTGGGGATGGCATATAAACCATGTGGCTCCTATGCAGTGAGAACCAAAATCTAATGAGAAACACCCCTGGGCGAACCTCCAATTATTTGTAGCTGCTAGTAGCAGCCCTCGTTTATCATAGGCTGAGTCCTGGAAGCACTCTTGGCACCACCCTGAGTCAGGGAGAGGTCTGTTTATACTCAGAGTAAAGCGGGAAGGTTACATGAGGCAACACCCAGTCCATGCTAAGTATTATATTCTAAGCTGCAGCTGCACTCATTTTGAGATCAAGCACACAGGACACTATTAACAGTATTGTTATACTGTCCTTCAAACACATGTCTTAAGGCAGTTTACAGAGAAAAACATAAAATACTGTAATACCGTTAAAAAGTCTGGAAGAATAGAAAGGTTTTTGACTGGTACCAGAGAGCGCAAGAGAGCAGTGCAGCCATGAGGTGAGCATAATAAGGAGAAAGGTGGGATAGAAATTCAATAAATAATAATAACTGTTATTTTATATACAATATAAATATATTATAAAACTTCTGCCTCTAGACAAATGCACTCAGATCCATACAAGTTTTGTTAACTCCACAGCATCACTGGGGCTGTGGGAGAGGTAGTAGCATCTACCCAACCCAAATTCAGTATCTCCTCAGGGAGTTTTTTCTATTCCCTCTGATATTCAAGAGGGGCCATAACTCAGAAGTACTGCATGCAAAGCATGTGCACAGTTTCAGGTTCAGTCCCTAACATTTCTAGTGAAAAGGAACTCAGGCAAGTAGGACCTTGAAAGATCTCCCTCACTTGAGATCTTGGAAAGCTGCTACCAGTTCGTCTGAGGAGATAGCACAAGGCTAGATGGGCCAGTGGTCTGACTGTATAAAGAAGCCTCATATGAAGAACATATGTTCACATAACATAAATGAGGAGTTGGAAGAGTTGAATGTGTCTGTTTTTCAGGCATTTAGGCATGAGATATGCAGGACAGCTACAGGAAATGGTGCTGCTGATCAAACATCCACTTCTGTCACGCAGGCCCTCCTTGAGTTATAATTATACCTGAGGTATCATCCTGGATCAATTTACAAAAAAATTGCTGAAAACTCTCAAGTGTAATAGTTGCACAAGTAGGAGCAGACTTGGCTATAGCCAAAATACTTGAGACCTGCGATTCATATGCTTTCAGACCTCATGTCATCTTACAAGGGTTCAATGCTCAACCAACACCACATGAAGACACCAAAAATTTTCCTAGCTCGTTCCACTGAAGCATTAAATTCATGGGACTACTGCCTCCAATCATAATACAGACTTGTTAGTCCTGAGGAAAGCATGTTTAGAGTTACCACCTCATAGCTCAGATCTACAAGAATATATACACCCGCCTTGTATGCTTCTTATTGTTTCCAGGTAGGAGTTTTTAGGTTTGCTACAAGAGCAATGCCAGAATATAGGAAACATGCAGAGGTGTGCTAGAATCATTAGCCTCCAGCAATCACTTGTCCCGAAGCAACACTCACAGAAGCAACACTGCCGGAAGCCACCTACCCCATCACTGCTCCTCCTCCCTCCTGAAGGAAGAATGAAGTTGCTGACCTCTTGACCAAAATATGCAACTTGTCCCTTAAAACGGCCAATGTGCCAGAGGATTGGAGGATAGCTAATGTCACGCCAATATTTAAAAAAGGAAGGAGGGGGGACCTGGGAAACTATAGGCCGGTCAGTCTAACATCTGTTCCAGGGAAGATGGTGGAAAGTCTTATTAAGGATAAAATCTTAAAACACATAGAAGAACAAGTTTTGCTGAGGGAGACTCAGCATGGCTTCTGCAAGGGTAAGTCTTGCCTCATAAACCTTTTAGAATTTTTTGAAAAGGTCAACAGATATGTGGATGCGAGCGAACCCGTGGATATTATATATCTGGATTTTCAGAAGGCATTTGACACAGTCCCTCATGAAAGGCTCCTGAGAAAACTCCACAGTCAGGGAATAAGAGGGCAGGCCCTCTTGTGGATTAGGAACTGGTTGAAGACCAGGAAACAGCGAGTGGGAGTCAATGGGCAATTTTCACAATGGCGAGAGGTGAAAAGCGGTGTGCCCCAACTTATTCATAAATGACCTGGAGTTGGGGATAAGCAGCGAGGTGACCAAGTTTGCAGATGACACTAAACGTTTCCGGGTGGTGAAGACCAGAAGGGATTGTGAAGAGCTCCAGAAGGATCTCTCCAAACTGGGAGAATGGACAGCAAAATGGCAGATGCACTTCAATGAAAGTAAGTGCAAAGTGATGCACATTGGGGCAAGAAACCAACATTTCACATATACGCTAATGGGTTCTGAGTTGTCTGTGACGGATCTTGGGAGAGAGAGATCTTGGGGTGCTGGTGGACAGGTCGATGAAAGTGTCGACCCAGTGTGCGGCGGCTGTGAAGAAGGCCAATTCCATGCTCGGGGTCATTAAAAAAGGGATTGAGAATAAAACAGCCAATATCATTATGCCCTTGTACATATCGATGGTAAGGCCACATCTGGAGTATTGTGTCCAGTTCTGGTCACCACACCTCAAAAAGGATATAGTTGAATTGGAAAAGGTGCAGAAAAGAGCGACCAGAATGATTCGTGGGCTGGAGCACCTCCCTTATGAGGAAAGGCTACAGTGTCTGGGGCTTTTCAGTCTAGAAAAAAGGTGCCCGAGGGGGGACATGATTGAGACATATAAAATTATGCATGGGATGGAGAGAGTGGATAGAGGGAAATTCTTCTCCCTGTCGCACAACACCAGAACCAGGGGACATGCACTAAAATTGAGTGGAGGGAGAGTTAGAACGGACAAAAGAAAATATTTCTTTAACCAGCGTGTAATTCATCTGTGGAACTCCTTGCCACAGGATGTGGTGATGGCACCTGGCCTAGATGTCTTTAAAAGGGGTTTGGACAGATTCATGGAGGAAAAGACCATCACAGGTTACAAGCCATAAGCAACCTCCTGGCTTTAGAAGTAGGTTTTCTCTGTGCCAGGTGCAAGGGAGTGACACCAGGAAACAGGTTATCTTGTTGGCTGTGTGCTCCCTGAGGCATCTGGTGGGGCCACTGTGTGATACAGGAAGCTGGACTAGATGGGCCTTAGGCCTGATCCAGCAGGGCTCTTCTTATGTTCTAAGCTATCCTGAAAAGTCACTGCTGGCAGTTGGGAACCCTCAGCCATGGGATAGTATGCAGTGTTGAGGGGAAAGGACTGTAGGGGAAAGAGGGAAAACCCAGAAGGGAATCATGATCTGGCAACTGTAACCTGTCCTTGGCCCGCTCTTTGGAAACCCTGTCCTAACAGTCCCACATCGCAGATTAGCAACTCCCTGCCCATCGTTCAAGGGGCCTGGCCCTGCAGGGAGCTGAAAAATATACGTACAGCAGGGCCTTACCTATGTTCACTCAAAAATAAAACCTAAACTATCCCGATGGGGTTTACACCCAAGTAAGCATGCACAGGACGGAGAGCAGCTTTAACGTTCCTAGGAACCAGTATTACAGACTCAGCTTTCTGGGTCACCACAAGCACCTGGGATCTTCTGCAGCCCTGCTTCCTCCCATCAAGGGAAAACCTATCACCCAGCCAAAGCCACACCTGGTATCATCGACATCGCCACCGATCACTTCCTTTGCCCGCATTACCACAGCAGCAGGACCTGCCTCTCCACTAGAGGGCAGCAGCCCCTCGTGCAGGATTGCTAACCGCCACCAGGGCCAGACCTGCTGCGCGCCCACGTTCATTGCCCAAGCCGCAGTCACCAGGCCCGCTCGCCTCATCCTCTCACCACAACGCAGCTCCGAGCGCCACGGCCCCAGCCAGGCTCTGCGGCGGCCTCTCCCAGACCAGCAACCGCTGCACGGCAGCCACCGTCGCCTCCCAGCCTCTCAGGCTTCGTCTCAGCCGGGCGGCCAGCGCAAGCACCTCCTGCTCCTCCTCTTCCTCCTCCTCGGTTTCTGCTGCGCAGCCCCCGAGCCTGGGCACCGTCACCGCCTCACCTTCCCCTGCCGCCGGGATATCCGAACCGCCGCTCGCCATCGCCTCAGCCAGCGATCAGGAAAGGAGTGGGAGTGGGGGCGGGCGAGGAGCGAGCAGTTCTGACAGCCGCAACCGGAAGCAGCTGCGCGCTAAGGCCAACCTGCTCGCAAAGGCCCAATCACGCGCATCCCCTCAGCACGTGAAAGAGGAATGTGTTTTTCTGCAGAACGCATGCGCAACCCGTCGGACTCGGCCTTTTCAGAGTCTTTTCCGCCTCCCATCAAGGGAACCAGTGGGTTGACGCATGCGTACTGGTGCCTGATGATAGCAGCGAACGCGACTCTTCCAGTGCCCAAGGCAATTTTGTATTTGCCATTGCCTGCTGTGATTTATCCCGTCCTATGCCTAGTCTGTTCGGAGGTACACACCACACCACTATCTTCACAATGGAACTCTCTGCTGTTATATTTATGTAGTTTGTTCTTTAATAATTTTCTAACTTAAAAAAGTCAGTGTCCAATGTTATTTATTTATTTAGGTAATGTATTGAAAGTATGATCGCATGTTACTAGTGTCACCTCTTTACGGCACAATTCTATGCATGTCTACTCAGAACTGAAGTAAGTCCCACTGAGTTCAGTGGGACTTGTGCATAGAGTTGCAGCCTTTGACATTTTCTCAGCTGAAACAAGCAGTCAAAAAATGATAGTAGCCTGCTCATTTTTATGGAATGACACAGAGAGAGTTAGAGGTTGAAAGCAGGAAAAGGAGCCACTGCTGTGTCCTGCCCCCATTCACCAATGGAGGTGGGGAAAATGGGCAATGGGAGGAGAAGCTATGGTATGAGTCTTTTGATCACTGGGAGCATTGGCCTCCATCCTCCTCACTGGCCATTAGAAGCGCATAGGGGCCTTTTGATGGCCCAGAAGCCGGGGGGGGGGGGTTGCCCTCATTTGTAGATGGGATTGCTGGACATAGCAATGGTGTGGCTTTTGTCTGCTTGCTCCACCACTGTTACCAATAGTACTGGGTGTGTGTGTTCAGGGTTGGCTGGCTCTGCTATGTCACATGGGTCCTTTGATTTGAATGATACCTTGGCCAGTGATCAGCCTGGCCAATCTGACACCACCCATGATCTTGAGGCAGCATATTACTGTGTGGGATTGCTGTTTGCATTAACTATTTCACTTTAAATCCCTAACTCTGCAATCCTGAGCATGTTTACGCAGAACTCATGCCCTACTGAGCTCAACAGAGTTTACTCCCGAGTCCCTAATAGTAAATGTATTTAGGATTAGGACTACCAGCATAATCTTTAATTTTTGTTTTGCTCACGCTGCATTCACATGAACATTAAATACTTTAACTAAGGTTATTCAGGAGGCCGTCTGTTTCAGTGGCATAGCCACACACCCTGGGGGCGTCGCCATGACACCCCATGTGATGTCACAAGCCCCACCCCAGAGCTTGGCATCACAAGCCCCACCCTGGGTTCAGAGGCAATCCCCTGAGTAGACCTGTGGGCCGATAGTGATCGACCCGGAACAGGAATAGGATCTGTTGGGCGGCCCTAGGCCACCCGCTGGATACTTACACAGGATTGCACTCTAAGAGTATGTACAGTTGCCATTCCCCTGTGAAAATTACATGCTGTGGGATTTATGTATGTGTTTATTTAAAATATTTCTATACTGCCTTTCCACTATTCATTTTCCAGTATGACTAGTGTAAACATTTAAAACTACAATTCAGGATAAATATAGAGTAAAACACAACAAACTAAAAACTTGAATAAACAAAACAGCACCAAATTAAATATCAGATCTGATGAGTAGCAGAATGTTGACATCACATGAGCAAACAGTGCAGGAGTTCTCCAAGTACTCCTCACTTTAAATACCCCTTGCTTTTCAAGGAATCATACTCCACTCCTTTCTCATCATGATTTTAACCCCTTTCTTGGTGTGAATAATACAAGAGTTGAGAGTGTTGGTAACATGTAATGCACACATTTGTATTGAAATAACTGTTAATATATGAACATGGTGGCCCTAGGGAGGAAATAAAGCAAATCCATCTACCTGACCATGATCAAGGTGAGATCCTGGAGGGTTGGGCTAGAGTTTCCCATTGGAGGAGCCAACAGGAAAAGAATCTTGATCTTTTTGAACTCCATAAAACGGAAGGCCTGAATGAGACAGCATGCATTTTGTTCTAGCATTTACTGTTATCTCTACATTGCTATCATACTCTCTGGACTCTGGAGGCCAACAAAGGAACTGCAATGAAGTACTGTACTTCAGTCTAGCTAGGGAAAAGCCAGAGAGCTTGCATTACGGTTTTGCTTCATAGTCTAATAAAATGGCTGACATCCTGTACTGTCAAAATCTAATTTTGTCTAACTTCAAATGCCTGCTTTTGCATATTTGCATCTTGCTTAATTTCTCTTGTTTTCTTTTAATAAACTATTTTTACTTTTGAAACTTCTCCATCCAGTTTGTCAGGTCAGAGCAGAGATCTTTTGACCCTTACTTTCTTATGGATTGCTCACAGCTACCACTACAAGGTATTGTGCGTGTATACAGGTGCAGAGGAGCTGAGATTGACCAAGCCAATTGGTTCCACAGCTGCTTCTTTAGCAATGAACTTCTATGCAGTGGGAAATTGGACTCTCTCCAGATGGAAGGGTGCCCCCCCCCCCACTTGGTTTACCCTTTCTGACAGAAGCAGTTACTCTTTCTTGGACTCCCTGTCACTGCCATGTGTCATAGTCTCTCCAGAAAGTACCCAAGGGTGCACAGGAAGGCCAGGTGCTGTGTGCTTTTCTTCTCTCATCCCACCATAGTGATCCGTGGTGGCTTTAATGAATCACAAGTGGTAAAAGGACTATTTCTCACCTTTTCAGGCATATGATATGCTCTTATGTGTAGACTAGTGAGGACATTATCCCATGTGAGTGGGGTCAAATACAGAACCAGGGGGATGGCAGGATAAAACAGTGTGACCTTGTATATATATCCTCAGGAAATTGGGACCCAACCACTTGGCAAGTTTATACAAAAGGCTGGTTCACAAATGCACATTCATCATTATTTCATAAGATCAATATGTGTAGATCGAAGTTTCAAGTCACCTTGAACACAATGCTTTGAGAACCTGAAGCTGTAATCCTATGCATACTTACTTGGGAGTAAGCCAAAAAAGTGGGAATTACTTCTGAGTAAGCATGTAGGGTTGTACTGTGGCTGTGCGGCAGTTCACATCTGCATTGCTCCTAAGCAAGCAAAGTACAGCCTTATGTAAACCAGACCAAAACTATCCAAACATATTTTATTCCAGATTATTACAACGATTCCCGCCCGCCCCCCGCAGCCAGCAGTGCGCAAATTTCTCTCTAGAAAAGGCCAAATCCCGCTTCACTTTTCAGAGAACAGAGTTGTCCATTCTCGCTTGTTGAGACGTTTCCGAGTTGTGAGTTAAGCCTATAGGCACGATTGAAGGGTCACTCGCTCGGTGACTCATCCTAAAACCAGCCCGCTAGACCTTTCAGTCCGGCTTGCTAGAAGGGTTGGAATGGAAAGACCCGCCTCTTGGCCCGCCCCAGGAACAGGAAGGCGAGAAGCCTCCGTCGGCCTTTCTTCTTCCTTCGCGGCGCGACGAGCGGCGGAGTAACTTGCTGCTGCTGGCCGGCTCTTCCTTCCTAGCCCTCCCCATCCTCGCAGGGGTAGCCAGAGCCCGCGAATTCCCAGCATCGGTACCAAGAGGGCAGCGCCCCGCAACGCCCCTTCTGCGAGCAGCGGGATGGACCTGAACGGGCTTCTTTTGGACGAGGAGGGCACGTTCTCCCTGAGCGGCTTTCAGGAGTTCACGGTGAGCTGCCATCCATCGCCCCTTCCTCCTGACCCCCGCCCCGCCAACCGAACCCAGCAGGGCACTGGTCACTGCCAGCCACGCCCACTGCTTGCTATCCCGACCTGTGCCCGGCATCTACTGTACTAGTAACTATCTCTCTGGGCGCGCAGAAGGGCGTGCTAATTAACCTCGGTTGCGCCCCATTTACTTCCGTAAACAGGTGCCATCCTTTCCTGTCTCTCAGTGCATGTACTGTATAGTTGTCTTACTGGGGGAATCTAAGCTGTCTTGGTGATGGGAATTTTGACCTGCGAAAACCAGCAAAGGGTCTTGTGGCACTTAAGACTAACCAATGTAAATCAGTAACGGACTTCTTTATTATCAGAAGCCTGGAATGTTATGCAGCTATTGAAGTGAACTGTAGCCCATGAAAGTTTATGCTGCTGATACACATTGGTTAGTCTTTAAGGTTTCATGAGACTCTTTGTGTGTTTTTGCTGCCACAGACTAATGACAGTCAGAACTGGGAAGTGACAGTTTTTACTGGTTGATCATCTACTATTTGAATTAAAGGGTATGGGTAGGGACTGCATTGTATGGGGGCATATATAGTATTTTAGATTACTTGCTGTCCACCCTAGGTATGTTTACTCATAATTAAGTTCCATTGTATTCAATGGAGCTTACTCCCAGGAAAGTGTGCATGCTTTCCTAGGAATATGCCCCATTGAAATCTCTAGGACTTGCTTCCAAATAAGCATGTATAGGATGGTGTTGTTAATGTGGGATTACTTATTTGCTGGGTTGTATCCAATCCTTCCTGGAAGGAAGAAAGCTTGGAGTGAATATCCCATCAAGGTACTAGGTGCAGATTTGTGCAACTTTCAAAATCAAACTGTCTTGCACCATCTGACTGCTGTCCTATGTTCTTCATCACCAGTGGTGAAAGGATAGTATGGAGCACCAGAGAAATACAGTACCCGTGTTCATTACTAAGCTTAAAGTGCAGCTCTGATGGTTCTGAAAAAGTCATAATCCACTTACATCACTGACCATCATTAGTATGGATTACAATCCCCATATCCTGCATGTATGTATTGAAAGCGTAAAGGCAAATTATCCTGATTTTAGCTGTCAAGTGTAGTTTAAAGCTTGTTAAGGAATATCTAAGTAGTGCCAAAGGATTTTTTATATTAGTCTTTTGGTAGCATCTTCCTTTTTCCTAGTTACTTTTCACTTTGGGATTCTGGGTTCACGTTATCAGCTGCGAGTATCCTGGGACAGAGTACCTCTAGTCCCTTATCTTCAGTTCCTGGAGACAGGAAGGAATCAAATGGGAACAAATGAAGGAGTGTTTGGAAATTCTGAAAACAGAAATGGCTGATGAAAGGAAGAAAATAATAATAATAATAATAATAATAATAATTTATATACCACTTTTTAACAAAAACTAGTTCATGAAGCAGTTTACATTACTAAATAAATGGTTTGCTATCACCAAAGGGCTCATGGTCTAAAAATTATGGAGGTGAGGCATGTAAAGAAAGCAGCTGTGGGTAAAATGAGAGAAGAGCATATGAAGAGTTAAGCTAGAAAAGATGTTAAAAAGAGTAATAGGCTTTGTCAGGCAGAGCTTGAATGGGTGTAATAGTATTTTTTTCCCCAACCAGCACGTAGTTCTCCTGATCCATTTGGAAGGTAATTTACAGCGCAATCCGACTTAACTTTTGTGCCGGTGTAACCAGCGGCGCAGCAAGAATGGGAGGCCCCAGAATGGAAAAGGGATTCAAATCCCCTCCAAAAGAGGAATTCAAAGGGGATTTGAATCCCTTTTCTGTTCTGGGGCCTCCCGTTCTCGCTGCGCCGCTGGTTAAACCAGCACAAAAGTTAAGTCGGATTGTGCTGTTACTAGTATAAAATACAAAGAAAACCAAATTGCTAAATGTCCTGTTTTGGTTTTCTCAATAAACCAGTGAAATGACACTGACAATGAGCGAAAGGCAAAAGCTGGGACCAAAAAACTGGAAGTTAGCTTCCTGGAATATGCTGTTATCAGCCAGTCCTAAGTGTGAAGTGTTCTCATACCCATCACAATCACTTTAGACAGAGAGATGTTGGGAGATCAGTGAGATCTAGGAGGTTGGAGCAGGACAGGCACAATGCTCACCTTCAGAAGCAGGGGGAGAATCTGTTTGGAAGTCAAGCTGTCTTTACAGCTACTCACTTTTCTGGTCTTCCCACCCTAGCTTCCATTCTTTAGCTGTTGCTGTACCAGACACTTAATACAAATGGTCCTAAATTGGTAGAGGTGTGTTTTATTTATTTATTTATGCAGATTACGGTGGTTAACCAAAATGAAATAGCAGAAAGCGGTGTTATGTGTTGCAATTTCCCCCATTTTAACCACTTTAAGAGTGCCATGTACTACCAGTAGGTAGGTGATATAGGCTGTACAATGTCAGCGGATGAAGAAATAAGCAAAATTACATGGTTTTATTTTATTTTATTTTTTGCAGATTTTTTTTAGCAGAAAGTGGTGTTCTGTGTTTTTATGTGGTTATCAAGAACAAAAACACCTCTATAAATTGGGTATCAGTCTACAGCTAGTTAGGTCTTTTTCCAGTGATACAAACAAGGCCAGTGGCCTCAGCCAGAGTAAGACCATGGATGGTTGATACTGTGTACTGCTGACCTTGCACTAAGCTAAGGAGCACCTCTACTCTACAACAGTTGGAGAAGACGTGTTGACTCTGCCCACCCCACATATGAAGCCTATGTTGTTCAGCGCTGTGTTCATTGTGCGCTCTGTGTTCCCTCTCCCTCTGATGTTCATTTGATAAATGACAGGGCCTTTTGGTTGCAGTCCCCAGGATTTGGAACCCCCTGGGGATTCACTTGGCCCCCTATTGGTGACTTTGTGAACGTCTAAAGGCTTTCTTGTTTAGGCAGGCATTTCAGTTAAAGTAATGCTCCTGTATGTGTTTGGGGTTTGGGGGAGCATTCTCAGTTGGTTATTTAGTTTTAAGGTTATTGCTTTGGATTGTTTTCTGGTGTGTGTTTTTTGTTTGTTCGCTGCGATACATTGCATTTTTAACTGATATATAAGCCTCCTTGAGGGCCTCTTCAAGGCAGGAAGGTGAGGAATAAATTGCTAGATAAACAAATAAAAATATTGCCCAATATCTCAGTGGACTTCCTTCCTCATTCCCACCCCGTCTTCCACTTTCATGCTGCAGAGTCTCCCCTAAGAGTGAACAGATTCCCAGAGCCAAGAAATGCTAATAAAACAGTGTCCTGGGAACATGGCAGACTAGAGGGAGCAATCTGAGCCAAGAATGACACAGGCTGAATGGTGGTTTACTAAAAACATTGCGGTCTCCTTCCCATCCTTCCCTAATTATTGTTTTAAAATCATTATCGCACACACCATATCTCAGGGACTTCTTCTCCCCTCCCTGTTCTGCTTTTCAAGCTTCTATTATTTCCCTGAGGTGTTGCAACCTTCCTTTTCTATGGCTCCTTTTGATTTTTTTTTTTTAATCTTCAAATGAATAACAACTTTGTAATGCTTCTGGGCATAATTTGACTTCGCTGTTTCCCTTTAGCAACACCCCATGGGAGCGTTCTACTGTGAGTACCTCTGTAGGGAGTCGGACCCTGCAACATTGGTCTTGCTTGACCCATTTGAGCAGCATATCTGGCTTATTGTGGATCACAAGTTAAATACATAAGAAGAGGCTTACAAGATCAAGCACAAAGTCCAGCATCCCTGTTTCCCACAATGGTCAATCAAATTCTTCTGGGAAGCTCACAAGCAGGGCATGAAGGCAAAAGATAGCCCCTCCCTCATGATATTCCTCCAGGGTACTACTGTTGATCCTGGAAGTAGCACATAGGCTTAGCCATCATAATGACTAACAGCCAGTCATAGGACCTGTCCTCTGTGAATTTGTCTAAACCAGAGGTTCTCAACCTGTGGTACGGGTACCTCTAGGGGTATGCGGACCTCTTGCTGGGGGTATGCCAAGCCCTGCCCCTTATCTACCCCATTAGCAGCTAATTAAGTGTTAATTAACATGGATTTTAAATTTAATTATTTTTGGAGAATTATTTTTAAAAATAATTTAAAAATAATTTTTAAAATTAAAAATTTTAATTATTGTCTCTCTGATTTTGGTTTTGGGCTTATTTTTGTACTTTGGAAAATGTACTTTGGTGGGGTGGGGGAGGGAGGAGCTGATTTTGGGAAGTTTGACTTGGAGAAAAAAGAGATACTTGCATCTCTCTCTCTCTCTCTCTCACACACACACACACACACACACACACACACACACACACACACACAGAGTTAAATAAGACATTTGTTCACATTTAAAATTGTTTTAGTACTTTTTATTTAATGATTAATTACCCAATTAATTAATTAATCACATTAATTAGCAGTTGATTAGCAGGGGGTACTTCAAAAATTGGACCATGATAGGGGGTACCCGGGCCTACAAAGGTTGAGAACCCCTGGTCTAAACAACCCCCTTTGAAGCCATCTAAAAAACCTGTGTGGTGTGAGGAAGTACTTTCCCCCATCTGTCCAGAACCCCCTGCTAATTCATTTCAGCAGCTGATCCTGATAGCACAATTCTTACTAAGTATCCGGTGTGTGGCCCAGGTCCGCCCGCCAGATCCTATCCGCAATTCCAGGCAGATCGTGATCAGTCTGGATGGTCTACTCGGGGGCAGGGGATGTTTGTCCCCTTCCCCCAGTGTAGTGCGGCACAAGTCCGAGGAGGCCGTGTAATGGTGGCTGCGCCGGCCCAGGAACAGGACAGGGATATGGTGTCCCCCAGGAAGGGGACAGGGACATCCCCACGCACCCCCGGATCGGATCGGCCAATGGCCCCCCTCCCTCGCTGCCCAGACTTCTGCGCCAGCCGCCCTTACTCTAAAGTTGTTGCAAATGTGCTTTACAGCACATTTGCGACAGCTTCGGAGCACTCGCTCAGCCGTTTGGGACTTAGACTGGATTGCGCTCTGAGCCACTTATATGAGAGGGAGAAAAAGTCTCTCTATTCATTTTGTCTGCCCCTTTTCCAGTTCTACAGTGTTCTTTTTGAGAAGGACAGAATTGTCCTGGCAGCCAGAATCATATGCTATGTGCCTGCATCGTAGATTCATATAAGGGCATTACAATGTTGGCAGTTCTGTTTTCAATGCCTTTCCTAATAGTACTTCCCAGCATGGAATTTGGCCTTTTCACAGCTGCCACACTTTGAGTTGATGTTTTTATTAAGCTATCCACCATGACTCCCAAGATTTCGCCTCTATTTAGTCACCGCCAGTTAAGCCTGCATTGGTGTAGATGTGAATTTGGGATTTTTTAAAAAAATCTAAATGTGCATCACTTCATACTTATGTTGAACCTCATCTGCCATTTTGAGTTCTTTGCAGTTCACTTGAGTTTTTGCTATCCTTTAACAAAATAAAAGTGGATGAAATTAAATGCAAGTCGGCACTGTAATGCTGATGGGGAGGAAGTACTGTAAATACCATTTGGGGTTGTATTAAAAGAAATAACATGGACTTTTACTTAGTCTGGATTGGTTTCAGCTAGAACATTATATGACAAAAACTGGATAATTTTTTAAGAAGGATGCGAACAAACTTAAAAGCTTTGGTATCTTTAACATCCACAGCCTCCGGTTTTTAATGTATTTTATGCCTGTCTGGAGCTCTGTTTATATTGGTTCTCCACACAGTGTTTTGAAGTTATTTTAAATCGTTGTTCTGTTTGAAATAAACTACATGGCATCTTTACCCATAATTCTAAAGTCTTGGAAGAAACTTAAAAGCATTTCAAAGGAAAGCAAAAATATCTAAAGGGTTTGAAAAACAATATATAAAAGAAAGCAGAGGAGACTGGGCCTTTTGTCACTTAAAAGAATACAGTTTTTAACTTTCCGTGGGCTACTTCTTCTAGTGGAAAAGAGATCTGTGGTTGCTGAGAAGTGTTTGTCTTTTGCCATGTGCCAAGTGTGTAAGTTGATGCCTAGAATGGAATCAAATTAGTGGGTGTGTTTTTAAACCTATCTGGAATTGTTACTGCCACAGATATTAATCATGCTGTTATGCAGAAGGAGGTCTTCAGTTGTGCGTGGGGTGAGGGGAGGAGAAAGATAGAGGGTCTCAGCACTCCATCCTCATTTGCCAGTCCTTTCTCTCAGTTTCTTCCCAGGCACCAGCAGCTGAGCGATCGGTTTCGCAAGAGGCTTTATTATGGCTGGGATAAAGAAAGCGCTCTTGATAACCTCTCAAGTCCAGTTGCAGGTGAGTCTGGCTTGGGAATGTTGTAGCTAGGTCAGGGGAGGAGACTGCTTATTGACAAGGCTGGGAAGTTCCCTTACTTCCCTACTCCTCCAGCCTTCTTAATATCCTGAAAACAAGCGTTATTACCTTTAAGTGGATGCCAGCTAAGGAAAATCCTAAAGAATTGTGTGGTGTTGCATCCCGCCTTTGGATTTTTGCCTGTCTTGATCTTGGTGCCAGTTTTTTATTGGAGCTCTCTCCCCCGCCTGCTTCCCTTTCTGTTTTATGTCACCTAGAACAGTGGTTCCCAAACACTTTAGCACTGGGGCACACTTTTTAAAATGACACTCTATCGGGCAAACTTCCATTACCACCTAACTTTATGAGGCTTTAAAAAATCTAGAAAGAAATAATTTTATTTATTTATTTATTTACAAGTAATGTTTTATTTATTTGCAAAAAAACTCAATCCATTTCTAATAATGAGGTAGCCCTAATGAATAGCCTCAAGGCTTGAGGGGCATAGTTATGGGACCCAGCCTTCACCTGCAACCACTACCTGTCATTGACTTGGAAAAAAAAAACACCAGAAAAAAAGATCAAACATTTAGCTCCCTATATTTACACAAGCTTGCAAACTGCAGGAGATCAGCTCTTTGAAGAAGGACAATTAGCAGCTATCTGATTTTTTTAATAGCTTCAGGGCTTGCGGCAATTACTTCTCTGATCACCCTTTTCATTGAAGGCTCTGCAGGACCCACCAGAAATCGGGTCCCAACCCACCAAGTGGATCCCAACCCAATGTTTGAGAAACGCTGACCTAGAAGATCATGACTTCTGTTTTCTATTTTTCCTTTTTCACATGTGTTCATTTTATCAGTTTTGTCATGGTTCTGCTTAAGTATTAAGTAATGGATTCACTTCCTGCTTTGCTCATTGGTCAGCATCCTTGACTGCTAAAGGGCCCCAGATCATTGCAGAGATGAAATACTGAGTCATGTGCTAGAGAACTGGTGTGTGTGTGTGTGTGTGTGTGTGTGTGAGACAGCTAGACATAAGGGCTTTATAAAGTGACAGGAAGTAAACTGGAAGCTTTGTGGGTGAGTAGGTGATAAATGGCTCACTCAAGGCATTCATTCTAAATAAGTCAACCTTGTGGAAGCTTTGTAGTGGGAGCACCTTATGAGCCTTTCCTTATGTTGCATCTTTGTGGCACTAATCCAGATTAACAATGTTTACTTCCCCAGTTCTAAGAATGAATTGGATAAAAGAGAAAAGCAGATAAATGCAGTAGTAGCGTTTGCCCAGGAGGTAGCAGGGTGGCTCTCTAACAGAGTGCTCTGTTTTTTAAATTTCCACTGGGAAATGTTGGAGTGGGACCATTTTTTCAGCAGTAATGGGTGCAGCTTAGTGCTGGGAAAAGTCAAAGGTGTAATATTCTTATCTGTCATGCAGCTTTTAAAGTCATAGGAGCTGTACATAGGTCCTGCAATTGCAAGTGGCTGTGAGATCTGGACAGGCAAGTAGGATTGCCACCTTATTTTTATCTCTTTGCTCTGGTGTCTTGATACAAATAATTAAGTGGGCAGTGGAAGACAAAGTAGTGGGGAAAGTTTCAGCTACTTAATTTCTTCTTGTCAGTTGTTGTTAAAGGCAGAGGAGCAGGTCTGGGAAAAAAAGGTGACAATCCTGTTACTGACAAAGGAGCTTTGGCATTGAATTATCTGCTTCAAACTTGAGGGCTGCTGAAACTCTTCCCTTCATTTTAATGCTGAGAAAAGTAACACTTCATAAAAGTCTAGACACAAGTGCAGTTGCCCTCTCAAGGTCCGGGCTTGGAAATTCTAAAAAGTCAGCAAGGCCCTAAAGCCAGTGAGATAATTTCACAAGCATGTTTGATCTAAGCAGCCAAACCATTTCATCTAGTTTGGTGAGAGAAAAGCAAGGCGAACCCAGTTCCGGTTTGAGCCTGAGCTGCTTCATCCAGGTTCCCTCTGCCTGGAATAGTGGGCAGTAGTAGAAGAACCTGTCATTGCTTTGCCTGCTCCGACTGTGGCAGTAGCTCTGTCCTCTGAGAAGCACACATGTCACTGTTGCTGAGAGAGACTGACAAGGAAAGGAAGAGTTTTGTCCCAGCCTAGGCCTTGCCTCGCCTCCCTCTCTCTTTGTTCATAGACAGGCTATATAGTGTGGTGCCTTTAGGCGGCCCCTACTTAATCTGTAATTGAACTTGCATCTCACCTTACCTTTAAGGAGTTTAGGATGGCATACACTGATTTCTTTCCATTAATGTGGTTTTACAAATGGATGTGGCATTGGTGGAAGTGCAGTTACTTCTATGCCCTTCCTGCTGTAGCACAAGTTTTCAATTCCCAAGCATCTTTCTTTGCCAGATATGCTGCATAGTAGGGAAGTAAGTCTTGTTTCTTGAAAGGGATATTGATTTCCATGTGTCAGTGAGGGGGTGCTTGCATGAGGCCATCAGCATGACTGGAGAGACGAGAGGCTCTGTGCACAGGGTTGAATCCTACTGCTTTCTCCTTTCTAGATATTGCTGTTGAACTACTCCAGAAAGCCGCTCCCAGTCCTATTCGCAGGTTGCAGAAAAAATATGTATCTCACGTCTCCAGGTATGGCTCCTTGGAATTCTACTCCTCATGTTTTGTTTTTTTTCTAGTGCTGATCTTTGCACATTTCCCACAAGTGCATGCTTCCTCTTCTCGAGATTGTGAAAACATTTTTGTGTTGAAATAAATGCTTGAGTTTGTGCGCTTGCATTCATACCTCCTTGAGGGCCATTCTTGGTGGAAGGTAGGTGTGTGTGTGTGTGTGTGTGTGTGTGTGTGTGTGTGTGTGTACACATAGTTAAGTGTATAAACATTCCAATAATCTGGTGTAGTTGTGCAAAATCATCATTTTAAAAAAGAGTTGAACCCCTGAAGTGGGGAGGGGAGCATTGAGAGAGGATCATGAAATAGTTAGCTGTTTCCAACCTTGCACAAATTTCTAAATAAGAAAATAGTGAAATTTAATAGGTACCGCTTGCGGGAAGGTAAACAGTGCTCTGTGTTCTAGCCGCATGCTACACGCTTTCCTATGCTATGCCGGCCACATGACCACGGAGGCGTCTTCGGACAACGCTGGCTCTTTGGCTTTGAAATGGGGATGAGCACCACACCCTAGAGTCGGACACAACTGGACTTAATTGTCAGGGGTCACCTTTACCTATACAGTACTTGCAAAACATCAGTTTTAACTTTTTTTTCAAAGGGGGGAAATCTCTCTAGTTGCTGAGGGGAGGCAATGGGTGGAGAAAGGGACATTGCAAGGCAGTTGCCTAGAATAATTGGGGGAGAGTTTTTGATAAAGATGCTAATTTTTTCGTGAAAGAAATGGAATTCTGAGGACTATTTGTGACGGATTAGAGAGAGTAAGTGTGACTCCCACTAGCTCCTGATTCTGTCTTCAGTCAGAGATCATTGAAAAATGAACTGGTGTGGATATAATCCCAGGAGATTTTTCCAGGTGTAGATTTGTTCCCTTGCAAAGTTCACAGTTCCTTTTCCGTATTTGCTGCAGAAGCACTTTAATAGTGCTGTACTGGCCATTCTCATTATTACTTC
Source organism: Plestiodon gilberti rubricaudatus (assembly GCA_026170595.1). Lineage (NCBI taxonomy): Eukaryota > Metazoa > Chordata > Lepidosauria > Squamata > Scincidae > Plestiodon > Plestiodon gilberti. The sequence goes on from JANXHW010000001.1 coordinate 208,725,878, forward strand.
CAAGTCTCTTCATGTATGTTCCATTACCCCCTCTTTTGTGAGGCTCAAGAAGATTTGAGTGCAGATGAAGATTGGGGGGGGGGGGCTTGGACAACAATTTACACAGAACGTGAACATTTAAAGATGGCTCCTCTGGTCAAACAGAATGGCCCCAAGGAAGGGCTGAGCCTGTGAGAATGGGATTTGCAAGTCACCAAATGCTTTTGGACTGAATGTAGCGGAGGTGATGGACTATTTAAGTTGCTGTTTCTACCCTTTGTCCCAGGGAGGCTTGCATCTCCCCCTGCTCCATGATGTTGGCTCTGGTTTACATTGAGAGGCTTCGGCACCGTAATCCCGAATACCTGCAGCAGATCTCGTCCTCTGACCTCTTCTTGATCTCCATGGTGAGCAACTGGGTTGGGATTGGGCAGGCATGAGAAGAAGACCAATTACCCAGATGTGTGTTTACTATACTGTGCCCTCAATGGTATTTTGTAGTTAAAAAATAACATTAAAAAGAAACAATAATAAAAAAACTCTGCCTAGAAGGAAAGATTTCCTGCCTGTCTTGGCCCCATAGCATCACGTTCTGTAACCTTTCTGATCCCTCAGAAAGTTTTGTTTCCTGCAACTTATAGCATAGCTATACTAGCCAGTGGATCCCCGTCTTGAGGGCTGCTAGGCTGCAGCAGGTAAAAATGTAAGCCATAAAAGCCGCAGTCAAATTTTGCTTCAACCTTGAACTCTGTGGTTTTGAGGTGAGCCATCCTTTTCTCAGCTTCCGCTTTCCATCGTAAGTAAGAAGATAATACTGAGGTCTGGGTGCTTACAGTGGAGGTTGTAAATATTACTGAGAGAATGTATGTGAAGTGTTTTGAACACACTCAAGTGCTATATGAAGGCTAAATACAGTGTTCTCTTTCTTCCCCCTCCCCAATAATTGATTTGTGGGTTCCTTTGATGTCTGCCATAGGTTCTATGCCGCCACACCCATATTCTTTCTAGCTGCAGTTCTGCTGCTGGATTTCTCTAATTGCAGGTAATCACCCTTTTGAGACTGGGTGTCCCTTGTCTAACCTGTTTAAACTAAGGTTGTGGAATTCTTCACCCTGGCTATGCAAGCTTTATTGTAGATTTTCCCACCACTCCCCTTTCTGGGGCTGATACATGGTCATCTTGAAGTTGAGGATGAAGTTTTCTCCATTCTTAGAAGCTGTGAGAACTGGCCTCTATTTTTGCCCCCATCCCTGAAAGAATGCAGGGGTACCACCACCACCTCTCCTTGAAATTTCAGCATGTACCACTTTAATGTAGCCCTTCCTATTGTTTTCAGATGGTTGCCAGCAAGTATCTGTATGATGAAGGGGAAGAGGAGGAGGTCTTCAATGATGAGTGGGGTGCTGCAGGCAAGGTGGATGTGCAGACCATGAACACGCTGGAGATGAATTTCCTCAGTGCCATTGTAAGGTTTCTACAGTGGTCCACAAATATTAGCTTATTAGCCAAATATTAGCCAAACATTGATCTGTCCCCAACATCCCACACATGCTCCAAGCATTTTTCAGACAATATAATACTGCAGTTGAGGACAAGGTGGCAGCAGTAGCAGAGAGGCATAGCTATGCCCCGCGGATACGGGGGCCGCACCCGTGACACCCCCTATGATGTCACAAGCCCTGCCCCCGCACCAAAAACTTCACAAACACACATCGCCGTTTTTTCAGCGAAAAAGGCACACTAGGGGCGCGGGCAGGTGACCTTTTTTGCCACCGCAAAAGGTCCTTTTTGCTGCCGCAAAAGGCCCTTCTTTTGCACCTCCTCCCGCTGTGTGTCGCCCCTGCCACTTGAGGCCCACTGCCACTGCCCCCCCCAGTGACGCCTCTGAGCAGTAGTGGATAAGCTAAGCGCGCTGCTATTTTCTTTCTCCCTGCTTGCAGAGGAGGAAGCAACAGGTTGACTGAGGCAGCAGCCACCATTACCATCATCTTCTTTCTTCCACTGAAGTGGAGGAGGTGGGGGGCACACATCCACCCTGTGGAGGAGGCAAGTGCTCCACCCTTACGGGCGCAGCAGCAGTGGGAGGTGACTCCAGACACTGTTTCTCCTTGCCCCAGGCCTGGGTTCCCCTGCCCTCCAAATGCACCTTCAGAGTGACGTGGCCAGCTTTCTGCATCTTTATGCTAAAGGCCCAAGCAACTAGGAAACTTTAATGCTTGCCTACTGAACCTCATCTGTATCAGTTCATTGACTGTGCTATTTATTCTAATCTCCAGAGGGGGGGGGAGGCAGTTGAGTGCTTTTATGGAATCTTTGACTCCCACACAAGTGCCATATGGGAGGAAGTGGGTAGCTGTAAGAGTAAGGCATGAACATGCTGACAGCTGAAGGTTGGGTGAACCCAGGTTGGGTCTCCTGTATTTAGAGGCTGCTTGTGAGTGGATGTGTATTTATAAATATGGCAAAGTTTGCAAGGGTCTTAGCTGCTATGGTAAGAAGGATTGAATAAAGAAGTTGTAGGTTTACAGCCTTGCTGCTTAACATCCTAGAAAGTGGTTCACGACAATACATGTATGAAATTCTTAAAAAGCTGTTAATATAATGATAAAAATAGTGAGACCTATAGCAGCCAACATCATCTACAAACATGGTCACAGCAGACCAAATCATCCTCTAAGTCTTGATGAAAAGAATAGGGTTAAGTTGGTGCCTGAATGATGCTAGTGTGTGAATGACTTTCCGGAAGTGGGATGTCCCTGACTATTGTTGAAAAGTTGTCAGATTGGAGGCTTCAATGAATGAAATTAGAGATGGCTAGCCAGGTAGCCCTGGCTTGCTCTGACGCCACTTGTCCTGACTGCGCTCTTAGAAGTTGGAAAGGTTTCTTCCTGTTTGATGTAGCAGTATGGTGACATGAATGGTTGGCCGTTCCCTTTCTCCTATATTCCATATACCATTCAAGTAAGATATGTTTGAGCCCTGACTTGTGGCAAACGAGGGGATGGAAAGGTTATTCTAGTTCACTGGTGTTATCATTCCTTCCACTTTCTACAGGACTGGAGCCTGTATACAAACCCAAAGGAGCTTTTTGAAGTGCTCAGCTGGCTGGAGGGACGGTAGGTGCTTTTGTTTCTTCTGGATGATGTCATTCTATAACCTGGCTCAGGAGGAATCCTTTGGCCCCTCTATTCTTTCTGGGTATGTGGAATGGCTGCTGCCCACCCTGGATAGGCCAGGCCCAGGATGGCCTATACCCGCATGCCTTGTTTGGAAGAGAACTGCCAAGATCCACAGCTGGATTACATCTGGGGACCATTCTTTACATAGTTTTAGCGTGTGCAGCAGGTCTGTCTGCCTGCTGTCTCCCATGTATGACTTTGTGGTGCAGCGAATGGCAGTAACAGACATCTGTGCTGAGTTCTTAAAAGAGAATCCTCCTAAGTCCAGAGTTGGCAACCATATCCACACAAACCATTTGACCTGGAAAGCCAGAATAAAAAAAGACTGTGTTTAACTCACCAGAAGAACCCAACTGTTGGGTTTTATACCTGTGGGGTGGGTGAGGGAGAGTAGTGATGCCTTATGGCCTGGCATTTTGAATTGAAGGGATCTGTTGCCCTCTTGACGGGCTCTAGACTAACCATATACCACTTCTGGAACAGGGGAAACAACAAGTCTCCTGTGAGTATTTCTGCCACTTGCTATGGAAATGGTTCCTGCTTGTGGTAGGGGATGTTGCTGGAATACAGGGTCTGTGATGGAATGCCCTTGGGCAGAGGTTTTAATTTCTCCTTCTCTTCCTGCCTGCAGCGTAGCTGAGAAGCAAGGCATCCGACGTGGCTGGTTCACCTACACTGATCTGTGTGTCTTAATGGAGAAAACATTGTGGCAGCAGGCATTGGGTCAATTCTACCAGCAGGTGGCCAAGGTGAGATGGAAGACGCTTTCGGCCCAGCATGAGGAAGGGGTAGGGAGAAGAGAGCAGTTATTCTGGGAGTGGGGAAGGATGTAGGGGAAAGGCAGTTGAAGTGTGTGTGTGTGTGTGTGTGTGTGTGTGTGTGTTACTAGGTGCAGTCTGTTCTGCTACTGAATGTTTATTATATGCCTATACTGTTGCTTGATGAAATGTAAACTTTTTCATTATTTTGGTTTTTCACGCTCAAGGCCCTGAAAGCAAAGTATCAGAAAGCTTAGCAATGTGTTATCCAGCCAGAAAGCTCCGGAAAACAAATGTTTAACACGTATCCTGAATGTAATAGCAAACAGGCCTAACAACCTTCCTAGAAAAGGAGCTCCACAACTAAGGTTCCAGTCTTAGAAGGCCCTGTTCTCCAGGAGCTGCTACCCTAGCCTCTCCAAATGATGATGGAATCTGGATGAAATGCATTTCTTTGTCCGTTTCCCACATGCACACTTCCACATTTGGAAGGGAAAAGAGTGTTCAGATGGGGTTCTTGGTTGTGAATGGGCCTTGTTTCAGCTGGGCTACCCCAGATGAGGGAAACCTTTTTAGGCACAGTGCATAATCCATGTTCTTCTTTTCTCTTTCCACAGCTGACTTGCATTCTTGGTGTGGTATACCTGACAGGCATTGCAGCTGTCCTTGCCTCTGCTGCTGTGGTGCATCACACTGTACTTGTGAAGAGGGCTGGTCCTACTGAATTTGCCAGTAGGGCTTCCCTGGCTCTTTGCCTGCCTCTCCCCTCATTGGTTCCACATCTGGATCGCAGCATGGTGCTACCTAACAACTCTCTGTGCCCAAGAGCGGAGAACAGAAGCTTGCAAGATGAACAGCAGCATCCAGGAAGCAATGGTGTCATGGCTACAGCACTCTACCTGTGGGGCAGCGTTCTTACTGCCCTGTCTTATCCACCACCGGCCCCCATCAGTTCCTCACCTTGCCCACACTGCAGTCAACCCAGCACTTGTGTGGCAGCCAACCACACAGCCCACACACAGCCCACTCCACAGCCAGCCACCTCTGGACTTGTCCGCTGCACCAGCTGCTCATGCTGGGGTTGGCACCTTCCCGTGTCCCTGAGCAGCAAAGACTGGCCTGAATCTCTGGCTCTTCAGCAGTGCCCCTCACAGACCGCCTTAGAGCTTGGAAGGATCAAGGCCTTTATGTTCCCTAGCTAGAGTTGGAGGGAGGGGGCATAGCTTAAGCTAGAGGGGTGGGATGGTGCACATCAATGGGAAATGCTTGGGGGGGTTGAAAGGTATAAAGCAGGAAAGACTGGGAGTGGAAGGGTAGGTGCCTATTGGCCTGTATCCTAGTGCTAGTGGATGCCAACTCCCCCTCTCGGGTATGATTTCCAACATCTCCCTGCCCCTATGTTAGCAGCTACACGTAAGGACTGCAAGGAATGCGATTGAAGGATGCATCCCATCTTAGGGATGGGGTAGGATGAAGACTGAAACAGTGAGGGCTGGGTCTGTCGCTGGGTTTTCCATTTCAGCTGAGTTAATTTGCCATCGAGACCTGGCAGAGTCTTTTCCTTAATGAATAAAATTAAGGGTGTATTCACACACATTGGGGCTGTTAGCATGAGGCACTATGAATGTCACCTAGTTTAGCTTTCCTTGTGTGGTAATTTTGCCTGAGGTCGTTGGGAGTAATGATCTGTGGTGACTCACTACCATGGTGACAAATGCCAGCAATTCGACACAGTCAGGCTCTCAAGTGACAGCTGTATTGACCACACAACGAGGATATTGTGTGAACTCACTCTTGTTGTCCTAAGTCTATCCTTTTTGCTTCCCCTGGGGAAATCCTTTGCTTTCTACATGGGAGCCCATTTAAGAGCCATGCAGGACTAGCCTGGAGTTTTCTGCAGTCCTAGCGTTAGGAAGGAAAGAGTGCCAGTTGTGAGGAAAGGCTCAGGGTCCATCACGTATAGTTAGTTTGGTGCCCCTGCCCTTAAGCTTGTGAGTGCTCCTCCAGTATTTGGGGTGGGGTGGGAGGGATAGCAGTCACTTTCTACCCTGTATTGTCAGCATTTTTTGCTGTAGTTTTTTCACTATTTCTTGTAGATGGGATCTCTTCTAATAAAGGCTGTTGATGTGGTTCTGTCTTGCTACCTCTTTCTCCACCAAAGCCCAGTGCCAAACATCACTTCTGTAGTATGTTCGGGGGGGGGGGGGGGGGATCTGTGGTTTCACAGCAATGAACTTTCACTATTGCAGTTTCACAGCAATAGACTCAACTTCCAGTTTGCAAGACAGGCAGATTTAATGGAATTTGGAACATTTGGAGAGAGGTGCGATAGTAGTGTGGAAGAGCGACGAGTGGACATATGTGGGTTTGGGAATAAAAGCTATGGGGAAGAATGATAGGTCTGTTTGCCTTGCCCAAGGCATCTTTTGGCTTCTCAGACTGCATCTGGCACTGAGCCTATCTTTGAAATTTCTGCAAAAATCACAAGGTGACTTTCAATTAAAAAAACATGCAAAAGTGGCATTCTAAGCTGAATTCTGTACTGCCTTGTTTTTTTCCTGGTGAATAATCATTACCTCCTGCTACAATTTGGCTGCCTGTGGTATGTGTTTAAACACAGTAATTCCTTGTCCAGGGTATGCAGCTGTTGATACGTTTTGCCTTTTTCTTTATCTCACACACCTTGTGTCCCTCATCAGCTCCATATGCATGCTCATCTGCTAGCACTCATTTCTGTCCACAAATGCAGCCTTATCCATCCCCTACTGGGAGTCAACTGTATAACAATTCTGGCTGAGACTTTTGCAATAAAAGCCTTTGGAGAAGTGGATGTGCCCTGGTCCCTGAAGAAAGGGTTCATGGTGCTTTGCTATTCATTTCTCCAAACCCAAGCTCCTTTATGGTTACATGCTGCACAGAAATGGAAGGCAATGCTGAATAAAAGGTGTCCCGAGTGTGTGTCCTACACTTTGCAGTGTAGCACCCTGTAGGGCTGTCTGTGCATACTGTGTTGGTGACAATGGCTGCAAACTGAGATTGATCCTAGCAGCCCTTTCCCCTTTGTGCTAGTTCTGTGCTATGTCAATGGGGCCAGCAACAATGAGAAGAGAACAGATCTCTGTTTTCTAGGGCTGGTGATGTTGCTCTCCACTGGAGCACCATCCTGTGTGTTGCCTAAACTGCATCAGCATAAGCCAGTAACAAAGGGAGAGGGCTGTGCTCTCTATTGTGGTGAGGCTATTTTGATCCCCAGGGAAGTACTGGAATGCTTTTGCTCTTTGACCAATGTGCTTAACATCACCCTCTGGGGATTGTTCTGGGATTGCTATGCACAATAAATTCTGTGCACAGCGGTTCTCAGATGGATGTAGTTGGGTATGAGCACTACATCAAAGGCGTCCAAGCTGGTGGTGTAGGAAAAGGATCTTGCACTGCAACTCCCTGCTAACTTTAGGGACAGGGAGCCATTTAATGATTTGATTTTTTTTTCTGTTAACCGCTTTGTGAACTTTTTGTTGAAAAGCGGTATATACAGTAAATACTGTTAATAATAATTACAGGTAATTACAGGAAATTACAGGAAATGGGTGAATGAGTAAGTTTTGTTTGTTTGTTTTTGCTGTGTATGTTGTTTAGCCAGGGAATTATAACATACAGGCTGGAAGGGTGAACAGTGATAGAGCCAATGGATCCCAGAATTGTAAGATCAGTAGGGTCCCATTTGATAGTCTTATCAATTCCTCTCTGCTATCTTGAAGCAAGTACAGGTATTCCCTACTTTGATGGTCAGCTCTTTTGACACGCTTCAATTATAATAGGAAGTCATTCATTCGACGCATGCTCTAGTCTTTCGACTTATCTCGTCATGTTTGCACGACTGACAAGGCACTGCTTTTTCTCAATCAACTCGGCACCATCTTTTTCATGCAGTCTATTGTACTCATCATACAGTAGTACAGTATTCATACAGTGCAGATTTGTGCTTATAATTTATATTTGGTTATATATAGTGTGTTATTAGGCTTCCACATGCATTTGCAAGTTTTATATTGATATTTTTAGGCAGCCATTTTACATTTACAAGCTAAAAATAGACTGGGTTCCACTTTTCGTATTTAAATATCTGTACCAGATACCTGTCTAAAATGTTTGAAAACCAATGAAGAAAGGTGTTTTTAACATTCCTTGATTGCTGCTCTAGCAATTAAGATAGTCTTCATAATTTACCTGCCTATAGTTTAAAATGATTGCTTTTTGTTTGGTCTCAATGGATAGGAAGAACACTTGTTCTCCATCTTCTGTCTTCAATTGTTTTGACCATTTTAAAACATGTCAGTACAGCCCTCTTTAATATTTTCTCTAGGCCAAACGCAACTTCTCCTTCAGCATTCCATCAGGCGATATGCATTCAAGACCCTTTATCGACTTCATACTTCTGGATCTTCCCAGCTTGTTGACATCCTCCTTGGAATGTGATGCAGTAATCTGTCAGGGCTGACTGGTTTACAGCATAGCCCTATTATTCATGTCTACTCAGAAGTATGTCCCACAGTCCCATTGTTGTTTTCAGTGGGACTTACTCCCAGGAAAGTGTATAGGATTCCAGCCTCGGTCAATTAACTTGAGGGATTGCAGGGGCTAGAAATGGATGAGAGAGTAACCTACTCCTGGCCTTTACTGCTTCAGTGAGGGGCTTTGTCCTGGGAGCTGGAGTGCAGGAGTGTTAGGGCTACTTCACATATTACAACTGTAAGTGTACATGTAAAATGTAATGTGTGAGTAAAAAAAAAGCATGTGCATGATACAGGTACACTCTGGGAGCCCAGTTTGACTGTATTGGTCTGTTCAGCTAGCATACACTCAGTGGCAAACCTGGGTTTACCTCTGCGCTCTCTAATCTGTGAATGGCTCTTAAAGACTGCTGAAAGTATGGCATGCCTATTCCTACCCATCTCTTGAACCTCACCACCACCAGTGCCCAAAGCAGAAGAATAATACTAACACCGCTATATGGCTGCTACCTGTTCAGTTTTAAATTGGCTAATCCTGGCTCTTTTCCACCTAGATAGGTTCCTTTTCTCTCTCTTATTTTTAGCTCGTCCTCAATGGCAAGCAGTGGAACTCTTTGTTTTTCTTTGGAGCTAGGCGACAACCACAGGTCTAATCCAGCTGCTGATACTGACCAATAGGTTACATTTGGTACCATAATGGTGCTATGGATGGAGCCAGCCTACTCTGGTTTCACCCACACTCAGTCATGCTTCCCACACAAAGGTTGGTTACTGGGCAAGCCAAGTTAATGGCTAACGGGCTGAGCAATCGTGGCTTGGAAGGGCCAAAGGTGGAAGTTCAGACATGTATGGTCAGTGAAGGGAGAAAAGAAAAGCAGGGGAGGAACTGCAGCTATACTCTGTTGCTAGGCTGCTTTTCAGGTCGGAGCACAACACAAAAGAAAAAGAAGAGGCAGCATGAACGGGACCAATGCTGCTTTCCAAAGCATCCTTCCCTCTACTCACACAGGGCACAAATTGACTCCTTGGCCCCTGAGTTGTGTGTTGGCTTTGCAGGTGAGTTGGGTCCTGGGAGATGGCCAACAGTTTAAAAGAATTGTTGTCTGCAAAGAAGGCTGACTTGCAATAAAGGGCAGTGTCGCGACAAACAGATGATAGTTGCTAGAGGTGAGGCCTGGGCAACGCAGGGATGTGATTCCAGAGCCTTGGTTGCTTGGCATCAATCCTAACCTGGTGGTAGCAGGTCAAAGTTAGGGGCTGTCAGTCTGGTGAGAATAAACAAGAGTTAAAATTGAGGGGCTGCACTTCAGTGGGCATCAGTAGGGATGGGACTCTGGGTCTCATTGAGGATATTGGCAGAGCATGGGTGCTAGCATGCATGGCCAGTATCTCTGCATCAGAATGTGGCTATGAGAGTGGGTTGAGGGGCATCCTCAGGCCTGGGTGTGTCATGCCAACTTCTGGGCGGGGATCCAGGTACTATGTGTGGTGCTGTCCAAGGCTAGAGCTAAAACCAACCTCTTGCTTCTTCTCCCCAGCATCTTCTGGTCCAAGTCTCCTTCCTCTGCATCTTTCATTTTCTCCTTATTGCCACCCTCCCGCACGAGGAGCTGAAAGGTCCTCAGTGTTGGAATGAACTTTTGGCACGCAACCTCTTTGCCTGTGGGATCTCCACAGCCTTACAGTGCGGATTGGGCACAAGGTAAGCTGGTTCTGGGCAATCTTTCATCCATCAGAATCTCACAGCCTTGCCTGGAGCTTCTTTCTTTATTGACCAGGAAATTGATTCAGTTTAGCCTCGTATTCTTAGAAGCAGAGGAGATAATGGATACTCAGAATTTTGAATGCCTAATTCTATTTGGTCTCTCATTAGTAGCTTCTGATTGATTGCACTTTTATTCCACCTTTCTATCAGGAAGCTCAGGCTGGTATACTGTGCTAAGTTCTCTCTTTCATTTTATCATCACAATGACCCTGTGAGGTAGATTAGGCTGGTAGTAACTGGCTTGACATGTTGACACGGAGTTTTTCATGGCTGAGGGGAGACTTGAACCTGGGTTTTCTCAGTGTAACATTCCCTACAGTATACTTAGGCTGCCCCAGCAATCCTTCCACTTCTTGCAGTATGATCTCTGCTTTGTTATCTCTACAGATTGCCACTGATCCAAGCACCATCTTTTGAGTTTCTTATCCCAGCCATGGTACTGACACAACATATGACTCTCATTCGTCAATCAAAAGGAAATAGTGAGTTATTGGCTACATTAGCTAACCCACCTCCAAATATTAAGCCATTGGGCAAAATTTCTCACTGGGCAAGAATGGCAAGGCTTCCAATACTATGTCCTTTGAGCTTTGGATCCAACTTGTCTACATCGTACTATGGGAAACCAGCCATCAGTGACTGCTGCTTGGTTACACCATGATTTCACTTCTTAGCATTGGATCACTTATTCCAAAAACTAATACAACTATCTTGTGTTGGATCAACCTAAGGTGCATAACAACATAACTTGCCTTGTTGGATCAGGCCAAAATGGTATCTGGTTCAGCATTTTGTCTCTAACAGTGACCAAATGCATGCTTCTGGAAAGTTCACAAGCAGGGCATGAAGGTAATAACCACACTCAGCTTTTTGTCACCAGCCTGTAGGAATTAAAGATGTACAGCCTCCAATCATGGCAGTTCCATTTACCAGTAACTGCTATGACTAGTAGCCATTGATAAACCCAAGCTCCACATAACAATGCATTCCACAAGTGCATTAATGTGAAGTGCTACCTATTGTCTGTCTTGATGAATCCATTGCCAGTCAATTTTATAGGATGGATCCCAAGCGTGTGTGTGTGTGTGTAAAATGCATTTCTCTATATCCACCTTCTCCAATCATTCTATGTCATGTCTTCACTCAGTTGTCTGTCTTTCTAAATGAAAACTTCTCTTGTATATTGAGGTGGTCAGAGAGATGCGATTGTCACTGTTTGCTGCTAGGAACAAGTTAAAGTCCTTGACTGGAGTGGGTTCTCTTTCTTCCTCCCCTCCATGTTTTTCTCTGGTATTTGTGTTTACCCCATATAGCTGCATTTCATCCAGAGGTAGTGAGTTCTGCAAATCTGTTTCCCAACATCTGTGATCTACTGAGAGCTCACTTTAATTCTGGGATGTTCCTCCTTTCCTCATCATGGCTTTTTTTTTTTTTAAATACCATGTCTATCCAACTCACATTTGTCTGAACTTTTCATCTGTCCAGGCACTGAGACTCCTGATGTACGTGCTGGGTCAAATTGTGAAAGCACAAGTAATTGGGATTGGTCACTACGAGAGGTCAGTAGCTCTCTGATCTGTTCATCGCATCATAGATGGGCTGGCTGAGAAGACAGGGCAAATACCAAGGGGATGCAGGGCAATGCTTTAATGATAGGAAGGCGTGGGCCCCCCTTAGCTACTCTTTTTTTTTTTTTTAAGAAAGCTATGAGAATGATTGGACAAAAATTAGATGGGGAAGTTGTGTATTTTATTAAGAACCCCTGCCTCCCCCCCCCCCTTAATTCAAGCACTGACACAGGGCCTTGGGTTCCTTTTGAAAATGCAGTACTGGATGGCAGTGCCAAAGACATGAGGACCTAAAACATGCTGTTGCGATCATGGAGCACGGCAACTTGCCATTCATTATAATGTGCTGAAGAGATAAGGAAATTGCTGGACTCTTTTCCTGCAAGCTTTGCCAGCATCCGCCAGTCCTACTCACAGGCGGGCCTCCCCCCACTTCCAGCTTTGCCAGTGCCCATCAATCGCTACATGAAACAAGGAGGGTGGGCTTAGCAACAACCCTATGAAGGTAGGTAATAGGGCTTATGACATGACCATCTCATTCTGTTTCTCTTTTCCCAAGGTCTCCGGTGCAGTGCTGATCTCGGCTCTAGTGCAGGTTGTGTTGGGGATGTCTGGTGCCTGTGGCTGGATTGCCTGTCATTGTGGGCCCATGGTCCTGGCCCCAAGCCTCGCTGTCATTGGACTTTCAGCATACAAGCCTGCTGCTCTTCTCTGCTCTGAAAACTGGGGGGTAGCCCTGCTGTATGTTCCTCAAAACTGATGTTACTGCTGATAGTTCTCTTCAAAAGACCTCACCATCCAACAGCTTAAGCATCTTTCCCAGCAATTTCTAATTATGGGTAATGTGTAGGAAATGAGGTTGTAGCAATAGTTAGAATGTGCTTCTCAATTTTTTTCTCTCATGCCCCCCCATGAAGAAGAAAAAATTTCGCGCCCCCCTAATATAACTAATGCAATGTAACTAATGTAAAGGGGGGCTCGTTGCAATAGTTAGTGTGTATGCTTTGCGCCACTTATCTTGATTGTAGGAGCCTCCAGCGACGATCTAGTTCACCGACGATCTCTTCCGGGGAGCAGATCGTTCCTCTGCTCCCCGGCACGAACTCTGTAACGCGCCTAGGAGCGCTTTGCAGAGTTCACGCATGCGCAAGACGACGATGTTGCCAATCGTCGTCTTGCGCATGCGTGATTCACAGCGTGAACTCTGCAGAGTGCTCCTAGGCGCGTTACAGAGTTCGCGCCGGGGAGCAGAGGAACGATCTGCTCCCCGGAAGAGATCGTCGGTGAACTAGATCGTCGCTGGAGGCTCCTACAATCAAGATAAGTGGCGCAAAGCATACACACTAACTATTGCAATGAGCCCCCCTTTACGGAGCCTCGCGCCCCCCCTGGGGGGCGCGCCCCACTATTTGAGAACCGCTGGAATAGATGAAGAGCTCTAGCTGCTTCACTTCATGGTTTCCCCAGCAGGGGGCACTGTAGGGAGTGAGATATCATAATGCTGGAATGAAAAACCAGACAAGTTCAAAAATCACCAATGTATGTGTTGCATTGAAAATTGTCAGATTCTAATTCAAACATGGGCAAAATAGAATACCACAACATCTAGAGTCTGAGGCATCAAAGCTTTGAGTTTCTCCTCATGCAACTTAACCACAACCTAAAATGTTTGCCAATATTGTATAGTCAGTTTTTTTTCCCCAACGTTGAAGTACTGAGATGTGCAGTTTCACAGTTAGTGTTTTAGATTCCAAGGTCAAACTTCGTTTTTTACATTCTTTTCTGCTTTGATATTAGTGCTGGGCTGAGAAACACCAAAAAACACAAACAAAAAAACCCTGATCGTTTCTCAGCATGACAGGGAATGGGAAAAGAACCCTGGGTTGCCTGAGGGGAAGGGAGTCTCTATTCTGAGCATTTCCACTTCAGCAGGGAGTTCTTTTGGAGTTGAACTATTCCAGCAAGGTAACTCTTGGCTTCTGCATGTCTCTGTCTCTGTTCAAGTGCTCTGTGACTGTGCTTTACTGAATATTGCCCACTCTCTGTCTTTTTTAGGCTTGTGTCACTCAACGTTTTGCTATCCCAGCATCTGGCTTCCTGCCGGTTGCCCTTCTGCCAATGGAGTCGGGCAGAGGGACTATCTATAAGATTATGTAGCCCAGCCCTGCACAGGTTTTCGGTATGAATTCATGAGCCACCAGTCTTACCTATGCATTCTCCACTGCCTCTTCTCTCTTCTCTTTAATCTCTTGTATTTCTAAAGCCCTGAGTTGAGAAAGTTGGCAGGGCTTTTACTGATAGAGAGTCTGGTTACCTTTGCAGCTCACTCACATGGATGTGAGGAAGCTCCAGGGATGACTGGTTCTATTTGGTCAGGAGTAAACTTTGAAGTGCAGGAGCTTGTCATGGCACTCCCCTTCCTCCAGTGCTCCAGCTGCACTGGTGCTGGGTCCTATCTGGGTAGGATGCGGAGTGGGCTCTATGCCCGCACTGCAACCTAGCTAGAAGGATTTGGGCTAGTTAATGTAACATGAGTTGCATACTGCCTCTCAGGCAGCCCTTGCCTAGACAGTAATGTGCCCCTAGGCAAATGTCTCAATTTGCCTCCTGCTGAACCTGATGCTTCTTCTTGGTTAAAGTTTTTGAAAAAAGTTTCAAAGGCAGCATCTGAGTGCTCTTGCAGACATCACTGCTCCTGACACTGATGGAGTTTGGAGCTCTGCTTCCCTTTAACTATACCTGTGGCTATATCAAGCAAACCTGAAGGAGCAGTGAGGTGGCTGATTATTCCTGTCACATGGGGCTCCAGGACATCTCTGCATCACAGACTTATACTGGCTTAATAGTCATTCCCGCTCTTTTTTTTTTTTTTTCCAATAGAGTATATTGATTTTCAACAAAAGTTCTCAAAGCAATTTACGTAAGAATGAGAGGATGGTATACAGTAGCGCGCCCCCCCATCCGTGGTTCCTACTGCTATCACAGATACCCAAAACTGGACAGTAGTGAACCCTATACTTACTGTGGTGCCGGAAGGCATTCTGGGGTGTTACTAGTGTAATTGACTAGAGCTGTAGAATGGCTGTAGATAGCTTCTTCTTCATATGTATGAAGCCCTTCACAGTCCATAGTAAGAGTCAGAGCATCTGTTTAGGAAGGTGCTAAATCATTTAAAGACATAAATAAATTAACAGATCGTGGTTTGGAAGGTACAAAAGTTTATTGTGTGGATGGATCCAGGAACAATATGATGAAAGGGTACATAAATTCTCACTTTCACTTTGCATTCTGTAGGTTCTGTTGTCGATCTCTGGGATCTGGCTTGCCTGTGGGATTCTGAGACCCATTCCAACCCCCTGGGACGCGTTGCATAATTCTACACACCACGTGACCTTTCCCAATAACACCCTGCAATCTCCATGGCTCCAGGTGCCTTACCCAGGTAACATGAAGCCTGACCAGACTCTGCCCTTCCATTGGGCTAGTGGCCGGACTTTACTTTCCAGTTTTCTTTCTCTTTCATCCACAGGTGAACAGGGCTGGCCGGTACTTAGTACCCATGCAATGGGCGTTGGTGTTGCCATGGGTATTACTGCAAGTGTGAATTCTGTAGGCTGCTACCTACTGTGCAGCAAGGCACTAAGGGATTCACCCCCACCACTGCAGGCATGCAACAGAGGGCTCTGTGCTGAAGGCCTAGGCAGCCTCCTGTCAGCTGTGCTGGGGAGTGTGTCTGGAACAGCATCCAGCATGCCCAATGCTTGCGTCAGCAGTCTGACACAGGTATGAACATGTGGTGGGGCCATGTGATTCCTTTGTACCAGTGCAGAGTGGGCACTGAGACTCCCAAGGGATCCAACTGGTTGCTCATCCTCAAGGAATAACTAACATGGGAGCCCCAGGTGCAGAGACTGACTCCCCCCCCCCCTTTGACAGAGGACTGTATGAAACTGCCTTATACTGAGTCTCACCACTGGTCATTGGTCAGGACTGATAGTCATGGGCTTGCCAGCAGGGGCCCCTCCCACTTCTGCTACTTGAGATTCTTTGTTACTGGAGACTCTGGGGATGGAATCTGGGAAACCACATGCTCCATCATTGAGCTACAGTCCTGTCCCCCCCCCCCATCCCCCAGAAAACTCCAACCCACTTCCCACCTTGCTTTTTTACTCACCTGGCTGTAATATTTTGTGTTTTTTGTCCCAGGGGGGAGAAGGCTGCTTGCATACCACATCTGCCTTACAATAGCTTCCCCCACCCCCTCTTCATTTCTGTGGCATCTGTTTGACTGAAGTGGTGTTTGTTGCCTTTACAAAGTCATGTTTAAATGGTTAGCAAACCTGAAGAGGGCAATAAGCAATCTTTTTCTTCCATGATGGCCTCTGCTTGGGGAAACATGACATGTAGTAAGTGAAGACAAAGCAAAATCATAAGGAGTATAGATGGTGTAGAGGAGGGATGGAATATAGGCAGGGATAAGTGAATGGGAGAACAGAACATAAGGCCAGTCCAGTAGGCCTGTGTTTTGCTGGGGAAATCTCTCATTCTGTCCTGATTCCTATATTCAGGCTACTTCATTTCGCTCAGTGTGGATCAGCGCATTGGCATGTGTATTGTTGGGACTGTCTCCCCGGCTCACAGGACTCCTTGCCACCATTCCTCTGGCAGTGCATGGTAATAATAAATGCTTCAATTCCTTCCCCCCCTCTTCCTGCCCCTGATCGGGGTGCTTCATCCTACCATCTGCTTTACTATGCATCTTGGAGGGATGAATTGGTGCTGCCTGCTTTAGACCAAATAACACTCCAGAGCAGTTCCACTGGAGGCCCTAAATGCCCACCCTGTCCCTCCCCTCCCTTCCCCATTGCTGTTTCCCTTTACTGAAGTTAATTCTGCTGCTCTCTTATCCTTGTGTTTCATTTGCTCACCTCAGGAGGAATGCTTAGCATGACGTACAGCGTGGCCGTGGGCACTGGCATTTCCTACTTCCAGTACACAAACATTGACTCGGGCAGGAATATCTTCATTGTGGGCTTCACCATGTTCATGGGACTGTTGGTTCCGAAGTGGCTTTTCACTACGCCAGGGTCTCATCTGGCCACAGGTGTGCAGTGTGGGGAGGAATAAAGTTTAAAAGATGGTCTCCATTTTGAGGGCAATCATAAAATCACAACTGCAGCCTAAAAACTGAATTAAGACAGGAAAGAAATACCGTAATTGGTTTTAAGATAGCATTTTCACATACAAAAAAATAATTTTTGCAAGTAGACATTTCTGGAACAGTACTTGGCAGATTGTACCCTTTCTTGCTGCTGGAAATATTTAGGGTCCTAGTGATGGACTAAGTTTTCCCTATTCCTCTGGATGTCCAGCTTATCTCATCCCAAAACTGGATGTAAAATGGGATGGTTAATTGCTGCCACTACCCAATGCCAGGGAAACCAGATAGAAGGAGGCTGCCTTGGGGAAACTTCCCTGTGATGTTCTATGGCCACAAGGCATCTCCAGAGGCCAGGGAATGCTCCAGAGCAGTGGCTGCTTCAATTTACCCAACAGTGGCACCATCAGTGCCGTGGAGGAAAGGGCCTTGGTTGGCCTCCGTAGCCAGTGGGGACAGGGCATTGATGGAGCAGGGGGGTTAAGGGCGGTAGAACAGACAGGAGGAGAATGAAGGGAGCGTGGAGAAGGTGAGAGCAGCTGAAAGAGAGGTAGGCAAGGAAGGAGCACAAGAGAGATGGGAGGCCCAGCAAAGGAGAGGAGGGGGTAAACAAAGGGGAAAGAACAGGCAGGAGGACAGAAAAGGGCGAGACAGCAGTGAGGAAGATTGACAAGGGGCCAGGGTAACGGGAGAAAGGCCAGAAGAGAGACATGAAGATGGTGGCAAGAAGAGAGGAGCCAAGGAGGGCAGAAGAAGGGGGAGTCTTCTAGGCTAGTTTGGTGAGGGGGGTGAGAGAGCCCTTTTGCCTGGCTACAGCAGGTCACTGGGAGTAGAGGCTACTGGCCTGGGCCATTACCCAGCCGCTGGTTCCCAGTGCCACTCTAGAAAGATATTGCAATGCCTGGGGAGCAGCGATCAGGCCACATAAACCTCTGGGGTGAAGAAATTCCTGGTGGATGCCAATGAAGGAACAGGAAGACACCAGAAGCAACAGAAGAGGGGAGGGATCTGGAGATGTATCCAAGAGTTCCACCCCCTCCAATGCTTGTGAAACCATGTGTATAAAGGAACTATCAGCAGCATTAATGTCTTTCTCTCCTCTATTAGCTATGCCTACATCTGGTTATTGGGCACAACAATGACCTTCCCCTCACCATATGATGCAGAGCTTCCCACCTGGGAATAGTGTGAGATGGACTCCCTCTCAGAAGAATGGAGAGCTTCACAATCACTGGGGCCCCCTTAAACTCAGTGGTGAAGGCTGTAGGTCTGGGAATATGGGGAGAAATATTCCCTTCCACGTTAACTGGGACCAAGCAGGTTAAAATAGTAACAATAAAAAGAATTATATTAAAAAGAATGACGAACACCAAAAGAATAGGGACAAAGTAAAAACCAAGTAATAAGGGACTTGAGGAATCATGAAAAGGCAAAGGAAGGTTTAGGTGGATGGGTTAGAGACAAAGGTTGGCACGTAAGCTAAAAAGCAAGCAGAAAATAAAACAAAACACGAATGCAGCTTACGGAGTACTTTCTCTACTCTATGTACTCGTGCTAGTCCAGGACCTTAGTCCTTATACCTACATCTACGTGGGCAATCTCCATCTCTGCATCCAATCCACTGGTTGAGACCCCAGGGCAAATATGCACAGAGAGGTTCCATTCTAGATACAATTAATAACTCTCAGGGTAATTCAGTAAGGTAGCTTTTGTTGTGCATGACACAAGGCACTAGGTTATAGCATTTTAAGATAACTGAAATGCTCTCTTTGCAGGTTTTGTCCCTATAGATCTCTTCCTCATTTCTGTGCTGATGGTTCCTTCTTTTATAACTGGACTCCTGTCCTTCTTCTTAGAGAATACAGTCTCAGGTGAGGAGAAAGCCATGGATTGGTTCATTTGAATGGGTTTACCATTTTTTTTTTTTTGCTTCTCTGTGCTCGGCTCCACTGTCTACTGTAATAACTGGGTCCTCCAATATGAATTGTTCTTAAATGAAATGTCATCGCCACAGGAGCATATCTATCGTAGGTAAGAACAGGTCCTGTCCTTGTTTATTGCCATGGTAACAGTGAATCCCACATGCAAGTGGAAAGCTCTTTTGTGACAGCTACTGTAAAAGGTAATTCTTTAAGCATAGGTGGATCAGTTGAGTTGTAACAATTGTTACTGTGGTGATTGTCACAAAGTTAGACAAGAGCATATTGTCGTAACATTTCCTCTTGGAAAGAGTCTAAGAGCTGTTTTCCTAATTACTCTGACAGTTGCTTTCTGACAGCCCCCTGTTGATGGGAATACTTGTGCCTATAGAGCAGGGGTGGCCAACCTTTCCACATGAATGCTCCTGGCCCTTTAATGGTTGTATAGGTGAGGGCATTTTAGCAGGTGCAGCTGCTTTAGTAGCACCATCAGCAACTGCAGCTGCCAAGATTCTGTTTTCTACACAACTCTTAAGAATGCAGAGGTCCTAATGGTGGAAGGTTGGCCACCCCTGCTATAGAGTGTCAAGAGGTTGTGCTAGTTGGATGGACTGCTACAAGGTGGAGGCACCAAGTGCCTGCAATCCATGTTTCAGAGCATATGGTTCTTCTAAGTTACCCTGTTCTTCCTACTTTCAGGCACCTTGCAAGAGCGTGGGCTGCTCAACCACTTGATAGCACGCAACCCAGATGCCGGAGAGAATTTGCTACCCCAAAGCAGAAGGGCTTCTTCACAAAGATATGAACTGCCTCTTGTCCTGAGAAAGTATCTGCCACTTTCATGGTGTAAGGGCTTTCCTTTCTGCTTTCTCTGTCCCCTTGAGGATGATAACGAAGAGATTATGAGTAGTGATCCCCTGGAGGAACTGCACTGTTCAGCAGGGGAAACCACAGATCTGCTGCAGAAGCCTGGAACAGTGAAGCTGGAGTCAGAACCAGCGCAGGAGCCAGGCATTAACAAAGGGAATTTGGAGAACCATAAATGTTACATACCAGTGGCGAATGAGACGACCCCTCTGTGTTGATGTAGAGGCAAGTTCTTGTTCAGATATAAGCATTATATGAGGATGGATACTCCAAAATCTTTTAAAGGATTCTGGTTTTGGACAACTGTGGAAACAAAACTGGAGAGCATGTGACAGACTGCATGAAACAATGTTAGCACTCCTTTCTCTCTTCAGAATCAGTGCATAGACATGTCTTAAATGTACAGTCAGCATCACATTTGGGATTTCTTTACTCTGCCTCTCTGACAACTTGCATTAAGACTTCCCACGTAACTCCTCTGCTGATGTGAATGCAACTATTCCATAGCATTGGGCAGTATGCAGGACTAGTTCATGAGGCAGATAACCCAATTACACTGGGAGGCACCAGGGAATTTGGTGTGGGCAGAGGACTTGGATTCATTTTCTCTGCACAATTGCCCTTTTCATTTTGAATGCCACCTTGTTCAGCTCTTTACCAAGGGAAGAACTTAACCAATGTGCCTTGCAATCCTGAACTAGATACAGTTGTTGCTTGACCCAGTTAGTTAATTAGTCCAAGTGCTCGAAATGTTCCCCATTGGCATCTATACACCACTGAAATCATTAATTTAAGGGATCTGCAGACATCCACCAACATGTGGAACTCCTTGCCACAGGATGTGGTGATGGCACCTGGCCTGGATGCCTTTAAAAAGGGTTTGGATAGATTCATGGAGGAAAAGACCATCACAGGTTACAAGCCATAAGCAACCTCCTGATTTTAGAAGTAGGTTTTCTCTGTGCCAGGTGCAAGGGAGTAACAACAGGAAACAGGTTATCTTGTTGGCTGTGTGCTCTGGGAGGCATCTGGTGGGGCCACTGTGAGATACAGGAAGCTGGACTAGATGGGCCTTTGGCCTGATCCAGCAAGGCTCTTCTTATGTTATTATGTTCTTATGTATGCTGGGATGGTTCCACACATCTCTTCAACTGCTTCCCTTAGATGTTGTAGAAATAAAGTATGTATGAATTAGAGCACATTCAAATGTATGTACATTTTTTGAGACACCTTGTATACAATGGAGTCGCTATAGTGGGGCCCGGGGGAGCCAATGCCTCTGGGTGACAACCGTGGTCTCCTCGTGAGGAGGAGCCACGGTGGCTTTTGGGGGCTCCGCGGCTGCTTTTTTGCAGCCAAAGGGCTGTGTTTGCAGCCGCGGAGCTGAAATGCGCTGAAATCAGCGCGTTTTTTCGGCCCTACCACCTGCTCTTGCAAATGAAGCCTTCCGGGAGCACAGGGAGTGGGGCGATGACGCATCATTCCCCCCCCACATGACCCTGCTAGCAACACAACTGCCTGTATATTTGGGTTTGTTTAACAGAAAGCTGGGACTATCAGTTTTATAGGAAGAGGGAACTGTAATGAATCTATCTCTGAAGAGACTGTGGTTCTTTAGCTGAATTAAAATAAACCCTTTTGTGAGAAGGGAGATCACATGAAATGTCTGGTCTCTCCCTACTCATGTAGGGAGTAGTAATCATGTAGGTGCAGTGATATGGAAAAGAGCCCATAGATTAGGAGCTGGTTTATACCAGTTTCCCTGGAAACTATTCTAATTTCCAGGCCTTACCTCAATTATATTGTTACGCTAGAGGCCTAGATGGAAGGGCTCTGTAGCAGTTGATCTTTAATAAAGTATTAGGTTTGTTTTAAACTTTGAGAAAGTTGATGATTGAAAGCAAGCATTGCTACTTGAAATATGGTGTCAGAATCCTAAACAGATGAAGAACTCCAAACAGTGAGTTGGGGAAAAAAAACCCCCGTAACATAATAGTTTATATAAATGGAAAATGGAGGGCCTGAAGCCAGCAGGTATTGAAGAGGGAAGGGAAAAAATACATGAGATACTATGTGCAGATATCCCCAAAACACAGGGTACCCTGTCTGCTATAATGGCTTGCTTTAAGGACCACTGTAACCCCAGAAAGAATAAAACTGTGGAAATATATATTGTATTTACCTGAGATTTACCAGCAACAAGGGAAACTTAAGAGAAGCTTACATAAGTAAGGGTTTTCCCCATGATCTGCATCCTAGATAATTAAATTATTAGTCCTTACACTTCTTCAAGTTCAATTAGAATCTCTCTCTCTCTTGCACACGCACACGCACGCATGCACGCGCATGTCTTACGTAAGGGCTATCATGAGTGTCTACATCTAGACCGACTTGAACATAGGAAAGGTGGCATATAAATCTTTTAAATAAATACATGCATTTTTAGCTTCATACTCTGTGGCTGATAGAACAAGACAGGAAAGAAGAGTCTTTCACTGCATCTGTTGATGCTAAACCTCTTACTGAACCTCTACATGTATGACTAATCAGAGGCAAGGCTACCATTGCAGATGGAGGGGACAACGACGACGACAGCCAACACCCTGAAAGACCAAATCAAGATTCAAAATTATCTTGACAGGCTTGATAATTGGGCCCATACCAAGAAGATAAACTTCAGTGGAGACAAAAAATGTAAAAAAAATCAGAGGCACAAATACAGGGTGGGAGAAATCTGATTTGACAGCAGCACATGTGAAAAGGATCTAGGTATCTTATGTGGACCACAAGCTGAGCACGAGCCAGCAGTGTGATGCCGCTGCAAAAAAATTTAATGCAGAGCTGGCCTGCCTTAGCAGAGGCATAGAGATCACAAGAAGTAATCGTTCCTCTCTATTCTACACTAGTCAGACCTCATTTAGAATACTGTATCCAGTTTTGGGCGCCACATTTTAAGAAGGACATTCACATTGTTAACCTAGAACGGGTTAAGTGGAGGGCATCTAAGATGATGAGGGGTCTAGAAACCAAGTTCTGTCAGCCACGGTTAAAAGAGCCTGATATGTTTAGCTTGGAGAAGAGAGAACTAAGGGGAGATATGATAGCTGTCTTCAAGTATGTGAGGTGCTGTCACAAGGAAGAGAGGACATGCTCTCTTCATTTCCTGAGAGTATAACTAGAACCAATGTGTTGAAATTACAGGAAAGTATATTTAGACTAGGCATGAGGGAGAATTTCTTACCTGTAAGAACAGGTACAGTTTTGGGCTCTCCCTTGGAAGTTTTCAAGCAAAGACTGGTTGGTTGGTTGGCCAGCCAGCTGGCAGGGATGCTGTAGCCTGCATTGAGCAGGAGGTTGGACTAGATGACTTCCAAGGTATCTTTCAGCTCTAACGTTCTACAATTCTATTTATTTAATCTACAGAAAATCCATTTATCTGGGTAATCATTCCCTACTCTGTATTCCACAAACACCTGCTGTATATGACACTACATAGCAAATAATAACACTGGGAATGTATTTTTTGTGAGCAACTCTGTAGGTTTGTTACAGCATAATCTTACATGTTTACTCATAAGGAAATCTCACTGTGTTCAATGGGGCTTACTCTCAGGTAAGCAGCCCTAGACTGTGATTCAATGGATGCTTGTGCGAGAAACCTTTGATCCTAGCTCATCATGGACACTTTGGATTTGTGTGCTGTTGGGCAAACCTATTTTTCAGTCTTGGTGTGCATGCTGGGAATCAGTGACCATGCCTTACAAGGTTAGTGTAAGAAAGAATATAAAAGGGCTTGTCAACTACCGGTAATTAGAATTTAGAATACAAGCTCTTTAGGATACGATCTTCCTTTTTTATTTTATGTTATTCCGCAATGCATCATGACATAGATCAAGGGTGGCCAAACTGCAGCTCTTGAGCCACGTGCGGCTCTTTGGCGTATAATGTGCAGCTCTCAGAAATGTTGGCTGAGCTTTTTGCATCACAATTAATATAAAAGGGAAATAAAAATTTTTCAAGCTTTATGATTATTTACCAGGTATAAACTGAGAGTATACTGGATTAAAACATAAGTTTAATGTTCATGGTGAGTAAATATGTTTAAGAATGTAAATGCGTCTTAAATATTGTGGCTCTCAAACATCTGAAGTTTGTCATATGTGGCTCTTACATGAAGCAAGTTTGGCCACCCCTGACATATATATTGGTATTATTAAGAAATACTGAGTCTAATGTGCTTGCTTCTAGCAGAGTGCAATGGCACGCTTGCTCTAAGGTCGTTCTCCTTCGACAAAAGTAAAACAGACCAGGCAGATGTCCACCACCAAGACTGTATTTACAAGTTTACAGATAACAGCTTCAACAAAGCAATACTTATATACACAACTCCAACTCCACAGCACACACTCCAGCTCTCACAAATTCCACACACCAACCCACACAGGTAGGCTCTGCCAGCCTCCTTATATAGTGCTTTACACCAATCACTGTGGAGATTGATGCATCTCATTATCTATTGCATCAGCTCTTTCCACAGGTGCTTTGTCACCGTGATTCAGCATTTTTCCTGTTCATTTCACTTTCACTTTACATTACATTAGAGATACCCCGGTATATACATACAGAGTCTATGGTAGCCATGTTTGCCCAAGCATCAGGGCCCTGCACTATTCAGACAGGAAATTTCTTGGATCATTTGGTGAGCTAACCCTGACAGGTTAGCTAATTTGCCTTGCAAATTAGGTTATACATTAGAGGTGGGAGAAAATGGTTTTATTTTTTCTCAGATTTCGGTGTTTAACCAAAATGAAATAGCAGAAAGCGGAGTTATGTGTTTTGTTCTATTTTTTCATTTTTAATCAATTAACTGCTTTAAAAGTGTACTAGGTAGGTATAGGTTGTACAATGTCAGCAGATGAAGAATGATGCAAAATTACATGGTTTTATTTTTATCATTTTTTTCGCAGATTTTTTTTTAGCAGAAAGTGGGGTTATGTGTTTATAACCCCGATTCTCGTTTGAAGCCAGATTCTCGTTTGTCAGGGACCAGGGTAACGCTCCTCCGCGGTCGCCAATCGATTTAATGTAAAGGACCAGGGGTGGAGAACTTTACACACAGTCACAGCCTCCGAGGAGCGAGAGCTATATGACTGTTTCCGGCGACGCTTGGTTGAGTCTCCTTCCCCTTCTTGAGGCGGCTTCGGGTTCCTTGCTGGGAGCTAGAATTCACGGTAAAAAGGAGATATCGGAACGGACAGAGAACATTTACAGGTTTCCCCAGCCGGTCCCCTGCACTTCGCGTGTATTTCTTGAGAGGCGCGGCAGGAATTTCTGCTTCGGCCTCATCTTACAGAGGGGTACTGCCTAGATGACTACAACTTCCGACATGCCTTAGGCGCGCTTAAGCAATGTAAATGGTATGATGGGAGTTGTAGTTGGTAATGGCTGAACTATCTGTACGGTACTTGTACGGTTCACGCTTGGACTACAGTTTAAACTTTTGAAGCGCCAAGACAAGTTTCTCTCCCCGGTGAGACAGAGCAAACTGCTGTGAGATCGGAGTCTGGAACTAGCTGTTGTATTCTGTGCTTTTTGGCCCTTCTTCCTAATACTTGCCCGGGCCGGTTTGCCTCCGCTCCTCGCCAGCCCTTGTCTGTTATGCACGAATGCACCTATGCTTCCGCTACCTGTCCTTGGTGTAAAACGCCATCCCTATTTTGCCTCTTGAGGAGAATCCCAAATCCGAGTTTAATAGAATTTACTCCCAAATGAATAAGTATGTATGTGTAGGATTGTGGTTTGAGATAAAAGCGAGAACATTGGCCAGGCTTTTGCAAAAAACGAATACAACAGAGCAGGTTGCCGGATTGTCCCTTTGGGATCCTTGACCCAGAGCCTCGAACCTTCGTCTCCTCATTCACCCCCCCCCTTTTCCCCCACCAGCACCACATTAAGCCACTTCACCTCAGGAAAGTGCTTAGTAGGAGTGCTACTGCATGTGGGCAGCTGGGTTGGCCCATCCCAGAGGCCAACTGAGGTGGTTGTCTCATGCAGCAGCTTGGCAGGGGCCCCCATACTTCTGTCCACCCACTTGCCTCCACTGCCCCTCCCCCTCCCTTCCCCTGTATTGTAACAGGAAGAGCGGGATGGAGCATAATATAAAAGGAAGTGTGGAGGAGAGGTGAATGATGGGGTGTGGGAGGGAGGAGCAGAGACTTGCACATCACAAATAAAGGAGAGCAGCATTTGGCACTATACCTCAGACACTGCTTTGTTTTTTAGCACAGAAATAAGAAAAGTGCATTTAAATTGAAACTTATGAAAATAAATTTCATTACTGTTACAGAATGGAGAGTACTGAGGACCTGGAAAATAAACTCTTTCTGCAGCCCTGGGCATCTGTTTGCTTTGCTGAGTCCACATTGATGGCCAAGGCTTGGTTTGGAGACGCTGGCTACGCATTGCTTCTTTCTGACCTCAGCCGTATGTGGTATGAACGTGCAGATATTGAGGTCATACAACAGAGGTCGAAGGTGAGTTAAGAATTAGGATTGCAATATGCACATGGTGGACCCACTTCAGTACCAAATCTATTTGTCCAGGCTTTAAGGAAAACATTAACTGGGCATTACTATGGAAACCTAACAGGATCTTTAGATAATGAGGGAATGAAAAGGAAGCTTATAGAGAATACAAAATAGCTACGGTAAATTGGTTCTTTGCCATCTTGAATGTAAGGCAGATACATGTGCCTTTTCAGGGAGGGAATCTGAAGAACTGATGGCCCAAACCTGTGTAACTTTAAGCTGTCAGCTTAAAGGGCTGGCCGCTGTATCCAAGGCCCATTGTGGCCTGCACTGGCGTGACCTGGGCTCTCCCAGTGTAAGTCATGCGGGCTGCAATGGGCCTCCTCGGATGCACACCAGCTCTGAAGCTGGCATGCATCTGGGGAGGCTGTGTAAGGCCGACCCGGGCTGGGGACACAGGATATCGGCGCATCTCAGTACTGAGGCCGGCCAATGACCCCCCCTCGCCGCCCCATCCCCGCCCCTGCACCATGCGGCCTAGGTCTTACCTGGGTCATCCGGTGCAGGTTCTAGCCACTGGGGGAGTGAGCGGCGCGGGCCTTCGTGCTGGTGCCGCTTACTCTCCGGGTGCCAAAAACATGCTTTTTGGCACTTTTGCGGCACCCTAGGCCAGCGTAGCACTTGCTCCACCAGCCTGTGGTTGCGAAAGATTGCGCTGCAAGTCAAATAGCAAAGGGATGCGGTTCTAGAGTATATTGACAAATTAAAGATTCACAAATCATTGTGTCCAGATGGCATCTACCCAGGAGTTCTTAAGGAACTCAAATGTGAAATTGCTAATCTTGTAACAAAAATATGTAACTTGTCCTTAGATCAGCCTCAATGCCAGAGGACTGAAAGGTAGCCAATGTAACACCAGTATTTAAAAAGAGATCTGGGGCGGCGGGAAATCCAGGAATTTTTAAGTCAGTCAGGTTAATGTGTGTTTCTTCTAAACTGGTGGAAAGCGTTGTTAAAGATGAAATTATTAAGCATATGGAAGAATAAGCCTTGCCAAAGAGAATCAGCATGGATTCTGAAAAGGTAAATTGATAAGGACATTAGAAAATCCTTGCTGGATGAGGCCAAATGCCCATCCATCCAGCATCTTGTTACCAATTCTCTTATTCTATGACTGCTAAGTTTACACAAAAGCCTTTTGATGAGAGACTTTGTCAGATACTTTTTGAAAGTCCAAATATATGGTGTCATATATCCACATGTCTGTCTCTATCCACATGTCTGTTAACACTCTGGAAGGTTAATGTGGCAGAACATACTAAAGTCCTCACCAAAGGCTCTTGAGTAAACTTAGTAGTCATGGAATAAGAGAACAGATCCTTTTTATGAATTGGTGACTGGTTAAAGAATAGAAAGCAGAGAGCAGCAATAACTGCAATTTTCACAGAGAGAGGAAGTAAGAAGTGGAGCCTCCTAAGGATTTGCCTTGGGGCTTGTGTTGTGCCATGTAACTTGTTTATAAATGATCTGGAGTTAGGAGTAAACAGCGAGGTGCCCAAGTTTGCAGATGAAACCAAACTATTCAGGGAGGTTAAAAAAAAAAAGCAGATTGTGAAGTACTCCAAAAGGACCTCTCCAAACTAAGTGACGAGCAACCTAATGGCAAATGCAGTTCAGTGTAAGTAAGTGTAAGGTGAAAAATCTCAACTTCACATGTAAATTGATGGGGTCTGAGCTATCTGTGAGAAACCAGGAAGGAGATCTAGGGGTTGTGGTGGACAACTCATGAACATGTTGACTCATTGTGTGGCAGTGTGAAAAAGTCAAATTCCATGCTACTGTCGATTGAAAGGTTGGCAGTTCGAATCCGCGACGGGGTGAGCTCTCGTTGCTTGGCCAGCTCCTGCCAACCTAGCAGTTCCAAAGCATGTTAATGTGAGTAGATAAATAGGTACCGCTTGTGGGAAGTTAAACAGTGCTCCGTGTTTCAGCCGCATGCTATGCGCTGCGGCAAGGAGAATCATGCCGGCCACATGACCACAGAGGCGTCTTCGGACAACGCTGGCTCTTCGGGTTTGAAATGGGGATGAGCACCACACCCTAGAGTCGGACACGACTGGACTTAATTGTCAGGGGTCACCTTTACCTTAATATCATGGAGGGCAGATCTGTCAATGGCTATTAGGCACAGTGACTATCTGCCATGTCTAGGTTCAGTGGCAATGTACCTCTGAGTACCTGTTGCAGGGGGGAGCAATGGCAGGAGAGGGGTATGCCTTTCTTGCCTGATTGTGGGCTTCTCAGAGGCAGCTGATGGGTCTCAGGATGCTGTGGGAAACAGGATGCTGGACTAGATGAGCATTTAGCCTGATTCAGCAGAACATTTCTAATGTTCTTAACTTTTGATTGGCAGTATCCTTGTCTGCAGGTTTTCTGCAATCCAGCTGCTATCCTGCCTCTAGTTGTACTCTCGAGATAACCTGAAAAAGTCTCTTCAAGTTCCACTAAAACTAAATAACCAAAAATTAAAAACACGCACCACGAAATGGCATATAATGTGATGAATAGTGGCAATAGTGGAGCTACGTCACCCCCTGTGATGTCACGGCCGGATGTGACATCACAGGGCCCACCCCCGAGGGCCGTCATCTGGAGCCAAACGTCCCTTGGGGGTCGGGCTGGAGGGTAGGGGCCAAAACAAACAGTCGCGCTGAGGCGGCAGACAGCTTCTTCTGCCATCTCCAAGCTATTCCATCACCTTTGTTGCTGCCGCCGCCTATAGCACCACCGCCTTCCCTGCAGCCCCTGCCACCATCTTCTCATTGCCGCTGCCATTTTGTTGCCCCTGCCGCCGGTAAGGCCCTGTATGCCGCCCAGGGGCGGATCGCCCCCGCTCCCCCGTTCCTATGCTACTGAATAGTGGGAGGAATTGTGTCTGTATCAGAAAGCCTTGCAGCCCATAGAGTGATAAATATGCAAGTTGGGGAGTGGAAGCAGTATTGCATTTTCCCAAGTACAAACTATAGTCCTTTGAGTGCTTGAAAAATGTGATAGCCCTGGCACAAAAACATAAGTGCTCTGCAAACCTATAATTTTAGAAAAACTGGGCATTTCATTCAGGTTTACTTCTGTTTTAATTCAGGTTTAATTCTTATACCTACTCTGAGCCCTAGGGATGTAGCAGAATATTGTGGAAATGCCCTTAATGTGGTTTCTGGCATCTTTGGGATGGGTGCACATATGCATACCCTAGTGGTGTGTCTGAACTGTGAAAGCTGGAGGGATGAAGTGGTGGAGACCCTCTTGCCAGGCTCTGGGGGAGGAAATCCTTCTCATTCCTTCCCATTTTGTTTTGATTACCTCACCCAGGATCTAAACAAGCGGTTGACAGCTCATGTATCCTCCTTTCTGAGCCGCCTGCGCAGTCTGATATGTCCTCTTCTGGAAGGGCAAAAGAGCAGTTCTACCTCCTTCTCCTGTGAGTTCAGCCCCACCATCCTGACCCTTCACGTGAAGAGTGAGCTCTCAGGGCTGCCCTTCTACTGGGATTTTCACTGCTCAGCAGCACCTGTTGAGATGGTGAGTTGAGAAAGGAGGCAGGAGAGGAAGGGGGATCCTTTGGTGAGTACAACTGCAGCTTGCCTTCTGGGCCTACCAGGCAAGGAATAATTGTATTTGGTTGACAGAAGATGGGAAGCTCAACAGAGAGAGGCCACCTGGAATGAGGAGTGTTCTAGGCACAGGCCAGCAAATCTGCACTTCCCTGGCTATTAGCTAAGATAGTCTGAATATATACCTTTGTGTCTGCCCTGCATATCAACCAGTTGGCAGATGTATGGGATCTACTAGTTGTCAGTGTGCCACTGAAGGGCACACAATAAGGAAGTGTGCTTGCTCTGAGGATTGGCTTTTTGGCAGCTGGTAGTCAGAGTGGAATATGGAGGCTAGTGCAATGTGGGATCAGGGGTGTTTGCCTGGCCATCTTAAGGCTGTTTGCAAACAGATAAATTGCATCCTTTAAAAAACAAACAAACAAAAACTAAGCCAAACAAAAAAAGAAAGTTAATGTTAATCTTTCTGAATGGTAGGTACTTTTTCCCCCCTGTTGCGGAGTGTCCTCTCGTCTTGGTTTTGTCTGCCTGCTCAAGTGATGGCTCTGGCAAAGGGAAGTGCATAATTGACACTCTTGTAGAATGTGGTGAGCTAGTGATGTTTTGGGACCAACATTGCTCAGATAGGCGGATAAATAGTCTACATGTAGTTTTGGCTGATCAGTTACAGTGTCGCCATGCATGCACCAGGGGGCAGTGTGTACCCAGGTAATGACTGGCTCTCAACCCTTTGGTTGCAGTGTATATCAATTGAGTTCTGTTACTACCTGCATTCCAGAGAAAGAGAGAGATGTACCCTTTTAAAAAAGTAAAGTGTGCCCCAACTGTACAGTATGTCCCACGTGAGATAAGCTGGCACTCTGAGCTGTTGTTGCTTGAAAAAAGAGCAGTTAGAGTTCATGGGTCCAAGATTTAGCCCTTCTTTGTGCATTATCCTGATTTACCTTGGGTGTCACATAGTCCTTGCACTTATTCTGGTGGACATGCCATGAAGGTACTTTACTAGCAGCACAATCCAAAGAATATCTACTCGGGGTAAGTTCCATTGTGTTAAATGGGGCTTACTCCCAGGAAAGTGTGGATTGGATTGCAGCCTAAGGTTGGTCTTTGGCCACTTTTGTGCAGTGAACCACAACAGAGATAGTCTGAATTGCACCCTAAGGTGGTAGCCTGCAGCTCCGTAGTACCCCTGACTTTTAAAAGGCCATGTTGATAATCTTGTTGCAGAGCCCTCTGTTGGCAGAGGACAGAAAGGCAGCAAGCTCCTCTCCTACTTTGAGGACTAGCTTTGCTCCTGGCAGTGTCCCAAGTTAGGATGGCATGTGCAGAGATGCTTCTTTCCACCTGTTGCATGCCTTTGCCAGATTCGTACAGCGCCTGCAAATTGAAGGTGGTTTAGTGTAGAAAGTGTGTCGCTTCAAGCATCTTTGAGCTCTGTTTAAATGGCTGCTGCTGATGCCAGCCCCTCCATTGCTGCTGCTACTTGACCCTTGCCCTCTTTTCTCTGCGCTGTTACAGATGTCTCGGCACCTTGTGCGGCCTTTGATGGCGATGAGCCTGGCATTGCAGTGTCAGGTGCGGGAATTGGCCTCCTTGCTGCTCCAGAAGGACGCAGAGATCGAAGACTACCAGGAGAGCGGGGCAGCTCTCAGTCGAGGTGAGCAGGGTGCTGTCTGTGCTCCACTCTGCTTTGCTACACAAGCTTCCTTCCTTTCTCAAGACTGATGCTGAGTGTGCAGCCTTTGGCCATTACCCAGCCAGGCTGACCTTTCACTTGCAACTGCTGTGGCCTGCTAACCAGAAGCCTTGAGGGTCAGTTTCCTAAGGATGAAAAGAGCTGGACACTGACCAGTAGCTCAAGTGCTTGGAGCCTAGCCAAAGGGCTGTTTCCTTTTCTTTGAGTGTCTGGCTGCAACTCAGGAGTCTCGGGGCCAGTGCCAGCAAGTAAAGGAGCTTGAATAGAGTTGGGCTCTTCTTTCTCATATGCAGAAGTTCTGTGAACGCTTATAGCAAATGGGGAGGGGCCTCCTTTCCTCTCCTTGTCTGTCCGACCATCTCTCCCCTCTACAAACGTGCACCTAAGCCCTCCAGGTTTTCTCCCTGGGATATTTGCCAGGGGTAGATTCCATTCCTGGATGTTACAGCCTAGAGAGTGGAAGGATCTAGGACCACTTGGGTAGGGATGGGATTGTGTTGGTGATGCTTAGATGAGGATTTTGTCTGAAAGGTACTAGGGGCTCCTAGCTGCCCTGCTCTTCTCCTACTTAGTTAACAGAGTGATTGTTTGTCACATGGAACTTTGTGCCTCCCTTCCCTTACTCCGCTCTACTAGATAATGACTGGGAAGTGACCTAGAGTTTCTCATCTGGTACAGCACACTCTGAGCAGATGCTAACTGCTGTTCCCATTGATTATTCATACAGGGCTATAAGATATCCACCCCAAATGGAATAGGGCTCCACCATCACTCCTAACTTCCATTTGAAACTATCCAATGTTTTGAGGGAGAACTAGCAAAAAGCAGTTGGAAGTGCAGGGCCTGAATTGAGCTCCTTATAGCTCATATGTTGCCAGGATTACACCCCCTTAACCAAGTTGTCTCATCAGGGTATGAACCAGATTTTGGGTTGGGAAACCTGGCTCAGGATTCAGGTTTCTTTTCCTAGTGATTGTTGGCGAAAGAGCTATATCCTTGCTTCTAAGATCTGACTTGGTTCCTCCTTGAGCATGTATGGATAGCATGTGCATATGCATGTATGCACACCAAAGCGTTCTTGCAGTTACTTAACCGCGGGTGCCGCTTTCTATTATTGAATGTGTTTAAATTATTAACAGCTATATCCTTGCTTCTAAGATCTGACTTGGTTCCTCCTTGAGCATGTATGGATAGCATGTGCATATGCATGTATGCACACCAAAGCGTTCTTGCAGTTACTTAACCGCGGGTGCCGCTTTCTATTATTGAATGTGTTTAAATTATTAACAATGTATGACTTTTCATACCCCATTTCTACATTGGGCTAAAATGACAAGCTGAGTAGGGTGAAGGTGTTCCTGAGACACTGGTAATGGATCAGTATCTAGTCCTGTCTACACAGGTGGATTGTGTGTTTTCTCAGAGCTGGAAGAAGGGATGTAACACAGCTATGCTTCATTGTTCCTCAGTTACCTTATATAGACCACTGGCTTTTCAGTGCCTGGGTATTTAGTAGCAGCTATCACCATGCCAACAAAAGTTCATATAGTCAGGGTGATGGTGTTCCCAGTAGCAATGTATGGTTGCGAGAGTTGGACCATAAGGAAGGCTGAGCGCCGAAGAATAGATGCTTTTGAACTGTGGTGCTGGAGAAGACTCCTGAGAGTCCCTTGGACTACTAGGAGATCAAATCAGTCAATCCTAAATGAAATCAACCCTGACTGTTCCCTGGAAGGACAGATACTGAGGCTGAAGCTCAAATATTTTGGCCACCTAATGCGAAGAGAGGACTCTCTGGAGAAGACTCTGATGCTGGGAAAGATTGAAGGCAAAAGGAGAAGGGGAAGGCAAAGGATGAGATGGTTAGACAGCATCACCAATGCAACGAACATGAAAATGAGCGAACTCAGGATGATAGTGGAGGACAGGAAGGCCTGGCGGGATATGGTTCATGGGATCACGAAGGGCCGGACACGACTTAACGACTGAACAACAACAACAACAACATTTGGGTATAGCTCCATTGTTGTACATGTTGCTTTACAACGAAGACAGGTCTCCAACCGAGGGGCTCACGATCTAGGAATTGAGGGAGAAAGGGAGAAAACAGAGGAAGGGATGGGGAGTGGTAGTAAGGTAAACAGAGGAAAAACTTGTGATGATGTCATATACATGTACTTAGACTTAGGTGCAATAGGGTTGAGGAACTAGGAAGTCATTCATGTTATATCCTTTTAATCCTTTCAGTAATCTTCACAGCAGCCCTGTGAGGTAGGCTATAGGCTGGGGATGGGCTAAACTTAGGCTTACCATATCGCCGACCGGGACGCTCCGTTTTGCCCTTAAGGGGCGGGGCGGGGGGAGGGGAACGAGAGCACGCCCAGGCGCGCTCTCGTTCCCTTCCCCCTGCCCCGCCCCTTAAGGGCAAAATGGAGCGTCCCGGTCGGCGATATGGTAAGCCTAGCTAAACTTGAACTTTCCCGATCCACTTAGGGAGCCTATGTTGGAACTGGGGTTTGATCACTGATCCCTTGACTCCATATTCAACTCTGTATGCAGCACTATATACGTGTTGCATCTCACCAATGTATGTTTGGCATGGTTACTAAAGTTATAGCAAGACGTACCCCAGCTGGAGCACTCTGTGCCCATTATTGTGGATTGCAATCTCATGGGCTGGGCTTGTCACAGTGTAAAAGGCTTGGCTAATCTTTGTATGTTCTCAGATGGGAATGGGACTGCTTAAGGCATTTTGCCATAGAGAAGGCTACGTTATGGTAGGGTCTGAATGGGAACTGAAGGAGAGAGCTTGTATGCCTGACCAAATCGGAGCCCCACTCACCCCAGTCTCTTTGGTGCTTCCATTGTAGATCGTCTCAAGACAGAACCTTTCAGAGAAGAAACCTTCCTGCAGACATTTGAGGCCAAGGTAGGAGAACTTGCTGCATTCATTCAGTTTGTTTGTGTCAAACAAAGGGCCTGTCCCACTGGATTTAACAAATTGTAATATCCTGAGTAGTTGTGAGCTGGTACTGTACCATACAGTACTGTACCATAAATGGGAGATCCTATTTCCCTAGACATTGGCTTGTTCTTTCTTTAGTTATATCAGTAAACGCCATGAGCTGTGATTGGGCATTGATGAGCATGGCTGTGGTTGTGCCGTGGGTTTCTTTTAGTTAGGTTAACAATAGGCAGGGTGTGGTTAGTTTAGTGTAGGATTGTGTAATGTTGTCGCTCTGATCTGTTGTACAGTCATGCTTTGAAGAACCTGAGTAAATGTGCTATTGTTACATTGTGTCGGGTTAAGCTTCACTTAGCAAATGTCATGGAGCTTGGATTAGTATGGAATGTATGTTAGAACTCATTTAGGACATATTTATCCCACAGCTATCTGATTTACTAGACATTCATCCTTTCCAATTCTCTGCCAATATTATTATGCCATTGCACATGTCGATGGTAAGGACACGCCTGGAGTATTGTGTCCAATTCTGGTCGCCACATCTCAAAAAGAATAGTGGAACTTGAAAAGGTGTAGAAGAGAGCAACCAAAATAATTAGTGGGTTGGGGTACCTCCCTTACGAAGAAAGGCTACAACTTTTGGGGCTTTTCAGTCTAGGAAAAAAGATGTCTGGGCGGGGACATGATTGAGGCATATAAAATTATGCATGGGATGGATATAGGGCACCCTCTCAGACATTAAGAGTTTCTGCTCCAACACTGTTTTTCTCACAATTACCAGCCCAATACTAACCAACATTCCAGGGCTGATGCAGAAAATCTTAATGTCTGAGAGGGTGCAGCTTTAGATCTCTTCTTGCCTTACCCTCATGGTAATGGGAATATATTTTGGCTGGGTAGGAGAACAAACTGATCCTAAAGGTGTGAGTGGGGGGCAATGCAGTTCCATGGGAGGGCTGGGTTAGTTTGGCTTTGTATCTAAACTGCTCAGCTTGTTCTGTAAATGCCTGATGATATCCATTAAGGAGTTGGTGTTTTGGTACTTGAATGACAGCTCCTCTGCTTTGCCCTGGACTTCTGACTGACTTTCTGAGCCAGGCTTGGCTAATTTGCAACTGGAAAGTGTATGTTGTCATTTGTTTGCTTCCTATGGAGTATGTGGGTAGGGAACTACTTTAGCTTGGAAGTTTGTCCCTTAAACTGGATCTTAGGAACAAACCTTGTGTACTCTGACAAGACGGGTTTTGTGGGTGGGAGGTGGTGTATGAACTGTTCTGGATGGAGTTGAGCTCCCCCTGAAAGATCAAGTGTATAGCTTGGGGATGCACCTAGATCTGGCTTTAGTCCTGGATCCCCCAGTGGCATGGAGTGCCTTTCCACAGCTCTCCTGGACAGGAATATAGATAGTCTTGCTGCAGTTATCCATGCTCTGGTAACCTCTTGTCCCTCAGTGGAGGAATTCAAAAAAGGAGAGGAGTTGCAGAAAGCAAATGCATTTTTATCCTGTTAACCTGATACTGAGGCTGATGCATGGGAGTGGTAGTGAATTATGATATCTGTATAAGAGAGATTGGTCAAGTGATCCCCCCCCCCGCCAGTTATAGAACTGAAGCCTCTGGGTTCCACCATGTAAGTGCATCTTTTATGCCCATATCAGTGTCAGGGGCGTCCCCTGATGTGGTGCCTGTTTGATGGCTGTGATGGCTGTTTGCTATGCGCATGCGTGAACTCTGTAACGCTTAGGCTTACAGAGTTCGCGCAGCGCTAGCAGAGGCGGCAGCAGAGGAGCGACCCTGAAGAGATCGTCGGACGAGATCGTCGCTGGAGGCCCTAGATACACCAGATAAGTACAGCAAAGCAAACATATACACCCCGTTACCCTAAAAGTACAGCAAAGCAAACATATACAGCCCCGTTACCCTAAAAAACCTTTTAAAAAAGCCAAAAAAACGGAAAAAACAAAAAAATGAAAGTAATTAGCATAATTATGTTAATTAGTAATTATGCTAATTACTTTGGGGGCGTCGAGGGGTGGGCTGGGGCGTCGAGGGGTGGGCCCCACCCTGTTCTGGGGCTAGGTACGCCACTGATCAGTGTTTCTACTGGTCTTGATAGAGCTGGTATTTAAACCACCGCAGCACTAGAGTTGAGAGTCTTGAACCACTTTTGGGTGCTGTTATAGAGCATACCTGTTGCCAGCCCTACCCTTTCTGCTTTTCTGTTATTGCTATTTTGCTTTCTGGCAATAACTCCACCCCCACCAATCCCATCTCCATATTGGCTGGTATCCTGCTTTTTCTGTTTTATTTGTCTAAAAGACCATCAGATGAAGTTAGTGCTAATAATCAGTGATGTGTTTGGCTCTAAGTCTCAAGTTGAGTTTCCAGTCATTGACTCTGAGACTCAAATCGAGTCTCAAGACTTTGGCTCCAAGACTCGAGTCTAAGTCTCGAGTCAATTTTAAAAAATCT
The DNA here is from genome assembly GCA_026170595.1 of Plestiodon gilberti rubricaudatus. NCBI lineage: Eukaryota > Metazoa > Chordata > Lepidosauria > Squamata > Scincidae > Plestiodon > Plestiodon gilberti. Next base: position 208,762,852 of record JANXHW010000001.1, read on the forward strand.
TGTTTTTAACCTTTGGGTGCCTTCGCGCACCAAACTGCTGCATTTCTTGCTTTTATAAAGCAAAATCACACTCCAGGAGGCATTCTATGGTTTCTATAGAATGCATTCTAGCTCAAGTCTGGGGAAAGGGAGGGTGTTGCGCAACTAGGAAGTGCCTCCTGCAGCGCTATTTCACTTTGTAAAAGCAAGAAAACGCAGTGGTTTGGCGCACAAAGGCGCACAAAGGTAAAAGCAAGATTTAAAAAAAGCTTTAAAAAACTCACTATGGTGTCTCGAATCACGACTTGGCCGAAAAGGGGCCAAGTCGCGAGTTGATTCAGAGTCAGTCACTCGTGGGACCTGAGTCGGGTCTGAGTCAAGTCGCAGCAGCGACTTAAGTTGGACTTGAGAACGAGTCCCCAACCCTGGCGCTATTGCTATCATTTTTATTGTGCTGTGTATTGAGTAGTGATATAAGTGTGAATCTCATCAGTGTTTTCAGGCAAAATTTGGGCATAGGGATTGTGGGTAATTTGTGTGTGCATGTATGCATGCACGTGCCTGTGGCTGTGGTTGGTTTACTCCATCCTGATGTTGGTGCCTCAGCTGCTCATTCTCTTTAGAGTGGTTCCTTTTCCAGATCCGCTTTTACTGCACTGCTCCAGGGGAAGGGGGGGGGGTTGGGAAGAGGTTGTACACGGGCAATATGCACTCTTCTTTGTCAGGGCTGCACTGCAGGAGGCTGCTTGTTATGTATTGAGGTCCCCAGAGTTTTATCCCCCTTAAGAATGTGCAAGCTTGTAATTTGTGACATAGAAAGTGGCTAGTTGAATTTTCTCATGCTCCTATCCTTACCTGGCTGCGAAGATTTCATACTCTTGTTGCAATGCCACATGCCATGGTTGAAGGTTTCCTCTTAGGGTTCCTTTGGGTTCAATTCCTTCAGTGACTGGGTAAGCTGCTTCCAGTACAGAGAGTAAGGGTTTCAACCTCTTGAGTTCTTAAAATTTTTTTTTAAATGGCGCAAAAAGGTGCTGCCGCAACACAGTGGTGTTATCAGCAGAGGGGGCCTTGGGGCTGTGGGCCCCCAGGGAGCAAGATCGGGCCCCAGGTGGGAGGGGGGTGTCATGGTGGCCGGCAGTGGGGCCTGATCGCCCTGTTCGCCGGGGCGAGCGAGGAGCGCGTTGGCGTGTTTGGTCCTTCCACCTGCCCTGCACCTCTGTGTGGTGTGTAATGACTGTAGCCGTTACGTCACTTCTGGCGCTGGGGGGGGGGGTGTCGTAGAAACGCCACTGCACCTGCCCAGGATTTTGTCCCCCCCTCGGGCCTGCTGCCCGGGGGTGATCCGCCCCCCCCCCATTCCTACGCCTCTGGCTTGAGCTCAGCTTGTGTCACAGTTGCCCCTGACTTTTCCAACAGTAAATATGAGCTACAAAGGACTCTTCTCTACTCCAGTGTCTACCAACGTTGTTTGACCATGACCCTAAATACAGTTTTTCTCTCAGTCTGGTGACCCATAGAGTTGGTACATGTTGTTGTTGATGATGATGATGATGATAAAAGACCTTCCCCTGACCCTCAGGAACATCCATGTGACCCTCATTTGGGTCGCGACCCCTAGTTTGGGAACCACTGCTGTACATGGTAAATGCAACTGACTAAAAACTGTGCTAGGCAAGCGAGGGTTAGTGATTCAGTGCCAGATTGGTAGGGCAGTGATAGGTTTGAGAGAACTGGAAATGAAGAGGATAAAAGAAAGAAAGGTGGTCTTGAGAAGTGGAATGTGTGAGTGTGAATGTGAGTTCCATTATGTGAAAGGGTATAGAAAGGAGGAACATCTGTTTTATCTGGACCCAGTGAGAGGTCAGGAGAGGCTATTTTGAGTCAGGGGTTAGCACTTATGAAGGCTGCAGGACAATGAGACAACTTCTTGATGGAGGGTGATTAGGTTGTACTCATCTATTTTTCTTTTTAAAGGGCAAATAAAACAATTTCTTCAGTGTAACATGCTGTTTGAAGGCCTCTACCAATCAACTGTAAGGGTCTATGAGGTGTCAGTCATAGCAGCTGCTGTTCCCGGCTCCACTCTGCTGTCCTGCTCTGCAGGAGGTTTTCCTGGGCATTCTGTTCTAGCTGTCTGATTACCTGTGGACACATGGAGAACTACTGGGCCTATAATCCTACAGCTCCTTGAGCCAGGAGGACAAGCCTGGACCTTGGTGCAAATGTGTTAGCCACCCAGTTGCAACCAACCTAGGTACAGTTGATTCAAATATAGCCTGTTCTCGAGAAATTTCCCCAGAATATTTTTATGCACCCTGGTCCTGACTTCTGTGCTACACCTCTGTCCGTCTCTGCGCAGTTTGCTCCAGCAAACAGGACGCAGAGGGTTCATGGGTTGACCTGGGCTGGACCAGAAGGATGTGCCATCAAAATAAGCAATGCTGAAGAGGAAGACAAACAAACAGGCGGCTCCTCAGTATGTCCGTCACTGCAGCGGCTGGGCAGGGTAAGCGAGCAACCGAGTAAGGAGCATGGACATCTGTGAGCGAGCACCCTCCCGCTGACGTCAGTAAGCACTGGGTCAAAGCTGCTGTTGGCGCAGCTGGGAAGGCTGTCTGGGAGGAGGGGTTTCCCTCCCCATGGCTAGGGGTTGAAAGGGCTAGAGAAGGGGTCTATGTGGGTGCCTAAGTCTCTTGAAAATTAGATGGAGGTTGTGGAGCAGAGACCGGGAGCTGAGCTAGCACGCGTGGTTGCAGAATGGGGTTGCTTTGATCTTGCCATGTGTGTTGTAGGGGCTGGGAATAGAAGGTGAAACCAGTATGTTTAGCAGTGGGGATTGGGATTGTGCTGTCTTCTGTACCAGACTTGAATTGTCACGTTTAATGTAGTTGAATGGTCATTCCGAATGACCATTCAACTACGTTAAACGTGACAATTCAAGTCTGGTACAGAAGACACTCATTCCCTCACCCAAGGGAACTCTGGGAATGGTAATTTTGCAAGGAGCCTAGGGATGCCTAACAGGATTCTTGACACCCTCACTGAAAGACAACTGCCAGAATTTGTTGGAGGGGAGGGGGAGGTCCATGACAGTTAACTTGATCAAAAATAACTGGATTTATAATGTTGCTATGCCACGGTTCCGAATGGCAGGAACTGTAGCGAGTTACATTTCACCATGGATGTCCCCGTGCAACATGGGATTGTTCTGACAGTTGCCTAAATTGTTCCAGTTGGGGAGTAGGTGTAGGACAGCAGCAGGGTGAGGATCGATGTCTCTTTTTAGTTCTGGGGTTGGCTCATGCTGGTCGAAGTGGTACAAGCTGGAAAGCCTGGGTGGGATGGTTCTGGGAAGAACCCCACTTCTCCTGGATTTGGCAGTTCTCTGCGGTTCTCAGAGCAGCCTAGCCGCAAGTAGCACCTGCCTGCTCTACTCTGATCAGCTTCTTATTAGTGCTAAGAATACTGTCCTTGAGAGAAGCAACTATTGTTTGGCAGGCAGCAGTGAATCCTCCTCATGCCTTACAGACAGCTATGGCAGTGGCCCTCAATCCCTTGCCAACTCTGTTTGCAGAGGGAGGGAGAGGAAGCTGCTGTTCCTGTCACCTCCTTCCTTCAGGGGAATGTTTTTCATTAGCAAAAGGTGGGCTGTGGTTTGTAGCTTGGAGGAGGATGAGATCTGGGTTTTCTGGGAAAACAAGGCAATTTCCAAAGCACAGGGGGGCACCACCTGCAACACTTGGCAAGCAAAGGACCCATCTCATGTCTCTCTGCCTCTTTCTGTATCAATTGGCTGAGACTGGGGTGAAGCAGAGAGAGGTTAGATTTTTAATCTTGATTCTTCCTCTCTCCCTTTTTAAAAATACATTAGGAACCAGCACTGTGGTTACCTAAGGACTCATGAGGTGTCTCTATATCGGTGGATTGCGATGTAGTGGTGATGTGGTTTAGTGGCTGTCCCTGCTTGCACGTTGTCCTCTGAGTTGCAGTGCTACATAACATGTGAGACAAAAGGCAACCTCTTAATGGACTGATTTCATTGCAAAGCCATCTTGAACTGACCTGACCTGTGAGGAAGTTGAGCTTATTCATTTCCTGTCCCTTGTTATACTTCTCACAGTGACATAGTCCTTGCTTGGTGGTGGTGTTGTATCGAGTCTCCAGTCTTTTGCACTGCCCTTTGCTGTCCAGTTCCATCAGGGAGAATCCTGATGTTGCAGGCTGTGGTGAAAGCTGATAAATTTTTGCAGCTTCTTATTGGTGTCCAAGAGACAAAGTGCAGTCAGACGTGCTGAAATAGCACGCATATGTGTGAGGGAGCATTGAAATACACAATCCCCTGCTTGCTGTCTGGAATGGTATAGTCCAGGAAGAACAGTATCGCATGCTATTCTGCACCTATGAATTGGTTCTTATACTCAGGACTGTGTTCATTTCATGTTTCCACACTAGCACTATTGGGTGCATGATGAACGCTGAGATTCTCAAGCTGATTACTTTTTAAAAAATAAGTTTCTAGCCTTCAAGGCCCTGAAGTGTGGTCATGAAGGCTTGAAAGTGTGGGGGCAATGGCTGGTGAAACCTCAGAAGAGAGACCTCTGTTAAATAGGATTTCCAGTGGCTACAAGGGGTGGTGGTGCTGGGAAATGTGGCTTCAGTACCCACCCTCCCTACCTCATTAATGTTTGGCTTAATTTGCATAATTGGCACAGGCTGCAGAATCCAGTTTTTCTTTGTGTAGTACCTGTGTGAGTATGTTTTTATATTATATACAGTACCAACGTGGTGTCTGAAACACATACCACTTAGGCTGCAATCCTATACACGCTTTCCTGGGAATTAAAACCCACTGAACACAATGGGACTTCTGAGTAAGCACGCATAGGATTGCTCTGTCTGCCATGTGAATACATTTTATTCACATGGCAGACATTGTTCGGTACCTTTTCAAAGCACACCAGACACAATTCAAGTTAAAAGATACTTTGTCTTTGGTGATATTTGAGATATAATGAATCACTGGTCTCCAAACAGTACAAAACCTGTGGAGTTCAGTGTTCATTAAGATAAGCGAAGGGTGTCAAACGTAAGGCCCGCAGGCCGGATGTGATGCCCAGAAGCTATTTGTCCGGCCCCTGTTATAATTGGCCTATCCCAGAGCTGCCCTTTCAGCAGCACCACTTCTGCAGAGGCTCTGGGAGGTAGAGACGGAAGGAGGCCTCACAAGACAAGGAACGCTACGGAGTAAGGGTCAGACCAAGACGGGTGAGAGAAGGAGATGCTGCCGAGGTGCTAGGAGAGCCCAATTATCATGCGGGCTGCCCTTTCAGCAGTGCCACTTCTGCCAAGGCGTCACTTCACAGACCACTTCTCAGCTGCTGAGCTACGAAGTGATGCTGGGGCAGAAGCGGCACTGCTGAAAGCGGAGCCCACATGATAATTGGGCTCTCCCAGCGTGATAATTGGGCTCTCTCATATCTTGAAAATATAATCAAGATTTGTACATTTTCTCTTCTGTCATTTGCAGCTAATGAGTTTCTATGTGAGAACAAAGTGCTTATTTCTGACCATCATCTGTTTAATGATGTCACTTCCTGCTTAATGATGTCACTACCGGCCCTCAGGAGGCTCCATGAATGCAATTTGTCTGACTATATGAAACAATCCTTGAATTAAAAATCCGCATGTTGCCGGGAAACTCCGTCGTTACAGATATAAAAATTTATTTCAAAAATAAATTTCTTTTTCAGAGATGTTAAAACATACTTTTGACGTTTCGCACACGTAACATTTGTGGCATCATCAGAAATCCCCTATAGTGTTCCTAAGACAGCTTAAAAGACTAGTGCAAGAGAAAACAGGAAGTGGGCACTCTCTATCTGACAAGAGAAATAATCAGTAACAGCTGATTGTAACCTCTAATCGGAGAAGGTGAAGCCACTCAAAGCCAAACATAAAGAAAATAACACTATAAATGGTTGTTGTTGCTGCTGTTCTCTTAATTAATCTTTTAACATTCCTTATTTTAATGCTGTTTTCTCTCCTGTTTCCCTCTTTGACAGCTTTCTATTTGCTTCTGTTAAGTTGGATTTTTTTTGTTGTGCTTTCATGTGTTCTGTGTTTCATTTAGAAGTGAGTTTTTAAATTGTACTGGCATTTATAGTGTTATTTTCTTTATGTTTGGCTTTGAGTGGCTTCACCTTCTCCGATTAGAGGTTACAATCAGCTGTTACTGATTGTTTCTCTTGTCAGATAGGGAGTGCCCACTTCCTGTTTTCTCTTGCACTAGTCTTTTAAGCTGTCTTAGGAACACTATAGGGGATTTCTGATGATGCCACAAATGTTACGTGTGCGAAATGTCAAAAGTATGTTTTAACATCTCTGAAAAAGAAATTTATTTTTGAAATAAATTTTTATATCTATAACGACGGAGTTTCCCGGCAACATGCGGATTTTTAATTCAAGGATATGGTCGCGTTGTGAAAATCTACAAAAATATCTATATGAAACAAGTTTGACACCCTTGAGATAAACTGTTCATTTAACAGGTTGACAGCCCAATCCTCTGGGCTCATATTGCTGGTGGAACTAGCATTCTACCAGCGCTACCTGCCTTACGGCAGTTGCAAAAGTGGCTCTGGCAGCGTGTAGAATCGCGCGCTGCCCAGGTGCTGGCAGGAGGGAGGAGGAGCGCCTTGGACCCGCGGATGGAGGTAAGGCAGGACAGGGTGGAGGGAGACGGAACGGGGGCAGGGAAGGGCGGAACGAGGAGGCAATGGGTTAGCGCAGGGGCGGGGAACCTGTTCCCTGGCGAGGGCCATTTTAAATATTAGAAATTTGCTTGAGGGCCAGCCATAAGGCCGGGCGTCATTTTTATTTATTTAATTAATTTTTGCCCCCGCCCCCCATCGGCCTCCGGAGGCTCCGCGCTCACCGTCCGAAGCCGCCGCTGGGTCCGCGCGTCACCTCCGGCGTACCATGCCAACGAGGGCAAGAGGGCAAGAGCTTGCCCTCATCGGCGTGGTACGCATATGCGAAATGGCCAACGGCCTGGTGAGAAGGGGTCGAGGTGGCGGCCGGGGAGGACATGCAAAGGCCCTCTCCCGGCCGCCGGAGGTGACGTGCGGACCCAGCGGAGCCTCCAGGGGCCGGTTGGGCTGCCTCCCGGCAATCTCTCCAGGGGCCAGACCGGATGGCCTCGGGGGCCTGATCCGGCCCTGGGGCCGGAGGTTCCCCACCACTGGGTTAGCGGGAGGGCGGAATGGGGCGGTGATGGGGCGGGTGGATCAGGCCTGGGAAGGGGGGTGTGTTTGGTAGTGGCGGGTGAATCCTAACCACCTTCCCGGGCCTGATCCACCATCTTGGATCAACGTGGACTTGCGCCAGCAATTTCTCTGGTGTAGGTCCAAGTAGACTCCCCTGCGCTGCAGAGACGTACCTCCAGGCAATGGAACGGATGTTCCCTTACCCAGAAGAGACCTCTGTGATTGCCCCCCCCCCCTGTAGGATGTACCAGTAGCCTTTTTGGTGCTGCTGCACTGGGGGGGGGAAGCATAAGATTGGGCTCTTAATCAAGTTGTCGCCCCTGCTTTCCCCCCCCCCCCATCATTCTGTCTGGGTAGGTACTGTTAGTGCCTCCCAGTGTCTTATAAATAAGTAGGGTTGCTGCTATGAGCAAGTATAGAATAAACAAATGAAGATTAAGTGGTAGAGTTTAAAAAAAACTGAATTCAATAAACAGAGTTAGGTTCAGGTGTTAATTGCAGCAGAAATATTTCATTCTGAATATATATTACCATAATCTAGTATCTTCCATCTCTATTACAAAGCCACCAGAGGTGAAACAAGTAGCCTTTATCGATCTAGCAGCAATGTAGAATTTGAATCGTTTTTATTTTATTTTAAGCACAAAGCCCTGTTTATATGCTTTCCACAGATGAAAGCGTCCACAGCTGGCCCTAGATATAGGCAGCTAATAAGGCAACCTCTGTGAAAGTGGGTCAGCATGGAAAAGTGCAAGTGTACATGCGAGTGTGAAGCTCGGCTCCAGTGCTGGTGAGTAATTGAGAAGACAGGCAATCTTTGTCAATGCACAATATTGACAATGTTGTGCAAGGGCAATTATTAACTGCAGTAGTGACTCAGTACTGGGTTACCCAAACTGGCACATTAGGGGGCTATGTGTGTAATCCTGTCTCCATTTGGTGTGCATTTAGGCCTCTCCTACCCCATCTGTTTGCCATTGAGGCGTCTGTCCGAGGGTGAGCCACTGTATTTATTTATTGATTTAGGCATAATCAGGTGAGGGAAGAGTTGGCTTGGTGCAGGAACCACAGGCCGTTTATCCTGGCTTGTGAGTCAGCTGGGCTGCACGCTGCTGAAACCAGTCTGGGCATAGCAGCCCCTGAAATAGAGGTCAGACCGCAGGCAGGCTGAGAACAAGCCCCAGTGGCAGGAGAAGCAGGGCCCTTCTTGACTGTGGTTGTGCGGTATGTTTCTGCCAAACCCAGGTTCTTCTCTATGGGGTCCATTCTTGAAATGTGGGGTGAGTCACAGTGCTGAGCATCTGTATGGGGTGCTCTGCTTGTATTCCTTGTGGGGCTGAGGATATGGGGGCTGACCACTCATAAGTAGGGTTAGTGGCTGGTTGCCCATGCATTCGGCAGCTACATCATTTAATATTTGAGGCGTTATGGCCATACCCCAGCTATTACTGCTGGCCAGAAAGTGCTGTGCCTTATCGCCTTTCTTTCCAAGACACATCATGAATAGAATTCAGTCCTCCTACTCTTAAGGCACAAATGTTCCTTCTTGGGCAAGCTTAGAGAAGATGAACTCTTAATCCCCTACTTTTTCCTTTTTCCTCATATCACCAGAACATACTAGTAAAAGTATGCTGACTTCATCTGGTGTTTTGTTGGGGGGGGGGGGGGGAGGCATCATGGATCAGATCACAGGCCTGTACATATATATGTGTGCATTTGTGTGCACACACCATGCTGACTTCTCTGGGCTGAGTTGCCAATTATGGGGCAGCGTAGAAAAATATTGCAGGCAGGAGGGTCTTGACTCGAACTGAAGCTGCTGGGGAGTGTGTAGACTTCAAAGCCACATGCCCAAGCATCCTTCTCCAAGAGCAGAATGTTGTGTGTTCTCTGCAAGGTGAAGTGTGGACTATGTTTCTAATCCTCAGTCTTGCAGAGGGAAGTGTGAAAATAAGTCAGTATTTTTTGGAAGGCTCAGACATCAAAGGGCTCCTGGAACATGATTTCCACTGGTTTCCAGAGAACTTCTTACCAGCTCTCTTTTGTCATCTCTGCCTTCTGCCTCCGCTGTCCCCTTATTACTGATTATACAGTTCGGTTCTTCCCTCACTTCTTTTGGCCTTGCCAAAATGCTCCAATTTGGGTGAAAACCGATATATAAAAATTATGTATAGAATTTAGGGATGGGCAGAGTGTGTCAAGATCTGCCTTGGGTAGACTATTTCACTGGGGTATCAAATGAATGTGACTGATCAGAACCACAGGATAACAGGTCATGCAACATTTAGTGCTGGTTTTTACTAGTCTCTCAGCCTGTAGTTACTACCCTCACCCTCCTAAGTTTGTAATGATGCTGCTTGTGGTATTTATCTTAATGTAATGTTCAGCTTTGAATCCATGGAACAGGAAAACCAATGAGGGAAACTTGGGGCAGGAATCTGGTTACAGGCTGGGGTGTGTGTTGGGGGGGGGGGGGAGTGTGTTGGATAAGCTTGGCTGGGAATGAGCAAATTCCCAGAGTGTAAAAATCTAGCAAAGATGACTCCAATAGCTGCAGGCTTGTTTATCTAATGTCTGTCCTAGATGAAAGCTGATATAGGTCTTAGAAATGGTTTTGTGGAAAGCAGTTTCATATTGCTTTAATTTTATCATTCAGTGACAGGCATATCTGATGAAGATAATTGCCCTGATTTAAAGGACTTATTTGTCCACACCTGCTGTCATACGTGAACTCGGTAGTAAAGTGTTAATTTTCAGAACTCTGCTGTGAAATTGGGCAAGGTCTGAGGACTAAACTATAATGGATCAAAGACGATGATGAAACCATTATTAAGAGATGGGCATAACACCAGAAGCAAGGTATGCCTTATTTTGGTAAATAACCTCCTCGGGGGAGAGGGACCAATCTGGATTGGGACTTTGGCACATGGGGAGTTAAAACGTTTCCTGTGTGCTACTTTCCTGTTGAAAACCTACCCTGAGGTGACTATTCAACCCCAATGTGGCTATTGGCTGCAAACAGTTACCTCAGAGGAGGGAATTTTGGTGGGAAACAGCACAGCAGGAAAGTCTTAACTCCCTTTGTGCTGTGTTCCCAATCCAGCTTGCTCTGCTTCTCCTGTTTCAAACACGAAACACGAAAGCCTGTCAATGATAGAAATGAGGTAAGGTGTAGTTTGGCCTTGAATCAAGGCTGTGCTGAAAACTGCACCTGGACTTCTTGCTAGTATCTTAATCAGAAATCCAGCAGTGCTGTGTTCCCATTCTGCTTTTCTGTCATTGCCTTCCCTCCTTTTTTTCACCCCATTCAGTGGTGATATACTGTATGTGCAGTATCTCCTTTGTGGGCCCTGAAAGAGACTGTGCAAGGAAAAAAAACCCCTTCTCTCTACTGACCAAACAACATCCAGTTGCAAGTAGGCATATCAGGCCTGTGTGCTCTGTGCTCTTCTGAGTACTGTACATGTACTTTTCAGTGGCAAGAAACTTTTGTAGGTTTCTCTGTTTATACCTCTCCCTTTCCACATGTAATGTGTGTGTACTGGCCAAGGAGCTGCTCCAGCCATGGTCTTGCCTGTGCTACTGTGTAACTTCTTTTTCCTCAGAAATCTCTATCAAAGCTACTCAAGCAAGACAAGTCGGTCTGTCTGTGCATGTGTGTACAATGCATGATTTATGTACAGCTTGCAGCTACTGGTATTTATTTAGAGGGAGACAGACCTACATGCATGTGTATCTGTAGCACTTATATAGTTTTATTGCTGTGATGTGCGGATGTAAATATGGTCAAGGGGTGGGTGCTGTAGTCAGCCTAACACCTCCATATCAAAGGTGTTGTGGCTGACCAAGCCACCACTGGAGACAATTTGGTCTTCCACTCCCTCCAAACTCCTCTGGGGAATGAGAACATGTCTCCTTTCCTTACTGGCCCAGGGATACTGACTAACCTGTGCCTACTTTTGGACAGGAAGGGTATTGTAGGACATTCCTTGTGCCCTTCAGACAAGCTGCCTGACCTTTAGTGAAGCAACAGAAGCCTCTTGTGTGTCCCAGCAAGCCACCATTTCTTATAGATTCCTCAGTGACATAGTAGACTATATCACCCTCCTCTGTTGCCTCTAGAAGATGGTGGACAGTGCGTTACTGCAGATCCCGAGTCCTACCTATGTTTTATGGCATACATCTGTGTCTGTGGTAGTTCTGAAGAGATGAGGAAACACACAGCCTGATTTTTTTAGATGTTCATATTTGCTCAGATGAAAATTCTCTGGCTGTTTAGGAGATGGGATTGGCGAGGGTGGAGGGAGAATTGCAACAAGATACTTGGAGGTAGGAGAGGCGTGAAGGAATGGGTATCTCTGTGTAGGAAGATTCCTGGGCTCCCAGCTGATACATTGCTGAACATCTAGACGTGTGGGAAGCAGCTGCTGGGAAACAAAGGTCTAGATGTGATGTGTTTTCGTGCACCAACTTCTTACATCGTATACCTCAACTGTGGTACCTGTTCAGGGTGCCCATATCCAAAAAGGGACAGGGTGCCTATACCTTTAACCATTGGATTTTGGGCAGGTGCAGCTCATCATGGAAGGGTGCAACAAACTAAAAAAAGGTAAAGGTGACTCCAGACAAGTCCAGTCGCGTCCGACTCTAGGGTGTGGTGCTCATCCCCATTTCAAAGCCGAAGAGCCAGCATTGTCCGAAGACGCCTCCATGGTCATGTGGCCGGCATGACTCTCCTCTGCCCAAATTCCCTCTTCTTACAATGGTTAAAGGCATAGGCACCCTGTCCCTTATTAAATCTGGGCACGTTATACCTGTTCACAACCCAGAATTAGCTGTGTGAACAGGTGGGGGATCAGGGCAGGCTGTGCATGGACGCTTGGTTGCTTGTGAGCCTGTAGTACATTGAATGAATACACCTAAGCCCTTGGGGAGGGGGGAACTCCATAGCAGAAGTATCCTTATGGGCGTGAACATACATTAATTGTCAATGTCAGCGTTCAGTGCTGTAAATAACTGTGGTTGGCTGACTCCTGTGTGCTTATCTGAGTTGTGTCACACCAGTAATAAACTGGTTGTGTATGTGTAATTACAGTTGCATTGTTTGTCTACAGCCAGTTGTCTTAGTTCCAAAAATGTCCAGGTAGCAGGAACAGGTGATTTCCTGGGCCAACCAGGCTTGTTTGGGCAAGAATGCCCAGACAATTCAGTGACTATTCTGGAGGCAGGATTACATCTTGCTGTGTAACAGGAAACATCCATGGCAACTGTCAAGCTGTTGATCATCATTTGCTAAGCCTGTGTGTTAGCTGAGATAATGCTGCCCGAGGAATAACTGTTGTAAAGCAAACAGGTGGTTTATAGAGAACTTTTCTTTCACATTCGATGCGTATTTGTTCCATTAGGTACTCTTCAGCAGCTCTTGATCCTTTTCTGGAATCATAAATAACCTTCATGCCAATTTATACATTGATTGTAAGTTTAGTCATTTTGATGGTCTTGCCGTGTGAATGGTAGCTCAGTTTTGTGTGCTTCTGCAGCTGATCTGTTTGTTGTTGTGGCTTCTTCAGCATTCTTGTAACATGACGCTCAACAATTTGAAGTTCATTTGCAGTGAATGTCAAACTTCAGCTAGCAAAACTTGTCATGCTTATTCTGTGATTGGAACTATCATTTTGACATTATTCACTTTAAATAGCCAGCCCTTCCAAAATTAGGAAATCAGCTTACTTTAGAAATCATGAGTGCTTATTTGAAAAGAACAATATGCTTATTTTTATGTCTTAACCTTTAAACAGTTTTGGTTTCTGATAAGCTTAGAACATAAAGGTGTTACATTTTCAGCCTGTGCCTGCTATTGCAATGGTTGGAAACTACGTAAAAATGAAAGGTATTATTCTGGGGATGCTGGCTGCCAGCTTTGGGGCTATATGCCAGCCACCCCACCATTACAGACTGAGCAGTTTTAAATGTGAGTTCTCCTCCTAATCCATGACATTTTCTGTAATCCCTGACAACTATTCTCAATTGTAGGACCGTGGCGTAGTCCCTCCTGGGCTGCTCTTTGAAGTTCGATGAGATGGGGGATGTTGGGGATTCAGAACTGGTTGAGTCAGAATCTCTGAGTCTTTTCTGTGCTTTCTGGGACAAGGGTGGGCTCACTGTTGAGAGAGCTCTTCCAAATCCCAACCCCAGACAGGAGGATATTGGGGAAGCACTAGCCGCAGACCCCATCCCTCAGTGGCTTACCTCTTAGCCCCTTTGGCCGGATGAAATGGTCATTCTTCTGCCAATGTGCGTGTGCCCAGACTGTCCCATTCTGTGACTGTACACCACACATGGCTAAATATATATTCACGTGTGGAGAGTTCAGAGGGTCTATGAGATACTCTGTCTCTATGGCCCCTTTTCATGGCTGGTGCTAATGAGATTCGCGTCGCTCCCAGGCTGATGTTTTGTGGGACGAGGGGCCTTTTCAACTGGATGGGCTCTGGCATAGTCATGGCAAATATTTACCAAAAAAAGGGACATACCATATAAATTTAGAGTCCTGAAAATAGAGATTGAGTGAGAGAGAGAGAAAGAGAGAGAGAGAGAGAGAGAGAGAGAGAGAGACCAAACCAGAAAATACAGCCTAGTCTGTTCAAGAGCAAAGGAGTAAAAATGGAGAGATAAAACGAGCAAAACCTCGGCAGTAAAAACAGCATCTTGGTAAATAGACTATTAAAAACCCCGCTGACCTGCTTTATGGCTTTCTTGGCTGCCATTCAGCAGGCACCGGGGGAAGGTAGCAGGAGCCGCCGGACGGGTGCTGCGCTCCCCCCCCCCCAGAGTAGGGCGTTAAATTTAGCCACATAATGACTGCCCTGAGGAAGCAGCCTCTTGTCGGCCACGCAGTAATTACTGCTTCCCTTATGCATTTTATTTTTCTTATTACGTTGCCTTCTCTCTCCAAATGGTGCAACAGTTGCCCAAGGGCCGGGATATGCTGTGTGCCTCCATCAAGACTGCAGCTTCAGTGAGAACCTGGGTAGAACCTGGGGCAGTGCAGGGATGCCGGGGGAATATGTTTCGAGGCAGTTATATACATTGGTAGTATTTCTCTGAGGGAGCTGAGGAGGGTCACAACGCTGGATTAGAGATCAAAGCATTTGCTGTCTGCTTTTGCTTGCCACCCCACCTAATAACCAAGTTTCAGTACAAGAAATTTGGAGTTCAGTAGATCTGGCAACAGGGCAGATGGATTTAACATGTTACAAAACAAGACCAATGTTAAACAATTGGTTTAAAGTTTCCCATATTGAAATTCACATATTTTCTAAGCAAATGTGCACACTGTTTGGTTGCTGCTGCAATTGAAGCACATTTGTTAGTGTTAAATAGAGTCTTTATACTACCTACGATCATATTTCAAAACCTTTGATCATGCAGCCAAGTTGTCTTTTGCACTACAGAATTATATCTGCTTAGAGACAAGGGGCTACTTGTGAACTTAATGGATTTCTTTGAACTGCATTAAACAAGATCACTTATAAAACAGCCAAGACTGCAATCTTATGCACGTTTACCTGGGACAAAGTTCCTGTGGTAGTTGGACAGTCGGAGTTGGGGCACAACACTAAATAACTGATATCCGCTCCCAACCCATCTTGTGCTGAAACTGGGTTTAAACTGGGACAGTTGATTGTTGCCATCACCCAAGACCAGGGAAACCAGACCAAAAGAGACTGCCTTGGGGAAATCTTCCCTTTCAGAAGAATGGAGGGCTTCATAAACCTTGGGGTCCCCTTAAACTAAAGATTGTGCAGTAGTGAAGGCTAGTGGTCTGGCAGGAAAAGGTGGCAGACCAGTTTCTTCCTGAATAAACTCAGACCTGACGGTAAAAATACAAGAAGTTTGTTAAAAGACTAAAAGGTATCAAAACAATGGAGGGAAAAATGCAATGGTAAAAAGCAAGGCACGGGTAATCCAACAGTAGGGGTGGGCAGCTGCAAATATTGGTAAAGATGTTAAAATGCAAGTTGAAAATAATACAAATGACAAACACAACTTTTTTGGGTACTTACCGTACCCTATGTACTCACGCGATGAGGCTAGAAGGTCTCTGAAAACGTCCGAGTTCATTTGGACGTTTCCAAAGTGCTTCCAGCCTTGTACAAGCACACAAGGCTGAGACAAAGACGCAACACATTAGTGCTGCAGCAAGGGCAGTTCTGGACGGCCAGGACAAAGAGGAGACCGGCTGGGAGCCCGGGAGGACGGTGCCGGATTCGGGACTGTCCCAGCCAGATCCAGGACTATGGTAAGCCTAGCTTTACATCTCTCACTAGATTGCATGAGGAAAGTGAAACTAAATCTAAAGAGGATGAGCTTGTGCAAGGGCTTACAAAAGTGTGGATGCTGCACTGAGTAACCAAGCTACTCTAGCACTTTGGGAACATGTGTACAAGCTTTGGTGGAACAGCATTAGTGGCTGTTTTCCTTCAACTCACAGTTTTTTGGATCCAGCCAATTGTGTTCAGAACTTTCCACAAGAAAGGTCTTATAATTGGCTCGGCAGAACAACATTTCTCCGAGAATGTAAATATGTTATGTATGCTGTTTGGCTGATAGTCATAATAATTATACATAAGTTGATAAATGAACACACTGCAGAGCTTTATATATATATATATGTAAAGGGCGTCTGGGGACATATGAATGCCCCTGGAATGCCCCCTGCAGCGGTGTCCGTCTTGTGTCCAAACTACATGTGCGCAGCATTTGAGGAGGGGTTACGCCGGTGTCTATCCTGTGTCCATTGATGTATGACAAGTTACACTGGCATAAGTGCGCTTACACCGGTGGATCTACTGTTACACCGGTGCAAGAGTTACACAAGATTGGGCTGATAGTTTGTCCATTTCTGCCAATTCCAAAATTTTCAACCACCACTCCTCCAACAAAGGTACCTCCGTAGATTTCCAGTTTTGTGCATACCACAACCTTGCAGCTGTAGTTAAATATAAAAATAAAATTCCATAAGTATTTTCTAATTGCCGATCCAACAAACCCAATAGGAAAGTATCTGGTTTCATTTGTAGATTCACCTTCAAAATCTTCTGAATCGGGAGATATATTTGAGTCCAATATTTTTTTTTGCTTTCTCACAAGTCAACCACATGTGGTTAAAAAGTCCCTTCTTTCCACATTTCCAGTATATGTTTGTAGTAGATTTGTACATTTTAGCAATTCTATCTGGCGTTGTATACCATCTAAAAAACATCTTATAAACATTTTCAATCAGATTAACATTTAATGTAAATTTTATTCCTCTTGACGATAAGAACATAAGAAGAGCCCTGCTGGATCAGGCCAAAGGCCCATCTAGTCCAGCTTCCTCTATCTCACAGTGGCCCCACCAGATGCTTCCGAGCAGACACAGTCAACAAGATAACCTGTTTCCTGTTGTCACTCCCTTGCACCTGGCACAGAGAAAACCTGCTTCTAAAACCAGGAGGTTGCTTATGGCTTGTACCCTGTGATGGTCTTTTCCTCCATGAATCTATCCAATCCCCTTTTAAAGGCATCAAGGCTAGGTGCCATCACCACATCCTGTGGCAAGGAGTTCCACAGATGAATTGCACGCTGGGTGAAGAAATATTTTCTTCTGTCCGTTCTAACTCTCCTTCCACTCAATTTTAATGCATGTTCCCTGGTTCTGGTGTTGTTCGAGAGGGAGAAGAATTTCCCTCTGTCCACTCTCTCCATCCTGTGCATAATTTTATACGTCTCAATCATGTCCCCCCTCAGGCACCTTTTTTCCAGACTGAACAGCCCCAAACGCTGTAGCCTTTCCTCATAAGGGAGGTGCTCCAGCCCACGAATCAGTTTGGTCGCTCTTTTCTGCACCTTTTCCATAATCTTTCCCATTGTTCCATTAAAATATCATGACTCATATTTTTGGCGCATTTTACTATACAGTCTTTAACCTGTTCCTCCTCAGTATCAAATTTCAATAACAATCTATACATTTTAGCAATGTTCATCATCCAAACACAGTTGATATTCGAACTCAGACATTTTTTCTTCAAATCCATAATTTTTTATCCATTTTAAATCTTTCCACAAGCTGCGCATATGCAAACCATTGGCAATTATAACCTTCTTTTCGAAGATCATCTCTTAATTTCATCTTCACTTCCCCGATACACAGTAATTAAATCTCGGTATAATAACCATTTTTCTTTTTCTTTTTTCACCATCTCCCATCGAAAAAAAGCTTCTTGTGAAGAAATCCATAAGCTGTTCCGCTCCAGCTTTGTCATCCCCCCGGCGCCCGCATCTTAGGCTTCTTTTCCTCCGCAATCGGAGGGGGGACCACAGAGGAATCTGCAACGCAGGCACCGGGTGTGTGTGAAAAAGAGAGCTGCCCATCTTTGTCACCCCCCCTCTGGCGTCTGCGTCACACCTCCCTTTGTTGCCCCCCCTCTGATTGTGGAGGAAAAGAAGTCAAAGATGCGGGCGCCAGAGGGGGGGGTGACAAAGCTGGTGCATGGGGCATGCACTTAAGCCAATGAACTCTCCCTAGCACGGAGAACTCTCCCCAGCATCTCTCCAGCTGACAAGCAGAAAGTCGCTCAGGAGCTGAGTGCCTTTGCACTCGTCAGCAAGGGCGGGCGGGGCATGCTATTGAGTGTTCGTCGGCTGAAGTGCATGCCCTGCGCTCCAGCTGACGAGCGGTTGGGGCAGTGTTTCCCAAAGTGGGAGTCGCGGAGTGCCACAGAATCCTCTCGGAAAACAGTGCAATGCCAATTGGCAGGCATCAACATAATGTGATGGGGTGCTGAGACCAATGGTTGCCAATGTTCAAGGGAACCGCAGGTTGAAAAAGTTTGGGAACTGTGTCTTTGTCTGCCAGGCAAGCTGACCTCGGCAGGCAGTGAGAGCGCGCAGGCGTTGGTGGTGATCGCGGGGAAGAGAAGCTGAAGTTTCCGCCGAAACAAGCCCGTTGTCCCCCCCCCTCTGCCTGGATCACCCATCGCCCTGGGGTGGCTTGCACCACCGCCCCCCCCCTTGGTACACCACTGGGGAGTAGAGACATGCACCTCCTGAAAGCCTGCCTATGGAGAGCATGGCAGACAATAGACAAATGAATAATTGGCAGAAGCTAGAACAGATAGCACCTGTGCCTTGATTCTCAGTATGGGTGGGTGAGAGTGCCACCACACCGAGGTGTTCCTATGCCTCAGCTCACCTGCCTCGTTAGTTGTTTCTGATGCCCTCATTTGGAGATTAACCTGTTGCAGCAGGTAATGTAGTCATGAAGACAATACTTACCCATCCCATGCAGGGATTGCTGTTAATGTTAGTTGTGCTCCATGTGCCAAGGCTCTGATCCTGCAAGGAATGTTTGGTCAGGAACGTTAGGCTAGCAGTAACAATAGCTGGAATGGAATGCCTGGTGTTCGTCCAGCAAGTTGGCTGTGTCCTCCATTGCCTTCATTGGTGTATGATGGCAACTTACCTGGATCTGGGGATTCATGGATAATTGAGGCCTACTTTCTGCACAGTACATACTTATTCCATGTCCCCTGTGTGGTGATGGTGATACCTGTTGAAGGGAGGGGGAGGATTGTTTATCCCATACACCATGGGTTCTCAAAGTGGTGGGTCGCGACCCACCACTTTTTCCAGAAGTTTCCGATTTGCCTTTAAGGGGGGTTGCCCGCCCAAATGTTGCTGGCGGCCCTCCAGGATCACGCCTGTCGCCGACCCCAAAATGTTTTTTCCAACGTACCTGACTGTCCTGCCAGCTCCCCAAAGGGTGTGGTGGGGCTGCTGCCTGCTGAAGTAGGCTTCGGAATGCGATTGCTGCTGTTTAGAGCCTTGGGGAGGCCTGCGGAAGCAGCAGCCCCCCTGGACCCTTTGGGGAGTTGGCAGGACAACCAGGTACAGTGAAAAAAAGCGTTTTGGGGTCAGGTGCGGATGTGATCCTGGAGCGCTGCCTCAAACATCGCCCCGCCCCTGCAAAGACTTACATGGAAGTAAACTCCCCTATAGGACTTTAAGAAACGCTGCCATACACTATTGCTCCGTATGGGGGGGGGGGACATTGACTTTTATAATGTCCCCATGCTTTGAGGCAATATATTCCCATTCCCTTGCTTACTGGTTTTGGGTGCAATGAAACAATGACTTTTGCCTGTTTTGCATCAACTTCACGTGATACGTATTCTCAGGTATGTATTTTTGATCCAATGTAGTATCTTTATTAAGTGATCTTCTTAGTGTTTTTAGACTAGCACTCAAATTTATCAAGGAGCTATTGACCTTTTAATCTTGTCCTTCATGGTATTTGCAAAGGTTCAGGAGTGGGAGTTCTTTTGTGGCTGCTGCTAGTGACTGCCCTGCTCTCTGCAGTAGGATGCCAGACCGAAATCCTTTCAGCAGTGTCCCCTTGCCACTTCTGAATTCATGAAATAAGTTTTATGCTTCTCACCCTTCCCCCTTCCAGTTGCTACAAGCCTCCTTGTCTTTTGGAGGGCAATGTGTTTGAGTGTTCATTCGGGAATGGCTTCTGCTTGCGCTGGTGCAATTGAGGGACACTTTTAGGCTGGGCAACAACATTCCAGGAAAGGTCTTGTTCTTCTCCTTGTTTTCTCAAAACAAAGGAAGCAGCCTTGCATTGCTGGAAGTCGCGTGCTTGGGCTGTGCTGCCTTGTTATCATCTGATAACCTGACGACCCTGCCGCTGCCCTGCTCCTCACCCGGCAGCTTCAGGCTAGGGGATGTGAACAGCTTCCGCACGCTTGCCCCCACGCAGATATTCGCCTTCCTTTCAGTGCCTAGCATGGTGTACGTACACATACAGGGATAGTATTAGGGAGGGTCTATGGCACCTTTTCTCCCATCTCTTTCCTTGCCCTCCCCTTTCCCCAATTATTATCCATGTACTTATGTGAACAGGCTGCTATAGAAAGTTGGGTTTCCCATGATTCACAGCCTCTCGCATCATATCTACGGTAATTTTTGTTTAGCCCATAACTTGTGATAGTTGAAAGGATGTGATAAAATCATGGAAGATTAAGCTACTCAGAATGTAGCCACAGATTTTGTTGATTGGGAGAAGTGGGCAGAGGAGAAAAATGTTTAACATTATGGCCCCAATATTGTCTGCTGTGGATACTTAGTTCTAAAAGACAATAAAAAGTTCTGTGCCAATAATATGAGGCGTAAATTGAGTAAATTAACCACATGTACGTACGTATTTTGCATAATTCTGAATCAGCATTGCCCTTTTTGTCATCTTGTGCTAGACTGAAGAAGCTTGTTGCCGTGGGAAGAGTAGGGGGAGGCATAAGTATTTTGTGTGTCTGTGTGAACAATGACGTTCTGCTGTATGAACAATGTGGTTCTGCTGTAGGAAAATTTTGATGGACTTCTATTTCTATATGCAAATTTTGCTGAAGATTCCAGATTGTGGATTGTGGAATGGCACAGTTGCAGAAGCCTCCAGCTTGTGACATGAATTGACAAATTTTGAATTCCTGCATACCCCAATGCTGATTCTATGAGAGGTCTGCCTAAGTGAACTCTTGAAATCTGGGCTAAACAAAATTTTGGTTACATCACCAGTCTCATCTCTCCAGAGTTGGTGAACAGGACTGAATTTTTCCTCCAGCCGTGATGTACAGGATGGAATCTGCAGTCCTTAGACCTGAAAATCTCCGCCTTCTGTTTTTTAAATAAACTTCTTGCCATTGTCATTGTAGAGAAATATTTGCAAATGTGCAAAATCATAATTATTGTAAGTGAAAAAATATACATTTAAAGTGTGTGGTTATTGTATGTGCGTTCTGCAAAATATACTGTGTTTGCAGAACATGGGTTTCCATGGTGCAAAAGGTGCTGGGTGTGTTCAGTCTCCGCCAGTCCCTTTTGGCTATACTGTAATTGAATCAAGCTTGCTGTTTGCTTGTGTCTCTACCACTAGGAACCAGCCTATTTAGGATCTCCTGAAAAGATCCAAGAATTTGATTCACAAGCCATTGTCAGGCATCCTCCTTGGGTACCCTGACTGCAGATTTTGTTGTTCAAATGAAATTATTGTAAGATATTTTTTTTAGATCCTTCAAAGACTGTTGGAAAAGAATAGCATAAAAGGGGGAATGATGATTACCTAACTTTGCCACACCCAGGAAAAGGAGAGGAAGACCAATGTGTCCTCTCTACCACAGCCTGCACGTGTGCCAGTATGAAGGAAGCTTGCGTCTGTCTATTTATTTGCTCATCGTCACCTCTTACTCATTGTGGGTGTTTTTCTTTCCCTTCTCTTGGGTCTCCCTTTCCCACCCCCACACGGCTCTAGATCTATAATTTGTTTTATGACTTTTTTTCCTTTTTTTCCAACTCTCTAGTTTTAGGAGCTGAAAACAAGCAGTATTTTTAGCCATTCCCTGCTTGCAGAATCATGCTGGGTACGTTGTTACTATTAGTATCAGCTTTTCCTTTCTCCTCCCTCTGTCCCACACATGCGCATGAAGGAGAGCTGGGACGCATGCTGGAGCGGTAAATGAGCACAAGGCATCTTCAATCTGGCCTTTATTGAGGTCTGGCCTGGTGTGGTGCAAGAGGGATGTGCCCTGGAATCAGTCAGCCACCAGCGTGGGCCGGCCTTGTAATAAAGCAACTCTATATTTATTCTGTCTGTTTATCCTTTGCCCTGTAATAGTGCAGGGAGCCTCTCAAAAGGCCTTTCCCTGTTTGGGGCTGGAGGGGGATTGGAAGGCAGCAAGGAATCTGTGGATGTTCCAAAGACCGTGTATGCTTGCTCCCTTTTAAATATGTGCAGCTGAGAAATATTTCCTAACTCTGAATGTGGAGAAAAAGAATGGGAAGCTCCTTAGAACATAAGAGGAGCCTTGCTGGATCAGGCCAAAGGCCCATCTAGTCCAGCTTCCTGTATCTCACAATGGCCCCAGCAGATGCCTCAGAGAGCACACATCATTCCTTCATTAAACCTGGCTTTGAGAGGGATCCAGAATAAAAAAGTCACATAGAAAACTTTTTACTTTTTTGTGACTTACCAAACTCTAAGGAGAAGTTTGACAGTCTTAACCCTTCTGTTTTATCTTTTCCCTCTAAAATCTGCCTCCACAGCACTATGTTGCTCACAAGCTATTAAGAGTTGCACGAGGACTCTCACCTTACAAATGTTCTCCCATTTTTGCCCTTGAGATTTTTGCCCTCTCCCCCACAAATCCCACAGCATCGTGCTCTTTCATAGAATATTCTACACACTATAGTGAATCAAGGTGTCAGATAAGCATGCATACAGTATTTGTTGTAATATGTATTAAGTAATTCTAGAATCTCATCTCTCAGAAGCGTTCATGGAAAATCTGGTTGGGCATCTGTTAGAGATGTATTAGAATATGTTAACTTGCCCTAGGGAAGCTATCTGGTCTACCTGTGACCACTGGATCCCTTTTTGGTACATCAACTACCTTTTAGGGCAAATCTGCAGTTGTTGCCTCCCCCAGCTCAGACTTGATGTGCTGCTTCAGTGCATATGTATCAGATCCTCAACAAACAGCATGACACCTGAACGCAGCCTGTGTGTGGACTGCCCGAGTAGACCCTGTGCTAGTCTGATGGAATTGCAAGTGGCACAGCCTACATAGGGAAAGGATGTATGAAACCTAATGCAACAATTCACCATTTTGTTTTTACTGCCTCCTGCACTTCTGGCTCTGCATTCAAGTAACAAATAGAGCGAGGGACTGGGGAACGTTTGCTTGAACATGTTCCTGGAGCCAATTTATATTGATCGGTGGCAAAACATAACTGCCATGTAAGTTGTGAACTTGAGGTGCTTATCTCTGTAGTACTTGGACGCCACATCAATCCCGGCTCTCCAGTGGATATTCCTGAGTGTTAGGAGATGCAATCTGCTCCTTCAACAAGATTGCTATGAGTCCTTACATGCATAACTTTACAACTGTATAAGTGCTACACTTATAAAACGGGGAGTAGAGTTGGAGCGGGTGGCGCAGTGGGTTAAACCGCTGAACCATGAGCTGTTGATCGAAAGGTCGGCAGTTCGAATCTGCGACGGGGTGAGCTCTCGTTGCTTGGCCAGCTCCTGCCAACCTAGCAGTTCCAAAGCATGTTAATGCGAGTAGATAAATAGGTACCGCTTGCGGGAAGGTAAACAGCGCTCCGTGTTCCAGCCGCATGCTACGCGCTGCGGCAAGGAGAGTCATGCCGGCCACATGACCACAGAGGCGTCTTCGGAAAAAGCTGGCTCTTCGGCTTTGAAATGGGGATGAGCACCACACCCTAGAGTCGGACACGACTGGACAGGGGTCACCTTTACCTTTAACTATTGATCGGTGGCAAAACATGACTGCCATGTAAGTTGTGAACTAGAGGTGCTTATCTCTGTAGTACTTGGACGCCACATCAATCCCGGCTCTCCAGTGGATATTCCTGAGTGTTAGGCGATGCAATCTGCTCCTTCACACTTCATGTGCACAGGTGACAAAACATGACTGCCATGTAAAGTGTGGCGTCCTGCCTTATAAATGGAGGAACAAAGGTGGGAGGGGGGCAGGGACCTAAAATTCTAGGCTGATCATCCTTCCATAGGTAGTCATAAAGAGGCCTTTATTTGAAGCAGTAATTGGTTTCTAGTGTAGAAAATTCTTCTCTTGTTGCTGGACCTTGGAGAACTGGGAAGCCAAGTGATGCAGAAATCTCCAAAAGATTGCTTTTATATTGTTCACCCTAAATAGAAAATGTTCCTTTTCTAAACAGAATTTCTGTATAGCAGAACAATATAATTCATGAAGCAGACCTAATTTTAGGATTGGCTTTTATTGTTTTCTCTGCAGGCACTCTCCTAGATGAAGGTACCTTTTACCATCACCAGTATTAAGCTGGACCTCTAGGCTTTCAGGTATTTTGGGGACCCTCCAGCACTTCAGTCTTTCACCACACTACAGCTGACAACAAATTATTATCAAATAGAAAATTTTAACAGTATACAGTGAAAGGACATTTACTGATTATGTGGCGTTGCTGACTGTGATCCATAACCAGGACGTTCTGGGACACTGACAGGCGACACGGGCTACTGTCCTTGCGGGGCCCCTAGGCTGCAGGGCCCCTAGGCTGAAGCCTAGTCAGCCTTAATACACCCCTGACCATCTCCCTCACTGGAAGTCATCCTTTCGTTAAAAAACCTATGTTTGGATCACAACATGCCTTAGCACTGACCTGCAGATGCTTTGTAGATTCCAGGCTCACAGTTGACAGCAATTGAACACTATAGCCAGCATCTCTACTTTGTCAGTGACCTGCCCATCATATTTTTGCTGTACCAAGAGCGTCTTTTCCTGTGCTGTTGGTTAACGTTCCATGTTTCTTCTTTCTCTGTCTCTGCCTCTGTCATTTCTGCCAATGTCTAAGTCCTGACACAGTCTGAATACCATTCAGATCCTGTCTTGTAGGCCCATATGCCCTATTATTCCTTAAAAAAAACTTGAACATAAACTAACTTCATTAACCCATGCGGGGCTGGCCTTTCCCCTGTGAGCGTCTGAAGGCTGGAACACTGCTGGCCTGTTTGCTTGGGTGCCTCTAGGTCGAGTGCAATCTCTCAGTGAAAGCAACAATGTGAAAAGGCCAAATAATTCCTGGAGATACTGACGCCGAGGAGGAGTGTGACTCTGAGCAGCCCATTCACGCCTGGAATTCTATAAATACTTTTACTGTGTGGCACTAGGAAAACTTCAAGCCTTTTTATTAGTGCTGCATATAGTGTAGTAATTGTGTGTGGCTTAAGTGTGATTCCCGGGCCTGGTCTGGGGTTCACGTTCCTGAGTGTGACCCCGTGCCCTAATGACTGACAGTGAGGGGAGAACTGGGAGGATCAGGAGCACCAGAAAGTTGGAAATGGGAGTTTTCGGGGTATTTAGGGAAGTACTGTCTTGCTTAGCTAGCAGTCTTGCTACCCTCAGCCCCAAATCTCTAATGTCCTCATCGGAACGGTCTTGGCACCCCAAGCCAACCATATGATTCCTGGAGTTCTTCCATGAGTCATAGTTTGTTGCAACAATCCATCCACATTCACTCTTTGCTCTCTTCTTCCTAGAACTTTGTTGCCCCTTCCCTTACCAAGTATCACGTGCATTTACCTGGCAGCACTTTTCCTTCTACATTGGCCTCTGGCTGACTGTGAGTGGTTTTGATCTTAAAACCTATGTGTGCATAGAATAAAAAGAACTCCACCCGGCTGTTAATAGCACAGATTTTGCTTGCCTTGGTCTATCAGCAGAAATGGGGCTGATTTTACTCCTCACAGCAAAATAACTGTATGTGTGTGATCTTTAAATGTTTCAGGTGTTGTTTGGCTTGTGCCCATGTAGATATTGGTGGTCTAAAGGAGAAGGGGGGGGGGGGTGCTGTATGTTCAAGCAAAGAGAAAAATCATATTCCAGCCAGGTTGTATGGATTTCTTTTTCCAGAAACTCCCTGGTCTATGGGGAGTATTTTGATTGTGGGCCTGAACACAGAACCCAGAGAAAAATGTTGCTTGGGCACCTGTTTGTTCTGTTGGTCTAGCTCAGGGGTGTCAAACTCGTTTCATACAGCAGGCCAAATAGCTGAAGCATCACTTTGCAGAGCACCTCTCAGCTGCTGAGCTGCAAAGTGATGCCTCGGCAGAAGCAGCACGGCTGCATATTTTCTATTTTATAGAAAATATGCAAATCTTGATCATATTTTCAAGATATGGGAGAACCCTATTATCATGTGGGCTGGCCTCTCAGCCGTGCTGCTTCTGCCGAGGCATCACTTTGCAGCTCAGCAGCTGAGAGGTGCTCTGCAAAGTGATGCTTCAGCAGAAGTGGTGCTGCTGAAAGGGCAGCCCATATGATTGATGAGCTCTCCCAGTGCCACCCTTTTGGCAGTGCCAGTTTTGCCGAGGTGTCACTTCACAGCTCAGAAGCTGAGAGCAGCTGATGGTGGTGCTGGGAGAGCCTATTTATCATGTGGGTCAGATAAAAAAGCTTCTATGGGCTGGATGTGGCCTTATGTTTGACACCCCTGGTCTAGCTGATGAGCCACTGAGTCCCTTTCAGTAACTTAACTATGCTTTCTCCCACCATGAATGTGCTACACCAGGGGTTCTCAACCAGTGGTACTAGTACCATCAGTGGTACTTTGGCCAACTGCTGGTGGTACTTGGACTGCTGGACCACCGGGACCCCACTCCGACGTGGCACTTTCAGCAGCGCATTTTTGCTTCCGAGAGGCTCCTGCCTTTGGCTGAGCCTCTTGAATGCTGAGAAGGGTCCTTGCACCCGCCTAGAGCCTCCTACCTGTATTTTCTGACCTCCAAAAACCTGAAAAACCAGACGTAACTGGTGAAGATGTCATCACCAGTCACTTCCGCTGTTATGCAGCAGGAGAGTGGCACCGGAAGTGGTACTCGGCTGGGAAGGGGTTGAGAACCCCTGTGCTACAGTATTTCCGCCACCATTTTGTACCAGCCCTGGCATTTCTCTTATCAGTCCCATTGGGGCTGCCTTCACCTACAAGGCAACTGTGTTGCTGGCAAATGCTGAGGTAGCTTCTGGACATGTGCTTTAGGTCTGACATCTGATGCAAATACCCCATCTGTGCAACAGATGAAGTTGGCCATTGTGGTGCCACCTCCTGGAGAAGTAAGCAGTGCAGTGGCCTTGATTAATCTTCAGGTTAGTCCTTCCTGGTGCTGTGCAAGGATTGGATGGGAAAGTCAAGGGAGCTGGGACTTCCCTGTTCCGCTCTCCCTGTGTTGTTACGGAGTTTTCTCAGCTTCCCTGGGGTGGATATTGGTGTCCTTGCTAGCCAAGAGTAATATTAGGTCTTACTAGTCTTGTTGATGTTCTCAACAAGACTAGTCTCATCCATATTCATGAGTCCACAGAGTCTCATCCATATTTATAAGCCTTCCATAGATCTATGGGTGCGTATACAAGTGTGTGTGTGTGTGCGCGTGCACGCACACGTTCCCTTCTCACCTGTGAGGCACATTCCAGCCCACAAAGTGACTCTGTCAGAGCTAAACTAGGGCAGGAGCAGGAATTGTTTCACAGGCAGTGAGTGGAAAAGCAGATTCCTTCACTGCTTGCTTTGCTGACTTGTGGGAGGGGAATTCTATGAAAAGCTCTTTCCTCGGTAGCAATTCCAACTCTTACTCCTAAGCATAAGCCTTATGGGTGCAGGGGTTGGGATGGGATAGAGCTGTCCAGGGGAGGAAGCCTTGGCCTTTCATCTCTCTAAGCACCAGTGGTGTACCATTATCTCAGCATTTCGGTCTCCGTCTCAAATCACTTTCCCCACTGCTTCTTCCTTGGAACTCTCCTTCCTCAACTCTCCTCCTCATGCAAAGGTCAGCTGGTAACCCTAACAGACATATGGCAGAGTGGCATCCTCTACTCTGCCCAGAAAGCTCTGGGTATTAGAGAAGTGAGCTTGGATGACAAAGGAAATAATGGGACAGCAGTAGGCTGAGTGTCAGTGGTGGCAGGGTGCCGTGCGTGTTTGCATGCACGCAATATAAGCAGCAGGGATTTCAATTCATCTTTGTTAGTTTTTCTTGTCAGTCAAGCAGGATGAGGAAGAGAAATTTCTTAACACTGAATTGGTAAACTGCAGGTATTTAGAGAGAAAATTACCACTTGCTCTGAAGTAGCAGGTTGGAAATAGTTCAAGCTGCTTCTCCATGGCCCCTGCTATTACCACAGAATTTAATCTTCCTTGACCAGGTTTTTCTGGTGGGATGGAAGACTTCCTGTCAATTTCTGAAGTTTAAGACCTGCTCTCAGCTGTCTTCTCAGATGTTACTGAATCACTAAAGTGTTGTGAGAATAATTTTTCCTGCTTGAAACGTAGCAGTAATGCAAGGCTTTTTATTCGAGGGCAGCCATTTTCTCTCTTCTCCCCACATGTATATCTCAAATACACAAGATCCTTGGGCCCTTCCCAAAATGTAGAGGTATTTGAATCTACACAGTGCTTTTGTCCTTGCAGCACTAGAATTATCTCAGGAGGAGATCACTTGAGGGGCTGGTGACTCTTTTGGAAGATTGCTGGCTGTGCAGGGTGGGTGGATGAGGACCAGCAGTGAGAAACTCAACTGTCAGCTCTCTGGCAGTGTTAGGGAACGGCATGGACCTCGAGTTTCCAGTTATAAGGCAGAGGCAGGGATCTAGCCAGGTTTTACGAGGGGAGCCCAGTTCTCAGTAGCACTGTGAGTTCTGTACCAGAAGCAGGCTGGCATTGCTTTCCCCTTCGGGAGCAGCAGAAAGACTGAAGTCTGGCAGTAATGCTGCCCTGAGCATCGGCTCTCAATGGGAGAGAAGAATAGTAACTAACAGTATAGGTGCCCAGAGTAGGTTACTATAGTGTGCTTTAAAGAGCTTTATGGAGGAGACTTCTAGAAATGAAAAGCCTGTCAGAAATAGGCAGGTGCTCTAGTATTTCCCATCCGTATGAACCCAGTTTGTATAGTCATGTTGTACTGATCACGAAGATGCAGAGAGACTGACCACTTCTTGGTCTTCCATGCACCTGGGTAGAGTTAATTTCACCCATGAGAGGACAATTCCAGATTTCAACAACTTACATGTTTAGATCACAGCAGAGATCTTCTATTAGCTCCATAGCAAATGGTATCAGATCCCTCCCCCCCTTTCAGAATATAAAGGAAGGTGACACAGACCTCTATGGTATTTGTTTTAGTAGTAGGAAATTCTTTGAGCATTTTATGGGTTCACTGTCCTTTTCATCTCTGGCAATAGGTTGGTGCTATCCATAAGCCTCCCTCTGTTTTCCTGCCCTTTTTTGAATGTTAAGAGCTGTCAGGCTAAGGAAGGCTATGGGCCAGTTTCTGACTCTCCTGTGAACATCCACTGCTGGAAAGGGAGAAAATTGGCCTACACCTGTTTTACAGATGTGTATAACTCTCATCTTCGGAGCTATGGGTTTGTCTTTCTACTTGGGAGGGACTAGTCAACTTTAACCATTCTGTTGCTAGAGATCTTTTCTAAATCATGTGGCAGCTATTCCCTCTACAAGTGGTGCCATCATCTGTAGGTTTGCTTTGATAAACTTTGGGTCTTTGTCTGTCTTGAGGCAAGAGGTGAGCATAGAATTCTTTCAAGAATTGCCTTGGAACAGAGAAAGTGATGGGTGAGTACGTGAGAAGCTCCCACCTTTAATTCTGTTTTACCTGTTTGCTTCTGTGCTTTAGGCTCATGTATGCACAGATTTCTCCCACCAACCCACTGAATATCTGCCTTTCCCCCGCCTCCTCCCAATCCCTGGGAGCGCCTGGCTGTCTGAGCTGCTCCTTTCAGCTACTGGTCTTAGTGACTTTGCTTGCTCTCTTGTTCAGGGTGTTTACGGCTCCAAGGGAAGCAGCCCTGCTGAATTCCCTGTGTACTCTTAATTTCATAGTTATATATATGTATACACATATATATCCATCCATATCCATATAGTTTTTGATACAGGTTTTATTGGCATTTCCATACATTTTACAGACGCAGCTGTTACAGAGGCATGTTTCACCCAAGAAACCCCAGGGGAGGTGGAGCCTGAATCGGCTCAGTCTTGGCCCAAGAACAAGGCTCTCTTCTCTCTCTCCCCCTCTATCAGTGTCAGAATGCGCTTGGGGACGACACATTGGCTGCCTAGGCTGGGCCTCAAGGGAGCCATCTTGCTGCCATGCGACCATATGAACTGGAATCTGGGGTCTTGCAGTCACGAGGTGCTTTTGTTTTCGTCTGTCTTGAATATTTACCATTTGTATGGTAGTGCCTAGAGGTTCCTGCTGGGCCATGCACTGAGAGAATGATAGGCCCAGCGCCAAAGCACACTGGTTCATCTGTCGCCAACCAAAAATGGAGTACTAGGAGTGTGACAAATTTCAAATTCTCTCGTTTGCTCCGGGTGTCAGACAGTTTGGGAGTAGTGCCTTTTCCTTTTTCTTTCAGGATCTTGTTCTCAACCTATTGGTATCATTAATTTATCTTAAGGTCTCTTGCAGCTCTTTATTTTGTGTCTGAAAAATACCCTATCAAGAATGATTTTGTGTAGTTCATTCCGGCCTCTGTGCAAGGAGTGTGAACTGATAGCCTCATTGTAGGCCTCTCTTAAAGCTATAGAGTTTTTAGTGAATATTAAACTATCAGATCCCAGATGAGTTTTGTGGCCCCTGAAATTCTGCGAAGAACAAGCCTGCAGAACAGCAGCCTGTGACAAACAGCCAGCAGGCCTGAGTATTTTCCTTAGAAGAAGAGAAGGGCAGCATTCTCTGAGGAGGAAAGAACAGGGCCCTTGAATGGGGAATTGAGAAGATGGGGGCAGGCACCTTGCTCTTGGTTAGAAGGATAAACCATTGAAATGCAAAGGTGAGGCCTGAGGTGCCCCATCCCAGACTATGGAAGTCTAGCACATTAGTAGTGGCAGACCAGGCATGCCCATTATTATGATCTCTTCTTGCTTGAGTGCTGTGAGGCCTTGTTATCATGCGAAACTGTACTTATGGAACTCCTTGCCAGGGGATTTGAGAACTACCCCCACCCTCATGACTTTTCGGCGGGGGTTCAAAACGTTTCTGTTTCGTCTTGCGTTTGGGTGATGGGTTGTTGTCTGCCCCCAGTGTCTCAGTATGTCCTGCCTGCTGTTTTTCTGCTCCATATTGTCACCCCCCAGTGGATTTTATTGTTTTAATTTACTTTATGTATTGTTTTTAAATTATGTATTTTAACTTTGTTGTAAGCCGCCTTGGGCATTTGCCTCGGCATAGGATAAGGCGGGGTATAATTTTTTTAAAAAATAAATAAATAAAATAATACTCTGTTCTGAGGAAAGATCTCCGTCTCAGCATTTGGATTGCTCCTGGTGACCTTGTCTACCTGTGGCTCTCTGCTCAGTTGCCTCACTAACCCACTCTGCTCTCCTGCTTCACTTCTCAGTACCAAAACCCTTGCTGCTTGCTCAGAACCTGTATAGCTCATTTCCTCTGAAAGGTCAGCGATGGCCCGCCTTCCATCCAAACTATTTGCCTAAGCAGGTCCCCAAATGCTAGGTCTTTTCTGTGGCTTCCCAGGAGAGTGGGCCCCAGTCTGTCTCGTCTCGCTACCTACTATTCCCTGGGCTGTTTACTGTTCTTTTGTGGGCTGAGGGGTTTCCATCGTAGGGGAGGGTGACGTGGGAGAAGAGGGGGAGGAGCGTGGCCACATAGGGGGCAGGAGACCAAGCAGCACAAGCCTAGCCTTTATTGAAGCCCGTGGACTGCATGGCTAATAAAGCAGCCCCCGGACAGAGAGGGGGATAAATCACTCGGGTGCTGGCATTGGTGGTTACCCATGGTGAGACGCTGGGCTTTGCCTTGGACGGGCCCCAGACCATGAGCTGTGAGAGAGTGGAAAGATTGTGCAACCTCAGGCAGCCTTTTCTCCCCACTTCCCGTTCTCCCTGCCTTGTCAATTGTCTCTCTTCCAAATCCGACCTTGCCCCTTATGGCTGTGCCCCCAAATTCAGATGCTTTGGACTGACCCCTTGATGTAGAGAGAGCAAACCAAGAGTAACAAAACATTTGCTTTAATGGTTTACCTCCACACCAGATGCTGTGGCTGGGAGGTGATGCCCCCTGCTGGTGATGGAAATAATTTCCAAGCGAACTGCTTTGTTTGAGTGACAGCTAGGTCCTTTGAAATGGCAAATAGACAGCGGGAAAGCTTGAGAAAGGGATTGTTGTGTGCATTTGGGCATGGATGGGAACCAGTTATCTCCCAAGGGATCTAACTGCCAGGGAATCCACAAAACTCATATGCAAGTCACTAGATGGAGCACAGAATTTGCACTGTGGAATGGTTAATGTCCCCCTAACTCTAACCCTGTCTTCTCTCTGTTGTTGTAACTCGGACTGTGCTCTTCTATGTCATAGCTAGAAGAACACAGCTCCTCATAGACAGGAGTGGCTAACAAAGTGTGTCAATGTGATCTTTTGTAGTTGGGCCTGTCAACACTAGATCTGGGACTACTGTGCCAGAAGGATGGGTAACTCTGGGCGCCTTTTCCCTCTTAAGCCCACTATATTTATAGTTCTTGCACAACATTCTTTGGGTCAGTATAGGAGCTCCTTAAACGCTACAGGGAGATGGATTCTGCTGCCCCCAACTTCCGCCATGACAACACATGCCTGTGTAGAATGTTGCCTTTTGTCATCTTATTATTTTTTGTAGCATTACATTTTTAGTTACTCTTCCTCCAAGAAATTCAGGTTGGTATAAGTGGTCCACCTCCTCATCTTATCCTCACAACAACTTTGTGAGGTAGGTTATGACTGTCCAAGGACACCCAGTGGCAGATCTGAACCTGACCTCACTGCTTCAGATCTGGCACACATCTGCTATACTGCCCTCCTCTTGCCTTTCTGCCACTGGCAACCCAATCCTATCCCCCTTCACCAGCACCGATGCAGCCGTGCCAAAAAGGCACATGCTGCATCCGGGGGGGGGGGGGGGAATCAGAAAGCCAGCAGGAGGTAAGTGAAAACATTTTGCACTTAACCTCCTGGTAGGCTGTCTGATTGCCAGTGGGTCCTTATCAGACATACACCACCGTTTTTGGTGGCATATGTCCAAGGAGAGAAAAGGAGCAGGTTGGTTTTAAAAAGAGGGGATAAGATCTGGTGTGCACCATTGCCGCCAGATCCACCCCCTCTCTCCTGCTCCCCACCCCCAGTTCCTACCCCCTCCCTGCCCAGAAACGCCCCCAGTCCTCCCCCTCCCTGCCCACAGCCCACCCCCACCACCAGGGATTCCAGGGAGGCTGCTGCCCGGCACCACTTGCTGTTTCCGGCAGTGGCCCAGTCACGCACCATAGAGCATTGTGTTTTGTGATGCTGTAAGGCAGGCTGCACTGCCAGAACACGAGTTCTGGCAGCACAGCCCAATGATAGGATTGGGCTGCAGGCTAGCCGTTGCTTTAGCCTTGGTACTGTACCTCATTGTGCAGGGACATTGCTTCATATCTTGGTCCAGGGTTCCCATCTATTTGCCCCACTCGGTACAACAGTTGCCAAAGGGTGCGAAGTATGTTAATTAGCTATATATGAAGAGCTTCCTGCATTTTCCCCCTTGCCTTTTTCTCTCCTCTTATCTCCACTGTTAACTGTGTCACCTCTCTCTTGGGGCATATCCTTGCAAATGAGTAGTGGGTCTTGGGCTTTCTCATGCATCTTCAAGCCATACAGCACCCACGATTCCATGATGACCCCAAAGTAGGCTGCAAAGCAGAGCAGGATGATGAGATTTTAGGGACTGTGCAAGTGAAGTGGTTCAAAGGGTAAAGCCCTGCTCAAAACGGTACTCCTTTGGTATTGCTTGCTTCGCTTCTGGCATTGATGTGAAAGCCCTAGGGTTTTCCCTGTTGATTTAGCCTGGGATGGCTCGTATAGTCTGTGCCTGCTGGCTATCTTGGCTAGGGGCAGCTGTGCATTGCCAGGTCCAGCTTGTGGGACCGAGGTGCATTAGGCCCTCTTCTCCCCCCCCCCCCCCCCGCTTCTCATGAACAGAACTGCCAAGGCAGTCCCTGTAATACACAGGCCAGTTTGCTCGCTGCCTGTGCTGCTGCTGTTTGCCTGCCTTTTGGCTCTGTTATAGCTCCCGGGCTTTACTTTGGGATTAGTCTCTAATTGGAAGCCGATTTTGTTTCCCTTCTCCCCTTCACAAGGCTTGCCAGTCCCAGCGGGACAAAGCGATTAAGTTGAGGTTTTGGAGGGTTTTTTTAATATGGCAGAATTATTTTGGAACGGCCGGGATCCTTACATGATGGACTCCTTGAAAAAAAAAATCCCAAGGCTTTGCCTTTCCTACGGGGCCCCTTTTCAAGTGGTTTTGCACAGTACATGTCTCTGGGCAGCATGCGTCTCAAACAGTTGCTGGTAATTATAGAAGCCTCTTTCCCGCACGCCCATTACTCAAAGGATTCTTGTGTGTTTCACAGAGTTTTGCTTCAGCTTGAATAAGACTCTATTCAGGATTTCCGAGGCCTGGGATAGCTAAGCATCTCTTCACTCCATGCAGGCTGCATCCCTCTATGTTGGAAGGTCCAAGGCCTGGAACATATGCCGTGGCAGAAATCCTTCTCAATCACACAGGCATGCACATCCCCCTGTGGAAGCTTTTCACACCCTTTATGTCATGTATGCTCATACACGTTTTGCTAGCCATGTTACTAAGAGGGGTCAGGAACCCCCAGTCTATGTGTGTTTTTCCTTTCCTCCCAGGAATATTGCCCCTAAGAAAGAAAAGAGAATCAAAACATTCTTGCCTGATCACAGTCAGGACCAGAGTTGGTGGTGATTGTGACAGAGGAATTTGTGATATCATATGAGATGGACTTCCTCCTAAGTAAGTGTGTGTGTGTGTGTGTGTGTGTGTGTGTGTGTGTGTGTGTGTGTGTGTGTGTGTAAAGAAGATTTATGCTTCGGACATATATGTATTCATATGGAAACAATTTCTGATGAAATCAATTAGGGCTCACTCCCAGGTAAATAAGTTTAAGATTAGGGTGTTCTAGGATAATAAAAACAGTTGTATTTTCCATATTGAAATTACCTAGAGTCTTATAAGAGTAAACAGTTTCTGTTGGCATATGATGTACAGTATGTATATATAAGAGTTGGGATGTTCTTCAGACCCAAGAGATGTGTGCATGCATGCACACACACATGCACACAAATATGCATGTAGCTCTATCCCTATTCACACGATAAATTTAGCACACATAGCGATTGTTAACACACATACATTCTGTGTACAGAATACACATAGTTGTTGATGCTTTCCCATGGTATATGTTCTATGTTGACACTTTTCATGGCTGTTGTAAAGGAATGGAATAGGAAGATACTCAGTTTATCCCTTTAGACATGTACTGCTAGGCTACGGTCTCTCCTCGAGTGAAGGTGACAGGAGCACAGACTTCCCCTTGGAGCTCTAGAATGATCCCGGACTGAACATTGCACAGGTGCAGAACCCATATGTGTAACTTCACAGGTGGTCACTCAAAGAACATCAGTTACAGGAAAGCAACTGCAGAGGGATGGGGAGACACTCTGGCCGTTGGTGTTTGAGTGCTTTGTAGACTTTGAGATGGCTGAGGGATGTTCATGTCCTGCTTTTAGGCATGGGTCCACTCTCTTGCTTATCTGTGTGAGTTGTCTTGCCCTTGGAGCCCCACCTGTGTTTGCATCTGCAGTCCCAAAGCAGACTAACTATAAGGGTTCTGAGAAGACAAGTGTTATCATATGCCCTTCCTTCCTTTGTTGTTGGCTTGCTTGGGTTGTTTGTGCAAAATGGTCTGCCATTTCAGCAGTGGTATAACTAGGGTCCCTGGCACCTGGGTGCCACTCCCCTTGGGAGTGACATCACCCCCAGAAGTGATGTCACTCCTGAGGGTTTTTAAAACAAACAAAAACCCCACGTGCGTGGTTGCTGGACCCCAGTATCCGCGCCCTGTGGATACTGGGGTCCAGCACTGGTTGCAAATTACTCACCTGGGGGCCCCTCCAGAGGTCCGTTCTCTTTTGTACAGGCCTGCAGAGGCCTCTGACAGGATTTAAAGTGGCTTCTGGTCAAACCGGAAGTCACTTTAAATCACGTCGGAGAGGCTTGTGGAGGCCTGCGCAAAAGAAAACAACCTCCAGAGGCCCCCTGGGTGAGTTTTCGTGAGGCTAGAAGAGGCTTCCGGCACCCCCTGGAGCCCCCCCCAAGTGCTTATCTAGTGCCAAACAGCTGATTGGTGCTATGCAATTGCATAGTGCCGATCCACTGTTCGGCGCTAGATAAGTGGGGGGGGGGGTACCAGGGGGGTGCTAGAAGAGGCTTCTGGCATCCCCTGAGGCATGCCTTGGGCACCCAGGCACAGCACCCCCGGGGCGGGGGGCCCTTATCTACGCCACTGCATTTCAGAAAAGTTCCTCAACCTCAAATTCTCCTATATTTTTATATACAGTTGCCCCTTGTCTTACACGAGTGTGTTCCAGAGTCAGTATGTAAAGCTAAAATCGTGTATACTCAAAATTGCCTTGAAAATCCCTTATATCCAGAAAATATGTTTCAAAATTATGAGAGGCAGGCAGGAACTGAAACTGACAGAGGGAACAGCAGCTTCATTCTCTGATCTCACGCTCACTCTCAGGCATGTATTTAGTAAGTGGAATGGCGGGTGAAATCACCTGCACTATTTGAACTGCTGTTTCTTGTTTGCCAACCGTGTGAAGTTGAATTTGTGCAAGTCAGCTGCACCTGAGCCGAGCGGTGAATGTACTCCTAGTTCTGTAGGCATGGGGACTGAGTGTTGTAGCCCCCTTCTACGGTATGTGTCTTGATATATGAACTTTGTTCCTGAGCTCAGACTTGTATATTCCTGATACTGCAACATGATTGGCTACTGAATCTGAATCTTTTCCTCCAAAGTGACCAGGAATGTGGAGGGGAACCAGTATCTGGGATGGAACTCTCTATGGACACCAATGGGATTATTTTTTTAACAGCTATTTTGTTCGCCTAACTTTATGCTGGTGGGGGAAGCAGGGGTCAACCCTGAAGGGAGCATAGGATCCAGATTCATCTGGACATTCCTCTGATGCCCCCCCTACTGTGCCTCCAACTCTAAAGGTGACCCCTGACAATTAAGTCCAGTCAGAGGCGTACGGAGGGTGGAGCGAACGGAGTAGTGG
The DNA here is from genome assembly GCA_026170595.1 of Plestiodon gilberti rubricaudatus. Classification (NCBI taxonomy): domain Eukaryota; kingdom Metazoa; phylum Chordata; class Lepidosauria; order Squamata; family Scincidae; genus Plestiodon; species Plestiodon gilberti. The sequence goes on from JANXHW010000001.1 coordinate 208,799,890, forward strand.
CTCCGGGTGGCTCCGCCCCTTGAGCGGCACTCCGGGGGAGAGCGCGCGCGCCCTCCCGGTGACTCCGCGGCTCGGGCGGCATTCCCCTGGAGTGCCTGCCCGGCCTCGGAACCTGAGAAAGCCCTGGAGCGTCCGCCACGACCGGTGGCCAGGGCTTTCTGAAGGCAGCCGCTGCGTCGTGGCCTTATTTATACTTTTTTTCCTGCACATGCACAGAACGTTATGTTCTGCGTCTGTACAGGAAAAAAAGTATAAATAAGGCCACAACGCAGCGGCTGCCTTCAGAAAGCCCTGGCCGCCGGTCGTGGCGGACGCTCCAGGGCTTTCGGGGGAGAAGGCGGGCGCGCGCGCAGTCGCCCCCTCCCCGGCGGCGGCACCGCTCCTTTGGGGCGGTGCCGCCCCTCCCCAGCGGCGGCGCCACGGAGGTGCTCCAGGCAGCTTTAGCTGCCGCGACGCCTCTGAGTCCAGTCGTGTCCGACTCTAGGGTGTGGTGCTCATCCCCATTTCAAAGCCGAAGAGCCAGCGTTATCTGAAGACGCCTCCGTGGTCATGTGGCCGGCATGACTCTCCTTGCCGCAGCGCATAGCATGCGGCTGGAACACGGAGCGCTGTTTACCTTCCCGCAAGCGGTACCTATTTATCTACTCGCATTAACATGCTTTGGAACTGCTAGGTTGGCAGGAGCTGGCCAAGCAACGAGAGCTCACCCCGTCGCGGATTCGAACTGCCGACCTTTCGATCGACAGCTCATGGTTCAGCGGTTTAACCCACTGCGCCACCCGCTCCAACTCTATTCCCCCTTTTATGTTAGTGTAGCATTTATACAGTTGTAAAGTTATGCATGTAAGGACTCATAGCAATCTTGTTGTCATTCAACCTATTGAATGATAGGATTGCACTGCAAATCCTGTTGAAGCCAATGGAACAAGTTAGTTCTTCTTCAGAAACCATTATTGGCATCAACATACACAATACATAACAAAACCAAATAAACAAACCAAACCAAACAAACAAACCAGCCATCACATAGTCCCCTATAGATTATCAACAACATTGACCTATTGATCAGGATCCCCCCCCCCCGACTAGCTTATTATACTGTACATCAGTGCTTCAGTCCCGTTTCCCGAGTACTTGCCACTATAGAAACAAAAGAGGCAATATTTTCTAGTTTTTCACTCACTTCTAATTTAGTTTTGACTAAGACTGCAATCCTATGAATACTTTCCTAGGAATAAGCCTCAATGAATACAGTGGGATTTATTGTTGAGTAAACATGCATAGGATTGTGCTGTTAGTCAAATCCTATTGCTTTCAATGGGCCTTAGTCACAACATTAACTGGATTAACAGCGCAATCCTATCCAATTTACACCACCGGTGTAAACAGCGGTGCAGCGAGAACGGGAGACTCCAGAATGGAAAGGGGATTCAAATCCCCTTTCAATCTCCCTTTGGAGGGGATTTGAATCTCCTTTCCATTCTGGGACCTCCTGTTCTCGCTGCACTGCTGGTTACACCGGTGATGTAAGTTGGATAGGATTGCACTGTAAGACACTTTTGTATTACTTCTAGCCCCTAATTTTCCAGACAAAAGAGGCCTAGTGTTTAGTCTGAATTATTTTTTATTATAACATACTGTTTGCCTGAATGCATTGGCAGCATTCGGGGTGTGTGAACCTCACCAGGTGACACCTTTGGGGGGGGGGGAATCTGGCTAAAATTGTGGAAACCTTGTATTTATGAATTGTATCACTGGAAAGGTAATTTAATGCAGAATGTAATGAAACAGACCGTGTTGAATTATCTGTATTCTATCAAAAGATATGGCCAAATAATCGGAAAACAAAAATACAACTGCCTTAAGTAACAAAAAGTAGATTTCCTTAACTCAAAACTGACCAATAAGATTGATTGTTCTGAGAGCCAATGAGGTGGTGTTATGACACAGCATGGAATCAATAAGGCAGCGGTTCTCAAACTGTGGGTCGCAACCCACCATTGAGAACCTAAGCTGTCCCTTGTCCTTTTAAGGGGCGGGGATAGCATGGCGGCGGCAGCGGCGATCCAGGGGACTGCCACCGCTGTCAAATTGTCCTAAACCACCATTGCGGCACTTACCGGGGATTTGGGGAGCTTTGGGGAGGCCTGTGTGACCCTCTGCAGGCTTCCCCGATCTTCGGATCGCTGCAAAACAGCGATCTTCGGGCACGTATGGTTTTCGCAAAAACCGGAAGCGCCCGAAGATCACTGTTTTGCAGCGATCCAAAGATTGAGGAGGCTTGCAGAGGGTTGCGCAGGGCTCCCCAAAGCCCCGCTAAGTGCCGTAACAGCGGTTTCGGCTGTGGCGATCCCCCGGATCGCTGCCGCTGCTGGCTCTGCCCCTGCAAACACTCAAAGTTCTCCCTGCGAACGCTGCAATAAGGTGTTAGTATGAGTCAGCTCTCATTTCTATGTATCAGAGCTAATACTAGAACTCTTGTTCAATTGTGTGAGTGTCACTTGTTTTTTGTTGGTTACTGATTTGTTGGGTGACCTGTACTGTTATGTATATTAAAATATATAAAGTTAATGGGGGTGACACCATGAGTTACCGTACCAGGTGACACCAACCCTAGTTGGGGTGATGCGATGAGCTCTCACACCAGGTGACGCAAACTCTAGTGACGCCGCTGTCTGGATGTCTTTCCTCATGATATTTCATCTATCGAAATATATTATACAGTATCTCTGTTTCTTATCTTTTATTGGATCAGAAACTGATAGGTTTTTGTTTGGTTGTTTTAACCTTTTTGAGGGACACATGAAGAAACCCAAGCAAACCCTGGAAAAATATTAAGACTTTCCAAATTGTCTCATTTTAAAAAGAACAACTGCTCCCCTGTTACAGGAAGCTGCCGCTTAATTGGGATGTTTGGTATTCCGGGTCTAAATGGTCTGATCCATGAGGCTCCTATCTTTTCACAAAGATCTTGCCAAGCCTCATCCATGTGGAATGGGGGAATCATCATAGAGGTGGTGTAAAGCATTCTCTGAGATATGAATAACTGCTAACAGTCTTTAAAAAAAATACAAGAAGGTTGGTAAACCCCATTTATGGTCAGTTCACTTCTGGCCTTGCCCTAGCAAGTATAAGTGACTTGGTTGCAACTTGTAACTTCCAGTCATTACCTGATGCTGGTTTCAGTTCAATGACCATGTACGTGGGGCTTCTAAAGGGCAGACTTCCTGGAGATGGGTCTGGAAACATCACCAGCCAAATGGCAGGAAAGGCAGATTTCACCAGGGAAATGTGAACAATAATTGGGAGGGTTTACTAGACAACCAGAAAGCCACAATTGCGAAAGATGGTTGCTTTGGTTAAAATCCCATCCTGGTTCAGAGGGGAAGTGGGCAGCTACAATTAGACATAAAAAAGCCACGCATAAAGCAAATACCTAAGATGAGAGCTGTCAGCTAAAAGAATTAAGTAGAACTTGAGATCTGCAGCCCCAAGTTTGGCTGAGTCTTTTGAATCAATATGTGAAAGACAGCCCTCCCCATTTCTCTGCTCCTCCTGCAAATAGCACACAACCCCCTCCTGTCCCTAAACTCTTGAGGGTTTTTTCTTCCTCTCTTTCCTTCTAGACTCTGCAGCCCTGCTTTGCTCCCAAGCCCCCCCCCCCCCCGTAGTACACAACCCCTCTTGTCCTAGGTCCTTTGTGAGGCTTTTCCTCCTGCCTCCGCAGTCCCTATATTACTTTGAGATGTACCTTTCTTGCCCAGGAAGAACTTGGTCCAGCTATCTGCTGTGAGATTCTTGTGGAGATGAAACTTGAACTGATTAATGCGTTTAGTGCTTATTTGCAAAGCGTGTTGACTTTAAGGAATTCATAAGCTGTCATTCAGGCAATTCTATCAGGTTGGCATACGAACTTAAAAAGAAAATACAGTATCCGTGCAATAAGATAGAGAACAGTGGAAAAGCAGCACCACAGCATCACTAGAATTTTCAAAGTGAAGAGAAAAACCATAGTGTTCGTGCCTGGACAAATAAAAAAAGCATTTGGAGCTGAAAGGACATGATGGTTGGTGTCAGGCAAAACTCCTTTGGAGGGTATTTGAGAACTTTTTAAAAAAGCTGCATTGAATGCTGATATAGTGAAGCAGCCTCTCCAAGCGTGTGCAGCCTGATGTAAGTGATAGTGAAATTCTTCTAGCATTGCAACCTTGGGTATTGGCATCATGTGCAGGGGTGCATGCATGGAGCAGGGAGCTTGAGCCAAGAGCCTTATTGTGTGTGTGTGTGTGTGTGTATCCTAACCCTGAGTAGCACAAATTGAAAATAAGCCTCCAAAGTGATTGTGTGAACCAAACCTCAGTCATCAGAAACTGTATGAGGGGTTGGATCCAGCTAGTTCTGAAGCTTATGAGATGCTAGGAACCGCAAAGGGAAGCTATAAAAAGGCCCACTTTCTCTAGGCAGTTAGGGGCCAGTAATCCTAGAGCTGTCTCCTACCGATATCTAGTAAAGTTCAAATTGCAGCTGGTGGGATGCAATATAAAAACGGGTGGTAGTGATTTTCATACATGTTCTATGTTATTCAAAAGTTGAGCGTGGTTTGCATATTTAACTTTATTCAACCCAGAGCATCCTTTGTTTCTGAAATTTGACTGTGACTGGTTTGTGCTCTCAAAAGTATGAGGAAGGCAATTTACAGGGTTCTTATTTTTTAAATGTATCATTATAGTTATATCCTGCAATGCTCAACTCAAAGGCTCCCGCACCAGCTTACAAAATGAAGGTCATTTGCTAATATACAGCTATGAATGACTGATAGGTTAGACTTGTGCTCTGTGATGGGGCCAGAACCACGCTGGGACAGAATGGTATTTTTTGGAAGGAGATACCCATCCTACAGAGATGGCTCAAGCCTGCTAAGAAGAGGGAATCTGGTAATTTTAGTGATTTATTTATTTTTTGTCCTGATCTGTTTCAAATATGGGATGAAAGGTGAGTCAATTGGATACAGAATAAATGTGAATAATGAATGGCATACAGAATTAAAGGGATACTACAAAACCCCTTTGGAAAAAGTCATTTTCTTGCTGGCAGAGCTCTTAAGATTGTACCAAAGTTGAAGGCTCTGCCTCATGTTTGGGTGAAGGTTTGGACCTTCTCTTTCCTTCTCTTAGATCTGCACCCTAGCCTGCACTAATCTGCACCCTAGCCTGCAGCAGATTAGGTGGTTCTGCCACTGCTCTTCCTTCCCACAATCTCTCACTCCCACCATGTCCTGATGGCCCTGCAGTCTTCTTGGCCCTTCCAACTGGCCAAGCACATAAGGCAGATGTGGTCATCCCCATTTATAAAGCTAGTAAATATATTGCAACCAGTTTGTGTCCCCTCCAAAGGTCAATATTTGTGCAGAGTTTAATTTTAACTTAGCAAGCAGCTGTTTGCTGAGCTGCTCTCTTGTATTAGTCTGTTCTAGATTTTTACACACTCTGATGTGTGCACAAATGTTTAAATGCATGTTCTAGTGTGAGCAGCGGTGTACTGTGGGCTGGATGTGATGCATTTTGTTTTAATTTATAGTAGTAATTGAATAGAATGCTTTATTTTAAAAAGAACTCTATGATGATGTGTAGACGTGTTTTGTTTTGTGTAGATACTAACCTGTGAGTGTATATGAATGGACAAAGATGCCTTATGTCAAACCACTGGTCCATCTAAGTTAGCATTGTCTATACTGGATGCCAGCGGCAGCCCACTGTTTCAGACAGTAGTCTTTCCCAGCCCTACCTGGAGATGCCAAGGATTTGAAGCTGGGACTCTTTTGCATGCAAAGCAGGTGCTCTACCACTGAAATACTGTACAGGCCCTTTCCTGTCTGTCTGATGTAGTCTCCAGTCTAGAGGCTCTGCAGAAAACCCAAATGCCAGCTTTGTCCCCATATTTTCACAAACAATGCTATTCTAGGACCTGATATCATCTGCCATACCACCTTCAGGGCCTTATTCACGTGTTCAAGTTCCAATGTGATATATGCTGTCACCTGCCAGCTATGCCCTTCATCACTTTACACAGGATAAACAGATCAGCCTCTATGGAAAACAATAAATGGACAGGACACAGATCGGACATAAAAATGTTAACATTCACAAATTGTATCGGAGAACAATGGTGTCCCTCCTGTCAATCATGGCGAGTATGTGCAGGTTTTCACTTGCTGTTGGTACTGATTGGGAGCTTCTCATTTGCCAAGGCTCAGCTTTAAATGTTCCTGTATCTGTAGACGTTTTTCCCCCCTAAATAAATTCTGCATTCTTCTTTTCCCATTTATCTTGTCCTTTATTTGTCTGTCTTGCCTGGAATGTCGTCTTTTCCTGTGCTGCTGCCCTAAGGAATGTGTGTTTTCTCCAACAGATATTGTGTGGGAAACCAGACCTAATCTTGACACTTCTTGGTGGCTTCTGTAATATCACTGTGCTGCTTCTTTCATTTGTCATGCGACTATAAGGAGAGGAGAGAGTTATCTAGTTGGAGAACGAGACAGGTTGAAGGAAAGAATATAAAAAACCCAGAAGTGTGAGAGGGAGAGTGTCCCCTACTTGAGACTAATCCGTTGTATTTATTCTCCCCCTCCCCTTCCAGTGCTCTGAGGTTGACCTGTGGGTGCTGTGGTTTGTGGCTTTGTGTTCAACTCTAGTATTCTTTGTTGTTTGTTTCGCTCTCCCTTGCCAAGTGCTGGGCTGCCAGCCCCACTGAAACTGCTTCGGTCAGTGACAGCATGCAGGGGGTGGGCAGCTTGGGTGAGTAAACAGAGGCTTCTTGATGGCCAGTGAACTCCTCTCGTGACAACAAGCCTGCGGCTGCTCCAGGGAAAAGCGGTGGTTAGCCGGTCCCAGAGGAGTGGCTCTGTTTTCTTCTGTTGATGGTCTGCTCTCGGTGCCCGTCTAACATATAAACTTTAATGGCCAGTTTAAATGGTTCCTGCCATGAACACTTCAGTGCCAGATTTAGTGCTTTAATTTGGAAACTTTCTCCCTTTGTGGTCATATGGAGGAAAAGGTCTTGAGCCACTTGGGGCCAGTCATGAGGATTTGTGGGTGCTGAGGAGACAGTGCTTCCGGCTGCTGATGACATTGGATAGGGGTGGCTGGGCTGGAGTGAGGGCCTGGCCAGGAAATTCTTGGTCATTGTCATCCCCCCCCTTCTCCACCCCTCTGCAGAAGATGGCTTACCCCCCCCCCCCCCATTGCAGAACAAATCTTGTGCATCAGTGGGAAAAAGATTGCATCAGAACAGGGATGCCATCTACTCTCGTACCTGGATCTCCACGGCTCTGTTGTGTCTGCTGTAGAAGCTGACATTCAGTGTATTTACTCCTCTCCGCATGCGCGCATGCACACGCTTCTTTAGCTACAACCGTCTGTTTTCATGGGTCAGCTCTTCTTGCATAACATAAATTGCATTATGTGTAAGATCACAGAACTGTAAATTTGGAACTAGGAGCTGAAGTTCTCACCGAAACCCCTCTACAAAAGCAAAATGTTTATAAGCAAAAATACCTCACATCCCTCCTAGGTTGGGCCCAGATCATTGAGTGTGCTACAGGCAGATGGTAGGAGTGAGCAAGGTATGCCATGCCAAGGGCTTTTACATGGTAAGAAATATTAAAAAAGGTAAAGGTGACCCCTGACAATTAAGTCCAGTCGTGTCCGACTCTAGGGTGTGGTGCTCATCCCCATTTCAAAGCCGAAGAGCCAGCGTTGTCCGAAGACGCCTCTGTGGTCATGTGGCCAGCATGACTCTCCTTGCCGTAGCGCGTAGCATGCAGCTGGAACATGGAGCGCTGTTTACCTGTATATGCTGCTTTTCAACATACAGTAATTATAAGCTTATTCCAAAATTAATTTGCATAGTTGCATGAAGTTACCATCATTTGGCTGTCATTTACAAGCTAATTGTTCTCATTCTGTGACATTCCTGTCCTCCAACTGCTTTAAGGCAGGGTGGGCAGACTCCAGGTTGGTGGGATCTTTGTTGTTGTTGTTGTTGTACAAACTGGAACCTGATACAAAATAGTACCAGAACAGACATGCACTGAGCAATAAGGAACAGGGTGTTTCTGTGCGCATGCCCAACCCAGGATTTTTCTTTCTCAGTATTGGAGCTGGGCTCACAGTCCTTTCATACAAAATCCACTCCTGGCTTTCTTCCAAGCATTTCAGCAGCCTTGTGTGTGTGTGTGTGTGTGTGTGTGTGTGTGTGTGTGTGTGTGTGTGTGTGTGTGTGTGTGTGTGTGTGTGTGTGTGTGTGTGTGTGTGTGTGTGTGTGTGTGTGTGTGTGTGTGTGTGTGTGTGTGTGTGTGTGTGTGTGTGTGGCTGCTGTTGTCCTTGCTGATCTACTGCAGATTACCCACGAATCCATCAGTAGATCCTGATCAACTATGGACCTGCCACCCTGTTAGGGGAGGATTACCTGATTCAGCAGCATGTGGAGACTACTGTAGTGCTCCTTCTTATGCACAGAGCTGAAATTTGCTAGTCTTTTGGTTCCAGGTTGCTTCTCCTTTGTTCAGGTCCGAGCAGTTGTGAAGAAACTGGGCTCTCCCAAAGTGTGTTGGGTTGTATTTTGCTGGCCAGTGTTGGGCCCTTCTGTATATTTCAGCACGCACATGCACTTCCACTCCATCCCCATTGGCTACTGGTTTGGCGAAAATGTGTTCTTCTTGGAGCCATATGTCATTTTGCTTCTCCTCAGGTTGTCTCAAGTTCATTTTGTGTCTCTGTTACATGCTGCTATGTTTGTGTCACACAGTGCTGCGCTGTAGGCAGCTGATCACCTGGAGGGTAGTATGTCCAAATTTTGGCAGAATTTGGACCAGGATGGAGATGGTATGCTGCACCCAGAGGCTCAAAGCAGAGACTTGTGAAAGTGTTTCACATTGAGGTAGCACACAGTTGCGTTGCTAGCGTTGGCTGGAGGGGGCTTCATTTTAAGCCTTCTAGGATGCAGGGCGGGCGGGAGGGCCCCCCAAATGCACCGTTTTCGGCGTGTTTATGCTCTCCAGCTGCAAAAAAGCAGCTGCAGAGTGCTAAAATCTCGCTGCGGCTCCTCCTCACGAGAAGACCGCAGTTGTTACCCGAGGGCATTGCATCCCCCCAGCCCTCCTTTAGTGATGCCTCTTGTAGCACAAGAGTTCAATGCAAAAGCAGCGTCAGTTGGGGGCATGGGGCAAGGATATAAGCTGAAGAGTTTGATTGGCATAATGGTGTGGTTAAGGAGCAGGCAGGATTGCAGATGGGGTGGATAAGGAGATCCGAAGACAGGAATGGCAGCATGCAGAGATACCCAGACAGAACCTCAGGAGGCACACCAAGCAAGCCAGAACGTGGCTGTTGCCATGGCAAAAACCAAAGCCTGATCTGCAAGTATTTATAGCCCAGCTAAGTAAGAAGAAATGAATGGGCTCCTAGGGGAGCGTGTTATCAATTTTGGTCCCTGAGAGGACAAAACTGCCTCCTGCTTCTTCCACATTGCAGCTGCTAGTTACTAGTAGGTACACAAAGAGCACAAGTGCAGGCACCAGAACCTGACAACTTGGTAGATGATGAGTAGTGTCTGGATGAAGGATTACCGGTAGATGCACATTCAGGTAAGCATTTAACCTTTCTAGACTGTCTCTGCAGATCCCTTTCAGAAGTATCTTGGCCCAGCTGTGGACTTCTATCATTCCCTCTAGTGTGTTTGGTTTGTCCAACAACAACAACAGCTGGCAATGGTGGGGTAAACTGCCAAGGGGTGGGGGAGATAGTTGGCAGAAGACTGTGCCACAATGATTGCAGGAAAACCCAGGGTGGGCACCAAGATCTCTATTTATAGAACTCTCATCTTGAGAGGCAGAGGAGTGGCCATGCTTTCATACCATGCTCCTTTCAAGTGGTTGTCATGTTCCTTCCACATCAACCATTTGTACAGCTGCTTCCCTTGGGAGAAGGGGGGAATGGAGTGGGTGTGGCTGAAAGGGAAAATGGTTCTGATCTTAGCCATTCCTTGGGATGGAGAGAGTTGGAGGCAAAGCGCACAGTAGGATGAGGCTGTTTCTGCTGTGGTTCTCCCCCCCCCCCCATATACTGTACATGTTTTAATAACATTGTTAGACAAACTAGGGGAAATGGCTTAATTTTAAAAATACTGTACACTTTTACAGACATTGTAGTGTTGCATTGGGATCCCAGTGGAGAGAAAGTATCAAGTCTTAAAAGCATCTTAGAAGGAGGTGTGGAATCCTAGCTTGCAGACATAAGTGCAACTGGGATGACCCTTTTTGCTATCCCTGCTTTTACATGGCCCCACTGGTCCCCCAAACCAGTACGAAGTTTGAATAAGCCCTCACCTGAATATCGGGGTACTAACCCTAGCAGTTCAAAGTAGTAAACGAGCTCTTTTGAGGCATATGCATCCCACAGTTCATCAGCTTGTCTCAAGTACTGTACACTAGTAAGGAATTTGAGAGATCAGTCCATAGGAATGTATAATTTGTTACAAGCCAAGGTCTAAAATATTCTTCTGCAAATGATAAGAACTGCTACGTGAACAGACACATCTTATGATGGAGCTGGGAAACTGAACGCAGCACAGTTTTCTATAGTCTGCTTGTAGCCAGCAACAAACAGGTGCAATGAGGGAAGCCTGTCACTTTTGCTTTTTTACACTGACTTATAATGGCCTTTTCAGTATAGCCTTCTGGCTAGGATCCTGTCGACAGATCTTTTTCAAAGTTCCTGAACACAAACCAGGGAGAGCCAGGTGTTGCCACATCTTGAGCTGTTTGGTCAATGGAAGTGGTAAATAAGTGTTGCCCTCACAATTTAGAACAGTGATTCAGCAGTGAGACAGCATGCTGTAGTGACTAAGTGGTTGTTCACATTACTGAAGGTTGTGAGGATGAACTTTACTTGGTCCCTGTCGGGATTCATGTCAAAAATTGAGTGGTGTTTGCTTTAGCTCTATAAATCGGACTTTTCCAATCCTTAGGTCCAGTTGCTAGGAATTTTTGACACAGGTGTGTTCTTGGTAAGTTGGCCTGAATGGCTCCTTGGTGTAGAAAAGAGGCCTTCTGTGAGAGGATCGCAGAGCTTCTTATTAATAGCATTGACCCTTCCTAGATGTTGAATTGCTGGCTCCAGTGTTGTGTCTTAGCCAGCCTCTCTTTGCTCTGCCTTGTTTCCTGTGTCTGTGCCTTGTAAGCTTGAAGCTTACTCTTTAGAGTTCTGTTGGAGTGGTGATCTCTTAAAAGCTTCTGACATCTCCAATAGATCGAAGTCTGTTTCTACTGTGTTGACTCCTTTTTACCATGGGTTGTTGGCTGCTGTGTGCTGAACAGGGGCTCTGTATCTTGTCTGCCCTTGTATCTGGTCCTGAAGTCCAAGCTCTGGCTCTGTTTCCTTACCAGTCCTAGCTGTCTTACAGCGCAATCCTGTGTGTAACCTTGTGTAGATGCACTGGTGTAAGTGCACTTACGCCAGTGCATCTGCTATTACACCGGTGCAAGGTTACACAGGATTGCGCTGTCAAGCTGTGTTCCTATCCTGACCTTGTCAAACACCAGTGTTCCGATATTCTCTGCTGCTCTCGTGTTCTTCGCCCTATCAACCTTCTCCTGACCTTGGTCTTGGTTGCTACTCTGGTGCAATCCCTAAAATGGATTTTGTCTGGACTTGTTGTATGAATATGTTTATATATTTAGTCAGTGCTTGAAGTCAACCCCAGATGTTGGTCCTTGCCAGCAATCCTTTAATAGTCTCACCTTGGATGGCTGCCTCTGGTGTTTCTGGCTATAGATGACAGCCCTAATCCATTGGTTTGAGCAAACCAAAGGTGTTTGCCCCAGCCACATGATGTTTTAACCCTCTGTGATGTGGGATGGAAACAATTATTCCTGGGTCTGACTTTTAGTTGCAGATATGGTTATGTCACTGTTTGACTTGGAGAAAACAGTGTAGGGATCTTCATGGAATCATAGAGTTTGAAGGCATCTCATGGGTCATTTAAGTCAATCCCCATCCTTAAAATACTGATGTTACCCAATAGGTCTGGACAGGCCTGTGCCCTTTCTTGGAAAATCCCATTAAGGAAGGAGATTTGACAGCTTCTCTAGGCAGCCCATTCCAATACTGATATCCTGTTTACAGTTGGGCAGTTTTTCCTAATGCTTTCTCTGCCCATGTACTAATGGCTGGACATTTGTCCTTTTCCAACAGCATTTCAACTATTATGAAAACTCTCAAGATGTTCTTCTCTCCCCAACATACATGCTTTCCTTTTTTGTGAGCTCAGCACATCTACCGTAGTTTCTTCATTCTTTCCTCATATAAAGTTGTCTTTCTTATCCTGAATCCTTTCTAGTTCGTCAACATCCTTCTTGAATTCTGGTTCCCAGAACTGTACACAGGGTGCCGTCTCTGCGATTAGAAGAGTGATACTGTAACTCCTCAAAGTTTAGATGCAGTATTTGTTAAATAAAAGGGCACTGTCCTTGGGAGCTACTACATCACCTTGTTGACTCATGTCTAGCTGATAATCCATTTATATCCCCTAAATCCTTCCCGGCAAATCTCCTTACTTTCTAGCCACGTATTCACCCATCTGAACTGGGTTTCTATTCTGACGGCTTTCATTCTTTTATGAGTCAATGGCAAAATTCAGGACAGGAATTATTTGCAGTCCTGGCCATTCATGATTGAAGGTCTTATTGAGAGAAGTGGTTGCCACTTACTAAGATAGCAAAAAACAGACTGGTGGGGGAGACAGATCTCAGTTTTGCTTTTTTCAGGCCTCCTACTACTGAAAATAAAAGAACTCCAATCTTTCCCCTAGATCAGACTATTCTTGTGATCTGCAAAAGTGACAACTCTTTCACTAAGACCTTCAAATGGAAATGGCCAAAAGAAAGGGCATATCTCCTAGGAAATGGTGTGTGTGTGTGTGTGTGTGTGTGTGTGTGTGGCATCCCCGTGTGTGTGTGTGTGCGTGCGCGCGTGTTAAATACCATTGTTGGACCAAAGATTAGGGCTGACAACAAGCAGACACTGCTTAGTGAAAAGGGAACCCTCTGAAATCAGAATTGAAAATTTGAGTCTTAGTAGACTGATATGATAGCCAGCGGGTGGCGCAGTGGGTTAAACCGCTGAACCATGAGCTGTCGATCGAAAGGTCGGCAGTTCGATTCCGCGCGACGGCTCCTGCCAACCTAGCAGTTCGAAAGCAAGACATTGCAAGTAGATTAATAGGTACTGCGTCAGCGGGATGGTAACAGTGTTCCATGCGCCTCGGTGTTGAGTCATGCCGGCCACATGACCATGGAAACGTCTTCGGACAGCGCTGGCTCTTCGGCTTTAAAACGGAGATGAGCACCGCTCCCTAGAGTCAGACACGACTGGACTTAATTGTCAAGGGATACCTTTACCTTAGACTGATTGAGAAAACGGAGCATAAAAGGTAAATTAAGCATGCACTTAAGTTTTACTTCTATTTTTCATGCAAGTCTTTCTGTTTACCTCCAACTTATCCCAATACCTCAAGCTTCCTAATAAACATATTGATTTGTTTTGCTACAACTTGACTTTTAAGTAACCTGGGTTTGAGGTAAGAGTTCTTATGTATGTTTTGTTTTGGGGGTCCACTGTATTCTAAATATTTCTAACAGAAATATATATACATTCTTGCTTTCTGCAGAGGAAACTGAGGCCCAGGCTAAACATGAATGAATGAATGAATAGGAACCTTTATTGGCATAAAAGACCAAACATGCAGAAATCCACATGGAAATGAGCATTTTGCACAGAATAACTGCACATTTGGATGCAAAACCCATGTGGGTTTCCTTATCTATCTGTAAGACATCTATGCGGTTTTTTTGCCATGGAATATCTAAGCACCTCTTTCCCACTTTTTCACCTCTTAATCTGTGGGATTGGAGTTCATGTGGGGTTTTGAACATATGGTTGCAAAACTCACGTGGTTTTTGATATCACGTGGTTTTTGATATTTTATAAGTTGAGATTTTGGAGGAGGTGAGACAGCGCCTTAGATTGGCTCCTGGTGAAGCTCTCCTTTGCTACAGCTCACCCTTTCCTTGTTTTCAGCTTTAAAGGGCAGCCGCCTCTCCCCCTTGCTTGTTCTCATCCTGTTCCTGCTGGAGAGAGAAGGGGGTGGAGCTGCTGTCTGTTTGTATTGCCCTGTGCATGCCTACTCGGAAACAAGTCCCATTGTGTTTAGTGGGGCTGCTTACTCCCAGGAAAGTGTGTATAGGATTGCAGGCCAAGTCACAGGAAAGGAGGCTTGCAAACCACTTTTCCACTTGCATGGATCTCCTCAATGAAAGTGACTGCATTAAACAAGGCACTGGGCTCCTCCGCTGCGTGTGCACAAAGTGCTGAAACTTCATCGAACAAAACAGCTCCAGCCAGACAAAACGCAGCTTCCAGCTCCTTTCCCCCCCCCAAATAAAAAGAAGGGGGCAGAAAGAGAGAGGTGGGGGGTAGATGCAGAGGCCGGGAAAGGCGCCTCTGACACAATCCTATCTGTGCCTATTCATAAGCAAGTTCCATTGTGCTCTTCTGGGAAGGTGTGTATAGGATAACAGCCCAGGCAGGGAAAAAGAAGGAGGCAATGGCACCTTTCCTGCCTCCCCCTCCATTCACTCTTAGTTGTCTCCCTCCCCGTGGGCGCACGTGCTTTGCTCCCTCATCTGGTGCTTCTGTTTGGTATCTCCTTCCACCCTGATCTCTTTGACATGCCATGAACTTGGGGGACATGTGTGTACAGGAGGGGGGAGTATAGCTATGGATGAAGGCTTCCCCACCCAGCCTCCTCCCTGCCTGAGAGTCCAACCAGATTCACAGACAAAGAAAGAGGCATGGCACTTTTTTCTCCCCAAATAGAGAAAGGGGCTTTCTGACACAATTCTATGCATGCCTATTCAGAGGTAATTTCCATTGTATTCAATGGGGCTTATTCCCAGGAAAGTGTGCATAGGTGTGTAGCCACACATCATTGTGCTTGGAATTGAGATCCTTTTGTCTGCTATTCTGAGAAGAGCGGCTGCTTAGGTGACCATTCCCACATGCCTGTTTTGGGGCATGATCCTATGCCTGTTGTGCATGCTGGCACAGAAAACAAGCAGCATGTGAATTCTGCCATCATTGGCAAGATCAGGACATTTACTGCGCTCAGAGGGACAGGTTCTCAAGGGTTTTACTCCTACCTCTTTTGGCTGGTAAGTGGTACTGGGATACATGCAGATGTAGGAAATCTGCCAGGGGATGATTGGCAGAACAGAAGGAGGGACTAGCACAGCTTTTGCCTCAAGGAAAGCCCTGGATTGCAGTGAATGTGTGATCATAAATCTCACGTGGGTAAAAACTCACAGACGTGACTCATGGATGTGTTTTCTCACTCAATAGCTGCATGTTTGGTCTTGGCCTGACCCTGAGACAAGGCTAGTGCTAACTCATTAGAAATGTCTGACTGCATGGAGAGTCATAAAAACTGCGGTTCTGATACCCAGAAAAATCAACACATAAGGATTGTTCATGCTGGTTTGGGGATCAGTGGACCCTGACTCTGTATAAGAGTTCATACCTGTCTTTGTTGAATTTCATCTTGGGATCATCAATTCATTCCCTTGGTTTGTTTAGAATTCTTAGCCTATGCTCTAAAATGTTTGCAGTTCCCAGTTTTTTTAGCATTTTTACACCAGGTTGTATGTCTAACAGCCTAATCCTATGGGCTTGTGGTGTTAGTGGAACTAGTGTTCCGCCAGCTCTACCTCCCTTACGACTGCTAACACAAGGCACTCTGGCAGCGCACAAAGTAGTGTGCTGCCGGAGCACCAGCGGGAAGGCCAGAGCCTTCCCGCACCTGCCGGAGGAGCATGCTGCATGCACTGAGGTAGGATGTCGGGGGAGGGCAGAATAGGGGCAGGGAGGGGGCAAAACTAGGCGGGGAGGGGAGGCTACCCCCATTTCGCCCTCCATTCCACTCTCCATTCCGCAATCTTATCCCCTCTGGCAGCAGCCTCCTCGCCCCCTTTCTCTCCTCGGACTTGTGCCAGTGAAATTCCTGGCACAGGTCCAAGGAGACCCATTGCTGAGTGGGAGGCTTATGGAAGGGTAAGGGGATTTATTCCCTTTCCCTTCAAAACCTCCCAATCCGCCCCCTCCCCCACTGGATTCAGCGCACGCCGTTTTGGCGTGACTGCACTAGCAGGGCAGGAAGGATAGGATTGGGCTGTGAGATGGAGTCCAAGTTATTGGGAACAATTTAAAACAGCAGCATAGACCATCAAAAGATACAAGACATTTCTGCTTCCAATTAGTTTCTAGGCAGTATCACAATTTTTCTTGCATATATTAAGTGATGCCGAAAGACAGTTTTAATCTTTAATCACTGTAGTCTACAGATGCTTTTCAGGAATACACATACCGTAGTTTTGCAGATTTTACCTAAATTGTGAAAAATTGAAATTGTAAGTTGCAGGCACAGATACTCATTGTAATAACTGGGATTCCAACTTTTACTTTCATTTTTTCCCTGTACTTTCTAAGAGAATATACGGATTTATTTCTATAGAATATATGCTAAAAAAAAACTGTGCAACTAGCTCCATACATCCAAGTGGGACTTTTGATTTAACATCAGTCCCCCATTTGCTGAATGGCAAACCGCTCTGCAACTTGGGGAAATTACCAAAGCTATTTATGACACACGGCATAGAGAAGCAGGGTACACTAATGTTCAGAGAAATAAAAAACCTTGCTGGGTGTGTGTGCAAGCACTTATGCACATATAAAGAAACGCTCTGGACCCTGTCCATAGCCACTGATTGTTCCTTAGAAGTAGGGCATGTTTAGTTTAAGTTGCAGAGCATATAAAATAAATTGGGGTAAATTGCTGCTGTCAGTATTTTTTATCATTACATGTTTAGTCCACCCTTCTTCCTAGCATCTCAGTAATGTCTACATGGATCCCCCCTTTTATCCTCATGACAACCACATGGTAGGTTAGACTGAGAGACAAACTAGATGTGATGTGACAGTTCTGTAACTGGGAGTCCCAATGTTTTTTTTTCAAAAAGCGGCAAATTTTGAAAAAGTAAATGTTGCCTAATCACACCTCACCAGAATAGTGCAGCACAGCACCCTTCCATGCCCAAATGTGGAAGACTGGGTAAGGGAGATTTTCTTAGCCTACTTGCTTTAGATTAATGCTCAAATCTCCATAGACTCCACTGTAAGCAGACTTCCCCACAGCTCCAGCCAACACTGGAAGGTAGGGAGGAAGATTGCCCAGTTACCAGCTGGGTGGCACTCCCTACCTTCCTGTGTTGTACTATGATTCGTTTACAATGTCAGGAGATAAGGGGTATCTAGGCAACAAAAGGACACCCCTCCAGCACTGTGCCACAAACATGTTTTTGCTGCATGTGTACAGCCACAGAAGATGCGGGAACCACATGTACATCACGTCTCATAGGACTAAGCTTGCAACTGAAGTTCTACTGGATGGTTTTCAAAGAAGAAATCCAGGAGAATGCATTGAGCTCCAGGAACAACTCTTTTGACACTCTTGGTACTTGAGTAGAACCCATTTTATGTAATGGGAAACCTTGTTTAGACATTTACTTCATTTTTTGGATATAGTTTGTTCACTTCAGGGTTAAGCCAGTTGTCCTACTATATGAGATATGGAGGGTGCGTTCCTCATTCCACCCGCCTTTGATGTTAAAAGTAAAGTGTAAGGGTTGTTGGCAGTGCAAATAGGCTTCTATACACAAGTGCATTTTTATGACTATATGGTTCCTTTGGAGCACAGATCATTGATTTTTGCTGTGTTTGCGTTGTGCTTGCCCATAAACAACAGTAAATAATGAGAGAATTCCAGATGCTAATGATCCATAGGGGTGGCAGAGCTGGGCTGTAGTGGTGCACAAGGGAAGCTCCCACACTGGTGCAATTTTGTTGGTTTTGTTGCTGGAGAAGAATTTCCCTGAAGGAGTGGCTGGTGGGGCAGGCACTGGCGACAAGGATGGGTTATAAGCAAGGTGTTCACTGTTTTCTCTCAGCCTTGATTACTATGCAAACTCCATTGAGCCTGGGAATGGAATGCCGAGAGCAATGCCAGACAGCTCTCCAGCATGCTTGGTTTGAGCCAGTATGGAAATTGCTTGTGAAAGGTGTGGGTGTTGTGGACTGGGAATCAGCTAGACTAGGGCACCTCAAGAGCACCACTGGAAGGCGAGAGAGTGTCCCTCTTGCTGGTGGAGCTGGGCTTAGCTTGAGAGATGGAGAACTTTCCACAGCCACTTGGGGCTTCTTTCCCCATGTACACTCATACATTTTAATGCATATTTGCTATATGCACAGTAATTCTGTGTAGGAAATCAGTACATGTGAAGGTGATCCTGATTACAGTAGGGTCTGAGCTCATATTCATTTAGCAAGTGAACTCCAGAGAGAACCAGTGCGGGCCACCATTGCTGAATTTGGCCCTGGGAAGTTGGAGTTCAAATGTCAGTCCAGGATGGGTAAATTGCCATCCCTTAGCCTCCCTTGCCCCATCGGTACATTTGGCATAATAGTGAATGAACTACCTTGTAAGTGCTGTTATTAGGATGAATGCGATAAAGGTTGTGAAATGCTTGGTTCTTAACAAGTATTACATAGATGATGATGGTGCATGTTTTAAGAAATACCACTTTTGTGACTGTTCCTCTGCAGCGTAGCCCAGTGTGCTCCCAATCAGCGCTATCACGGGTGCTTGTATCTTTCTGAAGCTTGGAAGTGGAGCAGTGATGATGCTGGTACTGTGTTCCTTACGTCAGGGAACTGTGCCGTTTTGTAGTCAAGGGCTCATTTGGAAAGCCCTTCAAGATAGCCAGCCTATTGCTTTTGCCCTTCTTGCCTTGTGGAGGCTCACTCTGCTTCCCTTGCCCAGAGCCTACACGGGTGATTCCATGACAGTGCATGTTTTATTAGCAGCAGGTGTCTGAGCATCCCTCGTAACCGGAGCCTCTTCTGTCCCCTCACCTGACGATGAACCCAGGGCCAGGGCATCCCTGCCCAGTGCCAGAGATTACTGCTGCCCATAACCTGACAAGATCATCCCATTTCTGGGGACAGGCATGTAATGTGCAATTTCACAGTGGCATGGCGCTCTGTTTGCTTGGCGCACTGATCTGTCGTAGCCCTCCCCGCCCCTCAGCCTTGGGTGCTGTCAGTTTGGGATTAGGTCCACGATTTAGTGGCAGCCACTAATACCTCTTCAGGGTCTGGATCATGCTCTGGCAGGAAGCGAAAGGAAAAACCACCTCAGGAATTTGAGGGAAACTGCCACTGGAGACCAAGAGGCCTATCCTGTGTGGGAGGTGGGACCACCCCTCCTTAGAACAGGAATGAGTTCTGAGAGAACAGACCCTTCACTTCCAACCACTGGCACTTTAGATCATCAGTCACAGAGAATGGCACTGAATTTGCTTAGTGATCCTTGAGGTCCCACCCATAATCACTGAGGTGAGAAGGACCCATGCCAAGGGAGGTGTGTAAGAGTTGAGAATCTGGACAGAGGGGCAAGGCTGGGAGGGTAAAGTGGCCCTGCTGCCAGGCATTGAGAGACACAGGGGAGAGGCAGTGTTCTCCTCAATTTACAAATATTCCTGGTTTTGTAAAAGATGAGGAATTATTGGGTGATGGTGGGGCAAAGGCCCAGAAGGCAAGGACTGTTTGGTTTTTTTGCTTTTGCAATATAGAGAATTTAAAATTGTTGTGGAGGTAAATGAGATATGGATTGTAAGGGTTAGAAGACTATTAAACTGCAGTTGATCACAACAACATAGGACTGGGGACATGCTTTGCATGTAGATGGTCCCAGGTTCACTCCCTGGCATTTTTGAGGTAGGGCAGAGAGAGATTCTGGTCTGAAACACTGGAGAGTTGCTACCAGTCTGTCAGCGCAATCCTATCCGACTTACACCACCGGTGCAGCGAGAGTGGCATAAGTGGCATTACGCTGGTGTTTCCCCTGGCTAGGACTGGGCCTTTAGCGAGGTATTGCTTCTCCAAAGCATGTGTGCAGATATGTGCACAGTGTTAGCCAGGGAAATTAATAATGGAGAGAGATGCAACAATTGCATCTGTATCTTTTCACTTCAAAGCTGTCTCTGCACTGGGCCTGGATGCCAAATCTGCATTGAGAGAGAGAGAGAGAGAGAGAGAGAGAGAGAGTACCTTAGTGCCTACTCCTCCAGGCACAACTCGGTCTGGAGTTTGCCCTCCCTCTTCCGCTGCCAAGCTTCTCCTGAAGTGTCACTTCCTTTCCGTTTCCCTGGACCCAGCACTGCTGACTTTGTTGGCTGAGACGGTTTAGCTTTAACTGGTTGTGCAGTGCCCTGGAATGCAGGGCCATGTTGGCCCTCTGCCAGCCCAAACATCCCCACCCTGGTGCACGACACGAGGTGATAAGAATGAGTGCTCTGAGCGGGCCGGGATCCCTCATAGAGAGGCAGGTATCTTGTGCCCAGCCCATGACCTTCCCACCACATGACCTTAGAGGCCATCGTTAATCTCGTGCATATGTGTGTTTCTTTTCCTTCAGCATCCCTATGAAATGTTCTCAGCGTCTCTGTGGGCCAAACCCACAGTGCCTGCTGCCCGAGACCGACTCCGAGCAGACTGCTTTGATGGGTAGGGGCTTGACTATATATTTGGCATTCCAGCTGCAGCACGTGGAGGGTGTGAAAGCCTTTGCTTGACAAATTCAGAGGGCTGTCGCCTCCCTGCCAGCCAGCCAGCCAGCCAGCCAGGCCACGGATATTTTTAGGCTCCAAATGTCAAGGAATTTTTCACCTTCTGTTTTTTGTTTTTGTGTTTTTAGTTTGTTTTGTTTCTTTTCTCTTTTAAAGGGAATTTTTAGCTCAGGCGGTGAAAGGTGCCCCGACTGACAGGCTTGGAGACTGAATCCTCTATTTATTGCCAGGCAGGTAACGGTTTCCACATGCCACCCACCCTGTCTCCATGGTCCATTCAGCCCTTGGTAGCTGCAGTAACCCTTTGCTTGCCTGCTGTACCCACATCACTCTAAGGGATGACTCTGTTGCAGCTGGCAAAGGCAGTCAGGGATTCAGACAACCTCATTCTCCACCATGATTATTCTCTCCTCTCTTTTCTTTGACTCTGGAATTCTGGAGTCCAAATATGCTTCTGTGATTGGAAGCAACTATCTACAAAAGGCACACATAAAGATATCCTTTTGATTTTTTCCCCCACCCTCCCTCATATCTGAGTCCCTTTCAGAGTCGCCAGTTCTCTTTGCATGATTTGTGACACTGTCTTAGCTCCTGTGCTGAGTGTGATGGGAACAAAACTTCCCAATAGCCACACTGCAGTTTCACAGAGTCTTCTTCAACAGGGTGACTCCTTGATCCCTGGCAGTGTGGTGGCTCCCACCAGGGGGAGCCAGCAGCCTTCTCTTTGGTGTCAAGTTGTTGGTGTCTGATGAAGACCAATCCTGGCTAGGTCCTCCTTGTCTGTGCCGAAAGGAATACAAAGCAGACTCCTGTTGAGGTCCTAGCAAGCATGCTTTTTAGCTTCACATAATTATCTCCATTCTTTTGAGCTGGACCAAAGGGGGACAGGAAAGAGGATCTCAAAGGTGAAGCTATCTTGAGCCCACCATACCACCTCTGTAAGGTGGACACCTGAATCATTAGATATGATGTGCCAAGCCAAAGTTCTAAAAGTCAGAGGACAGCTGGAGATGGCAGAACTAAAACTATTAACTGTTAGTGTCGGGCCCAGACCATAATCACACCTGGATTACGCTGCAGAGCTTCAACTGTGCCTGTCTGCAAGGAACTCTTTGCCATTGCTCCTCACATTACAGCTTGAGGAATGCTAGTAGATCTCTCCTCCCGCAGTTGGTCTCCTAGGACTGCCTAGTATCTTATTGCACTTTTGTTGAAGGGAGGTTTCTTTTCGTTTGGGAGATATCTTTAAAATTCTAGGGGCTACTCCTAGGATTCATTGTATTGCCTGGGAAAATGCTTCAAAACATGAAAAGTCCAACCAGTTAGCTACTCTCTTCCCTGTTGTATCTGTACCTGGGTAGTAGCTACAGCAGCATCCAAAGTATACTCCATGAAAATTCTAGATGTTCATTCTCTCAGGGGCATCTTTGCAAGGTTTTCTTGTTCTGATGACAAGGGTTAGTAAAGGTTAGCTAGACTTTAAGGTTAGTAAAGGTTAGAAAGGCTTTAAGGCGATAAAAAGGTAAAGGTATCCCCTGACAATTAAGTCCAGTCGTGGCCGACTCTAGGGTGTGGTGCTCATCTGCATTTCAAAGCCGAAGAGCCAGCGTTGTCCGAAGACGCCTCCATGGTCACGTGGCCGGCGTCCTTGCCGTAGCGTGTAGCATGCAGCTGGAACACAGAGTGCTGTTTACCTTCCCGCAAGCGGTACCTATTTACCTACTCGCATTGACATGCTTTGGAACTGCTAGGTTGGCAGGAGCTGGCCAAGCAACGAGCGCTCACCCCGTCGCGGGAATCGAACTGCCGACCTTTCGATCGACAGCTTATGGTTCAGCGGTTTAACCCGCTGCGCCACCCGCTGGCCAGTAATTCTGTCTAATTCTGGGCAGCGTCTCAATACCTCTGTTAAGGAGCATGATGTGCTTCACCAGGAATACAGTCCTGATTTGTGTGAAGGGGATACTTGTGCATGGGAGATAGGAGGAATCTCTGCTTGGATGGTGAAGGGTAAGGAATATGCCTTTAAAGTGGAGCCCTCGTTGTTGGGGAAATCCCCTTCGGAAACAATCTGAGGAATTTGTGCTTGTACCATATGTTTGGCCAGGTCTTGAGCAAAGGGGAGCAGCCACCTTTTCATGTGGCTGCTTGCAAGCTTTCATTGGCATCACCAGGATCTGCCCAACTCACGGGCCATTCTGAATTTTAACATCACCTCTCCCACCCTATGTTATGTGTGTTTTGGCCAAGGGAAAATCCCACTGCAACCTACTCAACAGAAAAGGCCATTCTGTCTGAGAGCATCCAAGCTAGAGAAGGTGTGGGGGGCAGGTGTTCCAGAACCTAAATTAATGGGGAGGGAGCAGGAGTGGGAGAGGGAACCAGGCCAAAGACTGTTGGCTGTATCGGCTATGAATGAGTCAGCTGTGCGCTCTTAGGTATGCCTTCCTCATCTGTACCAAAACACTGAATACAAGGGACCAGGCCAGTGGCCAGGTATGCCTGGACGATACCCCTCTCCCTAGCTGCTGAGATCCAGCTGCCTGTGCAGATTTATTCCAAAGACAGACCTCCAGATCACTGGACAGTGCACTCTGCTGAACGTTGGCTCCTAGGTGCTTTGGATAGTGTTCCTGTTCTGCGGGTTGAAGCCCAGGTGCTCAGGTGGTGCTGTCTTCTCACATTTTGGCAGCTGAGGGCGCAGGCCACTTCAAGGGTAGCAGGTCTTGTCCTGGGGCAGGCAGGGTTCATTTCTTTTTTTGATGTCCAGGTTTCTAGTTGTGCTCTCCCTCCAAATGCAGGGCTGTTAGACTCTCCACTCTAAAGATCGATGCCCAGATTGCTGTGTCATATGGTGCCCTGGGTAGAGATAAATTAACGCACTGGGAGAAGGGAAGGTGTATGTGGGAATTATCTTAAGGAAGTTGCAGGCAGGTGTCTGTTTTTGTGATTAAATCCTACTCTCCCTCCCTGTTTTTGTGGTGATGGCTGAAACACTTTGACTCAGTGGCAGACTCACCATTTTCAGTGTGAGCGCCTACCACTTCCTGCTTGCATTTCAGGTCAGGATGGGGCCCTGTTCCCACATGCTTTCTACTTCCTATGCTGCTTCTGAGCTTCTCATTAATAGGGGAAGTAGGTGCTTTGAGTTTACTCAAGAGCCACAAATCCTTCATCCTGGGGTGCTTACCTGGCCCTCAGCTGTGCTCACCTCATTCCTAAACGCACCCAAATTCCCCCCCTAAGCCCATAATCTGGGCTGACTCTGATGCAAGCCTCTGCATACTGTATCTGTGTTGTCTTGTCTAATCCCGATGGGAGGTTGCTGGCTGTTCCTTGGCCCATCCCCATGGCCTCTGGTTGCTCTCTGCTGCTTAGGCTCCTGCCTCACCAATCCAGGCCCTTGCAACAATCATGTCTTCTGGGAGTCCCAAGTTGGCACAAGAATACTGTTATGCCCCATTTTTGTAGGTGGAGTAGATGCCATGCTGTGGTCTTCAACTGACCCTTGTTGATACTAGTGGGCATAAGTCATGGGTTGTATTGACCAGCTGCCTCTGTGGTATTGGAGAGCCTTGTGTAACAGAGGATATGAGTAATTTAAGAAAGGTCCACGGACTTGGACAGAGAATGGGAAACTGTAGAATATGAAACATTCATAATAACCAAAGCAAGCGTTGTGCTAGACTGCTTCAAATCTCTCTCTACAGAACGTTTGCATTGATTCTTAGCTAGAGGGTCTTAACTCACAATGGGTTGCAGCTTGTCCTAAGGTGTAACAAACATACTGCCATTTTTCTTTTTAAAAGTGAAACCTCAACTTCCTTCCTTGTGCAAGACTGGCCATTGCTTTTGTGCCAACTGCTGCTATTGTAGCTCAGGGATGTAGATCAAGTCTCTGGCTTCAAGTCTCAAGTCAAGTCCCAAGTCTTTGCCCCCATGTCCCAAGTCTTTGGTTGCGAGTTGCTAGTCCCTATCTATTTAATGGGGAAAACAGGTTTAAACCTGAATAAAATTCGACTTGTAAAAGGCTCCAAGTCTCAAGTCGAGACTTTCGAGTCTTTTACAATTGCCAAGTCAAGTCACTGATGCTACTTGAGTCCAACTCGAGTCCGAGTCAATAGACTCAAGTCTACATCGCTGCGTGTATACCTCCTTCTGTCTCCTTGTTGTTGATGGGGGAGGGCGAAAGGGGCAGGGTAAAGGATTCTTCCTGGTGCTGTAATGTTCTTGGCACTGGCACTGGCTTCCCTCCCAGGCAGGGGGGATCACTGGAAGTGATCTGTTGCTGCTGCAAGTTCTCTTACTCAGTTTGCTTTCATCTGTCTTTGGTTTGTTCAGAGGAGAAAAAAAAAAAACCAATGGCCATAGGTGGAGCTGCTACAGGTGAGTGGTGGCTGCATACATCTGGGTCAGTTCAAGATGTGCCCCTTGTAGTGCCAGCCAGTCATTGTTTTTCCATGTTTTTGCTTTGTTTCCCACAATTTGGAATTGTAACGTTCCTTCTACACCGCAGTAGATGAAGCATGCTTTAGGGACACAGTAGACTGACCCTCCCACTTTTATCCCTCCCATTTCTGTTGTGGTCTGTTGTATCAGACCACAATACAACAAGTGCTCATAACAGTCCACACTTGTGGTCATGGTACTGCTGTACTGTTCTCAAAAAAATATATCAGATTTTCTCTGTGAATAAGTGTGACAGCGTGGGTGTGGAGACAATATCTGGACAGTGGATTGGTAACAACATTGTATGAATCCCTGTAAAGTGTGAATGAACAAATTGTGACAATTCCAGTCTGAATACCACATCTGAAAATGCCCCTGGTCTCACATGCAGCATCAGCAATTTCAGTCAGTGAGCCACAAGCTGGAAGCACGGAGCCAGTGGCGTACCAAGAGCAAGGCAGTGGGAATGGTCTGCTCCAGGTGCAGGCAATAAGGGGGGGGGGGTTTCATTGTCTGTAGAGAACTGTGGTGGTGTGTGCGTGTCGTACACTGACTAGTCTTACCAGGCCCTCCCGCGTCACATGAGGCAGAGGCACGAAAATCCTAGCACCTGATTGGTGTTTTGCTGTATGGGGACGGGACTCTGCAGGCGTTCAGCATTAATTTCGCATTCAGCATTAATTTATATTTTTGGAACCACTGGATCATGTGTCTTGAGTTGGACAGCTGAGTGCCCACAACGTCCAGGAAAAGGCCAGGATGGGATGAACCAAGTGAGGATGAAGCAATGACTACTGATGTTGGTACAGCCTGGCACAGTAATTGGTATCAGGATAGGTGTTGGCTACTGCCAGTACATTTGGAAGCAGTATCAGTACATCCATATAGTCTGTATTAGGTATGGGGTTATGCCTGGTGATGTTGATCCTGTCCTGTGCCCTCTTCCTCGTGCGGTCCCTAGTGAAGGATGAGAGTAATGCTGCAGTGCTCTGCCCTCACTGCTTCTGCAGGCTGCCTTTGGCTCTTATTGGTGCTATGTGGTTTGCAAAGTGACTCAGGGTGGACGGCAGGATCAAAGGTGTCTCTTCTGGCTTGGGCGGGATGGATTCCACTGGCTGCTCTGCAGTGTGTTTTCTTTCCACTGCCCCCTCGCCAGCCACTTGTTTACCTTTTCCTTTCTCCTTATGCAACATAGAATAACCCACCCTCTGTCCTTCTCCACTGTGCATGTGCACTCCCCACTATCACTAGGGGCTTTACAAGCCCTGTGTGCCATAGCGCTGTGCATGAATGGCTCTTTCTTTAAAAGAACATTATGCTATGGGAGGAGGACAACCCTACTGTCTGCCATCATTTTGTCATTTCTAGGGCGGACCAGGCCATCTCCCTGGAACTGAACTGGCACGAGTGGGTTTCCCTTTGAACATGTGATGCTGCCTTAGTATGGAATCGGGCCATCAGTCCATCTAGCTCAGAACTGTTTACCTCAATGGACAATTGCTCTCCAAGGAGATCCTTTAACTGGAGATGTCAGGGATTGATCCTGGACCTTCTGCATACAAAGTTATACTGTGCTTGTGAGCTCTGACCCCACTTGCTATGACCCCAGCTTCTCTGAGATGTAAATGTGCTCTTCTCAAGAAGGGGGAATCTCACCCATGCCTTCCTGAACTGAGAGCCCTTTAAGGTATATAAGAAGAATCTGACGCTGGCTCTGAAGAGTTAAACACACCCGGGTTTATTAGTACATTTCAGATTTCCACCCTGATAGCTCTCAATACATTGGGTGCAAATTAGACAACATGGACCTGTTGAAGATAGGGGGTACAGTTTGTTGGAATAAATTGTGTATGGAACATTTCAAAGCCAAATGAAATATAAATACTGTGCAGCCTCCTAGTGTACTTTGGCTTCTTAGGGTAAAGATGTAATGGGTACCTTCCAGAGTGCCAGCTTGTAATGGTCTCAGGCCTTCCTTTCACAATGAAGTCTCCCTCTGAAGCATCCATCTAGGTGAGTGATATGTGAATGATATGAGGTGGTAGATAATCCATAGTCTCCTTCTGGGGTCTGTCTGTGGAGTGTCTTTTTCTCTGATTGGAACCTTTCACCAGATCCATTGGTCCAATCTCTTCTTTTGCTGAACCTAACCCAAAGTCAAGGTAAAAACTCTGCCTTTTCACCTGCCCTTCATTGTGATAGTGGGTACTGCTTAGCAGAGGAAACCTCAAATGAGGGAGATGAAAAACCATTTATAATAATAATAATAATAATAATAATTAATAGTGATAGAGGGTAGGGACAGGTTTGAAGAGCTACTGTACAGAATTCACGGACATTTATTGTATTTGGCTGGTTGAGGATACATGGGGAGAGTTCTGAGTGTATTTGAGGCTAAATCCCTCAAGAGCAAAACTTGTAAAATGGCACCTGTTGAGACGCATGTAGTTTGTAAGGGTCTCCGAGCAGTCACTTTGGTTATAGCAACCTCCAGCATGACTGCTCTAGTCCTGTGAAGTCTCAGTAGATCTGCTCTCCCTTGCCTTGGATGACACTCCCCTGGCCTCTCACTGGTCAGTGATGGGCATAAACTGGTCAGACCAGGAAATAGTGTAACTAGACAGCTCTCCACCTTCCTACAGCTTTGAACCTTTTTTCATGCTCTTGATTGAATACTGTCCTCTTCATCTCCCTCATTTAAAAACCACACAAATCCCCCCACCGACACTCTTGGGGAACTCTGTTCCAAGCTCCCCTTCCTTCAGTGGCCTGTGTATTTCATAAGATGATCCTCCTTGACCGGTAGACCTAGCTTTATACCGTGACCCTGCCCCTATTGACTTGCTTCTTTCCCTGGTGCATGCATCCAATCACATAAGAACTATACCATGTACAACCTGAGAACAGTAATGCAGTAGCGATTGTAGCAATGTTGGAATACAGTGCAGAATTGTTTCCAAGTTGACCACTAGCAGAAGAACAAGATCATATCCTGACTCTCCTTGGTATAGTGAAGCAGGGCATATTCAAAAGTCTAGAAATCTGGATGGCTATGAGTTCAGAATCTGGTATCAGTGAATCTGATGAGGAGGGCCCACTGTATTTGCATTGCCTTCGCATCGCTCATTCCTTCCAACACACAGAGCCATGATTTTAAACACGCTACTAGGAGCTACTTAAAAGATTTGCATTTGCCTTCCCCTCCATCCCTCAACACACACACAGCCACTACGTTAACAACAGCAGAAATGCTGCTTCAAAACCTTACATTTGTATTTGCCTTCATTGGCTCCTTTCCTCCAACACACAGAGCCATGACATTAAAACTGCTGCTTTTGACTGAGATGCTACCAAACACTTGCAGTTGCTGATTGGCTTATCTGTCACCCACGACGTTCTGTTGGCAGCAGTCATAAGCCCATCATACAGTGGATAACTAGTGAACCTTGTTTTTGCTACGGAGAGTCCATCATAAAGTGATTTGATCATATTGTGAGCCCATTGTAAAGCGGGGGCCTACTGTATAGCTATTGCTATAGCTATTACAGGGTATGGAAGTAATGCTAAGAAATTAGAAGAAAGTTTGCTCATGACTTATGTATACTGTATGTGCTTGGAGTTTTTTCCCTTGCCAGCCTGAAAGTTCAGATAATTATTTCTTGAGGAAGCATTCAAATCCTTAAGCCATGTCTGTACCCTTTGCTGCCCCAGCAGCAATGCAGGACCACAACAAGGTACCTGTATCTCAGGAATATCAGGAACAGAGTGGTGCTGGAGAATCTGGCACTAGCAGTGCTATTGACCCCGTACAAGCAGCAGCAGAACAATTGCAGTAATGACCATGTCAGTCTCATCTGCCAATTTGTGCACCTTCAGAAACAAGGAATTGTTAAGATGACCTATCACATGGATGTCTGATCCCAAGCATCTCACATAGTCTTATAAAGCAATAAGAATGTGTTGAATGAAACAAGTATTCTTCTGAGTAGGGGCAAGCTTGGAAGAATGTAAGACATCCCATCTTGAGACTGGAAGGGATAAGTAGAACGGATAAGAATTTGAAAAATAAATTTCTGGCTCCAGAGAAGACAGTAGCCCCAAAGGTGACCATAGAGTATTGTGCAACACTTCATAATCTGCTGAGAATTAATTAGTCAAGTATTTTACACACATAGAACAATTAAATGGGATAAGAGAAGAACGGGAAACAAATTTAACAGCCCAATCCTACCTAAGTTCCCAGTGCCAATGCAGCGGCACCGGCTACGCTGCACCCCATGGAGGAATTTAGCAGGCTGGAGGTCTCCGTGGGGCAAGGGGACATTTGTCCCCTTGCCCCAGGGAAATCCACAGCCACCGCTATGGGGAAACTCAGGCCTGTGCGAGTAAGATAAGTGGTGCAAGTCCGCATTGCCCCATGTTGATGGATCAGGCTCAGGAAGGAGGGATGGATACGGCACGTACCGGCACTGCCAATCCCGCCCCTTCCAGGCCCAATCTGCCCACCCCTGCCCATGTCACCACCCTCTCCCTGGCCCACCCTGTTCTGCCCCTTAAGATGGCTTACCTGCTCCGGTGGGTTCCCTGGAACTATTGGCACCAGCGAGAAGGATACAGCCTTTCCACTGGCGCTGCAAACACGCGCTCTGTCGCAATGTGCTTTATAGCACGTTTGCAACAGCGGAGCATGTGATTCACTGGCACAGAGGCCCTATAGGATTGAGCCATAAGTGTAAAATAAAAAGAAAATGCTAATTTCATGACTACACTGCACCTCTGGACTTCCAGGGCAGGGTCCGTATTTTGTGATATGTGACACCACCTTGTGCTTGAGTCCAGCTGAAAAGCTAAATCTTATCTCTGACCTTTGCTTATGTGCCCAAACCCTCCTAAACACACCAGTGGACTTTCTGGGGAATCTCTTTGTCTTCCTTGAGGTATTGCCATTCTTACAGCACAATCCTATGTTTCCTCAGAAGTAAGTCCTATTGTATTCAATGCAATGGGACTTACTCCCAGGAAACTGTGTATAGGATTAAACTACAGTATTGAACTGGTTCCTTCCAGTTACTTTCCCCTTCACTCAAATACAAAGGCAGTTTTGCCTGCCTTGTTATGCTGAGAGGAGGGGCTTTTCAAGATAAAAGGAATGCACAAGATAAAGGAAAAGTTGGATGTTGTTATGCTTAAATTAACTGGAGGGAAGTAAATTTTGTATAAGGCCCATATGTGGTGTTTTGTGTTTTATCCCACCCTTCTCCCAAAGAGCTTGGGGTGGCATACAGGGGTCCCCTCCCTCCCTGCCATTTTTATCCTCAAGTAACCCTATGAGGTGGGTAAGCTGAGAGATGATGACTGGCCCAAGGTCTACGAGTGAGCTTCATGGCTGAATAAGGATTTGACCTGGTCCCCTGATCATCATCTGGCTACCCTTTGTATCGTATTGTTCTTTTTTTCAGGTATGCGTTACTGGAGATGGGGGCAGGGAATGTGTGTTTTATAAATGAATAAATGCGAAGAACTCTGGGAGCCGTGGCCCTTCCTATCACAGTAGTCCATGCACATGGCTGGAATGTTGCAACTGCGTGGCTAGTTGGTTACTGAAGCTCACAAACTGCAGAGACATTGGAGATTGCTCTCTACAGTGTTGATGAATGAAAGTTATTAGTATGAGTGTGGACCAGGTTTGGTGGGTGCAGATGGTCCTCCATGGCTGAATTGTGGGAACACTGGTACGCTACCCTAGCTTGGAGGCATTCTTTCCTCTTTAAGCATTTTCTTCCTCTTCAGGGATTCGTAACTTTGACCATGTTGCTGAAGTGTCTGGCCATTTCTCGGGACACCCTCAGTTATCCTGCACAAACCAATGGCATCTCTTGAATATAAGGCTTCTCTGTCCCATACTCCCTAGATTCTGCTGCCTGTATATTGCAGTTACTGCACATTGCAGGTACATATTGCTCCAAATATGGAAACTAAGGAATAGTTGAACCTCTGACACACAATGGGGTCTCGTACCTCAGTGAGGCTGATCAGCTGTAACTATTTGTGAAGATGATTCTAAAGGGAACCTGCACTTTACCTGCAGTACCTACTCCATAGCCCATCACATGGACAACTCACTTTTTGGATTTTTGTGTAGAAGGATTTCTTGCTGCAACACGTCCCCATGATTCTGATGATATCATCATTCCGATGTTACATATCAGTGTGCAAAATATTTTACAGTTCTTATCTTCACACCAGCCCTGTGAGGCAGGCCACTGACTGATGTAGTGAACGTCAAGGCAGTGTGAGGATGTTAAGCTGGATCACATTCAAGACCCCAACATTTTGTCTATAGCACCACACTATCCCATCTTCAGGAAACCTGTTTTTAACGTTTGATTAATTATGTTTTTATACTGCCATCTTTCAAGGAGCTTAGGGCAACAACATATGTGATTTTCTCCCCATCCCTTATTTTATCCTCACAACAGGCAAGGCTGAGAGAGCATAACTGGCCCAAGGTCACCCAGTGAGCTTTCTGCCTGTTTGAGGATTTGAACCCAGGTCTCCCTGGTCCTAGTCCAGTGCTGTAACCACTACACACATGGTTACCTCAGGTCGAGGAGGTAGCTTAGGACAGCACTTGTTACTGTGATTCTTACCATCCTCTTGGCAACTGTTTAGTTGAAAGGACAGCAATGTTTCTAAAAAGCCTTGCTGTTAAGTGCCCCTCCCAAGGTTACACAGGGTCTCTGTGGCAGAACGGGAGGCTCAACTCATTTCCTCTCAACTCAGGGCCAGGGTCTGAAGCAGAGGACTCTCCCCTCTTCCGTGATCGCCATTCTACCAAGCTCCTACAACCTCATCCCCTTTCTCTTGGCGTTATTCCTAGATTCCACCTCCCTTGTAAACAGAAAGCCAGAAATTGCACAAAGGGAGGGGTGGGGGTGGGGTCTGTGGGTGGGGATGATTCCACACATGGGGGCTTTCACAATGTTTCCCCCAGCCTCTCCAACGGGGAGCTGTGAGAAAGGCCTGTAACCCAAGCCAGGAAAAGAGCAGCAAAGGGGAAAGAAAAGGTTATTGAGCAGCAGGCAGGGCTGCTGTGGTCTCGGAGCGAGCATAGACTGTCAGTTGTTAGGTGGGTGCCTCAGCGGGGAAAGACTGCCTTGATTATGTGTTATGCGGCAGTTACACAGGGACAGCGGCCCCGCATTCCCCGTTCCACAGTGCCGGCCTTTATGTGCCTGACATTTACTCTCCAAGCGTCAGGGCTACTGGGGGGAAAGGAAAACATTGTGTGCAGCACTCGGCCACGCTGGCCTGTCACGCTCCCCACTTCCGCCCTGCTGGCTTCTTCCTGTTCGCCCCACTGGCCGCCCTGCCTACGACCCCTCAGTCCCCCTCACCCATTGCTTGACCCTCCTGGGGCTTTCCTGTCTGGTGGGGCCCCTGGGATGACCTGGAAGCACAGAGCTAACTGCACATTGGCCTTCTGGTCAAATCTGTTGAGTTCAGGTTTTCTGTCACTTGACCAGCACTTCCCCCTTTGCCTTTGCTGCCCCCTTCTGACCCAAACTGGCTGTGTGCATGTGGGGCACTGGGCCAGGGTTAGAACAGAGCTGCCTTCCTATTCCTGCGCTTTCCCTTAAGCCAGGGTCGCTTCTAGCCTTTTCACCCCTGCTGCTCAAAGTTTTGCTAACTCCCTTTTTAGGAACGTCCATTTCCTTCCTTTATGGAGGCAG
Organism: Plestiodon gilberti rubricaudatus; assembly: GCA_026170595.1. Lineage (NCBI taxonomy): Eukaryota > Metazoa > Chordata > Lepidosauria > Squamata > Scincidae > Plestiodon > Plestiodon gilberti. Next base: position 208,832,866 of record JANXHW010000001.1, read on the forward strand.
GTCGTGTAGGTCTTTTGGCTCTAGCTCTGCATGCAGGCTTATCCTGAATGTATTTATTAGCTTATGTTTATCCTCCACCCAGAGCAGGGGTAGTTGACGGAGGGGAATTCAGGCACCAGGGCTCTGCACTACTTCATTTGGTCAGTGACTATCTAGCTTCAGAGTCTCTCCCTCCGCCTGTACAAAGCTGCAATTGCCAGCTGGAGTCATGGTGTTGCTGCTTGTCCCAAAGGCGATGGCTCTCAGTGAGCTGGGTGGATGCAACAAGATGCCTGATCCTGCTGTGGTTCAGAAAGCAGGGCCAAATCATATGGCGATGAACACCAGTGGCTTGTACTTTGTCTTTCTGTACCCTAGGCCAACTTCTGCTTTCTAGTACCCCTCCCTCCCCTCTTCCCCCAGCATAGCTGGTGATTTCAGGCCTATCCTGTTTGTAATATGAATGATGGTTTAAGTGGCCAAACATCCGTGTTATGGTGGGGGGTTGTCAAAGTGAAGCACTGCAGGGGGCAAGTACTGTACTCTTCATTGGTCCAGAGGGCCTTACTGTCTCACAAGGCTGAAAGGAGGCTGATGAAGCTTTATACATTGAGTAGGATGACTTTGTCTTCAAAGCCTAGGATGTCCCACAATACCTCCAGTTCACTCCCTCTGGCTTGGCATGGGTGACACCAGAACCATGACTTGGGTCCCACCCTGCTGTGCCACGAACCAGAGCTCATTGCGTAGTTTCCCTTCCTCCACCTCCCCCCACACCCCTGCAACTCCCCTGGCCACAGGGTGATTTATTAAGCATGCCCTCCCTCGATGGAACATGTGCTGAGGTTGCCCACGGGAATGTGGGCAGATCTGACAGTCGCACCGCCACAGCCCAGGCTGTAATTTCAAAGCCGGCCCAATCAGTTAAAAATATATTAAAAAATTGGAATGCGGACCTTGCCAGGGAAAATGTTTGTAACCACTTGGCAAGCTCTGGTGTGATAATGAAAGGGTCCGGGCTGCTCCTGGGGAATGACCGATTTAGAGACTGCACTCGCATAGGGACTTGGTAATTGGGCCCTCCAATCATAGCCAGTATTCTCCCCCCACCCCCACACACAGCACTCCCAAACCACTGTACAGTGTTCCTTGCAGCTTGCTTCCTCTTAGACTACATGGGGGAGGAGGGGAGGGAATGGGCTTTTGCCCTTGGTAATGGTGGCCTGACGGGAGTCCCCTTCTGTATCCCAGCCTTTGTGAAGCCACATACTCTCTGAGCCTCAGTCAGTTCCCCTGGTGTTTAAGGGATGCAGGCATACTAAGAAACGCCACCCATACATTATTGCAAGGAGGTTAGGAATGAGGACTTCAAGTGACAATGACGTAGCGGAGATAGGCAAGTGGTACCAGCCCCCACCAGGTCCAGGCTGGCACACAATGGGACCCTTGCACAGCATGACACATTTTCTGTTGGGGGGGACGGCTACAGGAGAAGGCCAGTTTTTGACTGAGGGCACAGACATGGTCTCGCCATTGTCCTGTCTAAATTTAACATGGCCTATCAGATCCCAATCTCTTCCACAGCTCTACACTGCATGGAGAAGATTGCTAGTGGTGGACAAGCTATCTTTCAGGGAAGTTCCTTTTCTGTTACTGAGAACCTCTGAAAAGCTTTCAAAGAACCCCAAGGTGTCCAAACACAGTTAGAAAACTGTTGCTGTTTATCCAAAGGACTTTCATATTTTGTATGCCAAAAAATGTTTCCTTTGATCCAATCTTTCCCTGACAGGCCAGCTCTGTTTCAGCTAAGATGCAAATATAGACTTAATTATCTTCCTTTGACCATGCCTTCTGTTTAACAAATTAGTGTCTTTACTGCACCTCTAAATATTCCTTCCTGGCCAGATAAATTGCTTTAATCCAGCATAATAAATTATCTCTACAGTGTCGGATGTGGTCCCTCCTAGATCATTTCCTGTAGAGTAAATGCATATTGTCTGGTGGGCATTGTTAGCTTATCGCCATGTTTTAATTGAGCCTTTGATTCATAAGGAAATGAAGTTTGGTACCCATATGACCCATTGGTAATGTCCTCTGATTATCTGCGCAGGTCGTTGATTTTTGTGATGCCTGAGACCCTGCAGGACATGCTGCTGTTGCTTTAATTATGTTGGGTCTCACTGAGTCGTACTAGAATGTCACAAATGGGAGCTTTTTCTCTCCCTTCAATGACCCTGGGTTCCCTGGGAGAAAGCTTCCATTTGCAGATGGGATGGAAGAAAGAAAGAAAGAAAGAAAGAAAGAAAGAAAGAAAGAACCCAACCCACCCACCCCCACCTTGGAGGGGTTACTACCGGTACATCACCTTCCATTGACTCCACCCATCTAAAACTCCTCCTACCAGATCCACCCTTCTTTCAGCCACAGTGACTAGCTTCCAAATATCAGGTCTTGGGAACAAACCTAGAAGGACTGTGATCCTCCGGCCCTGTTTGTAAGTTTCCCAGAGGCAGTTGCCTGACCGCTGCTGGAAATGGAAAGGAGACAAGTGACTCGGCTAAGGCCCTAAACTGAGTTGAGGTCTAAGCCCCAAATACTAGATCTCTCATTTGACACACCGTTGCATTCCTTTTTCAAATGGCAAACTAGTCAGGCTCTGAGACACGTGATTCACTCTCAAGGGGCAGAGTCTAAACTCCAGGCATAAAGCCCCTCCCAAATTCTTTCCCATTCAAAACATTCACTACCTTCTCAGTATTTTCCCCAATTATTTGTTGGTTTTGCTTCCGTGCCTCAGAAAAAGAAAAATCCCCACTTTTCTCCATTCAGTCTAGTCTTCCTTCCTAAACTTATGCAGAATGATCCCCAGTTTTCTTGTTCAAGAGGCACTCTCTCCTTCAAGCATCTTCTACACAGCAGCCCAACCGAAAGCCTTTGTTTGCTTGGCTCCACTTACTGTTACTCCTTAGCCAAACCACCATGCCACAGCCATTCAGTGCTTGATACTGGGAATGAGCCCCTGCAAAGCTTTTCAGTGTTTCTGAATTAGCTAACTAATGCCAGAGTTTCAGAAGAAGAAGAAGAAAACCCTTTTACAATATTGTCTCAGTCATTGATTTCCAATTATGTTTTTTTGACACCCTTTCCAAAATGGTGAGTGTTGGTGCACTGTGCCTGCTGAATAGGGATCTAAAGACTCCACAATGGTTTTTAGGGCAATCTATGTCAGCAAACATGTGGTTTTCTCTCTTACCTGTTTATCAGCGCAATCCTATCCAACTTATACCACCGGTGTAACCAGCGGTGCAGCGAGAACGGGAGGCCCCAGAACAGAAAGGGGATTCAAATCCCCTCCAAAGGGGGATTCAAAGGGATTTAAATCTCCCCTCTCCTCCAAAGCCTCCCGCCCTGCCCTCCCCTGCTGGTTACACCGGTGGTGTAAGTTGGATAGGATTGTGCTGTATGTGTGTCAACAACATTTCATCATTTGGAAATTGATTCATGTGTTTTGCCCTAGGAAAAGTTCTGACCAAGTCTCTGGAAGCCTTGGCTCATAGGTAAGGTCGATGAGGTGCATGGTCATGTTACTATAGCAGGGCAAGGAGGGGAGAGGTTGAAAGGGCCCTGAAGTATGTTGCATGAAGACGGTGCACAGGCTTCCTTTACCAAATTCTCATTCCCCAGGTTGAATCCCATTTCCTCTATTACCTTGCTTGTGTAAAGAATTGGCAGGTCACGGCAGTGAATCCTTGGTCTTTGGGATACTTTGGGAAGAGGCTCCGTCATTCCTTTTAAGTATGCTCTTACACAGCCTGAATTAGAGTGAGAGGAGTGTAGGTACTATGCTTGGTTGGATCTGATCTTGGCTTCTCTGTGCCCCCATCCCAAAATCTGTGACAATGATTTGTCTAGGAAGACTCACTTCCATCTCCTGGCTGGGATATAGAAGGTGAAAACAAAGGAAATGTAGAGGGAAGATAAGAACACTTGGGCCCACACCATGCTTTTTGCTTCCATTTCGCCAAAGGAAGTAAAAAGGTTGTAGCAAATAAAAGGTTGCACCAACCCAGTTGACCTCTAGCACTGGGAATCGGGAGCATTCCTCTTTTATGCTGATGGGGTGGGAAGAGGAGCAAGAAGGAGGCGGTCGTCCACTTAAGATATACTTGGCAAGGGGGATATTCCTGCTCTTAGCAGCTGGCCGCATTTCCTTTCCTCATTCTTTGAGACCCCTCCCCATTGCTGAAACGTGCACAAGAACTACAGGCGTCACCTCTTTGCAGCTTCACCTTCCCTTCCATGGGTGAAAGCTACTAGCTTGCTCTACCGCTAAACACAGATTTCATTTTGAATCAAACTTCCAGCTTTAGAACCTACTGTGGATGCTGAAGCTCAGGACCCAAAGCCTATGTAGTAATAGTAGTTGCCATGTAGTAGGAGGCCCTGTCCCTCACCACTGAGTACCCCCCACTGCCACTGCTTATCCACACATCTGGGGGTTAATGATCAGGGCTTCCAGGTGGGTTTGAGCCCTGGCACTTTTCATGTCAGAAATGGGTCCCTTGCCTTGCACCAATCTATTTTTGGAGCAAGCAAAAATCAAGGCTTCAAGCAAAAATCGAGTAATTCCTTCTTTGGGCATCTGAGTCAAGCTTCCTCCACACACTGTCCCTTGGTCACTTGTGCACAACTGCTTGTGAGATTGCTCTTTGGGCAAGCTTCTCCCCACCACTTGCAGGATCTAACACAATTCTTTTTCCCCCAGGGGCAGGCGAACCCTCTACTGTTTTTTTCTACACCTTATCCCAGGGAGCAGGCTTCCTTCATGCACATCTTCCCTAAAGTACACCCTGTCTTCCAGCTGCAGAATGGATTGAATAGCAGTTTCCTGCCAATTCCTCCCTCTCCATTTGAGGGCTGGATGCTCAACATCTCTGCTGCTGCCCCAATGTCCTGCAGCTCTTTGAGCTCCTGGCTGGCATAGTGTAAAGCGAGTGCTCCTCCCCACCTCAGCCTTGAGCTGCTGGCATTTGATACATGCTTGGCCTTGTTGTCAAGTAGTCATAACACAGGCAGTGGCATATCCCCCGCTTAACTGGCACGCTGGCGGGCACTCTGCATCCGTCATGCTTGACTGAGATACAGCTTCTTAGGCTGGCTTCTTAAGAGGGACAAGTTCACCCCTCCTGCCAAGCAGCAGCAGCTCCTGGGCAAGGGAATGGCATGTGCTCTAATGTGGCAACGTTCCCAGTGCATCCCTCCTTGGACACTTCACCCTGCTTGGTTTTGCTACCTCCAGGAAATTTGTGAGCTGCAGTATGCCCCTTTGTGAAGTGTCCAGGAAAGCTCTGGTCCCACCTATGAAGGAGCTAGATTTGGGCTTGATATACGTGTACTCCATCATAAATTTGGGGCAGGGGGAGGAAGGATGAAGAGGATGTTGGACGGACATGGGGCAGCTTCCAGGCTGCTTCACCATCGTAGCTGGGTGACAGTTTCAGGCAGCCCAGGGTTTTGTCAGTCATGCCACTGAAGGGCTGTTCTAATCTCTACTTTGGATGGTGAGGTGGCAGTGGAAATCCAGAGAGCTGAATGTGACTATGGGTCCCTTTTCTAGTTTGCAAACAAGGCACATATGTCTGAAAGTGTTGATTTAATTTTAAATTCTGGCCATCTTGAAAATGTTGTCCTGTTTGTTATTTAGTGCATTAGTTACCTTGTGACAGGAGGCATGATGGCATCATGTGAACTAGAATGATGTGGCTAATCACAATTTCTTTTTTGGAATGGTTAGTTTGGCTATTCCTCCGGTTATTTTATTTGTTCAGGTTTCTTTTGGATGGTGATGATGACTATTCTGTGTAAAAATGCATTATTTCAATAAGTTTACCTAGCGGATTCATGCATTTTAAAGTGGCTATATTTGACAAAGTTGATTTTGGTTCTGTATGATCAGTTTGTACAGGAATCCACTTTGATTTGAGGATTTGCGGTACAATCCTGTGGCAAACTTGCACCAACATTACTGCTACATCAGCACAACATCCATCATATCTTAACCCCTTTCAGCACAAAGGGGAAGGGAGAAACAACAGCCCAGGCAACACCATGCTGACGCAGCCCTCCTAGTAACCCGCCAGTGTCCATAGAAACCATTGCAACAGCCCATCCGTTTAGCCACACGCCTGGCCTATATAAGTGGGATTGCCAGCCATCTTGTCCCAGCAGAGCACTTGTCCCTTTGCAGGTTATCAGACAGACAGCAAGGTAGCAGGTGTCAGTGAGGTCTGGCTACACCAGTGATGTTGCTGTCTGTCATGAGTTTACAAAGCAACAGGAGCTTGTATGGAGCAGGTAGGTCAGCTACCCCACAGAGGAACAGCTGGTATCACACTGGTCACTGTTGTCAGATATGCTACGTCTCTTTGTGGAGAGACCTGTACCCTCTTCCCCTGCTTGGAAGAACAAAAGAGCAGTGCCCTGTTGGGAGTGAGAGCACAATGCCTGAGAGCATTACTTTTCCTTCCCCTGGTGAAGGTTGCTGTGGAACTCTGTGAGAAATGACTGTTCTGCCCCATGTGGCCGTGCTGCAGTCCTGAAAAACAAAAGAGCTCCAGATCAATGTTTGGCCAGCGATGGCTATGCTTGGAATACTTGGCATTCACCAAAAGAGAGTAGACACTCACACTGCCATTAGCTGTTGCAAAAGGAAAGAATGGTTAGGCGGCAGTGCAGTTCATAGCAAAGACACATTTAACCATACTGAAGGGTCAGCATTTGGTGATGGTGGATTAGAGATATGAGACAGATATGAAGCATCCATGCATTGCTGCATGGTATTCCCTCGCCTCTGTTGGTTACCTGTGTGGAGTGCATTGTCTTTACTCCCTCTGTTGGGGTGGTGGAGTGGAGGTTCCACTTTGTGTGTGGAATCTTCAATAAAAATTCTGAGAAAACAAGTATTAACAAAGTATCTTGCCATACGAGTTGTGAGGACAGCAGGTTGTTTGTGCAAAGAGCTCCAATTGTGTGCAAAGTGCCCATTCTCCATAGTTCCCAACACCACAGTTCCCACGTACAGTATATGTGTTCTAAGTGCGCATGACATGAAGCCAGCGAGGTGTAGTCCCATGCCACATGCCCTGACATCTGGCAGAGGATTTAGCACTGATTTAGCACTGTGATGTAACTGGCTGTGAAGTGTAGTCTGTATCCAATGCTGCACTGTAGGAAACTGGGCAGGGTGGAGGGGGTGGCAGGAGTTGAGATTTTCTGGTGTTCTTTCCTTCCCCATTGTTTCCTGTGGGGTTTTTTTTTTAATTTCTGTGCTGGCTCAGACATCAGTGTAGCATTTTACCAATGTTTGAGACATGTCCATCATCTGGAGGGGATATAGGGCATGGCACACATCAACTCCTAGTCCCACCTATATCTCTCCCACATCTTCATCCCATTTGGGGGTTTACCCCGGCAGTAGTTGCACCAGCATCAGAGGTACATTGGCACAGCATTACACAGGTGTCCGTGGTACGTCCATCGTCGGAACGGAGACTGCGATTGCGAGACTGTTGTTGTGCTGACATCCAAGGGCATACACCATATCCTATGCCACCCCAGACTGGTATTTCAAAAGTATAGGGTTGCACTTCTGATTATTTTTGGGTGCCATATACAGAACTGGCCACCAGCAGCAATAATTTCCACTTCCATCCTGGGCTGTTGTAGAAATTGAACTAAGTGCAAGAATAGGATGATGCTTTTTGATTCTTGACACACCTGACACAACTAATGGAATGATTACTGAAATTGTGTAGGTGCCACCTAGAATTTCCCAGGGAACGAGTGGCTGTCTGAACAGGTCTTAAGTACAGGTGGGCCCCCATATCCACTGATTCGCTATCCACGGTTTCAGTTATCCACGGATCGTAAAGTAAAAGTAAAAGCCCCCCAGGCTTTTACTTTTTTCCCAGTAAGCTTCGTTTCTTCCTTAAAGAAACAGGAGAAGCAGCCTCTGGCTGCTTATTACAGGTAAGTAGAACGGTACTAGAGAGGCTCTGCAAGGTTAACAGAAACCTTGCAGAGCCTCTGTAGGACTTAGTCTCGTTCTACTTGCCTGCAACGGAGGCTGCTTCTCTGTTTGTTTTAAGGAAGAAACAAAGCTTGCTGATAGAAAAATAAGAGCTGGGGGGGGGGCAAGCATGCCTGCCTGCAGGGGAGGCAGGGTGGGGGGCCCCTCAGGAAACCATGGAGGGGGTGTTCGCTCTTATCCACGGTTTCAAGTATCCATGGAGGGGCCTGGAACATATCCCCAGTGGATATGGGGGCCCACCTGTACTGGAGAGCTGTAGCAGATATGAATCATGTCTTGCTGTGAAGAGGGACAGAGGTGGTCATTTATTTATTTATTTCTACATACCCCGCTTTTTCCCCCCCATGGGGGGGGACCCAAAGCGGCTTACAATAAAAACAAATAATAAAATACAAGATTAATACATAAAAATCATAAAACCGTGAATATATACCGTAATATAAAAATGCTTAAAAAGACATTAATACAATCTGAAAAACAGAGAGGAATAAAAGCAACAGTAAAGGGCTCTTATGTTCCTGTTCTCTCCTATCTCACAGGAAAGTTGTGCTGTGTTCGTCTTCTGCTTATGGGGCTTTCCAGATGCATCTGGTTAGGCATTGTGAGAAACGGGATGTTGGACTAGATGGATTTTTGGCCTCATCCAACAGGGCTCTTCTTAGGTTCCTTTTGTGAGCAGGGGCTTCTTAGGGAAATGATGAGCGCAGAGGCAGCTTAAGCAAAGGTACCCATGGACCCCAGCTGGTGTGGTGTTTGGTCCTTGTCCTGCCTGGATCGTAGAAATTGTCTTGATGTGTTGCCCAATAAGGGTTGAGCTGCTTGAGGCACCTGTTTGATGAATCTGGAGCAGCGTCAACACCAGAGAGCATCAGTATTTCCTTGGGCAGCAGATGACTTTATTCTGTGTTTCTCGAACAAATCTCTGCTCAGCTTACTGGTGACCCTAACTCATCTTGGCTACTTTAATATCCCCAAAGTGGGCACAGTGGAACATGTACTTACCTTTCCAGCTCAGGAATGTGTAAAGGATGCAGGCAGAGTGTAGACAGCAGATTCTGCAGCTCTCCTTCCCAGTTATGGGGTGTATCATCTTGAGTGGCATGGGGGTGTCCTGAGGTCCAGCTTTAGACAAAGAAGTATGGCTTATCTTAATGAGGGATGGAGGCTTTGAGAACCACAGAGTTCTACTTCTGGCAGTAGCTTAGAGAAAGCAACGGGGGTCGCCATGCCCTAGGGTTTGCCACCATCCTGTTCTCTGCCAGTGTTACCGGGAGGGGAGGGGAAAGGTAAGGAAGGGCGGCAGTGACCTGCCAAGGTGCCTGCCCTGGGTACGCTGTTTTTGTTCTCTGCCGGTCCCCTGCTGTTTACTTTTCCCTGAGTTATGACTGCGTCTTTGCCTTTGATCTGGCACCTCCAGCGCCTATTGGCTGCTCTTGCCCTGCCTTTGGGGTTCATTCACCTGCCAGCTTTACAACTTGGATACAACAAGAGAGCTGAACCTTTGTGGCTATATTTCTACACACACGACACATTATTGTAGTGTAGGAAGGGGCTAGCATCGTATCTATTCTAGGCTCCTGCCCAAAAGCAGAAGTATTCACCCATTTGCACGCACGCACGCACGCACGCACGCACGCATATAGTATGCCTCAAGGAAAGAGCAGATGCACTGCGGAAAAGGTGCCTGCAGATGTGCAGATGAATCCAGATGACTCATGCAATCAAGCCAAACCACATGCTACAGGGAAAAGTCACAGTTGCAGATATAATTGCCATTCACAATAACCCAAGGCCCTAGCAAGTCTCTCTTTCCCCCCTTTCTGTAATGGCATACCCGTGGCCAATGTATTTGTCTTCTCTTTTTAAGAGGTTATGTAGGGTAACACACAATAGTTCTGGGCTGCCTTTATTTTGGAGATGCCAGCTTGTACTTCAGTTGTGGTTTGCTAGTGAACACAGTGAATTCTTGCCCTAGTGTTGCTGAAGGGCCACCTCATGGTTGCCATTGCACTGCCGCTATGAATTTGGCCAGTTCATCTATCTGATTCACAAAAGCGTTAGGTTTTGTTAGAAAAAGAGCAAAATGTCTAGCCCTCATGGCTGCAAAAAGTGAACACTCCCTTTGCTGAAGACTCTGTGGACTTCTCTAGATATTTTCTGTGTGCACAGAAGGAGCCATATTTTAGTCTTAATTATTTTTCAGCCCAGTGCTGGTGGTCTGGTATTCTGTCGCAGTGTAATGTATGACAGGGCAGCTTTGTTCCTTCCATCAAGTTTCTGTTGTTAGAAGGGAGAAATCTGTGTTTTCTTGCTGGAGGTGGGTGAAATGCAGAGGCATTGCTTCAGATGGTGGAATGAATAACCTTGCTGCAGTTTAGCACTTTTGTTTCTGTTTTTAAAGAGCTTCATACGGTTTGTAAGTCTTACATGGAACAGCAAAGGAGCACTCAACCTCTAAAGAAGGGGGCGAAAAAATACAGGCATGGCAAGAAGTTGCCACTCACCACTGATGATGTCATGGGCAATAGCCAATACTCACCCATGATCCTTGCAGGTTTACAGTCCAACTGCACGCGATAAGGATGTCTGTGTGTCTGTTTTTTCCCCAGTGACATATTGTTGGGTTTTGAGTGCTGGGAAAATGCAGGTTCCTTCTAGGGGAGAAGCACTTCTTTGAAGGACATTATCTGGATTCCTCACAACAACTGAGGAACAAGTGTTGATTTATTGGGCAAGAAGCACTGTCTGGAAAGGTCTTCCCGTGACCATCTTGAGAAGTCTTTGTATCCTCCATTGCTCCCTCTATAACCTGTAGGTCCAGTCCCGATTCTCCTTCACCGCCTACTGCTTGACTGTATCCCATGAATCCCAATCAGCTTGTCCTCTTCAGCAGTTTCTTTTGCAATTGGAACGCCACACCTGCCGTAATTACTGTGTGCAGTAGTTTTCTCAACTGTTTGCCACTTCTGCTGCTGTGGAACAGGGTTTACTTGTGATGGATTTGTTAGCTCAAAGGGCACGTACATGCATAGTTTGTATCATTGTGAGAATGTGCTCTGGTCACAATGCACTGGCAAGACCGTTTATGTGAAAGTTCAGTAAGCAAATGTCTCTGCTTGTAGCTCCCTGCATTGGCTAAGGCAGTGGTTCCCAACCTGGGGGTTGGGACCCCCAGGGGGGTCACGAAGCAGTTTTGGGGTGTGTGTCGCAGGATGTTGGCTGGATGGCCACATCCAAGATGGCGGCTCACTCCTTCCCCCTCCAACTGCAGAGAAAGAAGTGTCTGATGCTCTCTTGGGGCTTGTTTGCTCACCTTTTTGTTACTTTCTGCTTGCCTTTTAGGATCTCTGTTAATATTAGGTCATTCTTCTCCCCCCCCCCCTTGGGACTGCTTATGAGTACAACTTAAAAATGTGATTTATTTTAAAAAGTGTGATTTATTAAACAGTGTAATTTATTTTAAAAAAACAATGACATCACTTCCTGCTGACATCACTTCAGGTCCTAGGTCTTAGGGGTGTCCCGACAGATTGTCATTCTACAAAAGGGGATCCCGGTGCTAAAAAGGTTGGGAACCACTGGGCTAAGGAGAAATGGGCATGCATTGCTGGCTCTGGAGGGTGGCTGGTATGGAAGGAGCCCTTGAAGGGGCAGCTTCCTATTACAGAAAAAGAAAACTGACTTGTAGGGGAGAGAGTTGATGGGCAAGGTCCTGCTGCTGTGTGTCATGAAGTTGGTTACCTGAGACTTCTAGTGGACTTCTCCGTTAGAAAAGAATGAGGATAGATCATCCCTAGAATGATGTCCCTAGCATGTGCCTCTTCTTTCCCTCCCTACTGGGACAATATCCTCAAAAAGGATATAGTTGAATTGGAAAAGGTGCAGAAAAGAGCGACCAGAATGATTCGTGGGCTGGAGCACCTCCCTTATGAGAAAAGGCTACAGCGTCTGGGGCTTTTCAGTCTAGAAAAAAGGCGCCTGAGGGGGGACATGATTGAGACGTATAAAATTATGCATGGGATGGAGAGAGTGGATAGAGGGACATTCTTCTCCCTCTCGCACAACACCAGAACCAGGACATGCACTAAAATTGAGTGGAGGGAGAGTTAGAACAGACAAAAGAAAATATTTCTTTACCCAGCGTGTAATTCATCTGTGGAACTCCTTGCCACGGGATGTGGTGATGGCACCTGGTCTGGATGCCTTTAAAAGGGGATTGGACCGATTTATGGAGGAAAAGTCCATCACAGCTTACAAGCCATGATGGGGATAAGCAACCTCCTGGTTGTAGGAGTAGGTTTTCCTTGTGCCAGGTGCAAGGGAGTGGCGACAGGATACAAGTATCTTGTTGTCTTGTGTGCTCCCTGAGGCATCTGGTGGGGCCACTGTGTGATACAGGAAGCTGGACTAGATGGGCCTTTGGCCTGATCCAGCAGGGCTCTTCTTATGTTCTTACGTTCTTATGCCAATTCTTGAATTGCTGCTCCCAATTCACCCTGGCTTCCTAGATTGCCCCATGGATCTTGTCTAGGATTTTGGAAGAACAAAACGATTTCCGCACTTCAGTAAAACCAGGGGAGGGTCATGTAGGGGCAGGGATTGTAGCTTGGAGCCAGAGCACTTTAGAAAGGGCGAGCTGCAATCCCTGGCATTTCCCCATAAACAGGTGCTCTGGCAGCAGGGCTGAGAATGGCCTAGAGACAGTACACAGTACAGGCTAGATGGACCAATGATCTGACTTAGTAGTAAGGCAGTTGCATATACAGTACTCAAACAAATCCATGCAAACAGCCAGAGAGAAGCTAGGCTCTGCTTGATGCCCCAGTGGAGCTGGAAAAGAATTTGGGAATACACAGGACCAGTGTAACACCCTTAGAGGAAAGGCAGTGGCTCAGTGGTGTAGAAGAGTACATGCTTTCCATGCAGAAGGTCCCAGGTTCAATCCCCAGCATCTCTCAGTAGGGCTAGGAAGGACCTCTGTCAGAAGCACTGGAGAGCCACTGCCTGTCAGTGTCGACAGTATTAAGCTAGAAGGACTGAGAGTCTGACTCAGCGTAAGGCAGCTTCCTATTCCCCCACACCATCCGGCCCAAGTGGCAGCCTGCCCTGCCCTCCTGCTATTGTCCCTTGTGCTCTTCGCCAGGAGCCCTGTGCCACTCCTCCAGCCTGGAGTGGGAGGAGTGGGTCACAGGCAATGCCTTTGCACTCCGGCCTTGAGCGCCTCAGAGGGTGAGTGCCTGGAGAGGAACTGCCCTGTTATCTGTTACACTTTGTTCTCCCGACTGTTTGGGTGTGGAGCAGGCACAGTGCGCAGAGACGTTATCTCTGGAAACCTTTGAAACACATGCAGCATGCAGGGCTCAGCGTGTTTGGAGCAAGGGGGAACAAATGATTGCCTTGTGCCCCTCTCCCTGCTCTGTTGGAGTCACCAGTATATGACAAGAGTACCCCTCTTCACCCCTTTGTCATGCTCCTCAAGACAAGCGCGCGCACGCACACAAGCTTCACAGCCTCTCTCCAGGAATCCCTGAGAGCTCTGCCTCAAACTTTATTGCCCCCCCCCCCCGGAAATAAAGAAACTGGGCACACGTTTCCTATTCCAATCATGTTCTCCCGCAGGGAATGGGGGGATCATTTGGGATCCAGTGAGAGCTTTCTATGGGGAGCTTCTTTTTTAGATGGTGGGATTTCTGGGACAGGGAACCCTGTTCAAGTTCCTTTTGCCATGTTAAACTGCTTTGTGAACTTTTTTTTAATTGAAAAGTAGTATATAAATATGTGATCATTATTATAGTATTTCAAGCACTGATAGTTGGCAATGAGAGCCATGACGGCAGGAGCAACTATTTAATAACACAAATCAACCACTGAGGTGTCTTTCCTAATACAGGCAATGGTGGTAATAATACTATGGTACAGAGTCAGCCTCCCTCTAAGCTCCTGTTCTGTAGACTGAGGGTGAAATGAGATGCTCTTGTTTCTTGTGTTGCATGATCTGGCTTGGAGTTCTGCCCCCAATGGCGTAGGCTGATGTGGGGCGGTGGTGTGGTGGGCCCCGGGGCGGAGGGCCTCTGGGGGGGGGGGGCGCGAGCCTCTTGAAACTCTTATATTTTTTTCGCCGTTTTTTCGGCGATTTAAAGTGTCAAAATGTTTTTAGAAGTGTAAATGTATGCTTTGCCGGCACTTAACTGAACGGGGCGCTTCCTTCCGATCGATGATCTCCTTCCTGCGCCCGGGTGACAGCTTCTCCTTGCCCGGGCGCGGACTCCCAACGCCCCTAGCTGCGCTTTCCAGGGTTTGCGCATGCGCAAACCGTCACTGAAACTCTGTGGGTTTGCGCATGCGCAAACTCTGGAAAGCGATGGTAGGGGCGTTACGGAGTCCGCCCCTACCAGCGCTTTCCGGAGTTTGCGCATGCACAAACCCACGGAGTTTCCAGTGACGATCGATTCGTCGATCGGAAGGAAGCGCCCCGTTCAGTTAAGTGCCGGCAAAGCATACATTTACACTTTTAAAAACATTTTGACACTTTAAATCGCCAAAAAAACGGCGAAAAAAATATAAGAAAAAAGGCAATAAAACTGTCAAAAATAGGTTTCGGTTTTTGACAGTTTTATTGGGGGGCTTTGGGGGGGCCGCCCCAGATGCGGGGGCACCTGGCGACGCCACTGTCTGCCCCAGGCTCTGTTGGGAGTAAGCTTGATGTGCTCTCCTTTTGCTTCACAGACATTGCCCCAAGCCTGCTGCCTGGGAGATGGGCATCTATTCACTTCTAACCTAAAGCAGCTCTACATGGCAATAACCCAGCAACAGGCCAGAGCAGCTGGCAAACGGCACCGAGAAGGTGAGTTGAAGGGTATGTCTACCTTGGTTAAAGTAGGAATACTGTTGGCAAATGGTCACAGACAGAGCAGTAGGTTTGCTCCTGATCTTTGGAAAGCGCACCAGATTTCCCTGAAATCTCCAGGATGGCTACTAACCTTCTGGTTCTAAAATGCAGTCTATCTCCAAGACAGCCAAACAGTCTTTGATGCTCCTAGCTCCTTTGTATATTCTCTTCATTATCTCCCTTCCCAATTCCTGCTCATCCCTCAACCTACACACTCTTTGCCCCTGTAGCGTTCTCTTTCACATTGTCACCAGACCCCTTGTCACTCTTTGCCCCTATAACTTGCCACCCACGTTTGCCCCTGTTCTTGCCCCCCCTCACATGTTTGGATATGGCCCAGCTTCTTCCAGCTGTTTCCATTTTTGCTAGAGTTGTGCAAGCCTTAGAGTTGTGCAAGTAGTGTGGGGTCAGGATGTGAAGAATCTTCCTCACTGGTGGAGGGAGGATCAATCTGTGGATTATTTGCTCTTTTACCCTCAACAGCATAAGAGCCCAGAGGAGGTGGCCCCTCACTACATCAAAGTTCTCCCCTCTTTCTTTCATCACTTCTGCTCTTTCTCTGCAGGTGTATGGTCTCAAAGGGCCTAGATGTATAGATAAAACTATTGTTATGACTACTAGTGGCCATTCCTGTTGTTAAGCAGACTACTGGACTCAGGATGTTGAGAGATGTTTCCTCAATGGAAACATTGGGTGAGGAAACATCATCCAAACCTCTTCTTTTATTCCTTGTGTGATGTTTCCTGGGTGATGTTTCCTCAATGGAAGCTAATGGTTGGGAGATACCTGGAGATCTTTCTTGAGTGTTAGGCACCAGAACGTGTAGGAGGTGACCTTCCCTAAGGGGAGGGGCTGATACTGATTACATTACATATGTGTGTGTGTGTGAAGGAATAAAAGAAGAGGTTTGGGACAGACTTAAGTCAGAGGCACAGGGAGAGTGCTAAAGGCATCTCACATGAGGTGCAAGGGTTTAACACCCTTTAGCAATTTGGTGGTGAGGAAGTGAAACTGCTGCCTGGTAGGAGTGCACATACTGCTGATGCTCCACTGATGCTCTGCTTGTATATTTATAAAGCAAATGTGGCCCCATATGTCTCCAGCGCTCTGTCCCCAAAGGCAACCAGAATCCAAGCTGTGCTACCCCTGGAACTTCTCACTACTTGGGGAAGTTGGGAATCTGCAACATTATATAAACTGTTCATAATTTGATTCCTATCCCAGCAGAAATACTGCACTGGATACCTCTTCTTTTTTTTTCTTTTCCCTTCAGCATCTGAAGACTCTGGGACTCCTGAACATGCTAGCTCCCTGGATCTTAAACAAGGGGCTGTAGATTTGTCAACTGAGCCAGAGAACACAGACTCCAAACCAACGCCTGCAGTGTGTGTGCAAGACACAGTGGTGAGGGCGGGTCCAGTCATGCATGTGGGAATGGGCCAGGGAAGGGTTAGCTTGATAGTGTGGTTGAGGAGGTGCCATGCCATGAATGGGGGGACGGGGGGATGGACAGACTTGAATTTTGCCAGAGATCCTGAAGTACCTGCAATCTCCTTGTGACTCTCTGTATGTTGCATAGTGATCTGCAAAACTGCACAGAAGCTGTCAACAAATGTGAGGCTGGGCTGGGGGAGGGAGATTAGAAGATCAAGGCCCACGGAAGAGGGGCCAGTTCTGATCTAGTACCAGAGGAAGGGATCCATCAGTCATAGGGAATGAGATCTCGAAGCCCGTTGACAGGCCGTAGCTCCTCCGGCTGCATCAGACCCACAATGTTTTGCCAACCAACCCCATGTATGTTCTACAGCCGAAGAAAGGGGGAGGTGGATGCAGACAATTTAAGGAAAATGCAGAAGAACATTGAGGTACTGTCTCTCAACACTTCTGGAATAGCAGATGTGTATGGTGGATGCTATAAAAAAAAAGACACAGTTCTTGGTCAGAGGGCTTACAATCTCAGTTGGCTGGCAGGATAAAAGTGAACAGGGCTTGATTAAATATAGTGTGTAGATGGCATAAGGAAGATTCTCCCTGACTGCAGAAGTGAGGAAAGATTTGGGAGAGGGAGGTAGTTCTTCTAGATTCAAGACAGAGGGCTCTTCCAGGCAAATGGAGTAACATGGCAGTGCAAGGTGAGAGAACAAAGAAGGCTGATAGCAGATCCATTTGCCCAGAACAAGGAGAAATGAGAGAGATGAGGAGATAAGGGAACCAAAAGCCAATGTTGGTTCATACTGTATCCAAACAGGACAGTTGCCACTTCCCTGTGGCTCCAATCCATGCTGCTCCACTACTGTATAAAGTAGCAAAATCACACAAGATTTCACAGTGCCAGTTATCTCTGGAAACCATAATACGAGGCAGGCCTTGGCAGATGAGTGAATTTGAGTAGCTCATCAGTAGTACTGTATTGTCACAAGTAAGATGCCAGTAAGCATCTGTGACATTCATACAATCCCATCCCAGAATGTCCTCCAAAATGCATTGGCAGAGGAGGGAAGTGTCCTTTATGAGTCAGACATATTGAAACTGCCTTTATTCCCTGACCAGCATTGCCACATACTGTGGTTTGGTGTGGGCTGCTATTCACATCCCAGAAAGCCATCACGACTCTGCCTAGACAGCCAGGTGGTCAGAGAATGAAGATGTCAGTGAGATCCCATGTGCCTCTAATAGTTTGGGTTTTCTGGGTTTTCTCCTGCTGTTGCGTCTGTTGGTTGACTGACTGGTTCTGATTGTTGCTTGTTCTTTCCAGGCACCATCCTCCCAAGCCCAGAAGACTCAGTTGCCCGTCACCAAGACGAAAAGGAAAAAAGCAAAAGGGCTATTTGGCTGATGCGAGTGATGCTTTTGCAGAGACAGAAGTGCAGTTGTCTTGAACGCCTCTCCCTTTTCCTGGAACATCTGGAAGAGAACTGGATTCTCACACTGGAGTACAGCTGTGCCATTCTGCTCATTTTGCCATATTTTAAACGCAACGGTTGAGGGCCCCCACCAAAGATGTCTGCTGCCCCAATCATGCTTAATCTTTCCTCCTCCTGCAGCACAGATCTTCAGTGGAAGACTGGAGGTGGTGCATACAAAGTAACAAGCAGAGGTTGTACAGTGGGCAGAGGACAGACACTGTACAGTAGTAGTAGGAATCAAAATGGCAGTAGTGACTAGAACTCCCGTGCCTATTCCACCCTTATAATCTGTACTTTCTGAGGTGTGTGTAATAAAGACATTGGCCGCGGGAGGTGACTTCCTAATGTAGTGTCTGCTTACACATACACTATATGCAATGCATGTATAAATTGGCTCTTCTGGAATCCTACATTCCTCTTCCCTTGCACTCTTTCACTCTGTTCTTGCCAAAATATTCTGTGTTCTTCAAAGGCGCAAGTCTGAAACGAAAACAAATTGTGCCAATTCAAGCAAATCCATTACAATTAGCACAATTTATCCTGGGCTCAAAATATGTAATTTTCTTGTTGCAGATGTTGTGGTGTTGGCACAGATTATGCCCTGCCCTACATATATAAAACTTACAGCGCAATCCTGCGCAAAAACAGGCTGGCAGAGCAAGTGCTCCACCGGCCTACGGTGTTGCAAAATTGCCGTAAAGCACTTTCGCAGTTCCCTTGGAGTAGTGTCGGCACCGAGGCCTGCACTGCTCACTCCATTGTCGGCCGCTGGACGCAGGTAAGTGCTGCACTGGGGAGGGGAGGCCGAGGTGGCAGGGGACTGGGAGGGGTGATTGGCCAGCCTGGCCAGGGAGGGGGGAGGGATTATCTGTGGCGTGTTCCGCCATATCCCAACCCCCTTCCCGGGCCTGGGTGGCCTTTCCAGACATGTGCCAGCAAAATAGGTGGCGCACATCCGAGGAAGCCCACTGGGGCCGACACCGGGGAAAGGGACAAATGTCCCTTTCCTCTGTTGTGCCCCGGCTCTGCTGGCGCAGGCCCATCCTACATAGGATGCAGCGGCTGGCCGTTTAGAGCTGCTCTTCTTGGATCTTAATAAAACTTGTGTTTTTTTTCTGTTGGCCTGGCACTGCAAAAGCAGAGGGGTTGCCTAGCACTGGGCAAGCCACAATATAAGTCTGGTGGGCTGTGTTTGGTTCAGCTGGTCACATGTTATACATCACTGTAATATAAGCTCCTCCTACCCGTGGCACTCTTTCCTTCATGGTCCTGCCTCCGCTAGAATCCAGTTCTCTCCTTGCCCTTTCTCCACCTTCCAAACTACAGTGCTTTGCTGTACCCAAGCCCCGGATTTTATGGTGATGGTGCCTTTGGAGTCCAGGACTGTGAGATGAAGCCAACTGGCACTTTACTGCAAAGTAAGGTCTAAACTCCTACCCCCCCCCCCCCCCGGACCTGCTTCCAGAATCAAAAGACCAAAAAACTCCAAACAAACCAACAGTCTGTAATTCCTGTGGTCAAGAGCAATCATTGTAACTGAAAAACCACATCCTAAAGCAAGAAAGGGAGGAGGCTTCTATAGCAAATGATGCTAAGCATGACCCATCCCCAGGTGCTGCCTTGCCTACCTTGGCTGTCAGTCAAATGTCTGCTCTCCTGCTGTGCCACTCCCAAGTGCCACAGAACCATTCACAATAAAATTAGCTGCTCTTATGTTGACGAGCTAAAAAGTCTCTTCCTTTCCTTCCCTACTTGAGAGCCAGGATGGCGTGGTTTTGGAGTTGGACTTAGACCTGTACGATCTAGGTTCAAATCCCCGCTCAGCCATGAAGCTTCCTGGGAGACCTTGGGCCAGTCACTATCTTTCAGCCTCGCCTACCTCACAAGGTTGTTATGAGGACTATGTACACCACCCTGAGCTCCTTGGAGGAAGGGTGGTATAAAAATATGAAAAATAAAAAAAATGGTTGATCTTCTAGATAGCCAGTACAAACCCACGGCTGGTTGACAAGACACCAATACGAAGGACTCAAGACGTACTTTCAGAGTTCTCAGTTTTCCCAAGATGTTCCCCTCATTGCAACATATTGCATTTTGCACACTAACTGATCCAACACACTGTACAAAAGTTCAAGCCTGCTACAGCCAGATGAACAAAAGGTGCCACTGAACTGATTGTAGAATTCTCAAATTACTGGTTAAGCAGATATGTATTGTTTTATCATTGCAGGATTTTTACAATAGTCTAAGCAGGTTCTGATTTCAGGTTTTAAAGTTGTCTAGAGTGAGTCTAGAGTGCAGGGAGCCCTTGTGGGCACACAACGGACTTCCCATCAGAGGCATAGTGTGCCACTCTCCCACAGCCAGGGATGGAGCAGACTTTTACTCTCATTCTTTTCTTCTACGTGTTGTGAAGAGGGAAACAAAAACATCTCACCTCTGTGCTTGTCACTTGTTTGTGTAGGGAGTGAAAAGGCCTTTGTATGACCAGGCCCATCTGGCCTCTGAGCCAGAGAAAGAGATGAGCTGCCATTTATACTTCCTCTGCCAGAAGTCCAGGTGGCACAGCCGGGCTTGGGGAGGGGCATGGGTAGCCATTGGGCTTTCTTCTGTTATCCCAGTATCGATTAGAAAACACGCAAGTACTGCACTGTCAAGCCTTACCACTGGAAGTGGGATGTGAGGGTGCAGGTCTGATGGTGAGATTAGAGAGAATCCCAGTTTATGTCTTCTTTAACAAGAGATAATACCCTACCCCCATCAAATTTCCAGAAGTGACCCACGCATCAAGTGTTAGACGCACAGACGTTATGATGTAGATTCTGCTCCAGGAATTTCCTCACTGTGTTGGCCATGCCTCAGATAGGTGCAGCAAGTTTCTATCTGAATCACTTCCAGAAGGGTAGCCATAGGGCAGCCTAATCCTATCTAACCCCCCCCCCCCACACACACACACAATGCGGCCATGCCACTGGAGTATGCACTACATCCTGCAGGGGGAGGCAGTCCTGGAGCTCTCCGCCAGGTAAGTGAACATTTGTTCCCTTGGCTGGGGGGAAGCCTCTGCTGCCTGAATGGGTCTACTTGGACCTGCGCCAGCGATTTTGCTGGCACAAGTCTGCGTGGACCCGGGAAGGCGGATCGAGGCCAGAAAGAGAGATAGGATGGTGGTGCTGCTGTCACCAATACCGCCTCCTTCCCAGCCTCGACACACTCCCCTCCCTGGACCCCCTCCCCACCCCATTCTGATGAAGTGGGGTGTAGCCCATATGACAATAAACTGTTTTTCTTTAAGGTGCCACAAGATTCTTTCTTGATGGTTCTTCCATTGAAGCGTCTCTCTGGAGATCTTGGGTATAGGAGCCCAGTGGGCTCCTGATATCAGCTTGGAAGTGAACTGGACCAATCTATATGACCTTCTAGGATGCCATGCCCTGGCCAGTCTTCCTGTTCTCCAGAGCTGGTACAAATACTCTCCCAGCTCTGTCTTTTGGATGTAAACACACTGGTCCCAGCCACTCCAAGGTACTTAGCCATCACCTATCCCAGGTGAAAGAACCTGGAGTTTCTTTCTAACCCCTGCTTTTATGCTCAGATGTCCTAGTCCTTCCATTTCAAAGGCATTGGTTTCCCATTGTCTTTCTGCTGGAAATTTCCACCTCTAGCCCCTCACTAAACCAGTTCCATCTAACCCTTAGCACAGTCGCATGCAGGTTTCAGTCTGCTTCAAGGTGAAGGCCAGAAGCAGACATTAGCTTAGGCTACTAGCAGGCTTTTGCTGGTGTGAGCAAATTTATCAGATAGGCTAAGTAGGAGGATTTATCAGATAGGAAGGCCACTGGATTCACCCAGCCACAGTGAGCTGGAGTAAACTTTTTTTTTTTTTTTTTTGGTTCATAGAGGTCTTGAGATAGGGACAGATATGGGGAGCCTGAGATACAGTAAAGGGATATCGCAACAAATTTTTACCCCGAAAGACAGAAGCGATACCCAAATACCTCTGTTGCGTGCGTCATTACATACCCACTCTGGGTTGTGTGGTTTCTTTGGGAGTTTGATACATTTGTGTGAAGCTGATTGTGGGGAGGGAAGCATCCAGAGAGTATGACGGGCAGGGATGGCTCCATTCCTTACCTAGAACCATCAAGAGTAAAGCAAAGCGGAGCTGAGGGTTAACTTGTTTATGAGCATAAGCATTTTTTTAAAAAGGCATACCAGAGCAATGTTTCAACTGGAACTGAAACAAATTTAAGAGGAAAATTCTCATTCAGACGTTGAATTTCCTTGTGGAAATGTTTTAAGTACCATATAAGACAAAGATGTCCACAGTTTGAGTTCTGTATTCTAAATCCAGTTTTGGTTGAGAGGTGTGGGTTTAAGTTTGTGCTGAGCCTGTGTCAATGGTGATATAACCTGAGTTTCAGCATGAACAAGAACATCTCATTTGTTGCCCATATATTCTTAGGAAATTCATTGATGGAGTGTGTTGTGCCCTTCCTGGTGAGTGAGAGCTATTCCACTCTGTGAGTGACTGATCTGGTGCTTAATTAGAAGTGACATTAAACATGTCATTGGCTGGTTTGGGGTTATTTTCTCTTTAAAATAGCTGGGTGTGTGTCTTCGAAACTGAGACCAGAAAGGTAGGGGATGTTTAGCCCTTTAGGTAAAGGTAAAGGTGACCCCTGACAATTAAGTCCAGTCGTGTCTGACTCTAGGGTGTGGTGCTCATCCCCATTTCAAAGCCAAAGAGCCAGCGTTGTCCGAAGACGCCTCCGTGGTCATGTGGCCGGCATGACTCTCCTTGCCGCAGCGCGTAGCACGCAGCTGGAACACGGAGCCTATTTATCTACTCACATTAACATGCTTTGGAACTGCTAGGTTGGCAGGAGCTGGCCAAGCAACGAGAGCTCACCCCGTCGTGGATTCGAACTGCCGACCTTTTGATCGACAGCTCATGGTTCAGCGGTTTAACCCACTGCGCCACCCGCTGGCCATATGTTTAGCCCTTTACCTCCACACTATTTTCTCATGGTTACCTCCATGCTATTTTCCCCACCACCCCAAAGCTGCTATGGATCTCTGACAGTACCATTGAAGCAAATGATGTTGCAACATAATCCAATAACAGATTCCTAGAGGGGAAGTCTTAGAAATTTCAAATTTTCACAGTTCAATACATTTGGAAACTAAGACGTTTCAGCCCAGTACATTAAAGAGGAGGAAGAAAGGAAAAAAGAATTTTGGAAAAGGAGAACGGTGTGGATCATCAGTAGTCAACATCAAAGGCCACCTTTGAATATCACAGCATTTATGAATAATCCAGTTATCGTCGTCCCCCCGGCAACACATACAGTTTATGTGGAGCTTCTCAGGACAGACTTCATGCTCTCTATCAAAGAGTCCCAAGGTATTAGATCTCCATTTCGTTAGGTGTGGAACTGCTCTGAGCTGTGTTTGCTTTTTGATGAATGGAGAATGACTACTGGGGCCAAATGGCCATCATATGTTACTCAGCCAAAGGCAAGAATCATAGAGTTGGAAGGGACCCACAAGGTCATCTAGCCCAACCCCCTGCCTGTAGCAGGAAATCCTCCTAGAGCATCTCCAGCAGGTGCCTGTCGACCCTCTGCTTGAAGATCTCCAATGAGGGAGAATCCACCACCTCCCTCGGCAATCTGTTCCACTGCCAAACCGCCCTTACCGTCTAGAATTTCTTCCTGATATCCAACCGGAATCTCCTCTCTTGCAGTGTGTACCCATTTGATCTAGTTCTACTCTCAGAGGCAGTTGAGAACAAATTTGTTCCTTCTTCCATATGACAACCCTTCAGGTGTTTGAAGAGGGGCTATCATATCCCCTCTGAAGAGGGCTATCATATCCCCTCTCAGTCTCCTCTTCTCCAGGCTAAACATACCAAGTTCCCACAACCTTTCCTCATAGGGCTTGTTCTATGCACTTACAATCCTATATGTACTTACCTGGGAGTAAAACCCACTCATTGAACTGAGTGGGATTTACTTGAGTAGACAGACATGCATAGAAACCAACTACACATATCTTATTATAAGGCCTCTTCCTCTGGTCCAGTCTTTTGCCTTGTGTATCGTCAAATCAGAGACCAAAATAAAAATAAAAATGGTAGTTGACTGGTGGATAAATCATTACCTACAAAAATCATAATCTGGCCAGTACTGATATCAGCCATGCAAAAGAACCAAAGGACTCTCAAGTGTGTTTGGATGACACAAGACTCACATACAGCAACACTGGGTTTAATTCTGGAAACTGATTTTATGACAGCTGAATGACTCAAAAGACAAAAAAAAATTGCTCAGAGCAACACAGTCATGTAAGCTTCCTAGCGTTTGGAAGGAAACCAACTTTCTGGTTTCATCTACATGAGTAACCCCGTAACAATGCAGACCTACCAATGTCATTGTGTGGTATACTAGAAACACGGCTGACCTACCTGCCTACTGTTTTTGGATCTTATCTGTCCGCTTAGGTAATTTTGCATTTGTTCTAGTAGTCAATTTCTTCAGAGTGTTTTGGCTTATGTCAGAGCTCCTTGCAAGTCCTTGACTCTTCTAAAGGTTGGGGTAGATGACATAAACTTTACAAAAAGTCATATGCAGTAAATGTAAAACTTAGTAAAAGAATGAATCAAAGTGAAGTTTACCTATTTGGCCTTAAAGTAAACCAGTAAGAAGTAACTTGGTTTTAAATGTATAATAATGAGGAATGTTAAACATGCAAAGAATTATTTATTAATTAAAAATGTCTGTCCCACCTTTCCAGTTTCAAGCTAATGCTTGAAGAAGCTAATATCAGTAATAAAACTAGGAAAAACAAACCATGAAACAATTTTCAAGACTAAAACCTGCAGATAAACAGTCAACCAAGTGGGAGCCCGATAGCAACAAATTCAAGCAGCAGACTGACCAAAGGCTTGATGAAACAACAGGGTCTTCAGCTAGTGGTTAAAGACTGGCAAGGAGGGGGCCAAAGGAATCTCTTGAGTCAAAGAGTTCTACAACCTGGGTGCCATGACAATAAAGGCCCTCTCATACCAACCACATACCAACCTACCACCAACCACACCTCAGAAGATAGCAGAACAAAATATGAAAACACCTGACCTAATGTTATTATCTGCTGTACTTCCAGCATGGGTCAAAGTTTGGATTTTTTAGTCACAGCTGGCTGATTGTGGTGGGACAAGGACTTCTAGGCTAGAGGAGAAAGCTTGCTTTGAACTTTCCAAATCTTTGGCAGTTATGACAGTGTTGTATGAAAACAAGTTGTGGTGCTTCGACTCCTCTTTGTCTTACTGTGATCAAGGAGGGACATGTTAGAAACAACGCAAGGGGGATCCTCTTCACTGGACATGGACATGAAGATGCTGGGATCCCTCTCAACCACTGGCGTCACTACAGGGGGGGGGGCGGAGCTGTAAGTTCCTCCATTATCGGAGTCTCCGTTACACGGAGGAACAAAGCGCCCTGCCCCCCCGCCTTCCAACCCATTCAAAGCGGTGAAAACAACGCGCAGGGAGTCTCCTGCGCATTGTTTTCACTGCTTTGAATGGGTCGGAAGGCGCGGGGGCAGGGCGCTTCGTTCTTCCGTGTAACGGAGGCTCCGATCACGGAGGAACTTACAGCTCCGCCCCCCCTGTAGTGACGCCAGTGCTCTCAACCTTGGAACCCTCCAGGTGTTCAGTTTGGATGTAGCATGTTTGTTTAGACCAGGGGTTCTCAACCTTTAGACACACCCAGGTACTCCCTATCACGGTCCAATTTTCTGAAGTACCCCCTGCTAATTAACTGCTAATTAATTGGATTAATCAATTAATTAATTAGGTAATGAATCGTTAAATAAAAAGTACTAAAACAATTTTAAATGTGAAAAATGTCTTATTTAACTCTGTGTGTGTGTGTGTGTGTGTGTGTGTGTGTGTGTGAGAGAGAGAGAGAGAGAGAGAGAGAGAGAGAGAGATGCAAGGATCTCTTTTTTTCTCCAAGTCACACTTCCCAAAATCCCTCCCCCACCCCACCAAAGTACATTTTCCAAAGTACAAAAATAAGCCCAAAACCAACATCAGAGAGACAGAAGGGCTCAGAAAATAATTACAATTTAAAATCCATGTCAATCAACACTTAATTAGCTGCTGATGGGGCAGATAAGGGGTAGGGCTTGGCGTACCTCCAGCAAGAGGTCCGTGTACCCCTAGGGGTATCCGTACCACAGGTTGAGAACCCCTGGTTTAGACTAATGATCAACCTCCTTGCAACGACAAATCCCAGATATTCTGCAGTTGGGCAAATATGGAAGCATCACTGTTCTTGGGTGAATAAATGATGCACTGGACAAAGGAACTATGATTTCCTCCCATTTTGAGGAGTCACAGCATCTTTGTTGTCTTAAGATTGCAATTCAAAGGACACTTACTAGGAATAAAGGTCCCATTGAATTCAGTAGGGTTTCTGACTCAATGTGTATACATAGGATCAGGCTGCAGATCTTCAGGCTGAGCACTGCCATGCCTTTCAAAAGGGATGGTAGGTGTCCAAGCAAGCCTATCTCACTGCTAACTGCAATGCCCTGCTGTTTCGTGCACTTTTTGCTTCTTTTGAGAAAATATTATTTGAAGGCCGGGCACTTTACCTCTCCAGTACTGGAGCATACATCTGCCCTGGTTGTGGTGTTTTGTTGTTGTTGTTGTTTTTTGAGAGCTGCAAACATGTGTGCCTCCATCCATTACATGAGAACACAGAGTGTAGCTCTACTGATACTGGTTTGGGTTTACTGTGAAAAGAGCACTAAGGAAAATAGAACGGGGGAAGGTTGCTTCGAAAGAAAGGAATGTCTCCTCTTCAAAAATCAGACTGGAGAGATATCCAGGATACCTGCAGACAACTTGCACTAAACATGCTCCTCCTTGAGAAAAGTGTAGGATATATCTATGAAAAGTCTATGAAAAAAAAAATGTGTGAATTCGGAAATGTATTCCTGAAGGATTCTTACAGAAGTTGCCTCCCTCTCCCACAACCCCAGCTGTTATAAATCTATGATTCCACTCACTTCAGATAGGCTATTTATAGAGTCAGGGTGTGTCCAGCCTGGCAGGGTTGTTTTTTTTTTTTTTTTTTTGCATAATCTGTTACTGAAAATTGTGCAATGAGCTGGCACAAAGTCTGCACTGCATCCTATGATTGATTGTTATTGCCACATCGTGTTTTTTTTTTTTAAAGATCTGGACAGAAGTCTTATACTGTCCCTCTTCTTGACCATTGCTTTAATTTTTCATTGCTGAATCCTTTAAAAAAAACCCACACACAATGTTCATAGTGAGTTTGCATCATTGCTTCTGATCTTCTCAACAATGTTTTCATTGTATTTTAATTATTTTAACCCAGTTCATAGTGCTACTTCAAGCCACGGGGGGTGGGGGGGTGGGGGGGAGAGAGAGTCAAATTTATTGCAGTATGTATGGATGCAATTGCACAAGTATTTATTTAGAAACAAAAAAAAAAACCCAAACCCAAGTCTACAATTTCAGGAAAAGGAAACATTACACAAATGAGAAACGTGCAAAGATTAGTACAGAGTCAGCAAGGGACAAAAGTGAAATGAAATGTTACAAAAATGCTGGTCTGGATGCAGCTCAAGGCTGGAGGCAAACCATCTCTCCCCCCTAAAGAGTTGGAAACAGTCTGAAAGAGGGATCATTGCTTGTGTGTGTACATTCATTCCACTGTTACCCTTGGTCAAACAAGTTTGGCAGGTTTTTATCATTTTATAACCTACAAAACCTGCTTGACCAGAGGCAGCAGTGGGACAAAGAAACTATGTTTGTACACCAGAGACAGTGAAGCCTCTCTCAAACCACTTTCAACTCTTTCAAAGACTATTGTCTGTCTCCAGCCTGAGCATGTCCTAGACTACAGGCTGTGATTTCAAGCTAACATCAGGCAGGCAACAGGCAGAATGGGTGTGTGCTGCTGTGTCTGCAGAACACGTTCCCTGACCACCACATGGCCCTGCCCAAGTGGCATAGCTCAGCTGAGCATCTGTGTTTGCCATTAAAGGAAGGCCCATCATTTGCAAAAGGAAAAGTGAAAGATTGGTTTTGAGAGGCCCAGCGTTCCTGTTCAGAGGCTGCTCCTGACTACGCCATTTTTATCAATGCACTGGACGATTCCTACTCGGAAACATACAGTTCAGGGGGCCAGCACCAGCCATCACAATTAGGACCTGGTGTGTGGGTTCGCAACAAGGAACCTTCTCAACAGCAGCTTAGGTAGTTGAGAAAGGATACAAGGGAAGCACAGCACTGACTGTTGTCAGATTTTATATGTTCTACAAATAGGGGAACAGCCATTAGTTTTTCCTTGCCCAGTAGCCCTAGGTGCATCCTGAAATCGGTGGCTGACACCTAGTAAGGCTAATCTAATTCAGGGCGCAATCACGCCCAACTTGAGCTGTCCTGTCCGATTTGTGCTGTCTTCTCTTTCTGGCATCCCAACCAGCTTCCCCACCACCTCTGTTTTTGTGTTGCTTAACATCCAACCTGGTGAAGAATTCTGGAGAACTCAGAAGCTTGCTGCTCACTACTTAGTGTCATTTGGACTGGTCCCAATAAAGGTACTACCAGACTGTTGTGACTTTGAGATTATGGCTATGATGTTCATAATTTGTTTTGTTAATTACTGACAATATTGTGATATTGAGAGATAGTATTATCCTGACCCATCTATGGAAGCTGTATCAGTCACTACAGGTGAAGGGATAGCAGGGCCAAGTGCAACAGGAGAAAGAAAGGATTCTGCAAGCTAATAGTAGTGTGAGCAGTGGAAGAAGGGGAAAGCAGTGCTGCTGCTACATACTGCTACTACTCATGTACCTATTGCTTTAAATTGTATCAATTAGTAGTATTTGCTTTCCGAGCAAGCCCATGAATGTGACCACTATTGTTCCCATTTTACAGCTGGGAAACTGAGGATGAACATCAGCATCATGACCAAGACTATACAACAAGTCCTGCTGGTCACCAAGTTCCAGTGATGTAGACTTGAATCTATTGACTCAGGCTTGAGTTGGATTCAAGTCGCATCAATGACTTGACTCGGACTTGACTCGGTGATTGTAAAAGACTCGAAAGACTTGACTCGAGACTTGGAGCCTTTTACGACAAGTTGAATATTATTCAGGTTTAAACCTGTTTTCCCCATTAAATAAATTTGCAACTCGCAACCAAAGACTTGGGACTTGGGGGCAAAGACTTGGGACTTGACATGAGACTTGGACCCAGAGACTTGGGACTTGACTCGAGACTTGGAGTCAGAGACTTGATCCACATCCCTGCCAAGTTCTCCAAATTCTCATTCCAATGCTAGTCTCACTATATACAACACTGGGGTGTTGCATGTAACTATGCAAAGAGGTGTTTAATTAATCTGTGGAACTCTTGGCCACAGGATGTGGTGATGGCACCTGGCCTAAATGCCTTAGTTTGAAGGGGGATTGGATAGATTAATGGAGAAAATGTCCATCACAAGTTACAAGCCACAATGTCCATCACAAGTTACTGCTCTGGATGTTTTTGCCATAAGCAACCTCCTGGTTGTAGGAGTAGGTTTTCTTTGTGCCAGGTGCAAGGGAGTGGCAACAGGATACAGGTATCTTGTTGTCTTGTGTGCTCCCTGTGGCATCCGGTGGGCCACTGTGAGATATAGCAAGCTGGACTAGATGGGCCTTTGACTTGATCCAACAGGACTACAATGTTCTTATGCCCCTTTTGATATGGCAGGTCCTGGTGGCTTTGCTCACATCCCCAACAGCAGCATGAATGAGTGTCAGATTCATGGGCATAAAGTCTGACTCCACATGTGCAGGACTACAAGAGAACTCCTTTTAAGAAGTTGAAGTTGGCTTCTGTCTGTTTATTTGACACAGTGGTGCATAGCCAAGGCAGCCTGAACAAGGAACTGTGTGGGCACCTCTGCTCCCCAAATAAGCTTTGGGTCAATCCAAATCATGCAACTTCATGACCAGGAGACTGTCCCCTATGAGATGCCCCCAAGCATTATCTCTTGCCCAAATTTTCATTTCATAACTACAAATTTAATACAGTTTGTGATATCCAAAAACTGCCTAAGGCTTATTGAGCAGTCACAGTAAACTATAGAAGAAATACATTAAAGATACAGGGGAAACAGCTGGGGGAGGGGAAGAGGAATTTAGAACAAAGTTAACACACTTCCCTAATCTACAATTGTCCTCCTAGTTGAAAGATTCACTTAAATTGCACTTAAGGTTGTTAGTTGCACTACCTTCCAGTACAATTAACCTGCAAGTAGCTGGAGTCTCTCTTGCATGAAAAGGTACCTGCTGAAAGGTCTTAATGCTTAGTAATTGAATGTCTCCCCCACTATCTTACCTTGAGCTCCTGCCTCTATCACGGGCAGCTTAATCCTAATCCACCCGCCGGATCCTGAGGTTCCCGAGCTCTGCCGTGGCAGCCCGCGGCGGAAAGTCTACTTGGGGAAGGGGACGCTCGTCCCTTTCCCTGGGTGTAACTGCGGCTGGGGCTGATTGGTCTCCTCGGATTTCCGCCAGCAATTTTGCTGGCGGAAGTAGGAGGAGGCCGTGTAATGGCTCAGCTGATTGGCGGGGTTCAGGATTCGGCCGAGGCTGATCCCCTCCCCCTCCCCAATCGGCTGCGCCTATTTGCTCTTATCTAATCGGCTGCGCCTATTTGCTCTTTCCTATCTGCGCCCTGCCGTTTGCTCCCGAACCACCCCCCCTCCGCTGGATCCTTACCTGAGTCTGGCAGCGGGCGGGAGACAGTCTGAGCGGTGGAGCAGGGCAGACTGGCCTTGTGCCGGCCTTCCCTGCTCTTGAGTCATCACGAAAGTGCTTTATGGCATTTTCGTGACATCTTCGGCCGGCGGAACGCTCGTTCCACTGGCCGATGTTAGTTCAGGATTGCGCCGTCAAAGTCATAGTCCTTTCTTTGTCATGTTGGCCATAGTATGAGACTATAACTTGCATACAGAGGCCCTGGGAACGTTAGGGATGCTGCTGCTCTAATGTGCCTGTAAATGCATCTCCTTCTATTCTATTCACTCTCTGGATGCCTTTGCTCTGCTCTGGATGTTTTTGCCTTCTGAAGTGCGATGAGCACAAACTAGGAGCAAAGCCTTTAAGTAGAAGTGCTAACACTGCAGAACACCTTCCCTGTAAATTGCCACCTGGCTGGCTCTATGGGGCTCTTTGAATGGGATGCCACCTGGCTCTTTGAATGGGATGGGGCCATAGCTCAGTCACTGAGTAGCTGCTCTGCATGCAGAAGATCCCAGGTTCAGCTCCTGGTATCTCCAGGAAGGGCTGGAAACCCCATAGAGCCAGTGTAGAGCAGAGGTCAGCAACCTATGACCCGCAGGCCGGAACTGGCCCACCACCTGAAGTTACCCAGCCCACAATCTCCAGCCCGTAGCGGAGTGCCAGGTGGCTCTTTTCCCTGGGAAGTGGTGGTAGCACCAGGACTCCGTGGGGTTGGGCAGGTGGCTCTACCACCAGCTGTCCAGCGTGAGGCAAATTGGGTGGGAGGCTTCACCGCCTGCACCCACAATGGAACACAACATGAGCGCTATGCTGGGCAATGAGTCAGCGGTGGTGGGAAGTGTGGGTTAGGGGAGGTGGCGGTGGCCTCGTGGGTTTTTCAGTGCAGTGCTGCTGTGGCACTCAGGACGAAAAGACTGGTATTTCGGCGAGCTGGACTGCCATGTGCTGCTCAACCTGCTCACCATCAGTGTTCCCTCTAATGTGAAGCTGAACTCTGCATGGAGTTTGGCAACCCAGAAGTTCAGTGATGACAACTCTGGCCCCTAAAAAGGTTGCTGATCCCTGGTGGAGAGGATACTAAGCTTAGATGGATGAATGGTCTGACTCAATAAGGCATCTATGTACTCTGTGTAAGTCAGACACAAAGCAAAAACCTGGCTTTTTCAGAAAGCCTTGGGAACTTGGTAAAAGTTGTCATCATTGTCAAGTTGCTTTTGGCGGGTTCTGGGATTGTTTGGGATTCTTTTAAAGAACAGTGTTCATTGTGTTTTCTACATCGTTATATTTTTTTAACATTTGCTTTGATTAATTTCTTCTGAGCTGCTTTGAGTGACATTGCCAGAAAAGTGGGATATACACATACTGTAATTAAAATAATGTGCCTCAGTATCACCTTGCAGCAATTCCTTTGTTGATCTCTCTCTCACACGCGCGTGCACACACACACACACACACACCCCTCTTGCCTCACTTGCTAACCCCCAGTCTCCCTTTGATTGCAGCAGCAGATCATTCCTTGGGCGTGGCCTACAATAAGTTTAACCTGGGCTGTTTCCGTATTCTGAGGCAACATCACACCAATCGAAATGGTCACTGGGCACAGGACTCAAGTTACTGAGAATCTCAGAATTCATATTTTTTAAAAAAATACATTTCTATCCCTTTAAGGCCAAAGGCAGATGAGTTCAAAAGGGGTATATAGTACCTACTGAAAACTCCAGAGCCAAGGAAAGGGGAGGGGGCGCTGAGCCAGATTTCCAGTGGAGGTGGAGCTTCAGAGCGTTGCGTAGCCTAGCCTACTCTTGCTATTCCTCTTAACACAGAGCACTCATGGTCCTGGTTTGCCCGTGGTGGTTGCTGAACAGCAGCTCTCTTTACTGGAACGTACCTGCTGCCACTTTATCTCCAAGCCTGACTAGTAAAGATAATTCAGCGGAGGCAACTGAGAAGCGAACAGGCTGCAACGATCGGCTGCCCAAACATGAGTGCACAAGGCTTGCACTGACTGGGGGGTGGGTGAGACCAGCATGACACACGTGGTGGTCCCTGGACAGCAGTCTCGTTTCAATGGCTCAAACTTTAGTCAAGGGGAAAATCTCCCCTGCAGTGGGGTGAGCCTTGGTTTAAAAATAAGGAAATAGCGCCCCCTGGACTGCAGTGCCTGCTGAGCTGATGAGTTTGCAGGCTGCCCCTCATACTACCAATGCCAGGCTGAAGAGTGGTCCAGTCAGTGCCCCTGTCTCTTCCTCAGTCAAGCCCTCTCCTTTTCCCTGCAGGCCTTAGTCAGAGCTACAGACGCACCCGCCTCCAAAGCACTTGCTGAGTCCGAGTCTCAGCCCAAGGAAACACCCCAGCTTTCCCAGATATGGGAATTCCAAAGACTGTGTTAAGAACAAGGAAGTTGAGCAGGGGCAGGGGCAGTTGAGCAAATGCAGAAAGAGTTTGCATGCCCAGCCCAGGAGTCCAGGATCACTGCCTACCTGCTATTCCTCTTGCCCCACATACCCTCCTAGATTAGTGCACTGCATACACTTGAGAAGGGGCTCAGTCCTAGAGTAGAGAACTCCAGGGCCATGGCGGGAGAACATGGGGCTCTAATCTTATGGGAACAATGTGCTGAGGCTCAAGGCCTTGATCAGTAGCGAAACCCCAAGGGGAACGAGTCGGGACGATGACAAATTTCCTATGGTTGGGGTTTAAAACAAATCTATAAAAATTGAAAAATGTAATTAACAATATCCCCAATAAACTGAAAAGGCATGCATAGGTTAGCACTTTAGTATGTTTACTCAGAAGTAAATTCCACTCTGTTCAGTAGGACTTACGGTATACTTAAGTAAAAATGTTTAGATTGTAGCATTAATGTGAGCTCTATACTGCCTCTCAGGCAGCCTTTGTTAAAGACAATGGCCCTAGATATTAACATATGCCCCTAAGCAAAGTTCTCAGTTTGCCTCCAGTTGAGCCTGATGCTTTTTGGCAAAGGTCCTTTGAAAAAAAATTTAGAGGCAGCACCTGAGCACTCCTGATGATGATGATGATGATGATGATGATGTCTCTACTCCTGCTGTAGGAGAAGTCCTGGAGCTCTGCTCCCCCTCAACTACACATCTGTGGACACAGAACTAGTTATGCTAAATAATTTCTCACAGCCCTGGAGGTCTCTCATGTTCTGTCTGTGGTGTGGGATTTCCAACCATAGGAAACAAAATGTGTCCCAGTACTGGAAGAGTCAGAGCTGGACCTGAATTCAAATTCCACTTCTGCCATGGATTCACTGTATGGCCTTGGGCAAGTTACAATCTCACAGCATTGTTGCGAGGGCAAATACAATGAAGGCTGTAAACTGTGCCACTACAACGGGCTATATACTACTGGATGCTAACAAGCAGCAATTGGGTGCCATTCTCAGTGCCACCTCTCTAGGCCCCTTCTAGGCCAATAAGAGGTGCTGGTGATAGGAAGGGCATGCCTGGCCTCCATGATAGGCAGTGCAGATGAAGACACTGGTAGCTGTAGCTGTCAGAGGCCCCCATGAATGAATGGATCTGAGAGATCCTTGCTGGGCATAAGAGGACATGATTCTGGACCTATAGGGCTAAAACAGCCAGGTGAGGTGCATCTGCTAAGGAAGGCACACTATAAGGATTAGCAAAGGAGGGAGGGGGTAGCGTGGATATGTGCCAAGCCAAGCTAAAGCCACAAGGCAATGGAGCCAACTGGAGGTCCACCTGACAGGGGGGGGGGGCAGAGAAAGGCAGGACTCTGAGGAGTCACTCAGTTCTGAATAGAGACTGTTTGGGCTCAGCCCTTTGGGGAGGAGGGGCTGCAGATCAGTGGTAGAGCACCTGCTTTGCATATAGAAGTCCCAGGTTCAACCTCTGGCATTTCCAGGTAGGGCTGAGAAAGATCCTTGTCTGAATGTCACTCCCAGTCAGCATAGACAATACTGACCTAGATGGACTCAGTATAAGGAAGCTTCCTATGTTCGTCCTGCCCTCTAGCCTGGAAGTCCTCCCCTCAAACCCCAAATATGTGGAAATGGTTGGGGGGAAAGAAGAAAAGAACTTTGCACATGCTCAGGGTCACTCTCTTCCTATATCTTTGCGTGCATTCCAGGGCTGAGCTCTGACATGAAAACAGGTCCCGGGGCTGAGTCTCTGCTTCAATGAAGCTCTGGCTCCTCCGGGGCTGCGCTCCCGGGCGTTGTGTTGACTTTGCCCGCTGGCAGCTGCGAGGGGAAGCCCGGCCCAGGCGACATTGTTGTCTCAGCCGGTTAATCAGATCCTACGAGCCGCTGTGGAAATATCGGGCCTCCTGCCGAACAATAGGGCCCCAGGAGGTGGTGGTTAAACTTCAACCAGCTTAGCTCCCCCCCCCTTCCCGCCCTCCCCGTCGGAGCCGAGAGATCCGGGCACGCGAGGGAGTCAGGGCCCAGGGTACCCCAAGACCCATGTGGAGGGGGACAGGCAACAGGGCACTAAGGGGTGGACGGGGGAGGCGGGCTGGATCCTTGATGAACAGGGGAGAATACACCCCCTCCCCTCCCCGTGCCCAACCGTTTATTATAGCCCCGGGGATATTGATGCAGAATGGTTCGGAGGTGCGCTTCAGCACTCCTCCCTGGCCAAGCTGAGTTCCAGCTGGGGCGCCCTCGGATGACGGGGGCGGTGGGGAAAGGCTGTTGCTGCCCGACCCCACGTCTGTTTACTCGGAAGTCCCGCTGAGTTTCTCGGGATTTGCTCTCAAGCGCGCACCGGACTGGCAGCCTCGGTTACCCCTTTTGGCACCTTCTTCCCCGCGCACGTGGAGCCAGGGGACAGAAGGGAGGGGGGAAAGGGCGGCACTGTTTGCGGTGGCGCACACGCCTCCCCCGATGACAGCAGGTGAGCGAGGCGCAGGGTGGGTCGGGCTGTGCCCCCCCC
This sequence comes from Plestiodon gilberti rubricaudatus, assembly GCA_026170595.1. NCBI lineage: Eukaryota > Metazoa > Chordata > Lepidosauria > Squamata > Scincidae > Plestiodon > Plestiodon gilberti. The sequence continues at coordinate 208,868,500 of JANXHW010000001.1, forward strand.
CTCCCAGGCGGCGGGGCCCTGGCAGTGGCAGGCAGGTTCCGCGGGGAGGAGGCGAGGGAGAGGGAGGGCCGGCAGGGTGCGGTCCTGGCGGTCCTCGATCCCGGATCTCTTCAATTTCCCCTCTCTGTCGCTCACTCGTGCGCCGCGAGCGGAGGCAGAGGCAGCGAGAGCAGCAGCTCCGGCGGCGGCGCTGACCGCTAGAGCGCGGCGGCGATTTAACCGCGGCCGCCAAAACAAACGGGGCCCTAGCTATTTATTGGCAGCGGCCGGAGCGGGCCGGCTCAGAGCTGCCGACCAGCGCACCTGCCCCCCTCGTCGCATGGCCGCTGCCGCTGCTCCCTGCCCGGGGCTACCCGGCAGCCGCCGTCACCGCCACTGTCGCTGCTGAGCGCCGGATCGTCGTCGGAGCCATGAAGGCGGCGCGGTTGCTGCTCCTGTTGAGCGGCTGCGCGCTGCTCCTGCTGGCGCCGGCGGTGCGCGGCTGCGGGCCGGGCCGAGTAGTGGGCAGCCGCCGCCGCCCTCCTCGGAAGCTCATTCCGCTCGCCTACAAGCAGTTCAGCCCAAACGTGCCCGAGAAGACGCTGGGCGCCAGCGGCAGGTACGAGGGCAAGATCGCCCGCAACTCGGAGCGCTTCAAGGAGCTTACGCCCAACTACAACCCGGACATCATCTTCAAGGACGAGGAGAACACCGGCGCGGACCGTCTGATGACCCAGGTAGGCACCACCTCAGCCCAACCCAGCCCAGCCCAGCCCAGCCCCCTGCTTCAGTTTAGGCGCTGCGCCCGGCTCCTTGGAGAACACCTCTCCCGCTCTCCACGCCCGATCCCATGCCCAGCGCTGCGCTCTCTAGGCACCCACCTCCCTCTGCCGTGCCCAGCCAGCTGCGGTGCGCCTTGCGCTCGCGTGATCTACTCTGTGCCAAGCGCCCAGCGCGCGCTGCGGAAGAAGGGAAGGAAGTCTTCGATTATCTTCTTCCCTTCTCCGGGGCACCTGCTGCTGGTTCCATCCCGGCTCTGGGCACCACCTGCCTCCCGCTGCTGCTGCAGCCACGTCCAGCAGCTTTGCAGACTGGCTGGATCGGTTCTTCCCCGCATTCCGCGAGGTAGACTTTCCAGCAAGAAGCAGTCAAGGACGCAACGATGTCGGCCGCTTGGAGAAGTTCCTCTTGCAAAGGTTCCTTGAAAGTTGGATCGGGCCCATTACCTTTGGGTTCCGAGCTCTTCCCTTCATCCCTCCCCTAGGCTCTCCTTCTTGCATAAGCCCAGGTTTCGCAACCGCTTTTTTTCTTCTCGGTACCCACAGCACCGTGAAATTAGCTTTTTTACGCGCCAGGGTAGCGGGTGCGTCTGGAAGGCGAGTTCCACATGCGGGTGGTCCCGATCCTGAGGGTGCTAGATGTCATGAGATTCCGAGGCTGTGAAAGGTTGGCGGAATGGGAAGGAACTGAACTGGTTTGGGGTCGCCTTCCCTTCCCACTTCATAGTCACCATTGAAAGCTTTTCATTCTACATGGAGGATGAACCTCTCTCTTGGTTCCTTTCTCACAATCACTGCTGTGGAATGAGATTGCCTCCCCCCCCCCCAAACACACATTAAAATACATCATTAACCACATTGCTTGTGTGAACAAGGAGGATAGTTAGAGGTGTGTTAAGGGAGAACTAATTATTCCCCTCCTTCCTGTCTCCCGAAAGGAGGGGGTAGGGGTGATAAGGCTGATTTACAATAGATCCTTATCTCATGTTAGCCTGGCAACAGCTCAGTGAGGTAACATAAGTTAAAAGAGGATTTGAAACTGGGATTCCCCATCCGGGCCCAGCCCTCGCCTTGGTGACTGCTCTGTCCAGTCCAGGGAGTCTGCTGGACACCAAGAGATTCTGAGCTGAAGGTGCCAGCAAGGATGAATGGCAGCACATCTTCCTGATACTAGGGACAGCCTGTGCCTTTGGGCAGGCAGGGTTTTTGGTGCCTGCCTCAAGGAGCTGCACATTTGTGGGACTGCAAGGGAACCAGGGGGCGCATGTGCTTCTGACCAGTTATTTGCCCTCCCCTTAACTGCAGAGACTATTTCTCCAGCATCTAATTCATGTCAAACAGAGGCTCTGTTATAGAGCCATCTCTTTCCAAGACCGTTTTGCCCTTTCTCCTTTGCCCCCTTTAATATGTTTTGTCTAGTGCTGCTGCCACTGAAGGACTTCTGTTTGGGTTGATTCTCCCCAGAGCAGAGTGTTACCCCAGAGTTACCCCAGAGTAAGTGGACTGAGGGCAGTTACCCCAGAGTAAGTGGACTGAGGACTGAAGTCTTAATGTAGGAACATGTCATAGGAAGCAAAGCAAAACTGGCACCTGAATAAAGTCATTTAGGATGCAATCCTGTAACACTCTTATGATGGGAGCAAGCCCCATTGAATTCAGTGGGGTTTACTTCCAAGTAGACATGCATAGGTTGGTACTGTATGTCCCCAGTGTGGCATGTGATGGTGCCACTTTGCTGAAGCTAAGCAAGTCGAGGTCTGATCAGTGCCTGGGTGGGTGACTGCCACCTGGGAACCCCAAGTATGTTGTCTTGATTTCCATGATGGAAGGCAGGCAGAATATAAATGTAATAAGTAAACTAATAACATTTATGGGTACAGTCAGCACCAGAAACTGGATTTCAGGCTAAGCATTCTCCATTCTGAGGACACGACTGGACTTAATTGTCAGGGGTCATCTTTACCTTTACCTAATCCAGAGGCAAAAGACATCATGCGAAAGAGGGTTTTTTTGTTTGTTTGATTTTTGAAAAGCTTACATTAGTCTTCTTGAGTAGGCTACTTAAAAAAATACAGAACCCTCATGGCCCACTAATGTGTTTTAGATTTACAAAGCAAGAGTACACACTCAGGATCTCTGAAAAGTTATGGCACAACTCATCTGTGCTAAGTGATCCTGCACATGCACCCTTGTTCGAGAACAGAAGAAGAGCCTTGCTGGAGGAGGCAAAGTCCACCTTACCCAGCTTTCTTAGAAGGATCCCACCAACCCACAGGTGCTAGGTGGTCTCCCAGAAAGCAGCCAGTGGTGAACCATGGTTCACCTCCTGCCCACAACGGATGCATGAAAGGGGGGGGGGGTGTGCACTGATGGCTGCTAACCTCAAAAGTTCAATGCCCCACCCTTCAGATGCTAGATATTAGAAGCTGACAATGGATCTTGCCATCATGCCCTGCTTCTACACTGCCCTGAGCTTGTTCTCTTAGGGTTATTCCTGCCCAATTAACCTGTGCTACAAGAACAAGCAGCTGAAGATCAGGCAACATGGCAGAGCATCATAGCCAAGGAACAGGAGGGACCAGGGTGTGCCATGCTAGAAATGCCTGTAGGACAAGGAATACGCTTAGTGCTGTAAAACACGCCCAGCAGGCTCCAAGGAGCAAAGCTTGCCACACCACTGCAGCAGAAGCCAAAACCCCACTCTCAGAATCCCCAGCCAACCTGACCTTGGAAAGGCAACATTCCTATCTAAGCCAAAGAAGAAGAGGATCAATTTGAGCTCTTGCTCTTCAATCCTAAACACACTGACTTGGAAGGAAGTCCCAGGGAGTCTGAATTCCACAAGCCTGACCTCCTGGTAGCTGGTAGGCAAGCAATTCCTGTTCAGAAATATTGCTCCATTCTCTTGCCAAGGGTTTTCTAGCAATCTCATGCCAGGGTGCCCCAATGTCTCATCTTCAGTCAGCTGTAGGGCTGCAGGAGGCATTTGCAGGGAGAATCAGTGCACAAGAGCCATGTGCTTGTGCTGGCTTTTTGCCCCATTTGGACTGGAAATAAGACCAGCCGAGAAAAGTCAGCTTTGGGGAGAGAATCCATGGACTGGGGGGAGACTTACATATCCTCCCTTCAGCCCACGGATTTCCAACTGCAAAAGGCCCCTCTTCCTCCAGTGCATTGTCTTTACTTAGAAAGCAGTAGCACAAGTTTGGGAGCCTGCGTTTGCTGAGGAAGCATGATGTTGTCCACTGGGGCTTGTTCTTTTGTACCCATAATGAAAACTGCAGCCTTAATTGTATGAAGTTGTCTTGTCCATCTAGCGCAGAGTTGACTATACTGATCGCACTGCAGTCAGGGTCGTTCCTAGCCCTACCCAGAAGCACCCAGGATTGAACCAGGGACCTTCTGCATGCAAGGCATGTGCATATTTTATTACTGAGCCCCTTTCCTTGGTCATCCATCAGGATTGATCAACAATCATCTTGTTGTACTCAGGGTAGGCATGAGTAAGAAGAATTTTAAAGGATACTAGCCTGTACATTTCAGTAAATGCTTTATCAAGTGAATTTGCATAGGTGTGCGACTATGAAGAGGGTTCCATTCCAGGATAATATTTTGGAGTAATAGATGTGATCTGCCTTATTTATTTATGTACAGGAAGTCCTCACTTAAGGTTGTCAATAGATTCTTCTTGGAAACTGCAACTTTAAGCGAAACGACTTATAATGAAAACAGTTTTACCATAGGTTAATTGATAAATGTAAACGTTCCTATGGCATTTTCCCATCAACTTTAAACGAAACAACTTTAAACGAAACAACTTTAAGTGAAGACTTACTGTATTTATTTATGCATGCTCCCTTTTCTGTATTTAGATACAGAATTGCCGGCAGTCTGAGGCATAAATCAATACAATAACAATTCAATAAAAGTATTTTAACCCACCCACCCCGCAACAATCGAGACAAGAAAATAAATTGCAGCAATAAAAACACAATATCTGATGGCATTACTTCAGAGTAGATGTCCTGCATTCACCATTGGGGCTCATTAAGCCTCCAAAGCATCAAAATCAAAGTGAAATTTTCTCAAGAAATGATTAAGCACCCATCTTAGCAATAGCTTCTAAACCATGTAGGTCCTTTATTTCCCAGGTCTGTTCTTGGGAGACTGTTGCTTCACCTCAGGTCAGTTTTAAAGCTGAATCTGGGTTTTAAAATAAATAAATTTAGAAATAGAAATCCCACTTGATTAAAAAAAAACACATACAGTACATATCCAAAATATTAGGCAAGTTATTGTTTATTGTTTAAAAACAATCCTAAAAACACCAATAAAACGCAAACGCAAATATTGTAAAATAATATTCAGTTCTGGGCCTTGATCAATACTTCTTCCAAATAGGAAGCTGTTACATATTTGCTGAACTGCAATATGGGGTGCAGATAGGTCCTTACAAGCAACAGGTTCCAGAGGGCCACCACCTAGAAGGCATTGCTCCACAATCCCAACAAACTAAACTCTCTCACGTTAAGTTGGAGCAGAGCTTGCTTCCCACAAAGCAAAGCTGGCACCTGGAGAGGTGTTCCTTTACCTGCACAGGAAGGACCCTGATTTTATAGGTAAACTGAAATACCTTACATTGGACCCGGAAGCGAACAGGTCCAATGCTGAGGATGACTCAACGAGTCCGTCTTTCACTGGTGAACAAATACCACTGCTGCAGCCTTGGTGTCCCACCAAAGGAGCAAGGGAATGGGCACAGCTGATCACTGAAAGCAAAGACAATGCCAGTTCAATGCATGCAAGAGAGCCAGGTAGGTGCTGAAGAGCATCATTGTGTGAGCAAGAAGCTCACTATCCCTGCTTTGTAGATTCGGGGGGGGGGGGGGAAGTGCCAGTGATACAAACACCGCAAAACACAAACGTATAGCAGCATTTTACACTGCAGTCTGAATTTGAATTCATTCTCGGACTGACATCTGCTGTTATTTTACAATTGTTATAAAACTCTTCCCTCAGAGGGTTGGAGGAGTAATAAGAAATGTTAGGAGGAGCAGCATCTCTTGCTCCTCAGGGCCCTCTCGAAATGAAGTGATCATTGCTGGGTTTTTGACCTTAGTGTGAAGACCCCCTCCCCATGTGGTTGGAGGCGGGATGGATTCTATCTCCAACTCTGAACGCATTTTTATGCATGATGTCAAAATGTAGGGTTCCCAGCCTTCTAAGATTGGCCTGGAGTCTCCCAAAATCAGCATCATCCCGATGATGAATGAGAGCAATCCTCAAAATCCTTATCATGCTAGGAAGCATCTAGGAATAGCTCTATTAAAATTAATTGTCCTTGAGTCCTTCATGCTATTTGCGGGCATAGGAGTGGCATCTGCACTTGACGTCCTTGGGTAGCTGCTGGAGCCTAGAGGCTTAGAGAGGTCAGCTACTGATGCCTGCCTTTCCCCCAGGGCGGGTTGGGCCTGGTTGGTCAGCAACCTGCAGCCACTGGGTGGGTGGCCCTCCCTCCCTTTGCCTTCAGAGTGGTTGTCATGACAGGCATGGGAGAAAAAAAGACACCTGCACTGCACCTACCACCACTCTCATTGCCGAGATAAGAGGAGGGTGACCTACCAAGGTGAAAGGTGGCTCACTGAAGGGCATCTTGCAGAGGGTCCCCTCAAACCTGGACCTGTGTGAGCATGTGTGACGGGACAGAAAGTGAGAGGTTCAAATGGAGTGTTCGTCATTCCAGCCAATGGCGGTTTTACATTCATACATTAAAACCTCTCATTTGAAAATGCCCTGGGGCAAGCCATGACTAGTGGGGAGAAAGACCAGGAGTGAGGCCTGTGGAGTGAGTTGGGTGGTGCAGGTCCATAGTGCCAGCACTGGGAAAGAGGGAGGCTAGTAGGTGTAGAAACTACTGGGGTGTGACCATTTATGTAGGTGTAAGAAAATGTCTGGGTGTAAGATGGGGTGGGGTGGGATGTAGCAAGATCCAGGGCTCTTTGCTCTGCGTTGTGAAGAGCAACTTCTCCTAGGTGGGTTGGCTTTGGGAGGGTTGGAGTAGGGTACAGGGATACCTCTGTGTGTGTGTGTGTGTGTGTGTGTGTGTGTGTGTGTGTGTGTGTGAGAGAGAGAGAGAGAGAGAGAGAGAGAGAGAGAGAGATTCATTATGTGAGGGAGAGTAACAGGAAGCGACTGAGATGTGCTTTGGATAGGTTTGAGCTTAAATTTGGAAAACAAACAATGTATTTTAAGAGCATTTGTTAGGTTATTTCATTTTTTAGTACCTTGCAATAACTGCAGCAATGTTATGATCACAGGTCTAACAGGCACTTCAGGGGATGGGAGGGGTGACTTTTTTTGGGTCACTGCCCCTTTGAGAATCTGATCAAAGCTATGGACTCCCTCCCCCCAAAATGCACATATAAATATACACACACAATAATTTTTTGCAGCTTTTGCACCATGAAGAAGGTGCATGGTCTTCATGGACCATGGGAGACAATCCATGGACCTCAGGTTAAGAACCCCTGACCTAGATCCATAATTCTTTAGAACAGTTACTTGGCTTATAAAACTAGTGAGTTATCCATAGCTATAAATGCTCCTGCAGAGTAATCACGTTATTGGAAATGACACACAAAACAAGATTGGTGGGGGGGCACCACCCCTCCAACTTTGAACTCCACCCCCCTGGCCAGACTTGCAGGTTCTGACACTTGCCTTCCCCATGCCTCAGTTTCCCCCTTCTCCCAGCAAGCCAGGGTTACGGGGAGGGTATTTGAGCAAGGTGAGTGCTGAGCATTGTGAAGATGTTGACACAAGCATGACTGAGATGCTTACACAGGGGACGATTCCCTCTTGTAAATTCCACAAAACTTGCCCGTTGGAGCAGGAAACTGGGATGGTGACAGTTTGGGGGATGGGCGCTATAGGACCGAAAGTTATGTACAGCTCTTTTGGTATCACCGGGGAAATGCCTGCGGGCTCCAGGAATGCAGATAAGGAGCTTTCTGCACCCTTCCCAGCCTGCCTGCCTGCCTGCTTGCCTGGGTTATGGTCCAGATGAGTCCCCGGGAGTCACAGGGATGGAACTGGAGTACTCTGAGTACTCTCACCTGCCCTGGGGCCGCTGGGGTCTCTGCCTGGCTAACGTATATAAAGAGAGCAGGATGGGCTGAGGAAAATCACACAGGGAATGGTGAGCTCTGCACATGGCAGGATTTGAGCAGCAGCCTAGGGTGGGCACAACGAAGGAAAGGGTTGCTTGCAAACCCCCCCCCCATCCTGAGATGCAGATGTGTTAGCATTATGGCATCAGAAATACATCAGAATACAGTTCCATATATAACCCCTTCTCCCCCAACTGCTCCAGATGGGAGGGGGATAGGAGTTTGTGACGTAGTTGCTAATAATGGGTGACTTTTTATACAAAACAAAGAAGGCAACAGGTACACTGAGACAAAGACACAGTAGCTCCCAGTTGTTCCCCACCGCATTGCAAAGGGTAAGGTCAGGCAGGCAGGCAGGCAGGCAGGCAGGCACGCATGCTGAAAGTCATGTTTCTTTCTGGAGCATGATAAAGACTCAAAGAACTAGGGACAGCAGCAGCTGAGCAGTAGGGGTGGGGTTTCTGCTCCTGTTCAGTCCTTCCTTTTTTACCCCCGCCTCCGCTGATTTCTTTCTGCTCTTGACTGAGTTTCGTCAAGTCCAAGGGTCTCTACATATACCTGGGCAACGGATCCCGCCCACCTGCTGCTCTTATCGCTCCATCTTTCTCAAGAATTTCAGTCTCTGTTTGCTTGCAGTGCTGGAGCTCAGAGGTGGAGATAAGGCCCAGGCAGGGGAGCCTCACCTTCCCTCCACCATGGCTTCCTTCTCTTTGCTCTCTGAGCTGAGACCCACACCAGCCCTCTGCTTGACCTCAAGGAGTCAGCCGAATTCCCTGGGTCTTTCTGCCTCTAAGTAGGGTACTACAGTGTGTGCGTGCATGCGTGTGTGTGTGTTGCTTGCCTGTCTGTGCTGCCCCAGACCTGGTGGGGAAAGGATTCTAGTTCCACTGGCAGGGCCAGCCCAAGACCTCCTGACATCTGGAGTGGCATGTCAAATGCTGCCCCCCCCCTTACCCAGCGATGTGCCGGCCTCCATTCCTCCCACTCTCCAATGTTCTCACTCAGCACTACCCTCCCGTCCATGTTTCCACTTCCCCTTTTCCAGTCCAGGGAGTGGAAGAAGCAGTGGAAGCAAGCAGACGGACAGAGATGGGCACCCCAGGCCCTCATCAATCTGCTGCCTGAGGCGACTGCTTCAGTTTTCCTTGTAATGGGCTGGCCCTGTCCACTGACCAGCTGGATCTGACTATGCTGTCAGAGAGAGAGAGAGAGAGAGAGAGAGAGAGAGAGAGAGAGAGAGAGAGAGAGAGAGAGAGAGAGAGAGAGAGAGAGAGAGAGGCCTCCTGCACTGCCAGAGGACAGTAGATCTTCTAGGCAGTTCAAAGCCACCCTTTCTGTGTGCCAGAGAGGAGCCTGCTCTCAAGGTCCCCATGACACCCATTCAGGGTCTAGGCCTGTGTCCCTGCAGGCTGAAGTGCCATGGCACATTCTGAACAAAAGGAGGCCAGCATCTTAACTGGGGTTGGGCGTTGAACTCAGGGACACATTTTGACAGCCGTGGATGCTTTGGGGGAGGGGGGCACACAGTGATGTATATGGTATGTGTCTCCTCCCCTCCCCCCCGCTAACATAAGGCTTGGTGGGGGGGGCCATGCATGTTAGGCCCCTCAAGATTTTGAGCGACAGAAACTAGCAGCCCTGTCCACATATTATTGCAGGTTATATTTAACATTTCTTTAGCACAGACAATGTACAAGGTGCTGTATAAAAGAGAAGTGAGGCAGTCTTTGCCCTTGCCTGCTATTTTGACTATTACCATCCCCATCCTCACTGCTCATTTGCCTCCAAAGAGCTTGGGATGGTATGAGTGGATCTCCTGCCCATTTTATCCTTATAACAGCCCTTTGAAGTAAGTTCCTCTGAGAGGTCGTGGGTGTCTAAAGGTCACCCATCAAACTTCATGGTTAAGTAGGGATTTAAACCCAGGTCTCTCTAGGTCAGGAATAATGTGCTAGCCACTGTGCCACACTAGTTCTCAACAAATCAGTCCTTCTTTATTAGCCTGTACACTGTACACAGTACACTGTAAGTATCTACATTTTAATTCTGCAGCATGAGGAATGTAGGACTGCAGTCTACATTTGCTGGACAAGATGTGGGTGGAAAGGGAGATCTGGGACTGCCAAATAATTAGTGAGGGTGGGAAGCAGGAGGATGTTAGGTGGCAAAAGAGTTGCAGGCAAGGTGATGTTAGGCGTGATTGATTCATAGAAGGTCCTCGTGATCTACAGACCCGTCTTCCATACCGCTGCCCACAGAAGTACCACTTGTCTGGTGCCATCAGTGTACTTGGTGCTTTACAGATAACATATCCAAAAAGGCCGGCCTTGTTATTCAAGAACATTCTTTCAGTCTATCAAGGGACTTAGAATTTGGGACATTTTTTATTCTCACACCAAATCAGGGAGTAGGTTACGCTGAGAGATGGTAGCTTGTCCAAGGCCTGTTCAGATCATTATTTTCATTCTCAGTTACATAGGAGTGAAATGGCCCTCAGCCCCTTTGACCTTCAAAATACGGTTCCCCACTCTTCCACCCTGGGCAACTTGGATACATGGGAATGGGGTTCCAATGGCACTTGTGGAAACCCTGCAGAGTCCTCCTGACTGAATCTTTATAGGGACAGTGGGGATCCCCTCTTGCCAATGAGGAATGTGACTCATTAATTGAGAGCCAAGGAACAGGGATACCCCGTCCTACCCATCCTACCTCTGTACTGCATGTGCTGGGCTCATACCTCTTTGTGTGTAGGCATTTTGGATTGTGACCCAAATGGTGAAGGGCAGGAGTGTGGAGCATTTCCTCTGGGATACATCCCTCTTTTAGAAAAATCCTTCACTCTGTGGCTTGGGGGAATGGGCACCAGGGCTTCAGAGTTGCCTAGTCTACCTGACCATCTCTTCTCCCCACCCCAGCACCTTGCACAAATCAAATGGCAGTATAGTGCAGCAACTAGGCACTGGATGGGTGACAGTTCTCCTTCACTCCAGCAAAGTCCACACCCAGATTCTGTCTGAGAGCCTGTTCCTATGTCAAGCAGGGCTGCCCAGTTTCATAACTGTGATCTCTCTGGAGCATAACATGTGCTGTCAAACCTTGCTGGTCAAGGATGAAAGCTCCTGCCTTGTGTCCACCATTGGCTTTCCCTTTGCAGCTCTACACTGACACCTGCTGACTCCACCTGGAACTTGATGAGATGTGGATTGGTCTCAGAATTTGCCCAGAGTTTCGCTTGAGCCCCTCACTCTCTTTCTCACACACCAGAGATGGCTCCAGAGGGGTGTCCTGGTACAGTGTGGACCTGGTGGGGCCTTTGTCCATGCAAGAGCCCATCCACATGCCTGGCCAGAGGCAGCTAGTGTCTGCTGCTGCTGCTCCCCACTGCTCCCTGGGAAGTCAGGGCTGACGGGAATGCCTGCTCACCTGCTGCTGCAGCTGCTTCCCACCATTGCTAGACAAGCCAGCCTGGGCCCAATGGGAAGGAGGCAGCAAGGAACAGGCAGCGGCAGCGGGCATGAATCCTCTTTGGTGCTACCACCATAACTGTAGTGGTGGCAGTGAAGGAGAACTGTCGCCCATCCAGTGCCCAGTTAGCTTTCCTCTCTGGGTACCTTTGATGTTCCTGAAGTGTGGGAGAGACTTGCAGGGCTTTTGCTCAGGGCTGAGAAAAGTTGGAGCTGCCTCTGTGACACACACAGTCACAGTGCTCTCTCCACATGCTTGCCCCAATCTGGATGCCGGCCGGGATAGTGGGAGCTGCAGATGCCTAGCGGTGTAACAGTCAAAGAAAGCAGGAGATATCAGAACATCTCCCAGGGGTGCTTTCCAGTGCCCAGTTAGCTTTCCAAGGCATTGTCCTGTCTTCTTGCAGGGATATGCAGGCCTCCTTTCACCCTCTGGGCAGAGGCTGGGAAAGTTGTGTGGGCTTACAAAGAGACTCTGGCATAGAGCCGGGAACTGAGCTGCCTCTTGCTGCTCAGCACTCAAGCCAGTAGATCCTCCTTTGTAAGGCTTACTTATTTATTTGAAATACAGTATTTTCCCTGCCCTTTGACCATAAGTTCCACAAGACAGAAGAATCCCTGTCTTCTGGTATTCCCTGTGTCATGTTCACATGAGTTCAAAGTTCTGGCAAAATGGTATTACCTGGAGGTGTGTGTTATGTGGGTGAGTGGAGCACAGCGCCTCTTCGCTGTGTATCTGGCTGTGGGATATGAGTGAAACTTATGCAGAAGAGATGAGAAGAATATTAGGTATGTGTATGCACAGGGCCGCAGTGGCTTAGTGGTTAAGACACTGAACTTCAGACTGGAAGGTCGGTAAGACAGCAGTTCGAGACCCGAGTGCCGCGTGACTGAGTGAGCTCCCGGCTCCTGTCCCAGCTCCTGCCAAACTAGCAGTTCGAAAGCAAGAAACTGCAAGTAGATAAATAGGTACCACTGTGGCAGGAAGGTAACAGCGTTTCATTAGTCATGCCGGCCACATGACCACGGAAGCATCTTCGGACAGCGCTGGCTCTTCGGCCTTAGAATCAGAGATGAGCACCGCACCCGAGAGTCGGACACGACTGGCTTTCAAGCAGGGGATACCTTTACCTTTACTATGCAGTAGCACATGTTGTACCCTAGTAATTCCACTACTTATTGCTTATAGCTCACTGGAAAGGCCCAATGCAGAAAAAGTTAGATTGGAGAAATAATAATGTGTATAATTTAACTGAGAGCTATTTCTGGTTCTTTGTCCATCTGGTCCTAAGACTGTTCAGGCCTCTTGGGGAGATCAGACAAGCCCAACCACTCACACAGGCTTCTGCTGTAAAAGTGAATCTGTTTCCTTCAGTTCATGCACATGGGCCATCTCATCCAGAAGCTTTTTGGCTTGCCTCTGAAAGTGGCAACACACAACGTCAGGTCTTTAAAGTGGTACAAGAGGAGATATCTTGAGGGTAGGGGACCAGCTGCAGTGAGGCTGAGTAGTGTGCCTGTAGTGGAATGCACTGTCTCAGGAAGGGCATTTTTCACATGGTGTTCTGGGTCCCCAACATCTCAAGAACTAGAAGTTAGGATCCTCACCCCTCATTTGTAGGATAGCCATAAAAGCTGGTGGAGCCTGATCTGGCCACATGGCATGGGTCTACTCTTATTAGTTTCCACCATGGGCAAAGTTGATGGAGTTATTTGTTATCCATTGGTTACAGGGTGGGTGTCTAATAGGGAACAGTGAGCCAAAGCTGGAGTTGGGAGTCAAACTATGTAGCTCTAATTTTTCCTTCCTAAGGCAGAGCATTTCCAGGGGACTCCTCTCTCTCTCTCTCTCTCTCTCTCTCTCTCTCTCTCTCTCTCTCTCTCTCTCTCTCTCTCTCTCGTGAGTTGTTTGTTGCCTTCCATCTCACCTTATCTCCGAGGCCCAGAACAAACAGTGGGGTGTGTGTGTGGCTGTTGAAACTGGAATAGCCCTTTGTGCTGTGCCTGTCCCAGCCTACTAGGGACAAAGGCCACCTCTGGCCATATGACCTTTCCTCTGGATGGGGGGAGGTCCGTCTCACCTAACCCGTGCACTGTAGTACTCTTTGCCCTCTTCTCAAGGCTGATCTAAATGTGACCGAAGGAGTGGGCAGGGTCAGGCCTTTCATCCTTGGAGACGGTTGGCCACATTCCAAGGTCACACAGTGGGCCTTGCAGGCTTATTATTATTGCAGTTTGGGATCATGCTCTAGATTGGATATGACTCTGAGCCACTAGCACACATACACACCACCAGACCTCTTCTAATAACTCAGCTATTTATGGCGAGCAACTCACAGGAAAAGCCCAGTGCAAAACAACTTAGATTGATGAGAAGGGCGGGGGGGGGGGGGAGTGTCTGTCTATGCTCTGCATAGTTTAAATCAAATAAACCATCTCTATCTTATTCACTGTGTATTCTGTTGAGCCAAATCATCTAAATCCTAAAGCCTGAGCTGGCCATACGCTACCTTTTCATAGTCCTGTACTCTGGGGCCCTTTAGCAGGGGGAGCTAAAGGAGTCAAGAGGTTTTACCCCCTGGTGGCACCTACCGTATCTTTACTGTCTCGTTGCCTACGAGCAGTTGTGTTCTCTCTCCTTGCTTAGGAGTGTGCAGGGAACTGCAGCCTGTCTGGTGGTGGGGCCTTGCATTGTGCCTCTCTAGAGGGTTGCAGCTTCCCTGCAAAGTGAATAGCCGGCTTGCCAGTGCATGTCTAGAGTCAGCTGTTCACTACATGGTGAACAGTACAGCTATCTTCAGACTGTCTCTAGTCCATCTCGGACTGTTCAGGCCACTGAAGAGATCACACAGGCCCAAACAATGCAAACATCATGTAAGCTTCTAGTGAAACACTGAAACCGTTCTCTCAGCATTCTCACATGACATTCTCCATCCTGAGACTTTCGGGGCTTGTCTCTTACAGAGGCAGTACACAACTCTCACCCCCTCTCCCTTTCCTGCTTGCAGGGGTCTTGTCTTTCTCACCTGAATGGCACCCTGGGTTTGTGTGGGAATCCTTGGTATAACATAACACAAGCTTTCCTGTCTGTGCAGGACCCCCTCCACAAGTGATATATCAAATCATGACTCCTCTGAATATTAGAGGAAATTCAGGGATAGGACAAGGAGGAAAAATGGAACAGCAGGGACGCTGAGGTGAGAGAGCATGTATATGCGTACCTTCATATCGCACATACATCTATACTGTACAATCATGAGCTCCCAGCAGCGGTACAGGCTTACCCGGGTCCTACAGAAATGTCCAAGGCCTGTATGCAAAGTTCAGACCTGCAGATTTCTTGAAAACTCTGACTTAGTCGAATGCCTGCCTAAATTCCCACCTGTTAATGTTTTTAAAAGTGGAAAGCAAAGTAGCATTAAATCTGCATGAACAAAGGCAGTGCAGGGCCAAGGCATCTTCTTGGCACCCATGAAAAAAAATCGGAATGGCAACTTCCATGGAAAATAAATGCATTGACCATTTGCTTGTTCAAAAGCCCCAGATCTGATAGGGCTGTCCCTGTCAGGGAGAGCAGGTGTGGGTTGAACTCATGGGCTTGAACAAAAGGCAAACAACAACAACAACAACAACAACAACAAAAGACCCAAACTCTAGCAGCCTTCAAACAGCCAGAGATCTCTGAAAGCATGTGGAGAAAAATAAAGAAGAGGTTATGATGGTTTGTAGGTGCTCAGTCCTTCCCCCACCTGGTGATTATAGAATCGTAACTGAAGCAGCAGCAGCCTGTGTTGTTGTGTACTGTACTGCTTCTTTAAGAGGTGAGCCTAGAAGACCACAGGATGAGAAAGACATATGAGAGAACTCGGGGAATAGTTTCAACTTTGCAGTAGATACCGGTGTGAGTGACTGGGCCTGTATGATCAGGGGCTCGAACAATGCTAGGCCCAGATGGACAAGAATCTAGAGACAGTCTGAAGTGTTAGATTTCCCACCTATTCACACACCACCTATTCACACACACACTTCATGGAGGAAAAGACCATCACAGGTTACAAGCCATAAGCAACCTCTTGGCTTTAGGTTTTCTCTGTGCCAGGTGCAAGGGAGTGGCAACAGGATATAGGTATCTTGTTGTCTCGTGGTGGGGCCATTGTGAGATACAGAAAGCTGGACTAGATGGGCCTTTGGCCTGATCCAGCAGGGCTCTTCTTATGTTCTTACCTTGTTTTATACAGTGAGCTTTTCCAGTGAGCTGTGTTAGTAATATGACTATTGAAAGAAATGTGCTGTTCTCATGTATTCAGTAATGATGTTTCCAAGCCATCCCAGTCCAGTGGAATACAGAGTTCATGAGACTATGGAGTCGTGAGGCGAGAGCATCCAGGGAGAAAGGCGCACTGGGCTGGGACAGCAGAGGACATATGCATTGGGGAGCTGGGGAGCACAGTTAGCCAGAATTTTTTTTTGCTGTAACAGCTCTACCCACAAACCTACATGGGCATCCACTTGTATACATTTATTATTGTTATTGAAGTGTGTAGTGTGCTTGACACTCCTCTCCTCAACAATTACTTACACATTTCTCTCTATGAGGTGGGTTGTTGAGCATTCCCATTTTACAGATGACGAGGTACTAAGAGGGACGGATTTAGCCATGGACCTGTTGGAGGCATTTGGTGAGATAGTAGTCAAACCTAAAGATGTCTGAGGACTTGCATCCAGTCCACAGGATCAGACCTCCACTTTATTCTCTCCTAACAGTCTCTGCTGTTGCTTGTCTGATTTTACCCAGAGCTTAATCATCAGCTTGGCTGTTGCCTCATCGTCCCTCCCAACCCACATCTTTTCTGTAACCAATGCCACGGGGAGGGGGAAGAACTCTCCAAACCACAAGAGTTCCTTCCAGCCTGAACTGCAATGCTCTGGGCCCATTTCACTTGTCAACGCATTTGCCTCTGTCATTTCCCGCTTCTGTGTAATCTTCACAGTGTTTATTTTGGAATGGTGCTAGGACCATTTTTGACCCCAATGACCCCAGGCCGATATTGTCAACCATGTATGACCTGAAGCTATGTTCCAGATTTTCCTAGACAGCCCTGTATTCAGCTCACATGCACTTGGTTGTTATAGCCAAGTACTGTATACCAATTGGAGCAATTGACTGCCTACATGTGGCACCCTTTTCAGAGTATCAGCCTCACTGTAAATGACTCTGTAAATGCCCAATGTAAATTCTAAAGCGGATAATCTAGCTCACAGAAGCAAATATAACCAGACTTTCTCCCCAAGCCAGACTAGGATAGCAAGTGCCTGCATGTCAGAAAGCAAAGTGATGTTATTACCTAGTAGTGGACTGAATTGTATATTGGGCAGTAGATAAAGTGGGGCTTTGACCGACCACTTCAGCAGTGGAGTTTTCTAGGGAAGAAACTGAGGAGTTCCCAACACCATTGATTGATTTTTCTGCTGTATGAAGACATTGGGGTTGTGGGAATCTTCTTGCATGCCCTATATTTGGTGTTGGCTGTCGGATAACTTTCCTGCAGCAGTGCTTACCTCCCTCCCCGAAGTGGGGGTTCATCCGCTGATTTGTAATGTCAGTCGCCAAAGGGCATAGGTTGAGGAAGGGAGAAATAGTAGAGAAGATGATGATCCCGCGAAAGATGAGAGGGCTCCTGGCAAATTGATTTGTAGCTGGTGCTCCGGGTGGGAGGCTGGGCCAAGCATTTGGCATGGATGACAGCTGCCAACTGGGTGAGATAAGCTGACAGCAGAGAAATGCTGTAGCAAGGGATGCTCTAGCACAGTGTTTCTCAAACTGTGCTCCGCAGAACCCTGGGGCTCCGTGAGACCCCTGGGGCTCCGTGAGACCCCTTCAGCCAGGGGCTCTGCAAGCACAGCGCCACAAGCCCTGCCAGCACCTCTTGCATTTGATCCAGTTCTGCTGAGGGGTGGGGTGGAAAGGAGCAGGTCTGCAGGTGCCAGCAGCTCACAGAGCTGTTTTCCTGCTCTCATTTTCTCTTCCCTGGGTCCACACGACGGGGAAAGGAGTATTGCAAAAGAGGGCAGGCAGGAGCTGCCACCAGTTACATGGGTGACACGAGAAGAAAACAAACTTCAAGCAAGGAGACGAGCTTGGGTTTCCCCTCCCAGACCAATAAAACACCTACTTCACTCACAAGTACCCACAGAGCCCACCCCACATGTGCGAGAATCCTTCAATGCCTTGGTTGGGTGGGTGGGAGGGAGGGATCCTTGGAGGCTTGAGGGATCTTCACAAACAGTTGAGGCTACAGTTGAGTTGTGCTTACTTGGAAGCAAGTCCTGTTGTAAGCAGCTTACATGTCCTGCAGTTTGTTCTGTAAGCCTGCTCTTCCCCAAACATTTGTTCTGTAAGCCCAGGTGTGTATTGTCCATTAGGCTGACTAGGCTTCAGCCTAGAGGCCCCGCAGGGACAAGTCTATAGAGACTATAGGAACTCACTCTATAGCGAGAGTGAAGATTGAAGTGCTGGAGGGGACCCGAAACACCTGAAGCCTAGGGACCCGGCCATGAGTTAATACGTCCCTGTGTAAGCCCTGACCCAATACGTTTTAATGCCTAAGCTGGGGGTTAAATTTGAATGAGGTAGACATCAGAAGTGTTGTCAGGGGGGGCGAGGGGGTGGTGGGTCCCCGTTGCGACGAGATTGGGGCTCCGGGCAGCAGGCGGGCGGGTGTTGTGTTAGGGCAGCCGGTGGCGGCGCAACTCGCATATTCACCGGTGTGAGCAAGGAGCAGCAGCAACGGTTTTGGCCCTCCCGCCTGCCCTGTACCTCGGTTGTGTGCATAACGGCTGCAGCCGTTACATCACTTCCGGCGCGGTGGGTGGTGGTCCGCGAAACGCCACTGGTAGACATTGATAGGTAGAACCCACATAAACAAAGGTTCTTTGGGCTCTGCAATAATTTTTAGAAGTGTAAGGGGCTCCGCAGACTAAAAGGTTTGAGAACCACTGCTCTAGCAGTTACCTGCCCTGTGTAGGGGGTTGGACTAGAGACTAGGGTAAAGATAAAGGTGACCCCTGACAATTAAGTCCAGTCATGTCCGACTCTAGAGTGTGGTGCTCATCCCCATTTCAAAGCCGAAGAGCCAGCGTTGTCCGAAGACGCCTCCGTGGTCATGTGGCCGGCATGACTCTCCTTGCCGCAGCGTGTAGCATGTGGCTGGAACACGGAGCGCTGTTTACCTTCCCGCAAGTGGTACCTATTTATCTACTCACATTAACATGTTTTGGAACTGCTAGGTTGGCAGGAGCTGGACAAGCAACGAGAGCTCACCCCGTCGTGGATTCGAACTGCCGACCAATAGCTCATGGTTCAGTGGTTTAACCCACTGCGCCACCCGCTGGCCTGGACTAGAGACTAGATGACCTCTAAGATGCCTTCTAGTTTTATGATTCTATGAAGCGGAGCTTGCTTTAGAACATGAGTACTTTGGACATAGATTCTCTTAAATCTTAGCTTAGGTTCTAATTATTTGCAATCCACAAGGTGGGAGTGAGGGCTGGCCTCCACATGCAGCATTAAGGAATCGAGTGGAGGAGTTCTGAAGTGGTATAAGGATTGTATCACTTCAGACTGCAGGTGGGTAATCACATTTTTGAATGCTCCACTGTCTTAAAAAACAACAACCCTGGAAGCAGAAAATTAAGGCAAGGAGCAGGATAAGTTAGAACCTTTTCTTCCCAATGTGTTTTCTACTTGCAAGGAGCTATTTTTTTTTAACATAGGTGAGCATTCAGAAATGACCCCCCCTACAGTTGCAGTGGTACAGTCCATTCTCCCACCACAGGATTCTACCCCATCATTTTGCTGCAGGCATGGACCAAGCCTGACTCTTTGTAGCTCAGATGGCAAGTGGGACTGCCCAGTACCTGCATGCTGAGACCCTAGCCAGGGGTCTGTACTCCTGGGTACTGCTCTATCTGTTGGTCTACGGTGCTGATCTCTTCCCTGTTCTGTCATCTTCCCCTTCCTGTCAGCGCTGCAAGGATCGCCTCAACTCACTGGCCATCTCTGTAATGAACCAGTGGCCAGGGCTGAAGCTTCGTGTGACTGAGGGTTGGGATGAAGATGGGCACCACTCTGAGGAGTCGCTGCACTACGAAGGCCGGGCTGTCGACATCACCACATCGGACCGGGACCGCAACAAGTACGGCATGCTGGCACGCTTGGCTGTGGAGGCCGGCTTCGACTGGGTCTACTATGAGTCTAAAGCCCACATCCACTGCTCTGTTAAATCTGGTAAGGACTGATCCTCATGATGGGATTGAGGGGCATCAGCAAGAGGGGGTGGGGTGGGGACAGAGAGTGGCACAGGTGAAGAAATGAAAGGCTTGAGATAATGGAAAGGGTGGTGGTGGAAGGACACTGTTCATTAGTGCTTGTTTGTGGGGACAACTGTACTACTAACTTGCTCTCCACTTGCCAGGGCTCTACCGTCATGGCTGATGCGAGTGAGGTTGCTGGTGCAACCCTGTCTTAGGGAACTAATCAGCCCTGGCATTGTGGAAGAATACAGTCTCCCCATGGATTCCAGACCAAAACTGTTCCCTGAACCATAAGAACATCTAGGTGTGGCCTGGCACCTGCAGTTTTTAGTACAATTTGCAGAGATGTGGATCAAGTCTCTGACTCCAAGTCTCGAGTCAAGTCCCAAGTCTCTGGGTCCAAGTCCCGAGTCTTTGGTTGCGAGTTGTGAGTCCCTATCTATTTAATGGGGAAAACGGGTTTAAACCTGAATAAAATTCAACTTGTCGTAAAAGACTCCAAGTCTCGAGTCGAGTCTTTCGAGTCTTTTACAATCGCCGACTCCAGTCCGAGTCAAGTCATTGACGCGACTCGAGTCTGAGTCAATAGACTCAACTCTACATCACTGACAATTTGGCCCAGGACCAGGACCATCTGCTCTGGGATCTGGTTGCTGAAGCCATAGAAGACATTGCCCTACCAATGCTCCCCTGCCCTATCCTGCCCTCTCCATGATACTTTTCTTGTGTGTTATCCAGAAACATGGATTCTGTCCAACAGAGGGCAGCACTGAGTGGTCCAGCATAGCAATAGTGAGCACAGCAGGAGCCCAAGTTATGTGCCAGGATTAGATGCTGTGGGACTTCTCCTATTGGTCAGAGTACCAGGGTTTGACTGTGGCCTTTGTTCCTGTCCTTTGACCATTAGCATGACCCGCTGGTAACCTGGCCCTTTACAGAACAACAAGGTCTCTGGCCATTGGGAAGGAATTGCCTTTGCCCAGCCTAGACCTTTTAAAATGCCTGGCCCAGCAGCCGAATCTCCATCTGTCTGACTGAGACACACCAAGAATGAGCAGCGCTGGAGAAAGAGACTGGTCCAGCCAGAGAATGGCACAGTCCCCTCCCCTGTGGCAGTGTGGACAGTGCCGCTTTGTACTCTCCTGGATAGATTTGTGCCAACCAAGTGGCGAAGAGACATTGTTAAACAAGCTTCTGCCCTTTTGGCTTTAGGTATCTAGGGCCTTGTTATCTGCAAAACTGCAAGTCAGGTCTCAATGTGGTGGATACGGTATATGAAGAACTGAATGGTTGCACTAATTTAGGGGGCATGTGCTGTCCATGCTGGGCACCCAGGGCTGCCACATGATCTCTCCAGACCGGTCATTTAACCCAGTTTCTCTGAGCAAATTAGCAGGAGTAGGAAAGCATTTTCCATTTATCGCATTGATACTGCACATGTTGCTGGGATGCTATGTCTGCATCTGGATGCTCACATTTCTAGCAGGATGTTGTGACTTTACAAAGTTCCTGGGGAGGAAACTGACTTGGCAGAGAGTGACTGATGGAGCATAGTCTTGCAGAGAAAGTATTGGATGCTGAAAGGATGACAGCTTTGATGGAGGTGTGGGAGTAAGGTAGAGTAAGAGCCCATAGCTGGAAGGTTATCGTGGACACAGGCTTTGCTGAGCTTGGGAAATTCACACTTGGGAGAACGTGTTACCCTGGGAGGAGGCCGGCGGCGTTCTTCCAGCATTCCAGGCTGGTGGGTGTTGTAGGCCAATGGTACAATGGGAAGCACTCAGAAAAGAAGGAATGCCTTGGCCTATGTTAGAGTGTTAGGAGCAGGAGGAGGAAGACACCAGACATTCCATGGTGTAAAGGACAACTTCTATGTGGCTGAAAACAGTCTGTGTCCTGGGCAGCTGGCCTGCCTCAAGTATTCTATTAAATGCCCTTTATTTTTATACCAAGTTTCTGCGACCTGGTCTTCCTCCCCTTCTCTTTTCTCACAACTTCTGTAAGCATTTTCTCTCTCTTTTAAATGGTTCATAGTACCGGTACATTTTGAAATTGGAGCTTGCTCTTTCCTGGAGAAAGGGACTAGGGTGCAATAGTTAAGAATGGCTCACACACACACACACCCCATTCCTTCCAGCTCCAATACTAGCTTAATCATCATGCCACTGAATGCTGTCTGATTCTAAAAAGATCTTATAGAGGACACTTGAGCAGGACTGGCCCGTCCTATCCAGAAGGTTGTTGCTTCAGGTAGTTAATTAACAGGAGGCACCTGCCTCCTCCTGCTCTCTGAATTCAAAGGAAGAAGAGGGGAATGGAGCAGAAGAGGAAGTGTGGAGGAGAGACCCACCACTTCGAGAACCCCTGATCTATATGAAATCTGTGTCAGACTCTAGCGGGTGTCCGTTGGGAGGGAAGTCAATAATGATGCTTCATTGTTTAGATTTGTCAAATGGATGGTACAGTCAAGAGAGGGCAATGGTACAGTCA
Source organism: Plestiodon gilberti rubricaudatus (assembly GCA_026170595.1). Taxonomy (NCBI): domain Eukaryota; kingdom Metazoa; phylum Chordata; class Lepidosauria; order Squamata; family Scincidae; genus Plestiodon; species Plestiodon gilberti. Next base: position 208,890,694 of record JANXHW010000001.1, read on the forward strand.
AGAGTTGGTTAGCTGCTAGTAACTGCCTCATCCATGTGCCAAACCGAAACAATGAAGATACACAGGATGCATCACTGTGGAATGAGTGTCTGCTACACTTTATACCTTGCGGTCCTCTCCTCTGCCCTTCCACATGGTAATAATACTTAGCATTTATATAGAGTATTTCTTGAAATGGTCAAAGAGTTTTGCAGACATTTCCTGCCATTGCTTGCCGTTCTTACAATGGCATGTAAGGTGTGGGCCTGAGGCTGGGTGAGAGAGAAAAGGGGAGGCTTGCATAAGTTTGTGACTGAAGTGAGATGGGAGCCAGGGACTTCACAGCTCAATTTCTTGGGTGCTACACCAGCTTTCCTTGCTGTCCACACACATCGCCATTGTACGTGTGGCTTAGTTGAACTGAAACAAACTGAGTGCACCACGTTCCAAGAGATCAGTTAACTCAGTGGCATGCCAGACCCAGAGGTGAGCAGGGAGGTGCTGGCTGCTCCCTGTGGAAGGGGAACTCAACCTCGCAAATGGTGGGTGGGGAAAGAAAGGCATGCCTGCTTGTTTCTTCAAAGCCTTCACTGCCCACAGCCGTTTCTCCTCTGCAAGGCTGAGGGTTCTCTTTGTTCATTGGAGAATCCTTGCTAAAGACACAGTGGAAGTAGAGGAAAGAGACTGGCGCTTGTCAGGAATCTTGGTGCCAGAGGTATTTATGGAGAAAGGAGTACCCCCAGGAGTAACATCGGCTGCATTGTACAATCAGGGGTGAGAGCTTTGGGGAACCTTCCATTTCATCTTGGGGTTTGTTGAGCAACTCAGAACAGAAGCTCAGGCTGGCATGAAATGGATACTGGACAAGTCACACATACGATTGTTTGCAATGCTGCCATCACTCTCCCTCCTGCTGCAGAAGTGTAGCCACATGAGTTTGCAATAGCAAAAGCTGCTGTGACATCTTACTTCTAGCATTTATATTCTACTTTTTGAGTGTCTGGAGCACTTTGTGTATATGGTCTCTGTGTAGAACAATGCCACAAGTATGCCTGATATTGCTACTAGGGGGTTGTGTCAGTCACTTACTTAAGACCACCGAAAGAGTTCATGCAGCTTTATTTCTGCATACAAGTCCCATGAAGCTTCTGCCCCTTGGACTTTAGGACAGGTCCCATGACGGATCCCCAGCCTTTCCTTGCTTCTCAGTCAGTCTACAACTCTGAGTAGATCTGCCCTACTGAACCCGACTCCCCAGGCATTCTCTAATCCAGGGATGGCCAACCTTTCCACGTGAATCCAGGGGTGGCCCTTGAATGGTTGTATAGGTGAGGGCATTTCAGCAGGTGCAGCTGCTTTAGCAGCACCATCAGTACTTGCAGCGGCCAAGATTCTGTCTTCTACACAACTCTTAAGAACACAGAGGCCCTAATGGTGGAAGGTTAGCCACCCCTGCTCTAACCCATTACAGAATAGGGATGAATTATTTCAGTGAAGGCTCATGGGGGGAAATGAGGAATTATTTCTTTGCATGAGAAAATGAGAAAAATTATTTCCCATTTCCAAAAAAAGAAGAAGCTAAATAGTAAATACAAATTTTAACCAAACTAGCACAAGGGAACAACTGCCTTATCCTGAATCAGACCATTGTCCATTTAGCCCAGTACTGACTGTTAGCAACTATCAAGGGTCTCCGGAAGATGGGTCTTTCCCAACTTTGTTGGCCAAGATACTTGGAGATGGCAGGGATTTAGCCTGGGAAAGAGCAGATGCTCCATTGCTGAGCTATGGTAGATTCCTTCCCTAGTTCTGTCCAAAGGGAGCAGCAGGCTTATGAAAATTTGCTCCAGTAAAAGTATTCAAGCCTCAAGTAAATCCATCTTTACCAAATCTGTACTGGAGACGTTTGTTGTGTTTGTTGTATGGTGTTAAAATACATTCTGTCACCCATCTTTGAGACGACTTAAAGTATATCTACACTACAGACTTAGACTAGTTCAACAGTCTTTCCTTTTCCCCAGGAAACCCTGGAAACTAATGCAGGGGAATGGGGAGATCTCCCACTAGCACCTTCACCGAACGACAATTCCCAGCATTCTTTGGGGAAGCCATGACAGTTAACCAGGTATAAAATCAATATAAGCTTGTAGTATAGATATACTCACTATGAGTGTGGAACTTTATGTGCTGGTTATTCAGTTAATGAAGACAGTGATCTTGTGCATTTGGCATCCTAGTTGAATGAATGACTTCTATGAGCTGTCTTGCCCCACACTTGCAGAATCAGATGCATCTCACCTCCAGCTGAAAGATCCCTGTATTGAAACCCCTCCCCATATGCAGCTGCATCTTGCTGTCAAATTGTGTTTTCATTGAGTCTCCCTCCATTGCATAACTCATCTGGTCTGTTTATTTCTCTGTCTCTCTCTTTAGAGCATTCAGCAGCAGCAAAGACAGGCGGCTGTTTCCCAGCCCAGGCACTGGCAACACTAGAGAGTGGGACCAAGATTCCAGTATGGGCACTGAAGCCTGGGCAGCGGGTCCAAGCCATGGATGAGCAAGGCCGCCCCACGTACAGTGAATTCCTGACATTTCTGGACAAGGCGCCATCCGCACACACTGCTTTCCACGTCATTGAGACACAAGATCCACCCCGCCGCCTTGCCCTCACTGCAGCACACCTCCTTTTTGTGGGGGAGAATGCCACAGCACCTGTAAAGGCTATTTTTGCTAGCCTAGTGCATCCAGGCCAATATGTTCTGGTGACAGAGGGGGGTGAGCTACGGCCAGCTAAGGTGACGGCTGTCTCTGTGAGGATGGACATTGGGGCCTATGCTCCCCTCACCAGACATGGAACTCTGGTGGTGGACGAAGTGGCCGCCTCTTGTTTTGCTTTGGTGCAGGAGCACCAACTGGCCCAGTTGGCCTTCTGGCCTCTTCGACTCTATCACAGCCTGGCCGGTGGCCACCGGACTCCACTGGAAGGTGTGCATTGGTACTCTGCACTGCTCTATCGCCTGGGTCGCATGCTCCTGGCTTCAGAAAGCTTCCACCCATTGGCCACAGCACAGTTTGAGAGCTGAGCTGATAGGATCAGAAGCCCCCTGCGAGAGGGAGAAACCAGGTCATCTCCCACGGTTCAGGGACAGGATGGTCTCCAGAATCCTGATGGTGGGGGAAAGTGGGGCCACAGGACCAAGCGACTGGCTCCTTGTGCACTTTTCCCATGCACAAGGGTGAAGGGAGGTTTTTCCTCCTCTGACTCTGAGGGGCCTTTTGTGGCTATAGAAGGGGACGCCCGATGCCAGGGCCATATGCTGCTATTTTGGTTCAAGAGCCTCTGATAAAAAGAGGGAGCTAACCAGGTGGATGCGGGTAGCGAGTGGAGGTCCTGAAGCCTGGGAAAGGGGCAAGAAATCCTGTCCTCCTCCATGCAGACTGGGGAAATACCGTGTGTGCATGCTCTGGTTCAGATGGGCAACTGCAAGGAGGCAGCGAGGAGCATAAATCTATGAAAGTTCCTCCCCTCAAGGTCTGTGCTCCTCCTTGCACTGCCTCATTGTAGTCAATAGTATTGGGACATGCAAAGTAGCTGTAAGGAAGACCTGGGGGACTCCTCCATTGCAAGAATGATGAGGGGGGGATTATTTCCAGCTGTCAATCAGCTGGGCTTATGGGCAGTGAAGGACAGGGTGGATGCAGGGGCCCAGCAGTGGTAGGGAAGAGGGCATGGATTATGAGGGAGAAGGCAGCAGAGAGTGAGAGTTGCTCCTTTATGAAGTCACACAGTCTTCTCTGGTTGAGTTGGATTTGGCCTGGAAAAATGGTAGCCCCTGCTTCTGTCCTGTTCACCAACACAAAGCGAAAGAATCACTCCACACCTAAACATGCACTGAAAGAATGGAGGGGAGGGGCAGCAGGTCAGGAAATCTACCTGTTCACCCTGCTTTTAGTAGTAACCAAATCTGGTTCAGTTTACCAAAGAGTGGGTCCAATAGTTTAACAAGGGGTAGGGGTTAGGGTAACTCACACAGGCTATGTGACTTTGAGAAGTCACCCGAAGGCACAACACTGGAGGGCAGATGCTGGAAATCCCCTCTTTGTAGTGGAGCAAGTGGGGTACATGAGAAGTGACAGCAGTGGGGAAGGATGGATTCTGCTACCTTTTCTAGGCCTCCCTTTGCTAGAAGGTACCAGAGGGGCAGATGTTCTGTTGGACTCTCATCTTCCATTACAGTTGGAATCTCCACCCCAAGTAGCCCAGTGCAGGGAAGCCTCTTCTCACGGGTGGGAGGAAAGGGCAGCAGGCACACATCACCCATTATGGACGTGCCCTGGTAGAGTTGTCCTGCTGGGTATTCTTGTAAATAATATAGCGTCTCAAGATGGAACTTGATGTTATAAGCCAAAGCCAATGCAGGGGTGAGAGAGACATTTGCAGGAGATATCAATGGGAAGGAAGGGTGTGTAAACCCCCCCCCCCCACCTCTCAGTCCCTCCCCAGCCATAAATGACCCGTATGGTCATTTTTAGCCTGTTTTCCCCCCAGCCAGATTACAAAGACTAGAAATTAGCCTGGCTGTAGAGGAAAATGAGTTAGGAAGTCATATGCTGAGGAGTATCACTGCAGGGGGTGTTGGTGTTGGGGTAGTCTCTTATGCACCAAAACATACCTGTATTCAAACCCCCCCCCCCAACCTTCACATCAACATTCACATCATCTTGGTAAACTGGAATTTGGGATGACACACTTACCAAGGTAATGTGGAGCTCCACGCTCTGGGGCACTTCACGTGTAAGCATTTCCTACTAGGATGCGATTTCTGCACGGGCACCGTAGTGTGTCATGACTGAGCCCCCACGTGTTTATTTTGCAGGATGTGCGCACATGCCTTGAAAAACTGTGGTTTTGTGCTGTGTTGTGTACACAGAAAAATTGACAAGTGTGCCTGCCCCAAGTGACAGTGTATAGCAGGCTTGTAAATAGCCACTTGCGCAATCACTTGTGGTGAGTTAAATTGCTTCCAGGTGGCCATGCAGTAGCCTTTGAGATTGGAAAAGCCTGCTCTCGCTCTCGCTCTCTGATTGTCAGTGTGCCAGAAATGACTAACAATTTTTGTGGGCTAGTAACTTCTGGCGATGTATTTGCAAGGCTGGTGCACATAAAGCATTCATACATGCAAGTAATATCCATGTTGGAAATAGTTACACATGAAGCAGCCCATTGTTGGGCTCCAGATAGCCCAATTTCCTTGAGGATATAACTCTGAATTCCAGGCTTTTTGCATCAATCAGAATCAGGAACTGTCCCTTCCCTGCCTTCCACCTCCTCCCATCTTAACACCAGCTTCTCTCCTCAGTGCAGGCATATTCAGACAACCCAATACTGCTCACCAGGAATGTGTTATGTCCCTTGCTAGCAGCATAGCGTATGAGGCCTCCACCACTCCAATATTTGGCCCAGTATTTGGGTGGTGCAGTTAGATGGGAAGCAAGTATCCTGTCCTCTCTCACTGCATTATTTATTTTCCTGCACTCTTCAGGGAGCTCAGAATCGTTTCTCCGGTGAGTAAGAACTTCCCCAAGAGAGACCAAATGGGGGTGGGAGTGGGCTGGGGCAATTTTTTCTAACAATAAAATTATTTAAGGATTATTTCAGAAGCACAGTTTTTATGGGATTATTGGGAGGGCAAGAGGGAATCATAAGCATTTGTCTCTTCACTGGATGTACATTTCCCAACAGGTGACAAGCCCAATAAATCTCTTGACCCACTGGGTGACTGTGAGTGTTTGTTCTCTCTGTGTAAAAGAAAATAAAAACCTTCCACCAACACCAACACGTACAGCTCCCAGCTCCAAATGTCAAGCATACAATGGACATTGTGGAGCTATGTCATGGAATTGGGGTACTCTGGAATGACGGGGGGGGGAGAAATCCCTGAAAATAAGTGATTGGCCAAATGACAAGGTTTGGGCCTGTGAGTTTATTTCTCCATTAAATTGCAGCCACCAGGAGGAGTGGTGGTGGAGATATGGAGAGACCATGGCATGTGAGGAGGGGTATTGACCTCTTGTGCTACAGTCCTATCAAAAAATTGTGCTCCCAAAGCTGCTAAAAGCCAAAGCCCCAAACCCAGGAGGGAAGCTTTCATTGGCATTACAGGATACTGGCAACTGTATCCCATTCACTGCTTCTAGTATCCGTGGGATCTCTACCCAGGACGGAGATCCAAAACTTGGAAAGTTCTTGGTGCATTTTGTGCATGCAGGTCTGTGTATGCACATCTCAAAGTGCTGACACGGACACTAGACATTTCTGAAGTGGAAAGAGCCCCATTGTGACTAGTGAAAGAGCCCCTGGTGCAGCATTCCATGGAGAGAGGCCAGGGAATTTCCACAGGCAGGCCCGGGCCAAGAGGAAACAGCACCTGAAAGACCATGGAAATTCTGTTCCCCCCCCTTGCCACTACCCCCCATGTGGGTATGTACCACCTACCTACCTACCTCTTTCTCCTTTGCTTCACAAGAGGAGGAGACGCGATGGCAGTGTTGGCCCTCTTTGCCCTTCCACCAACCAGCCGCCACTGCTGCCACCTCCCTCCCCGTTTCAGTTTAGAAGTGGAGGGGGCAACAGCAGTTATCTTCTCAATCAAGAACAACTTTGCCACTGTTACCTCCTCCTCCCTGCCCTGCACAGCAGTGCTGGAGGCAGGTCCTCCAGGCTCCAGCTCACCCCAGCTTACCTGTTTATTCTCACTTTGTCACTCTATGTTTTGAAACAGAATGGTAAAGCGATAGCAATGCAGGAAGAAGGAAGCTGCAAGAAGTGGAAGTGGGCAGTGCTTATTTCTTCCACCCCACTCTGCCTCTCTGTTTCAAAACAGAATGACAGAATGAAGATGGAGGAGGTGTGTGAGGGCAAATGAGAGCTAAGTGAGGTAGCCAATGGGCACAGGGTGCCACCTGTGCCCAACTGCCACCTGAGGCAGCCTGCCTTAACTTGCCTCATGGCTGGGTCAGCTCTGTCCGGCATAGGACTGGCTCTGAAGGAAGAACTGACTAGCAACAAGAGAGGACATTTCTGCTGCATCTTCAACAATCTTCATCCAAGACTCAAAGGGAATGCACTGAACCGAATCCTGCAGGGGTGGTCTCAGAACATTGTATGAAGGCACATGTTGCAGCCACCTTGCTTTTGCTAAGCAGATCTAGGTTTGGTGAGGTCAGTGTCTGGATGGGTGACTGCCTGGGACCCCCATGTATGCTGCCTAGAGTTCCATGATGGGGAAAAAAGGTGGATGGTTACATCTCTCTCTCTCTCTCTCTCTCTCTCTCTCTCTCTCTCTCTCTCTCTCTCTCTCTCTCTCTCTCACACACACACACACACACACACACACACGAGAATAGTCTGTTGCACTAAAAACAACAAAGAGCTTTGTGGAACCTCCAAGACAAACATTTATTGTGACATAAGCTGGGAGATATTCTCTAGCAGTCCTGGAAGTTGCCATTCTTCAACAAAACAACACCCCCAAGGGCATCTGAACACACCAGCTAATTTGGATTCAATAAAAATTGGGGGTAACTGGCTCGCGACAGAAAGCAAGTCTCCCTTGTTAGGTGGATAACAGCAGCAGCAGTGCTGAGTACACAGAACGTAGCCTATAAGCTTCACATACACTAATCATTACAACAGCCTTAAGAGGTAGGCCAGTATTACTATCATGTTAGAAGTGGTGGGGGCTGTGAGACAATGGCTTGCCTATGGCCGCTTCATCACTAGAGGCCTTGTTGGGAGTGGATCACAGCCACTCTGAGTAGTATTATTCATTTGTGATGTGATACATCTACCTTACATGATGTGGACTTTTGGTCTTATCTGCTAAAAAAAATAAATCACCATGCACTCATAATATATGGTGCTCAGGGGGGAACTACCGGTATTATGAATCTGTGGGGTCAGGAAAACTGATGCCACAATTAGTCTTTAAGGTGGCACAAAAGCACTGTTCAGATTGCTCCCAGCGAAGTTAGTTTTCTGACACTCATAGTATAGCATTGGAGAGTCCTATTCAGCTACAGAGTCTTCCTTTGCCTGAGTGGAATAGATGTATCTCCACAGCTACCTACACATGCCAATTACAACTTCATGCTTCCTCTGCAGGGCTGCTGTACCCCATGTGTCCACCAGGTAAACTGTTGGAAGCACAAGCACACCACCTTGTGGTTAGAAAAGGAAATGGCTAGTTCAAAGGTGAGATAGAGCAGGGCTTTTCAACCCTCCCCAACTTTTTTTTTTTTTTTTGCAATAACTACTTCTCTGAGTACAACCTTTGTGGACACCACCAGCACCAGAGATGGCTGCTTTGTGCAGAAGTGGATGGTTTGCCCTACATATGTCCCTGCAAGGTACTGTAGAGGCTTCTCTGGTTGCTGCTGCCTCTGATCTATGTTCTGTATCCTCCTTCCCCAATCTCTGCCTCTTTTGAAGGGCTGACCTGCTGCCTGATCTACCAGTGCACTACAGTCCCAGCCATCTCCACTTCTGATGGGGTCAGGCCAGGCAGAGCAGTATCATGCAGTCCCCATGGCAGCTGGCTGGGCTAAGTACCACCTGCAATCTGGTGAAGAAGTACCCCCAGTGGTACTCATACCACTGGCTGAAAAGCACTGAGCATTTGCATGCATCCTCTCAAAAAAAGCAGAGGTGTACCCCCTTCAGTAACTTTATCGGCAAAGTGCTACACCTCTGTACTGTCCATATTGTCAGCTCAGGGGGAAATGAGCCAAGATTGCAAAGTGAAATACTTTACTTTCCTTTCCCCTTCCCATCCCACTATGCAGCTAATTAACAATCTAAAACAAAATCCATCCAAACCATTTTCTAATTACAAATCAGTCATCCACTCAAATCAAATCAAAACATGCTAAACCATCCAGTGAGTCATCAAACAATTTGAACCTTCCAGAAATCCCTATGAAACAATCAGGGTTTTTAATAAGTTAACCTAACAATTACATTATACAGTACAATATCAAGAAACATTTAAACAATGAATCAGACATATTGTCCAATAGCCAGTAAACTATCATCAACGTTCTGGGAAGTATGGGTTCTGCAGCCATGTAAACGATTAAAAATAAAGAAATAATTTTTAATCGTTTACATGGCTGCAGAACCCATACTTCCCAGAACGTTGACAATTGTACCCAGTCATGAAAATCTCCGCGTAACATTGAGTAAACTATCAGTCAATTCACAACTGCTTTAAACTTCAGCTAGGTTTTAGGGACTTGGCAAATAATTATTCTTCCTACATTTAAAAAAGAAAAAGAAAATCAACCCAAAGTATTCATTCTATAACCCTGTGCATATTCTTGCAACCACCGTTAAGTAATGTGGCGATGATGACTTCACATTAATAATTCCACCACTCAGAATTTATATAGGACTTTCCCTATGTGCTTCACAGACTCCATTTCAGCAATCTTTACAACAGACCTGTAAGGTAAGCCAGTATCATTATCTCCATCTTAAAGATGTAGGGTCTGAGACATAATGACCACAGGCAAGCTGATCACTGAGTTCCTGCCTGACATGAGATTTGAACTGGGAACTTGGCACTTTACAGCTCACTCTCTTAATGGTGCACTGTACAACACTAGTTGATACAACTTTTCCATGGCCCTTGTGGACTGCCCTGGATTTTTGTTGACAGAATGGAGCACAAATCCACATTTAAAAAATGCACATGTAACTAAAGGTCTACATCAGTGGTGGGGAACCTCCGGCCCCAGGGCCGGATCAGGCCCCCGAGGCCATCCGGTCCGGCCCCCGGAGAGATTGCCAGGAGGCCGCCCAACCGGCCCCTGGAGGCTCCGCCGGGTCCGTGCATCACCTCCGGAGGCCGGGAGAGGGCCTTTGCATGTTCTCCCTGGCCGCCGCCTCGACCCCTTCTCACCAGGCCGTTGGCCATTTCGCACATGCGTACCACGCCGATGAGGGCAAACTCTTGCCCTCATCGACATGGTATGCCGGAGGTAATGCGCGGACCCGGCGGTGGCTTCGGATGGTGAGCGCGGAGCCTCCGGAGGCCAATGGGGGGGCGGGGCCAAAAATTAATTAAATAAATAAAAATGGCAGCCGGCCTTACGGCCGGCCCTCAAGCAAATTTCTAATATTTAAAACTGCCCTCGCCAGGGAAAAAGTTCCCCGCCCCTGGTCTACATGGTACAGCCTGGAGGTGTGTGGAACTGGACAAGGTTGATCAGCGGCAAGGGAAACCATGGCGGTTGCACAAAGATCACTGAATGGGAAGCCTTTGGGAGAGAAGATGTAGCACCAGTAGATTGTTTAAACTGTTTTAATTCTTTTTAAATGTATAAATGTATTTTAATGTTTTATTGTAAGCCGCCTTGGTTGCCCTCGTGGGAGAAAGGTGGGGTAGAAATTTAATAAATAATAAATAATAATAGATGAGGTCAGAAGAATGCCAGGGGTCCCCAACCCCCGGTCCACTGCCCATTACCGGTCCGCGGCCTGTTACAGACTGGGCCGCGGGACACGGTGCCCCCCCCACCGGGCGGAGGCTCAAAAGCAGCCGGGGGGCGATGGTGCACTCTGGCGAAAGCAGCCAGGGGTGGGTGGTTCACTCCGGGGGGGGGGGAGAGGAAGAATTCTGCGTGCGTGCGTGTGTTCGATCGATTGTTCACACACACACACACACACACACGGGCGGAGGCCGGCCAGATGCGTCCTTCCCGGCCTCCGCCCGAGGTGTGTGTGTGTGTATGAACGATCGATTGAACGCACACGGTATTCTTCCTTCCCCTCCCCCCCGAGTGCACCACCCACCCCCAGCTGCTTTCGAATTCCAGAGAGGAACTCGAGCTTGATACCCCTGCGCCTGGGGGGCCATGGTCCCCCCTAACGACACCTCTGTGCAGGGGGTGTCATTTTGCATTGCGCACCCCCACTACCAAACCCCCCCCCCCCGTCTGTGGAAATTTTTTTAACCACCTAACCGGTCCCTGTTGCAAAAAAAGGTTGGGGACCGCTGTGTTAAAGGACAGCTAGTTACAGTATTCTCTTGAACTTGAACATTCCTCAAAGGGTCAGCAGAGGGCACTGCATATCAGCAGATCCTGCCAAGGAAAGGGAACTGAATTGTCCCTTCAAGTCCAGGCAATCTCTGGCATGCTGAAGGGAGGTAGTCTCTGGCCAAAGCAGGCATGATCAACAATGCACCTCAGGGTCATCATGACCAATCCGCCCAGAAGCAAAATCCATTGAGTTGAGTTGAAATGCCTCAGCCTGGAGTGATATGGCACATGCTCCAGAAAAAGAGTTGGCCAAGGTTTGCTACCAGAGCATCCTGACCCAATGTGTGAATAGGAGAATGAGGGTGTGACACTAAGGTAATGCCATCCTTCATGTAGTCTCATGCTACATGGCGCTATCCAGGTTTAGGGGAGAAGCCATCGCCCAGTGGCAGAGCATATGCCTTGCATGAAGAAACCCTGAGATTCAATCTCCTGGAAGCCCTGGGACAGATTCTAGCCTGGAGAGCTGCTGCCAGTCAGTGTACATAATACTGAGATGAACCAAGGATCTGACTCAGTAGAAAGCAGCTACATATGTTTCATTGGAAAGGGGGAATGCATGACCTAGATTAGAACTACATTTTAGAAGAAAAAAAGAGGGAGTTTAATGAAATGGCAGGACATTACTGGGGGAGGGGGGATGAGGTAGTCTTGCTGGAATTCCACGGGACTTCCCCCCCCCCCTTATTTTAAAAGGCTATACAAGATCTCTATGTGACGGGGTATACGGGTAAAGATGCCATGTAAAAAAGTCCAGCCAGAATAAAAACAATAACCAACATACCAATCTTTGGATTGCTCCTGGAAAATGTTTCTGGTCTAAGAAACGAAACGTCGGACTATACACACTCAAGCCTTGGATTTTAAATGATTTCTTGTCTGCCTTGCAATTTCTAAACATTTGGAAAAACGTAAGCAGTGTTGGTTATTGTTTTTATTCTGGCTGGACCTTTTTACATGGCATCTTTACCCGTATACTCCAAGTCACATAGAGTAACTGCAGGCCATGAAAGCTTTCGATCTATACAAGATCACTCTCTCACCTTGTATTGTTACAGCTGGAAAGAAACAACCAGCCTCTAAAGAAAAACAAGCAATCTTTGTATTCAATGACGTTGCTGCACTTTTTAATAGAGAATTTGGATTCCTGGCTCATTACAAGAACTTTCAATCCTTTACTAGTCACCATATAGCCTGACATGAGCTCAAAGCATGATATGCGTGTGATTCACCTCTCTCTACATGAAGCGATTTAAAACAGTTGCATTAGCAAGTAACCTTTGCTCTCTCTGTAACTGAGAATTGGCTGCCTCCTCTCCATTCTGCTTGGTGGAGAGTTTTAAGCATTTCTGGGTTTGTACAGTCTTCCATCAACATATGTTTATGCCAGAAAAAAAAAATCCTTTGGTCTATTTTGTAATTTCTAAAGAAACTGCCTTATTCTGTAACATTCAGAGTGACCCACAGTCTCTAGGACCAGCATTGTTTTTACTATCTGTACCAACAACCAACCATCATGGCTAGATCTGAAGTCTCCTAGACACTAGGGTGGACCCTGCCAGGATTTTCCCCTGCTGCCGCAACAGCTTGGCATGTGCTGGTGCAATGCAAAGTGCTCACCCCTAGTGATTTAGGGGGCACTGAAAGTGTTTGTCTAATTTAATTAGCTTCTCATTACAGAGAGGCAGGAATTGGCCCTCAGGGCCTAGCAAGATAAAGCAAGCAAGAGGAAGTTTATGGAGACAGATGGCAATCTGTAGAGGAAGCTGCTCTGGGTTGGAGATAGGCAGTGTTCAGCTGCTGGACACTGGGGGGCAGTGTGTCGTCTGGTCACCTGAAAGACCTTTTACCTTGACCTCTCTGTGATCCAAGGAAGGGGTGTGGCCCCTGACCCTATTTCCTCCTTCTCCTTCCCAGTCTAGGTCTTCTTTTTCTACTGACTGCCAACCTGGGAGGACGTGCCATGTCTGGGCTCTGCTCCCCAGCGGCCATCTTCCAGCATACCTCATGCAGAGCGTGCCAGCTGTAAGGGCACGCCATCCTGAGTTAGAGTATCCTCTGGTCTTAGCCAGATGCTGTATATATGAACTGAACCGTGAGTAAACTATTTCTCTTTTGCAACTTCACTCAGCCTATGCCTCGTGTGTTTATTTAGCTAAGTATAGCAGTCTGCCTGGGTGTAAGAGGGAATAAGAACAATACCCAACATTCTGATTAAGAGAGATGGTGTCAGCATGGCCTTGTGGGACTTTGGGGAGGAGGAAAAGCTCTCTTGTGTGTTGTACAGCTACAGGTTTGCTGTAAGGATAAAAGGAGTGGGAGGGGCCACCATGCATAGGCTTACCATAGTCCTGGAATCGAGGCGTGCTTTGGCCTAGAGCAGACCCAAGCCGCTCCCAAGAGTGCACCGCGGCTGCCCAATGCGGTCGCATTGTTGACCGGAAGCCATGCACGCATTGGGCAGTCGCAGTGCACTCTTGGGAGAGGCTCGGGTCTGCTCTAGGCCAAAGCACGCCTCAATTCCGGGACTATGGTAAGCCTAACCATGCACATTGTCTCATCCGGGGAAGAGAGACTTGGAAATTTACTCTTAGAACACAATCCTATGCATATCTAATCAAAAGTGAGTTCCATTGTGTTCAATGGGGCTTACATCCAGGAAAGTGTGTACAAGTCGGACTTTTTTATCCATGGTTTTTCCATCCACAGATTTGACTCAACACAGGCAAAACTGTGGAAGAGGGAGTCCGACCGCACCACATTACCTCTTTTTTTTCAGCATTGTCGAGGGCCTGCCAGCTGCTTCCTGCCTCCTGCACGTGTCCAAACTGCTGAAAAAAGAAAAAAAACAACAAGCGGGAATCTGTCGGGGCGCCTGCCAGCCACTTCCCGGCATGTTTAAACTGCTGAAAAAAGAAAAATGCAACTGGGAGTCTCTGGCGCCATCTACAGGTTGTTTCCGGTAGCGATTTTTCTTTTTTCAGTCAGTTTAAACAAACTCAGGAGGAGGGACGTGCCGAAGATGCTGGAATAAAGGTAATGTGGCACTGCTCCCCACCCCAGTTTTCATATATCACTGATTTTTTTTTAATCTACTGGCGTTCCGGGAACAGAACCCCAGTGGATAAAAAGGTCCGACTATAGGATTGCAGCCTTAATAGGATTGCCACATCTGACCATGGTTTTTCAGTTTCTCAAGCTCTGTGAAAAACTATATTCTGTGAAAAGCCTTTGCTGTCAGAATGGCTCCGGGGGTGAGTCGGAGGGGCCATGTAACACTGGTTTGCAAGGCACGGTGCATCGCCTTGCACCACTTACAGTGCCACACCCCCTCTAGCAACTGCACTGCCATGAAGCTTATTCTCCTCTTGGGTCACTTGCTAGTTCTCAGCTAATGACCTACCTACAGGTTTGCTGTAAGGATAAAAGGAGTAGGAGGGGCCATGCACATCCTCAGCAGCACTTTAGAGGAAAAGCAGTGTGTAACTGTGAAAAATAAACTCCAGAGAGCTGCTGCTAGCCAGTGCAGACAACACTGAGCTCAAAGGACCAGTGGTCTGACTCAGAAAAAGGCAGCTCCTTATGTTCAACCTGTTAGGCCACAATACTTGAGTGGTGGACTGTGTTCAGTGTGGTGCTTTGCAACCCATATAGGCCTGTCCTAGGAGCACAACAAAGAAACAAAACCAAAAGGGGGGGGGGGAAGAGACTGTTTGTATTGCTATTTGCAGACAACCATGCCCCACAGACTCTCAAAGAGTGAGAAGCAGTGAGGGAGCTGCTCCACTCTACAGTGAGCTGCAGTGAGAAGGAGTGGGGGAGCTGCTCCACTCTATTAAGGGCTATTTATGGCCCGTTTAATCTCATTAGCCGGGGCCTGATGCTGTGGTGCATGGCAAACTCTTCTTCCCCCAGGCAGCAATAGGCAGGATGATGATGAATGAGGCTGGCAGTGGGTGGCAGAATGGGTGGGCCTGCCTGCCATAGACCTCCCACAATAGAAATGGCGCCATCAATTTGTCCTCATTTCCATGTCAATGGTATGGTTAAGAATGGGCAGCTGTGGGGACAGGACCTTCTGGTCCCATCTGGGATAGTCACCACTCCTTTCACTGGGGCCCAGCTCTTTTGCTTCTGCGGCTCATTGGTTCCCCCCCCCCCCAGTCTACCCTCTCTCTCCCAGGCCCCTGCTGCGCACTGTTCTTGGAGGATGTGTGTATTTATGCCCATTTAGGCAATGAGAAAAGGTTCATTAGCTCTGAGTTGTTAACAAGGGGGTGTCTCCTTTTCCCTTCTGTCCTGCTGTCATGTCAGTCTCTCTGTTTGATCAAGTGTTCCCTGACCTTTCATTTTAACCCCAAAGTCATCAATGCATGCTGAGTTAGTCATGCCATGTCAAGAGGGAACAAGATAACTGTTTTCTTTTTTTGCTTTCATTTTAATTTAAAATGGAGAGAGGCAGACAAGACCTCTGGGAATTCAGAACTCCTAGCAGGAAGAACACAAGTTGGTTAAGGCTGCAGTCCCAAGCACACTAACTAGGGAGTAAGCCCCATTGAACAAAATGGGACTTACTTCCAAGCAAGCATGGATAGAAGGTCCTGTAACAGAATAATGGTGGCAGATCCAATATGATAAGCCAGGAGTTGTCATCTTATGAATGTATGAAATGACCTTATATTGAATTAAATTGGTACAGTCTCCTCAACTGGCAGAGGTTCTCCAAAGTCTCAGGCAAATATCTTTCCCAGCCTGGCAGGCTAACTACTACCTCTTATCTAGAGATCCCTGGAGCTTTCTTCATGGAAGGCATGTACTCTGCCACGGGTCTGTGCTCTGAAAGGCTGAGCCTCCCTCCCTCCCTCCCAGCAAATGATCCAAAGCAACCTTGAAACAAGGACCTTGCATGCACAAAGTTGCCAATTCCAAGATACAGCAGGTCTTGGGCATAGATCTAGGAGGACTGCATCTAACTTGTCCTATACAGCACTTCTATCCCTTAAAGCGGTTAGTGGTGAACCAAAACCATAAAACTATCTATGACAGGGGTGTCAAACATGAGGCCCATGGGCTGGATACAGTCTACTGAAGCTCTTTATCTGGCCCGTGTGATTCCCAGCCCTTTCAGCAGTGCCGCTTCTGCCAAGGCATCACTTCAAAGAGCACCCACCTCTCAGCTGCTGAACTGCAAAGTGACACCTTAGCAGAAGTGGCGCTGCTGAAAGGGTGGCCTGCATGATAATTGGGCTCTCCCATATCTTGAAAATAGATTTGTATATTTTCTCTTCTGTCATTTGCAGCTAATGAGTTCCTACGTGAGAACAAAGGGCTTATTTCTGTTCATCATCATCTACTTAATTTGATGTCACTTCCTACTTAATGACGACACTTCTGGCCCTCAGCAGGCACCATGAATGCTATTTGGCCCACTGAATGAAACGCGTTTGACACCTCTGATCTAAGACATTCACCAAGAGTCTACAGTGATAACACTCTTTGAGATGAAACTATAATCAATATTAAAGCTGAGCAGCATCAGGCAACCTCAGTCTACACCTGACCAAGAGCATCTTCACTGATCTTGAAGCTCAGTAAAATGGAGCTTTGATGGGCCTCTTCGGGGAGGGAGTTCTGCAACAGGTACAGCCACAGAAAGCAAAAGCATTGCACTGGGATCTTAGCAAAACCAGATCTGAAGCAAGGCCCGGGTTGCAAATCTTAAAGGGTACTGGGTTTTGAAATGGTATTCTTGAAAGCCAGCAGAGTTGAGACCATTCAAGGCTTTGAAGGCAATAACCATCTTCGTGAGCTGAGCCTGGAAGTAAATGGGTAGCCAATGGCATCAGAACAACTGAAACATATTCCCTGCCCATCAACATTCACCATAAGAGGTACTACCACATTTTTGTCCTGGCAACTGAAGCTTCCATAAGAAGAGCCCTGCTGGATCAGGCCAAAGGCCCACCTACTGTAGTCCAACTTCCTGTATCTCACAGTGGCCCACCAAATGCCTCAGGGAGCACACAAGACAACAAGATGCCTATAGTAGCCATCTATATCACCACTATGTCACCACTCCCTTGCATCTGGCATTCAGAGATAGGTACTTCTAAAACCAGGAGATTGCTTATACCGATCATGGCTTGTAACCTGTGATGTACTTTTCCTCCATAAATCTGTCTAATCTCCTTTTCTCCTAATCTCCTTTTCAAGACTATACAACAACTCCTACTGGTCACCAAGTTAGTGCTAGTCAATGCTAGTCTCACTATATACAGTACAACACTGGGGTGTTGCATATAACCATGCAAAGGGGTGTTTAATTAATATAACATAAAAACATAAGAAGAGCCCTGCTGGATCAGGCCAAAGGCCCATCTAGTCCAGCTTTCTGTATCTCACAATGGCCCCACCAGGTGCCTCAGGGAGCACACAGACAACAAAATACCTGTTTCCTGCTGTCACTCCCTTGCACCTGGAATACAGAAAAAAATCTACTTCTAAAACCAGGAGGTTGCTTATGGCTTGCAACCTGTGATGGACTCTTCCTCTATGAATCTATCCAAACCCCTTTTAAAGGCATCCAGGCCAGGTGCCATCACCACATTCTGTGGCAAGTGTTGGAAATTGGGCAGCGTTTGTCTGTTGAGCACTTGGGGGCAGTGTGTGTGATCCGGTCACCTGAAAAGACCTTTCACCTGGTCCTCTCTGTGCCCTGGAAGGGGTGTGGCTCCTGACCTTTTCCTACTTCCTCTTTCTAGCCATGTGTTCACTATTTCTGTTCCTGACTCCAAGGTGGTAAGACATGGTCTAGCTGGGCTCCCTGCTCAGCAGCCACCTTGCCTGCAAACTACCATGCACAGCGTATCAGCTCTAGGGTATGCTGTTCCTAAGTTAGAATAACTCTGGTCATAACCAGATGCTGTACAAATGAAACTGAACCGTGAGTAAACTTGCCTTTTATAACTATACAAGCCTCTGCCTTTGTGGGTTTTTTTTACTGATAGCAAGCTAGCCTGGGTGGTTTTGCGTTAAGCTGTTTTTAACATAGGAGAAGGGTGTTCCGCTTTTACTCTGCTACTAAACCCTGAGTTCTCCAAGAGCAAGGAGTTTCACAGATTAATTACATGCTGGGTAAAGAAATATTTTCTTTTGTCTGTTCTAACTCTCCCTCCAGTCAATTTTAGTGCATATCCCCTGGTTCTGGTGTTGTGTGAGAGGGAAAAGAACTTCTCTCTATCCATTCTCTCCATCCCATGCATAATTTTATATGTCTCAATCATGTCCCCCCCCCCCAGGTGTCTTTTTCTCTAGACTGAAGAGCCCCAAACACTGCAGCCTTTCCTCATAAGGGAGATGCCCCAGCCCACTAATCATTTTGGTCGCTCTCCTCTGCACCTTTTCCAGTTCCACTATATCCTTTTTGAGATGTGGCAACCAACTGGATGCAATACTCCAGGTGTGGTTTTTTTCATCAATTTGTACAACGGCATAATAATATTGGCTGTTTTATTCTCAATCCCTTTTTTAAATGATCCCGAGCATGGAATTGGCCTTCTTCACAGTCGCCGCACATTGGGTCGACACTTTCATTGAGCGGTCCACCAACACCCCAAGATCTCTCTCCTGATCCAAATGATGGATCCATCAGTTACATCTATAAAATAGGCACACAGCCCACAGCAGAACTTGATTGATGTAAATGACTAGCAAAACATTTGGATTATTATCAGAGGTTTAGAGAAACAGGAGTGCTAATTACATTTGTTGTTCAGTCGTATCCAACCCTTCGTGATCCCATGAACCATATCCCGCCAGGCCTTCCTGTCCTCCACTCTCTTCCTGAGTTCGCTCATTTTCATGTTCGTTGCATCGGTGATGCTGTCTAACCATCTCATCCTTTGCCTTCCCCTTCTCCTTTTGCCTTCAATCTTTCCCAGCATCAGAGTCTTCTCCAGTGAGTCCTCTCTTCGCATTAGGTGGCCAAAATATTTGAGTTTCATCCACATTTGAATATTTGGTCCAACTCTCGCAACCATACATTGCTACTGGGAACACCATCGCCCTGACTATGCAAACTTTTGTTGGCATGGTGATAGTCAGGCTGGCTGCTGCTGCTGGCGGCCCTCGGTGTCGGCCCCTGACATCTGGGTAAGTCCGTGGAAGACGGACACTGATAATTTACAAATGACACTGGAGTCCAGATGCAATGGTCAAAGCAGCAACTGTCCCCATAACATGATCCATACCAAGACTCTTATTTTTCTTAATAAAAAAACCCAGCCATGTTAATAAGCATAGGATGGGAATTGAGACTTGATAGCTGGCCAGTTTGGGGGGGAAAAATAGAAAGCGGTATTAGGGAGTTTATTAGATTATTAGTTTATTGGAAGTCTTAAAGACCTTCAGGGCCAGCTGCAAGGGAAAAAGTGTGTAGATAGCAGCACTTGCCAAATCAAGGCTGGAACCTTCTGAACAAAGCTACTGGGTTAGGTATATCTTGAGCTTGGGTTATGTCAGCCTTGATTAGGATTGCACAACCTGCAGTCTAGGGCCTACTTGTAGCCCACCAAGCACTTGATAAAGTCCTTTTGTTTGGAGCTCGCAACAGTTCCCTGGTATCCTGTTTATAAGGGATGTGTGTAAAAACCTAGTGCATGTGCATATATACAATTGTATAAACATATCCAAATGCTTGTGAAGGCTTCTGAAGGCAAATGGGACCTGAGTCTTGATTCAGTTATTGGAAAAACATTTATCTACAATGGGGTGAATTCTGTGCAAGTCCAATTAGCCTTTATAGCTTAACATTTAGTTCTGATGCATTCATGGTATTTGACTGTTGAAACTTGCAGCCCTCGGGAACTAAATAAATAAATAAACTTTTAGTATAGCCCTCCCAGAGCTGGAACTTGGACCCTCCTCTGAGTCTAGAAAATCTTTCTTTTGCAGTCTTCTTGGTTCAGTCCATGCAAAACTCCAGCAACCTATTCTTATCTGTCAGCTAAGCTCCTGCGTGGAAGCTCTTTGTAGTGTTTGGCTACTTGTTCATTTAGTTTTGGCTCATTTGAATTTGTCCCCCAGTGTTTGTGCAAGTTCAGGCATTTTGAAACCTCTTCCAGCATAGGATGCTTCCTTATGAACTAAAATACAACAGCTTTCATCTGAAATCCCTGTGGGCCAAACTAGACACATGCAGAGACGCATTTTAGAGAGAAGTGCTTTCAACTAGAAGCACTTTAACAACAAAACAAAACCCATTTACCAGGTCTGAAGCCTGATCAGAACTGCAGTCAGTGCAATTTACTCTCAGATCCCATTTCCAACCAAAATCTCCCCAAACGCTGCTATTTGCCCCCAAAGCAGCTACGTGCAGCAATTACAGCTGTTCTTTTAAACTCTCTTTTCCATTGTTCTCTCCAGACAGTCTGATTCAGCAATACTCTCCCTGCGATGAAATCACCTATTTTAATCATATCATGATCCCTTGAGAGGGAACAGGCAGAGGCAGACTTTCCCCTATACTCTGACTGAGATTGTCTGAATCAATGTGTTAATATGCACTGGGTGATGCAGAGGGGAGTAAAAAGCTGTGCCAGCCTTCTACACACCCAGATTGGCTCATTCCAGGCTTCCTGAGATGAATCTGAGGATGCTGAAAGAGGCAATTTCTGCCATTGCTGCCTGCTATACACTAATGGCTTCATTGGCCTAATTGATATTTGCTGGGTGGGGTTCCACTAGGCTTGGGAATGGAGTCAGGGGTGGAAATGCCAGGACTTGTGTGGGCTTGGAGCACTTAATGCATTGCTGGCTTTGATAGAGAAGAACTAAAAAAAAAAAAAAAAAAAAAGAGGGTGGGATGGGACTACATGAGTTGAGTTTCATTTTGAAATCCACACTGTTGGGTTAATAAACATAGGGGGCAAATGCTGAGTCTCATCTGAATATATGAAGCTACCTTAAACTGAGTCAGACCATTGGTCCATCTAGCTCAATATTGTCTACAACCGGTAGAAGCTCTCCAGGGTTTTAGGCAGGGGTATTTCCCAGCCTTTCCTGGAGTTGCTGGGGATTGAACCTGGGACCTTTTGCATGTCAGCCACAGCCCCTTTCCATTGCTCTCTCACTCTGTTTTGCTCCTCTTAGTCATGTCTAGCTGGGGTTTATTAGAACCCCATTAGACATACATTCTTCTTGGCCCCCAGAATCGCATTGTACCACCCACACCAAACCCTCTCACTTCAGCTACCATCTGCACCCTGCTTTCCTCTTGCCCCATTAGAAGATTCCCCTGCTGGATCCAGTGAAAAGTCTTTCCAGCATCCTATGGTTGGCCAACCAAATGTCTCTTGGGAGATACACCAATTCTTTTAGTGGTACTTTTTTGATGGGACACCCCACATTTCTGAGCTTTGCATGTCTTTCCTTTAGGTTCAGTGAAAAGAAAGAGAGAAGGTTGTTAATCTGAGTAAATTAGTGCTGAACTTCTACTTAAAATCCAAAAAGGAAGGGCCAAGGCTTGTTTGTCAGTTGTGGCTAAATGTGCCTGTAATTTCCCTTTTTTGTTGAAAAGTGGTAAGATTTGATTATCATGTGTTACTTACAGCCCCCTTATCTGGGCCATATCATTGCTAGCCTCCCACTCCATTCCTACAAAGAATCCCAGCGCTCTGAACTCTGATTTCCCTTCTCTTATCCAAGTTCACAGCAGAGACATTATTCATTCTTGTTTTGTCCAGTACCATGGACAGCCACTTTTAAACAGGCTGGTTTCCAGACCCTCCTTCCCCATACAGAGGCTCCTCCTCATTACTTTATTGTCACAAGGTAAGATGCATAATAAAAAGCAGAGATATCACCATGCCAACAAAAGTTCGTATAGTCAGGGCGATGGTGTTCCCAGTAGCAATGTATGGTTGCGAGAGTTGGACCATAAGGAAGGCTGAGCGCTGAAGAATAGATGCTTTCGAACTGTGGTGCTAGAGAAGACTCCTGAGAGTCCCTTGGATTGCTAGGAGATCAAATCAGTCAATCCTAAATGAAATCAACCCTAACTGTTCCCTGGAAGGACAGATACTAAGGCTGAAACTCAAATATTTTGGCCACCTAATGCGAAGAGAGGACTCTCTGCAGAAGACTCTGATGCTGGGAAAGATTGAAGGCAAAAGGAGAAGGGGAAGGCAAAGGATGAGATGGTTAGACAGCATCACCGATGCAACGAACATGAAAATGAGCTAACTCAGGAAGAGAGTGGAGGACAGGAAGGCCTGGCGGGATATGGTTCATGGGATCACGAAGGGTCGGACACGACTGAACAACAACAACAAAGATGCATTGACTTGTAAAGGCCTAAATGACTTGAGAGGTAGCCTTAAGGCTGATCTACACGACAGCGTCACGGAGCGTTTTTGTAATCCGCCGGAGCCGCCAGACCTCCGCCCCACTGCCGCGTACTCCAAGTCGAGTGCTCTATTTTTTTGGAGGCGTACGGCAGAGCTTGGAGGTGGCTCGCGGAGCTGCTGCAGCCTACCAATAACAGAGGGGGGGGGGAAGAGAGCTACCAATCACAACGGCGCGTTCTTAGGAAGGCGGGACAACATGAGGGGTAACATGCTTGAAGACACTCCCCCCGCTTCCAGCGCGGAGGTGCCAGGCAGAGGCGACGGCGGAGCCCCTCCGCTGTCGTGTAGATCAGCCTTTAGACCAGCTCCTAACTTGAAAAGTTAAAAAAAAAATCATTGATTATAAGACCAGCTTCCAGTTCCAACTTCCTGTACTCTGGAGTTGCAACTGTGTCTTTGCAACACAGCTGTAATTGACCACATGGAATATACCAGGAATATACCAGGAATGGTATAACTTGGTATCATGGGGAATGGTTGTTTTCAATATCTACACCTAACTGCAACTGTGCAGATAGAAGATTCTATACAGAGAGGTCAACGTAGTTTGTCTCTTCTTACAGCAAATAAGGGTTTTATTTTTTTTGCAGTAGTGTCGCCGGAGCAGTGGGGGGTTGCCCTGGGTGCCGACTGTGGTCTCCTTTTGAGGAGCGGCTGCAGTGGCAGTTTTCACAGCTGCGGAGGCCATTTGGGCTGATTTCAGGGCGGGAGAATGGCACTCCCATCCTCCCTTGCTCCTGTAAGGCTCTGAATGTAGACTTACCATCGTCCTGGAATCGAGCCTGGCGTCGGCCTAGAGCGTACCTGAGCCACTCCTAAGGGTGCACCACAGCTGCCCAATATGGGCCGTGGCTTCTGGAGCTTCCGGTAAATGAGGCGACCGCGTAGGGCAGCCGCGGTGCACCCTTGGGAGCGGCTCAGGTCCACTCTAGGCCAATGCCAGGCTTGATTCCAGGACGATGGTAAGCCTATCTAAATGAAGCCTTTCCAGGAGCAACACACGCGTGTGGCTCAGCCTGGAAGCCCTTTGTTCTCAAGGGCTCCCGGGCCGCTTCTGTGTGGCAATCTGGGAGATAAATGGCGGCGGCCATGTTTTTTACATGGCAGCAGGGGCGTAGGCTGATGTGGGGCAGTGGGGCGGTGGGCCCCAGGGCGTAGGGGCGGAAGGGCTCTGTGGGGGGCGGGAGGCTCCTTAAGTTTCGTGGTTTTTTTGGTCTTTTTTCGGGTTATTAAAAGCTTTTTAGGGGTTTTTTAGCACTAGCGCGGGGCTTGTAATCTGTAGTGTATGCTTTGCGCCACTTATCTGGATTCTAGGAGCCTCCTCCAGCGACGATCTACTTCAGCGACGATCTCTTCCGGGGCGCAGATCGTTCCTCTGCTCCCGGGTGCGAGCTCTGTAAAGCGCCCAGCAGCGCTTTGCAGAGTTCACGCATGCGCAGAGTGACGATGTTTCCAATCGTCGTCTTGCGCATGCGTGAACTCTGTAAAGCGCTGCTGGGCGCTTTACAGAGTTCACGCCAGGGGCAGCAGAGCAGAGGAACGATCTGCGCCCCGGAAGAGATCCTCGCGCTGGAGTAGATCGTCGCTGGAGGAGGCTCCTAGAATCCAGATAAGTGGCGCAAAGCATACACTACAGATTGCAAGCCCTGCGCTAGTGCTAAAAAACCCCTAAAAAGCTTTTAATAACCCGAAAAAAGACAAAAAAAAACCGGCAATAAAACTGTCAAAAATAGGTTTTGATTTTTGACAGTTTTATTGGGGGGCTTTGGTGGGGCCCGCCCCAGATGCGGGGGCGCCTGGCGACGCCACTGCATGGCGGTGGCCATTTTTTAAAAATTCTGTCATGGCTGCTGGGGGCCTCACGGGACCCCGCCCGTGATGGACCCCCAAACTGTCCCGGGCGGACCGGGATGTCTGGTAAGCCTAGTTAAATGGCTACTGGTGCTTAGAGACAGAGGCAAGGTGACCAGATACAGTGGAGGACAAAGTGCCTATGCCTTTAACCATTGTATAGAAGAGGGAATTTTGGCAGGTGCAGCTCATAATGGAAAGGTGCAAAAAGCTGCACTTGCCAAAATTCCCTCTTCTATACAATAGTTAAAGGTTTAGGCACTTTGTCCTCCATTTGTATCTGGTCACCCTGGACAGAGGGAGTCATTTGTGGTTTGAAGCAGTCACTAGAGAAGAGGACACTGCATCTTGAGTAAGCCGTAATCACTATCCCTGTCTTTACAAAACACTTTGTTCCCAAATTCCAAGGCCTTGGGTTCCAGATTTGAGGCCTACTTGGTTAAGTCAACAGGTAGTTCCTGCTCCCAATGTATAGTATGCAATGAGTGTGCGACAGGCTTGCGGTGCTGAGAACAACCATCTCCTGGTGACCTTCTAGTGGATGACTCCTTGGGGAATAGAGGGGGGGGGGGCACAGTTGGAATTGGCTGACAGCCTATAAAGTAGAGTGGGGGGAGCAGTCAAATCTAATCATTGCCCTTTCCCTTAATAAATCATTTGTCTTAATCAAATGCCCACCCTCCCCAGATAATAACTCACGGCGTCAGGGACCCAACTGTGGCAACAATGCAGCTAATGGAACAATTTATTTTCATAATGTGCTGGGTTTGCTGCAAGTGAAGAGAAGGGGCAAGCAGGCAGGAGAACTGTAGGGACTCGAGGAGGTGAGGGGAGCAAGACTTTCTAATTAGTGAATGAAATTTGATGTAAGTCTACAGCAAGATGAATTTGCTGCCTGACAAGAGACTTTTCAGCTCAAAGCACCTGTCAAGAGACGGAAATTAAATTATTTCTAATTCCTCACTAACCTCGCGGGAGTCACCCTTCCACTAAGGAAAGGTGGGGCCATTTCTTTAAATAAACAGGCAATTGAAGGACTGAACAGGAATGTATTGACATTTGGTGAGGGGAAGATAATGGCTGGTCTTGAATGTATTAAAATCTGTTATATTTTGTTTGAGAAAATATGGAAAATAAGAACTGGGAATGGGATGGGAACATCAACAGGATTGGATTAGGATGGGAGAAATTGACAGCACAATCCTATGCATGTTTACTCAGAAGTAAGTCCCATTGAGTTCTGTCAGGCTTACTTCCAGGTAAGTGCATACAGGATTGCAACCATAATAAACTACGGCTGCAATCCAAACACAACTACAAGGGAATAAGGCTGCAATTCTATCCACACTTAACTGGGAGTAAGCTCCATTGACTATAATGGGACTTACTTCTGAGTAGACATGCATGGGATTGGGTTCTAAGCCTCATTGAACACAGTGAGACTTACTTCTGAGTAAACATGCATAGAATCTATTGTAAATACATCTAAACGGGATTAAAAATGTGCATTCAGAAAGACAAATATTTGAATGCATTTATTTAAATTTGCCTATTTTCTTTTTCTGACAGCAAGCTTCATTCCACCTATCCACTCACAATTCTTTTATTTTTTTTTTTGCAATTATCTTTTTTTAAATTCTTTTGAGCTTTGTTGAGTCAAGATATTCTTCTCCATGTTCAGCATTAAAGTACAGTATTTTTAAAAATAAATAAATGAAAATTATTGACTAGTTTTGTATGAAATTAAATTTATAGTATTTTTCCGTAACCATATGCACATGTGAAGTGTAGATCCATATATACTCTTATAAACTGCTGCCTACAGCAAGCTTTCCCAATCATTTGGTTCATTGTGTAAATTATATATTTGGAGGGGTGGTCTACAGAGGATTGTTGTCTGAATATATTTTATTTACTTATTAGATTTTACCCTTGTAAATTAAAGTGTTCTAAGTGATATCAATGAATATTTGTTTCCCTGCTGAGTTTTTGGGGTTGTTAAAAGCTAGAGAACAAATAATGGAAAATGGTTTATTGTTAGACTGCCTGTTCTAATTCAGTTCTAGTATGATATTGTGAACAGAATTAACCCATTACCTTCACCAGAAGACGGTTTTTAAAAAAAGGAATGGAGAGGCCAGGAAAAGGAGGAGGACCTGGAGTGGGAAACTATAGGAGTGGTGGTGGAGGGGCTAGGAAAGGAAAGGTGTTTGTAGATTATAGTACACACGTGTGCAGTCCCCTTGTTCAAGCTAAGTAGGTCTGGATCTGGTCAGTGCCTAGATGGGAAACTACCTGGGATCTCCATGATGGAAGAAAGGTGAAATATCATGGTAATAAATGTTGGAGATGGGCAGCGTTTGTCGGCTGGACACTGGGGGGCGATGTGTCATCTGGTCACCTGAAAAGACCTTTTTGCCTTGACCTCTCTATGTTCCAAGGAAGGGGCGTGGCCCCTGACTCTACTTCCTCCTTCTTCTTACCCTTTCTCACTCTCTTCCTCTCCTGATGCCAACCAGGTAAGAAGTGCCATGCTGCTCTGCAGCTCAGCGGCCATCTTACAGCACACCTCATGCAGGGGGCTCCAGCTATAGGGGGGCTCCGTCCTAAGTTAGAAGTGATCCTCTGATCTTAATCAGATGCTGTATATATGAACTGAAACCATGAGTAAACTTTCTCTTTTGCAACTTCACTCAGCCTATGCCTCGTGTGCTTATTTAGCTAAGTATAAGCAAGTCTGCCTTGGGTGTAAGAGGGGGAAAACTCCAAATAACCTCCCAATAAGTTATTCCAATAATAAAAAGACAAGGAAGTCAAGAAAACTACAGAGACCACGAATCTTGATCCAGCTTCAGGCAACAATCCTAAATACTGTACATATACTTGGGTGTAAAGCTATGTTGAACACAGTGGAATTTACTTCTAAGTTAACAGGGTTTGAGCCAAATTCTATGCATGCCTACTCAGATAAGTCCCATTGTAGTCAATAGAGCTTACTCCCAGGTAAGTGTGGATAGGCTTCCAGTTAGGTATTTTGCTGCTCCGAATGAGCTACTGAAATCCCAACTACTCCCATCCTAGATCTAGGCCTAGTTGTCCCTCACTTTAAATTATGCTTGTCTCAATATCTTACAGTGCAGCCCTATGCATGTCTACTCAAAAGTAAATCTCACTGAATTCAATGGGACTTACAATCCGGAAAATGCGTTTAGGACAGCAGGCTTAATCCAAGAGCATCTTCCTTCATACTCCATTCCACAACCACTACATGTCCAGCTGACCCTCCCCCTTTGTACCCCCCCCCATTATTATAATTCATGATACTTCTGATGTACTATTTATCACATTTGAATCCCACCTTTCTCCTTTCAAGGATGTAGGACTTTCAAGGACTCCATTTAATCCCCCGCATCAGCTTCTTAATATCAGTTACGGTGAGACACAGCAACATGTCCCAAAAGAGCCCAATGAATTCTATAGTTGAGTGGGATTCAAACTCCATGGCCCACGTTCAATGCATTAGTCATAACATTATACTGTGCTTTAAAATCATATTCATTCTCGCAAAAACCCAACATATCTGTTCATTGTTATTGCCTTTTTACTGGACAAAGCTGAGGCAGCAAATCAGTGACTAACTACAAGCCCAAGTTGCTTTCTTCAACTTATTTAGAGTGTTGTTGTTGTTTTGAGTGTTATTTTGAGTAGTGCTACTCAAAGTGGTGATCTGTGAACTAGTGCCGGTCCATGAGCCATCAGCTTGTGGTCCATGGCAAATTTCCAGGAATGAAAGGAACAATAGTATAATTTGGAAATCACACCAGAATTCCACCAAGAATAATAAATAGACATTCTTTGCTTGTTCCTTATCCATATATTGTTTTATATAAGCTCTCATTGTTATTTAGCAAATACTATAGTATGCAAATACAATATTAGTTTGGTACTGGTCCCTGGAAAAAAAAATTGTCAGTCGGCCACATCTGATCGTTTGAGAGTCAGTGATGTAGGGCACATGCTATGTCATGGGCCACACCAGCTTCTCTGTGCCAAAAGCCTAGATGCATCTGAAGCATAGGTACGAAGAGCACTTTCTTGGACCCTGGGCTAGATGACTCCCTCCAAATGATGCATTTTCAGATGCAGGAAAGTTTAGTAGAAAGCAAGGAACTGTCCAGCAAGTGGATGTGCTGAAGGGGGTGAGGAGCCATCCCTTCTGATTTTGTTGGGAAATTGGGCAACTTCTGTATGCTGGACACTGGAGGGGGTGTGTGAGTTGTTTGATCACCTAAGTACCTAGGTAGACCCTCTTGTCTTTGACCCCTCATTGTCTTAAGGAAGGGGTGCGGCCCCAGACCCAGTTTCCTCCTCCTTCTCCCTTCTCACAGTTCATTCTCTCTTCTATCCTGATGCTAGACCAGGCGGGATGATGCCAAGCTCCTCTGGAGCCCCAGTGGCCATCTTGCTGCACACCTCATGCAGGGAGCCCCAGCTCTAGGGGGGTTCTATCTTAAGTCTAGGATGTACCTCTGACGTAAACTGGATGCTGCTGTACATATGAATCTGTTTGTAAGTAAAACTCTTCTTCTTTTTGCAACTTCAATCTGCCTGTGCCTCATGTGTTTTATCTAGCCAAGTAAGCTAAGCAAGTCTGCCATGTGGGCGGGGAGTAAAGCAGAGTAAGGGAGAGGGGAACGGAGCGACGAATAGCTACCCCCCCCTAAGGGAATTCCAACAGATTTAACACAGGTTGATTCTTACCCGATCCAGTTCCACCTTAAAGCATAAGTCCGAATGAGCGTATACTCCATTTGGGTCATTTTGAACTGAAAAACCCTTGAACCCGGAGCGGACCACCCCTTCCGCTTTGCGCTAGCTACGCTACTGTCATGTCCCCCCTCAGCCTTCTCCAGGGTAAACATACCAAGTTCCCTCACTTTTGTCATATGTCTTGTTTTCCAGGCCCCTGACCAGCTTTATTTATTTTTTTTCACATTTTTATACCGCCCTTCCTCCAAGGAGCTCAGAGTGGTGTACATATTTCCTCCCCTCCTTTTTGTCCTCACAACAACCCTGTGAGGTAACCCTGAGAGATAGTGACTGGCCCAAGGTCACCCAGGAAGCTTCGTGGCTGAGCGGGGATTTGAACCTGGATCTTCCAGGTCTAAGTCCGACTCCCAAACCACTACACCATCCTGGCTCACTTTGTTGCACTTCTCTGAACCTGCTCCAGTTTGGCTGCATCCTTCTTAAAATGGGATGCCCAGTACTCTAGATTAGGTCTAACGAATGGGGAGTAAACTGGAATCATCCTCATCCAGTGGAGCAGCTAAGGGGTGGTGGTGGTGGCGTGCTGTGCCCTGGGTGCCGCACCAAACACGCTTCGGGCGCTGCACACCCTTCATTTTTTTTTACCACCGGCAGCGAAAAAGACTTTGCTGGCAAGGGTGTGTTAGAAGGCGCTGTGTGTGGGGGGGGGGCGGGTGTAAGTCGGGGGTTCGGCTGGACTCTTTTGCCGCTGCTGCCCCTTTGCTCCTCACAGTTTTTATTTTTATTTTAAAAACTGCGGGGGGGGGGGTTTGACGTCGCCCCCAGAAGCGATGTCACGCCCACGTCACTTCCAGGGGTGACATTTTGAATTCCACCCTGGGTACCACAGTGGTTAGCTACGCCACTGTCCTCATCCACACCTGTTACTCCATCTACACATCAAATGGCTGTTAAGATATAGGAGCAAAACAACAACAACAACAACCAGCTAGAGTTGCCATCATCCACCCCGCTTTGGTAGGCTCTGGAACCTTTAACTGCTGTGTAAGAGGCAGAAAATCAATCGGTGACTCCAACACCTCCTGGTGCTGGGAAAGACTCTGCCTGTTCAATTTCTTCTTGTCGCTCAGAGGCACAAGCTTCTTGCCTGAAGCGGGCAGGCAGGCGGCCGTCCAGCCAACCAGTGGCCGTGGCAGGCCTTGCTCCTCTGCATCGTCCCCCCTCCCTCCTGGTGACGAAGTGGCCCAGAAATTTAATTTGTTTAATCTATTCCTCGGGCTAGGAGTCAATAAGCGAGCGGCGCCTGGGGTGGCCCTCGCCTCGGAGGTGTCAGCGGGACGAGGTGAAGTCCTCAGCCTGATTGATCCGTCACCGCTCCGGCTAATAGGGCCGCACTAAGCAGAGTGATTGATATAATGGGCTCATTAGCCTGAAGGGCTGCTGGGGGAGAAGTGAGCTGGTGCTTTATTTATTTCGTTTACACCCACCCGATGGCACCTGCACTGCCGGGGAAGGTCGTTTGAGGGTCTCACAGCTTCCCTTCCAGAGGGAGGGCTCAGGTTGCCAACTGTCAGGGGAAATAAGACTGGTCTGTTCTTCTGTCCATCAGGCGACTCTTTTCACAGCATGGCGATAAAACATTAGCACCTGCTACTGTTGCATGCTATGCGCTGCGGCAAGGAGAGTCATGCCGGCCACATGACCACGGAGGCGTCTTCGGACAACGCTGGCTCTTCGGCTTTGAAATGGAGATGAGCACCACACCCTAGAGTCTGACATGACTGGACTTAATTGTCAGGGGATACCTTTACCCTTACTGGTAAGAGACACAAGACGGAAGCAGGTACAAAATGTGGCAGCCCATGGAGGGTCATCTCACACAACCTTTGGCTCCCTGCCCCTCTTTCTGATAGATCTTTTCCCAGAATTTGGGGTGAACAAATCCTGCTACCTCTTTTTCTGGCCCAGCTACACAGGTATGTGTGTTAGCCACAGAGGTGTGTGGCACGGTAAAGACAAATTGATTTTAGCATAAGCTTCCATGGACTAGAGAGACTCTGTTGTCAGGTGTGAAGTTAATTGAGAAAAAATGGCATTGAAAAAGAGCCTGGGCTTAATTGCCTTAGATGCCCCTGTAGTTAGTACTGTATTAAATTATATCACTCACTCACACACACACACAGTTACTAACCATGGTTCTCTCTCATAGAATCTAATTCAGTCTCAGCCCTTGCCCAAATGATTCTGAGGGTCTGTGATCAGTTCTTGGGTCTCCAGAAAGAGCCAATCCTATGCCTATGTACTCAGAGGTGAGTACCATTATAGCCAATGGGGCTTACTCCCAGGTAAGTGTGGATAGGATTGCAGATTAACTTCTTCTTTTTTTTAATCAGTCTGAAAGGGAGAACCTCTTACAAAATAAATAAATAAAGCAGGGGAATATTTTCCTAGTAGAGAGATGGGGGAGGGATCCTCTGTTTAATGTAAAAGGGTAGCAATTTTACCCACTCCGTTTGTGCCTTCAATGCAGTGGGATGTGCAGACATTAGCAGGTGATAGCACTTCTCTCCATGTTATGAAAAACTTCCATTTGTTGATTCCTGCACATGAAGTGTCTGTTAAGGGTGTTGGGTGAGTCCTGGCCAATTTTTCTTTTGCAGGCCAGTTGGCAAACTCACCTCCAAACTCCACTGTTGTTTAAAACTTGGTTTAGAAGAGAGTATTAGTTTAGGCAGGAATCATGTCTTGCCTGACTCATTTGGACAATGCCCTCTCTCTTGACTAGCAGGTAGGGTGGGCATGTATTCAGCAAGTAAAGCTTTGCTCACCGTGTATCTCCATGTCAGAAAGATAAAGTGATACTTAGCTGTGGAATTTCTGCCTGCCATGAATAGGAGTCCTATTAGAAAAAAGTTGGCAGCCCAATTAGTAAGGCCTCCCCTTCCCATTCCAGAGGCATCAGTCTTACCCCTAACACCCATCCTGTTTCATATTTAACCTTGCAGAGGGGAAGCAGCTACCCCTATGGAAGCATTGGAGAAGTAGTTAATCAGCAACCAGGGAAACAGTAATAAATGGCCATTATCTCTTTAATGAGCTGACATTAATTAGAACCCAAGGTCCTGGGAAAAGGGGCTGATTTATTCAGCCCCTCTGCCTAATGCTGAAATGTCTACTTAACTTAATGAAAAGATCATTAAATTAGAAGGAGGAGGGAAAATTGCCAGCTGGGTTGGTGGGAATAAGGTGTGTGGAGGATCCACAGCCTACTCTCAAAACTCCTTCATACGTCCAGGCTTCAGCTCTGCTCTTTTTCTGGACATGTGAAAAGATGACAGTTTCCACCCTATGTACATGAAGTGTCTGGATTGGGCTGTGTAGAATCTTGCCTGCTGGGCTTTATCTGTTCCCTTTCCTGCCACATGTGTAGACCAAGGGTGAAAGCGACTATGATTAGCAGCACAATCCTGTCCATGTTTGCTCAGAAGTAAGCCCTCCTGTGTTCAGTGGGGCTTACGCCTAGGTCAGTGTGCATGGGTTTGCAGCCTAAGTGAGCATTCTGCCATTACGGGTGGGGTGCTGCTGTTTTTATGATCTTGTTTTAAATGTAATTTTTTAATCAATTTTTAGATGTTTTTATTAACTTTTTTTGCTGTTTAAAAAGTAATTACTGTATCTATTTGTATTTTTTGTATTTTATTTTTGTGTAAGCCTCCTTGGGTCCCTTTGGGGAGAAAGGTGGGATAGAAATATTGTAAATAAAATAAATAAATAAATAAATAAATTACTTTCAAGGGAATGGGGGTCACTTGTACAACCCCAACCTGCTACAAGTGTCGGAAAACTGTGATATCACACCTTGCTACTTCCAATTCCATCTCCAGTGTTAACCACTTTGCTTCTAATAGGGTGGGTAAACTCAATCCCACAAGAGTGAACTGCCATTCCTAGTTTCTTCCGAGGGTGAAGTTCATACAAGAGGAAAAAAAGTTGCCCCTGTGAATTGAGATAGAGGTTGTGAGATGCAAAAGATAGGCTCTGTTTTTAACAGTTGTGTAAGATGTTGGAGATGGGCAGCGTTCGTCTGCTGGACACTAGGGGGGCGGTGTGTCGTCTGGTCACTTGAAAGACCTTTTGCCTTGACCTCTCTGTGTTCCAAGGAAGGGGTGTGGCTCCCTGACTATTTCCTCCTTCTCCTAGCCTTTCTTCTCTCTCTTCTTCTCCTGACCTCAACGAGGTAAGGTGTGCCAGGCTGGCCTCTGGAGTGCAGCGGCCATCTTACAGCACACCTCATGCAGGGAGCACCAGCTATAGGGGTGTTCCGTCCTAAGTTAGAGTAACCTCTGGTCTTAACCAGATGCTGTATATATGAACTAAAACCGTGAGTAAACTATTTTTCTTTTGCAACTTCACTCAGCCTATGCCTTGTGTGTTTATTTAGCTAAGTATAGCAGTCTGCCTTGGGTGTAAGAGGGAAAAATAACTACTAAACCCAACATAAGAGAGGGAATGTTGCCATGCAAAGGAGGGAAAAGTTGCGCCTGCTGAAATTCCCTCTGCCACCCAAAGATTAATGGCACAAGAGCCATGGTCTCCTTTGCATCTGGTCTGTACCTCAGTGATAGAGCACATGCCTTGCCTGCAAGAAGTCCTAGATTCACTCCTCCCCATCTTCAGGTAGGCAGGTCCTGAAAAAGGCCCCTGCCTGGAA
This sequence comes from Plestiodon gilberti rubricaudatus, assembly GCA_026170595.1. Classification (NCBI taxonomy): domain Eukaryota; kingdom Metazoa; phylum Chordata; class Lepidosauria; order Squamata; family Scincidae; genus Plestiodon; species Plestiodon gilberti. The sequence goes on from JANXHW010000001.1 coordinate 208,924,513, forward strand.
TCTTAGAAAATTGGCATCCTTCAGTGTAGGCGAAGCTGAGCTATAGATGGATCAGGCATCTGACAGCTTTCTGTGTTCACCTTGCCCACCCCTCTTTGACGGGCATCTGTGTTTAAAAAAAGAACTGGCCTTCGTGGTTGCTTTTGCTCACTCTCCTTCTGTGCTGCTGAGTGATCTCTTATATTGCCTGCTCGAACTAGTGGTGGAAGAATGGAGGGGAATCAGCAGGGATGGGCCTGTGGGTGGGGATTGGCAGGGTTCTGGGGAAGTTAAGGGATAGATGGGGCAGGGGAAGGAGACTTTTGGTTCAGAAATGCAGCAGGGCATTTTGGTAAAATTGCTCGTGAAGTTGGCATAGAGAAGAGCTACCCTTCCTCCTAGCACACACTGTTAAGGAGAAAGTAAACATGGCAGGTTTCCTCCCAACCAACTCGCTCTCCAAAGATGCTGTTGTTTATTTAATAAAGCGATTCCTCAAACAAGCTCCTCTGGTTTTAATGAGCTGCTAGGCCAAGTGGAAAAGTGTGGTAATGAAAAGTGTGTGTGTGTGTGAGAGAGAGAGAGATTTTCACTGCAAGGATGAAGAGCAGGGAGAAGGCAAAGGTTGTCTCCTGGCCCCCTTTCCCTTTTAGAAAGCTTTTACAAACACATCGCAAAAGGCTGCCCTCTGATGAGATGGCACAATAGTTCTTGTCTTCTAAAGGAAGGCACGGAGAACACAAGCCTGTCTCATTATTACTTCACCACACCCTAGAGTCGGACACGACTGGACTTAATTGTCAGGGGTCACCTTTACCTTTTGGAAGTGGTTCCCTGAACTAAGTTCCAGAGGTGTAGTCAATGTCATGTTAGTCTATAGCCTATAGCAGCAAAACAACGAGTCTTATGACACTTGAAAAAAACTCACATATACCTTGCAACTTGCATTTTTTTCAAAATGGGACAAATAGAAATCAGGGGTAGAGAACATTACATTCTTGTTATGGTCACGCTGGTCTCTTGCAAACTGTTTTCCTATAATGTGCAACAGGAATGATCGCAAAAGGATTGAGAGAATAGGGTGGGGGTAGACTGTAAATGACTTTGCAAGTTTAAATAAATGCGTTATAAATTAACACGTTGATATATGAGACCACCAAATAAAATCTTTTGTTTGGGTCCTACTGAAAGATCCTTTGGCAAAGGAAGCAAGCACCTCCTGTGAGAAGAAGCAGAGTCTTTACTGTGGTTACCCCAAGACTATGGAATAATTTACCTTGAGGAGGTCTGTCCTTCTTGCTTGGCTTCAGTAAAAAACACAAAGCAGATTTATCCATGTTGACCTTTGCATGGTAACCAGAAGGGAAGGGCTATTTTCCCTCTGGTTTTATTGTGTTGATTATTTCTATGATAGTGGTTTTAAAGTTTTGTTTTGTTGCATTGTGTTACTATTGATTAATAGCCTTGAGAATTTACAACGCAATCCTATCCAACTTACACCACCGGTGTAACCAGCAGTGCAGCGAGAATGGGAGGCCCCAGAACGGAAAGGGGATTCAAATCCCCTCCAGAGGGGGATTCAAAGGGGATTTAAATCTCCCTTTCCCTCCCAATCCTCCCGCCCTGTCCTCCCCCGCTGGTTACACTTACACCTGTGGTGTAAGTTGAATAGGATTGCGCTGTTAGAGAGGGGATGTTAAATATGATGTTAAATAAATAATGGTCTTCTTGACCTTGTCCCATTTTGGTCTCACATTAACCTCTCTCTTTTGGAATGGAACTCAGGTTTCCTTATCATCCCTACATTTTGAGCCTCCCCAAATGTGCCGATTGTTCCATCTACAGGGTTCCAGATCATCCACATTTAGGCGCATCTCTTTCTGGTCTCCTTGTGCTCCTTGAACAGGGAAGCTACTGGTCTGGGACACAATTGCTCTGTTGCTGACTCCAATCACCCGTGCATTCCTGCTGCTGGCCAAGTGAACTGTCAGCCCAGTTGTGATGGATGGGAATGGACTCCCACCTTCCTTCAATGGGAAATGAAGCTAATCAGAGCTTGGACACCTTAATCTGACTTGGACCTGATTGATGACCTGCAGGCTCTGAACTCATCAGTGCTGCCAGCATCTATCACCCGCCAGTACCGCCCTTTTCAACCAGCACCTTCATCCAGGCCCAAGCCTCTCTCTGGTGCTTTCAGAGCCTTGTTTAAACTCCTTGCCCTAAGCTTCCTAGGTCATTCATTGCAGGATCCAGATCTCCAAGAGAAAGATTTGGGACTCTCAAGGCACGGTGCACCTGACTTTGGTTGAGGTTCTCTGAAGGATATACTGATAGCAATAAATAATGGGGCCTCTGTGCTGTAGCTCACCCAGGCAGTTGGTCAATGAGACAGTGAGCCAGTGATGGTAACAAATGCAGAAAAAACCCTCTCCAATGAACTCACAGCTATTAAAATGTGCGTGGGTGAAGAATACTTCATAAGGGCTCCTTTGGTGGCACTGGTAGCAAGAATAATGGGAAACTTCCCCTTTTTCTCAGGAGGCCTTGCCCAATGGTTGATCAGTTATACTTGTGGCTTTCTTTTCATATAAACTTGTCCAGCCTTAGCTTCTGCTTTGTGGTCTTTTTCTCTACTGCCCTGGATCCCTGAAGAAAAACAGGATTGAAAGTCAAGCAGAACATTTTGGACTGGAAGGACTGATGGCCACCAGACTCAATCATCATGTATGTGATATGCTGAGGGGGCCCTACAGCTCCTCTGGCTCCCAATCCCTGGCCCCAATGAATAGGCTAGCTAGAAGTTGACCCCCAGCTCCAAAGGACTGGGTTAAGCTAGTTTTTCTCCTTATGTGTTTTATTCTACCAGTTGTTTGAGAAATTATTCTGGCCCTGGCTGTTGCACATCGCAGAAAGAGGATGACGCTGCCTAGGTAGCTGACCTGGCAGAAGGGGAAACTGGATGAATTAGTTTAGTCGGGAAGATAGATTCTCCTTGGAATGGCCCACAAGGGGCAGGTGAAATCCCTAGGGCTTGAGTTTGAATAAATCCATGGGTGATTGGAGTCAGCAAGAGAGCAATTGTGTCCCCAAACCAGTAGCCTCCCTGTACCGGGAGCACAAGAAGACCAGAACATTTGGGAAGGCCTGCAGGAAAGTGGTATATTTTTGCCTGGGTGATAGGAAGATGTAACAAGCCAAGGGAGAGCCTGCACTTCCTGCTCCCAACGTGGGTCAGCAGGCCAAGAAGCCTCCAGCATAGTGTCCAGCCTTGCATAGCAGTAGCTGAAGTTTCATTTCGGTTTTCCTGGCCATTTTCCACCTTTTTCAGCCCCCCTCTGGTTTTCCCACTGAAACATAATCTGTGAGGCCTTCACCTGCTGTTTAGAGAGATTCCTCATGCAGAGCAAACTGTTGACTTTAGACTGACGTGGGGGCTCTTTAACCTTTGATCCAAACACTTCTCTCCCTTGGAAAAAAAAATGTGTATGACGCTAAATTATCCCCAGGGAAGATAAGGACAAAATTAATTGTTTGTCTGATTCCTGCTGTTATGAAGTTTGTTTTCCCAAATGTTTATGGCCTTGACTCGTAGTGGAGGCTGGGGAGACAGAGGGATACTGCCATAGTGCAGCTCTGCCCTTTTACACTCTCCAAGTCCACATAAAATGTTTGCCACTATCACCTATGACAGAATTTCCCAACCTGTGGTACACGTACAACTAGTGGTACAAGGACTGCTGTTTGGTGGTACGCCGGCATTCGGATGGCAAGATGACGGCCACCATTGCGGCTGTGCCACGCCAGAGCCTTGAAAACGATGGTAAATGGTCTTGGGTGGCCAGCAGAGCTCAAGCACATGGGTCTTCTGCGCTCAGAAATGCCCTCCTGACCACCTTACCATCGTTTTCAGGACTCCGTCGTAGCTGAAAACCTGGAAGTAAGTGGCGATGATGTCATTGCCACTTTTGGTGGTACATGGCGCAATGTTGGCCCCAGATGTGGGTACACCACACTGAAAAGGTTAGGAACCGCTGACCTATGTTGAATTCTAGCAAGTCCTCACTCTTCTAAAAAGCATCCATGATCAGTTTGCATTGTGAGTTGTTGTTGTTCAGTCGTTAAGTCGTGTCCGACCCTTCATGATCCCATAAACCATATCCCGCCAGGCCTTCCTGTCCTCCACTATCTTCCTGAGTTCGCTCATTTTCATGTTCGTTGCATCGGTGATGCTGTCTAACCATCTCATCCTTTGCCTTCCCCTTCTCCTTTTGCCTTCAATCTTTCCCAGCATCAGAGTCTTCTCCAGAGAGTCCTCTCTTCGCATTAGGTGGCCAAAATATTTGAGTTTCAGCCTCAGTACCTGTCCTTCCAGGGAACAGTCAGGGTTGATTTCATTTAGGATTGACTGATTTGATCTCCTAGCAGTCCAAGGGACTCTCAGGAGTCTTCTCCAGCACCACAGTTCGAAAGCATCTATTCTTCTGCGCTCAGCCTTCCTTATGGTCCAACTCTTGCAACCATACATTGCTACTGGGAAGGGAACACCATCGCCCTGACTATATGAACTTTTGTTGGCATGGTGATATCTCTGCTTTTTATTATGCTATCTAAATTTGCCATAGCTTTCCTTCCAAGGAGTAAGCGTCTTTTAATTTCATGGCTGCTGTCTCCGTCTGCAGTGATCTTGGAACCCAGTAAAGTAAAATCTGTTACTGCTTCCATTTCTGCCCCTTCTATTTGCCAGGAATTGATGGGACCAGATGCCATGATCTTAGTTTTATTAATGTTGAGTTTCAAGCCAACTTTTGCACTCTCCTCTTTCACTCTTATCAAGAGGCTCTTTAGTTCTTCTTCACTTTCTGCCATTAGGGTGGTATCGTCTGCATATCTGAGGTTGTTGATGTTTCTCCCGGCAATCTTGATTCCGGCTTGCGATTCATTCAGCCCTGCATTTCTCATAATGTACTCTCCATATAAGTTAAATAAGCAGGGTGACAATATACAGCCTTGCCGTACTCCCTTCCCAATTTTGAACCAATCAGTTGTTCCATGGCCGGTTCGAACTGTTGCTTCTTGACCCGCATACAGGTTTCTCAGGAGACAGGTAAGGTGGTCTGGTACCCCCATCTCTTTAAGAATTTGCCACAGTTTGTTGTGATCCACACAATCAAAGGCTTTTGCGTAGTCAATGAAGCAGAAGTAGGTGTTCTTTTGGAACTCTCGTGCTTTCTCCATGATCCAGCGCATGTTGGCAATTTGATCTCTAGTTCCTCTGCCTCCTCGGAACCCAGCTTGTACTTCCGGTAGTTCTCGGTCCACGTACTGCTGAAGCCTAGCTTGTAGGATTTTGAGCATAACCTTGCTAGCATGTGAAATGAGTGCAATTGTGCGATAGTTTGAACACTCTTTGGCACTGCCCTTCTTTGGAATTGGAACGTAAACTGACCTTTTCCAATCCTTTGGCCACTGCTGAGTTTTCCAAATTTGTTGGCATATTGAGTGCAGCACTTTCACAGCATCATCATTTAGGATTTTAAGTAGCTCAGCTGGGATATTATCATCTCCGCTAGCTTTGTTGTTAGTAATGCTACCTAAGGCCCACTTGACTTCACTCTCTAGGATGTCCGGCTCTGGGTCAGTGACCACACCAGCATGGTCATCAGGAACATTCAGATCTTTCTTGTATAGTTCTTCTGTGTATTCTTGCCATCTCTTCTTAATCTCTTCTGCTTCTGTTAGGTCTCTGCCTTTTTTGTCCTTTATCATGCCCATCTTTGCACAAAACGTTCCCTTGATATCTCCAATTTTCTTGAAGAGATCTCTAGTCCTCCCCATTCTGTTGTTTTCCTCGATTTCCTTGCATTGTTCATTTAAGAAGGCCTTCTTATCTCTCCTTGCTATTCTCTGGAAATCTGCATTCAGTTGTTTATATCTTTCCCTTTCACCCTTGCTTTTCGCATTCCTTCTTTCCACAGCTATTTGTAAAGCCTCATCTGACAGCCACTTTGCTTTCTTGCATTTCTTTTTCTTTGGGATGGTTTTCGTTGCTGCCTCCTGTACAATGTTACGAACTTCCGTCCATAGTTCTTCAGGCATTCTGTCTACCAGGTCTAATGCCCTAAATCTATTGTTCACCTCCACTGTATACTCATAAGGGATATGATTTAGGTTATATCTGACTGGTCTAGTGGTGTTCCCTACATTCTTCAGTTTAAGCCTGAATTTTGCAAGAAGAAGCTCATGATCTGAGCCACAGTCAGCTCCAGGTCTTGTTTTTACTGATTGTATAGAGCTTCTCCATCTTTGGCTGCAAAGCACATAATCTATCTGGTTTCGGTATTGACCATCTGGTGATGTCCATGTGTAGAGTCGCCTCTTGTGTTGTTGGAAAAGAGTGTTTGCTATGACCAGTGTGTTCTCATGACAGAACTCCGTTAGCCTTTGCTCTGCTTCATTTTGCACTCCAAGGCCAAACTTGCCTGTTGTTCCGTTTATGTCTTGATTTCCTACTTTAGCATTCCAGTCTCCTATGATGTAAAGGACATCTTTTTTGGGTGCTAGTTCTAGAAGGTGTTGTAGGTCTTCATAGAACTGGTCAACTTCATCTTCTTCGGCATCAGTGGTTGGGGCATACACTTGGTTTACTGTAATGTTGAATGGTTTGCCTTGGATTCGAACTGAAATCATTCTGTCGTTTTTGAGGTTGCACCCCAGTACTGTCTTTTCCACTCTTTTATTGACTATGAGGGCTACTCCATTTCTTCTAAGGGATTCATGCCCACAGTAGTAGATATGATGGTCACCTGACTTAAATTCGCCCATGCCCGTCCATTTTAGTTCGCTGATTCCCAAGATGTCAATGTTCAATCTTATCATCTCATTTTTCGTCTCCATATATTTTATTGTTTATAACAAACACAAATATATCAACAACAACAAAAAGCAACCACAACACAAAACAAACTATTAAAAAGACTTCCACTTATCTCCACCTCAGACATAACTAACAATATTATAGTTTTCTATTAAATCCAACTTTTCTCATTCTCCAAATCCACAAATATACAAGTCATTATTATCTAGGCTCTGCAGAAAGTCAATAAAAGGCTTCCACTCAGTCAAAAATCGGTCTGTTGTTTTATCTCTTAAGAAGGATGTCAACTTTGCCATCTCTGCTAACTCCAACATCTTCATTATCCAGTCTTCTATTGATGGTATACTGGAGCACTTCCACTTCTGTGCATAAAGTAGTCTTGCAGCTGTTACCATATACAAAATCAAAGTACCGTATCTCTTTTTCAACTGATTGTCCATCAAACCTAACAAAAAAACCTCTGGTTTCCATTGTATATTAATCCTTAGAATTTTCTGGATTTGCGAATGAATTTGTATCCAAAATTTTTTAGCAGTCTTACATGTCCAACACATATGATAGAATGATCCTTCCTTCTGTTCACACTTCCAGCACATTCCTGATATGTTATACATTTTAGACAATTTTACAGGTGATAAATACCAGCGATACATCATCTTATAAAAATTTTCTTTAAGGTTAACATTCAACGTAAATCTCAATCCTTTTGACCACATACCTGTCCATTGTTCCATTAATATATTATAACCAAAGTTTTGAGCCCATTTTACTGTACATTCCTTCACTTGTTCATCTTCCATTTCAAATTTCAACAACAATTTATACATTTTAGCAATAAGTTTTTCATCATTTAAACATAATTCCCTTTCAAATTCCGATTTAGTTTGTTCAATACCAAAAAGTCTTTTATCTACTTTAAACCTTTCTTGCATTTGTAAATATGAAAACCACTGACATACATGACCCTCATATAATAATTCTTCTCTTAATTTTAAAACACAATCTCCTTGTGGGAATTTTAATATATCACGGTAGGTCAACCAATTATGTGTACCTAACATTTCTCTTTTATGAAGAGCTTCTTGTGGTGATAACCACAATGGTGTTTTTAAACAGAACCTAAATTTATATTTATTCCAAATTCTCAGAATCGCACTTCTAACATAATGATTAATACATTCTGCATTAACCTTGACCTTATCATACCATAAATACCCATGCCACCCAAACCTCAAATCATGCCCTTCCAAATCCAATAACTTTCTGTCTCTCAACAAAATCCATTCTTTCATCCATACTAAAGAACACGCAGCAAAATATAGTTTCAAATCTGGTAAACCCAATCCTCCTCTTTCATTAGCATCCTGTAAGATCTTATATCTAACTCGTGGTTTTTTCCCTTGCCATATAAATCTAGATATATCTTTCTGCCATTGTTAAATGGTAAGTCCGTTTTCAAAATGGGAATTGTCTGAAAGAGAAATAACATTCTGGGTAGAACGTTCATCTTGATTGTTGCTATTCTCCCCAAAAGCGAAAGCTGAGTTTTATCCCATCGTGTTAGATCTTTTTTAATTTCAATCCATGTGTTAACATAATTATTTTGAAACAACATACAATTCATATTTGTTAACGTAATACCCAAATATTTTACCACCTTTTTGATTTTAAATCCTGTTTTATTTAACAATTTTGATGGGTCTTGTATTGTCATATTTTTGGTCAAAATTTTAGTTTTATCCTTATTAACCTTAAAACCCGCAACCTCCCCAAATTCCTTAATTTTAGCCATTAGGATATCAATTCCCTTTAATGGATCCTCTAGTATCAATACTAAATCATCTGCAAAAGCTCTCAACTTATAAGATTCCATCTTAATCTTTACTTATCATCTCATTTTTGACCACATCCAGCTTGCCTTGATTCATAGACCTCACATTCCATGTTCCTAAGCAGTATTGCTCCTTGCAGCATTGGATTTTCCTTTCAACCTCAGACACATCCACAGCTGGACGTCCTATTGGCTTTGGCCCAGCCGCTTCATCCTTTCTGGGTCTACTTGGAATAGTCCTCCGCTCTTCCTCAGTAGCATATTGGACACCTTCCGACCTGAGGGGCTCATCTTCCGGCGTCATATCTTTTAGCCTTTTGGTACTGTTCATGGGATTTTCTTGGCAAGGTTACTGGAGTGGGTTGCCATTTCCTTCTCCAGTGGATCACTTTTAGTCAGAACTCTCTGCTACGACCTGTCCGTCTTGGGTGTCCCTGCACGGCATAGCTCATGGCTTCATTGAGTTACGCAAGCCCCTTCGCCACGACAAGGCAATGATCCATGAAGGAGGCATCGTGAGTACAGAAGGCCAAAAAAGACTCCGTGACATGCTTTGAGGCAAGAACATGGAACAATGCAAGAACAAGTGTAATTCATCTGTGGAACTCCTTGCCACAGGATGTGGTGATGGCACCTGGCCTAGATGACTTTAAAAGGGGTTTGGATAGATTCATGGAGGAAAAGACCATCACAGGTTACAAGCCATAAGCAACCTCCTGGCTTTAGAAGTAGGTTTTCTCTGTGCTAGGTGCAAGGGAGTGACAACAGGAAACAGGTTATCTTGTTGGCTGTGTGCTCCCTGAGGCATCTGGTGGGCCACTGTAAGATACAGGAAGCTGGACTAGATGGGCCTTTGGCCTGATCCAGCAAGGCTCTTCTTATGTTCTTAAGTGTGTGTTTCTTGTTCCCTGGAGCAACCACCATTTCTAAGCTCATTCACACATGCAGCTTAATCTAAACCCATGGGGCAACTTACAATTAATGCAGTGTCATTTCACATATTACATTTTTTAAAGGAGAATGTGCAAAGTGTTTTACCCATAAAACCGTAATGCACAGGTGGCAAATAAGATTGTCTAGCCATGTGTATGGTTTCTTGCTACATCTATATTGAGTAGCGTAGCAAGCTCATTTGCCATGAGTTTCTCAAGCATGGCAAGCTCAAATCTCCACTATTTGTTCACACTGTTTTCTACAGTTAATTTATGGAATTCATTGCCACAAGATGGCCACTAGCTGAAATAACTTTAAAAGGTGATTCAACAAACTAATGGAGCAGAGGTCAGTCAGCAGTCATGTTGTGATATAGTTGTGATGGCTATACTGTACTGATACCATCCAATTTGGAGGCAATGATGTGCCACCCAATACTAGTTGCTGGGTGCGGGAGAACAGAAAGTGAGGGATGTCACATTTTGCACAAGCGCTTTGTGCTTTGCAGAAAAATCCTCTTCCTAGCCTCGTGCTCTCTCTTCTCCTCCTGACTCCAAGGTGGTAAGACGTGCTTTGCCTAGGCTCTCCATAGCCCGGGGGCCATCTTGCCTGCAAACTCCCATGCAGAGCGTGCCAGCTCTAGGGCCATGCTGTCCCTAAGTTAGAGTAACTCTGGTCCTAACCAGATGCTGTACAAATGAAACTGAACCGTGAGTAAACTTACTTTTTATAACTATACAAGCCTCTGCCTTTGTGTGTTACTGATAGCAAGCTAGCCTGGGTGGTTTTGCGTTAAGCTGTTTTTAACATAGGAGAAGGGTGTTCTGCTTTTACTCTGCTACTAAAACCCTGAATTCTCCAAGACATCTCTTGAGCTAGGAATGTAGAACAAGGAAGTCCAAAGAGAAGGGCCAGCTCCCTCACCTCTTCCCTCCCCTTCACCCGGAAGCCTTTTCCCTCCTCTGGCCAGCATTCATACAAACCTCAGTGCAGAGAAGATGCCTGAAGACCAAGCATGCACCCCATGATGAGTATCCATGCGACTGCATCCTGCTAGGTTTTTTTCTGATTTGCCAAACAAAGATGTCTCAACATCAAATGCCTTCCATTCTTGATTTGAGAGTCACGTGGGATTGAGGATTCACCTCCTCCATCTAGCATAGGTGTACGTGGGGGAGAGGGGCACAAAGTCAGCCCATGCCCATGATGCACAAGTTGAGAATCCCCTTTGTGAAAAAGAAGCTGCTGCTTCCTCCTCGTTAATGTTTTCTGGACCATTTGTCTCAATCATTGCAAGAACAATCATGGACCTTATGGTTGGACCTTATGTCCAATTTGTATCCAGCTTTAACATCCAATTAATTGTTTTGGGGTTGTCTCTGTAAGCAGAAGTAAGCTTAAAGGAATGTTGCATGAAATAAGGTGTGTGTTTTCATTGTGCATTGTGTTTCTATGAGATTCCATATATTTTTAAGTATGTATGAACATTTATATCCTGACTTTCCTCGCTGCTCAGAGATGCCCAAGATGATTTACAATCATTTTTTAAAAATCAGTAAAGATCAATGTACACAATCAGAACTAAAACAGTGACAATGCCTGCCACATAAGGGCAGATAGGTCTTGAGCGAAGGGGACGTGATAATGAACACCATTATGAAAGGATGCTTCCTCAAATGTTAAATGTCCCCACATGAAAAAAGGGACAATCCTATGTACTGTATGTCTACTCAGTCAGAAGTAAGTCTCACTGAGTGCAATGCGACTTACTCCCAGGTAAGTGTGTATAGGATTGCAGACTTAAATCCGGACGTTGGTCCCTGACTGAAGAGAGTTGGACTCAGTTGGTGTGTTTAGGATGGCAACCGGGATTAAAATCCGCCACCGTATTTTGCATCCGGCTACTTACAGATACAAAGGATAGAAGCGCTTTCAATAAATGCAGTGCCAAATGCAATCGCCACTAGTATAACAGTGAAGGGCGACAAAGGCGGTTCTTGGTGCCTCTTCTCTAACCGCAAGCAGCACTGAAATACTACTACTAATAAAGGCCCCACATTCCATAGTACACATTATCTTAAGTTGCATCTCTGTGAATTGGACACTGGACAACAGATACAAAACGGCCTGTGATTATGAGCGCTTAACGTTCTTATTATTGAAACTGTATAAGCAAATATAAAAAATAGTACTGAGAAAAAAATTAAACAGTGAACCCGAACGCCATGGGTGTGCATGTAATTAATACAAGCAGGTTGCATGGGAAATGTTTAATGGTGACGTTAAGAAACCGTTAGGTTATTCACATTTATTGTTCTTCTGTGTCTGAAATTCCGCGGGCGTTGCCTATTTAAATGCTTAGATTTCCGTTTAAAGTGTGTGTGCTTGAAGCATGTTTTCATCCTCCTTCAGGCAGGAATAAAAGTGCAGCGGAGGAATGCAAATAAATTATCGTTCCATGACCTAAAGACAACTTCGAGATGTAGTTTCGGGGCTTTGTTGTTATTGTTTCCAAGAGGGATGCCATGTTTTATGCCATGTACATGAATAGGATTCACTTCCTCTTTATTATCCTGCCTTCTTCCTTTCCCTCGATGTTCCGAGGCAGCTTTCAGGCTTGAAGCCTGTCCGGTTGTGAAGGAGCGTCCACTAGGTTTATTTTCTTAGGCTCCCAACCTGCCAGCAAGGTATACTCGGTGGGTAATGCGTTGGCTTTTATGGAACCAGCTTTTGTTGATGAAGCGGTAGGCAAACGTCCAGGCTACACAAAATTCTTCATCAGGAAGAATGTAAATCATAAAATTGGCAGGATAGTTCATTCTCACTGGCAGGCCATCTGGCTGAAAAGTATTTAGCTACCTCCCATCTAGGCATGGAAGAAGATCACGAGTGCCGTGTAACGCGAAATAAATTCTTAAACCAACAAATCCTATTGTCAATCTTTATTCCCTGCGAGTAGTAGTAGCGAGCCACTATTCCTAAACTGTGTCTTTGCAGCGAACAGGGGGGGGGGGGGAAGAGAGAGAGAGAGAGAGGATCGAGCACTCTCCCTTTCATTCACAGCGTGCCTAACCCTCTCCAAGTTATTCCAGTCCTGCCCCCAGAAGTGTGTCATTCATGGCTTGGACAGCAATTCCTGGTAACAAGGATGGCGCAGCGGTGGGGGGGGGGGAACCAAGGGGGATGGGAGCCAATGGACAGGTGGGGAGGAGATTTAAAACAGTCGCCTCGCGTGTCAGGCGGGAGGAAAAGGAGGAGCAACTGCAGCAGCGGCAGGACAGGCGGCTAAAGAGGAGGGGGCGAGCGGTGCGCGCAGGCAGGTGTGCGCTGCGGAGCAGGAGCCTTCCAGAGCCCTCCCCCTTCGGGAGAAAGCGCCTTCGCAGAAGACAGGGGGTTGTGGCTAGGCCGCCAAGTGAGGTCGTGCCGGGGCGCCCCTGTCCGCGCAACTGCAGGGAAGGCAGCGCAGTTCGGTGCGGCAAAGGGTCCCACTGACAGCGAGGGGCCCAGAGGCGGGCCAGGATGCAGAAGGCCATGGAGAAGTCGCAGAACTTCCGGATCGACGCCCTCCTGGCAGAGGAGCCCCCCAGGCCCGTGCAGAGTGCCTCCCCCGAGAGCTCCTCGGGGAGCCCCGGCTCTTGCGTGCGGACCGAGACGCCCTCGCCATGCGCGCCTGCCAGCTTGGCTCCCCTGCCGCCCGCCGCCTTCATTCCCAAGCCAGGCTTGTTGAACTTGGGCCCCCCGGGACTGGGCGCCCTGCCAGCCATGTACCCGCCTCCACTCTACCCCATCCCGCCTCTGACCGGCCAACACCCCGCTTTCGCCTACACTGCCGGTTTCCCCCACCCTCAGCCGGGCCCGGAGCATTTGAAGGCGGCCGCGCTAGCCGGCTCCCTCCCGCTGGAGCACTGGATTAGAGCTGGGATCATGGCCCCCCGCTTCCCCGACTTCCACGGTGAGTAGGAACCAAACTCCGGATATCCGGGAGGAAACCGTGCGCCCGGGGTGGGAGGCTGAGAAGAGCGCTCTCAAGGCGCGAGTCTGGGTGACAGACAGTCCCCGATGGGAGCGGGAGGGAAGGAACGACGGTTCCACAGGGTATTGGGCCCAAGTTACCTAGACTCGGATTAAGTGACCAGATATTGTTATAGTTTTGCTGTCCTTGCGTGTTTCCTAGCGCGACTACACCACCGCGTAGTCAATCGCTGCTGGATAGCGCAGATGGGAACCACAGCAGACCAGTGTACGGCCTCCGCCTGAAAACATTATTTCAATGTGAAAGAGCCAGCCTAGAAATATCAAAACAAGCAAGCCTAGAGATAAGGGCGGCCGACAGCCAGCGGTGAGAGGCGGATGGGTGGTAAATCTGTACCGGAATTCTCTGGCCCACTCACACTTTTATCCAGACCGACCTCCAACTCTTTCCATTCCAGCTTGCTTGTGCCCACTGTCAATTAGACTGGTTTTGTATTTGCAAAACAAGATTACATGCTGTTTAGGGAATTCAGGATCTGTGAGGCGCGCCTCCGAACACTGACTTAACACGTGCAAATTGAAATCGGTCCGAAATCTGCAATGAGCAGAGGCTAATCTAATTAAGTCTGTACTGTACAGTACACCATTCTAAAACTGCTAGTTAAAACTCGGCGGGATGATGATAATAGCATTCAAGGCGGCGTATATTTATTTATTTACAATATTTTTATCTCGCCTTTCTCCCCGAAGGGACCCAATCTGCCCACTCCCCCCTTGTTTTGCTTATTATTATTATTATTATTATTATTATTATTATTATTATTATTAATACATCCAGCCTAAAGATGAGATCTGAAGAACTGGAAAGCTTGCTGACTATTTTATGAAAATCTAGTATGTCGTTATAGAAATATCATTACCTTGCTTCTGGTTTTGTTTTATTCTTGTTCTTTCCTAATGGATCTGCAAGACTGTTTATAATTTCTGAGATAAGTTATCGGCGGGGTCTTTCTCACCCAGAAAATTATCCCTTGGATTGCGTCTTCTTCTGAACAACTTGTGCCTGAGGAAAGCTTTCTGAATTAAAAAAAAATAGACAACACCCTCCCCTCCCAACAGAACCACAGAAACCCAGTTCAAAACTAGATACCTACAATTTTAAAGTAGCCCTTCACCATACAGACCGATCAGCAATCGGTTATGTTATACAGTACTAGTTCAAAAAATGACAACTTAGCTCTTCTCGCTAGGAGATTGCAGTTGAAAATATCTATACAGTACCTAAAATAACAGTGCTGAAAGAAATAGAATGTTGTATCTTCCCACCACATTCCCACTTCAGCTGAACAGTCTTGTGTTAGAGATACGAACGTGATTTAAACTGCCGCCCTACGCGCCAGGGAAATGAATGGGGCAGGTAAAGGTACAGTAAATTAAAGTTGGAATGCCAGACCCTAAAAATTGACTTTTCCTTTCGAATTCCGTTAAGGAAAGGACAGATTTACAGCAATCTTCAAAAACCGACTTTTAGATAGAAATAAACTGGGTGAGGGAGTGGAAATCCCATACAGGGTTTGCATACTGGGTTATGCAGCGTGCCGAAGAGACAAATATCTCAGCTTAAAAGGGTGTGTGTTGCGTGACAGTGCTGAATTGATAATGTTGCTATTATTGTTAACTAGTACAACAAATACTCTTAAATTTGTTGTAGCAACGTTATCAATTCGGGACTGTCGCGCAACACCCTTTTAAATTAAGCTGAGATATTTGTCCCTTTGGCATGCATACACGCATGGGGACCCCACACGCAAGCCCGTTTGTTTCTAACGATGGCCATTGTGTGTACGTAGAAGAACGCGAGTTGCCCAAAATATAGGTCAAGTTGTCAAAGTGGCAAGTCTGTGTCTGGACTGTACCAGTTCTGCTGGCTCACGTGACCGAATCCTCTCCATAGCAAAACGACAACAATCACCACAACAAAATACCTTGCTAATGGAAAGCTAAATACCAGTGCGTGCGAAGAGTTTTCTATCTGTTCTGCTAGTTTTCTACGTATAGGAATGTGTGTGTGTGTGTGTGTGTGTGTGTGTGTGTGTGTGTGTGTGAGAGAGAGAGAGAGAGAGAGACCGACCGACCGACCCCTTTGCCTGCCTTAGTTCTTCGAAGCACACTATGGAAGTAACACTTCGATGCTAAATGCCTTCGGTGTAGGAAAGGCCCAGTGAACTCAAGCAGCAAATTAGGACGGCAGTTTTCACGTCGATGAATCTGATTGAACACACCCAGCGGAAACCGCTTAGAATCCGAGCTAAAACGGGCAGCCTCTTTCCCTCGGGGTGGCTCTCGTCTCTGGGTGTAGGCATTTGGATAACAAAGTAAGGCAGAGATGGACCCTGAAATGGACCTGGGTCGGGTGCAGCGGTTCTGTGCTGTAGCAGGCAGCAGCAGCAGCACGACTCACCTGTCCACGTGCATCACACGCTTTAATTACCAGAGCTGAGCTAAGCTGCATCTGTCTCAGCCCTGCTGTCCTGCGGGCAGGTTTTTCCCACATCAATCATTCGACCCCGAGCAGGGGAAGTTGTAAAAGGTTTTGAACTTTAATCCGCCCAAGGTCTCCCAGTGTTTATGCCGCGTCGGCAGAGGATTTGGGACTGTTAATTTGTTACCAGTTTGGGAAAGAGGCAGTTTT
Source organism: Plestiodon gilberti rubricaudatus (assembly GCA_026170595.1). Taxonomy (NCBI): domain Eukaryota; kingdom Metazoa; phylum Chordata; class Lepidosauria; order Squamata; family Scincidae; genus Plestiodon; species Plestiodon gilberti. The sequence goes on from JANXHW010000001.1 coordinate 208,940,797, forward strand.
CTCTCTCTCACTGTCTGGTCAGCTAGAAGCATCCAGGAAATGAACCGCACCAAAGAAAAAGAAACTTAATTGTAACTAGGAATAAACACCTGTAATTCAAGAGGCTTTGCAATGCCTGGTGTATGCTTTGTGCATTTATTACATTTCTAGTTCGACTCTTTCAACTCAGCGGCCTACAGCACTGAAAAATGAAAATAGAAACAGCTAAGCAAACCAATAAGCAAACCAATTTTGCTTTTGCAAAATTATCCAAGTTAAGCCTGATGGTGGTTTCCTATGGAAAGTACTGCCGTCTCAGTAATACATTTTATAGGTACAGTATCTGACTTAAACAAAATAGTCAACAACATCCTTTAATGCAGTAAACAAATCTAAGTCATGGCTTCAAAACCTTGTATACATATCTTATTGTCTTTAAATATGTCAATATTTATATATTTCAGAATACCTGATATGTTAAGGTACCATGGGAAATGAGTTGACTCGTGTGGGTGGGTGGGTGTGGGTGTTGAATCTAGCATCTCGAAATTTTAAGAATACCATTTGAAAAGAACACAGAATGATTGCAAAATTTGGGCAACCAGAATGAAAACGCTGCGGACAGTACAAGTAAAAGGTAAAAGGTGACCCCTGACAATTAAGTCCAGTCAAAACATGTTTTACGTTTTAGGGTTAAGTTTTAAACACTGAATAAAATTAAGCAACTAAAACATATATCCATTGTCAAATGTTTAGCAGATTAATAAACCACCTTGACAGATTCATCAGTTAATACACTGATTATTATTGTCACGGTGTCTCAACAGTGGATTTTGAGGTCATTTGGTGGATAGGTCTGCTTCTGTCAGTCAGCAGCTACTTCATATTGTGAAGGGAATAGTTTGTTAGATTTCCCCCTCACTACTATGCCCCAAGAGCTTGTATTTAGTTTTACAATTTAATATAGATCTTTTAAAGACAGGGGGAATTCTTGGTGATTGATTAAATCGGTGGCTTAAATCAGTGCAGGAAGGAGCTGCTTTGCTGTCTCAATTAATTGTTTGCCTTTTCGTCCTTGTTTTCCTCTTTTGCCACCCCCATTCCTTTACAAGTTCAGTGTTATTTTCCTGAGGAAAAATGGTACGTTAAAGTGTGTTTCAGAACATTTATCCTGCAAAGTTCTTCTTCAGAGGAATAATAATAAAAATACTGCATGTTGGTTGCCTGGAGTGTGAAATTCTGAAAGAATAAGGAGAAGAAGGTGCGGGAGGGCGGCTGCGAAGAATGAACTCTGGCTCTGCTACCGCCGGAACTCCGTGTGAATGGACTAGGTGGACTCCTCCTAGAGAATCCCTTTACGCTGAATCAGACCAGTAGTTCGCCAAGTTTCGCTTTCAGCTCTCTTATTGTGGTTTGCAGGGACCACTTCCCTTTGAGTAGGTAGGGATGGAACACAGAAAGACTGGCACTGCAACCCTTAGCGTGTCTACTCAGAAGTAAGTGTCCAGTGGGGCTTACTCGCTAGCGTGGGCATTTAGGACGGACAGCACCCTAAAACAACCGTCCCATAGCCGCGTTTACCCTGGCCACAAAAAGGTAACTACAGTCAGTGGAAAGATGTAACACTGTTCTAGGAAGACGCTCAGAGCTTTGACGGATCTCCAGGGGAAGAGAATTTCCTGGTTCAGGGGCAGCCACAGGTTTGGATCACAATTCCTTTTGGGTTTGTTTTTTTTTTAAAAGCGATCTGGATAGTATCTGCCTGCCCTCCAGGGTCTTCTCTTGGGGGGGGGGGGAGAGGGCCATTCCCAGTCTTGTACCGCCTTTACTGAAGTGTAGGACCTGGAGGCTGTTCTCCCAGCTGAAGCTGGACTCTTGTGGTGGTGGTTTTATGCAAAAGAGAAAGATTGATTTGTTCCTGTTTTGCTTTATTTTTCACGTTTTATTATACTGTCCTTTTAGGAACTCTGGGCAATATACATAGCTCCTTCCCCTCCTTTTATCTTTACAACAACCCTGTGAAGTAGGTTATATTGAGACAGACAGACAGACAGAGACCGACCGACCAAATGCACCGGGTAAGCTTTTATGAATAAGGAGAGATTTGAACCCTGGTAATCCTGGTCCAAGCCCAACGCTCTAACCACGACACCGTACTCCAAGAATACTGACGGCAGCCTGGATTGTGTGGGGTGATGATGGTCCTGCTTCGTAGGATTTACTAGGATTTTTGACCCCTAGGTCCAAATCAGTGGGATAGAGCTTGCGACCGGCTTAGGAACAATATGGCCTAAGAATAAACTATGGTTTTATGTGGGCCAAGAATTTATACTCTGTTTTACTGAGGGCAATCAAAGTACATTCACACACGCGCGCGCCTGTGTTCAGCACTATCATGAAGCGAAAGTGTAACATCACATGACAACTCACACGAGCGAAATAGCCTCAGTCAGCCACCCAGACTCAGCTCTCCTATCTGGCCACTCAGCTCTCCTATCGGCTCCATTAAAGCCCCATTTAAATTCCCCTGTTGCACGGACAAGTGGGATAAAAATGATGGATTCTTGTCACTTCTGCAAGAATGCTTGTAGGGGAGGTGATGGTGAACATTCTTTTCTGCTTGTTGTGCTTGTTGTGACTAGGATCCTATTCCTGCTCAGATTAATACCGCAAAAGTCTGTCTTGTGTGATCTTGCCGCGGCTTGCAGAGTTCAGAGTATACAGGAGGAGAGACTATAACTTTAGGCACGCTTCTAAAGCGGTCTCGGGAACCTGGCCGTGGGATTCGGTGGAGGGAGCCGGGGAATGGGAAGAGCAGAAGGAGGAGGAGGGGGGGAGCCCCTGGGCTCGGCACGCAGCTGTCTCTTCCGATAAGAGAAGGGAGGAAATTGTCCCCGGTCAAATACCTTGTAATGTTTCCGCTCCAGAGCTCACGGACAAGCGGGGATTTCACGCCTCATTAGCCGGTCAATGAAGCGGGGCGAGTGTCTGTGTTGAGGGCGGGCCTGACCCGGCTTATTTCATTAAAGGAGGAAGACCCCGGCAGAAGGCAAGGGCGGAAGGGGGGCAGTTGTAAAGAGACTAGTAACCTACGTGGCCACCGTACTCCGTGCTGGTACCTGTGTGCGCGCGTACCAGCGAGCGAGAGACAAACCAACGCTTTGGGTCTTCGTCTTCCCACTTATCAGCGGCTGGACTACTGTGGCTGGGCTCTTCAGAGCTCCTCCCCCGCCCTTCCTCTTTCTTTACCAGCTATTAGTTTTGGAAGAAGATCTGGAAGATGACATCAGAGAGGAGGTCAACTTGCATGGGCGTGTTTGGTTTGGCTCGTCCCAGTGGACTTTTACCCTTCCCACCAGGACTTTTACCCTTCTAAGTACTGTGGGTAGCTCTTATTGACACATCTCATGCAGCAGGTAGCGCCAAATGCGATGAAAGGCGGCTCGTGTTGATTGCAGGTGCATTTAACACGCTAATATGAGTCTGTAAGGAGCCTGAGCATCCTGGCAGGTGGGAGGCGTGCGGCGAGGTTTGGGGCGGACGAGGAGGTGGGAAAGTAAGTAACATCGAGATCGAGCGGGGCGGGGTGAACCACCCTAACATACCCGCCTCCTCACCTCTCAGGAGTGGAAATAGCCACCAGTTCTCCCACGTTAGACCTGGAAAATACCTTTGCACAAGTTCAAATTTCGGCAAACATTTTCTAGTTTTGAGTTTAAATTGTGCAAGCCTTCAGATGTTGCTTTTGAAATTTGACCATAAGGAAAACTCCCCCCCAACACACACACACACACACACACACACACACACACACCAAAACTCAAACCTTCAGTCCTGAGGGATTTTGAGGTTTGCCTAACAGCATAAAACCCCTTTTCCTCACCTCATCTAAACTGGGTTCTTGAAGAATGGAGGTGTAATCCACCATCTTAAATATTACCTAAACAGATACTCTGCACGCAAATAGGAGATAATTCACTTCACCACAGCTCAAGGCACGACACGACACCAATGGAGCTAAAGCAGCAGCAGCAACAACAACAATAAATAGCAAAGATAGTGAGATTAGAGCGAAGAGTTTATAAGAAGTTTTTCCTCTGTGATCCTTAAACCCTCAAGAGCAGACTCGCTTCATTCAAAGGCCGATTCACACTAGCCTTTTCCGGCACGCATGCCCTGCTCTTGAAGAAAGCGCAGCTGTGATTTGGTGAAGAGAAATGCGCTTCTCTGATTGGTGGGCTGCCTAGCACCCCGAGCATAAACGCTAGCTTAAACACGAGCGCATCAAAAAGTGATAAGGCTGATCACACTAGCCCTTCTGTGCACGTTTGCTCTACTCTAACGTCTGTACGTGCGTCTAGCAGTTCTCTGAACGTTTGCCCGCCTTCTTGAAGAAAGCGCAGTTGTGATTGGGTGAAGAGAAATGCGCTTCTCTGATTGGTGAGCTGCCTAGCACCGGGAGCATAAACGCTAGCTTAAACGCGAGCGCTGCAAAAAGATAAACCGAAACCATCTCTCCTGGCTGCGTCCTAAGCTCATGCTGCTTCAGACGCAAGCATGAAAAACGCAGGAAAAGAAGCCAAAACGCGCACGGAAAGGGCTGGTGTGAATCAGCCAGTTTGATGGCTCTCATTGGCCCATCCATGCAGGTCCTCGCGTAAAGCTGCATTCGTCAAGTGATAAGCATGCACGTGAGAACTCATCTTCAATGTGAATAGTGAATTTGTAATTTGTAAGGGTTAATTTAATCTGCCTCAAGGGCCTTCAGCATATGCGTGTAAACAGCAGACAAAAATGGGAAAGAGCTGGACAGCTGGCATCTCCCTGCTGCCCCCAGACGCAGACGGGGCATCTTCGGGCATCCATTATCAATGTCTGTAAAATAAATTCGATAAATTTTACCATTCTAAACACATTTGCTTGGAAAGAAGTTCTGCCAAGGGTTTATCGAGTACTGTACACCTGTTTAGGACTGAAGCGTTAACCCGCGCCAAGTAGGGGGAAGGGGAAGCATATAGATAGAGTCAGTGTGTCGATTTTAGACGTGTGATTAGGAACCGCTCGGCTCACATCACCTGCCTCAAATCTCTCTTAAAAGGGTAGCTAAATAAAAACTCTCCCTTATTTGGAAAGGCACAACAAGCACCCATGCAGATATTTGTGGGGTTCCTTCCAAGCCTGCTGATTCGGTCGGGAACCCCTCCAAGTCCCACTGAAGTCAATGGCAACTCTCTGGCGCTTGTTTTCACAGTCGTGGTTTGAGCCCAAGGTGCAGCACAGTAGCAGCTCATGCACGTCATCTGCAGCCCCACAGAAGCAACTGCAGTAACGCGTCGTTCCACACAGAAGACTCTGTTTTGTATGATTCAGGGTCCTAATGGAAAGGCATTCTTTTGCAAAAGGAAAGGAAAGAAAGACCCATGATTTGTTAGACTGTCGAATTATTTCCATAAATTAAGGCTGAATGCATTCATCAATGAATGACTGAATTTAATATGTTCATTAGCGGTGGATTTAAAACGGGGACATTTAATCACATTGTAATTTACCTTATTTCATTACTACTGGCATTGTAGTAAGCAATCCAGCCTTGGATTCCGGAAACTGGGTTCAGATAGATTTTCCACCCATCCCCTCTCGTAGTAGATAACCATTATAGATTTCTTTTTCCATAAACAACCACAAACACCTGCACAACTAGTGAGCCTCATAAAGTCACTTGTGCTGAAAATAATGCTTTCCTTAGGCTTTGAGTTTCTCTATTGATGGAGGCAGGCAGTCTTCTTCTTAAACACACACTATTGAACGCAGTGGGACATCTGAGTAAACACGCCTGACAGCACAAGCCTATGCAAGTCTACTCATAAGTAAGTCCCATTGAGTTCAGTGGGACTTACTCCCAGGTAAGTGTGTATAGGGATTGCAGCCTCAGTCAGTGCTCGCTGCACGGAGAATAGTGAAAAGGCTGTCTCCGATCCCTCAACACTACAGAACAGGGACGAGAGAGCAAGGGATATGGGCAACAGGGGATCAAGTGCTATCTGTAATCTGTATCTGTATCCGCACAAGACTGCGGTCCTCATCATTGTAGGAGTGGGGGTGAGTTAGGGTTATTAGGCAAAAGAGGAGGAAGCCTGCGGCGCTCTTGGCTAATAAACGGAACCCCAAGATTGACGGATATTTGGGTGAGGTTCAGCCAGTCTCTCTTCAGGATAAGAAGGAATTGGGAAAGAAGGCGATGGGAGGTTTCAATCCAAGTCACTCTCAGGTGATTTTATAGGCAGAGGATAACACCGGCCAATCAAAGAGCATTTTAAAGCAGCAATACATTATTGAAAGGGGGGGGGGAGGAGGATGAGAAATGTCAATAGACGTTGTAGTCTCAAAAACCAGGAGATATAAAGCTTGTGAACACCGTGTTACCCGCACAGACACACATTTAGGCTGCTCAAGAGTTCTGTGAATCTTAAAAAAACTGCATATCAGTTTACACTATGTGTAATATGAGTCATAATTTTTATCTCTTCCATAGGTACAGCCTCTAAGCATTTCACTCCCTTTCCTTTCCTCCCCTCTATTTTATGTCCCAAGAGTTTTAATCCATCGTTTTTGATGGAGATTTGACATCGCTTTTGATCGACATTTTTTGATCGACACAGTCAGGTTGGCAAAAATGTCTACCTATCCATCTGTCCTGTCCGGAATTGTTGCACCAATTAACAACAGGTGTGCTCAGTTGCTGGATAAAAAGGCTAGGGTCCCTTGCAGCTCTGTTATTGCTTGTTTCAGGACTCTGGATAGGATACTCTGGAACCTCCCCCCCCCCCCCATGCCAGCCAAGAGTTGCTGGTGAAACATTGGGGTAATAAGAACTTTTTATGTTTAGGAGTTGTTTAGAACTTTTTTTTTTACTCTACATGGCCTTTAAACCTGAAAATATATTACTCTGTGAACCTAGTGGTCATGAAAGTCTCACTTTGTGATCTGAAAACGTTCACCCCACATTTTTGTTTTTGAATCCATATCTGTTCTGTATGTGAGGAATGTACCATTTTAAATTTGGATGAAGTCCAAATTAAACACGGTGGCTTATTTAAATGGGAGTGTGCTCCATTTTCAGCCACTGCAGTTTTTAGCTTTAATTTGATTGTGCTGAATATTTCCCACAGTTCTATAGTAAAGAACAAAACCCTGTAGTCTCACCTCTTCGTGACAGACAATCTAATCCGTCCTCTGCTCCTACACTGAAATATGGATGTTTTTCCCCTCCCCTCCCAATAGCATTCCAGGCCGGCAACTGTAATTTTAACTCTGAGCCACCTTTCCACGGGACTCCTTGTAAGGTGTCCCGTGTATCCGAGGAACAACCTTTTGGGTTGAACATTGCGGTGTCAGGGTGACCAGATACAATGGAGGACTGTTGGATATGAGCAGTATTTGGCTGCTAGGACCTGGGAGGGTAGTGTGTGTTCCGGTCACCTGCAAGGACCTTCACCTGGCCCCTCCTGTCTGACCTGGAAGGGGCGTGACCCTGACCTTTTTCCCAACATCCTCTCTCTGACCACATGGGTTCTCTCTCTTTGCATCTGACTCTACATGGGGAAGGACGTGTTTTCCTGAACTCCTAGCCTGGAAGCCATTTTCTCCACATGGGTGTGCCAGCTATAGGGGCACACTGTCCGATTTATGTAATAGTGTACCTCTAGTCACAACTAGATGAATGTAAACTATGAATGCTGATCTGTAAGTAAAACTACTTTTCTTTTTTTACTATACAAGCCTCAGACTCTGTGTCTCATTTCAATGCTAATGATAGCTAGCTAGCCTGGGTGCTGGGATAACTCTACTGGTTAAATAAATATAAGGTCTTCTTCCGTTTGCAAACTCTGCATATTTGAACCATCTAAGGTTTATGAAATAATATAATAACCCCCAACAAACCTGACAACCTGAAATAATATAATAACCCCCAACAAACCTGACAAGGACAAAATGCCTATAACCTTAACCATTGTATAGAAGAGGGAATTTTGGCAGGTGCAGCTTTTTGCATCCTTCCATGATGAGCGGCACCTGTCAAAATTCTCTCTTCTATACAATGGTTAAAAGTATATAGACACTTTGACCATTGATTCAGTCACCTTGCCCTTTGGTATTGGGATGCTTTGGTGTTGTTGGGATGACTATGTAAAGGTGTGTTCAGCTCTTAATGACGCTCGTAAAACCTGCAGAAATAATCCACAAGGCAAGCAGAGGTGCTACCTGCTAAACACGGAACCAATCTTGCTGCCTTGATGACCAAGGCGGTTATTAAAAGCGCAGATTTATCGGGGAAAGTTTAGTGTTTTAATAACTTTGAAGCCCATTAAAGAAAGCATATAGCAGGGCGATCTGGTTAATTAAAAAAGAAGCTGGGTGAATAATGGCATGAGGAATTGAAAGTTAAAATTAAAAGTCCCATTATCGTTGTCTCCTGAAATTAAATGTGTACGGATCAGATGGGAGGTGGCCATTTATCTTCTTCCCAGGTCAGGCCCCTTTAAGACAGAACATTTTCTCTCTTGCCATAAAAAGGGTAATCCGTTGTACCAGGAAAGGGACACAGAAAGTCTGAATTAATCGTTGGTGCTTGCTGTGTGTGCACTATGGTGGACTCATAGTAGGAAGCATCAAGTGCTGACTTGCTACATTGCACACGCAGGAAGATTTTGGTTTATCGTCTACTGGTGCAGATACTGAGGCTAAAGCAGGAGCATTTTTACATCTCAGATCCATGTCAGAAAATGCAAATCTTTTCTCATTACTTTTCTTATAAGTATAATAATAATATTTATATACTGCCTTTCAAGAAAAAGTACACACAGCGGTTTATTTATTGTCATTTTATTTTTCACATTTTTATACCGCCATTCCTCCAAGGAGCTCAGAGTGGTGTACATATTTCCTCTCCTCCTTTTTGTCCTCACAACAACCCTGTGAGGTAGCTGGGGCTGAGAGATAGTGACAGCAAAATAAACCAATAAATGGTTTAATGGAATAAGTAAACGAAATCAATACATTCATGTTTGAGCTGTGGCATTTTTGAGGTTTTTTTTTTATACACCCAGAACACTCCCCCCCCCCCCCTTCACACTGCCTGAGATATTTTGGTGTCTGAAAGAGATAATCCAAATGGCAGCCATCCAGGATGGTAGTCAAAAGAAAACAAGGAGACTATGTAACCGACATTTTGTTGCCCTTGGAACTCCAAAGAGGGCTGCCTGACTTGTTACCTCAGCCTGTTTCATGGCAGGGCTGCTCTGTAGCCAGCTGATATGGTAAATCATCCAGGAAGAACAATACGTTCTGAATCTTCCAGAACAAGGGCCCTGATTCAGCTAAAGTTAGTCATAACTGAGGCTGTATTCCTATGCTCATTTACTTGGTAGGTGTCTTGGTAGGACTTGCTTCAAATAAACATGCCTAGGACTGGGCTGCACATCCCACTGAAACCAATGATACATTATTACTCCGGACTAACTAAATGGTTTTCAATGTCACTTATAGCACAATCCTAGGCATGTCTACAGTCTACTCAGAAGTAAGTCTCATTGTGTTCAATGGGGCTTACTTCTGGGAAAGTGTGCATAGGATTGCAAACCTAGTCATGACTGAAGTTAGATCAGTGTAGATAAAGATATTTATTAAGGAAAACATATATCAGAAATAACATTTGTAAAAACAAAAATGGTCCCAGCAGTATCCAGCTCTATCCTGTTTCTAAATACCGCAAATGAAATAAGACAGAGTTGAAACAATTTGCTTCCCATAATTCTCCTCTGCAAATGTTAATTTTGGGTATTCTGTGACATTGATTTCAGCATTTGATTTTGATATTAGTATTTGATGGTTGATATTGTTGGAATTTGGTTGGTCCCTCTATGGTTCTTACAGGAGGTGTAGTCCTTAACTCTATTTCCTCCCCTCCTTCTCATATTCTCTTTTCTCTCCACACACCATTGCAGAAGAAGGATGTGTGGGGTGTGTGCTCACAATGGCAGACCACATCCCCCTCCCTCATACTTCCACACAAAGGGAACAACTTCTAGGGTTCTCTGTTCCAAGGTAGTAGGGCCTCTGATCCAATCAGAAGATGCACGTATACAACTATGAACTGTGAGTGAAGTATTTCTTATGAAACCTTAACCAAGCCTCCGCTCCTGCGTATGTTTTGTTGAGAGCAACTAGCCGGGTGGTGTATCGTACCATAGAAAAGGGGTGCTATTGCTGATTAGTCTGCTTCCCCCCTCCTTTCCAACAGCTATGTCGGTATCTAGCATGTGACAGTATTTGATAGGTAGCAATCAATTATATTTTGAATTTGGCCATATTTCATAGTAGATAATATTTGTATTCAATTGTATTTGACCGTTGGCATGTTATGGTATTTAATATCTGACAGGTGGCCACTTATGTGAGTTCATGTTTGATACCAATTGATCAAAACAGCCAAGAGATGCCAACAAGTCAAAAGCACTCCACTCTTGAAGTAAAAATTTCACTTTTGGTATCAAAGTTTGCATTTCTAATATGCAATAAAATAAAATAAAATAAATGGGGACACTGGAAGTTTTGGTAATTTTGAATAGTTGCAAATATCCATTTCTGCTTTAGAATGAAGATTCTGGGACACAGAAATTTGATTAGTTCATTTAGTTTTACCCCATATTTGGAAGTGCTCCTCTCTCGCCTACTTGCAAAGGCCTATTATTTTATTTTATTTATTTTATTTATTTTTTCACATTTTTATACCGCCCTTCCTCCAAGGAGCTCAGAGTGGTGTACATATTTCCTCCCCTCTTTTTGTCCTCACAACAACCCTGTGAGGTAGGTGGGGCTGAGAGATAGTGACTGGCCCAAGGTCACCCAGGAAGCTTCGTGGCTGAGCGGGGATTTGAACCTGGATCTTCCAGGTCTAAGTCCGACTCCCAAACCACTACACTCATCCTGACTATTAACACAGTCATGCAGCCCAATCCTACCTAAATTCCCCTGCACTGATGCAGTGGTGACAGTGCGGGCTATGCTGTACCCCACGGGGGAATTTAGCAGACGGGAAGTCTCCTCGGGATAAGGGGACATTTGTCTCCTTGCCACGAAGAAAGCCCCAGCCACCGCTATGTGGTAATTCGATATTGCTGGCACAAGTCCAAGTTGATCTGTGTCGGCGGATCAAGCCCAGGAAGGGGGATAGGATATACCACCACTGGCACCACTGATTCCACCCTCTCCTGGGCCCAATCGGCTCACTCCCTGCCCTGTCACAGCCCTCCCCACCAGGTTTTGCCCCTCCCTCCCTGCCCTCCCCTGTCCCGTTCTGCCCCCTGTGCCGCACTCGCACTTACCTGCTCCGGCAGGAGTTGCTCTGTGCGCTGATACCAGCAGGAAGGCTTTGGCCTTCCTGCTGGCGCTGCTAAAAGGTGTGCAGTTGCAAAGTGCTTTGTGGCACTTTTTACAACAGCTTGTGCCTCCAGAGCACAAGTGACTGTGACATTCTCCAGCATGGAAAAGAAGAAGGCAGAAAGCATGGCAGCTCTTTAGTTAGAAAACTCATCGGAAACATATTTTCTTTTATGCTGAAAAATATGCATGAGTGGAACTCAAACCTGACATTGTGGAACCATACACATGTACCTATTTCTGATAAAATCCACTAAATGTTATCTACATCCATGCAAGATAGCTTCCAGTCCCACACTGGTACTTACATTTCTAGACTGACAGGTATGTATTTGATCTTCCAAGACAACAGTTGATGTGTGTAGGTTCCTATATACCAGTTGACATACTAGTTGACAAGTTAATCTTTTTATACATTGCATTATGACATTGAATATGTGTTTTCAAACATGAACACACGTTTCTGTATTTGTTTCAGCTTTATTTTATATAGAATATATAAAAGGCTCCAGGCTAGTCAAATGTAAGCATGCCACAAATCCTATCAAAAGCAGTGCTTTCAATGGGGATTACAGCTCATTCTCAATGCTGTGCAGTTAGGTGCGCCTAACCCTATTGAAATCACTGGGTTTAAGCACACCTAAATCTGCATAGATTGCCTGTGTGTCATGATTCTAGCTGGATTGGGTCCATGCTGTTTGAATCCCAGAGAGAGAGAGAGAGAGAGAGAGAGAGAGAGAGAGAGAGAGAGAGAGATTATTCTTTTAAATAAACTAACATGGAATTTAAATTCTATTGTAAACACTTTATTTTCTATTGAAATGTTTGTTTTTCTTAATTCTGACATAACCTGAATGTTTAAGTGACCATGTAAAAATTTGCTCCAAGAATTGATTCAGCAAACGAATCTTATTCATGTTACCACAACATAATCAAGTCCAACATCTTCCTGGCAGGAATAGGAGCAGCAAGGAGGCCTGACACACAGATGGTTAGGAGAGGGAATTCTCTCTAAATCCACCTGTTTTTTTCTAAAGAATGAATTATATCCTAAATTGTCCTTCTGCTCACATAAGGGGGATTGTGCATGTGAAAGTAATTGCACAAGGCTCTTCTGCATAGAAATCTGAACTGAATCCTGACTTGCCTTTGTGCTTGCACAAAATAACACACAGAAAATGTTTGTGTACTTGTTGCGCAACTTATTGCTGCACAATTTCTTTCGCATGCACTTGTGCAACTGCAGTGCAAGATGACACCTCATTTCTGTGTACACTCCTTAGGATATAACCTATTGTGTATGGTGCAGTGATCAAAGTGGATTGCATGTTTGTCTAGAATGCCCATAACGTTTTCCTGGTACTCCGTACCTGTCTGTTCCTGCCCATTTTCACCACTGAATGTCTGTTCTCTATTTAGTGAAGGGCAGTAAAAGTTAATCTGCCAGGTAGCTCATAAAGTTTGTGATAATAGGGGAATCAAGCTGCAGGTCCCTGTTCTGTCTATGTGGTCTTCCTCAAAGCCTCTTTTGTTCAGTCTCCCCACTGCTCAGCTGCATGCTCTGATAAAGGCTCATTAGCAAGATAGGTGCTCCCAGGCCTCTTGGGAGGAGGGCTGCCTTTATCGCTGCTTGAGACAGCTGGGGGTAATTAAATACACCTTAGGCTAATAAAGGAGGTTTAATTTCACCAACGGAATTGATTGTGATTGTTAAAATGAACACAGATAACATATCAAGCGGGTTAATATCAGCCAGGCAATAAAATCATTACTGAAAGGGAAGGCGATGTGCTCAACATGTCAGGTTTATGTCTCCTCAAAGAGTCTGTTAGGTCTCTATTACAGGATCAAATGCCACTGGTGGAAAAGGAATATGACGACAGAATTCTTTATTGGATGGATGCTTCAAGAAGAGCAATTTAGGAGAAGCGTGTTTAGGAGTGAGCCAACATGGCGGGAGGAGTTTTACCTCCTGAGAAAAGAATCCTGCTTTGATGACTTTTGGTTTTTTGCGGATAGGTAAAAAGGTATCCCCTGCTCAAAAGCTAGTCATGGCTGACTCCGCTCATCTCTGTTTCTAAGGCCAAAGAGCCAGCGCTGTCCGAAGGCGCTTCCATGGTCATTAGTGGAATAACCTATTGGGAGGTTATTTGGAGTTTTCCCCTTACACCCAAGGCAGACTGCTATACTTAGCTAAATAAGCACACGAGGCATAGGCTGAGTGAAGTTGCAAAAGAGAAAGTTTACTCATGGTTTCAGTTCATATATACAGCATCTGATTAAGATCAGAGGATCACTTCTAACTTAGGACGGAGCCCCCCTATAGCTGGAGCCCCCTGCATGAGGTGTGCTGTAAGATGGCCGCTGAGCTGCAGAGCAGCATGGCACTTCTTACCTGGTTGGCATCAGGAGAGGAAGAGAGTGAGAAAGGGTAAGAAGAAGGAGGAAGTAGAGTCAGGGGCCACGCCCCTTCCTTGGAACACAGAGAGGTCAAGGCAAAAGGTCTTTCAGGTGACCAGATGACACACCACCCCCCAGTGTTCCCCCCAGTGTCCAGAAGACGAATGCTGCCCATCTCCAACAGTCATGTGGCCAGCGTGACTAATGGAACGCTGTTACCTTCTCACCGCAGCAGTACGTATTTAGCTACTTGCAGTTTCTTGCTTTCAAACTGCTAGGTTGGTAGGAGCTGGGACAGGAGACAGGAGCTCACTCTGTCACGCGGCACTTGGGTCTCGAACTGTTGTCCTACCAACCTTCTGGTCTGCAGTTCAGCGTCTTAACCACTTAAGCCCGAGCTACACTGTCCGCATCCGCATCGCATCTGTGTTCCGTCCGTGCGCGTCTGGTCCCTCACTGTCCCTCCCCCAGATCAAACAATGGCTCTGACTGGCTGGATGTAGCGCGGACGCACCAAAAGTCGAGTCGGACGCGGACAATGTAGCTCGGCCTTTAGCCACCGCAGCCTCTGAACTGGCATTATTTTGTCATCAAGTAGTCACCTTTATCATGCTGTCATCATCATACTGATTATGAGACCTCTGATTAGCTTGCATCATGTACCTAGAAAAATAAAATGAGAATGAAGGAGTTGCCAACTAGGTAGCAAACAGACCTGGAAGGAGGTTGAAAGAAGTGAGGAGAGATGCGTGTTATTTCACCCCCTGAACGTACTACTATCAGGCTGCTGTTCAAGGCACAAGAGCAGGACCAGTAAAACATTGGCAACTCTCATTGTATCTTCACTTCCTATTAAACATTAAGATGGTTTTCTTTGCTAATACTACACAGGTTGTGTATGTGGTTCTTCCTTACAATCCAGATATGTGAACACCTTTGGACATGGAAGCAATCTTCTATGAGCTACAATGATTACAACTACTGATAAAATGCTAATGTGGTATTTCTTTATACGTACACACTTTATGGGAACACACACCATGGATGGTATATCATCATAGAGGAAACAAGTGATAGAGGAATCCTCTTTTCAGTAATTACAAAGGGATTGTGTAGAATTCAGTGGATTTCTTACAGCAACAAGAGTCGTGGTCTGCAATTGTACTGCTTTACAAAATATCTACAAAATGTTCTGTCTTGAACATTGTTTATGAAACTCTGTAAAGTACATTGATAGTGCTTTATAGATAACATTTCAAAACATTGTACTACTACTACTACTAATATAATAATAATAATAATAATAATAATAATAATTATATACCACTTTTCAACAAAAAAGTTCACAAAATGGTTTGAAGAGAAAATCAAACTAGAAAATGCTACCAGGGTAAAATAGCAAGTGTCATATAGGCACACCTTCTGAACATCTGGATGTCTCTCTGCAAGTATGCTTGTTAAGTCTAGCCTTAATCAGCAATATATTAACTACTCGGTTTGATCCAGGCAGCAATGGAAGGTCTTACTAAAAAAGTTGTATGCACGCATTTTTCTTCTTCTTCTTCTTCTTCTTCTTCTTCTTTTGGCACAAGCTATAGCACAGCAACCTTTACTAAGCAGCTGCTCCTGGCCATGTCCTTCTGGACCAAGTACACCCTTCCTGACTCTTTCTTTCCCTTCCAGCCGCCCCACAGTCTGGCCTGATGGGCAAATGCCGTCGACCTCGGACAGCCTTTACCAGCCAGCAGCTTCTTGAGCTGGAGAACCAGTTCAAGATCAACAAGTACTTGTCCCGGCCCAAGCGCTTTGAGGTGGCCACATCGTTGATGCTAACTGAAACACAGGTAATGCCCAGTGAGAGAGACTGTGCACGGCCATCAGAATTGTCAAGGGAAGGAGCTACAGTGGGCGCTATTCCCCCCTGAAAACACACACAGAAATCACTATTTACTCATGCATTTGCTCCCCATCTACTTCACATGGGATTTGAATAGATCAGTGAATAGTAGTGCCGGGAAGTAAGGGGAGGTGAGCCATTTTTGTTCCAGGGATTTTGCCATATTGATATGCCTGATCATTGGACAGGTCCTGAAAATGCCATGAAGAAAAATAGAAATAGAGCCCGGAGGTTTGGCATAGAAAAAACAACAACAACCTAGAACTTTTTGGGTGCAAATAACATACATTCTTGCTCCTCCAGCCTCAATTACCGCTAGAATAATTCCACTAATCGTTTAAATAAATGTTATTTATTTGGTTGAAATGATTTCTGTCCTGCATTTTGAGCCAGAACCATCCCCTAAGGCAGCTTACATATCATAATAAAATATAATTGCAGTACAGCTGCTTCTAAACCCCCCCCCCCGCCCACTCATATACTGTTGCTCTGGCATAGCATTTTCTCCCTCCTTCCCAGTTGTCATTAGGTTGGTTGCCGTCCCCTTTCACTCCATCACAGTCTCTCACCTGCTGGCAGCTGGGTGCTCAGTAGCCTGGCTGTGTGCTCCTGATTCCCTCCCTTAGACTGGCAAATCTTTCCACTGTCCAAGGCAGAGAGGGAGGAGGCAGGTGCTTTGTCCCTCAGATGAGCTGCAGAACAAGTAGATGCTCTCTTGTCTGGCTGTGGATTCCTTCCTTCCTTCCTTCCTTCCTTCCTTCCTTCCTTCCTTCCTTCCTTCCTTCCTTCCCCCCACCCCCCAAGATAGCAAGTCATTCACTGTGCTAGGCAGAGGAGGAAGAGCCAAGTGCAGCAGAACGAATCCCATTCTCTCCTAAGTCCCAAAGTAAGTAAAAATAAAAATTGTAAGCCCTCTTGGCAAATTAGAAGTCATTGTACAAGTCCTAGTCCTTAACCTTGGGTGCAAACCTTGTTTGAAGGTCCGTATTTTTAAATATTTCCTGACAAAAATGGCAGGAAATCTCATTTCAGAGGATTTTTATTGGCTGCATGAATCCACAAAGTAGCTCCTGTATGGAGGAATGAAAATAGGCACATTTTCAATTTGACCAATGGCCTAAAAAAGTGATGAGAAAACATTGGGATTATGGCTTGGGGTCAGTCTGGTTCAGATGGAAACAAGGTGAGACAAAGAACCCTAGAAGAAATAACGACATGTGGAAAGAAAGATGTAAGGGTTTTGAGGATAGCGAAGAAGGTTGGAAATTCTAGTGTATTGCTGAGTTATGAAGAAATCTCTTCATGACGGAATTCCTGTCACCATCTGTCTGTCCTTTTCTCGCAGGTGAAAATCTGGTTTCAGAACCGTAGGATGAAGTGGAAGCGTAGTCGGAAGGCCAAGGAGCAGGTGGTGCAAGCTGAGATTGAGAAACAGAGGGGAACAAGCAAGGCCTCAGAGAAACTGCTGCCTGGAGAAGCGCGAGGGCAGGAGGAGGAAGAGGAGAGTGGTGGTGATGAATTTAACAGGCACGGTGCCAGTACACAGTTCTTGCATCACAGTGCTGATAACTTCAGCTACGACCCAGATTCCTCATGCTCAGAGGAGGAAGAGGAAGTGCAGAGCTCAACAACTCACAGGGAGATGAGCTTGCTCTTATGAGTGGACCCTAATCCCTCAAAAGAGGGCAGTGGGGGAGCATCCTGGAACCAGGACAGAGAACCAGCTCTAGCACACCGAAAATGGTTTTGTGCCCTCCTCCTGCTAACGGACTCAAAAGACTTTGCCTGGGCTGGTGCCCTGGTGAGACTGACTGTACAACTTAATTTATGTGTGTTTGAAATATATTTATCATCTTGTCATTGTTCTGTTAGTGTGTTGAGGGGTGGAGTGTCCCCACGTGGGTGTTCTCTCCACCTTGGTATAAAAATATTTACTTCAACATATTGGGAGGCTGTGATTTGCTGTTCTGAGAGTCAAAAGCACTTTGTTTTTAAATAATTGCCAGAATCTCTCTGAAATGACATTTGCAACCTTTCATCTTACTGTATCAGTGTGCTGGGAATGCCATCCCTGTCCTATAGCTCTTACTGAACAGGGACAGATAGGTGGATCTAGACTTCATCCCCACTTGAGGACAAGGTAAAATCTCACTCTTCTGCGTAGATTCTGTGCTACTGGAGGTAGAGGAAAAGAGAACATGTGCAGTAAGAGGTAGTGCATAGCTGGTCCAGAACTAGCCACATTTACACGTTGGTTAAAGCATGGCTGTATTTATTTGGGAGCCTTTTAGGTCACAGTGCTTGCTTGGGTAAAATAGAAAGTGTGGAATGCATGAAGACTAGATGGCGATATGGATCTAGGCAGCAGGAATTCAAGCCCATTATTCAAGCAGGAATGATAAGCCCATGGATATCATGGAGTTACAATGTGCACTCAATGGCCCTTAGAGTGCTGCCATGTGGGATTTACTTTTGAGTAAACATGCATTAGAACTGGGCTGCACAGTAGGAAGGACATTAGGCTGCTTGATACGCACTGATTCTCCTCAATCTCTGTGGGTTCCCAAGAATGAGTTATCAATCCAAAAGGTCAGACTACTGTTTCAGTCAGGTTTTGTACTGTGTACACAGTGAGTGGAGACACATTATACTGCATGGGGCACAAGCAGAATCTGAATGGTCCGGTTCTCATGGTGACTGCCTCTGCCTGCTTGGGATCCCTCCCAGTTTGCTAAAAAAACAGTGAGTAGCCTAGCATTGCACTAGCACAGGCTAACAGTACTCAATGGCTGGGTGTAGGGTCTGCCATGCAGAAAGGAACAGCTACGCTACCCTTCTACAGCACAAGGTCTGCCAGACTCTCTGCATACAAAACCAGACAAACAAAACAAAAACTCCCTGCATACAAAACTGCATCTCCCACCAGAATGAGATATACAATATAAGAGTAAACATAAACACAATGAGCGTTCTTGCACATCCAGATTTGATGGTTTATTACTGGATTACTCTCAAAACAAAAGAAGCCATGGGGAAACCGGAAAACTGGAGCCTTATATTACTTTCTCCTAGGCAGACCAAATGAATTCTGATCTTTTGTATGTGTCCATGCGTGCGTGCATGCACTCTGCTAATACCGGTAAGAACAAATTGATTTTAATTTTTGCTCTGAGATTCTGTTTATGATGGATGAAGTGTTTTGAAAAAAAGATCAAAATAACTGACAGCGCAATCCTGCCTAAGATGCAGCGACCGGCCTAAATGGTCGGCTGCTGCATCCTATGCAGGATGCGGCCTGCGCTAGCGGGGCCGCTGCTCACTTCGTGGGAAGGGGACATTCATTCCCTTCCCCCGGTGTAAGCCCCAGCTATTTAGGTGGCGCACAACTGTAAGGCTGGCAAGGCCTGGGAAGGGGGGGTTCCCTTCGCCCCCTCCTAGGCCTGGCCAGCCAATGGCCCCCTCTCCCCCAGCCCACCCTCCCCATGCCCTCCCGCTGGCCAGTGCAGGACTTATTTGTGTCCGCCGTTTTGGATGGTGTCGGTTAGAAAGCTGAGTGAGTGGTGCCGGCCTCCAAGCCGGTGCTGCTTACTCACTCAGTGCTGCGAATGTGCTTTATTGGCACTTTCACGACACCGTAGGCTTCTCCTCTGGCCTATATTTAGGCAGGATTGGGCTAAGCTAGTTTAGGAAGAGATGTACATTGTAATCCTAGTCATGCTTATTTGGAAGTTTGTCTCACTGTATTAATGGGACTTACTTCTTGATTAGTGTGCATAGGATTGTAGCCTTACTTATGTTATGCTATTCAGCCACAAACCTTAGTAATCACAGTGTCCATGAGTCATCCAACCACAAACATTCATCAGCCTGTATGCCACTACCTTTTTCACACAAAGACTTCCTTGCCCACAAACGGTTGACCATCTTGCTGAACACTTGGCAGCACCGATAGCCAGGAGCCAGTAGCAATCCTCGGGGGGGGGGGGGCGCCGACGCCACATCCCCACGTGACCCAGGCATGACGTCAGCTTGAAGCGCGTGCCCAGCGTGGCTCCAATCACGCCCCCCGCCATTTTACTACCTGTTTTGGAGCCATACGAGCTCCAGGGTGGGCGGGCAGGCCGAACACCGCAGCAGAGGAGACACGTCGCAAAGGCTAGTACGCCCCTCTGCTGCCACATGCGCCCGCCCCCTTGGGGCCCACGGCCCCCCTGCCCCTACCCCGACGACGCTTCTGCCAATTCTCATTACCCATCCACATAACTGAGGTTGCAATCCTATACTCACTTTCCTGGGAGTAAGCTCCACTGAACACAATGGGACTTACTTCTGAGTAGACATGCATAGGATTGCATTGTAAATCATCTAATCTATATTCTCAGCCATTTTTGAGTATTCAACCCTACTATGCAATGGTGACATATATACAAACATTATATAACACTATTATACGGTATAAATAGTATCATTTATTGCTCCATTCATATACCCATGATCAACCCCCCACTCCAAATGCCAATCAGTTATTATCCAAAGGGGCAGGGGAAAGAGAGAGATGAGAAAAGGAGAACTCATAAATGAATGCAAACACACAGGGGCAACCCCTAATATGATTACTATATTATATTATTATACTATTATTATATTAACAATGGCCAACAATGTCAGTTTCACAAAAAGAAGAAATATACCGTAACTGTACTAAGTGAATGAACTGCAAATATTGGGTTAAGTGCAGTAAACCATGAGCGTTTAGAAAGGCACAAGCCTTTGTTGCTGTTCTGGCAGAGGTTACATCTGCTAAATAGTATGATGCAAAATGGAAATTGTCAAAGTTACTATAAAGCTGGAGGGGGCAAAAGGTAGATTGGAATCTACTGGTGGAAGGACCACCCTAGTGCCTGCTGGTTGCTGCCAAGAATGCTTGACTAAGTGGACCTTGGTCTGAACTAGCAAGGCAGGTGTTCTTAAGCAAGACAGCATACTTGGGATCACTTAACATAGATTATTTGTGCCTTAACATTTAACAGCCCTGAGTAGGCACTCTTGCTTTGTAAGTTTAAAACACATCAATCATGGGGGAAGGGGGAGGTCTAGAAAAAAATAGAGCATGCAAGACTGGGGTCAGCCCACCCTTGTTATAAATGATCCACAAATTCATTATTCATTAGCCCAACTGCTGTAACTTGCACTTTTCAATGAAAAGCTGGTCAGCTGGCCTGTCTCCTAAAGACTTTTAGTTGTGAGCTTAGAAAATAGTGCTTGAAAAGAATCTTGATGTGTATGTTCAGTATTGACAGACGGAGTAAACTTCTAGCTGATGATCTCTGCTGTCACCTTTCAAACCTGCAGCAAAAATTCAGCATTTAGAACTTCAGGAGAGAAATAGACCTAGTGCCGATACATTATACAGCACAAATGACCGGGGGGGGGGGGGGGGCGGGGCGGGGCGGGGGGGAGTGGTCTTCCTAAGGGATTTGATTGCAGTGGAAAGCTATGTAGCTTCAGCTACTTTAAATCTGTTCCTCAGCGGAAAAAGATTTTCAGTCAACATATAACAGATTTCTAGCAGCAGCCCACGCCAAATTCTCTCTCTCCAAATCACAAAGTACAATTTACCACATGTCTTGACGCTGTGTCATGCTATGTATTGCTCTTAGTCAATTATGGTGGAGCTTGGTCAGGGAAATGCACAGTAAATGAAATGAGGGCATGAGCTTTTAATACATCTTACCAAAGATGGGGCAGGGAGAATTCCCCCCTATTTGGGCCCTTCAAATTCCTAGGGAGGCCTGCTTCATTATTGGTGCCATGGGTTAAGCTAGTTAGTCAGCCCTGCTCCTCATGGTAATACCAGTCAGAAGCTCTATAGAGCAACAGTGACACACAGAGGCTAAATGACAAACTACAGCTACATTCTGCCTATACCTGTATTAAAGTTCTATCAACGGGATCAAAATACAATGCCAAGAATTAAATAAAAACAGTTCTGGAATTTTCCCATTCTTATTGTTAGCATTTACTGCCTGATCATAGCTATGCCTACTCAAAAATAAGTCTCACTTATTTCAGTGCGACTTCTTGATAAGTATGCTTAGGATTGTAGTCTTAGATATCACACTCGACTCCATGTCTCTCTCAACTCATTATTTCAGAAATTAGGTTCTCTGAATAAAGGCCTGTAGAGAATCAGCATTAGAACACTTACCTAACTTTATATTAAACAATGGCAAGACTTCCCTTCTCCCCCACTGCCTCAGTTTTCTAAACCTTCAGTTTTCTATTTTTCCTTTTTGTTAATTGGTGGCTATGCATTGTCCCCTATCCTGTGCTCAGGATTAGGTCTAGACCAGGGGTTCTTACCTTTTTACGATTAAAAACCATTTCTGTCCACGGGTGTATATATGCAAAAGGACATGTGTACACCTGTGGGCCGGGAAGAAATGGGTTTTAAAGACCCTCAATGAATTTCCCAAATATGTCCCCAAACCTCCTTCGCTGTCAAAATCATCACCATCACCCATCCTATTAGGTACCAATATGACTTCAAAAGACATCAATAGCTTGGTTTTACTTTACATATAGATAGCTAGGAACAGAACACCTCAATCCATATTGATAATGGGTTTTTTTTAATTGTACAGAGATCGAGTCCCATCATTTGGTTCCCATACCCCCAAAGGGTATAGATACCCTGGTCTAGACCTTAAGGGTGTTCCTGTAAGAATCACATAGAAGGCAGAATTTCACCAGCTGTGCCTTCATATAAAAAAGTGCTGCAGTGACAGGAGAAGCTGTATCTTTCCTCTGAATGTAATTCGTAAAGGTACAGAAGACTGCACCTGGCACCCTTAACTTATCTGTCCACATAAGAGGGGGCACTAAACAACTGCACATCTATGACCCTCTGAGTAAGATTATTCCTCATCCTTGTCCATGAGACATAAGAACATAATAAGAACATAAGAAGAACCCTGCTGGATCAGGCCAAAGGCCCATCTAGTCCAGCTTCCTGTATCACACAGTGGCCCCACCAGATGCCTCAGGGAGCACAAGACAACAAGATAACCTGTTTCCCGTTGACACTCCCTTGCACCTGGCACAGAGAAAACCCACTTCTAAAACCAGGAGGTTGCTTATGGCTTGTAACCTGTGATGGTCTTTTCCTCCATGAATCTGTCCAAACCCCTTTTAAAGGCATCTAGGCCAGGTGCCATCACCACATCCTGTGGCAAGGAGTTCCACAGATGAATTACACGCTGGGTAAAGAAATATTTTCTTTTGTCTGTTCTAACTCTCCCTCCACTCAATTTTAGCGCATGTCCCCTGGTTCTGGTGTTGTGCGAGAGGGAGAAGAATTTCCCTCTATCAACTCTCTCCATCCCATGCATAATTTTATAAGTCTCAATCATGTCCCCCCTCAGGCGCCTTTTTTCTAGGCTTTTTTCTAGACATCACACTACAGGGCCTAGATCTGGGCTAGTGTATCATGCAAAGAATGAAAAAGTGGTTTAAATCAAATACACTTTTGTAAGGTCATACAAGAGGATCCTAAAAGCCATCACAGGCAGTTTCATGCAAACCCAGAGGCTCTCAGAAACACAGTTTGAGAATCAAAGGCTTTGCAAGGATAATGTAAGACTGCTTCAAAAAAAGGTTCAAATTAATGATGTTTCTGACAATGAGTGATGTTCCTGTTTCCAGGGTTTCCCCTCAATCAGCCACAAGGATAACTGACTAACAGCACAATCCTATCCAACTTATGCCACCGGTGTAAGCAGCGGCACAGTGAGAACGGGAGGCCCCAGAACAGAAAGGGGATTCAAATCCCCTCCAAAACAGGAATTCAAAGGGGATTTGAATCCCCTTTCTGTTCTGGGGCCTCCCGTTCTCACTATGCCGCTGCTTACACCGGTGGCATAAGTTAGATAGGATTGCGCCCTAAATTCAATAAAAATGGAAATTCTCTTTTAGTATAAAAGGGAAAGGCAGGCAGGGTATAAGTACTTTAAAATAAATAAAAGATCCAGCCTGAGATTCTCCCAGTCAAAGCAAGCAGGGAAATGTTAAGCTTAGGAGTTATCTCTTTTTTGTGTTATGTTCTGTTATTTTGTATGTTGTATGTTGAAAGTATTTTTCACCCCAGGAGCGGAGATGGACAGAAATTTTACTTTATATTTAGATCCCACTTTTCCTCTAGCAAGTTCCTGGCAACAGGGATAGATCACCCCCCTCCCCCTGCCCATCCTCACAACAATCCTCTAAGTTAGACTGAGAGATGATGACTGGCCCACATTACCCAGTGTGCTTCATAGTTGAATGGGGATTTGAATCCTTGTCTCTTCCCGGTTCTAGTCCAACACTCTACCCCCTACACCATACTAGCTCTTAGAAAGAAAAAGGAACACCATCATATTGGTCCTCCAGCATCAGGTAAACTCTGTGCTTCCTAAATTGGCATGAGCAAACTTCTACTTGCCTTCTGCGACAGACTGCATTTTTCTAGAATCATGGTTATATCAAATAGAAAGTCAGATAGCAAATAAATGCCCCTTCAGGCATATCACGACTGGATTCTGATGGAAGAACCAGGGTCTATCATGCCCTTAGAACGAACCTTCTGACCCGACATCATTGCTCCATAGTAGCAAAGATCACAGGTTAAGTGAAAGCACATGGGGAAGGTGGCATGAGACAGAGAAAAAGATGCAAGAAGTGTGCATATCAGGATGTCACAGGTTGAAACATTCCCCTTGATGGGCTGTGACAGGTTTAATTTCCAGAGTACACCCATTAAAGTGATAGATGGCAGCATTCAGCTCATGCCGAGTCTGTTTGTGGCTCCCTGCTGCTGCACAAAGTGTGTTATTTAGTGCCTCTTATTTATGAGATTATTTCTGCAGCATCTGGGCACCTGTCCAATTTTGGGAGAAGGTGGTACTGTAGGGAGAGGGAAAGAGGTTGATTTACAGTCATTTAGCTGCATGACTCAGAATGTAAACAGACATACCCCATTAAAGACACATTTTTACCCTTCTCTACATGTCACAAAACCAACGAGGTTTGACAGCATCAAGGACACCTGCAAGGATGTTTCTAAAGCCTGGAGCCTCTCTCTCCAGGACATGGAACTTGGGGATATGGACAATGCAGCTTGGGCATTTGCCATCGGGATAGCGATTCTTTTCTGGAGCAGATGTGAAACCCTTGGGTTACATTAGAAACCCATTAAGCATAATACTGCTTTTTCAAGAGCATCTCAGAGACAGAAGTTGTTGGATACTTAAAGTGTATAAATATAAAAAGGGGGCGAGGGGCACCAACTTGCTTTTAATGCCTACTATGTTTTTGCCCCAAGATAGCTTTCATGGACTATATCACCTCACCTGGAAGCAAACATCCACAATTGATGTATGAAAGGCCAAAATTATACCTACCACACCATTTTGAATGATTATGACCAGAAACCTACCATCAGAGTGAGATCTGACCAGTTCAAATCAGTATGTGAAACTCCTTCCTTCCCCACCCCATCCCCTTGCTGGATTCTCTGCTGCCTCTGCCCCACAGATTCCACATTTCCAGAGTTACTGCAGAGCAGCCTTTCCCCTTAGCAATGTTCCATGTACTGGTTCTAATACTGAAAAGCTCTGTACACTCTCAAAGAGGGAGGATCAATCACCCCCATGTTCTCTAGAAACCTCCTTTGAACCAAAAAGCTGGGGAGGGTCAAGTAATCCGCCCGCAGAGGTTTCCCTATTTCAGCTCTTTCTCCCTTGCTCCATTCACTTAGGCAGCAGCAGAAGAGAGCTACAAACATGCAACTAGGATGGGAAAAACCTCGAGAAGGGAAGCGAATTCCACCCACTCCGCTCGTGTGAGACACACACAACATTATTTTTTGTCTGGGTCAGCAAAGCCGCTCCTGATTGCCCTGCTTTACAGAGTGCTTGAAGAGGGGCTCTCCTCGACTACTTGCTGTCGTCCCAACTGCAGCTGTCATTCACAGTCTCCACACATTACATAACATCGCCAGCAGTCCTCCTTCGCGTTTACTCCTCCACTATCAGAGCCTTTCTCCCTCTCCACCTGGCCCCCCCTTTACAAAAAACTGTTCCTTTGCGGCTGCCGTAGTTGGTTGCTTGGGAGACGCCGCAGTTACTTCCGCGTCCTGTTTCCATAGCGACGTCGCGTTCGCGTTCTTCTGCAGTTTTGATCCTCCATTTGCGCCTTCTTCCCAGTTCTAGGAACTCCCTCGAGTGAGGAGGTGAAGAAAGTTAGGTAGGACTTGTATTGTATCCCTTGTAGTATCAAAAGGCACTCAGCCCTATCCCATCGCTTCCTCACCCGCCAGGACTCCCGCCCTCGTAGTTTATGCAGGACTCTCCCTGAAACCCTCTGCACTGCAGGATGCTCCTTCTGCTAAACCGTGTATTTTCTCAAGCCTGTGCCTTGAGCACTGTGCCTCCCAGCGGCCCTTCCCGCCACTTCTAAGTCCATGCATGTCTACTCAGAACAGAAGTACGGTAAGCTCCACTGAGTTTAAAACCTAGTTCCTCCCAGCCCACAGGTGTACACATTTAACTCCTGTTGCGTGTACACGCTTGGGTAAAAATGTCTTACTCCCAGATTATAAGAGTGTGTATACCGTACATGATTGCAGACTAAATGAGTTCAATGAATGGGAGTCACGGGTAAATGAGCATATGACTGCTGCTTCTTGGGTATGGTTTCTTTTGGGAGGTAGTGCCCCTGTTAGTTTTGGTTTTAGTCACTTTCAAGAATCCTTGGTTTACCCTTGAAAAGTAACAAAGATTGTAATCCTTTGAATTCAGGTACTTCTGAATAAATGTGCATAGGATCTGGCTGTAAAGCTACAGTCCTACTTATAATAATGGAGTAAGATGTACTGAACTCACTGAGGTTTACTTCTGAGAAAATATACCTAGTATTCTGCTGCATATGGCGGATGGAGTTTCTGAACCTTTCAGGGACAATCTAATATAAATGTATCAGAAACATATCATCATTCGCTTTAAATGTGCTTTTTTCAACCTTTGTGAGATGAGAAATCAGGTCTATAATTTTGGGATGACCAGATCTTCTCCATAAAGAGTAGCCCTCTCCTGTCACTAGCAGCTGTGATGTATCATTGTTTGGACAATGAACATGTTCTTTAGTTCTTCCAGGTGCAAAGATGCTTACTCATGCGCACAGATACACAGCCAGCTCAGATGCTCTTCAGAGACTCTGTCATGTTGGTACCAAGCAAGTAAGTAGTATTTGTGGCTAAGATGGCAAGGGCGTTTTTCACTGCACTTCTCTTTGAAGTATTGAGAAATTTGCAGTGATATCATCATAGCTGTTTCAGTGTGCATGTTGGCAGATTTTGGCGTGGGTATGGTTTCGCCTTAGTTCTTTGATACACTTGGATAGTGCATCCTCTTGATAAGCTTATCGCCTCTTTTTCTTGATTCAGAAACTGATGGGACCTGCACAGAGGTCTTCAGACTCCACTGTGAGGAAAACCAAAGAGAAAAACATTTTCTGGGGTACTGAAGTAGTGGAGACTCTCACGTGGCAAGGATGGTCTCTGGGAAGAGAATATACGAAACACCTAACTTTGAGAAATGTTTGTTTGAAAACCCAGAAGCTGAGGTTCAGGTGGGTAGGTCACATATAAGGCGAGAGGACCTGCCACTTCTCTGCCCTGCTATTAATGATGCTCTTTTGAACCTCTCTACTGAACAGTACTCAGTTATGTTTAGTAAACTACTGTTGGAACAGGAGCCCTCTTTACAAGTAGTTTCTCTATATTCACTGAATGCAGGGAGGGGAGCAGGGCTGTGATTGCTGGCTCAACCCCCAGATGATGGTGATGCATCTGTGTGTTTGGTGTTTGTGAACAAGATGTTGTACTACTTGTGTACAGCATGCAGTGAAAATTCTTCCTGTTGACGTGGTACAAATGCAGCCATCACGGGTTGTGATCACCGGGCTTGTCAGTGTCAAGGAATGGGTCAAGCAGGCACGGTCCCCCTCTTTGTGTTCTGTGAACATAGGGAGAATTATCTGAGAAGAGGGCTAAAATGTTGTTCACTGGAAACAACTGATCTTCCAAATTACACAAGTGTATATGGATAGCATATTGCTCAGTCCAGATCTTACCCAGCTGTTTTTGAACATTGTGCAGCCTGATTGTATGATTGTTTACTCAGAAGTAAGTTACTGTAGTTTCAATGGGATCTCCCAAGGAAGTGTACATAGGATTGCCACATTAATATCAAAAGACTCTAAAAACTAGTCTAACTTCTAACTGATTCCTCTATACCAGGGGTTCTCAACCAGTGGTACTAGTACCACCAGTGGTACTTCAGCTGACTGCTGGTGGTACTTGAACCACCGGACCACTGGAACCCCCCTCCAAAGTCACGCTTTCAGTGATGCATTTTCGCTCCCAAGAGGCTCCTGCCTTTGGCTGAGCCTCTTAGGAACACTGAGAGCCAGATGTCACAGTCCCATGTTGTCTAGACAAAGAGGGGCTTTTCTTTCAAAGGGCCCCTTCAAAGGGCCCTCCCACCTACCCAGAGCCTCCTACCTGCATTTTCTGGTGGGCTGCAATGATGTCACTTCTGGTGGTACGTGGCAGGAGACCGGCACCAGAGGTGGTACTTGGCTGGGAAGGGGTTAAGAACCCCTGCTCTACACTGATTTACGTTTTTGGATTCTTTGTTGATACACTGTGAACTTTGTTAGCTATGCTGAAATTCCTATTTTCTTAATTTTAACATTGTATTAATACAATCTTCATAGCATTATTTTTAGGTTCATTAGAGTTCTCTGAATTTCATAGTGCAAAATATGTTATGTGGTGTTTTTTTTTTTTTTTACAATGCTGCTTGTTTACTTGTGTGTTGATAGCCATAATATTTGTTCTGTTTGCCACACAACATCACTTTCATCTCCTCTTTCCATGATCCCTTTGTTTTGGTTTTTTTTCCTAGACCTCCTACTACACGTTTCTTCATCACCATTTTCCCACAGCCAATTATTCTGAGTCCTGGGATGTCCTTAACTCTGCCCATCATCTTCCGCCCTTTGGAAAAGGTAAATCAGGGATTTACCAGAGTCACCTGTATCGCTGTGTATTGGAGCAGTATCTTCTCTAATTTGGCAGATTAGGAAAGAGGATGGACATTGAATTGATTAGCCTGTGTGGAAACTGAGGTGATGTAATGCCGTCTCTGAAACTTATGGCCCTATATATCCTCTTTCTTTTCCAAACGTTTCTTGGTTTGGTGTTACACATGGGTAAACTCAGATATATAAGCCACCTCAAGCACCTGTGAGGGAGGGAGGACAGAGTATAAGTGTTAAAATTAATTAAGGATTTCCTTTCTCAGTCATTGGAAATAATCCAAATTTAGGAAACGTAGAGCATAGGCTCTTCAGCACAGTCAAAATACAGATGTTTTAGCAATGGTGCAAAGACCACATGCCCTTAACATTTACAACATTGTTAAGATGACCTTCCATCCACACAAACCTCCCTAGAAAAGACAAAGTAATAAAATTATTCAATGAAAGAAGGATGGAATGGTCTTAACTGCTGGCATAGTGCTCAGTCAGCCCTCAATATACGGTACTTGAATGTGCAGCTCCTGCTATACGCATGCATGTAAAAGCAGCCTTTTCTTTGCATTTGGGCATGGAGAATGGGTCCAGCCTGGTTGTCATCTTCTCACTTTTTTCTTATGTAGAAGGAGTATGAAGACAGAATCCTCTTTGAAAAACAGGAAGGAGAGTTTTCTGTTGCGCTGCATGCTAAGCTGCCCCATCTTGATCTGCTTTTCCCAGAGAACGTCCAGCTTCCTCCATGTGCTGTCTATGATTCTACAGAGGCCTCATTTATCCTGTGCAATGATGGGTAAGCATGCTTATCTTCAAAGCTGACTACTTTCTGGATTTGGGATAGGGCCCCTACAGTTGTCATTCCTGCCAAAGCACTATTGAAAGTTGTTGTTGTTGTTAATAATGATAATGATGATAATAATAATAATAATAATGATAATAGTAATAATAATAATAACAGTATTTATATACCGCTTTTCAACAAAAAGTTCACAAAGTTGCTATCATGTCTTCCAAGTCTAAGATACAAAAGTATCACTAATTTCTCCAAATCTGATCTAGAGATGCTGTAGGGCAGCGGTTCTCAAACTGTGGGTCATGACCCACCATTGAGATCCTAAGCTGTCCCCTGCCCCCTTAAGGGGTGGGGACAGCATGGTGGCGGCGGCCCTCTGCAGGCCTCCCCGATCTTCGGATTGCTGCAAAACAACAATCTTCGGGCACTTCCGGTTTTCGCAGAAGATAAGATAATAGTACTGATCTACTGTATGGGGTTCTTATAAGAATTACTGAGATCATGTATGTGTAGTGCTATATATACGAACACTGAAGTGCTGTATAAATAATCAGTATTAAGCAGTGGCGTAGTTTACGTGAGGCGGGTGGTGGTGGTGGTGGCCCGCACAGGGCTCCTGCCCGAAAGGCTCCTGGGGTGTTCGGCGGCACCCTCTTCCTCCCCATGGTGGGCTTTGCACAGCGGTGGTGGTGGTAGGCAGCGGCTTATGCAGTGAGGAAGGCAGGGTGGCGTAGCCCAATGCTACTCCGCTCCATGCATGCCTGGCTCCTCTGCACGGTCCGCCGCTGCCCTCCTTTAAAAAAAAAAAAAAACACCCAGGGAGTGATATCACTTCCGGGGGTGACATCATATCCTGGGGCACCATCACGGTACTGTCCCGGGCTCCAGAAAAGTAAGTTATGCTACTGGTATTAAGTATCATTAAGTCCTAAGAGAGCTGACTGAATTTGACAACGAACATAGGGATGTTCCATCCTTAGCTATTTCTGAGTGTCCTTCCAATATCCGTCGTAGCATCTGTATTTTGTGACGGGACTAAAAGAGCTCAGTGATGGAAAGTAGATTAGTAAAGGTCCTTGGAACAGTTCTACTTCACTGGCGAAGTGCTGAGCAACCTTATATATCATGAAAACTGATGAAAGAATGAGAATCATTCTTGCAGTGGAGAAACAAGAAGTACAGGAGGAGAGATTAAAGAGGAGATTGCAAGAATAGAGGAGAAGGGTCTGAGTGGCAGGAAAATCCTGTGTTTGGACTTTCCAGAGCAGAGCAAGAGAGGGTGAAGGGAAAGGAGTAAGGATGAAGAGTAAGGATGAAGTATCAGGTATTGGAAAGCAATGGGAGAAATGCAATATATGACCCATGGCCAAATAACTGATGAATAATGCAGCCATAGACCACTGAAGAACCAAACAAAAAATAAGGCCTAGAAATTCAGTTTTGGCTAGTATCATTTTTTTTAAAAAAAAATTGGTTGGATTTGGTAGTAGAATGCTGCAATGATTCCATGGAGTACCCTAGCTGCTCTGGCCACTGAGTTTAACCAATCGTAGGCAGTAAAGAGTTGAAATGAAACAAAGAAAGATTATTAAAAGGTGAAGAAGGAGCATTGGTTAATGCAAAGAGGAAAGAATAAAGCAAACAGAAAATAGCTTGGGCATTGGCAGTGTCCAGGTGTGGATCTCTGCAAATATATAAGTAGGCGATTGCAGGCAAACTTAAGAGCAAAATAATTCCTGAACGTATCTTAGCTCACTGGTCCCTATCTGTACTTACTCAGGACCTTAGCTTTCTGGATGCCCTTACACTTCTGTGATCCCCAGGGAGTAGGTAAGAATTTGGCAACACACAGAAGCTTTCTTTGAGGGACCCAGACCAGAACACACAGGAGCATCCACAGGGCCGAACCTTAAGAAAACTAGAGTTGATGATATCACTCGTCCATCATTGGATAGTATTCAGCTACCTGGGCATCCCTATCTGCCCTCTGACCTGGTCAGGTGGGCTTGGACGTCCAATTGGCTGGTGTATGCCGATCCCAGGAGGTGGGCTGGCTAGGACCTATTCTTGGGGAAAGCAGATGAAGAAGACATGGAATACCCACGACAACTGATCTGCCTGACCAAGCAGTCTTTCTGCAATGGTGCTGAATTCCAAGTGACTCAGGGAAGCCTTTTTCCTATTGAACCTTATGTTGAGGTTTTCCTGAGGAAAACAGATGGGGAAGAAGAAGGGAGCAAGGAGAGCTCAGTCATCACAGGATGCATTGGTTTTCCACATGCTTTTCTGGCTTTTTGAGAGAAGCTCTGTGATGGGGATCTGTTTCTGTTTACAGCATGTTTCTGTTTCTTCTAGGGATATACTGACATCCTTTAACTGGGAGACACCAAGCCCTTTCATCTTTATTCCTTACCGTGGCATGTTGGATCCAGGTGAAGAGTGCAAAGTGAAGGTGATCTTTCAACCTAAGTTGGCTCTGGTATACAATGTATCGGCAACATGCAGTTTTGGAGATACTCAGGAGCAGAAAAAGACTATCGGCCTAATGGCTATTGGTGAGGATTTTTAGATTGCCAACGCAAGGTCACACAGCATAACCCATAACACTTGATTTAGCTGGTATCCTTTTTCTTGCCTGAGAATTATTCTATAATAACTGGGGAGGGACCCCATGAGTTGAAGAAAGCATGTGACGTGAGATCCTGTCTCCTGTTTTGCAGCCAGGCTTAGTTCTCAGTTATTGCTGATTATCAGAAACATCTCTAATATAAATTGAACTCATTTTTTGTCCATGCTTCCCTTGCAACTTACCTAATGTCCTGTGCAATTCTCTGCCCAAGTAGAATCAGCACCAGTTGTAGTCCTCCTCGGATGCATGCCAGCTCCTGAGCTGGCGTACATCCAGAGAGGTGGTATAATGCCGGTGTGGCCTGGGAAGGGGCTTAGGATATCGCTGGCGATATCCTGGGCTGGCCAATGGCCCTCCTTCCTCGCCACCCCTGCCCACCACCCTCCTGCTGGCATGGGACCTACCTGTGGCAACTGGCACTGGGTAAGTTATGAGCCCCAGTAAGCGGTGCTGGCCTCCACGCCAGCGCTGCTTACTCTCCTGTCATCGCAAATGTGCTTTACAGCATGTTTGCAACCGCCTACGCCAGGCCGGCATAGGTTACGCTGGATCGGACAGCCCATCCCACCTGAAACCAAAGTTTCTGAGCATGTGCAGAACACTGCCATGCCAGGCCATCAAAAGGAGGACAACCTAGACCCTCCCAAGCCATACCTTTATACCTAGGAAGGCACCTTCTCGAAGATTCTGGCAAATCGGAGCTCCCCAAAAGTACCAGAAGGACTATGCAATCTGCCTTCCCCCATCGAATCGGATAACTCACAGCTGTAGCCAATTTTATTTAAGCTGGCCTAGCCACCTGGCCTTGAAGGCCCTGGTCAGCCTAGATTACACAGGTGTCTCCCCCAAGAACATTTCCAATTAGCTATTCTCATGGAACTGGCCCTGGCAGACACAGGCTTTTCCTCTCTGATGAATTCCCTGAGTGCCTCAAGATGGAATGTTGGACTCCATGGAGTTTGCAATGTTCTTCACAGGCTTCTGTTCTTCATTGCAAAGTTAATGGAGTGAGAGCTGTTTAATTTGGTCCATCCTAAAGTGTGGAGATACATTTGATCTTTGGCACAGTGATACAAATACCAGAACATTACATATATCAAGGCTTCAGTCCTAAACACACTGACTTGAGAGTAAGTCCTGTTGAACTTAGTAGAACTTACTTCTGTGGAAAGAGCCATATGAGTATGACGATGTTATAACTTGGGTACTAGGTGACCCAGACATGGATAGAACATGATCAACAGCACAAGCCTAACCAACTTTCCAGAGCCAGTACAGCCACAATGCAGCCCCGAGGTAAGGAAACAAATGTTTCTTCACCTTGAAGTGTTCCCTCCATGACTGCCCCTGTACTGCAAAATGCAGTGTGTGCCCTATTGGTATGGCTACATCGGCTCTGGAAAGTTGGTTAGGATTGCGCTGTAAATTGGGTCTTTTGCTTTGTATAATCTCTGCTAGCTCTTATATGGCTGGTCTCATTAAATGACTGGTCTCACTATACAGGAGATTGAACTCAAGTTCTAGTTGTCCTTTCATCCTTGCCACTCTGTAGTGCAATCTGAGTCACCACACACTTTCAAAGTAGAAAAATTCAATAAGCTTGACTTTTGAAATTAATCTTTATTTTCTGCAGCCAAATATCCCCACCTGCTGGTTTATGTGCCAAGAGACTCAAGTGAAGGCGTTGGGGCTAGAAACTTCCGGGATGTGCTCTGTTTTGGCTCTGTTGCTGTTGGCAGCACTGTGGAAAGGCTCGTCGAGATCTACAATATGTCTGTGGTACAGGAGTTTGACAAAGAGATTATTCACATTACCTGGATATGTGTTTACAAGTCCAAGAATATATGTCCAAATTCTGCTTTGTCAATGCATATGGCATGCCTACATGTTCAACAAACACCTCCAACAATTGGGTGGTAATGAGACAAAATGTTGGCATACACTGAGAAATCAGAGCTTAGATGTGTGATGAAGCAATTGCATGACTTTACATCTTCACTCAAGCTCTAAATCAAGGGTTCCCTACCTGTGGTATGCGTACCCCTAGGGGTTCGCGAACCGACTGTTAGGGGTACGCGGCTTGCTGTGTCTTATAAGCTGTGAGTCAGCATCTGCTCTAGTTTTTTTAATTTAAACTCCCGACACCGACTCACAGCTGATAAGGCACAGCCCGCTAACTCAGCTAACTGACTCGCAGGGCTCCCATTTTTTTTTTAAAAAAAACCTCTGCTCTGTTTATAAATTTCAGCTGTTTGTAAAAAACCTCTGTTTATAAATTTCTATATAAACCCCTTTCTAGCATTTGCATCCAAGTTAGGGTGACACTAACTAACTAAGTGCCTTGGTTCATTTTTGGATGGAAGACCTGTGGTGATATTTTCTTTAAAAAATAAAATAAAAGGGGTGGCAAAAATTGAGTAACCAGGAAGTAATTGAAAACAGCGTGATTTCCAGAGTTAACAGTGTAAGCTGAGTAATTTTAATAATTTTAATGATTAAATTTTACACTTAATTAATGAATGAATGCTAACTAATTAGTTGGCACAGGGGGTACTTCAAAAAATTTGACCGTGCAAGGGGGTATACTTGGTGAAAAAGTCTGGGAACCCCTGCTCTAAATGATTGGTATAACTTGCATGTAAGTACATGTGCAGAACTATGTCCAGGTCAATTCACATGATCATATTGTGGGATTATTTTTAGTTTTCATGGCATAGTCTTGTTTCCAGCCTTGTCAGACCCATTCTATGGCTCTTGCATCAGTCGCATCTCAGAGAGTCATATATTGCTGGTGCCCTAATTAACCATGCCATGTTCTTGAGAAGAATGTTGCAACCTGTGAAAAGTCAACTTCCAAGAATGGCAAAGGTTTGCACACAGGTTTTCATGAAAGCACTTGGTTGTAGAGTAGATTCTTTTTGCAAGGTCCCCAAGCCAACCCACTGGGAGACAGACAGGTGCTCATCAGTTTTCATTCTGCTAAAGTATTTGGTGTTTCTTTGCAGTATTTTCTGCAGTACAGACAACCTGCTGAATCTCCTTCATTTTAATTCCCATATCCATCCAAAATAGTACCTTAGGAACCAAGTCTACTGACTTTGCTGGTCTCCTAGTACATCACCACCACTTACTCAAAAGGGGTTATGAATGTCTTGCATGAGAATCTGTCTAACGTTCCTTTAGAACAAAATATCTGCCTCAGACTCTGTTGACCTAAGCTTTCAAATATAAAGCAGGATTTTGTCTTCTCTATAAGAGGACTATAGCCCTGTGTGTCTCTTGGCAGGTCAACGCTCCATTCAGGATTGAAAGAATAAAGGAGCCAGAGCTTCGTGATCACGTCTTCTCCTGTGATGTCATCCAGGCCGTTGTTCCAGCTAATGGGAAGTCAGTCATCCCTTTGAGGTTCAGCCCACAGACTGTGGGTGTGGAGAGTGTGGACTACTTCACTATTGTGCCTGTTGGGAACATCACTCGTTCTGTACTGAAGGTGACAGGATCATGCAAAGGTACAAGACAGCAAAAGTCCTTTTTACTTCTCCCTGCTGCATCAAAGCATGTGTGCTAGTATTTAGTTTCTGTTTTGATCCCAATCTCAACAGGCTTAGGGTGCAGAATATTGCTGGATATCAGTCTATAGGTCGAAGCATGTACAAGAGGCTGTGCTCAAACGTCCTGGTCAGCCTTGATGACACAGGTGCTTATGCCATGTTCTCCCAGAGATATGGGTTGATTAGGTTGTTGAAGCTCTCTTTGTGGACTGCAGTCAGCTGCAACCAGAGGCTGACCAGTTTGGATCCCTACTCTTGTCTGTGGTTTTCAGTGCTGATTTACAGACTCTTTCCTGTGGCACAGCAGCCACTTCAGCCATTAGCTGCCAAACAGAAGTTCTGATATCTCCTTATTCCAGCAGCAAACGGAGCCCTGCCCTCCATTCTGAAAGAGGCCTTGGTGAGAGGGTCTTTGAGTGCATCTCCATGCTGCTCTGTGAGTGAAAATGTGCCTTAGGACAGAGGTTCTCAACCTGTGGGGATACGCGGGCCACAGGTTGGGGGTACGCGAGATGCTATTTCGCGTACCCCCTATGGGTGCGCAAACCAGTGAAAAAGTGCTTTTTTCAGCCATGCGGTGCGGCCGAGCGGGTCCTCCGGCTTGCGCCGCAAGCCGAAGAGAGAGGCTTCAGCCCTGCCAGGCTGTAGCCTCTCCCTCCGGCTTGCAATGCGAGCCAGAGGACCCGCTCGACCGCGCCACATGGCCGAAATTGCCCCCGGTAGGTCTCCCTTAGTTTGCAGCCACCGCCATGTTGAATCTCCTGAAGTCTCGTGAGATCCAAGATAGCAGTGTGAGATTTGGAAGCTGCCGCATGGCTGAAAGAAAGGTAAGGCAGCCGTTCTCAACCGTTTGGGTACCGGTTTTTTGGGGTGTGTGCACTTTTGGGGAAGGGGTATGCGGGGTTACGTGGGGCTTAGGGAGAATCGGGGTGCTTGGGGTGCTAGGACAGGGGGTACGCGGTACCAAAAAGGTTGAGGGACGCTGCCTTAGGAGAACTGTTCAGTACTCATGGAGATAGTTTATTAGGATCAATCGCATAACAACAAACCCTCAGAGTAAAACAAAACGTGGCCACTGGTATACAGAAAGTAAATTTCTCAACATGTACTGAGTAATGTGAAAATTGTACACGTTTGTCAATACCCTGTTTGTCATTCTAGGTCCTGAGGTTTCTTTAGAGCATCCGTATGTCTACTTTGGCTGTGTTAACCTTGGGGAGTGCTCAGTTCAGACCTTAAACATCACCAATACTTCTGAAGTCCCAGCCTACTATCAATTTGATATTGATGGCCAGCAGAGCGTCTTCTCCTTTGACTACCCTTATGGGATTTTGGCTGGGAAGTCCACTACCACACTGATGGTGACCTTCCAGCCCACCCATCCAATAATTTGCCACCGGCGAGTGGTTTGCCTTGTTCATCATCAGGTATGAGGGTTAGGATGTGTCTTGCATTGAAGCAATCCTATCAGCTGTTCATTCCCAATAAAGAAGGTGCTTACTGAGTACTGTTCCACTGAGGGAACAGGGTCACCTGTCTGGGCTAGTTGCTGTGCTTTATTAGGCCACATTGCTAGTGATAGAGCACATGTTTTAACTGCAGAATGTCTTGGGCTGTTCCCAAAGCACGGGTTGCAGTCACAGCTGGAAAGGAGGTAGCAAAGCTCTGAAGAATTCTGTTCCATCCTTGGAATCTCCAGGTCGGGCTGGGGAAGACCCCTGTCTGGAACCCGGGAAGCTGCTGCCAATACGTGTAGGCAATACTGAGCTAGGTGGACCTACAGTATTGCCTTACCCCAGAGGTTCTCAAAGTGTCGGTTGTGACTAGCTGTAATGTGAGGGAGGAGGTTGCATAAATGTATATACTGTATTATTTTTTGAAAGTCACAGTAAGATAAATTTTGAGAGCCCCTGTCCTAAGTTCAGTTCCCAGGGTCTCTGGTGAGGGCTGAGAAAGACCCCTGCCTGCAAGCCTGGAGCAGTGGCGTTCCTCTGCCCCCATGTGACGGGAGCCGCCGACGTGACGGAGCCCACGTGACACAGGGGCGTGATGTCACCGCGCACCTCCAATCACAACCCCCCCCGCGCTGTTTGGCTTCCTTTTTGGAGCCAAACGGCACCCAGGGCGGGCGGGAGGGCTGAAACGCGGCCATCTCTGCTGCGAAGATTGCACCCTCCTGAGGTCGGCACCTGGTGCCCAGGGCACCAGGCCCCCCCATCGAATGATGCTACTGGCCTGGAGAACTGCTGCCTAGCAGCATAGGCAATAGTGAGCTAGATGGACCAATGGTCTGACTTGGTAGAAGGCAGCTTCATAAACTCCTGCTATCTCAGAGCCATAACTATTTCCTCACTGCTTGGTTGATGCTTGATCGCCTTGGTTTTGTTTGGATCACAGGCTCCATATCTCTGCAAGTTGTGCCCAGTTTTCAGGGCTTGACCTGTTGCATCCTTTTTCTTTCAGTTGCTCTTGATCCTCTTATGAGCAGAACAGTTTGATTTTAATTCCTTCCCCTGTGCTGAATAGTGGGGATGAGAAAGAGAAACTGGCCTCTGGGTAGATTTTGGAATGCAGGAAAAGCATGTCCACATGCGGATATGTCCGGTAAAACCAAAAGTTGCAGGAAATGTCCTTGAAAAAGTTACATAGGTGTTCCCCAGGACAGTCCTGTACTCCAGGCAGAAGGCTATCTGGAATGTACTACATTGCTGACCCTTCAGTAGTTCCTTTTGGCTGTGGAGACCAGAGTATGCTGAAACATTTACAGTGCAATCCTGTGCAACTATGTGCGACCGACCTAAAGGGCCGCTGCATCCAAGGCCCTTTGCAGGCCACGCCGGGCTCACCTCAGGGGAAGGGGACGTTTGTCTCCTTCCCCCATTGTAAGCAGCATAGGCTGCAATAGGCCTCCTCGGATGCACGCCAGCTCTTTAGCTGGTGCATGTCCAGGGAGGTCAATGGACCCCCCTCTCTGCCCGCTCTCCCCCTGTCTCTGCACCGACCGGTGCGTGTCTCACCTGTGGCGGCTGGCGCAGGGTCTGGAGGACGGCGGAGTGAGCAGCACCGGCCTCTGCACCGGCACCGCTTACTCCCGAGGCCTAAAGTTACAGAGGATTGAGCTGTAAGTCTGTGTGTACTGTGGGGGTTGGATATGTTTATTTGAAGCAGTGCATCCTATCTCCTAAATGTGAGCTGTGTGCATATACACAACTAGAGCAAATACACAACTAATCTCTGCAATGTTAGCAAAGACAATTGGGCCATGGAAAAACATGGAAAACCTATCTGTGGAAGGCAATTGGAAAATTGGAAGGGGTGAATAGTGAGAGGCCCTTTAAATGTTACTCTAGCACCATGGGAGCTGCTTCTTAGTGAGTAGCTCCTGCCCAGTTGGGGTAACATTTAACGGACCCAACCAGGTAGCAGAGACCTTATCATATGGGTCTTTTGCATGGAATAGATACCCTCACTTCCTGTGAGGTGCTGGTTCTGTGGTTGGGACAATTATTGGTCCCTGCCCATGTGGTTGGGTCATGTAAATACAGTACTACTACATGTTAATGTGGGGGAGTTGTAGAACTATATACCTGAAAATAAACGCAGGCAGAGTTGACCCTTCCTTCTGCTGATCCACTCTTAGGATCCACTTTTCTTAGATTTGATTGGGACCTGCCATTCAAACACAGTAAACCCATACATCCTGAAAATGAAGGACCTCATCAGGTACAGGACTCATGTGGCCAGAGGACTGACCTTTTACCCACCAGACATCCTGGGTACCATGCTGAAGGAGGGCAAGCTGTTGGTGGATGAAGATGGGATTCTCACGCTTCCGCCAGAGGTAAAGCATATCTAAGACAGGGGCCATGCTTGCTCAGTTTTCCTCCTATAGACCTCCTGTCGACTTCAGTAGAAAGTAGAGAATGAAATCTAGAAAGATACCTTTCTGTGATGACAGGGAAACCCTGACCCCTTACAGTCCCGAAAATCACTGTAACAATGGCATGATGTGAAATGCTTAGTCTAGGTACTAGGATGCACTGTTGAATATAGGATGCCCACTATAAGTTCAAAGCTACTAAACTTTTGTGGGTCTTGAGCCTACCTTCTTATTCTTCCTGGGTCTCCAATCCTGTGAAATCAGGAGGCTACCTAGAACTGAAGTACTGTAGGCGTCTGGGTTTCCCTGTCATCATAGAAAGGCATCTTTCTAGAATTCATTCTCTACTTTCTACTGAAGTTGACATGCAGGGCGGGGTGGTGGTGGTAATACAAACTCTCATGGATTCTGGCTCACTTTAGTTAGTTGCTGTCAATATAATGCTTGTCTTTTGTTTAGTTACATGGACCTTTTTTTGTTTTTAGCTCCTGGAGGACAAGCCTCTTGAAGGGTACCCTTGCATTGAGCCCATGGTTGAATATTTCCATGATGGTGTAAGCAGCGATTTCACCGTGTTTCCTCCCCATGTCAGCCTTAGTATCGTGGAGTTTGATTTTGGCTGCTGTGCAAAGCTTCAACAGGTAGAACCACTTCCTATCTGCCTGACAAATCACACAAAAGGAAAGATTACTGTGATATGGACAAGCAAGCCCGCAAGTCCCTTCCAGGTGATTCCAGAGAGTTGCGACATATCACCTCTGAAGTCTATGGCTTTTCACATCACCTTCCAACCTCCTCAGCTCAATTCCTTGTATGCGGCTGAACTGGAGGGCTTTGCCTTCTACAAGGTAGGTAGAAACCTGTGTTTAAAAAATGGGAATATTGATCAACAATGGCATTTCTGTAGATGGGCAGAGTAAAATTCTGGCTTGGTATTCAATTGGTCATTAATGATGTGGCATTAATGTAGTGTACAGATGAAGCTTTGCTGTGGTATGCTGTTCATCAGACACGTCGCACTTCACCCCATATACTGTCACTGGTAGGTAATGAGACACTTCAGCAACATTGAGGAACCCATCACCATGTGTGCGCCATGGAGCTTGACCATTCATTTGCGTGGACATACTTTTGAACCTGGGCGGCAACATTTCATCCCACAGTACACTTTGGACTGCAATAAGGTAAGTAGGTTGGTTTTCATCCCCTGGGAAGGAGTGTTGCTATCTGCAGCAAACTGACTGCAGAGTGGGAAGAATTCATTCTCAATTTTCTGTGCAAAGTGTTTACAATCTTTATTTAGTTTTTGGCAATCCAGAGGCTCAGAAAAACAGGCTTCTGCACCGGCCTGGAGCTGGCGCAATTGTCTTATGGCAATTTTTGCGACAGCTCTGGGCTGGCCCAGGATGTCCGCAGGCCTGATTGCACCCTTAATCAACTGCATTAACAACAAAAAGGTCAGCTCACTTGAAGCACAGGGTAAAGGGTGACAAGGCAAAGGCAGTTGGCATTTGATCTGGAGGTTGTATGTATGAAGGTGACGGTGAGGGAAGCTGAGTTCATCCCACAGCAGAGAAAACTACAACTGCTCTTCTGTGGGTGTGTCTATACATGACTTTAGCCCCTGAATCACTCACATCATCCACAGTTAATATCTATGAAGGTGTAGTCTGTCAAAGACTTCGGGATTGTAATGAATGAGTAGCAGTGCATTCTAAGGTTCTTAACTTTGTGGTTCTGCTCCAGCCTATAAAAGAAAACGAGGCAAGGCTATTCAACTCATGATGATCTTGAGAGATGAATCTGGTGTTATGAATTTTCTGTGGCCTCACTTGCTTTCTTTGTGCCTTTTAGAAGAGTCTCACCAGCCTTATCTTCTCACCAGCCTTATTTTCAAGGCATGGAGGCTAGGAAGAAAGAAATTGCAGGTGAGCCACTCCTCCAACCAACCCCCCTTTCTGTCTCCTAGGTCTTTCCTCCAGTCTGCAAGAACACCACCACATATCAAAGCATGATGCTCTGCAATGTAGGCTCCACTGCCATAAGCTTCAACATGAGCCGGGAGAAATGTCCTTCTGTCCTGGTCAAGCCCTGTTGCGGGTATATTGCACCAAAAGCCCACCAGCTCATCCTCCTCTCAACCTGCCCAGTGGAAACATCAGTCCAACAGCACTCCATGTTCTTGCACTTCAACTTCTGTCCCTCATTCACCCAGGTAGGGGCAGAAAAAAGTAGGTAATTGTGGATTCTCCCTTTCATTCTCTTCCTTACTTCATCACTATGACTGTGACTGTCCATCCACCATTCAGCTACTAGCAGGTAATTTTCCCCTGTAAAGTGTTGCTAGGAGAGCTTCAGCTTTCCTCAATCAAAACCATTTGAGAAGAATTTGAGAAGAAATAAGTAGTCATGCAAAATATTTATTGTACTCATTGGACTACTGCTTTATCATAATCTGGCCTCCACAGTAGTTCCCATAAACTTTGAGCTGTGCAAAGTTGCCTGACCGAATAGAGAGGCAGGAAAAAGGAATTTTCCTTCTTGAGTGTTTTTGTCCAGTTTTGTAAAAATCAACTCGCCCCGTGGTGGCAGAATATCTAGAAATCACTGTCCATTCCCTCTGGGTTTATCCAGTTTATGCTGGTGTCAGCTGCCTGTTTTATGGATTGTTTTAGTTATTTAATCTTCTTTGTTTAAAATGGACTTACCGGTAGCTATTGATTTTGAATTGGTAAGTGTCATGAATGGTCTTGGGGACCCATTTTGTGGCCAGCAGGCAGATTAGAAATATAAAAATAAAGCCTGTGTACCTCCAATGTACATACACTTTAGCCATGGTGTGATACTTCCACAAGATCCATCCACCCCTTCTGCCAGTGAGCACCCCCCAATAAGCCTCCCTCTTTTTGTGTGTGTTTCTGCTTGCGTGTGCTTCGCTGCTGCTGCTGCTGCTGCTATCGCCTTCTCACTTGCCTGACTGCTTAAAGAAGCAGACAAGGAGAGGGGAGCACAGCACAGAGAACCCAGCCCCAGCCCCTTTACCATTTGCTGTTGCTGCTGCATTCTACTTGTTCCCTCTTGGCTGCTTTCAAGCAAACAGGCTGGATATACCTCTTCTGCTCCCAGCATTCTCTACTCAACTTATTTGTTTGAATGTGGCTGGGTGAGAACAAGTGAGAGGTGGCACATAAAGTTGAGGAGGAGGCAGGGATGCTCTGCCTCGGCTTGCGTGCGTGCTTGCTTGCTTGCCTGGCCTTCGTGTTCATTGACTCGTGCAAACTTCCCCAGCGTGCAGACATTCCCAACACGTTGTGCTGTGGCTCTGTGGACTGAGTTCTTTGAGTTGCATCCCAGCTCCGTCTGCTGGCCATTAATGGTTATTGCATCCATTTGATCAAGCCTTTGTGCTTTTGAGCCAAACTTGGGCATTTTCTATCAGCCTGCTTTTACCCTTCTTTTCTACCCCATTTTAATTCCCTTTTTCTTTTGGCCTTTTTAATAAATTAGTTACATTTTGACGTTTTGTCTACCTAGTCCATGTTCATAGGTAATTCAGTGGACTGGCATGTCTCTTTGTGCTGCAGGTGCTATTGTGGGTTTGATTTTTAATAAGAACCCCTAGAGTTCTTTGTGCTGCTGGGTCTCTTCTCCCCCCCCCCCGAAAGCCCTTCTCTGCCTGGTCTCTGTAGCCCGGGATGGTGGCAGCAGATAAAAACTACCAAGGCTTTTTCCCATTCAACTTGTCCAGTAAAGGGAAAGTGGAGAGCACAAAGGGATGTGGGCACGCTAACC
This sequence comes from Plestiodon gilberti rubricaudatus, assembly GCA_026170595.1. Classification (NCBI taxonomy): domain Eukaryota; kingdom Metazoa; phylum Chordata; class Lepidosauria; order Squamata; family Scincidae; genus Plestiodon; species Plestiodon gilberti. Next base: position 208,984,291 of record JANXHW010000001.1, read on the forward strand.
ACTAGGTGCTGCTCCCCTTGGTCAGCCTGTCTTCTTCCTGGACTCACTCTCCTTTCCCTGACAACCACATTTTCTGCAGCACAAGATAGGTTGGATTGAATATTCTAAAAACATGATATTCCCACAACTAGAGAACCATGTTATGGAAGACACCTGGCTCTTGAGTAACAGATTAATTAACATTTATTGAATGGAAAAATGAATGTGTAGAAAAAGCCCTCCAACATGTCAGACCCAAAACACATTTTTTGGCTTGCATTGCAATTGGAAAACCGTTGCATTTGTTTAATGGCACTTCTAGAGCTTCACAAATTTAAAATTTATTTTGGCAACTTTGCTCTTGTCCCTTCTTCTTCTTGTATTGTTCTCAGTTCTTTCCAGACCTGTCCATGCAGGCATAGAACCCAGCTCAACTTCCCTGTGGAAGTACTGTGGTTTTCAACCTTGGTGAAGATTCCTGCTGATGTTTGCTCCCTCAGGAGATCACCCTCCAGAGTAGTGCTGAGCCCCTGGTCCTACTCCTAGAAGGTGATGGCTGCTTGTACTTCAAACCCACATGTGTGGGTTCCTCCTCTTCGCGCACCTTCACCATCAAGAACTGTACCCGGCTACCCATGCTCTTCAGGTGGAAGATCCAGCAGTCAGATAAAAAACTCCTGTCTGTCCGGCCTGATGAAGGGTCTGTTCTTCCCAATGAAGCTTTGGTGAGTTTGGAACTATAGTGATTTCACTATATTTCCTGTGAGTAATTTGATGCAACTGTATAGTACTCTCTTCCTTGGGCCAAAGATACCGATAAACGCTTCAACTTCCATTGTCGGATGCCTTTTTAGACACCATATGCACTCGCATCTGCATGTTTCTGAACAGAAACATTGCTAAGACTTAGTGGAAGTGGGCAAGATAAGATGAGGAAGCTGAGTTCTCATTGGGGTTCTACTGTATCTCTAATGATTTCTTTCACAGTGGATTCTGCACACTTTCCAGGCAGAATGCTCTGGCCTTCCCACAGCCGCCTCTCTTGTGTATGTTTTAAGGCTCAGACATGGACCTTCTCTCCAGGCGAGCAGAGCAAATACCTTCTGCGGAGCTGGGTAACAGTGTGGCGAGAGCACGAGACACAGGATGACAAGACTCCAAAGAGTGTCCGCTATATCCTCCGGGTGATTGGGGAGGGCACCCTGGGCACCATGATGGTAAGTGACACTAGCGGAGAAGAGCTAGGCAGGAACATAATGGAGGGTGGAAGCACAATCACAGAGCTGCTAGTTTACTCAGATGGCACCCTAGCACCTGTGGATTAACATGGATTATAGTTAGTGCATATCCCTCCCTGTTGGTAGTACTACAAAGCCTCCACTTGCAGATCATGTTGGGTTGAATATCAGCCCGAATGAGAACACTGGCCTGTTTTCATAATGTTCTTCTCTCCCTACAGAGTCTTAAATACAGGAGTGTATTTGCATGGATCTGTGTCACTTGATGAACTTGATCCTTCTGTGTTGTGTTTGGGCTGCAGGCACAAGAGGAGCGGTTGGATGTTGGCAACATTCTGATTGGCAGCTCAAAGTCATGTGAACTTGTGTTGTTTAACAATGGGATGTGCTCCTTAAAATATGTCCTCAGCGTGGAGCAGATGATCACTGGCCCGTGTGACCCTGAGGAAGTTGCCACCGACCCACTAGGTATCAACTGGACATGCAAATCTTGCAGCTTCTTGAAGGCCCCTTCCATACTCTCATCATTTCTTTTTGTTCTCTCACCACAGCAATCGAACTTGATCACTACAAAGGGACGGTTGCTGCACGAGGAAAGGTCTATTTGCGTGCAACTCTCAGACCAGCCCGCCAGTTGCACTACAATTGGACCATCAGTTATGCCATTTCCACTTTCAAAGGTGAGAAGCTAGGGGTCCCGGCAAGAGCTGATGCAGCCCACGTACCAAAAGACTATGTTGCCATAGCTGCTGGCCAGCCTTCTTTTGACATGGAGGCCACTTGTTAATAAACCAGGGTGGGTGCTTCATGTTTCCTCCTATTTATTAAGACATCAGTTAGCATGAATGGCTCATCTTATGATACTTGTAGAACTACATTCTACCCAAGAGGAATCCTAATAACAATAACTGCATTACCTGGGAAAAGATTTTCCAAGAGCACCATATTGCTATGCAGTCTATGTGCTAGGAAAGTGCAATGTGTATCTGCATCAGAAGAACAGACTGGAAGGAAGACTTGTGGACTCTGTATTACAAATGAGGGAGGGGTGCATTTATTGCACAATAAATGATTGTATGGGCAGTGGCGTTACTGGAGGGGATGCGGCACCATAAGTGCCTTGCAAACCAGTATTAAGCAGCCCTTCCCACTCACCCCTGGAGTCATTCCGTGCACGTTACCAATGGCTCTGGGTGTGTGTGGGAGGGGCTGCGTTACACCGGTTTGCAAGGCATGGTGCGGTGCCTTGCACCACTTATGGTGTTGCACCCCCTCCAGTAACGCCACTGTGTCCGGGAAGGCCCCAACTCTGCTTTTTGATGCCTGTATGCCTGTTGCACTGACTGCTTTGTCTTTCCCCTCCAGCCACAAGCCCCCTTGGAGAAAAGCAGCCAGTCTGCTGTGTGTTAGCAACGGGCATCTACCCATCCATCTGCATCACTGATGCCTGTGGTACAGGCAGTATCCGTGGCATCAGCAAGCTGCATCTTTGGAATCTTTTCTCTTTGGAGACTCTGAACCAGTATTTGGAGCGAGATCCAACTCCAGAGGAGCTCACTTTCAGAGTGCCTACCAGGCACAGGTGAGAATCTTTGCTTTTCTGCCTATAGTTTTTTCCCCAAGTAGAAACACTCCAATCCCCCCCCCCCCAGAATAAACTGGTACCTTCCTTCCCTTTTGTTTTTCTGGTACCCAGACAGTAGATTGTGTGGTCTGCAAGGGAGCCAGTTTCTGGGGATTTGCAGCCCTGCCAAAGGACACTCAGGGATTCTTCTCGCATTCCATTTCTTTTCAGCACACAGCGAATCCCCCCAATTTACACCCCTGTCATGCTGGATTTCAACTTTGGGGCAGCTCCTGTTGGAAGTGAACCCTCTATTGTGGTGCTGATGCTGCAAAACAATGGGGTGATACCTGTGAACTGGTGAGTAACTGTCACTCTCTGCTCTAATAGCCATGGGGTCATGTTACTCTGGCAGCAGGAATCTTTACACTAGTAAGAACTTTGCCACACAAAACTTTAAAGGGCCAGTGCTTATGCTGTACCTGGCATTTCAGCAATCAGACATGTAGTTAGGGGGCCATGTATATTCTTCATATCCCCATAGTACAGACATGGCTTCTGGGGAATGTCTCTGTAGAGAAAGCAGGATTCTGACTCTCCTGGTTGCAGCATTTTTTCTTGAATTATTGAGCATGCAGAGATAAACATGCTTGTGGTCAGTATGGCAGCCTTATGACCCATATGACTCCTTGATCCTCTTTTATGGCACAACTAAATCTGCATACAGGGAATTCAGAGAATAGAGTACTTAATTTTAACTTGTGCCCTTCTAAATTTCCTCAAGCATCTGGATCTGGCTTGAATCAGAGAGAGGATTATCAGGAGGCAAAGGGTTAGGGTTAGGGTTCTGTAGGTCATTGGTGACATCAGCTGCATTCCGTCTGCTGTGTGTGTTTGCTGGAGACAAGGTCTGTTATAATGGCAAGACTGACAGTCTGGGTCACAGTTGGGTCACTGTGTATGCCACAGTTCTCCCACTAGCACAGAAAGAGTGTAGAACTGTATGTACTGAGCATAGAGTCCAACAACCCCCCCCCCCGAGAATCTTAGCTTTGATTTAAAGGGGGACGACGACCAGTTTCTAGCTTATATGACTGTAAAGGTACATGTGAAAGTATGCGGGCAGCACCTGCTGAGTTCTCAAATGCCAAATTGGTTGCTGAAAAAGATTTCCATTTGTCATAGGTGAGCTTCAGTAGTCTGTGTAGCTTCTTGCCTCCTCTTTCATTTGCAGAGCCGGAAGAAAAGAGTAAGCACTGCAGAATAACTTAAGAGCCATCACACATATTTTGCTTAGTTTGTATCATTTATACAGGTTGTAGGATTTAGCTTTTCTTGGAATAGAATTTGGATTGCCTGGGTGAAATTTTAATTTTTCTAGTGTTGAGTATGCACAGCCTTGGTCAAGGCTTTGTCAATGTGACAATGGAACAAGCTGCATAGTTTTTTCCTTGCTGCTTTCCTGGCTATCATATCTTGGTTCTCATTGTCTTCTGAAGGTGAGTTGTGTCTGTTTTTCCTCTTTTGTCTTGGTTGATGGACTGGACCTCTTCCCAGGGCCTTTCTGTTTCCTTGTGACCAGAAGATTGACATGGAATACTGGGCAGAAGCCGCCGAGTTTGACCCCAGTGAGCTGCACCAGATGCGGATCTTGGATAACCAGCTTTTTAGCATCTCTCCCAAGACAGGAAAGCTTCTTCCAGGGGAAGAACAAACAATAAGTCTATGCCACAGGTACCCCCAAACCTTGATTCTTTTCATCGCCATACAGAAATTGAGCCAATCTCAAATGTCAACGTCAGCTCCTGCACCAATCAGGAATGCACAGGAGATCTGGTATGCTGGGGGTACTGAGATATTTGCCCAAGGTATGAAACTCGGGCAGAACTAACTCTTCCACCCTACCTATCCCCTGTGGACACATCCTGGGCTCCATAAAATAGACGGGGAAACTGCACTGATTCTGCTTTTCCCAGAGCCTGATGTTTGGATGGGCGTCAGAAACTAGTGCATTTCTAGGTGGGTTCTGGACTGTTCTTTCCCATCCAAGCATGGCTGCTCTTCTGCCTGGGAGGCTCTTTATGCAACACTGCAGCTCTGTAGCAGGGGAGTGAATTGTCCCTAATCTGCGGTTTGAAACAGGATTCTCCATGGTTTCATTTGTGTGTGTTTCTGATGTTCGTGTTTGTTCTCGCCCTGCCAGACATGATTTCATTGGCACCGACCGGCTCCCAGTCCTGCTGAAAGTCTCCTATGGCCGAGAAATTCTGGTATGATACTGAGCAGGGAAGTTCAGCAACTGTCCCTGCTGAGAAGAATGTATTCGCCTTTCTGAAAGCAGGCACCAAATTCCTTTGCCAGTCAGGGATATTTTGCTGCTGTAAATGGCTTTTCTCAGAAGAAATAAGCTTTTTTGTTTTCGTGACTCATCCATAAGCTTCTTTGTTCCTCAATACCCTGTTGGTTGTACAATATGGCCATATTGGTGCCAGAATATTCTGTTTAGGAACCACAATCCTAGGGAACTGTCTTCTCTCATTTCTTTTTTTGTGAAGTCTACCTTTCTCCCAGCAGAGTTCTTGTTTTTTGTTCACATTTCTCCAGGAGCTGCCCAAGCTTATATGCTGATGTGCCTCCCCACCCCCCAAAATTTTCACCACACTCCCAAACGTGCATGCACCAGCACTGGGCAGTGCGCACACGCGCGCGCGCACACACACACACACTCAATTCCCCCTCCCACTTTTTTGTTGTTGATTTGCCAGCTTGGCAACTGGTGTTGGCAGAAACTCCTGTTGACGTGGCTGCAGTGGTGATTTTCTTCCACCTCCTCCAGCTCCTCCTGCCACAATCTTTGGCAGTGGTACTGGAAGCAAGCCCTTCAGCTTGCTTGCTCCCTCCCCCTGCACACTATTCCTCCCTATCTTTTTACTTCTCTGTTTTTACTCTGCTGCCCTGTTTTTTTTTTTTTTAAATGGAGCAGCAGAGCAGGCTGGAAGAAGGAAGTTGGAAAGAAGCATTGCCTCATTTCTAAAAAAGGTCATTTTTGTCTTTTTTGGAAGTGGGGCAGTACTCCTGACTTCCTCCTTTAAGCCTGCTGTGTAGCTTTATTCTGAAACAGAGAACCAGAGTGAAGACCATGGAGGAGGTCAGCAGAGGTAAAATGGGGTGGCTGTGGAGGTGGCCAATGTGTGCAGGGTGTCATCTGCACCCATCCACCTCCTGAGGCAGCCTGCCTTGCCTCACCTCATGGATGGACTGGCCCTGCTCTACTCTTAAGAGTTTTGACAGCCAAATTAGCATGTGGCATTTTGGGAAGGGAACAGATTATCCTACTGGCTCTCTCTTCTCAGTAGAAATGGGAGTCTTTTATGACTTCATATCAACTCCCTTCTAAATTACTAGCGTGTCCTCAATCTGGCTGGCCTCCTCCTGCTTGTCAGTTAGCGTCAAAGTCAACTTGTGCTCTAGTGGGCACCTCTCTCATGCCCCACTGAACCTCCACTAGGTGCCCATCCCTCTCCCAAGGTTTCCTGTGAGAGCGTTGTGTTCCCATTACACTTTTATTTTTATTTGGGACCATTGTCAGCTGAAAATCCAGCCTGTTGAGCAGGCTGTGAAAACACAGGCTTAACTGTGCCTTTGTGCAAAGCCCTAGGCTCTGCCCACTTGGCAGAAGTCTTGCCAGCTGCCCAGTGGGGGAGCAGAGTACCAGAGAGCTGGCCAGAGGGTATGCATCTTATCTAGCTAGGTGGCCAGAATTTGTTTTGGTGTGTGTTCCAAATGCCTCTTCTGTGTGTGGGTTAGTGAGGAGACCTCCTGACGATATGGCACAACTATTTCCAAGAAGTCGTACTGTTTTAACTTCTCTCTCTCATATGGTCACACACACACACACGTGGATGTGTGCACACATGGCTCCTGTTTGCTCTGGGAGGAAAGCTCCCGTTGTTCCTCCAGAGAGCCACCTCCCCTTTGACTGAAGCAAGCTTGAGGTGCCTTTTGCATGTGTGATTGTGACATATGTGGTACAGACTAACTGCCTATCTTTTCCCCTCCAACTTTAAACTTTGCATCTGCAGCTGAATTTCATTGGCGTGACGCTGGAACTGGAACGTCGCTATATTCACTTCACCTCAACCAAGCATATGTTCACACCCATTGCTATTGGCATTTGTGACCCTCCCAAACAGGTGAGGGGCCAGAAGTAATAGGCCCATCTTCATCTATCTCTCTCCCCCCCCCCCAACAGAATGTTAGAAAGTAGTGAGGAGAAAAGAGAGTTCAGTGACCAAGGGAAGGAATTGAAGTCCAGGATGATGACTGGTAGGAGAAACATCATGCTGTGCCTGAGGACTGAATTTCAAAATTTGAGGCAAACTCAGGGTTCCCAGCTCATGTTCACCTTATAATGTGGAGAGAGGACATTTGCAGAGGAGAATTGCAAGGTAGGAGGCATATGCCTAACCCTTTCCTACTTGCCAATTGTCCCTTCTGACCTGGGCAAAGTGTGGCCCCAGGGCCACATGCGGCCCTTTGGCTGTCCCTGACCAGTCCGTGGGAGCTCTAGGAGAAATATATTTCCCGCCTCTGGTGCACAGCTGTTGGGCACCTTCAAGCAAGAGCTTATACTCACCAGCCATGTCCCCCTCTCCAGATAAACAAATCGAGAGCTAAACAAGCTCAGGAGTGACACGAATGGCCTCAGCAGGGAGGGGAAATGTTTTCCAAGTCAGGGTTTGGCCTTTGGGTGGCTGGCTGGCACTCTCCTGCGCTCTCACTTGCTGTGCAGTTTCTGTCAGTTTGCTGGAAGTCGCAAGAGAAACTCCTTTTCTCTGAGGGATTTCTTCAACCTTGGGATTGCCAAACCTCATTGGTGGGCTTCCTGGGCCGCGCTCAGACTCCTTCAGCCAGTGCTGCCACTGGACTGTTTTCCCCTCTCCAAACATGAGGAATGAAAGGTGAAGGAACTCATGGGATTGTAGCCCTTGTGAGGGCTACTTCATATGGAAGTAGTTCTCACAAAGACTTCAACTTCCATAAGCCTCTTCACTCTTCTATCCTCCTGGTGTTTTTTTTTTTGTTTGTTTTTTTTGGGGGGGGGGGAGAGTCTGCTGGCAGACTGCCAGCTGAAGGAGCCCAAGGAAAAAAGCCCCTGCATTTAAACTTGCTGCTGCCTCTGCCAACAAGGGTGTGGGGTGGGGGTGGGAAGGAGCTCCCCACTGCCACTGGGGCAAACAAAGGGAGGCCCTGGAGTTCCTGATGCTGGTGAGTCGTAGGGGTGGGAGGAGGCAGCGAGAAAAAAAAAATCAGGTGTGGATTGTTTCCAAGCCCATGGTTTTGCAGTTAAGGAAAAGTAGCTTTAGGGAGGGCAATTTGGAATGCTCTGAGGCATCTGTATGTGGTGTGTTGTGGAGGAATCAACATAACATGACTTCCTCCCCAGAAAGCCTGTGTGAGCATGGACTGTGGGAGTGCCGTGTGTACGGCATGCAACTTTAGGGGGGGAGAACAGGGATGGTGTGTGTGTGTGTGTGTGTGTGTGTGTGTGTGTGTGTGTGTGTGTGTGTGTGTGTGTGTGTGTGTGTACACACACAGCGGGGTTAGCTGCCTGGTTGTGTATGAACAGAAGGGAGCTGTTAGATTTTGAGGACTATTTTCAATGGGCGCCCCGGACCATGAAAGCTTCACCTGGTCAGAGCCTGCCCAGGAGGAAGAGGGGAAAAGGCTCCCTCATCGCGGGACAAACTTGCTTGTTCACTCCAGCTCCGCCCCCCCCCCCGCCCCCCAAGCGAGGCAAATCTGGCTGGTGCTACAGCCTGGCTGCAAAGACTCGAGTGCGGGAAGTTCGGCATCTCTCTTGTACCCTACTGGCTGTCCCCTGTAGGAACAGGGTATGCATGCGTGAAGGGAGGGCTGGCGGAAGTGCGTGCCCGGGAATTTGCATTCCACCTTGTGTCCCGCAGTAGCTGCATTCAGCCGTCTCCTGACAGTTCTTCCGGAGGGGCCGGTTGCAGTGGCTTTCACATGCCTTTGGTTATTGTTCTCCGTTCAGCCTATTGGTCCGGCCCTCCACAACGGTCCTAGTTTCTCATGTGCCCCCTTAGGAAAATTAATTGCCCAACCCTTCCCCCCCCCCTCTCAAGCTGGATTGTGAGACTGGAACTAAGGCTGATTGGGGAAAATTGTTTTGAAAGGGCATTTGAATGGAGAATCTATGGTTACACACTCCAACTCTCTCCTGCTGATTCTTCTCTACAAATGCTCCTCCACTCCCACGTTTGCATTACTCTGGCCAATACAGGGTTGAGGTTCCTGATGTAATATGAAATTCTGCCAAGGATAATCCTTGTCACATATACTTTCTCCTGCACTGTCCCAAACATTCTGAGAGAGGAGGTGGATGATTGGCTAGTGGCCACTAATATCATAATGCCCCTGCTCAGGGTGCTTATGCTCATAGAGATCTTTGGAATTCTGTTGGAGAATAAAAGTTGGATTATTTCAAAACGTTGACCCTTCTACCTGATAGTAGCTGCCAGGATCAAGTTTCTGTCACAGCCATTAAATTGTAACAGAACCCTAACCCTTCCCAGATGGAGAAACTGATGATCCATACAAGCCTCCTGAGACCAGTGCTGACCAGTTGAATAAAATAAGTAGTTCTAGTCTTTCTCTTCTTGCAGATCTATGAACTGTACAATGGAGGTTCCACAAGTGCAGTATATGAAATCCAGGTGGATGCTCTGATGAAGATACAGGAAGAGAATTATCATCATGCAGTATTTGTCTGCCTGAACCCAAGAGGAGAGATTGCGCCAGGTTTGACAGCCCAGACTGAGTGGATCTTTTCCCCACTGGAAGCCAAAATGTACTCAGTAAGACTCTCATCTTTCAGAATAAGCACTTTTCTTTGGGTACTACTAGGGATGTATCCCAAAGTGTTCCTGGACATCTGTTCCTGGACTGCTGTTATCTAGCTGAAGTCTGATACAGTAGCGTACCAAGGGCAGGCCGGGGGTGGGGCCGTCTGCCTCAGGTGTCAAATCCACCCGGGGTGTCAAATATGCCACTGAGCTGCCAATAGTCCTGACCTCCCCCGGGGAATCTCAAGGTGGAGGCCAGGTCTACCCTTTGCTTTGAGTGGCTGGTAGCCCTGGCCTCTATTGGGGGATCTCAAGGCGGAGGCCAGGTCTGCCCATGGCTTTGAGCAGCCTGCTCTGGGTGTCAAATACCTAAGGTATGCCACTGGTTATTCACATTCACATCTTGTTCACTGCCCCAAAACTGCTGTTGGGGCAGCTGGTGCTGAGAGCTGTGTCTTTTGCTGTTGCCACCACTGATTTCACCACCCTGGCCCCTGCTCTTGGGACTGAGTTGCAGCATTCTGTGAATTGCAGAGAACGATTATACATTGATTGGTTCAGAGTGGAGGCACAACCAATACCCTTTTATCTTGAGAGCCTTGCGGTACAATCGGAATATGCCCATTTGCACCTTGGTCTGTTCATAATATTTCTCCAAACTCATTTTCAATAACCTGATATTTTTCACCATCCACCCAGGCTCATGCTGTTGTACCTAGTTTCTCCCCCTTCTTTTATCCTCACAACAACCCTTGAGGTAGGTGAGGCTGAGAGTGACTGGCCCAAGGTTACCCAGGAAGCTTCATGGCTGAACAGAGACGAACTTGGGTTTTCCTGGTCAACACACTAAGTCCAACACACTAACCCCTACACCACACTGGCTCCCTAATAATATGCCTTCTGCATACAATAGGTCATGGTGAGTGGGGGATCTCGGGGGCATTCTCCCTCATTAAAAACAAACCTGGCTAGATATGTGCTCCTGCACAAGAGACAGGGAGCAGCATATAACCTCTGAAGCACTAAAATAAAATTAAAAAATAGCATTTCAGAGAACTGGTAGAGTACTGGGATACATTGAATTGCCTTGCTCTTCACCACATAAAACAAAAGAAAGTTGGTGAACAACTGGAAGAGCTGAAGTTGAATGGTTGAGATGAGTGCACTGCCCCTGAAAAATTAAAAAAAGGGAACTCTTAAAGAAAAAGTTCCTCACAAAATCATGTAATTTTGGAGGAGGAATGAGTTACCCCACTACTGATTATATCATGACATAAAAGCAACTAACGGGCAAACATAGCATCCATGCCAACACACTCCATTCTGTAATTACAATAGCAACAACTGCGCTATCTGTGGGAATTATTTTGTTCAGCTATAAAACATTGCAGTGGGATGCTAGGAAAACGCACCTACCACAGAAACACAACCTTGAAGGACAATATGTGGATGAGATCAATGGATGAGAGACAAATGTGCATTTGTTGCACAAAAACTAAGTTGTATTTCAGGGGCATTATTCCCCTGAAAGTGGGAATACTCTGGCTTTGTGTGCCCCGTGGTCTGTAAGAAACTCTGGGATGGATGAAATGTTGTTCCTGACCAGATCTACTTAAGCTTACCCCCATGGACTAAGTGGCTGTGTTTTTGTCCCTTGAGCAAATCCAACTCCACAGCAAGTCTTTTCAACTGCAGCTCTTTCTGTGTTCCTCTGCCTAGTTGGACGTGCCCATCCACATCCTCGAGGGGGACTCTGCACTGATCACTTTCCAAGGAATAGGCTATGATCCATATATAATGGGAGAGACAGCAAATTTTGATGAAATGGCATCTTCTGCCACCACACCAGGATCTGCCAAATTGACAGTGCCTGGTCTGGTAAGTATCCAAGGTTATTGTGCTTCCAGTACTGCATGAGAAGATATGAGGTAGTAATTTCAGATTGCCAGTGGATGTGAGTGAGCCTTCACCACTAGGAGAGCCATTCTTTGTGCAGTGGAGCGGTTTGTATTGTTGTAATGGCTGTTCTGGAAGATGTTTTCCTCTCCCAAATACAGTGGTGATCTTAGTGCAATTGGTTTCATTTTTTAAACCAAGCCACAAAACCAGTATGGGTTTGTTTTTCTTCTTCTCCAAACTCCTTTACAGGTCACATCACATACCTATCATGCTGTACACCTCCCAGAAGCTGCATGTCATGCAGGTCACTTTTAGACTGTATATGTAAAGAACAACCCACAGGTTTGGGGATCTGCAGTGTAGGTGGATGATATTTTTACATTGTGAGCCCTTTTGGGACAGGGAGCCATTTAATTATTTGATTTTGTCTGTAAATCGCTTTGTGAACGTTTTGTTGAAAAGTGGCATATAAATACTGTTGTTGTTAATAATAATAATAATAATAGTGTTGCTACTGCTGTTGCATTGCCATCTGCATGGTATCAGGAGCACTGCCAGATGTCATGTCATCCCACACATGCCAGAATCATCCTTCTTGATTTAAAAAGTACTGTGTGACACCTTTGCTTCCTACTGCCATCGTACTGGTAGGTCCCCAAAGTAAAGGCACAGCCTAAAAGAAAATTGCCCTTACTTTATCCCTTGCCAGACCATCTCCACTCTCTCCCACATGATTATACAGTGGCTTACCAGGAGGGGGGTGGGTGGGGCATCATGCGCATGGTGCATTCCCATCCTAATTGCTTGGAGGGATTGTTTGGAGGAGTATCTTCCCAACTGGCCTCCTGTCCCTGTCTGTTGGAGAAGTAACCACCTTTTGGTTTTGGGCCTTCCTGCTCCACAACAGGTATGATTGTATGCTAAAGTCCTCGTGCCAGTAAACCTGTAGGGTGGTGCAGTGCAATTGTAGGGATTTGGCCTGTAATTCAATCAATACTTTCAATCAATCAATTTTTTGATTGATTGAAAGTATTGATTCAATCAATCAATTTTTAAAATAAATAAATAAATAAATGTGGTTTTACAAGGTCTGGAGACCCCACCACTTACAAACATTGTCTTCACTGTGGTGAGAATCCCTGATTCTCTACCATTTTTTCCCTGTTTTTTTCCACTTGTGTTGGACCTTCAGATCACCCCAGGGCAGTGCTAACTGGGGCGTCGCGACGCCCCTGCCGGGGATCCCGGGCGCGTCGTCGCGACCCCTGGGAAGGCCCCGCTGCCACTTAGAGCAGCGTAGGGCCTTCCCAGGAGTTAGAGAACCACTGCCCCAGGGGCTCTGAAGATGCCTCAGTATCCTGAAGGGACTGTTGAGTCCTTGGAACGCAGTAACCATGTTTACCCTTTTGTTGTTGTTGTTAATTGTTTACCCATCTTCTTCCCCCAACTGACCAGTAAACAAACAACCATGAAACCCATCTGATTCCCAAGAGTGGGAAATTCAACAAGCTCAAGTGACTCTCCCTTCCCCAAGAATCCAATCCCACAGGGAAAAGTTGGTTAACGCTCTCAGGTTATAAAAAGTAGGGTCAAACACCCCCCCCACACACACACACACACATTGCCTCTGGTCTCTCTTTTACTGTAAGTGTGGATGCCTCGCCGAGGGTCACCTGTTTGCCCAGCTAGGTGTGGATATAAGGGTCAGGATCCTGGCATGAATACTATGGGTAGATAGACTGCTCAGTAGGCAACCTGACCATTTTGTTTTATTTTCAGCTTGCTGTTTAGCCTCTGTGTCAGCCTTTTGCCCAAATCCCCTTCCAAATCCAAATCACCTTTCCTTGTTGTCTGTACAGTTGCCATCATCTTTGCAAGTGCCTGATTCTCTCCTTTTTAGTCACCTTCCACCATTTTGTGTAATTTTAAACACCCCCACCAACCATTGTTCCTGTTCAAACCTGGTTGTAGGACAGGTTGGGAATGGGTGCCAGTTGCTAGGTGTTGTGCCCTGCAAAGGTGCGTTTACTTGGTTGTTTTAATTTTGCTCCTATTCTGTTTGTTTTATTTTATTGTTGTAGGCTGCTTTGTTTCTTTGTTAAAGAAGAGAGGAACCTGAACATTTTAAAAATAAATAATATTTTACCAATGGCACGTATAGCACACTTTCAATGTCTGAAGCTCATTGATATGAGTGGATATTAAGAAATTCATGATGAAAAACAGAAGTAGGGCAGGTCTGCACGTGACTCCTGAGGCATTCTTTGAAGCTCACAGGCTCTTGCTTCCATGATGCTTTAGCTTTTTTCAAAAATGATTCTTCCTGGATGCAGTGGTAATAGATTGGCCTTCCCATCTCGGGTAAAAGCAGGAAGTGGGGCTGGGCTGGTGTGTTGCTGCTGCCAGTGCCCTCTCCCTCCTTTCTGGATAGAGAAGGAAGAAGAACTGGGAGAGCACGCTAGGGTATCCCATTAGATACTTTCGACCCATTTTGTGAGTAATGAGGGGATATCTAAATCTTACTGAGGTGTCAGCTGGAGACTTTCAGTGTATCAGTTCAAGCATCTGGGTAGACGACATCAACAGCCTTCTTGCACTATCCTTCAGAGTTGGTGCTTCTTTCAGGGAGAGTGTTGCTGAAGTGAGACAGTCTCAGTCTGTAACTGAGACAGTTCGTGGGGCAGGCGGATTGCCCACAATGGCTGAGTTAGGTCTCGGATTGAACTGCGACTGGTCTGTATGTCTATTTTGAATGATATTTAATGCACAACACTACTTGAATACCTGCCATTCATTACTGGCATGAAGTACCACAGGGGTTCATCCCAGTTAGGAGGGTGGAAAAAAAAAGGGATCCCAACTTGTTAGGTTAAGGGGATCACCTTCTGTTTATTTGCTTTCCAGCCGGTGTACATATCTCAGCCCCGGATTTCTTTTGGCAACATCCCAGTCTACAGCAAATGTAGCCGCCTCTTCTTTCTCAACAATGCCTCTGAGAACGAGGCTGTCATTTTTGCTTGGCACATTGGGACTTCAAATGCTATGACGGTGAGCTCCATCTTTCTGATTGCTCTTCTTCCTCTTTGGCAATCTCTCTACTCTTCTGTTTTCTTTCAACTTTTTGTAGACCTTGGCCTGACTTGTCAGAATAGTTGGGCACTTGGCTGCATGTTAATAAAGTCTGACATCTGAACAGCATGTGGACACTTGTTGGGGCACATGAAATGGTAATGTGTATGCACATTAAAGAGGAAGATGTGGTATCCATTACAGTGACCTATTTCACTACTCCAAAACAAGAATGAAGCATGCATATGTTGTGGTTTCTCCCACCCTAGAACTGCAGTGCTCCAAACCACAAACCCTTGTCTCTGATGCTTTGAGGCACAGACTTATTTCCAGAGTGGGAGGTGACGTGCACAATGCTCCAGTCTTTACAATGACCTCTTGCTTTGTTTCAAGATATTAAACATCCTTCCAGAGACTGGAATTGTGCAGGCTGGGGAGAGCATCACATGTATTCTCACACTGCATACTGGTGAAAATCCATGTTTCTACAGTGTGGATCTGGTCTGTGAGGTAAGGCTCAGTGGGTTCTTGAGACCATAGTTTCCTTTAATACCTAAACCCTGGGATGTTAGCTTATATTAGCGATAGGAGGTCTCAGTGTCTACCATAGAAGCTAAAATTGAAAAGCATGGGCCAGGTGTGTTGGGCTGGGCAATATGGGCTCTTGCTAAGGGCACAGCTGCATCAAAGATGTAAGTAAGATGCCTGTCACTGTTTTACAAGCTTTTTCTTTTAATAGTGAAGTTATCGGATGAGATGGGGTGTGGCTCCATTTTTTTGTCCTTTTCATAATTTCAGGAGAGGCTAGTGTTGTGGGCTTAAACATCTCTGATTTCTTTCTGCATGGAACCATCTTGCTTCTTCTTTGGTTGATTAGATAAATGTTTGTTTCCAGTGTTTATTCCACTAGGCCAGGAAATCAAGCCAGAGTTGTGTAGAGGGGGGTAGTTGAAATTTCAGACCCAGATAGCACTTAATGTGCTCTAGATAGGATAGGCAAAGCTCTCTGTGATTTCAGATGAAGAAACGTAGCAGAAATGCCAACATGAAGAATGCTGAGTTAACCATAGTTTTTTGCCCTGTAGATGTTCATGCAACAGTCACTGGAGCAGTATGAGAAAGAGCAGCAGGAATGGGAAACTGAGAAGGCTCGGCAGGCTGTAGAGTTCACCATCACAGAGAAAGACCTGGACCCAAAGAAGAAGAGAACCCAAGACAAACCTTCCAAGGTAAGGATTAGTCTGTATAGGAGGAAGCTTTTAGTATTGGGGCAGGAGCCAGGTTTGTTTGAGTGGGAGATCTGATCTCAAGCTCCTTCTGTCACCGCATTGTTCTTCTTGTGTTTTGTAGGAGTGTTTTGTACACAGTGTGTGTAGGAAAGTGGCCAAAAAATGATGGAAGGTGCACTTTTTTGTAAAGGTGGAGTGCTCAGACATGTTTCACTTGAAGCTCGTATTAGAAAACTCCCAGAACATTCTCCATCATTCTGACACCTAACCATTCAGGGATATGACAGTAGTGTACCCCTAGCCATTTGGGGGTCTGTTTTTCCACATATGTGTCCCACCCATATCCCTCTCACTTTCTGTCCATGTCCTGCCCTAATGAAAAGAAGCCTCAGGTGGCTGAAATTTTGAGCAGGAAGAAGGAGGTGCTTAATGATTCCCTGTAGGCTGTTTTTGCCACTACTGTGCTCCATCATCATGGGGCTCTGAATAACTCATCTGAAACCCCACTGGGGAAAGGCTGCCGGGGGGGGGGGAAGGGAAGGAAGCAATTTTGTGTGGAAAATGGCTAGAGGGGAACGTGTTAAGCACCTCCTCTTCAGATCACTGTTCCTCTGCTGAAAATGGAAGCATTCTTTCTCCCGTCTTCTTTTAATTAAAAAAGGCAAAAGCAGTAAGGTTTCATTATTTGATTGTGTGAAACATGTAGTTTACCCCAATTTTTTTTAACCATTGTGATATTTCTTCTACATTCTTTGCTACAATTTGCTTCCCTTTCTTTAGTGGGCTTCAGACTCTTTGGGGTCAGCAAGACCTCCTCAAGTGCCTATAAATATCCAGAAATATAAGGTAATATATAAGGTAATATGTTTGTTTGTTTATTTATTATGTAAGGGGTTATATATCCTGCCTTTCAGTCCCAAAATCTGGGCATAACTCTTTTCCAAAATGAAATAAACTGAAAGCACAGGATGATTGATAGGGCAGAGAGCCAGTGGGACTTTTATTTTAAAGGTAGCATATTTGCTTGAGAATTTGGCCTTTTTGTGACATAGCACAAGTGCCATGCCTACAGAGTTAGTGTCTGCCAAAGCATTTCCTGGGTTTATTCTGACTGTACAGCTGTTTCATGTTGTTCAGCGTTGCTTTGCATTAAGAGCTGTGAGAATGATGTAGCATGGCCTTGGCCTGGTGGTGCTTTCTGGGTGCATACAGACATTTTTCCCCCTCTAGTAGTGGGGTAAGCTTAATTTTCATCTACCTTCACACTGAATCACTTTGAATGCTGATTTAGTAGTTGGATTTGCCCCTTACCCATGTTTTAGGCAAGCTGTTAGCCCTTAAAAAGCCTTTTAAAAGATGATTTAAAGTGCTGCTTGAATGTTTACATGATTAAACTTTCATTTGGCGCTTTAAAAAAGCCCCATTGTTTGTTTGTTTTTAAGTGGCAAAATTGCTTTGTGGAGAGCGGATGGAGGTGGAATCATGCCACCAGAACTACCAGCCAGTCAGTGCTGTGCAAAAAAATCAGATTTCCCTCAGCCCATCCCCTGAGTGGAAGATGTTCCTGAGCACAGTGACTTCTTTTTTCGGAACATTTGTATGCACCCTTTAATGATTCTCCTAATGCCTCTGAATCCCAATTGCTGGGGAGCAACAGTGGGAGAGGGCTGTCTTCTATTCCTGCTTGTGAGTTTCCAGAGGCATCTAGTTAGCCACTGCACATGAATTAGTGAAAGGTTCAAAGCCTGATTCATGGGCGAACCAACGAGAAGGCAGTGTATAGAAACTGTATAGAAAACAAAAATAAATGCTACCCCTTCATTTATATACCCCTTCCATGTTCTCGCATTGTTCTTATTGGGTAGCATCTGAGGGTGCCAAACTACAGGTAATCACTAAAGAATGCCTTTTAATATCTCCCCTACAGACTCTTCCCCCTATTAAGAACATCTGTGTGCCCAACCCTCCTGCCAGCCGCAGCCAGAGGAGGCAAATAATGTCCAAACAGAGCAGTAGATTGTGGGCCAAACCAGAGCCCCCCAGGCC
Organism: Plestiodon gilberti rubricaudatus; assembly: GCA_026170595.1. Taxonomy (NCBI): domain Eukaryota; kingdom Metazoa; phylum Chordata; class Lepidosauria; order Squamata; family Scincidae; genus Plestiodon; species Plestiodon gilberti. The sequence continues at coordinate 209,002,181 of JANXHW010000001.1, forward strand.
CTTCCTCATGCACTTGGGGGTCACAGCCAGGTCCCACGCAATTGATGACTTCCTGAGCAGCTTCTCTGATGACATGCCTCAGCACTTCCTTTACCAGTAAGGCAAACTTCTTTTCCTCTTCCCTGCCGTCCCTGGTTGCAAGCTCCCTCCAGGAGATGTTGGCTTCCTACCAACTCTCACCCAGACTTGTAAATGCTGTTGGTTAGTAATATCCAGTACTTTTGTGGAACATTTTGGAAGAAATTGTGAAATTTGGGAAACCATACTCAACCATACTCTTACAATCATACTCCCACTTTCTGTCCATGTCCTATCCTAATGAAAAGGAGCCTCAGGAGGCTGAAATTTTGAGCAGGAAGAAGGAGGTGCTTAATGATTCCCTGTAGGCTGGTGCGGGTCCAAGCAGACCCCTGGGGCAGCTAGGGCTTACCCAGAATGTTCTGGGTAAGGGAACAAATGTTCCCTTACCAGGAGGAGACCTCCAAAACTGTCCTTCCCTGCAGGATGCAGCCTGCTCTGGTGACTCGACTGCATTGGAGGGGGATTTAGGTGTGATTGGGCTGTCGGTCTGCTCCTATGGTGTGGGAAAATGTAATAAACTGAGCCATGGGACAAAAGCCTTTCCTTTTATGTCCCTAGATCATGAGTTTCATGTTATAATTGCAACATTATTTGGTAAGATGTTTCAATGCTCCTCATTGTTCTCTTTCCAGCCAACTGAAAACAGCAAGAAGGGAAGCTTCTGAAAGTAAATTTGTGAGCAGCAGCAAGAGTAGATTCAAGCAAGGATCCATAAGGTTTCCAAACTGGGAGGATCTAGCAAACTGTACTGAACAGGAAGGACGGCTACTGACGGATGTGCTGTCTATAGTCATCAAGTGGGTAACTCCTCTTCTCCCTGCCAGAAGTCCTGCCTTACTAAAAATGGCACGTACGCTGCTAACAACCTGCTCACATTCACAGAACTGCTTGCTCTTGCTCCAAGGTGCTCAGGGTGATGTATTTGGGGTTATCCCATTGTATTCTCACAATCCTGTGAGGTAGCAGCAACACTTAAGGTACCACTGTGAACCCCATAGCTGTGTGGGGATTTGAAAACTGTGTCTCCCCTGGTCTACTACGTCCCACTGATATGAAGATCATCCCATCCAAATCCTGCAGAAATGGAGGATCCTCAATATTAAAATACCTCCAACATTTAACCCATATAATCCTGATGGGTGTATGGTAAATAATATGCATCTCTTATATACTGCCTCTAGACCCATACATGATATATCACCATAACTAACTTGACCAGGATCTATTGTGTGAGGTTTGGGAATGTATCTTCAGGGAAGGCTCCCAGTGTCTTTTTCCTACTCTTGTCTCTTTTTTTGGGATAGTCTCATGTTGGCCTTGTATCCTCCCAGGTTTTGGATGCTGATGGTAATGTATGACAAAGGGACACATTGTTGTGTCTAATTGCAGTGTGATCTTTCCTCCTGATGATCCAGGGGCTTGCTGGAGGAGTCCCAGTTCCACGAGGCAGTGATCAGAAGCTTTGCAGAACCCATACCCTACTTCTGCCAGTTTTGGAGCGAGGAGTCTGTCAAACTGCAAGACAAGAAGCAGACCCCTGGTGCTACTTCCATGACAACTTCTTTCCCAGAGTCCAGCACTAAGGACAAGATCGAAGAAGAGTTTGGGGAAGAAAAGGTATCTCCTGCAGGGACTTCAGATGATGAACAGAGAATAAACGCAATTATTCTCAAGGAACATTCCCGGGAGCAGAAAGAAGCCATTATCAGGTGAGCCAGAGATGTCATTCAGGGGTCACTTCTAAGAATGGGTCATCAGGAAGGTAGTCATACTCTAGAGCCAATATTCCTCAAAGATGTGCAGAAACCTACCTATAGAACTATATAGAAATGTCATGTTTGTTTGATTGGGGTTTGTTTGTTTTTTGCCTCTTGTGCCCCTTTAAGGGCATCGAGGTTTAGTTATCTAAATGAATGTATTTCAAGCAAGTATGTCCTTAGATGGTTAGATGTGGGCATGGCCTTTGCCACCATGGTAGCTGTGTTGTTACAAAAGGAGGTCATAGGGTGGGCACTGTCTGTGCTGTGGTGGCAATCTGTAAGTATATTGGGAAATGCCAGCTTCACTGGACAGGGGAGTCTGAAATACTCTTTCTCTCAAGGATGCCAGCATTTGCAAATCTGACTGAGATGGTGCTGGACAACACCATTCAGAACATTCTGGTGGAGGCCAGTCGTGGGGAGGTGGTGCTGACAGCACGACCCAGAATCATTGCACTCCCTCGTACTTCCTCCCAAAAGTGAGTAGATGGGAGTATGGGCTCTCTTCATCAAGGGAATGCTCCAAGATTGGTATTAGATTTTCGTATGTGGTTAGGGCTAAGGATAGAGGAGGTTGGGCTGATGCTCCCTTTAGCAAATGTGAAAGCTCTGTAGGTGTGTTTGGAATGTTCTCCCCCACCCATCCCTTGTTGCCCCATTGGCTCCTTCTTTAGATCTCCTGATATGTGTACTGTTCTGCTCAGAAGCAGGGCATTCGCTGCAGTTTGCTTGCAAGTTCAGGAGCCCTGGAAAAAGGGTCTCCAGTAGAGAGGTTGAGGGGAGAGGGAGGCTTTGGTAGGGGCAGCTAGAGGAGAATGGTTAGAAGCTTGGGGATTGAAAGCAGCAAGGAATTGCCCTGTGGCCAAAGGTTGGAGAAAACTCTGAAGCAGCAGAAGCACCTCTATGATGGAGGAGAGCGCAGCAGCAAAAATAGAAGCAGGGCCTCATGGTAGCAGCTGCTGCACAAGGAAAGCCAAGAGACAAAATGTGAGGAGTCATTTGCAGCGCAATCCTATGCATGTCTACTCAGAAGTTTCATTGTGCCCATTGGAGCTTTCTCCCAGAAAAGCATGTATAAGATTGCAGCTTGGGTCTAGTATTGTTGACCTCCTTCCTTGGCAGTCTGTTCCAGGGTTCCTGACAAAGAACTTTCCTAGCTGTGCTCCTTAAAAGTCAGAAATTGGGCATGGGCTTTGTATGGACAAAGCATTTTATTTAACATTGTGGCACAGAAGTTTTGGGAATTCAGAAATGCCTTTTTCTTTCAGAGTTAGTCCTGCTGTGTCGGTAAACAGATCATCGCTGTTCCAGCCTCAGGCAGTACCACCGAATGTTCTTATCGCGACCGCGGGCTCTGATGGGCAGCGGCACATTGTCTTGCCCCGTTAGGAGGCAATCCAGGCCTAGTACTTGTAGCAGGCCAGTCCTTATGTGAGCCATGGTCCTGCTGGGAAGGACTTGCAGCAGAATCTCATGTGGACCCTGCCATGTTTTGTAGAAGCAGATGTGCAGAGGGTCTTATCCCATGGCCTTCAGAATCTAGCTTTTCTGTGTGTCAAAGGAAAAGTGGTTCCAGCTGTGCCTTGTGAAACTCTGAGGTTATTCATATTAAGATGACCCAACGTCCACCTCTGCAAGTCTTCTGTGTTGTCAGTATTCATGTTTCCCTCCAGTAGAGGGCAGCACAGGCTTCTCCAAACCTGTTGGTCAGTGTTCCAGCTTCAGCAGGAGATAGTGTGAGGTATGTCTCACTTTTCTGCTGCAATTTCTAGGTGGTGATAACATCTGACAAGTAAACTTGCAAGCCACTAGGAACGAAGTTCCAAATAATACAGGCTTGGAGGCAAGCCAGCTTGGAGCGGTTACCACATGCTCAGAATGCAGCTGTGCAGGAAACACAGCACTGATGAAGAGACCTATTCATCCCATCATTCCTTTCTAAGTTCCAGCAACCAGAAGTTTGTAAACAATGAACATGAGATGCCACTTTGTGGAGTAACCAGAAGGCCAAGTATGCCCAACTCGCAAACATCTGTTGAACACCATCAGGCTTTTGACCCATGAGTCCAGAACCTCTGTAGCAGCAGCACTGCAGGTCATTTTCGTAGTTTGCAAATACCTCAAAAATACATCTACTTGGCAGCCTGCGTAGATCTCTTTGAGACTTGTTGAGGACCCTGTTATTGAATGTGCAGAGGCATCTGTATTAGAGTCATCTCCTTATGGCAGTGAATTCCATAGATAAAACTGAGTTATGTGGAAAAAGTAGCTCACAAAAAAAACATCCTTTCCCCCTCATGTTCTATAACCTTATAGCTGTCTACCACACCCCCTTTTGTCTCCTTTCAAGAGCTATCATCTTTTTATATGTCCTTCAACAGGACCTGTCACATACTCTAGCAATTTCTATTGCTCATTCACTGAACTTCTTCCCATTCTGAATGATCAGAAGTGGATACTACAATATACGATGATGTACAGAAAGTATCTCTTTAATTGTTCTTGTAATTCTTCTTGTTCTGGGTATTTTTATTTTGCTGTCAGAGGCGTCACTAGGGTTTGCGTCACCTGGTGTGAGAGCTCATCGCGTCACCCCAGTGATGTCACTAGTGGTGTCACCAGATGTGGTAACTCATGGTGTCATCCCCATTAACTTTATTTATTTTAATATATTAATATATAACAGTACAGATCACCCAACAAATCAGTAACCAATAAAAAACCAGTGGCCAACTTGATGACACACGACTGAATAAGAATTCTAGTATTAGCTTTGATACATAGAAATGAGAGCTGACTCATACTAACACCTTATTGGTTCCAAGCTGTGTCATAACAACACCTCATTGGCTCTCAGAACAATCAGTCTTCTTGGTCACTTTTGAGTTAAGGAAATCCACTTTTTGCTACTCAAGGCAGTTTTCCTTTGCTGGTTATTTGGCCATAGCGTTTGTTAGAATACAGATAATTCAAAACGGTTTGTTTCATTACATTTTGCATTAAATTACCTTTCCATGACATATAGTATGATAGTATTATACATAAATACAAGGTTTTCACAGTTTTGACCACTAGTGTTGTCAAACCCCCCCCCCCCCGAGGGTGTCACCCTGTGTGGTCCGCACCCCCTGTATCCCCTAGTGACGCCACAGCAGTTTGTTCCTCTAGCTCATTGGTGGGGAACCTACGGCCCGCGGGCCGGATCCGGCCCCAGAGGCCATCCGGTCCGACCTGCCAAGGCCCACCCCCGAGCTCATTCCGTCCAGCCCGCCGAGGCCCACCCCACCGAGATGAAAACCTTTTCCTCTCGGTGGGCCTCAGAGGGCCGGACGGAATGAGCGCAAGCACTTACCAGGTATTGGTGCACAACCATGAGGGCAATAAGGAAGAGGAAGCGGCGCGCCCCCGTAGGAATCGCCTAATCTCGCTGGTGACTCACCAGTGAGATTAGGGAGGCAATTCCTAGAGAGGCGCTTTCCTCTTCCTGATCGACGATCACCCTCATGGTTGCTGCACACCGATACAAGGTAAGTGTCCCCCGTGCCTGGCTGATAACCTCCCGGGAGGGTGAGCGTGGAGAGGCCGATGCGGCGGCAGCCCCAGTTTCTTCCTTTCCCCTGGCGAGGGTTTATTTATTTATTTAATAAAGTTTATTAAATAAATAAATAATTCAGCCGACCTCACGGCCCGCCTGCAAGCACATTTAGAATATCTTAAACGGCCCTCACCAGGGAAAACGTTCCCCCGCCCCTGCTCTAGCTTATTGAGCAAAGTACCAACACAGATATAAAGTCTATGAAAGTAGAGCAGATAATTTGATGTGTAAGGGGCAGTGTAATCCTATTTTCTCTGGCAGAATCTAGATTCAGTAAAGGAGCAAGCAGGAGGCTTCGACCTGACCACATCTGATGTCCATATCCTCTGATGTCCATATCCAGCACTTCATTTGCAGGGGTGGGTTGTATGAAAGCTTGTAGTTCATTTCAGAGTACAAACCTTCTTGTGGTTTGAACAATTATTTTACACTGTTCCTCTTCCAGACCCACCTCTCCTCCTTGATGAACAGATTTTTTTTCTTTTTAATGCTAAGTTTGTGCCATTGTTCCGGTCCATCCATTTGCTATAGCCACCTTGCCTATTTTAGCGAAAGTTTATTTATTTTAGCGAAAGTTTAACCTGGCTGCTTTATGATCCCATCTCAGTTTCCCTCCTTAAATTGTGGCATGACTTATTGGACAGTGTGTAGGTGCACAGCTGCTGCTGCTGCTGCATAAATTCAGCATTTGTTCAGAAATGTAACCTCCCCCAAATCCTCTAACCTGTTGTTCTAGGACAGGGGTGGCCAACCTTCCACCATTACGGCCTCTGTGTTCTTAAGAGTTGTGCAGAAGATAGAATCTTGGCAGCTGCAAGTGCTGATGGTGCTGCTAAAGCAGCTGCACCTGCTGAAATGCCCTCATCTATACTACTATTTAAAGGGCCAGCATTCATGTTGAAAGGTTGGCCACCTCTGTTCTAGGAGGAGGAAATGTGTATGAACAAGAAATGTCCAATGATTTGTACTGGGTCAATGAGGGACAAAACTTAAATGGAATGTGATGGCATGGTCTGAAAACACCTGTATAGCATATCGTGAAAGACCAAGTGCTATGAAACCACAGATTGGCCTTGTCTTTCTGGAGTGAATGGAACTGCACGAGCACTTGAAACAAAGCGTGCATTCACACTTACACTCTCAATCAGCAGAAGATTGCTTAACAATAAACTCTTCTGTACTCTTTCCAGTACCAGTGCTCTTTATTCCAGCAGTAACTTCAACAGAAGAGCATGTCCCACCATCACAGACTCCCTCACCTAAGAAAGGTAACAGCCCAAGCCCATAATCCTCTTAAAATGGAAGTATTTGGACTGATGCCAGTTTATTTCAGTGGGACTAAATTGGTTTTAATCCAAGTGCGGTGTTTTCGTAGGGATATGGAGGCTGCTCTTTTTTTCTGGGCCTCCTTATCCCCTTGCAAATCAGGCAATAACTCTGCTTGACTAATGGCTGCTTTCTGTTCAAACACTGCAGGAAGAGCTGTTCACTGCCAAGAGAGAAGCAGAACCAATGTCTGTCTTGGAACAAAAGCCATGCACCTGTTACTGTGCCTTTAAAAGTAGCTTGATCTAAATAGACTATCTCTAATGCTTTACCTACTGATTTCTACAGATCAGGCTGCTGTTTCAGGCACAGGAGAAGGCCAGGCAATCCAGCTCCCATCATATGACATTCTATCCCATTCCTGCCCCCCCAAAACACACATTTTGCACTGCTGCAGTCTCCCCACCTATCGCAACGTTGTGCTTATTTGCATTGCCCCTTAGCAATGATATTACCCTGTATACCCGGGCCACTCCACCTAATAACTTTTTTTATTGAACCTGATGCTAACCTGATAGATGGTATTGTCAATTACCTTTTCCCTGGCAGAGCTCCTCTGTCTTTAACAGATGTGTGATAGCTAGAAATTAAACAGATGAAGATTTCCCGTCACAGCCACTCCATGCTAAGAAGTTTCACCTGTTGAATTTCTGTCTATCATGTTCCTGACAAAGACATGAAATTCTGTTAGAAAAAAAATGGCAGGAGCCCTATTTTAATCATGGCCAAAATGACATAAATCTGCCCATATCCACCCTGGAGAATAAAAGTGTGTGAGTGTGTGTTTGGGGGTGGGGGGTGGGGGTTCCTTGATGCACTTCCCAGGTAATTATTCTCTTAAGTAAGTAACAGTGTATGGAAGCAGCCTCACTCAATTTTTATTCTCATTTCCAAAGAACATGATATGGTGTGTTGATTATTCTTCCATGTTAAGTAATTGTGAGAACAGTAAAGACATCAAAAACATGGGATTGTGAAAATGTTTCATATGTACTGAAAAAGAAAACATCCCACTGATTTGTATGAACAAAAGGCTGACCAGAACATTTGAAGGATTAATCAAAACACTTTAAAGTATTTCCATATAATTTTTTTAATCCTGAATACATGGTTAAGTAATGTAGGACAGAAGAGTGAGATTTTATGACAGCTAATGACTTTTCTTTTTTCTAATATTCAGTAGAGGAGGAAAGGCACTATAATTAAAGCATAGGCTTTAGAAGTCAGGGTTCTGCTCTGTTTTGTCTTGTACCCAATTTATTTAATAGAAAACGATGACAGGAACAATATACCGGTACTAATATGCAGAGACGAACTCTTATTTGCTTAGGCCTCTGCTTCCTCCTAGCCTTAAGCACAAAGCCTAACAGACAACATAAAGAGCTTTTGGAGGGCTCTCCATAGTCCCAAAGGAAGCCATTGTTTGCATCTATCATGGATGCAGGTCTAAGAGTGAGGTCCTACAATGTAGTTAGTGTAATTTCAGTCTCTTACAGCCCAATCCTACTTAAAGATCGGGCGGCCGGCCGAGGCCGTCTGCCCGATCTAGTGCTCCGCTGTGGGCTGCCTGCAGCAGGCAGCCCGCGGCGGAAAGCCTATTCGCGGAAGGAGACACTCGTCCCCTTCCCCAAGTGTAATGGCGGCTGGGGCCGGTAGGTCTCCTCGGATCTCCGCCAGCTATTTTGCTGGTGGAAGTCGGAGGAGGCCGTATAATGACCCAGCCGCCCTACGGAGCCCAGCAGGGACCGGGATATGGCGGATGCCATGTCCCCGCCTCCACCTGGGATGGCTGGGCCTATGGCCGCCCTCCAGGCTCCGCCGTCCCTCCCCCCCGTCCACCGACCGACCCACCCACCCTCCGGATCCACGCTTACATGGGTCTGGCGGCAAGCCGAGTCCTCGGCCAGCGGAGCAGGGCAGGCTGGCCTTGCGCCAGCCTTGCGCTGGCCTACCCTGCTCTAAAGTAGTCGGCAAACGTGCTTTACAGCATGTTTGCAACTACTCCGGGCTATTCTGGGCGGTGGATCGCTAGGTCAGCTGCCCGGAACGTAAGTTGGATTGAGCTCTAAGTGATATTCTGCAGTCTGGGATATTTTTTCCAAAGCAATATAGCAGTATAATATTGAAACCTTCTCAGAATCAGAGCATTTGGAAGTGTGTTGAAAGAGAAAACAATTGGCACATATGACTGCAGTGCTGGTACCAGGTTGCTGTGGGCCTGGGGGGGGGCAAAGTCCAGCTATGGGGCCACGCCACCTACCTCCACGACCTCTGCTGCCACTGGTTATGGGTTCTTCACGAATTGGCCAAGGGAGCCCTCCAATGGATGTAGACCATGGTGGTCCAACGCGTGGCCCATGGGCCGCATGCGGCCCCCGAAGGCCTCTACTGCGGACCCCAGCTGCTCTTGGAGCTCCCCTCCCCCGCAGTCACCCACGCTCCCCTGATGATCGGAAAGGCGGTCGGGGGCCGACCACCTTTTCGATCTTCAGGGGAGCGTGGGCGGGGCATGCTAGACAGCGGGGCGGGGCATGCATCGGTCATGATTATTAATTAATTAATAATTTAATTTATTGTGCGGCCCCCGGGTTTCATGTCAAAGTTCGCATGCGGCCCTCGAGGTACGAAACGTTGGACCACCCTGATGTAGACCATCAGCCAGAGCCCCACCTCTGATGCCACCCCCACATGACTTTCATAATGTTTGAAGATATTTTCATAGATCCCATCTGACCTATGTATGCCTCAGGAAAAAAAAGTCAGGATTATTTTAATCAAGCAAGTTATTTGGTTCTTGTTAGCCTACCTTTCCTCTGTTTTTCCTAAGATTTTAGGATTTTTTTGGTCTAATTTAACTCACACTTGCACATGTCTTCTGGTCTCCCATTGGTGGCTGTGATAACCAGGTGCCCACCTTTTCCTCCGTGTAACCTAGGAAGCTGCCTTGTACTGAGTCTATTGAACCCTTTAGCATAGTATTGTCAAAATTGGCTGGCAGCAGCTCTCCAAGGTTTCACACAGGAATTTTTTCTGCCCTGTCTGCAGAACCTGGGATCTTCTGCATGTAAAGCTATTCTGTGGAGCTACAGCGCCAAACCTTTTACAGAATGAATAATCCTTTTCTTGCACACACTTCTCTTCAAAGAGTAACCCTTTTTATCCATTGTTGGTCTTGTTCAAAGGGTGTGTACAGACATCCAGTTTTTTGGCAAGTCACCACACCTATGAAGACCTTTGATTATGGGACACAGTTGTCCTTCCTTCAAGTTGAGCCTTTGTGACTTGGAAAACCGGTTTTACCAGTACACAAACTATGAATTGTTGTTGTTGGCAAAACCCAATTTTCCTCCCAGCACCCATGTTTTCAGCAATACTTTTCTCAGAATGGGATTGTAATGGACACATTTTGGGCAATGCTGGTGACCTACAGCAAGAGAGCAGCTCTTCCCTTCCCTTACCTGAAAAATTGAAAAAAATTTCAAGTTTTTGAAAACGCAGTCTGCCCCTAGCCCGTTAAAGCAGAACTTCTCCCTGAAAAACAACTTAAAATAATGTGACTATCCTTTTTCCCAATGGACTGCCCTCTCTTAATTCATTTTAAAAACATATTTTCCAGTACCCCATTTGTTTTCCCCATTTTAAAAAGGGGCAAACAATATTTCCCCCCCCCCCCCAGCTGGGCTATAACAGTCTACAAAACTCATTTTGAGTATTTGCATAATAGTTATTCCACTGCTGCAGCAATTAACAGGTAGCGCTGCTATGGATATTTGGTAGGCAGGTAGTGCGGCAGTAGATACTGCTCATTTCAACCAAAGACTGATCGTGCATGAATTGCAGATCTTTCTTGGTTGAGTTGCAGTCCAGCCAGTGATCCTTCGTTTTGTAAGTTCTGGCAGCATTCTTTACAGCACAATCCTGTGTAACTTTGCACTGGTGTAACAGCAGATGCACCGGTGTAAGTGCACTTACACTGGCATAAGTGCCCTTACACCGGTGCATCTACTGTTACACCGGTGCAAAGTTACACAGGATTGTGCTGTTAATCAGTCAGGGTCATTGATAAATATCCTACTTCATTCATTATGGACTCAATGTGTGGATGTTGAACTGAATTATATTTGGAGCTATTTTACTGTCATTCTTGATTCGCACAACATGTTTACGAGGTTTCCACAGTAAATAATATGTCTGTGTTACTTAATACAAAGAACAATTTCTCTTCAATAAATAACCTCAACATGCCATCTGTGCTGAGACACAATAATGTTTATGTTCATTTGTGGTTTTGTTTTTACCAAGAAATGAGAAGAGACCAGCTGGTGAATTTTGTCAGAAGTCTCAATTTTAGTCTGACTGTAGAAATATACCCAGCCACCCACATATATACACCACTTTATAGTGGCTTTCCAAATCTTTGTCCAAGCCCAAGGTAAGTAGTATGATCATTTTTAAATTGAGTACATACAGTACTCTGTGCGTGTGTGTGTACTGTGAATGCTTAAAAAAATATAGCAGCATCCATGCCTTGTGGGTGAAAGTGCCTTCCTGGATATCATTGGGCATGTGCAGTATGGTTACTGCACATACATATCCATGATGGTGGCTCACATTTTCAAAATGGCACTATTATTGTTGGATGTGAGCAATGTGTTTTTTGAACTGCAAAATGGTAGCCTTGTGGATTCCTGCTCAATGAGAGATTCAACAAGACATTTATGGTAAGGCAGGTCCCAGTGGCAGGTTGGTGTGGAAACGTTTTCAGACTGATTGGAACTGAAACATACAATGTGAATCTTTTCTTGTGAGAATTCAGTGAATCCCTACTGAACTAGATTAATCAATTGGCTTTACTTAGTTTTCAATTCAATCATATATCGCTTAATTTGCATTGCTTAAAGTTGTCTATAATGAAGATATCAGGTCTGGATATGTCACTGCTAATAATCCATTCTATTAGTCTCTTAATCCCCAAACCACAGCCTGCAGGCCACATCTGGCCCACTTTGGCCCAACATATGTTGACTGGCCCACTGAGTCCAGTGACATAATTATGTATGTCGCCCCAACTCCTGACTTTTCTCTCCCCACCCCTACCATCACCATGCACTGTCTTCCTCCTACTGGTTGAAGCGACTGCTGTGCTGTGTTGCTCTCGTTGAGAGCCCAGCTGAGAGAGGAAGGCAACAAGAAGGCTTGGCAACTGCAAACATTTCTCTCTTGTGAAATTCATTATGTACAAAATGTATAGTCCGTCTCCATTTTCTGCAAATTCGCTTATCCGCAAGGAGCATGTTGACCACCTACCTCTCTGTAATCGCGGGCTGTTCTCGGCTATCTGCGGTTTGACTAGCTCCCCAGCACTAGCGAGAGCCATTTTAATGGGCTCCACCATGCTATTTTGAAAATCTCTGCTGCGTTCAAAGACCTTCAGAATGCAGCAAAAACCTTCAAAATGCCGCCCATGAGTAGTGTGCAGCTCTTTAAATGGCTGTGGGAAGCTTCAAAATGGCAAGAATAGCTTCTCTGCTGGTATTTGGAAGCTTCCGACAGCCGTTTTAAAGGGCTGCATGCTACTCACGGATGCCATTTTGAAGGTTTTCACTGCATTCTGGTCTCTGAATGCAGCAGAGACCTTCAAAATGGCATGGAGCCCTTTAAAATGGTGCCTGCGTGTGCTGGGGAGCTCATCAAACCGTAGGATGCCCATTGGATCAATGGCTCACTATCCGCAAAATTTGTATCCGCGGGGGGGAGTTGCAGGAACCTGACCCCTGCGGATACCGAGAACTGACGGTATACTATATATCTTTTTTAATTGATCCGCTCTGCCCCTCCAAGAGCAAGACTGAATGATATGACCCTGGCAGTTGAAAGTTTTGGGACTCCTGATCTTGCTGAATGAAAAGTTGGAGGCACGGGTGGCAAAAGGTTTGTTTTAAATGAACCTGAGTCACTGAATTAGGAAATGTGAATAGGATGGTGTGCAAAGATTGCTGCATGTGAGTAAGAAAAGAATTCATGACAGTGCAATGGAACCTGAGGACCAGAGGCGTAACCAGGCCTCCTGGCGCCCGGAGGAAGGGGGCGGGGCCTAGGTGACATGACGCACCCAGTGCGTCACCGACCCCGCCCCCTGCCGGTTTCCTACCTATTTCGGAGCCGTACGGGCTCCAGGGAGGGCGGGAGGGCCGGAAAAAGGACGAGCAACGCGCCAGAGATGAGCAACGCGCCAGGACGGGACTGGTAGGTCCACCTGCGCCTGGAGCAGCTGCTCCACTCTCCCAACACCGCGCCCCAAGGTCCACCTGCACTTGGAGCAGCTGCTCCACGCGCTCCACTCTCCTCCCACTTCTGCTGAGGACCCTGGCCATTGCACTACTAAACAGGGTCTACAATCTGCCAGATATACCACTGCAACCATGGACAATGACCATGTGTAGGTGAAAGATGTGGTTCTATTCCAATGCACAGCTACATGCAGGCAAGCTCTACTGAAATCAGTGGGGTTCTGTGTGATAACTACAGCTTAGATACTTAGTTATCATGCATAGCTGAGTGTTCCTATCAGTTACTCTTTTGGAAGCTCCCCAATACTGAACCCTCAAACTACTTTTGTAAATTTCCCAAATTTAAGAAGCAGCACAGAGGATTGCTATACCTCTCTGCGCTGCTTAAAGCAAAACCAGTGGGAAGACTGACAAGCATCTCTTATGTCACTTACCGGTAGTTATGATCTCATATCAACTAATTGAATTGTGCATAACATATTTAGGATTAGGTGGAAAATTAGTTCAGTAAACTATATAATCTCATACTCCTTTTTTCTGGGGGATCTAATGACAATACTTAAACTACGCAGAAATGAGTCAGCTTATCTTACGGTGCAATCCACCGTAAACTTAGAGCGGTGGAGTGCATACTCCGCCACTCTAAGCTGTTGCAAACGTGCCGTAAAGCACATTTGCGACTACTTTGGAGTAAGGGCCGCCGGTGCAAAGGCTGGCAGCCCTCACTCCCCCAGTGGACCATCCCCACACCTGCTGGGCAAGATAAGCCTGCACCGGCCGGGGAAGGGCGGACCGGGAGCGAGGTAGGGCGGCCATTGGCCAAACCGGGTGGGGATATCAACAGTGAACACCGCCGATATCCTGAGCCCTTTCCTGGCCTGGTTTGGCATTACACCCTGACCTTGAATATACACCCGCTTCAGAGCTGGCATACATTCGAGTAGACCCATAGGGCCTGGGCTGCCTTGCACCTGGAGAAGGGAACAAATGTTCCCTTCCCCCAAGGTGCTCCCAGGGCAACCCGGGACGGCCACAGGATACCGCGGCCGGCCCTTTAGGCCGGCCAAGTATCCTTACACAGGCTTGGGCTGTTAGTATTTGTACATAGGTCTGTCCTCAGGTACAAAGACTTAGGAAGGGAATTTCACACAGGGAAGCTTTCATGAAATGACCTCTCCCTCCCCCTGTCCCCAGGAACCAGAAGAGAGCTTTGTTGTGTGCTTTCCACCTGACAGCCATAAGTGGGGGGAGGGCTTATTTGGGCCAGGTGTGATTCTGAGCCCTGTTAAACATTTAAAACCTGCTGAGTCTTTCCATTGTCTGGTGGGAAAAGAATGAGAGCAAGAACAAAAGCAGCAAATTGGACCACCTGGTGCGAGGCTGCTTTGCACAGCCCTATGATGCTGCACTCCCTTGGGCCACTGGGACATCAAGGTCCAGTTCTGGCTGCCAGGGAGGGTGCCCTGCTAGGGCTGCCTTGCTGTGTGGAGGGGACCGGTGAGGAACATTAATAACACAAGATAGGACATCACACTGGAGAATATTTGAGCTGCTTTAAGAAATAAGAATATGTGTGTACAGGGTTGGTGCCAGGCTATTTTGCGCTCTAGGCACCCATCTAGGACTTACACTGGGATTGGGTGCACCCGTCCGGGACTTGCACCCATCCCCCCAAAATCTGCCAACTTCAATTTTCAAAAACAGATGTGTTGTAGAAAAAATGAAAAGCACAAAACTTGACTGTGCTAAATTTATTTTAAATTCAGCCGCCGACCCAGACCTGCACTGGCTACCACAGGTAGGTCCCGTGCCTGTTGGTGCAGGGGCAGGGAGGGCAGGGGCAACGAGGGAGGGGGTCATCAGCCATTCCGGGCTGGGAGGGGGTGGGGATATTGGCGCTGAGTTGCACCGATATCCTATACCCCTTCCCAGCCCAGACTGGCCTTACACAGCCTTCCCGGACGCGCACCACCTAAAGAGCTGGCGTGCATCCAAGGAGGCCCATTGGGGCCTATGCCACTTACACCAGGGCCAGAGTCAGCCCGAGATGGTGCCCCCCCGCCGTGTGACGTCATGCGGAAGCCACAACTCTGGGTGACATCACGTGGCATCTAAAGGGCCGAAAATGGCCCTAGGGGGCAGGCGGAAGGGTGGAAAACACCCTCCAGGAGCATCGGTGTGACGCGCCTGCTGCCCCCCTCTCTCCCCCACTGTTGCCTGGGCCTGGTTACGAATGAGTTCTGTCCCTCTGATGCTGAGCCGGTCCCGATTGGCGCTCGCTCATGTCTTTGGCCACTTCTGAAGTTCTGACTAGGCCAGGGGGCAAGAAGAGGCTGAACCTGAAAGCGGCGTGCGTTCTTCGCAGGATTGGGCTGTTAAGTAATACAACAATCTTTGATTATCTTCCTCAAATACAAAAGAAAATGCTATAGCATACAAATCGTTTTGAATAATCTTGTGAATTGTGATGTTAAAATTTAAGTTCAAAGTTTCAATTTCAGGCACCTCAAAATCTCACTTGGTGTGCCTTTTCCTTTGCAAATTTTGTCAACAATTTCTCCAGGTCAAGTGCTGAACTGTATAAAACTGTGCCCCTCAAAGATCAGTACTGCACCCCACTGAGATCTGTGCCCTAGGCAGCTGCCTAGTTTACTTAATGATAGGACCGGCCCTGCGTGTGTAGCTGCATATGATACATAAATGAGATTAAACATCCGACTTTTTCTGAATAACTACGGAAGAGGAAAAAAAATACAACCAAACTCATCTTTAATGCCATTTGGATACCCTAGCCTGTTCTTGATGGTCCCAACAAAACACATTGCAATTTTTCACATATTGTCTTTCATATGCAAATTGGGGATTTGTAATACATTATGTGACATTGTTTTATATTGATGTTTTATATTGAATGCATACTTCAGTTTGTTTTGCAGAATGTATTTAGACATCCAAAAGAAACACCTTTTGGATTTCCACGAATGTAAACCTCCCTAATTCTGCTGTCATCACTGCATATGCTAAACTAACAGCCACTATTATAACAGCTCTGGTTTGTGAAAATGGTGCGACCCTAAAGTGTCACTTCAGTAAGAGAAGAAAATGCAGTGAGACTGCCTCTGAAAGACATGGTACACTAACGCCAGGATTTTAGCCATAACACTTCATCCACCACAGCTTCTCTTCATCCTGAGTTTCCTCATCTATAGGATCAGAACTCCAGTGATATTCCTCAAAGGCCTGTCACGAACTGAACCAAGATAGTGTCATGCACTAAACATATTAGAAGTGCTACATCAATAACAGTACAGCATAGTGCAAATGTTGTCCTACCATTTCAGTGTCAGGTCATCCTGGAGCAAGGGATAATCTAGCCAAGGTTAACCGCTCTTAAATGTCTGTTGATTTCAACTGGAGAGGAATTTAATGAGCCTGTCTCTTTTGTGTGCATGTACAGCAGCTTCCTTTTCCTCCTTAGACATACAGGTACCTCTGGCAAGGATGCTCCTTTGTCCTTTGTATTTTCTGATTCTCACACACTACAGTGATCCTAAGGAGTATGACATAGGCTGCAGTCCTCAGATTTATGATTTAATGGATTCGGAATACTAGAAATGCATTTCAGAAGGTCACACTATATATGATGATGTGCAAGTTCATTCCAACCTTACAATTTAATTATTTGAAGAAAGACCCTCCGTTGCTGGCATCATAGGAGAATGAAATGAGACATTATTGTCCAAAACGTGGGACTGTGTCTAAAGGCAGTGGGTGGTTCATAATCCTATCCAGCTCCCCCACTCACAA
This sequence comes from Plestiodon gilberti rubricaudatus, assembly GCA_026170595.1. Classification (NCBI taxonomy): domain Eukaryota; kingdom Metazoa; phylum Chordata; class Lepidosauria; order Squamata; family Scincidae; genus Plestiodon; species Plestiodon gilberti. Next base: position 209,019,040 of record JANXHW010000001.1, read on the forward strand.
ACCTTTGTGTGTTTCTTCCACAACCATCCCTGTGCAGGGAACACTTGACAGGAAGCAACTGTTCAGGGAGGCAGCTCCGTGCTTGGGTAATGTCTAGTTCTACACTGACTGGCCCCAGGCAAGGGGTGTGTGTGTGTGCTGGTGACAGCAGGTGCTGTTCTGTGCTCATTCATAGGCTGCTCAAGCAGTAGACTGCTTTAGAGTGCCCAGACCACCACTTCCACCACCGTCATCCAAGTTTTCAGCAGCAAGCCTGCATGGTTAGGTAAAGGTGACCCCTGACAATTAAGTCCAGTCGTGTCCAACTCTAGGGTGTGGTGCTCATCATCCCCATTTCAAAGCCGAAGAGCCAGCGTTGTCCGAAGACGCCTCCGTGGTCATGTGGCCAGCATGACTCTCCTTGCCGCAGCGCGTAGCATGCAGCTGGAACATGGTTAGACCCCATCTATTAATTCTGTTTGGCGGCGGTAAATTTTATCCCTGTAACATGGAGACAGAAGCCATGACTGATGCTAACAAGCTACAGAGTAATCAACAAACAGTCATAGCAGCCTTAGCTGTTCCTATCAACCTTATAAAATGGTCTTAAATTATGGAACTCAAGACCCTCTTGCTAGTTAATGGCATTCTCCTTCTTCATTTGGGAGCCCCTAGAGACAACAGGGCCCTCTCCTCTTTTTCATCCCCCACTGTGAAACAAAAAGGATGTGTAGAGGCATTAATAGCTCCTGGACGCCCCCTACTATACAACTTCTCCATCGCAGGTCCCTCAGGCTTGCAGAAGACTAAAGGCAGCGAGGAAAGGTTGAGGGGAGATACCTTGTCCCAACACCGTTGACAGATTGTCCACATACCCCAGGGCCCAGAGGTTCTTCAAATCCCACCTCAGCGATGGATTCACGGGGTCGATCATGCTAGACTAGAAAGCCCTCCCATCTCTCAGTTTCAGCTCCCCATCGGTAAGATGGGAAGAACAGTGACCCAGGTCACAGTGGAGGTGGGAGGGCGAACAAGATGAACAACGTGTCAAGCACATTATACATGAAAGAGACGGGTAAATGATTAATGCGAAGACTGGATGCTGTTTTCTAGCAGAGAGACCCCGGCAGCTTGATGCATGCAGATGCAGCAGTCATTCCCGGGGCGCTCTCGTCCTTCAGGCGCACTCACTCCTCCTCCGGCTCCCACGTCCCGAAGTGAGGCTTCCAGACGAGCGACTGACTCCTCGTAGACTTGCACTGCGCTGTTACCTGAAGTCACATTCAGCCCGTGACTTTCTCTACCCTCTCAGGCCTTTCTCAGCGGGGCAGGGAAAAGCAAGGCGCTGTTGCTCCTGAGGCGTGATTTGAACTGACCGACCGGGCACCAAAGGGGCAGTCCTCCCACCCCCGTCGCCGTCGGCTTCGCTCCGGTCCAGATGCGCGGGGCCAGCAGCGAGCGGCCGAGAGAGCTGCGCTCTCCCTTCTCTTCTCCCCAGGCTGCTGCTGCTGCTGCTGCACATTCCAGCTGGAGCCTTCCTGGCCCTTGCCACGGCCAGTTCTCCTCGCCCCCCCCCCCCCCCAGGATGTGGCTGCTCCTCCTGGGCCCTGCCCATCCCTCCGTCCGCTCTCCATCTTCCCGGCGCTGCTGCCTGCCTGCCTGCCACACACCTGCCCTCGCCTCCGCTCCCTCTCCACTCTGCCCGCCCTGGGGCAGCGAAGTGCGAGAGGCAGGTGGGCGGAAAGCGACAGCTGGTGTTGTTCCAGGGAAGGTTTAATGAGCATCTCCTGCCTGCCCTCCCCCGCCGCTCTTTGTGGAGTGAGTTGCCCGGGCTGCTGGCTCTAATCAACCCCATTAGCAAAAGGCTCTGCTGCTAATCTGGGGGGCTCCCGATGCCCCCCTTCCCCCCCCCGCGTGCCCGGCTTGCCTTCCTGCCTGCCCTGCTGTGTCAATATTTGCCCTGAGTAAATGCAGAGCCCATGACAGGTGTGCAGGAGAGACGGCACTCTTGGTGACAACCCAGCCCTCCGGCTCGTCCGTGCAGCCCCCAACGCCCTGGCTGGCCCCCCTTGCCGCCTGCCAAGCCAGAGCTATTTTTATCAGGCCTATAAAAGCCACCGCAGGGCCAGCATCACCCTCATTTTCCACTCGCTCGGCCGGGAAGGTGAATCGCTCACCTGGAGCTGCCAACGTGTCACTGGAGCCAGGTGAGACGTTCCCAGGCGACGGCTCAGCACTGCTGGCTGGGGGATGGGTGCTGGGAGGAGCTCTGCGGAGGCTGCCCCGGTAGGGGCTTATTGGACCCCCCAAAGCCGTGCAGGTCTGCTGCAGTGACCTAGGATCAGCCCTGGGGAGGGGGGGGGGGAGAAAGAGATGACCGGAAAGGGCAACTGCTGGACTGGGATTGCCTGATTCAGCACAGCACTTCTGTGCCTTCGGCAGAGAGAATTTAAGCAGATGCCATTTCTTCTATCAAGGCTCTCATGTGGTGGGAGAAACGACTCTTGCCAGAATTCTCCCCTCTGGTTTTAAAAAATTGTTTATAGCAACTTTACAGTGCATAAAGACTACCCAGTGAGATGTATGGTTCAGGGGAGAAACAGAACCTGGGTTTCTTTGGTCCGTCCAAATAACTTTCTGTACTCCAGTGCGCTGTTCTCCCAGTGATGGTTGTTAAGAGGAGCCCTACCTGTACTGAATCGGAGAGCTCCAAGGCTGCAATCCTATATACACACTTACCTGAGAGTAAGTCCCATTGAACACAGTGGGACTTTCAAGTGAATGTGTATGGGATAGTGCTGTAAGTCAGCTTGCCTGCCAGTCGTGGCATTGGTTCTCCCAGTGAGAGGTGGTGGGCTCTCCCTTGCTGGAGGTCTTCAAGCAGAGGCTAGGCAGCTACCTGCTGAGGACACTCTCTCTGTTTTCCCTGCATTGAGCAGGGGGTTGGACTAGATGGTCCTATAAGCCCCCTCCTATGCTTGGAGTCTTTTGCATTCTTTTCCCTTTTGTCTTTCACCATTCTCTTTCCTTCCACCACCCCTTTCCCCTTCTTTCTGCTTTTCCTATATGCCTTTTTTCTTCCTTCTACAGGTGCCAAGAAGTCATCTTCCAGGCAATACTCTGGCTGGAGCCCCATCTGGCAGTAGGAGGAGTGTACTGGGGGGGGGGGCTGGCTGAAGGACCTGGCAGAAGTGGGGCCCCTTACCCAGCCCCGGTGATCTATCCCTCCCTGGGCGATTGCTGTGCTTGCCTCGCGTCGAGCCCCACGCACAAGACCTGACGTGAATGTTTTGTTCGTTCGGCTCGCGTTAGGCAGGTCCAGCCTGTCTGCAAACACATGGCGTGCATGGGCAGCATGTGTATGGCATAGATGTGTGTTGGGAGTGGGTGACGTGTGTGGCAGTCACACTCCTATGTGCTGTGAGTGCACCATGTGAATATGCATCGCAAAGTACACCTGTGGCCTTCTTGAACAAGTGAGTGTGCAGTGGAAATGCACCATACCTAGGAAAACAGGCACAAATAGCCTCAAGACATTGTACTCCAACTGTGGTTGCAATGGGATGCCTCAAAACTAGAGGTTCACACCCTTTGGCTGGCATAGCTGCCATGCTTGGAAAAGGGGTGCTGGGAGCTATAAGCGGCACCTTCAGGAATCACTTGTTTGAAAAACAGCAGCACAACTTCTGCAGGACACCTATCTATGACACTGCTGCCCATTTTATCCTCCATCTATCATGACAACCTGCTTAGTGTTGCCATTTCCTGATCCAGTCTTTAGTGCCTTTGAACTCCTACCAAGTGCAAGTGCTATTAGGCTCAACATTTCACAGGAGGAAACTGAAGCGGAGACTGAACAGATCCCTGAGGGACTCTATGGCGGAACAGCTGGGCTTTTCACCTGCTTTCTAGGCAACTTTCACTGAGCCCATTCCCAAGCAACCTCCTTCACACTTTCCCGCTCCTGACAATGAGTCTTTGGGGTTGAACCGTCTTGCTTGCTTATTTCAGCTCCTTGGTGCATATAGACAGAAACTGTGAGGAGCAACCAAACTCCTTTGTCCTTTAGGCCTCTAGGCTAGTCTAAAAGCAGAATGGCATCCCGTATGGTGAGGGTAGAGAACTGTGGGGCAGGCTGAGTTATCTTCCCTTCCATCAAAATGGAGGCCCTGCTGCTACAGGAAGGGTGACTGGGGCGGGGGGGGGGGGGCTTGTTAGGTGCAAAAAAAGGGTCAGTAGTCTCTTGTGCATGGGTGCAAAATTAAGACTAAGGGGTAAGGCTCAGGCCACTAATACAAAACTCTGCCCTTCCAGTGGGGAATCGATTAGCGGTGTCTTCCGGGAAGTCTGGATACAGGAGCACAAGACAGACCCTGGCCTCGTCCCCATTTACCTAGAATTCTTGGAGCTGCACTACACCCAGAGAGTTCACTGAGGTGGGGTACAGTTCAGACCCCAGCAATATTTTCTTCCAGATCAATCCCTTGCTCAATGCTCTCAGCTGCCTCAGGCAGGAACTGGAGAAGCAATTTGCATCTGGGAAGGGAGGACCAACACAGCCAACTCAGTTTGAATAAAAATTACTACCTGAGCAGCTGTTTGGGGACTAGTCAGGGTACAATGGGTAGGATTCATTTGCTTACCACCCACATATGAGAGGAAGAACCAAAGAGGGTGACAGTTCAACTCAATGATGTGTTCAGCATAGAACAGACCCATATAGGGACAAGAGCTGCCACACTGTTGTGGTAAAAATGAAAGGTCAACTTCTGTAAGATGGAGGCACAGCCAAATAAATAAGACTTTGGAGGAATCATGCACCTGACACCAAGCAGACCTTCGTTATTCAAATCTCCTGGTCAAGGTTGCAGTCTTAGGTATACTCTCTTGGATTGGAACGTAGTCCTGTTGATTTAAATAGACTTATTCCTGAGTAAACATGCAGAGAACTGAGCTGTAACTGAATGGTGTGTGTTCCAGGCATTCTTATTTATTTATTTTTCACATTTTTATACCGCCCTTCCTCCAAGGAGCTCAGAGTGGTGTACATATTTCCTCCCCTCCTTTTTGTCCCCACAACAACCCTGTGAGGTAGGTGGGGCTGAGAGATAGTGACTGGCCCAAGGTCACCCAGGAAGCTTCGTGGCTGAGCGGGGATTTGAACCTGGATCTTCCAGGTCTAAGTACGACTCCCAAACCACTACACCATCCTGGTGTAATAATAGTATTCCCAATTTGTATTCCCAATAGTATTCCCAATTTGGATGTTCTCCTTGAAACCCAACTGTTTTTAATGAACAGTGTAACACAGTATTTGATTAGCTGCTTGTTTCAGCTTGTCAACAACTGAAAATGGACAAATGTTGTTCACTGACACTAGTTTCAGTTTTGGACTTAGACTTTCTATATACAGTATTTTGTTTCAGACATAACTCACTTCCAAATAAATCAGGTGTCCCTCAGCAAAAGTTGGAAAGCAACCATAAGGTGTGTGTATTTGTTAACATATTGGACTTTTTTTGCATTTTCAGAAAGCTCACTTTTGCCCAAAGCCCATATTTTCAAACACATATACATGTTAACTGTCAGGTTTCAAATGCACCAATAAGCCAAAGTTGTGTATACACTGTATTTATAGCGCTCCTAAACAGGACCGCCCAGCTGGCTTTTGGCAGAACTACTGCACTTTTACAGTTGAGTGACAAACAGAAAATCAATGTGACCCCCCCTCCCATTTTTAAAGCATGGAGTAATGGGAAAAAATGCACAGAAAAAATTAACAGCACTACTTCTGAACCTCTTGTGTCTTTCTGTATGAACACAATACAAGATTCTCCACAGCATTTTACTTCCTGTGTCAGGAAGGTGCATTCTGGGCCTGGCCTGCTAGGATTGCCAACTTTTCAAGCAGCCCCTGTACCTGTTCCATTAAGAGCAGCTTGGGTGCAGGTATTAGTAGGTGATGATAATGTTTACCACCATGCTGTAAAAAGTGTCACCTGCTAACTATTGCATCTAAACCTGCTGCTAAAGCACAGGAACAAGCCAGGTGTTTTTTTTCCAGTCAGTTGGCAATTCCTACCTGCACCTTATGTTATCTCCTCATAAAGCTTGTGTTTGTGCTGTGGCAATCTAATGTGCATCATTCAAGCAATGTAACTTTGGAGTACTGTATCTTTATAATGTTGTTTACCCACTATTTACGCTTGGTTTACTTGACACACAGCGCAATCCTATCCAACTAACACCACCGATGTAACCAGCAATGCAGCAAGAATGGGAGGCCCGAGAACAGAAAGGGGATTCAAATCCCCTCCAAAGGGGGATTCAAAGGGGATTTGAATCCCCTTTCTGTTCTGGGGCCTCCCATTCTTGCTGCACCGCTGGTTACACCGGTGGTGTAAGTTGGATAGGATTGTGCTGACAGTTTAGGTCCGTAGGGCATTTACCCTATGCCTGGTATCTATTAACATGTGTGAACATTAGATAGTAGCGTTACCAGGTCCCCGATTGGAGATGGTACCCATACCTTTAAATACCCAGAATACTGAGAGAAGATGCAGTGACTGCACGCCCCCCCACTTTGTTCCGTTCCGTCACATCCCCCCATTCACTGGTGCCAGCAGCAGCCATAACTATACCCCAAAACAGACAAGGAAGGAGGGTGTGCTTGAGGAACAGGAAGGTTGGGACAGGAGCTGCATCATCACTTGGTACCGCAGATCAGAGCATTTAAAAGTCTCTAAGTGAGGAGCTGGCAACCTTACTGGACAGCACATCGACAATTACCCTATTTGAAGTTCAAAGAATCCACACATTACAACTGTGTGTGTGGCGAAAGGAAAATAACCGCCATGTACAAGTGAATGTTGTGGTAAATGTTTAGCAGAAGTACAATTTACTTATGCATCAACATGTACAATTTAATAGGTACAATCTGTATGACACCTCCCCTCCATTTCAAACTCATGGATTAGTAAGTCTCTATCTGGGTAAGTAAACCTTTCTAGGAACCTCCACCACCCCATTCACATAAAGCAGCTGAAAGGACAGCAAGTCTTACATTAGCAGAGCCCTGCAAGTGGATATTAACAGAATAGTGTTGCTATTACGGCATGATAAATAAAAGAAATCAACAGCCATTGCTCATCTGCATGTTAATCATTTACGTGTATGCTAACTGATAAGCTCCCCAACACAGGTGGCACCACGATGATACATAGCCAGGTGGGGAAAAGAAAACCACTAGGTGACAACTCTGATAGCACAAAATCACCCCATAAATTTTACTCTTTTGAGTCAGTTCCCCTTTGCTGATGGGGAATGTCAGAACCACTGACAATCCAGAGCCATGTATCATTCCTAGAGAGCTGGGTGGGTGGCATTTAGCATCTGAGGAGAAGGGTTATAGCTCAGTAGTAGTGAGCATGCAGAACGTGGTCCTGGGCAGGGCTGGAAAGACATCCTGTTGAGTTGCTGCTCAGGACAAGGCAGCATCTTCATATGTTATCTAACCCAGATGGTTTTAAAAGAGCTTAACTAGCTTGTAGCTAATGTTTTGTATTTGCATACGTATGTATCTGTATTGGCAATGTATTCACCACCATCATTTTCCTAACTCAATACCTAAATCAATGTACCGCTGAGAGCTGCTGTGTGTAAGTGAGTTATAAGGACTTCACTATTAGACCTTCTCTCACAGGAGTTGTACAGCTCATTCTCTTCAAAGGATTTTTTTAAAATGCAAAACAAACCAATGGCTCACAAAAAAACTATCGAGAGTCGGTGTAGCAAAGGGGGTGGTTAAGCAGCTCAGCTGCGGACTCCCCTGGTCTGAATTTCACCTCTGCCATGAACTCACTAGATGGCCTCGGGCAAGCCACTTCCTCTCAGTTCCCTAGCTTCAATATGGGGATGCTAATGCTTACCTTACAGGGTTGTTGTAAGCACAACATCAAGATCGTATTCATCTGTGGAACTCCTTGCCACAGGATGTGGTACCTGGCCTAGATGCCTTTAAAAGGGGTTTGGATAGATTCATGGAGGAAAAGATCATCACAGGTTACAAGTCATAAGCAACCTCCTGGCTTTAGAAGTAGGTTTTCTCTGTGCCAGGTGCAAGGGAGTGACAGCAGAAAACAGGTTATCTTGTTGGCTGTGTGCTCTCGGAGGCATCTGGTGGGGCTACTGTGAGATACAGGAAGCTGGACTAGATGGGCCTTTGGCCTGATCCAGCAAGGCTCTTCTTATGTTCTTATGTATGTGTGGAATGCTTGCACACTCAAAAAGCAATATACAAATACAAAAAGATATGGTGTGTGTGTGTGTGTGTGTGTGTGTGTGTGTGTGTGTGTGTGTGTGTGTGTGTGTATTATGTCACCCATCACAAATAAAATCTGTGTGATTCTTGCACAGCCACATTTCATGGGGCAATCGTAATATAACTGACAGCCCAAGCCTATGCATGCCTACTCAGAAGTAAGCCACCTGCAAATGCCAGAGAACCTCAATCATTCTACATGCAAAAGATGTGTTCTGTCACCGGCCCCTCCAGGTTCACCTGGAATCCTTAGGGATCAGCATTCATCTCCAGGTTACTTCAGAAAGTAATCCTGAAGGCTTTTTACAAGGTCTCCAGGAATTTCCAACATTATGCCAGATTGGAAAATAAATGGCCAGAAAACGCTTCAGGCAGGGTTGGCAATCCTAGTTTAGCCACTCAACTATAGTCCCATCCTCTATTATAGTTTCCTGGTTACAAAATATAGCACTTCGAATGCTCAGAAAACATGATAGCCTTGAAACTAATGAACTAAGTAATAAGAAGGAAGACGTGGACTGTGTGCAGAACAAATGGGAACCCTGTGTGCATTTATTTTATGGCACAAACAGATGATTGTTCAGAAAGACCCTGATTTACAAAGATTGTCACTTGTTCCAGAATATCACTGTACCATAGCACATAACACGTGGTCACCATTTCAGACCAGGGCAGTCTCATTAAACTTCCCTGACCACCAGCCCCCCAGCTTTGCAGCGTCCTCTTTTTTAAAAAGATAGATTGATTGGGCTATCTTTGTTGCCAGTTGCCTCATTGATGTTCTCAGTACAGCATAAAAGGAGGAGCAAGAGACTTCAAACAGCGCGGGACTTAATCCATTATAAAAGGAAGGCTTGTTGTTGGACCTGGAAAGTGGTAGAGAGGGCTGCTAACTACTCCCCCTTATTCATCACAGGAAGTCACCTTATACTGAGTCAGGCCACTTGTCCATCTAGCTCAGTATTGTTTACGTGGACTGCACTGTAGCTTTCCAGGATTTCAGAGGGGTATTTCCAAGCCCTTCCTGGAGCTACCAGACTGAGACTGACCCTAGGACCTTCTGTAGACAAGGCATTTGCTCTGTCTGTCTGCTGAGTTATAGCCAGGGGTGGGGTCAGAGCCGGTCCCCCTGCTCAGCCCCCAGCCATCAGAGGGCCCACCTGGCCAAGCAACCCCTGGAGCCTCAATGGCACCAGCAGGGTGAGTGACATGGATGGGGGCACAGTGCAGGGCTTTTCTCCAGGCCCCCAGCTACTTGGCACTGTCAGCTGCACCAGCTTATAGCCCTTCCCTGGAGAGTAGCAGAATCCCAGATATATGTCACCACCAGACACTATTTCTGCACTTCATGGTTCTAGAGAAGAACGTCACAATGTCCCTTGCTTTATACCACAGCTCCTTATTTCTGAGGTTTTGGCCTGGTAGTTGCAGGAGTAGGTTACAGTCAGATGCCTTAACAACAGAGTTGTGTTAATCTATATATTGTTAAAACCATAATGGAGGTCTCATATTTCAGATTTTTCTTAGTTATGCAGGCCAGACCCTGAGAGGGCTCTTGAACTCTTAAGAGTTGCACGGAAGGGAACATTTGATTTGACCAGGTGTGACTCCCTACCTACTGCAACACTTTAATGGGGAAAAGAACACTTGGTAAAAGTCAGACTGCACCATCCTTAAAGGTACAGGAAGTTCTTTCAGGGTCTGGACCTGGCAACCATATCCGAGTTGTCCTGTATTTTTAAACATTTGATTGGGATTACTGGAGCAGAGTAAAAGGCCAGACTTTTCACAGAATGGAACAGTAATGATAAGATCCCGGTTGGCAGGGTGGGGCACCAGGATGTGGTAGCTTTGCAGTTACTCCCAGTCAGCTTGGCATCTATTACCCTAAGCAAATAGGGACTGGGGATGCAAATACAGCTTGTGAGTGCTTTGTAGGGTGACCAGCAGCAAAGGAAGATGGAATTCCTGTAGCTTTAACAGTTGAGCAGCAGAAGAAACACAGGTACAGTATACGGTTTCTAGGTATGCTAGGCAGGGCAATGATGAAATTCCCTAATGCTTCTTCCCACCTGTTGCAGTTGCTGGGTTGTCACTCCCTTGGGTCTCATGGAGTAAAATTGTGATTTGGACTGCAAGGCATCAGTAAGATGGGATTATGGGACATCTGCATATACACTATTTGATATAGGAAAAGATGTACATTTGTTTTTTGATATGTTATGTGATCAAACAATGTCACTTTCATGGTATCTTGTGGAATATTTAGGTTTGTCCCTTTTTTGACAGGGCTTCTAAGCCTTTAACAGCTTCGTGATGGTCAATGATCCAAATTGTGCAGCTTTTTCCAGCATAAAGATGTACTGAAGGGGAAGACAGTACACATCTATTGGATTTCTTACAAGTATACGTCTGTTAGAGATACAGGTCACCCACCAAAGATATTATGAACTACTGTACTAACTTCAAACAGAGTTGGCCCATCCATGAGACCAACTGCAACTGTTGCCTCAGGTAGCAGATTGGTGGGGGGTGCCCATCTCTGTCCACCAGGGACATGTGGTGTGGGCGTGGCAGGTGAGGCAACCCCGCCCCCTCGTAGTTCATGGTAAAGCACCATAGCCTAACCGGGGGGTTGCGCACTTGCGCTACCCCACTTACTTGAGTGCTAGCAGGTAGCGTACACGCAATCCCCCGGTTAGGCTGTGGTGCTTTACCATGAACTATAAGGGGGCGGGGTTGCCTCACCTGCCACGCCCACATCGCATGTCCCTGCTGTCCATCTACTTGTCTCCATTGCCCTTCTTACTTCCACTCCCTGTGTTGGAAAAGGAAGAGGGTGACAGAGAGGAAGAGGAAATGTGGAGGGGAGGAGAGTGCTGAGCTAGAACATTGGAGAGTGGGAGGAGCAGAGGCTGGCACATCATTGGGTAAGAGGGGCAGCATTTAGGCATGCCGCATCAGAAGATCTTGGACTTACCCCGACTTCAAAATATGCATTTCTTCATGGTTCAGAAAACAGATTTTCACATTTCAATGTAAAATGTTAGAGTTGCCAAGCCCAGGCTCAGAGAATGCTCCTATTCCTTTATGAGTTGTATAAAAATAGAAACCGTGACCAGGACTGTTTCTCCCTTAATTGCAACAGGTTGGTGGGAAAAGATGCAAGTGGGAAATTCTGTGCAAGTCTTTAAAAGGTTCAGGAGCTCTCACAGCATTGGTCCTGAAAAACCTAGGTAGGAATGATGCAGGTATGTTTTGAGATTGCCACCTTCCTGTTGAAGCCCCTATGCCTTTAACAGTGGTGGGGAAAAATTCAACAGGAACATTCAGCATCATCACTGATGGAAAAGGTTGAACCTGTTGAATTTGTCTTTGTACACCTGTTGAAAGAATGGTGCCTCTGTCACCGGCCCCTACGTCGGAGAAGTAGGGATGCTGGTATGGATTTGTGTACCAACCCCATGACTTGGAAAAATCTCTAACTAAATGACACATTTCAGTGATGGTGAGTTCACACACCCCATGCCTCCATTCAGCAGTAAAAGCACTTCACTTCTACACTGCAGATCAGTGGGGAGCGAGTAACTCTCACTGCAAGTAGTAGACTAATGAACCCTCGACTGCTGGAGTGAATTCCCTAAGTTTAGGCATAATCATCCCTTCCTGGGAATTGTCACTGTTGGATGGTCTGTTACTGAAAATGTTCTGATAGAGTCCACCTTAGGGGAAGGCCTGGTATTTTCTTCTGTAAATAAGCTGCAGGAAGGACTGTCGAACTAAGTCCAGTGATAAAGCACATGATGCTTTGAATGCAAAATTCACATTCAGTCTGGGAAAGACCCCAGCCTGAAACCTTGGAGAGCAGCTGCCAGTCCCTGAACCCATGAAGCTGCCTTATATTGAGCTTGAGCAGCGGTTCTCAAACGCTTTGGTCTCCGGAGCCCTTTACACTCCTGAAATGAGCTCAGGGAGCCCTGCTAGCTCATGCATAAAGTCTTGGGGAACACAAGCGTACCACCAGTACATGTGCAGAGTGGCGTAGCGTTGAGTCCCAGCAAAGAACCAGAACAGGAGGAGAAGGAGGAAGGAGTGCCACGAACAGGAAAGGCAGGAGGAATGGATGGCAAACCGGGCAGGGGGCAGAGGGTGGCCACTTATGGTGTGCTCGAGGAGCCCCTGAAGGGGTCTCAGGGTGCCTCTGGGTTCTTAGGTGAACACTGAGAATGCTGAGCTAGAGTACAGTAATGAATTGGCAGCAGATCACAGCAACAGGTCTTTCTCAGCCTTTTAACCAAAAATGTCAATGTAGGACTTTCTGCATGCAAAGCATATATGCTACTGGTAGCAGACTGGCTTTGGAGAGCAAGCTGTTCTCTGGAGCCTGGGAGCTTCTGAATACTGTAGATTTTATTTCCTGCTATGGTGTTGTGATATTTGTCCTCCTGGGAAGCCTGGATGAGAAGCTTTCCACAGGTGATTGATAGCACTTCTATTCCTAGCAGATCACCTTACCCACCCACCCAGCCCAACAGCTTGCCAAGGATTGGCAGCATTACTCCTGGGCTTCTACCTACAAAGTCCTGGCTCAAGAGACACCAATGCAAGCACAGACCAAGGAAAGGAGAAAGCAAGTTAGACAGAAGGTGGCTGGGAAGACAGGGAGCAGCTACAGTCATGAACTTGTTGGGTTCAAGCAAACCAAGTGCCATTCACTGAGCAGTTCCTTTAATCCACCTTAGACAATAGAACATTAACAGATTTTAATGGGGCTGAGGTGCAACAAAGAACCTGGACAACAATATTGCTTCCTAGGATGGAGAGACAATGGGAAATGCAACAGTATTGGCAGATGCTCCCTCCTACTCCCCCCCCCATATGCCCTCCAAAAAAGCTTAGCAGGGTCAACCACTCGAGTTCATAGAGCTATTCGTCATTATATCTCAACACAAAGCCCTGTGAAGCCAAAAGAGTTATGCACACAGGTGGGTAGTGTTGTCAGGGGTCGGTCAGGTTGGACTCTGGCCACGCCCATCAGAGGGCCCATCTGGCTGGGCTGACCCCTGGGCCCTCAGTGCTGGTGGCTGTGGTAGTGCCCAATGAGGCATCAGGGGTGGGGTGGGTGGGTGTCAGGGAGACCCCCATGCAGGGCTTTGCTCCAGGGCCTCCAGCAACCTGGTCCTACCATTAGGCAAGGGGAGGTTTCAAAGGTTGCAGGCTGCAGAGTTCAAGGTACTGTTGAAGGGCATGAGACTGTCCATTATATTATTTAATGTATTATTATTATTATTAATATTAATAATAATATTAATAATAATATTTTATCACTGCAGAAAGACATCATTTGGATTTTCTCTATAAGGCACCAAAACGCTGTATACCACCTCAGCCTACACCACTCACCAAGGAACACTGGTCTATGAAAAGGAGTCCATCTTACCCACTTTGTATTGCCTCTGCAGTCAATGTGGCAGCACTGCACAAATCCAACCTCATGAACTCTCACAAGTGTTGCTTAAACCAGTTGTTGCATCTTTTTTAAATCTGGCAGAAGAACCCAGGTGGATTGATTTAAATAATAATTTAAATGCATGGTCTAAATAACTTTGAGTTAAAGTTGGTTTTGTTAAAGATTCTGAGGATATTAAGGGATGGCAATGTTGGAATTATGGGTGCTGGAGGAAAGGAAAAGTATCTGGAGGAAAGCAAAAGTCATCCTCTGGACCTTCCTTTTAATTTTCTAATATCACAGATGGGGCAAGGGAGGATTATGACATCATGGAAGAAGTTCATTTTCAGGAGAGGGAGTCAGATATGCAGAGGGATTGTGTTGTCCTGGTTGTTATGTTACTGACATGTCCATTGCCCTGCGTGGTTTGGGAACAATTGGAAATCCTGCCCCATGTCGTTAAGGTGGGTACCACTGTGGATGGAAAGACTGTAGAGAGGCACAGCCCTGCCCTATTGAGTAATATCAGAATTTGGTCCTTGAAACCATGCAGAGAAAGCTGCAACTCTACGTACCCTTGCTTGGGCATGCACAGACATAGGTGTCAATTCTGTTTACACAATTTATTTATTATGATAGAGTGTTCATGGGCATCATCTCAGTACTCCTTGCTGGATCAGTATCCCCTCTTGCCAGCGGAGTCTGGCCCAGGTTCACTAGTGGTGCCTACATGGCCAAGATGTAAGAGAAACTTGGGCTGCTGCATTCATAGCTTGATCTCTTTGCCTCTATGCTACACTAGCTCAAGTCACACAGTAACAGCGCAATCCTATCCAACTTTCCCCACCAGTGTGCAGCCAGTGGTGCAGCGAGAATGGGAGGCCCCAGAACGGAAAGGGGATTCAAATCCCCTCCAAAGGGGAGTTCAAAGGGGATTTAAATCCCCCTCCCCTTCAAAGCCTCTCGCCCTGCATTCCCCCGCTGGTACACTGGTGGGGGAAGTTGGATAGGATTGTGCCGTTAGTGTGATGATTTTGCAAGCTTTCAAAAGGTTCATCCATAGAGCCATCTGGATCCTGTTGCACAGGGACTTCCCAGTTGATAGTCTTAGACTGAGACTATCAACTGGGAAGTCCCCAGTTCAAATCCCCCCTCAGCCATGAACTCACAAAAAGGCTAGAGAGGATGAAATATTAAGTGGCGACATCAGTGTTGTTCCCATCCCAGCTGTCAGGCTGGTAGCCCTCAGGCAGCAGGATGTTCTGTTCTCACTTAGTCACAATCCTTACTTTGTGCCTCCATGTAGAGGGGGGACAGATCCTCCTGCCAGGGTTTCTTTCATGCAGAGTCCTAGGCAGGCTTTTGTCTTGATGATATCAAAGGTGTTCCATTCAGCCCTCCTGCACAAATAATCCCTCTGATTCTGTCCCCAAAACCGAGTCTATTTAGGGCTGCCATTTTCTTTTAATGGGCAGAGGTTCTGTGAATCTTTTGCACAGCAGCACAACCTGCCTGGCCATGTGCTTTCGCGTAGGTGCAATAGCACTGTTCTGACAGGTTGGTTCTGACTTCTGGACAAATGGAACCAGGATGTAAGTCAGGGTCTACCTATACTGCATTACTACAGCCAGTTTCTTACTGGGAAAGGATTTCACCTGTGGATTTCAGCCTGTAATACAGCTATTAAAAACACAAAGCCTCTGATAATAACAAGGTGGCAGCCGGGCCCCACTTCTAACAATACCTAAAGCTTGCCAACATTTTAGCCAGCCTTTCTCCTGTGCTTTCAACAGCAGTTTAATGTGTGCAGATATTAACAGGTGAAAACACTTCTCCCCATGCTGTGAAAAGCTTCACCCGCTTATTTCTCTATACCAAGCACTTGTTCTAGGGCACCAGAAAAACAGGCCAGTTTTTCCCCCCATTCATTGTTGACACTAGGAAAAAAAATGGGGTGGGATACAAAAGAGGTAAAATAAATTGGGGGTGTTCTCAGTAGTTAGATTTCTGGAAGAGAAATAAGCATATTTTGCATTAATGCTTCAGTCCTAAACATAAACAGAAATAAGTCCATGGGAAAATGCTTTTTAAATGCACGCACGCACACATGCACACATGCGCACACAAGTATGTGAAAAGTGAATGTCCTTCAAATAACCTTCCAGCAATGGGGGGGCAAGGTACTTGTCGGGGGGCACTTGCCCCCTTCACACCTTCTGATGCTACCTATATAGCCAGTTAACAAAGCCTACAATACCTCTCAACAATCCTATCCTGCAGTTTTCCCTGTTAATTTATTGGAATTAAATAAAATAAAGAACACAGAAATATTGTTCTTCATGCATACTTGCTTTGAATACCACCCTCTACAAATGCTACATCATCAGAAAAAAGAGCGGCCAGGACTTTTGCCTCTTCAATAACTGTACTGAAAAGGGCATTTCAGCAGGTGAACCTTGTTGGTTATAGTGGTGCGGGAGTAAGAAAAACTGCCCTAGCTGGAATTCCCTCTTCAGATTCAGTCTCGGAGGAAGTCTCCTTATGATCTTTCCTTATGAGCTTTAGGAAACAGAACAAAACTTGTTTGTTGATTAGGGCTTTGGGGTAAAAGTCATGCCAGTCTCTTCTGCTACATTGGCTAATCTATTTTTCCATGAAATTGTTTAAATAAGAAAGCATTTTGTTCTTAATTTGTTATTGTAAGCTCCCACAAGTGCTAGGAAAGGCCGGATACATATGAATATTTTAAGTAAATAAAATGCATAAATATGAAAGAGAAACCCTGTCCTTTCTTGCAGCTGGTCATCCTATCACACGTACATATACAGTACTCATAAAAATGTACACGCCCTATTCTGCATGTAGGATGATCTGATGCCAAGGAAGATAAGACCCATGTATCTTTTAACAGTTGCACTGAAGAAGGCATTTCAACAGGTGCAGCTTTCCTCACTCTCTTGTATTATAACCTGCATCCTCTCCACTACAGAACTATTTAAAAGTACAGGAATCTCCTTTGCATCTTCTCACGCTACGTGCATAAGGCTCAGGGGTGTAAGGAAGGGAATGCTGTCTTCTTTGTAATATAATAATGTTCTCTTGGGCCATGGCCTGCAGTTTTAACAAACACGGTAATAATAATAACTGTGGCACCATATCATGGTGAGTGAAATGCAAAGGGGCAACGGGAATCTCCTTAGAAGTTCCCAGGTTCAATCTCAACTGGAGGGACTTGGAAAGGCTGATTCTTTGTGCGGTGGAACATTGATGTTGATTTTATGGGGCTATGTAGTAGTATTGATGCCTATGTTTTGGAGATTATTACAAGCCTTGTCACAAAACAGACACACGCAACTGCATGTTCACATCTCAGTGTTGGGCTCTGCTGGATTATAGTTATCATGCTGAGAGCAGGCAAAACGCTCTCAGATTCCCCAATCTGGACAGATTTCCCCAATCTGGGCTGCCTGGGGCGACTGCCTCATGGATGGGCTAGTTTGTCAGAGGAAGTCTGGTTGTGCCCCTCTCTGTAGAAAGAAATCCAAAGCACGTATTTGCGGGTCAGCCTTTAGAAGTTGGGCATCCTTGGTCCTTATTGTGGTTATTGAGTCCTTGGTTTCATCTCTGAAACGGTGAAGTTTTTATTTCCCCATTTCAGATATGAATATTGGTATCGGTCACCCCAACTCTGAGCAAGGCGGCATACATACAAAATAATAAACATAAGGATATATGTTTGCAAGGTTAATTTTAAAATGTTGTCCATGGAGTATTTAGTTCTGAGGAGCTCTTGTGTTTGTGGTCTGTGCAAGGGGGTTCTAGGATTTGTGAGATCCATGGAAGAGACACCCATTCGAGACTCTAGTTTCAATCCCAGCAGCCTGGTAGAGAGACATCATCATCTGTGTGGGAACAGCTGGCTGGTCCTTCGTGCCCTTCCAGCTGGATTAGTCCCCATAGCAATCAGAGAGGCCAGACAGGTAACCTGATGTTCACAGTGGGGGAGGGACATGTTATGCTCAGGAGGGCAGCGGCTCAATTTCCTCTCACATTGTGTACTCAGACCCAAGGGCAAGGGCTCTGTATCCAGCATCCACATGCAAAGAAACATTCAATCAAAACGCCTCCTTCCAGAGGTTCCTTCAAAGATGCTCCCTCTCAAAGGACTTATGAATTCACCAGGTGCCCTTAGGCGAACCACGGTCCACCAGCCTCCTCCCTGCCCTGTCATAGGGAGATAATATTGGCCCACTGCACAGGGTCGTTTTAAACATAATCATTGCCTATATAACATATGAAGGGCTTGAGTTCTCTTCTTTATGCAGTATTGCACTGGGGGATTTGACTATTATTTATTTAGAACAGAGGTTCCCAACCTTTGGAGGCCTGCATACCACTTACACGGGCCTCCAGCTGCCTGCGTACCACCGGAAGAAAATGTCAGTGATGTCTGGGGGGGGGAATCTGCTGGTGGCTGCATCTTCAGCTTTTCTTCCCTGCGATCGGGGAACAGAAGCCGAAGATGCCGCCGCCGGCAGACTGGGGTAGCCGCATCTTCGGCTTCTTTTCCCTGATTGCGGGAAGGAGAAGCCAAAGATACAGCGCCACGCAGTCAAGATGGCAACTGCCACCTTGGCTGCTGGCAGCCTGCATACCACCAGCCTGTG
Organism: Plestiodon gilberti rubricaudatus; assembly: GCA_026170595.1. Taxonomy (NCBI): domain Eukaryota; kingdom Metazoa; phylum Chordata; class Lepidosauria; order Squamata; family Scincidae; genus Plestiodon; species Plestiodon gilberti. The sequence goes on from JANXHW010000001.1 coordinate 209,037,455, forward strand.
GTATGTGTACCACCAGTGGTACGTGTACCACAGGTTGGGAACCTCTGATTTATAACATTTATATGCTGCTTTTCAACAAAAACGTTTACATAGCACAGGAAGTGCAACAAACAAACAAACAAACGGTTCCCTATCCCCAAAGGGGCTCACAATCTAAAGAAGACACAAGGGAGACATCAACAAACAGCCACTGGAAAGGATGTGATGTGGGATGCATAGAGACAGTTGTTCTCCCCCTGCTATAATATAAAAGAACCACCATTTTGTAATGAAGACTCTGGCTGTGGTAATAATGATAAACTGAGAGAGAGAGAGAGAGAGAGAGAGAGAGAGAGAGAGAGAGAGAGAGAGAGCCTTTGTGTCAGCATGACTGAAGCAGTAGTATGAGGAAACATGTCAGGAACCTAAGGAAAGGGTAGATGGTGCCTTGGAGAAAAGTCTACCAGATGTGGCGTTCCTCATCACTGTGGCACTAATGGAAGAGCACACATCTGGCAGACATTGTTCTTCTAGGCAACTCTTAAAGATACAGAGGCCTGGACCAGAAAACCCTAAGGAGGTAGTGAGGCCTAAGAAGCATTGGGCCGATCTGAGTGTCACAAATAGGCTTGAACTAAGTAGCCAAATCTGTTGTGGAGTTAGGTAGGCAAGGGGAATCCTATGTGAGTCCACTTCAGTCAAGCTCCTACAGCAGACCATGAGAGACTCGCTTCTTGGGCACTGATTTCATTGGCTTCACAACCTCAGCAACAGTGACTGTTATGAGACTAAAACAGCTGCTGCTGCTGCTGAGGTAAGCAAGGAGCAGAGACATTGACCAGGTCCAAGGCCGCCTTACTTCCCTCATGACTCTAGCCTACAGACAGGTCAAAATGGCAGCCTTAGGTAGTGTTTGAGTGTTGTTGTCACCAAGCTACTTCAGGAAAGACTGTCTTTATCATGCTTGGTCTGCATCTACCATGCACATCTGTCTCTGTTCATCTCAGGATGGTGTTTGGGAAGCTGCTTTATACTGAATCAGGCCATTGATTGGTCCATGTAACTCCTGTGTTGTCAACTGGCAGTGACTCTTCAGGTTTTGCAATGGGAGATGTCTCTGACCTACCTGGAGATGATGAGGATTGAATTTAAGACCTTCTGCAAGAATAACACATACTATACTACTGAGCTAAGGTCCTTCTCACAAGCTCCCCCCACCCCCCAGTGCTGGTGTCTCTCCCTTTCTCCTTCTTTAATAAAGATGTGAGTCCTACTGGGACAGGGTAATATCTTTCCATTTCTTTGGTTATGTAAACCACTTTGAGAACCTTTATTCTAAGTATTCTAAACAACAACAACAATAATTACTATGAAACTTCAATAGGTGGAGTGGCTACTACTGTCATTCTAGGGCCTAGAATGACAGTACAGTAGTAGCCACTCGGGAAACACCACTGTGTAGGTAACAACACTCAGGTCACAGACATGAGGTCATTTGAAACAGCAACTGCCTGTGAGAAGAGAAATTTCAGTCAGTTGGTGGCAATTTGGAGGCTGAGACAAGTTGAAAGTGGGCCAACGGCCAAGGAGGCACAACACGGAAGGAAGATGGGGTGGAGGAGCATGTTTTAAAGATGGAGACTCATGGCTAGCTCACGCTTCTGTTTCAGGAGAAGGAGGCAGCAGGAGCTTGTTTACTTATCCCACCTTCTTTCCTATCCAGGCAGTGACCAGACTCAGACCTACTTAATTTCAGCCGAGTGGCAGAATGATGTGCTTCCCTGAACCCAGAGCATTTGGGGGCACTGGTAGTGGTAACAGATACTTGGGGGGGGGGGCTAGGGACCTTATTCCGCAGGTGTATTTGTGCTTGGGGCAGTTTCAGAAAGATGAGAGTGCCCAGCTCAAGGTACTGCTGCTACTACTGCTGATCAAGAGAGAGATCTTGGGGTGCTGGTGGACAGGTCGATGAAAGTGTCGACCCAGTGTGCGGCGGCTGTGAAGAAGGCCAATTCCATGCTCGGGATCATTTAAAAAGGGATTGAGAATAAAACGGCCAATATCATTCTGCCTTTGTACAAATCGATGGTAAGGCCACATCTGGAGTATTGTGTCCAGTTCTGGTCACCACACCTCAAAAAGGATATAGTTGAATCGGAAAAGGTGCAGAAAAGCGCGACCAGAATGATTCGTGGGCTGGAGCACCTCCCTTATGAGGAAAGGCTACAGCGTCTGGGGCTTTTCAGCCTAGAAAAAAGGCGCCTGAGGGGGGACATGATTGAGACTTATAAAATTATGCATGGGATGGAGAGAGTGGATAGAGGGAAATTCTTCTCCCTCTCGCACAACACCAGAACCAGGGGACATGCACTAAAATTGAGTGGAGGGAGAGTTAGAACAGACAAAAGAAAATATTTCTTTACCCAGCGTGTAATTCATCTGTGGAACTCCTTGCCACAGGATGTGGTGATGGCACCTGGCCTAGATGCCTTTAAACGGGGTTTGGATAGATTCATGGAGGAAAAGACCATCACAGGTTACAAGCCATAAGCAACCTCCTGGTTTTAGAAGTGGGTTTTCTCTGTGCCAGGTGCAAGGGAGTGGCAACAGGATACAGGTATCTTGTTGTCTCGTGTGCTCTCTGAGGCATCTGGTGGGGCCACTGTGTGATACAGGAAGCTGGATTACATGGGCTTTTGGCCTGATCCAGCAGGGCTCTTCTTATGTTCTTACTACTACTGCTGTTGCTATCAATTGGTCCTGAATAGTAGAAAGATAAAAATAGGTCAGTGTAGGGTTGCAAGAAGTGCATTCTGGTTAAATAAGCCTTCCTTGCATCAATGGGATCAAGCCCTACTTCTGGGCTTGGTCATCTCCTAGCTCCTGCTGAAGGAGATGCTTTCCCTGCTGCCCAAGCACCTGGTGTAATAGGGGAAAGAACATGCTCCCTGTCTTATTTGCATTTCCTCCCTAAGGGTGCAGGGTGATTTGTTAGTGAAATGAGGTGGGGGGGGGGAGGCAGGGGGAGCTATTCCTGATCTAATCAACCAGGCCTGGCAAATAAACCCAGCTGTGTCTGTGCCTGCAGCAGGAAACGGTCCTTGGAGCAAACACTGCACCAGGCAACGGGTGGCAAGATAAACAGGGGTTGGCGCTACTTCCATCTGCTGTAGGCAGAGAATGGGGGTGGGGGGCTCCAGGAAAACTGCATCTCTGCTGGGAGAAGGTCACACATAGGTGGGAACTACAGCAGTGAGGAATTTGTTGGAGCCTGTTTGTTTACCAGATTGCCCATCATACTCCTCAATTGACCCAGGGGAGTTTAAATAAAATAATGGAATACAACAATGTACTGTAGTTCTCTAAGCAAGTTTTTCAGGCATGTTTTCAAATTCCACTTGGTTGGAATTCTGCAGAGGAACCTGCAGACTTGTCTGAAACCCAATTGCAAGTCTACCTAGTTTAGCATTTCTTTTTGTCTTAATTACTTTTTTCAACATTAACCAAATTTGCTAGTGCAATGGTTCTCAAACTTTTTAGCACCGGGACCCACTTTTGAAAATGACAACCTAATGGGACCCACCTAGCTTTATGAGATGCTCAAACATTTATCTTCCTATATTTACACAAGGTTGCAAACTGCAGGAGCTCCGCTATTTGCAGGGTAATTAGCAACTATCTGATTTTTGAATAGCCTCAGGGCTTGTGGCAATCACTTATCTGATCTTTCCACCACCTGGGACCCACCAGAAATCAGGCTGCGACCCACCAAGTGGGTCCCGTCCCAACCCACAGTTTGAAAAGCACTGTGCTAGTGTAATGTGCCATTGGTTGAGTTTTTTGTGGGGGGTTTTAGTGATGAGGTATGGATTAAGTCATCGGTTGAGTTACTTTTAATGGGAGGTCAAAGGTTTGGTATACAGTGACACAGCTGCTCAGCAAACTAATTATACTTCAATCTCCTATTAAAACAATAACAAATGAATCAAAAGTAAAGATGCCGAGTTCTTTGTAGATGCTCTAGTGTTTTATTTACTGAAATGAATGCTCATATTTGATTCATAAACTAGATCAGCCAAACAAATTTCTTAAACTAGATCAGCCAAACAAATTTCTATCTCATGTTGTGTTCAAAATATCTCTTTTTAAACAGTGTTTCCTCGGAAGAAACCCATTATCTGCTAGATCTTTATCCTAGGGTGACCAGACATAAATACATATATTTCTGCTGAGCAGGGCGCGTTGCGATAGCGGAAGGCACTTTTGCTGTAGCAAAATGGTTGTTGTTGGGCCATTTTACGTGTGGTATGATGCCACCGCTGGTTCCCACAGCTGCACAGCACCCACCGGATCAAGTAAGGCAGAGTTGGGAGGGTGGGCGGGCAGTGAGGGGGAGGAATGGGGTGGGGAGGGGGGCGAATGTAGTGGCAATGGCGCACACCAGAACCTATTCCCTCTTTTTAAGACCCCACCCCCACCCCTTTCTGCTCCTTGAATTTGCATCAGCTAAAGATCGTACGCCTTTTTGGTGTGGCTGCATCAGCGGGGGGGGGGGGAGGATAGAATTGGGCTCTTAGTGAGAGACCAGCATGGTGTACTCTGGGGAGACCCAGGTTCAAATCCCTGTGTAGCCATGAGTAGCTCATTGAGTCACTGACTGTCCTTGGGCCGGTTGCTATTTCTCGGCCGACACCTACCTCACAGGGTTGTTGTGAGCATAAAATGCGAGCGAAGAAACTTGTATATCACCCTGAGTTTCTTGGAGGAAGAGACAGGACAGAAATATAACTACTGTAATAATAACTAATTGTATAGAACAGTGGTGGCCAACCTTTCAACATGAATGCTCCTGTCCCTTTAAATGGTTGCATAGGTGAGGGCATCTCAGCAGGTGCAGCTGCTTTAGCAGCACCATCAACACTTGCAGCTGCCCAGATTCTGTCTTCTACACAACTCTTAAGAACACAGTAGCCCTAATGGTGCAAGGTTGGCCACCCCTGGTATAGAAGAATGCATTTCTGCAGGTTTAGCTTTTCTCACCCCCTGCATAACAAGCCAAATGCCCAATGCTAGGTACAATTTCACTTCCACAGCAAACTTCCACTTCAGTGGCGTGATTTTCAGATTTAAAACAGCATGTGGAGGGAGAATGAAGTTCCCCCTCCCCATGCCTCCCTGTTCCGACCAAGATTGCTGCCCCATGTGATGGCTTCTTAAAGCAGATAAAGGAGCTTCTGGTTGGAAGCTCTCCTCTGGAGCACACATGTATATGCTCATCTCCTTTTGGCCTCCAGAAAACAGCCACCAGACCCTGCAAAACAGACTAGACACTGGCCTTAGAAACTGCTCTGGAGCAGAACCATATTGGATCATTTTGTCCATTGCTTCCCACTGCACTCAGGTATTCCAACATGGTTGGAGGACAGGAGGGCAGTATGCAGGCCAGCTGAGGGTGGAAGATCCTGTCAGTATTGAAGTCTAAACTATCCTGATATGCAGCTTTCCGGGTGGAAGAAATATTTCAGCAGTGCCTATTGGGGACAGCAAAACTGGCAGTTTCACTGCTTCATGGAAAATCTGAGAGATCAAATTAGCTTATGCTGCAGGAGGCTCTGTGCTGACAATGAGAGGCAGCAGCTTTAACAAAAAGCAACAGCAGAATCCCCTCCCCTCCTGCAGGTGTGTGGCTGGGAGATTGGCTGGGAGATTAACTGGGAGCCCCTAGAGACAGCAGAGCAGAAATTGGCTAGGAATGATAGATGGAATAGTTGGGAGAAGGACACGAGAGGCAATTTTGCATTTGTTCCAAGGTATTATGGAACCGCCACCAGTGGGTGGTGCAGCGGGTTAAACCGCTGAACCATGAGCTGTCGATCGAAAGGTCGGCAGTTCGATTCCCGCGACGGGGTGAGCTCTCGTTGCTTGGCCAGCTCCTGCCAACCTAGCAGTTCCAAAGCATGTTAATGTGAGTAGATAAATAGGTACCGCTTGCGGGAAGGTAAACAGCGCTCCGTGTTCCAGCTGCATGCTACACGCTGCGGCAAGGAGAGTCATGCCGGCCACATGACCATGGAGGCGTCTTTGGACAATGCTGGCTCTTCGGGTTTGAAACGGGGATGAGCACCACACCCTAGAGTCGGACACGACTGGACTTAATTGTCAGGGGTCACCTTTACCTTTTATTATGGAACTGAATCATCACCTAAGGGTGCTGGACTGGGGGGGGGAGGTATTGCTGCCTTCTCTGTTCGTCTCCCCAAGCCTTCTTTCCCCTTGATGCAAAGTTTCAAACCAACTTCTACAACATCTCTCAGCACTGCTTTCCCATTGGAGGCAGATGTGGCCTTCTCATTGGCTGGAAGAAACATCCAAAGTTACTGAACCCATCATTCTGCTTGAGTGGGTAAGCTCCAGTTTAGCCAAGCCATTCCAAACAGATCCATGACCCATGAAAAGTCTACTAGGGTCACAGTAAATTAGAGAATGACACACGCTGAATAATAAAACAAGTGGGGGCGGCCACAATATTCCGTGTCAGATTGCATGGCCGCAACCTTAAGTTAAATTCCGAGTAAGCATGCATAGGACTGTGCTGCATGGAATGTTTCATACAAACGTATCCCTGTGGGAAAACAAGCAAGTCCTGCCACTGAAGATGGGGTCATCATGCAGGATATCAGCAGAGCTCACTGCCAATATCCCAACCCCCTCCCAGCCCAGGATGGCCAGCAGCCATCCTCCCTCGCTGCCCGGCTCGCCCTCCTCCTGCCCCTGCACTGACCGGTGCAGGACTTACCTGCACTGATGGCTGCAGGGTCTGGGGGGAGGCGGAGTAAGGGCTGCCGGCCTCTGTGCCAGCAGCCCTTACTCTCCGGGTGCTGAAAATGTGCTTTACGGTGCGTTCACTCGGCACCTGCGGAGCACACGCTCCATAGGCACACATTTACGCAGGATTGGGCCATAAGTTCGTTTTAATGTTTGGGATAGACTAGAGTCTGTTTTTTTCACCTTATTGTACATTTGAAAGAAACTCATTTATAAATCTTTTAAATAAATATATACTGGTATCATTCCCCCCCCCCCCCCCCCGGTTGCTGCTATTTGCTTGTTTTTACTGTTAATCTGCTCTGTACCATGTTTTAATTGTAATTTTATTTTAACACTTAATTTTAACTGTAGATGGTTTTTTAATGGGTTTAATGTTGTACCAGTATTCTGTTTTATATGTTGTACACTGCTTTGAATTTTAGAAAAGCGGTATTATTGTTGTTGTTGTTGTTGTTGTTGTTGTTGTTGTTGTTGTTGTTGTTGTTGTTGTTGTTGTGTTAAATAAATAAATAAATATTAAAATGTTTCTATGTTGATACACTACACCAAATTTTGTATTTTTTTAATTAGAAAGGAAGTAAATCTAAAAAGACCTTTGGCACATGTGAAGAACGTATCCTTATATTGCTGGATTTTGGAATATGACTGCAACTTTTATTAACAAGATAATCCAGGATAGTCCAACATGTGTTCATCTGTTGCTTTATGGCAAAGATTCTGTCCTCAAGGAAAAACAGGAACAACAAATCTACTAATAGCACTGAATTAACAACAAATCTACTGATAGTTGCAAGGTATTGCAGGTGTACAAAGAGCCCAGATAGAAATGAATTTATAAAGAACATTTGGGACATTGGCTAAAATGATTAAAATGACTTATTATTTCAGAGTACAAGAAAGCAGACAAATCCTGGACAAGTGCCAATTAAGGTGGCAAGCATTTATCTGATACTGAAGCTTTAGAGATTAGCATTATTTTTAAATGCTATGTTCTTCTGAATTCTTGTAATTGGATTATAATGTTTGCTTCCCTTCCCCTTGCAGAGCATCTATTTTTGCAATATGTATAATTCATTTTTCCTTTTTTATTTTTATAATGTGTTACATGTTTGTAATTGTTTTTTGAAAAGAAAATAAAGGATTTAAAATTAAAATGTCTGGCACGATGTTCAGTAAGGGTCGATTCACATGGACTTCACTTGATATATTGATATAAGGAGATTGGAGGAACCATGTCAGCACCGAGAGAGAGGTAGAGTGAATGATAGATGTATGTTGGTGAGGGTTTTAGAGTGTAGGATTGGGCTGGTTGGTAAGAGTGGGTGTCAGCTGTGAAAGGTTTAGGGGAGTGGTTAACCTTGGTCTCGGTGTGAGAAAGGCCTAGGGGGTGAGAGGGACCTCTACCCCTGTGAGAGGGGGGCAAGTGGTGTGGGGGGTAGTGACCCGAACCTCGGTAAGAGGGAGGCAGGGGTTGCTGGACAGGAGTGTATGGGGGTTGTAGGGAGAGCTTTTAGACAGAGGGTTGACAGTGGAGTGAGGTGGAGAGCTGTGTGTGAGTGTGTAAGATCTTTAGGTTGTGTGGTTGGGAAGCAGGCTCCGCTGAAGTGCTATGTGTTTGACACCTCGAGGGAGTCTAGGGGAGGGGAGGGCGGCCGCCATTAGTAGAGTGACGAGTCATGGAAGGTATGGTGATGGGGGATGGGCAGGCCATTTCAGGAGAATGATGGTCAGTCACAGGCAGACTGTCCCTCTGTCTCGTCCTTCCCCCATCCCTCTGACCCTTGGTGGTCTGGGCAACATTCCCCTGAGTCCGAAACTGCTGCTCTTGAACACCAGGTCAGTCAACAATAAAACCTGCCTAGTCCAGGATTCCTGGATGAAGGTGCTGACCTGGTGTGTATTACGGATACCTGGCTAGATGAGTCGGGAGGGGTAAGTCTCTCCCAGATGTGCCCGCCGGGTTTCCGGGTATTGCAGCAGCCACGACTACAGGGGAGGTGAAGTTGCGATAGTCTATCTTGAGATCATCTATCTCACCGTTACCCTGTCCCGCGGTCCACTGGGTTTGAGTGCCTTCATGTTGTGTTGGAAGGGCGAGACAGAATAGGGATTCTGTTGGTGTACCGCCCACCATGCTGCCCAACAGTCTCCCTGCCTGAGCTGACCGGGGTGGTCTTGGTAGTGGCGTTGGAGTGCCCTCGCTTATTGGTGTTGGGGGACTTTAATGTCCATGCTGAGACCTCGAGGACAGTTGCAGCTCGAGGACAGTTGCAGCTCAGAGTCGATGACTCACCCAGTGCCCTGGTTGACCTCTGGAATGGGGAAATGATCAGATTGCTCCTGAGTGTCCTCAACCAAGCCGCAGAGTCAAGGCTGATCTACACGACAGGCAGAGGCTCCGCCGTCGCCTCTGACTGGCGCCTACGCGCTGGAAGCGGGGGAGTGTCTTCAAGCCTGTTGCCCCTCATGTTGTCCCGCCTTCCTAAGAAAGCGCAGTTGCTGTGTGGATGTAACCTCCAAGGTGATTGGTTGTCGTTCACATTGGCATTCAGCCACCCTCCCCCCCTCTCCTGTGATTGGTAGGCTGAAGCAGCTCCGCGAGCCACCTCCAAGCTCTGCCGTCACGCCCCCTAAAAAATAGAACACTCGACTTGGAGTACGCGGCAGTGGGGCAGAGGTCCGGCGGCTCCGCCGGATTAAAAAACGCTCCGCGACGCTGTCGTGTAGATCAGCCTTCAGAGTGGCCCCTTGGTTTACTGATGGGCTGCGGACGATGAAGCGGCAGGGCAAACACCTAGAGCGATGGTGGCGATTGTGCTGACTCCAACCAGGCATGGGCTAGAGCTCACTTTAGAGCCTATTCCGTGGTGGTGGTGGCAGCTAAGAGGGCTTTCTTCTCTGCCGGCATCGCGTCTGCGGAGAACCATCCAGCTGAGCTTTTCCATGTAGTTTTTTCCATGTAGCTTTTCCATGCCTGCTCCATCTGCCCCCCCCCCCGTAGATGAGGTGGAACACATGGTGGCTCGCTGTGATGAGTTTGCGATGCACTTTGTGGACAAAGTTGATCAGATTTGGCATGACTTGAACGCCGCATTAGGAGTATTTAATGATGTCCCTATGGCACCTGTCTGTTCTTCCACCTGGGATTCTTTTCAGCTTGTAGAACCTGAGGATGTGGACAGGATTCTTTGGAGTGTGAGACCATCTGCTTGCCTGCTTGACCCTTGTCCAGCATGGCTGATTAGATCTGCCCAGGCGGGGCTGGCTGAGTGGATGGGGAGTGTGGTGAATTCACCTCTAAGGGAGGGGGTGGTGCCGCCATTTTTGAAGCAGGATTCCCAGGTGGCGGCTGTGGCCAGGGGGGGCTTTTGCCCAGCTTCAGTTGGTGCGCCAGCTGCGCCTGTACTTGGATCATGTAGACCTGGCCACAGTGACCCATGCCCTAGTGACATCTAGATTAGATTACTGCAATGCGCTCTACGTGGAGCTGTCTTTGAAGACTGTTCGGAAACTGCAACTAGTGCAGAATGCGGCTGCCTGGGTGGTTGCTGGGGCTTGTTGGTTCGACTCAGTTGGGCTGCTGCTTCGGCAGCTACACTGGCTGCTGGTTAGTTTCCAGGCACAATTCAAAGTGCTGGTTTTGACTTTTAAAGCCCTTTATGGCTTGGGACCAGGGTATTTGATGGACCTCCTCCTTCCTTATAATCTGACCCGTACTCTGAGGTCATCAGGGGGGCCCCTGTTAACTGTGCCTCCATTGACGCTGAGGGGGATGGCGGCGAGGAATAGGGCCTTCTCGGTGGTGGTGCCCCAACTATGGAATTCCCTCCTCCTGGAATTAAGAGCAGCTCCCTCCTTAGAGACCTTTCGGTGGGGCCTCAAGATGTTTTTATTCAGGGTGGCATTCGTCGATGGCTGACATGGTGGGCTGGCATTTTAATAAATGCAATCATAAGGTGACCCACTGGGTTTGTTTGTTTTAATTGTTTTAAATACCTGTTTTAATTGTTTTTATTGTATTGTATTTTATTATGTATTTTAACATGTTTTAATTGTAAGCCGCCTTGATTGCCCTTATCATGAAAGGCGGGGCAAAAAATTCTTTAAATAAATAAAATATATCATTTGGTGACAGATCATTAGATGATTGGCAGCTTCCCATGTGAACTCGATGGAGGTATTGTGTTAGAGCTGATTTAAATGATAGGAAACTTTGTTTCATATGTTTGATCAGTGATGGCTTGATCTGTGATGCAAGTCATGCATTGTTTGATCATACAGTCATTGGGCACAATCCAGCCCCCTTGAAAGAAATGGATAGGATATGCAATGTGATCCTTCCTAGGAATGTACATTTGGAAGAAGTTCCATTGGTCCAATGCAATTACTCTCAGTCCGAGTCAGTATGCAAAGGACAACAGCAGCTAACATTTGTTGGATTATGAATACAAAAATGTGAAATTACTCCCATAGATAGGCTTACCAGATCTCCAACCGGGACAGAGTGCTAGACCTTTAGGAGAAGGAATGTGGGCAGGTGTAGCTTGTTAAACCTTAATGCACAATCCTAGGCATGTCTACTCAGAAGCAAGCCCCATTGTGTTCAGTGGGGCTTGCTTCTGAGTAGACATGTCTAGGATTGTGCTCCAAGGTTTACCAAGCTACACCTGCCCACATTCCCTCTCCTAAAGGTCTGTCCCGGTTGGAGATCTGGTAAGCCTACCCACAGAGCCTTTGGGATGTTCAGGGTTTTCTACCACCTCTTCCACTATTGGCTTTGGCCACTATTAGGCTCCATACATTGACTCCTTTTTGGAATAGAGAAAACCCTTCCTGTCCTATTGTCCCCTTGTTCCCACAAGTTTCTGGGAAGTGTATTCTGTTGCTAGCCACATCAGTTTTTTTCTGCTTCTTTTGGTCCATCGGGTCTTGTATGCTGACTGTTTTCAGCCTGGGTGAAAAACATGCTCACTGCAAAACTGCTCATCATGTGAGGAGTAGGTCACCAACACTCACAGGCTACAATTTTACATGCCATCATGGTGCACTTTCAATGTGCCTGTCGCCAAACCATGTGAGAGCTGCATGGGATGCATGTACATGACACAATCACATGATGATGCAGCCAATTCTCACAATTTCCTCTATGGGAAAGACCACGGGAGACCCATGTCATTGGCTTTCTGACATGGCTGCATCGTTTTCAGGTTCAGTACCAAACACATGGGATTGCCTCCTAGAAAAAGGGGGACCTCTAAGAAGGTCAAGGCAGGTACACAGATTAATCTCATTTTCTCAAAAAAAAAAAAAAAAAAGCCCAATATGAATATCATGAATAGTATGATTTGATTTTTTTTCTTCAAGGCTGAATATACACAGCCCCAGAGTTATCTCACATGCAAGAGATACCAACTGTTGCTTTTGGAATAGAACTTCTGTGAGGTTCTGCAATGTTGTAGTTTTAAAAAAGTGTGTGTGTGTACACACACACCTCAGCCTGCCTTATAAATAAAAAATGGGAAATTTAGTATGGAAATGTATTTCAATAGATAGAATCAATCACTCAATTAGTTAAAAACTAAATATGGCATCAATGGAAAACAAAAACATTTATTGACTCGACAGTCCTGTTAGGCAGGCCTGAAACCCAAGAGATCCTAGCTTCCACCTTCATCTCTCTGACCTCATTAAATTTCAACCACATCATATCCCCCCCACCTATTTCCTCTTTTGCAGCTGCCTGCACAATCCCTGCCCTCCTGCGCCCCCTGGTGGGACATGAGGGGATTCTCAACAGCTGTCTGATTTTAGTGGAAGAATTTGTGCAAAAAACAGACTGGGACGATGAAGCAGGGGAGGCTCCCACAGAAGTGCAAAGGGACAGCCCTTCCTTGTTCTACAAGGCATGTATGGTAGGCCGAGGTAAACCCATCTTCAAGGGACAGTGCACACAGGATCTTTTCATGGCATTTATCAATCCCACAGTTGCTGCCAGTTGCCTCTAAGTTACATTAGAGGTGAACTCTTTCTTAGCTTATTTCTGGTTATCTATAACTATTGCTTTGAAGAAGGCTTGTTGTAGCTACCTAGGGGGAAGAGCAACAATTACATTTAGGTACAGCAACAAGTTGACAACCTGTACTATGTGGAAACGCTCTGGACTCTGATCCTGGTGTTTCAGTGAGATTTTAAAAGCAAGTGTCAAAGCAGATAAGTGTGCATCATCACACTCTGTGGCAGGCAGCAGGAGGCAATTCAAGGGGGTCCTTGAATAACCCGACATGTAGCTCTAGTAAGGATCCCCCTCTGGGGCATGGTGCCAGGGATGGGAAAATATCAGGCACTAAGGACCAAAAGAGGTTTTTTTCCCCTCTAGATTCCTATGCCTGATGGTACTCCAGGTAGCTTCCCCTGTGTCCCGTGGAATGGCTGCCAGCCTTTCCTGTGCAAGGCCCTGGGAAAGAGTCATGTTCTTAATCCTTTGGCTGAGCAGATGCATTGTTCTGAGGGTGAAAGGAAAATGGCACGTCAGGACCTTTATCTTTTGTGCCCTTCAGCTGCTATGCAAACATGCCCAGTGCTTTCCATTGTTGGCCTCTGGAGAGGAGAGCCGTCTCGCCGCAATGGCTAAGAGGAATGGACAGGGCAGACTCGGCCTGGGCTGCTTCTCCTCCCACAGCTGCCTCTGCTGACTCAGCACAAGCTGTTTGTGCACATTCATTGGACACTTGGACAGGGCTGGCTATATAACGCTGCTGGGACCCCCCAGCCCAGCACCACCACTCTTGCCTCTGAGCCCTACGAAACAAGTAAGTACTGGCCCCTGACCCAGATTATAGCCCCATGGTCCACTCCAGCACGTTCACTTGCGGTATCTTATCTGGGTATTCCAAGGACTCTGCTCTGAATTTATATTGTCCGATAAATTGGGAGGGATTGCTCTGGTAGCCCACAGTTGTTGGGTCAACTGACAAGGGGTTGCACAGGGCAACAGACTATCAGCATGTCTCCCAGAGTGTGGTTCTTTAGTCACTTGCCTTCATGAGTCATTTGAAGATGCTTGTTCTGTATGCACCTTTTCTTCTGCACCTGTTCTCTTCTTGCAGCATGCTGTGGTCTGGGTTGCTTGGGTGGGGTGGGGTGAATGTTGGTGAATAGATGGTCCTGCTGTGGAGCAGAGGGTGAGATTAGATGGCTCTTCAGTCCCATCTAATACTATGATTCTGTATGCCCAGTGTTTGCAATAGCACTCTGTGTTTTTTGGTTTTAGTTTTTGAAAGGAATGCATTGGAATGCATTAGCAGAGATGTGAGAGGCAGAGTATGGAGAGGGTGGTGTGCTACAGATTAGGACTGAAGGGCTTCGACAGAATTCCACGGATGAGCTTCTGGCCCCAGGATATATAGACAAAAGATGGAAGAGATTAAAGAAAGCTCTCTAAACTTTTTTCTGGAGTTGGGAGGGGAGGAAAAGGAGGTCAGTTGGACTTTCGGACTCCCATTTAACTTCAAATCCAGGGATACCCACCCCCATGCACACACAATATCCCTTGATCTCTCTCTTCCATTATAAAACTGGGCCCTTTAGGATCTGTGATGCTAAAATCACATTTGAAAATCACAAGAGCCACCTTGGGGGCTGCAGAGGTAGAAAGGCTGGATATAAATACCTGGATAAATAAATAAAATGACATCAGGGTGCTGACTAATCGGAACTTGAACTTTTGGTTCAGGTAGGCTTACCAAATCTCCAACCGGGACAGAGTGCTAGACCTTTAGGAGAAGGAATGTGGGCAGGTGTAGCTTGTTAAAGCCTTAGAGCACAATCCTAGGTATGTCTACTTAGAAGCAAGCCCCACTGAACACAATGGGGCTTGCTTCTGAGAAGACATGCCTAGTAGTGTGCTCTAGGACTTAACAAGCTACACCTGCCCACATTCCTTCTCCTAAAGGTCTAGCACTCTGTCCCGGTTGGAGATCTGGTAAGCCTAGGTTCAGGAGAAAAAGAGACAGCTGAAGACACTGTGGTGCCTGAATCAGAAAATCCCAGTAGTAAACATAATATAATAAGGAATTGACAATTTGTTGCTCTTTAATGGTACTCCAAAACTTGCTGCCTACAGTGGGCTGGCTGGCTGACCTGCTGGTGTGTACAAGAGTGTGATTGAGGGAGGGAAGGAGAAAGGACAGGGAGGGGGCTGCAATCCTATGCAAACTTTCCTGAGAGTAAGCCCCACTAAAGAAAATGGGATTTACTTCTGAGTAGACAAGCACAGGATTGAGAGAGAAACTGAGATTTCATGGCATCAGATTAAGCATTCTACCAGTGAATTCATTTTTCATCTGTGACCCACTGCCAGACACCATTTCCATGAATCCAGACTCTGATGAGTAGAAACAGGGTCAGGATGGTGCTTCATTGCATGGGCTGACCATGGAGAAGAGGCAGTAAAAGGAGATGATCCAAGGAAGAAGAAACGAATGAAAAGGAGCCTCATGGCATGGACTCTTCCCATCTCTGGGCTGCACAATGCATCACAATCCTGCACAGGATCTGATTATTTTGACACCTCACCCAGTGCTCTGCCTCCCAGGTGTGTCCTAAGATAACCTCCGGGGAGACCTGCACCCATGCACATTTCTCTTTTTAGCAGCAACCCTGTATAGTTCTTGCTAGTGCTGCTCCTCAGTTCCATTGCCAGTAACCAAGGAGAGGCAGTCTGTGGCCACAGCATCTTGTGGCCATATGGGTAGCAGAGGAAGGTCATGGTGTGACCCAGCCTATGTTGTTGCCAGCTGCTGAAGGACCATGCGCTAAAACTATATTACATTTTCACAGCAGAGGAGCTGCCCATGACCAGCCAGCACATGGAGACCCTGGGTCAATACAAGATCACTGTCTGGGAGGAAGAAAACTTCCAGGGGAAGCGCTGCGAGTTCCTGATGGAATGTCCCAGCATTATGGAACGTGGCTTCCGCAAGATCCGCTCTATCAAGGTGGAAAGTGGCATGTAAGTGCTCCTCATCCCACACTGACACTCCTGGGCTCATTCACAACACAACTCAACTGCAATACCCCAGAAACCACACCATTTCTGTTTCCTCCCAAACCTCTTCAGATCCTACTCAGACCCAATCAGGGCTGATCCTATGTGTTTTGGGCAGAGAATGAAAACTTCATGCCTGGCCTCATTGTCTTATTGAGACAGGCAGCCCTAGCTATCCCACTGACTGGTAGCTTCTTGCCACCAGCTCTTGGCCACAGTCTTTCAACCCAGTTGACCTCTGCTGAAGTCTCCAGACTGATGCTCTTTCCACACTGGCTGCTGTTGTCAACTCACCTATGTCATGCATAGAATTAAGGTAAACAGCCCTAGAGTGACACACAGTCTGAATCCTCAGTACTAAATTGAAAGCCCTACGAATGCCTAAGTTAGGCAACAAGTTAAGGAGCTGACCAGAGATGAAAGACAGTAGTGGGTGCAGGGCTAGGAGTGAGCCCTGGCTCCCCTGGGACACAGTGCAGTTCTGATTGGTACTTCTGGGATTATATAAATACTGCCACCACTTTAATTGCCAATGCCAGGCACATCTGGCTTGCACCATAAAGACACAGGGGTAGAGTGACACCTCTATCATCTGCATTCTTCGGGCTTTCAGTTTAGTACTGAGGATTCAGGCTGTATGTCACTCTAGGGCTGTTTACCTTAATTCTATGCATGACATAGGTGAGTTGACAGCAGCAGCCAGTGTGGAAAGAGCATCAGTCTGGAGACTTCAGCAGAGGTCAACTGGGTTGAAAGACTGCGGCCAAGAGCTGGTGGCAAGAAAGTTCTTGTCTCCTGGTCACCAGACTATTTCAACCACTCTAGGTTGCGCTCTCTCTCTCTCTCTCTCTCAATATATATATTGTTTGTTTGTTTGTTTGTTTGTATGCTTTCTGAAGGACAAGGTAAATTCTAAGCTATAGGCAAAGGTTGGAAGTTGGCAGATGCATTTAAAGGGAAAAACTACTAGTGCAGTATCAGGTATGAATATAAATTAAATGAATTACCAGCAGAAGGGCTGGAAGCTTTAAAGATTGACTAATTAACTAGAGCAGTGAAAGAAAATTTTCATCAATGGAGGCAAATTTTAATTGGAGGACCTGAGCCCAAAGGACACATTTGTTTATTTTTGAAGTCATTTTGTCTGGCATGTTACTGTAGTAAGGAATAGATATGACCTTCTAGCAGTAAATGAACACTTTTGTCTACTGAATTAGAATGACTGCACACCAATATTGTAAAAAAAAAACAAAACATGTCCTGAGGTTACGGAAATATGCAGATGTATAAAATTGTATGTGCATGCTTATTTATGTATTAATTGACCCCATGATGTAAAATATTTAATCAATGAAATTGCTAGATGTTTCAAGAAGGCTATGATCCAGATGACTTTCGAGAGCATTTGGGACCCATTTCTTAAATACTGTATTTGTATGATGCCTTTGCAGACTGGAAGGTCACACAGAAATACTTTTACTGTTTAATTCTGTTGTGTGCATTTTGCATTATTTTTATAAGCAATCCCCTCCCCTTAAAAAAGAGTTGCACAGAAGAGAGGATTTTACCACCTGTAGCTATTCCCATCACCACACAGGAGAAACTGCACCTAGAAGAAGTTTCCCTTCTATTTAACTCTTAAAGATACAGAAGACTTTGCCAAGCTGTGGATGTGACAAGTGGGTGGTTGTGTCCACAAAGGGAAAGCCTGTTAACTTGAGCAATATGAACAAAGCTGGTTCGATAAGAAACATTAAAGAAAAAGAAAAGAAGCCCTCCACTGAGAATGAGAATCCATCAAAAATGACTATGTGACGGGTGGGAGTGACAGAGGAAAGACCACATATACTTTGCCAGCCTTTTCCCCCTATAACATCCCTCAGGAGGTTGAACACAGACTAGTAGCAGTTATCCAGAATGTTTCTCTGCCCTGGAGATGCCAGAGGCTGAATGTCGGACCTTCCAGCGACTATGCTCAGTCGCTGAGCTATGGCTCCTTCGCCCAAGCTAATAACCAGCTTATTGTGCAGGGCTGGATGAAGCTGGCACTTGCATTGGGGTCCAGATTCCAATGCCCTTCGTATTTTCACACATCACCATTACCACCTGTCATTGCCACTACTGCCACCTCCCTATCTCCTTGTCCCATAGTGCTTCTTCAAAACTGCTCTGACAGGGCAGAAACTAGGAGTGGGAGGGGTTAGTCTTTGACTCCCAAGATCTTCCACAACCAACCTATTTTGAAGAAGCACTAGGAGGCGGAGGAGGTGGTATGGAAGTGGTAATCCTCTAAAGCAGCGTTTCCCAACCTTTTTGGCCTGTGTACCACCTAAGCGGGCCTCCAGCCGGCTGCATACCACCAGAAGAAAGTGCTGATGATGTCATTGGCACTTTCTTCCTGGTTCGCAGCTGGCTGGAGCTTGGAAAAAGAAAAGGCGAGGTAAGATGCAAGAGAGGGCGGGAGGGCCACCCCAGATGCTTATAGCCCATGCATTCGAGCTATGCCGGCTTGGCAGAGCTTGAAGCGACACTTTACGGGCTCAGTCGGTGGCCGCCATCTTGATCACTGGCAGCCCGTGAATCAATTGTCCGCGTAGCACCTCTGCTCTAAAGGATGACCTTCCAGGAAAGCCATCAGGAACAGGATTGCAGCAGGCCTCACCTTCTCCTCCAGCGCCACTGCTGCAACATTTAGTGGCAGCAGCATTGGAGGAGAAGGTAAGTCTCCCCACCTCAGCCTCCTTGTGTGCTCTCCAAGGAGAGAGCGCAAGAAAAGGATAGGCCATGGCTGGGTGAAATGGCCCAGCAGTCAGCAGACCACAGGAGATGGTGAGTTTCCTTCTGCTAGTTTGCTCAGTACCCCAGCCTGCTGCTCAAAATGGCCATTTCAGTTGACCTTATGGATGGGCCGCCCCTGTTGTTATGGTCTGAGTAGAACTTGGTTTTGGTTCAAGGATCTGTGGCTGCCAACACTCATTATGCTCTCTCTCTCTCTCTCTCTCTCTCTCTCTCTCTCTCTCTCTCTCTCTCTCCCCCCTCCTGACCTGCAGCTGGGTGGGGTTTGAGTACCCTGAGTACCAGGGTCAGCAATTCATCTTGGAGAAAGGGGACTATCCTCGCTGGGAGGCCTGGAGTGGGAACAGTGGCTACAGGACTGAGCATCTGCTCTCCTTCCGGACCATCAAGTGTGCGGTGAGTTCCGTGTGCTTTTAGAGACCCATCCCCAAACGGAGAAGGATTTCCTCCTGATTTCCTTCCACTGAAATGCCTTCCAAAGAGCACAAAGTAAAAGGGAGCACCAAAGGGGTGGTGGTGGTGCAGCAGCAGTTCAGACAAAAGTGGACCCCAAGGGGTGGTGATGGGCAGCCCACAAATACCCTGCCTCCTTGTTCAAACACCATCTCTTTGAAACATGCTCTCCTAACAAAAAGCTACCTCCAGCATACACTAATTTCATTTGCTGCCTATAATAAATTATGTGGAAGTATGACAGAAGAGTTGTCCAGGACAAAAGTGGTTAAAATGAAATTGCCAGAGGGGGTGACATTAGCAAGGCTGAAATGAAATTAACTGGGTCTCTGTGACAAGCTGACATCCTACAGATGCAAAATAGGTGAAGTGGCATCTTACGTTACTGTTGGTACAGAAGTAAGCAGGCTTTTGAATTACATGGAGCTTTTTAACATAATACGTTAGGGGCTGTTGAAATGCTTGGTAGACCATCCTGCACAATACCCTGTCAGTTGAAAAAAGATATGTCACTTTTCCTATTTTTCAACTTTTTTATTCTCGGAGACTCTTGGGCCAAATTTGTTAAGACAAAGCTAGCATGCAACAGAGAAAATCATTCTGACTGCATTAGGAGGAATGCAGGACTACTGGGGAAAGAAGAGGTTGAAGAAGTTGTAACTACCCTGCATCATTGGGGAGTTTAATGGCACGTGTACATTTTCCGGGGGCAGGAGGAATACAAGTCAACAATGAATGGTATAATGGGAAAGACAGAGCCAAATGCAGTTATGCCCCCCCCCCAGTGTCCTTCACAAATAAAAGTGACTGCAAACCCCACCCTAAAAAGCCTACTACCTAACCTTCTCTGAGGTAGAATTACCAGATCCAGACTTGAGACGGTGCCTTTAAGAGTCAAATGGAAGTACAAGCTACCTGTGTTTTCCTATCTCAGTGCTGCAATGACAAGAAATTGTTCCCTTTTATGCAACTTTTAAAGAAACAGAGAGAGGTTCTTTCTGGCTGTAAAGCTGGCAACCCTACATTCTGAACTAACCAAATGGCTGGATTAGAATTATCATTTTCTGGTTTAGAAATGGACCCTATTTCTTTAACAGCGCAATCCTGTGGAACCTTGCACCGGTGTAACAGTAGATGCACCGGTGTAAGTGCAATTAGACTGACATAAGTGCACGATTACACAGGATTGCGCTGTAAAAGTCACTACTGCAGAGCAGCTCAGTTGTTGCAAAATCTCTTCTCCTTCACCATGCAGTGACTGAGATGAAGAAAGAGGATGAGTGAGGAACATGGAGTATGAATACCTCTTATTCTCCACAAGTACATGCCTTCAATCTGCCCCTGCACAGGCAGGGATGCACACTAGAGAATATGTCCAGGTCAGAAAGGTGCAACCTCAGGCCAAATAAATTAGATACTTGAACTCATAAGGATGGGCAGACATCATGTGCCCTTGACAGATACAGACACACGAAACGTTTGACAGTAGTGCTACAATGAACCATGTATGTGTGAAGACCCCTTTAGGCAGAAAGTGATCCAGCATAAGCAGAATGGGCTGAGCCAAGGCAGCATTTTGGAGAATTATACATTCAATTATACATTTACAGCAGTCCAATCTTGGAGAGAAAGGGGAGGTGGACAGGTAAGGTCGCCACCTGACCTTTGGGCGAAGGAGCAACCTCAGTAGCAGAAGCAAAGAAGTCATTTGTAAATCTGCATGTGCTAAAAAGTTGCCATATGCAAATGAGCACGCAATATTGGGAGGGGTACATTTAGAAAATGCTGTTATGCTCAGTAGTGGGAGAGTCAGGGGGTTGGCAAAGGTGTGAGACAGCAAGCAATGGCCAGGAAAAGAGTTGCATATGTCAGACAGGCTCGCTGGACAGAAAGTATAGCATCTGTTACAAAGGGGCTATAGCCAGCATAGTATATCGCTTCATCTCAAGAGCTGCTGCTTCTGTTTCTCACCAGGGTTTAAAATCTCTGCACGTCCCCATCTCTGGGCTTTAATAACAACCAGTCAGATTACGCCCGCACTTTAATAAAGGGGTGTGAGATACCATCTCGTTCCTGGCTGGCAGGATTGCTTGGCGGAGTGTAGGCTGCAGGAATGGGTGGCGGAAGGGAGGGAGATGCAGCTGTGCCCAGTTTCAGATTTAACTCCTTGTGTCCAGGGAGATACCAACAGCCTACAAACCCTCATCACTTGAAAAACTCGGAGGATTTTCTTTGCATAGTGATAGAATTCCAAGGTTTCTTTTTTCTACCTACAAAAAGTCACCCATAGAGAGATTTGACAATCATCCACAGCAGCTGCTTAGCCACAGCAGGCAAAATGTTGTTTATAGAGTGCCATTAGTATCCATGTCATTTTACAGGAAGAAAGAGGAGCCTACAGTGTAGAAGTCAACACAAGAGAGACAACAGAGGAAGGGGAGGGAATGGAGGCGAGTGTAAGGAAGAGGAGAGTATAGGTTGGGTTCAATTATACAGAAAGGTTTTCTCTCTGTAGGGGAAGAGAAGAGAACTAAAGGGTTCTGCCAAAGCTAGCCGGCTTCAGGGAACAGAGAGGGTGGGGCTGAGAAACGTTTTGAAGGAAGAAACGTGTTTATGTTCGGAAGATAGTCCAAGGTGAAAGGGGCATTGAGGGAGAAAGAGAAGAAGCAGCAGAAGACTTTCAGGGAGTGGCGCTGCTGGAGAAGTGCCGCCCTTACAGCACTTTTGCGACACCCCTAAACTAGTGGAGCGCTCGCTCCACCGGTCTATAGTTGCACAGGATTGCGCTTTAAATGTTTGAGGTCTGACCTAGCAAGGCAGTTCTTACACTGAGTTGTGGTGTTCTGAAATAGGGGGCATTCCTTTCAAATATGGGGAACTCTAAATAACTGACACCATGCAGCCTTTTAAGACACTAAAGAAAAACAAGTTACATGATCCATGCTAGACCATCTAGAAAATTACATCAGGAAGGGATGGGAGGTGGTTGTCTCTTGTCCTTTTTGGAGATGCCTGACAGATGTGTTCTGAAGAGAGAGGAGAGATTAGTGCACATCGTGAAACAGGTTCATGATGAAAGGGAGACTGAGAGGCAGAAAGGGAGAGCTCCTGTCAAGAAATGGGGAGCACAAATGCCTTTTTTGTGTGATGGTCACACTCTGAATCGCCCTCCACCCTACTCTGTACCGCAGAACCACAGTGACAGCAAAGTGACCCTGTACGAGGCAGAGAACTTCCAAGGACGCAAGTTTGAGCTCAGCGATGACTACCCCTCCCTGCAAGCCATGGGCTGGGGCAACAAGGAGGTGGCCTCCATCAAGGTCCATTCTGGAGCGTAAGTTGTGCTCTCTGGGCTGGGGATAAATTTTGAGGGCCCCAAGTTCTGTGGTAGGATTCTCTCATGCCTCATTCTTGCCTTTCCAGGAATACTGATGTGCAAAGCTGGCTAAACCTTGAGCAACTCTTAGATTGCCACAGACAGCTGCCATTATTTATACATCCTCATCAATGCACAGAGGAATCTGCTTTATGCTGGGTGGTGGGACCATTCGTCCATCTAGCTCAGTATTGTCAACAGGGAATGGCAGTAGCTCTCCAGAGTTTCAGACAGGGGTTTTTCCTAGCTCATCTCCCTGGAGACGTCAAGGATTCTGCATGGGACCTTCTGCATGCAAAGGAGGTGCTCTATCACTGAGCTACAGTCCCTCCTAAGTGGTGCTTCACTGAGTAAAAAGAACAGGGCCCTGCCCTGAGGAGCTTACAATCTACATTTTGCCAATTTGGGGGCTGCAGAGGGAGAGGAAATTGAGGCAAGAGTAATATGCAGCTGAGAAAGGGGCAGCATGTAGGTGTTCAGGAAAGTGGATTCAGGCCTAGGGGCAGCAAGGGAGAATAGGTGGAGTCATTAAGAGAGCAAAATACCTTCAGGTAGTTGAGGATGAGGTAGCTGTGTTCAGGAGTGAATATCGTGGTCAAATGTATTTTGGAAAAGAAGGGCAGAAAGAAAGGCTTAGACAAGGATGTGGAGATCTAAAGTAAGGACATGGAGATTGTTCTTCATCCTTTGCCCCTCCCCTTCCTTATGCCCAAAGTTGTCCTGAAACTAAGATAGCACACCTTCTACTCATTCCTTTGAACTGAAATGGGAAGGAGGAGCGTCCATTGACCAATCATGCTGGGTAACTACTGCATCTCCTAGACCTTATAGCTGTGACTGCCTGTCTTGCTAACAATCCACTTTGTCCTTGTAGGTGGGTGGCATATCAATATCCTGGCTACCGGGGTTACCAATACGTTCTGGAGCGGGACAAACAGAACGGTGAATACAAGAAGTACAGCGAATACAGCACCCAGGCCCACACCAACCAGATCCAGTCCATCCGCCGTGTCCAGCACTGAGCTGTGTCTTAGCAGCAGCAATTCTGGCCCTCTTGCAGACCATCCCGCTCACCTGCCTCTGTGCCCAAGGGCCCACCAAGCAGTAGATCTGCACCTGGTAGCCAATAAAGGCATTTACCAAAGAAGCCTTCCTTCTTTTTGTCCATCTGTCAGTGAAAGCCTTGCGCTTGGGGTTGCTGATAGGTAAAACCAACAGGCAACTGTTCCCCAATCAGCATACAATCCGAGAAAGCCAGGCTGAGTCTGCTGCCTCTGCCATGCACTGTCTGTATGATGCTGATCAAGTCAATGAGGACACAGTCTTAAGGCCTCAACAGGGTAGTACACACTTCCAACTTTGGAGAGAGGCTAAAAGTGGGTCAGCAGCCACGGTTCACAATTGGATTTCTATCCTATCCTAAATGACGTGTGTGTGTGTGTGTGTGTGTGTGTGTGTGTGTGTGTGTGTGTGTGTGTGTGTGTGTGTGTGTGTGTGTGTGTGTGTGTGTGTGTGTGTGTGTGTGTGTGTGTGTGTGTGTGTGTGTACGTGTACACACTAGCCTGGCCCATTCTCATGATTTTACCAGCAACGTGATGCGCATAAATCATACAGTGAAGATTTTTCACAGAGTGGCAATCAACCTCACCAGCTGCTAAGGTCTGTATATTAAGCTGCTGTCGAAGGCACAGCTATATGTCCGCTTGCAAAGTAGGCAATCGTGGTGACTCCTATGCAGACAGGATTGCTCCTCCTGGCTTCCTTCCTTAGGTTGTGAGTGTGGAGACATAGACCACCTGTCCCAGGAATGGACACGGAGAAGAAATCCAAGGCTTCCCCCATCTACATAGTATTCAGAAAATATTCCTTAGGAGGATGGCTCTGGTGGTACCACACAATTGGTCCATATTCTCTTTTTTGCTAATGCTAGAACACAAGGGGTTAATCCAAGTGCTAACAGGAGCTATGCATATTTACATATTATTTCCTAGATTAAATGCCCCATGACCAGTGTAGCAAACAAGGATACAAAAAGGCCAAGTAAGAGAGCTGAAGCAAGAGCCATAATATCACCTGAAAAGCTCGTTAGCAACAACAGGTTAGACTGGTACAGGTCCCTGCACAGAACATATTTGCTTAGCAGTCTACCTACCAACAATGAAGTGGGCAAGAAGAACATAGGCTTTCTTGTACTGCAAGTAGGATTGTCAGCTCTCCGACAAAGCAGGCTGGCCTGCCCTTGATACCTGTAGAAATTGGCAGATGACACTTAGTACTGGCTCGTGTCTGTGCATCAAGCTGCAGAGATGGGTTAAAAAATGGACAATCCGAACTGGAAGCTCGGAAATGGAAGGAATGCCCAGACTGAAGTAGGCTCACATTGGCCTTCAGGCCAATAAAAAAGCAATACAGAAGTCTCTGAGAGCAAATGAAACCATGTGCAAGCTGGGCTGCTGCAACAGATCTCTGCAGAAAATTAAAATGCCATCAGAGATTTGGCACCACAGTGAGACTCTTAAAGCGAAGGCTCTCAGAGGGTATAGTCAGTCAGTGGGTACTGGAAGAGGGAATACATTCCTAAAATGAGAGGAACTGAGGCTCAAATCTGCCTAGAGGTCATGCTTTCTTTTCGACTAACTTGTAGATTTGTGGGGATAGTAGGGGTTACTTTCATGGTGGGAAGTGTGCTCTGCATATGCTCAGTCATATTCTAGTTTTATGTCTTTGTCTGTTTCAGGACTAAACTAGTCCGCTATTACTGTGAAAAGATTTGGTGAACTTGAACTCACAACTCTGGGGTTTTTCTTGCCACAGTATGCATTGGCAAGTCTCTTGCTTTCAGTTGAGGCCCAGTAGGCTCTGTGAAAGCTCATGCCATAAATAAATGTGTTAGCCTTTAAAAGTGACGCCGGAGTCTTTCTCATTTGTGCAGAAGGGTGAAAGAACAGAAATCTCAAGACTTGGTGGGTCTTTAGTAGACTGCTGTTGTCCCCACTACCACAGGCTAGAGATGTATGGATCCATTCCCATCCCCCAACAACATCCTTTTTAGTGTGACTTTGGCAACACTTTCAAAAGCAGCACTGCTACAAACAGAGCATCTTTGATTTTTTTTCCTGGGAGCCCCACCCTGCAGTGCAAGGTGGCCAGGCTTCACCTCCCACCCCCAGCCACGCAGCCACATCTGCCCAGGAATCCGGCACTAGACAAATGGGCAGTCCCACCTTGACATCTAGGAGGAAATGCAAATAGCAGTCACTAGCCCAGGGAACAGACAGATCTCTGCCTGCTCACTGCTGCATTCCACTAAATCCACTTTTTGGGGCACTGGAGCGGGAGGGGATATTCATTTCCACCAAGCAACCACTCTGCATTGATGGTTGTTTTAATTCATGGGAGCAGGGCTGGCCCAAGACCTCCTGCCGCCTGAGGCAGCATGCCAACCACTGTTGCTCCCTCACTCAATGATGATGTGCCAGCCTGAAGCAAGGAAATTTGGCACTGAGTTTAGTGATTTCAGAGTTTCAGAGAATTTCAGTTTCAGAGATTCCATTCAGAGAAAGACTGAGCTGAGTTTAGTGATTTCAGACAAGCCTCAGCCTCAGATTTCCCTCTGCACTACAATATGGGGATAGGATACTAAGACTCGTTTACATGACACAGTTCTTGTAAGGATTACAATCAATTAACATGTACAAAGAGCTTTGAACACTTTAGATGATGATGATGATTGATGATGATGATGATGATGATGATGATGATGATTGTGTTCAGGTGATGCCTTGGATCCAAGCAGTGCCTTTCAAGGAATACCATTCACAGTGGTCGTGGAGCAGCAATAGTTTCGCATAAATGCATTTCCAGTGGCCAGTTCTGCAGCAAGAGCGTCATGGTTCATCCAGGTTGTCCTTTGGGGTGGTAACATGGGGCACAAAAGAAGGGGAAGCAATCCCTCCGAAAAGAACATTTCAGGCCACATGATTATTCTTGAAAAGCAGTTATTCTCTCTTTTATATATATATATAAGAGGAGGTTATATATGGGAGGAGGTCCATGAGGGTGACCTCATGAGATCTCGCCCTGGGTGTCACCAACCCTAGTGACACTCCTGGTGCTGTGGAGCAGACATTTGGACTCCTGGGAGAAATTATTCTGCTTGGAAGCTGGGTTCCATTTCTGCTTGGAGTTGTCACTTTTTTTTCTTGACAGGACTCCTGTGCCTGTTACAGCAGGAATTCAGTATTGAAGTTACCTCTTCACTACATCTCTGTTTGGGCAGGAAACTGCCCTTGTTGAAGTTCTGCCTGCCCTGAATATCTTAAAGGCATGGAAACTCTGCCAGAAAAGAGCAGGCAATCCTACCCACCTCTACCCACTTCCTTCCTGTCTAACAGTTGGATAGTCCCTTCCTTCTCCTTAATCTCATGCAAAGGAAGCTAACTAAGGCCCTGGTCTCATACGCTAAAAGTGGTATGGGAACTGCTCCCACTGAAGTCACCAGTGGCATGTGGGCAAATACCAGAACTGTGTGTTCTCCCATCCAATTGCCATGTGGCCATAAGGGAAGGCAATGGTTGGGTGAGAAAGATATATACCAGAGCCAGGATGGTGTAGTGGTTTGGGAGTCGGACTTAGACCTGGAAGATCCAGGTTCAAATCCCCGCTCAGCCACGAAGCTTCCTGGGTGACCTTGGGCCAGTCACTATCTCTCAGCCCCACCTACCTCACAGGGTTGTTGTGAGGACAAAAAGGAGGGGAGGAAATATGTACACCACTCTGAGCTCCTTGGAGGAAGGGTGGTATAAAAATATGAAAAATAATAAAATAAATAATAATACCAGCGGTGTCAAACTCATATTTCATGCAGTGGGCGGGCCAATACCATTCATTCCAAGAGGGCTGGAAGTGATACCATTAAGCAGGTGATGGCCAGAAATAAGCACTTTTTTCCTCACTTAGGAACTCATTTGGCTGCAAATGGCAGAAGAGAAAATATGAGACAATCATATTTTCAAGTTACGGGAGAGTCCAATAATCACACAGGCCACCCTTTCAGTAGCTCTGCTTCTGCCAAGGTGTCACTTTGCTGCTCAACACCTGAAGAAAGTGCTCGGAAAAGTGATGCCTCAGCAGGTGGTTGCTGAAAGGGTGGCCTGCATGATAACTGGCCTCTTCCAGCATTGCCCTTTCAGCAGATTTATTCAAGGCGGTTTACACAGGCAGGCTATTCTAGACCCGAAGGGTGTTTACAATATTGTTCTATTCATATGTAGAACCTTTCCATACCCCAGATATTTCCCTTCCGAGTGTAGCCCATCACCACAGTTTGCACTCAGACGGTTGTCTAGATGCTCAACAGCAGATTGGAGAGTCCAATCATTATGCAGGGCAGATAAAGAGCTTCCACGGGCTGCATCCAGCCCACGGACCTTATATTTGACACCCCTGATATATACAGTTTGGCCCACCATGTGGTTACAGTAGACACATACATTAGTGGCATGGAGAAGCAGCTCTCATGTATCCCTCTAAAGTTGGGGGGGGGCGGGCGGCAGAGACCACTTCATGGAGTGTGTCTGATAGTCCTTTGCAGAGCAGAACTCTGATTTTACTTTGTGTGTTTTTACACTACTGAAAAGTCAGCAATGGAAATATAATAAGAATGACTGAGAGGCAGTTGTTAGTTGAGGGGATTTTCCCCCCATTCTTTTCTGCAGCCTGAATAGGCAAAGCTGGAATTGTTGAGGCATTTGAAGGAAACTATTCCATGAAATCTTTCCCTGACAAGAAAGACCCAATCCTATACACACTTTCCTGGGAGTAACCCCCATTGAACATAGTGGGACTTACTTCTGAGAACATATGCATAGGATTGTGCTGTATATATATACAGTACAGTCTCAAGAAAATGTACACACACTTTATAGTGTCAAATTTATTATGCTATAATTCACACATATACAATAATACTATAATTCACACATAAGCTGTGTATGGTGTACCCAGAAGCAGTTGCTTGACCCCATGAATGAATGAATGAATGAATGTTTAGACCAAGTGGTTGAAACTTTCCCCATTGGCGTCTATACGCCATTGACATTGTTGACTAAGGAATCTGCAGACATCTCCCAATGTGTGTGCCGGGATGGTTCCACCCATCTCTTCAGTTGTTTCCCTTAGATGTTTAAGTGTTGCAGGTTTTCTACAATAAAGTATGTATGAATTAGTTCGTACATTTTCTGAGACACCCTGTATATTGCATGTTCCCAACTGTTTATCTAAGAACATGTACTTCATGTATATTACTAATAACGTTTTAATCTGTTTAATAATCTGTTTCATGCTTTTGAACATTTAAAGCTGTAGGTGGCACCATCTCTGACCAAAGACCTCATTCCTATAATAACACTTTTGAGCATACAACATGCTTTCCAATTGTCTTGCGTTTACCCTTTGAACACTGTATATGACTGAATGGAAGTGGAGATGAAAAAATAAACCAAATGCTCTGTCCCCTGCACCAGTATCTTCAGGTCTTATTACACATTAAATTTGAGCTCAAAGAGTAGGGCTGAAAATCTAACAAATCCTATAGTTACAAGTCATTGAAAATTAAGTACTTAAGTACTTAACATTGGCTGGATTGTGCCCTGAAGGAAAAATTCCTTCAAAATGTTCAAGCATGTTGTGTCACTGTCACCAGTGCTCAGATTTAAACAGTTCCCAAACTCAGTGACTTGTTAGGTGGCTACTCTGTTCTTCCAGTAAGTAGATGATAAGAAGGTATTGAAGTATCTCAGCCCCTCACGGTATTTTTTTTTTTTAGTCAGTTACTGTAAGATATATTTTGTAAAGGGTGACCACCTATTTTCTGTCAGGGCTCCTGTGCCTTTAACAGCTGCATTACAGGCAGAAATTCCACAGGTCTGCTGGCAAAGCGGTGCAGTGGGGACCTGTTCTTTTTCTATTTGTCACATTGCTGTTAGCACTAGAGAGCAGGCGCCCTGCCAGCAAAACAGGTGGTAGCCCTACACGTTCATATTGATCGGCCTGCGCCTTCCACCCCAGTATATTGTGGGTTGCTCCTTTGCACTTTCTCTCTGCCCTGCCTCCAATAAGGAAGTACTTGCGGCAGGCCTCTCCCTTTGCTCAAACATTCCTGCACTCACACAGCGTCCGGGAGCTCGGCTGTCCACCCTCCCTCCCTTTTTGAAGCAGGTAGCATACCTGAGACTTTCCCTGCTAGGGCCACGTCAGCGTCTGCCCTGAGCAGGCCCACAGGTAAGTGGGAACAAAGTTGGGGTGGGCTTGCAGTGGGCACCTTCTCCAGAGCCTAATGCAGGAGACAGGGAAATGGGGGGGGGGGTTTGAAGGTAATATTTCTCATCAAGGTGAAGAAAACATCCAATAGTTCTGTCTGGGCATAAAATTGTTGTTCAGTGCTGTTGAAAATGGGCAGTTCAGCCCAGGACAAGAACAATTAACTTGGATTAGCTACCTTTTAACTATTTGTACTCACTGTCATTGAAGGGTGGGTCCCTGGGTAGGTCCCCCCCCCTCACCCTTTCCAGCGTGTTTCTAGAAGGGAAGGGACTGGGAGGAGTCTCAATCATGTAGCTGCTGCTGTGAGTGCAGAATCCGAGAGCGGTAGCGGTACCATTGCGAGAAGAGCTGTGTCAAAAACTTGATTGACACAGAATGCATAGGTATGATATTATATATTCTGCTGCCATTTCCCTTCCCTTCATCAGGGCTGCAGCCCCACTTCCCTTTGTCCCAGCCTGGAATCTGTCTCTTCCACTCCCTGACTGCCTCTGCTATAATGACCCAGCTGGTTTCTCTGGCCAGATACTGTTGCAAGCAGAGTGTTGGTGGAGGAAGGGTCACTGGCTTAGAGCATGTGGGGGGTGGGGGGTCAGGACTGGAGGAAAATGGGTGCCACTTTCTTCAGCAGAAATCCTGCTGTGTAATAAGGAGAGAGTCAGGGTGCTGCTGTTGTGGCTGGAGTTCTAGGTTTGGGAGAAGAGAATTCTGGATCCAGATCAGCCAGGAAACTCACTAGGCAATTCTTTGTCTACCTAAACCACCTCTCAGGATGCTGGTGAAGATGAAAAAAAAGAATATATAATTGAGGGATTAAAACAAATCATTGAAGTGCCAGAGGGACTGCTTGCCCAGGAAGTACAAGTGGGGAAGGGCTGTGGTTGAGTCGTACTGTATCTGCTTTGCCTATAGAAGGTCCCAGGTTCAATCTCCAGGTAGGGCAGAGAAAAGCCCCTCCCTGATGCCCTGGAGAGCTGCTGCCAGTCTGTGTTGACAGTACTGTCCTAGCTGGATCAATAGGCTGACTCAGTAGAAAGCAGCTTTCTCTGATCAGGAGGCCCTGTATCCTAATCCCAGAAATGGGGATGTGAGAAAATTAACAAATGTTTCAGTTTGAGGCCCTCTTTGAGCCAGGCAAAATGGCCCTTCTGATTCCACTCACCTTGCAAGCCAAACTGTTATCATCTATGTTCAGGGAGAAGGAAGAGGGACTAATTCTATCTCATCTCCCTGCTCAGATACTGCTTTGCTTCACGTGTCTCCACATGCTGGAGACTTTGGGGATCAAGAACCCTAATCCATCACTTCTGGTCGGCTCCACATACCCTACCTGTGCTGGGCTTGTTTTCAGTTGCCTGCGGCTGATTAATAGGACTCAGGCAGCTAAAGCAAGTCTGGGGCATGAAAGGAGAAGCAACAGAAGAATCCTCCATTCATGAAAGATCAACAGTAGCAGCCACCTGGAAAAGATGTGCTTGAGCCAGGAAATGGAGAAGGGCATGTAAAGATTATCATGCTAGACCCAATGGGCGAAGAGAATAAAACACCAAAATAGGGCTATGTTCTGGGTCGGTTTTCTTTCCAACAGAATGTTTATGGGAGATACAATTTCCTTCAGGCTACTGGGAACCTAGAATCTGATGCTGCTGCAGAGAATCTCTCAGCAGTCACCTCCAGGAAGTCGTCTAGTAAGTAGCCCTGTCAAATAGACAATTGAACTGTCCCAGAAAATGGCAATTCATTACTGTTATATTCTACCTTTCCCCCATCAAGTCAGCATAGGATTCCTAGGCAACCTCTCATCCAGGTATTGACCAGACCTAGCCCTGCTGATCCCATCATCTGCTTTCAAACCATGTCAGCAACCTTTATACTGTTCTGGAGAGAAGTGAGTACCATTAAGTGAGTACCATCCAGGAAGCATCGACCAGTCCTTCCCACCCAGTTCTCATTTTTACAAAGGAGTGTGAGGCTGCCTGAGGAAGAAGTGTGTTCTTCTTCACCTATTAAGGTAAAGGTAAAGATATCCTTGACATTTAAGTCCAGTTGTTTACCTACCTATTTATCTACTTGCATATCAGAGGAGGAGCCAGACCATTTTTGATCCGGGGCCCAAACCCTTGACGCCCCCCCCATAAAAACGCGCGGCCGTAATCCTTTACGCCCCACAGCGCAGCAGCAAATTTTTGGGATTTTTTGATTTCAGTTTGGAAGCCTCCTTGTCCACTTTGTACCTCCTGTCTCCATTTCCAGCAGCACACATGATGAGGCATTCATAATGATGTGAATTTTGCTCTGCAGAATAAACTTGAAAGTGTTCCAAACATCAATTTTGTGAATTTTGCTCTGCAGAATAAACTTGAAAGTGTATTGCCCCTTAATGCCCTGGGGGGGGGGGGTGAATCAGGACTCCTGGGCTGCTAGGCAAGGCTGCAATGCAAGGGGGGGAAAAACTACAAAGCCCCGTTACTAGCCGCCTTGGGTCCCTTCGGGGAGAAAGGCGGGATATAAATATTGTAAATAAATAAATAATAAATACTTCTTAAAAAAACCTTTAAAAAACCCGGGAAAAAATGGGAAAAAACAAAAGAAAAAACCGAAACCTAGGATGTCTCCCGCCCCTCCAGAGGCCCTCTACGCCCCCCCAGGAGCCTCTCCGCCCTTACGCCCTGGGGCCCACTGCCCCAGGGCCCCATATCAGCCTACGCCCCTGCTTGCATTAACATGCTTTCGAACTGCTAGGTTGGCAGGAGCTGGGCTGAGCGATCACCCCATCTCGTGGATTTGAACTGCTGTCTTTTTGGTTCAGCTCATGGTTCAGACGTTCAGTGGTTTAACCCACTGCACCAGAGAGATTATTAATGGATGGAAAGGAAACTACAGAATACCATAATGCTTATTATCTATGGATTAGTTATTTATTTGGAAAGTGTATGTGCTGGATTTCTGTAAGGTATCATTCAAGGTAGGTCCATTCAGAGGTTTCCAGAAGTCTGGGACAAAATGGAACTAGAAGTTTAGGGTAACTACATGTGTCCTAGCATGCCCACAGTCACAACCCAAACTAAACTGAATTGAATGCTTAACACACACACCCTCGAACACACACATTTCCAAATATTTATTTTTCCACAAGAATTCACAAGCTAATTTTAAAGAGTGGCAGTATAGCCTGTCTGCCTGGAAGACACTTTTGTCCTGGAAAGCCAGCCCCAAATCATGTGTGGAAGCCAGGTGTAGTGAGGCATTCTGTAATGCTCAGAGGCACTCTACTTCCTCCTAGCCAGTTCACATGTGCAAAGAATGTTAACAAAACGTACGGACAACTTGGGTTCCAGGATCTGTCAGCAGTTTCTGAAACAGATTCTTGTGCCTCTGATCAGAGGAGGAGCCAGACCATTTTTGATCCGGGGCCCAAACCCTTGACGCCCCCCCCATAAAAACGCGCGGCCGTAATCCTTTACGCCCCACAGCGCAGCAGCAAATTTTTGGGATTTTTTGATTTCAGTTTGGAAGCCTCCTTGTCCACTTTGTACCTCCTGTCTCCATTTCCAGCAGCACACATGATGAGGCATTCATAATGATGTGAATTTTGCTCTGCAGAATAAACTTGAAAGTGTTCCAAACATCAATTTTGTGAATTTTGCTCTGCAGAATAAACTTGAAAGTGTATTGCCCCTTAATGCCCTGGGGGGGGTGTGTGAATCAGGACTCCTGGGCTGCTAGGCAAGGCTGCAATGCAAGGGGGGGGAAAACTACAAAGCCCCGTTACTAGCCGCCTTGGGTCCCTTCGGGGAGAAAGGCGGGATATAAATATTGTAAATAAATAAATAATAAATACTTCTAAAAAAAACCTTTAAAAAACCCGGGAAAAAATGGGAAAAAACAAAAGAAAAAACCGAAACCTAGGATGTCTCCCGCCCCTCCAGAGGCCCTCTACGCCCCCCCAGGAGCCTCTCCGCCCTTACGCCCTGGGGCCCACTGCCCCAGGGCCCCATATCAGCCTACGCCCCTGCCTCTGATAAATAAATAAGATCCAAAAGGCTGTCATACCAGCAACAGTCATGCAAAAGCATTAACGCCCCCCCCCATCTACTTTGAGGGTGATCTCTGACTTATGTTACAAACTACTAGCAAAGAAAAAAAAGTGATGATTGCTGCAAACCACGCACTACCAGGAAGGGGAAAAGGAAATAGTTATCCTTGCAATGACAAGGATATATCAATGGGTTGCAAGGGAGTCTACCTACTACCACATCAAATTCCACATCAAATTGCAAGGGAGTCTCTACCTATTACTACTACCACATCAAGATCACACATAAGCAGCACGTGTGATTCATGTGCAGCAACAGAAACGTTTTGACTAACCTGCATCAACAAAGTGTCTTTTGAAAACCCAGAGGATGTAGGCAAAACTTATGCACTCTTCTTCCCCTCCCCCCCACCCTTCTTTCAATGTTGCCCTCCACATGGAGCTGCGTTGCTGGCTGCCTCCTCCTTCCTTGACAGTAAAATGTGGCTGTGCTTTCCCGCATGCTACCGCTAGATGTCTCTGTGTTCTATACATCCATTCCAGTCAAGACCAGGAAAGATGGGACCTAAACCTAAGCAAGAAGAAAGGGGAGGGGGCCAGGGCCTCTGAGAGGGGGGTTAAGGGGGTAATTTGTACCCGGGCCCAGGGTGAAAAATGGGTCAAAAAGGGGGCCCTGGAGCCAAATTCATATGTAGGGAAGAGGCCTAAAAGAAACTTTGTACCCCCTGATAAAATTCCTCTGAATGGCCCTGAGGGGGCCCCTTTTGTATGTGATGATTATTCATAAGGATTTTGTGCAATAAAGCTTATTTTTTAAAGACAACCGTGATTTTGTATTGTCTCCTGTAAGACAAGAGAACAGGCTAGAGAGGTTGAATTCGCTATTCGCACTCAGAGGGCGACTGACTGCACAGTGACGCCTCCGACTGCTGTCCACGAGGCAGCACGAGAGGATAGGGGGCCCCAGTTCAGTCTCGCTCTGCCTCATCGTGGCCAACCCAGACAGTGACCCCCTAACACAGAGCCATCCTCACTTTTAGCCCGAGCCCCGAGACGCTCTCTGTGTTGGTGGGGCCCAGTGTGGTGTAAAGGTCGAGCGTCAGGCTGAGCTCAGAGAGACTCGGATTCAAATCCTACCCACCGCTGGCCCCGAAGCCTGCCAACCCAGTCCACGCCACAGGGCCACCACGAGGACGAAATGGGCTGAGGAAAAATTGGCCCGCGCTCCCCAGAAGTCCCCCAAGAGTAAGGGAGTCCGCTGCAGCCCGAGCCCCACAACGCCAAGCGACGCGAGCTCGCCAAGAGGGAGATGCCCTAACCCGCTTGGGAGACACATGACCGTCAGGAATGATGTTCTTGAACCCGTGAACGGGCAGAGAATGGTCACAAACCATCCTTCACTCACTGCCATCCTTAACAAGAGCAAGACAACCCTGTCCCTGGAGGAAGAGGAGGGAATTGTGCTTCCTCACGAAGGGAGGGAGCAAAAGGGGAATGAGCAGCGGGGGGGGGGGGCTTGGAGCAGCCGTCATGTCCCAGGGAGAGAGTGCAGCGCGCTGGAGAACACGAGGACGGACGAGCGGGGAGTGCCTAGCTGGGCTCTTGATCACGGACTGGGTGGCTCTGGTGGGGCAAGCTACCTGCCTCGCCTCTCAGCCCCCCCCCCTTATGGGGATAATAACACTGGTCAACCTTACACACGATTTATCGTGACATATCAGAAGAAGTGGACTCTGGAGTTTATGCCACAATAAGGCGCAAGAAGCCTTTTGTTCGATT
The DNA here is from genome assembly GCA_026170595.1 of Plestiodon gilberti rubricaudatus. Classification (NCBI taxonomy): domain Eukaryota; kingdom Metazoa; phylum Chordata; class Lepidosauria; order Squamata; family Scincidae; genus Plestiodon; species Plestiodon gilberti. The sequence continues at coordinate 209,073,071 of JANXHW010000001.1, forward strand.
GCTCGAACACTGCACAGTCATTTCTCTGCTATTAGTATCCCAGCAGCTCTTTGTTGGGTCACAGTGGCCGCATATAATTTTGGGTTTTTATCTATTTGTATAGCCACTCGAGGAAGCGGGCGACATAAATACAATTATTTAAACTGTTACTGGCATTTTGTTTCAATAGCAATGGAGAGAAGGAATAGCATGAACGCAGCACTCAACACGCTGCCTTTTTCAAGGAGCTTCAAAGGACACGTCCATAGAGGCTAGATTCATCCAGGGCTATTAAGCTTTGATAACTAAGAGTGGACCCTCCGGGGTCAGAGGCAGTATACCGGCTCTGGAGCCCAGAAGAAGACAAACTGTTCATGCCCTGCTTGTGGATCTCCCGGACTCTCTGGCGGGCCAGTAACTTGGAAACGGGATGTTGGAGTTGGAGTCCTTCAGCCGATCCAGGGCCCTACTTCTTGCGTCCCCGTGACAAGGGGCGATGGAGTCGGCCGAAGAAGGAGTCGGCCCTGTGTCTTGGCGTCTTCTGATCCCCCATAGCCCAGGAGGCGCCGCTCTTCGCTCGCTGCGGCTCTGCTGGGGGCGCATCGCTTTCAGGTTAAAGACCCATTACGGGCCTCGGCAGTCGTCGGGCCTCGTTTCCTTGTTAGCTCAGACGCGCTGGAGCAGAAGCGCCGCCGAGAGAGGGCCAGGCCAGGCGCTGCCTGTTTGCAAAGAGTTAAGGAGGCGGAAAATGCGGCAGCCGCGGCTGCCACTCTCCATAGAAACGGCGATCTTTAACGGGGGAAACTTTATGAAAGTCCGATGGGCCGATAAGCGCCAGCGCCGCGCCTTAATTAAAGCGCAGAGGAAATTACAGGCGCCCGGGCCCTGCGCCCCTCGCACGTTGCCTGGAGACTGGCTCCCCCCGCTCCCTCCCGTCCTGCGCCCTGCCTCAACGGGTGGGGATCGTAATACATAATAATAATCATCCCCTTCCCCAGGCGAAGAAGGCGATAATACCCCCCGCGGGTGCGGGGTGCGCGCAGAGCTGCCATGAGACGCGGCGCGGCCCGGACCCTGCTGCTCAACATGTACCTGCCAGGTAGGGCGGGGGGACCAACATTGGGCTGCCCTGTCCAGCTTCTTGTGACTCTGCCCAGGGCCGTCGCTGCCTTCCCCAGGACGGATCGGGCCTTCCCTGCTGGGCCCCTCCAGATCCAGATCCAGAACCGCTGCCCCGTTTCTCCCCCGTCTGCTTCCTCCAGCGTTTCCCCCCCCCCCCTCTGCGCGCTCTTAGGAAGTCGCGCTCAGCGGCTTCTCGCCTTCCCCCTATTTAGCTGCCCCGACGGCTCCCGTCGGAAGTCGGATTTCCTTTTTCCTGGACGCGCTTCCTGGCTTCATAGCGGCTTGCCGCTGGGGGGAGAGGCAGAGCGGCAGAGGCGGGCGACAGGGGGACGCGCACAAGGCTTGCGCTGAAAACGGCCTCCGTTCTCCAAAGCGCCGGGGCTGCCTGGGTGGGAGCTGGGATCGGCTTGGGGTTTTCCTTCCCTCACTCATCGTTTCTCTCTCTTTTTTTCTTGCTGCACTTCCTTGCAGACCCGGTTGGGGAGACGTTGTTCAAAGACGGCAAGAACCAGGCGTGGGGCTCGCTGGGGCCTGGGGTTCAAAAAGGTAAGAGCGGCGCTTTCTTCTCCTCCCCTTCCCGGACGGCACTGGGAGAGGGGAGTAGTTCTCCAGAGGTGCCTCGCGAACGCGACCTCCTCCTGTGAAGCTGCCAAAGGCTGGTCGAGTTTTAGGCTCCTTCCAAAGGGAAGATCTCCGGCGGCAGCGAAGTGCGATGTGACGGTGCCGGTGCAGGCCCCCCCCCCCCCCAGCAGTGAGATGAGGCTCCGCATCGCAAACTGCAGCCTTTCGAAGGTTTGAGAATGGCGCGGTCAGAAGGATTCCCACCCCGTTCATTACGCTGTTCTTACTTTTTCTGCCCCCCCCCCCCGAATTTAGAAGGGGATAGCCACTGTCTCCACTCGTTGCAATGGCATCGCCAGTGAGGGACAGACAGGAAAAGCCATGCTCTGTGCCCGTACTTGGCGATCCAGGGCAGGAGTCGATCCGTACCAATCTGCGTCTTTGCGCAACGGTGAGATCAATTGAGTTCGTTGCTTTCAAACACTCTTTAAAAGCCAAATTAAAATTCTGGAAACAACAAACGTGCATGACTACGAAACCCCTAGACTGTGATTACAATTAAAACTGTGATTTTTAAAATTTCAACATCGATGGGAAACGATTTTCACCTTCCACTTGGAGGTGCCGGCCCCATTACTTTCAAGGGACCTTCCTTCCAAGACGCTTATGGTCGCCGTCTCAGAGCCTTTCAGCCTTTCAGACCTCCGTTAAACAGCAGCCTTTCGACACACCTAACATCTTCCTATTCTGTGCTGGCTGCGAAATAACGCCACTTACGAAATAAGTGCGAAATAAGTGGCTGCGAAATTATAAATAACGCCACTTTGGACTCCAACGACTTTACGCCATCCACTTGTCACGGAGAGGCCAACCCACCCCCCGCCCCCGCCCCCACATCCCTCTCTTCCCCCGAAGGATTCACAAGACGGTAGGTCTGTATGTCTCTAGACTAGAATAAGGCGCTTGTGAGTTGCACTCGACTCCCAGTGTTTGTCAGGGCGGAAAGCTTTTCCCGCAACTCATAACTCTGTGTAGCCACGTTTCCATCACCAATGATCTAGCGGCAAACTTCATTGGAATAATTATTTGGGGACCTATTAAAATGTCATCTCCCCTTCCCAAGAGCCAACGCTGGACTCTCGCCGCAACACACAGGACTGCCTAGGCTACTACTCAAGAGCCTCTTGTTTTTTTTGTTGGGAGGTTTCCCTAGAGAGAGAGAGAGAGAGAGAGAGAGAGAGAGAGAGAGAGAGAGAGAGAGAGAGAGAGAGAGAGAGAGAGAGGAGTGGACCCTACTGAGGTGGTGGGGGGGGAGAGTTTGGTTCCCGCCCTGTGGTCGTAGGAACAGTGAGAGTGAAGAAGATTCAGGGGCATCTTGGGGGCTTCTCCTGACTTGAAATAATGGCAGTGCGACTTGTGCCCATTTCAACGCCAAATAGAGAATTAAACACACGCTGTGGATCAGAGCCCTAACCGATTAGTCAGTTTGGCTATTGCGACAGGAGGGCGGATGGGTTTGTTTGTGGTTAAAAAAAACTTACCCCTGCGACGACCTTTCTCCTTAACGAAATGAAGCTAAGAATCATTTCCGTTTCCAATCACCAGCACTTACTTGCGCCGGTATTTTTAACCTTTGTATTAATGACCTTTCAAATAGTAAACTAAATAATTTTTTAAAAAATCCTTCCACCGTGGAGTAAAGGAAGCCAAGAAAAACCAGAACACAGTGAATTATCTCTATATATATTTTGGTCCTTCCAGGCGTTCCACTGGTTTATATAAAAGTAACCCCGTTTAATGGATTGGGGGTGGGGGTGGACTGCTCAATTAAAAGCTCCTGGGAAGAACTTCTGACACCCTAGCCTAGGCAGGAGGCCAAATCTCGCAGATTCCCCTCTCGCGCGCCCTTGGACTAAATGCCTTTGTTGCGGATGGGAATGCGCATTTTAGCACACAACCCAGTAGGCCAGTGTTTCCCAAACTTTTTCGACCTGCGGCTCCCTTGACCATTGGCGACCATTGACCACGGCTCCCCATTACATGATGTTGATGCCTGCCAATTGGCATTGCACTGTTTTCCAAGAGGATTCCGTGGCACTCTGCGGCTCCCCTGTCTGGTATCCGTGGCTCCCCTGGGAGTCACGCCTCCCAGTTTGGGAACCACTGCAGTAGGCTGTTGCCGCCCGGGCCGGCATCACTGACTTGGAGGCAGGTCAGCCCTATTCATTTCAGTGGAACTTACAGCGAGATCTCACGCCTGTTTACGCGGAAGTAAATTCCACTTAATTCAATGGGACTCGCTCCCAAGCAAATGAGCTGCTTTCCTAATCCTATTTGTATGGCGAAAGTTAGTAACGTTGACGTTGGAGGAGCCAAATGGAAGCTTTTCTTCCCCAGGACAAATGGCACGTGGGGCCCCATCCGGATCAGAACTACGGCAGGGGGTAGTGTTAAAGCCTCTTAATTAATCTCGGTCCAGATGCTCCCCCCTGCTGTTTATATTTAAAAAGCAAGGAGGGAGGGCCAGTGACCTGATGGGAACGGGATGCTGGACTCTGAACACCCCCATCCCCGGCTCTTAACACCTCCACTTAGGCTGAGCCTGAGGTCATTCCAAGCGACGTGACGTTGGTCTGTGGACTCCTTGCTTAGTATAATGAAGGTGCTATTATTTATAGGGGCGAACGCCGAAACCCCTGTTTATTACCTTTGGAAACCCCGTTTCGCAACATTAAGAGCACTCTTTTGAAGGGCCTATACAAACCCAAACATGGACCTAAGAATAACGACACTGGCAGCACAATCCTATCCAATTTACACCACCTGTGTAACCAGTGGGGGAGGGCAGGGCAGGGCTTTGGAGGGGGAGATTTAAATCCCCTTTAAATCCTCCTTTGGAGGGGATTTGAATCCCCTTTCTGTTCTGGGACCTCCCGTCCTCCCTGCACCGCTGGTTACACCGGTTGTGTGAGTTGGATAGGATTGCGCTGTGACTGTGAGTGCCGGATATACCCCAATGACTCAGTTGTTGTGGGAAGCCTGTTAGACCTTGAAATTCATGCTGGCTGGTTTTTATTTTCCTCCTGTTTGCCCCCCCCCCCCCGTCGGTCACCTTCTTTTTCTTGCGACATCTCTGATTCAATCAACACCAGTTCTAAACGTGCCTTCTAGGAAAGACGCTTCACGGTTTGGGAAAGGGAGTTGTGGTGGAAACGTCGAACGGAAGAAAATGACTCCCTCCCCATGAAAAGCCGCACAACACTCGCGTGTGCTGCGATGCCTTCCTACTTTCCTCCTCTACAAATCTCAATAGGCTGGGACTCGAAATAGCGCTTTCTTCGGGAACAGCCCAAGACGCGGCACCTTTTACGCACCGCACGCAAAAAGATCTCCAAACACAGCGACTTTCCACTGGCCTGGAATGGGAACTTCGGCGCGCCAAACCTTAACGCACCATAGCGAGCATTGATCCCGCGCTAGAGAGCGTGTTTATAGCAATCCGTAGGCCTTATTTCGTTCCCGAAATCCTTAGGAGCACCCTGGAAGGTAGACTAGTCCCGCTGGGGACGAGGTTACGAGACAGAGTGGCTTGCCCGCAGGCGACTGCTCGAGCTTGTGCGTGTTTCCTCGGAACGAAGGGCATATCTTGTTGTGTTCAATGGGGCCGACCGACCCCCAGGTCAGTCAGTGCGCATAGGATTGCAGCCGCTGCGCGGTCACGGCATAAGTTACGTTGGGGCAGCGGGACGGCTTAAGAGCCCTGCTCTGGCGGTCCGGACATGACCCAAAACAGGCGCCTAGAACTTAAGGGCTCCAACGTCAAGCCGCCATTCAGTCGCTGCTGCTCCAATGTGTGCGAGAGACGCCGGGTGCTCAGGAAAGGCTTTGTATACTTTTTCGTATACAGGAGGAAGGCTTTGTATGTACATGTATACAAGACCATCATCTTGTCCGCTGCTTGAGCCTCAGTATATCAGATCCACTAAACTCAGCGACGAGAAGAACCCTTTTCACAGAAAGCCAAAGGAAGGCGAGATCTGTCAGTATTCACGAAAAATAAGGGTTTGGTACATTATATATTCTGTACAGGTTTTTCTTCACTTTTGCTGGTGCTACGTCTGTTTGGTCCCTGCTGCAGTGTCCCTTTTTTCCCCCAAAGCACAGCCTCCATTCTGCCATCGTTTACCTGCGAGCTTAAGACAAAGTGCTGCTTAATCGCGATGCAGCGTATTTCAGTCCCGTTGATCTATACGGGAGAGCTCAAGCACTAGCACCCTGGTAGAAATTCCACTGAAGCTAGTAGGGTTTACTTCCAGATAACTATAGGATTGCATGCATGCATGCATGTAGAACAAATCTATTCATGCTTATCTAGATATAAGTCTCACTATGCTAAACGGGGCTTACGCCTTAGGTAAGGATCCATACCTGTGTATAGAATGTCTATTTGCAAGTATTGTACACATGATTTTAGTAGGGAAATCCCTGTAATTCAGACATCTGAATCCATGGCAGGTTGTTTTAAAACAAACTAACAAACCTGCTGTTCATTTTCAGCAAATGACCCATTTCTGGATTCTTCTTCCTCTACTGAAAGTGTAAAAAAGGTGAAGGTGACACCTGACAATTAAGTCCAGTCGTGTCCGACTCTAGGGTGTGGTGCTCATCCCCATTTCAAAGCCGAAGAGCCAGCGTTGTCCGAAGACGCCTTTGTGGTCATGTGGCCGGCATGACTCTCCTTGCCGCAGCGCGTAGCATGCGGCTGGAACACGGAGTGCTGTTTACCTTCCCGCAAGCGGTACCTATTTATCTACTCGCATTGACATGCTTTGGAACTGCTAGGTTGGCAGGAGCTGGCCTAGCAACGAGAGCTCACCCCATTGCGGATTCGAACTGCCGACCTTTTGATCGACAGCTCATGGTTCAGCGGTTTAACCCACTGCGCCACCCTGCACCCTGCGCCATACTTACAATTATATATACAGGTACATGAGCGCCCTTTCCCCCTTCATACAAAATGGTATCATTCTAAAATCATTCAAATCTCTCAAGCACTAGAGGAAAAAGACACAGCTCCAGCTTCAAGAGGAGCTGACTGCCTCAAGTCCTTGGTCTATCCCATTGCTGAGTGAAGAGTGGCCACGTTCTGAGCTGTGGTTTGACCAGAAGAAATTGTGGGTGCAGTTGAGAACAGTGAGGAGCATTGTTCTTATTACTGGCAAAAAAATTTCCATGTCCAGTCCAGGTTTCATTTATCTGCTAAGAAAGGAAAAAGTTCAAGTTGCCAGTTGTGGCTCCCAGGGGTGTAGTTGAGGGGAAGCGTGTGTGTGTGGGGGGGGGGGGGAGCAGAGCTCCAGGACTTCTTCAACAGGAGTTGTGATGTCATCAGCAGGAGCTCTCAGGAGCTGCCTTTGAAAATGTTTTTCAAAGGACATGAGCTGAGAAGAAGCATCAGGCTCAGTAGGAGGCAAATTGAGAAATGTGCCTAGGGGCATGTTAATGTCCAGGGCTGGCCGGCCATCTTCTTTCCTAAGGGCTGCCTGAGACACAATATGTAGCTCAAGGCTATAATCCTATGCAAATTCATCCAGAAGGAACTACAGTACTGTTGAACACAGTGGGATTCACTTCTGAGTAAACATGCATAGGCTTGCATATTGCAACTCTAACATATTTATTATTATAAATATTTGTATATCTCATTTCAACAAAAAAAATTCACAAAGCAATTTACATAACTCACAGCCTCCCAATCCTATCCTTTTCCCCACTATAGCATGCAGCCGACCCAAAATGGGCTGGGGGGGGCTGATGGGGAGGCTTAGGAGCCTCCCAATTGCCAATGGGTTTCCACAGACCTGCACCAGCTCTTTAGCTGGCACAAGTCCGAGGAGAGAAAAAGGGCATTGGGAGGCAAGGAAAGGGATATTGGCGCAGGTCACAAGTGCCAGGACACACCCTTCCCGCCTCTGACACTTCTTCTCTCCCTGGTCTTTGTCCTGTTCTGCCCACCCCACCAACTCACCTCTGTCAGCAGACCTTCCTTGTCCCACTGTCTGCACACAAGACCTCCACAGCCTCTCCAGCAGTGGTCCAGAAGCATGTGATCGCCATTTATGACTGCCAGAAAGTGCATTCCACCACCATTCCACGGATCCGTTCCATGGATCACAACTATAGGATTGGTCCAAAAATAAATGAAAAGATGGTTTCCTGCCCCAGAGGGTTCACCATCTAATACAAAAGAAACAGCCACTGGAAAAGATGCTTTGCTGGACTGAATAGGGAGTCAGGGACAACTGCTCTTCCCATACTAAATATGAGAGAACCTCCACTTAAAGGTTCCTCTTAGGTTATAATATACCTTCTATAATTATCTGGGATATTTTTAATTTTGTTTTTCAATTTTTATACAGAGTCAGTTTAAGGCAAGCTGGGGTCCTGAGGTATGTCACACCTAAGTGTCCTCGTCCAGTAAAATTAACCACCACCACCCCAATTATTCTTCTAAATCTAAAAAAAAGGACAAAGAATTTAGAAATCTTAAAGCTTTATATTTGCGTTTATTTATAGTCAAAGCTACAATGAAAAACTCATTGAACACAAACATCTTGCACTAAGGGCGCAATCCTGAGGAACGCGCCGGCGACGCAACAAGCGTTCCATCACCGGAAGCAGTCGCGAACGTGCCGTAAAGCACGTTCGTGACTACTCAGGAGCAAGGGAGGCCGGCGCAAAGGCCAGCCTCCCTTGCTCCGTCGCTGGAATGCCCAGGCGGCCACTGAAGAAGGTAGGTATGGATCTGGCAGGGGCGTTTTGGCGGGCAATGTAGGGGGGCCATTGGTGTAGCTGGCCTGGGAGGGGGCAGGGGATGGCGTCGGCCATATCCCCGTCCCCACTGGGCCGGCTAGGCCATTACATGGCCTCCTCTACTTCCACCAGCTATTTAGCTGGCGGAAATCCAAGGAGGCCGATAGGGCCAGCCCCGGTTTACACTTGGGGAAGGGGATGAGCATCCCCTTCCATGAGTAGACCTCCAGCCCGCCGGTCAACGGGCAGCCCGGGCTCAGGATCCAGCGGGCAACCCTGGGCCGCTGGCCGGATTCTTAGTCAGGATTGTACTGCCCGGGTATTTGCATTATGAAGAACTTTCAAGTTTATTTTAAATATGTAGCTCTAGGCTACACACTTAAATCTACATACTTTATCATCTATGTTTTCTTAGCATATTTAAAAGCATTTAATCTACAGCAGAGACCCCTCCTAATGTGAAGTCCTAAACTTACCTAGCCTGTGCATAAACCCAGCCTTGAATTTATACATTTTGTTTTTAAACTAAGAGATTGGTATGAAAAGTGGTAGATGTTTAAATGAGGTATAATACACTCACTGTAAGTTTCAAAGCAGAAATAAGTGGCAAGGAAAAAACACGCTAATGATGAAGCTCGCTGAATGTTGGTTTTCTTGTTTTATAGGTGGGATGTGGCTCTGGGGGGTATCATGATAAGCTCCTGCACACCACTGATAGCACCAGTAAATATGGACGATACATAAGTGGCAAAGTGGGGGGAATCTTTGTCCTACATGCTCAATTTCTGTGAGCAATAACCGCACACATCACATTAATGCTCCTCTCCTAAAGGTATTTTCTCTGGAGCAAGTCTATTGATTTTGATGGTGCTAACACTAACCATTAGGCAAGCATACTTAGGATGATAGGCTTATTGTAATTTCCAGCTTAAGATTCAGCAATGGGGACAGGTGGAGGGCATTTCTATTTCTTTCAAGGGCATCTCAGAAACATGCAGCCCAATCCTATCTAAAACTAGTGCTAGTGGAACACACATTCTGCCAGTGCAGGTTGCTGCAAAGTAGCCATAAAGTGCTTTGTGACAGCATAAGCTGCTGGTGCACCAGCTGAAAGGTTGGAACCTTCCTGTGACATTAGGAGGCCTGCCAGAGCAGCAGGGCCATTCAGAGGAATTTTATCAGAGGGCACAGAGTTTCTTTTGGGCCCCTTCCCTACATATGAATTTGGCTCCTGGGGCCCCCTTTTTCTGCTCCAGGGTCCCCCTTTTGACCCATTTTTGCCCTGGACCCGGGTACAAATTACCCCTTTAACCCCCCTCTCAGAGCCCCTGCGGAGCAGGTAAGCCCAGCACAAGGGGTGGAATGGGGCAGGGTGGGTGGAAATGGGGTGGGGATGGGAGGATTGGGCCTGGGAGGGGGACATGTTCGACAACAGTCCTTGCCAAATCCAAACCCACTTCCTGGGCCTGATCCAACTCCACGGATCAATGTGGACTTGCGTCAGTGCTATTGCTCGCGCAAGTTCGAATTGACTCATAGCGGCTGCTGGGGCTTACCCTGAGCCAAGGGGCAAATGTCCCTTTACCCCAAGGAAACCTCCAGCAGCCCAAACTCCCCTGCAGGATGCAGTGGAGCCGGAGGCCACGCAGGTGCTGCTGCATCGCTACGTAGGGATTTAGATAGGATTGGGTTGTTATTCCTGCACTTGACCCCCTGCACTGCCGAAACAAGTCACCAAAGTGGTGCAAAAAAGCTAAAGTGCCCTGCATTTTCTGTTGCACAAAGCTGCTGATGGTTCCAGCAGCAAGTTAACTGTATCCAGAATATCATCAGTTTACTACTTGACTTTATGGCTCTGGTCTGGTCAACATGTTCAGCAACATGGTAGAATTGACTGTACCTCTTAGGATTGTAGGCATGCGTGTGCGCCTCATTTTTGAATGCTTTCTTGTGTTAATGTTTTTCTGTAAGGAGAATGCAAAGATGGGGTAGGAGGCTTTGAACTCAGATTCCATTGGATTATTTCTTTTGTCAGAGATCACCATCAGTTTCGTGATGTGCTAGAGCCAGAGGCGTAACAAGGGTGGAGCGAAGGCAAGTAGTTCTGCAAGACTCCGTTACACTGGAGTCAGCGGCCCCTCCCCCTTGCTGTTGGAGCCATTCTGGCAGCAAAGGCAACACGCAGGACACTCCCCTGTTGCTGCTGGAATGGCTCCAACAGCAAGGGGGAGGGGCCGCTGACTCCAGTGTAACGGAGTCTTGCAGAACTACTTGCCTTCGCTCCACCCTTGTTTCACCACAGGCTAGAGCAGCTTTTAAATCCAAATTTTATTTAATATTATAATGAAGTCAAAATGGTTTGGTTAGATGGAAGATTCTAACTTTCTGCACTCTTACGAGTATTTGTAGCAGGTGGTTCCCTGGCACTAAGCCGCCTTTATACCACATGTGTTGCGTCACGGAGTAGCCAATGTGTCAATTCTGATTAGCCCAACGCGTTGCTCCGCGTCCTGCCCCCACAATACCAAATGCAGCCTCTCATTGGCCGAAGCCTGATTTATTCAAGTTGAAATGCACCGGAACAACCTTCAGCCAATGAGAGGCCGCGTTCGGTGTTGCGGGGCAGGATGTGGAGCAATGCGTTGGGCCAATCCAGAATCGACTCCCGGATGCGACGCAGCGAATGTGTGCTGTTACAGCTTTAACCCCACTGAAGTGAATGGGAAATGCCTGGAGAGAGAGAGAGAGAGAGAGAGAGAGAGAGAGAGAGAGAGAGAGAGAGAGAGAGATCCTCCTTGTCCACTCCCCAGGTGTGGAACTTGCTGTCTCCAAAAATCTTCAGAGAGCTCAGAGACCTGAGAAAAGACCATGGGTTCTACCATGATGGGTTGAGCAGGGAACATTTCAAGCTGTTATCTCAGTGCAAGTGAGAAAGTTCCCATGGGCGGATCCCCTCTGGATCACATGCTGTGCACGCAAAAGGGTGATTGGGAGCGATTCCAGTTGGTTGATATTAATCCAGGGGTATAGTGCAGCGGGTCAGCGGGTAGCAGGCCAGCGGGTGGCGCAGCGGGTTAAACCGCTGAACCATAAGCTGTCGATCAAAAGGTCGGCAGTTCGATTCCAGCGACGGGGTGAGCTCTCGTTGCTTGGCCAGCTCCTGCCAACCTAGCAGTTCCAAAGCATGTTAATGTGAGTAGATAAATAGGTACCGCTTGCGGGAAGGTAAACAGCGCTCTGTGTTCCAGCCGCATGCTACGCACTGCGGCAAGGAGAGTCATGCCGGCCACATGACCACAGAGGCGTCTTCGGACAACGCTGGCTCTTCGGCTTTGAAATGGGGATGAGCACCACACCCTAGAGTCGGACACGACTGGACTTAATTGTCAGGGGTCACCTTTACCTTTTTATAGTGCAGTGCAGAGCCAGCGGGTGGCACAGTGGGTTAAACCACTGAACCATGAGCTGTTGATCGAAAGGTCGGCAGTTTGAATCCGTGCGATGGCTCCTGCCAACCTAGCAGTTCGAAAGCAAGAAATTGCAAGTAGATTAATAGGTACCGTGTCAGGGGGACGGTAACAGCATTCTATGCACCTCGGTGTTGAGTCATCCCGGCCACATGACCATGGAAACGTCTTCGGACAGCGCTGGCTCTTTGGCTTTGAAACGGAGATGAGCACCGCTCTCTAGAGTCGGAAATGACTGGACTTAATTGTCAAGGGGTACCTTTACCTATAGTGCAGTGCAATGGATTAAGAGCATGTGGTTCACTGCCAAAGAGAGGGTCAATGCCATCAGCTTTAATGATGCTACAAGCAAGGGCCTGAGCGCAACCTAATCCAGTGTTCAGATCCTCCACTGCAGCAGGATGTGCACAATTGACTGTTAATATTTATTGCCATGATTGATGCAGCACAGAGGCTTGCTTGGTTTCAATGGGGCTGAAAGTGAAAGGAGCATTGTTCTCTACCATAATATGACCATCTTGTATTCTAGTATACTGTACTTTTAAATATTGCTGTATATCACTTCAGGTGCCCCCAGGCAGGGAATGCAACTGGTCAACAGGAAGATCAAAGTATTTTACTCATCCTGAATGTTTAGGATTCAATGGGATAAAAATTAGAGCCGATCAAGAGATGGAAGAATGGTTAGTCTATCCACCATCTGCCTTTTAAGCAACTGACTGATTACTGTATATTCAACTGTATTGATCTCTTGATCAGCCAGACAATAAATTAAAATGGCAGGTGATTAAATTGCAGATCACCAAAACCTCTGTTTAGGTGTCTTCTGAAAAACATGCTACATGCTATCCCCAAATGCAGATAACCAATCCTTAGTAGGTGTTGGGTTTATTTTTAATTAAATGCATCTGTGGTTTTGAGCAGAGGAATAACAGCGTGGGAAAGAATTCTTCAGTGACCCTTTTCCTTCTCAAAACACACCTCTTTGTTGCTTCCCTCCCACGGTCCCACCCACCCCAGCTTAAGATCCATGTTAATCCTTGTAACAATAATAATAAATAATAATAAACCAGTATTTATATACCGCCTTTTCTTTGGTCATCGGATTTCTCCTCCGAATTTAATTCAAAGGCGGTTTACATGGGCAGGCATTCTAACCCCCAAGGGGTTTTTACAATGCAATAATGTTCTCGTAGAACCCTTCATTCTAGATGGTTTCTTTCACATTCCTGTTCTCTCTCTCTCTCTCTCTCTCTCTCTCTCTCTCTCTCTCTCTCTCTCTCTCTCTCTCTCTCTCTCTGCCGTTTGCCTCACCAAGCTTCAGCTGACAGGGCAACCTTGATTGTATTGACGTAACTGTGGGAGAGGGTGCAGTGATGGCTTATAATTTAGAGCAGGGGTTAGAGTGACCCACCACTTGGAGAAGGAGCAGCTCACTACTACTACTCCCTTAAGGGGAGTGGTGGTGACCTGCGATGGCGGCAGCAGCAGTCTGGGGGTTGCACCACTGCTGGGGACAAAAGGGGTATTTTTAGACTTATTGGGGGGTCAGGCCGTCCTCTGGAAGGCGTGGGAGGCCCCCCCCCAGCAGGCCTCCCCATGCCTCTGAACGGCTTCTGGAGGTGATTAAAGCCCACTTCCAGTTTACTTCCTGGTTTCCTTGGAAAATGGAAGTGGGCTTTATTTCCTCCAGGAGCCATTCAGAGGCTTGGGGAGATCCGCTGGGGGGGGGCACAGGCCCCCACACCCTCCGGAAGATGGCCCAACCCTGGGTAAGTCTAAAAATATCCCTTTTGTCCCTAGCAGCAGTGTGATCCCTGGATCGCTGCCGTGTGCCGCCACCTTTACCCCACCCCCACAAGCACTACTCATGGGGAGAACTGAGAAATGCTGATTTAGAGACTTGAGGGAATGGTGATCTGGAGACTTGTCCCAAGGTCACATGGCATGGGGCTGTTAGAGCACTGGAAAGCTTGGGACTACTAATCATTGCATCACTCTGCTTTTTAAAGTTGTACTATATGCCAGTCCTTATTCCTATGGTGAATACTTACAGACCCCAAAACATTACAGAGGGCATTAGGTATGCAGTTGCCATTTTGAGCAACTGCTTCGCCTGCACTTAGCACAACCTCTAAAGGAGCTCATACTGGAAGAGAGGAACCAAAGGTCTGGCTCAATATCAAGCAGATTCATATTATGTCCATATGGGGGGCACCCTCTCCCAAGGGTGGGCCATCCTAACTGCTCATCTTTTGACTTTTCAGGCAGTGGGCAGATCCAGCTGTGGCAGTTTCTGCTGGAACTGCTTTCGGACCGTGCCAACCTCAACTGCATCGCATGGGAGGGCACCAATGGGGAGTTCAAGCTGCTGGATCCTGACGAGGTGGCACGGCGCTGGGGCGAGCGGAAGAGCAAGCCCAACATGAACTATGACAAGCTGAGCCGAGCACTGCGCTACTACTATGACAAGAACATCATGACCAAGGTGCACGGCAAGCGCTACGCCTACAAGTTTGACTTCCAGGGCCTCGCGCAGGTCTGCCAGCCAGCAACGCCTGACCACACCCTCTACAAGTTCCAAGCCCCCCTGCCCTTCTCTGGCATTTCCAAACTCAACATCATGGCCTCCGGGGTGACCCCAACCAGCTTCTCCTATTGGCCAGGTTCTACCCCGACCCTGTACCCCGCACATGGCCTGCAGCCTTCAGCACCCTTCAGTACCATGGCAACCTCCCATCTCAACAACATGAACAGTCACTACCACTAGGCCGTTAGTGGCTGTAGGGGGGTGGGAAAGGATGGCCCTCTGATTTCACCCTAGGACACCTCCAATTATTTGACCAAGGAGACATTGTATGGGGGGGAGGGACACCTTACTGAGAAGGGCTGGATCTCAGTGGTAGCAAAAAGAAGCTGCATGACTGAGGGCCTCTTCTGAGCTGTGGCCTCTCCCCAATGAATACAGAGCCCTTAATTTCACAGGGACCGTTTCAGCAATGCCCCCAGTGTCACCATTTGAAGTGCACGCACATGCGCGCGTGCGCGTGCGCGTGCGCACACACACACACACACACACACACACACACACACACACTCCCCGTGTATTAGACTGGCTTTAGAACTCTCTTGTACTTGCTATTCTTGGAACTCCAATCGTGCATGAGTGTGGAGGGGAGGGCAACAAGGCACCAGTTAAGCAACACATACAACCACACATCATAAGCGGCTGATAATGGAGGTCCAACCCAGAGCATCGAGGCTGGTGGTGATGGGGTCTTTTCTGGAGGTTAGACTGGCTGGCTGTCCCAGCATACAATGAGGAAAGAATTCTATCAAGCCCATACCACGTCTATGCTTCTAGGTATGTCCAAGTTTGGGCTATACCAAATATTCCCCACTTTCACGTTTCAGGTCAAAACTAGCAATTTTGGTGAAGAAGAAATGTCCCACCCTTCCCAAAATGAGGGTTTTTTACCCCCAAATACTTAAAACTGTGCAAAAATGTATCCTTTTTTCAATCCTGCTGGACACATACATTTTCCTTGTCGGCAGCTGCATCTTTGGTGCCATTCCCCACATCCAAGTGCAACATCTTCAACTACCTTCCTGGTCTAGCCACATAGATGATTCCACCCAATCAGGCATCATGTCGTGAAGATGACACATACGTAGCCAGTCAGCTCTGGCTGTGTAATGATGTCACTTAAGGCAATTTAAGGGCAATTGAAACAAAGAGCCAAACATTTTGCTAAAGTAGGAGCATGAAAAAAAAGTTCCAAAAGGAGGCTTTTTTTTTTTTTTTGCCACTGCTGAAAATGTTAGCAAAAATAGCACGTGCTGTAAGATAGACCCAGGAAAAGCCAGAGAAGTATTCACAGTAAAAGTATGTGTTTTTTTAATAACTTGGATATGAACAAGTATTTAGAGTGAGGTTTACCCAGTCCAGTCTTTCCCTGCTGCCAGACTTGTGCGTAGAGCTTGAGCCTGAATAAAACGGGGGCTGGAACTGCTGCAATTCTTGCATGACAGAGCTAGTCAGAATGCATGGAGGGAATCTCTACACATTACAAGTAGTAGTTTAGTTCGGCTGTAATCAGAACATGTCTACAGATACGTGCTCAACCTATGGAGATGAAGATTGAGGCCACCTTCCTTCCAGCTTCAGATATTCATTCGGTTTCCCCAAGGATTGTAGATCGTTTCATTTCTGACAATATTGACACAAGCAAATCCTGAGCGGGGTGTGTGAGCTTGCAGTCCCTGATCCCTGAAATGAGTCTAGGCACCAAATAGGGTCTTTAAAGTGAGGAGCAACTGAAGGACAGCCTAAGTCCCAGGCCCTTTCGGATGCTTGCCTAGGCTGAGCTTCCCTGTGAGAACCCACAAAAATTGTTCTTTCCATAGGTACAGCACCAAAGTCCAAATGCAGTACAAGTTTTCACATATAAAATCTTATTTTAAACTAGTAATATGGAGATTCAAGACTGAGATACAGCAGTGGAAACAGAATATTCAATGAAACTGAAATGAGAGCTGGTGTAGTGTAGCAGCTAAACACCTGTGCAGTGGATCAGGTTGGAATTTTGCCTTTGCCATGAACTCATTAGGTAGCCTTAGGCAAGTCACTCCGCCTCACCTCCCCTAGCTGTAAAATGGGGACAACAATAATACTTACGTGAACGTGACAACCTTGTTGTAAGGATTACAGCAGGATAACGCATAGGAAATACTTCATGCAGAAAGCACTGTAGAAATTGCTAAGTGTTAAGAAGTATTGTTATTATTCTGTTCCATTGCTCTGAACAGACTGCTGCTGAGGTGGTAGTACAACAGATACATATTAATACAGCTGTGTAATCTTACACAATCCAGCAGCATTCCAGACACCCAAGAGAGACAGATGTTCCCACTTTTTGCACATGAGGTTCTTGCGTCAAATCAGATTTGTCATGTAAATGTGAGCAAAATGCTCCCCCCCCGTCCCTGCTTTTTCCTCCACATGAAAAACAATCAGAAGACTGAATATGTTCTCATATATGAAAACACCGCCTGTCTTTCAGTATCTATATTAGACAATACAGTACCTGAGGCTAAAATGAAAACTGATGGTTGTCATTTTTAATAACTTACCTAGATGAATATTAGAGTCAAGACAACACTGCCCCCTAGTGTTGCCCCAATTGACTGCTTCATCAGGCTTCATGATCAGGCCAAGGGCTCTCCCATCCAGCAGTTACTTTTATCCACTGGCTCGGGATGATGCTTTTCTCATGGCTTTAGGACATCATCCCCTTTTGTTCCATTCTCAGGGTGATGGTAATCCAAAAATTCATATTCTTTCCTTTAACACAAGAAATGGGGCGCCACATCAGGTTTCACTGTGTGCGTGTGTGTGTGTGCGCGCGCATGCGGCCTGGGTAATGTTCAAAGACCTGCTCTTGAATATATTCAAGATTAAATGGGAAAAAGGCAAACAAAAATCAGTGTACATTAATGGCATTTGTTGTGGTTACTTTACTTTTTACTTTACAAGAATCAAATAATATGGTGTGAATCATGGCCATGATTCCCTCCGTCCAACTCCAGGAGATGCTACTTGATATGAGCAGAGTGCTCACAAGTGTTTTTCGGCATGGAGAAAAAGCCATCTGCTTAGCTCTGTATGGCAGGCTGCTAATCAAGGTGCCAGCATTTGGCCCATTGAAAAGTTGGCAGCCCTTTTTGCCATTGAATCAATCTGTTGCCAATGTTGAGGGGTAGTATCCTCTAATGGCATCCAGTATCCCCACTGAGTGGTGATATTTTGCTGTGTTGCAAACACCATAATGCTATATTCCCAGGTTTTTCTACCACCACCCTGTTTTAGCACCAAGCTATGAAGGCTGCTGCAACTCCCTTCAACTCTTCATCTCTGTGGCCCTCAGACACACACTTCTTCTGTCTAGGTAGGTTCCCTGAATACACCCCTCTGATTCTCCCCTCTTGGATCATACCCCCCTCTCCTGCATATGGAAGCTGCAACTGTACAGCTTTCTGCACTATGTTGGAGTGGGGTGGGAACTATCCGGTCCAGGTCCACCACAGCTATCTACAGTTTATTCTCTTCTAGCAGCCCTTGGGAGACTGAAGAGATAGGAATCCATCTAGCACAGAGCTCCATGGAATGTCTGGCTTACAACAACGCCTACCATCGACAATTTCTTGTATATGCTTCAGCTGTCCTATTACAGCATGGAGAGCAACAGGGGAAATTATTTGGAGTGGAGAAATTGCAGCAAGGCAATGCACTCTATCTCCTCTGCTGCTTCACTGCTTCACATTGTACCTCCCTTATGCTACTAAAAAGTCTGCTGAAGGTTGAATGGACATCATCATTATTATTATTATTATTATTATTATTATTATTATTATTATTATTATTATTATTATTTACTGCTTTTCAACAAAAAAAGGTCAGAACACTGTTTACAGACATCTCAAATAATTAAATGGCCACTTCTCATCCAAAGAGCTCAAGGCAGTGTACTCAGTCTCCTCTCTTGAATCTTACAACAACTCTGCGAGGCAGGTTAGGCTGAGAGATTGTGACTGCCCTAAGGAGGTCACTTGGTGGGCTCCATGGGTAAGCGCAGATTTAAACCCAGGCTTCTGCAGCCCAAGGTCAAGTTTAGTATCCTAACCACTTTACCATACCAGCCTTTGTGCATGTGTTCTATCAGAACACTCAGTATAACACCTACAGCAGTCCTCACTTAAAGTCGTTTCGTTTTAAAGTTGTTGAGGGAAAAAAAAAGATTCCCAGCCAGGGTCACTGTCTGTGTGGAGTTTGAATGGGTTGTCTGCATGGGTTTTCTCTGGCCTGAAAAGCTCGCATTTAGTTCAGTGTTTGAAGTGTTTTGGGTCTTTATTTTGAAGTTTGGTGATGTTTTTGCAACCAGAAATATGCCATAAACTCTTGCTTATGTATATCAATTAGCCTAAGGTAATATTGGTTTTGTTATAAGTCGTTTCGCTTAAAGTTGCAGTTTCCAAGAACCTATGGACAACTTTAATTGAGGACTTGCTGTACTGTATTTCATGACAGACTGGAGTCTGCTCTGATTATAGCCAGCAGGGGGCAGTGGTGACACATAGACTGGCCCTTTTCCTGCATATATGGCACTATTAAACAGTCTGTGTTAGTCCCTTGCAGCCAAATCAATCAAGAGTCCAGTGGCAGAACAGATTTATTGTGGCAAAAGGTTTTGCAGGTCAGAGCCCATTTCATCAAACACATGAAGTGCTATCCTCATTTGGAGATAGATGGGTCTGAAAGTGAAATATGTGAAAGTGAAATATCAGGAGGCCCAGGAATGGAAGAGACAAATGTGCTACAGTGCTGCATGGAGCACAGATTAAAATGAGACCCAGTGAACGATCCAAAGAGAGTGGGTCTGACCCATGCCAGCCTCCTAATGCATTGGCAACGACGCAAGTTGAATAAACGTATCACCTGAAAAGGGACAACCATTTTCTATCCCAAGAGAGCCAATGCCAGTCTCTGCTGGCTGCCCAAAGCTGGGTTTGGCTTCCAGGTGAAGTTAGCCATTGGGGAAGTTAGCAGTGTGCCTCGTGCAACTGCCAGTTTGCAAACTGGGAGAAGGACTCTTCTTGGTCTTGCCAGAGGGAAAAGGCAGGGCTGTACTTCTAATTTTTGAGAGAAGAGAACAGCACTTTATGCTTCCTTCACCTGCCTGCCAAAATTAAGGATGGGGCCATAGCATCAGTGCAGCTGCTTTGTATACACATGATGATGAAGATCTTCAGGAAATGCTGGGGAAAGATCTCCGCCTGTAACCTTAGACAATACTGACCTAGACAAGCTGACAGTCTGGCTCCAGATAAGCCAGCTTCGCATGACAACCCTTCACCTTCCACTATATTAGCTCCCCCTCCCCTGACCAGCATGTTCATAGAGGGCAAGAGAGGGGCCCTCTGAGCCTTTTCCTTTGGGTTCAACACACCCAGCTCTTCCAGCTGCCTTCACCAACCTAGATCACCACTCCGGTTGTCTTTCTAACTGTTCTTTCTTCAGCCATTTCATTGATGGAGTTTATGGTAGGAGCTTCTGATCCGGAGGTGTTTGGCTCCTACCAGCCAAGCTAACACACAGAGTTCCTTCATTTGGTACAGCTTGGATCCAGATGTCCCATTTGCTCAGGCATTTTTGGTGAATGCTATGCTGGGTAAGGAGGCTGTAATACTGCTGGGCATTGTGCAGCTATTCAGGACAAATGGCCATTCATCACAGAACCCAAGAGCTAGAAGAAAGGCACTTTGAGGGCAGCTCATCAGAGTAGAAAAACAGAGAAGGCAAGATGATTATGAAGATCATACAGGATTGCTAGAGCTGTTGGGCCAGCAGGGGGCTGTAGTTAAGTGGTAGAGCTCCTCTCCTGCTTTGCATACAAATGTCCCCGGCTCAACCCCTGGCATCTCCAGATAGGGCAGGCTGGGAAACACAGCTGCCTGAAAACCTGGAGAGCAGCTGCCAGTCAGTGCAGGCAATACTGGGCGAGATGGATCAGTGCTCTGACTCACGACAAGGCAGCTTCAGTGTTAAGCAATGTCAGCTCAGACCTGCACTAGAATTAAACCATGTCCTTCTGATCTATACCTGAAGGAGGAAAGGACTTGAGTCAAGGCAGACAAATCTGCTTCCGTCATGGCTGAGTCCAGCTGCCTAGATCCTCTGTCCTGGCAGAAGGTGAGGTGTATTCAGTCCATCCCATGATACTGGAGGTTTATAGGCACCAACTAACCTCAGCACACCACCACTGACTGTAACTGTGTTCGCTGCATGTTCAGACTGCAGAAGGGGTGCAGGATGATGGGATGTTAGATTTGGAATGGGGAGACCAGGAATCAAGCTGCTCCTTTCAGCCAGGATAGAGATGCACACTGCCCCCCCCTTATTAACCTACCTTACACAAGCAATTAAAGGTCTCATCTGGAGTAAAGACAAGGCCTTGGTTTTCTTATCGGAATAGGAGGATAGTCTTTCATGTCTTGCAAGAACTAAGGACAGACTGTACTAGGCAAACTGAAGTGTCTTTCAGTTTAAAAAAGGCAAAAAGGCAATGGCACAAAATCAAACTCCAGTCTTCCAAAGCTTCTAGCATTTCTAATAAATGACAAATTACTCAAATCTTCTCATTCTGTCCAGTTTTAGGGTTCTTATTTACATTTTCCGTAATTATTTTTCTGTAGCTGTTATCTACGACAAACAGGAATCCGTAAAAAAATAAAAGGCATCCCTGCAAATTTGTTCGGGGGTGTGGAAATGTAGCCGAAAAGGAGAGTGTTTCATTTTGTAAAAAAAAATCAGGAAAGCAAGTCCTGTATTCATTTGCACAGGAGATGAAAATATTGATCAGATGTCGCGCTGTGCTCTGCGCTTGGTGTAATACAAATTTAAACCACAAGGTGTCCTGCTATCTCAGGATTAAGGGCTTGTTGCTGGGCGTGTAACCAAACAATGGGGCTTGCTGAGCAATCCCGTACTGATGATTTCCTGTTCCTTGGCTGCAGACGCCTGTGGAGTTGTAGTTTAATCGTAAATAGGCGAAGGGGGAGGGAGTGGGAAATAATGTCATAGTACTTCCCTCGACCCCCACAGCACTTTTTTTAAAAACCTTCCATAGATATACGAAGTTGCTCTGTCTCGCTTCCCATCCAGAAACACACCTGATCCCGGCATGGCTTTTCAGGACCCGAGTTCGCATCTCCCTTTCTCCCTTAAATCCCCAGCATCTCCCCCTCCCCCATCTGACTGAAGCTTCTTCCCATGCCAATTTTAGCAGCAGGAGAAGAAGCCAGTGGACGGTTGTGGTGGTTATGCTTGGCCCTTATTAAACCTTAGCCTCTCCCAGGTAGCTAGGGGGTCTCTCATTCATTGTTACAGTTCTTTAGAAGGACCGGATTCATTCATCGCTTGATAAATACATTGCGCAGCGCACCTAAAACAAACACACTGTGCATGGGTGCCAAGTCCACGTGCATTTTCGAGAGTCATAGCTATTTCTAACCGTTACCGAAGTCACATTCTATGATAAACTCGCACATTTCCGGGAAAGGTGATTCTTAGGATACACAGGCATGATGGCATCTACTGAATAAACCAATTTTCGGAGAAGGAATGTGGTCGCCTTATAAGCAGGCTGGCCCTTTAAATCTTGTGCTCTTCATAGCCTCTCCCCCAGCAGCTGTCACAATAACCCTCCTCCCCCCCCCCCGCTGGTTCATTGCCTGGATCCTGGCAAAGAACTCCTCCCTGGATTTCCCAGTGCTGACGTCAATTCCCCTTGTTCGCCTTTGGTAATTGGCTCTCGCCAGATGCTCTGGCTCTGCGTGGCTGAGAGCCAAGAACCGCTGGGGGCTAGGGATTACTTACTCTGCAGGGGAGGCTAAGGGGTGGGGGTGGGGGTGGGGAGAGCAGAGGCACATCGTTCCTTTAATTACAAAGACGTTAACATCTCGTTGGTTAACCAATGCAGTATACTGACACCAATTACAATAATTTCCCAAATAGCTGGGGTAGGACGACTCATGCTCCAGTCCTGAGGCATACCGTGGAGACCTCAGCAAGGGCCATGACCCGCCAACAGTGTTGCCGATGCACAACCTACCACGACTGTCAGATTAGCCTGCAGCAATGGTGTGTGTGTGTGTGTGGGGGGGGTGGATGTGTCATGTGGGGGGGGGATAAGGTACCAACCTGGTAAGGTATTCCTTACTGCTTATCCAAAATCATCTTCCTCTTGCTTCTTGGCTGCTCTGCCAGGCTATTTGCCCAGGATAGCTTGGTAGCTCTTGTGATTGTCCCTCCTCCTTGGGGATCTGGGCCTGAAGATTTCAAAGAGCCGAGGGAGGCTGCACAGCAGGCAGGTTTGTGAAGGAGGGAGGGGCCTGTGGAATGGATGGAATCAGGACTGTGATTTCACTGCCAGCAAGGATGGTCCCAGCCTGCTACAGGAAGCCTGCACAACCCAGCACAGCTTGTGGGCCATATACTGTGGCCTGCTAGGCATTTGGAAACTCTTTCCCCCCCACCCCCACCCTTGTTTCTGCGATCCCAGACAGGCAACTGCAACTGGAGTTTTATCAAGGCCTTGACAAGTTGGAATACAGAATTAGGGGGCAGTGCGGGGTTTGGTAAGTCACAAGTGGTGTCTGCCTCTGACCCATAAAATGCCTTGTTTGTAGATAATCACCTTGTCCTTGGGGGACCTGGGCACCAGTCAGAGTCAGTAGCATTGTCTGCGACATTCACCAAAGGTTATTAATGGTGGATGGTTATATGTGAAAGGGATACAATATAACTGAATATTTACCACGTTCTTTGGTTGTTCTATCACTCTTCCTGGTTTTGGAATTTGGGATAGAAATTCCATACTTCTCACCAGAACAACTCAAATAACCCTACACTATGTAACAAACTTGAGCATGCTCTTTGAGGAATAGTGAATCAGCCTGTGTCTATCTTTAACACTGGGGCTGAATTAAAGAAGAACGTGTCTGTGTGTGACTGCCGAAAAACAAACACATGTTAAATCTCCAGTCAGGCCAGGTTATAACTGACCAGTTGCCAATACTGCAAACAACTCCCTACAAAGTCCGGAATTCTCTGTGTTTCCTACTTTATTCACTGTGAAACTGATGGTGATGTCATTGGTAGCTTCCAAGGTACATGCTACATGCATCCTGAGATATCAGGGGTAACTTGCAGTAAGTGATCAATAGATAGTACCTAATGAGCAGCAAAATGAATAGGCTTTGTTTGATGACCGTGTTTTTGGACAATAAATAAGCCCCCTTGAAAATACAGACTTTTCATCTTTTAAGGTGGCATCAGTGTTTTCATTTTGTGGAAGCACAGAAAGAAGGGAGAACAGCCTTCAGTTGGTTCCATGACTTTATACCCACTGCTGGGCATGGGCAGTGGATTAGGGTATGCTGGGGCTTGCTTGTACCACTGCTGACAACAAGCACCCCTCAGTGAGAATCAGGAGCCATCATGTGTTCAGTCAGTGTTCTCCAAGTATATTTCTAGCAGCAGGTAAGAGATGAGCTGTGTTGCTTAGCAACTGGGGAGCAGGTTATCTGCAGAACAGCATACCTTAGTCCTCAAAAAGTTTAAAAAAAAACTCAGAGTGCCTCATGCCAAGTGCACTCACACAATTAAGGGAGGAAAGGAGGGCACTTCAAAGGATCAGGATCAGGACTCATACCCTTATGTTGTCAGGTATTCATTTGGTTACTCTGCCTCAGATGGATTCCACCCACCTATTTGGTTCTTCAGTAGGAGCCCAAGACATTTCCAAACCCAGCCTCCTTCTCCTGCCAAGTGTCTAGCACTGAGTAGTGCCCACTATCACTTTATACCAGTGGCTATTACCCATGGTAGTTAACCAGAACCTTCATATTCAGGGGCAGTATACGTCGATTGTCAGGTGTTGGGGATAAACACAGGGGAAGACCATCATGCCTTTCTTAAGAGTTCTCAGGGTTTTCTGGCTGGCTGCTGTTGGAAATAGAATTCTTGGCTAAAAGGACCTGGGGGTCTGATCTGGCAAGACAGTCCTTATCTTCTCACAAGCAAAAGAAAATGCTATTTTGAAATGTTAGAGGCATTCACCTCCTGTTAACTGTGGCAGGAAAAAAAGGAACATGTTTGAGATGTGGATGAAGCCCACAGATGTGGAGGAAGCCCATAAGGGTGTGTGTGTGTGTGTGTGTGAAAGTCAGGCTGCTCATGCATGCCAAACAGGAACACATAATCCAGTCAAGAAACCAGAATCAGACATCAGTTCAGGAATTAGAGAAGACCGTTTAGCAAACCTGCCCATATGCAAGGAAACCCACATGAAGTGCACTAGTCCTGTAGACTGAACCACGACACAAAGCTTCAGGTGGATTTTCAGGGCTATATCCATCTTTTCCCAAAGTACCAGATTGGGTTCCAAGATCTTAAAATTAAATCATCAAAACAAATTATAAACCACTAACCATTAAAAAAATTCCTTCATCTTGTTGCTTAACTGCAAGGGTTTTGATATGGAGGAGCACCCTGTTCCTGAAGGTGAATGTGTTGCAGGGCTGGCTCCTGTCATTTGGCAGGATGAGCTAAAGCAGCGGGTTTGGGGTATATATATATATATATATATATATATATATATATATATATATATATATATATATATATATATATATATATATATATATATATATATATATATATATAATGTATGGATCAGGTCTTAGGTAAGCAAAGCCTAATTGAATTGTACCTTTTGTCTTTTTGCTACTGCAAAGCAGACAGACACAAATCTTCTGTAGGGGAAGGAACTCATCTTCTCCCTGACACGGCAAGCCTCTTGCGGGTGCATGGCACACCTTTGGCCAAACTAAGTGCCCTATTTCTCACCCCGTTCATGATGAACAGGGGACCAGGCTGCTGCCACCACCCTTGTCACTTGCTGTATATCACCCCAGTAATGGGCTGCCTGCATTTCAGAGGCTCCAGGCTCCAGCACTGCACGTCTGCTGTGCCAAGGTTGATTTCTATACCTGGAGCGATGAACTCTGCAGTTCTTTCCGATTATGCCTCGACAGAGGGCAATTGGCATAATGGAGCCAGAGTCATTTGGTGTCTTTACGATAAATGCTTCCTGTCACCTGGGAAACGGGGACACTGGTCCATTAGCTCACCGTCAGAGAAGAATCTGCAATGCATCACGGGCGGGCCCTGGTATGAAATATGCTCCGGCTGTTGCTCTCCAGCTGCATGGAGAAGGGATTAATCATCATAGCTGTTGCTATTCTGTGAACAGAGCACATTGCTAGCACCTGGCTCCAGTAAAGCCCAAAGGGTTAGGAAGCTCAGGTGAGGGTGGCTTGCCCTTGAGTGGGCCTCATTATTCATACAAGAAAGCTGGTCTATCCATACTTATTATTACGGTCTCGATTGCACAGGATTCACTTGGTGTCCAGGCAAGGAGGGAATGCAACTGCACCTCCCTGGAAGATTCCCCACCCAGCTGTGTGGTAGTAGCATCACGAACACAATCCTTGAGCCATAAGCTGAAACCCTTCTAAAAGCACAGAGAATGTGTAGGGGGAGTGGAGTTGGGTATCCAGTCAGCAGGCTGCTGCAACCCCTGTTAAAGTTACCAGAACCTTTGATAGTAGGGACCCATAACTCTGCCTGGCAAAACCTAGCTCTAGACCATTTCCTGGATTCCTAAGGAACACTTCTTGGGGTGGGGGTGGGGGCTATATGCTCTGCATGTGCAGGTAGATTAAGGTGGCCAGGCTGTTTCAGTGCTGAGGTTATGGGCAGGAAGGCCTTAGGATTTTGTGTGCCTTGCCCCTAACCAAGCTGGCATTGGCTACAGCAGGGGTTCTCAACCTTTGGAGGCCCGGGTATCCCCTATCATGGTCCAATTTTCTGAAGTACCCCTGCTAATTAACTGCTAATTGGATTAAATGAATTAATTAGATAATTAATTGTTAAATAAAGGTAAAGGTATCCCCTGACAATTAAGTCCAGTCGTGTCCGACTCTAGGGTGTGGTGCTCATCTCCATTTCAAAGCCGAAGAGCCAGCGTTGTCCGAAGACGCCTCCATGGTCATGTGGCCGGCATGACTCTCCTTGCCGCAGCGCGTAGCATGCAGTTGGAACACGGAGCGCTATTTACCTTCCCGCAAGCGGTACCTATTTATCTACTCGCATTGACATGCTTTGGAACTGCTAGGTTGGCAGGACCCCGTCACGGGAATCGAACTGCCGACCTTTTGATCGACAGCTTATGGTTCAGCGGTTTAACCCGCTGCAAAGTACTAAAACAATTTTAAATGTGAAAAAATGTCTTATTTAACTCTCTCTCTCTGTGTGTGTGAGAGAGAGAGAGATAGATAGATGCAAGGATCTCTTTTTTCTCCCCAAGTCACACTTCCCAAAATCAGCTCCTCCGTCCCCCACCCCACCAAAGTACATTTTCCAAAGTACAAAAATAAGCCCAAAACCAAAATCAGAGAGACAGAAGGGCTCTGGAAAAAAAATCCATGTTAATTAACACTTAATTACCTGCTGATGGGGCAGATAAGGGGCAGGGCTTGGCATACCCCCAGCAAGAGGTTTGCGTACCCCTAGGGGTACCCGTACCATAGGTTGAGAACCTCTGGGCTACAGCTACTGCTGCCCTGCCCACCTTCTGCTTCCTACCTGGATTTTCCAGCATCCTATTATTTCCAATCATCCATGTTTCAATGTTCAGCGCCTCTTAATTGAGCATGTAGAGCGATTTTTCCTGTCAGTGGCTTGGTGGATATTTCAGCTTCATGGGCTTTTCTGAGAATGTTCTTGTCACTGGTGGGAACCAGTTTCCCCCTCTTCCCCCTCTCTGTTCCAACTGCCACTCTTAACTGCCACTGTTCGCCCCCAATGTCTGCCCCACCCTTATCTTGGAGTTTGTCAGGGATGCTTCAAGTAGGCATGCTTAGAATTCCACCATGCTCATTTCAAGACGCTGAAGCAACTGCTAGGGCTGTTATTTGGTATAGTGGGTGACTTTGGGGGCACTTGGAGGCTGCACAGGGGACATTTTGCCCCACTTCTTGTTTTCTGCACCTCTATAATATACACAGTTTAATCAATCCATGCAGTTCAGATCACAATGTGCCACAAGCAAGAGTGAGAAGATCTGTTTTGTAAGAAGTACAGAGCAATTCTTTCCTTCATTGGAGGAAAGCCTATTCTGAACCCAATACTAGGTAAGCTTTTGCTGAGATCACTATTAGTTGCCGTCTCTCTTGGAATTCCTCATCTCCATCCAATGCGCACAATGTGCACACACTTGATCCCAGCCAGTAAGCTGATTAGAACATACGCACACAGCAGCAGCTGAACACACACGTGCCAGTTAAAGGGATGCTCACCATGTCCCAAGAAGGCAGAGTGTCTAGGGCTGTGCCATCCTATACATACACATTCTTCTGGGAATAAGTCCCAATGAACACAATAAAAGTTACTTCTGAGTAGACATGCATAGGATTGTGTTGTAGGGTTAGGAAGGATGGAAGGTACAGACTTACAGTGACAGAGGCAGGAGGTGGGTGGATTTGGCCCGGGAGGAGGGGTGGGATTGGCGGCTCCAGTGCGCGCTGTTTCCAACCCCCCTCCTGGGCCCGATCCACCTGCACAGATCAATGTGGACTTGTGCCAGTGATAAGGTCCAAGTTGACCCACTGAAGCTGCTGGGGTTTACCCAGGAGCAAGGGAACAATTATTTAACCCAAGCAGCCAAAAATCCCCCTGAAGGATGCAGAGCAGCCTGTGCTGGCACCGCTGCATAATTATGCAGGGATTTGTGCTGTAATTCACATATTTTCTGCATTCATGTAAACTCTCCTGAGTTATTCTCTCTCTCTCTCTCTCTCTCTCTCTCTCTCTCTCTCTCTCTCTCTCTCTCTCTCTCTCTCATGAACACGCACACACGCACACACACACACAGAGGAAAGTGTGTGAATATTTTAACCACATGGGCAAGGATTATCATGTCAATTTAGATCGATAACTTTCATGGCTAGTCGTTACACAGCAATGTCGGATAAACTACATCTACAATCATCTTGGATTGTTTCCTGTGAAAATGCTCTAAGGCTTTCTAGAGCGAAACGTTGGGCTGTGTTTTTTCCTTGGATTTTATTGTATTTTCTCTGTTTGCGGCTGCCTCTGAGGAAACCCGCTACAGTTTGAAGTCAGTAAATCTGTTTTTATTCCATGGCGTTGATTCCCATATTTATCCGACATTGCTGATTATCATGTCGTTCTTTCCTACAAGGCAGGATATGAAGTGAGTGGGGAATGTCCATATCATTGGCCTCACCCACAGAGTGGGAGTATTCACAGATACTCCCTAAAAGCATGAAACCACACCATGGAGAAGTGGTTCTCCCATTGTGGGTGAGAGATGGCCTAAAGGCTGTGACACACTGCCCGCAACGTGGCGCGGTGCAAAGCTCTGGGAAGCAGTGCCGTGCGGGCAGTGTGTCATGCAGTGTCTTGTGTTCTCTCTTCTCGCATGGCAGCGCGTATCAGCTAGCAGAGTCCTGCGAGAGGAGGTGGAAAAATGGAACTTCAGCCAATCAGCAGCCGAGTTCAGTGCAGTGGGGCAGGACACATAGGGAAGCGAACAGCCAATCAGATTAGAGTCTGAAAAGACTCGATTCTGATTGGCTGAAAAGCAGAGAGAGAGAGAGAGAGAGAGAGAGAGAGAGAGAGAGAGAGAGAGAGAGAGGTGAAAGACCTGTGGACTGTATAGACACGAAGCTGCACGGCACGATACGAAGCAAAGGCCGGCTTTGCCTAGCCACACTGCACCGAGAAGGCTGCAGTGTGTCACAGCCTTAAGTATGCACAGAAGCTCCCACTATCTGACAATGCTGCACTGCACACCATGGCAATGGGAGCACTTTTGCCCCCACCCCCCATGGAAGGCAAGCACAGTGGCAGTCAGCTATTGGTTGACTTGAGCTGAGGGCAGGACTTAGCCATTGGAGCTGCATGCTCTTGCCGCCTTAGGTTTGACAGCTGAGTTGCGCATGGTCAGACTGTGACACGAGTGAGGTTATCTCTCTCATCAAGGCCTACAGCATGTAGACTTTCTTTGCAGTGGTGCAGCTGCAATGTCAGTGTCCAGGGATTTGCTGTAGCTATTGGCAACCTACAGCTCATATACTGTACATTTATTCCTTTCTTTTAAATAAGGAGTAGTTTACATTCTGCCCCAGCTTCTTTTACTTGGGGTCACCTTGGAAGTTAGCTGGTTTAGGGGCTGTTGTCCCAGTCCGATTTTGCCCCCACCCCCCCATTCAGGCTGGGGTGTTTATTTAAGTCAGACTTTTTTTTTGTGCTTGTATTTTTTTTAAAAAAAATGCCTTTAGTTTTCCAAAAGGGGGGGGGAAGGGCAGCAGGCAGGTTGGAGCCTGCTTTGGCTCTATGTTTTGTCATGTGTCCTGTCACGGGAGCTCCATAGCGTCTCACATGGTCCCTTTTCTCAGGCTGATGGCTTAATGCCTGGTGGGGCCTGCTTGACTTACCTGTTCTTGCTTTGCGTTGTCTAAATAGATAGGCAGGATTGGCTTTCGTTTGGATCGTGGGTGGATGGTCTGTGTGGCTTGTTCTGTTAAGGGACTGTCAGTTGTTTGGGGGGGCTTTAGCTCCTGCTGCACACAGTAGTTTTTGCTGCTTGGCTCTGTTGGTTAAACTAAGCAGGATTTGCTTCTTGAAGAGGCCATTACTTGGCCTATAATTTTGTGCTTTTCTTTTGCTACAATTATGCTTAAGAAGCCCCAGAAAGCAGAAAACAAGGCTCCTAAGCCTTCCAAGTGTACTATTTTGGTGTCATCCTCATCTAATGAAGAAGAGGATTGGTATAGTTAAGGCCCTTATTATTGCTCATGAGGCTTTGGAGAAATCCAGAGCTGAAGCTAAGCAGCATGGGGCAGAGGGTGGTGAACCTTCTGCTACTTCTTGTTTGGCTCCCAGATCTAAGAAATCTTCTCGTAATGATTTAATTCACTGGCTGGCTGTTCTCAAGATGGGCCAGGTCAAGGAGGATAAGCTTTCCCTTGTGGACACTGAGGCCATAGAAGTGGGATCTTCGAAATCTGATCTTCTACCCCCAGATGCTGGTATGAGGGATTTGGGATCCCTATGTGGGGTGGTTGGACAATCTCAGTTTGTTTCTATACAACAGCTTCCAATGGGCTCTTTTCTTGTCTGTGGATCCTGGCCTGATTGGAGAGATTTTGGTATGCAGAACTCAGACCTCTTAGCTACAGTCTTATCAGGCTTGTGGTCAGGTATAGCAAGGATTATCCAATTTGGGGGGCCTTTCCACTGGGCTGGGCTGGTCTCCTTCTGCCACTCCCCCCCCCCCGCGGTGCCTGCTCAGGAGCTGATGTATCATGGTACAATCAACCAACCTCTCGGGGGGGGGGGGGGAATCTTCTTCCTAGTGTTAAGGAAAGGATTTGGAAAAAGGAATACATTGATGTCTTCAGTCTCTTGCCTAAGGAACCTGAGGTGGTCCCCAAAGTAGGTGATCCTGTCAGGGACCAAGAAACTTTCCACAGGCATAAGTTCTAATGTAACTGGAACAACTGGACTTCCAGTTGTACCATCATTATGGACGTGGTCCTTGAGGTTCAGCTCACTCAAGCCCTGTATCTACCTATGTATCTGGACATCATCCATCAGGCATACACTGATGTTTACAGCAGTGCATTGTTGTCCTATGACAAAAACGTTTGTTTAAGGGCTGCTCATGACCCCTCCATTAAATGGCACAAGCTGCAGGGTGAGCTATGGCTCCAAATTATGGTGCCATCCCAGCCCATTCAGGGAGACAGATCAGACAGCAGGCACTTGATTGGCTGTGGGTCTGGTTCTGGTTCTATGGCTGGCTCAGCCACTCAGCGAGCTAAACCAACACTGGTGTGCTGGGAATATAACAACAGTCAGGTGCACCTTTTGGGGTTGCCATTTTGCACACAACTGTACAGCCTGTGGCCTTGGACACTCTAGTTCTTCCTGTCCCATGGGAAAAGAGGGGCTTCAAGGGTCAACCAAGTGGCAATAGGAAAGAGGCATTCCAAGGACCCTCTTCTTCAAGGAAAGGGACCGAGCTCCATTGAATTGTCCATGTTGGCTGCTCTTCTGTTGCACTACCCTGACAGGGATGTGGCACAATTGTCTTTGGTCTGTGACTACTAGTTTGGAGGAGGTGGTGTGTAGGAAGATTAATACGGTCATGGCAATGTGTGTGGCTGGCCCATTTGATCAGCCTCCCCCTCCCAACATGGGGTCTCCCCTTTGGGGCTTGTACCCAAGAAAGTGCCAGGGGAGCACCACCTTGTTCATCACCTCTCCTATCCTCATGGATCCTCCGTGAATGATGGGATTCCCCACCACTTGTGTGCTGTGTGCTATACACACCTGGATGAGGCAGTTACCATTTTGAAGGGCTGTGGTCCTGGGGCTCTGGTAGAAAAGTGTTCTGGGTCCAGCCAGAACACTAGGTCCTAGTTCATGCCCAGAAATTTAGCATCCAAGCCCACCTGGTCACATCAGGTTTTGGGACTGGGATGCCCTGGTGGTCATAAAACAGCCAAGTGAACAGGGCAAAGAACCAATGGTACCTAGGTTACTTAAGGTCAATGCCAAGAATGCTGATGTGTGTTCTTGACTTGGCTCCCTCAGAATGAATGGTAAAGTCCCACTTGCCTCCCTAGACTGAAGAGGTGTAATGGAGACCAAAGCTGATGGCTGGATAAGTTCAGATGGGCACCAGAGATTCAGCCACAAATGGGATTATATTTTGCTTTGAAGTTTGCCTGTAATTGCCTGCTTGTAGTTTTATTAAGATCCACACCAGGGCTCTGCCATTGCTTAAGTCATTTGTACAAGCTTGCTGGATATTTAGCTTGAATTATCCTACCGCTTTTGCATTTTCAAGAAAATCTTTTTTTTTTTATGTTTTAACACTTCACCCAGTCTTCCTGGGCCACTGGCCACATGCAGCAGCCTAGTTGGGGGGGGGGGGCTCTTCTACATGTTTGAGAATGAGGCTTTCAAGGACAACCTCTCTCTGCTTGGCTTTGTCCTTGTATTGGTAGCAGAGCCTACTGGTTTGGCTGTAGGCAAAGGGGCAGATATGGAAGAAGGAGAAAAGCACCAGCACAAGATCAACACAGAAGCCCAGACTAAAATCCCTGCCTAGCTATTAAGCTTGCTGTACATGGCCCTGGGCAAGTCTCCCCCTCTCCCTGAACATGCTGTACAGGGATAGAATCCAGGCTTCCAATCTTGATCATATTTTATGGAGGGTTCTCTTGTTAATTCACCCACCCAAATCTTCCAGAGCTCTGGCAGACCCCAACTCTCTGCCCCTTTCCCCAGAGCATCTACATGTATCATAGACCTGCTCAAGCAAAGAAAGGATCCCCCTGCCATGGGAAATTGAGGAGGTGTTCCAGAAGACTGCTAATTAACACAAAGGAATCTGTCTTTTGTCTGACAGTCAGGAAACACTTGGGTGAAATCAGGATACAACATGAAGGATAGTGCTCCTTCAAAAAATGGGACCACATGCAGACCACATGCACATGAACCATAAGCACAGTGCGACAGGCTGGCTTTGTGAACAAGATCAAACCTTGTGCTCAATATTGTTTGGGGACTACTGAGGGTAATAGGATGAGCTTGACTTTGTCGGTCAAGCAGCAGGCAAACAGAAGACGTTCCTGATGCAGAACTGCACATCTGGGAGTGAGCGTGTCACTAGAGGAACAGTATTGACCTCATTGAAATCAGTAAATGGCTCTCATTAACTTCAATTGAGTTAGGAGTTAGGATTTTTGCCTGCTGTGGTATTTGATTGTGCCCTTCTTTGACCGTAGGGCCTAGGCCCCATTAACAAACCACCTGCTGAAACCACTGCAAAGGCAATCAGTGGGGCTAAAAACAAGAAAAACTGTATTGGACTCAGAAAAGTGGACATACATTTTTAGACATTACAGCAACCTCTGTTCTCTTTTGCACAATCTAGATTGTGCATTAGTAGACTGTAGCTGTGAAGAGCTGTCCCTTCTTGCTCTTTCTGTGGGTTCTTGTATGACAGCACTTTAAAGGCAGAGTTCTGTCCTGCCCTAGACTCTCTAGCCTTTCTCAGAGAAGACAGGCCTGAGTGACAGGTGGATCTAGTCATCTGACCCTAGATTAGGCAGGACCTGCAGCACTAAGGTTATGGAATGCTCTCTGAAGGGATCTCTATCTGGCTCCATCTCTGTTTCAAAGAGCTTTGAGGTTATGTTCATCTAATTAAGAAGAGAGTACTATGGCTGCTTGCTGACTTTATTTTGTATGATTATTTTATACCGTTGCTTTAATGTTATCTTAGTCTATTGTGGTGGTCTTTGATGTGACAACTGTTATTTTCTTGTTAGCCTCTGAGAGTATTTTTAAATAAAAAAGCAAGATAAAAGTGCCTTGAAATAACTAATGAATAACCACCAGACTTGCTACCCTTCCTGTGTGTGCTTACCTAAAGACAGAAACGCTTTGCTGAATAAACCCCTTGGTGACCTAAGTGCGTCCTGGATTAAGAGTGATATGGGTCACTCAGGACGTCAGCACCATGGACAGGGGCTGATTTGTTTTGCAGCTCTTGGAAATCCTGTCAGTGCAGGTGGCAGGAGGCTACATGTGCATCTAGCAAGGGAGGTTGGGGTCAGTGAGACTCTCAGTTGGTGTCTTTGAGTGCTCATTCTCTTGGCACAGAGGGTGGAGTAGTTGGGTGCAGCAAAGCCTGTAAGCTGGACAACCTGTAACAGTGCAGAGTGAAATACAAACTACTGAAAGTGTCTCTTGTTTAGCAATCAGAGTGCCATAAAACTACTCTGTCTTATAACCAGGGATGGGCATGTGCTTCCCCCCCCCCCCATGCAATATGTACACCAAGAAAACTCACACTTCATGCTCCGAATTATCTGCACATATGAGCCAACCAGCCAAAATTACATTTCTTTAATGTTGCTGTAGGGTGGGGCACTCCTAGCCATGGGAGAAAGCAGCTGATCTCAATCCGTTGAGAGGGGAAAGAGGGGCCAGGGCCAGTCTTTAAATCTGAGCCTCAGGCTGGAGAGAGGCAGAAAGGGAATGAAGAAAGGTAGGTCAAGGAGGATAGAAGACCAGGTTGGAAGGCTGGTCAGGAGGGTGGAAGAGGAGGAAGAGGAACAAGATGGGACTAACAGGAAGCTGGAAAAAGCAAGGAGGAGGATTGGCGGAATTAGAGGGCAGAGACAGACTACTGGGAGGACCAGGACTGACCTAAGAGAGGACAGAAGGGAGAACAGGCAAAAACATGGCCAGGGCAGAGTTTAAGCAGGAGAAACATCTCCCAGCGTGGGGCAGGCCAGGGGTGGTCCTGAAAGTGCAGCCAGCTTTGTCCTGCCACAAACCTGGGGAAGACTGTGCACCAGCAGGGGTCTTGGGCTCTTTGATACCCCCAGAGGCCTTATCCTGGACTATTCCTAAGGCCTCCAGCTGATGCTTGGCCTCAAGGCTATTGTGAAAGGGGCTGAAATAACCCACCAGAGAGGGCCGCCCTGCCCTTTTCTAGTGTTGTACCCATTGTCCAATGAATCCTGCTTCAGGCAGGAGCTTGTCTGATTTCCTCTTGTGACCCCCACATGGCTGTCCAAGCGTGGAGCTGCCCCCCTGGGAGGAGGACTGGGAGATGAAAGTTGTGTGTGGCCAGTGACTTAGACTGTAGAGCCAGAGGGCAGAACCTGTGTTAGAGCGTGTGCTGCAGCAACAACAATTATTCGTAATCCCAAGGAACTCAGAGCAACATAAATGGCCTTCCCCCATTTTATCCTCACAAGCACTCTTGAGGTAGGTTGGGATGAGTGGGTTCATTGTCTCTGAATAAGGACAGCAGCTACATAACATGAAAGACAAGCAGTGGAACAAAAGGCGAGCCAATCACATTGCAGTTCACTATCCCACTGTATGTACAAGATTGTCAGAAGTTCCACAGAGGCAGAGGCATTCTAATATGGGGGGAGCAGGTGTGCTCCACCCCAGACGCTGAGTGAGCGCGGGGCGCGGCAGCCGGGCTCAGGGCTGCGCAGAGCGGCGCGGCACCGGAGCCTGGCTGGCGCGCCCCTCTGAAGCAGCGCGCCCAATCGCCGCGTCCCCGGCCCGAGGATAAGCCCTCCTTAGAGCGACCGCCCAGTTTGGCGGTCGAGGGCTTTCTGAGAGGGCCGAACGCGTCGCGCCGGCTATTATAGGGCTTGCGCATGTGCAAACCCTATAATAGTCGGCGCGACGCGTTTGGCCCTCTCAGAAAGCCCTCGACCACCGAACTGGGCGTTCGCTCTAAAGAGGGCTTGTCCCCGGCCTCTGGAGCGGAGCCTCCGGAGGCCGGGGACGCGGCGAGTGGGCGCTCAGCTCCGAATCCGGCTGCTTGGAGGGGGCGCTCCAACCCCGCCCCCCAGGCGCCGGGAGGGCTGGGAACGCCACTGCACAGAGGGTGGAACAAAGCAGTCCTAATTTGAGATCAGGTGCCTCTTGCTAGCACTGACTATGGATTGTAGCTAGCCCAACCTTGTGCAAAGACCTTGGATATTTTTTGTCTCTTGCAAAGGTGAGCTATCTCCCCAGATCCACAAAAGGAGAAACTGAGGTACAAAGGTCAGACTTGACAAGAAACATGAGACTAACCCTTTTAAAGGCATCTAGACCAGGTGCCGTCACCACATCCTGGGGCAAGGATTTCCACAGATTACTTACACGCTGGGTGAAGGAATATTTTCTTTTGTCTGTTCTAACTCTCCCTCCATTCAATTTTAGTGCATGTCCCCTGGTTCTGGTGTTGTGTGAGAGGGAAAAGAACTTCCCTCTACCCACTCTATCCATCCCATGCATAATTTTATACATCTCAGTCATGTCCCCCCTCAGGCATCTTTTTTTCTAGACTGAAGAGCCCCAAATGCTGTAGCCTTTCCTCATAAGGGATGTGCCCCAGCCCACTAATCATTTTGGTCACTCTTCTCTGCACCTTTTCCAATTCAACTACAGGGGCCCCTGCTATCCACGGATCTGCTATCCTCGGATTCACTTATCTGCAGATAGCAGATGGCTCCCCCACCCCCCACGCACAGGGGGTCTCAGAAAACTGCAGAGGGGGCATTTGCCCCTATCTGCGATTTTCATGTATCTGCAGGGGATGGGATGGGACTGGAATGTATCCCCCGCAGATACGGGGGCCATACTGTACTGTATATCCTTTTTGAGGTGTGGTGACCTGACCAGAACTGTATGAAAGTATAATTCCGTCCACCAAAAGGGTGCAAGTACACAAGGAACAACATTACCTGTGGAAGCCACTGCCTATGGAGAGTCAATATCTCAGGAGGAGTCAGAAATGAATGCAAAGCTCTGCTATGAAATGCCAACGCAAACATGCAGCCATAACAACCTCTGCCATTCCTGCTAACTAGCCCAGCCGCTGGCTCCTTGGGGTGTGTGAAAGAGCTGAAGCACACAATCTGTTTGCCTTCTAAGCACCCAGGAGACACTCAGGTATTTCAGCGATAGGGGCTAAGGAGATACCCAATTAAAGAGTGATGCCTGAAATGATGCCATGGTGATGTTACCGTGGCAACCAGAGATGCTTTAGTTAGTGAATCCTATCCCCTGGTCCCTGTCTGAATCCCTACAGCCTTGAATATATCTGTTCAAGACTTTAGGTTTGCTCTCATTCTCTCTCTTACACACACACAAACACACTCACACACCTTTCTCAGCATGGATACCATAGCTACCGTATTGCAGAGGCTGTTCTATTATCCGTTAGTCTTTGACCAAGCCCAGCCGCCAAGCATGGTGCACGTTTCAGTCACTAAACGACAGCTCGGAATAGACTGCAGCAAAATCTAACCAATCAGCAGGCAGGCACTCCCTGGGCCATGTGGTGCATGCCTTATTCACAATTTTTTAGAAAGGAATTCCTAATGAAGTTCCCACCCTACTACAATTAGCTGCTGCAGTGGGGACTGGAGGGGGGGAGTTTCTAATTATTCTATAGCAGATGAACATGCAGAGCAAATGAATGAATATTTGAGATAGGGGGAGAAAGAACAGAAAAGAGTCATATATATTATACATTATAATACACACACACACACACACACACACACACACACACACACACACACACACAATCCCCACACCCGTTTGCTAGATGGTTGGTTTGTCTTTTTGAGCACATCTGCCTGGCACATCTGTCCACAAGCTCTGCCAACTGGTTTTAGAACTGATCTTTGACTGAATCGGGGATCAGGGGGAGAAAAGGGGGGGATGCCCTTAGTTACTGTCTCCCGTGGAATTATTTATCAAGCAATTATTTACGGGGGGGGGGGGGGACTCAGGAATTTAAACTTTTACATTCTATAATGTTTGCTCATTTTCTAATAAGGTCTCAGCATTAATAAGAAAAATATGGAAAACCTGAAATAATTGATGGCAAAAGAAGTTATCCTTTACAAAATCTGCTGGCACTACCATCATTAAAACAAGTCTGTGGTCTAACATAACAAGCACATCTCTCATCATTGGTGAAAAACAGACCCCTGGAGAACAACAGTGATTAACCATTGGTACCATAGAAGGATATTCCAATGCAAGATAAATTGAGGCTGTTCTGGTTAAAGAGAAATAAGCCTGCTGGTTCCAGCTTTATTCATACTCAAGAGAGGGAGGAGAAAAATACCTATCTGACAAACACAACACTGAATATAAGTGGTGCAAGAGATTACAGTGAAGGATGTGCAAGATTGATAGATGCTGCTACCCCTTCCCGGCTATTCCCGTCTGACTTGACACTATTTACCTCCTCCTGTCAGCTTGTAGTTTCCCTCCAGAGGGCCTCCTTCAAAGCTAAGTGAAGCATTTCCGTGGGGTTTGGATGGGGCTAATATTGATTCTCTGCACAAAGGCAGACTAGCCAAATTGTATCATTTTAGCCAAGAGCAATTTTATGGGTTTAGAAAAAGCTATGAAAATTTTAAGAGCATAACACGATGTACCGGGTGAATGCTACTGGGTACCCTGTTGTCTAACCACCCTTGTCAATTTCACAAGTGTGCTTGAATGACATTTGCAACCGTGTGCCAAAGTACTGACAACTGAGTTACACCATTATGTAATTGCATTAAAGCATTTATAAAGAAGAATCCATTGGTAGATAGGGATTAATGTTTTAAAGAGCATATTTAATCATATTACCATCATTTTTAATGAATTAAAAAGTGGCATTTGCAAAAGGGAAGAGTTAAGGTGAGAAGCATGAGCTGTTTGCATTACCTTAACCTTCAGTAATCTGGCTTCATTTAGTGGGGCATTATAGAATGGGTTGATTATAAAGTGCACATTTTAACTGCTGTTTTAGTGGAAACATTGTTTTCCCAGAGAGAGAGAGAGAGAGAGAGAGAGAGAGAGAGAGAGAGAGAGAGATACTGTACTGTAATGACAAGGTTTGTAGTAGAATATTGGCTGAAAATAAAAAGCTCAACTCTTTATCCAATCCCAGCTCATTTTTATGAAGGTTTTTGGACAAAAAGACCAATTACACATCTCCTTCAAATCTTGATCCAAAAATGCTTGTGCCATTCCCAAATTGACCCTGCTTTCTCGTCAAATGTGTTCACAAGTCATGCTTACACACATTTTAAAAAAAATGTAGCCTCACCATATCTGGATTTTTGCACTTTCCCATCTTTCCATGCCAGGCCATCTGGATTCTTGTGATATTTGCACTTTCACAGTCAAAACACACACATGTGAGAGAGCCCAAACATCTACATCCTTGTGATATTTCAACCCTGTTTCTCGTATCAGCAACTTTATTCTTGTCAACGAAACATGCAAGGCACATGAATGACAGAATGTTTACACAGCCTTATGAGAATAAAACCCATGATGCATTGTGTCTGTGAGCTTAAATCTGCCTACATGAAAGCATCCAGAGACTTTAACTACAGCACGTGACAATATAGAAGGGATGGCTGTACAAATGGAACCAAAGAGAATTCTCAGGCAAATAGCTTTTATGCATAAACTTGCTGCTTTGGCCCAAGGAAAGAATTCCACCGGAGGGTTCTCTAGGTAAAGTACATCTGAAAAATTTACAAACATTGAAATCATTCAGTCTCTTGGTTATACCGGACTTGAGTGTCTGAGCCAATTTCTCCAGCCAGCTACTTCTCTGTAGCTTTTCCCTGTATCTGAAATGAGTCTATTACTACAACCCAAATATGGGAGACTGCCTCAGAAGCAAGAAAGGCAGTGTTCTGAAGGGGACTGCATGCGATGCAGAGTGATGTCAGCCCTCAAAGAGCCTGACCCCAATGCTTTGCTGTGCACCAGCACTAGATCACAGGATGAGAATCAGGGCTCCCAAAGCACAAGACTCTTCATCCAATTGAAGAGCCTGTAATTGGGAGGAAAGGGCCTAAATCAGCACCAAAGACTTCTCACCTGCCCCCCCTAGCAGCAGCAGCAGCAGCATTGTCTCTGATGATCCCAAGTATTCCCCCGTCTACCATTATATGCACCTCGTACACCTAATCAGAAACAGAGGCTCTGTCAGCCCAGAGTTCTTCCCTGATGCACCTCAGCTGCTTGCAGCACCCTTGCATGAGCTATGACAGAGGCAACTAACTACGCAGCGTTGGCTGAGGAGCAGGAGAAGGAGAGAACTCTGCCCAAACCACTGCTGTCACTTCTGGGGGAGTAAAGGAGCATTTTGCTTGCAGCTTGGTTTGCGTGGGAGTGAATCAGTGGGTGGAGCAAGTCTTGCTGGTGCTTCAGCTCTGACTGCTTTCTAAATTTGGCCCTGTGATAAAAACAAGTTGCCAGCCAGCCAGGGCTCTATACTGTATCTGCATAAACACACCGCACATTGGTTAGAAGAGAGAGAGAGAGAGAGAGAGAGAGAGAGAGAGCCAACAGCTCCTTGTTCCACACATGGAGATGGCTACCAGGAGTACCTGCCATTACTGTGTTGGTCAAGAGCTGAAGTAAGGGAGGTTCCCTTGAGCTTGCATGTGGTGGGGCAGAACTGCTGAGTTCTTGCTCACTTGGCTTGTTCTTGTACAGAGTTGTTGTTGTAGCTGTTGCACACTGCCAGTAAAACAAATGTGGGGGAATGCCAAAGGCCCTACAACAATCCTGTGTGTCAGCAGCATAAAAACAACCATGCTCCAATCCCTGTGTGTGATAAGACACTTTTAAACTGTAACAAAAGGAGATAGAATCAGGACTCACATCATCACGCTTTTTGTGTTGAGCTCTTCGATTAACACGATTGCACAAATGTTTGTTTATGTGAATGCCTTGAAGCACAACTTTATAAAAATTCCTAAGTCTCTACCAAGATACCCAAGGAGATAGTATGTGGTGTCCATAGTGGCCCCTTGCTCTCCCAAATCCAGGGAATAAGAGGTTAAACCCCAGGCCTCAGCAGTAGGTATGTTGCACAGCTGCAGCCACTAGAGGCAGCCAGGCCCTTAAGCATATGCAGCACCTGGAGGCAGGAAGGGTGTGGGTTGTAGAGAGGAGCAAAGCTTGGAGGAAAGAGAGGTGGTGACTGACTGCGGACTAATCTGGACTTGGCTGGCTGGGGGACTGACTTGAGAACCTTGCTGTGACTTTGACTGGCTTGACTTGAGAAGCCTGTTTTGGACTTTGACTTGGACTGCTAGACCTGTGAGTGGAGAAAAAGGGGAACTAATCAGCCTAGGACTCTTAAAGTGATAGGAAAGGGGTGTTTGGCAGCACAGTATATTCACAAAACATGAGAACTGGTCCTTAGTTGGTAGGGTGGAGGGGAGATAATAATATACAGTATTTATATACCGCCTTTCTTGGTCATTGGATTTCTCCTCTGACTTTATACCCCAGCATTTGCTGCTTACCATATAGAAGATAAGGATAAGTCAAATTTGAACTGTAATGGAGGAACCCAGTTCCAGCCTGCAGCTTCATTCTGCTCAATTGCTGGATGGGACTGATGGATGGAGAATAGTCCAGGAACCATTCCAGACCCCTGGCCATGCGAAAGAGCAACTGTCTGTCCAGTACTTTCTCCAAGTGTCAGCTAGAACCAGATAAACGCACACTAATGCCAGATTAAACACTAATGCAAAAGCCATGGCCTGAACAGCTGGGCAGATCACAGGTCCTAACAAAGAGCCTTGATCCTTGCCTTTTCAGAGGGGAGCGGGCAGGAGCTTCATTCACAGGGGAGGGAAACCATCACCAGCAAATCATTCAAACCTGCTGCTCATTCATTTGTAAACACCCAAAGCTGGTTCTGTCTGGATGGCTCGCTGATTGATTTTTGTTCAGATTGCTGCTGCTGCTGTTTCATGTAAATGCAGAGGCCTTCACACAAGCAGCAATGTGTCCTAGGAATGACCTCTTGTTACCTTTATGGCATATGAAGAAAAGAAGATCCTGACCTATTTATGATTGCAAAGGTGAGAAGAAAAACAGCCTACAGTCCTGTGGCACCTAAAGACTAGCAGGCTGGGGGCCCAATCCTATCCCACTTTCCAGCGCCGATGCAGCCGCAATGCAGCCCCCGGGTAAGGGAACAAACATTCCCTTACCTTGAGGAGGCCTCTGTGACTGCCCCCCCCCTTTGCAGGATGCAGTGCACCCTTTATCGACACAGTTGCATCAGGGCTGGAAAGCTGGATAGGATAGGGCCCTATTCTGGGGAAAGATTACATGGACTACCACAGTCCACTTCATCAGATACATGAAATATTATCCTCAGGTCACGGTGACACACTGTGTGTGTGTGTGGGGTGGGAGTGGGGGGCATTTTCACACACAGACACAGAGTCCTGTAGCCATCTATGGTTAATGGGTTATTTGAATAAGTATTTTTAAATTTATCAGCTATCAAAAGACATATGCTATAATGTAGCACAAGGAAAAAAGATTGATTGACAGCCCAAATCTGTCTACACAATTTAGACTGGCGGAGCACTGCTCTGCCGGTCTAGGGTCTTGCAAATGAGCAGGTATGTTCTCCACCGGGATGAGGAGGGGCGCATGGGGAGGGCGGAACTGGGTGTTCCAGGGCCCGGGCTGGGGGAGGGATCAGCAGTGACACACTCCGCCAAATCCTATTCCCCTTCCTGGGCCTGGCCACTATTACACGGGCCTCCTGGATTTGTGCCAGCAAAATAGCTGGCACACATCTAAGGAGATCATTTCAGGTGGCTGGGGCTTACACCAGGGGAAGGGAACAAATGTTTTCTTTCCCCTGAGGTGACCTCCCAGCTGCCTGCTCTGGAGGCTGCGGAGGCTGCACTGGCCCCACTGTATCAGAGTTAAGACAGGATTGCGCTGTTTAACAATTCAATAACATGTATATGTTAGCCATATGTGCAGATTTTACTATTAGACGCTCAGTCTAAACCAGGGATATAGGCTGCTGGTTTTGCTCAGTATGCCATATCTAAAATATACCACACATGAGAAGACCACCACCAACATGTATATTTCAGCTGCATGTAATTAACAATTTTTTAAACATAATTGTTGTATATGCATACACACATACATACAGGTATAAATGGAGGAAAGGTGTAGCCAACATTACCATCAGGTAATGCAAGAGGAAAAGCAAAGTGGTGCCAGTACTGGTCCCAGGGCATGGCCAGGGGGGTACACGATACAGTCACCTTGCTGATGCTGAGCAGGTTCTGGGTGCCTCAGTGGGTGACCACCCCAAAACTTCATACTGATGTATATACTACAATGAGATCTATAATGGGAGAAAGGTGTGTTGTGTGTAATTAATACATTCCTGAATGAAAACAAGATCCATTTTTAAGTCCACATTGCTCACAATGATTTTACAGTGAAAGCTAGTCAGAATTCAGATTTCCATTATTACAGTATTGGTATTAACTCATGGAAATATTAATACATACATCAATTTATTAATCAATTTAATGGCCCAATCCTATGGGCTGTTTACACCGCTGGAATGAGCTTTACGACTGCTACAAATGTGTCGGCGCCAGTGAGCATGGCCTGACCACCTCTGCAAGCGGATCTGGCAAGTGACTGGGTCTATGTCTGACAACAGACAGAGGACACCCGCCACTGACGGTAAGATCGCACAAGGGTCGGGAGGGGGGAACAGCAGAGCGGGGAGGGAGTGGAATGGGGATGTGACTTGGTGGGGAGGAGGGTGGATCAGGCTCGGGAAGGGGGTGGGTTCGGCGGCAGTGGCATTCATCAAATCCTAACCCCCTTCCTGGGCCCCAATCTGCCAGTGCCTTCACCAGTCAATGTGGACGTGTGCCAGTGATATCACTGGTGCAGGTCCAAGTTGATCCATGGCAGCAGTGGGGGCTTACCCCGGAGGAAAGGAACAAATGTTTCTTCGAGGAGGCCTCAACGCACTAAAACTCCCCCGTGGGATATAGAGGGGGGTCCTACCTAACATCCCTGAGTGATGATGCAGCGGGTTAGGTAGGATTGAACTGCCCAACACTATATATTAAAAAAATGCACAAAGCAAGCAATCCACAGTCACGAATTATATAAGACTTCCACCTCAGTCCAGGACAGATGTAAATATGTAGCTGAAACAACTAGGTTAACCTGCTGCCAGTCAAAAACAAAGGAAAATTATAGAAGGAGGTGGTGGTCAAATTGTTTTTCCGAGACATGGAGTTCCACAGCATACCATGACTGAGCCTCCTGAAAGGATA
Source organism: Plestiodon gilberti rubricaudatus (assembly GCA_026170595.1). Taxonomy (NCBI): domain Eukaryota; kingdom Metazoa; phylum Chordata; class Lepidosauria; order Squamata; family Scincidae; genus Plestiodon; species Plestiodon gilberti. Next base: position 209,117,422 of record JANXHW010000001.1, read on the forward strand.
AGATCCAAAGGGAGACTTCCTCAGCTTACCTCAATAGTACAGGAATATGTGAGATAGTGCTCCTCTGGGTTTGCAGGGTCCAGGAACTAAATCCCTGCTCTTGAATCTGCTGTGAAAGAAATATAGAGCAGGATATCATCAACATATTAATGAGTCATGACAATTAATAACAGCATATTCATAAGTCATGACAGTTAATAATGACAGCTCATTTTCAAACTACCTGACAGTCACCCCCAACATAGACAGACAGACAGACAATCTTAAAGAAATTTGGGAATTGTAGTTTGGTTAAGGTGCTGAGAACTTTGGTTAAGGTGCTGAGAACTATCTTCTAGAAGAGTTGCCTGGTTCCTTTACATGACTACACTTCCCAACATTCTCAGGAAGAGGGACTAGCCTTGATGCAACACAGTTATTATAAATGCTTAAGCATAGATAGATGTTGATGTGTACTTGACTCTGTGTTGACTTGTAGCCTACGACTGTGTAGTGCCCACCACTTTCCAGATCTGTGGGATTGACCTGGAATCTAGGAAGATACAACCATATAGCTAAGAAAAACCTGGTCACTACCATAGCCACATTCAAAAATAAATATATGTGTGCACTTCCAAGAAGATACTAGCCTGGCAGCCTTGTGGCCAAACAGGCTTCTCTGTGCTTGTTCACACATTATGTTGATGACAGAGCTAATAATCCTTTCCAAAGACATTTCTTGGCTCACACTATGCAACAACTTATAAGTGGCTGAGCTTTCTTACAACAACCCTATTGAGTTGCCTGTGACTACAAACACTCAGTGGTGAGAAGCTCTTGATTTTTCCAAAGTGTGCATATAAAGGTATGGTGTCAGATCCTCCTGGATACATACCATGTGGTACCTATTACCTTAAAATGTGGAGTGTGAACAAATGTTCTCAATCCAGAGTGGAGTTCCAAGAGCTGAAAATACAAGAGCTCATCTAGTCTCTTCTCTTGCGTTGAGCTAAAAATAGCTTCACATGGCTTTATTTGTGCCAGGAATGACAGGCTCTGGCTCAGCGTCAGCTTCTATTTTCAGTGTCTGGGCTCAACCTAGAAACACATGCAGTAAGAACACATTAAAATTATCCTGAGTGAGTGCAGAGTGCATTTCCCTCACCACTATGTAATGACTAGCTGCAGAGAGTCCCCACATACCAGAAATTAGGGGGAAAGGCTTCCAGATTAGAGTGGAGTTTCCTGAAAAATTTGAGCCCCAACATATTTTTTCCCCCTAGAAATCAACACTGTACTGTACTTAAACCTCATCCACCAATGAATGTATCAACTTTTTTTTGCAGACATGTAGTCCTCCTAGACCTTGTACTCAATAACTGGGTAAATATACTTCCCCTTATTTTTCCACTGACAACAGCCGTATGGCACAAAAGCATCAATGGATTAAGCAATCTAATAAACCATACATTTAAAATATGGATTTTAAATCTGAATAGTTGTCTTTCAACACACCCCACATTAGGCTGCAGAAAAGAGAGTTTTTTTGCAAAAGAAATTAGCTAAAACTCTGAAATACCATGAGTCCTTGTTTCAAATGAAGAAAGGAAGAAACAAAAAACCCACTGAAGCCTGATCTTAAGCCTGTGACACACCGCACACGTGGCGGGACGTAGACAACTGTTGGCAAGCGGTGCGAAGAGTTCAGTGTGTCTTGTTTTCTCATACTTCGAGCAGAATTCAGTGCAGTGGGGCTGGATGCGAAGTGAAGCGTTTAGCCAATCAGAATTGAGTCTGAAAAGACTTGATTCTGATTGGCTAGTGGAGAGGGGCTGGGGAAGGACATCTTTTGCTTCTCTCTCTGTGGCTTGACCCTGACTCAGCCTGTATAGACAGGAAGCGGCATGGCGCAAAGCAAAGGCCAGCTTCCCTTCGCCTCGCTTCACTTCACACTGCCTGCAGTGTGTCACAGGCTTTATGCGGACTTGATTTCAATGGGTTTAGGCATACCTTACTCTGCAGAGGATTATGCTACCAATGCATAAGCCATAGTACAGTATGTGTATTGTAACAGAATCAACAGATATATTTACAAAACTAAACCCAATGTTTGGACAATGGTATAATTAATCATATGACATCTTACTTTGATGATACATGTGCTTCATATGGTCTCCATTGCTAAGTTCATGAATCATTGTTGAGCTCATTGAAACAGGTTATAAACTGGCTACTAAGCTAAGCCAAAATGTGTGGACTATGGATGCAGCAGCAATAGGTGGCGGATCATTCCTACTGTTCTCTGGTTACTTCAGTTCAGACAATAGGTTTAAGGTGACTTCCAACACATTAATTTTGTGTGTTTGTTGGAAGACATCAACTTTCATTGAACATTCCCAAAATACTTTCAGTACTGGAATCCCATTTTAACTGATTGATTAAATGCAAGATAGTAAATTTACTTTTAAAAGCACTCAATAGTTGGCATCCTTGCAACTAAAAAAAAACCACCCTCTTGTCCCTACAGTGTCAACAGCATGACTACCTAATCTCTGTATAGCTATTTGCATACAGCTCTATCAGAAAAGGCTTTGTGAGTCTGGGGATCTATCATGACTAAGACAGTGGCAATAAAGACCCTCCCAAGTAATTTATGCATAGGTCTATCCTTGGACTTAGAATCCCCTTTGTTGATATAGAAGAGCACCAGTAAAGAGTCTGGTGTCATTAACCTGTTTTCTAAACAGCAAAAGAGGCCACAATGGCTATTTCAGGTACATGTGGGGTGGGTGGGGAGATGCAACTGTGATCCTTCTTGTCCTTCGAATTGGGCAATATGAAGACAGCCATGGGGCTGGGCAGGCCTCTTCCACAATCCTCCTGCCACATCCTTGGCTGCGGACTACAATTCACAATGATGGATTCATTGTTCAAGAAGAGGGCCTGTGCCTGTCAATGTGCTCAGCCTGCAAACACAGAATATAGCTGCTGCTATCTCCTGCTTCAATGCCCTACCAGTCCTTTTGCTCTCCCTCCTCTTTCACCTGCCGAGTTAGCAGAACACCGCTTTATGTCATAGTAAGCAGGGGAAGAAGGTACGTGTGGGGATGAGCAGAGCAGCAGAGAGGGAAATACACCCAGTACATACCGTACATTTACACACTCCAAGGTGCTGTGAAAGATAAAGGCATTGCCTCTCACCTCGCAACATTCACCAGGTGGAAACCAACAGAGGGTACTTGGAATGAACACAGAATCCAGCACATGGCAAATGTTGAATGGGAATCCAGGACTAACAAAAAGCACACCATATAACCTGCAGTTCCCACAAAGGGTGCAGGCTTGAGGATAGAGCGATCTTTTATAGCACAATAAAAAGCTTTATTGCACTCTAGATTCCACTAATTAAGAGAGCACTCATGCTGAATTGACAGCCTCCCTTCTCAACTGATAAGAAGTTTGGGACAGCAGTGGATGCATCGGGACTGGGAGTCTGAGAATTTGCTTATTTACACATTCATGGACTATGAAGTAATGGTCCGGCAGCAGAAGTCCAGCAACAGGCAGTGTAACTCTCCAAGCAGAATTGATTCACCTCCAGAGTAAGCTGCATCCAAAGCTCCGCTATCCAACACAGCCAGTCTGGAAGAGTAAACTTTACCATCACCCCCACATTCCTGCAGCCCCTGAGCTGCTTATTCCAGCCCCTGAGCGGCTTATTCCTTACATGGCCTCCCTGGTTGTGGGCCAGCTCCAGAGCTGGCATGCATCTGAGGAGGCCCATTGGGGCCTCCGGCTCTTACACTGGGTGAAGGGAACAAATGTCTCCTTCTCCCGTGGTAAGCCCTGGCCGCGCTGACATGGGCCGCATCCTGCGCAGGATGCAGCAGCCAGCCATTTAGGCCGGCCCCTGCAACTTGTGCAAGATTGGGCTATTAGTGAAATGATCACTTACCTTGAATTGGTCCCAAACAATTTGTCCCATCCTGATTAATTGGGTCACCAGTTGGGCATTCAATGCAATCAGATTAGTCCTGGGGGATTCAAAGGGAAGGTGGAACCTCTTCTATATTAATCAATGGCCAGGCTATTCAAGCCATTATGTTGTGGAGGAAATGAAACCTGTTAACCCGTCTATGAGACAGAGAACAATTCTCACTGAAAAATGTCCCTTTTGCTGCTCTTGGCTGTGCCAAAGGTCTCCCTTGTCTTGTGCATGCTAGAATGCCAGGTCCTCCAGTACATGGTAGTAGTTTTGGAGCACAGCTATCATTCTTTTTTAGCAGAATTACAGATGCCTAACATTTTTCATCCTATAGTAAGGGATTTTTTAAAGCCCCTAATATTTAGGTCCTAAACCATTCTACTTGGTACCTACCCAGCCAATATCACTTTCTTTCAAGCACCTTTTAAAATGCAGATGGAAGATGAATACCACATTCCTAAGGACCCCAGAGGTGTCATGCGGGGGGGGAATGGGGTGGTGGGCCCCCAAGCAGCCGGCGGCGCGAATCGCGCCGTTTGTCAGCACGAGCGAAGAGCAGTGGCAGAGTTTGGCCCTCCCTCCCGCCCTGCGCCTTGGTATGGTCCAAAACAGCTATAGCGCTGACATCACTTCCGTGCTCTGCCACTGCAAGAGCCTCTGCCAGTCAGAAAAGACCATGCTGGCTAGACTGGACCAATGGTTTGACTGACAGCGCAATCCTATCTACTCTTCGACCAGCGGAGCAAGTGCTCCGCCAGTCCAAGGTGTCGCAAATGTGTCATAAGGCATATTTGCATCACCCTAAGAGTAAGTTGCACTGGCGGAGAGGCTTGCACTTGCATTATGAACTCTAAGCACCCAACGTTTCTGGAAAACAGGACATTTCATAAGCACAAAACAAATGTCATGAACATGTGTATACTTCATTTCATGTGTGAAATGTCAGTATTGAGGATGCCCCAACTATCACTTACTATTCCCAAAAAAGTGATAAAACTCTCTGCATTTTCTCCAGCTACATTTTCAAAGCTCTCTTTTACATTCATTCTGAGAATCTATTTTAAATTCGTTCTGAGGATCTGGTTATGTGGTTGGATGAGTGGGAATACAAATATTTCCTTGACCAGACGGACCCACTGGGGTTGTTTGTTTTAATTATTTTAATGTATACACGTATTTTAATGCTTTATTGTAAGCCGCCTTGAGTGCTCTTGCTGGGAGAAAGGGTATAAATTCTTTAAATAAATAAATAATTCATGGGAGGAACATTTTAGTTAGATATGCAACTTTAGGCTGCAAGTCTAAACACACTTCCTAGAAGCTACGTCCCACTGAATGCGGAGAGATACTTCAAGCATAAACATGCTTAAGAACTGTACTTATGGCACAATCCTTTGATGCCACTGTGCCGGCCTAGTGAGTGCTAAGCTGGCGCAGGCTGTCACAAATGTGCCATAAAGCACATTGCAACAGCACACCAGAGGTCTGGGCCAATGCAAAGGCCTGCACTGGCCCAGGTGTGCTGAAGCACTGTGGGACACACTCCAGCCTAAGTAAGCCAGCGTCGGGGGCAGGGGGAGGGGAGGGATGGGGTGGGTACATCGGGCTCGGTAGGGAGGCAGTGGCGCACACCAAATCCTATCCCCCTTCCTGGACCATTTTTTCTTACATGGGCCTCCCAGACTTGCGCCAGCAAAATAGCTGGCATAGATCCGAGGATACCCATTACGGGACTGGGGCTTTACCTGGGGTAGAGGAGCAAAAGTTCCCTTCCCCCAAGGAGACCTCCTAGCTCCCACTTTCTACAAAGGATGTAGCATTGCCTGCACTGGCCTCGCTGCACCACTGGGCAGAATGTTAATCAGGATTGGGCTGCCCATCCATTAATCAATTTGATTAATTGATTGAAAAGTGTCCCTGATTAATCAGAACAAAAATTAAATACTCACAAACTCTATGGGCAACAAGTGTCATTTTGGAAAAAAGCATTTCCCTCTTCTTGCTCCCACTCGAGGGAATGCCTTTTCTGCAATAGTGCATGCTGGCACACATACAGACGCCATCTAAAAATAAAGTGCTTTCTTCAAGACTATTATTCTTATTTGCAAATGTATGCAGATTGAAAGCCGTTGACATATGTACAATTAATTACAATTTACATAAATACAATTAATTACAACAGCAGCTCTTAAGTGTTATGCTTCTCCCCCTGTTTAAAGTCCTTGGGGCATATGAGGTGAAGGATGCATTTTCTAAAATTACACTTTTCATAGATTTTAGGGCAAAGAAGTGGACATTCTTAATTCACCCCTCCCCATAGTCCAGAAGCCATTTTCTTTAACAATTAAAATGTAGACTCAGGTTTGAGAAATATGGCTCTGCTTGAAGAAAAAAAAAACTAGTTTTCTGCTTAAGTGTTGTTAGGTTGGGATCCTAGGTCAGTCCACAGTTGTTAGTGCATGTTAAAGCCAGAGGAACACAAAGGGCAATTTGAAGCATAAGCCAGACAAATGGAGGAAGCTAAAAGTGGATACACAGACATATGAAGCTGCCTTCTGCAGAGGAAGACCCTTGGGTTCACCTAGCTCCATATTGTCTATATTGATTGGCAGTGGCTCTCCAGATTTTCAGGGTGGAGTCTTCCTTGGTCCTATGGGGAGGGGGCTGGGAAGTACGGCACAATCCTATCCAATTTACACCACCGGTGTAACTCAGCGCAATCCTATCCAGTTTACACCACTGGTGTAACCCAGCAGTGCAGCGATAACAGGAGGCCCCAGAATGGAAAGGGGATTCAAATCCCCTTTCCATTCTGGGGCCTCCCGTTCTCGCTACACTGCTGGGTTACACCAGTGGTGTAAATTGGATAGGATTGCGCTGTAAAACTACAACCTTCTGCATGCAAAGCATATGCTCTACCACTCACCTACAGCCCTTCCCCAATAGCGAGGACACTCTGTTAATGCATAAATGATTCATAATTTTATGAACTCTAGCTCTCTCTCTCAGCTTTGCTCTGGCCCCAATTCCTTTATCTTGCCTTTTTCAGCTGAAGTGGAATTAACAAAACAGAGCTGCAATTCTAACTGCAGGTGGGAAGTGCCATTAAAATGCCAAGCACCATGAAGGGAGACTAGTGTATAGAGAATCTGTGCTGGTTATGAAGTGTACATACAGTGCTGATATGACGCAAGTCATAATTTTTGTGATTTAGTATGAGACAGCAATAGCTATGGTAGGTGGTTGGGTGATGCTTCTGGCACATGGTTTACATTATATATCTACTAAATCTTTGAAGAATTTGCATGTATCAGATGGTAAAAAAAAATCTAAGCATGAAATCTTTCAGGGTAGGAAAAAGTCTTAGAGCTAAAGGAACATGCCACCATTTTGAACATTTGGTGAACTCCCCAGTACTTAGAAAATAGCTTTTGCTAACTAGTCATGTTGGACCAACAGACATGACTAGTTCAACCCTCCCTATGATGGTCTATTTCAGATTCAAAACCAATATTTACCTATTCCTGGCCCATTTGGTTGGCCCATATTAAGGCATAGTTCAAGTTACACATCAGAGCTGTACAGTAAGCACTTTTCACCAGAACACTGTATAAACAGAGATCTTCTCAAACTTTCTCCTTATTGTTTTTTTCTGACATCTGCCAGGACACCTAGATAAATGAAGCAGCACTGTTGGTTCACAACGAACCTACCAATTAAATAGACATAACTCTGCCTAGTCCAAAACGGTGTGAAGGGAACAAGTCTACAGCATTCAGCACCTTGGACAGCACACGCCACTTTATCCAGATTTTCTTGTATTAAGACTGAGAAACTGTAATATGAGATGGTTATTTATATATAGTCCCATCCTGGTGCTTTAAGATGCAAGAAAAAATGAAGGAAAACATACAATGTAGTGGTAGAGATAGACGTAGCAGGACTGCACTTAAACATTCAAGCCTGCCATCCTAAAATGATGCAATTAAAGGATTATATGGCAGAGCAGAGACTGTTGCACATCAGCATTCTTCAGGAGACTGTGCATTAAGGCTGTCAGTCTGCAAACAGACTTCCTGTCTGGAAGGAGAGCACAATGAGCCAACAATATGTTCTTAATATATGCTTTTTTTTAAGCTGCACTTCAATAGACAACCTGGTTGTCCTGTATCTGACTAGTAGGAGACATTCTGATTTGCTCTCAGAATTCTCAAAAAAAATGCTCAAACATTCAAATCATCTTCCCTTTCTATATTATCTATTTCAAAGATCTTGGTAACAGAAGATTTCCTTTGCGATTCTGTGTACACATACAAACAAACCATGTGACAAGCAAATTGTTGCTTTATCTTTCTGTACATCTGCAAACATTTCAATTGTACAATATGTATGTTCCAAATAAGGAGGGAAGTTTTTTTTTTACTGAGATGTGTTAAGAGCCAGATCTCAAGAACAGAGTGTGTCCTCATCTAAAATGGCTCTGGAGTAAGATGGATCGCAGTTCAATATCAAATCCCATTAGCAAGTCTGGGATCTCCTGCCAACACAGCCATTTAGGAAATCATCAGCCAAGGTCTAATGCATCATCCATGCTGACCATAAACCCAACATGAACTGCTATTCTTCACTCCCCTCCACGCTTCACCATCACAACACATTATGCATTATTTTCCGTGTACAACTTTAGTTTCAAATGATTCCAAAGTTCTGCATTGACTCATTAATTTTATCTCTTTTAAATATACAATATAAAACAATATGTTATTGTACATTTGAGCAACATTGGCACAAACATCCTGTAAATCAGACATTGTTCTGTTACATTCAAACACCATGAGACGGCTTGTTTTCAGCTTCAAGAATGTGCAAATGTATGTAGGTCTAAGAGGCCAGCACCCTGGACAGCTCCCAGCCTTTACTTCAGATGGGAGAGGATGGGAAAGTGGGGGAAGAGAATGGGGCAGGTGAGAGGCATTGAAGGATAGCAGCACTGCTTCCTCAGCACTTTGTTTGGTGTTGGGAGTGGACACACACCTTTCTGTTCCTCCCCTCCCAATGTATTGGGATGAAAAGGAAAGAAATCATGGAGGTATGCAGTGGTGGACAGTTGTATAAGACCATCAGCCACTTTGTAGAACAACCACTATGCCAGAGCCACCAACAGTAGGAAGGACAGATACATGCAGGGATTGTTTCACCGGGAAAAGAAAGCAAGATGGAAAGTCCCAGAGGCTGTACTGTGATTCACAGTAGCAGAAGAGAGACCCAAACCATGGGGCTTTCACAGGTGAAGTCACAGCAGCTGCTTTTTCCTGCACAAGACAGACCTTTGTCAATAAACACCTCAAGCTGACCCTTAATATGGTCTGGACATTCTCCCCATTTGGAAGAAGAAAAGACAGCCCCCTCCCTCCCTGGATGCAGACACAGGGCCTGAAGTGCATCCAGCCTGTGGCATCTTGCAGGAATAAGGTAAGACAGAAAGAGAAGGCCTGGTTCTGCCCATAGTCCAAAGATACAGCATATCATGGCCTAGCTAGACAGTAGACAACCCCATTTCACCCACTCCCAAACTATCCCAATATTGCAGTGGTGGGAAGGGGTTGAAGCAATTTTGGGTGTGGTCCACAAGATGGAGTGTGGAAAGAATGGACTTTAGCAGGTCCCTCCCCCATTATGAATGGCTCATTCTGGGAGAGGGGGCAGCAGCTCCATTAATGCTGTCTGTTTGGGGGGGGGGGTTGAGGGATATGTCCCTAGCAGCTCCTCACTCCCCCGTCTTGTTCCTCCCCATCCCGCCAAGAAGAATCCCAGTTGAGAAAAGCCTTTTGGAGAGAGGAGACATCTGAAAAAGTCAGGGGAGATGGTTGGGAAGGAACCTGCGGGGTCTCCTAGCGGTCCAGGCTTATAGTCCAGTGTTTGTTGGCGCTGGAGTCCTTTGTGGCGCCCCCCTCGCCTTCGTTCTTGAGATCCTGGAAAACCTGCGTGAAGAAGTGCGGGTCGGAGTTGATCTGCAACATCTTGGCACTCAGGCCCTGGATGATGGAAAGGCAGCGGTCCCAGAAGCGCTCCTTGTCGCCCTCGACTAGGAAGGGCTTGAGCGGGTATGAGATTTCATTGCCCATGTAGGAGTAGGCCAGGTAGAGGCAGGTGAGGAAGGAGGCCTGAAGCTCCGCTTGGCTGCCGATCTGGTCGCCCTGCAGTGCCTCGCGGCACAGCAGGTACACGAAGACCAGGTTGGCCGGCGTGATGAAGCCTTGGTCCTGCCAGCCCTGGAGCAGAAGCGAGCGATCCACGCTGCGGAACCAGCCGATGAGCTCGCCGGGGCTCAGTTCCTTGAGGCGGTAGCAGCGGCGGCACACGAAGTCCCCCAGGCAGCGAAGCAGCTCGCCGGTGGAAGCCTGCACGATCACCCGCCGCGGGGAACCAGCGGCGGCACGGCTGCTGGGTAGCGGAGGCGGCGGCGGCGGCTTCCCGCCGTCTTGGGCAGAGACGGGCACGGTGGGCACGGGCACTGCCAGAGGACCCTGCTTGGCTCCGTCCGGCTGGGACTTGCGCACGTTCTCGCGGTTGCGCTGCTGCACCAGGGGGTCGGGCGCGCCTCCGGAGCCGGGCTTGGGCGTCACCTTCTTGGCGTTTTTCTTCTTCTTCGCCGAGGCAGCCACCAGGCGCTTCCAGGTTAGGGCAGAGATGAGCACACCGGGCCGCTTCAAGCGGCTCTCGCCTTTGCCGTGCGTCCTGCCCGCGGCCGCCTTCTCCGTCAGGACCCCGCCGCCACCCCCCTTCCCCGGCGCGCCGGGCGACAGCGATAGCACCGTGCCCATCCTGGCGGCAGCTGCTGCTACTCCGTTAGGGGTTTTTCCTCACAGCTCCTGCCCAGAAGCGTCCCGCACACCGGCCATCGGCTGGGGCGGGACGCAGTAGCTGCGCCGGCGCTGAGCTCGCCGAGAAACCCAAAGGAACTGCGGCGAGGCGCGCTACAACAGCCCAACCTGGATCAGTCGGCGCGCAGCAGCTCCGCTCTCCGCACTGGCTGCAGCACCAAACGAGCCCCACCGCGCCCCGCCCCGGCCTCTCTCTGAGCAGCCAATCCCAAGCCGCAGCTCCCCCTCAGCCAATCGCCAAGAGGTATCGACCCCCAGGTGCATGCCGAGTCCTCTTCTCCTGTCTACTGTGCTGGGTATGGGATGAGAGGCCCCAAGTGGGAACAACTAGGCTGCCTAGATTTCGAAACTCAAGAGGAAGACTCTCTCCTTGAGAGCTGCGAATGAAAAAGAGGAGGGACAAGGTCTGTCACTCTTGGCCAGTTTTCCCCCACCCAGGTTTAATTTAAAACGCCTGTTCTTAACGCCAGTGGGCTAGAGCGTTGGCTGTGGAGAGCAGAGTTCAAATTCCCGTGCAGCCATGAAACTCCCAGGGTGACCTTGGGAGCAGAGGAATAGGTGCGATGGAATGAGGCAAGGATATAACCTTGGGAGACGTGAAAGTTATGTATTGACAAATTAGAGCGTCACTGAACATGGGCAGAGTACCCTGCTGCTGAGCAACAACTCAATTGTTCTTCTCCCGCATTTCATGGTGAAGCAGAAAGAGATTCTAGAAGACCTGCATGTAGGATTAATTATCATAACCAGCACCTTGAACTGCCTAGAAATTAGTCAAAATAGATACACTTGGCCCAGTCATCAGCTGAAGCCTCCAAACTGTCTTTAGGGTCTGCTGCACAGAACACCTTGCAGTGGCCAGGACAAGGGGTAACTTGCAGAACACACAGTAATGCAGAACACACCCAGTCAGCTAGACCTGAAGAGAGCATGATGGGAATTTAAGGTATTCCCATCTGCCCTAAATTATGGGAGCCACTTACCCTCAACAGTTCTTTTTTTGTCTGGATTTAATAAATGGCCTCTAAACAGAAAGACAAGGGCATGACTGCTGCACTTGAATTAAGTGGGTCGGTGGGTAATAGATCTATTTATTTGTGTGCTTGGCATGTCATAAGATAGGTTCCTTTCCTGAGGGGCTTGTGACCAAAAACTAGAAGACCACAGAGGAAATGGAGGAAAATGAAAGCAGGGGTAAATGAGGGAGAATATGCATGTATTTCAATTGTACACACTTAAATAGGTAGGGTGTGAAAACTTCTCAGAAAAAGTGTATTTGCAGAGGGATTTGAAGGAAGCAAGAGAGGTGACACCACAGAGGTATTATTCTGGGAGACTGTTCTAACTTCTAGGCATAGGAGGGCAGTGGAGAAAGGATGGAGTTATTTGAGGGAGGAGGAGACCTTTGAACTGCTAAGGGTGGAAGTACTGGAGGATCAAAGGTCACAGTGGGGGTGTATCGGGTCATGAGTGGAGAGATAAGGGGCTCAAGGCTATGGAGGGCTTAGAAGGGAAGGACAAGGAGCTAATGCTGGACCCAGAAGCAGACAAGAAGCTAATATAGGAATTAAAGAAGGGGCAGCATTCATTGTATGTTGACAATATAAGTTTTTGGGTTTAAAAGCCATGTAAAACAGATAAAAGTTAAAACACCAAAACAAAAGTTTTTCCAAAGTTGTGTAACAAAGTTCTTACAATCTCCCAATGTTTCATCCAGTACATTTGACTGGCTTCTTCAGGGGGTGAAGGTTCAGAGCCTCCTGTAGAAGCTTTTGGAAACCAGCAATACAGTGGTTCAGAAGCTGCTGCTTTTTATCCCTGAATTAGATTCATCTGGTGAAATCACCCTTGCTAGGCATTGTATGGCCAGAGTAACAAGAAAGGTGAATTGGTTGAAAAAGAAAGTTGGATGATGTAACTAGCATGTTGACAGAAACCTCTACTCCAAACTGATGGATGACCTCTGATAGCTGCAGTTTAAATGTGAAATTGCATGGATGACAAAAAAATAATCCCTTGCAATATCCTAGGTAAAGGTGACCCCTGACAATTAAGCCCAGTCGTGTCCAACTCTAGGGTGTGGTGCTCATCCCCATTTCAAAGCCGAAGAGCCAGCATTGTCCAAAGACGCCTCCGTGGTCATGTGGCCGGCGTGACTCTCCTTGCCGCAGCGCGTAGCATGCGGCTGGAACACGGAGCGCTGTTTACCTTCCCGCAAGTGGTACCTATTTATCTACTCACATTAACATGCTTTGGAACTGCTAGGTTGGCAGGAGCTGACCAAGCAACGAGAGCTCACCCTGTCAGAACTATCTTCTGTTCTAAGTACACCAATAGGTAGGATAATAACCACTGCAAAGTAGTGCAAGGAACCCTCCAAAAGAGGCAACCTACAAGGATTTGATAGTCAACAATACTAAAAGCCACAGGGAGAACAAAAGGTTCCCATGTCAAGCTCCAGATGGGGTTATCTGTCTTTGTCTGTACCATCATTACATGCAGATGTGTTCTCCCCACCCTGCAGTGCAACAGCTATAGCAGCTGGGGTGGATACTTGCACAGCACAAAAGAAAGAGGGTGCTTGCTAAACACAGGGGGGCATATAATCTTATAGCAAGCTTTTGCCTGCCTCCATGCATCTCTCCCAGCTTCTGCTTTCCCAACAGTTTTAATTGAAGCTCTTGGTCTAGAGTGATCATGATCATATTGTCCTTTATGATGGAAGTACCACCATTACATACCCCATAGGTATTGTACATGTTAATATGCCTTTCCAATCATCAACAAATTCAGGGAGACTGAACTCTCAAACCATAGCATTTATGGATTATTACACAAAAACACATATGAGAAGAATGAAAATACAAAGGAGATGCTATTTAACCTTTTGTTGGAGCTATGTATGTTGTTGATGATGTGAGAGTATACACCCTGAGTTTCACAGAACTCTATCTGGTAGCTGAAATCCATCTGATGAACAGTTCTGTGAAAGTCACAAGTTGTGCATACACTTCCACATCAACTTAAGTTGGTCTCATAAAAGATAAACATTTACCTACTTTGTATCTCCTGTTCTTAGGAACAACACAACCATTAGATGTGAAGGGGGGAAGCCCCAGGAACAAATATCCGAGATCATGTGAAACAGATCAGAGAGGTTGCACTTGAGTCAAGCACTTTAGGCAAATGCACTCCAAAATCTCTCTCTGTAGGGTAAGGGATGAGAGTTGCAGGACTGGTTTTAAACTAGCCGACGAGGTTAAAAAATATGTTAACTTGCTTTGATGGCTGAGAAAGACAGGATGGAACAGCTCAGGTCTTTTGATAAAGGGAGCAGCAGAGAGAGAGAGAACAAAGGGATGTATGCTGTACAGTGAATGTATGGCAGCCTTCGATGGGGAGGGGTCATCATGGAATCACAGGATAACCAAGGAATGGTCCTGAGTCAGGAAACTATACACATGTATTACATATATTACTCAATGCACATAGGCAATTGCCCGAGATAACACTTCATGTAGGGCAGCCAGTTCTCTTCAGCCTAGTTCTCACAAGCATCAGATGATGTGTTAAACCTGTATCTAGACCAAACTGGGAGGTGCGGCTCCCAGGGGAGCTGTGGAGATCAGCCAGGGGAGCTGCGGAGTGCCACGGAATCCTCTTGGAAAACAGTGCAATGCCAATTGGCAGGCACCAACATAATGTCATGGGGAGCCACGGCCAATGGTTGCCAACGGTCAAGGGAGCCGCAGGTCAAAAAAGTTTGGAAAACACTGATCTAGATTATACTCAGGACTTGATGAAATGCTGCCTCTTCCAACATTCCTAAAGAAAGACCACTGGCATGATGTCAGGGAGAAGGCTAAAACAAAACCCTTCTCCCTCATCTCACATCTCGGTTTCCTATACAGTATGCAGAGAAGGTTTCTTTGGATGGAGGAGCATTCAATCCTTCCTCTGAGTCCACACCTGCTGCAGGCTGAAGCTGAAGCTCAGTCCCTGTTGACCCCTCATCACCTGCTGTTCATCAGGCCTAGGCATAACTCTCTACTTTTTGCCTCACTGAAAACACAAGGAAGCATATACCCACCTCCCTGGCAGGTTTAAAGGGTAGCAAGAGTTTTCTCACCCAGCTCTGGATGCACCAGAATTAACTCTATTCTGAACAAGCCCCTAACCATCTCCAGCCAGAGCATGGAGTTTTTCCTTCCATACAGGTGTTTTCCATCATGAAGACCACAAAGCTGTTCATGGTTACTTTGGAGTAAATTAGCATGATTTATAGCTGAGGAAACATGTACAAGATATTAATTACACAAATACAAAATGATGCACAAAGATCTGAATCAAGGACATGAAGTGAAGCTAATATTTACACACAAGAAAAAGATGATGTTCTGAGGAATATTATAGCTTAGCAATTAAATTTTTTTTCATCTGTATTTCCCGTAACAAAACAACAATCTTAAGGTTTCCTCTCACATTACATATTTCAGGTGTACAACTAAGATCTTCTAAGTGTAAAACACGAAGTATATGTATTTGAAAATGTGCATCATTCTGGTACAGTTGTCGGCCAGGATTGGTTGCAGCTCCCTATTGCATGCACACTCAGTGGCAAATCCTAGTTTGTTGCTGTGTAACTTGTGAAATGCCCCTTGATGAAACTCCTGGCCTTGAAAGCCAAGTGCATGTTTATCACTTGTTGAATTCCTCACCACTGGCACTGTAGCTGTTTGAGACACAAGCCTCTATCAAGAAAGGGGGTGACACTAGCAATCCCAGGAGAAGCTTCTATACCTAAGGTAGCAGAGGAGAGTTCTGGGGATGGGGAACAATGAACATCAACTGACAGTGCAATCCTGCAGAGCTTTAGGGCGGCGGAGCGAGCGCTCTGCCACCCTAAGCCATCGCAAACATGCCATAAGGCATGTTTGTGATGACTGGTAGCGAGTAAGGGCAGCCAGCACAAGGCCAGTCGCCCTCACTCCACCACCAGGATGTCCATGCGGCCGCCGGAGGCAGGTAAGGGATCCCCTGGCGGCCACATGGGCAGTCTGGGCGGGGAGGGAGGTGGGCCATTGGCCGAGCCGGCCCAGGAGGGGGCAGGGATGGCATCCACCATATCCCTGTCTCCCGCCGGACCGGCTCGGCTGTTACACGGCCTCCTCTTACTTCCGCCAGCTATTTAGCTGGCGGAAATCCGAGGAGGCCCATTAGGCCTTCCCCGTTTAAAGGGGGGAGGGGACGAAAGTCCCTTTTCCCCGAGTAGACCTCCGCGGGCCGCTGCAAAGTGGCCCGGAATGGAGATAGGATCCAGCGGGCGGCCCTGGGCCGCCCGCCAGATAGTTACCTAAGATTGGGCTGCCCATGTTTGCCTTTAGAATGGTTATCAGATCCTGTTATTATCCATTCTTGATTGACAGAAGTATCTGACTGACAAATACTTACCTTATGTCTTCTGCCTCAGGCACACTAGAGGAACTCTGTTATCTTTGTGACTCTTAAATGTATGTAAAGAAAGGAGTAACTGGATTTTGCCAGATTGCCTAATGCATTGCTTTGTTCTCTTATTTCAGAAAAATGAAACTTTTGACTAAATTTTCCAAAGACCAAACCCCAACCCTCAAAATATATGAGATACCAGTTCATTATTTTGTTGCAATTCTTCTAAAACACGTACAACCCAATCCTACCCAGGATGACACAGAAATCAGTCCCACTGAGTTCAATGGGACAGATGCCCAGAGGTAAGTGTACACAGGATTACACTATATAGCCTTGGGTTCAAGAAACTATAGCTCAGTGGTAAAGCACACTCTCTACATGCAGAAGTCTGAGGTTCAATCCCTGGCATCCTTTGCCAAAAGATCTCCTTGGAAATTTATTGCAAGTCAGAGCAGACATCTTCCTTTCTTCTGCAGTGGTACAGTCCATTCTTCTACCACCTCATTCTGCTGCCTGTGCAGGCCAGGACTGCACTCACCACTGGTAAGTATTGTTGCCATCCTAGTTTCTCTGCAGCTTTTGTGACACATGAAAAATCCACAGATTTCATTGTCATCATCATGAATTATTAACACAGTATCTGTGTACACAAGTGCCTTATAGGATTATAAGCAAAACCGAGAAGTCCCTGCCCCACACACTTCACAGTCTGGGGCTGCAAGCCTGTATACACTTACCTGGGAGTAAGTCCCATTGAACTTAATGGGGCTTACTTCTGAGTAGACATGCACAGGATTATGCTGCATGGTATCTAGACAGTGGAGAAAATGACAGGGAGAGCAAGGGAGGGGTAGACTTATGACTGATATTAATAAATTTTAAAACCCAGTGATTGATACATTGGCAAAGCATTTGCTCTGGTTCAGCCTTCCACCACAATCACAGCTGCTGCTAAACATTTCTATGGATCTAGGAACACCTTTGTGTCCTTGGTCCTTGTGCTTATACTTGCAGACTAGAGAGAAGCAGCTAACAAATCCACAATAGACCCCAGACAGATGCTATTGATATCAGAGGCCACTGATGTGTCTCAAGAGCAGCCAGCAGAGAAGGGAGCAGAGGGAACAGAAAGGCAGTCATCATCCTGCTCCTCTGGGTGACAGCCAGCATGAAGCAGAGAGGCAGGCCTGCCTGATGCAAGGGAACTATCATGGGCTTTTCCCCCACTCTCCCTCAGATGGGTGTGCTGGTAGGGCCATCCCAAGACCTCCTGATGTCTGAGACGGCATGCCAAATGTTGCCACCCATACCTAGGCTTACCATCATCCCGAAATCGAGGCTGGCTTCGGCCTAGAGCAGACCCGAGCCACTCTCAAGAGTGCACCGCAGCTGCCCTACACAGTCGCCTTGTTTATTGGAAGCTGCAGAAGCTGCGGCCCGCATTGGGCAGCCGCAGTGCACTCTTGGGAGCGGCTCGCATCCGCTCTAGGCCGAAGCCTAGATTCCGGGATGATGGTAAGCCTACCCATACCCAATGATGTGCCAGCATCTATTCCTCCCATTCTCCAGTGTTCTAGCTCAGCACTCTCCTCCCCTCCACATGTCCTCTTCCTCTCTGTCCCTCTCTTCCTTTTCTAATCCCGGAAGTGAAAGGAGGAGGAGCAGTGGAGGAAAGTAGGTTGACAGAGATGGGTGCCCCTCACCAAACTGAACCAACTTCAGTTTGTTTGTTTGTTTACAGTATTTTACCCCACCTTTCTCCCCAAAGGGACCCAAGACAGCTTACAAAAGACAAAAATACAAATACAAAAACATAATCACTCTTTTAAAAACAATATACAGTACACAGTTAACTTTGGCCTCATGGATGGATGGCCCTGGAGGGAAACACCCTGGAGGGGGAGGGAAACTAGCACTCACAATGGGGCCTTAATTATGCTAAGGATGAGATACATTCCTGTCTAGATCTGATTATCTAGCTCTCAAATTGCCAAGGAAGCAACATCTTTGCACCTGGCATGGAGACTAGAGGGAGAGAGAATGCATTGAGTGAATCCTGCATCCTCTTTCTGTGCTTCCCATGCCTTATGCAAAGGGGCGGAGGCTTGTTCAGCCAGAGAATGTGCAACTCATTTTTGCCTCCTCTTCCTCTCCTTCTGCAGCACCATGTAAAGGCAACTCTGCATACCACATGCATCAGATATAGAGCAAAAAGCAGCTGGCAGGATGAATTTTGTTAGGAAAATGGTATGGGAGGAAACTCCCCAATCCAGATCACATATACCCTGCCTGGATGGGGTTTTTTTGTTGTGTGTGTGTGTGTGTGTGTGTGTGTGTGTGTGTGTTTGTTTTTTTAAGATCAAAAGGCAGAAATGCACTGATGCCTTTCTCATCTTTTCTAGTTTGGTCCAAAGTCTCCTGTCATCACTTGGCCACATCTTGAGATGGCCAATGGACGATTTTTAAAAAAGTACCCTCCCTTGACTCACTCATCAAGCCCACACAATTGTGTTTTACAAACAGGTGATGGGCCTTGCTGCAGGAAGGCATGGGTGACGGGAATCTGCTCCTTCCTTCAACATCCCATCCCAAGTGGGATGGTATTCCCAAATATCCCATCCCCTTGAAGTCACTGGTTGTTGTTCAGTCGTTAAGTCGTGTCCGATCCTTCGTGATCCCATGAACCATATCCCGCCAGGCCTTCCTGTCCTCCACTATCTTCCTGAGTTCGCTCATTTTCATGTTTGTTGCATCGGTGATGCTGTCTAACCATCTCATCCTTGGCCTTCCCCTTCTCCTTTTGCCTTCAATCTTTCCCAGCATCAGAGTCTTCTCCAGAGAGTCCTCTCTTCGCATTAGGTGGCCAAAATATTTGAGTTTCAGCCTTAGTACCTGTCCTTCCAAGTCACTGGAGCTTAACATAAACCAGGGGCTCTCAACCCCCTCCTGGCCGAGTACCACCTCCGCGCCACTCTCTTGCTGCGTGCCACCAGAAGTGACATCGTTGCCAGTTACTTTTGGGTAGGAGGCTCTGAGCAGGTGGGAGGACACTTCTCAACATTCCTGAGAGGCTTGGCCAAAGGCAGGAGCCTCTCAGGAGCGAAAACGTGCCACTGAAAGTGCCGCGTCAGAGCGGGGATCAGGCAGTCCTGCGGTCCTAGTACCACCAGCAGTCGGCCGAGGTACCACTGGTGGTACTAGTACCACTGGTTGAGAACTCCTGACATAACCATTCTTTGAATACTTTTGTTGAAAAGCAGTATGCAAATAGTATCTCACTGGCTCCTCTGTGGCTTGATCTCTCAAGTGCTGGGGTCCTCTGTGGTCCAAGATGCTAAATTATATGATGCACTTTCCTCAGGACAGCTCTTGACATAGAAGTGTGTCTCCCACCTTTCAGCCTGCGACTGACTTCTAGATCAGGTCTCCAATGGAGTTCCACATCCTACTCACCATTCAGTGTCAATGTTGTGCAATGTCACTGTGCATTTGCAAACTGAAAATGCAGTTGTGGCAGCACTATGATGTGCAGCGGAAGAACAGTGGTGTGGTGTCAGGCACTCCAGCTCCCTGATGATGTTCTGGAGGTCTGTTAGCCTTCACAGGGTCTGACCCTGATCTGCTGCTCCGCTCGGCATTCTCTATTCCCACCACAAGCACCAAGTATTCCAAATGTACCTGTAAGTCTCCCTTCCCACATCTGATGTTCACTCCCTGCCTTCCTTTTCCCACGCTGTAGCTCCACCCCTTCAAATTCAGAGGACACATGCTGCCCCCTAGTGACCAACAACGGTAACGGGTTTTTGGCACAAGAAATGCAGGGAGGAACATTGCTTTATTTTTCATAATTATATTAATCGAAGAGATCATAAACCACCTAAACTCATAATTATTATGGCTTCCTTACAGTCATGAGAGTAAGAGCCAGCATGGTATAGTGGTTCTGGTGTTGGACGTAGACCTGGAAGATCCAGGTTCAGATCCCCTGCTCAGCCATAAAACTTCCTGGGTGACCTTGGGCCAGTCACTATCTCTCAGCCTCACCTACCTCACAGGGTTGTTGTGAGGACAAAAAGGAGGGGAGGAAATATGTACAACACCCTGAGCTCCTTGGGGGAAGGCTTGTATAAAATTGCGAAAATAAATAATTTCTGTTTGCTACACCCAAGGCAGCAGTACCTCTTCCCCCAGTACCTTTCTTGACTTATGCTATTTTGCAAGATGATATAAATACGGTATATATGTACGGTATTTTTGATATGCATATACAGTAATAAATACCATATATTGAAAATAACACACAACAAAACAAGTAAATTACAATTGTAGTTATAAATCAAAAAGCTTCATTAAAAATTTAAAAAAAAACAATCTGGAGCCTAGATTTCTACAGCAGAGGAGCAGAAAACCCAATACTACTATTGTGAAATGTGATTTAGAATCAGGATCAGGGAAGGAGGAGTCAAACTCCTTACATGGTCAATACAAGAAGAACCTAACACTGAAAGAGAACTCAGGGTTTTAGAATAAGCTGCCTTCATAGACTACAATCCTATGCATACTTTGTTGTTGTTTAGTCATTAAGTCGTGTCCGACCCTTCATGACCCCATGAACCATATTACACAAGGCCTTCCTGTCCTCCACTGCCTCCCAGAGTTTGCTCAAATTCATGTTCATTGCATCAGTGATACTATCTACCCATCTCATCCTCTATCTTCCCCTTCTCCTTTTGCCTTCAATCTTTTCCAGCATCAGAGTCTTTTCCAATGAGTCCACTCTTCGCATTAGGTGGCCAAAGTATTTGAACTTCAGCCTCACTACCTGTCCTTCCAGGGAACAGTCAGGGTTGATTTCATTTAGGATTGACTGATTTGATCTCCTAGCAGTCCAAGGGACTCTCAGGAGTCTTCTCCAGAACCACAATTCGAAAGCATCTATTCTTCGGCGCTCAGCCTTCCTTATGGTCCAACTCTCGCAACCATACATTGCTACGGGGAACATCATCACTTTGACTATACGGACTTTTGTTGGCAGGGTGATATCTCTGCTTTTTATTATGCTGTCTAGGTTTGCCATAGCTTTCCTCCCAAGGAGTAAGCGTCTTTTCGTTTCATGGCTGCTGTCTCCATCTGCGGTGATCTTGGAGCCCGTAAAAATAAAAGTAAAATCTGTTACTGCTTCCATTTCTACCCCTTCTATTTGCCAGGAATTGATGGGACCATATGCCATGATCAGCCTTGCTGTACTCCCTTCCCAATTTTGAACCAATCGGTTGTTCCATAACCGGTTCGAACTGTTGCTTTTTGACCCGCATACAGGTTTCTCAGGAGACAGGTAAGGTGGTCTGGTACACTGTACCCCCATCTTTTTAAGAATTTGCCACAGTTTGTTGTGATCCACACAATCAAAGGCTTTTGAGTAGTCAATAAAGCAGAAGTAGATTTTTTTCTGGAACTCTTGTGCTTTCTCCATGATCCAGCAAACGTTGGCAGTTTGATCTCTAGTTCCTCTGCCTCTTCAAAACCCAGCTTGTACTTCCGGTAGTTCTCGGTTCACGTACTGCTGAAGCCTAGCTTGTAGGATTTTGAGCATAACCTTGCTAGCATGTGAAATGAGTGCAATTGTACGGTAGTTTGAACACCCTTTGGCGTTGCCCTTCTTTGGAATTGGAACGTAAACTGACCTTTTCCAATCCTTTGGCCACTGTTGAGTTTTCAAAATTTGTTGGCATATTGAGTGCAGCACTTTAACAGCATCATCTTTTAGGATTTTAAATAGCTCAGCTGGGATACTGTCATCTCCACTAGCTTTGTTGTTAATAATGCTACCTAAGCCCCACTTGACTTCACTCTCTAGGATGTCCGGCTCTGGGTCAGTGACCACACCAGCGTGGTCATCAGGAACATTAAGCTCTTTCTTGTATAGTTCTTCTGTGTATTCTTGCCATCTCTTCTTAATCTCTTCTGCTTCTGTTAGGTCCCTGCCTTTTTTGTCCTTTATCATGCCCACCTTTGCTCAAAACGTTCCCTTGATATCTCCAATTTTCTTGAAGAGATCTCTAGTCCTCCCCATTCTGTTGTTTTCCTTGATTTCTTTGCATTGTTCATTTAAGAAGGCCTTCTTATCTCTCCTTGCTATTCTCTGGAAATCTGCATTCAGTTGGTTATATCTTTCCCTTTCACCCTTGCTTTTTGCCTTCCTTCTTTCCACAGCTATTTGTTTTAGTTGCTGCCTCCTGTACAATGTTACGGACCTCCGTCCATAGTTCTTCAGGCACTCTGTCTACCAAATGCATACTTAAAGGTAAAGGTGACCCCTGACAATTAAGTCCAGTCGTGTCCGACTCTAGGGTGTGGTGCTCATCCCCATTTCAAAGCCGAAGAGCCAGCGTTGTCCGAAGACGCCTCCGTGGTCATGTGGCCGGCATGACTCTCCTTGCCGCAGCGCGTAGCATGCGGCTGGAACACAGAGCGCTGTTTACCTTCGCGCAAGCGGTACCTATTTATCTACTCGCATTAACATGCTTTGGAACTGCTAGGTTGGCAGGAGCTGGCCAAGCAACGAGAGCTCACCCCGTCGCAGATTCGAACTGCCGACCTTTCAATCGACAGCTCATGTTTCAGCGGTTTAACCCACTGCACCACCCGTTGGCCTAAATGCATACTTACCTGGGAGTAAATCCAATTGAACATAATAGGATTCACATCTGAGTAAACCTGCCTAGGATTGGGCTGTTAGATGAATAAATAGTTACTGTTCATCTACTGCAGTCTTGGGCAACCAGTGCCTCCTTAAATATGATCAAAACAATCATGATTTATTGAGGAAAGATTTGGAGCAGGATCCAACCAGGTTTTTCTAAAGTTGAATCTTTCCTAAGCACAGAGTAATTTGAGTCTAGCCTTGGAGAGCAGAGAGAGATACCCCAGTCAGAATCAATAGGGCCATCTGTCACCTGCCTTGGGCAGAGGCGGAAGTAGAACGGAGCGCGTGGAGCAGCGGCTCCGTGCGGGGGCGTGGGGGGCGCAGTCAGCGTTGGGGGGGCGTACTTACCCGCGCAATGTTCTGGCCCTCCCACCCTCCCTGGAGCTCGTTCGGCTCCAAAAAGGTGTCGAAACCGGCGGGGTGGTGGTGGTGTTTGGACGTCACGTCATTTAGGCCCTGCCCCCTTGGCCCGGGCGCCGGGAGGGCTAGTGGCATTACTGGCCCTGGGTACTAGATTATCTTTCCTTCAGCAACTTAACTGAGTTGCATCATTTTAAAATAATACAAACATTTTTATTCTGATAATAATGCACATTAAAAAAAATCTAAAGATATTTAAACACAACCAGATTGTTGCAAGCTTCCAGGGAGATCCGGCTGGTTAACTATCAAAACCAGCATGCTAGACTAGATGGAAAGATCTGACAAGAACATTCCTTGGTTCTTAGCACAGTGATGGGACAATGAAATGGAGCTGCAATGAAGGTGGGGGAGGAGAATCAAGCAAATTCTAACTAAAATTGACTTGTGACTCTGTTCTTGTTTATGCAACGTTTCCAGAGAAGGATATACTCTTTGATATACAGCCCAATCCTATTTCCCCCCCCCCTCCGCTGGTGCAGTCATGCTGAAAAGGCACACACTGTATCCAAAACAACAGGGGGGGGGGGAAACAAAGCGGGAGACTTTGGAGGAAAAAGGGATTTAAATCCCTTTTCCCCTCTGTAAGCCTCCCGACCCACAATGGGTCTCCTCGGACCTGCGCCAGCAATTTTGCTGGTGGAAGTCCAAGAAGAGAAAGGGGGGGCTATTGTCAGAGGGGATAGGATCCACCCCCTCCTGCCGCCTCCGTGCCCCCATTCCTCCCCTCCCCGCCTAGTTTTGCCACCTCCCGCCTCCCCCACTGGGCTGGTTTACCTGCTCCGGAGGGCAGCCAGTGGTCTGGCAACACGTGTGGGAAGGCTCTGGCCTTCCCACCACTGCTCTGGCAGCATGCTACTCAGCGCACAGCCAGAGCACACTTTATGGCTGCTTTTCAGCAGCCAGCACTGGCAGAACATGCATTCTGCCAGCGGGGCAGCCCAAAAGGACTGGGCTGTTAGAGGGATTTTTAAAAGAGAGTATAAAATACTATTTTTAAAGCCTTACAGTATATGGATATTGTTGCCTTATTATTTATATTCAAAATTAGTTGCTTTTAAAAGTTCCTCAAAAGTATATTTTGAAAAATTGACATTCTGATTATTTTTTTAAAACTGCTGAGTTTTGAATGTTTCAATACATAAAATAAGTTTAAATAAAACTTTATTTGAGTTCCACAATCCATCTGAATTCTTCCTATGTTCAACATTTGTTAATGCAGACAAATGCTGAATGCATGGGGGCAGGGGGGTATGGCTTAAAGCCCGGACTACACTGTACGTGTTCGCGTTCCGTGTGCGTCTGGTGTCCCGCCCCCAGGTCAAACAACAGGCTCTGATTGGCCGAACGTAGCGCAAATGCAGCAAAAGTTGAGCTGGGCTGGGCTCAACTTTTGCTGCATTTGCGCTACGTTTGGCCAATCAGAGCCCGTTGTTTGACCTGGGGGCGGGACACCAGACGCACACGGAACACGAATGCAACGCGAATGCGTACAGCGTAGCCCAGGCTTCAGAAGTGCATCTGTGGGGCTTCCCAGATGCACTCTCCTTACCCCGTCCAAAAGGGATGATGGATTTCATGTTTTTAGAAAGCTTTGCATGAAGTGACGTATGTGGAGGTACACACAGATATTTGTATATCATCTAGGCTCTTAGGAAGGCAGAGCAACAGATGCCTACTCTGTACAAAATGCCTTCTCTACCACCTTGCTCCTTCCACTCAGAAATGCTTTAGGACAGTTTTCCAATTTCCGGAACAAGGAATGCATGGCCGGGTGGGGGTAGGGATGGAGAGAGTGCATCAGGGAAGCCCCACCACTTCTGAAGCCATACCCCCCCCCCACATACACACACACACCCATACATTCAGCATTTGTCTGCAATGATGACAGAGTTTGGATGGACTGTGGAACTGAAAAAAAGTTTTGGACAAATTCAAAATTCAGTAATTTTTTTAAAGAAGACTCTATGGGCCCGCTCCCAAGAATACAGTCCATTTCCCAGACTGCTTAAACTCATACTTTATGAGAAGCCTAAGGTGAATCCAGCATGTTTGAGTGATCCTGTGCCCCCCCCCCTCTTTCCGCTCCAGCGCTGCACCAGACCTGGCCCAGCTCTTGTCCTTCCCTGCCACTTAACTTAGCACTCCATGTCCTTGGCTGCCTTCCAATCTCTTTTGTAACCAGTAGCATTTCTATGCATTTGTCCAAAAGAAGGGATTCGTGGAAGACAGCAAACAGCAGATCCTGTTGTTCTCTCATTTGGGGTGGACTCAGGGATAGAAATCCAGACAGTGACTGACAAAGACAGAAGGAAGCTGCTTCATGCAGATGCATCCATGCCTAGGAGGAATGGAGCAGGGGCAATGTTGGAATCATCAGTTTGGCAAAGCAAAAGGGAGCTGAAAGTTATTATTACTGGAGGGAGCAAAGGATCTGCTGAATATTGTACACACACTTTACAGAACGGGGGAGAGCAGGCTAGAAAGATTTCTTTTTTTTAACATTGAACATTGAATGCTGAAATGGTTTGCTCCCTTGGACTTTTTTTTCTGAAAGACAGGCTTTCCTGAATACAAACAAAACTTGGGTGGGTGGGTTTGTGGGGAGACAGAAAAAGGAGTAGCAGCTGCTCCAAATTCCTTTAAAGTTGTGCTGAAAATCCCTGCTATTCCCCTATGTTTGCCTAACCTGTTTAGATCTTGCTCTCACCTCAAAAGGTACCAGTGATGCCTCAGCATCCTAAAGGAGCTGCTAACTCATTTGAAGACAGTAGCTATATTTTCCCTATTGTGGTGGTGTTTATTGTTCTCCAACTGACTGGAAAACAAAGAACTTGGCTTTGAGCTAGCAGCTCATTGGACTGTGAAACTCACCTGATTTCCAGGAGCAGGAAGTTCAGAAACTCAGATGACTCCCCCCCCCCCCGTACCCACTCCCACATGGTGGTTAAGCACAATCCTATCCATATCAGTGGTGGGATCCAGGACTCCCCTCCTTGCAACACTGCATTTATGCAACCACCAATCAATCACAAGCATTCGCTAGAAAAGCCTGCGCTCTGTGTGCCAAGGACCACACACCAAACAGACCCCAGAAGGAAGGCTAACTAAGCCAAGGAGGCCCATTGGGGCTAGGCAGCCCTACACCCTTCTCCCAAGGTGTCCCCGGGCCACGCCAACAGCATGCCGACGTGGCCCGGGATGGGCGCTGGATACTGCGGCCAGCCTTTTTAGACCGGCTGTGTATCGTTACGCAGGATCGGGCTGCTTGTCAGGATGTGGGCTGCACCAGCACAGCCAGAGCTCACCTTGAGGGAAGGGGACTTCTTCCCCATCTCCCGGTGAAAGTGCCGCAGGCCCAATGGACTTCCTTGGATGCATGCCAGCTCTTTAGCTGGCGCATCCGGGAAGGCCATCTAAGGCTAGCCCGGCCCAGGAAGGGGCTTGGGATATCGGCACAACCCAGCGCCAATATCCCTGTCCCCTCCCAGGCCGGGTTGGTCAATGGCTCCATCCCTCGCCACCCCAGCCCGCCCTTCCACCACCCAGCACAGCACTCACCTGAGTCTGGTGGCATGGTGTCCGTTGGGCAGCGGTGCAAGCAGTGCCGACCTCCATGCTAGCTCCACTTATACTAGAGGTGCCAGGAAAGTGCCTTACAGCACTTTTGCAACACCTTAGGCCGGTGAAGCTCTTGCTCCGCTGATCTAAACTTAGACCAGATTGCACGGTAAGAGTGACACCTAAGGTAGTTCTCTCTTCAGACTGGTGACATGACTGTGAAAGCCAATATGCCCACCAGGTGGCGATGCACCCTCATCATTAACATTTAGAAGAGAAGGTTTTGGCAACTGCACTCATGGAACAGTCCTTGATAGCAGCTGCCTGTATAGTAATCGCTGCTGCTGCTGCTGCTGCTGTGGAACCTTTTTAGATCGCTAGAAAGAAATGTAAAGAGCTTGACAAGCAATCAGATACTTCTACACTTGCCCTGCTATTCTGTAGGGCACTCAAAGGGGAGAGAGCAGGACACTAACGGCGACGGCTACTCTGAAGACACCAACGTGCTGCAATCACACAGACTCTGAACAGGCAGGGAAACCTACCAAGTACTGGTATAAATAAACAAAGAATTATATATTTGAAGGGCTTATTTATTTTAAAACAGCAGCTGTGTGTGAGCCAGTCTGGATTGGGACCATGATGTGGAGTGTCTACCCCTTTTGTTCTGAGCTATTTTCCTGCAAAATATATATATATATATATCCCCCTCTTATGTTGCTGTAAGCCCCTGAAGGTATCACTGCAGCATATGGAACCGTCAGGGGCCCACCATAGGAGCCTTGCAGTCGGGCTGGGTTCAAGTCCCTACTCTGGGCTTGGGCCAGCGGATGACCCTGGCAGATGGGGCTGTAGCTCAGTACAGGACCTGCTTTGCATGCAGAAGCATCCAGGTTCAAGCCCTGCTTCAGTTGGCTTCTGGATGGGCCAGCCCTGGTTCCACCCTGGCAGTGGCAGCACTAGACCTCTTTGGTCATTCAATCATAGTACTCACAACTAATTGAGCTCAGCAAGCTCCACCTCCTGAATCTCAGGTTTGGGGATGCCACTGGCCTGGCAACAGTAAGTAACGTGGCTGGAGCAGCAAGAGTCTGCAGTATACTAACTAGAGTGTGTGCTGGAGGCAACAGCAAGGGTGTCACCTTCCAACAGCTGGGCAGGAAATAATTCCTACTTATTCTGAGATTAAATAATTGGCCAGAACTCAGAGGGGATAAAAAGAGAAATCTGTCATTGCAAGGAATATTACACACTGTGGAGAAAGAGAAATGGCAAAGGAAGTGGGGAAGGGTGCTATATCTCCCAACCGTTTGGAACTCGATTCAAATACTGTTCAGAAATAACTTTTCACCAAGTAGACCCTGATCACTCGGAAGATGAATCTGAGATTTGCCTGTAGAAAATCTTTCTTTTGATGGTGGCTTCAGGCTGTGGTTATCCCCGACTTAGTATTCTCTTTCCAACAGAAGCCAGTTCTCTGGTTGCCTTAGAACTGAGTCGAGCAACACAATGCAGTTGCAGAACAGTTAAGTCATCCCTGGCGATCACTATCAGTTTGCAACAATTCAACACTTAGAACACCTTCATCTGTCTGCATAAGATAAGCCTCTCACCCCCCATTTTACAGAAAGGAAAACGAGGCACATAGACTTAGTTCACCAGGGGCAGAGTTGAGCACTGACCAAGTCTTCTGAGTCCCAGCCAACATGTCAGCTCCAGGGGTGACAGCTACAGTATTTTAGCAATGCACTTGTAAACATACAGGCGCATGCATTTACACACACAAATCCACCAATCGTACATCTCTGGTGTGTACAAGACGTTCCCTGCACCCTTTCCTTACTCATCACTGCACAAAAGGTCTTTGTTTTGTCTGACTGTTATCAAGGAGACCTGCCATCTCCTCCTTCAGCAGGATGGTTTGGGGGGGGGGGGAACACAGGTGGAGAACCAGCTGAAGCCCAGGGCTGAGAACCAGAAAACAGAGGCCAGCTGGGAACGGAGGAGTGAACAGAGAGAGTAAGAACAAGATAAGATAGAGAGAGAAATGCAAAATATGTCAGGGGAAGAGATGGGCGCCGTGTGTCAAAAGCGACTGCAGGCCATGGGAAAGAAATTCCGATTCTTGAGCTGCCTCCTCCCCCCCAACCCCTCGCATCAAAGCCTCCTCTCCTGACAGAGGGAGATTCCCCCCCCCTGCTTCACCCACACACCTGCGGCCTCTGTGGGGGCTGGGTGCAGGCCTCTTCATCATGGCATTTTAGCAATACATGATCCATCCCACAAAGAGGAAGACTGACTAGTGACCTCCTCCAGTTTCTGCCTGTGGAATGTGACCTTTGAAGGTGCAACTTCTAACCCTGCCCACTGCCCCCCCCCAGACACTCTGGCAAACCCAGAGAGCTTCTTCAGCAGTAAGAATGTGGGTTCCCTACCTCAAGAACTTAAGTGGAGTCAAACGTCAGCTCTAAAATGCCACCTCAGGGCACACAAATTACACAAAGATGCTTTATTTTCAGAGTGCCTTTGCCACACCACTGAATAACCACCTTAAAAACCTATGACACTAGTGCCAGGGGAGAGAGAGGAGAGTTTGAGCCCCCAGCAGCCTCTCATCTAGAAATTAAGTACCACTCCATTTGCAGCGTCCCCTCCCAGCTGACAAATGACAGCATTCATGTAGCATATAACTGAACAAATGACAGTTATATGCTACATTTCAAGTCAGCAGTATTTACTGTACTTGGCAATTGCCAACAGCCAGGTAAGAGCTGAGAATTTTCATAAAATACAATCAGTAAAGTAAAATTAATCTGTCCCACAATTGTCTCATCCCAACTGGATACAAAAATTCAGCTCTCCAAGTGCAAAAGAGTGCTAGAACATTCACTCTTGTTCCCAGGGGGCCACCTGACGTTCCCCATTATAGAAGTCACATTGGCTCTTCTCTGCCTTCTCTACTGTATCAGCTACACAGCAAGAAAGCGACTGGTGCTGTTTGCATATATGCTGAACTTTGCAGGAGACAGAACAGAACTGCAGCTCTGTGTGCCCTGATACATATATAAACATTAGTAACTGTTTCCGAAAGTGACCTGTTCATAAAATGTATCATCTGATGCAATTAGAAACAGTGTTCAATTTGCAGCTACAATTCCTTGTTGAGTTGGTTAGAATTTAGTTGTCTCTTCATTTTGACAGAAGAAAAGGTCTGTACAACTCGGGGAAACTTGCATACTGTTCTTCTTCACCCAACTTGCATACTTTTCTTAAGAACATAAGAACATAAGAAGAGCCCTGCTGGATCAGGCCAAAAGCCCATCTAGTCCAGCTTCCTGTGTCACACAGTGGCCCCACCAGATGCCTCAGGGAGCACACGAGACAACAAGATACCTGTGTCCAGTCGCCACTCCCTTGCACCTGGCACAGAGAAAACCCACTTCTAAAAAAACCAGGAGGTTGCTTATGGCTTGTAACCTGTGATGGTCTTTTCCTCCATGAATTTGTCCAAACCCCTTTTAAAGGCATCTAGGCCTTTAAAAGGCTTCTTCACCCAACAATAATTTCTCTAGCAAGAGAGAGATCAGTTCAATCTGTGTAGTGTAGTGCTGGTGGAGAGGTGGTCTAGCCTTTTGGGTTAACCCTGATGGTGTTTTAGTCTCTTCCTGCTATTTCCATTATACAGTATTATAACAACACTCATTTGCATCCTTGCCAGAAAGCATTGGACACAGTCTCTAGTTAACAACTCAACTGTGCTTTGAGTTAACTGTGCTCAACTGTGCTAATTGCTTTAATTGAGCAATTCTAGCTCTGTTTTCACTAGTTAGGAAAGCGCTAATGCTTCCTTGTAACCAGCAGGTTCAGATTTAATTAAATGTATTTGTGGATTTAACAACTTGGCACAAGGTTACCACATTGTTATTATGTTTCCGTTACACCTGATGCTAGGTTCAAACTAAGGCTGCAAACCCTACGCACACACGTTCGTGGGAGTCAATCCTACTAACTGGGGCAGTGCCAAACAATTGCCAATTTCACTTCTCAGGTTGAAACTAATTTTGCTGGAGTTTAAGTTCTCCTCCAAAATCTCTCACCTGTTTTCAAACTTGCTTGTTGCTGCTGTTTATCTTGACTTCTGATCCCTCCTCCTTTATTTAGTGACAGGTGGGAGGGTGGTCCCACCTAACTAGGAACCACATATCCAATATAGGTGTTGTTTGAATTTCAGATATGTGAACAGCAAATCAAACAAACAGCTCTTGTTAGAATAGTCTCTAAGCGATACCAGGTAAACCCCAAATCTGACAAGATAAGTCCCCATCTGAGCCTGCTCCCGGTCAGTCTCTCTTACCTGCACAGTGGTCCACCTAACCTGCTGCCACCTGTTCCCTTCCTCATCAACCAGACTGCTCTAAGGAGATGTCTTAGTCCTTCTGGTAATGATGACAGGTTCAGAGAAGAAAATGGCAAGGCCATCTCTTGCTGAGACACTGGCAGCTCACTGGCTGGTGGTGCTTCTGATGCTTTGTGATGTCACTGCTGCTACATGTCCACACCAGTGAAAAATGTCCTTAGCTGTCAGAAGAGCATGGAAAGCTAAGAGAGGCAACATCTTGAGTCTGGCAAGGTCACCAAAACTGCTCAGCTGAAAAGGACACTCTACTGCTGTGGGTACGACGACAACAACAAAAGACCCCTAGGCACTTTCTTGCTAAAGCATTTGCACCTCATTGCTGGTTGGTGGGGATACTGGTGCTTTGTGAAGTCACTGCTGCTATGTGTTCACATAAGTGAAAAAACCATTGGCAGGTAAAAGCATGGAAGACTAAGAGGAGGCAACATCTCAAGTCTGGCCGGGTCATCCAAACTGCTCAGCTGAAAGAACACTGTACGGCTCTTGATACATTGCCACTCTCAACCAACTGAAATGGCTCAGGAGATCGACTGGCTAAGCAGTCAGGCTGGTATGTGCAAAGTAAATCTCTACAGCCCCAGTGGACAGAATGAACAAGAACGTAAAGTAATCTGCTTTGTTGACGTCGCCAACCTGAACACAAACGACAGACATCCACCTCCTGGCCACGACCCTGCTGGTGACATTGACTTGGTGAATCTGGAGGAGAAAGAGGTCATCATAATCAAGGACGACGAACAATGCAGTCATATGAACACGGAGGGAGCGGTCTGCCTTTTCAAGCAAGGTTCTGCCGAAGACGTCAATGTTGTCAGCTGGCTCAGCAATGACCTTCAGAAATATGCGGTCGGATTCAAGCATGCACTGACTCCTTCTGGGACTCCTCGTAAAACCAATTCATTTGATTCACCCATAGCTGACAAAGCATCCCAGAACAACAACAACACTGCTCCCAGTGCTTCAGGTAGTGAAAGAGAAAACCCAGACAATCTTGCCTATTATGCCAATAAGCTCTGCTCTTTAGTGGTTGAAATGACACGGAAAGAGATCAAGGACAAATGGGAAAGCTCTGGAAAGTGCATACGCCAGACCATCAGCCCCTACAGTGCAGGGACCAAGCAGCCATCAATCGATGGCGTCGAAGTGAACAAGCCATCTCAGGAAAGATCTGTCCGGATAGAGGACCCATTTCAAAGTGAAAGAGCTAACCAAAATAGCTTCAAAGAGGCAGAAACGTATGCAGACACCGTGAAGAAAAACGAGGACTTCACTTCTGTAAGCAAAGGGATGATGGTATGTGCAAGCCAGGCTGCTTCAGATATGATGTTGTCATTCTTGAAGACCATGAAAGTCCAAAAAGGGAAGCACCCTCCGCCAGCGTGTGCAGTTTTAAAAGAGGTGTTCATGAAACACAGCAAGGAAGTTGTATCCGACTTCATCGACTCCTCTATGAAAAACCTACACAACATCACAGGGGCACTCATGACAGACTCGGACTTTGTTTGTGCAGTGAAAAAGAACCTGTACAATGTGGGAACCCAGAAGACCATGGAGATCTTGGAAGCAATGGTGAAACGCATGTTTAAACTCCTGGAAGATAAATCATCTAGGTCTCAAAACGTAGCGTTTGCAGCATTTAAGTCGGGGGCTCAGGGAAACCAGCGGACTCAGGGCATGCAGTTTGCGTCCTTGAAACGTGAGTCACCAATCCTGGGAAAGGACAGAGGAGGTGGGCCCACAAAGCCTTGTCCCTCTGGAAGCAGAGGGCCGGAAAACCAAGTGTCGTTGGATGTGTATGCAAAAGAGATTCTTGTATCAGCATTAACACAGATACAGCAACACCTGTTAGAAAAAAGCCGGGACTCGGGACGCCATGAACCAAACGCATCATCGTTTAGCTACATTCACCATGATCACAATCGCGATAGGGCTCATGGAAGCTATAATCCAAAATCACATGAAGGAAGGCAAGATTGTCGCCAGTCTGAAGTCCTAAAAGATAAAGCAGGCCTCATAATGTCAATGGTCCAGAAGATCTTGAATGAGGCTGGTTTAAATCTAGATTGCGACCAAAGCAGGCGATAGAAACCCAGGCCTTAGCAAGGAAGGGCCTTATTAAACCAGACCAATGGAGTATCAGATCTGTATGGATGAACAAGCAAATCTATTGACCAAGTGGTGGTATATGTGATGACAATTATCTGTCTATTCATTGGTAAAGGCACTTGGCTCTGGCTTTAGCTAATTACACACCATCATCACAGCCCCATTACAAATCAGCAATGGAATGGAATTCAAACTGGCTGATCAAAAAAAAAAAGGAAAAAAAAGTAGCTGGGGAGGATCATCAATTAAAAACAAACATTAAAAAGTAAGAAGAGACAGGCTATGCTCTTAGTGGCTTCTTCAGAGCTTAACAAATATCCAGGTAACAGCCAACTAGTTCATTATATCAAAGAAGCCATAGTGACTGATATACTTCTTCTAGCTGGTGGGATAGGCTAACATGGGACCAGGACCAAATTGTGTGCTGCCTCCTCCCTCCCTTTTGGTAGATCCATATTTTAGTCTCGGGTAGCCCTTACTAGCCTTTCAGTGCAATCCTGTGTAAGGATCTGGCCAGCGGCCCATGTCCACCTGCCGGATCCTGAGCCCCGGCAGCCGTTTTGCTGCCGGGCCGGAGGTCTACTCAGAGAAGGGGATGCTCGTCCCCTTCCCTGGGTGTAACTCCAGGCCGGCCCGATCGGCCTCCTCGGATTTCCTCCAGCTAAATAGCTGGCAGAAGTTGGAGGAGGCAGCTGCCCGGCGGGGACAGGGTTATGGCCGAGGCCACCCCCCTCCCCCTCCCGGGCTGGCTAGTCCAATGGCCCCCTCCCTTGCCCGCCGAACCGGCCCCACACCCGCTGGATCCTTACCTGTGTTCTCCAGTGGCCGCTTAGGCGTTCCGGCAATGGAGCAAGGGAGGCTGGCTCTGCCCCGGCCTCCCTTGGTCCAGAGTAGTCGCCAACGTGCTTTACGGCACGTTCACAACTGCTTCTGGCGATGGAACACTTGTTCCATCACCGTTGCAATCCTCAGGATTGCGCTGCCAATCTAGAATAGGGGTGGCCAACCTTTCAACGTGAATGCTCCCAGATTTTTAATGGTTGTATAGGTGAGGGCATTTCCGCAGGTGCAGCTGCTTCAGCAGCACCATCAGCACTTGCAGCTTCCATGATTCTGTCTTCTACACCAGCGTTTCTCAACCTGTGGTACGTGTACCCCCAGGGGTATGCGGGCCGCAGGTTGGGGGTACGCGAGATTGTCCCCGTTATCAGCTGCTGTGATCAGCAGCTGATAAGGGGGAGCTGAAAAATGGCGAAATTGCCCGATAGCTTCACTTACCTTGTCTCCCAGCCGCCTCCATCTTGAATCTCGCGAAAATCTCGCGAGATTCAAGATGGTGGCGGCTGAATCTCGTAAGGGCATATGAGGCAGTCTCTCATGCCTCATATGCCCTTATGAGATTTGGCCACCGCCATCTTGAATCTCGCGAGATTTTTGCTAGAGGTTCAAGATGGAGGCGGCTGGGAGACAAGGTAAGGGAAGCTATCAGGCAATTCTGCCGTTTTTCCCAGGCCCGCGTAGGGGGTACGTGGGCTCCCAAAGGTTGAGGAAGGCTATTCTACACAACTCTTAAGAATGCAGAGGCCCTAATGGTGGAAGGTTGGCTACCCCTGATCTAGAATATAGCGCAGTAACAAAGTGCATGTATTAAATCTACCAGAAGTGCCTTCTGAAACCCAAACAAGGTAATGCTTTATTTTGCATTGTAAGGGTCAAATGTCAGTCAAAACACTCCAGAAGCTCTGGATAAATAGTTCACAGCCCACCTGCTTAACAAGCACATGCACGCAGATGCCTGGAAAGCTGCTTTCCTATGGTGTTATTTATTGCCCTAGGCTGTGATAAGTAGGAATATTGTAGTCATGTGAGCAGAACTGATCACATGGGTCTTTCCACCCCATCAGTACACTTCTAGGTCCTAGAAGTGTACTGATGGAGTGGAAAGACCCATGTGAATCTAGGAGACACACGGCTCCCACACAGCTCACTATCCAGGTACTATATATGAATACGCTGGTGTGGTGGCAAAGAGATTGAGCTACAAAGCAGGAAGGTCCTGTTTCAGATCTCACCTGTTTGTTTTTTAAAAAATATCATGCACTCAGCAGCCACAAATCAGGGTGGCTTACAATAAAGAACAGCTAAAACAAAGCAACTGAGAGAAAACTTCTAACTAATTAAAATAAAACTATAAAAATACTGAAGGCCTGGCAAAAACGCCAAACCTTCATCTGGTGGTGGAAAATAAAGATGGAGGGCGCCAACTACAGTTCTGATGCGGCGCTTTTGGTGATGCGCCTTGGTTCCCAAGAGGCTCCTGCCTTTGGACCAAGCCTCTCAGAAAAGCTGAGAAGGGCCCTCCCACCCGCTCAGAGCCTCCTACCTGCGTTTTCTGGCCTCCGAAAACCCGGAAGGTAATTGGCGATGATATCATCATCACCAGTCACTTCCGGTGGAACACAGCAGGAAAGTGGCGCCAGAGGTGGTACTCAGCCAGGAAGGGGTTGAGAACACCTGAATTAGACTAAGGAGAGGCGGCAGGCATCCATAGGCGTGAAATGAAGTTGTATTAAACACCAGTGCCAAAGCTGGCAGCAGCCTAAAACTCAAAACTAATTAATGCTATCACTAAACACACAATAAAATTAATGTGGGGCTGCCCGATTGCAAGCCAGAGAAAAGGCCTATGCCTTCAAGCACACAGCCTGGTTCCTGCATAACTACCGTACGTTTCCACAGCTCTCCTCTTCACGGCAATGGCCCCTTTTCTCTGGTGCCAGCTGAACCAAATTACAGATTGATCTTTAGAAACAAACAGTCCAATCCTGCCTAGCAGGACGTGGCGGCACACATAAGGCGTCTGCAGCAATCTATACAGGATTGGGCCTGTCCTGGCACAGCTGGCAGCCTCCTTGAGGTAAAGGGACGTTTGTCCCTTTACACCAAGTAACGTGCCAGCCGCCCCGATGGGCCTCCTTGAATGCATGCCAGTAATTTTGCTGGCGTACATTTGAGAAGCCCGTGTAAGGCCCAACAGACCCAGGAAGGGGGATAGGATATCGGCAGAGGAGGCCTCCACTGATCCCTCCCATTCACCGGGCCTGATCCTCCAATCCCATCCACCCTGGATTGCCCCAGTCTGCCCTCCCCCCGTCCCTCTGCTGCCTGGCAGGGCCTTACCTCTCCACCATGGTGCTGCTGTGTTCTGTGGTGCCAAAGGAGCGGCGCTAGCCTCTCCGCTGGTGCCGCTTACTGTCTGGGTGCTGCAAATGTGCCTCATGGCACATTTGCGACACCCTAGACCAGTGTTTCCCAAACTTTTTCAACCTGCGGCTCCCTTGACCATTGGCAACTATTGGCCGTGGCTTCCCATTACATTATGTTGATGCCTGCCAATTGGCATTGTGCTGTTTTCTGAGAGGATTCCATGGCACTCTGTGGCTCCCCTGGCTGGTTTCCGCGGCTCCCCTGGGAGCCAGGCCTCCCAGTTTGGGAACCACTGCCCTAGACCAGCAA
Organism: Plestiodon gilberti rubricaudatus; assembly: GCA_026170595.1. Classification (NCBI taxonomy): domain Eukaryota; kingdom Metazoa; phylum Chordata; class Lepidosauria; order Squamata; family Scincidae; genus Plestiodon; species Plestiodon gilberti. Next base: position 209,154,444 of record JANXHW010000001.1, read on the forward strand.
GGCACTCACTCTGCTGGTTTATTTGTAGGCAGGATTGCACTGTGGTATGTATGTTGACTACCACTACAGCAAATAAGGCCATTGCTTGCATAGTTGGTTGCATAGACTCTGAGGTGCATGATAGGCGCAGACTCTTGGTTGCAGTCCTGTAAGGCTGCCTAAATCACATTGACTTACAATCAGCGCCAGCACCGCTTACTGGAGGCTCTTTGGGGCAAAGCCCTGCACTGGGCCTCCATCCATGTGCCCCTGCCCACCACCTTGTAGTGCATTGGGTCCTGCCACTGATATTGAGGGGTCAGGGGTCAGTCTAGCCCACTGGGCCCTGCTCTGATGGGCCCTGGGCCATCAGCCGGTGCCCATCCTGGCCAACTCTTGACACAATCACAAAGGGTTTTAAGAGCATAAGAATGTGCAGAATGGCAACAGGCTTTGCCCTTAGGCGAGTTTACAACTTTTCTTTGGAGCAGGCCAGAAAAAAAAAATCAGTTCCAATGTGGCAAAGGATGTCCTTACCAAGCTTATCATCAAGTGAGCACTGAAGCAGATGATATTTATGTATTATTTATTTATTTTAAACATTTATACCACACACACCCACACCCATCTCGAAGGATTCTGATTACGTAGGAGGCCTTGTCTCCTGCTCCCCTTCCCTCCTGTCCATTGTGAGTCTGTTCATTTGATTGTAAGCCTGCAGGCAAGGTATTGCCAGTGTGTTAATTCTGTCTCTATAGTATCTTGATCTTCAGACACTCACAAAATATTATTATGCACAAGAACTATTTACTGAATCACCCACTGGCCTGTTCACTGGGCAAAGGGGCACCTTTTAAAGTGGCAGCTCTCTTATATTTAAGGAAGGAGAGAGGAAATGTCTCCACATTTCTCCAACCCCAGCATAGATATAGTGTCTTCTCCAACAGTTGTTTGATGGTGTCACATCCTTTTTCAGACTGTGAGCCCTTTGGGGACAGGGACCTCCCCCACCCCTTTTATCTTGCTAAGTAAACCGCTTTGTGACCTTCTTTTGGCTGAAAAGCAGTATATAAGTGTTCTAAATAATAATCACCATAATTAAAGCAAACCAAGAGTAATAACCAACCAATAAGTTAAATGTTGCCATCATTTCTCACAGCACAGCTTCTGTGCCCTTAGCAGCTACATGAGCACCAAGAGGCTTCACAAGTGAACCTTTCCCCATCGCTGAGTCCATGCCACAAAAAGTTGTGCTTGTTGCAATTACAGTCTTTGTGAAACTGTCAATGGCACCTGAGCTCTGCAAGGAAAAACAGGGTGGTGGCCCTCGTCTTATCTTTACCTTACATACATTTACAGCCATGTTACAGAATCTCAGAACTAGAGCACCTTCCCTGCTGTGGTTTCTGGACTTAACTACAACTGACATACTACATATTCACAATGTAAAAACCAAGCTGAAAGGGACCAAACAATCTTTGGCTTTGGCCTCTCTACTTGCAACTAAGGGTGCACACATGCAAAGGGGGACCGCTCTTCTGTGCCTTTAAAACTTACATGGATAAAGAAATGTCAGCACATGCAGTTTTTCCTCACCCTGCCCAACACAATTAAAGGTACAAGAGCCCACCCTCCTTTGCAGCCAGTCTTCATACCCTGCTAACTAGGCAAGAGGCACTATTTCAGTTGGTGCTCCTCTTATATTTAGCAGGGGGAGAGTAACTGCCCCCCTTTCACCCCAGCACAGTGTCTTTTCTGGTGGCTGTTTGCTGGTGGTCTTCTGCATCTTTTTTAGATTGTGAGCCCTTTTGGGACAGGGAGCCATGTCTGTACACAGCTTTGTGAACTTTTTTTAATAATAATAATAATAATAATACCTGCAAAAGGCTAATCTGGCTCTTGAACCAGTAGCCCTTGAGAAGACAAGCAGCTGGCTGCTTGCTAAAATGTCAAGCCACCATAGAAATCTAGAACAGCTCTGCTTGCACTTGCAGGGATTAACACAGTCTGCTAGAATACCCAGGACCTAAACATGCAGGAAACCAAACCTTCTACTCTTGCCAAGTTTCCACTTATCCTAAGCTTCAAACATCCCTGCTAGACGAGGACCTACATCCAAGGCTTGAGCAATTCCATATCCATCCAGGAGGGGCCAATGGTCATCCTGAGCTTGCAATTTGCATCCCTGCAATGAAAAGATAAGGGCAAAACTACTGGCGAGGCAGGAGGTCTGTGATCAGATCCCCAGATTTTTCTCTCCATTTTAAAGCTTGGAGGAGGAGGGGTAATTATTTGGATCAGAGCAGTGGCTCTAGGGATGGGGTATTTCTAGCTCTAAATCATCCCTCCAGCAGAAAAACAAAATGAAACAGGCACTGACACTGTACAAGTCAAGTGCCACTATTTTTCCACTGTGTGATTTGGCTTTGGGCAAGGCTCCGCAGCATGGGGGGGGGGGGTGTCTCCTTGGACCTATGCTAGCGAATTCATATCCACATATGAATCCACATGGACCCGTGCTGTGGGATCAGATTCAGGAAGGGGGCTAGAATTTGGCAGCTGCCACTACCGCCGAATTCGCCCCTTCCCAGACCCGATCCACCCACCACCCACTCTTGTCAATGCCTCATTCTGCCCTCCCCTGCCCACGTTCTGACCTCCCTCTACCCTGTCCCACTGCCTCTAATGCGCCTCAGCAGGCGGCCAGCAATCCCCCGACATGCACAAGAAGGCTCGGGCCTTCCCGCCAGTGCTCTGGCAGTGCGCTACTTTGTGCGCTGCCGAAAGCATTTTTACAGCAGTTGTAAAGAAGGTAGCGCTTGTTCTGCCAGCACTACGAGCCCATAGGATTGGGTTGACACTCCTTGTGCTGCTCACAAGGCCTACACGCCACCTTATGTGCTAGCTGAGAGGATGCCATCATGGACGGACTGACGAGGTTGGTTAGACCAATTGATTCCCTTGGAATTTCCCTCCCTGGTTCTAATGAAGACTAAAGTGATTTATTTTCTTCTCTTAAGAAGGTACAAACACTGCAGTGGCATGTGAAGCCTTCACACCTGAGGTCACTCATGGTGTGGGCAGAGAGCATATAACAGAATGCACCTTCCAGAAGCTGCTCTCAGTCTCAACACTTTTCTGAGTTAGTGTCGCTGCACTCACACGAATAAGCACAAACAGCATGGAGTACTTCTGCAAGGGCTATTGCGAGCCAAGTGTCTATTCCAGGGGTGGCCAACCTTTGAACATGAATGCTCCTGGACCTTTAATGGTAGGTGTATGTATAGGTGAGGGCATTTCAGCAGGTGCAGCTGCTTTAGCAGCACCATCAGCAATGGCAGCTGCCAAGATTCTGTCGTCTACACAACTCTTAAGAATGCAGAGGCCCTAATGGTGGAAGGTTGGCCACCCCTGGTCTATTCAGTGGGGACAGGCAGGGTCTCTGAGAGGGGGGTTAAGGGGGTACAATCGTACCCAGGACCAGGGCCAAAATGGGTCAAAAAGGTGGTCCAAGAGCAAAAAAGGGGGGCCCAGGTGCCAAATTCACATGAAGGGAAGGGGCCCAAAAGACACTTTGTACCCCCTGATAAAATTCCTCTGAGTGGCCCTGGGGACAGGCAGAAGGTAGATGGTAGATCTACCAATAGATTTCTGAGTGACTACTGGTTTATCAGGGTTCCTGACTCACAGTTGTTTAACATTAGCAGCAACAACAAAAGCCTGCAGTCCTAGGCACACTCACTTGCCTTATCAACGCAAGAGTTGTACATTTCTGAGCCTCAGTGTTCCCCAGCTGTAAAATGAGACTTTGTGCTTAGGAGACCTGCCACAACTTGCCGTTCCTTAAACCTGCAATTTTAAAAAAAATTGAATTCTCTGCCATGGCTGGTCTTCTCCTCATCATTTCTTTCTTGCCCTCAGTGCTTCTCACCTGTGCAAATAAGCATGAATTCAGTTGCCTTTGACCAAGTCTTTGTGCAGGCAGCTCTGCTGGCTAGTTTTAGAATTTTGTACGATCCTTGCTCTGTAGTAACTTAGACACAAATTTATACTTTTATATGCAAGTTGTTCCAGAGTGTGGCTCATAGGTGCAGCACAAAATGGGACTCTTGCACCATTTTGCACTTGGTTGAAGCTGGTGGACCTCAAGGGTCTAATGAAAGACAGAGTCAGACCCACGAGCCTAATGTCTGCCCACCCCTGCGTACAGTGCTTAGTCCCCCCCCCTTGTGTGTTCAAGATTTCACTTCTCCACAAAGGGGATCATGTTGACGGAATGTCTATGACTGGGTGGCCGAACTTAATATATTTACTCACCATGAACACTGAACTTACGTTTTAATCCAGTGGACTCTCAGTTTATACCTGGTAAATAATCAAAGCTTGAACATTTCTTATTTACCTTTTAGATTAATTGCGATGTAAAAAGGAACTCAGACAACGTATTTCCGAGAGCCGCACATTATATGTCAAAGAGCCACATATGGCTCTAGAGCCACAGTTTGGCCACCCCTGGTCTATGAGGTCTGGCCAAGAACTGCCTCTGCATTCCTTTCTGGAGAATAGTGGTTCATCTCTTTAATGGGAGTGGGCAGAGCCACACTAGAAACAGATTGAAAGGGGAGAAGGTTCACATAATTGAAGCAAGCTTGAGCCTTAGTAGCTCTCTTGGAACTCGGTGGGACAACAATGAATGGGCTGCCACCTGAACACAGTTGAAAAGGACCAAAACCTGACCTTCCTCAGCCCAGATATTAGGATCACGGGGAGGAGGCCTGAGGGGCACATATACGTGCATCATGACTGCACTCCTTAGAGCAAACTAAAAAGTGTTGCACCTATGTATGAACGCTGTTGCAACAAGGACGGGCTGATTAGGCTGCACAGCAGGTGGAACTCAAACCATCCTGGTTATATTATGCCACCATATAAGGAACGCTTCAGGCTGTAGGAAAAGATGAGCCAACAGTTTGGAAACCTCGCACTCCAGAACTGTCTGCAATGCCTTTTGAGCTTCAAATGGGTTGACTTGACCTCTCTTGGGCAGGAGCAGCGGGCAGGTCAGTGCAGGGAAGTTGCCTCCTCCTGGCACACGGCTCATATCCAAAGGCCAATGAGTCAGGAGGGAAGGACGACACAAGAAGAAAGGGAAGGGAAGGGGTGGTGCCCAAGCAAAAGCAGCCCCAAGAGGGCCCCCGACACTAATGAAGATAAAGTGAGCCAATTCTTTTCTTTGCACAGGGAAATTTAGTAACTAAGAAAGAAAAAATGCTTTCAAGTGTATTCATCTAGAACAGGGCCCGGCGGCTAAAGATTCCAGCAGAGTGAGCTGGGCCTTGAGATATGAATGACACATGAAAAAAGGAGAGGGGAAAAAAGCAACACCCAGGCATGTACTGTATATGCATACAGCAAAACACAAAGAGGTGCATGCACGCGTGAGTGTACAATGCTGAATGAAAACAGAAACCGCTGCATGCGGAAGGATAGAAGAACTACCCCGTGCTGAGCCAGTTCAGGGACCGTCTAGTCCAGGATTCTGTTTGCAGAAGGAACCAGCCAGATGCCTCTTTGCAGATGAGTTTGCACAAAAATGAATGCTGCGCTGCAAGTGAAGTGAGACCAACCTTGTGCAAACCTTCACACGTGCACACAAGTGCACAGTAGGTCATCAACGCGCAGAACTGTAAGCATGTATAGAGGGTGTGTGCCTTCGCCATGGTCTTAAAGGATGGCATAGGTGCATAGTAGGTGAGTCAATGCATCGGACCACGAATGCTGGAGACTTCATCCCATGCTGGCCCCTTGCCTGTTTCCAGAGACACACCATAGTCAAGGATAAGTACAGGTCTGGCAGAGGCGATGCACTCTGCATAGAAGGATTGGCAGTGTTTAGCTCAGAAAAAAAAATCATATTTGAATGTCTGAAGTATTTCCAGTTTGTTCAAGGAAACTGAACCAAGAGCAGTGGGAACAGTCCTGTGGATGCACTCACAGAAAAGGTACATATACTCAACAAGTACCGTATTGGTCTGAGTATGAGACTCACTTTTTTCTCCTAATTTAAGTTTTTAAACTAGGGGTGCGTCTTATAATCAGGCTGTTGCAATTTAATGCCAGTGATTTAATTAAATTTTTTTAATAGCACCAAACTTTAAGGGTGCGTCTTATAATCAGGTGCGTCTTATACTCGGGACAATACGGTATATACAGAGATACGCACCAAGCCATACTTCAAGATCTATTACAGTATAAGTAGGCTGCCCAGGCACCCAAAGAAAATGACTAGTGTGCTTCGCTCTTTGTGAACTTAAGGATTTTTCTTAATATAGTCCCAAATGGGAAGTGCTGCTTGTCACCTTGCAAGCCCTAAACAGCTTGGGTCCAGATTCCAGAGGTGTCGTTGGGCGGTGGGCCCTCGGGTGGCAGAGGTGTCAAGCGGTGGGTTTTTTTTGCACTTTCGCCATGCCACTGCCGAAATTCAGCAGCGGCACAAAAGCACCACGCCCGGCGTTTTTGGGGCCGCTTGCAGCGGGAGAATTGGCCCTCCCTCCCTCCCAGGCTCCAAATGACCTAAAAACAGCCCCCAAAATGGCAGGGGGTGCTTTTGCGCCACGCCGCCACCGAATTTCAGCGGCGTTGCAGCAAAAGTGACATCACACACACCAGGGGGTGGGGCTTGTGGCATCACATGGGGAGGTGTCACGTCAACTACCCCCCCCAACTGAGGGTGTAGCAGCGCCTCTGCCAGGTTCCTGTTCAAAGATGCCTGTTCACTGAGGTCCTGTATTGAGGTCCTCTTGTGTGTCCTGCCTCCTTCAGAGATATGGCTACAGGTGCCGTGGCCTTCTCTGTTGGGGATACCACAAACTGAGTTTCCTTGTCGCTTCATGTCGCCTTAAAATAAACGCCGCACCTTTCAATAGAGCCAGTTCATTATTCAGCTGAGCGCCACAAGAGTTATGTGATCAAGTGATAGAGAACCAAGTAATGTGTACGCATGTGTAACTTATCCCCAAGAAGAGGCCTGATCCTGCCTAAGATGCGGTGGCCAGCCAAAATGGCTGGCTGCTATATCCTAGACAGGTTGCGGCCCATGTCGGCACGGCTGGGACTCACCTCGGGGAAATGGGAGAAATGTGTAAGTGCTGGAAGCCCCAATGGACCTCCTCGGATGCGTGCCAGCTCTTTAGCTGGTGCCCGTCCAGGGAGGCCATGTAAGGCCGGCGCCAATGGCCACCACCACCACCCCAGCCCTCCCTCCCCACGTCCTTCTGCCGCCTGGTGCAGCACCTATCTGTGTCTGGCACTGCGGGTTGTCAAGGACAGAGGAGTGAGCTGCACTGGCCTCCGCACCAGCACCGCTTACTCCAGAGGAGCCGCAAAAATGCCTTATGGCACTTTTGTGTCACCTTAGACTGGCAGAGCGCTCACTCCACCAGCCTAAAGTTACATTGGATTGGGCCATAAACTTAAACTCTGATGTTGGAGGGGGAGATGGGGGGGGCACCACTCCTTCTTCGTCATGGTGCATCCTGTACAATTCCAAAAAGATAGTGTTGTGGCCAGAGTGTGAGATAATGCCATTTATTCCCATGAATGCTAACAGAGAGCAATAGAATATCCCCCCACCTTTGTGCAAGCCTCATGCCATTCCCAGAGAAAGACGGGAGGCCCATATATTCTTGGACAGTTAACCAGCATTTTATCTTTGCGACTAGTGAACATAGTATCTCCTTGCAGCAGTTTCCCCCTCACCAATACACACATTTAAACCTCCTTTCCTATTAAAATCCATGGGCGTTCTCTTTTTACATGTACATTTACTTCATTATGTATTATGTAAGTAAAAGGACTAAGTCAAAGGCTATTTCTGTCACGGTATGTACAATAACATAGGCATCAATACATTGCCTGTCCTTTCTGCAAATGTGCATGGATAACACACAAGGGGAAATGAAGCCTCAAAAGGCCTGGACTCATTCTAAATAGAGGCGCTTCATGAGAGAGAGAGAGAGAGAGAGAGAGAGAGAGAGAGAGAGAGAGAGAGAGAGAGCTTTCCTCCTTTTGCAGGCCAGGCTTACTCTGAGAATGGGAGCTCATTATTATCATTATCATTGGATTTTTATCCCACTTTTTTCTTCCATATCAGGGACCCCTACATGGTCGTAGAGAAGTTGAGAAGGAGCTGCAACTATGGTTTCCACTCAGAACCTGTGTGTGTGTGTGTGTGTGTGTGTGTGTGTGTGTGCGCGCGTGCGCGCGTGCGTGCGTGCGTATGTGTGTGTGTTAATTCCTCCTTGCCAGATAATTATTCATACTAGCCCATTTTTATTATGGATCTGCAACACTCACAGCTACACACAAGACAAAGTGTATCCCACTGCTATGAAGTCTAATGAATTTCGCCTGCAACCCCTCTCCCACCCTCATGAATCTCGGACATTTGGAAGCAAGGAAGTTGTTGGTTAGGAAATCAGATACCTGTGAGGTTAATATTTGACGAAGGCTGATGGGGGGGGGGGTCGCAAACAGTGTTGTTTTTTAATCAAGCCTTTGCTTTAATGTTTTAATCTGGTTCTTGCAATGTCTGTGCCTCTGCCATTGCTCTCTGAGCCCTCCAGGGGGCACTCTTGTTCTAGTTTGCTGCAAACACCTGTTGACCAGATGTGAGCTTTCAGTGGTGGAACAGGCCTTTGAGGATTCAACTGCATGGGTTGTGGTGGTTACTGTTTGGATGCCCCCTCCCTATCTCCGTCATTTTAATGTAAGATTTACCATATTTTTATTCCCATTCACCCTTCTTTCAGTGCCAAATACCCAGTGGTGAGAGAGGCCATGCAGATTTCCTTTCAAGCCCACAGGATGGATCACACCCCCATCTTGACACAAAGGCCCAGTGGTGTAGTGGTGGGTTTGAGGTGCAGGAGCCAACATGGCCATGCCCCACTAAAACTATACAAAAAAAACAACTTTAAACTTCTTCATTAGAGTGTGCTTTTTTAATCCAGTAATTTATTCCTACTTTATAACTTATTATACTGCATTAAAAGATCTAGCTCATTTCATAACAAACTGTTGGAGTGAGTTGTAATAGTTTTAAAACAAACGAAAAATAAATTTTAAAACATCCAAGATAAATATAAAGTTATACTAGAGTGCTAGCCTATGCATGTTTTCTCAGAAGGAAGTCCCGCTGTGTTCAATAAGTCTTGCTCCCAGGTAAATTTGCATGGGATTGTAGCTTGAATGCAATATGAGCTACATACTGTCTCTCAGGAAGCTCTTGGGAAAGTCAATGGCCTATATATGCCCCTAGGCAAATTTCTCAGTTTCCCTCCTGATGAGCCTGAGCATTGTCCTCAGCCACTGGCGTCGCTAGGGGGGTATGGGTTGCATGAGCTGCACCAGGTGACATACATTGAGGGGGTGACAAAGCTCTCTGTGTCACCCAGGCTGCTCTGAGCAGTTTCCTGTTCTCAAACTCAAAGCCTTGCTCGGACAGCTCAGCGGGGGGATGGCGGGCAGGGGTGGCAAGAGAGGGGGCCATTGGCTGGCCCAGCCTGGAAGGGGGCTAGGATATCTGTGCCGATATCCAGCACCCCTTCCCAGACCAGGTAGGCCTTACACGGCCTCCCCGGACACAATCGGCCTTGGATGCAGCAGCTGGCCCTTTAGGCCGGCCGCCGCCGCATCTTAGGTAGGATCAGGCTGCCCATGTCATGAAGTGTGGCCTAACCTAGCCAAGTGTCAGACCATGATCACAGCAAACAGAGAGCCAGCCCGCTCATCTTCTATAGCAGAGTGATTAAAATGGGGCTATATTGCCAAAGGCCCCACAAAGCCAGCCAGGGTTTGCCATCTAAGGTGTTTGTTTTGATCATGCCACGTGCCCCCACTTCCAGAGGAGAAGAGCGATTCTGCCTGTTGCCAGAGTGGTCGGACTGCTGCCTCCAGGAAAACCCACAGGCACTACCTGTGTGAAGATTCACTCAGCTAATGGGAGGATGAGCATGAAAAGACTCTGGAGAGCTACCGTCAGTCCATGCAGACAATACTGACCTCACCTAGAGGTTGTCTGATTCAGACTGGGCAGCTTCCTATGTTCAAAGGGAGGTGACACTGCATCAGTGTGTATGGTATGTGTGTACGGCACCCTACAACTATGATACTACTACTGATCTCGCTCTTCTACACAGGAGCATATATATACAGTATATACTCCCATAACACCACTGTAAGTAGAGTCAAAAAATGGTTTGGTGTATTGGGGATGGGGGAGAACAGCTACTATTTCACACCTGCATTTTCATGCATTTAAAGATATGCACATTTGGCATTAGCCACTGCCTGCCATTGAGGTGGAATTTAGTCTTAAAAGGAGGGTCCAGGAGGAAGGACGCTCTGCTTTCATCAGCACAGGATGCCTCGGGGACTTCTGGTTCTGGAGGCACCTACCCAGTCTTCAACAGGTTCTTCGGCTTCTCCTGGTCCCCTAATTTCACACTCTTCCTCAATCTTCTGGCTTTTCCTCAGACCAGATTTTGCCATACGGCCATCTTCTTGCCTTTGTTTTTGCCTTCTTGGCTTCTTATCCCCCAGAGCATGTGACAAGGAACCAGATACTTACAAGAAGAGCTCTCCTTGTGAGCGGTGCTGGTGTCATCAAGCAAATAAGCCAAAGTGTGACTGTGTCACACAGCAAGTTTTGCAATTCATGCATTTGAAGGCAAGCAGGAGCCCTGGTCCTTGTCCCATTTGTGAAGGAGACCTGGGCACATAATATGGCTACACTGGTCAGAGCAAGGAGAGGCGCTGAGCCTTTTTTATCTCCCCATTTCAGCCCCATCCTTTTGTGGAGATCTCCACTGGCCTGTTGGGGAGCTTCTCCTATCAGGCTTTTCGATATGCTTGCCTCTCGGCCAGATGTGTGGGAGTGTGGTTGGGGTCGTGGTGAGGAGGGTGCCACATGTCACTGCTTGACACAGCTGCTGCTGTTTAACCAGCTGTGTAAGGCACACTCAGTCCTGGCAAATCCATACAGCTCAAGCCAGCCTGTGCTAGTAATCAAACCTGTATTTAACTGGCCACAAAATGGCAAGAGAAGAAAGGGCATTCCTGCTGCCTTGGCAGGGTCACCCACCCATGATTACAAGGGAAACTGCAGAAAGGCTGTTGCTCTCTATTTGCTCGCTCTCCCCCCTTCCAACACTCCTCCCCCAAACATGCACACAACTGGCAATCAGGACTGAACCTCATTCTATCTGCCAAAGGAGAACGCTTGGAAACCTGCCAGAATCAATGTCAAAGTTCCAGGGAGAGATCTCAGGGAATCACCTGATGAGACAGGCTACAACCTTTCCTTTCAGATTTGGATTCGTGACCATCGTTCAGTAGTTCATATATAACCTTGAGACTAGCCTACTATAATGCGCTTTATGCAGGGCTGCCCTTGAGGACTGGGTGGAAACGTTGGTGCAGAACAGTCTACTCCCTGATAGGGGTGGGTTGCTGGGAGCACATGACGCTGTTGCGTCTACATGTCATCGTCCATGCATAATACAAGGTGCTACTTTCTCCCTACTAAGTCGTAAACAACACTTAAAAGGACTCCTCCTCCTATGTTTCTTCAGAGACTCTTTCATCAATCAAGATCTAGTAACTCCATGCAATGAATTAAGTTAACAAGGACATGCAGAGGAGCATTCTTGGTAATTCCACCCCAGTTTTGGAACTCCAAAATTCCTGAGGTTTCCTCAGACCTATCTTCTGAAAATGTAAGACTCTGGTTTGTACACACAGTCTTATACTGACCTGATCAGGGCCAGTCTATCTATGAGATCAACTGAAGCAGTTGCCTCAGGCAGCAGATTTTGGGGAGGGAGGGCGCATCTCTGTCTTACCACCACTCACCTCCTCTGCCCCTACTTCTCCTTCCACTCCCAGCCCGGCATGCCGAGCTGATAAGTTGAGGAGCCTCTGTGGGGGAGTGGAACTGCAGCTGCAGTGCTTGAGTGGCAGTCAAGGTTGCCTGCCAGCTGAAGCGTGGTGAGGCAAACGCCAGAGAGAGAGAGAGAGAGAGAGAGAGAGAGAGAGAGAGAGAGAGAGAGAGAGAGAGAGAGAGAGAGAGAGGCTGGACTGTGAAAGCAACATCTCGAATGAAGGGTTCTATGGAAGATTAGAACGTTATTATATTGTAAAAATCCCTTGTGGTTTAGAAAGCCTGCCCATGTAGACCACCTTGAATTAAAGTCGGAGGAGAAATCCAATGACCAAGAAAGGCGATACATAAATACTGATGATGATGATGATGATGATGATGATGATGATGATGATGAAGAAGAAGAAGAAGAAGAAGAAGAAGAAGAAGAAGAAGAAGAAGAATTGGGGGGAAGAGGGGGACATAGAGGAAGAGGACATGAGGAGGTGAGGAGAGTGCTGAGCTAGACTATTAGAGAATAGGAGGAACACATCATCAGGTAACAGGGTGCAGCATTTGGCATGCCATTTCAGGCCTTGCCCTAGACCTAATCATCCTTCTTTCTTCCTAAGAAACATTTGAACTTGAATCTTTGTGAGGTGTGGGGCTAGACTTCTCCAGTGATATAGACTTGAGTCTATTGACTCTGACTCAAGTCGGACTCAAGTCACATCAATGATTTGACTCAGTGATTATAAAGACTTGAAAGACTCGACTCGAGACTTGGAGCCTTTTACAAGAAGTTGAATTTTATTCAGGTTTAAACCTGTTTTCCCCATTAAATAGATAGGAACTCGCAACTCGCAACCAAAGACTCAGGACTTGGGGCAAAGACTTGGGACTTGACTTGAGACTTGGACCCAGAGACTTGGGACTTGACTCGAGACTTGGAGTCAGAGACTTGATCCACATCCCTGGATTTCTCTAACAGCAGTTTCGGCACTAAACTACAATTTCTAGAATTCTTGGAGAAGGGGAGCCACGACAATTATAGTGATAAATATTTTGTATTGGTAGGTATAAAACAAATACTGTATATGTTTGTAGATGTGTAAATATGTACTTAGTGACTGAGGATGAATGATATGTAAGGAGTTTAGTTGTTGTTTTTTTAAAAAAAAGATTAAATACAGGCAGTGCAAATGTTTTTTATAAGATTTCTACCTATCCTGAATGATTGTGGATAATAAACCAGAGAGGAGAAGGGAAGAGGGAGCCAAAGAAAAAGAAGATTTTTGGTTGAACACCTTCCTGTTAGAGATAATGTGTTTGCTTTCCAGCTTGAGCTCTATCACACAGAATGAGAAATTTTAACACAATATTGTTGACTAACGAAGGAGTTCTTACAAATGAATGCTGAAATACAAAGTTCTGAAAATGTTGATATTTGGGGTGGGGGGCCCAAGATGGTGAATGGTATTGAAAATGTACAGATATATGACATCTGAATACAAGGATACTTTGTATTACTTTGTACTGCTTGATCCCCCCACCTAGATCCTGCTAAGCACTTTGACAGTAACTTGTTCAACTAGGCTTGCTTATTTGTATGGAGCCAGGATGGTGTAGTGGTTTAGGAGTCGGACTTAGACCTGGAAGATCCAGGTTCAAATCCCCGCTCAGCCACGAAGCTTCCTGGGTGACCTTGAGCCAGTCACTATCTCTCAGCCCCACCTACCTCACAGGGTTGTTGTGAGGACAAAAAGGAGGGGAGGAAATATGTACACCACTCTGAGCTCCTTGGAGGAAGGGCGGTATAAAAATGTGAAAAATAAATATAATTTCTGTGTTATGAACACCTTGTTGTACAGCAAGCATGCCTGTTTTCTTCTACCCCTACCTATTTCCAACAAGTCATACTACATAAGAGGATAAATTGGGCTATCAGTACCAAACCACAGAATCTGCACAACCAGCTTTGTCATTCCAAAACAGGAAACAAAAGGTTGTGGATGACAGTGTGGAGAGCTGCCACATGTTTTATAGAAATACTAAGAGTCTCTTCAGATGATATGCCAAACTTGCTTTACCTTGCATATCTCCCCTCCACCATTGCCTTGATGTCTAACTGGAGGATGGTTTATGCAAGTGCCTCTCTATGCACAAGTCAATAGTATTTCAACTGCATGTAGATGGGCAGTTCAGATGAACACTCCCCATGCTATTAGGTATCAATGCACCAATGGACCAGATGTGGGGGGAGATGTGCATGCCCGTGCTCTTCCCCCATGTGATAGAGAAATTCAGTTTGGCATATTGTCTGAACTGTCTGTAAGCAAGCCTCTCATTTGCAATCCAAACTTATGCCCCATGTCTCCCCCTGGTGGTTGTTATGGTAATTGATTACATTTGTGTGCCCACACTGTTCTTTTAATCCTTCAGTTTAATTGCTGGCTGAGTCAAAAAGTAATTGCTATGCTGCACACTTAGGAGCAAACAGACAAGATGCCATGTTAATTGCAGACCTGGTGGTGGGTGCAACAGCTCCTAAGATCTAGGTTTTACTGGGGGGGGGGCAAGAATGAGGTAAGAGGAAAACTGCTCCCCACTTTGCCAAACAGAAAGATGTTCTCTGTCTCTATGATCTCATCATTTCATTTTTCAAAAACACCAATTTGTTGAGTTTTGCGGAAGTTTTTGACATAGCAAAACCTTTGAACACTTTGAACAGCCTCCCATCCTCAAAGGGGAACCCAGCTTCTGGATACTACACTGAATGGGCTCCTGGTTCTACATCCGACAGCATAAGCCTCACCATGTCTCTAATCACATAAGCCCCATTGCAATCCCACTTGCATCATCACTGCAGTCCCACTAATTCACAGACTAGTAAATATTTCAAGATAATACTTTTGGTAAAGATCACCCATTACGGTTGTTGAGACAGGTCTATCAGATGTTGCACAAAGCACCAGAAACCATGGAAGACTTTGATACAATCCACTCATGTGAGTCACAATTACAACAACCACTAAAATTAAAAAATGGGACTCAACGATTTGTAAACAATTCCAGAGAGATTAGCAAACACTTTAGCGAAACACATCACCCACCCACAGATTTGTGGGCTGATGTGATTGGAGGAGCTGTCACATCTATGTCTGTTTTTCTTCTTTCTTGGATTCAGTATCTGCCTTGCACCCTGTTTTAAGACAGAGTTGGGGAGGAAAGGCTGAAGGAACTGGCCACGTTGCACTACTTGAAAGAAGTCATTTGAAGGCCACAGGATGTCACGTTTCAAGCATCTAAAAAGCTGCACAAATAAGAGGAAGGATAAATATTTATGATGCTCATTGAGTGAAGGGAAAGAAGCAAAAAGTTCAAGGTGAAGGAGAGCAAGCTGTGATTCATCCATAGGAATCAGGACCCTGCCCAGTGGAGAGCAGAAGCTCCTTCTAGATAGCCTTTTTCATAGGACACCACATGGACATTTGTCAGGGGTGATGTTATTTAGAACAAGCCAGGGGCAGCTCATCCATGAAGTGGATGCTGCTGCTTGCATTAAGTGGGGGTCGGTAGTTTGGGGGTGCCCTTCACCCCGAGTCTGCTGTCACTCCAGCCCACCAAGGCCAGAGCCACACTGATCTGCTTTGTTACATTACATGGTTCTTTCCTCAAAACAGGAAAGGCAAAACTTCCTGTTTTATTTCAAGGAAGGAGCAAGGTTAGGGGCTAGGGAAGCACTCCTTCCTTGTGTGGTTTCTTTAAACTTTAAACAAGGAGTGCTTCCTTACCCCCTGCACCTTGCTCCTTCTTATGTGGTCCCTTTAAGTAAAACAGGAAGTCCCACACTTGCTGTTTATAGAAAAGAAGTGTGCAAGGAAGGAGCATGGAGAAGAGGTAAGGGGCTTTTTGGGAGGGGGTGTGCATGTTCTTGTGTGCGCATGAGTCATGGTGGAAGAGGCAGCAGTGGGTTAGGGGCTGCATCAGGCAGGGGACCCAGTTGAGTAGTTTCTGTTAGTGAATGATTTGGGTAAAACATCACTTGGGGGAATCTCCAACTCTCCAAGAGTTTTCTGCAGTGACCTCTAAAGTCCTTGAACATATATAGTTACTTTATCCTGAGCCAGACTATTGGTCCATCCTGCTCAGTCTGTAGCTCAGTGGAAGATGACCTACTTTGCACGCAGCAGGTCTCAAGTTCTAACCCTGGCTGGGAAGACCCCCTTGTCTGAAACTCTGAAGAGCACTGCCAGTCAGTGAAGGCAACATTGAGCTGGATGGACCAATGGTCTGACTCAGTATGAGGCAGCTTCCTATGTTCAACTATGCTGCGGCTCTCCATGGGTCTTTTCCAGAGATGGAACTCCCACCCAGAGATGGAACACGGGACCACCTTCTGCACAGGAAGCATGTGCTTTACCACTGAGTTACAGCTCCTCCTTTTCAGCGCTACCCATTTCCAGAATAGTTCGGTCCAGTTGTGCTTCCCCAAATGGAAATGTTCACTAGTCGTTCACCAGCATGCTACAGGGCTAGGTAGAGTGCAGATTGCGACAGGGGCAGAGGTCCAAAAGAATGTTTCCTAATAACCCCCAGAGCCTGCACTGTCTTTTGCCCCTGCATCCAAGGGAAGGGCTCGCAGCTGCCAGTCACTCTTCTGAAACCCTGTGCTCCTCCTCCTCCTCAGCCAGCTGAGATGAAAGCCCTTGGCCACAGCCCTTTCAATAACAACCACCCCCATTCTTAAGCCCTGAAATTAGAGCTTTCTTTCAGCCTGAGGGTGATGCCAAGGAGAAGATAGCACAGCAGTGTTTATATACACAGGTTTGAATCGCTCCCCCCACCCACCCCCACTGTCTATGTTGCAGTAATTACAGAGTTATGGCCTGCTGGAGTTGGGTTGTTTGCAGCCCGGCTAGACATGGCATCGTTCTTGGGCATCTGGCCTCACCCAAGCAGCAGCTGGGAATGTGCTGGATCATCAAACCGCAGCTCACCTCAGCTCCCAAACTCAGGTG
Organism: Plestiodon gilberti rubricaudatus; assembly: GCA_026170595.1. Taxonomy (NCBI): domain Eukaryota; kingdom Metazoa; phylum Chordata; class Lepidosauria; order Squamata; family Scincidae; genus Plestiodon; species Plestiodon gilberti. Next base: position 209,171,364 of record JANXHW010000001.1, read on the forward strand.
AAAGCCAACCCTAACTGGGGCAGATCAGTGGTTGAGCCTGAGTAGCCCAGGCTCCATCCCAGCCAGTGTGGGCCTGGCTCAACCACTGATCTGCTCTTGGAGGAAGGTGAACTGCAGCAGGCAGGGGGTAATAGCGGTGTGTTCTGCTCCAGTTTCACCTCTCATCACTGCCCAGATTCTTGCTTGTAATGCAGCGTACCTGGCTTCCTTTTTAGTGCAGTGCAGGGATTCACTGCCTAGTAGACATCCAGTTGCACGTTTGCAAGGGATTATTTTCACAGGATCATTTAGCAGTGCTGGTCCCTGCTGGCCACAGGGTGCCCATCACTAATGTCCCACCCCCATCACCACCTGAACTGCAGAGATACAGAACCAACCAACCATGAACTGAACACAGGCATTGTAGCCCATATCAAGAAAAGACCAGCGTTGACAAGGACCAGGAGACCCCGAACCACTACATAACTACTTGTTAAGACCCACTTCCCAGCCTCCTCTGTTTTATCTGTGCTGAAGGGTGATGTATCCTTTCTAGCTTTGTCCCAGCCTCTCAATCTGAGGAGCTAGATATCCTTTGGCTCTGTATTCTATACTTTCCTGGTCTGCTCATCTTGGCCCGCTTTGTCTGGATGTTGACTTTTGTCTCATCCTGGTTTTGTGTGTTTTGTTCTCTCCTTTGGGTTAAATGGTTTGGATCAGTCTGATCTATTGCAGGGGTGGGCAGAAGGCAGATCATGGTCCAATAGTGGACCACTGGTCAATTTCCAATGAATTAATCACCTAGCAAGGACAGCCCACCACAATCACCGCCGGCCTGACCCATCATTGGGGACACACTGGGAGCTCCCAACATGCCCTGCACTTCCCGTTTATTTGTAAGATCACGCAAGGAAGGAGTGAAGTGAATGGATAGGGAAGCAGAATGCCACTGCCCATGTGAGTTGATGTGGCTCCACAGCAGGCTGGAGATTGGCAGCGGCAAACTCAGGATGAGGGGCACCCTGAGTCTGCCACTCCCCTCATCCCATTCACTCCCCCCCACTCCCCCCATTCAAGCCACATCTTGGATGAGACAGTCCAAGCTGATAGCAGGGATTCGTGCAAGAGATGTTGGCCTTGGTAGACCCTGATCTAATTCTGCAAGGCATTTTGCATGCTCTTAAGCAAAAATGCATACTCTCAGGGCCCTTCACACAGACCAAGAATACTTAGCACCAGAGGCATCGCCGGGAGGGCGGGGGGGGGGGCAGTCCGGCCCTGGGCGACTAGCGGGGGTGTGTGTGACAAAGCGGGCGGCGGTGACAACCGCTCCATTTTGGTGGTGGGAGCATCAGCAATGGGTTTGGCCCACCCTCCGTCTCCAACAGGATGAGCGGCGGTGGTGGTGACGTCACTTCCGGTAGTGATGTCACGGGGGCCGCATAGCGACGCCACTGCTTAGCACTTGTATAGCACTTTCAGTGCTCAAAAGCACTTCACATGTATTATCCTGAAATCTTTACAACAATCCTATAAAGTGAGTACTGTATTAGCCTCATATTGCAGAAGAGGAGCTGAGAGGGAGAGGCTGTCTTAGGACTCCCTGTTGACCTGTTCTAGATGTTTCTATGAGGACCCAATCCTGCTGTAGAGCTAACCAGATCCAACCAACATCTAACTTTATTCTTCACTCCCATTCTTTCTCTTTAGTGCTGAACTAGAAGAAGAGGCATCTCTCATACAGGAAAAACAAAGGATCCTGCAGCACCTTAAAGACGAACATAGGACTTGGTTAGTGGCTCCTTCCTGCATTCCCTTAACAGAAGCACAGTCTGTGCCAGTACACACAGCCGGACGGACTATTCTGAGGTAAATAGACTAGCCCTAGCAATATGTCAGCATGTACCTCTCTTAATTTTTTTGTTTGTTTATTTTAGAGTCACTCCTTTAAGCAGTCAGACTGCACAGGCCCATAAGAAAACAAGAAACAGGTTTATTCCACACTCTTAGATTAGATTTGCAATAAAAGAAACAAGCAAGAAAAACATCACAAAGGCAAAAGACCCCTCAGCCATCACCAAAAGGTGATGCTTCCAACTGATGTTCGTAGAGCTACCAACTGGCAAGGGGGGGGGGGAAACACCCCAGCTTCTGGATCTGCAGAAATACAGGTAAACTGACTGAGAATGTTTTTCATGGAATGGAGATCAGCATTATCACCGTTTCATATCTGCAAATCAAACTACTATTAAAGACCCAGGAGCAGGTCAGTTAAAAAGTTGGCAATTCTGTTTACCAAAGGTCTGTTTATGGATGCCCCCCCCCCCCACACACACACGTTACTCTGCTATTTTTCTCTACATGGAGGGACCAGCCTTTTAACCTCCTGATTCCTCCTCACCACCTTGTCTTCTAATGGGATGTATCCATTGTGTCTTAACCCTGTGAGCTTTCAGGGTCAACTCAAGTCATACCTAAACACTCATTCATGCACACAGACCAATCACAACAGAAGACTTTGCCACACCAACAGCGCAATCCTAGGCATGTCTAAGTTCCATGGAGTTTTCAACGGGCCTTACTTCCAAGTAAGTGTGTACAAGTCTCCCATTAGGTACATCCCCACAATGCTTGGTCACAGTTTGATTATTTATTCTTTGTTGTGGACATGATAGAGGCTGTGTTTTCACATTGTGCATAGTATAATCTTGGAAGAAGTGCAGGAAAACCCTGCAAACGTTTATTTTTTAAGGAAAGGGAAACTAATGATACACAAAATAAGTGAAGTGCCCATTTCATGGGATTTTCTGCAACATACTGTGCTTTTTCTTTTTCTTTTTTTGCACAAAAAGTGTGCTCTTCTTCAACCCAATATTCAGTGTGGGTTGCATATTCAATGCAACCATGCCACAGACAACACTTTTCAGAATGTAGGTCAGATGTTGAACTTATTCTGATATACAATTGTTGTTCGTATGCCCTTGGCCCAGCACACTAAACTAAATATACAAATAAATACATACATAAAACACAAACAGGGAAGGTCAGATGTGCTTTACGGCAGGGATGGGGATTCGAGTCAAATGACTCGACTCGCAAGTGCGACTTAGTCACTTTTTCCCTGACTCGTACTCGTACTCATACTCGTGACCCACTGACTCGCACTCACACTCGTACTCGTGACCCACGGGACTCGCACTTGACTTGCACTCGTGGGGGTAACGACTTGCCATTTTCAAGTCATTTTCCAAGTCATAGGGGAAGCCAAGTGGGTGCTTTAAAAGCCTCAGAGGTCCCCACACACACCCCACAACAGACACCCACCCACCCCATTTTCAGGGAAAAAAGCCATTTTCCCCAAAGTGACTCGACTCATGACTTGTGACTCATGGTTTTTGGCCTTACTCGTACTCGACTCGCACTCGTGCAAAAATGACTCGCACTTGCCCAAAAATTTTGACACTGACTCGCACTCGGACTCGCACTCGTGCAAAAATGACTCGTACTCGCTCTCGCACTCGTGACCTAGTTACTTAGATACATCACTGCTTTACGGAAACCTCAAATCAGCACCGCACTGCAGCATGCAACCTGTATAAGTGTGCTCTACGTTTTTGTCACTGGTTAAGAAAAGTTAATATTGCTATTATCCAAAGGATTTCTCCACCTCTTTCCTGCAGTGAATTCCAAAGATCAACTGTGCACCATTCAACAATCTTGCTGCAGTCACTTTGGTTGCCGTTTAGTTCTTAGATGACAGCATGAAAAGGTTGTTCCGTGTTCATCATTTTCAAATTCTTTATTATTTCATTCAAATTTGATGCATTCCCACCCCCTTTAGCATTATGGTTTGTTACATACGTAAGTTATTCACTAATCATACATGTGCATAACATCCTGTTGTCTCCTGTCCCCTGCTGCATTCCCAGATGGTGTTCTTTCTAATCTGTGGCCAGTGCAAACAATGTAGCCATCAGCAGGGGTGTTTTATATGGTTTTATTTTTTTTTTCACAGATTACGGTGTTTAACCAAAATGAAATAGCAGAAAGCGGTGTTATGTGTTTTCCCATTTTTATCAGTTGTAAATGCTTTAAAAGTGTACTAGATAGGTGGTATATGTTGTATAGGTTGCACAGTGTCAGCAGATGAAGAATGATGCAACATTGAATGGTTTGGTTTGGTTTTATTATTTTTCCGCAGATTTTTTTTTAGCAGAAGACGATGTTCTATGTTTTAATGCAGTTTTATGCGGTTATCAACAAGAAAAAAACACCTTTAGCTATCAGTCATTTGCAGAGTGCACATATGCACTTGTTAGTTCTTTTGATATTGGCTTGAATTCTAACCTTTGGTGGAATGGTGCGCCAAAAGCTGCTTCAACAGGGGAGTCCTGCTCACTCAAGAACCCCTTCTGCTTGCAGAAGGAAGAACCCATTGTGTGCATGCAACTGTTCTTCTGTTCATGGGAAGATCTTCCCATGACAGAGCACCACTCCACCTAAGGGTAGAATCCAAGCTATTGTCGTAAACTGCTGCTATTTTATTGATGTTGCATTATCGCTACTTTATTGTTTTACTGGCTGATGTAAAGTACTTTGAGCATGCTTTATCCAGAAAGGTGGGGTATACCTTGTAAAATGAACAGAATAAATGAATAGTACATATGAAGGGTTGAGTCGAGATTAGTGATTTGGCTGAAACAGTTAGACAGTTAATGGCAGAGACAAGGTTTGAACCAGTGACTTCCCAGTTCATGGCCCATTTTCTACTCTACTATGCTACACAGCAATCCATGTTAAGGATTTTGCACGCAGGTCACCAAGGATCAAGGTTGCCTCTTTCAGACTTACAGTATAGTTCATAGCATCAATAAATTTTTCCCTGCTGTAGAAAGGAGACTGTTAATGTCCAACTGGGGTCACAAGATGAGAAATGACAAATGCTATTTCAGTTGGACATGAAGGGTTGGTTCTCTGTCTGTGTCATACCTAGTCCTAAGTACATGTAAATGAAATTGTTGTATATTTTCCCTTTCTCCATTTTCCTCCCTTCCTCTGTTAATGTTCCTTGTGTTGATTGTACATTGTAAGTCCCTTGGCTCTTATTCTTTGTCAAGCACCATGCACACAGATGATGATATCATGATGATGACAACGACGTAGGAGATGTCAATGATTCTGGAGCAGATTTCACCAAGCTACTGAAAACCTCAGAGAAGATCAGAGAGTGTATCTTCTAGTTTTCCATGCAACATCAGCAGAGCAACTTTGCCAAGTTGGCCCCTCTTCTTGTATATCGAAGACAGCAGCAATAAACCCTTAGGCTTAGGTTATGATCCACTATCAAATGGATAGTTTGTCATATCTGGCCAGTTTAATTAACTGATTAACAGCCCAATTCTGTCTAGAACTGCTGCAGCATGCAAAAGCATGCTGCACTGGATCCTATCCAGGATTGGGCCAGCGCTGGTGCAGCTGGAAGCCGCCTCAGAGGAAAGGGACATTCATCCTTTCCCCCTGGGTAACGCCCCAGCTGCCTCATGGGTCTCCTCAGATATGCGCCTTATGGCACATTTGCGACACCCAGGAGCAGTGGAGTGGCCGGCGCACGCAGACAAGATTGCACCGAAAATCTGCATACTGTATATTTGTATCTCAGGGGGGAAAAAACAGTTCCAAAGAAATTAGCATAATTTACCTTTTTAGTCAAGTAAAAAGTTAATTGATCCATCTAACTGATTAACAGTGCAATCCTGTCTACATTTAGACCGACGGACCAATCGCTCCACTGGTCTAGGGCATTGCAAATGTGCCATAAAGCACATTTGCGGCACCTGACGAATAAGCAACGCCGGTGGAGAGGTTTGCATTGCTCCTCCACTGCCACAGAATGGTGGAGCGCCACAGCGGAGAGGTATGTCCCCGCCAGGCTGCGGAGGGGCATGGGGAGGGTGGAACAGGGCCTTCCGTGGGGGGGATTGGTTGGCCGGGCCCAGGATGGGGATATCGTCGTTGACATGCTCCGCCAAATCCTATCCCTCCTCCCGGGCCTGGCCGCCATTTCACGGAGCTCTCAAATGTGCGCCAGCAAAATAGCTGGTGCACATTCAAATAGACCTAGGGGTGGCTGAGGCTCTATTCGGGGTAAGGGGACGAACGTCCCTTCAACCTGATGAGGCCTCTGGCTACACTGGCACACAGAAATGACGGGCGCCCTCTCGGCGACCAGCGTGTGGGGGCGGGGCCTGCATCACGTCACGTCGGCGCCCAGCGTGTGGGGGTGGGGCCTGCATCACGTCACGTCGACGCGCCCCTCGCGTCACGTAGACGTGCCCCCCCGCCCGTTTTGAGTTCATTTTGGAGCCAAACGGGCTCCAGGGAGGGCAGGAGGGCAAATCTGACGCATCGCTTCCCTACGGTGAGTGGCCCGAGTGCCCCCCCGTCCCCCCGAGCGCTTGGAGCTCCTGCTCCACGCGCTCCACCCAAGTTCCGCCATTGGCCGAGCCAGCCCGGGAGGGGGCGGGGATGGTATCCTCCATATCCCCATCCCTGCCGGGCTGGCTCGGTCATTACACGGCCTCCTCCTACTTCTGCCAGCTATTTAGCTGCCGGAGGCCGATTGGGCCTGCCCCGGTTTACACCCGGGAAAGGGGACAAATGTCCCCTTCCCTGAATAGACCTCCGGGTCGCAGCAGTGTGGCCCGGAACAGGGATAGCATCTGGTGGGCAGCCCTGGGCCGCCGGCCGGATCCTTATGGTGGATTTTGCTCTGAGACTGATTGCTTTTTGATTCTCTCTGAACATAACAGGGATATTAAACAAGACCACTTATTTGAAGGGTAAGTGTCTAGAACGTACCAGAAGATGATCCGTGAGATGGAATATCCATGTTTTTTGGTTGATATAGTAATAAATATATATAATCTGAAATGGAATAAACTGCAGAGCTCACGAACTTGAATGGCATAAAATAGAGTACAAATAAAACAATAAATAAAATGTCAGAATGTTGAAATAATATTCAAAATTCTGTTTTATACTCTGCTTTGTACTCTACTCCTTACAACTGACTATGTACTTCCTCATGTATGTGTGGGATGGTAAAGCGCAAGAAAGCCCGTGGGCTCACCCAGATCACTTACCTGGGCTCAGTGAACAATCCTGATGTGTTGCAGGATGGCATGTCCTGGATCCTTCCTCTTCTGATGACTTGCTGGTTCCTACAGGGAGCAAATAATAGGAGGAGGCCTGCAGTAATAAAAGCAATACATGGCAAATAGTGTCATTTATAATGTTTAACCTTAAAAGTCAGGTTTTCTGCCCCCCCCCCCACGCCCAGTTCTCTCTTTTACATAGAAAATCAGATTTTAATTCAAAGTGTTTGATTAGATGGTCAAGATTCTGTTTTAAGAGATGGAGTGTTGACTTCAACATGTCTGTTCCATTTTCATTCGAAAGCTTTCATGGCCAGCAGATATAGTTAGAGAAACAGGTAGTACGGGTAACGCAGCCATTGTTGTTGTTGTTCAGTCGTTAAGTCGTGTCCGACCCTTCGTGATCCCATGAACCATATCCCGCCAGGCCTTCCTGTCCTCCACTATCTTCCTGAGTTCGCTCATTTTCATGTTTGTTGCATCGGTGACGCTGTCTAACCATCTCATCCTTGGCCTTCCCCTTCTCCTTTTGCCTTCAATTTTTCCCAGCATCAGAGTCTTCTCCAGAGAGTCCTCTCTTCGCATTAGGTGGCCAAAATATTTGAGTTTCAGCCTTAGTACCTGTCCTTCCAGGGAACAGTCAGGCTTGATTTCATTTAGAACTGACTGATTTGATCTCCTAGCAGTCCAAGGGACTCTCAGGAGTCTTCTCCAGCACCACAGTTCAAAAGCATCTATTCTTCGGCGCTCAGCCTTCCTTATGGTCCAACTCTCGCAACCATACATTGCTACTGGGAACACCATCGCCCTGACTATACGAACTTTTGTTGGCATGGTGATATCTCTGCTTTTTATTATGGGTAACGCAGCCATATCTATGTAAAAAACACAGCAATCTGACTGAGGTTTAAAAACAATGACTATTTTATCTGGGTTTAATGATGTATTCCCGGACAAACAGAAATTATTAAGAATTAATAATTATAGATATGGCTGCGTTACCCGTACTACCTGTTTCTCTAACTATGTCTGTTCCAATTATACAGTATTAAGTTTCTGTTTCATACAAGTTATTTTTTAAAAAGAGACATTTATTATGACTAACTTTTAAGGTAAAGAACTCTGCTTGAAATAAAAAATCAGATATTAAAAATTATGTCTCAATTATCCACTCTGTTTCATATCAGCGATCATATACTACTTCCTTATGTATGTGTGGGTGCACAGGATGGCAAAGCACAAAAGAGCCTATAGTATCCTTTCTAAAACATATGTGGATAAATAGACTGCTATTTTAGACTAACAGCCTGATAACTTTAGGCCGGTGGAACAAGTGCTCTGCCAGGCCTAAGGCGTTGCAAAAGTGCCATAAGGCACTTTTGAGATGCCTCAGGTGTAAGCGGCACCGGCGTGGAGGCCAGCACCGCTCACACTGCCGGCATCCTGGACCTGTCCCGGCCGACGTAGGTAAGTCCTGCGCTGGTCAGTGCAGGGGAGGGGGAGAGCGGGCAGGGGCAGCGAGGGAGGGGGGCAAATTGGCCAGCCCAGCCTGGGAGGGGCGGGGAGGATATTAGCGCTGAGATGCACCGATATCCCGAGCCCCATCGCAGCCCACACCGGCCTTACACAGCCTCCCTGGATGCACACCAGCTAAAGAGCTGGTGCGCATCCGAGGAGGCCCACTGCGGCCTGCGATGCTTACACTGGGGGAAGGGGACGAACATCCCCTTCCCTTGAGGTGAGCCCAGGTCATGCCGTCGAAGGCTGCAATCCGTGCAGGATACAGCGGTCAGTCCTTTAGGCCAGCCACTGCGCAAACTTGTACAGGATTGCGCTGTGAAACAGTTTGTACCCCTTGCCAGAACTGGGGAAATGAACCCCAGACTGAAGTTCAAAATCCAGCCCCACATTTGAAAGGTTAGATGCTCACCTCTGGGCATGATGTTTAATTTAAAAAAAAATGGTTGCCTGCTCCCATCTCCAGCCACTTAAACACAAGTAGAGACAGGGGCAAATAAGGAAGATTCTGGTTCCAGGGATCAGTGATGTAGACTTGAGTCTATTGACTTGAACTCGAGTCGGACTCAAGTCACGTCAATGACTCAACTCGGACTTGACTCAGCGATTGTAAAAGACTCGAAAGTCTCGACTTGAGACTTGGAGCTTTTTATGACAAGTTGAATTTTATTCAGGTTTAAACCCATTTTCCCCATTAAATAGATAGGGACTTGCAACTCGCAACCAAAGACTTGGGAATTGGGGGCAAAGACTTGGGACTTGAGACTTGGACCCAGAGACTTGGGACTTGACTCGAGACTTGGAGTCAGAAACGTGATCCACATCCCTGCCAGGGATTGACACCAGCTCTTGGTACAAACTCTGAGGCTTATCATCAGCATATCCTGGCTGGGTGGAGGGCTGGATTAACCTGGCTGGATCTGGGGTTGGAGCATCTACTTTTGTTTTGGTGAAACTGACCAGTCCACAGAAGTATCAATACTGGTGCAAGTCATTTGATGCCTGAGGCGTGGCACCAAATGCAGTCACCCCCGTCTCCTACCTCTTTACCTGGCTGCTCGGCTAGTGCATGGTGACGGTGAAGTGTTGCATCCAGCAAGTGGGCAAATAGCTGCATCTCCACCCCCTTGCAGACAGCATGTCAAAAAGAGGAGGGGATCAGACAGAAAAGGAGGTGGGGAGAAAGAGAAAGGAGGTGGGGAGAAAGAGAGTGCTGCACTGCCCATAAAGTTGAATTATTAGAGCATCTCCTCTCTTCTTCTGTTTGACAGTTTCAGTAGTGCAAGAGGCCAGGTGAGCAAGCAAATGGGATAGGAATGGGTCACCCCAAAATTCACACACACCCTTTGCCACCTGGCACAGCTTGCTCCAGGTTGCTGCATGTAAGGGAGGGTCCTTAAGGAGTCATGCTGTCTGAAGAAGACACTGGCATGAATCAAGAGGTTGTCTGTCTGTCTGTTTTTATCGAGAGATACCAGCACAGATGTCTGAATGTCTCATTTTGTGCACTCCTCCATCCAGCCGTAGGGCCAAGGGCCAAACTAGACGAGACATTAATTACATCTTCAGATCGCGTTCTTGGAATTCTTCTCTCTCTCTCTTTTTTAACTTACAGCCATCATGGGGCCCCCAATCTGGATCACACAAGTGAAGGGGTGAGGTTAACCCTTTCCCCTTGCACCATTTCTCCACTGAAAATCTCCCCCCTGCTGCAAATTGTCCCCAAAGTTGCTAAATTGCTCTGAAAGTTGCAAAGTTGCTAAGTTGCTCTGAAAGCCAGGTCTTTGCAACTGTCTCCTATCAGGTCCTGCCTGCCTAGCCAGGTTCCATTGGGAGTTCTGTGAACCTCACAGGGCAGTAAAGCCAGTGTTTGTAGGGGATAGTCATGGAAACTAGGCCTGAGGAAGGACAGCAGGGTGTCAAAGTTACTGCCTCTGCTGCCTGCTCTTGGTGATCAGCATGCAGGAGATCAATGGACCGGGTGAGGCCTCACCCTCTAATCCACACTCTTATGTGGGCGCTTGCAGCTGCCTGTGGTCGACTCCATCCCTAGCCCCACGGCTCTCGGGTACTGGGGCTTTCCAGCTGTAGCTTAATTACAGCTCCAGGGATGAATGTTGGCAGGGGCTGGATTGGGGGCTTCTTCATTTGCACAGCACAGAGATCCTTACTGCTGCGTATCTGTAAACAAGTGGGGTCCTACTCAGATCTATGCAACCTAAGAGATGCCGGAATTGGAGCAATCACTGAACAAGAGCACAAGAGCAAGTCTTGTATCTATCAGCCATGGTGGAGCTCCCAGAAGTGGGTTCAAACATCTGACTGCAATGTCTTCCATCTCCTGGATATGCTGCTTTTGGTTCTGCCACTACCACTAGTTTTCAAACTATGTCCCAGAGAATCCTGGGGTTTGTCAGTGACAAGCTCAGTAACAGTAGTCAAGAGCCAGGATGGTGTAGTGGTTTGGGAGTTGGACTTAGACCTGGAAGATCCAGGTTCAAATCCCCGCTCAGCCACGAAGCTTCCTGGGTGACCTTGGGCCAGTCATTATCTCTCAGCCCCACCTACCTCACAGGGTTGTTGTGAGGACAAAAAGGAAGGGAGGAAATATGTACACCACTCTGAGCTCCTTGGAGGAAGGGCGGTAGAAAAATGTGAAAAATAAAAAATAAATAAATAAAATAAAGTCTCTCCCCCCCCCGACAGCTTGCCCACCATAATTGTTCTTCTCTTATATGATGTGTTGGGTGTGTTTTCAGGAGCGTTCTCATTTCACGTGGACAGATGCAAGGCCAAACCAGCCTGAACCTTGTGTGAAGTGAGAGTACCCTACAACACTACTCAGAATGCTCTGTAAAGTACAGGGATTCCTTTGCAAACCAATTAAGACAGGAAGGGCTCAGGAAGAACCAACATATTTCACTCCTGGCTACCAGCTGCATCTTACAGGTGGAAGTTTATGCATCTGGAAAACACTCTCTCACACAGCCCAGGTGGGATAGGTAAGTCTTACTGGGATCCGCTTGTGAATAAATGCTTAGGATATCAAAAGTAGGATACTGTATTCATCAAACATATCCTCTTGAACAATCTTCTATGTATGGGTGTTAGACACTCATCACTGATGGCATTATTATTTTCAGAGGCATTCCATATGACACTGTGTGGACATTCCTTCCGATGCACGCACAACCTCTTGGCCTACAGCTGCACAATTTAAGAAGGAATATTCGCAACCTTTGATTCTGAGCTGTTTTCAATTCTAATTTTTGTTAAGAATTCCACATAACAATTCTTCGTAAATGGTAGATGAGTCGCTTATGAGCTGGTTGTCTACAAATAAGACATGTACATGTCTAGCCTCAGCTCCAAGAGTTTGGATGTGAAGTACTGTTGTTGCAATGTTTAGTCAATTACAGCCCAATCCTGTGTAGCAGGACACGGTGGCGCAAATAAGGCACCCGCCGCATCTTGTGCAGGATGGGGCCTGTGCCACCCAATGGCCCCCCTCCCTCGCCGTCCAGACCGCTCATGCCGCCGCTGGCAGAGCCTTACCTTCCTCCGGAAGCCACATGGACATCCCGACGACACAGTGAAGGCAGCTGGCCTTGCGCCAACCTCCCTTACTTGCGAGTCATCGCAAACGTGCCTTATGGCACGTTTGCAACAGCTTCCGGCAATGGATCACTTGTTCCGTCACAAGATTCCTAGTCAGGATCTGGCTGTAAATAGGATACAATCTACAGTGCAAAAACTATGTGGCTGTACTAAGATTGCCTATTTAGTTACAAATCAGTATGTTTTGTTTCTTGTTATAGCAACTAGCTAGCATCCATGCTTATTCAGGAAATACGAATTTTAAAACAACAGTTTTTGTTTTTGGCAATTCCCGCCCCCCACCTCCCAAAAAACCAACAACACCTGTTGAGAATGATATTCTTTTTCTTTTGCTATGTAAACCGCTTGATGAACTCTTCTGTTGAAAAGTAGTATATCAAATCCTTAATTATATGATTTATTAGGATTTTAACTGCCTTGATTTAAAATCAGCTCACGCTGCAGGGAGGCAAATTCCACAGTGAGGAAGGGATGTCCTCTTTCTGAGTGATACTTCTAAACAACTGGTGTATGTGGATATACCACCATTATCAGGCTCCTTCTTCATCAAAGCCATCCAGAAGTCACAAGTTGCCAACCCTCCAGGCTTGACCTGGGGTCTCCAGAAATCAGCATCAATCTTCAGGTGACCACTGAAAGCAATTCTAAAGATTTCAAGAGAGCCACTAGGAATGTCCAATATTGTAGAAGGCTGGAAAATAAAACTTCACAGCCTGATCCTGCCTAAGATCAGGATTATCCACTGGCCTGGGGATCTTAGGCAGCATCGGGCTGTGAAGCTTTACCTGGAGTTTTATTTGGGGGAAGTCTGGGCAAAGGTCTGGCTGCTGCATCCTAGTCAGGATGTGGGCCGTGCTGGTGAAGCCCGGACTCACCTTGGGGGAAGGGGACATTCATCCCCTTCCCCCTGTGTAAGTGCCAGAAGCCCCAATGGACCTCCTTGGATGTGTGCCAGCTATTTAGCTGGCGCACGTCCAGGGTGGCCGGCCGTGCAAGTCCGGCCTGGGCTGGGAAGGGGTGTTGAATATTGGCACAACCCAGCGCTGATATCCCTGTCCCCTCCCAGGCCAGACCAGCCAATGGCCCCCTCCCCCGCCACCCTGGCCCACCCTCCCCATACCCTCCCACCGACTGGCCTAGGACTTACCTGGGTTGGCCGACACAGGTTCTGCTCCTTACAGCACTTTTGCGATACCTTAGAGGCTTAGACCAGCAGAGCGGGAGCGGCCAAGATTGCGGCCTCAGTCAGTCAGCAACCCTGCTTAAGTATTGCAGAGATGTTGCATCCTCTTCCCTTCTCTTGACCTCTATGTATCCACATAGTATATGAAACATGGCAACATGAATACAAGTGCTAACATAGCATCTCAGCAGTACGGGAGTGTTTTATCACCAACTTCAATGTATGTGGCAAGCCTCAACTCCTTGCATTTCTTAAGCTCAGCTACATTCCTCCACTCTGCCAAGGCTGGCCCAGGGCCTCCTGACGCCTGAGGCAGCATGCCAAATGTTGCCCCCCTTACCCGGCGATGTGCCAGCCTCTTCACCCACTCTCCATTTTTCCAGCTCAGCACTCCCCTCCCCTCCACATTTCCTCTTCCTCTCTGTCCCCAATCCCTTTTCCAATCCAGAGGGTGGAAGGAGGAGCAGTGGAGGCAAGTGGGAAGACAGAGACGGGTGCCCCCCACCAACCTGCTGCCTGCGATGACTACTTCAGTTTGCCTCATGGATGGGCCGGGCCGGCACACTGCTATAGGGCCATAAAAGTCTGAACCCCAACACGCATCTGGGCTAAAGTATAATTCTGTTGTGCCACCACATCCCTGGAATGAAAAATCTGAGGATGGTCCCCACTTTGCATGGTTTCCGGTGGGGTGTAAAAACATTTCTATTCCATTTGGCATTTGCAGAGGGAGAGAACTCCTAGGAGCCCCTTTTTAACTAGGATCCAACATGGTCTTTTGTTGCTGTTTTCTATGTTGTTGCTGTTTTGACATTTTTAATTGCACTGTATCATTTTAATTGTTTTTAATGGTTCTATAAACTAGGAAATGTACTTTATTTTGGAAATGCTGATTTGGCAACCCTGGCACACTGTGGAGAACGTGTACCCTCCGCGTTGTGTAGGAGAGAAGTGGAGCCTTCCTCAGTGCCAGTTCTGTCTGTTAACTCTGACAAGAGGTGGTTGGGATGCTGCCGTGATTCTTCCCTTGCGGGCCCACCGTGCTTAAGTTTCCTTCCGAGCGAGAACAGAATCTGTCTGCGGCTGGGCGTTCCCAGTGCATCGCCAGTGCCCCTGGGGGAATACCTCTCCTCTGATGGGTGTTCTGAGTAAAGAAGAAATACCGAAAGCCTTACTCATTCTCTCTCTCTCTCTCTCTCTCTCTCTCTCTCTCTCTCTCTCTCTCTCACACACACACACACACACACACACACACACACACACACACACACACACACACACACACACACACACACGGCTCGCAAGTGCTCACTGCCTCTCTTTAGCAGCTACACCGATCTCCACAACAAAGGGAAAAATCCCAGTGTGGCAAAATATTTGCTGATCTGTGCTGGAACTTTCCAGAAACGGAAAGGAATTCAGCGTTCCGGAAAACCGGGCCAACAAGATTTGGGCTTTCAACCTTGGCAAGCCAACACAATGTCTTAAAAAGGAGAAAATATGACAAAGATTAACCGATTCCCCTTACAAATTACGAAATTAAGCACTCAGGCACGTGCGCCAAGGCTATTGGTGTTGACGTGACTTTAGCGTCTCATTTGCAACGTGCAAGGTCAGAAGAGAGTATATGTGTACAGTATATTCCTAGGCGACATTCACCAGTGCATTATGGGAAGTTGATAGTAGATCAAGGGAAAGTTCAGAGTGTTAATTTACAGCCCAATCCTGTCTAGCAGGACGCAGCGATGCAAATACGGTGCCCGCTGCATTCTATGCAGGATGGGGCCTGCACTGGCGCAGTCGGAGGCCTCCTTGGGGTAAAGGGATGTTTGTCCCTTTACAAACGTAAATGTAAAGAGTCCCAGCCGCAATTGCTCCGCAGGACAAAGTCTAGACAGGATTCTACTGTTAGTCTCGTAATTTCGTTTTCCGGGCCTTTGAATAGATTCACCAGATACACCACCAGCAACCTGTCCCTCTGGGGTGGCTCTTTTGCTGATGCTTAGGGCGGCCATTGTTCGGGGAGGAGAGAGCGATTCACAATTTAATTTCTGCCAGGACTTAGCCCTGGGTCAGCTGAAGGAATAAAAGCAAAAGTGCTTCTGAGCACTTGCAGAATTCCTTTCCCTTCATCCACTAAGCAATCGCAGCCTGTTTCCATCCATTTAGAATTAAGGAGCAAGGATTTCCAGGTCAGATGGCCCAGATCCAAGGCTGGGTTCACCCTCATCACCTCTTTTGTTGAAATTGAGCACGTATAAGTAAGGGAAGAAGAAAATGGTGATAACGAATTAAAAACACACAACACCGCTTTCTGCGAAAAAAATAATCTGCAAAAAAAAAAAAAAAAAAAACCACGTACTTTCGCGCCATTCTTCATCTGCTGACACTGGACAACCTATACCACCTACCTACCTAGTACACTTTTAAAGTAGTTACAATTGATAAAAATGGGAAAAATTGGAATAAAAACACGTAACACACTTTCTGCTATTTCATTTTGGTTCGACACTGAAATCTGCGAATTTCCACAAGTGCAGCTTCTCCCTCTGCTGCAGCATAACAACGGAAGAGAGTGCACATACCAAATATCACTCTCTTCTACACAACTGTCAAAGGCACACGGGATCCTTGACCTATAATTAATCTAACAACCCTACAGCTTACAGACCCATACAAGACCCATACAAGGGTGCAAACTGTAGAGTATGGACCCAGGAGGCCAAGAAGCCCAGGGTCCCACACACTGTAAAGTGGGGTGTGGTCCACACATGTGCTCATCTCTCCACAGGGCCACTGACTGCAATCAAGGACAATTTGATACCTCTGCCCCCAGTTTGGTGCTGCTGTGTGTAACAAAAATGGTGGTTAGCGTCCTCATGCTGCTGCTGAACTGACTGTGATCCATTGTGATCTCCTTGGACGTGTGTCCACTTGCTCACCTGAGCTACCATTTGCTCAGTCTTGGGCTTATTGATAGACTGAATCAAATATAGACAGTGGCTTATTCTTCCATAGCTGAAATGTAGAGTTATTCAAACACTATCAGAAACAACACAGACATGTAGAATGTTTTTTTTTTCCTGCCAGGAGAAGAATCTACATTGTTATTGGCTTACTTTAGAGTTGCTAGGTTGGACAGCCTGTCTGGATCTAGTCCAGTGCTTTCCAATCAGTGGCATGCATGAGTGCCACTGGTGGTATTTCAGCAGCATAAGGACTTCGATAGATCTGCCCTGCCTAGCCTAGCCTGAACCCACCAGAAGTGGAGACGGCTGGAGTACCACTGGCAACCGGTTGCTGTGCAGCAGCCTGGCCCTTCCAAAAAGGTGCAGGTTGAGGAAGGAGGGTGCAGAGTGAAGGGAGAAATCAAGAGGCAGCAGCAACTGGAGAAGCCTCTTCCTCACCACAGGGGCAACTGTGTGGCAAGCCACAGCAGCAGTGTCTGGTGGCAGTGGTACTTTAAAAAAGAAAAAGTTGAAAAGCCCTAGTAGTCCACGGGTTCTCAACCCATTCCCAGCTGAGTACCACCTTCAGCGCCACTCTCCTGCTGCATACCACTGGGTGTGACTGGTGATGACATCATTGTTTGACATCATCATCAGGGGTTTCAAGTTTTCGGAGGTCTGAAAACACAGGTAGGAGGCTCTGGGCGGCTTCTCAGAGTTCCTGAGAGGCTCAGCCAAAGGCAGAATCCTCTCGGGGGTGAAAAAAGCACTGCCGAAAGTGCTGCGTCGGAGCAGGGTTCCAGTGGTCCAGCAGTCCGAGTACCACCAGTAGTCACCCGAAGTACCACTGGTAGTGCTAGTACCACTGGTTGAGAACCCCTGCTCTAGTCCAGTCTCTCAGCTTTCTCCCTAGCGAGCCTGCTGTGCAGCAAAACGTTAAGTCCCACTTGCCGTAGCAAATGGGAGGAGGAAGATGCCGTGAACTACTCCCTCTGCATCAAGATTGTTAAAGATAAAGATTGCATCCTGGCAAGCCTACAGAGAAATATCATTTACCTCTTCTTTAGGGAAGATATTTAGACCATCAAAACCTGCTCTTTGTGGTTTACCCACAAATATGGAGGGCCTGTCCCTCATATTTCCTTCTTCTGAATCCTCTCTAGTTACTTTCATCTTTCCAGGGCTGCAGGTGGGTTGAAGAGCAATAGCACGGCCAAGGGAGCAGCAGAAAAGAGAAGGTAGAAGCCATGACTGGTTAGACTTTTTTTTTTCATGTTTTTGGGGCTGTTACAGAGAAAGGAGAATTTTGAGCACCGAGAGGAGGACAGGGAGCAAACGGCTGCGTTGCAGCCAACCAAACAGACTTAGGTTAGATTTTTGAGGAAACTGTAAATGAAATTGCAGAAACTGGAATTTGGAGGTATGTAAAGATGACATTGGGTTAGAGTGACTCTGCCAGGGATGTCTCCAGTCAAAAGACATCCAGTCAAAGGAATCCTGTGAAAGCCAGGTGGCATTGCAGTAGACGACCCTCAAGAAATACCAAGATCAAAGCATATTCATCCGGATTATGGTCACAATAAAATGACCATAATCCAGATGAATATGCTTCGATCTTGGTACATAGTAGCCGGTCATAACAGTTTCCGATCTTTTGACCCTCAAGATGTTTCTGAGGTTATGGGGTCTAGAGAGACCCTGTGGCTGGGCTCTGCTACTGCCACACTGTCTGGGTGGGCTGGCTCAGCAGTTCCCTAGTCAGGAAAGGCCTTGATTGGGCTCAATCCGTCTTTTGTTTAATCCTAGGAAGGAGGGAGAGAGCATATGGATCGCTTCCTGATAGATTATGCCATCCTAGAGTATGCAAACCAGTGGGAGATTCTGGCACATTCTGGAGATAGGGAACAGGAACACGCTCCTTGCTGAGAGAATTTCATCTACTAATTCAAATCTTCCCCAGCTCAGCATCTTTTGTTTCTTGCCGATCAAAAGAGGTTGTAGTAGCACTTCCAGGAGGCAGAGAATTCACTCGTCTCTAGACGAACAAGCAGGAAGAGAACAGGCAGGAAGCAGTCTGATTTAGTTTTACAGCTCTGATTTTTTTTTGTTTTAATTCGTTTAAAGGTGGGATTACTAATTGTGTGTCATGGAGAGAAAAACAGCAAAACATTGGAGTGTACTGTGTGTGAGACAGAGCGAACATGACCCGGAGGGGGTATGTGTGTGTTAATATGGTCTCTGCACTGCCCTTCCTCACAATTACATCGAGTCGAGTTTGGTGTGTGTTCCTTGCTGGACAGGTGAGCCCTGTGCAGCTGTTGCAGGGATAAGTGCAGCGGGATTAATAGCTCCAGCAGAGGCAGGGTTGCTTTGGGAATGTGCATTATCATCTGCGGTGGCCCAGGGAGATCATAGGCTCCCAGCCAAACCCCCTTGCTTTGAGCTTGCGAACAGACACAGAGTTCAAAGGGCTGAGGTGTGATTGATGTGTAGGCATAATCCTTTCTTCTCCCCCTGCACACATAAACACATACACACTCCCCCTTCTCGCATCCTGTGAAGGATGGCTGAGTGCAGAGAACGCTGATGGAACGGAGGGATCCAAGATGGCTGTGGGATCTAAGGCAAAAAGAGGGTTTTGAGAAGACAATGGGGCAGGCAGAATAAAGTGCGTGAGGGTGGTGAGATTAGGCCTCAACACTACGCAACCCTAGGCAGCAGGACTAGGTCAGCACTTTTGTAGGGCAGTCAGCATACTTGCTTCAGCAGTGGATGAAAGAGATTTCATCTCCCAAGGCTTCCTTGATGCTCACTTCGGTTGCTTGGAAACAGCAAACAACATATGGAAAGGCCGATACTCCTGAGGATGCAGATCCTGGCAGTGCTGGCTGGGAGTCCAGTGGGTCTGGTTCTGTGGGTGAGGCAAGGGGTGCCTCAGGCACAAAAATGCTTAAAGTTGTTCCTGAACAGGGTAGGTTTACACTCCTTTGACCAGATCAGAGACAGGCCCGGAAGGGAGAGTGATATAAACTCTGTCATCTCAAACACACAACCACCACACAGTCTCACAGTGGTCCGTATCTTCTGCAAGTATCCTCCCCTTGCCATCACCTCACTGTGCTCTGGGGATCACCACCACACAGACCACACAGTATCAGATCTAAAAGGGTCCTGAAGATACAGGCCCCTCTGCATCAACACTGAACCTTTTATGGCCAAATTCGCAACAAATAAGTTCACATAGCTTAAATTTATACAGATCCCCAAACAGAGAGCAGAAGGAACCTAAGGAGCACTGTGCACAAGGTTTCTGAATGCCAAGTCATAGAGGTCAAGCAACAGCTGCGCTACATATTTTATAAAAATTTAAATGTAAATATAAAATATAAATATAAAAATATAAAATTTCTAAAATGAAGCATTTGAAACATTACTAGCATATGGCTGGTGGAATACGGGCAGGCAGGTGCTCCTTCAGTCACAGAAGATGAAAGCAAAATCCAATGCTAAGGTTGGTATCTTTTTTCCTTCTTTACAGAGGTTCTGTGTCATACCTGCATGACAGGCAGAAATTCAACAGGCACAGCTTTCCTCAGCATACAGGTGCAGTGGCGTAAACTTCACCTATAGAATTACAGCTTCTCAAACACACAGATCTTCTGTCAAGGGGAGGGGGAGAATACTACCTAACCTGTTGCATTGGTGTCATTTCTTTCACAGGCTCAGTACTGTACGGCTGGATTTCCTAGGTTGCTGCTCAGGAAAAGAAACCCCATTTCGAAAGGCATTTCATTCTGCTCTTCAGTTCTCTTTCTCACAGGCTTTGTTATCCTTTCAGTGCTGAAGTGAGTGGAGGGGTTTTCCCTCCCATCTTTCTAGAGGTTGCAGAGAAACTCACCTTGTGCCCTCCTGCAGACAGAAAGGACTTCTAGGTGATGGCACCTCCCCCAGCCTTTGGCAGACTGCAAATCAAAAAGGAACTGACAGCTCCAGATGACACTGATGACACCAAGATACCACCCACCACCCACCTGCAGCACCCTGGAGCCTTATGAAACACGGTTGCAGAGAGCTCCTCCCTGGCGAGGCCTGTGCACCCTGCCCTCTCTTTCCTTCCCGTCTGGTGTTCCTTTTGCATAGCCTCCGGGCCAAAATTATAGGCAGGGTGGGGTTTTATCAGACAGTGCAAGATACCAATAGGATGATTCATCACCACCCAGCCCATGCAGGGCACAGCGGGCAACTAGTGCTGCTTAGATGCAGCTATTTGCTTCTCTCACCACCACTACATGCAAGGCCCAATTCCCATGCACACACTGTCTGTGTTTTGAGACCCCAGGCTGCCCATCTGCAGCAGGTGCTCTTGATGAGTCTTATCCTTAATCAGCAGGCAGGAGGGGAGTCTGTCTTGAGTCATGCCTGCCTTGGAAATGGGTAATTTTGGAACATTCCAGGCTCTCTGCAGCATGAGAATCTCAACCCTTCCACTGTAACTGCAGCATTGCTCCCCTCATGCTTCTCCTAAGAGGGGATTCCTCTTAGGCATTCTTCCCAATGCTACCCTTGCATCCCATCCCAAATAAAGCAGATCTGGGGACAGGATTACAGAGATATCACTGCGGCCTTGATTTAATGAATATCCTAAACATCCTCTGGCTGCAGTAGTAATCTTCAGAATTTTTACAAGCGTTACAACAAACTCTCCACCCAGATCAGCTCAGCATCCATGTTTGTTGGAATCGCAAATATAACTTCCACGTTGTGAAGCCTGCACACATCGCCCTGCATGGACCACCCAAGCAGAGCATAAACAGAACGCTGGTCTCCCAGCTCTTGTGATGGAGCTCGACTCTGCTGAGCTTTCGATGGAGCCCCGTGTATCTTTCCCTCCAGAGGCTTCGTAACAAGACCCTTCCCTGTGGCCTGTTCTGCAGCTTCTGTATAAACCAACTTATCCATATGAGCTTCTGTGGGATGCTGTACAAAGCAAGGAGACACCCCACACTTCAGTCCACAAATCTCACATCTCCAGCAGTACAACCTCAGACACATACCACCATCTCCGGTTCACTTTTATTCTCACAATAATAAAATAACTTACCAACCATAGTAACCGCCCTGTGTGTCTATGGCACCTTTATGGGACACAATAGACAGAGAACCTCCGCGCTCCCACCCTTCAATCCCTTGTTAGAAAATTGCTTTAAACAAACTCTGCATTTTAATTGGTGGGTTTTGTTTTGTTTTGTTTTCCCTGAACAACAAATGTATTCTTGGAAGCCCCAAGAGGTCCCGAGTTCATCTCACATGGAATGGGGCAGCCTCAAACCCAGGTTCGGAAGTAAAAGCAGGGTATTTGGGTCTGTAGAATTGCCTGTCACCTGAATGATCTCAGAGTGGGATCTGGAGAGCATGATATTTTACCGAAGGCAGGGTGGCAGTAGCTTCCGCTACAGGAACCTACACAAGTGGCTCATGGGCCTCAGAACCACAGGTGTGAAGATGTCCGTGACCAGAAGGGACTAGAGCTAGTGTTGGAGGCTCCAGTCAGCCCACTGTCTCAGGCTCTTTGCTCTTCTGAGGCGCAAGGCCCACACACAACTGTCTGTATAACTGGACCCCTTGGAGTCTAATGCTCGTGCACACTTCAGAAAGGAGGAGTGGAAGTGCCAAGGAGACATGAAACACAAGTGTGCCAGGTTGTTCAAGCCATGCCTCCTATGGTGCTCCATCCTGCAGTGCTGCCAAGTAAGAATGGCAGAGTTGCTGCCCATGTCCTGCAGGGCCACAGTCACTTGCAGACACTAACCCACTCGGTCAGCCGGCACTCCTCGCAAGCTACGAAGCAGCACCAGTGGAACTTGCAGTTGCAACGCTCGCTCCGTGTCTGCCGCAAGATATTGTGTCCCCGCCCACAGCATAGGCTCTCACAGTTGTCCATGCCTGGACTGGTCTTGTTGCACAGGCGCCCCTGTGTGCCCATGGAGTCCAGTGCCGGTTCCCTCTCACAGAAGTCGGGTGATTTCTCAAAGTATACCAGGTCGCCGACGCCAGCCCGACGCCGTTGGCGAGCATGACCCAGCTCCATCTGCCCCGTGTTCCTGTTGTGGGGTCGGATAAGCATAGCCCCAGAGAAGCGCTCCTTAAGCAGCGAGCCTACTAGCCGGAATTCGGGTGTCACCTGCCAACATGTCTTCAGCTGGCAGCTCCCTGAGGTGCCATGGCACTTGCATTTCCTCCGCATATTCTCCATCACCACCTGCCAGAGACACAAGCAGACACTGATTAGCACAATTCATATTGTACTGCTGCTGCAGAAAGGTTGTAGGTAATAGCATAACTCTGCAGACCCTTCCCCAGCCATTTGGACAACAGAGTCTGACACCAAATAACTAATTTCTCCATGCCACGTAGCACATATGTCTTGAACATCATAGCATCCCCACTTTCTGAGTTTAGAACATGGATGAAAAGAGTCTCTGCTCATGGAAGTGTTCCTATCCACTACTTAATGTGTAAGCTGGAAGAAATTCCCAGGAATTTCTTTTTGGGGGGTCTTAAAAACGTTCTCACTGAAATAGGCTAACCCAGGACAGTGTGTAAAGGGGTATGGGCAAAGGAAGATCATGTGACTGTGTGTTAATGTACTCCTGGATTCAATGTTAGTTAATCACCCTCACCTGTAATGGGGAGGGCCTTCATGCACATGGGTTGTAAGTGTGAGTTGCATTTGCCCTTCGCGAGACTCAACACAAATAGATTCAAACTGTTCCCAGTTGCTATGGTGTCCACGATGAAGGAAGGGGCGTGAGGTGGAAAGAGTTAGTGCAGTGTTGTACAGGCGCAGCTGTTGAACATGGTTACATGCAGCAACGTGTGGACAGGGATTATATGGCTGCAAGCAGCTTTGGTTATTGTTTGCAGAGTAAGCATGAAGAACAATGTTATTGTTCCAAAACTATGAGTCAGCATTTCAGATTTAGCTAAAATATTAACAACTTGGAGATTTTTTTTTAAAAAGCTGGCATTTAAACATTTTCACTGGTCCCCTTACATCTCTCTCTCTCTCTCTCTCTCTCTCTCTCTCTCTCTCTCTCTCTCTCTCTCTCTTATTTTTTTTGTCTGTTGTAATAAGGTTTGCTCCAAAATTTCTTTGACAGCTACAAAGGCAAAGAGAAATGTGCCAGTTGACTGATGTACTAGATTTCACATTCAGCGAGTTGGGTGTGTGTGTGTTTTTACAGGGCGAAGTAATATGTGATGCCCCATCTTCTTCAGTTAAGTGGTATACAGGAAGGACTGTACCACATCCTATTATGGCATGGTTTAATTGACTCTAACGTTTCTGTCTAATTGGAACAGTAGCTAAAAACACTTGCAGCCCAACCCTAACCAACTTTCCAGTGCTGATGCAGCCCTGAGGTAAGGGAACAAACGTCCCCTTACCTTGAGGAGGCCTTCATGACTGCCCTGCCAACACAGAATGCAATGCACACCTTGTTGGCATAGCTGCATCGGCACTGGATGCACAGAGCTGGCACAGAGCCAGGATGGTGTAGTGGTTTGGGAGTCGGACTTAGACCTGGAAGATCCAGGTTCAAATCCCCGCTCAGCCACAAAGCTTCCTGGGTGACTTTGGGCCAGTCACTATCTCTCAGCCCCACCTACCTCACAGGGTTGTTGTGAGGACAAAAAGGAGGGGAGGAAATATGTACACCACTCTGAGCTCCTTGGAGGAAGGGCGGTATAAAAATGTGAAAAAATAAATAAATAAAATAAAATTGATTAGGATTGGGTTGTTGGTTGGTTTAAAACACACCCATACCTAGCTATGAGGTCACTAATGATTCTAATGAGGTCACTTCTTCTTCTCTGCATATCAGTGCCACGATGGTGTTTGCCACCACACTGTTGATGTTTTTTTTTTGTCACATTGTGTGGCTGCATAATTTTCATGGCTTTTGTTTACTCACTCTTGTTTGCCTGCCGAGGCTAATTCAGGTTCATCATATTGCACATATATTAGGGAACAATTGCACATGGCTTCTCATCTCCTGTAACAACTATGCAACTGATATGTGGCTGTGCATACTGCCTTGCACTAATGTGTGGGTGATAGGATGGGGTGCCTGAGAGGGATATTTGCATATTTTCTGTATGCAACACCTGTGCTTTTAGTGGCATAGTACAGTGCTGAACCAGGGCTCAGACAACTGCCATGTCAACATACATCTCGTAAAGGGTATGATGACACTTTCATTTTATGCCCAACCACCTGGGAAATCAAATCAGTGCTTTAAAAAACTCACAAAGCAAATCCACATAGGATAGGTCTATCAATATAAATTAGCCATGACAGCTAAACCATGGAACCCCTGTGTCCAGAGGTATTGCAATTCTGACTGCAAGATGCTAGAAACAAACACCAGGGGAGTTTTGGTTTCCCAAGGGCATCCGGCTGGCCACTCTTGGAGAGAGAGAGAGAGAGAGAGAGAGAGAGAGAGAGAGCACTGAACTTGATGATGGGGTCACACTTGTGGCAGTGCGTGAATGCTCAGGGGAAAGCGTGCACAATAGTGTGCTTGTGGGGATGGGCAGTGGAATGGGGCCCCCCAGAGTTTTGGGGAAAATTCAAGCGGTAGAACTTTGGTCTGATCCAGTGAGGCAAATATGTTCTCAATGGTGTTGCTCTTGCCCTGACAGCGGTGTGTTCCGCCAATACCTTCTCCATGCCAGCTGCCTGAGATATATCCCTGACCTGGCACAAGGGCAGCATGAACTGCATTTGCCAAGCTCCTTTGTGCCTCTCATAGTGGCAAAGGGGCCAGACATGGTGCCACATTTTCATCCAGTGCTGGCCCTGCTCTTTCCACAGATACTAAGGCAGGATCAGCCACATACACCCCACACATGCTGCAAGCAAGCACCATCCCCTGCAGTGCAGGAACACTATAATAAAGGAAATTAGCACCAAATTACAGAGCACTAATAGGCTGGAGCCATTATCCCCTTTGCAACCCACCTAGTGGTTTTCAAATCATTTCCTGTGTGTTCCAAGGGGGCTGCCTGCTTGGAAGGAGTGCTGGAAGACAGAGGTCCCATCCTGCCAAAAGCAGAGCTTCCCAGACAGGAGCTCCCCTAAGAGTAAGCAGAAGGTTGGAATG
Organism: Plestiodon gilberti rubricaudatus; assembly: GCA_026170595.1. NCBI lineage: Eukaryota > Metazoa > Chordata > Lepidosauria > Squamata > Scincidae > Plestiodon > Plestiodon gilberti. Next base: position 209,196,928 of record JANXHW010000001.1, read on the forward strand.
ATTCACCTTCAGAGAAGTGCTCCAGAGAGACCCCTTTCCTAGGTCAGGCTATATGACAGGGGCTTGAACACTGAACATAATGAACTGTTATGGTGTAGAGAGGGAAAGCCAAGGTCATGCATAGCAGCAACTAGGCAAGACATGCCCTCTCCCTCACCCCCTCTCCTTCCCTTCAGTCCATTACACTGTGCTTTAAAATATAATTGTTCAAAGGACACTAATCTCATAGAACAGCTGTGCAGTACAATCCTATGCATGTTTACATGGAAGAAAATCCCACAGAGTTCAATGAAACCTACGTAAAGTAAGTGTATATATAGATTTGCAGCTGTAGTGAATAAAAAAGACGGAGAGACTTTTCTATGCAAAGGAATCTACCACAATTCTGTCAGCAAGGCACAATTTGGGAAAAGGTGTGCTACACCCACATTGTGTTCTAGAAAGGATATCACAGCAGAATCCGGAATGAGGGTCTCCTTGAGTAGAGCTGTACACTCCAGAGCTTCATTTCTTCACCCCCTAAATCCAACCCTGTAGACAGGGGCGGTCTGTGTCGAACCGCTGCTTGAATTTCCCCCAATGTTCCGTCACCCCCCATTTCACTGTCCATCTCCACAAGCACACTATTGTGCACCTATCCCCAAAGCTCTCGTGCATCCCCACAAGTGTGCATACCTGGTGACCCCCTCAGAGAGAGCACAAGGAGCGTGAGGACAGCTACCTCCTCCAACAAGCCCAGCGCCGCCACTACCACCACTTCCTCTTGTGGCCTTCACCGCTATAATCTGGTGAACAGGCACCAGAACAGGTAGAGGAGGCAGTGCTGGACTTGTCAGAGGAGGGAGGGAATTAGCCACACACACACCTCCTTCCAACAAGCCCAGTGCTGCCGCCTCTGCTGCTTGGCTGGCAGAAGGAATGCTGGGAGCTGCAAGCATTCCCTCTGTCAGCCATTAGAGAAAACGGTGATGGCCAAAGTAGCAGAGCTGGAATCACTGGGGGGGAGATAAGCCCTTCCCATTCTCCTTGTGCATTCTAGTATGAGAAAAGAGAATGGGGCCAGTCTCTAGGCAGGCAGCAGTATGGGGTATGGGGCACCCCCCCACCTCCAACTTGCCACCTCCCCCAACCCAATGCCTGAGCCAAAGTTTTCAACTTGCTTGACGGCTGCGCCCAGAGGCATCACTAGGGTTTGCATCACCCAGTGCAAGAACTTGTAGCCAGAGGCGTCACTAGGACGCGCGTCACCCCAAGGCGGGGGTGGCGCGCGTGACCCTAGTGACACCCCCGATTATGCCCCCCCCTATATAGCCTTCGGCGCGGCCATAGGCCACGTCACGATTTTTTTGGGGGGGAGCGACCCGGCTGTACCCTGCCCCGGGTGCCCCCCCGCCCCTTCGCGTGTCGCCTCGGAGCGTCCGGAGGCCGACAGACGTGACGCGCGCAGGGGGTGCGCGCGTCACCCCTTTGCGTGCGTCACTCCGTAGCGGCCTGCTCCCGTCGCCTCACGGGAGCGACGCCACTGCTTGTAGCATCACCCCCATGGACCTCCTCCCCAGTGGTCTCACTAGGGTTGGTGTCACCTGGTGCACTGACTAAATGGTGTCACCCCCATTAACTTTATTATAATATATAACAGAACAGGTCACCCAATAAATCAGTAACCAACAAAAAAACCAGCGGCCAATTTGATGACACTCACACAACGGAATAAGAGTTCTAATATTAGCTCTGATACATGGAAATGAGAGTTGACTCATACTAACACTTTATTGGTTGGTCAGTTTTAAGTTAAGGAAATCCACTTTTTGTTACATGAAAACATTTTGTTACATGTTTTCCTCCTCTGGTTATTTGGCCATACCTTTTGATAGAATACAGATAATTCAACACAATGTGTTTCATTACATTCTGCATTAAATTACCTTTCCAATGATATTTAGGTTTATGGTATTATTCATAAATACAATTTTTCCAAAAGGTTTCTACACGTTTGGCCACTAGTGGTGTCACACACACTCAAGGGTGTCACCTGGTGTGGTTTGCACTCCCGCACCCCCCACCCCACCCCCATCGAGTGATGCCTCTGGCTGCGCAACGTTTGTAGTCAGGAGGATCATAGAAGCTCCTATTTACAAGCAGCTTGTTCATCAATTTCTAATATTTAACTTAGCTCTGTCTCCCTTAATTTCAAAAGCACTGCTTCTTGAACTACCTTTGATAGATGACATGGAAGAACAGTTCCCCTTAATGGCCATTGCACAGATACAGTCAGAGCATTGCCAAAATGGTCTGACTCTGATGGATTAGGGGACAGACAGTCAAGGGTTGTTTTCCCCTTGTCAAGGAACAAGAAGGTCAGGCTTAGGGGCAGTCTTGTCTACAGGAGGAAGGCTTAACCTGTATTAGCAGTCATTAACCTGGATTAGATCCCTGCATCAACACTGCAAGGGTCTTTTATGTGCTAATTTTACCATTTCCTCATGTATGTGAAGTGGGGGAGGGAACCCCCTTTAGGTCTTTGATAGCTATTGTAGCTGCGAATCAATTAATGAATTAATGGATGTGGGAAAGGAAAGGAATTCAAGTGTCCATAATTGTGTAAGGCCTACTCTAAACTAAATGTATTTATCTCTTCCAGTCAAAAAAGTAAAAGTGCCTAGCACCTAGACAATAGTAACTGGAATCTGAGTCCAGCACTCAGGGCTAGCAGCTAAATGTTTTCCTTTAAGTCACTCATGCACCCAGAATGCTTTATTGTTGCCCTCCCTCACAGGAGGCCCTTTGTTGTGCAGCTAATGGGTGGTTCTGGGTCCCCTTTCATCTTCGCATCCCTCTGATCTAGCAAAGGTAAGTGCTGCCATTATGGCCCCATAAAGTACAACCCCTGCCAACACAGCTGAGAGGGCTGTTCAATCAAGGGGTTGGACATTTGCCTTGAGGCACACTTCGGCCTCAAGAAGACTACAACATGCTGTGTTCGCTCCCCACTCAGAGTTCACCAGGGAGGATAGGGGACCACCACCATTTCTTGTGCTGCGGTGGGGACAGCAGAAACCATATAAAACACTCAGAAACTATTTATTTATTGCAAAACTCTCAAGAAGATTCAGGGCAAGAACATAGGCTGCTATGATGATGCTAACTTACTACAAGAACAACATTGGCTTGGTTTGACTTGGGCCTAGCTTACTCCTAGTGTCCTTGAGATGACGATGCAACACTTGACTACTGCCTGAAAGTGGTACCGTATGTGTATATGAACATATGTACAGTACATATATTAATCCAAGTTGTTGTAGAACTGCTTGAATACAGCAGTGCTGTCATGAAGCATTCCACCGTATGGCAAGATGGCTGAAAAATCAAGCAAGACAGACCATCACTGATACAGTGCAGGCCTGGAACTTCATATTCCACTTTCCACATCCATATTCCTTTTCAAGCTTTGAAATACTTGGAGCCTGCTCTAACCAATGCAAGACTGCCAAAGTATAAAATGATTACGTCAATAATCATCTCTATTTGAATGTAGCAGTTTTCAAACCTGCTGCAGCTATAGTTTTCAATTCGCTTCTGTCACTATTGCTTATCAATATTCTATCAATAGTTGCTTGACGCCAGAGGCGTCGCTATGGTGGGGGCGGTACTGTATATCTGTGATACCTGTGATCTTCTGCATGCACAGCATGCACTCTTCCACTGAACTACTGTCCCTTCCAAACTCAAGCATGACTGTACACCTCTACTCCCCCACACATATAGCATCATGTGTTCGTTCTTAATGTGTTCATTCTTCAGAAACCAACATTTCATTATGGACAGCATTTTACATCCAAGTACCATAGTGACAGGAGAGTTGCACACAGCACCTTCTAGGCAATTCATAAAGGTACAGGAGCCCTCTCAGAGTCTGGACCTAACCCTGGTTCATTTTAATTTGTGAACTCTTCTACCAACAAAAGGTAGTCCAATAAAATACATCACCTTGCTTTTTTTTTTGTTACTTAAGTAATTGTTTAAGATCATATTTACTCTTGGTCCAGTTCATTGTACAAATATTTTGGCCAATTCAGGTAACTGAGCACTTCAAACACAATGAATAAAACGCACTGGCCAGCAAAAGACTGCAATCTGTTATGGCACACCCAATATAATTGCAAATTGTATTTTAAATTTTGCAATGTTACAAATTGTAAAATTTAGGTACGCATGTCTTTTAAAGGTGTTTCTTTTTAGGAACCAGATCGAGAGACCAGAGAGAAAGTGAACATGCTGGGTGAAGTGTTCATTTCAACTAACAAGCTGTTTTGTCTGTAATCATGTTTCTATATTATTTAATTTGTGATGTTAAATACTGTTCAGTTTCACTCACTCAGTTACCCTCAAGGATGTTGGGTATGCTACATTATAATTAGAACACTATTACAGTTTGAAAAATATTTGCATTAGTAATCTTGATCTCTCAAGTATAGAACATATTATACTAGTGCTTGAACCTCTGCACTGGCTTCCTACCATCTTCCAGACACAATTCAAGGTGCTGGCGTTGACCTATATGTTGAGATGCATTCAGCGCCTATTTCTCAAATGAACTCAAGATGGTATATGATGGCAATAGAAACTCCATCACAGGAGGTCTTTAAGAGGAAATCATGCATTTGGTTGGATTGTTGGATATGAATTCAAACTCTTAGACAAGGTTAAGCTTAAGAGGATCTGTCAAGGTAAGAGAGGAAGTGTAGAAGAGGTCAGAGGGAGACACTCTGGTCTCTACTCTCTTCTGCTCTCTACACTTCCTGCACTATGCAGAGCAGGGAACAGAAGAGGATGGTAGAGAAGGTGGCAGGGATTGGGATGGCATCAGCAGAGCTCTCTAAGCTCTATGCACCAAGAGGAGAGCCTTATAGTAATACCTCCTATAACACTCTGGATATGTTCCCAGAAAACAGAGTGCTGTGTGAAACAGTGCTGTACGAGGTCATGATAACACTGTTCTAATGCAGATGTATTCACAGTACTGTACTCATCACTGTATTAGGTCGGAGCCTGCTATGTAATTGACCATCGCTGCTGTCACTCCTCCTACATGACAGTAGTGGAAGATGAGCCAGGTTATGACTCATCCTTGGGAACTACAGGCTGCTTCTTGAAACAGTTTGCCTTACCCACTATTTTCTCTCCTGAAGCATTTCTGGATAGCAAGCAATTGGCCCCAAGCTAGCCAGAACACACTGCTCTCATTGGAGCAGCACAAGCCAGAATACACAGCTTGTGTTGGCTCAAAGCACAGTGCAGACAGTGGCACTTTTCTGCACTGAACGTCTGAATGGTTTTATGGATTTTAACCTTTTTCTTTTTTATAATACTGTAAAGTTGTACTCGGGACAAAGAGTGTTATAATGAAAAAATGCTAAAGGAAGAAGTGTTAGAGGAGGTATTACTGACTAAAGAATCTAACTTCTTTCCTTTAAAAGGTAGGTTCAGGAACTGCCTGTTGTTGCTTTGACTGTCAAGTAGAGTCTATGAAATATTAAGCAGCTGCTAAAGGTGAGTGAGACATGGTGTAGTTTTCTGTTTGTTTAAATCTCTAGGACGAGGCTGCCTGCAATGGCTAACTAAAGTGATGTGTTCAATGTGCAGTAAGGTAATACAGTATGCCATTTCTATTCTCTCTCTCTCTCTCTCTCTCTCTCTCTCTCTCTCTCTCTCTCTCTCTCTCTCTCTCTCATGTGTGTGTGTGTGTGTGTGTTCACACATTCATTCATATATATATATGACTCCTGATTTTTCCTAGGAATTCTGGTCCCACTCTTAGATGTCTTGCTTAACAGTACAGTTATCACTGTAGGGTGATCCAGAGTATAAAGGGGGTGGCCAGAAGAAGGTGAAAGGAACCCCCTTGTCCAGGCTACAGTATCCTAAATGTCTCAGACCCTCTCCCTGTGTCTCTAGTATGTCTAAGAGCGCAATCCTAAGAAAATGTTGGGCGACAGAACAAGCGTTCCGTTGCCAGAAGCAGTCATGAATGTGCCATAAAGCACGTTTGCGACTACTCTGGAGCAAGGGAGGCCGGCGCAGAGGCCGGCCTCCCTCGCTCCGTCGCCAGAACGCCCAAGCGGCCACTGGAGAAGGTAGGTAAGGATCCGGCGGGTGCAGGGGCATTTCGCCGAGCGAGGGAGGGGGGCCATTGGTGTAGCTGGCACGGGAGGGGGTGGGGGATGACGTCGGCCATATCCCTGTCCCAGCTGGACCGGCTACGCCGTTACACGGCCTCCTCTACTTCCCTCGCTCCAAGGAGGCCAATAGGGCCGGCCCCGGTTTACACTCGGGGAAGGGGACAAGCGTCCCCTTCCACGAGTAGACCTCCGGCCCGCCGGTCGACGGGCAGCCCGGGCTCAGGATCCGGAGGGCTGCCGGCCGGATCCTTAGTCAGGATTGCACTGCCCATTTGTTAACTTTCCTGGCATTGTTTAAATAATAGGGAAGCAGGTAATAGGAAAACCCTGATATTAAACCCCTTTGAGGTGGGTCGCCCTCATTCCTTCCGACTGCATTTAATGAGTTATGCTCAAATTTAAGTTTAAGTCTGGAGGAATGTAACTTCTCCACTTGGCTCAAACCCCCATTTGTGAGAACATAATCGTGGAATAATACTGTGAAGGCCAACCATGCCCAAGAAAGCTGCCTCAAGAGCAGAGCAGACAAAGACTGTAGCTCTATCTAGTGACATCTTAGAGAAACTTGGATGAACACACAAAGTTCCTTGGGTGAAAGGACTTCCCCATTCTCTTCAAAGGAGTAGGAAAGTCTATGTTCACATCCCCTTTTCCTCATTCACATGTTACCAGAAATGTGTGCATCAGAGACATACATTCATCTGCAAGCAGGGATGACTGAGCAATTTTTGCCAGTCTCACTTTCACTAAAAATGTGCATAGTCATTTTTTCCCTTCTCATTCATCAGTGGTTATTACAAAACCACTCTCTAGTTAAAGGTGATAAATTAGTCATTGTAACTTTCACTGGATTTTCCTGCAGAACTATTAATTGTGGAGGAGTAAAGAGGCTTGAATTGAGTGTAGACTCTGGGCAGCCACCCCAAACGTCCAGTAGTTTAGCAGACAAACATGTCAGTAGAATGAAGTCTAAACCAGAACTACTCCAGTCTTTCTCCAGTCTTTCCAGCATAGAGCTCTTCTTCTTCTTCAAAAAAAAAAAGAGTGTTACTGCAGGGACTAATCCTGCTCCTCAGACCACACACAGCGCATAGATAACAAAAAGTCTTGTGGCCCCTTAAAGACTGAATACATGTGGCAACATCAGCGTCTGAAATCCACTTCATCAGAAACATGCATAATGTCTTCAAACTATATAACACCTGCAGATGCACAACACATATTCCAAATACAGTGAGACCTTAATGTGACAGTCGATCCATAAGGTAAATTGTGAGGTTATTTACTGTGCGAGGATAAGGTGTTTCTGCATTCATAGGAATAAGGTTTTAAATGCAGGAAAACTGCATCTGATGGTGGCAACACTGGTTGCGATTATACAGTCCTTATTTCACAATGCTGTTACTACCAGGAGCTTGTAGTGTCAGAAGAGACTACTGTGCAGGTTGCACAGGTCATATGTCTAGATTTCAGAATTCACCAGCACAAGCATGAACATGGCCTTCTGTAGTTACTTTATGAATTTGCTCCTTTGCATACGCTGAACTACTTGGAGGAAAGGTGGGGTTACAAACCGTGATAATTAAATCAACAGAAAAATAATAAATACATGTACAGATAGACGTCTGGAAGACATTTGGAAAACAGAACACCCACCCTCCTGCTGAAAGACTTCTTAATAGTTCAAACTTTCTTATCAGTCTGATACAAACATACAATATCAATTTAATTGAGAAACATCAACTGCCTGTGGGGAGGAGGAGGAAGACAAGCAATCATACAGAAAAAAATATTGTAACCCACTCAGATTCCATGGGCTAGAGCAGGATACAAATCAAAATAATAATTGTTGTTGTTGTGAGCTACTCTGGTGGCTCCTGTGAGACAGAAGGGCAGGATACAAATTTCTTAAATAAATAGATAAGTACCAGTCTCAATGATACGCTGGACAGGATCATGTGCATTTATGGCCAACATCTATGCTCACTTCTGAAACACAACCAAGATCCATCAAGCAGCATAAGAGCTGCCTTCCTGAATGAGACACAGGGTCCAGCTAGCGGTCAGCTGACAGGCAGCACATGATACAATAGCTGTGTCCTCTTTGCCTCCCGCAGTCAGAAGCAGGCTGCCTCCAATCACAGGGGCTTCATTTGGCTTCAAACATTCGACACGTAAAGTGATGGGCCTTTTAACCTGTGAATGATATTGTGAAGGTGCAACCAGAATACTGTACTCTTGAAATATATCAGTATTTATTATAACGAGGTCACTACTTCAAATTGTTTCCTGAATGCAATCATGATTGTGAAATATTCACAAACACACATACCCAACCTTCTTCCCCTCAAAGTTGCAAAGTTCTTCCCCTCAAAGTCCCCTCAAAATTGGGAATAAATCTCCCAATTTATTGTGCTCCTACATCAGCATTCATTCACTCTCTTTCCAATTTTCTACTTCACCTAAAGTGGAAGTATGAGAAGTTCTGCATCAGAGACACACACACCACAGAGATGATGTGGCACAAGTGAATCATCCCCACAGTGACATCTACACGACTGGCAAACAGACAGCACTGGACATGCTGGTCTTAAGATTGCCTTGGGTGGGGACACAGCACTAGCACTGTGAAGATAAGCACAGTGTATACTATGTGGGCTACATCTGCATCACATTGCTTCAGAAGCTGGTGCACCGCTTGCCCTCTGACTACTTTCATGCAAATATGCAAAAGTCACAATGACAAGACACTGCCAGACTGCACCCTTTAGTGCAGTAGTTCCCAACCTGGGGTTATGACCCCTAAGGGGGGTCGCAAAATGGTTTCTGGGGGGTCTAGGGATGTCGGCTGGATGGCCACACCCATGATGGAGGCTCACTCCCCCCCCCCCACACACACACACACTGCAGAGAAAGAAGTGTCTGATGCTCTCTTAGGGCTTGTTTGCTCACCTTGTGTTACTTTCTGCTTGCCCTTTAGCATCTCTGTTAATATTATCTCACTCCTTCCACCCCCAAATGGTGCTGCTTATGAGTACAACTTTAAAAATGTGATTTATTAAACAGTGTATTAAAAACAATGACATCACTTCCAGCCCTAGGTGGGTCCCGACAGATTGTCATTCTACAAAAAGGGGTCCCAGTGCTAAAAAGGTTGGGAACCACTACTTTAGTGACTCCAGCCAGGACAAACCATCCTGGGGGCAACCAGCCCAGTGAGTGGCTAAGCTGGAACTTGCAGGCTTTTTATGTCCATTTCCAATACAGATCAAGAACTCTTGGTTCTTTTTTTCCCTTTCCATACCTTTTGGGGGATTTTACAAGCCAAAAGTCCTGCCTCTTATTATCCAGCCCCATCTCTGCCCTTTCAACTCACCTGCCGACCAACGCGGTTGTTGTGCAGCCTCATGCGGGAGTGGATATCTCGGTAGGTCTCCCGGGAATCTAGGAAGTCCTTGGAAAATTTCTCCCCATAGTCCACATCCGGGCTGCAGCCCCCCCACTCCCAGGAGTCTTGCAAGCCTGGGGCCTCAGCTGGCATGTGTTCCAAATGCACTCCATGCATCATTCCCTTGCCACGGTTCATGGCCTCCAGCTGGAGACGATGCAGCTTGAAACGAAAGGCCTCCTCATCCCCTCGGCGCTTCTGGTCACAGCCACAGGCCTGCAGCTTGCCCAGGGAGCATGCATTGGAGACAGCATGCACCACCCCTGCAGCTGCAATGGCATAGGCAAAAGCACTTTCCCGGAAACCTGCAAGAGAGAACATTTGAACCACGTCACTCAGTCACCACTGAAAAGCTCACCACCATTACTGACACAGTTTGGAAACCTTTCTTGCACCTGTGCGGCACATTATGTGTTGTGTTAGTTTGTTGGGTGAAGGTTTGGTTGCTTTATTGAGGCAGGTCACTAAAAATGGCAAGTCTGGCTAGATTAACCAGACTTGCCATTCAGGAGACTGAACAATTTCAGGACCCTGGACCAGTGACACAGTCTAGTAGGGAGAATTGTGCAGCTTCAGAGGCACCAGCCTGTCAACCTCTGGGACCAAGCAGGTAACAACAAAGGATATTTACAGATGTGGATAGTGAAAGGTATGGTGCTGTGGCTTGTGTGGAAATTCATCCAATGGTTGGGTCCTTCCCTGTTCAGATTGGAGTGTCAGAAAAAAACCAAGAACACACAGGCTGGACCTTGGTTGGCATTTCCCAAGTCCTATCCACATTTTCTTTTTCCCAGGAGCTCTGACTGCAAACAGAGATCCTGTGTAGCACCTAGCGAGGCTAATCTACCTAGAGTCTGCTTAATTCTTCCTGCCCTCCATCTTAGGACTGCTACAAGCTTTGGAGGCATCACATCATGCCCTGCTACCTGTTGCCCTTTCTGCTTTGCTTAACATCCAGCCCAATGAAGACTTATCTTAAGCTTGCTTAAGATTTTGCATTTATTTGGTTGGTACTAAGGCTTTTTGATTCCCCCCCCCCCCCATGGACCAAGACCTACCTACAATTTTGATATCTTATGCTATCTATTACAGTTGTATCTACAAATGTCACTAGCCCCAACTAACTCTGAAGAGCCCACCCACCAAAACATGTCAGTTTCTGGCACAAGAAAGGCCTAACAAGAAAAAAAAAAAGAGAATCACAAAGAGAGAGAACCAAATCTCTTACAATTTACAAGAACAAACATTCTTGCTTAGTCATTGGGCAAAGATTTTGACCCTCTGTATAAGCAACCCTATTTACTAGTTTGACCTACCATGTTTTCAGTAGTATAGCAGTCTGCATTATTCCTTCAGTTGTTTGTATGATACTTCAAACAATAGAGATATCATACATGACATCCCTGTTCTCCCAGTATATGGATAGACAGGCCTATGGATAGACTCACCAAGGGCAAGATGGCCTGCCCCAGATTCCAGGACTGACTCACAGGCTTTAGGCCATAAGGCAGGGAAATTAGTAAATATATTAACTTGCAATACGTAAAAGTGAATGTGAGAGTCTCCCACACAAATGTTATTTCAGACTAAAAGATCACTATCTTAACAGCCCTTTGGGTAGAAAGGCAGGATACAAATGGAATAAATAGCTGACAGAGAACCCTGCAGTTGTCATTGAAGCACAGGGCAATAAATTAGGTTTGGCAGCATACCATGAAAATGCCTGTTCTTCTAATGCTCATAGCTCATCGCTATGCTCCTAGAGCTATACTCTTAATGCTCATAGCAAGAACCTATGCTATATCCAAGCCTTGTGATTGTTTTTCTTTGATAAGTTTGTAAAAGAGCCACTTGAATGACCAAGGAAACCAGAAGAAGAGAGGCTCTCACCAGGACATAACTAAGTTAGCAGGAATGATACAGTTGGGATTTGCTCACAAGATCTCAATGAACAGTTCCCTAGATCAGGGTGCAGCATCTGTTCATAATTGTACATGAAGGCTTCTTTTCAGTGATTCATGTCACTAGCTAAGGAAGCACACATGTATGGATTTCACATTCATTTGTGTGCACGCACACACACACACAAACAAGCAAATAAGATCTATATGGGGTGAAGCAGTGCCTCTTGGAAATATGTAATTCAAAGCCTTGGTGGTTTTTCTGTGTTTCTGTTTTTTAAATACTCCAGAGCTGAATTAACTCTTCTTGAACACAGTAATACTATATTTTCATCCCTTGCCTCACCTTACCTACAACACTGGATATTTGCCTTCTGTAGAGGACTCCCAGCCACTCCCAGTGAATAAGCTGGGAGTAGAGGAATCCCAGCCACACGCTCGACTCCCAGCCACTAGCAGTGAATAAGCTCAGCAGAACTTGGCATCTCACATATAATACAGTTCCATTCATACATGGTGGTCAAATACTACCAAAGCTGAATGCATGCTTCTACACCTTCCCACCCCCAAAGCAGAGCATTAGATACTCCCAACAACTAATACAGATTCATTTTAAGAAAGGTTAGGGTATGAAATCTAGTGCTTCAGAACTAAAGACAACCTCTAGCTACTTGTAGCTATAGTGAGACCTCAGTTTATAGTAAGGAAGATGTCTAGATTCAGCTCTACTTAAAAGCCACACTCCCTGACCTTTCCTCCTAAACCCAGGTGTGTGGTGGGGCACACTGAGATTAATTGATGAAGGTAGAAATTCAATTTGCACATGTCCAGAAACACTCTTCTTTGTATACTATTATTAATTACACCCCCTTTTTCCAATTTGTTGAAAGTAGCTTGTAATGCAACATTTACAGCGCAATCCTGTCCGTGGACCGGCGGAACTATTTTCCGCCAAGGTCGGCTCCACTCATTCCATGCCGAATGCAGGTCACCACCAGATACAGGTAAGGACTGCACCAGGTGGTGTGGGGAGGGTGAAATGGGTCAGAATGGAAGGGGGGTGACCAGGCCCAGGAAGGGGGAGGGATCCTCGGCCGCACGCTCCACCGAATCCTATCCCCCTCTCCAGGCCTGGCCAGCCTTACACAGGCCTCCTGGATTTACACTGGCCATTTGGCCGGCGCACATCCGAGGAGACCCATTGGGGTGGCTGGACCATTACTCAGGGTAAAGGGACAAACAACCCTTTACCCCGAGGAGGCCTCTGCCTGCACCAGCCCAATCCTGGATAGGATCCGACACAGCACGCTTTTGTACGCTGCAGCAGTCCTAGACAGGATTGGGCTGCCCAATATATACCATACACTTATAAGTATATAAGGCCAATGCAGCACAAGTCTCTTTGGAAGAAATGGTAGGTGTTGCTTTATAGTTTTAGAGAACTGAGCTCTAGCATTCTGGGCTTCAAGCCTGGAAAACCCTGCAAATCACTGTGCTTGGATAAGGTGATTGCTGTCCACTGAAATCATGGGCAAGGCCAAGATACTGACTTACGGTCCAAACCGATGAAGGCCTTATGCTACCAGAACTAGAATTCTGGCAGCATGAAGATCCTTTACAGCCATTGCAAAACATGATCAGCCTTTTTGCGCAGCCAAGCTGCCGCTACAAGCTCCCCAGCAGTCCATCCACGTCCCCCAGCACTGTTAAGTCAGCGCAGGGGTGGGAAGGAGGGGGGGTGGGCAGACCAAGGCAGGGAGGGGGAGGAATGGGGGAGGAATTGAGGCCAGGAAGGGGGTGATATTGGTGGCAGTGGCACTGCCAATATACTATCCCCCTTCCTTGCCTTGATCCCCTGACTCGGGTCCACTCAGACTTGCTCTAGCAAAGTAGCTGGTGCACGTCCAAGTAGACGCAGTGGGGCTATGAGGGCTTACCCCAGAAAAGGGAACAAATGTTCCTTTGCCTCATGGAGGCCTTTGCAGCTTGAAACTCTTCTGTGGGATGAAGCGCACACCTGTTGGCGCGGCTGCATTGGCGTGCAGGGAGTTAGGTAGGATTGGACTGTGAGGCAGACTCTCAGCACAATCCTAATGCATGTCTACTTAGAAGTAAGTCCATTGTGTCCTAGGAAAGTGTGTATAGGATTGCAGCCCAAGAGTCAGAGCCCTTTCATCTTTACCCAGAAGAAGGTTCTACTGTGTTCAATGGCCTTTTTTTACTCCAAAGTAAATGTGCACAGGATTGCAATGTTAGGACAGTAAATCGTTTGGTCACTTCTGCTCTAATGTAACACTGTCGGTTTGATCTCAAGCTGCTTTCAGGAGCCAATCTTCAGGAACAATTTAGACATAGCGATACTTGCTTGGGGCAGAAGGATTTCATGAAGTGACCTCTGAGATCCCTTCAGGCCCTACAGTTACGAGCAATCTGAAAGGGGAGTTAAGTGTGGGAAGGGAACTCTTCGGCACTTTAAAGTCTCACCCATTGCAAAGCTCGCCAGCTTATAATTAGAGCACATTTCTGTTTGGGGCTTTGTTTATACTCTGCAAGATACGCTGGAGTCACGCGAGCTCTGACAACAGAAGAAGTTGCAGGCTGCAATCACCATAGCCCAGCATTGTTTCACTGCACAGTGGGGAATTTCCAGAACAGAGTTTATCAATGATGGAAGACAAACCTGCCTCAGACTTCTGCTGCCAAGAAAAGTGTCGCATTACAAATGTAAGACACAAACACACACACCATGACAAAAGATCTTATTTGTATATGTTTATGCAGTATACAGTATAAGTATTCTTCAAATAGATAGAAAGAGAGAGAGATTACAAGTGTGTATTTATGTAGGAAGGTTCTGCAGCTTTTCTTTATAACACTGGAACTAGTCAACCAAGAGGAGGGCTATCTGACCTGGTAAGTCTGACTGACCTTAAAGGTAAAGGTTCACCTTGCTCGAAAGTCAGTCGTTACAGACTCTAGGGGCGGTGTTCATCTCCATTTCAAAGCCGAAGAGCCAGCGATGTCCAAAGACGCTTCCGTGGTCATGTGGCCGGCATGACTCAACGCCAAGGTGCGTAGAACAATGTTACCTTCCCGCCAAGGCAGTACCTATTAATCTACTTGCAATTTCTTGCTTTCGAAATGCTAGGTTGGCAGGAGCTGGAGCCGAAGACGGTAGCTCACCCTTCACACGGTACTATGGTCTCGAACTTCTGTCCTGCCTACCTCCCGGTCTGCAGTTCAGTGTCTTACGGTGCAATCCAGTGTAACTGGGTGTCGTAAACATGCTGTAAAGCCAAGTAAGGGTCGCTGGTGCAGAGGCCGGTGGACCTCTCTCCCCCGGTGGACTGTCCCCGCGCCCGCCGGGCAAGGTAAGTCCTGCACCAGTTGGTGCAAGGGCGGGGGGAGAGCAGAACGGGCAGTGAGGGAGGGCAGCCACAATCCCCAACCCGCTGCCAGGCCAAAAACACGCCTTTTCGCTGCCACCGCCATTTTCACCACCACCGGGTAAGTTGCACCCGCCCATGCGCCCTGTCGCTTGGGGCGGTGGGCCCCTGCCCCCCCTAACGACGCCTCTGCACTTAAACCAATGTCATAATGTTGCTGCTGTCAATATGCTACATGTTAACTCTACATTATCTTCTATTAATACATCCTTCAAGTAACCAAATAAGATGACTTTTGGCATAAATGGAATTATATTATCAGTTATCTCTGTTATTTTCTCCACCACCTCTGTCCAGAATTTTTTTACACGAGGATATGTCCAGACCATATGGAAAACATCTGCCCTAGAACTGTGACATTTCCAATAATTGTCACAACACATTTCTTATCTCTCCCTATAAAAGCAAACTCGGGTCTTGAGTGTCAATCAGTTTATAACAAAATGTAACTACCCACAAAGCAGGTAGAGGTTTCTGGGTACTTACTGAATTCTAGAGGTTAGCAGACGTTAAAAACTTTCAAAAACAAATCCCCCAAAACAGAAAAAAAATGCCTTCAAACACTTTGATTTCTGGGGAATATAAGAGTTAAAAAGAGAGAATCTGGATTCCTAGAGAATCTCCACAGTGAGGCTTCATTTCCTGCCTAGAAATTGGGTGAAGCCATACAGTAGGGTTTTTATTCTCATCGTGAGAACTATGATGCGTATGAAATGCACTGTGTGTGAAGGGGGATGGAGAAAGTGTGTGAAGGGGGGGAGAAAAAAACAGAGTGAGTGAGTGAGTGAGTGAGTGAGTGAGTGAGTGAGTGCTGCAGCCTAATAGTACAATATTATGTCATCTGGGGCATGTTAGTAAGATGAGGTCCAGGGAGATTTACTCTCAGGAAGATGTGAGGTAGGAGTACGAGATAAGACTCTCGCCCTAGCCCCTGCAGTGTGATCTGAGCATGTTTGTACTTTGAAATAAGCCCCATGTGGAGTCCAGTGGAATGTATTCCAAGGTAGATGTGTATTGCAACATTTTGTTGCAAGACCCCTCCTTGTACATGTGCCAAATGGAAAACAGTGAGATACCAACAATATTGCAATTTCAAGAAACTCGCCCTTAAAATAACTGTGATCATATGTGCGGGCCGGCGGCAGCGAGAAATGTTGCCCCCCCCGCCCAGCCTCCAGGAACGTTTTTGCGCCATGTGATGTCACTCGGGGCGCGGGGCGAGTGATGTCACGGGGGGGGGGGGTTAGCTACGCCACTGCTGTTTTTCCACATTGCAAATACAAACACAACACAACCCCTGAACCTTTCACCTGGAAAGGTAGATGATGGGAAGAAAGTTGCTACCTTAGGCTGCTCCCTGACATGGTTTTCTGTGTGAGAGAATTTGTTTGTTTAAAGGAACATTCAGTCCTGTGAACCCCCATCTACAGACTGATGTGGTACAGTCCAGATGCAGGTTTACCACCTCAAGGAGAACAATACTATTAGAGGTCCTAATTACCGGTAGATCAAAAGAAAGAGCACACTGCACCTGTATCTGTCTGTCCTGTAGAGTCTACTGAGCTGCCAAATTTTGAAATCAGGGACATCATGTTCTATTAAGCTGGAATAAGAGACAACCCTCTAAAATTTACAAGCCTGGCAGCTGTACAATTCACCACTCACAGGGAAAGTAGGGTGAAAATACATATTTAGCTGCCTGGGACCTCTCAATTCCAGAGGCCCAAAGAATGATATCATTGTTATACTACTTACTTCACCAAGTTTGCCATCCTAATGGGTGTCACGGAAAGAAGCTGCAGAGAGCAAAGACTTGTAGAAGGATGGCAGATGTTCAGCCAGTTAGAAGCTGCTACAGACAGTACTGTATATAAAAGATGATCAAATCAAAGGGGACATTACTAAAACAAAAAAAAAATCTACCAAACACACGAGGGAATATCAAAGAAAGTGCAGGGGGAGGTTCTGCATTGTCTCAGGGAAGGTGAGGTGAAAACAACTTATGTTGAAACTTTGGGAAACTTAACTGAAGGGTGTTGATCTTTATTAGCTTCTTGGGAAATATTTATTGAGAGGCTGTTTTTGTGTGCGTGCATGCGCGTGTGTATGTAAAACAAGTTGCACATTCTGCTACAGAACATTGATACAGTATCTATTATATTCTACTAAGCAACTCAGGGTCAAACAAAATGACACAGTGGGAGATTCATTATCAAATCTTCTGCAGTGGTGTTTTCAATTGAGGGTGCAGGGTTGGGATCTGGTTAGGATTGCGGCAAAGGAGAGTTTAACTCTTTTGCTCATGTAATTTTCCCAGCCTAAATCCCCTTTCCCCTCTACCTGAAGCTGCTGTTTGCTCAATAAGGAAAAATATACAGTGGGGTGTGTGGACAGTTAAAATGGGAGATGTGATCACAGGTCTCCTGATGCCTGGTCCGCAGCTCCTCAATGCCCTCCCTTCTCTCCCCTTCCACGATTTGTGTGCTGTTTTCTGCAGCTATTGGCCATACACCTCAATGACTCTGAGACTACCAGCTTCTAAACAGACCATCTTCCAGAAGTTATGTCCATTCAGATATACCAGTTTCAAACATATTTACTGTAACACAGAGACTGACTCCTGCCCTGTGTCCTGCTGAGAGCCCTAAGGCTGACCAAGAGCACTCTGTTGACAATAATGCCATCCAAACACCAACACTGAATACAAAGAGCATGTATAACGGTGTCCTTGGACCTTGGTGTATGTTCCGCATTCATGAAAGCGGAACTCTTGTCCCCTGGAGGTTGATTCCTTGAAGTTCCAAGACACAGCATCTTCTGAAATTGTCCAGATATTTTCAGCTGGGCTGGCATTTGGTGGCTAGGATTATTTCGTTACACTTCATAGTCCTTCCAGTTTGGAAGACATGTCATCATGTGCTTGGAGAGCTTTTGGGGAAGGCAGAAAATAAAGCATGCCTAATTATTACGCAGATTAACAGGCTGGTCCTGCTATGCTGCTAGTCAGTATGCCCCAGCTACATCAGTATCACACTGACACAACATAGGATTCACAACTGTGAACATAAGAACATAAGAAGAGCCCTGCTGGATCAGACCAAAGGCCCATCTAGGCCAAAGGCTTCCTGTATCACACAGTGGCCCCACTAGATGCCTCAGGGAGCACACGACAACAAGATAACTTGTTTCCTGCTGCCACTCCCCTGCTCCTGGCACAGAGAGAACCTACTTCCAAAGCCAGGAGGTTGCTTATGGCTTGTAACCTGTGATGGTCTTTTCCTCCATGAATCTATCCAAACCCCTTTTAAAGGCATCTAGGCCAGGTGCCATCACCACATCCTGTGGCAAGGAGTTCCACAGAATGAATTACACGCTGGGTAAAGAAATATTTTCTTTTATCCATTCTAACTCTCCCTCCACTCAATTTTAGTGCATGCCCCCTGGTTCTGGTGTTGTGCGAGAGGGAGAATAACTGCACTCCCATCAGCAAAGCACAAAGCAAAACTATACTATAGAAACAAAATAAAAGGCAACAACACTTCCACAGTGTCCCTGGCAACTCTGCCATCACCACCAACCTTGATGCTGCACAATGACGACGCCTACGGTATCTATCCATGGGAGGCGCAAATTAAAATGTGTTGATGGTAGGAATGCCATGATGACAACACAGAAACCATTTCTTACCCCCCACACACAATGCATAAGCAAGCTGTCAGATCCCACAGCACCCTTTGTGTTCTCAACCATGGGTTTGAATACCCTGGCAACCTAAACATAGTCAGAAGTAGCCTGAAAGCAAACTTGCCAGGGAAAGAATCAGGGCCAGACAGGGAAAGAAGGAATGCCAATTCCAACCACAACAGCCAGCCAGCCTCATAACCCAATGGGTAGGAGGCTGGTACATAGTACCCCCAAATGACAAGCCCCTTAGGAGAAGCAGTCAAGTCCCACTGCAATAATTCTACATGCAATCTGCACATAATGGCACACAGTGTTTGTACTGGTTTCTGTGTGAGGGAAGTAAGCATTTTACAAGAGAGTGCAGGGATGAGAGACATATAGTCAAAGAAGAATGCACCACAGCAAATGCCTTGCAGACAATGCCAACAGCTGGCTGGTAGCTCAGTGGAAAATACAGTAGTACTGCGACAGGAAACAGCAGAGCTAGGTTTGAATCCCATTCCTGGGAAATATAAACATAACATCTACAAGCCAAAATCTTCTTTTGGGTAACCTGCTGGCAACAATGAGATTAGCCAGAAAGGGAACAGGAAGTGAGACTAGAGCTCCCAACCCCTCTAGAAAGCAATGCCCTATTCACAGGGCCAAGCTATGAACCACACCCAGAGATCCCCACCATATAGCCCAATATGAAAGGGCCTTATGTGAAGCTGTAACTCAGTAGTATAGCACAACAAGTGCAGCACCCAAGACCTTTCCGGACGGTTTCTCCTTGTCATGTACTCCTAGGAGAAAAGCCTGGGAAAAGTCACACATGCTTGCGAGAGAACCAATCAGAGTGGCTGGTATATGGACCAGTAGCTTCATTTCTGCAACTTTATGATGCATTCATGCCCCAGGATATGTTGCACTTTGCACAGTTTCCTTCATCCCACCCAGCCATGTGCCTCTCCCATGTTAATTTGGTCGATTGCCAGTGTCTGCTGGCTATTTCCCCAGCACACCTTGTTATTAATCACCCCCTCCACTACATGGCAGCAATACTGCTTGGCTCATTATCACAACAGCAGTAACCAGGAGAGAGAATCAGGAGGACATTAAGCTGTTAGGACCCCACCCCATCCCACCATTGCTTGTGGTTCAGAGACAAGGCCATGGGCAAAATCCAGACACCTCTGGTGGGGTGCTGTGGCGGTGAACACACTGCCCCCTTCCCACTATGCAGCTGAAGACATCTCTTAAGTATATAACAGTTGTGGAGGGTACTTCCTGATCTGCAAACCATCAGAACAGAGACAAAGCTGAAAAATAGTTACTGTTTTTATTCTACTACTGGTGAAGGTCTGACAGCATCCCCCACAGAAATATGGCTTGGTCAACCCTTGTGTTTGTGCAGGGCTCCTGTGCTTCTGAAATCAATAGGACGGACAGCACAGTAACAGGTGCAGCCTTCCCCATCACTAAATCCTGTTACATTTCTGTCTGTCATACACTTCCAGTGTTCCCTCTAAGGCAGTGTTTCCCAAACTTTTTTGACCCGCGGCTCCCTTGACCATTGGCGACCATGGACTGCGGCTCCCCATTACATGATGTTGATGCCTGCCAATTGGCATTGCACTGTTTTCCAAGAGGATTCCGTGGCACTCCGCAGCTCCCCTGGCTGGTTTCTACGGCTCCCCTGGGAGCCGTGCCTCCCAGTTTGGGAACCACGGCTCTAAGGGGTCTGTGCCGCTGCATGGACCCCTTCCATGGCTGTGCAGCAGCATCTCCATATGTTCGGCGATGGCATCATTGCTGGACTTCCAGGAAAGCCAAGCTCCAAGCTGCATGGAGCTCGGATTTGAGCTGCGCAGTTGCACAGCTTAGAGGGAACACTGTACGCTTCTGAGACACATACTGTAGGAGCCCAGGGAGAAAAAATGTGGCAACCCACAAATGTGGAAAGGACAAGCTGTTTCCCACGGTCACTACTTCAGCCTTGCTTGTGATCTGCATGGCACTGAAGAGGGGGACTTCACTGCCTTCATATGTGTTGAATGGCTGCCTGTAAAGAGACAAGACACAAAGATAATAATTAACAATGAGTAGCAGTTGCAACAGACAGGACCTATGATTGGGTGCTCATGTGGGCCTTGCAAAAGCATGTTTAAAGAAAGGGGGCTGCCACCTTTCCCCACAGGTAGTTCCCTGGATGTTAAATTTGGAGACCCACCTGCTGGGAAATATAATATAGTAATTGAGACAATACTCACGTATCTGATCTAGGAAGTTGCAATAGAAGTCTCTCTTTCTAGTTACTGTTTGTTCTGCTCTCTAGATCTTGTCCTGCAAGGAAGAATGAGTTAATAAATATTCAGCTCGCAATACCAATGAGTGGAGTATTCAATGTTCACCACCCATGGCCTTCTCCAATGAATGGTGCGAATGTATCTGAACTGAGGGGTTGGTGGCCCCTCAGAGAGAGGCATGGTCTCCCCTCCCTGGAGAGGCTCCCCCTTTGCTTACCTGTGTAGAGTGCTTTGTTCTTGCAGCCTATGTTGCAGCTGTGGAGTCGCAATTCATAGTGAATGTTTGTTGCTGGATTCCTGCAGCAGACAGCCTGGAAGGATTCTTAGAGAAAAGCATTCATCTTCCCTTCTTTCTTTGTTAGCAGCTTTGGCTGCTTGGTTTCACCAAATTTCTTATCACCAGAATGTATTTTAAAAAGTTATACCCCACCTTTCAATCTAAAAGATTACAACAGATTATACGATTCAATACGAAATTTTCTTGGTGGGAAAACACCAACAGAGAGATGCTGAATGAAAATAATGTGAAAGCCTTTCCCCAGCTCTCTAGTGTTCCTGCCACCACTATCCTAGCGATCTGTGTCAAGTCCAGGGCAAACAGTCCCCCCCCCAAGAAATGTTCTCATCTGCTTGCCCATAATCCTCTAGACATGGAGAGAAAGTGACATAGCCCCAAGCCTCTTGACATAGGAGCGCCATTCCCTTTCTGGGGCTTATATACTCCTCCTGAAGGTGTGCTTGACTGACTCCCAAGTCAGTCTGAATTCTATACTGCCATGTGGAGGGGGAGGGCATCGTCATCTTGGCCTTTGCCTTTACAGTGGGGGTGATTCACTTATGCCACCACTTTTTGCTGGAATAACATGACACCATCATTGGGGGTAGAACTAATCTGTAAGCAGAGGCGTCGCACCACCAGGGGCGATTGGGGCGGTGGGCCCCAGGGCGTGGGCCGGTCTTACCTGCCACCCCGTCACTTCCTCATAGCTGAGAATGGCTGTAGTTCGGCCCTCCCCCCTCCTTTGCGCCCGTTTGGCTCCAAAAAGGAGCCAAAAAGCATCAGGGGGCGTGTCCGCGCGCGCAGAGGCACGCTACGCTACCAACACACGCCCCAGGGGCGGGGCGTGTAGCCGCCGTGGGGGCGTGTCAGCGGCGGCCCCCACCCACGGGGGGCCTGGAGACTCTTCTGTCTGTAAGCAAACACAAGAGTCTGACCAAGTTCCATTCTTCCCGTGCCAGGCCCCCTCCATTCATTTTGGTCCCTTGCACAGGTGATGCCTTGTCAGCATAGCACAGGGCCCACTTTCTGGTCATTGGTGCCAAAACAACACTTACACTACACCAGCGTGCAGCTGCAACATCATAGTCTACCAATGAAGCAGAATTGAGCAGTGAGCATTTCCCTACCCAGTAGGCATAATCTGAGAATATGATCACACTGTAAACATTTCTTTATACTAGGATATGGCAACCCAACTGCCACCAGAACATTTCTCGCAGGTCCTAGCTTCACAAGTAGGCTGCCCTAACTGCTAAGCAGCAATATGGACTGGAGCAGCCTGTTGAGAGATGGTGGGCAGTAGAGAGCTCTGTAAGTCTGTTTGATGAGGAAAACCATGTAGGCAAGGGAAGTACTACAAATTCCTTGTTGATTTAAAGGGCACAAAACAAAAGCACCTATTTTTCTCTGCCAAATACTGAAGAATATACTGCTGGAGGGTCCTATAGACTCACAGCAATACAGACAGAAGAATACACAGCTACATTAGCAGAAATCTTGCACAACCCCCCCCCCACATTTAATTATACAACAACGACAACGACAACGACATTTTAAGCATGCAAGTAAGAGCTGCACTTTATTCTTCCACAACCAACTGTTAAGACCAATTTCTTTGACATCTCTCTGATATGGGTTCCTCCAGATCTCAGAAGTAGTCAAGGTGTGCCTTAGTGGAGAGATTACCAATCAGTGTGACATTGAGCAATGTCTACAAAGAGGGGGCAATTTCCCTCCTGGGCCACAAGGAGAGCCTGCTTTGTCCCACATGTTGTTGCCTACTGCTTCCCCTTCCCAACTCCTCTGAAGGCTATGCAGCCAGCTAGTTGCTACATGTCTCCCATTCCCTCTCTTCTGCCCCTCCTCCCTCTTTCCCTAATTAAACTGCAGGTGAACCCGCCAGGGACTGGCAACGTGCCAGACTTTCAGCTCTTTGCTGCGGATCGTAACTTGCCTCCCTCCATCTTCCAAAGCAGCCCCTGAGACCTTGCTCACTCTAGCTGCAGGGGGCTGCACTGTGGAGACATGAGACAGTCTCCTCTTTGCAGGATTTCCCAGAGGACATTAACCAAACATTCCTAATTTTTACTTAACACTAACATGCAGTTTTGTGTTGTTTTTCATCAATTCTGAGATACAGATCACCATAATAATCCCACTTTACAGATGAGGAACTGAGGCCAAGTAAAAGCAACTAGTTCAGTGTCACATAACAAATCCAAGGTTGAGCAGAGGCTAGAACCCCCTAGGTCGGCAAAAGGACTAATCCAGCCTGAGAACCAAGGCTTGACTAAATGATGGGCCATCTACAGAATCATATTCTGGAGTCTCCCACAGTAGCGTAGCTGGAGGGGGGCGGGCGGCACGGTAAGTGCTGCAAGGTGGCCCCTCCCACTCGCCATCGGAGCCATTCCAGGCAGCAAAGGTGAAACGTGCAGGCGCTCACCAAACCAAATGGAGTCTCCTGCACATTGCCTTCGCTGCCCAGAATGGCTCTGGCGGCGAATGGGAGGGGCCACCTTGCAGCACCTTGCAGCACTTACCGTGCCGCCCCCGCCCCAGCTATGCTAACTAGCCTCACATCTCAGCCTAAGAGTACTCTCTCTTACCTGACAGCATTCACAAAGATGTCACATGAGAAATATATATATGTACATATATGTACCTGCACATATATGTACCTGGGCATATGTATGTACACACAGCATCTCACAAACCATCACCACCCTGCCCCACCCTTGGAATTTCATGTGGTATAAAAAGGCTGCTGTTCCCCAATATGCCTACCCTGTAGTTTCAGTTGTATTGCTAAAGAAAGCCACTGCTCCTATCTTATGGGACAACAGATACAGGGGGGCACCGGTATCCACGGATTCCTCAACCGCGGTTTCAATTATCCATGGTTGAGGAATCCCCCCCCCGCACCCTCCACAGCCCCCTCTGCACTTACTTTTAGCAGAAACCTCCATTCTTTTCTTCAAAAGTTCCGAGTTTCCATCTGTTTTAGGCCTGAGCAACTAGACTTAGGTGATAGCTAGAGTCTCAGCAAGATTGCAGAGACTCTAGCTATTAACTAAGTCTAGTTGCTCAGGCCTAAAACAGACTGAAACTCGGAACTTTTGAAGAGAAGAACGGAGGTTTCTGCTAAAAGTAAGTGCCTAGGGGGGCTGTGGAGGGCGCGGGGGGTCGCGCTCGCCCCCCGCACTTACTTTTAACGGAGAAAGCTCCATTTTTTTCTTCAAAAGCCTTTGCTGTAGGCCTTACCACCAACAAGTCTTCAGTGCTAGAAAGTCTCAGCAACCTCTCAGCAAGGTTGCTGAGACACTCTAGCACCGAAGACTTGTTGGTAAGAAGGCCTACAGCAAAGGCTTTTGAAGAAAAAAAACACGGAGCTTTCTCCGTTAAAAGTAAGTGCTTGGGGGGGTTGTGGAGGGTGCGGGGGGTAGCGCAGGCCCGCGGCGGGTAGCGCAGGCCCGCGGGGGGGTCAGGGGGGCCCCTGAAAACCACGGAAATGGGCATTCGCCCATTTCCGTGGTTTCAGGTACCGGGGTCCCCCTGTACCATGATCTGAGATGCAGGTAGCAAACTAGCACTCCGAGAGGAGATTCACAGCTAATTGCATCACAAGTAACTAGTATCCTACTCTGTAGAGTGATTAATATCAAAGTCCGACTGGCCCTGGCAAGAGCCCAAAGAATCAGTTAAATACTGAACACTGTTATGAGTTGATGACGCCGGGGTTGAGCACCTTGACCAGGTGTAAGTCAGATATTGAGTGCCCTTCAGGGAGAAAAATCAGGGTATGAATACAGTAAATAAATAAGTACTAAGACATTTTGATGCCTAACAAGTACCAAAAACTGGGAGCTGGAAAGGGTTAGTTTGTTATGAGAAAAGGCGGGCATTTTAAAAGAAGAAGAATTTATCATTAGGATAAGCTCTCCCGTCTGGGGAAAAGCAAGAAAGAAAGGGGTGGATCATCTACTTCCTCAACGCCTTAAATGGTGTGTTTTTTTAATGTGCATTAGACTCACAGTTGAATAATTGCAGAGAAATTGCAACCGTAGGTGGGGAAAGGAGAGTAGACTGGGTAGCTTCAGGTGGTTTTCTCGACCTATGTGCCTACTTTCTTGAACGTGTTCTCAAGAATTTCTTGAGAATACATTCTTTCACTGTTCCAGCGAAACCCTTGTCACACTCTTGTCCTGTTAAGAAGCCTCAGCATCATGATAAAGAACATGTAGCCAAGAGGCTTGTGTTGAATGAGCTAGAACTCAGCATTCGCACAGTACATCCCTAGTGCTGCCAGAGCCCTCCAAGCTGCCATATCCTTGGCTGGAGGAATTCACAGCGCAATCCGACTTAACTTTTTTGCAGGTGTAACCATCAGCCCAGCGAGAACGGGAGGCCCCAGAATGGAGATTTGAATCTCTTTTCCATTCTGGGGCCTCCCGTTCTCGCTGGGCCGATGGTTAACACCGGCAAAAAAGTTAAGTCGGATTGCGCTGTCAGTCTCTTGTCTGTTGGACCACACGGTCTCCTTGCTGATTACAGCACCAAGGTCAGAGTTCAACCAGGCATTGCATCCCCCCCCCACACACACACACACTGTAAACAGGTCTAACAAATGGTACAAGCGAATGCATGTAACAACTCCCAATGCCATTTTAAGGAAAGAAAAAGAAAAGTTCAGAAGAAGAAAGTTTAAAGTGAAGAAGTGACTGGGGAGAGAGTGCTGAGCCCTTTCTCCATCTACCATTTCTCCACTTCAAATCACATACGCACAAAGCCCACCAGAGGATTTCAAATGGAAGAAAGGAAAGAGCTTTCATAATAAAGCAGAAGGGTTGGGGAAAATGGCAAATGAAGTGGGATAGCGTGAGACTATAAGAGACACACTTCTGCATGTTGCACTAATAGGAAGAAAAACCCCAGTAGCAAAACATAAAGAGTGACATAAACCACCCATTCCTTCCATAACATGCCAAGCACAGTGCACTGGCTCCTTCCAGCATGATTTTCTCTAGCAGACTGTCTGGGGAAAAACCATCTGTGGAACTCCTTGCCACAGGATGTGGTGATGGCACCTGGCCTAGATGCCTTTAAAAGGGGTTTGGACAGATTCATGGAGGAAAAGACCATCGCAGGTTACAAGTCATAAGCAACCTCCTGGTTTTAGAGGTTTTAGAAGTGGGTTTTCTCTGTGCCAGGTGCAGGGGAGTGGCAGCAGGAAACAGGTTATCTTGTTGTCTTGTGCTCCATGAGGCATCTGGTGGGGCCACTGTGTGATACAGGATGCTGGACTAGATGGGCCTTTGGCCTGATCCAGCAGGGCTCTTATTATGTTCTTATCTAGATACATCTTTATTTTCTTGGACTCAACAAGATACAAACGTTTGGTTTATATGAAATAATACATTTCTTAATATATGTCCTGAGGTTTTCACGACTGTGGTACATATTTTTGAGTCTATACATTTCCTCTCTATTCTGATGCTACAAAATTGCTTCACATCTACCTTCTCCAGGTCTTATTCACAGAACTTTGGTGCCCATCCAATTCATTCAGCCTCCCTAGCTGAGCCAGGATCAAAGGAGAAGGTTTTTAGCCATAAGAAACTGTTTTTGCCTCAAAAGCACGAACCACAAATTATTTAAAGTGAGAAGCACGCACGGCTGAACTGATGACAGCAGAAGTGGGAAAACGGCATAAAAGATTCAAGGGATCTGTCACTTTAGGTTACTAAGAACCATCCTTGTAAGCAAAATGAATTCCCCAGTGTGACAAAGCGAGATGCAATTCACCCCCACCCCAGAAACAGCAATATTGCAAGTGACAAGGGACTCCTGAAAGCCCTGGCCATCCTTTCTGCACATGCACACCCCTGTCAAGGCCCAAGCTATGGAAGAGGGGCTCTCTTCTGGTTGTTTGTTTTTCTAATGGTTGTAAAGAGGTGCTGCTGCTCTTGTTCCATTCTTCAGGGGAACACACACATCGCAGAAGGCTTCATAGCTTTGTACAGTCATGATCCTCAACAAAAATGGCCTCCGAATCGTTCTAGAGGGCTGTGGTGCCAGATTTGCTGTGGGAGAGGCAGAATGGATGATGTTGCTTTGCTGTAATAACAGAGTGGGTCAGGCCTGCGTACAAACCCGACAGACTGTAGGCCTGAGTTAGTCTGATCGGTACCTTTCCACAGGGAAACCTGGGCAATGAGTGGGGCAAGGCTGCTCTGAGAGAGAAGTATCGGAACCCTCATCAACCTATGATTCCCAAGAGGATTCGAGGGGAAGCCGTGACTAGAATCTTTTCCGTTAAACTAGAATCAGAGCCAATATAAACTAAGTTCTCTGGTTTCAACTTGCGTCATGAGCATAGGTCTAGCTGAGGAGACTAACACCCCCACCCTAAACTTATTTACCTGGAAGTAAACACAAGTTTCAATGGCACTTATTGCCAACTAACTGCATAGAATCGTTGCTTACATTTCTCCCTTTTAGATCGTTAGATCTTGGCAGGTACAGCTGGGAGCATCCTGGAGTTCAAAATCGACAGCCTAAGGCCTCTGGGGGGGGGGGGTTAAGGGGGTAATTTGTACCTGGGCCCAGGATGAAAAATGAGTCAAAAAGGGGGCCCTGGAGCAAAAAAAGGAGGGCCCAGGAGCCAAATTCATATGTATTTTATTTTATTTTAAAAAATTATATCCCGCCTTTTCCTATGCCAAAAGGCAAATGCCCACGGCGGCATGTAGGGAAGGGCCCAAAGGAAACTTTGTACCCCCTGATAAAATTCCTCCAAATGGCCCTGCTTTAGACCACCCCACAGCTTCATTCCACGTGGCCCTCTGAAAAAACTCACTTTGCATAGCTACAATGAGACAAGTGGGGAAACAGCCACTGTCTCCTCATGAAGAGGAGCTGTCACCCAGGGCATTCCCCCCCCCGCCCCATTGTAGCTACGCAAGTGCCCACATCGAACATTTGTAATGTGCATGTGAGACTTGGACAGTTTTTCTGTCTTTTCGTGTCATGACGGTTGTGGTATGGCAGTTCATTTAAGAATAAATCCGCTTGACTTTTGCACCCTCCTTTTTGAATAACCCCATATTTCAAAGTCATCTAATATGCAAATACTGGACATGCATGAACAGCATAGCACCTGTGCTGAGAGAACAACTAAGAGCCAAACATAATGAGATGACAGGATATGGATGATAGGATGACATGGATAGCCATGTTTAGATATCCTCTCTCTTTAAATATTGGCAAATAGCAACCATGGGGGAAGGGTGCGTAAGAGTTGGATCACAACCATGGCACTGGGATTTTAACCCTTTCCTGTACCCTGCTTTTCCAATAAAAATGCCCCCTCCTGGCAAAAGCTGCTATTTGCCCTATTAGGGGGTGGGGGGTCATTTGTATAAACTGTACATGTACGTTTTACCCTAATGGGCCAAATAGTCATTTTAAAAAATTGCCTAAAATTAAAGAGACAAGAGATGCAATCATGGATCTCCATAATCTCACCAAGTTCAGTGCTCAAAGATGTGTTTGAAACTGGAAACCATAGGTCCAGTGTCTTGAGAGTTAATGAAGCAAGCTGTATCAGAAGTGTATCTTTTCCCCAATATTGACAGTTGGCAGCTACAAGGGGTTTGCTACAATGACAGTAATACCTTTCTCCCCATGTGCACACACAGTTGCGCATGCACACACAGCAAAGAGGTAATCCCAGCCTTTTAGGAAAAGGCTTCTAAAGGCAATAACTGAAGACCAAACTTCCCACTGCGATTAGAACATAAGAAAAGTCTTGCTGGATCAGGCCCAAGGCCCATCTAGTTCAGCATCCTGTTTTTTACAGTGGCCTGCGAGAAACCGTAGAGAAGTTCACAACCAGGAGATAAGGCCATACCTTGTCCCCACTGTTGCTCCTCTGCAACTGGTATTGAAAGGCAGACTGCCTCTGAATCTGGAGATAGCGCATAACTATTGTGATTAGTGGCCATTGATAGACTTGTCCTCTAAGTGTCTGTCTTTTAAAGACAACTAAACTAGTGACCACCACCACTGAGAACTTTAGCTGTCCCCTGCCCCCTTGAGCATGATTGTGCTTAACACCATGCATGTTTTACCCCCACACCATGCATGATTTTATAAGCCTCAGTCATATCCCCTCTCAGTATTGTCACTAGGGGGCGCATCACAATGGAGCGGGGGAGCGCACGTCACCCCTGCCCTAGGGTGACACTTACCCCCGCTGCTGCTGCTGCCGGCTCTAACAGTGTCCGCCCTGTCTGGCGGTCTGGGGCCTTCTAAGAAGGCCCAATGCGTCAACGCGTCATTTATTAGCTTTTTCGCGCATGTGCAGACCGTTTCTGAGGGCAAGGGCTGCCCTTTTGCCCTCAGAAACGGTCTGCGCATGCGCGAAAAAGCTAATAAATGATGTGTCGATGCATTGGGCCTTCTCAGAAGGCCCCGGACCGCCGGACGGGGCGGACGCTCCGAGGCCTTCTTTCGGCCTTGGAGCCTCCGCGCGGAACAGGGGCGACGTGCGCAGGTGCGCGCGCGTGCACACGTGTCACCCCCCACACAGCCCACCCTGCGCGCCATGCTACAGTGACGTGCATGTCCCCTCTTACAGCGCAATCCTACGCTAACATAGGCCAGCAGAGCGTTCCCTTCCCCCAAGGTGAGCTTGGGTCACGCTGGTCCTTTAGGCCAGCCGCCGCATCTTAAGTAGGATTCGGTTGTTAGTCACCCCTTTTTAAAATGGAAAACCCCAAATGCTGTAGCCTTTCCTCACACGCCCTGATCCTTTTGGTTGTCCTCCTTTGCACCTTTTTCCAGCTCAACAATATCCTTTTTGAAATGCGACCAGAACTGTACACAGCATTTAAAATGCGGTCACATTGTAGATTTGTTTAAGGGCATTATAATATTTATTTAAAATATTTGTGTCACATCTTTCCCCTTTCAAAAGGTGGTATTCGAGGCAGCTTACAGTATATAAAACCAGTGACATTGCTAGGGCATGCCGGGGTGCCGCGCCGGGAGGGGGTGATGCGCTGAGGAGGACACGCCTGACATTGTAGGCCGCGTCACTCCCCGGCCCATACAAACCACTCGCCATCACCCCCCACTGTCGCCACATCTCCCCCTGCTGCCGCCCAGTATGAGCCAGGAGTGGGTGATGATGCGTCTTCTTCGGCCAGCGGCTCAACCATCTCTGACTAGGTCAAAAGCGGCGTTCTTCGCACATGCGCACAACGCCGCTGAGGGTAAGAGGCTTCAAGCGGCATTGTGCACATGTGCGAGGAACGCCGCTTTTGGCCTAGTCAGAAGCGGCTGAACCGCCAGCCGAAGAAGACATGTCATCACCCTTTCCCAGCTCATACCGGGCGGTAGCAGGGGATGACGCAACGGTAGTGGGGGGTGACGCAGCGGCAGCGAGGGGGTGAGAGGGGTGACGTGCTGACCTCTCGCCAGAGCTGACGCACCACCCAGTGACGCCACTGTATAGAACAGCAACAGCATCAAATATAGCACAATAAATGCAGGTTGAGTATCCCTTATCCGGACTGCTTGGGATGGGAAGTTGTCTGGATTTTGAATTTGTCTGGATTTTGGAATATTTGCATAAACATAATGAAATATTTGGGCCCAAGTATAAACACAAAATTCATTTATGTCTCATATACACCTTATACACATAGCCTGAAGGTAATTTTATACAATATTTTTTAATGTGCCCCAGCATGCCTTACGCTATGTCAGCCAGGTGCTGGAAAAAGTTTTTTTTTTTTTTTTTTTGAAGACATAGTCCCAAAAATGTCTGGATTTCGGAACAGTCTGGATTTCGGACATCCGGATAAGGGGTAATCAGCCTGTACCACATACCATATGGCAAGAGGGCTGCTGCTGTTTCCTTCCTAAACCCCGGCCAAAAGCCAGACTGAAAATGTCCAGATAATCAGCTTCATCCAAAAACTTCTGGACTTCAATTTTATTTTCTACAATCTAAGCAATAACTTGTAAAGAAGAAAAATTGTTTGCAATAGGTTCAGTAAACAATTCTAATACTAAACCTACACGCAAAAGTACTGAGAAGACAGCAGGGCTGGAGAAAAAAACATGCAAGAGGGCTCAAACACCCTTTATGTTTCATCATTCACAGAGACATCTAATCTCTCTTAATTTTAAGTTTGTAAGTACTGGACCATATCCTGTGGCAGTAAGTTCCACTTGTTAATGAAAGCCTTTGTATGGAAATTGTTTAATTCAATTAGTAGTGAAAGATTTCCTTAGGGTTTTCAGTCTGATAAACATCTTATTTCCTTGTCTGTGTATAACATATCCTCTGTTAAGCAACATTCCCCAACACAACTCTTATATTGCTTTGTAACTGAGAAGGAGTTCGCCTATGGTATGTTTTGACACCAGAGGATCCAAAGGACAAGCTCTAGGACTATACGCTTTTAAACTCTTTTGACCTGCCTCCTCCATGTAGGACTACTTGCCAACTGAATATAGATAGAATTATTGCTTCTTAAACCTGTCTTAAGTAGAGTCTCACTTGCCGATTTCCAATGGATTAGTAAGCACTGCTGCAAGCAGGAATTATTGAGAAGAGTCCTGGACTAGGTAGACCTTGACCTAGGCTGCAATCCAATCCACACTTTCCTGGGAGTAAGCCCCATTTAACACAATGGAATTTCCCCGAGTAGATATTCTTTGGATTGTGCTGCTAATTCAACAAGCTATTTCTTATGTTCTTAAGGAGAAGAGTACATGGAGGATCGACACACATTAGTTTTACCTTCACCATTAAGAGTTCCTGAGTATTTGCTTTTGCTTTATTAGTGGTTTTAAATTTAAATCCACCAACGTGTTTTATATTATATTTTTAAAAAAATGTATATGATGTAAGATTGACAGTCTACTCCAGGCTAATCTAAGTGGCCAACTTAAAAAGAAAATCTAGAAAAACGCTAAATCATTTACTAACAGCCCAATCCTATCCAGCACTGGCGCAGCGGGGCCGCACAGCCCACGCTGTATCCAGTGCTAGAATTAAGCAGGCTGGGGTTCTCCTTTGGGTAGGAGGACATTCAATAGGGCTCCTCGGATCTGCACCACCTAAATAGCTGGCACAGACCAGAGAAGTCCCATGTATGCAGGGGCGTACGCTGAGTGGTGCCCTGGTGCGGAGGGCCCCAGGGCGCAAGGGCGGGAGGTGGTGCGGGGGGGCGGGAGGCTCCGGAGAGCGGGAAAAATTTGAATTTTTCCCGCTTTTTAGGGCTGATTTTCGGCGATTTTAAGGGGTTTTTAAAGGGGTTTTTAAAGTATGTATGCTTTGCGGCACTTAACTTGTATAGGAGCCTCCAGCGAAGCGATCGGCTGACTCTCTCCAGCGACGACGTTCTCTTCCAGGGGCGCAGATCGGCTGTTTGCTATGCGCATGCGCGAACTCAAAGGAAGAGCTTACGATGAGCAGTTCGAGTCATGGGCTGCAGAGGAGCGATCTCAGATCGCCGATCTGCGCCCCTGGAAGAGAACGTCGTCGCTGGAGAGAGTCAGCCGATCGCTTCGCTGGAGGCTCCTATACAAGTTAAGTGCCGCAAAGCATACATACTTTAAAACCCCCTTTAAAAACCCCTGAAAACCGCCGAAAATCGGCCCAAAAAATCGGCAAAAAATCGGCAAAAAATTAGCATAGTTTATGCTAATTAGTTTTGGGGCGGGGCGGGGAGGACCGGGCCCCACCCGCAAAATCGGCTGGGTACGCCACTGTATGGATCTCAGGCCTGGGACGGGGGATAGCATACAGCGGAGGCCTCCTCCACTGATCCCACTCCCTTCTGGGCCTTATCCTCTCCCCGCACAGCCCCCCCTGCACCTGTGCAACTCAGAGTAGGACTTACTTGCTCTGGCGCACGTTGGGCCTCCGCCGGCGCTAATAGGATGGCGCAGGTCTTCCTGTTGGTGCCACCTATCCTAGTCACAAATGTGCCTTATTATAGCACATTTGCAACACTCGGTGATGGTGCTGAGGCCCAGTGCCAGCAGGCAGCGCTGGATAGGATCGTGCCATATGTCAATTTGAGAATTGGTAAATGCCCACTCAAGCACCCTCCCTCCCACCAACTCCTAGCCCCAGAACAACACTTTCCCTTTCCTTACCAGTCTAGGGCAGCAGAAGAAACAGCATAGGGGAGAGGGGGGGGGTTCTCTCTCTCTCCCCCATTCATTTCCATTGAAAACCCATGGCAGTGATGTAGGGTTGGGAGGGAATTTTCTACCTCTCTCCCTTCTTTTTCATCCCAGCATGCTGCTACTTAACATGTTGGTTCTAAGGAGGAAATGTACAATGACCCTTTGGGACTTCTCAAAGGAAATGAAGGGGGGAGAGAGGGAGAAAAAATTTCCTTTCACATTCTGTTTCAAAAACCACTGCTGATCATTCCACCACTGTCCCAGACCATGTACAAGGAAGGGGGAGAGATCCAGCCAATGTCTCTGGATGAGGAAGAATTCTGGAGGGTTGAGAAGCTCACCCTTCCTTTCAAGTGAGCTTTTCAAACCTCTGAAAGTCTTCTCCAAAGCCAAACTTAGCGAAATTCGCCAGCATCCCTAATCTCTCGTATGAGCTTGCCTCAAAGCTATGAGAAAGGGGGTCATGTTCACAAGCAAATTCCAACATTGCCATTTCTTTAATTTCTTTAGCAAGCTTGGCCCTTCCTAAAATACTGTAAATTTGCTTCCTCAGAGACATCATACAGCCTTTAGTGGGAAGAGAAGAGGGCCTCTCACCTCTGCTGAAGATGATGCTTTCATAGGGGATCTTGTTCTTAGTCTCCAGGCTGGAGCAGTTCCAGCGCTGATCACGGAACTGGTGCTGGCACTCATGGATAGCAATCTGGATGCCTTGAATGGCAGAAGCCGTCACATCAGGATTCCGCACGCAAACCTCCAGTTGTCGCCGGGTCAGACCAGGCAAGGTCAAGCAAACTGTGTTGGCATTGAGCACAGGTTCCAGTGGCAGCTTCAGGCCGAGGATCTCATTGGAGAAGGAGCTGAGAAGGAGGCAGATGATCAGCAAGGTCATTTATTGCCATGTCCCCAAGGCTACCATAAATTCTCAACAAGCATCACATTCCAAAAGAAAGAAGACAGAAAAGTCAACAAACTTAAGAGGAAAATGCCAAAATCTAGGTGATGGACTATATCGACTGCAATAACTACTGTTCGAGCTAAATCTGCATAGCAAAAGGAAGAGTTTTCAGCAACAGAAACTCTGCCATCTCCTTTGATAACTGCTTCCATTTCTTGATTGTTCATAGAGCTGGAATATTTTTCCAGATTGTGGTGAAGATACAGATATATACTTGATTGTATTTCATGAGGCAAAATGATACCATATTGGCTATAAAGTTTCCGTATGGTCTACTACATTTCTTTCAAAAAGAAATTAGGAAATACCACAGAGACCTTTTTTTCTATTTGTTTTCCCTGAACAAACCTTTCTCCTGTCTAAGGATATTTTTATCTTGAGTATTTAGAAGCAATGCTCGAAACCCATACATGTTCCTCTTCTTTTGAAACAGTATTAATTTAGGACAACAGTTCAGAAGTCACACACACACACACACACACACACACACACACACACACACACACACACAGAGTTAAAACAAAAAGGGATGCACAGAGTTTGCATCAGTTCCAGGTAGTCCTATTTGGGCTACATATTTAGATCTCTGCAGTTAACGTAATTTTCACTCATGGGATTTATTGTCTTCTAAGGTTACATTCCCATTATGTCTTCCATTACTACTTCATCTACGGAAAACAGCTAAAGTGAGCAAGGCTGGCACCATTACCATGGAAAAGGCCTTACAAACCACCTTACTGATCCTTTAGCTGTCCCATACTTTTGACCTTTTGCGAGCTCCTTTTAAAAAAAAGGAAAAACTGACTGTATCAAAATTCTGGTTATTTCTAAAAAGTCACTTAAGTCCACCTGCTTGTAACAGAACTCAGTTCCCTCCTTTTCTTTCCTTGTGGTCCTCCACATGAAGCATACTTACACCTTCTTTTCTCTTTATAACAAAAACGTTCTTACTTAAAACTATTCACATATTTCTTCATCTCTTTTTTGATCTAGAAAGGTATTCCCAGTGCTTTGAACATATCCTGCAGGGTCTGATTATTATCACCACTACTCTCATCTAGATGCATAGTTCTTAGAATGGGGCAATCCTAAACTGAATCCTTCAGCTAATGTTTGATCAATGTGGACAAGCGAGCAACTGTTCTGTCTTGCCCCATAATAAGCCATATAGTACTTCTGGTAATACATCCCAAAATGTGACTTATTTTTTAAAAGAGACACCAAAATACTGGCTCTTATTTAGTTTAGTAAAGGTGACCCCTGACAATTAAGTCCAGTCGTGTCCAACTCTAGGGTGTGGTACTCATCCCCATTTCAAAGCCAAAGAGCCAGCGTTGTCCGAAGACGCCTCCGTGGTCATGTGGCCGGCATGACTCTCCTTGCCGCAGCGCGTAGCTGGAACACGGAGCGCTGTTTACCTTCCCGCAAGCGGTACCTATTTATCTACTCACATTAACATGCTTTGGAACTGCTAGGTTTAGGAGTCATCTAGTTTAGGAGTCATCTAAACCCATAATTCCTGCACTGGAACACCTTGCTCCGATCCAGAGATGCTTCTACATAGTACAGAGCTGCTATAGGAGACGGACCTATCCCCACTTTTATCCTAAATGGTAATTGGAAAAAACAAAGCTGACAGCACTAATCTCTGGTTCAAAAGTACACATGCAGTGAAAATACACCACATACCTCCACAGCACCCTTCTATACACTCTGGCAAAGATCCAGAAGAGCAAGTCTTGTGCAAAAATCTATTTCTACACACAGATCACCCATGCTGTCTGCACCACCAGACTGCAGCCAATTCGTTACCTCTTAATCTCTAAAGATCCAAAAGGCAGGTCCTTTTCAAAGCCTGGAAGGGATACAAAAGCCACAGAGTCCAACCTCCAGCATCAAACACCCAGACTATTCATAATATGTAGATTATAGTATGCCACGACAAGCAGTACTACAGAGCACACCCAAACAGTAGGATACCTTGGACTAAGTAGAGCACACAACCTCCCTGCCTCTACCTCATGTATGAAGCTGCTGAGTCAGGCAATTGGTCCATTTAGTTCAGTATTGCCTACTACAGCAAATTGCACTCTGGAGAGGATTTTCAATACAACTTTCCCCACCATCTAAAACTCTTTAAAGGCGTGGGGGGGGGGGGGAGACTACAGGCAGGGAAAGGATTCTATGCTCCCCATTACTTTCACACTCCTGAGTGCCCTCACTAGAAATGACTTTTCCCTATCCAAATGGGCCAGTGGGCTACTGTGATACACCATTTGTGTCGTCCTCATACAACATGTAGTTTGGGCCTCAGTGGCGTTTCTGGAGGGGGTGCGGCACTGTAAGTGGTGTGAGGTGCTGCATTGCGCCTTGCAAACCGATGTAACACAGCCCCTCCGACTCACCCCAGGCCGGAACCATTCTTGGGGTGAAGGCAGCACTGCACTTCCGGAATGGCTCCGGGGGTGGGTGGGAGACCACTTGCACCACCTTGCAGCGCCTTGCACCACTTAGGGTGCCGCATCCCCTTCGAGAATGTCACTGTTGGGCCTAAGTCTCTCCTTGCGACATAGTTACAATACGCTTGGGGGCGGGGCAATTAAAAAAGAAACCTCTGGTCCCCAACAATCAGCTGATCTTAGCTGATAAAGGTAAGCCTCTCGTGTACCCCCGCCTGATGGTCCACGTTCCCCTAGGGGTACGTGTACCACAGGCTGAGAACCCCTGAGCTAAACTACAATGGAAAATAGCACAATTAGCCACCTAAATACAACATCTATAGCATGAGAAAGAGTTCTTAGCCAATCTCACCTAGAGGAAAATTCCTTCCCAATCTCAAATGTGGTGATCGCCTTGAGCATGAAGGAAAAAACCCATTTGCTCAACCTCCCTGAGAGGAAACGTTTTTATCCCTCTGGTGCATGCCTACCCCACCCAACATTCTCTTTCTATTTGTAACTATTGCTAGTGCTTCACATTAGATGGGGACACAAGCAAACCTAGGTTGACATAATTTATAGTGTAATCCTATGCATGTCTACTCAGAAATAATTCCCACTTTGTTCAATGGGGCTTACCCCCAGGAAAGTGTGTTTAAGATTGCAGCCTTAGACACACTGCTAGCCCTTTACAGTGCAATTCTAACCAACTTTCCAGTGCTGATGCAGCTGTGCCAACAGAACGCACATTGCATTTTGTGGTGTGGGGGTAGTCACAGAGGCCTTATCAAAGTTCCCTTACCTTGGGGCTGCACCAGCCCTGGAAAGTTGGTTAGGATTGCGCTGTCAGTCTTTTTTAATTTAATTTTTGAAAAAGGCAGTGGTGCTGTGTGCGTGCACATGCATGATCCAGATCAGGGCCAAAGGGTGAGAGAAGAGAGTTTAACCCTTTCCCCCTCACACTGTAGCCCCAACAACCCCCCCCTCCCAGCCTGTGGTGGCACCAATGAAATATTTCCTCTCCTGAACAGATAGCAGTTGGGGAAAAATTTTATCAGAACTACAGAACAAGAAGAAAGGGTCAACAGCCCCCATCCAGGTGAGGGGGAGGGCAATATCTATAAAAATTATCAAAAATCAGAGTGGCAAGCAACATGTTTAAAACCTCATCTAGTTTGGCCCTTAGGGGAAAGAATAACTTTGCCTGACCCTAACAGGCCACTACTGACGTACCTCGCTAAAAGCTGCCATTCCAAACCTTTTGAAATTACACAGCTTTCTTTAGAAATATGCTCTGCTGACTGCTTCAGGGAGAGGTTATGCCAAAATGGTAGAACTCTTCTTTTCACAATTTTCAGTCTACATGTATCATGCATGGACAGCAAACATCCAAAACATGGAGACTGTTGAAAAACATAAGGGAATGTTGACAATCCCTTTTTGCAATTGGTTCAGGTTGGAAGATTCAGGGATTGAAAGTGAATATAGATAACCTCCTAAAGGTCATTGCCAACATTCACTAGGAATGAATACTGTTTGCAGTGAACATTAAATGGCTGTCCCTGGTCTACGCTCTCAGACATTCACCAAATGCCCGTGGTCATGGGCATTCACAATAGATGTGATGAATAGTCAGCTTTCTCTCACGGCTCTCTACAGTCTAAGAACACAAGAAGAGCCCTGCTGGATCAGCCAAGGGCCCATCTAGTCCAGCTTCCTGTGTCTCACAATGGCCCACCAGATGCCTCAGTAGCACGCAAGACAACATGATACCTGCATCTTGTTGCCACTCCCTTGCACCTAGCATTCAGAGATAGTCTACCTCTAAAACCTGGAGGCTGCATATAGTCATCATGGCTTGTAACCTGTGATCAACTTTTCCTCCACAAATCTGTCCAATCCCCTTTTAAAGGCATCTAGGCCAGGTGCCATCGCAACCTCTGCAATCGCAATCTCTGCAACTTGGATATTTGCTTTGATGACATATACATGTGTATCTGTGACTATATTTGTCTTTTATTATAAATAATTCTTTCTTCCATCAACCCACCATACTGCAATCAGCTTTGTGGTTTGATTCTGATCCTTATTTATGATCTGTGAAAGGAAGCGGCTCAGCCTGGGTCTAAATATCTGCAGCACTCCCACAACCTCCCCTATCCATAAAGAGCCCAGCAAGAAACCAGTCCGTGGAGAGAGAGAGAGAGAGAGAGAGAGAGAGAGAGAGAGAGAGAGAGAGAGAGAGAGAGAGATGCAGGTTAA
This sequence comes from Plestiodon gilberti rubricaudatus, assembly GCA_026170595.1. Taxonomy (NCBI): domain Eukaryota; kingdom Metazoa; phylum Chordata; class Lepidosauria; order Squamata; family Scincidae; genus Plestiodon; species Plestiodon gilberti. The sequence continues at coordinate 209,236,025 of JANXHW010000001.1, forward strand.
TAGACATGAAGGCTTTAATTACACAGCAAAGTGCTCCCTTTGGCAGTTTTGAAAACTGGGACTCCTGAGCCTCTAATGACTCAATTTGAGGGGAGATGTGGTTGTAACTCACTAGTGACAGTCCTTGATCAAAGGTGGAGGCATGAGGTACTCTGGGTCCAGTCAGATCGCAGGTTCCATCAGAACACTGGTGGTAAACTGGTTTTGTCCCCAGACCAAAGAATTCCCTCTTGCTCAGATAACAGCCATCAGATAACACTGTATTTGGCTACAGACTAGAGCACCTTTCAGGGCAGGCGTGCACAATTTGTGTGCCACCAAGATAAACACAGCAAACCAGCTGAAGCTTTTGCTGTTTGCCTCAGATTACAAGTAGAAAGGATTGGAGGGTGACTGTTAAGCACGGGGCAGGCCACCATACATTGCTATGTTGGGCTTCCTTCAGTTTGGTAGGTCACAAGTTGTTTTAAAGGATACTGTTATGTCACCAGAATCTCTCTCTCTCTCTCTCTCTCTCTCTCTCTCTCTCTCTCTCTCTCACACACACACACACACACACACACACACACACACACACACACGTGAGATACACAGCAGCAAGATGGGGAGTGTGGGTTGCATAAGCATGAGTGACAATCCCAGATTCCTGTGAAGCATTTTCCCACACCCTGCCATCATTCTATTAGTGCTGAAGGTAGAACTGCCAGCTTCAATAGAGGACAGGGCTTCTGTTCATTTAATGGCTGTACAGGAGGGAGTGGAGCTTTTCCTTACATAGCACTACAGTGGTAGGAAGGGCTGCACTTGCTACATATCCTCTTTCTACACTTTAGAAGCCTTTGCCTTCTACTGAAGTTGGCAAATGCCAATATCTGCCCCCCAAAGAATTCCAGTACCTTCAATAGCTGGATGGCCATCAGAGGTTCAGTAGATGCAGCTTCTCCCATCACTTCAGCACTATACTGTGAGAAACTGGGTGCACAAAACAGCTCCCACCATGTAACAATCACAAAAGCCTACAGGGAATGGCCTCATATTGCATTGCCTGGCAAGTCAGGAATGGTATTCGTATGGAAATACCTTAGGGTTGCCAACTGACCACAAAATTACGTGGCCTGCTCTTTGGGCTTTTAACAGCAGCTTGATCTGCAAGAATCAAAAGATAAATATTATCATCTGCAAAGTTTACAGATTAGCTGCTAAAACCAAAAGAACAGTAATAGGGTTGACAACCCTGAATGGCTATTTAACTCTTTTAAAAGCAAAGAAAAAAAATAATGAAAGGAAATCAGTAAAGACTCACCGCCATGATTGATGGGGGAACAAAAACTGACACAGGCAATTCTCAGAGAGACAATTCAAGAGAACTCATTAATCCCATACACCCCCAAATCAATGGATGCAAAAAGGGACTGAATCTGCAGAGAAAGTATTCAATTTAAGGACAAAGGGAACCATGAAAAACCTTAATAGCACAAAATAAGTTCTGAAGAACATGGGGAAAGAATGCAGAAAACACTGGAAGCCAACCATTTGGAAACAACATAATGACTGTGGATGCTCCATAAGTGAGTGGAAAAGGGTGGCAATTCCAGCGATAAGGGCTAGTGTAGCAGGGCTCAGGTGAAAATCTTCCCTAGTCATGAGACTCACTGGCTGACCTCCTGTGAATCACCATCTAACCTACCTCACAAGGCTGCTGTGAAAATAAAAAGCATGTGGGTAAATCATGTACTGTACCCTGAGCTTTTTGGAGGACAGGCAAGACAAACGTGTGCTAAACAATGCCCCCCCCCCAATGCCCAGGGATATCTATGAAAATTAAAACTAGTATTTTAGAGCTAGTTTCAAAAGGTATGTAGTGTAGATGTCTATGATGATGTCTCTCTCTACTCCACCCCATCAAGCTCTCTGTTGTAGTAGTTAATTAGCACATATAAACTACTAACTTTTTTTTTTACTGCAAACTGCTTGGCTTTAAGTCAACAACAAGTAAGCATTTTGCCTTCCTTCCTGTAATATGCATCTATGCATTCTCCCTAAGAAGGGGTTATTTATCAGAAATTTTCCTCTCATCCGCCATAGTGGCACTAAACAACTTAGAGGGGAATCCCTTTCCATGCTTACTTGTGAGTACCATTATTTGTACCATTGAACGTATGTTGAAAAAATGGACACAAGATTGCAGCGTTACCATTCCTTTGTTCCTACTGCAAACCTTAACTGATTGTCCATCATTATTTTGAGGATTGGGTGAAGTATCAGAACTGCTAGTCTATCTGGTATTATATCAACATTGGTCCCACAGAATAGGAAAAAAAATGATGCCTTTTGGTGAGCAAGAGAAAAAGGCGGTTGAGGGGGGACATGATTGAGACGTATAAAATTATGCATGGGATGGAGAAAGTGGATAGAGAGAAGTTCTTTTCCCACTCACACAACACTAGAACTAGGGGACATCTACTCAAATTGAGTGGAGGGAGTATTAAAACAGACAAAAGAAAATATTTCTTTCCCCAGCGTGTAATCGGTTTGTGGAACTCCTTGCCACAGGAGGTGGTGATGGCACCTGGACTGGATGCCTTTAAAAGGGGATTGGACAGATTTATGGAGGAAAAGTCCATCACAGCTTACAAGCCATGATGGGGATAAGCAACCTCCTGGTTGTAGGAGTAGGTTTTCTTTGTGCCAGGTGCAAGGGAGTGGCGACAGGATACAAGTATCTTGTTGTCTTGTGCTCCCTGAGGCATCTGGTGGGGCCACTGTGTGATACAGGAAGCTGGACTAGATGGGCCTTTGGCCTGATCCAGCAGGGCTCTTCTTATGTTCTTAAGTTCTAAGTGCTTTAACAGTTTTGCAAGTTTCTGACCACTACAAGGTTTTTCTTCAGGTGTATATCTAGTCTGTTGCTATACCATCAGGACGCAACATAAATCAAGCCACTGCAACTTAAGGAGACCTGAGGCCAAGTTACCCCCCCCCATGGCCCCTTCCCCGGTAAATGGTTGACTTAATGCTTCTCCCCAGAGACCACACATAAAACAAGCTCTATCCTCATGGCTTGTAAAAAGTGAAATGTAGACTGCATTGTGCCATCCCAACACACCCAGATAATGTGTTGAAATTGATTACCAGGCATCAGACGCCGTGTACACAAGATCACACCCTTGTTTAACTAATTGGAAAAAGCTACTATCCCCTGGGTCTGTACTCAACACAATCACTAACACAAATCAGAATTCCTACTTCACTCATCAGCATGGATTTAAGGGGAAGAAAACCCTACCCTCTTGCCATGCAGATTGTGAAAACTGATAGGGTGATGATTATTAATAGGTGTTAAATGGTAACTACCGTATTTCTTCGAGTCTAAGGCGCCATCGATTCTAAGGCGCACCTTTACTTTCAGTACCACCAGCAGGGGGAAAAAAAATCCATTGATTGTAAGACTCACCTCCCTTCACTGAATCTACCCGCTCAGCACCAACTCTCCCCAGCATGTCTCCTGCAGCTGAGGATGACTGAGTGCACTGCCATTGCATAGCATTTCTGGCCCTGCCAGAAAGTGCCATTTCCTTCATTACCTGGGCTTGGGGGAGCTTCAGGGAGGCCTGCGCAACCCTCTGCAGGCCTCCCTGATCTTCAGTTCGGCGAAAAACAGCGATTTTTGGGCATTTCTGGTTTTCGCGAAAACCGGAAATGGCTGAAAATCACCGGGTTTTGCTGAACTGAAGATCGGGGAGGCCTGCAGAGGGTCGCGCAGGTCTCCCTGAAGCTCCCCCAAGCCCCAGTAAGTAAGAAGATAGCATTTTGGGGTGCTTTTTGGAGACCTTTGATTCTAAGACGCACCCCATTTTTTGAAATGCTTAATTGGGAAAAAACATGCGTCTTAGAATTGAAGAAATACAGTAATCCACAATATGGCTGCAATTCCAAGCATACCTGCTTAGAGAAGCAAGGTTTCCTAACACATGTACCTTACACATGTAAACATCCTTAGACCCAAAGTGGATGTTTTTCTCAAGTAGGTACAGTTACTGTGCCTGGCTGCCTGCAGCTCCCCATAGTTCTTCATCAGCTCCCCACAGATCACATTAATGAGGTTCTCCCCATTATTAACCATACAGAATGGACAATGGAAATACAAACATGACAGATCTACTGCCTGCAGTCCTGGAGGATGTATGTTCTATAACTTTAATCTGACTGCAACGTTGCTAACCAATCAGCACAAAAACAAACAAAAAAAAAAAACCTGGTCTGCTCTTGTGTCTTTAATAGCAGCTTGAGCTGCAGAAATCAGCTGGTGAAGCTTTTATCCACTTAATGTTCCTAGATCGCTGTAAAGGGAGAGCTCCAGGAGCTGGCTCAAAAGTTAACCATGGTATCTGACTGTGTAAAAACTAAAAGCAGAATGTAGCCCAGAGGGGATTGCTCAATAAAATGAACCATTTTGCTCCATGGATGCTGTTCCTGTGGCAAAGTGCCCATGCAGTGGGTCCAGTGGATTGAAATCTGGACTTGGGAGACCTGAGTTCAAGTATTGGCCAACAATCCAGGGAATGTCCTTGGCCGGCATCACTAAACTCTGACATTGAGCGACCTGTCTGTAAAGTAGTGAGAGCAGCTACTGTAAGGGCAAGCACAATGGAAATCAGAAAACAATTTACTTTCTGGAGATCAGAAAGTAAATGGAGATCAGAAAGCAAGGTTCCATGAGAATGGTAGAGTAAGAACTCATCACCCACCATGCTGTCTTTCACACCCACACAGCACAGTCAAAGTCTGCTTGCACGTGCGCTCACACACGCTCCTCGTGCTCACACATGAATACATACCATAAGTACTGCTGTACATGTTTTCCACGCATTTCCATCACACTGTCTGCTCTACCCATACTTCATAGGCCAGAAACACAGACACAAAGTCATGCACACACACATATGAATAACACATGCACAGTTTACACAAACAGATATTTCCCTTGCATTGTAGTGAGACTTGATACTATTTTATATATTTCTGATGATATCCCAAGTACGTTTTGCCAGACTTTCATATGGGATAGCTGAAAATTAATCACAGCTTAAATACACCAGGACTTCTTTCTTTCCCAGCTGAAACATGAGGAGATCATTAATCAGACAGTTCCAGTAATGTCCACTGAACAGAATCTATTCTAGTAAGCTGGAATAAGTAACAGTGATCAAGTGAGGGCTGGGAGGAATTCTGAGACCAAGTCCTCTAGCCTGCCCTGCCTTAAACATCCCTCTTCTAGCGTTGACAAGCAAATAGCTGTGGAAGTAAATCTAGGCTTTTTCATATATCCCATTTTGCAGGAAGGTCTCCTGTGCCATCTCAGTCTAAGTAGAATTGCCCAGAAATATCCTTCCCCCTTACATCCAAATAACCCAGAAACAACAGCATCCCGACCACTCCCCTAGGGAGATCATCCCCTGACTGACAGAAGCAAGACGTCCTTAATCTCATCCCCACACACGAACGAACGAACGAACGAACGAACGAACGAACACACACACACACACACACACACACACACACACACACACACACACACCACTTATCTGAACCTAAAAGCACAAGGAACTGGGGGTCCCAGCAAAAAGAGCCACGGAGGGGACTGATGAAGGGTCGAGGAGGGTTGCTTACCAGCCTGGTCTTTAGATCTGATTGTCCTGTGATCCCCCCCCCTCCATAGCACTAAATGAGTTGAAACACGATTTCACGGTGAAAGGCCCGCAGGTCACAGGCTGTGGTTGTTGCTGCTTTAATTAATACAAGTTTCAACGGTAATAAATTATAGGAGGGGGGCAGGGTGGTGGAGAAGGAACCAACCCAGAAACATAACTATTAAAAACAAAACTGAGCAAAAGGGGGGGGGGAGGAAAATATATTATTAACCCTTCCCTGGACTCAGCACACAAGTTTTGCAGTAGGGGAATATTAAATCCCAAGAAAGATGGTAGCCCACGAGGAGATACAAAATTGGAATTTTCCATTCTGTCAGGTGACCTCTACCCAACCTACTTCCCCCAGTTTCTGGATGAATAGAAAATGTACTGTATCATCCTAAAATAAAATCAGAACTTTCTTTGAGAACATCTTCTTATCCAACTATCCAACTACCTGTAGGCACACAAGCTTCAGTGCCTTTCCTCCAGATTATTCAGTCTCAAACACTTTAAGAAACATCTTCAAGTTATCCCCCAAGTCTTTAGAAATGCAGCTGAACTTGCCACTTTCTTTGATTCCAAGCCTTATTGTGGCCACTGACCCACAGACTTTAATGGCTGGCAGGGATGGATGCCTACGTTTTACTTCCTTTAAAACTGTGGCCGGGTGGCAAGCAGAAATTCATCAGATCATGTTTTTCCCATACCATACATACAGCATCTCCACATTAGGCAAAAATTCCCCTGCTGAATTGCTGCTTGTCATTACATACAGTAGCTGTAAAGGCAAAAGAGTCCTACCAGGAAAAAAAAGTGGCCAACACTAAGAACTGTACAAGTGGCTCAATCCCCGATGTCTTGGGTCAAATGCTGAAATCTGATAAAATAATGGTAAAACTAAACAAAGGTTGTCGTCTTGTGAACTAGATAGGGTAGACTGATCACACGGAATTCCCAGGCATATGCCTGGCTTGCACCTCCGATCCCTGACCTATTTGTTAACTGTTGAAGTGCTCCCCACTCACCCAATGTGGAGTGTGCATCTGGTGGTGAAGGTGGGGTGGGGGCCTTCAGGATAAAAGAATTTTATATTTATTCCTATCAATTCTCCCTCCCAACAGGAAACTACTAATTGTATCATGAAGGTTCCTATCATCATCAATATGAATTGGGCTTGGGGATGAAAGTCTCAGAATGAGTTATAAAGACAGTTGCTTACACTGTTAGATTATGTCCCATTTCTAACTCAAGTCTGTGGCCTTAACCATAGTCTCTGGGTCTTTCCTCTAGCAAGATCTCGAATCTGCTGCCGTCGCCACCTTTCTGGAAATATGGGATCCACTGCCTGACTCTCTGGAGGCAGCAGTCTTTCTGATCTCCTACTCTTTGCAGAGGTATGTATGGCTTAGGGTGTAAGGAAACTTTCACTTCCCCCTAAACCCATCCCAAGAGATTACTAATCCCTTGCACCCACATACAGGAGATGGAGATACAGTTATTTTGCATATTTGCCAAAAGGGAAAGGACTGGGCCCAAGGACTCCCAGGAGCCAGTGCCAGAGTCCATGTCAAACCCCAGGCTCACTCTAAGCCCCAGAGCAACCAAGCCCCACTCCAAAGGGAGGCGTGCCTGGCTGCTCTTTGGCACTGATCGGGTTCTAGCCCTCAAGGAAGGGACCTGCCCTCTGAAGAAAACGATTAAGACATCGTGCGTCTTTCATAACAAGGCAGCTCGGAACAGCGCAGCGTTTCTTCCTAATGAGAGTCCTCTGCATGCTGTGGCGCATGCCTTTCATCCAAGCATCCCCAAGCCTTTCCCAAACTTGATGCTGATTGATTCATTAATGAATTTATCCTCTACCCTTTTGTAATGGCAAGAAAAACACAAACCCAAAATGTTTCCAATCCGCTGGGTCCTTGAGCAATATAATGTAGACACATCTTTCACCTATATGAAAGATAATGAGTCACAGAGAAGAATGGAAGAGGGGCTGCGAACGTCAGAATGATACAAAAGCGAAGACAGGAATCCCTTTCTCCACTAGACCCCCACAATATCTCCCTCTCCCTATAAACAGGAAAGACAATTAGCACTCAGCCTGATGCTCTGAATATTACCTTTGTCCTATTTCTGGGAATAAAACTGGATCCTCATTCAAAGTTTCTTCTATGATATTCATTGTCCGCAGATAACTTCACCAAACCCATTTGGGGCTGACACACTTTCAATTCTAATGCCACAAGTGTTGGGTCTTGTTTTATCTCTCTCTCTCTCTCTCTCTCTCTCTCTCTCTCACACACACACACACACACACACACACACACACACACACAGTACTGAAGGAAAAAACAATTTGGGATAGTGACCCAAAGCCACCCAGTGAGCTTCATGGCTGAACAAGGCTTTGAACATAAGTCTCCAATGTGTTCCCAGCACTCCAGATATGTGTCATAATAAATTATAGTCAGATAAGGGGATTTGGGTCTGCAGCCCTCTCACACAGAATTTTTAAACTGGGTGGTTTACATGATGAAACTGAATGCCATCCAGTCTGAATGCAAACTCCTGGGGCTGAAGAAAAATCCTCCACACCACAATGAATTACCTAAAAGGAGCAGGGTTCTTAACAGGCTGGCCCATGTAATAGAATACAACCTGGGTTGATTCCAAGCAGGACATCCCTAAGTGAGTCACAGCAGAGAAGGCTATGTAGGATACGGCCAAAGTTAGTATAACTATTTTAGGGGAATACCAAAATTTCAAGGAAAAGACAAGACCCATCAATGGATCTGGAAGGCAACAGAGTGGAATGTGAACCTGAGATTCCTAGATACTGCCCCCATCTCTGAGAAGGGAACTATGTGTAATCACTCGGAGTAAAGCACGTGTGGGGGGTGTCTGATCTCCTAGTTTATCTAACCCCATTTCTAGGAAAAGAGAACCAGATCCCTAACTCTGGATATTCATCATCACTTAATTCAAAGAGGCTCTTTCCCCAGTGCTTTCATGTCAAAGCAAATACCCCTGGGCGAGAATTTCATTATAAGGATGGGGCGAGAAATGGTCTGTAGAGGGAGATGACAGCCCGGATTATAATGTGCTGGGGAGAGCCGAGGGGGGAAGAGAAATAATCCTGATGACTTGAACCACTGGTAAAGGAGAGACGAATCTGCTCCAACGCTGCATTCCTGGGAGAGTTGTAATTATAGAAACGGCTCCCAAGTGACATCCCCTCCAAGCCCTTCGGGGTTTTGAGGGGCTGCATTAGGAGGGGGGTGTAATTAATCCCCCCTCAGTGTAGTGCATTTGCTGAGCTATGGAGAGGGGAGGGTGGTCAATTGATGCTGTGCGGTAAAGGCCTCACCAACCAGAGCCAGTCAACGAGAAGAGAAGGTTTGCGGGGAGCGGGGGTTAGAGAAGGGGGAAAGGGAAAGGGTCTTACCTTTGGCCCCAGAGACTGAGGAGAAGCAGGGGGCAGAGCCAAAGAAGCAGCGTTTGCCCCATCTTGGCTGTCGGAAGTGCAGTCTCCGCCAGTTGGTTCCTTCCTCTGCTTGAAGTGATACTGGGATGGGGTGGGTCGTCTCTTCTTTCCTGCACTGCTGCTTCGCTCTCTACTCCTATCACTGTTCCCTGCTCTTTGAGGACCTCATTGATTGCCTTGGATTGGTGTCCTTTTTTTTTTGACAGCTGTCTCCCAAGATCTGCAAGCCCAAACTGCAGCGAGCACCTCGGGCCTGCCCTCTCTCCTCCCCACCCTCTCCCTTCACCAGAGCAGCTGGTTTTCGAAGAGGCGTCGAGAGTGAGCTAGCGAGAGCAGCAGCAATGGGCTCCCCGGATCTCCTCGGCGCTCCATGAGGACAGGTCCTTCTCCTCCGCCCCCCATTTGAGAGCGCGGGGCGGAGGGAAGGAAGAGCGGGAGGCTGGCTGGCAGAGATCCCCCCTCCCTTTGCACACACCCTCTTTCCTTTGCAACTTTTGAACGCCCCCCCCCCCCGCAAACCGGCTTAAGTTTCAGCAGCAACTCTTTTCTGGGCTGGGCAATCCTTCTCCAGGGGGGCAAGGGTGGGGTCAGGCGGCGTCCCGCAGACACGTGCGGCCCCCGCAGCCCACCCCACCACGCATAGCGGTTGCTCCTCGGGCTGCGGCTGCCGCCCCACCACGCGGGGCAGCTGGCGATCGAGTCGTGGGCAGGAGAAGAGCGCACGAGGCTGCCGGTAGCGGCGGGCGACAACGGCGAAGCAAAAGCTCTCCACGCGCAGCGAGCAACCGCTGAGCCAGCGCCCCAAGCCCGAGTCCTGACACGCCCGTGCAAGAGCCCTCGGGCGGGCGGGCGGGCAGGCAGGCGGGGAAAGGACGGGCCGGGAAGCGTGTGCCAACCGCACACCCAGAGACATGCACACTCGCACACACACGCACAGAGCCACGTACGGTCGTCGTCCCAGAAGGTAAGCCGACAGCGCACCCGCCGCCCGAGACTCACGCAGAGCCATGCAAGCTCACCCCCCTGAACAACTACAGAAGCCAACTCTGGAACTCTGCACGCACGTGATAGCCACATTTACCACCGGGTACACGTGTGCGCAGACCTGTACATTCCTATGCGTTTTCGAAGACACACAAACTCAGCCCGGTCATGCAAAAAATGTTCAGCTCCACCCAGCCACGAACATACAGCTCACGGAGACGCCAAGGTACACCTTTTGCGAACACCCAGCACCACACATTCTGTTCCATGCACACAGCTGCAATACAGACAAGACACATGGGCCATTCACACAACTACCATACTCCGCCTGCCATGAACTCTGGAACACAAATGCACACCATATCATCAAACACATAGTTCTGCAGAGTCCAATAGTGTGTACACACACACACACACACACACACACACACACACACACACACACACACACACATATGCCTGGTTCTGTACATAAATAATCTGGCAAACAGTGCCCACATGGTGGACATACAGCCTATGCACATTTACACACATGCTTCAAGGCACATGGATTTGTGCAGGAGGACGTCTGGCTCAGTTGGTTAGAGCGTTCGTCTCACAAATGCCTGAAGATCTGCAGGACAGCAGTTCAAGACGGCCAGAAGTCTGTCGGAGAGCTGCTGGCACGCCAAGCTGATAAGCTGCAGAGCCCTGTGGGGGAGTGGAGCAGCTGAAGCGTCCTGAGGCGAACACCAGAGAGAGAGAGAGAGAGAGAGAGAGAGAGAGAGAGAGCTGGACTGTGAAAGTAACATCTCGAATGAAGGGTTCTATGAAAGATTAGAATGTTATTATATTGTAAAAACCCTTTGGGGTTTAGAACAGCCTGCCCATGTACACTGCCTTGAATAAAGTCGGAGGAGAAATCCAATGACCAGAAAGGCAGTATATAAATACTGTATATTATATTATATTATAATTGCAGTCATCTACACAACACAGTCATATATACACATGTGATGAGCATATTACCATTCAAACTGAGATGGATGAGAGGCTGCCTTTTCGACATATTGAGAGAGACCAAATGCAACTGTGGTCCATATAGACCAGTACTTTTGGTGGTGATTCTGTTGGCAGTGTAATTGTTCAAAAGAACCTTATATTTTGCTCTTCACACTTTTAGCAATTTAGCTTAAAACAATGTATGGTAAATTTAATCCAATATTAGAATATGATATTCTAGGAGACATAAATTGAAATTTGACTGGGAGACATGGGTTGAAATTTTCACCCAGCCATGGAGTTCACTGGGTCATCTTAGGCCAATGACTCTCACTCTAGCCTGCCTCCCAGGGTTGTTGTGAGGATAAAAGAGGGGAGGGGCACAGAGAACTGTGTACACACCATGCTGAGCTCCTTGGCGGAAGGCTAGGATAAATCCGAGGCAATAATCCTATACACTTTTTTTCTGGGTGTAAGTCCCACTGAATTCAGTGAGACTTACTTCTGAGTAGACATGCATAGACTGTGCTGTTAAATAAAATTGTAACCTGTGAAAATGCACGTGAATCAGTTAACAGCCCCAGTAGACGTGAATAAATATATTTTGGTTTATTTTTTCTGTACGCTAGTTTGTGTGTCTGTAGTCTTCTGTTTCCTAATAAACAGCTTTTGATACTTGTGGTTTATCCTGAGAATTCAAGGACTTTGGCACTGGCGTTGCTCAACTTTAAGACCTCATGGGTTGAATCCACATGAAGGTTTGGAAGGTGAACAGATGTGCATCCAGTGTGCGTATGTCCCTCTGCTCAGCTCCTGCTGTGACTAGATGGGTCTGCTGTTCAATGTGTACTCACATAAATGAATCAAAAGTCATACTTGAAAAATCATTAATGATTTTTCCATCTAATGAGAATGATGCAACATATAATATTGAAAATAGCATGGCACTTTGGAGTGTTCAAAGTTGGGGAGCGTTCAAAGCACACACACACACACACACACACACACACACACATTGCAAGTCGGGGCTGAGGTTGATAGTGGTATGTCTAAAAGGCTACCTAGTAGCTTCATGAGTGAGGCAGAATTGACAAGGACCTGCCGCCAGTCCACAGCTGAAACTTTTTAGCCTGTACAGTACAGTCTCATGAGGGTTCTGCAGATGTCTGCCAGCTCAGCTCTAGTGCTGTTCAGTATTTTAGGAGTGGGAAACTACAAGAGACTGGAAGCATTTAGATTAAGGACTGTGTCAAAATACAAAATGATTTTTTTGATGAACTTGATTAGGCTAACGCATGATATGATGAAGTTTTGCAAAGACAAATCAAGTGTCTAACTACAAAATGGGAGATACCAGGCTAGGCAGTAGCACTGAGTAGTTCTGTTAACCACAACCTGAACACAAGCCAGCACTGTGAGGCTCTTGCATAAGAAGAAAAGAAAGACACATAGAGCTGCATTACAGAAAGTTCATGTAGAAGGTAAGAAGTCATTGTCTTCCTACTCTGTTCAGCACTGCTCTGATGTAGCATTTGCTGAAGGCTGGGGCATCCCACCTGACATTTTTAGAAGATTGGAAATAATTGTCTAATGTAAGGAAGATTCGCTTAACATAGGAAGCTGCTCTGCTGCTGCCTTATACTGAGTCAGACTTTTGATCCATGTAGCCTAGTGCTGCCTGCTCTGACTGGCAGTGGTTCTTCTCCAGGATCTCATGGCAGGACTTCGCATTATGTGGAAAACACAGGGGTCCTAAACCCACGTTTCACAGTGTAATGTGGGAGTATCAGCAGAGGTGTGAGCACCCTCTTACCATCCATCTATTCTCTCTTTTTCCTCGAGATTCATGTTAGCTCAGAAAATGTGGATTTAGGGACATGCACTTGCTGAGATAACATACAGTTCATTCTTAGGCAGAGATCCCGTCTTGCCACTCACGGCTCGTGCACCCCCCCTCTGCGTATTGCCCCTCCCGCCCAGGGACCCACTGCCCCCCTAATGATGCCACTGCACTCACAGTCCTCCTAACCACAGATGGGATCTTCTGCATGCACAGCATGTGCTCCACCAGTGAGCTATGCCTTCTCCCCATATAACGTTTTGCGTATCTAATCCCAACTTGTGAGGAAATGACAGGGTCATCTAGGCTATGAAGCCATCTGGGCTAGGAAGTCACAGGTAAAATAGGATTTGTTTTCATTTAAAAATGCAGGCATGCCTTGCTCTTTCAACACGATAGGGACCAGAGCATGGATGAAAGCCGAACATGGATAAATGTCAGAGCATAGCCTTATTTACCTTGCAAATTTATTTTGGCTGGCCAAAAACATAAATACTGTAACTAGCATGTGAATGCACATGCTAAACCTAAACAAAGAGAAATAAAAAGAAAAATAAGATTAGACCATCAACAAATGTTATGGAAGGTTGGATGAAAGAGGGGAGAAAGGTGGGGTATAAATTATTTAAATAAATAAATAATATTTAAGAAATATTTAAGAAAGCCATATATGTATCGTTTTTCTTTTTTGATACATCTGTCTTGTGTCTCTGTAGTTTTTCTGTTCCTTAGCAATCTGTTTGTTAACAGGTTTTGATAAATGACTTTGTGTTTGCCACGGCCCACAGGAGATTGAAAGGATGTTGACCCAAGTCTGAAGAGGTCCCCAGATCTGTAGAAGGCTTGCCTACCCTCTAGGACAGGGGTTCCCAACCTTTGGAGGCCCAGGAACCCCCTATCATGGTCCAATTTTCTGAAGAACACCTGTTAATTAATTGCTAATTAATTGGATTAATTAATTAGCTAATTAATCATTAAATAAAAAGTATTAAAACAATTTTAAAACAATTTTAAATGTGAAAAATGTCTTATTTAACTCTGTGTGTGTGTGTGTGTGTGTGTGTGAGAGAGAGAGAGAGAGAGAGAGAGAGAGAGAGAGAGTTCCAACACAAAAATCAGAGAGACAGAAGGGGGGGATTGCATTTTCTCAACTACAAAAAATACACTTCGCAGATGGGAGAGAAGGAAACAAACACCAAACAAACAGAGAGTTTGATCTCATGTTAGTGCAAAAAGACACATGCCAGGATCTCTTTTTTTTTTCCCCCACCCCACCAAAGTACATTTTCCAAAGTACAAAAATAATAAGCAGGCAAACCTCATCATGTTGCAAAGAACCCTCTGCTCTTCTGCTGCTCTGAAGTGAAAATGAAAGTGAAACTGCAGAGCAGTTTGAATTTGAAAATACAGGTGGGCCCCCATATCCACTGATTCGCTATCCACGGTTTCAGTTATCCACGGATCGTGGGGACCCCCCAGGCTTTTACTTTTTCCCAGTAAGCTTCTTTTCTTCCTTAAAGAAACAGGAGAAGCAGCCTCTGGCTGCTTATTACAGGCAAGTAGAACGAGACTAAGTACTAGAGAGGCTCTGCAACGTTAACAGAAACCTTGCAGAGGCTCTCTAGGACTTAGTCTCGTTCTACTTGCCTGCAATGGAGGCTGCTTCTCTGTTTGTTTTAAGGAAGAAACAAAGCTTGCTGAAAGAAAAATAAGAGCTGGGGGGGGGCAAGCATGCCTGCCTGCAGGGGAGGCAGGGTGGGGGGGCCCTCAGGAAACCATGGAGTGGGTGTTCGCTCTTATCCACGGTTTCAAGTATCCACGGAGGGGTCTGGAACATATCCTCAGCGGATATGGGGGCCCACCTGTACTGTACTTGGCTCCCCCACACTCAGCTGATCTAGGGAGATAAGGCTCTTAAGTCTTAATGCTCTTTCTCAGCTGGGACTGCTGCAGACACATGTTAAATTCCGGACAATCAGCTGTTGATCGCAGCTGATAAGGGAGAGGCTCTGGCATACCCCCAGCCATTGGTCCGTGTACCCCTAGGGGTACGCGTACCACAGGTTGGGAACCCCTGCTCTAGGAGGCAGTGTGTCTTAAACTGTTGCCCTGGGGCCACTTGAAAGAGCATCAAGAAGTAGAGACTTAATTCATATGCAGTATAAACTTTGTCATCTTCAAAGTGCTCTACAAACATGTTCTGCTCTAACTTTCTACATATGTATTTTCCATTATATCCCTGCCCTTGACATTCACTCCTCCAGCTGACTATCCCTATCTCAGAGTCTGCTGCTCTCCAACTATGCAATCCTATAGATACTTGGATTCGCACAAGTCACGCGCACGTAAGATGCGGGTGACTGACTGTATATATTGATGGTGCCAAAATAATAATAAGTCACTGAGGTTGATGAAGAGGCAATTTAAACTAAAAAAGTTTCTTGCCTCATCAGCACAGCCAGCAGCTGCAGTGGAAATAGCAAAGAAGAGTGCACATATAGCTTTGTTGCATCAGGGCTACAAGAGAGGAGCCATCTAGCTGTTGAATTTTAATTTGGAAAATTGGAAGCCCTTCAAGCATCTTCCTATAGCCAGAGGCGAACGCCTTATATGGGGCGTTCCTAATATGGGTGTTAGGCATTCCTTCAGATACAGTGAAGGCATTCCTTCAGATACAAGTGAAGGCATTCCTTCAGATACAGAACATTTAGAACTGTAATGGTAAAAAACACTGATATACACCCCAGAAACTGGCATTATCTCGTGTAATTCTTTTAGGACCAGGGCAATATGTTCCCTATGAAAGTTCTATCTGCAGTGTTAAGCCCATTCCACACTACACGAATCCCGGCGCGTTACGGAGATGTGCGGAGCACTCTGTCACCATTGCGGAAGCAAATGGAGCAGTTGCGATCTCCCGATTTCCAGCGCGTACATAAAGCTGGAAACCCATTTTTTGAGGGGCGGGTTCGCAGAGCTACTGCAGCCAACCAATCGGATGAGAGGGCGGGATGAAAGGGGCTGTCAATCAATCGGAACTCACTTGAGTCTCCGATTTCTCATGGATCCATTTCTCCTCACAAAAGTTAGCAAGATGAATTCTATTCCCGGCACAAATTGTTAGGTTAGTTTTCTCTCCTTCCTGCCCCTCTATCTCTTCTCTCGTGTATCGGACCGCATTTGTGCTTAACCAATCACCGCTGCGCTTTCTAAGAAGGCGGGACAACAGGAGGGACAACAGGCAGGAAGACACTCCTCCCGACCAGCTCTGCGTGCGGAGGCAGAGGCAGAGGCCTCTGCGCTGGGTGGAACGGCCTTTACAGCCCATCCATACATCAGCCATCATGGGATGCTGCAATCAGGTGAAAACTATGCATTTACTGTATGGACAAGGCCTAAGTTGAGAATCTTAAGGATGATGTATGAATGGAATAGATTTTTAACCTGCAGTTGACCTTAGCAGTAGGAAAATGGGAGATCCTGCCTTTAGTTTGGAAGTATGATTCTCCACCGGAAGTCTAATTATTCAAGCAGGATAAACTCCACTAGGTGGGGGAGATATTAGAATGGAGAGTCCTCTCTGACCACCGTGAACAGATCATGGGGTTCATCCAGAATCCACTGGAATGACTAGCTTTTTGCTCTGCTATTTACAGGTGCCTAAAACATCCCTTTCCTCTCTATAATCACAACTTTTGTATATAAATGGTCTTGCTGGGTGTTTAAATGTGGTGCACCATGACAGTAGCTGTCTCTGCATTTTTCCAACCAGGCAAAGATCCATGTTTTTTCTGTAGCTGGGATGGGAGCTATTATTACTTGAGGCTATGACCTTTACACTTGACCCCCTGCTTCCACAAAGCATCTGACACTGTCTTGAACATGACTTTGGGATTAAATATGACAGAGAGTGGGATGATGCCAAGGCTAGCCCAAGACCTCCTGATGCCTGAGGCGGCATGCCAAATGCTGCCCCCCTTACCTGATGATGTGCCAGCCTCTGCTCCTCCCTCCCACTCTCCAAGGTTCTAGCTCAGCACTCTCCTCCCCTCCACAATTCCTCTTTGTTTCCCTCTTTTCTAATCCATGGAGTGGAAGGAGAAGGAGGAGCAGTGGAGGCAAGTAAGATGGGTGCCCCCCCCACACACACACACACCAATCTGCTGCCTGAGATGACTGCCACTTGGATGGGCCAGCTCTGGGTGGTGCTAAAAGTGCTTCCTTCCCCCCCCCCAATGTTTCAAACTCTTCCTTATTACACATAATAAAGATTGAGGTGTCCTCAAATGTCCAACCCATCTAGCCAAACTGTGGCATATTCTATTCCTACAGCCAAGCTTCAAGTCTACACGGGAGATAAAAAGGATTCTCTCATGTTTCTGCAGCCACCTTCTTAACATCAGCCGTGTCTAATGGGTTTTCTAGCCAAACCTCCTCAAGTTCTCCTGCTACTACTGGCTCATGAAAGCAGGCTCTGCGTTCCCAAGGAGGCCCAAAGGGGGAGCAAACATAGATGGGCTCCTATCTCTGCCCCCCCCCCCATTGCTTGCACAGCTTCAGAGCAGCCTCCAGAGAACCTGCTGCGTAAAGGTCAACCTGCAGTTCAGTGGAGAAATGTCAACACATATATTTTGGGGGTGGCAAAGGAAAGGTCAACATACATTCTGGAGGGCAAGCACTGTCTCACTGTCTCGCCTGTGAGAGCTATTATGGAAAAATGCAGAAAATAATTTGCTCATGGCCCAGAGAATTCTCTGTGGCTGAAATAAGCAGAACTTAAAGGCCTGTAAACCTTCTGGATGGGACACTGCTGTGGACTCTCTGAAGAGTGGAGGAAGGTCAGTGCAATAAATACTGTACATTCAGCAGCTGCAGTTCCAGTATTCACCAGTATTCTATCCCTTTCCCCCCCCCCCTTGCAGTACTATGTAACACAACACAACACAACAAGTTTCAGGACCAAACTGACTTTATATCAGTGGTTTGAAGGTAGGCATGGGAGAGAAACCAAGTTAACAAGGCAAGAACTGGAGATAATGGAAATATCTTTAAAACGCACACACAGGGCGCAATCCTGGAAACTCCGACGGTGACGGAACGAGTGTTCCGTCGCCGGATGACGTCGCGAACGTGCCGTAAAGCACGTTCGCGATGCCTCGGGAGTAAGGGAGCCCGGCACAAAGCCGGCCTCCCTCACACCGGCACCGGACCAGGACGCGGACAGCAGCGGAAGGTAAGAGCGGATAGCAGCGGAAGGTAAGAGCATGGGCGGTCCAGCCGGGTGAGGAAGGGGAGCCATTAGCCTAGCCGGCCCGGGAGGGGGAGGGGGGTGGCGTCGGCCATATCCCCGTCCCCGCTGGGTCGGCCACGCTGTTACACGGCCTCCTCTACTTCCGCCAGCTATTTAGCTGGCAAAAATCTGAGGAGACCAATCAGGCTGGCCTGGATTTACACCCGGGGAAGGGGACGAGCATCCCCTTCCCTGAGTAGACCTCCAGCCCAGCGTGCGCCGTGCAGCCCATGCACAGGATCCGGCAGGTGGCCCTGGGCCACCGGCCGGATCCTTACGGTGGATTGCGCTGCCCATCTGATTGCTAGTCCATATGAACATGATGCACAACCAAGTGGGAGCCCATTTTCATTTTCTAAATTACACTTTGTGTAAGCTGCATGAATCAACTACTGTACTAAAGCAGTAATCACAGAATAAATGCCTCCCCCAGTTAATCAGCGGGATTGAGAACAAGCAAATAACTGATGCTCTTGAAGGGCAAAAGTGCACATAACAACTCTATTGGTACCAAATTTCATTCTAAAAGACATTTTATATGTCTTCTTCTCCCAATCTGTATTCAAGCTACAGGTACTTTACCTTTCAGGCTTCCCCTCTACTAAGAGAGCCAGAAACAACTGAAAGTGTCGAGTTAACATCAGTCAATAAATCCAAATCTCCAGATCTCCAAATCTTCAAGACTGATGGGTCTTGGACTTGTTTTTTAAGGTATTTTTGGCTATAGCGTGACAATTATAGAGAATATTCTATATTCTACCATTCCAAATTGGTGAAAACTAAAATATTAAAAAATATTTCCTTCTAACAGTAAGAATGTAAGGAAAAACCCTGCCACCAAAGCTCCATCAAGTCCAGCATTTTTTTTTAATCACAGTGGCCAACCTGATGCCTACAGGGAGCTCACAGACAGGGTTTCAAGCCAAGAGGCGCCTCTCCCACCATTGCCCCTGGCAGCTGGTATTCAGTGCTTCTGAACCTGGAGGTGCCAGTTAGTAGCCACCATGGCTAATATACCGTAATAACCATAGTTGTTACATACTGTACTGTTCTCCATGAATTTGTCTTATGTAACTTGAAGAAAACAAATTGGCCTCTTCCCTCAGGAGCCTCTGAAAGATACCGTATTGACCTGAGTATAAGACTCACTTTTGTCCCCTAAGACAAGTCTTTAAAGTAGGGGTGCGGCCTACAATCAAAGTATAGCGTTTTCTGCCTAGAGTTTTCTGCAAAGCTCCCTTTTTCAAGCCTCTCTAAGTCTTTCAAAGGTAAAAAGCTTTTTCTTTTTTAAAACTGCAAAAGCTGTGTTTTTAGCTCTTAATCACTTGCTAAATGGCCAGGATCTCTCTAGCAACCTGTAGCCTTAGAGGCATTTGAAAAAATTAACCCTTAAGTTCCAGCCCCAGGACTCTGTGGAAACTAAGATATTTATTGATCCTGCAGTTTGAAAGTTGAGAGCAAGAGCTCCTTCATAGGCTTATCATATCCAAAGGGGGACAGAGTGCCAACCTTTAGGCTGCAATCCTATGCACACCTTCCTGGGAGTAAACCCCATTGAATGCAATGGGACTTACTTCTGAGTAGACATGCATAGGATTGTGCTGTTAACCATTGAAATTTGGGCAGGTGCAGCTCATCATCATGGAAGGGTGCAACAAGCTGCACCTGCCCAAATTCCAAAGGTTAAAGGTAGGCACTCTGTCCCCCTTTGGATCTGGGAAGGCTACTTATACTAGGGTGCCCAGATTCAATAAGGGACAGGGTGCCTATGCCTTTAACTGTACTAAAGCTGTACTGTTTTGCTATTCTACTAATGTGTATATTTTCTTTAAGTTAAAAAAAAGTTAAAAATGTATTTTTTAAAAAATAGCACCAAACTTTAAGGGTGCGGCTTATAATCAGGAGCGTCCTATACTCGGGGCAATACGGTATATTCACTGAGATTTTACTATATGTTTACATGTAACTAATGGATAAGGTAAAGGTAAAGGCCAAGCAAATGAAAGATTTCACTAGTTGAAATTAGTGATTTCACTATCACTAGAAGCAAAGCCTCACTAAAGCAAAGCCTCAATTAAAGCAAAGCCTCACTAAAGCCTTCACATACGTAGCCTCATTGAGGTAATGATCAAAGGAAGCCAAAGGCAAGAACCCCCTTTCATCCCAAGGTTGGTAATGTGCATACTCCCAAGAACATGTAGACAAAAACAAGTGATTAGCAGCCCAGTTCTAACTAACTTTCCAGAGCTGATGCAGCCGTGCCAACAGGGTGCATGCTGCATGGGGGGGGGGGGGGGGGAGTCATGGAGGCCTCCTCAAGGTAAATTCTTTACCTCAGGGCTGCATTGTGGCTGCATCGGTGCTGCAAAGTTGGTTAGGATTGGGCTGTAGGACTGCAATCCTGTTCACACTTTCCTGGAGTAAGCCGCATTGAAACCAATGGGGCTTACTTCTGAGTAGACATGCATAGAATTGTGCTGTAAGGGCGCTGCCTAAACACACTTCCCTAGATGTAAGCCCCATTGAATGTAATGCTACATTTGCAATTAAAAGACCCTACTGGACATTGATTTCTAGCAGCGGCTGAACCACTAGAAAGCAGTAGATTCTCATCACCAGATACCTTCTAATCTGAGCTCCTCACATAAAAGGAAATGCAGAGCAAGGAGGGAGTCATAAACAATATGCAGTGATACAATCAGGATGATTCGGAGTTCATTGCAATATAATAACAACCCTGAAAGCTGCAATGTAGGCCTAGTTAAACTCACTGCTGCTCAGGGCCAGCCCATCCATGAGGCCAACTGAAGTGGTTGCCTCAGGCAGCAGCCTGGCAGAGGGCGGCCACTTCCACCCACACCCACTCGCCTCCACTGACCCTCCTCTCTCTCTCTCTCTCTCTCTCTCTCTCTCTCTCTCTCTCTCTCTCTGGATTGGAAAAGAAAGAGGGGGACAAAACAGAAGTGTGCAGGAGAGGAGAGCAGTGGGCTAGAGCACTGGTTCTCAAACCGTGGGTCGCGACCCACCATTGAGAACGTTTGCAGTCCCCTGCCCCCTTAAGGGGTGGGGACAGCATGGCGGCGGCAGCGGCGATCCAGGGGATCGTCACCACCGCCAAAGTGCCCGAAACGGCCCCCCGCACTTACTGGGGCTTGGGGGAGCATTGGGGCGATCTTCGGGCACTTCCGGTTTTTGGGGAAAACCGAAAGCACCCGAAGATTGCTGCAAAACAGCGATCCGAAGATTGGAGCGGGGCCTGCAGAGGGTCACGCAGGCCTCTCCAATGCTCCCCCAAGCCCCGGTAAGGGCGGGGGGCCGTTTCGGGGGTGGTTTCGGCAGCAGCGGTGCCAATCCCCCAGATCGCTACTGCTGCTGGCTCCGCCCCCGCACACACTCAAAGTTCTCCCTGCCTCGCGGGGAGAACTTTGAGAAACACTGGGCTAGAGCGCTGGAGCAGCAGAGGCTGGCCCATCACCAGGCAGGGGGGCAGCATTTGGCACACTGCCTCAGGTGTCAGGAGGTCTTGGGCTGGCCCTGCCACTGCTGACCCAGATAATATACCTATCTTTGTCTCTCAGAAACAGTGCAGGCTGCAGCCTCTTCAGTCCCTCAGTCTGGCCTGTAGTAGGGAGCTTCTTGCATGTCTGTGGCAAAAACTCAGGCTAGATGTAGGCAGAGGAGCCAGCCAAGGGATGAGTGTTTGTTTCTGAGTTGCTCCCTCTCTAGCTGGGGACAGTTTGAGCTGCTGTGGAGTCCTTCACTGGGCGCATACTCGGAGTGAGCAAGGAGGCCTCTTTTGGTGTTTCTCAGTCTCTCTCCTCTCTCCTCATTCTGTTCATCAGCCCAAGCATCTTCCTCACTCGCATATCAAAATAGAAGATTTCCAAAAAGCATTATTTTCTCCCCAGTCTCCTACAATTGTTCCCCTCAAACAAAATCCTATCTGGGGGAGAACATGGACCCATCAAAGAGCAACATATACCAGATTACATTTGAGAAATAATTGATGTTTGAATGTATTTGATCCAGGGGTGGCATCACAGGTTGGCCAGGTAGAGCCTATGCCCATCCAAGGGCCTTCTTCTCGGCCTAGCTGACCAAACCTGTCTCAGTGCCCCATCATGGGGCCCAGTGCAGGACTTAGATCCAGCAGGGCCCCAGCAACTGATCTGGTCTAATCAGCAAGTGGTCCGTCTGGTCTATGATTAAAGGTAAAGGTGACCCCTGACAATTAAGTCCAGTCATGTCCGACTCTAGTGTGGTGTGGTGCTCATCTCCATTTCAAAGCCGAAGAGCCAGCATTGTCCGAAGACGCCTCCGTGGTCATGTGGCCGGCATGACTCTCCTTGCCGCAGCGCGTAGCATGTGGCTGGAACACAGAGCGCTGTTTACCTTCCCGCAAGCGGTACCTATTTATCTACTCGCATTGACATGCTTTGGAACTGCTAGGTTGGCAGGAGCTGGCCAAGCAACGAGCGCTCACCCCGTCGCAGGAATCGAACTGCCGACCTTTCGATCGACAGCTTATGGTTCAGCGGTTTAACCCACTGTGCCACCCGCTAGCCTATGATTAGTAGCTGACTAATGAGCAGCATTTAATACTTGACTGACTATAGTAGATTGTTTTCTTGCTACAGTATTTCATATTTGACTATTTGACAGGTGATATCCTCTTTCTAGATGACAATAGCTAACACACAGCATTCAGATTATGAGGTGACATTTTGATTTTGAAATTTGAACGTCAGTTTTAAAGGTCAAATAAATGCCAGCTTCAAAATACAAATATTGAAATGTCACTGGATTTGAATTTTTTTCCCCAAAGAAGTTATTTAAGCTCTGGCACTGGCTAAGCCGAGAACTTACATAAGACACCTAGACTGTTCTCTGAATCCTAATATATGTGAAGGTACACATAGACTACACCAAGGCTTTCCTCTGGGTTCATGGCTTGGACTAGGTTTGGCCCAGTGGGGCCATATCATTTCCAACAGAGAACCTCCTGTGATTATCCTCATTCCCAACTGTTACCAAGCTTTAAGTACATCAAAAGGCGTTTGCCCAGATTTTTACCTTTCTTTGTCTCTCCCTCTGTTTTTCCCCGCCATCTGTTTTAGATTGTAAGCTCCTCAGGGAGCCTATGTTACTCTGTAGAGTGCCAGCGTGCCATGTACACTGATGGTGTGGTAATAATAACAGCAGCAGCAACAAGCCCTCCCAACTGCAATAGAATTTTAGTGTGTGCGCACGTGTGTGTGTGTGTGTGTGTGTGTGTGTGTGTGTGTGTGTGTGCGCGCGCGCGCGCGCACTCCCCGACTGAACATTTGAAACAGTGAACCTGGGGTTTAAAATGTGAGGTTTGTTTAACAGCCAGCACAAATTATTGCTAAAAATGGTATCATCTTAAATGAAATTAAAAGCCAGATTTTCCTTATTCCTTTTTACATCAGTAACAGTTACAGTTCAAGGCGTTTCTACTGGAAAATCATTGTAATTCTTCAGGTTGTCATTATTATCCTATTCCCTCACTCACCCACCCACACTTGTTGTGGCAACCTATAGAGTTTCCCTAGAGCCCCCAATATCAGTGTGTTATTAGTCTCTTGGCTGGATCTCAGTTCCTACCTGAGGGCGGCCCACACTACCTGGTCAGGAGCACATCCGTCCCTGCCAGTGGGTGACCACAACAGCTGCTTTGAGAAGTGCAGATGTTTGTGGAGAGATCCTCAACATGCACATCAATATACAGTCAAAAATAAAGGGAAGTGCTTTGATCTGCCTCCAACCCTTAATGACATAATTGGTTCCAAGTAAAGATATCCCCTTCCTGCTGCTATTTGGTAGAGCCAAAGGGTTGACTTCACAGTCATTCCAGCAGCCAGGCTCCCCCTCTCCCTCCCTCTTTCCTTCCACCACTTATTACAATCTCTTCTGTTAACATAGTTCGCCCACCATGCACTGGTGGGCACAAGTAACAGCACCTTTGTGGCTCTACAAAGAGAGGAGGGAGAAGTGGAGAGCGCACTATCACCCTCACTCTGCCTCCTCTGTCTCAGATCCAAGTTCACACCACTGACTACCTAAACATGCTTGTATACTCTGAATATATGGGTGTCTGGTTGTGTTGCTCTGTAAACACAGGCTGTAGTGTGCTCTCTCTCTCTCTCTCTCTCTCTCTCTCTCTCTCTCTCTCTCTCAATCTCTCTCTCTCTCTCTCTGAATATTGCTGAATGGGGGATATGAGCCTGGGCAGGCTATTTCACTGACCATGAGTTCTTGTTTTAATCCTGCACTGAGTTTGTGATTGTGATGCATTTTGCATTTTGCTACTATTTTATGCTGCCTGGGTGTTTTTTTTTTTTTAGTGTTATTACCTTATGCCTGTGCTGTTTTTAACCTTATCAAGAAACATATACAGTATTTTTTATGGAGAGCTGGGCTTTTGGTTTTAACACAAAATGGCTTTCTTTTTGATGCAAGGTAGAACTAAGCACCAACATCTTCTTTAGGACTTGAGGTATCCTTGCCATTAGGAGAGTCTTTTGAACTGTATAGCTAACAGAAGTTCTGTCCCTTTCTAAATCTTCTGAATGGACTTGAGTCTGAATCTTAATCCAACCACAGAAATACCTTGTGCCCCTTACCACTGTGAACTCTCCCTGGTCAGAAGCAACATTCCTGGTATTTCATTATCAGTGAAAAGAAAGGCTGTGGGCAACTGGGGAAGTGTTTTCATTTCAATCAAACATGGTATGCTCTTTCTAAGCTGAGCCCTTAATGCAGTGAGGGCAGCACTCACAGCAGCTTGCTTCACCTTGATTATCCTGTAGACACAGGAGCATTATGCAGGTTTGCATTGTGCATAAAAGTGCATAATATGCAAAACAATGTGTTTGCATTGCGCATAAAAACTGCAGTTATAAGGAGAAGCAGTACTTTGACATAGGAGGCTGTGCTCTGGAGCTCATTGTGAGAGTGGATTCATGGAAAAAATGCAACAAGAAAAGTTGGGAGGGGGAGGTGCCATTTCAGTTTTGGAAGCTGGATGAATCCTTCCTTCCGTCCTTCCAAATATCAACCAATTAGTTCACTGGACGTCACTGCCATGTCACTGGACGTCACAAGTGGGCAGAAGTGCAAAAGGCCAGTGGTTTGTGCTTGAACATCTAATCAAGGTGTATGCAAAACACACTCGTGGAAACCAGCAGTGATGTAGACTTGAGTCTATTGACTCGGACTCAAGTCAAACTCAAATCATGTCAATGATTTGACCTGGACTTGACTCGGCAATCGTAAAATATTCAAAAGACTTGACTCAAGACTTGGAGCCTTTTATGACAAGTTGAATTTTATTCAGGTTTAAACCTGTTTTCCCCATTAAATAGATAGGGACTCGCGATTCGCAACCAAAGACTCGGGACTTGGGGGAAAAGACTTGGGACTTGACTTGAGACTTGGACCCAGAGACTTGGGACTTGACTCGAGATTTGGAGTCAGAGACTTGATCCACATCCCTGGAAAACAGCTCACTGGTTTTTCTGTTCAGCTGTCATAGATCTCTTTTGCGCTTTTAACTCAGTGAACCAAGCATTTCTATGGTTAAACCTACAGAGAACTCGTATGGATAGAAGCCTGCTGCTCCTCATTACTAGATTATGGGACAGACATGAGAGTTAGGGGGGCCAAAATGACATGCTACATGCAGTGATGTATAACTTTCCTCTAACTTATTTTTTATAATGAAGTACAGCCACAAGAGACTGCAACCTTGAGTGAAGAATCAGTTGTGAATGGGGCTGCTTAACTCCCCTTCAGGGACTTGAGTTTTCCCCTGTGGATTAATTTTGAGCAAAACAAATAGCCCAAAGGAAAAGGATTAAGCACATAATTCCTACCATGCTTGCTCCCAACTGAAGCCCTCTGGCTGGTGTCATTTAAAAAAAGTGGGGGGGGGAGGAAGGTTGTCTTCAATTCCATGTAACATATGTAGTTTGGCTCTCAAAATGGTAATCAAAGAATATATTTCTGAAAGAATACCTACTGCAAGAGGAGTATGCCAAAGTCATTTGCTGGCCCCATTTTTGTTTAATTTTTATGTAATAATAATAAGCCAACAGAGGCTAAATATTTCCCGATCTTCATTTTAAAGCATAATTGACTATTTCAATACACATGGACAATATGGTTTTGATGTCACACATGTAAATACATTTAAGGAGGCTGCTGATGATGAAAGATTTTGGAAGTTTCTGCAAGAAAGAACAACTTGTGATAAACTATTTCAAAACAAAAGTTGTAGTGTTTGGCAGCCCCCCCCCCCCCAGTACTAATTAGTGTTGCAAGGCATGGAATTGAACAGGTCAAAACCTTTACATACCTGGGTATACGTTTTCTAAACAAAAGACTCCCGGCTACCCCAGGTAACAGCTACTAAACGTAAAGGTTACAGAACTGTATTGCTTAAGGTGTTTTACCTGGGGTCTGGGGAAGTGGTGGGAACTTAGTAGTTCAGACACTCTAAAATAGTCACAGGAAAGTGACCCCACAGCTCTTACATGGAGGTGAGGTATAGGCAATTAGTTCCCTTGAAATCCCTCAAAATCACTTTTTAAAGATCACTCTTTGCTTTGCCTCCAGGCTCATATGAGAACAGAAATAGACTTAAGATCTATTGTATCATGTGCTCATACAGGCCTCATTCTCTTTTGGCAAGATCTACAGTATTTTAGAAAGGATTCGGGCAGCCCAATCCACCACTACTCCACGTGCAGCGATGCAGTGGCACTATTGTGGTGTCCGCTTTATCCTGCTGGGGAGTTTTAGCATGTTGAGGCCTCGGGGTAAGGGAACATTCATTCCCTTGCCCCAGGGAAAGCCCATGCTGGCCCAATGGGTCTACCCGGACCTGTGCCAGTGATATCGCTGATGCAAGTCGATGTTGATCTGTGAAGGTGGATCAGACCCAGGAAGGAGATAAGGATTCAGCAGGTGCCACTGCCACCGAACCCTCCCCCTTTGTTGACCTAATCCTTCCTTCACCCTGCCCCATCTCCCCATTCCGCCCCCTCCCCATCTCCCTCCCGGCCCCTGCACAGTCTTACCTGAGGCGGTAGGGGTCAGTGGTCCATCACTGCATGGACCCAGCCACTCCGCCCTTCATGCGGCCAGTCCACGCTTTCCAGCGCTGTCATGTTTGCAACAGCCAGAAAGCATGCCAGCGGAACATGCATTCCACCAGCATAGCACGCAATTAGGATTGGGTCCACAATTTCCTAAAATATGTTTACTAGCATAAAAAGGGCCTTAATATGAACTTGCTGCAGTGGTATATAAACTTAGGTGATCAAATGTGACTTTGATTTATTTCCTGGGGGGGGGGGAATGGAGGTAGAACGTGCCAAAATTTGGTCAAAAATAGAATTAAGGTTTACATTATTCAACAAGATATGGATATATTCATCATATATGGATAGAGTAATCTTTCTTTCTCCACTGTATCAATGTATAAAATGGTCCCATGTTGTATGTACTGTACTCGCTTTCATTATCTTCCTTATGTAAAGCTTTTACAGCTCTAAGCTTTTCAGACAGTCCTATCAGTGGATTTGGAGGGATGTTACTCCAGGCTACCAGTTAACCAACATTTATATATTATATGGCTCTCAGGAAAGATAAGATATTTTTCTTATCTTGAGGTATTCTATTTATGTACAGTACTTCAGAGAGTCAAATTTTTGTCCTGGTTTATAGACTCCAGTACGTGAGAATGATCTGACAAAACATTGTTATTTATTGGGAGATCAAAAGAAGTCTATCACACACATCCCCAAGCTGTTTTGCTTGCAGCATAGAAACGTAGATTATTTCTTCTTTACATGTATATCCCACCTTACTTTTCTGGAATTCAGGGTAGAGTACATCGGGTTCCCAGGCAGTCTCCTTTCCAGGCACTCACCAGACCCAGATCTGTTTAGCTTCAGCAAGGTTGCACCATTGTGTGCCTTCCAATCATGCCCTGGAACCATTAACCTTGATTCCCATTGGGAACTGCCAAAGCAACTCATTACCCTGATCTGATCATTTGTTTTATGTATTTTTCTATCGCTTCATCATTTTACATTGTCTTTTTATGTTTGTAATGATCTGGTTAAACCCACAAACAAATGTGTTCTTGAGGTAGGACAAAATGAGACGCTGTTACTGTCCAGGGCCTTCTCTGACATCATACTCAGTGTTCGTAGCATATGACCAACTTTTGAAGAAAGAGAACCTCCCTAGCTTGCTTGCTAATCTCACCCATGGAATAGACCTAGTACAGAATAGTGGCAAACAGTGGCCAACACAACAGAATAGTGGCCAACAGCTTCCCATTCACAATATGGGGATAATGATACTGACCCTACCTTAGAAGACAGTTGTAAGGACCACAGATGCTACTATGCATCTAGCATTTGGAACACTCTAAAATGAGTTATACAAATGCTAAGTATTGTTGTTGTCATAGCCACCTCTCACTCAGCTGAGTAAATGTCTGAATACTGTCTTGAGCCATTTTTGTGGAAAATCAGCATATAAATAAATAGTAGTTCTAAGTGACTTGTGACTGTGCTACCCTTTACTCCATATCCGTATGGAGTAATACATCCATATATAGACTCCCCATCTCCAAATGCTCATTGCCCAGAAATCTATCGCAGCTCATTGATGACTAGATTACTAGAATGTTTTTCTTCTTATCTGGAAGGCTTCCCTGTCAGCAGAAGTGGGCAAATAAATAGCCTGCATTTGACAGATAGGAGTGATGTAATTATCTAGCCCAGGGGTGGCCAACCTTTCAACATGAATGCTCTTCCTGGACATAGCAGGGCATTTCAGCAGGTGCAGCTGCTTTAGCAGCACCATCAGCAATTGCAGCTGCCAAGATTCTGTCTTCTACACAACTCTTAAGAAAACAGAGGTCCTAATGGTGGAAGGTCGGCCACCCCTGATCTAGCCTGTACCGCCTTTTCCTGCAAACCAAACTTCTCTGCTAGGCCCAGATCTCTGCCCGGTCCGTACCAATGGGCAGAGATCTGGGCCTAGCAGAGAAGATTGGTTTGCAGGAAAAGGGCCATAATAAAACTTCTCATTCATGACACAGAACACCTCTGCTATTTCTCTGATTTTCCCTCTTCTTCATACAATGGGTTTGAATTACCTCGAAGGGCCAGCTGAAAAATCATGTAAGATGTAAATAAAAGGGCCAGCCCAAGACCTCCTGATACCTGAGGCGGCATGCCCCCCTCCTTACCTGATGATGTGCCAGACTCTCCACCTCCCACTTTCCAATGTTCTAGCTCAGTACTCTCCTCCCCCCCCCCAACTTCCTCTCTGTCCCTCTCTTCCTTTTCCAATCCAGGGAGTGGGAGGAGAAGGAGGAGCAGTGGAGGCAATTAATGGACAGAGATGGGTGCCCCACACCACTGCTTCAGTTGGCCTCATGGATGGGGGCCGGTTCTGGTAAGTAATATCACAATGAATGGCTGTTGCCCCCTGCCATGACTGGTGCTGGTACAGCAAGGGGTGTTTCACTCCCAGAGCTACAGTAATGGGAATGTAAGAGCCTGAGAGAGAGGCAGGTGTGCCCGTAGATGGGGGCAAGGGTATACCCAGCGTCCTACAAACAAACCACCATCCTTCTTCAGTTGGCTGCTGTTTCTGTGTGTACCTTCCTGCCCAGTGTAAGGGAGTGGTTTGAAAGCCAC
Organism: Plestiodon gilberti rubricaudatus; assembly: GCA_026170595.1. Taxonomy (NCBI): domain Eukaryota; kingdom Metazoa; phylum Chordata; class Lepidosauria; order Squamata; family Scincidae; genus Plestiodon; species Plestiodon gilberti. The sequence goes on from JANXHW010000001.1 coordinate 209,266,038, forward strand.
AATCCAAGCTGGTTGATGATGATGGAAGGGAAGCTCCAGTGTGACCTGCAGTGACCCCCTTCAGTAATGCCTGGGGCAACAAGGCCCAGAGGAACCCCTTCTGCTGCTCCCATCATCCTGGGAGAAACCAATCATTATCTGCCTGTGTTGTGGTGAGGCCAACACATGGCTCCACTTTGGGAGAATCAGATGTTCCTGTCTTCGTCATGCTACATTGAGCTGTCCCCTCCACACAGCCTTGCTGTGGCATTGGGAAAGCAGCGAACTGATAGGGGACAAATGGGGGTTTCTCTCTCTCCACGTGTGCACGCATGCATGCACATACACAATCATATGCAAACAAGCAGAGCATTCATGTGCGATTGGGTGCCTCACATGCGCACATCCCCTCCAACTAGTAGCCATACAATGCCATGGCGTTTGCTCTGGGGAAACTGTTTGGGGGAAACAAACATAGGGAAACGTCTGCTTTCACCACTGTCTAATTACCTACCCAAATGCACCAAAAAGGTGGTATTTGAAAGCCCACGTCGTATTGACATAGAATATGTGGGGTGCTCGTAAGCCTTAGAATTCAGATTCTAAGGTCTTCAAAGCATTCCCCCCCCCTTGCCCAGGTCAAGGTTGTCACATCTCTTAGGAAATCACAGCTCATGACAGCTAGAAGGGTGTGACAGATTTGTATAGTGCTTTCAAGTAATGAAAGCGCTTCACATAGTTATCTTGATATAATCCTTACAGCAACCCTGAAAAGTACACATTATTGTCCCTCTGTTGCAGCTGGGGAGCAAAGGCAGAGTGGCCTGCCTAAAGCCACCTAGTGAGTTCATGGCGGAGCGGAGGCGAGATCTGAACCAGGGAGTACCGGATGCATTAGCCTCTCTGCATGTCCAGGCCAGAGTGACATCAACAGATCAGCATCAGGAGAGAGGCCCAGAAAGAGAGCTCAGGGGCAGAGATGGCAAAAAGTGCAGAGGAGGTTTAAGAAAACACTCCTCCTGGTGTCAGGTCATTAGTTTGTATGTCATAAACAACACATCATCCAAGAACACCAAAGACCTGCTTCCCGTCCCATCAAAAGCAAGCCAAAGACTGTGACATCCAGCCTTTGTTAGATCCTAATAATGTGAAAGATACATCAGAACTTTTGTATCTGGGACTCCCGTTAGGCACTGTGATTCAAAAGGGTATTGGTCAGCTTGGATCCCTTCGGGATGAGTAGCTGATCAGACCAAAGTAGGTATTATCCTTAGGATGGAATCAAGGGGATTCAGAAAAGAGCAAGCAGATTATAGACCCTGTTAGTCTGTGCTGGAAGGGAGGTCTTGCCTTGCCGTACCCTGCCACTGAAATGTCGCAAGGGCACACACCTGGACAATTCAATAGCAGTGTTACTCCATCTAATTTGTTCCGATCTCAACCACATGCCACACATAGCAGCCCCCTGGCGCCCTCTGGTGGGAGACACCTTCATCCAATGTCCATCAAAAATGATGCGGAATCTGTGTGTGTGTGTGTGTGTGTGTGTGTGTGTGAGAGAGAGAGAGAGAGAGAGAGAGAGAGAGAGAGAGAGAGAGACTGCCTCTAAGGCTCTGTCTTTATTTTTTATCAGGGAAGTGACTAGTAAAATTGAAAAGGATCAAAGAGAGACACCGAAGCCAATGCCCCTAGCAAAATGCACCCACCTTGTTCGTCAGTTGCAGCAGGAAGTCCAAGACTGCTTGAAATCTGTGAGACTGGGCATTACAGTTACCTTCTGGGAGTCTCAGTTGTCCATCTAAGTTAGTCAAGTGCTAGAGGTTTTTCAGTTCCGTGATAATATGGCTAAAGCACTGTGAATGATTTATCCAGCATCCAAAGTTAGCTTTTAAGTGGCTTGTCCCAAGTGGGCGAGCTACTAGCCTGACCCAGCAGCATGTGATTCTTAACTGCCACAAGAGCCCACATTTTATCTTCCAACCAAATGGCCAAGTATGTCCCTCAGCTCTCCCTAGTATTTCTAGAGTCAGTCTTGTCTGCAATTATTTGTTGATTATCAGGGATACAGTGGCCTCTGTCAATTCTGAAGGGGAAAGAACCTCCATGGAGTCATAGTTCAGGCAGACCCAACTGGGAGAGTGTCCTTGCTAAGACGTCCACCCCATCGTTTTGATACTGACATACAAAGGCTTTATGGAGTGAACTTGGGCAGAGGAGGAGAAAATGTCCTCTAGTAAACACACTTGGGCACCTGCCCCTTTCTGCTGGGCACCTGCCCCTTTCTGCTATGCTATCTTTCAAACAGAGGTATGAAGCTGCAAGCATAAGGAAGCTGGGATGCCAGGCTACAAAGTGAGTGTCTAGGATTCTGCCATTTGCCATTCCTCTGCAATGTGCATCTACCATTAATACCAAAATAGATCCAAACCCTAGCTGGGCATCAATGACACCAAGAGCATCACCATCCACTATCTGACCCCCAGCAACTCTACCTCCCAAGGGACTCTCTTTTATTCTGGGATTCATATGCAATAATAAACATTGTTCTCTTTGGTCCTGTTCTCCCAGTCATTAACACTGATTAGGATAACCTCTTCACACTTCAGGGCATGTTCCCAAGATCGGAAATAAAGGAATGTGGGAAAGACCAACTTTATACCATTCTTTAATGTCCCTGCCTGATAGTGTGAACAGAAGAATTGTTGACACGAGCAATTAAGTAGCTGATCTGTATTAAATGCACTTGTGAACACGCCCTTTTGTGACACTGGACGAAAAGGGCTGTTTGTTTAAATAGCTTTATTGATGTAAAGAGAAACTGTAGCCCCAGCCCCAGGTGATGGGGAGCAAGGAGGCCATAGCAGTGAGTAGGCAGGAAACCTCTGCTGTTCTCTCAAACACAGTAAAGATCCATTACTAAGCAAGGCACAACACATCCCTCCAGGGAACCTGTGCATGATGACCCATGGTCACAGATCCACATAGGGCCAAACTGTTGGACCCCTGCCTTCAAGAGTGCGTGTCCAGGCAGGGAGTGGTGGACCCATCTGGAGCCACAGCTTGGCAATGGATACCAAGGAACTGCCACAAAGGAGGTTATATAACCAAGTGATGGGAACTGCTGGACACACCAAAACCTTGGCCACAATTCATGTTCTGAGGATCCATGGTGAGCCAGACCTGGGATCTGTCCCTGTGATATCCGGCAGGCTGCTCTGTGATCCCCAAACTAGATCGATATCATGCCCTTTAGGCTCATAACAGCTCAGTTATGCTCCCTGTCTCTGGATTCTGTGGCAGGCCGGGTACATTCCCCATCCTCCTTCTCTGTGTCTTCCCTGTCCATTGTCTTTTCCATATTCGTTCAAATGCACAGGCTGAGCTCTTTGCGCACGGTGCACTTCCGGCACTGTACCACACAGCACCAATGGAAGCGGCAAAGGCAATTCTCCTCCAACAGCAGTGTCTCATCACGGTGACCACGCCCACAGCACAGCAGGTCACAGCCACTCACGTCCATGGCGGTGCTGTTGCACACTCGCCCACGCGTGCCCAGTGAGCCTGTCTTGCGGTTAGCAATGCAGAAGTCAGGTGAGTCGGCGGAGTAGATGAGGTCCTGCCGATCAGGTGGCTTGATGTTCCGGCCCACAGGGATGAGTGTTTTGCCATCATTGCCACCCATCACTTTAAAAGCCCCATTAAAGCGTTCAAGTAGGCGGTCACCCACCTCCCGGAAAGGGGGCATCTTCTTCCAGCAGGTGCGTAAGGCACAGGAACCTGAAAGCCCGTGACACTTGCACTCTGTTCGCATGTGGTTCTTCACTGCCTAGAAAAAGGAAAATAGACAACTCCTGGAGAAAGCAATTCACATCTCCAACAATACCATGCAATAGTGAGATTAGGAAAATCAAAGCTAGCTCTCAGCACAACTGGACTAAAAGTGGGAGCAGAGCGACAGAGTGCTCATTCTGAACCTAAAAGGGGAGAAAGCCAACAGAATGTGGGTGTGTTCTGCTTGGGATTGCTGGACTTTATGGCTATGGGGATATCCCAAACATATTCAAAGGGTCAAGGAGGAGCAAGTTCAGTATGAGAGGGGCCTAGCAGCTCAATTCCTAAAGTGGATCCCTTAGTTAAAAATATGGCAATCTATGGGTCAGCTCTGGCCCCCAAAATAATATTATCTTGCCTCAGTGGTCCTACAAAATTTGAATCATAGTGTGGTTAAAAAAAATTGGTCACTTTCATGTGTAAGAAAATACTGCAATGTATTTTCTATAAGTATTTCATAATAATGTGTTATTGTATTGCTTGCTACTTCACGTGTGTTCCAGAAAAGCAAAGAACCATGGCTGTTCGACTTCTTGAAGAGCTCTGTCAGAAAGGACATTTGTTCCGCAGCCTCCCCAATTGATAAACATGTACGATCAGAGCCTACATGCTCCACACTTGGAAGCCTTACTAGAGGATGAAAGCTTTATTACAAAGTCAGTCCGACCACCTGTGAAGTAGCCAGATTAAGTAGCCACAGCCAGTCGCCTGTCAAGTAGCCAGGCAGGGAACATTTTCCAGCCTTCAGACTAGTATCTGGGGAAAAAACACCAGAAACTAGTCCCCAAGAATATAGAAGCAGGCCAATCCTGCCTTAGACTATTCAGAGAAATCTGTCTAACCACCACCACCCACTTTGTTTACTCATCTACACTATTATCTATGGATCAACTGGAAGTGATGGTTGTGCCAAGGAACATGGAATCTTCTGGTTCTGCTGGATAGCCGATGCATTTTTGGTGAGACTAGCCAGGATGAGCTCCAGAACTGATTGTGGGAGTGGAAAAAAAGGCAGAAGCAAGTGGAAGAGGGTACCTGAAGATCACAGAGGGGAATTCAGGTGGCAGACAATGCAGGCAAGTGGAAAGAAGGGTCAAACAGGAACATGCTCTAGTTATTATGAGGCAGCCGGGTGATGAATGGAGGTGAGAAAACTGGTGGGAGAGGTGCAACTTCATCCACCTCCAGCATTTTTTAGCTGTTAAAGACAATGGCCAAATAAAGGTAAGGAGCTGCAACAGGAAGCAGGGATAAGAATGTTGTGTGAAATGTGGAGCAGAGGATGGTCTAGTGGGAAAGTGTATGACTGCAACCCAAAGAAACAGGACAGGCAGGCAGGCACAATGCTGGTGCAGGGGATCTGACTGGCTGTAACATGGCGATGAGGCCCAGTGGGATGGGATGACCAAATGCCCTGCCCTATTTTGCCACCTACTGCCTCTGCACTACTGTTCTCTGCTTGGGGCTTTAAAAGCCCTTGCCTCCATTTTGGTTCTTTGCCTTAACAAAAATAAAAATAAAAATCGTATGTCCATGTGCAATCAGGGATATAGTTGAGGGGAAGCAGAGTTTCAGGACTTCTCCTACAACAGGAACAGTGATGTCATCAGTAGGAGCTGAAATGTGCTGCCTTTGAAACTGTTTTCAAAGGACCTTAGCCAAGAAGAAGCATCACGCTCAACTGGAGGAAAACTGAGAAATTTGCCTAGGGGCATATAATAATATATAGGCCATAGGTTTTCCCAAAGCCTGCCTGAAAGCTCATGTTACATGGGCAGCGCAATCCTGTCTAAAGATCCGGGGGCCACCCCACTGGCGTCACTACAGGGGGGGCGGTGGAGCTCTAAGTTCCGCCGTGGTCAGATCCTCCGTTACATGGGAGCACAAAGCGCCCCTGCCCCCTCACCTTTGGAGCCATTCAAGTCGGTGCTTTCACCGACTTGAATGGCTCCAAAGGCGAGGGGGCGGGGACACTTCGTGCTCCCATGTAATGGAGGGTCTGACTGCGGTGGAACTTAGAGCTCCGCCGCCTGCAGTGACGCCAGTGGGAGGCCAGATCCTATGAGGCACCCGCCAGATCCTATCCCCATTCCAGGCCAATTGTGATCGGCCCAGAGGTCTACTCAGGGGAAGGGGACGTTTGTCCCCTTCCTGCGGTGTAGCACAGGGAGGCCCCAATGGGCCTCCTTGGATTTCTGCCAGCTATTTATCTGGCGTAAGTCCAAGGAGGCCATGTAATGGCTGCGCCGGGAACGGGACGGGGATGCAGCGGCAGCCATCCACACCCGTCCTGGGTTGGTTCGGCCAACGGCCGCCCTCCCTCACCGCCTGGCCTGCTTCCGCACCCACCGGCGGGAGACTTACCTTCCCTGGCAGCCGAGGTGTCGATCTGGTGGCGGAGTGAGGGCGGCCAGCGTCAGCACCGGCCACCCTTTCTCTAAAGTTGTCGCAAACGTGCTCTATGACACGTTTGCGATGGCTTCGAGTGGCGGAGCACTTGCTCCGCCACCTGATATTTAGTAGGGATTGCGCTCTAAGGCTACAATCCTAGGTAAATTTCCCTGGGTGTAAGTCCTGTTGAACACAATGGAATGTCTGAGTAAACATGCATAGGCTAGCAGTTTAGTATCCCTTGCATATTTATCAGGAATATTTTTTAATACTTAAAGAAATTGGTAAAACGAGTAGAGAAGCCATGCTCACATAAAACACAACGATCCAGCCGTAATAAAAATAATCTCCACTTTATCCGGGTCTAACCAGACAAACAAAAACTATTAAAAACCACAGCTGGGCAACACTTGAGCCCGACGTTTCGTTTCCTCATCCGGAAACATCCTCTGGGGCAATCCAAAAGGAAATAGTCGATGGTGCTGAAACAAGCGTCTCGCTCCGTTCTTTAAACTCAAAAATGCGGGAAACCCCGCTGTCAACATACGGAGCTAATTCCGGAAATTATTCATCAATGAAAGCCGGTCCTGCAATTACTTACACATAAAACTATTGTCCTCTATTAATTCAAAGGAAAAAACATTCCCTAGAGACTTTAAAGTTTAGCTATTTCTGTACCATTATTGGTGTTCTGAGAAGCTAGATAAAGGTAAAGGTATCCCCTGACAATTAAGTCCAGTCATGTCCAACTCTAGGGTGTGGTGCTCATCCCCATTTCAAAGCCGAAGAACCAGCGTTGTCCGAAGACGGCTCCGTAGTCATGTGGCCGGCATGACTCTCCTTGCCGCAGCGCTTAGCATGCAGCTGGAACACGGAGCGCTGTTTACCTTCCCGCAAGCGGTACCTATTTATCTACTCGCATTGACATGCTTTGGAACTGCTAGGTTGGCAGGAGCTGGCCAAGCAACGAGCGCTCACCCCGTCGTGGGAATCGAACTGCCGACCTTTCGATCGACAGCTTATGGTTCAGCGGTTTAACCCGCTGCATACCGGTAATTACTGGATTGTCCTCCCCTTATCTGACCCCTCATATTTTTAAATTCTGCTTTTCAATTTGTATGAATTTGTTTTATATTATTGCAACCTACTCTCATGAGTTTGAGGCTAAATGAGCTAGGGTCTTTAAATGAGACATAATAAGCTTCAAAGCAGAAATAGGTGGCAAGAGAAGAAAACACGTTAATGAAGAAATTTGAAGTTGATTTCTTTGTTGTATAGTCTTAGGCCCAAAGCAAATGTGCAGAAATCCACATCGTAATGGTCATGTTCCACAGAATAAATACATGCTAAGAAGCAATACTCACCTGGGTTTCCTTATCCCATGGTTTTCGTTCCACGGAATATCTCTCTGCCACTCGTTGCAGGAGCAGGCAACTCCTCCATGCATAACTCCCCCCTTCAGCACGCATGTCTGTTAATAAGTGTTTCATTTCTGCGTGTGCGTAAATAGCTGTTGCTGGTGTGGGGCACAGTAACTACACTGTTCCAGACTGCTTTGGAAACTGTTTACTGCTACTGTTTATTGACTGAAGTGAGTTGTTATCAAAATACAACCATGTTTGTTCAAAATACCCCCTTGTCCTTCTTTGAACCATCAGGTACTACTCCAACCCTTGAGCATTAATGTAGCTGCAGAGCATGTCCCTGGTCCTTTCAGCAGTCTCCTCAGGTGCTCTATCTCTAGAGTGCGGTCTGGATGGGGGGGTGGAAGGGGAGGCAACAACAACGCACCAGTTACTGGGGAGAACATCACTCATCCAATACTTGTCCAATAAGGGATTTGGGGAGGTTTTGTTTACATAAATGTTGAGGGTAACTGGAGAGGAACTCCTTAGGGGGAGGAACAGATGTGGGAACACTAGCATAGCTAAGGGGAGGCCTGGATTGCAGTGCATGTGTGGTTGCAAATCCCACATGAGTCAAAACACATGGATATGACTCACTGGCGTAGCTCGAGGTGGGGCGGAAAGCTAAGTTCTGCAGCTTTCCACCCCACCGTAACTCTCCTGCACAAGCCCCCTCGTCGTAGGAGTCTGGTCAGCGGAGAGAAAGAAACATGCAGGAGAGTCCCCGCGCGTTGCTTTCTCTCCACTGATGGGCTCCTACGACGAGGGCGCGACAAGGGGGCAGGGTGCCTCGTGCAGGAGAGTAACAGTGGGGTAGAAAGCTGTAGAACTTAGCTTTCCGCCCCACCTCAAGCTACGCCAGTGAGTCATATCCATGTGTTTTGACTCATGTGGGATTTGCAACCACACATGTAACAGTGGGGTGGAAAGCTGTAGAACTTAGCTTTCCGCCCCACCTCGAGCGACGCCAGTGAGTCATATCCATGTGTTTTGACTCATGTGGGATTTGCAACCACACATGTAACGGTGGGGTGGAAAGCTGTAGAACTTAGCTTTCCGCCCCACCTCGAGCGACGCCAGTGATATGACTCACGGATGTATTTTCCCACAGCATAAGTGCACATTTGGTTTGGGCCTTAGTGGAGCATGGCTATGACTGGGGTATCATGCAGAGCTCCTGCACTTCAGAATTTACCAGGTGGCCACCCCTGCCCATGCCATGTGTGTGTGAAGAAAGAAAGAAAGAAAGAAAGATTCAGTGGGCCATGTCAGGGCAAGCGAAAGCAGTACATATGGGTTATTGAAAAGAAAGAAGGCAGGGCTCTCCATGAGGGAGGGATTCCAGATAGCCCAGAAGGAGGAAGTGAGGCTGCCCTTACCAGGCGTCCTGCTTCATTGTTGTGCAGGTCGATAAGCGTCCGAATGTCGCTCTTGCCACGCTTGCGCTTAGCGTCCATGAACTGGCGGGATTTCTCATAGCCAAAGTCAACATCATCCCCACAGCCGCCCCATTCCCAGGCAGAGCCCTCTGACCCTGTAATGGTGGGGGGCAGAGGTGGGGCTCGGCTCCGAGTTGCCTCACATCCGCACTGCAGCAATTCGCCCATGCTGCAGGCCTGGGTGACCACGTGACTCACACCTGCTGCTGTGATGGCATAGACGAAGGCTGTCTCCCGGATATCTGGGCAGGATTTAAAAAAGAGCATCTCAGACTGGGTTTGGTCAAAATAACAACAAAACCAACCAACCACCATTCATGGGCTAACCATGGTTCAGTTTAGCAAGAGGTACAGGCAAGCCATGGCTATGGCCAACAAGGCCTGGAATTAAAGCTGCATGACAAGCAGAAATTAAACAAGTGAAGATTACACACACACACACACACACACACACACACACACACACCGTATTTCTATGCACCTGTTGAATTTCTGCCTGGTCAAACGTCGGTTAGAAGAGTCTTGCCTACTTAACAAGAAAACAACACCAGATTTTAAAAAGTGGGGCGGAGCAAGCGGGGAGAAATCGGAGCTAGGCTGGCTTAATAAACTCTTGGCTCTTCCTTTCACCCTCGCTGTGCACTGGCCAAAGAGAGGCCCTCCTCAGCCAAGAGCAGCAAACTCCGCTCCGTTGCAGCGCTTTTGAACTGCAGTCCCACGTGTGTGTGCACGTCCTCTTTGGGCGCAGGCGCGCCCGCGCCGAGATCAGTCATGTCATGGGCTCTATTTTCAAGTCAACATGCATAACATCGGGTTATAAGGCGGTAGTATTACAGATGTATTGACCCGATTGCGCCCAGGTCGGATCGGGGGCCGGGGCTGTATTGGTACGAGCAGTCCCCGGCTGCTTGGATCAGGCGTGGCCTCGGACTCGGAGTGAGGCAGACGGGGTCTGCTGTGAAGAAGAGGGCCCCGGCCAGACGGACTGTGAGACAGCCGGATATCTGCCTCACGTCACGGGCACAACCCAGTGGGATGTGGGAAGTCCTCCTTAGCGAGCCCCGCTAAAATGAAGGGGAGACCGCCAAGGAGACTGCCGTGCCCTTGCCTGAGATCTCCTGCTCAAGCAGCCCATCCGAAAACACAAGAGCCCGGAAATTAACATATGCAAACTAGCTGCCGAGCGCCTGTCCTCCCCCAAGCCCAGCAGCCAGGAGGGGCAACCCCAGGGCGGGATGCCAACTTTCCCCCTCCCCTCCTCCATCCCAAGAACCTGGATTCTTATTTACGGCGGGGCGCCAGTCGCCCCTCCGCCGCGGGACACGAGTTCCAGGCATCCCTCGCCATGCTGGGACCTGTCACAGCCAAAGGGGGATTCTGCTCTGCTTCTTGCTCCGGCACCAGGCGCCGCACCCGCCGGGGGCTTCGTCTCTCCCGAGTCCCCGCTTGTCCTCGCTTTGCCAGCAGGCGCCCAACTGCAACGCTGGGCTACCGTGCTGCTGATACCGGGGAAGAAGGACAGGGAGAAGGCTGGATAAAGCCTACGATCGTCCTTTTGTAGGCTGCAGGCAGGTCCTGTGCCCACCAGTACAGTCCTGTTCTAACCTAGTCTGTTGTCCAGTCCTCCTCGTCGTCCGCTTCCTCTGCAGAATCCCACTTCCCCCCCAAAAAAAAACTCTGCCAGCGCCCCTCAGTGCCATACTGCTTGCTCACCCCCGTATGATCAACCTTCAATCCAGACGTCTCCCAGAATAAAGCACTATACAGTGCAGCCGCGGATTACTGGATCTCAGTGCCGCTTCTCTCCTTTCTGTCAGCGAAATTACTGACAAGGGACAAAAACCTCCCATGGGTCCAGCCAGGGCCTCTGAGAGGAATTTTATCAGGAGGGTACAAAATGTCTTTTGGGCCCCTTCTCAAAGGGGGAGTGGGCAAAACAGGGCAGGGGGAGGGCAGCAACGGCCGGAAAAATATCCAGAGCCCAGGTCTACCAGGCTTCCGGATGTGGTGGTGCCCAGGTCTACACACCTGGTAGACCTGGCCTCCCGGTTGGCCCAGCCTCTGTCTTTCACTTTTCATGAGGCCAGCTGAGATCCCAGGAAAATTCTGGGGGGCCTCCTTTGGCTCTTGGGCCCCTTTTTGACCCTGGGCCCAGGTACAATTTACCCCCTTAACCCCCCTCTCATGGGCCCTGGGCCTCTCTCTCTCTCTCTCTCTCTCTCTCTCTCTCTCTCTCTCTCTCTCTCTCTCTCTCTCTCTGCCTCTCTACGTATTCTATATAGCTGAGGGTTTGGGCTCTGATTCTTATGGGCTCTGCAGGTCCACATGCTTCTGGAAATACAGTCCATGATAACGCAGTCTCATTGGAAATGTTCAATCGGGTTCATATTTTAGCAAAGATTATACATAACACTGGTCATTTCTGGCTTGGTGTTCAGGGAGATTTTCCTCACACCTAGCATTTTACTGTATATATGAACCTTTGGTCTTTAAAAGCCAGGCAGTGACAGCTCCAGCCCTGCCCATCGTCATGCACTCCTTGTTGGCACTACGGTCAAGCCTGGCAGCATTCTCTCTTCTCTTGACCTGCTCACCCCTTCGATGTGGGGCAGAACTAGAAGAAGGCACTATCCTGTGTTAGGGCAAGGAGGTTCCCTGGGGCATGTGTTATTTATTGCCCAGCCTCAGCCCTACCCTGTCAAGTTGCTTGGAAGCCCAGAGGAAGCTATAAGGACATGTAGGAGCACAGCCGATGGGGAGGGTAAGTAGGGGGGAGGGGGGCAGTAAATCAATCCCAGACATGGATACATTCTTGGGCTTTATTAAAAGCTACTGTGCTGTCTGGGAGCATCCATAATTGCTTCATTACAAGGACAGGGAGACATGTCACAGCAGTAAACCTTCGGCCTGTAGCAATAACCTGTGCCTCCCCAGGGACCCAGCTATTACTATGCTTCACATATTCTAACTGCAACATTACTCCTGCCTTCTGGGGAATAAAGCAAATGCCTTAGGAGGCTGTGTCACCTCCTCAGTACACAAGAAAGGACTGTGGTTACTGAAGAGGTTGTGAGGCATAGACAAGCAGGGATTCCCATCATGCTCAGCTCCTAAGTCATGGTGGGTACGATCTCCCTCTGGCTTCTCTGCTTAGACTTTTCCCAGCTGGTAAAGGTGCCTCTTCCCAGACATCTGCACCAACATTAGGGGAAGGGATTGTGACAGCTCTACCAATAGCGCAATCCTATGCATGTCTACTCCAAAGTTAAGTCTCACTGAATTCAATTAGACTGACTACCAGGGAAATGTGTATACTGTTCCAGCCCAAATAGATACAGCCCAATGTATTTTCACTTTCTTAGGTCTACAGTCTCAGTTGCATCCAGTCAGGGTGCTGAGAAGAACAGCTTCTTTTGTTTGTTGTTCTGTTTGGCCTTGATTTCATGCAGAAAATAAAAGGAAAAGCATCCAAAGATAGGGCTGTTATTAAATTAATAAAGACATCTTAGACAAGTAATCATATGTTTTAGTTGATGCATTGATTGATTGATGCTTACATCTGCATAAATGCGCACATATAAATAAAACAATAATTCTGAGGAAATATGCATATTTGCTTTGTTTTTAGATGATGTATGCATATGTCATAACAAGCATATGTTGTTCCTTTGTGGGAGAGAAGGGGGAATTGCTTTTTCAAAGGTGGAGCCTGCTACCTGTGGTTTTTAGTAAGTACCTACTTGTATTTGAGTTGTTCAAAATGTGTTGCCTGAGAGAATTTTTTTAATTGATCAAAAGGTTTAAAATAAATTAATCAAATGTTTCAGCCCTCAAAACTTAAAATCCTTGATTCTTTGAACTTGAGTTAATGCAGCCAGTTGTGGGATTTAAAGTGCAATCCTATCCAAATTACACCACTGGTGTAACCAGCAGGGGAGGGCAGGGTGGGAGACTTTGGAGGGGAGGGAAAATTTCAATCCCCTTTGAATCCCCCTTTGGAGGGAATTTGAATCCCCTTTCCGTTATGAGGCTTCCTATTCTTGCTGCACCGCTGGTTACACCAATGGCATAAGTTGGATAGGATTGTGCTGTCATATATGGTATATAAAAGCTTCTTCGAATATGGCATATTTTTTACATGGATAGTGCTTATGTGAGGAAGACGGTATGAACCCATGTGTGACAACTGCACAAATGTACCTTGCATGCATACAGTGAGAAATACATGTGACAATGTACATGTGGGGGGAAAGTATAATGTGTGACATGGCCTTAAGTATCTCCAGCCTGCATGTAAAGCCTGGTTGGCCTTCTGCGGTTGAAGGCCTCAGTGCTTTTCAATGAGACAGAATAACAAACAAAAATGGCTTACTTTCAGGTACAGGCAGAAAGTCATTTTGCTTTTCTGCTGATTCTACAGCCCAGAAGCAAAACTGGGTGATATGGGTTCATGTCTGTGTAGAGAGAGTTTTCAGATAATATGAACCGGCACATAGCCAGATATTTCCTGGTCGTCTTCTCCCCCTCCTCCCCCAAACACACACACACACAAAAAGCCCAGGAAAAATACTGTATATCAATGTATTTTGCTATAATGTATTTTGGAAAAACATGTATTTATCATATACTTTTCCAAATCTTGCCTATGTTACTCCAGTACATTCAAATCTAAGAGCATAATTATGCAAGGATTCCTTGCTTCAATTCAAGTGAGCAAATTTAAATTTTATAGTTTCTTAGGTACTAAAGTTGGAGGTTTTTCCAAAGCACAAAAACCATAAGTTACCATCTATAGCTAAGCTCAAAGCATGCCCAAGGACTAATTAACAGGCACATCTCCTCTTCCCCCCCCCCCCCCGATAATTAGGGAAGAGTCTTGCTGCTTCTTACCACACCAACGGGGAGCGAACGTTCACCACTATGGCAGTCTTTTTCTAGTTTCACCTCTCGTCTTGTAAGCAGTGAGATCCTTCTCCTTGATACATGCTCTCCTCTCTTGGGGACAACCCTTTTGTTTGGTTGTGAGGACCCTGAACAGGTGAACCTACATAGCTGCCTTATCCTGAATCAGCCCACTGGGTTGACTGACAGTGGCTCTCCAGGGTTTACGGCTGAAGTCTTTCCCAGCCCTATCTAGAGATGCCAGAGGTTGAACCTGGGACCTTCTACATGCAAAACTCACTGAGCCATGAATGTGTGGTTGAGCAGATTTCCTCTGTATCAGCAATGTCTGAATTGTGTTCATGCTTCTCTCCCCTTTACGAGAGAATCTCGAAGGGAGAAGTCCCCTTGCCAAGCAACAGAAACTGCACTGCTCACCCTGCTGTAGGATTTTGCCAAAATATTTGCTGTGACTGGTGCAGTTCCAGCGGCGGAAGCGGAATTGATACTGGCACTCGCGCACACCCAGTCTGGCACCTTTGGCCACTTCCTGCACAATCTCAGGCGCTGTCTGGCACAGCTCAGCCTGCTTCCCAGCCAGCCTCTTGGTCTTCCGGCAGATGCTATTGGGATCCATGACCAATGGGCTGCCCACTGCCCTGGAGAGGTTGGAGGGAAAAAGACAAGGAAACACTTAACTAAGCAGAAATGGCTCGGCCCAAGACAAACATTGTTCCAATCAGATATGCTCAGTATCAGGGTATTAAAGAGGAGGTCATCCAGTGAACCCGTCTACCTAGTCAAAATCAAAGCATTTCCAGAAACAAGAACTACTATGCTGGATCAGACCAAAGCACCCTTATAGACAACAAGTGGCAGTGGTCATAGACACAGTCAACAAGACGTCCCATAGATAATCACCAACAGGTCCAAGAACTGACAATCACCACACACACACACACACACACACACACACACACACACACACACACTCCTGTTGTTGAATTGCTGTGCTAGGTCACACCAACAGTCTTTAGCTCACCATTTTGTCTGGCCAGTGAAATGGCATCTGGTACATACAGCCCTAGCTAGCAGCACCCACCGTTACTATTCCTTGCCTTCACTGCTACTTCCTCACTCTTAAGACTGGTTCACATGTCCTTTTTTCCCATGGTAAATTTCCACAAGTTCTTTTAGATGGGGTTTTGGCAAACTGTCTTGTAAGTTTATTGAAAAGGGTAAAACGGGTAACAAGGTCATATTCACGGTTAAAACTGCGATCCAGCTGACTAAAACAATGACGATTTGATCTAGGTTTGACAGCAGCCAGTCCCAAACAAAACAGAGATTGTTAAAAGTCAGTATTGATAGAGAAAAGCCCGACGTTTCGTGTCTTAAACCAGACACATCCTCTGGGGCAGTCCAAAGCGAATTGGCAGATGTTAGAATTCTTCGCGTCCTGCTTCAATCTTTTAACTGTCAAAAAAGCAACGGAACACTGCTGCTCACTGAGGAACCCAGTCCTGTAAGCACTTAGCAAAAATGACACAGTACCTATTTGGAGAGAAGACCTTTTACATAAACCTGGAAAAAAGCAAACTATGTCAATTAACGATTGTATGGGTTACGCTGTTATTGTCCTGTTTGTATCCTTCTTGCTTGCGTATTATAGGGAGCCAAATGTGGTTTGCAAAGCTTAGTTCTTGCTGCCTGTTAAGCAGAAAGTTGGAAGATTTTCTGCTTATCTCCAAAGCTTCCAAATTTTTTAGGATATTTAACTTGTTTTCTGTTCTTAGGGCACAAGTTTCTTTAAAATGAATAGTGTGTCCCGTGGAGAGTGCATGTTCAGCTAAAGCAGATAAATGCGGATGCTCCAGTCTCACTGATTTCTCGTGTTCCTTCCGTCTGGTGTTAATAGATCTCTGTGTCAATCCGATGTATTCTTTGCCACAGGTGCCACAAGGGATACTGTAAATGCCTGGACTGGAAAGGGGGGGGGGGTCTCTTGTCCTTGGGGTTGTTGAGTAGCTGTTCAATTTTTCTTGTAGGCTTAAAAATCGTTTTGATGTCCCCCTGCTTAAGAATTCTAGCAATTTTGTCAGTTACTCCTTTAATAAAAGGTAAAACGGTCCAGATCTTCTCAGCCTTGTTATTTTCTGTTGTTTCGTTAATATTCTTGGACTTTGCAGAAACCCTATTTTTTCCCTCTCTATCTGCCTGAATTTTATTACAAACAAGACGATAACAGCGTAACCCATACGATCGTTAATTGACATAGTTTGCTTTTTTCCAGGTTTATGTAAAAGGTCTTCTCTCCAAATAGGTACTGTGTCATTTTTGCTAAGTGCTTACAGGACTGGGTTCCTCAGTGAGCAGCAGTGTTCCGTTGCTTTTTTGACAGTTAAAAGATTGAAGCAGGACGCGAAGAATTCTAACATCTGCCAATTCGCTTTGGACTGCCCCAGAGGATGTGTCTGGTTTAAGACACGAAACGTCGGGCTTTTCTCTATCAATACTGACTTTTAACAATCTCTGTTTTGTTTGGGACTGGCTGCTGTCAAACCTAGATCAAATCGTCATTGTTTTAGTCAGCTGGATCGCGGTTTTAACCGTGAATATGACCTTGTTACCCGTTTTACCCTTTTCAATAAGTTTAACTGCCGGTCATAACAGCCTTAGATTGTCTTGTGAGTGCTCTGACTGAATCTGAGATTTTCCTCTCCCCTCCTTTAGGCAGGTAAATTCCCACATATCACTGGGAAGATAACAATAATACTTACAGCCAAATCCTGTGTAGGAACTGCCCACCAGATCGCCCGTTTGTCCCCTTCCCCGGGTGTAAACCGGGGCCGGCCCTATTGGCCTCCTCAGATTTCTGCCAGCTAAATAGCTGGCGGAAGTCAGAGGAGGCCATGTAACGGCCAAGCCGGCCCGACGGGGACAGGGATATGGCCGATGCTATCCCCACCCCCTCCCGGGCTGGCTCACCCAATGGCCTCCCTCCCTCACTGGCCAGACCGCCCATGCGGCCACCGGTGGGAGACTTACCTGCCTCCGGCGGCCGCAAGCTTGGTCCGGTGACAGAGTGAGGACCAGCCTTGCGCCAGTCTCCCATACTCTAAAGAAGGCGCAAACTTGCCTTACGGCACGTTTGCGACAGCTTCCGGTGCCGGAGCGCTTGCTCCAGCACCAGAGGTTTGGACTGGATCTCGTGTTAGTTGTATACAGTAGTAGTCCATATATATGTATTATCCCCATATTGCAGCTGAGGTGGGGGGGCTGCTTAGTGAGTCAGTGTCAAAGGTGAGATTCAAACTGGGGAAATAATAATCTCCCATGTTAAAAAAAAAAAACCAACAACACTCCCTGCATATAGGATGAGAGGACTACACTAAACCTTTCTCCTGAACTTTTTACATGCAGTATTTTTTTTGTTTTGAAATATGGGCCAGCTTTAAAAGGATGGCTTCACCTACAATTTGGAGTGGTACATCCCAGCAAGAGCTCCATCATCTCACTTTATTTGCATAATTTTGTAGGCTTTATTTGCATAATTTGTAGAAAGGCTCCAGGTTATAAACACTGCCATAGAACAGAGTGCCCTCTGGGAATATCACCTCTCCGTGATTCTGGGAGGAGAACCCTGTGCAGGGCAGGGAAATAGAGCAAGCTACTTTCTTTGTGAGAGAAGAGCTGAATGACCTTGAAAAATGATAAAGACCAGTAAACAAGTCCTGGGCCTATGCCAGTTTTCCTCCCTGACTTCCCGATGACTCTCAGCACAGGAGTTTCACCCTTTGGTGATGTGACAAAGGGATTTGCCATCAACCCTTTGAGAGTTTATTCCCAGGCTGTGTCTCCTCACCCTAGAATCCAAGGGGTTCTCCTGAGTAGAATCTACAAAGATATTTCATGCCACATTATGTGGAATCCTTCTTATCTATGTAGTAGGATGTGGGATTATAAACAGTGTCCAGATAATCTCTATTTTCATTTTTAAAATGGGGGGGGAGGTTGCTGCTCCACACTGGCGTCGCTGGAACGTGGCGGGGGGGCGGGCCGCCAGGGGGTGACGCGCGCCACGGGGTGACGCGCACACCCCGCGCACGTCACCTCCGTGACACGCGCAACCCTCCGGACGCTCCGAGGCCAGCCCGGGAGCCGGCTTCGGAGCGTCCGACCCCGTCGGCGCTCCAGGGCCATGCAGCGCATTCATCCGGGTATTTTTTGAATTTTCGCGCATGCGCAGAGACCGTTTTGAGGGCCTTTTGGACTAAACCCAGAACTAAAGGGCAAGATCTTTTATAAAATCATGAAACTTCTGTGCCTGTTTTTCCATTCCTGACCATTTCCATCTCGTGGCAGGTGGCCAGGAGTGTGATGTCTGAATAATAATAATAATAATAATAATAATAATAATAATAATAATAATAATAATAATAATAAATTACTAGCAGATAATTTTTGCAAGGGAAACCTCCTTAAAATCTGCAACCCCCTTAAAATCTGGATGACAGCCAGCCTGTCATGATGCCCAAGGGGTGATGTAAATGGGTCATGATCTGCTAGGAAATGTTCTACTCTGATCTCTGTCTTGTTGAGTGAGAGGGCACAGAGTGGCTCCTCACTGCCTAACAACAAGAACTCCAGGCAATGAGAGCTCTTTCTCGCCACCATTTCCAGCAGGTTTTGGGGGAGGAAGCTCTGTCTAGTCAGATGAGTCACTAGAGATACTGAGCCAGGGGATTCCCAGCAACTCCTCAATCCAGCACTGAATCCCACAACTCTGTGAACTGGGGAAACGTCCAGGGAGTTCTGTAGCACTGGGTTAGAGGAGATGTGCTTGGACATATTTCTGGGGCCATTGCCTGTATTTGTAGACTTCCTTGAATCTGTGCAGGCAGGGCTGGGCATTGTCCCTGCCCTGTCTGCATGGCTATCTATTATGATCTAGGTATCCACTGATTCTGCCCTGCATCTTCCTGGCAACAGTTGTACTGTGGGCCAAGGCCTAAAGAGCTGGGTGTTGTACCAAACCATGCAACCTCTTATCTAACCCCCAACTTGATAATACACATCAAACAATGATTCAGAGGCATCACTAGGGTTTGCATCATCTGGTGCAAGAGCTCATCGTGTCACCCCAGTGTTGTCACTGCAGTTGTTGTCACCCACTGCGGTAACGTGTTGTCACCCCCATTAACTTAATTTTAATATATAACAGTACAGGTCGCCCAACAAATCAGTAACCAACAAAAAACCAGTGGCCAACTTGATGACACTCACACGACTGAATAACACCGCAATCCTATCGAACTTACACCACTGATGTAACCAGCAGTGCAGCGAGAACAGGAGGCCCCAGAATTGAAAGGGAAAGGGGATTCAAATCCCCTCCAAAGGGGGATTCAAAGGGGAGATTCAAATCTCCCCTCCCCTCCAAAGCCTCCCACCCTGCCCTCCCCCGCTGGATAGGATTGCTCTGTAAGAGTTCTAATATTAGCTCTGATACATAGAAATGAGAGCTGACTCCTACTAACACCTTATTGATTCCATGCTGTGTCATAATAACGCCTCATTGGCTCTCGGAACAATTGGTCTCATTAGTCTGTTTTTGAGTTAAGGTAATCTACTTTTTGTTACATAAGACAGTTGTGTTTTCTTTTTCTGTTTATTTGGCTATAACCTTTGATAGAATACAGATAATTCTAAATGGTTTATTTCATTACATTCTGCATTACATTACCTTTCCAATGATATATAGGTTTATGGTATTATTCATAAATACAAATTTTCCAAAAGGGTTCCATGGTTTTGGCCACTAGTGGTGTCACCCAGTGCAGTCCACACCCACTGCACCCCGCTACTGCACTCCGATAATTAATATAATTATAAACTAATCATTGCAGTTTATTAAGCTTATTATTACTAGCGTATTAATAGAAGTGTCACAAACTCACTTAAGTAAAACCACTGTACAATAATGTTCATAGATTCACTCAGTGAAGCTTCAAACATTCCAGACATTTTTCAATTCCAGTCTTTCTCAATGGCATGACTTGTAACAATTCAATGTGCTGTATTTCCACTGTACAAAATATCCTGAGCAGCATAAATGTATGAATGAGATACACATGTAGGCTGGTTAATTATGGAGGCTAAGGGAAGAGCTGTAGGTCAGTGACAAAGCACTTGCTTTGCATGCACCAGTACCTGGCACCTTCAGGTAGGGCAGAGAAAAATTCCTCAAAAATTCTCTGGAGACTGGGGCAGCTCATCCATGAGGCTGGCTGAAGCAGCTGCCTGAGCAGCAAGGGCAATCTCCAGAGAGAGAGACTAAGGGCCCAGTCCTATCCAACTTCCCAGCGCCGATGCAACTGATGCAGTGGGGAGGAAGACCCAGAGGCCTCCTCATGGTAAAGGAACATTTGTCCCTATACCTTGGGGCTGCATTGCAGCTGCATCAGCACTGGAAAGTTGGATAGGATTGGGCCCCCAGTCTGTTCCATCCTCTTTTCCTTAGAAAGCAAGCAGATCCTCCCTATGCAGCCGATCATAGGAAGCTGCCTTATGCTGAATCATTGGTTCACCTAGGTTAGTATTTTCGACTGAGACTGGCAACAGCTCTTTAAGATTTCAGTCGTTTTATCAACTCTAACCTGGAGCTATCAGGCATTCTGCATCAAAGCAGCTGTTCTGCCACTGAGCCACAGTCCTTCCCTTTGGTGCTGCTGGTGGCAGAGCTGAAGGAGGAGGAGGAGGAGGAGGAGGAGGGAGCCACTGCTGCTGCCTTTGCCACTGCCTTTCCACCCCTGCTGCTTCTCGTAAGCACATGGGGAGGTTCCAGGAGCAGAACCCCCAACATCCCATTCAGTCAGTTTACAAAAAAAAAAGGTGGCAATTTAGGAGGTGACGTGGGGGAGATGGGGACAGGCACCTTGGTGGCAATATTGAGTGCCTCTCGGGTGCCAGATCAACTTGGGTATCCATGTGAATAATACTGAACCAGCTGGGCCAATGGTCTGAAGACGGAAGACAGCTTACTATGCACCATACATTTTCTGCCTTGATTTTTACTCGTTTTATGTACTAATTAAGCATCAAGCATCAGGTGCAGTCAGGCGCCATCTCATTTTTATACCACTGCTATGTTGTGTTTAAACAGGTACAGATTTCCTTGAAATTCAACTTGTACAGTACTTGGTAGGATCTTGAATGCACAGGAGTGTGCCAACACCATTTAGGGAAGGCAGCAATGGCACTGTTCTCTCCAGCACAGCTAAGGAACATGAGGAGCAATCTGGTGTAAATGCTGCATACTAACCTGCCCCAACATTATCCCACATCTAGTCCTTTCTGTAACCTATATCATGCCACCTTGAACACTACTTACCACCCCATCTATATCACCACTCCGTCACTTGATCCACCCAGCTGCATCTCCTCATTTCTCTGTAATAGGGAAAGCAGATCTGGCCTGAAAACTCTGGCATCTGCTGACCACTTCTGAGTTATATTATTTCATGGAGGGAGGGGAGAAACAAGCAAGCAGAACTGTACAGTCAACCCTCAGCTGTTGCCATACACCAGGGGTGGCCAAACTTTCAACTTGAATGCTCCTGGCCCTTTAATGGTTGTCTAGGTGAGGGCATTTCAGCAGGTGCAGTTAGCAGCACTATCAGCAATTTTAGCTGCCAGATTGTCTTCTACTTCTACACAACTCTCAAGAATGCAGGCTGAGGTCCTAATGGTGGAAGATTGGCCACCCCTGCCATACACTATTCTAGCGTTTCTCAAAGTTCTCTCCATGAGGTAGGGAAGTTGTAAGTGTTGTAAACAGAGGGGACCACAGGCCTCCCCGCACCCTCTGGAGGGCTGCAGCAACCTCCATGAGTTTAAAAAAACCCTTTTTCCCCAGCGGTGGCACGACCCCAGGAGCGCCACCGCCACTGTCGCCACACCCCTTAAGGGGGTAGCAACCGTTTCCAGTTCTCCTTGTGGGTCATGCCCCAGCAATTTGAGAACCACTGCACTTACTATTCTAAATATTTGTAGGTGTGCGCTCAGCATTATTATGTAGCTCCACATTCAGATAATCATGCTGATTTGATTAGAAGGGGTTAATGGTCCCAAACAATCTGCATTACCTGGCCTTACAATGTCCCCAATGTGTTGTTCACGTATTCAGCAATAACCACAGGGATGATACATCCTATGTTTTCCTTGCCATAGGAAACATCATGACATGACCTGAGTTCAAACAGGTCACAAGGAAAGGATGAGGATCTGGCTAGGGAGGCAACAGTTACCAACATTCCCCACTTCATCTAGACTGTCCTTTGTAAACCAGATGGCTAAACTGAATCTTTTGGAGGCTCAGTTACTTTTACTTACAATAGCTGCTGCAGTTATTCAGATAAACATGGCTATGTTGTTGTTGTAAATGTGAGCTGAATAAAGATTTTGCAAAGCCATGTAAAACAAGAATAAACAATATTTCACCTTTAGCGACCTTTTAAAAACTGCCTTCATAAATCAAATTTGCAATTGTACAGGGCCTGGCATGTACAAGTTAATCTACTCATTCAGAA
The DNA here is from genome assembly GCA_026170595.1 of Plestiodon gilberti rubricaudatus. Classification (NCBI taxonomy): domain Eukaryota; kingdom Metazoa; phylum Chordata; class Lepidosauria; order Squamata; family Scincidae; genus Plestiodon; species Plestiodon gilberti. Next base: position 209,288,556 of record JANXHW010000001.1, read on the forward strand.
AAATCACAAGGTATAGCTCTGCTGGGACTACACGGCTTCAAACTGCAGGCGGAGAGTTGCATATTTAAATACACCCTCATATAACTAACAGCGCAATCCTACCCAGCTCCTCCACTGGTGCAGCTGTGGTGGAGGGAGGAGGCTTTGGGAGGGAAAGGGAATTTAAATCCCCTTTAAAGGGGGATGTAAAGGGGATTTATATCCCCTTTCACTTCCAAAGCCTCCCGTTCTGCCCTCCAACACGGCTGCATCAGTGGAGGAGCTGGGTAGGATTGTGCTGTATGACCCTGCACTTAAAAAACTAGAACTTCAAGGATAAATATTCCAGCCATTTCCACCCTAATTTTCTCTCTGAAATGTTTGTTTTCTACATGCAGGGGTATTTGGACATGAGGAAACATGGGAATCTATCTGCAGTCTCAGGTGGTATGCTTATGCACCCAACAGGTCTATACAATATAGTCATTCTGAATGTGTAGTTTAGCTCCAACTCTTACCTGGCAATTAATCAGAGCTGTAAATATGGGTTACCCCCCCCATTTTATCCTCACAATAACCTTGTGGAGTGAATTAGGCTAAAACAGAAGGTCTGGCCCAGAGTGAGCTTTCATGGCAGAATGGGGACTTGAACCCTACTCTCTCTGGTCAGATTCTGACACTCTGAACGCTTCATCACAGTGGCACCACATAAGCCTGCACATTGTCCTGTACAATACAGGAATTAAGGAGACCATTTTACAGCACACACAGTCCAGTTTCTTTCACATTTTTTAGTGTGTTTTTCCCCTTCATGGATCATTGCCTTGTCGTGGCGAAGGGGCTTGCGTAACTCAATGAAGCCATGAGCTATGCCGTGCAGGGACACCCAAGACGGACAGGTCGTAGCAGAGAGTTCTGACTAAAAGTGATCCACTGGAGAAGGAAATGGCAACCCACTCCAGTAACCTTGCCAAGAAAATCCCATGAACAGTACCAAAAGACTTAAAGATATGACGCCGGAAGATGAGACCCTCAGGTCGGAAGGTGTCCAATATGCTACTGAGGAAGAGCGGAGGACTATTCCAAGTAGACCCAGAAAGGATGAAGCGGTTGGGCCAAAGCCAATAGGACGTTCAGATGTGGATGTGTCTGAGGTTGAAAGGAAAATCCAATGCAATACTGCTTAGGAACATGGAATGTGAGGTCTATGAATCAAGGCAAGCTGGATGTGGTCAAAAATGAGATGATAAGATTGAACATTGACATCTTGGGAATCAGCGAACTAAAATGGACGGGCATGGGCGAATTTAAGTCAGGTGACCATCATATCTACTATTGTGGGCATGAATCCCTTAGAAGAAATGGAGTAGCCCTCATAGTCAATAAAAGAGTGGAAAAGACAGTACTGGGGTGCAACCTCAAAAACGACAGAATGATTTCAGTTCGAATCCAAGGCAAACCATTCAACATTACAGTAAACCAAGTGTATGCCCCAACCACTGATGCCGAAGAAGATGAAGTTGACCGGTTCTATGAAGACCTACAACACCTTCTAGAACTAGCACCCAAAAAAGATGTCCTTTACATCATAGGAGACTGGAATGCTAAAGTAGGAAATCAAGAAATAAACGGAACAGGCAAGTTTGGCCTTGGAGCGCAAAATGAAGCAGGGCAAAGGCTAACGGAGTTCTGTCAAGAGAACACGCTGGTCATAGCAAACACTCTTTTCCAACAACACAAGCGGCGACTCTACACATGGACATCACCAGATGGTCAATACCGAAACCAGATAGATTATGTGCTTTGCAACCAAAGATGGAGAAGCTCTATACAGTCAGTAAAAACAAGACCTGGAGCTGACTGTGGCTCAGATCATGAGCTTCTTCTTCCAAAATTCAGGCTTAAATTGAAGAATGTAGGGAACACCACTAGACCAGTCAGATATAACCTAAATCATATCCCTTATGAGTATACAGTGGAGGTGAACAATAGATTTAGGGCATTAGACCTGGTAGACAGAATGCCTGAAGAACTATGGACGGAAGTTCGTAACATTGTACAGGAGGCAGCAACGAAAACCATCCCAAAGAAAAAGAAATGCAAGAAAGCAAAGTGGCTGTCAGATGAGGCTTTACAAATAGCTGTGGAAAGAAGGAATGCGAAAAGCAAGGGTGAAAGGGAAAGATATAAACAACTGAATGCAGAGTTCCAGAGAACAGCAAGGAGAGATAAGAAGGCCTTCTTAAATGAACAATGCAAAGAAATCGAGGAAAACAACAGAATGGGGAGGACTAGAGATCTCTTCAAGAAAATTGGAGATATCAAGGGAACGTTTTGTGCAAAGATGGGCATGATAAAGGATAAAAAAGGCAGGGACCTAACAGAAGCAGAAGAGATTAAGAAGAGATGGCAAGAATACACAGAAGAACTATACAAGAAAGATCTTAACATTCCTGATGACCACACTGGTGTGGTCACTGACCCAGAGCCGGACATCCTAGAGAGTGAAGTCAAGTGGGCCTTAGGTAGCATTACTAACAACAAAGCTAGTGGAGATGATAATATCCCAGCTGAGCTACTTAAAATCCTAAATGATGATGCTGTGAAAGTGCTGCACTCAATATGCCAACAAATTTGGAAAACTCAGCAGTGGCCAAAGGATTGGAAAAGGTCAGTTTACGTTCCAATTCCAAAGAAGGGCAGTGCCAAAGAGTGTTCAAACTACCGTACAATTGCACTCATTTCACATGCTAGCAAGGTTATGCTCAAAATCCTACAAGCTAGGCTTCAGCAGTTCGTGGACCGAGAACTACCGGACATACAAGCTGGGTTTCGAAGAGGCAGAGGAACTAGAGATCAAATTGCCAACATGCGCTGGATCATGGAGAAAGCACGAGAGTTCCAAAAAAACACCTACTTCTGCTTCATTGACTACGCAAAAGCCTTTGATTGTGTGGATCACAACAAACTGTGGCAAATTCTTAAAGAGATGGGGGTACCAGACCACCTTACCTGTCTCCTGAGAAACCTGTATGCGGGTCAAGAAGCAACAGTTCGGACCAGCCATGGAACAACCGACTGGTTCAAAATTGGGAAGGGAGTACGGCAAGGCTGTATATTGTCACCCTGCCTATTTAACTTATATGCAGAGTACATCATGAGAAATGCAGGGCTGAATGAATCGCAAGCCGGAATCAAGATTGCCGGGAGAAATATCAACAACCTCAGATATTCAGACGATACCACCCTAATGGCAGAAAGTGAAGAAGAACTAAAGAGCCTCTTGATGAGGGTGAAAGAGGAGAGTGCAAAAGTTGGCTTGAAACTCAACATTAATAAAACTAAGATCATGGCATCTGGTCCCATCAAGTCCTGGCAAATAGAAGGGGCAGAAATGGAAGCAGTAACAGATTTTACTTTTCTGGGCTCCAAGATCACTGCAGACGGAGACAGCAGCCATGAAATTAAAAGACGCTTACTCCTTGGAAGGAAAGCTATGGCAAACTTAGACAGCATAATAAAAAACAGAGATATCACCATGCCAACAAAAGTTCGCATAGTCAGGGCGATGGTGTTCCCAGTAGCAATGTATGGTTGCGAGAGTTGGACCATAAGGAAGGCTGAGCGCCGAAGAATAGATGCTTTTGAACTGTGGTGCTGGAGAAGACTCCTGAGAGTCCCTTGGACTGCTAGGAGATCAAATCAGTCAATCCTAAATGAAATCAACCCTGACTGTTCCCTGGAAGGACAGGTACTGAGGCTGAAGCTCAAATATTTTGGCCACCTAGTGCAAAGAGAGGACTCTCTGGAGAAGACTCTGATGCTGGGAAAGACTGAAGGCGAAAGGAGAAGGGGAAGGCAAAGGATGAGATGGTTAGAAAGCATCACCAATGCAACGAATATGAAAATGAGCGAACTCAGGAAGATAGTGGAGGACAGGAAGGCCTGGCGGGATATGGTTCATGGGATCACGAAGGGTCGGACACGACTTAACGACTGAACAACAACAAAGTGTGTTTTTGCCATAAACTGAGAAAAGAATTCAGGAATTAAAGTTCATTATTCGATGCATATGGACTTCCTGGAGCCACTCATAGTTGTTCATTCTCATGAGCAACATAACATGAAAACTGGTAGTTCCTGTAGCTCTGAAAAGTTCATCAAAAGTTCCTGTGGTTGATGTGTGTTCACACATTACGTTGCTTCCATGAGTGGAAAATGTGGCCCAGGGTAACGTCTGAACCAGTCCTAAGACCTCTGCAACTGAACATTGCTTATTTATTCTCAGATGCACTATTAAGCAACAATCTTATTGCTGCTTTTCTTGTCCGTGTTTTCACTAATGCCGTGTTTGTCCTCTGTTTTTTATAGTTTTATATTGTTTTAATATTGCCTGCTGCTCCTTGACTGGTTGTTTTATGGGCAGTTCTTTTGTTCTATTATGTATATTTTATGTTAGTTGCCTTGAGCGCCCATGCCAGTGGGGGAAAGGAGGGATAGAAAGCTTATAAATAAATAAATACATCTGTTGTGCGCATACTTATTTCAGCAAATTAAAAGGAAAGTCCTGAACAGGTCAGTAAGAGGAAGAAGTCCTGAGAGGAACAGAGTTGAAATGTGCTGGAGATGCTAAGTCAGGGCTGAATGTGATGTTGCAGCCGCTTGTCAACTCATTACAAGGGTGGAGAGAATCATGCTTTAGGCTTCCGAAAGCTAGCTGAAGCATTCTCCAGCTGGAATAAGGCTCAGGTGGAGATAAGCAAGGTGGGCATTCATCTCCATGAGCAAGAAGAAGGTGAATGGCAGGTGCCCGGAAGGGCCATGCCTTGAGCTTACTACTTCCATGAGGTCAGATGCCTCCAACGTATTACAAGGATGAGGAATTCAGCTCCAAATTCCTCTCAGATTTCTACAGCAAAGAGTCACCCAGTGAAGCCCAGCCAACTGACGGAATAGAAGGTGATGCTTTCAATAGTGCACACACCAGAGCAACAGGAACAGTCTGGCACTGGACTTTAGAGCAGAAGCCCAGTTAACCCAAGAGATAGATGTGATGAACAGCTGCTTTGTGAAAGGAGAAGAATCAAAAGCAGTGGCAGCCCTACACACACACCCCGTGGGAAGGGGCCACCGCAACAACCCCCCCACAGGACGCCGTACGTCCCCAATGGGACGGCCCACGCCCCACCCCTGGGGAGTGTGATGTCATCATCACGCGCCACCATGGCGTGGAAACACATATACCCCTGGCACTTTTCGGCTCCTTTTCGGAGCCAAACGGCACCCGGGAGGGTGGGAGGGCCAAACTTGCAGCCGAGAACGGCTGCAAAGAGGAGCCAGCGACCGCGGGGGGGGGGGGAACGGATCTGGCAGCAGGTACAACCCTGCGACCCGCACCATCACAACGCCTCTGATCAAAAGTGATGTGACGCACAGAGGTCTGTGTATCCTTGATGCAAAAGAAAAAGTGTACAGAACCAAAGGAACCCAAAATCTATCCTCCAGGTATGTAACACTACGTAAGTCATATCCCAATTATAAGTCATTGCATATTTACAGAATTTAGAATGGCAATGAATCATATATGGCAGTGAAGAAGAGTAGTCATGGGGCATTGAGAGATAGGAGGAGAGAAACTGAATAAGCACCATGGAGAGAGACATTCACCTGATCAGGGCACTGAAGCTCCACTCCTTGAGCACTGGATGCCCTGTCCAGTCCCTCTATATATTTCAAGCACCAATCACTAAAAATGTCCAGCCATTCTCAAACCTTCTCTTTATAGTAATGAGAACTAGAAACACAACAGGAACAGGAGTTAAGGGAAAATGTGTAGGGACTATGTTCTTTTCATGTGCAACATACTCCAGGCTTGTTCTCAGTGGAACGGAGGGGAATGGTAATTTTAAAACAAACACACACACACACACACACACACACAGGGCTGCTGTCACTTTTAAAGGCCCAGCACCACATGAGTGGGGTCTATCACACAAGTCAAGTCTGAGGGAGGTCAACTTAGCTTGCAAATGGCATTTGCAAGATTCTACTTCATCATTCCTGATATGAGGGGTTGCAATGAAACAGAAGTACTCTCCACATGCTTGGGGGCACCATTTTCCTTATTATGTTCATTTGCACGTGCTAGAGCTTGAGTCCTGGGATTGAAAGCTGGCTCTGAACCCGTGTGGTGAGGTGTGCCTCAAATTAAGTCCTAGGGATGGCATTTCCAGGGGGTCCAGAGCCTGAATGTGAAATGCGGTAATCAAAAGCAGCAAACCATTGGGAACTGGGATGGGGAAGGGGATGGGGATGGAGCTTATCAAGAGACACACAGGGCAAAGCAAACCGGGTGCAGCTCCCTGATAGGTAGAAGAAAGCTTCATGGGGCTTTGTCAAGCTATAGGACCAGGCAAAGATAAGTAAAAAGGGGTTGCCAGCAGGGCCTCTGAGAGGAGGGTTAAGGGGATAATTTGTACCTGGGCCCAGGGTGAAAAATGGGGCAAAAAGGGGGCCCTGGAGCAAAAAGGGGGGCCCAGGAGCCAAATTCATATGTAGGGAAGGGGCCCAAAAGAAACTTTGTACCCCCTGATAAAATTCCTCTGAATGGCCCTGGTTGCCAGACCCAGAAGCTGTTTTGGAGGAGGAGGGTCCATGTACTTAGAGTGACTCCAGCCCTGTAATGGGCATCCCCTGTAATGGAGAGATGTGTGCTTGAAAGAACTAATTTGTGCTGTCACAGTGCTCTACATATCTTTTACATTTAGGGTCAAGAGATATGCGTCAGAAGGTTGAAGGGAACCCTGGGGAAGTGAGCAGTACCAGCAGCGTGTCCTTGGGGACTGATATGAGAATGGAAGAAGAGGGGAAAGAAAGAACACTTTCTCAGAGGAAGTTTCTCTTCTCTCCATCATTGACTCTACTACCTACAAACAGGTCGTAAGTAAGGTGCTGGCATTTATCTATGGCTTAAAGCCATTCTTCGCTGCTATGGAAGCTCTTGTCCATAATCCCATTTTTCTTTTTCCAAAATTATATCCTGGGTTTCCCACCATTTTATTTATTTTTTTATTTCACATTTTTTATACCGCCCTTCCTCCAAGGAGCTCAGAGTGGTGTACATATTTCCTCCCCTCCTTTTGTCCTCACAACAACCCTGTGAGGTAGGTGGGGCTGAGAGATAGTGACTGGCCCAAGGTCACCCAGGAAGCTTCGTGGCTGAGCGGGGATTTGAACCTGGATCTTCCAGGTCTAAGTCCGACTCCCAAACCACTACACCATCCTGGCTTTCTGGTTTCTGGTTTTCTGGTTTTCAGGGCAGCTCACAACTATAATTTAAAACAATATACAAAAACGTCAAATCAAACATTCAAAAAACAACCGAAAAACCCTGCAGACGAGAGCAAACATTGAAAACAGTCTAGTTACTGTTCAAACTTCCAGGAAATGTGGGTAGGGGCCTTGCATGGCATCTTAAAAGATAAGACAGTGCCAGCAGGCACACTGTCTGGGGAGGGAGTTCCGTCATCTTCTAGGCATTGACAAAGAGAAGTATCCGTCTACCTAGCCTCTGAACTTCAGAGTCTGAAGGGGGGGGGGGAAGACACCCTGAAAAAAGCCTCTGATGTGGGAAAACGCAGCCCTTCCCCGATGTATATGGAGGTTACTTTAGTGGCAAGAGAAAATCACTGACTCTGTACACGCTAGGTCCGGAGCAACTTATTATTAGCGCTTGGCATATTTCAAGGCTGACCCCCGTCATGGAAAGCAGGTTCCTGAGCTCTGGGTCCTGACAATCTTCAAATTAAGCCCCGGCCCCCAGGACAAACTTCAGTATGTGTGCGTGGGAGGTGTGGGGGGGGGGGGGGCGCTTGACTATGCGCCTCACCGGAGCTTTGGCCTGGGCAAGGGTATCATTAAGCAGGGACAATTTGTCCTCCTTTAAACATAACGATCAAGCCCGGGGCAGAGGATCAAACGTTGAACTGCAGTTCACCCCGGCGAGATCCGACGGGAAAGCGTCCTGCCAGCAGCCCTTCTCTCCTCCCACCCACCCACCGCGGTCCTAGGTGCGCCAAAGCTCCCAACCTCCCCGCTTCTGCCCTGCTTCCCGTTGCATATCGACGATAGGAAGGGGCGGAGGAACGAAGAGACACACACAGAGATCTCACCCCTTCCCACCTAGGATGCGGCGATGGTAAAATATAATACAACAGGAAGCTGTCAATTCCAGCCCCCACCCCCGGGAAGTCGGCGGGGGTAGAAAAATGCAGCCAGACTGCTACTGCTTTGCTGCGGGACGTTGAGCTCCTGCAGGCCCTGCCTGAGCTTGTCCCGGCGCAAAACCTCGCCTGGGTTTGCAATTACCGCGCCCTGGGCCCCGCCTGCCGAGACATCGTGCCCCCGAGTGCGGGGCGGGGCCTTTCCTGGGACGCGGGATTGATAGCGAGGCCACCAAGCTGATACGGCTTAATCAGCACTCAGGGACCACGCCCCAGTCCCAAGGTTATTCCTGCAGAGACTTTCCACGCACACACCCCAACGAACGTTAGCGATCAGGGTGGCCTGTAGGGCGCTCACAGAAACGCCAGCCCAAACTGTTGTTAGCCCAAACTGGAATTCAGGACTATAATAGTGCAGCTCCTTCTTCTGATTTCGGCTTAATTCGAACTCACCGGCACTTAGCCCCTGGAAATGTTTCATTGCCAAGACTCCGCCCTAGAACGTGTGAAGAGGCAATCTAGTGCTGCTGAGTACCCGCAGAGTTCCTCTTGTAAGTAACCACAATCAACTCCAGCACATCTGACATGTCACATGAGGAGGCTGCAAAGGCTAAGTCTGTTTTCATGGTGGTGCTCAAATGGCAGCACTTGCAGCATCTCCCATGTGGCTATAATTTGAAAGTAAAACCCAGGTCTGGCCCTTCCATGAGGCCAACTGAGGCAGTGGATTGGCAGGGAGTGTTTGCTGCCTGCTTTTGTCTGCACACCTCTGCTTTCTTTAGCCCAACTCTTTCCTCCACACTTTCTCTTCCATTGTCCCAAATTCCTTTTTGAATCCAGGGAGTATACGGAGGACCCAGTAGTTGGTTGGGGCACCACTGGGAAAGGGGAGCATGCCCCTCACGTTCTGGGAGGTCTTGGACTGGCCCTGGCTAACATCTACAAGTCTTTTTTCTATAAGAATGCCTTTCAGCTTGGAAAGCATCACTTGTGAATGTTGTTAATGCTGGACTGAAGGCAGGAGATCATCAGTTTTAAACTAAAATTATAAACAATAGAAATGAAAAATCCAGTTGTGGTGTCCACGAGAACACAGCTTTCAGAAGAATAGTCCTTACAACCGCTGGATGCAGTAGGTGCTTGCCTGAAGCCTGGCATTCATACTCAAAAAGGCAAAGACCATGCCCTCTGCCAGATGCAAGGGAGTGGCAACAAGATACAGTTATCGATCTTGTTGCCTTGAGTGCTCCCTGAGTAGGCTTGCCATAGTCCTGGCCCTGGCCGGGACAGTTCTGGTCTCCGGGGTCCGTCCCAGCCACCGTCCCGGCTGTCCCTGGCATCCCGGCCAGCCCCGGAAACCCAGACTGTCCTGGCCTTTCCTGGCCAGCCGGCTGCATCCTCCTCGGCTGGCAGGAACTGCATACTGGCTCATGCACCTGCGTGAGTCTTATGCAAGCACACAACGCCTGGGAGCTCTCCTGGGGCTTGTTGTATGCGCCTGCTCGAGGCTCGAGCCAGTATTATCAGTCCCGGCGGGCCACAGAAGATGCAGTCCGTCGGCTGGAACAAAGAGGAGGAAGAGGCATTGCATCAGTGGCACTGGCATTTCAGCCAGGAGAAGAAAAAGAAGGGGGGGAAGCCTGTTTTCTGGGCGGGCGGCTGCTTTGCAGCCAGCATAATAATAATAATAATAATAATAATAATAATAATAATAATAATAATAATAATAATAATAATATTTTTAAGCAGCTGCTTTGCTAGAAAATAAACCATGCAAGGTATCCTGGCTACATTTTAGAGATGTTATGGACCAAGGTGTTGTTGACAATGTCTTAAAAGAGCAAAGTTGCAGCACAGCTAGCTTTCACATTTAAGAAGAAATATTGCTTTGAGATAGTAAAAATACCAGGTTTAAACATCCAATAAAAAACTGTAAATATAAAATAGTCTGAAGCTGCATTAATGCCAAGTGGGTCAGAAAGCCTTTGAGCCATTGCACTGAGGCTGCAATATCTTGCACACTTACTTGGAAGTAAGTCTGATTGAACTCCAGGGGACATAGGTAAAGGTAAAGGTGACCCCTGACAATTAAGTCCAGTCGTGTCCGACTCTAGGGTGTGGTGCTCATCCCCATTTCAAAGCCGAAGAGCCAGCGTTGTCCGAAGACGCCTCCATGGTCATGGAGGCCGGCATGACTCTCCTTGCCGCAGCACGTAGCATGCGGCTGGAACATGGAGCGCTGTTTACCTTCCCGCAAGCGGTACCTATTTATCTACTCACATTAACATGCTTTGGAACTGCTAGGTTGGCAGGAGCTGGCCAAGCAAAGGAGCTGGCCATCACCCCGTCGCGGATTCGAACTGCCGACCTTTCGATCAACAGCTCATGGTTCAGCGGTTTAACCTACTGCGCCACCCGCTGGCCTTCCAGGGGATATACTTTCAAGCAAATCTGTCCTGCCCACATTGATTCCTGCTTTGCCCATACTTTGATCCAAAGCCTAAGATTTGCATTTTTAAAAAGGACTCTTGAAATTCCTGCAGTCCACAGCACCAGTTGCTGGAGAACTGTATTCAGGGATGTGATACTGACATGAGTGGCGGCTACTTGGAAGCACAGTAATACAGGTTGAAAATCCCTTATCTGGACTGCTTGGGACAGGAAGTTGTCTGGATTTCGGATTTGTCTGGATTTTGGAATATTTGCATAAATAAAATGAAATATCTTGGGGGATGGGACCCAAGTCTAAACACGAAATCCATTTATGTCTCATATGTACCTTATACACATAGCCTGAAGGATTTTATACAATATTTCTTAATAAGTTTGTGCCCCAGCATGCCTTGCACTATGCCAGCCAGGTGCTGGAAAACTTTTTAAGTTATAGCCCCAAAAATGTCTGGATTTTGAAATAGTCTGGATTTCAGATGTCCAGATAAGGGGTACCTCCTTGTGAATGTGTTCCTGAAAAACAGTGCTGTGTGAAACAGTACTATACGAGGTAACAATAACACTGTTCTAATGCAGATGTGTTCACAGTACTGTACTCACCAGTGCATGAGGTCAGAGCTTGCTATGTAATTGGCCACTGCTGCTGCCACTCTTCCTACATGACAGCAGTGGAAGATGATGGGAGGAGCTACTCCCAGGAGGATGAGCCAGGTTGTGACTCAACACCGCCTGCGGTACGAGGCAAGGTGAAGCCGACCTTTGCTTCACACCGCACCGATTCCTGTCTACACTGAAGGAAGCCGCAACGAGAAGTGTAAGATGTCCTGCCCTGCCCCTCATTCACTGTTAGTCAATCAGAATCGAGTCTTTTCAGGTCAACGCTTTGCTTCGCGTCCCACCCACCCACCCACCCACCCCCCACTGCACCAAACGCGGCCTCTCACTGCCTGAAATTTAATTTTTCCAACTTTGCTCTCAGGACAACGCAGCTCTCCTGCATTGCCGTGTGATCTTAGAAGACACAGCAGTGGCATCACTAGGGGGTGGGGGGGCGGACCGCCCCTGAGTGATGACGGTGGCGGTGGCAGCGTTTTTTTACAGCGGCAAGAAATGTTGCCCTGCCCCCCCCCGTCCAGCCTCCAGGAACGTTTTTGCGCCACGTGATGTCACTCGGGAGGCGGGGCGAGTGACATCATGGGGGTGTCACAGGGGTAGCTATGCCTCTGCAAAACAGACCGAGATCTTCGCGCAGCTTCCAGACGTTGGTCTATGCACCGCGCCGCAGCGCAGCCAGTGTGTCACAGCCTTCATCCACAGGCTTCTTCTTGAAGAAGGCATCTAGGGTAGATTGCCTTGCCTATCGCTTCCTCTCCCAAAGCATTTCCGTAGCGAGCGATTGGCCCAGTGCTAGCCAGAAGACACTGCTCTCATTGGTGTAGCACAAACCAGAATACACACCTTTGGCTGAAAGCACAGCGCAAGTAGCGGTACTTTTCTGCATCAAACCTTTGAATGATTCTATGGATCCTGAGGTTAAAAAGTTATTTCGGGATTCTATGGATTTTAACCTTTTTATTATAATACTGTAAAAATTACACTCAAGACAAAAGACGCTATAACAAAACAGTGCTATAGGAAGCTGTGTTATAGAAGGTATTACTGTACCTAGGCCTCTGGAAGGAGTCGCTGGCAGAGTGCTTGCTCCCAGGATATCAACTCTGTATTAAACAGCTCCTCTCTCTCACCCATGTATAAACCTGAAGCAAGCCTAGCGGAGTGAATTGCCCAGCTGTCAGTCTGCTTGTCTTCGCTGTGCCTCACTTCACCAAACATTCCTCTTAAGGGTTGAGGAGTCCCTCCGGCTTTGCTTGCAAATGAGCTTGTGTGTAAATGAATACAGGGAGACTGAAAGCAGGGGGGGGGGGAAACCTCCCTGACAGAATCCAAAGTCATGCAGCTCTCGTGTTTTCTTTTGTTTTGTTTTAACCATGTGTTGTTATTCATCTCAACATTGTGCCCAGAGATCCCTGCTTGGCACTGGGAAGAAATAATAGTCCCACCCCAGAAAGATGAAGGGCTCTTGGGCCCTGAAAGTGACTGAGAGGGCTCCATGTTTACGTATTCTGACCATGACTGAGAGTGTGATGTATTTTCATTGGATGGGATTATGTAATTAAGACCTGGGAATGCAATCAAAAAGGCAGAGCTAAGGTTACATGTTGCAAACTTGACTTTGCTATTTGCTCCCTTGAGTGCTACCTTAATAAAGCATATGCATATGTGAGTGTGTGTATTGCATACAATTAAGGGGAAAAAATCCAAATGTAATGTGAGTGGGGCAGAGTGAAAACAAACAGAACTTTTCAGCTTTCATTTATATCATTTGAGTGTTTGTAACCATTCAAGGTCTCAAGAATCTAAAACAATTGCACTTTGGCTTGGAAAAGAAGCAACCAAGGGATATTGTTTATTATGGCATGACTGGATTAATGAAAGAGAATAAGGAATAGCTATTTGCCCTTGCACATAATGCCATAACTGGTGGACTACTGATGAACAAATGACTTAAAACCAACAAATGAAAACACAGACACCCACCCACCCCCAACCCATGGAGTGTTATCTCATTTGTGGACCTCATCTGTCAACATGGTGCTTATGACCAACAGAATAACAGTTACATGTTGAGATAAACCATGGAAAGATGGAGATGCCATTAGCGACGGGCCTTTGTTGATGTTCTTATTGATATGCACACGCATCTGCAAGTAATTCCAGTGATGGGAATGATAGCATTGCTAGAATGTATATATTTTAACAAGTCAGACAACAATAGGCCAAGGATCCTGGCAATAAACCAGCATATTTATGTTTCACTACGGAAGCAATCCTATACACCAGGGGTGGCCAACCTTCCACCATTAGGGCCTCTGCGTTCTTAAGAGTTGTGTAGACGACAGAATCTTGGCAGCTGCATTTGCTGATGGTGCTGCTAAAGCAGCTGCACCTGCTGAAATGCCCTCACCTATATGACTATTAAAGGGCCAGGAGCATTCATGTTGAAAGATTGGCCACCCCTGCTATACACCCTTACTTGGGAGTAAGTACCCTCCGGACCCTGCACCCACTGACAATAGTTAGGCTTACCAGATCTCCAACCGGGACAATCTTGTTTTTACTGTAAACCGCCTTGAGTGCCCTTGCTGGGAGAAAGGCGGGATATAAATTCTTTAAATAAATAAATAAATAAATAAATAAAGTCCTGCTAAACCTTGTGGGGATTACTTCCAAGGAAATACATACAAGATCCGGCCACATGGCTGCAATCCTAAGCACAGTTACTTAGGAAGAACTCCTATTGAGATTAATGGGGATTCGTCTGAGTAAACATACACTAAATTAGCCTACATGACTTCAAACATCAAGGCGGTGATTTTTAGATGCATTGTCTTGAGAGAATATAACAACATCTTTTCATTGAGTAGTAAGATACACATGAGCTATCATCACACCGGATGGTGTACACTTACAGGAAATCATTCCATGAAAAGCAGCCTCAAATTGTCCTTGAGATGGACACGTGTTTCTAGACGTCAAACAAACTGCAGAAATCTAGGAGTACACAACATTGAATTTTTAATCTAGTAGTACACCTGTTGCTTTCATATTTTTGGTCTGTAGCATCCATTACTACCTTCTCTTGGCATCTTGGAGTAATACAAAAATTATGCACATGCACATGCGTGCGCGCACGCACACACTTCTAAGCTCTGCTGCATGACAGGTAACATTTTTCATCACTGCCTGCCCCATGCTGAAAAAAGCTGCACTTAATTCAGTTCCCATTAACATATAGATTCTCTGTGTCAGGAAAAATGGTGACAACTTGTTTTGACCAAACTTCACAGCACTCTGTGCATCATTGCACTTGTCCTGCCTTACTGTTTTGCACCTATGCATCCGTTTTCATGTAGGTATTTAACAGCGCAATCCTCAATAAGTCCTAGAGTGGCGGAGCGCGCGCTCCACCGTTCTAAGCAGTCGCAAATATGCCATAAAGCACGTTTGCGACAAGTAAGGGCCACCAGCGCGGAAGCCGGCAGTCCTCACTCCGCCACCCTCCGGACCCTGCACCCGCTGACAATAGTTAGGCTTACCAGATCTCCAACAGAGTGCTAGACCTTTAGGAGGAGGAATGTGGGCAGGTGTAGCATGTTAGAGCACAATCCTAGGCATGTCTACTCAGAAGCAAGCCCTACTGAACACAATGGGGCTTGCTTCTGAGTAGACATGCCTAGGATTGTGCTCTAAGGTTTAACAAGCTACACCTGCCCACATTCCTTCTCCTAAAGGTCTAGCACTCTGTCCCCGTTGGAGATCTGGTAAGCCTAATGATAGTAAGTCCAGTGCTGGTGGGTGCAGGGGCAGGGGGAGAGCGGGCAGGGGCAGCCAGGGGGGTGGCCTCTGGCTGGCCCGGGCTGGGAGAGGGCAGGAATATCGGCGGCACGCTCCGCTTCAGAGCTGGTGTACATCCGAGGAGGCCCATAGGACCCGGGGCAGCCCTACACTTGGGGAAGGAGACAAACATCCCCTTTTCCCGAGGTGTTCCTGGGCTGCGCTGGCACAGTCTGGAAATGTGCTCAGGATATGGCAGCCGGCCCTTTAGGCCAGCCGCGTATAGTTAGCGAGGATTGCGCTGTAAATGTATATGCCACCTTGCCACAATGAATAAATCATAATACAATAAATCAAGCAATTAAAAAACCCACAAAATCTAAAGTTTCTAGCAACAATGCAGCAATAGAAAGCTGAAGGATCATAGAAGACTAGCTGGGACTGGGAGTGATGAGTTTTCACAACTCATTTCATACTGGGTCTGTCAAATACATCTCCCTTAAGAGGGACTTCCATAATAGTGAATTGCACCCATGCTGCCTTCTATGAACTGTCAGTGTTCCCATCTGGCTTGGTTTATCTGAACACAATCCAGTCCTGCTTCTTCCCCAGACCAGATTCACCCTAGACCGTATCCTGCCAAGGCTTACTTTTCTGGCCCTGGTCCTGTAAATACTGGTCAAGCCTGAGTGAACTTCTGCCATTCAGTGGTGAGACCAATCAGGTTGATCTTGAGGAAGAAAAGTCAGAACCGCGAATGTAATCCAAGTGGGCCTGATCTTGTTTTCTCAGTCTCAGTGAACCTTGAATGACTTTGAACAATTACATAGTTCTTAGTCATTAATCTGTAACTTGGAGATGAATACTTTGCCTTTAGTGGTAACATTACAATACAAGTGTTACTAGAGATACCTAAAATAGCTATTTCAGCGTCTACATTTAATACATTTGATTCATTTTCCAGAGAGAAAGCCCATTTTAATTTGTTACAGTCAACACAAAAGGTTCCCCAGTCTCACTTGTAGAAGAGGGAATTCAATGGATCTCACCAGAAAACAAAATGGGAACTCAAGAAAAGATCACTAACATCTGATTTTTTTTTCTACCTTTGTCTAATGGATCCCCGCCAGCTATTATCACAAAATGCCTACTAAGATTCAGATGCACTGCATACTATTGAATCTGATCGGGAACCTCTTAATTCTCTTCCTAGACAGCATGTCCCAATGATGATCAGTCTGCTTTCTTGTTCCTTCAACAGCATGTCCTGGCGTATGTGTTTGCCCTTCACTCCCACAACAAACTGCTGCCCAGTGTACTTGATTGAAAAACCTCACTCAAGATTCCTCACTCTCTCCAAAGAGACACTACAAAGAAGCCATCTTTTCTTTATAAACTAAAGAAACTGGTTTTCAGAGGTTAGAATTAACATATTCCTGGGAAACTCTGTTGTTTAAAGGCTTTTAAAGGGCAATAAGTTTCCTGGCAATATGTTAATTCTAAACTCTGAATCTGGACACATCGTGACAACTTGCAAACATATTTAAAGAAACTGGGTTTGGGGTCTAAGAAATGATCACTCTGATACATCATGGGGAGACAAAAAACTACTTCTAACCTTTTCTGGAAGTCTCTAATGCTGAACCTAATAATGCTGCACACCTCTGCTACAGACATAGGATACAGGGAAGCACTGTGGGGGCTCCAGACCTCAAAGAGGCTATTATATAGCCTCAAACCACTACACCACCCAGAGTTCACAAATAGGGTACTGGATATGGGTGATCCTGGTGGCAACTCTCTCTGCAAAACTAAAGATTTGTACCAGCATTTGTACAACAGCTACAGGAGTGCTTCAAGTCCTGCTTCAGTATGTTTGACACAATCCGTGCACCTGACAAGAGACGTTGTGCCTACTTAAAAGGTAAAGGTATCCCCTGACAATTAAGTCCAGTCGTGTCCGACTCTAGGGTGTGGTGCTCATCTCCATTTCAAAGCCGAAGAGCCAGCGTTGTCCGAAGACGCCTCCGTAGTCATGTGGCCGGCATGACTCTCCTTGCCGCAGCGCTTAGCATGCAGCTGGAACACAGACCGCTGTTTACCTTCCCGCAAGCGGTACCTATTTATCTACTCACATTGACATGCTTAGGAACTGCTAGGTTGGCAGGAGCTGGCCAAGCAACGAGCGCTCACCCCGTCGCGGGAATCGAACTGCCGACCTTTCAATCGACAGCTTATGGTTCAGCGGTTTAACCCGCTGCAGAGATCTTGATCCCCCCCCCAAAAAAAAACATATGTGATCACTATGAACAAGCATGCAGAGTTCCCCTGAAATCAATAGGATTGCCTGTGTTATGGACGCTTGCAACAAATATATAAGTATTTCTGGGACGTGTGTGTAAACAGAAGAACAATGAGCATTTAAGAACAATGAGCATTTATGATGAGAAAGATGGACGAATGCAGGCAAACAGGAAGTCTGTTATTCAAGATCCCCCAGAGAGTCACTGGCAGAGCTGGGAACCAAACCCAGATCTTACACCAGCATTCTGGTCTTAGCCACAGGTTTTCCTCCTCCTCCCACAGCTTTGCAGTGGAAAGATGGCAAATAAATAGATTCAATAGCCACAAAAGCATTTGGGATTCTCTTAGAAGTGGGTGGACTGCGGCTCCCCTGCAGTGCTCATCATAGGTGGCACAGGCAAAGTGACAAGGGAAGTAAGGTCTGAAGGGATTATTTTCATCATACAACCAGACTCCTGTACCCCCAGGGCAGAGAATCTCGACTCCAGCGTTTTGGGTTAAAGAGTTTCCTGGACGTCACTCATGGCTTGACTCATTCCTGCCTTCGCAACTGAGTAATTAACCAGCCCAAATGTTGCACTGATAAAAACCTCAATCCCACGGTCCAGCATCCACAATTTTCTGGGCAGCTCATATACAGAGATGAATTAGTTCAGACTCCGGAATAGGTTCTGAGTTTTCAAAATCTGGGTACAAATTCCAAGACATTCCAAGAGATGATGTTCTTCCAACTCTATGACATAGATTCAAGTGAAAACCTCTGGGCATTTTTGCAAGCAACCTTGGCCAAGCATCCATCATGAGGCTTGCGTAATGGCTCGTTCTACATGACAAAGTGTCAAGCAGCAAGCACCGCCATGCCCCTGTTTAACAAGCTGTCACACAGCAATGTTTTTGAGTAGCAGCAAAAACTAAGAGCAAGGGGCAACATGATGCAGCCCAATTCAATGCATGCTTCACTTCTTCTAGTGAAGAAGGAAGCGCCACTGAGTGCAGGGGTGTTCACAATGTGGGGCAGCTCTCTCTCCCTCTGGAGGCAGAAGCAGCTTTTAGGGTGGGTAGACATTCCTCCCATATTATCCCTCCCCAATCCAGTCTGTATATGTATTAATTAGCATGATACAATAAGCCAAATTGTCCACTCATCTCCCACCCTCTCCTCTCAACTTGTGAGAGAGGCACCTATGTATCTGATCATGACTGACAGTCCAATCAGGCAAGTCCCCTTTTTGGGTGTGCATGTATAAACCACTGGTGGGCTCAAAGCATGCTGTGATCCCAAATAGCCTTGCTCACTCCTTTTTTTCTTTGACTTGCCCTCTCCAAAGCCCATCTCAAAGTAAATGCTCTCTGCTATGCTGCCCCCTTTAAAAAAAAAATTTTTTTTTTGATTCTCAGAACTGTAACCGTGAAAAGCCCCAAGCAGCAGTGGCGTTGCTACCCTGCCCGGGGGGGGGGGGGGGCGGAGATGATGTGTTTCATCATCGCCCAGCCCCCTGCACTCCTGGAAGGCTTCGTTTGAAGCCTTTTAGAACATTGGGCTGGCAGGCGGGAGAACCCATCCAGAGTTCTGAAAATGGCATGAAAACCCTCCACGCTGCAAACACAGCCACTCTGGCTGCAAAAAAAAAAGCAGCCACGGAGGAGAAAGATGCCACTGACTGAATCTCCTCCTCATGAGGAAACCGCTACTGTCGCCCAGGGGGTACTGCACACACACCCAGGCCCCAGTCTGGCTACGCTACTGCCAAGCAGAGTAGGCCAAACAAATGGTTCTTTTAAGTACCTTAATGTAAGTTCCGCTGGTAGAAAACCAGGCTCCTATCAGGGGGCCTACACAGAAGTAAGTAAAAGTATTTTTCGTACCTCTGACACTGCAGGCCTCCCAATCCCCCCCCCCCACACACACACACACTGGATGCAGCATGCTCCACCAGAGCAACCACACTGGTGCCATTGGTGGGAGATAGGACTGGGCAGTAAGATACACAGAAAAACTAGAGTGGAATTTAGAATTTGGGAAGAATGGTTACCTAAATGCTATTCTTGCTTCCCAAGAAAACAGAGGGGGGAGAGGAAGGAAAAGAAGTCCTGTACTATGGAAATCCTGAAACATTTAGGGCCCAATTCTATCCTTTTCTTCCTCCACCGATGCAGCTATGCCACCAGAGTGTGCACTGCATCCGGGGAGGGGGCAGTCCCAGAGGCCTCCTCTGGGTAGGGGAACATTTCCCTTACTTGGAGGTAAGCCTCTGGCGCCAGAACAGCGATTTGGCTGGCACAAGCCTGAGTGGACCCAGGAAGCTGGATCAAGTCCCAGAAGGGGGATAGGATATCAGTGGCGCCACGCCACTGCTGCCAATACCACCCCATCCAGCCCTCGTTCCACCCCCTGTTCCGCCCCATCTCTTCCCTGTTCCTCCTCCCCCATTCCACCCATCTCCCTCCTGCACTGACTTGCCAGTGCCAGATCTGCTGGCAGGTCACCGCTCCCACTCGCTGCTTGTCGTGGCAGCCCAGTTGTTCCCAACGACAGGTCGCTTTTGCAACGGCCATAGACCATCTTACGTCACTGGAATGTTAGTTCCAGCCACATAAGGCCTGTATAGGCTTGGGCTGTCAAGATGAGAATCCTGTGCACATTTACTTAGGAATAAGCTCAACTGAACTCAACAAAGCTTATTTCTGAATAAGGTTGCATAGTGTTGGACTTCATATTGCCTGCTTGTTCTTGCCTAGCAGTGGGAGAGATTTGTCAAATATGCACTGGGATAACGTCTGCATTTTACTCCTGTGGATATTACTGCCCAATCCTATCCCCCAGCATTGGTGCCAATGCAGCCAGCAGAGAGTGCATCCAGTGGGGAGGGGGATGATCGGTCAGCCAGCAGGTGGTATTTTTTACTTACTCCCTTATAGGCCTTATAGGCTGCCCAATCTCCTATGGGTCCCCTTGGACCTATGCCAGCCATTTTTCTGGTGTAAGTCTGAGGAGAGAAATGGGGTGGGATGGCCTGGGAAAGAGGGGATAAGATCTGGTGCATGCAAGTGCCACCAAGATCTACCCCTTCCCACCCACAACACAATTCCACTGCCAACTTACTGGCACTGATGGGGGCTTCTGGAGCCACTGCTGCACGCACCGTGCCACTGCCCGTTTGCGGCACTCACAGTGGCCCAGAAGTGCACTATAGCGGGCTGTCTTTCACGCCACTGTAAAGGGCATGCCAGGACTTTTAACCTTTGGGAGTATATATATTGTTCATAATCATAGCTATGGATGCAGCTGCATGGTAGTCCTGAGAGCTGAACCAAATTCAATTAATTTTGGATGAATTAAGACCCAGTTGCCAATGGGTCTCCTCACACATACGCCACCTATTTTGGTGGCACATGTCCAAGGAGAAAAAAGGGGCAGGGAGGCTTTAAAAAGAGGGGGATAAAATCCGGTGTGCACCACTGCCACCAGACCCATCCCCTCCCCCCTCCTCCCTACCCTTGGTTCCTCCCCCCTCCCCGCCAGAAACACTCCTGGTCCTCCCCCTCCCCATCCACAGTCCACTCTTGCCAGTGACTTACCAGCATCAGGGGCTCCAGGGAGGCCATTGCCATGCGGCTGGCATCACTCACCGTTTCGGGTAGTGGCCTGCTCACACTCTATAGAGCGTTGCATTTTGCAACGCCGTCGTAAGTTGGGCTGCGCTGCTGGAATGCGAATTCTGGGAATGCCACTCAATGGTACAATTGGGCTGGCAATCTCTTAATTAAGTTGGGGAACCACTTGATACAACCTCTTTTGTTTAATTGCTATTTGCAAATTGTTAGTATCACACTGATAAGAATATTTTAACCATAGAATTGTTGATTTACAGCACAATCCTGCTCTATATAAGCACCAGCATAGCGTGCGCTGCACCAGTGCTTGTCATTGCAAAAGTGCCATTTTTTTAAAGCACTTTGTGACAGCCTAGCAGATGCTGGAGCTGGTGCAAAGTCCCGCACTGTCCTGTGTGCGCCAGCAGAAGGGACAGTGCGGGCTGGAGAAATCAGGTTCTGCATTGAGCAGCATGGAGTCAGAATGGGGTGGGGGAAGGTGGGGCAGGGGATGGGTGGCGGAGTGGGGGATGGGTGGACTGGGTCTGGGAGGGGGCGGGATCAGCGGCGCTGGTGCGTACCACATCCTATCCTCCCTTCTGGGCCTGATCCGCCGACATGTATCCACTCAGACCTGTGCCAGCCATATGGCTTGTGCAGGTCTGAGTAGACCAGTTGCGCAGGCTATGACTTTCCCCGAGGCAAGGGGAAAAATGTCCCTTATTCTAAGGAGACCTCCAGCCTGAAAAATTCCCGTGCAGGATGCAGCGCAGCCCACTCTGGCCCTGCTGCATGGGAACTTGGGTAAGATTGGGCTGCCAGATTTACAGTGCAATCCTGACTAAGGATCTGGCCGGCGGCTCAGCTGGATCCTGCGCCCAGACTGCCCATTCGATGGTGGACCAAAGGTCTACTCAGGGAAGGGGATGTTTGTCTCCTTCCCCAGGTGTAAACCGGAGCTGGCCCAATGGGCTTCCTCAGATTTCCACCAGCTAAATAGCTGGCGGAAGTAGAGGAGGCCGTGTAATGGCCTGGCGAGGACGGGGATATGGTGGGAGCCATCCCCCACCCCTTCCAGGCCGGCTAGGCCAATGGTCCCCCTCCCTCGCCCGCTGAACCGCCCCAACGCCCACCAGATCCTGACCTACCTCCTGCGATGGCCGCCCGGGCGTTCCGGCGATGGAGCAAGGGAGGCCGGCCTCTGCACCGGCCTGCCTTTCTCCCGAGTAGTCACAAACGTGCTTTCCGGCACATTTGCAACTGCTGCCAGAGCGCTCACTCTGGTGCTGGAACCTTAGTGTGGATTGCGCCCTCAGACTATTAATCATCTTTAAAA
The DNA here is from genome assembly GCA_026170595.1 of Plestiodon gilberti rubricaudatus. Lineage (NCBI taxonomy): Eukaryota > Metazoa > Chordata > Lepidosauria > Squamata > Scincidae > Plestiodon > Plestiodon gilberti. The sequence goes on from JANXHW010000001.1 coordinate 209,310,837, forward strand.
GTGCTAAGTTTACATTCTAAGTTTAATTGTGACCCATAGGAACCTTTATTATGTCCTCTAACAATCATTTCTTAAAGCCTGAACTATTGTTTCTATAGCCAGTTATCTTACTGTTGCCTTCACTTTGAATTGTAAATTTTATGCTTGGAAACGTGGCCAAAGTTGTTAAAGTTCTGAATTAGTCTGATTTATAAAGTGTGTTTATAATGGTAAGCTGGGAAATGAACCCATATGTTGAATATTGAGTGGGAAAGTATTGGCAACCCATAACACACTTGTGCAATAGCATTCACCACACAATATATTATTATTAACAGTATTTATATACCGCTTTTCAACAAAAAGTTCACAAAGCGGTTTACAGACAAAATCAAATGATTAAATGGCTTCCTGTCCCCAAAGGGCTCACAATCTAAAAAAGATGCAGAAGACCACCAGCAAACAGCCACCAGAAAAGACACTGTGCGAGGGTGAAAGGGGAGCAGTTACTCTCCCCCTGCTAAATATAAGAGGAGCACCAATTGAAAAAGTGCCTCTTGCCCAGTTAGCAGGGTTTACAGATGTACAATTCCTTATCCAGGACTGAGCTCAGGGGAAGCTGATTTTGCCAATATGTATGAAAGTCCACTGTGCACAGTACAGATTGCCTAGTGTTTGTGCCATCACAAACCCACCTCCTCTCCTATTTAAGAAGCAGTTTTAAAAAAAAAACCTGTAAAAATCACTTTGAAAATAAATAAGAATAAAATAATGAACAAATCTTTGTAACCTTTTCCCTGTGCTTTAAAAAAATAAAAGGTAGCCAACCCACCTGAAGCCTGAGTGGAGAAGCATGACAGACAACTGAGATCATCATTCAAATATCTGAGAAAGGTGTCAGTCAAATGCATGATGAAGGCAGGGGGGAAGCCCAACTTGTTTTAAAAATTATGGCAGCGAGCCCTGCTTAAGGATGCACCCTTTAATAGTTCAACACATGAGGAAATTTCAGCAGGTACAGTTTGTCCTGCAGAGCAGTGGCATCGTCAGTGGTGGGGGCCTTGGGGTGGTGGGCCCCTGGGCATCAGGATCGGGCCCCAGGCAGCAGGCGAATGGGGGAAGGCCGGGGGTGCAACAGCGGCCAGCGGCAGCATGGATCATCCCATTCACCGGGGCGAGCGAGGAGAGCTGTCGGGGTGTTTGGCCCTCCCTCCCGCCCTGCGCTTCTGAGTGAGTGGTAACGGCTGCTGCCATTACGTCACTTCTGGCGTGGGGGGGGGGCGGTCATAAGAACATAAGAACATAAGAAGAGCCCTGCTCGATCAGGCCAAAAGCCCATCTAGTCCAGCTTCCTGTATCACACAGTGGCCCCACCAGATGCCTCAGGGAGCACAAGACAACAAGATAACCTGTTTCCCGTTGACACTCCCTTGCACCTGGCACAGAGAAAACCTACTTCTAAAACCAGGAGGTTGCTTATGGCTTGTAACCTGTGATGGTCTTTTCCTCCATGAATCTGTCCAAACCCCTTTTAAAGGCATCTAGGCCAGGTGCCATCACCACATCCTGTGGCAAGGAGTTCCACAGATGAATTACACGCTGGGTAAAGAAATATTTTCTTTTGTCCGTTCTAACTCTCCCTCCACTCAATTTTAGTGCATGTCCCCTGGTTCTGGTGTTGTGCGAGAGGGAGAAGAATTTCCCTCTATCCACTCTCTCCATCCCATGCATAATTTTATAAGTCTCAATCATGTCCCCCCTCAGGCGCCTTTTTTCTAGGCTGAAAAGCCCCAGACGCTGTAGCCTTTCCTCATAAGGGAGGTGCTCCAGCCCACGAATCATTCTGGTCGCTCTTTTCTGCACCTTTTCCAATTCAACTATATCCTTTTTGAGGTGTGGTGACCAGAACTGGACACAATACTCCAGATGTGGCCTTACCATCGATTTGTACAAAGGCAGAATGATATTGGCCGTTTTATTCTCAATCCCTTTTTTAATGATCCCGAGCATGGAATTGGCCTTCTTCACAGCCGCCGCACACTGGGTCGACACTTTCATCGACCTGTCCACCAGCACCCCAAGATCTCTCTCTTGATCCGTCACAGACAACTCAGAACCCATTAGCGTATATGTGAATTTTTGGTTTCTTGCCCCAATGTGCATCACTTTGTACTTACTTACATTGAAGCGCATCTGCCATTTTGCTGCCCATTCTCCCAGTTTGGAGAGATCCTTCTGGAGCTCTTCACAATCCCTGCTGGTCTTCACCACCCGGAAAAGTTTAGTGTCATCTGCAAACTTGGCCACCTCACTGCCTATCCCCAACTCCAGGTCATTTATGAATAAGTTGAAAAGCACCGGTCCCAAGACCAATCCTTGGGGCACACCGCTTTTCACCTCTCGCCATTGTGAAAATTGCCCATTAACTCCCACTCGCTGTTTCCTGGTCTTCAACCAGTTCCTAATCCACAAGAGGACCTGCCCTCTTATTCCCTGACTGTGGAGTTTTCTCAGGAGCCTTTCATGAGGGACCGTGTCAAACGCCTTCTGAAAATCCAGATATATAATATCCACGGGTTCACTCGCATCCACATGCCTGTTGACCTTTTCAAAAAAGGTCATAGGAATGCTACTGCTGCAGAGGTAAGAAAAGCTGTACCTTCAGAAATATCACCTCCATATCATTGGCTTCCCTACCATCTCACCTTTCTCGTGTGGCCCCTTTAAACTTGAAGGGACCATGTGAGGGAGTGAAGATAAGGAAGCTGGTCCCTCCTGCCAAGAAAGTCCTCTTTCACCGCCAACCTAATTTTGGAAGCTGGAGGAGCTGAAGGAAGGCATCAGAAGAGGATTGGAGGGTTCAGGCAGGCTCCCGGAGGAGGCAGTCCTTGAGATAGCCAGGTCCCAAGTCAAATGGGCTTTATTTAAAGATTATCACCAGCATTTGGAATTGTAATAATACAGTATTTAATATTAATACTGTATAGCACTTTTTGAGCTTGCAAAGCACTTCATATATCTTGGTTTAAATTAATCCTTACAACAACCCAAAGGTAAGTATTATTATTACCCATCTATTGCAGTTGGGGAACTGAGACTGAGAGATTTTCCTAAGGCCACCTAGTGAGTTTATGACAGAGACAAGATTTGGAGCAGAAAGGTTCTTTCACAGAATCAGAGTCTTTTAGCCACTACACTACACCAACTCTCAACTGTGCCTGGAAACAGCCAGTGTAGCTGTTTGAGAACTGGCAAGCTATGTTCCTGTAGTCAGTGCCAGTTGTTAGGTTACTAACAGCTGTGTTTTGTACTCGCTGAAGTTTCCGAGAAGTCTTCAAAGGCAGCCCCACGTACAATACATTGTAATTGTCTAATCTGGAGGTCACCAGGGCATGAATTAAAGGTACAGGAACCCTGTAATCCTTTGTACCTATCCACCACAGGGTCTGGAACATGCTTAGCACTTCAGGGACTGAATTATCATGCATTAACAGAGAGGAGGGGACATTCATGGAGGGGACATATCACAGAGGGGACAACAGAAGACCCAGGTGAAACTAAGATACCATATCATATCACAGCATGATGAGGCTTGTCTGCAAAATTTTCACACAAAGGACCATAGTGGCTTCAGCATTGCTTCGAATCTGGGAGGGTAGGTTTGCTAACTTCCATTTATAGCTGTGCCTTTAACAGCAGCTTGATGTGTAAACTGGAGGCATGCATTCATTTTTGGAATGAATGGAACCTGAACGGAACGAGGCCCAGGTTTTATTTGTTCCAAAATGAGGCTGACAGCACATGAATGAGTACAAACGGAGTTCATTTTTAAAATTGCCTGTATCAGCAGTGGCAGGAGCTCCAGGGCACAACCATTTTTTCAGGGGGGGGTCTTCCTCCATATGTGCCCCAGTATGCAGAGTCGTCCCAATGCATTATTGTTTCATTTTTTAAAAGGTCTCCATAATGGGGAAAAAATGGTTGCTGCTTTAAAGTAAGATTTTAAAGTGTGTGTGTGTGTGTGTGTGTGTGTGTGTGTGTGTGTGTGTGTGTGTGAGTGATTAATTGGGACCCTCAAAATGGGCCCCAAAGTGAACAGGGGATAGCCCAAAATGAAGGGGTTCCCAAACAGTGGTCTAAAATTATTTTTGTGTAAGTGTACACCCGGAGTGCAGCCATTGGAAGGTGGTGAGAAGTCTCCATCATGCTGTGAAAGTCTTGGTCACCTTTGCCTGTCTTGTTGTTGCCTGCACAACAAGTTGCTGTTAAAGGCACAAGGGCTGCATGCCAGGCTGGTTCTCTGCTGTTTTAGTTGGTAGCCTGGTGGAATGGGATCTTACCACCCTTGCACACAACCTCTCTCGCCCAGCTCAAACATTCTGTTCCTCAACACACACCAAGTAAGCCCAAATGGTTGAGAGAGGGTAGAAGAAAATTATGCATGGCAGAGATGGAAGGAACCTGATCTTTATCTACTTTGAGGTTGTGTACTGAAACAGCTATTGCAGGAGTTCTCAGCTTTTTGGACAAAGAAAGAGCATCCTTCTGTCAATAACCTGATCCAATCTAAAAAGTGTAACAAATACCTGTTGCTTAACAAAGATAGAAGTACCGTGTGGGAAAACAATCAGATTGCTTGACTAGTAGAGCTGCAGCACTCAAATGTCCTCAGTTCAGGGTGACAGAAATGGGCTAACCAGGACCACATGTGCCCACAGCATGTTTAAAATGCTTAAGAAAAGCCCGACAGAAACATCAGTCTTACAAACCACAAAGAATCGTCCCTCCTCCCACCATCATTGGCTCCATTTAATAAGCCACATGACCTCTTGTTTTTCAATTGATTGGGTCTCTCAAGCATTGTGACTTCATTTCCTAAGCCAATCAAGTCACACAGTGGGTGGGATTAGGAAAGTGCTTAAGCTTCCCTTTGCAGTTGATTGTGCTTCCCTTCAGAGACCCACATGACCATAGTACAGTGACTTGGTAAACTGATGCTCTATACCAGCAATGGACAACTTCTTGATTCCCAAGAGCCATACTACAGTCCAGACAGCGGTCTTGAGGTCAGAACTGTATTTTCATATGCACAGCCCAATCCCTTCCTGGGTGGTCCGGTTCTATAATAAACTCAACGCACCTAACAATAAGGGATTCACAGTCATGTGGAGCACATGCACTCAAGCATGGATGAAGCATTGCACACAAAAACCCCAAAGAGAAGTAATATTAAAGTGTTATTTCAAATATCTGTCTCACACGGCAGATTTGAACACAATTTCCTCTTTTTTATGTGGAAACTGTGGGCAAAATGTTTACCATGCCTTGATTAAAATTTGGCAGGGCCGCCAGGGACCAGATAAATTTATTTCTTGGGTTGCATCTCCCTATGAGTCAGCAACTGGCTAAACAAACGAATAAACTCATGTCATCTGGATTATAAATTGTCATAAGCAGAAAGACCACGAGGGGACTGTGGGATAAGGGATGCATTTATTAAACCAAACCGTGGTGGTTCAAACAATTTGACATGGTATTATAGGAAAAACCATTTGAAGAATTCTGATGGTGAGGGTCTACACAGGATCCATTAGCAAGGGAGAAAAGCAAAGTGAAGCTTTGTCTAGCTCTAGAATGAAAAACTCCATGCTTTTCCCATGTTTGTTTCAGTGGCTCTGAGAGCTGGTGTAGTGCAATGGTTGAGAGTTTAACAGGGATGTGAATCAAGTCTCTGGGTCCAAATCTCAAGTCAAGTCTCTGGGTCCAAGTCTCGAGTCAGGTCCCAAGTCTTTGCCCCCATGTTCCGAGTCTTTGGTTGCAAGTTGTGAGTCCCTATCTATTTAATGGGGAAAATGGATTTAAACCTGAATAAAATTTGACTTGTCGTAAAACGCTCCAAAGAGAGCAGAAGAGTCTGGCTCAGTTGGGAGAGCTGCTGTCTTGTAAGCCTGAAGACCGGTGAACTTGATAGGTTCAAGACACGCCGCCGACAAAAAGCTGTGAAAGCCTCCAGGAGGAGAGATAAGAGCTCCCAGCTGCGTTGGTTGAGTGTGGGAGGCGCCAGCCAGCAGAATTGTCAGACTGTAAAAAGGATACCACCTGGAAAGTAGCCATTCATGAAAGATTGGACATTTATATATTGTAAAAAACCCCAAGGGGGGTTAAGACAGCCTGCCCAGACTTGGATTAAAGTCGAAATCCAATGACCAAGAAAGGCAGTATATAAATACTGTATATTATTATTATTATTATTATTATTATTATTATTATTATTATTATTATATACTATCTCGAGTCGAGTCTTTCGAGTCTTTTACAATCGCCAAGTCAAGTCCGAGCCGAGTAATTGACATGACTTGTCTGACTCAAGTCTGAGTCAAGAGATTCAAGTCTACATCACTGGAGCTTAACATGTGAATCCCAAAGGCCCTTGTTTGAATCTTGGCTCTGCACTGATCTCACCAGCTGGCCTTAGCCTTATGCAACCTACTTTCTCTTTGCCTCAGTCGTTGTCACCCAAATATGTGGGTAGAAAACCAACTCTGCCTGGTTTTTATAAGGTGAACCGCGATATAAATGCTAAGTACGTTTGTATCTTTTCCACAAACTGTTTGTCTCAATGTGGCTGTCTAAAATCAATACAAGCCCCTTTGATATGCAAGCCATGCAAAAAGGCCCAGTGGCCGAACAGTATAGGGAAATACCCCAAACTGTTGAGCCACAGCCAATGGTGGACCATTGGCTAGGTGGACCAATGCTTTGGCTCAGAATAAGGCAGCTTCTTCATACATACTCTGTACACTTCTCATATTAATATATGAATCATCTCTGTCTCAGTGTTCCTGACTTCAATGCTTAATTCAACTCTCTCTCTCTCTCTCTCTCTCTCTCTCTCTCTCTCTCTCTCTCTCTCTCTCTCTCTGTGATACATGTGACTTGATGTGTACTCTGCAACTGGGTATACTACACACAATCGACACGGCATATACTTTTTGTACCTGTAACACAGGAGTAATCTATGCTGAGTTGACATTAGGTTGGCCTAATGTCATATGTGGATGCGGTATTGCTTAGTGGCAGGGTTACTTTAAGTAGTAAGCACATGCAATATAGAGCAGAGCATTTTGTGGGCTACGTCCTGTGACTGCTGAGCCTGTCCATTTCCCGGCTGGGCCATATCTGGCTCTGCCCCTTGGCTCCCACTGGGCCCCAGTACTGGGCCCTATCCACGTATACTAGATCTCCTTTTTACTTCCACAGCTGGAAACCCTGCATTTCATTAATTCTTATGGCGTTCTTGCCCTTAATGCTTCTAGAAACAACTCTAAGTTGAGGCCTGCATCATGAAACCCATGCACGCAGTCTTTTCCTGTTTCTGTCTTTGTCTTATGCCTGGGCAAGAATGCCCTGCATGTCCAGGCAAGAATGCTTTTCCTAGAAGTTTCCTAGATGAAAAGAGTGGAAACTCCCACCTTCTTCTGCTCTCTGTCCACTGCTATAAATGGAGCAAGTTCTAGAGAACACTAGTATATAGTGTTCCCAATCTATACAGTATATGCAATTGTGATTAAAATGTAGGTGCAACCAGCAAAAATTGGAATGGACATGACCTCATAGACAGGGTTATTATTGGAACCTAACCTACATGACAGAAACTTGTGCTGTCTTTAACAGGAGAGTTGTTGCCCTCAGTCTCAGCTGCTTTACTACAGAGAGACTGTAACAGACAAGGTACACAACCATTTCACAGGTTGCAGATACTAGAGACCACACTCATGTCTAATACTTACTCTGACTGCCAAACGTGCCTATTTTTCAAACATGTAAAATCCAGTTCCTGCATAAAACAAGGCCCTATCTAATTTTAGATGGGAACTGGGTTTTGCACTTTCACTAGCAGTGAACTGGATTTAAACATGTATGGTATCTAAGTGGCCACAGACACTCCAGGCAGAAAGGAATCATCTATGTACAATAGGCTAATATCTGGAAAATTCTTTGGTGAGACATGTCACCAAATGCCATGAAAGTGAACTTGCTCTCTGTGTGGACTCAACACCACCCAGTATCACTGGGACCCCCATAGCATGTCTGCCCCCACCTCCTAGTTGTGAATTGGATACTGCTGCTGCCACCAGTTCTGAAGGTTGTGGCCACCCAGGACTTCTGGTAGTCATCATGGGCCCTCAGGCAATGCCCTACCTACCTGGCCCACCCTTGACACCACCTCTGATCCCACCACTTCCTTGAAAAGCGTGGCCCAGTGTAAAAATGTTTCCTAAACTTTCCAACCTGCCCAGAACCAACCCATCCATAAGGCCAACTGAGGTAATTGCCTCAGGCAGCAGATTAAAAGGGACCGCACACTTCCATCTGCCCACTTGCCTCCACTGCTCCTCCCACCCCTCGGATTGGAGAAGGAAGAGGGGGATGGGGAGAGGAATAAGCTACAGCATCAGAGTGCTCTAGTCCACCATTCTCCTCTCACCCACAATTCCTCTTCTGCTCTACCCCCCCCCCTCTTCCTTTTCTAATCCAGGGAGTGGAAGGGGCAGAGGCTGGCATATCACCAGGTAAAGGGGGCAGAATTTGGCACACGGCTTCAGGTGCCAGGAGATCTTGGCCCAGCCCTGATTCTGCAACATAAGCCCATGGCTCTCCCTGCCTTTTATGTAAAACAACAGTTTTTGAGAGGGAGGGGGGAGCAGTAATGTTCTCATCAGAGCTTCTAAGTGCAAGCAACATCCCTTAGATCAGCAATTTTCAACCTTTTTCATCTCACAGCACAATGACAAGGCACTAAAATTGTCAAGGCACATCCAGTGGTGTCACTAAGAGGTGCAGGAGGTGCGGACCACACCGGGTGACACCCTCAAGGGTGTGTGTGACACCACTAGAAATTGGTCAAAATTGTGGAAACCTTGTATTTATGAACAATACCATCATGTTTATATATCATTGGAAATTTAATGCAGAATTTAATAAAAGAAACCATTTAGAATGATCTGTATTCTACCAAATGTTATGGCCAAATAATCAGAAAAAGAAAACACAACTGCCTTATGTAACAAAACGTGGATTTCCTTAACTCAAAACTGACCAATGAAATGGATTGTTCTGAGAGCCAATGAGGCATTATTATGACACAGTATGGAACCAATAAGGTGTTAGTAGGAGTCAGCTCTCATTTCTAGGTATCAGAGCTAATACTAGAACTCTTATTCAGTTGTGTGGTGTCATCAAGTTGGCCACTGGTTTTTTGTTGGTTACTGATTTGTTGGGTAACCTGTACTTTTATACATTAAAATAAAGTTAATGGGGGTGACACCAACTTTAGCAGCATCACTGGGGTGGCGCGATGAGCTCTCGCACTGGGTGATGCAAACCCTAGTGATGCCTCTGGGCACACCATCAATTTTTTGACAATTGACAAGGCACACCGCACTGCCGGTGGGGGCTCACATCCCCCAATAGCCCTACTAATAAATTATCCTCCCCCAAACTCCCGCGGCACACCTGTGGACCATTCGCAACACACCAATGTTGACCAATGCACACTGGTTGAGAATCACTGCCTTAGATTGTATCCTATACTTAAAAAAAGGGTTTGAGTGTTATTGGATTTGGAAGAAGCCCCCTTATAACACCAGCATAACTTTAGATACACCTCCATCTTGACTGCAATGCCAGCGCAACTGTGCAGATGCACCAACATTATGCCAATACAGCAGCGACAGCAGAGTAACTGATTGGTTGTCCAACCCAACAAGCAAGTTATTCATGTCAAATGAAGGGGAGTCCCCATTCTCCCAATCAGAACCCAACATTCTAAACAGGTCTCAGCTAGAGGGACATAAAAGAAAAGAGAGTGACTTAACTCATCTTCATGCTGCAGGCAAGCTGCAGGAACTGGATGGAAACTGTATTTGCCACCCACTGCCTCTTTTGCTGCCCCCTGCTGGCTGCTGATAGATTCACTGAAGTAATCCAGGCTCGCGCAATCTATGTATAGATTCTATCTTCTTCCTTTCCCCCTTCAAAGTATGTTCCTACTGCTGTCAAAAAGAGAGAACACCACACATCCTAGGCCCCTTTTGGGATCCAGAGCATAAATCTCCTAGGAATATATGGCTTTTAAATCTCAGTCTGTGTTTCTCACAAACCCCAATACAGACTGTCAAAGGCGTTAATCTGTGCTGATACAATGCTCTATTACTCAGATCAAGGGACAAGTCTCGTTGCCAAGTTGTTTGTGGTGGGAAGAAGCACATCTCCTTGGATCTCAGATGACGCAATGAGGATTTTCTGGTCCTCTAAGGAACAAGATGGTGATAATGTCAAAACCACTGGATGAGATCAATCATATACTGTGCCCAGAGCTCATAGGAATTGTGGCCAAAGTTTACTTGTGATTAGATTACTCCAAGAAAGGTCAGATCCTGGACAGCTATCATTTCCTTACACCAGCAGAGAGCCTGGCCAATACTGCAAAAACTCACATACTTTCCCCAACAAGACCTGGTTGAATTACAACACTCATAGGCTCACTATGTGTCATTGCCCCCCTAGAACACAAAAGGCAGTACATGAGAGAGTCAATCTTGGTGCATGTATTCAAGATCACTTAATGCAGGCTAAAGTAAGTAATCTGTACTGTATTTTTGGCCCAATTCTAATGGGGCTGGCTGTCATCGGAGCACCTCTTCCGCTGGCGCTGACTGCCACAAAGTAGTCAGTGCCAGTCATACAAGGTGCTCCGGCAGCGACCGTGCTGATTAGTGCGTTGCCGGGACACTGGTGAGAAGGCCAGAGCCTTCCCGCCCACACCAGCAGATCTGGAGCCACCTGCTGATCAAGGTAAGATGGTGGGGAAGGCAGGAGGGGTGGGAGAGGGTGGAATGGGGGCGGGCAAAATGAGGTGCTGGGGAGGAGTGGACGGAATGGGGTGGCGATGGGGGCAGGGAGGGAACAGGGAGAGGGCCAGTTGGGTCCAGAAAGGGGGCACGTTTGGCAGCAGTGGTGGCGGCTGAATCCTAACCCCCTTCCTGGACCAAATCCCACGATGTGGGTCCACACAGACCTGCTCCAGCTATTTAGCTAGTGCAGGACCAAGTAGACCCCCCACACCATGGAGGCTTACCCCTAGGTAAGGGAATACATCCCCTGCAGCAGTATTTGTTTGTTTGTTTGTTTGTTTGTTTGTTTGTTTGTTTGTTTGTTTGTTTGTTTGTTTGTTTGTTTGTTTGTTTAAAGAATGTATACCCCGCCTTTCTCCTGGTAAGGGCAATCAAACCCCAGTAGCCATTTCAGCACCGCTGCATCGGCAGGATTGGGAATAGGATTGGGCTCTTAAGTGATCTTGAAACTTCATGACACCCTTCAATCACTCTGCCAAACTTGCAGTCAAGGAGGCTAAAGACTGTAAAGGGATGGCATTCTTCCACCTTTCAATTCAGTTGACACTTCTGTGGGAAATGGGGATTGTAATCCAGATTTGTTTTTTAATTGAGCCAACATACTTATTCTGGGGAATTAAGTCAGAATGGAAGGGCATAATCTTGAGTGTGAGGCAACAGACACTTTGAAGCCCTAGGAAAAAGCATATGGTAGTTGACCCTAGTATTTCTATATCCAGTGACCCACCCTAGCCTTGCCTGACCCTGTGGATTGTGGAAGTGCATGACAGTCTTTCTTCCTGGTTACACACCATAACCTTACAAGCCAGCTCAGTAGGGTAAGATCATCAGAACTAGTATGCAAAGAACTAGTCTAATATACAATAATATAATAATATTTAGTATTTATATACCACCTTTCTTGGTCATTGGATTTCTCCTCTGATTTTAATCCAAGGCAGTGTACATGGGTATGCCAGGCACTGAACCCTGTTCTCCTGACCAAAGGAAATTCAGCTCAGCCCTTTCTTCTACTTTCCTCCCAATATTGCTCATGGTTTCAAGCCTATCTTCACATCATCAGGTAAAGTCCAGCACTGTTGAACCTCAGGCTGGCTGGCAGAAGGCCATGAGTCCTTCTTGGTAGAGACACCACCTGTTTTATGGAAGTCCTTCCATGAGCAAGCTTGACAGGGCCACTAAATTATGGTCGTCAGAGTGGAGATAATTTTAATTCAGCAAGCATACTGTAACTCTATAAACTTTTCCAGACACTGTTGTGTGTTGAGCACTCGGGTGGGTGGTGTGCACATGCAATCTCAGGGTTAGGCTGCAGCTTTTTTCCGTGGACTACGACGGGGTGGTTCTGCCTCACCTGCCGCCCCTGCACCACACATCCCCACACTCAAGACAACATGATACCTATATCCTTTTGCCAGTGGCATAGCTACCGCGAGGCGGCTGATGTGGTCCACCCCGGGTTCCACTGCTGAGGGGGCGCTTGTGCCAGCTGCTTCACGGTGGCAGCGGCAGAGGGCCCATAATTGGTGGTTTGCTCCGATTGAAGTGAAGCGGCCGTAAACACTAAGTGGCGCACACGGCAGTGGCTGCCCCTAGTTTTTCGGCCAGCCAATCAACTGCCCAAAAGACTAAGAGGGCAGCAGGGCCACCGCACGCCTCTTAGTGTTTTCGGCAGCTACGTTCCAATCAGCGCATGCAGCGGCTGCTGCCCCTAGTCATTTGGTCAGCTGATCAACTGGCCGCCAGAAACACAAAGAGGCGCATGTGGGACCCAGAAGTGATGTCATGATGTCATGACGCCACCCGGCTACCCAATCACCACGCCGCACCAGGGTCCCGCTCACCAGGCTATGCTACTGCCTGTTGCCACTCCCTTGCATCTGGCATTCAGAGGTTGCATGTAGTCATCATGGCTCATAACCTGTGAATTGCAAATTCGCAAATAGCCTATTGTGTTTTTTTTAACCCACCCACCCAAAAAAGAGGTTATCATTCCAGTTTTCTGACACATGTACCAAAATGTTTCTGACCAGCCCTATTAACCCAGAATATGAGCCTACAATCTTGCCAGGGAATGTAGGCTTGTTTTTACTCACTTCTGGAAGATGTAAGCATATCAAAGGGATAGCGTATTCTTAGGGATCTTTGCTGCAGGATAAGAGACTATGTAAGCTTCAGTCCCTTAGAAAGTGCTACTCTCTATTGGTTATAATGAGCTGTTGCCAGATGTGCCTCTCATCTATTTATTTTATTTATTTATTTATTTACAGTATTTTTATCCCGCCTTTCTCCCCGAAGGGACCCAAGGCAGCTTACAACAGGAAAAAAAAATACATACAAAAAATACAATATAAAAATATCACATTTTAAAACAGTAAAAACAATGAATGAAAATTAATAAAAACCGTGTCTAAAAAACAATTAAAAAGATCATGGCTACAATCAAAGCAGGAGCATTAAAACAGCAGCACCCCCACCTGTACCAGCAAAATGTTAAAAAAGGCAGGGGCTCAGAAGGCTTCTTTGAACAAGAAAGTTTTTAGGCCTCGCCGGAAAGTGTCCAGGGAGGGAGCAGTTCGTAAGTCAAAGGGGAGGGAATTCCATAAGGTTGGTGCCACTACTGAGAAGGCCCTGTTTCTGGCCGCTGCCCCTCACACCTCCTTGGGCGACGGCACCTGCAAAAGAGCCTTCTCTGATGATCTAAGGAGACAAGCCGAACTATATAGAAGTAGGCGGTCTCTCAAATATCCTGGCCCCAAGCCGTATAGGGCTTTAAAGGTCAAAACCAGTACTTTGAATTGGGCCCGGAAACGAATCGGCAGCCAGTGCAACTGTCGGAGGAGCGGCCTGACAGAGTCGAACTGCCTACCTCCAGTGACCACACGGGCCGCCGCATTCTGCACTAATTGCAGTTTCCGAACCGTCTTCAAAGGCAGCCCCACGTAGAGCGCTAGCTTTGCAACCCATTGCACTTTTGAGTTCTTTATCTTTGCTTGGACCAACAGTACACTTTACTGTGCTGGAGTGAAAGCTTGCACTGGATAATAAATAGCATTCTCAGCTGAGAGTAGTCTATGTTTTAAAAAATCTAATTAACTACATAATCCTGTGCATGTTTACCAGTGGCGTAGCTAGACTGGAGCGGAGGCAAGTAGTTCTGCCAGCGGCCCCTCCCAGAAGCGTCGCCTGATATGGGGCGGTGGGGCGGTGGGCCCCAGGGCGTAGGGGCGGAAAGGGGCGGAAAGGCTCCGGGGGGGCGGGAGCCTCCTTAAGTTTCGGGGTTTTTTGTTTTTTAAAAAAGGTTTTTAGGGGATTTTTAGCGCTAGCGGGGCTTCTAATAGTTTATGTATGCTTTGTGCAACTTAGCTTGTGTACTGTGACCCTCCCATGACAATCTCCAGGGGCGCAGACGATCTTCCGGGGCACAGATCGTTCCTCTGCTCCCGAGCGCGAACTCTGTAAAGCGCCCAGGAGCGCTTTGCAGAGTTCACGCATGCGCAGAGCGGCAATGTTTCCAATCGACGTTCTGCGCATGCGTGAACTCTGCAAAGCGCTCCTGGGCGCTTTACAGAGTTCACGCCAGGGGCAGCAGAGGAGCGATCTGTGCCCCTGGAGATCGTCGCGGGAGGGTCACAGTACACAAGATAAGTTGCGCAAAGCATACATAAACTATTAGAAGCCCTGCTAGTGCTAAAAATCCCCTTTAAAAACAGCGGAAAAAAACCCTTATTAAAACCGAAACTAATTATGCAAATTAATTATGCTTAATTAATTTTCCACCCCAGTAGCAGGGGCGCCTGGTTACCCCTCTGGCCCCTCCCTCTTGCTGTTGGAGCCATTCTGGCGGCAATGGCAACACACAGGACCCTCCCCTGTCGCTGCCGGAATGGCTCCAACAGCAAAGGGGAGGGGCCGCTGACTCTGGTGTAACGGAGTCTTGCAGAACTACTTGCCTCCGCTCCAGTCTAGTTTCACCTCTGATGTTTACTCAGAAACAAGCCTCACTGAGTTCAATAAGGCTTACTCCCAGGTAAGTGTGTATAGGATTGCAGCCCTTATCAAAACTACATGGCAATGTGACCCAAATTCTGCACTGAGAAAAACTCGACCATGCAACCTGTAGAAAGTATGCAAATTAAGCAGCGTATCTGCTTATTTGGCATGATTTCATGGGGCAAAGACTAGTATGTCAAGTACTGAACCCCTGTAAGGAAAATCAGCTCAGCCCTTTTTTCTACTTTCCTTCCAATATTGCTCATGGTTTCAAACCTATCTTCACATTCTTAAGAGCTAGAAACTTGAGGTTTATTTAATAAATGCTGAATTTCTTAGGACACCCAAATGTCTGTGCACACATTATGCAACCACAGAATCCACACTGTATTCCCTACATATCCCTTGTACTAGCTGCTGCTCTTCCTTGCCTCCCATTAGCATCCATCTTCTTTGCCCCCCTGATGTTCCTGAAACATGAGTGCACCAAAACAAGCCTGAGAAGGGAAAGCCAAAGTTCTTGGTGTCTATGATAGAAAGATCAGACCGTTTGGCTCAATTTAGCTTTGCTGTGCTCTGAGTGCAACAGCCATAGCCTAGATGGGCTCTTTGTGCCGTATGTTTTCTGTCCAGAGTTGTTTTCTTCACTATTTTGCAGCTGGGTTATTTTTTAAAATTAATTTTAAACAAAAGCCAAGAAGAAGCCAGGCCGTGCAGAACCTCTGCCCTCCTCTGCATTATTCCCTTAAGCTCCCAGCTCCAGCTCTGCCAATACACACAAGATGATCACAGTCTTCCTTCCAGATGAGTCTCCAGCAATCTTTTGCCATCCAAGATCCCAAACTGCTTTAATCCTGAGCATCCTGGTCAAATTCCAGATCTGTATTTATTACACCCTTCCTGGAGCTGCTCACTTCACTCCCCTCTGTCTTGAACTGGCAAATGTTTCAGCAACCACCACCAACCACACCCCACATAACCAGCTGCATCACAGTCACTGTTCTGGTGGCAAGAGGGGGGGATCCACTTTGGAGTGTACATGTGTGTGTGTGTGTGTGTGTGTGTGTGTGTGTGTGTGTGTGTGTGTGTGTGTGTGTGTGTGTGTTAAAATAACAGATATTTGGGTATTCAAGTGAGAGATGAGAAACTGTAGGGATGGAAAGAAAGTACTAAGAAATTGTCTGCAGCAAAACTCCCACCTTGTCACTCAACAAGAAAATGTTTAGCTTCAGAGAGTTGACAATTGTGCCTAGTTTTTATATAGCGGTGCACGTACACAACAGCCTGGCCCCTTCTCTGCCAAAGTTCCTCCAGACACAGGAATTCATATGCCAAACAAAAAATCCCAGTGTGATCTTCCTAATGTGTATTAAATTTAAAATTCACACTGCAGGGGTTCTCAACCTTTGACATGGCAATCTTGCCTAAGTGACAAAACAATGATCCAAGCCCTCTCCTCACAAGATGGCTGCCACACAGAGACTGCTCCACAATCAATGAAGCTGCCCTTGAGGAATGGCTGCTCTACGGGGCAAGCTATTTTGTGTGTTCCAGTGGTGCACTACTCAACCACAAGGCTTTCCAGTGGGGTCAGTTTACATGCCAGTCAGTTAGATGCCAGTTCTCAAGTGCAGAGTGATCGCAAATGAAGTGATCAAGTGATTAATTTACATGTGAGAATGAGCCTCAAACATGGCCAATGCACAAGCCTGAATCAGAAGATATATCCCCTTGATCTGGCCCATCACGTGTCGCTCCCCTTGTACACTGTCATCACCCTCAGCCACCCCTGCATGTATGCTTGGGGACAGACCATCCAACTGCCACCTACTCACATGGTTGGTTTATCACAGCATTCAGATGTTCCATCCCCATGTAAGGAGGGCCTTACATGGGGATGGACAGAACACTGGGGGTGGCCAATTGGAGTTGCGTACACTTGCTCCTCTCCACACAACGGGCTGGATCAGGGGAGATGCACCATCTAATTTGGCTGATAGATTTCTGGACCAATCTAGACGCATACTGGGAGAGATCAGGAGACACCTCCAATAGGTGGTTGCAGTTGCACTGGTCTAAATAGGGCCAGTGTTCCTAAGACGTGCACCTGAAAAGAGACAGTAGCCTTCCTATAAGCCAGGCAATAACCATGGAGCCCTCTAGAGGGCTAGGCGGAGGTGCATTTTATTTATTTGTTTGTTTTAGAAATGTGTGCCCTCCTTCCATTCTAAAAGTCCTGGAGGCGACTTAAAAGGCCCAGCATTTCCACAAGAGCTCTGGCCCACTGGCCTCCTGCCACTTTCCAAGGTCTTCTTCTCTCTCAAGCTGGCTAGGGCAGCCTGCAGGCAGTAAGTGAAAGAGACTAATCCCCTCAGAAGAAGAGGGGGAACGAGGCAGGGAAAGGGTTATCCAGAGCTTGATTTTGGAGGTCAGGCAAGTGTGACAACGTTGAGATGAATCACCTTAGCTAATGAATTATGTCCCGGATTGCATGGAAGGAAGCTAGGCTGGAAAGCACTTAAAAAGGGATCAGGACAGGTTGGGTGAAATTCTTAATAGATTTAAATAGGTCATGTTTCGACAGATACCTGGGCTTTTCCGAGGCTGGGTCCCAGCTACGGGCTCGTTCCTGTAATGAAACCCCCCCTCTCTCTCCTGACTCCCCCGCACCCTTTGAAGAAGGCCCCACGACAAGGGGCGCAGACGAGGGGGGGCGCTATTGGAATCACCTCGCGTTTTCCTTACACCCTGTCTTTTTAATTAAAGTTGACTTACTGGAGGAAAGGGCGAGGTAGGGTGCCCGCGCTTGCCTCTCTCCAGAGATCCGCAGGCTTTTCGACAAGGGTCGGTCGAGCCCCCCCCCCCTTCTCTAGGAATGTAGCCCGAGGACAGCTCAGCGCTCGCCCGGCGTCGGCTCCCCATCCCAACAGGAGCTACTCGCGTTTACCTTACGATCCCCGAGGGCTTCGACGGGGCGGGGAGAGAGGAATCAGACAACGAAAAGAAGGGGCGCTCCGAATTGGAGGTCGCTTCTGTCTGTGGGCTTCTAAGGAATGGAGGCTATATACTATAGTATCTGGTCCATAGGGCCCGCTACCGCACTGGAGGGGAGAGTGGTTTATAAAAATGGGGAATGGGGGGGGGGGTGTCTGTTCCAAACAGATCATAAGCTCTTGGGGCTTCTGGTATCTGGGCATATATAGATACAGCTATATACTGACGACTACCCCCCCCCACACACACACACACACACGTACTTACGTACGTACGTACGTAACGTATGTATGTATGTATGTATTGGGCTCTTTAGAAGTTGGCGAATGGCTCTTCTGTGGGGTTCTTGCAGGCTATTGTCCTCACGTATCTACAGTATAAAGCTGGACTACCAATGAGCCCCCGCCCCCGGTGAACTTCAGTAGAGGGGATCCCGCTTCTCAGGGCACTGTGCATCTCTGGAGCCGAGATGTTGCCTGCCCCATAGGGATGCAGGATGCGTAATTACTCTTTGATTGCAGGCCAGTTGGGAATGCCTGAAGATGTCGAATTGGGCCCTTTCGTTTGAGAAGAGTTCAGGATTTGTGAGTGTCTCCCCCATTTCAGGATATCCTAACACCCAAGAAACGTCCCGCGCGCGCACACACACACACACGCGCGCGCACACACCAGTCCCGTCTAGAACACGTTGGTCTGGCTCTAGGGCTCCTTGGCTGTCTCCAAGTGTGACCGGGTGGCTTGGAGAGCAGACTAGCCCTCCGCTGACCCCAGTTCCTTCCTCCCCTTTGGAGAGCCCTTTCCCGGGAGGACTCCCCTTCTTCGGGGCACTGCCTCAGCTACTCACCACCACAGCCCGATGATGTTGGCCGGGCAGAGCAAGATGAAGAAAAGCCCCAGCTGAGTCCGGGATGGGGGCAGCATCCTGCTGGGGAGGCAGCAACAAGGAGGTGGAAGATCGCCGGCAGTTCCGGCGCCGGTCCCTTCTCCAGCGCGGCGCACTGCGCGCCCTGGGAGGCGCAGGGAGAGCGCGCAGAGCAAGCGGGGTGCGGAGCCGCTGGCTGAGCTGAGCTGGGCGAGCGGCTGCTCCAGAGCCCCGTCCCGGGCGGAGGAGGAGAGGCAGGCAGGCAGGCAGGCAGGCAAGCAGGCAGGCAAGGAGGGAGGGACGGACGGACGAGGCTGCCTCCCCCTGACAGGCAAAGCGGAGCGCGGGGAGGGGACGGCGAAAGACAGAGAGCGAGCGAGCGAGCGAGTGAGGAGGGGGGAGGGGGCTGAGTGAGTGCCAAGCGGCGCATTCCGAGCGCACCGCCGATTGCCATCTCCCTCCGGCAGCCCGGACAGAGGGACCGACCGAGTCGGGGAGGCGGAGGAGGGGATCGGAGGGGAATCACTCAAAAGCACTCAAAGCCCGGTGAAAAGCCAGAGCCCTCAGCCACACACACCGCACCAAGGGCATTCAGCCTGGCATAAGCTGCCCGCCAGATCTCGCCAGGGCCCCTGATTCCAACCAGGGTTTAGCCGCGCCGCCTCTTCGCTTCTCTGGCAAAGTGGCCGGTTGTCTCCAGGACTTCTCCTGCTAGATTTGCCTTCGCCCCCCACCCCCTAACTACTAAGACAGGCCATTGTGATGCCCGTCAAACTGAGCACCTTGGCAGTTGGTTGGCACATCCCCAAAGACCACCTCTCCTCAGGAAGAAAGTTTGATGCGTCTCGCGTCTCACTTCAAGATGCTTTGTGTCCGCGATGGTCCGTCATTTTCAGAAAACTCTTTCCCCTGAGTCTGGAGTTCAGAGGCAGGAGCTCAGTTTAGCTTCTTTGTCATCTTCCTACTTTTCACCAACACCAACACCACCATAATCATTTCAATGTACCGTATATCCCGCACATTCTACTTAAGCTCTCATAAGAACATAAGAACATAAGAACATAAGAAGAGCCCTGCTGGATCAGGCCAAAAGCCCACCTAGTCCAGCTTCCTGTGTCACACAGTGGCCCCACCAGATGCCTCAGGGAGCACACGAGACAACAAGATACCTGTGTCCAGTCGCCACTCCCTTGCACCTGGCACAGAGAAAACCCACTTCTAAAAAAAAAAAAAAAAAAAAAAAACCAGGAGGTTGCTTATGGCTTGTAACCTGTGATGGTCTTTTCCTCCATGAATTTGTCCAAACCCCTTTTAAAGGCATCTAGGCCAGGTGCCATCACCACATCCTGTGGCAAGGAGTTCCACAGATGAATCACACGCTGGGTAAAGAAATATTTTCTTTTGTCTGTTCTAACTCTCCCTCCACTCAATTTTAGTGCGTGTCCCCTGGTTCTGGTGTTGTGCGAGAGGGAGAAGAATTTCCCTCTATCCACTCTCTCCATCCCATGCATAATTTTATAAGTCTCAATCATGTCCCCCCTCAGGCGCCTTTTTTCTAGGCTGAAAAGCCCCAGACGCTGTAGCCTTTCCTCGTAAGGGAGGTGCTCCAGCCCACAAATCATTCTGGTCGCTCTTTTCTGCACCTTTTCCAATTCAACTATATCCTTTTTGAGGTATGGTGACCAGAACTGGACACAATACTCCAGATGTGGCCTTACCATCGATTTGTACTTAATCGTTTGTCAAGCCCCTAAATCTGCTTTCTGTACCAGGACTTTGGGATCTTTGGATTAGAAATATGCCTCTGAGCATGTGCAGTGTATCTTGCAACACTCTAGGTAATTCACCACCACCACCAAAACACATAAACCAGGCCAGAGAGTGTCACTTCAGGAAAGGTCTTGATGGAACCTTGAGTACCATCCCTGTAGTCATTGAGTTCCCAGACTGAGAAGTCACACATGTATCCTTAGTTTGGACGGCTCTGATTTCCTCACTCTGTCCCAAAAACTGTACTTCTGCCATTTAATATTCTTGCACCAACAAAGTGTGCTGGGTGCCATACAAAATGTAGAAGCCTTGCAACCTACAAAGCCTACCAGCTGCTGACTCACTCCTGTGGGCCCCAGCTTGATTTGCTTTCCTCCCTGATCCCCACCAACCAAAACTGTGCTCTCCCATCATGGCATAGACGCCTCACCTCATCTCTCATATCCAGACCAGAAGAGCTGCATTCTGTGTTCCAAACCCAAACTGGTGCGACTAATGCTAACAGACCTATAGTCTCGGCCAGGCAAATGCATGCTGAACCACCACCACTGCCACCCCAGTGTTCATTCTCCATGTTTCTAACATGCTAGACTTGATACCACCACCATCCTGGGCACTGCCCATATTGTACAGATGTGCCTGGCATGTTGCAGAACATTTTTCTCAGGACCACTTGTGCTTTTTGTCACAAAAAATTGTGAGCAAATGCGGCACGGTAATGGACATCAGCTTTATGGTAATGCGGCACGGTAATGGACATCAGAAGTGGAAAGCTTCTTTCCCTCCCCTCTTCCAGTTTCTCCTTAATCCAGCTCTACTCACCCCGGTAGTCAAAAGCAAGAAAGCCTCATATAAGAAGAACCCTGCAGAAGTAGACCAGGGTTCCATCAAGCCCCATAGTGGCCAACCAAAGGGAGACCTCTGGGAAACTCACAAGCAGAGTTCAAAGGAAAGAGCCCATTCCTACCCATGCCCCCCTGCAGCAGCACTCACAGGTATACTGCCTCTGAATCTGAAGGTTCCACATTGCCATCATGACTAACAGCAGAACGTGTCCTCCATGAATTAGCCCCATCTAGTCTCAAAACCATGTGAGCTAGAGGCCATCACCATGTCCTGTGACAGCAAAATCCATGTGCAAATTGAGTGAAGAACTACTTTCATGTGCCTGTCCTGATTGTCCTGCCGGTCAATTTCATTGGATGACACTGAGCTCCAGTATTATGAGAGTTTTATGCCAATAAAGATTCTTTCTTTCTTTCTTTCTTTCTTTCTTTCTTTCTTTCTTTCTTTCTTTCTTTCTATCTAATCTATCTATCTATCTATCTATCTATCTATCTATCTATCTATCTATCTATCTATCTATCTATCTATCTATGAGAGTCTCTCAGCATTATCTGTAATATGGAAATGATAGTGCATGCTGTTGGTCTAAAGGGGAACTGAGACAATTGTGAGGTGCTTTCAGCACATGGGGAAAAAAGCCTATCTCAATAGTCTTCTGCACTCAGTGCACTGTACTATTATTTAAAAACATAGCAAAGGCCTGCCAGGGGACACGTGTATTCCGTGGATCTCCTTAGCACTGGAAGCAGTGCTGTGCTGCCTACAGGGAAGATTTAAAAAAATAGGAAGAGACACATTCCTGGATGGTGATCAGAGCTGGCACTTGTCTACAAGAATGGGCATTATTGGACTCACTTACAGCACAATCCTACCCAGCTCCTCCACCAGTGCAGCCAGCGGTGAAGGGCAGGGCAGGAGGCTTTGGAGGGAAGAGGGATTTAAATCCCATTTGAATCCCTTTTGGAGGGGATTTGAATCCCCTTTCTGTTCCAGGACCTCCCGTTCTGCCCTCCTCCCCCACCTGCTGCACTGATGGAGGAGCTGGGTAGGATTGCGCTGTTAAATGCTGTGTTATGTGGTTGTTGGCTAGTGTATTGTACTAAATAGGAGGTGTGCTGCCTTTGCTTGATATATGCTCTGCTATGAAAATTCTTCCCTGATTCTCCACCATCTCCATCTGTAAAGTTGGTCGTCACTGTTCACACTTTGCAAACACGGGGAGAGAGCCAAGAGGCACTCACACAGTGGAATCCCATGCTTACTCAGGAGTAAGTCCCACTGTACTCAATGGGGCTTACTCCCAGGTAGGTGTGCATAGGATTGCAGCCTCTGTTGCTCAAACTGGCACAGGAATGATCTCAGGTCTCCTCGGTCCAAGACCGACACTTAATCCCAGCCTGCAGTGTGCAGACATTTGTCAGTCAACTATCTGCATTTGTCTTCTTTGAAGCTTTCCTGCCTTGGCATAAAACTAAAACTACTGTATACATGAGTCATTCGTATCCCGTCTTGGTGACAAATATTTGGTACTCAACAGAAGGGCTATTGATTTTCTTTTTAAAGGGCATTCGTGCTCGGTATAAATAAATATTTTTTAAAAAATGTCTTCTGCACTGTGCATTGTTTCGACACCCCCCTCCCCCAAATAGAAAACGTGCCCCTTGAAGGGGCAAAATATACTTCTGCATTACTGCAAATACTGCCTGCCCGCAAGTCCCACCCCTTACTTCTCCTACCCGTCTTTCTCTGGCCTGGCCTAGTCACAGCTGTTCGAGTTACATGGGCTCCCATTGTTCCACCGAGTTGTACACATTGTGGAGGGGGACCCCCCCCCCAAAAAAAGAAATTGAAATCCCAATGGAACGCGGTTCTGTCGATGGGAGGGGCCGGCCCTGCTTCCTGGGTGCTTGTCAGGCAGGGAGTGGTCTGGGGCTATTAATGCATCCCCGGAAAGTTGAAGCACACAGGGTCTCCCCCCCATAGACACCCCCCCTTTTTGTTCTTCCATGGAAGCAGAGCCACCGTATGCCGCCCGAGACTGCTCCTCCCCCACCCTCTTCTGCACCACGCCCCCTCCCGTTTTAGCAAAGGGGCCTGTGGGGCAGGTGAAACCCCTTTATCTGATTTCCTAACCGCCCAAAAATCCCTTTGATGCCCCTTGTCCCGGGGAGTTCAAAGCGAGAAGAAAACGAAACTCTGTTTGACGCAGCAGCAGGTGCGTCCGACGGCAAAGCTCCATTCATCATCACTGCTACAGTGCGGAGGGGGAGAGGGAGAGGGAGGGGGCGCAGGCTGCGCAGGAGTTCTTTCTTTTGTAGTTCGGGACGCTCACAACAAGCTCAGCTCACAGTCATATACGTGCCCGGAACACGGTGCCCGGATCCCAGCCTCAGCCTGTGTTTACGGCTTGAACCCCTCTGCACGCTGTCAGAAATGCCATTCATTTTTATTCGTGTTCGTTTTTCTTTTTTAACATCCCCGTTTGATTGGCCACCTTAAATTCATGGGCGATCACTGCCGCACTCACGGCAGCTATGGGGGTGGGGCGGTGGTCATCATTTTCTTCCTACTTTTGGAACTGAGTCGGACTGACGCTGACCTGCCCAAGGAGGGTTCCATGTCAGTCGGGCTTAGTCCAAGAAACAACCCGTCTCTGTAATACCAGGGCTAGCCAGGAGAAGAGTAAAATAAGAATGACAGTAAGGGGAGCACACCTGCCCCTCACGTCTGAGACTTTTGTTGCAGGTTGGAGGGCGTGGCCTCTGGGCACCCCTCACCACAGGTGAAACCACCCCAGTAAGGCTATGGCAGAGCTGGAAAGTTAGGAAATACGGCAGGAAGGTTCCAAAAGAGAAAAGGCTAAGGGCCCCCAATCCTATCCAACTTTTCAGGTGCAGCTGCAATGCAGCTCAGAGGTAAAAGAACAAATGTTCCCTTACTTTGAGGAGGCCTGCTTGACTCCCCCCCCCCCAACTGCAGGATGCAGCGCACACCCTGTTGGCACAGCTGCAGCCTGCATCAGTGCTGGAAAGTCCTGTTATTCCCCCCCCCCCCCCAGCATCTGATATTCAGTGATAGTTACACTACCTCTGAACTTGACGAAGGTTCATCATGGCCACTGGCCATCATGGCCATTATCTATAAATTCGTATAATCCTCTTGTAAAACCATATAAGCCAGTGGCCATTGTCATGTCTTGTGGCAGCAGAGTACTCCATAAATGAATTGCTTGTTGTATGAAGAAGTACAGTACTTTATTTTGTTTGCCTTGAATCTACTGCCAATCTACTTGAGTGATCTCAAGTCCAGGCCTAATGAGAGGAGCCTCTCCAGGGTTTCAATCTCTGGTGTCTATTTGTTTCCAAAAGTGGGACATAAGCAGCTCCCAATTCTGTGTCTCTCACAACTCATAAAAGCAATTGAATTAATATGTATTACTATGATGATCCAGCCATGCATGAAATGGCACAGCAACTGCAATCTGTTCCAGCCCCAATTTAACACACACTGCCTTTTCCAAATGCTTCCCAAAAACTTCCATATTCGTCCGATGTCAGTCAAACATACTCCTTCCCACTGCTGTGGAATCGTGTGCTTGTCACATCTTCTTTGCCTCAAAGGAGGGGCTTTGTGACATCACATACCAATTTCTGTACCCTTGTGATTCATTTGCACCCTTCAGTTAACAGCAACATAGGGTTAGCATAGGTTTAATACTGTAGTGTAGTTGTACCTGTTAACATAGGTCAACTCTTGTCTCTCCTGACTCTTCTCCCTCAAAAATAGGTTTGTGACAAATGTAGATAGTTTACATTCTAAGTGATCTCTAGCATACTCATTTTGATAGCCCTGTTCCACATGCCCATGACTGGAACCAGGAGGGGGTTTACATGGCAGGACCTTTTTGGTCATGGCACCCAGGTTGTGGAACTCCCTGCCTGAAGAGTCCTTCCTAGCCCTTTTGATGTTGGTCATCTACCACCCAGAATGCTTTTGTTATGCCACCTAGATCTAGATTAATCTAGATTCATGGGCTCCCCCCCTGTAACCTTGTATTTTGTGCTGTTTCTGGTTTATTCACTTTTGTATACTTTTAAATTTGTTTTTAATTCATTGTTTTACATAGAATTTTTATTGGTAGGATTTTGCATTGTTATATTTTTTAAATAATGGTGAGTCCTCTCTACTCACCATCATTTGGGGGCCCTTGTTAGGGCAAAATGGTGGGGTAGAAGTATTTGAATGAATGAATGAATGAATGATGTATCCAAGGCTAGCCCAAGACCTCATAGTACCTGAGGCAGCATGTCAAACACTGCCCCCCCCTTGCCTCATGATGTGCCAGCCTCTGCTCCTCCAAGACTCTAGCTCATGGCTCCCCTCTCCTCCACACCTGTTTTGCTTCCCTCTTCGTTTTCCAAGCCAGGGAAGAGGAGGAGGATCAGTGGAGGTAGACAGAAGTGGGTGCCCCCTCCCAATCTGCTGCCTGAGGCAACCACCTTAGTTGGCCTCACTGATGGGTCAGCCCTGTGCGCATCCATTCGTCTTTAAATTATCTATTAGTCTTTAAATTATGCAGTCTCTTCAGGTGCTAACAGGTGCACATTGCTAACTTCATATATAGGTAGAATAATTCTTTTTGGAAAGAAGCAAACTCTCTGGCCAGTGTCCATGAAGAACCATGGATTCTCTCCCACTCTCCATCTCACTCACTTCTATGTTATCAACTGAGCATACCCACGCACCCCCAGCAGCCTTGCTGCATTTTCTTAACGGTGTCCAAAATGTTGTTGCCCTCTTTAGGCAGTTCCCTGTTTACCAAAATTCTTAAAATCTTTGCAGGTTAAGGACCAGCAGGATGAGAAGGGTACAAGGCAGATATGCAAGTACTTGTAGATGGAATCATTTTGCGTTTTATTTACATAGATCTTATAGTGTCTCATTCATAGGGCTCAGGATAAATCCCGAACATGTCCTTTATTCATTTATCCTAACCTGAGGATAAGAATGTGCAGCACACCAATCCTTATTCACACTCACATAGTTAGGGATAAAAAGGGAAGATGAGTGTGACTGCATCTTGTGCCAGGTCTCATCATCAGGACTCAGCCCCCCTGGCATCTGTTTGCACTGCTAGAGCTGGAGTGTATGAGTAGATGAAAGAAGTGCCCACATACAGGCTCAGACTGCATCTCCCTCACCACTGAGTAAATAGAGAGAGTCCCCACATCCCAGGGATTAGGGGGAAGGCTTCCAGATCAGAGGATGCGGTTTTCAGACAGATTTGACCCTTACGCACATCTTTTTTCTAGAAATTATTTATTTTAATTTAAAAAAATTGTACCCCGCCTTTCCTCGCCTCACAGACAGCCCAGAATAAACACAATAAAACAGCAATAAATTAAGCACGGACGATGAGTAACGAGGGTCATGATACTCTTCATGTAAGGAACTGTAAGCGAGGAGATGCTGATTTGCCCAAGGCCACCCAGTGCGTCCTCTTGAGTTCTTTCAATCGAGGTCTTCTCAGTGCAAGCCCCTGAACCACAGTGGAAAACGTCCCAGTGACCAGAGCTCGAATGGGGGGGGGGGGCAGAGCGGGTTTGGCCCCTCCCCCAGTTCTCGTGTTGCTTCCTTGGTGTTACTGCTTTTAGAAAGCCAGAGGGGTTTCTGATTGGTCTAAAATTGGGGGGACTCAGGGGTCCCGACTCAGGGGTTTCTGTTTAGCGCCCCCCACCCCAAACCAGTCATGTCGCTGCTGCTATTGCAGAGACTCTTTTGGCTATCCCTTGGCTCTGCTTGCTGGAGCACAGCGACCCCTACCAGCCAGCAGACCGGAGCACTGGGGCGGCGCTGCCTTCAAGGAGACAGTGCCACCTGTCGCTCGTAGCTCTCCTTTTTGTGCGGGCTGTAGGACGCTTGCCTCTTCTGCCCGGCCCCCGCCCTGCGACGCTCTCGGGCCCGCTCCAGCTTTGCAGTTCTGCCTCGGCCCCCGCCGGAGGAGCTTTGGCTTGCAGAGCCTCCGCTGTTGACAGAGAATCGCCCTTTCCCCACCGCTCGGCCGACCAAGGGAGGGACGGAAATGGACGATCCCGCTGCGGGGAACGCTCGTCTGTCTCCAACTCAAACAGCCGCCCGCTCAGCAGCCACATACTTTCCCATCGCTTTGCTTTGCCTTTATTACCCAGGCAGTCGGTGATTGAATGCCGGTGGGCCCAGCTCCTGCAGTGAGGTCATCGAGGCATGTTTGTGACATCTCAGCCGTCTCCATAGCAGCACGCTGTGATGTCATGAGCACGGGGTTGCGACCGCACGGCAGGGGGAGGGGATGATCTGATTGGAATAACAAAGCGTCGGCCGAGAAGGTAGCTAGCTTGGAGCTTCCATTGCTGCATGGAGGAGGCCGCGTGTTGGCCTGATGGTCGGAGCAGGCAGAACTTGCCCCTGATCCCTTCCCCCCGCCCTTACACACGCATCCAGCACCAGCAAGGAACCAAGAACGGGTCACTTCAAGGCCTTGGACTGCTGTCACTGCTCCTACTCAGAGTGGATGGATGGGACATGCTGCACGCAGTGCCCTGGCTGTAGCCATCGCGCCGCTATTGCGTGGCGCAAAGTTCATCCACACGTAAATAGCTAGGGATTAATTAAAAGTCAATTGGCTGTGAGTGGCTGTGTTCACACTCCAGCCAAGGCCTCTTTAATACTCCAGCCGCCAGACACACTCAATAGGGGTGGAATGCGTGCCCCCCCCCCCCAGTGTGGTGATTTTTTTGGGTCCTGCCTCTACAATGACCAACTTTGGCTGCTTGTTATTGGACACAAGTGAGAACAGCTGCAGGGAGAATCATATCCCTTCCCAAGTTAAGTTTCCATCTTTTATCATTTTCAGATGAGACAAGACCACAGAGATGCAGATACTGAGATCAGAAGTGGGTGCACATTGGAAGGTTTATGGAGAGATCTTCTGCTCCTGCAGGCCCTCTTTGCATGTCCCATATCCTTTGGAAGCAAAAAATAAAAAAATAGAAAAGTGTGGTTTTTAAATGGGGTGTGAAAACTTTTTGGTTCCATACAACAACAACAAAAACAATACCACTACTACAGTATCTATATACCGCCTTTCTTTGGTCATCGGATTTCTCAAACTTTTAATTCAAGGCGGTTTACATAGGCAGGCTTTTCTAAACCAAAGCACATTACATATGTTCTAATCTTGCATAGAACTCTTCATTCCAGGTGGTTTCCTTCATGGTCTGGCCTCTCTCTGGTATTCGCCTCCCACGCTTTGACTTGACAGCAACACTGTCTCCCACTCAGATTGCCAGCTGCAGAATTCTCACACCGAGGCTTCTGCAGCTCGTCAGCAGCGTGTCGACAGATCTTGACAACTCACAGATGCTTCCGGGCATCTCGGACTGCCGTCCTCAGATCTTCAGGCACATGAGGCGGCCGCTCTACCAACTGAGCCAGGCCCCTGTCACTGAGCCAGACTCCCTGCCATTTTAATGGCATTTTATACTTTATTTTTATTGTTGCTGGCTCTTAAATTAGCAGAATTATTATGCTGATATACTATACTTCATGCCATTGTCTTCTAAATTTATGATGTTATGATGATAAGTTTATGTTTATCTCTGTAATGGTACAATCCTGTGCCGAAGTTGTTCTGATGTCACTGTCTCTGCACTCTAGTTAGAAGACAGAATGAAGGGCCCCTTAGTCAGATGTGAGCCACTAGCGTGAAGAATTAGGGACTCTTTCACCTACCAGCCTTCTCAGGGCTGCTGTGGTAGATCAAAAACTGACCTCAAAGGTGTCTCTAATCATACTTTCTTACGTTTCAGCATATATTTTATAGGCCATGTGTAGCTGTTCTGGAATGTAGCTGTTCTATGCAAGATTAGAACAATTGTATTGTAAAAACAAAAACAAAAAAACCTCCCTGTTGGGTGGGGGTTAAGAAAGCCTGCCTATGTAAACCGCCTTGAATTAAAGTCGGAGAGAAATCCGATGACCAAGAAAAGCAGTATATAAACAATAATACCACATAATAATTATGTGGTATACTTGAGAGCCACTGTGGTGTAGTTGTTGGTACTAGAACTGGGGAGACACAGGTTCAAATCCCTCCTCACCCATGAAGCTCATGGGGTGATCTTGTGCCAGTAGTAATCATCTCTCAGCCTAATCTACTTCACAGGATAGTTGTGAGAGTAGGGGGGGGGGGGGGGAGACCAAGTATTGTAGAACATTTTGAGCTCCTAGGAAGAAGGGTGGGATATAAATGCAATACAATAAATATTAATGATTGGAATGAGGCTCCAAGGACAGTTCCTGCCTAACTGCGTAACTGACAATTAAGTGCTCACCTGCCCCAGTACTGGTCCAGTCGCCAAGAACCTTCTCTCTCCAGCTCCTCTGCTAGCAAGGATAATAGTAGGGAGAGAGCACCCCCCCCTCCACCCTATCCACTCTACAGCGAGCTGTCAAATGATCACCATAAAGACAAGCAGGGTGAGGTGGCTGCCTCAGGCAGCAGATTTTGGGAACCATTAAAGGGCAGAAATTCACCAGTTATTTTACTTTATTTTTTTATTTTTTTGTTCAACTACTGAGGAGCACCATTTGGGTTTTCCCCCTCAGGCATTAAAATATCTTGGGCTGGCCTTGACGATCAGAACAGATTTGTGCTCAAGTCTTAGCATGAATGAAAGCATAGCCTACACACGTTTATTATTGGCACAAATTCCTACATTTATCTTTGCTCGCCTAATAATGGTTTTCATAACATATTTACTCTTTCAGGCTAGTTACTTAAGCACCATTCCTATAGCTAATAGCAATTTCTGCCTGCATCCTGGCTGTTCCCTGGGTGGGGGACTAAGATCAGAAGCAGCCTGCAAATTTTAATACTACTACTTCTAATAAGAATACATTTTAAAGTGTTCAAAATGCTTTACCTTTCTACTGCAATTCTTACAACAATCCTGCAAGGTAGGCCATTATTATTATTTATTATACTATGCAGGGATCATGGGTGGCTGATACTGAGAGACAGCTAGAGTGGCTTATCTATGGCTACTCTCAAAGGCAAGATTTGAATCAGGAACTTCCCGATTCATAACTCACAGCGCAATCCTATCCAACTTACACCACTGGTGTAACCAGTGATGCAGTGAAAATGGGAGACCCCAGAACAGAAAGGGGATTCAAATCCCCTTTATTATTAATTATTATTAACAGTATTTATATACCGCTTTTCAACAAAAAGTTCACAAAGTGGTTTACAGACAAAAATCAAATGATTAAATGACTCCCTGTCCCCAAAGGGCTCACAATCTAAAAAAGATGCAGAACACCACCAGCAACAGCCATTAGAAAGACAGTGTGCTAGGGTGAAAGGGGGGCAGTTACTCTCCCCCTGCTAAATATAAGAGGAGCACCAATTGAAAAAGTGCCTCTTGCCCAGTTAGCAAGATTCCCCCTTTGGAGGGGATTTGAATCCCCTTTCCGTTCTGGGGCCTCCCGTTGTCGCTGCACTACACCAGCAGTGTAAGTTGGATAGGATTGCGCTGTCAATCTTTTTAGCCAATAGTGGCTGAAATGTGCTGAATGGTGTGGCATAGCAAAAGGGCCAGATCTACCATGTGTATCAATAGTGGTATTTTTTGTCATGGTAAACATTAATACTGTGGCGGGCTTTGTTGTACTTCATCAGGAAAGACTAATGCAGCCTTTTGTATCTTCATCCCTATTGTAATCACAGGGTCTTGCATATTACAGCTTCAAGACAACTGCTGAGATTCTGGAGTTAATCAGATGCTTTAATTTTCTTTTGTTATCTGGTTACAGGAACACCAAGTCAGAGCTGGGGTTGGCCTCAGGTCTCATCCTCAGACAAGCTTGTTGTGCATCAACATGAAAAGCTAGCCTCAGAGAAAGCTGCTGTGTGATGCAACCCCCCTGCCACTCTGAAGCAAGGTCCCTGGTTCAAATAACAACCCATCCACCCAGACGTCAATGCATGCAGACGACCTTTCACACTCAAACAGCCAGTTCCATTACAACCAGCTCCCTGTCCTGTTGCAAGTGGCAGTCTGCAGCCAGGTATAGCCATGATCCCCAACCCCAGGTGATACAGTGCAAACATTTGAAAGCAGGGGGAGGCCCCACATAATCTCCCTTCTCTGAGGAGCCACTGTTGTGCTGGCTGCAGGGCTGCTGTGGGCTGCGCAGTCTGGACATAGCCACCTCGAGGCCTCTGCAGCTGGGAGCTTATCAAGAAGTAGGAGGCCCTTTCATGTCCTGCCGGCCCAGACAGGCAGATGAGCTGCCAGCAGGAGGGGGGCTGATTACTGAGCCAAAGCTTGTCCTCAGATCATTGTAGGCTCCTCTCTGCTCTGTGTACTTGAGAGGGTCTTGCATCAAACCAACCGCCTCCTGCTTGGGGGTTTAGCTAAAGAGAGCTTGTGGTAGAATGGAGGAATGTTATATAAAGCTGGCAACTGACTAAAGAGTTTATAATATACTGGTATATATCTGGCTTTTAATCAATTAGCTGATATAACGTTTAAGTGCTGCTTGAAAAACCTAATGAAGATACCTTTTTGAGATTTCTGTGGGGAGGAAGGCAGGCAGTGTCTCTTAAGTGTGAAATAACAGCCCAATCCTAACCAACTTTCCAGTGCTGATGCAGCCACAACACAGCCCCAAGGTAAGGGAACAAATTTTCCCTTCAGGAGGCCTCCGTGACGGCGTAACTACTCCCCCACTGCAGAATGCAGCATGCGCCCTGTTGGTACAGCTGCATTAAGCACCGGAAAGTTAGTTAGGATTGGGCTGCAACTTACCATTCAATGAGCATAAGTTATCACTCATTGTTTCATTATTATTGCTCTGCTGTGTTGATTGCACTGTGGAGAAAAGCTTTGGATAGGCATACTGATTTTGGACGGCCAGACACATGCAACAGGGCATCAGCCACCAGAATGGGGAAAGCCAGCAAACAAGGTTTCTCAAACAGTTGGGCTTCTCAAAGCCCCAGAGATGACCCCAGCTAGGATTATTACTGAAAGAGAGGAATGAGGTTGCCAAGTCAGATTCAGATTTCAGAACCTTTATTGGCATATAAGGTTGCCAAGTCCCTAACTTCTGCATGCTCAGTTATCTCAGGCTTGAAGTGAAGTAGTGAGGGAGGAAAGTAAGGATCCATGGGGAGAAGTGGGGTGCAGCAGCTGTTGACTGGGGATATAGTGGCACAGTAGAGTGGAGGAGTCAGGAGGGAGGCAAGAAACAAAAGTTAGGCAGAGTAGATGAGCCGGCCAGGGATACTCAGTGAAACAGTGGGGGTACAGAAGATCTAATAAGTATCAAAAGGAGCATGATTGCAGAAAGGCTCAGGAAAGGCTGGCATAATGGGAAAACACAGGTGCACTAGTTTACTGTGTCCATTAGGATGCACAACTTGAATCACTCACATGGCTGTTTTTCAAGAAGCCACACCGCTACATTAACAATGGACAAGCATTTTTACCAGATTTTAAACCCAGTGTCTCTTCCTCCATTCCATAGCACATATGCGCTCTCTCTCGCTCTCTCTCTCTCTCCCCCCCTCTCCTCCCTCCCTCTCTGCACTTCTACAGATCTCTTGGCAGCTGATCTCCCAGTCGCCCCTTCTTCTGCCTCCAGACTGTCTCTGCCCCACCCTCACCTTCTTTAAGACTTTCACTGCCCAAGCAGTTCACACTGACGGCGCAATCCTGACGAATCTGTGGGCAGCGAAACAAGCATTCCGCCGCCCGAAGGCATCGCGAACGTGCCATAAGGCACGTTCACGACGACTCGAGAGCAGGGAAGGCCGGCCTCCCCTGCTCTGCTGCCGGATCCCAGGTAAGGATCCAGCGGGTGGGGGGGCAGATCGGCGAGGGAGGAAGGGTGCCCATAGGCCCAGCCAGCCCAGGAGTGGGCGGGGGACGGCCTCGGTCGTATCCTGGTCTCCACCGGGCGGCTGGGCCGTTACACGGCCTCCTCCTACTTCCACCAGCAATTTTGCTGGCGGAAATCCGAGGAGGTCGGGATTTACACTCGGGGAAGGGGACAAGTGTCCCCTTCCCTGAGTAGACCTCCAGCCGAGTGGCAGCCTGGCCACGACAGAGCACAGGATCTGGCGGGCGGCCTGGGCCACTGGGCGGATTCTTACGTAGGATTGTTCTGTGAGGAAGTCCCAGATGCGAGATGCATGCTGCAGGTACTGCTTGGCTGACTGGGAAACTGGTGCCAGCTCAACTGTGTGTTTCTGGAGCCAGGAAGATGAAGAACTAGAATCTCCCACCCCAACAGTCAATGTGGCTGTGGGAACTGAAGATGTTTGCACAAAGAGGAGGGATGGTCCTCAAAAGGTAGGTGTTTGGAATTCCACTCCCCACCCCCAGAACTGCAGGTAGTATGGGAGAACTGCAGGTAGTATGGGAGAAGGCTGCAGGTGGCCTGCCACAGACATTATGCTGTGCAGACCTAGTGTGGAATCCTCCGAAATCCACTTAAGAGTGTTAAATAGAATGGCCAGGGCATAATTCTCTTGCCAAGGGTTTCCCATGATAATATCAGACTTTCGAGAGTTGGAAGTGATCACTCTGTGCTGGAGGACTTTGCTAGTGCCCTGCTCTGTTAACATATGTACATGAAACGTATGATGCTGGAATTTGCAGGACAATAATAAAGGGAAGGGATGGCTTATTGGCCTGGCCCTCTTTTGAATAACCCTCTTTAGCATAATCTAAGGCCAGTCCGTGATCTGGTGCCTGAGAGAGCACACCAAATGCTGCCCCCCCTTGCCTGACAATACACTAGTCACCAACTCCCCTCCATGTCTTCCTACACTGTGGATTCAAAAGGAAGAGGGGAATGGAACTGAAGAGGAAGAGATGCTCTAGCCCACCACGTTCCTCCACACTTCCTCTTTTACTCCCTTCCCCCCTCCCTCTTTGAATCCAGGGAGCAGGAAGAGGAGGAAGAGCAGTGAAGGTGGGTGGTGGATACCCCCTGTCAACCCACCACATGACGTGACTGCCTCAGTGGGCCTGTCCTAAACTCAGAAGCATGTTCTCATCAATGCAGACACATTGTGAGGAGGATGTGCATAACGAATTTGGGGGAAAAACCTGCATAAGATCGCACATCAAAATCCTTTTCTCTGAAATACATTCATAAGGTCACCCCCATGTTACATTTGCACATGACATAGCATACTTTCAGGCATACGTTTATGGCTCATGAGAATGTACTTAAAATGGGCTATTTTGAGGTTCGAAAGATCCCCTAGGACAGTGGTTCCCAAACTGGGAGGTGTGGCTCCCAGGGGAACCGCAGAAACCAGCCAGGGGAGCCGCCAAGTGCCACAGAATCCTAGCGGAACAGTGCAGTGCCAATTGGCAGGTATCCACATAATGTAATGGGGAGCCATGGTCAAGGGAGTCGCAGGTCGAAGAAGTTTGGGAAACACTGCCCTAGGACATTTCCCATCGAGAGAGTAATTCTCAACTGACCAGGAGTGCTGCAAAGGGGCAGCAAACGGTCCAACAGACAGAGTTTTCCCAACAGATCCATCTGAGCTTGGACTCTCTCACAGCTTCTGGCCAGCTGCAGCGGTGCTCTATTCTCTCCTGGCTGGTCCAATGGAGGGCAGAGCCATCTTGTCCCTAGGCCTGAACGGAACATTTTGTGGGGAGAGTATTGCAGCCTGCTCAGCATGATCTCTCAGGCAGCAAGGCTTGCAAACCATTCACCCAGCTTCCTTGTGTTTTACAATTACAAACCTCGCCTGCGTAGGAGGCATCTAGCAAGGGAAGGCGGCCAATTCTGACTGGAGACGGAGATAAAAATCAGGTTTGCTTAGGGCTGAAGGCAAGCAGCCATATGCAACAGGGGCAGGGACACCACTGCCTTGTTGGCTCTGCTGCACATTCACTTTCCCCCCCAGAGGGTTTTTAAAAGAATGAGCAAGGAAGTCTGTAGGACGTAGAGAAATTCTTCCCTGCAGCTGGGGCCCCCCTTGCAATCCCCCACTGGACAGGACAGCTCTGGGCTGGGACTTGGCTGCAGACAGAGCACAGGGTCAAGGGGCCAGCAGGCTCACTTGCTGGGAGCAGCAGCAGCAGTTCACACTGCGATTAGGCCCTCCATTCTTAGGCCTCTTGGAACATGTTCCTCTCTGATAGTCCCTTGTAGGCACTTCAAACCCTATCAATCAGCCCAGCCCACTTGAAAGCCGGGAGACACGGAACTCTTTGGGGGCTGGACCTTGTCACTGCCAGGATCTCCTGATGAGAAGGACTTGCCTCTGTCTTTCCTGGTATTGACCTCAACCTTCATGCCTTGCTTGCTGCCTGTTTTTCATCCATATCAGAGCAAAATGGGACATACACAGACAACAGGTCTTTCCCACCCTTTCCACATTTTGTTCCCAAATATCGATGAGGAATGAGACTAAATAAGCCAGATTTGATGATACAATTTCAAAGCATTGGTCCTGGATTTGTTATCTTGTCCACACAAGCAACGCCAAGATAGAGAGAAAGGCTTGAGGACAATAATCTGAGATATTTATGGCAAGAGGTCACCAGCCGGTGTTGCTGAACAGCCTTGAAATCCACCAAGTAGCTGCTGCTGCAGCCCGCCTGCCACAGTCCTGGAAGCAAGAGAGAATATAATAGAAAAAGGAAACTAGGAGGGGACAAATTGGGGGGGGGGGGAGAGAGAGAGAGAGAGAGAGAGAGAGAGAGAGAGAGAGAGAGAGAGATTGTACATTAAGGTATAAAATGTTTTTTTTTTACCTAGTAGTTGTGGCTAGGAGAAGTGCAGCTATCTATGGTTCTCTGTCCTACTTTGGAGTACTGTTGAATGCTAGTCATGCTGCAGCTCGAGAGCCAAACTACACATTAGGTTAAGCCCATCATTAATAAGAGATGGGTTTAAAACAGAAAGTGACTCTGTTTTGTCAAGAAGCAGCCACGGGAGGCTTGATCCAGATTGAGTCCATGGCATATGGGAAGAGTTTAGCACTTTTTCCCTGAACCATTTTCTTGGTGATAATCCACCCCCCCCAGATGCGTCCCCCAGCAGCCATTTGCAGAATCTACTGCTGACCTGAGTCCAAGGCTTGCACAGACGGGGATAGACAGCAGTAGTAGCATCCTGCAGTTGCAGCATGGTTAGGCTTCAACAGTACCCGAGACCAGGACAGAGAATTGCAACTTCTATTTCTCCTAGCAGCAACCACTAGAGGGAAACAGAGACCCACACATTTCACACCATTCATTCTCTCCACTTCACCTCAACCCTCTTTGCCCTTTTGTTGTAGTCTCTCTGGGTCCCTTGGCTGTATGGTGTGCCAGACAGAAGTTATCACATGGGGGGGGGAGGCTGCTTCAAGGCATGCTAACCATAGGCAGCTATGTTAGATACTGGGCAGCTGCTATGTTGAAATGACAGAGACAGATGCTGGGCGTTTTGTATCTTAATGGGTGTCACACACTCAACTTCCCCTCTGAGGAGCAGATCGCATATGTTTGTCATGGGGATGCTGTTGAAAATTGTTTTTCTGGAGTGATTAATTGCCCTCCCCAACACAACATTTTGAACAATTCACCTGAAGAATCAGGGCCATCACATCATGAGCCCCAGCACTGTTGAGTCTCAGCACTCTCAGCCTTAATGCCACAAGAACCAGGACCATCATGTTATTGTCTCAGGGCAGGGGCCACATAGATATGAACACACAGTGTGTGTTTCGATCATCAGGCAAGACCCTGTTCCAGCTACCTTTACCTTGAACGGCTGAAAGAAGCAGGGCTTTCTGGAGAGCAGCACTCTATGGACATCCCTAGGGCCAGGCTGATGTGGCTTGCATCACTCAGCAGTAGGGGGCAGGAGGCAATGGATTTGGTGCATCGATCTGTCACCCCCAAGTCTGCCGCTGCCTCCCTTTAGCCTGCCATGGACATCAGCCACAATGATCCGCTTCCTTGCTGTGCTCCATCACACACTTTTCACAAACCAGGAAGTGCAGGACTTCCAGTTGTATTTAAAGGGACCACACACAAATGAAGTTCATTCATTCATGCAGTCTCTTTAAATAAAACCAGAAATGCTGCCCTTCCTGGTTTGCAAATACCGCAGATGGAGCACAGTAAGGAGTTTTTGCTTAGCACGCTGCGGCACACCCAAGGTGGTGTTGGGGAGCATCCCTCAACGCTCCCCCCCCCCAAGAAGACCTGAGGGGCACACTCTGGACCTTTTGGAGGCTGACAAAGGCCTAGTTCATACTGAGGTGGTATACCTGTGTCTGGGCTGTATCACTTCAAACTGCGGGGGGGGGGGGCTCACATGATGGAATGCTCCTAAAGCAGGATGGGGAAAAAAAGAAAACCAGCATAACAATACTTGGCATTTGTATAGTGCTTTTTTGGAGGGGGGGTGTACAAAGCACAAGTTAAAACACCCCTGAAGGATGGATATGTGTTACTAGCCCCGTATTCAGTGCTGATGCCAGGATTCTGGGAGCTCTGGGACAAAGCCCTGCACTGGGCTCTCCATGGTGCTCCTTGCCAATCCCCCAATGGGCATTCTGAAGGGTACGAGCCCTTGGTTACCTGCCAATCTCTGGCAATATCCCTGCCCATATTGCAGCTCTGGAGCTGAGGCTGAGAGAGGGGGTAGCTTGCCCAAGGTCGCCCAGTGAGTTCATGGCAGAGGCAAGATTTAAAGCAGGAAACTCCTGCTTCACAGCACCATCTCCTAGCCACAGCACTACACCAGCTCTCACCAGCATACAAGGTTGAAGAAGGCGAGGCTAGAACCCTGTCCCCGGCAACTCAATTTTCTACATGCAGAAATGAAGCCGCACTCAATCATTCGTGACTCCACCCACAGCCTGATGTGGTACAGCCGAGATACAGGTTCCTACCTTAGTGAGAATTAGGACAAAAGTGTCCTTGTTTCAGAAGGCCCTTGAGGCATAGGGCTGACTACATGCCACATGTCAACTTATACCGATTGACACAAATGAGTACTATGGGAATGTTTTGCTGTGCTTTTGGTTGCTGTAATAATAACTTAATGACATTTTATATTGTTTGTGATGATGATGAATATTTATATATAGCGCTTTTCACCGAAAAGGTTCTTATCGCGGATTACGTTACACTGATGACTTTGAAGGCCCTGTCCAAATAAATAAAAATAAATAATAAAATACACTATAAATAAACAGCTACTCCTCCCCAAAGCCACCAGGAATACGGTTCTCGGGGCTTTACTTAACACGAAGCAAATAGATCAGGTAGCAGATTCAAGCAGGGAAGGGAAGCCATTGCACTGCCTCCAACCTCCATCTCTCTCTGTGTTGTTGTTTTTTAAAAACAATTACTGTATTGACCTGAGTATAAGACTCACTTTTGTCCCCTAAGGCAAGTCTTTAAAGTAGGGGTGCGGCCTACAATCAAAGTCTAGCATTTTCTGCCTAGAGTTTTCTGCAAAGCGTCCCTTTTTCAAGCCTCTCCAAGTCTCTTTCAAAGGTAAAACACAGCTGTGTTTTCAGCTCTTAATGGCCACAATTAGCAACCTCTAGCCTTAGAGGCATTTGAAAAAATTAACCCTTAAATTCCAGCCCCAGGACTCTGTGGAAACTAAGATATTTATTGATCCTGCAGTTTGAAAGTTGAGAGCAAGAGCTCCTGCATAGGCTTATCATATCCAAAGGGGGACAGAGTGCCAACCTTTAGGCTGCAATCCTATGCACACCTTCCTGGGAGTAAGCCCCATTGAATGCAATAGGACTTACTTCTGAGTAGACATGCATAGGATTGTGCTGTTAACCATTGAAATTTGGGCAGGTGCAGCTCATCATCATGGAAGGGTGCAACAAACTGCACCTGCCCATATTCCAAAGGTTAAAGGTAGGCACTCTGTCCCCCTTTGGATGTGGGAAGGCTACTTATACTAGGGTGCCCAGATTCAATAAGGGTCAGGGTGCCTATGCCTTTAACTGTACTAAAGCTGTACTGTTTTACTATTCTACTAATGTGTATATTTTCTTTAAGTTTAAGTTAAAAATGTATTTTTTAAAAAAATAGCACCAAACTTTAAGGGTGCAGCTTATAATCAGGAGCGTCCTATACTCGGGGCAATACGGTATATTACAAAGCGGAGGACTGGTTTTTATTTCAGGCATGAAAAGTTCTAAAGAGCAGCTCTTCTTGCTTCTGGTGCATCACTGCTGCCCACTGGTGGCTCTAAATGTGTGTTTTAGTCAAAACATGCCGGACATCCTATGACTACCAGCCCCTTTGAAATGGCAAGATCTGCTGCAGGGCTTCACTGCAGAGGCATGTGCTTCTACACACATGTCACCATTTAAAAAAAAAACTGGACAGACCTTGTGAGTATATCATTCTTCTCACAATTAATTTAGAGCCAGAACTAAATAATGAAAGAAGTGGCTACCTTCCTACTCCATGCAGCTAGAAGAGTAAAGCAGGGCTGGCCTGACACATTTGGTGGTGACCCTCCCATCCCCAAGCAAGTGAACCACACAATCTGGCAGTGCAATCCTATCCAACTTTCACCACTGGTGTAACCAGCAGGGGAGAGCAGGGCGGGAGGCTTTGGAGGGGAGGGGAGATTTAAATCCCCTTTGAATCCCCCTTTGGAGGGAATTTGAATCCCCTTTCCGTCCTGGGGCCTCCCGTTCTTGCTGCACCGCTGGTTACACTGGTAGTGTAAGTGGGATAGAATTGCGCTGCTGCAAGACCTGTATCCTAGGATCTCTTGTCACTGAGTGTGCTGGAAGTGTATTTCTTGCATTGTATACAGTACTGTGGGTGGGTGATTGTCTGGGCTGGGTGTTCTGTCTGTTCTGGATGGGATTACACTCTCCTTGAAAGATCACGTTCACAGTCTAGGGATGTCTTTAGATCCAACCTTTTCTTTGGAGGTCTAAGTGGCCTCTGTGGCATGGAGCACCACTCCTCTTGGGCAGAGAAGCCTGACCACAGGTATTGATGCACTGATGATAGCGTCTTGTTTAGACTACTGGAATGTGTTGTACATGGGGCTGCCTTTGAGGACTGTTCAGAACGGACAGTACTGCAAAATACAGCAGCACATCTTTGACCTGGGGCTGGGTAAATAGAGCATACCTAGACAGCTTTCATACACTGGCTCACAACCTATTTTTGAGCACACTTCAAAGTGCTAGTTTTAACTTATAAAGCCCTAATTGGTTTGGAGCTCAGGTACCTACAATATTCCTTCCTCCTGCATGCACCTACCCAGTTGTTAAGATCATCCTCTGAGGCTCTGTTCTAAGTTCCTCCATTCATCTAAAGAAAAGTGAGTGGTCCCCAGAGATAGGACTGTTTCAGTTGTGCTCCCTTCATTTTTGAAATCACTTCCTCAGAGAGTTCTGCCTGGCACCATCCTTGCATTCTTCTAAGCACCAGGTGAAACCCTTTTTATTTGGCCAGGCCTTTTAGATTGATTGATTGATTTTATTCTTAAACTTGAGTTTCCCAAGAAATTCTTCTGCAGCTCAGAATGTAAAATGAGAATTTGCACCTGCACAGTTTGCAATCATCAGAATAGGCATTCAAAGGCATCTGGACTGTTGGAGCATGCTCTGAAGCTGTTTACTGTTTACTCTCAAAGAAACTGTCATTGATCTCTGTGAAACTTACATATTTTTTGTACTCTAATGTCATTTACAGAACAGTGCCATGAACAACTAAACAAATCAATTTGGTCACCATTCCATGTGCCAGAAAGTTACTTCCAAGGCAAAGGAATGCATATACCTGTGACCTACAGCAACCAATCTGTTGTGATGAGGTTGAAGCTGCCACTGAAATGGCCACCAGCTTCTTGGCGTGCGGCTCCATTATTATTATTTTTTTTACAATAAGGAGCAGCAGCCAATCCTGGAGCAAAGTGCTGTGACACATGACCTACATGAAAGGACAGGAAGCATTGCATGGTTGCCTAGGCAATATGCTTCCCTTCCCTCAACATTTATTTATTTAAAACAGGGGTGGGGAACCTATTTGCGGTGGGGGGCCATTTCCCCATTGGGAAAATTTGCCGTGGGCCACCCATTAGGGCGTCCGAAATTTTTGGGGCCCCCACCGCAAATTTGACACACACACCCCCAAATCTACCCTTCTAACCCACCCACGGAACACTCTCCCTCCCTCCCTCCCTCCTCCTCCTCACTCCCTCCCACCCACGGACGCTTACCTGAGGCTCCGGGGGGGCGGCGGCAACTGCCGCCGCCGCCTTCCCGCGTCAGCTCCAGTTTAAAGCGGCCTTTCTGCAGCTGCGCAGATCGCCGTTGAGGCCGAAAGGGCAATCTCTCGGCCTCAACGGCGATCTGCGCAGCTGCAGAAAGGCCGCTTTCAGAAGGAGAAGGTGCCGAGGTGACGCGTCACCTCGGCACCTTCTGTAATCGGCCTTTCTGCAGCTGCGCAGATCGCCGTTGAGGCCGAGAGATTGCCCTCTCGGCCTCAACGGCGATCTGCGCAGCTGCAGAAAGGCCGATTTTAAAGTGACTAGGCAGGCGGGCGGTGGAGCCTCCGGTCCCGCAGAGGCCGGACCGGATCGACCCACGGGTCGGATCGGGTCCGCGGGCCGGAGGTTCCCCACCCCTGCTTTAAAAGCACATGTACCCCATTCTTCAGCCAACAGGGCTCCCAAAGCAGTTTACGTAAAATCTGTTAGCACAGCTGGTTTACACAGCAGGGTTTGGGTGATTTCACTTAAGAAGATCACTTCAAGGCATGTTGTTATAAAGAAAAAGAAATTCTGTACTCTATTTTATTTATAATTCCAGAGAGAGAGAGAGAGATCCTACATGCCTGCCCTAGCTGGCAAGAGGGATTCTGGGAAGGAGGAAAGTAGAATAGCCTGAGATTAGCAATTGCATACCAA
Organism: Plestiodon gilberti rubricaudatus; assembly: GCA_026170595.1. NCBI lineage: Eukaryota > Metazoa > Chordata > Lepidosauria > Squamata > Scincidae > Plestiodon > Plestiodon gilberti. The sequence goes on from JANXHW010000001.1 coordinate 209,353,179, forward strand.
GGAGAGCTTTACTGGAAGAGTAAGAGGGGAAACCCTCACATCCCATCCATCTGACTAGCTAGCTTACTATTGCCTCCTTCAAGTGCAGGGTGCTTGTGCAGTACTGCTGCATTTTTCTCCACTTTCAACCAAATCAAACCATGAAATCACTACAATGGTAAAAGTGTGGGGGAGGCATTATGTTTCAGTTTCTTCATCTTTTCGACCTCTTCACAGGGCAGTTGGTGGTTCTGTGGCTTCTGTGAGAGGGAAAGGGCACATTTCAAGCTTCAAAGGCATCAACTGGTGGAGGTGGTGATGGTGACTCTTTGCCTTGCAGGCGTTTCCCTCTTCTCTTCCTTCTCATGGAGCAGTTGGTGGTACTATAGCAGGGGTGGCGGCCAACCTTTCCACATGAATGCTCCTCGCCCTTGAATGGTTGTATAGGTGAGGGCGTTTCACAGGGCCATTCAGAGGAATTTTATCAGGGGGTACAAAGTTTCTTTTGGGCCCCTTCCCTACATATGAATTTGGCTACTGGGCCCCCTTTTTTTGCTCCAGGGCCCCCTTTTTGACCCATTTTTCGCTCTGGGCCTGAGTACAAATTACCCCCTTAACCCCCCCTCTCAGAGGCCCTGGCGTGTCAGCAGGTGCAGCTGTTTTAGCAGCACCATCAGCACTTGCAGCTGCCAGGATTCTGTCTTCTACCCAACTCTTAAGGACGCAGAGGCCCTAATGGTGGAAAGTTGGCCACCCCTGTACTATAGCCTCCATGAGGAGACGGGCACAGTTTTATGCCATGTTCATGCAGCACTATGAGAACATGCATGCATCCTGAAGCAGCAGTGAACATGTGCCGACACCAGAAACCACAGAAAGCACTCGGACCAATTCCATAGCTTTTCCCCAAAAGGGGCAGTTTCTATTAAGCATATGATAACATACACTGTTATCAACTGGAATTGCAATCCTATGCACACTTACTTGAGGATCAGTCCCATTGAACTGTGGAATTTACTCCCAAGTAAACATGGATAAGATCAAGCAGCAAAGCTAGCACTCATTGCTAGAAGGAAATCCTATCTTTAATATGCTCTTGTTCATCACATTTTGGAACATGAAACACTTCCTATTATACTATACCGCAACATGATTTAAAAATAAGTTCAAAGCTTTAACAGTATTGTAATGTAGAAGATCCAGTTACAACAGAAGTACAGGTGGGCCCCCATATCCGCTGGGGATATGTTCCAGGCCCCTCTGTGGATACTTGAAACCGTGGATAAGAGCGAACACCCCCTCCATGGTTTCCTGAGGGCCCCCCCACCCTGCCTCCCCTGCAGGCAGGCACGCTCCCCCCCCCCAGCTCTTAGTTTTCTTTCAGCAAGCTTTGTTTCTTACTTAAAACAGAGAAGCAGCCTCCATTGCAGGCAAGTAGAACGAGACTAAGTCCTAGAGAGGCTCTGCAAGGTTTCTATTAACCTTGCAGAGCCTCTCTAGGACTTAGTCTCGTTCTACTTGCCTGTAATAAGCAGCCAGAGGCTGCTTCTCCTGTTTCTTTAAGGAAGAAACGAAGCTTACTGGGAAAAAAGTAAAAGCCTGGGGGGGTCCCCACAATCCGTGGATAACTGAAACAGTGGATAGCGAATCAGTGGATATGGGGGCCCACCTGTACTGACATTCATTGCAGCAGGGCCCTGTCAGTTTCAGTTGCCTGCGATTTTTTGCTCGGTTGCCTGTGGGTCTTCTTCATAAAAGGAAACCCATTGCAGGTTCACTGGGGATGAAAACAGCAAGGAAAAGGCATCTGCAAAATTATTTTTCAATAAATTGAGTGCAGGGAGGAAGGAGCCTGCGTGGCTACCAATGATCCTGATACTAAATCATTTGATTAGAAATCAAATGCTTCAGTTACTGTGCTGTAGATTATGCTGCGTAGATTATCTACACAGAAACCGCATGCCATAAACTCTAATACAAAGACTTTTAGTGGCCAGAGAGCCATGAAGAGAAGTCAGCACCTGTGGAAGAGCTGCCTGCCACCTCTTGCTACAAGAGCAGGCAAGGGGCGCAGGGAGGCAACTGTCCACATACAATTGGAGGCAAGCATCATAATAACTTCTGAAGGCCAGACATGGTCAAGGAAGTGCACAACATGGTAGTAAAAAGAAGAGATAACAGAACTTGCAGAGCATCATGCTAAAATCTGGCCTCTGTCATAAGCTCATTGGGTAGTTTAAAACTAGTCGCTCCTCACTGGTGCCATTTCCCATTTGGAATATGAACACAATAACACTGGCCTGGCCTACAGGAGTGGGGCATGATTATTGAGATAAAGTGTGTGGAGTGCTTTGAACCCGTCATATAATAAATGCTAAGTAAAAGGGCCTAGACTCTGGAGTGTTATACAAGGGAATGAGCACCAGATGTCACCATCGTCTAGAAATCTCTTTCTGCCTCATCCCCTGGCTATCCCAGCAGCCTCTTAGAGTTGGCAGTGTTCTGCAGAAGTAAACTGCTGCTGGGTGAAAGAATAGTGCCAAAACCCCTTAGAATAAGAATTAAACAGTCTGTCTTTCAATATCTTCAGTATCTATTCTAGATGGTATCTTGATAATCAAGATAGCATCTAGATACTGAAGGGGGATGGGGAAGAGGCTTCACACTATCCCCTTCTTACTAGATATACTGTGCTAATTATTCTTTCCATGCATTAATTATAAATATCACTTCCCTCCTTTTGTTCTTGCAGTCACTAAGACAAATGCACAAACTCTATGCATGCGTCACAAGGGGAATGAATAAGTTTCACTGAACGCCATGGGACTTGTTTGAGACACCGTGCATGCAAATGTGCTGCCCATGTACATTCTCAGTCAATCACCACCACAAAATACACAGGAGGAGAATAGACTTTGTGCTTCCAAAGAACATTTATAGAGTAGGTGGAGGAGTGGTGATTCTGATTTAGCTCAAGTGCAAGGCCTCTTTCATGCCAGGCAAATGGTGAATGTAGGATTGTGAGAATGTTCCTCTCTAAACAGAAGCTAAAAGACCTGAGGACATCCATCCATTTGCCATGCATTACTATTAGCAACATTGTTAGCAGTGGATGAAGCCTAGTATTGGGTAATATTCCCCACCCATCCCAGTACACACTGCTCATGGAAGCGGAGACTTGGAAACTGACAGGGCATTCCCTCTAAGGCATCTTGGTCCTTTCTACCACCACACCCAGATTAGGAGGACATGATCCTTAACTTGCGTCCTCAGTGTATTGCTGCAGCATTAAACTCTAGATAAGGAATCTCAGGCCTGTTTAGGACTACCCACTGGTACATTGAGGGGAAGAACCCTTCCTAACTTGCTCTGATACCCTTAACAGAGGAAATCATTCTACAGCAAACAGTAGGTGAAGAGCTTTTTTCATGGTATGGAGCTAAATATGATTTCCTGTTAATTGATAGAGATCAAAGTGCTTTTAAATGGACAGCTAGAGAGGGCTGGTTCATAAGGTGGCATACAGGAAGCTGAACTAGATGAGCCATTGGCTTGATCCAGCAAGGCTCTTCTTATATTCTTATGTAAAACATTAGCCCTCAAATCTGTAATGCATATTAAAACAGTGGAAAATAATTTAGGAATTTCAGTGGGCAAGGGTACTTGGCACAGTAAAAAGCTTAAGCTGAAATGTCCTTCTCAATTGATATAGTTAGGAAAGAAGCTTAACAGGGTTGTGGCAAGGTGATATCAGTAGGAAGAAGGGAAGAGGAAGTGAGTGAGATGGTTTCAAAGTGAGAAAAAGGAAATGGGTTAGTTAGAGGCCAGGTTGAATTATATATCTGCCTAAAAGATATTTATTTATTTATTTTTCACATTTTTATACCGCCCTTCCTCCAAGGAGCTCAGAGTGATGTACATATTTCCTCCCCTCCTTTTTGTCCTCACAACAACCCTGTGAGGTGGGTGGGGCTGAGAGATAGTGACTGGCCCAAGGTCACCCAGGAAGCTTTGTGGCTGAGCGGGGATTTGAACCTGGATCTTCCAGGTCTAAGTCCAACTCCCAAACCACTACACCATCCTGGCTCCTATATGGAATAGCATCCCTCCCATTCCACTCCAAACACTGACTGCCTTAAGGCTAAACAAAGATATATCAGTAGGCTTACCAGATCTCCAACCGGGACAGAGTGCTAGACCTTTAGGAAAAGGAATGTGGGCAGGTGTAGCTTGTTAAACCTTACAGCACAATCCTAGGCATGTCTACTCAGAAGCAAGCCCCATTTATTAGACGCTCCGGGGCTTTCTCCGGCTCCGAGGCCGGGGGAGAAGGAAGATTCAACTATGGGGCACAGTGTCTACAGGAAGCCCACACACACTGGCAGATATCTACAGCAAAACTCGAACCACCATCCAGCCCAAAAGAACTCTCTCATCAATGCTCTGATATATAGAGCAATCAATGTTTGTGACAACGAGTCCATAGAACAGGAAAAACATACGCTCTATGACTCCTTAAGAGCTAATGGGTATCAGACATCGCAGATCAATCGCTGCTGGGCAAAACAAAATGATAAGATCACAGCAAGAAAAAAAGGGACTACAGGACAGGAAGGACAAAGACATCACAACAGAAAATATTTGGATCTCACTACCATTTATTAAAGGGATAACGGATAAGATTTCACGTATACTGAGGCAGGGCAATGTTAAGACCATCTTCAAGCCTACTATTAAATTACATCAACTGTTGAATAATACAAAAGATAAAAGACCCCCATTGTCTAACGCTGGAATTTATAGGGTACCATGCAGTTGTGGCAAATGCTATATTGGACTGACCGGTAGATCTATCAATGCCAGAATTACTGAACACAAGAGACATGTACGTTTGTGTCATCCTGAATTGTCCTCAATTGCAGAACATGCTATGAATACCGGACACTCTATACAGTTTGAAGACACGGAATGTTTAAAATATGAAAACAACCCTAGTTTACTGCGAAGCTTTGGAGATCAGTAAGAGACCGGTGGGTGAGCTGATGAATAAACAACAGGATTTAAACTTCATCAATAAGATCTGGTTCCCCATTATACACAGGTCCTTTAAACAGAGCTCGCAAGGAACAGGGAATAAAACGTTCACCAAGTGAGGTTAACTGCTGTCAGCGCAGCAGCTGGTGCTATTTCTGCTTTTGATTAACTCCGGGTTTCAGGCACTCTGTGAGTGTGACAGTTTAACTGAAGGCTTCCGAAACTCCAAGTTAATTCCATCTGGGATCTTATGATCTTGCCTCTGAAAATGGTCCAGGATTGCACCGAAACGTTGGCTTCACTGTTTTAATTTACTGAAGGAGTGAGTAATAAATTGACATGGCATCTTTACCCGTTTTTAAATCGTGTTGTATTTTAAAGATTGTTTCATTTACTGCAGTGATATCCCATTGCTTTCTCCCAGTCTCAAGAGGTGGGCAGGGTTTAACACACCTGGTCTTGAATTGCCTTGATTGGATGTGAATTCTGGCAGCTAGGCACAACTCACTGAGTGCAAAAATATATACAGTATATTTAAAAATAAATTGAAGCGATTGTAAAAAGAGTGGGAATGGACTTACTGGGTTTCAGGCAACCACCCTGCCCTGCCCTGCCCTGCCCTTTAACATTTTTGCACCCCTGTTATTTTTGTGCCTGGAGCACAAGCCCCACTCGCCCCACTCGAGTTATGTTTTTGACCTTGGGAGACAAATGCATATGATGAGTAATGACCAAAACTACATGTTACTCTGAGCATGTGCTGTGTAGCTTCATACTTGGTTTTTCTTTGTAAAATTGCATGCATACTAGGATCAATTAACACTGAAACTATGGCAGAGGTAAAGGGCTGAAGACCCCCATTCTGGTCCCAATCTGTATCACCCCCTCCCCACATATGTGCTTAATGGAATGTATGACAAGGGGAAGAAAAGACAATCAAACTGTTCCTAGCACAGAGATTGCAATGATGGGGAAACTTCCTATGTTGAATTTCTACCTGTTGTATAGCCATTCAAGGCACAGGAGCCCTGCTGGAAAGCAGGTAAGAACTCTATTACATGCTGGGTACATCACTCAAGTAGTTCAGCCAGCCTGGATCAAAGGTTGACCCCCTAAATAGGTTCTTGCATCAGAACCTTTGATGAGGGAAATTAATAATTAGCTGAGGCACTAACCAAGTGGCAAAGAGGGCTGGAAATGCTTCAGGGCAAGAACTGGCTTTTGGAGACTGGAGCTCATGTACCTTCAGCTGCACCTATTTAGTAGTTCATTTAAACTGTGGATCCTGCAGAATCTGCTGTGGGTAGAATTACAGTGAGCAATTTTGAAACAAGTGTTTCTTCTTTGAACACCTGCCTTGTGTTTCAACAGAATTCTGTTATTCTTCTTGTAGTCCCTACTTGTAGTCCTGTGGTGATTGTGGGGGGGGGGGGAAGCCCCCGTAATGCTGATACTTCCCTTCTTTCCCCAGACTTGCCTCTGTGGCCAACACTGGTAATCTTTGCTGCCATCATGACGAGGACAAAAGCGGCAAAAGCCAGGCTGGGAGAGATACCCTGAAAGCTTGAGTCCCAGTTTTAGACTGTGAGCCCTTTTGGGACAGGGAGCCATCATTTGATTCTGTCTGTAAACCGTTTTGTGAACTTTTTGTTGAAAAGCGGTATATAAATACTGTTAATAATAATATGGCTCATTCCCACAATTCTAATGATGTAGCATGTAACCCAGAGTCCAGGAGGACTAGAGCAATGCTCGTAAGGAGTTCAGCCAACCACAGGCAGATCAAGGGTTAAATCATAAAAAAAGAATATTTAAAATACAGGGGTGGGGTGGGGTTCAATATTGTAAGGAGAAAAGAATGCAACAAGCAGGCTTGGGAAATGACTTGGGCATTAGCAATGCCTAGGAATGGATCTTAGCAAAACTACAAGTGGGTAATAATAGCAGACAATCTCAACAACAAAATAATTCCCTAATGCTTCGAAATCTCACTGTTCCCTATCTGCTACTTACTCCCAGCTTGAAGAGTTAATCACACCTCTTCAATCACACACAGATGTGATCTCTGAAGGAGCCAAGATGGAGTACACCAGAGCATCATTATGCTTGACCTTAAGAAACCTAGGGTTGATTATATACTGTATCTCCAGTCCATCTGAATGGGCAGTTTACAACTCTGCCCTCTGACTGGGTCAGGTGGATTTAGATAACCATGGAAGGAAGAAAGGAAGGTCATTCATCACAACCTCTTCAGATGGCCCAGCACCGTCGGTCTGTCTGGCAGCACAATCCTCCAGCGGGCGGCCCGACCTATCCCCATTCCGGACCACTCTGGAGCGGCCTGGAGGTCTACTTGGAGAAAGGGGATCTCTTCCCCCGGTGTAAACCGGGGAAGGCCCAATGGGCCTCCTTGGATTTCCACCAGCATGTAACGGCCGCGCTGGCCCAAACAGGGACGGGGATATGGCAGACGCCATCCCCACCCCCTCCCGTGCCACTTGGGCCAATGGCCCCCCTCCCTCGCCACCTGGATCAGCCCCGCCGGGGGATCTCTTACCTGCCTCCAGTGGCCGTGGGGACATCCCGGCGGCGGAGTGATGGCGACCGGACTTGTGTCGGCTGTCCTTACTCCCAAGTCATCGCAAACGTGCTTCACGGCACGTTTGCAACAGCTTCCGGTGGCGGAGCACTCACTCCACCACTGTGAACTTGCGTAGGATTGCGCTGTTAGGAACTGAATACCACAACTTCAATAATTCTGATTCTTAGGGCTACATCTCATGTTTCAAGGAAGCAACAACAGAAGAATACTTGTGGGGTACCTGAGCAGCCTCTTGCCACCCTTCTACACACTAAACAAAGGAGGAACTTGTGCATCTCTCTTATGCAGAGATGCATGAGCTGTGCCTGTCTCAAGAGTGAGCACACTCCCTACTATGGGAGAGATCCAGACCTTCATGATAGTTGGACACCTGGCTGGGTTGGAAAGAGGACATGCCAGTCACTTGCACATCTCCGTTACCACTTTATTGTAACATGCAAAAAGCAGCTTGTAGAAGCTATGTTAGTTGCTACAGTACCAAAAAACCCAACAACAAAAAAACACCCCAGAGCAGAAAAAAACGTTTTAAAAAAGCATTCCTTTACCTTCGCGCGGCAAATCGCTCCGTTTGCAGGGCAGTCTTCTGCACTATGGAAGCCACTTCTGGGTCATGCGATCGCCCTCCCTTCGCCCTGGCTTGCCCCAGAATGCATCGTGCTGAGCAAGCCAGGGCAAAGGGAGATAACCGTGCGACCTGGAAATGGCTTCTAGAGTGTAGAAGACTGCCCTGCAGCCCTGCAAACTGAGCGATTTTGAAGTGCGAAGGTAGGGGAGGCTATTTTCTTACTTTAAATTTTAAAAAACATTTTTAAAAGGGGTCCCCAGCATCCACGGTTTCGCAGTATCCACGGAGGGATGGAACGCCTGCGCCAGTGAATCCCCAGCCGCCCGCCAATCAAGGTAAGATGGCGGGAATGGTGGGGGGGGTAAGGGAGGGCAGAACAGGGGCAAGGAGGGACATAATGGGAGTGGGGAGGCTCCGGGAGGGGTGGATCCAGCGGCGATGGCGCACATCAGATCCTATTCCGATTTTCTGCAGCCTCTCCGCCCCCTTTCTCTCGTCGGACTTGCGCTAGCAAAAATGCTAGCGCAGGTCCAAGGAGACCAATTGCGGGGCGGAAGACTTACAGAGATGTAAGGGGATTTAAATCCCCTTTTGCCTCTGAAGTCTCTCGCTGGATACAGCTCACCTGCACTGGCGTCGCTCGAGGTGGGGCGTAAAGCTAAGTTCTGCAGCTTTCCGCCCCACCGTTACTCTCCTGCATGAGGCGCCCCGCCCCCTCGTCATAGGAGCCCGTCAGCGGAGAGAAAGCAACGCGCAGGGACTCACAACACAGATGTCTGTTAAAATTGCAACATCTGAAACTGCCTTGAGGTGATAACTATGCAGCCTAACTTCCCTAAGCATGTTTACTCAGACTTACTTTGCAAACTTATTGGACAACTAATTTCAAAATACAGTATTGGGGGGAAAACTTGGTGTTCTCCTTTTTTCAGATGGAGTGGTTCAGCACAAAACTCCAAAAATATTTATTAAAAATGCTACATGTCTAGGGGATGGCAATAATCTGTTTTTAAGTTGAATGTCCTTAAGAGCAGAAAGGTTTAAACAGGAACTATGTTATATTAACTGCATTACAAAATAGAACTCTTTACTGGAGAATCATGTTACAAAACTATCTCAGAATGAAATGAGGGGGCAAACATGGTCAGTAAACATGGATTTTTATTCAGGTTGGCATTCGATGTCTGACACGGTGGGCTGGCTTTTTAACAAATGGCTTTTAACAAATGTAAATATAGGTGACCCACTGGGGCTGTTTGTTTTGTTTTAATTACTTGTTTTTAATCATTTTTAATGTATATAATGTATTTTAACGTTTTTATCTGTAAGCTGCCTTGATTGCCCTTGTTGGGAGAAAGGCGGGGTAGAAATTCTTTAAATAAATAAATAAATAAAGTTGGGGGGGGGTTGGGTTAAGGTTACAGTTCTCGCGGGGAGAACTTTGAGAAACGCTGGTTTACCATATACAGTACCTCCTATCTACACACTTGTTGACATTCTCAAAGAACTCCAAAAGGTTCACATGAGGCAGGACCTCCTTTTGTGGAGGTCATGCTGAGCCTTCCTCAATTATGGACCCCTCAAGGCTACGCCAGCTCTATTGCTGGTGTAGCTCTGAGGAACCTTGTGGGGGGTGTCTGGGCCAGGATGGGGGTTTCAGATACGACAGATGCTGGTGCCACTGTGATCTGCTGCCCCTATTATACCAGCTCCTCCATACCAACTCTGGCGGAACCCCAACAAGCGGCTGGGTTGTGTGGTGCCACTAATGCCTTCTGGCCTTTGCACCAGCACCCTGCAGACTGATGGAGTGGCTGCTGCAATGGCGGACCTTGCAGTATGCCAGCACACCGCAAGGATAGGATTGGGCGGCTGTTTGTCTATCCTGTACATTCCAGCTGAGATTATTCATGTGGTTTTAAATAACCTTCAAGCATCCTGAAGGGATTTTACACACACCCTCCCTTTCCAACCTCCTTTTAACTAGGTAAAGGTAAAGGTGACCCCTGACAATTAAGTCCAGTCGTGTCCGACTCTATGGTGTGGTGCTCATCCCCATTTCAAAGCCGAAGAGCCAGCGTTGTCCGAAGACGCCTCCGTGGTCATGTGGCCGGCATGACTCTCCTTGCTGCAGCGCATAGCATGCGGCTGGAACACGGAGCGCTGTTTACCTTCCCGCAAGCGGTACCTATTTATCTACTCACATTAACATGCTTTGGAACTGCTAGGTTGGCAGGAGCTGGCCAAGCAACGAGAGCTCACCCCGTCACGGATTCGAACTGCCGACCTTTCGATCGACAGCTCATGGTTCAGCGGTTTAACCCACTGCGCCACCCGCTGGCCTCCTTTTAACGAAGCCCCTCATTAATTTATTTTTAGAAGTTACCTTTTTTTTTTTTTTGAAATTAATTGTGACCATGTTGAACTATTTGTGCAACCTTTCAACATGAATGCTCCTGGCCCTTTAATAATGGTTGCATAGGCGCAGCTGCTTTAGCAGCACCATCAGCACTTGCAGCTACCAGGATTCTGTCTTTCTACACACAACTGTTAAGAACGCAGAGGCCCTAATGGTGGAAGGCTGGCCACCCTGGATTAAGAAGACCACAGTTGCAACTTGCAAGAAGGCACAAATTACAGCTGAGACAAAATGGGGCTAGTACAGCGCACCCCCATACTCAGAAGTGAGTCACATTGAATTCCGCGTGGGACTTATTCCTTCCCAGGTAGATGTATATAGGGTACAAGGTTACCGCAGAGTAAATTGCTTCTTACGTTTAAAGGGTGTGGCGTTGCTAGAGGGCGGAGGAGGCAAGTACTGTACCGGTAGTTCTGCAAGACTCCGTTTCACCGAAGTCAGCGGCTCCTCCCCCTCGCCGTCAGAGCCATTCCGGCGGCGACGGGGGAACGTCCCGCGCGTTGTCGCCGCCGCTGAATGGCTCTGATGGCGAGAGGGAGGGGCTGCTGACTCCGGTGTACCGGAGTCTCGCAGAACTACTTGTCTCCGGTCTAGACATGGTTTTGACCTTAGGTTACCCCTTGACAGGAGGAGTCTATATAGACTCAGGATAAAAATCGCTGCTGGAAAGGAACGTCCTCCTCCTCTTTTTTCCTGCTTTAGAAAGCTCCGCCCCAGCCCTCCCGTTCTCTGTGTGTGTGTCTCTCTCCCCGTCTCCGCCTGCCAACTCAGTCCCAGCGAGCAATGGCGAAGTTAGGGTGGCTTTCTGGGAGGCTGAGGCAGAGGCGCTGCTTGGGGGCGCTGCCCGGGGCTCCCGGTCCCGGTCTGGCGTGGAGGGGGGCATCCAGCGCGGCAGAGGCAGCCCCGGCCGCCCAGGCTGAGGAGCGGCTCAAGCGGCCGGAGGAGTTGCCGGGGCCGGGCCACCTCGGATCCATCTACTGGCTCTTCCTGAGAGGCTACCTGCTGCACACGCACCGCCTGCAGGTGGGCTGGTCGCCCCTGGGCACGGCGGGCAGTGCGGGAGGGGCATCTGAGGGAGCAGTGCCGGGCAGGCAGGTGGTCTTCGCTGGCCTCGCCAGGGCTTGCGGTATCAAGGAGCCGGAGGTATTGCGCCTTTCTTGGGCGTCTGGAGCTTTTTGTGAGAGCGAAGCAAGTAGACAGAAAAAAGGTGACGCAGGAGGAAAGGAGCCTGCTTGAGCGTTAAAATCTGACAGAAGAGGATGTTGGAGCAGCAGCTTCCGAGGAAGGAAGATTGTTCTCCTCTACAGACTCAGATGAGTTTGTGATTGCTCACGAGGGGGAGGCACTCTGCATATGCTCAGATGCATTTTGAACTTGATTATGACAGACATCCTGGGTCCTAGGGCTGAATCCCTGCCCTTAGGGTTGCTGAGTTGACCTCTGGTTCAAATAAACTCCCAAATACGACCATGGGATGTGTGGCTACTCTCAGAATCTGGCAGCAGACTGAAGAGAAATGAAAGGGAGGACAAGGGGGAAACAGACCAGGGGCCTAGCTCTGAATCTGTCCATAAGCCTCCAATGAACAGTGGAGGATGAATATACTCCTTCTCCAGAAGCTATTGTCCAGGAAAACTACAGTTCTTGACAGGAATTCTTAGGCAAGGAGGACCTGGGCTTGGGGTGCTCCATATTCCTGATCTCTTTACAGAACCATGAACCCTAACATCTTCTGTATTAGATGCTAGATAATTGAGCATTTTTCCTGCTGTGTTTTCTTGAGAAGGGAGTTTCTCCTAATCTGTGGCATTGTCTTTCATTCCATTTGAACTGTCGCTGCACCTCTGCTCCTTTCCTACTTTCATATGTAATGTTTCCTGAACCCTGTGATGCCCAGTGATGAAGCAGCTTTTTGAGCGGGGGGGGGGGGGGGAACGGGACACAACGAACTGAAAAGGAATGCCAAATGGGCCAGGAGAGATGGAGCACAAAAAAGCTGAGTGGGAAGTTGGAGACAGACATTAAAGAATCCTTGGTGGCCAGGGCACTGACATTTTGAGTTTTCCAGGGGTCTTCTTCAAACTGACGGTTAAGCAAAGCAATGGAGGGAAGAGAGACAAATTTGAACAGGATGGAAGAGCCCCCAGACCTGCAGTTTGTCTGAAGATAAGAGTGCAGGAGGTTTTATGCAGACTGAATGTGATTGGCCTCTGTAAGGTGTGAGACAAAGGGCTGCTGGGACAAAGAAGCAAGTGCAACTATATTCCTCCATTTATTCATTCATTTAATAAAAAAATCTAGCAGTTATTCAGATCTGTAGCCAATCCAAGAGTTGGAAAAGTGACTGGATGGTTTAGAATGGAAGGAGGTTGATCAGCCATGTGGCTTAAATTCGTTAAGGGGGCCTAAGTAATTATGGACCTCTTTTATGGAAAAGTAACCCTAAATACTGGAATGAGTCAGTAAACTAAAGGGCCCCTCTATTGGGGGTAAAGTGCCGGCACCCAAGGACTGTGATGGATCAGAGGAGGAAGCAGGCAACTGAGAGTTAATCTTGGTCATGTTCCAACCCCCTTCCGAGTGTTCGGCTAAAGAGCAACTGTCAACTGCTTAGACAGAGGGAGGACATTTTTCATCATGATCAAACACCAGTCTCTGTGAGGAAACACTCTAGTAGTCTAGTTGAACAGTTCAAAGGGCTTGATTCTGAACTAACTGAAAGAGAAGGAAGATAAGAGCAGAGGTTTGTGCATGGCTGAACCTCACTGAACCCAATGAGGCCCTTTAATTGGAAGGGAGAATCCAGTCTGTAAAACAAAAGGAGCAGGAAGATTTAAATCCCTCCCTTGCTGGGTGGATCATGTTTTGTGCTGCTTTTGGGAAAGGTGGCAAAATGTTTCACCAAGATGTAGGGTAGGGAGGAAAAAAATTAAACTAGCAAATATAAAAGGAAGATGATTGCAAAGGCCATTCGAGGTACTTTCCAAGGCACTTTGCAAAGCTTTCCAAAGAATCTACAAGCCTCTGAATTGATGGGCATGAATAACTGGCCAGGGTGGCTATGAACATGTTTACAAGTGCCGTGGACATTGGGCGCCTCCTGAGGAACTCCTGTGAACCCAGCCAACAGTCAGGCTGGTCCTCTGCAAGGAAAAAAGACTTGGTTTTTCACCACATGCTTTTCTTTGGAAAAGCTGCCAGTTTCCCAGCAAATAAAAGTCTGCTCAGCAATCAAATTGCATCATCCCTGCTGTTGCGTATGAATTGTTCTTGGACTCTGGACCAAAACAACTCCGATTGCTGCGAGACAAACTGCTTTATTTGGTGTGAAGCTGTGTAAGCAACAGCTGACATGAAGAAAAAAAAATCTCTTTAGATGGGCTCACTTTTATGTATGTTTAGGATGGGAGCATTAATGTGAAATCCACCATTATTTTTCTTTTAGAAAGCTAACATGTGAGCCAAAGCTGTCATCCCCGAAATGCACGTTGCTCCTTCTGTGCCCTCCCAAAATTATTGTTCTGCTGAGAGATGCCGCACTCTTGCATGTAGAAGCAGAAGCCCAGCTGAGGCTCAGTTTTGGGAGGCTGAGGCTGTAGAGAGAGGAGCAAATTCAAGGCTCCGTGACTCCTGTTAAGTCCTGCAGGACAAAGTCAACAGTCTGAAGTCGACAGGACTGTTGGAGGTGAACACCTGCCCTTCCCAAAGGGGAATAACAGGAGCAAAACCACTAAAGGGGGCTCTTGCGTATCTTGGAATAATGTCCAAAATAGCTGGAGAACAATAAGTTGAATGTGTAATTAATGTACAAGGAACTATTTATAATTCTGGTTGAAAGCAGACCATGTGCTTGGTGACGTCATGGATCTGATAGTTAACAGTTGGTGTCATCATCATCAGTAAAGCAGATAAGATGGAAAACAACATCATTAGTTATTACTACTCAGTGACCAACCTTAGCCTTATACTGTATCTGTATACTCAACTGTATCTACTTTTGAACAGAAGCAGAGCTCCAAGCTTCATAACCTAGTAGGCAGTGAGAAAGTCCCTCTCTGTCTATTTGCGTTGTGCAACATGTACTCTGCATACAAATAATTATTTGTATGGTGCTTCTTATGGTTCAAAGTGCTTCACGTGTGTTCTTGGCTGTAACTCTTACAACAAACCTGTAAGAGGTTCCCAAAGTGGGAGGCCCCGTCATGGAAAGCAACCAGGGCTTAGTCTTTTAAGTACCACATATTCTTGCTTGCAAGAGAGAGAGAGCAAAAACAAAGACCCGGGAAAAGCTGCCTCTTCACATCGGGTCACTCACAGTTCACTTCAAAAGACTTCAGTTTTGCAGCCAGCTCTTCAGCTCTCCTCCGCAGTTTCTATTTAACAGAGGTTTGCAGAGGTCCTTATCATAGTCAAAGAACAGGCAATTAGGCCATTAATACCTCAATAGATAAGCTAAGCACTTTGCAGAGAACCTCAAGGAGTTTCTGCAGAGCTGTAGCAATATCTCCCTTGTTTAAGCCAGAGGAAGAGGAGGCAGCTGCTATAAGAATAAGAATCTTTTTTTGCATCTTGCAAAGATGCTACCCAAAGGAGCAACTGGGGTGGGGCATGCATGACCAATGAAAAGAAATGACCTCCCTCCCATGCTTTGATGTTTCTCTTGCCATGAATAGGACTAATGCAGACAACATCAGTGCCCTCTACCAGGTAGGCACCCCAGGCCTGCCAACGGAGGGGGGGCAGCATCCCAACCCCATCCTGTGCGCTCCTGGCTTATCTGCTGCTCAGCATAAGCATGGAAAATCCACTTTAGGGCTTGTTTTGGGAATATACACATTCATATAAGAAAGGGTGCCTCTGAGCATGTAAAGAGTGCCTGTCTCTTCAGTGCACTGTAATGGGGAGTCACGGCTAATAGCGAAGGAGGTCAAGGGAGCCGCGAGTCTAAAAAGTTTGGGAACCACTGCTGTAAGGTAAGTATTATTCTTCCCCTGTTGCAACTGGAGAGCTGAGGTGGAGGGATTAACTTACCTAAGGTCACCTAGGGCGTTCTTGGCAGACAGGAGACTTGAACCTGGCAAGACTTGATTCATAGCATGGTATGGAGGTTCTCATGGCCTGTTTTAACTTGTAGAGAAATCTGAATTATGGGTTTATTAGCCATGTAAGTTTTGTTGAAGAAATAAAGTTTAATACTTATACTGATTTGTCTGACGAAATTCGGATTTACGGTCCAGTCCTAACTGAGCCGGGCGCCAGCGCAACATGCATTGTGCCAGCGGAGGATGCTTTATAGCAGTCACAAAGCAGCTTCCACTGGCGCATGCTGCCGGGCTGCTGGTGGGGAGGCGGGAGCGGCCTCCTGTGTGCTGGCGGACAGCCAAAGACCTGCCAGAGCAAGTGAGGCAAGTGAATGGGGCGGGGGGTGGGAGGAGGGCAGAATGGGGCAGTGATTAGGGCAGATCAGGCCTGGGAGGGGGAGAGTTCCGCAGCGGCACACGTCAAATCCTGCTTCCCTTCCCGGGCCTGATCTACCTTCACAGATCAACTTGGACTTGCGCCAGCGATTGAGCTGGTGCAGGTCAGAGTTGACCGCTAGTGGCTCCTGACCGCTAGCGGCTTCCCTTACCCCAAGGAGGCCTCCAGTGGCCAAAAATCTCCTGCGGGATACAATGGAAACTGCACCTGCACCACTGCATCACGGCACGGGGATTTAGATAGGGTTGGGTTGCCCAATAACAAACTCCTTGGTACACGTACTCTGAATGTTGAGCAGAAGGGAACAACTTGACAGCCACTATACCGCCACCTGTTCCTTTGCCAACTACCCTCTCCCAACTGTGCTTGCTATACCACACATGGGAAAGGGTGAGCAAAGAGACTAGGGCAGAAGCTGGCTAGGGTTTCTTCTCTTGCTGTTTCAGAATGTGCTGTTTCAGGGATGGACATGACAAGTGGCAAACTTAAGCTGGGAGTTGTACAAGGAGAAGTCTTGGAAGAAGAGGGAGCCATTGGAAACTTGAGTGAACGACTTGTGCCGCCTCCTGCCAAGGAAGGGTGTTGGATAGACTTTGCAACTGTTTAAAAGTGAGGTTAGGGCTCTTGGCTGTGTCAGTGTGTCTGGCATTTCCCTACCCAGTATTTGGACCAAATTATTCCCTTGGGCAGTAACTGCGTACGGTGCACAAACAAACACGTACATAGTCTTTGATTTCTTGGAATGGTCGGATGTAATGGCTAACCCCACTGACTGACCTTGTGTATTCCAGGTCCTTTCCAAGAAGCGATATGGCCCCATCTGGAAATCCAAGTTTGGTCCTAATGATAATGTTAATATTGGCTGCCCTGTAGTCCTAGAAGAGCTGCTGCGTCAGGAGGGGAAGTACCCCATTCGGAGTGACATGGCCCTTTGGAAGGAACACCGGGACAAGCGACACCTCCCGTATGGTCCATTCACTGAGTGAGTACAAAGTTAGCCATCTCCCATACTAGGCTGCTGCTGCTACACAAACATACTAAGGTAGTTCCTTGGTACCATTCCAAGAAATGAGAGGGAGGCACACATCAAGAACTGATCTAGGCTGGAAGACATGCTCAAGTTTGTGTATAGTCTGTGCTTTATAACTATAAAAATCAAACATTTGTCTAAATTATGCAAATGTGCATGTTGCTTATTTTGCATAATTTATTCTACTTCCTGTAGACATGGGTAAGCCAGTTCAGAAAAGGTAAGCAGGTCCCTGAAGCCCTGTTTCTTAACATCTCAGCCATCATCCCCTGCTCACACCTAAAGCACATCTTATTTTCAAGGCTACCTTCACAAGTGCTAGAAATGTGTTTTTAATATGGATACTTGTTCCTCTGAGCCACAAGGAAGTGCTTGTTCAGAGCCGGCCGAGCAATGAGGTGAAGTAGTGAGACAGGCTGTCAAGGCAGTGAATGAGTACAGGTGGCCCCTGCCTTGCTTGCACCCATCAGCCACTTCTGTGACTGCCTCACTTGTCCCCTTACTCAGCTCCTTGCTCTGCTTCTCTGTGTTTTGAAATAGAAAGGCAGAGCAGGGTGGAACAAGGAAGCCAGGAGAATAATAATAAATAATAATAATATAATACCAGTATTTATAATAATATAATACCAGTATTTATATACCGCCTTTCTTGGTCACTGGATTTCTCCTCTGACTTTAATTCAAGACGGTGCACATAGGCAGGCAATTCTAAACCCCCAAAGGGATTTTTACAATACAAAATTCTAATCTTTCATAGAACGTCTTCATTCCAAATGGTTTCCTTCACGGTCTGGCTTATCTCTGGCATTCGCCTCCCACGCTCGGCTGACGGCAACTCTGACTCCCACTCAGAGTGCAGCTGGCAGCTTTTCCTCGCTCTCACCAAGGGCTTCTGCAGATCGTTAGAGGCGTGCTGACAGCTCTCGGATACTTCCGGTTGTCTCGAGCTGGCATCCTTGGATCTCTTCAGGCATTACAAGGTGGCAGTTCTACCACTGAGCCAGACCTCCTGCCGTACCTCTGCTTTTCTCTGCTTCCTTGTTCCAGCACCACTTTACTGTATTTTGACACATAGAGCAGCAGAGCAAGGAGGAGGAAAAGGGCAAGCTGGGTGAGCCGGGGAGCTTGCCTCTAGCATTGCTAGGTGGGGAGGAAGAGGTGGCAGTGGTTGGTGATCCTATTCCCTTTCCCTGATTGGGAAGAGAGCCACCATCGCCTTTCCTCCACTTCTGAAGCCGAGGAGGAAGAGGTAGGCAGTAGGGGCATGCACCTGTGTTCATGGGTCCAGCAGCAATAAGGGATGGCAGAATTTCCATGGCACTTCTGTCGCCACTTCAGGCCTTGGACCAGGCCTGTGCTTGTTTAACAACATTTTCAGAACATCACATAGAGAATATTCAGCCTGAACTACTAGCAGGCCTGTGCCAAAGAATTCCTATCATTCAAGGGTGCTGATCCTGAATTGGAAACTGCAAAGACTGAATGGTTCCTTGCTCTCCCTGGTAAACAATAGTCAAAGCTATCTGGTAATACTGTACCTTTTAGTACAGTATTTAGTACAGAACCAAGCAAAATGACAACAAATCCTGAGAAGCAAGCTTTGGAGTTCTCCAGAATGCTGAACGTCCAGCCTGACGAAGAGTTCTGAAGGACTCAAAAGTTTGCTTCTCCTCACTTTGTGTTATATTGCTTGATCCTAACAAAGCTTTTCTCAGGTTGTGACTTTTGGATTTGTTTCTAATGGATCAACCCAGTTCCCTACAATTTTTGTGTAGCGTATACATTGCATTGATATACGCAAACCATCCAACTGTCTTGATGTCCAGCCCAGGGGCGTTGACAAGGAGAAGCGCGCGGGGCGGGCCGCCCGGGGGTGATGCGCGCACAAGGGTGACGCGCGTCCCCCCCAGTACTTACAGTTTGTTCTTGAAGTTGGGCCCGCCCGCCCTCGCGTCCGTTTGGCTCCAAAATGAGCCGAAAACGGCGCGGGGGGTGCTCTGCGCCCGCGTGTGACGTCACGCGTGGGGGAGGAGCCTCATTCTTAAAGGTGACACGCGCCCCCGCTCTGGGGTGACGCGCGTCCTTATGACGCGACTGGTCCAGCCCTGTGGTGAACCTAGTACAATAATAATACTGGATATTATATTAGTCAATATCATTAGTCAATATCAAGTTAAGGATGCTGAAAGCATTGTAGGGAAAGTCTGGTATCTTTCTCCCTGGAACTGGCTTGAGTTCCTTCTGGGTAACCAGACATGCAGGTTGCACTCCCTGTCTGCCAAATGGCCAGAACAAACATTGGAGCTGAGGTCCTTCCTTAAGATCTACATTGCAGGGATAGGAGGTGACGAAACAGCCTGCTCATTCCCTGCGCATAGAACTGCCTGAGCATGCCTCATGGGTCAAACAGGAGATCCATTTGGGAGCATGGAGAGGAAGACAGGGCAAGGCTAAGAACAGTAGATATTGGCAGATGGCAAAGTAGTGCCTCCTCTGCCTGACTACCTGCCTGGATTCCAAGGGATGTTCAGGGTTCTTCCTTCCCCCTCCCCCCAACTCCCTCTCTTATTTTCAGGGACGGGGAGCGGTGGCACCGCCTGCGGCAGGTGCTGAACAAGAGGATGCTCAAGCCGACAGAGGCTGTGCTGTATGCGGATGCCATCAATGAGGTGGTGTCTGACCTGATGGTGCATCTGGAAGATGAAAGAGCAAAGAGCCCCTCAGGGATAATGATCCAAGATATGGCCAGTGTACTCTACCGATTCGCCCTGGAAGGTGTGTGGTCAGTTATGAAGTAGCACAGCAAATCCTTTTCCTTTCAGGGACACGTTTTTGCTCTCAAGGTGTGGTTGATCAAGGTGTGGTTGGTGAAGGATGAGCCCATCAAAAGACAGGCAGGTACAAGTATGAGCCAAGCATGAGAGGCCTTGTGGTGAAGGGTGGCTTCTTCCTAGCTACACAGTGGCTTGGAAGAAGGCACTACAAAGCAAACAAGGGAAGAAGGATTCTGTTCCCGTCCAGTGCTTGAATTATGGGGGCAAATCCACAAGTCCCACAGCCTGACTTCCCCCAATATTAGCCAAATTGTAGCCTCCCTGTAACCTTGTAAAAGCAGTAGTTATGTGTTTGGCTGGGGTCCTCTCTGGCTCTCCTGTAATTCGAACGCAGCCCCTGTGAGCCATACCTCCCCCACCCCAGGGTATGGAGAAGGGAAACAGGAACCAAATTGCTCCTGCAATCATGCAGTATCAAGGCCAGTAGAGCAAGGCCAGTAGAGCTATTAAAAAAGAAGAATAGAAAATACACTGCTGATCTTGCTCTGGCATCCTGTCTCATATACGCAAGTAATTCATTGACTCTAGTGGAACTAAGCACAGGCAACTGCACAGGATTCTGTTTAAGAAGCTTTGGTGTTCCATTTTCATTTATAGACCCAAATTAGTTTATGCTTGTTGTTTTGTTAAGATCAGAAAGAAAAGAAACTTTTTAAAACAAAAATGAATGAGGGAGCTCCTAAAATGCTGAACAATTCAAAAATATGTGGTATATATTTTTAAATCAAAACAAGTTTGCAAAAGAAAACAATCCATTTCTTGATCTGCACATCCATGCTGTTAGAGAGGAGGAAAGAGGGAAGATTGGTCCAAGGCAACCCAGTCAACAACATGGCTATGGAGGGATTTGAACTCAAGTCTCCCCAGCTCCACAGTGTAAAGTATAATAACTATACCATGTTAATTACGGTAGGGTTCAGTTCTTCAACAGAACTGGGATTGTTCCACATACAGAGGCAGTACTGTTCAGTGGATTTTTTTATAGGAGTGGTTGCTGCAGGCTCAGTTCTTTCAACTCTTTTCCCAGCAAGGAGTGTGGAAAGAAACTGCTGTAGGCCCCTGGTTTAGTCATCCTGACATGTATGGCCGTCCAATTAAAAATTACAACAAAGGAGCATTTGGACATGCTTGTGCCTGATACAAGTACAAATGTTTGGTGGTTTATAAGTGTTTATCCTTTCACAGAAGCTTTAGTATTTAAAATGAAGGACATAACTGATGGATGGACATCCCTGGAGAGATATGTGAATTACAAAAATAATATTGCCAAGCTACCATAGGGGTCACCATATATCCTTCCCTCTTCAGCGCTGCTATCCATTCCAGTACTTTCCAACAAATCAGAACCAGCATATTTTAGCCCAAACTCACAAGTACAACCTCCACTCCCCCCCCCCCCCGCCCATTATAGCCAAACCAGTTTCCTCCTCGTCTTGCATCTCTGTTTCACTCGTCTTTCTACCGGACACACAACTTGCACTCAGCTCCTTATACACACACCATGTTATGATCTGTTCTATTTTCTCTTAGCGGCAGCTTCCGCTTCTGTGGCTACCATTTTACTTTGCCCCAAAGGACCTTTGTTCCAAATGTTTGTGCTTTCTCCCTTCAGGCATCTCCTACATCCTCTTTGAGACTCGCATTGGCTGTCTGGAAAAGCAGATCCCTGCTGAGACTCAGCACTTCATTGATGCTATTGGATATATGATGAAGAATTCAGTCTTCACCACCATCCTGCCAAAGTGGACCCGGGAAGTGCTACCCTATTGGAACCGCTACTTACAGGGCTGGGACACTATCTTTGCCTTCGGTATGTGAATGGTGGGGACCAAGAGAGGGGATAACACTTCATCTGGATATTAGTCTGGTGTCTCTGTCTCTCCTCCTCTTTGAAGGTGGGAGGATTTGTAACCATTTGTCACAGTAAGTGGAGAATTCCAAGGTGAGTGGTGGATATCCAATCCTGGTGGCAGGCCCAGTATTGTATTCCCATGGTAACAGATGATGTCTCTCATTGCTCTAGGAAAAAACCTCATTGATCAGAAGATGGTGGAGTTAGAGATGCTTATGGACAAGGGTGAGGCGGTCTCAGGGTACCTAACCTACCTACTGTCCAGTGGGCAGCTTAGCCCTGAAGAGTTATATGGCAGCATAGCTGAGCTTTTGCTAGCTGGCGTAGACACGGTAGGATATTTTCTTGGCCTTCCTGTTTGAGTGCCTGTACTAAACAGAATCTTTAAATAAATAGTACTTTCCACTATGGGAAGAAAAAGTACCCAGTAGACATGGCTAACGCTAGTCACACTAGGTAATCGACATTACGTTGGTATTTATTACAAGGGCGTTGGAATGCTCGCTCACCCCATAGCGTGTGCTGGAAACTTAAGAGCACTATTCTGGATCAGACCAATATCTATAGACAGCAGTCAGTATTGGGTGGTTTAGGAAACTTCAGTGTCATTAGGTAGCAAGAATAGAGCATGGCTGGAGTATCCTGCAATTCATTCCAGACCTTTTCACCATCTATATTTCTATGGATGCTCTAAAATTTAGAGTCTAAATGATAATGGGTTTTGCCTCTCCACCTGCAATAGGTCCCTGTGTCCAGAAAGAGATGTTTTTGCATCCTTCATGATCATAAGCCACTTCACCTCCAGTTATTTCCCCAGCCTCTCCCTGATCTCCTGCCACCACAATGAATCACACAAAACATGTAGAAAGGGAGGCCTGGATCAGAGTTAGATGTAATGGAAAACCATGGTTTCCTGCCAAGTAAACAAGCCTTTGTGAGTTGCCAGTTCATATACTCCCCTTCTCCCTCTTGTGCAATTTTTTTTGTCCCTATTGCCCTCGGATAACAAGGATCCCCATGCCACCTGTTGCATCCATAAATTCATTCCAGAATCCTGGCCCATGTGTGTTGTCCAGAGGTGCCATCTTCACCATCTTACTTTGCCTTCTCAGACATCTAATACGCTCTCATGGGCCATGTACCACCTAGCCAGGGACCCAGAGATCCAAGAGGCCTTGTACCAGGAAGTGGTTGGTGTGGTGCCCAAAGACCGGATCCCTGAAGCCAAGGACCTCACCAGGATGCCACTGCTTAAGGCAGTAATCAAGGAGACTCTCAGGTAAGAGCCCCTGTCATTGTCTAAGGGAGCCAAACACCATCCTGAACCCCAAACAAAGAGTAGAGTGGCTCGTGGGACTTCCTTTGTGCCCTCTGCCCACCTTTGAGAAATCTGTTCCATCCATTTCCATTTGTGCTTCCGTGTTCCTACTTCTAAAGAGCCCCGCCTCACTTGTATATCATGTGGCACAGTGACCCCACCACTGATGTTTTTTCTTGTAGGCTTTACCCTGTGGTCCCCACGAATGCCCGAGTCATTGCAAAGGACGATGTGGTTGTTGGAGGGTACAAGTTTCCAAAAGATGTGAGTATGGGGAGGGTACAAGTTTCCAAAAGATGTGAGTACAGATGTGTTCCTGATGTTACAACTCAGGCATTTGTACCTATCCTGGACACAACAGCTTGAAATGGGTGTGAGTTAAATGGGAGTCACTGGATCTGTCACGTGGACAGCCCATGCTAGGAAGAGAGCCAGACAGAGCAGCACTAAGCAAATATAAAGGTTTGTTTGTGATATTTACACTTTGCTTTTTAGCCAAGATTGACTCCCAAAGCAGCTTTCAGCTGAAGTCTGTACAAAGATATATTAGGGACAAGTGGAGGTGGGGGTATGGCAGTTTCTTTTGGTCCCTAGCAATTGATGCCATAGTCAAGTTCTAGGCTCTTCCCTCCAGAAGGAGCTGCAGGTGGTCTTAGTGGCTGGCTGATGGTAAAGAGTCCAACCACCAAAGCAGCCTTTCTTCCATAGAGATAGGTCAGGGCCGCATGTCAGAACGGAGTTGCTTTGGTTAAGCTGGAACAGTGGATATGTACTGTGTGTCCCTACAGCAAGACAGTATGAATATAGAGCTAGCTTTCCAGAGGTGGCTGTCGCTTACCAGCACCCTCAGTTTTGTCTTGGAGAATCTGTTGTCGAAGGGGAAAGCATTCATCAACCCGACTCCAAAGTCTCTTCCTAACTCTGTCTTTCCTGCTGGTCCAGACCCTCTTTGTGTTGGCCCACTACGCTCTCTCCCACGATGAGAACAGCTTCCAAGATCCGGAGCATTTCCTACCACGTCGCTGGCTGCGCGATCAGAGAGACTCGCTCCCCCACCCCTTCAGCTCCATCCCCTTTGGCTATGGGGTGCGTGCCTGTGTGGGGCGTCGTATTGCTGAGCTGGAGATGCATCTGGCACTTGCCAGGGTGAGTTGCTCTTATGTGTCGGCTGCAGCTCTGAGATTGCCTGCTTTGGGTCACCCCCTTACTGCAGAATCCAGACCTGGAATTCCAAACTCCCATTTCCTCAGGGATGGAGCATAATAGGGTCAAACAGAAGCCTTGCCCACAGATCTCTGCCCAGATCTCTGCCCACAGGAAATTCAGTTAATCACATACATCTGGTGGCTGTTCACAGGTTGGAAACTATTCCTTCATACCGAATCAAGCCACATATGCAACCAAAGATGGAAGGTTGGGGTGGCGGTGGGAAGTTTGAAACCCTGGCTAAATTACTTTATAGCCCTAGTCACACATTATATTCAGAATGCATGCAAGCAATTCATATGCAGTGTACACATAGGGCCGGCCCACTGATAATGTGGAGGATAGAAGGTCTCGCACAGAGCAACAAGTTTGGGGTGATGGTAGCAGAATGAGGAGAGGAGCCTTGCGCCCTGTGTTTCCACTTCCCAATCCCCTCCCCAGCCCGTTACTGACAGGCCCTCCAGTTCGTGAGCAGAAAGGATCTGGGCAGCAGTGCTGCTGTAGGAAGAAGGTGGAGGTAAACCCTGCCACAACCGCCTCTGCCTCTCTATCTCCCTGCCCCCAACTCTATCTTCCCTCACCTCCCCTGCACCCCGGCTGCTCAAGAAAGCAGCCAAGTGGGCCAGGAGATGGGGAGGTGGAGCTCCCCCCCCCCCATCCCTTTATCTTCAGCTTTAGCTGCCCTGGGCAAAGACTCCTTGCTCTGCTGGGGGCCGAGCAGAGCATGTTGAGAGCCCAGCATGCTCTGCTGTTCCAGGTCATTTCAAGCAGGACCTGGGTAAGTGGTGAGGCTGTGCCCAGTGCACCAGCCAATGTGCCTAAAGGAGTACAGACAGACTGTACTCTGCAGTTTTGAGGAGTCCAGTTCCTGGGTCGACTTTAAAATCAATGGACGTGCAGTCATTCACAGGAAAACATGTTTGTAATACAAGAAATGGCCCTAGCTTCATGATGTCATGATCTTTGTGGCACTGATCATCCTTCCCACCCTAACTCAGCCCCTTCTCTCATTAGCAAAACCTGTGTGGCTAGAGGTTCAGAAAGGGGAAATTGCGGAATCACCTGTTCCTCTCTGCCCCAACTATGTAGCCCCATAAGCAGGGAGCTGCCATTCCTTCCTGGCCAGGACGTTAACAATACATAGTAACTGATGTACTTTATGGGGAAGGTTCTGCAGCTGTTCCAAGTGAGAGAAAACATCTGTGGAAATTCCAGGGGGGGGGGAAATCCCTCCTTTTTCCTTTGATGGCTAAAAGGGTTTTACTAGTATGGCAGCGATATTACTAGCAAGGGAGCGGAATGCCATGGGGTTTTGGAAAAGAAAGTAAAGAAAGATCAAGGTCATCATCACAGCTATGGAAGTGTCTGGTGATAGCATGGCTCTCTTGCATGGGGAGAGTCAAAAGAATGGAGTTTCACTCCAATAGAATATTCACCTTCTCTCTGTTTTTTTCCCCCCAGCTCATTCGGATATTCTTAATCAGACCAGATCCACAATGCACAGAGGTGAAGCCCCTTGCCCGCATTGTGCTTGTGCCTGACCGGCCTATTAACTTGGAGTTCCTTGACAGACAGACAGTGGTTTAATGGAAAGGACCTTGGACTGCACCAGCTTCATCCGGCTAGACTGCAACGATCTAAAGCACAAGCCTTTTAGGGCTTGATTGTGCACTAGCTTGACAGCTAATGGATCAGCATTGTTCTGTACCTAGAATCATTGTGAGCCTCTGACATTTGTTGCTTCCTATCAGTTTTCTCCCAGGAGTCCTTGCAAGGCTAAGCACCGTATTCTATTCCTGCTTCAAGCTTATGGGTATAGTGGATACAGATTAGCCTCGGAGAACTGACCAGCCTTCTGCTCCCACTTTCCCATTATAGGGCTCTTTCCTGCAGTGGCTATTGAAAGCCCTCCTTCCTAGTCTATCCCAGGCTGTCTGCTCTCTGCTTCATTGAGTGAGCTGGCGTTTCTGATACATTTGCACATCTAGAATTGCCAGTTTGCCTAGATTAGAATAACTTCAAGTGGATGATTGTCAAAGATTAATCTCAGGGCATTTTTGGGGCTGCCACGGGGCTCTTCCCTATAACTGCTGGGCCCTAACCCTGGTACTAGGTTTTCCCCCACCATTTTTCAATCACCAGGTCCCACCTTATAACATCACTAAGCCCCACCTCAAAAATCATAGGGCTTTGGATGCATCCAACCTGGCGACACTAGTGGACATGCTTGTGGGAAACTTCAAATGGAATGTTATGCATTCAGCATTGGAAATGCAGATTTTGTGAATTTCCTTGTGAATTTGAATGAGAAAGCCCTCCCCCCCCCAAAAAAAACTTGTTTTGGCACTAAGTGTAATGTACTGTGGATATTTCCAGACAGGTGAACAAGGTGTACCCCAAGTCCCAGGACCCCCAATCCAGGTATAATTGTATGATATCCCTCTTATCAGTAGAGCCATGCTGCAGTTTACCCCTCTTCCTTTAAAAAAAGCAACCTGGCTTCATATATGTCCCACTATAACACAGACAGACAGAGAGAGCCAAAGAATCTCAAAATAATTCATATAAATAACATAAAACATTAATAAGATGACTGTGCAATTCATTTCTGTGTCGTGTGTCATGTGTCGGATATGGCGTGGGGGGGAATGGTTCACCAAGCACAGGCAGGGAGGGGAGGGTCCAGGTAGTAAATACCTCCCTCAGTGTACCCCTAAACTAACTTGCAACGGAAGCAACGGAAAGACAGGCATCCATTCTAAGAGGAGGGTGTGGCAAATCTAACAATGAAAGATTTTTAACCAAACAGGTAAAGTTACATCTGTATCCTAGCCGTCTTCCTAGGAGCTCAGAGTTGCAAACAAGATTCTACACCTACACCCCAATTTAGCCTCTCAATAACCCTGTGAGGTAGGCATAGCTGAGAAATAGCAACTGGACCAAGGACACACAGTGATTTGAACTCGCATCTTGCTAATCCTGGTTCAACACCCTAATCATTTTACCACCTACTTTATCACTTTACCACACTGGTTCCCAAACAGTTTATCAAATATGATCAATGAATAATGGATGCTTGCAGGAAAGACGACCTGGCCTTCTCTAAGGCCTCTTTTTTTAATCCCTAGGTTCATGAACAACTTGACAGGGCCACCCTCCACCCAGCCCCTCACCACCTTAGGTGCACTAGCAAACCATTGCTGGGAGGGAGTGGGCTTGTGTATAACCCTCCCCCACCCTTCTGTGCCTGTAAAATGATTGGAAGAAGCTTAGGAGCACTACCAGGGAAGAAAATCTGACAATGGTATTATTTGGCCCATGCTAAAGCACTTACCTGGGTGGTGAGGAATAGTGGTCTGTTTTTTACGGAGGGGGATGGATGCCAGGCTCCCATGATGCTGCAGAGGAGCAATAGTGACTATGGGTTAGATTTCTCATCTCTTTTTCTGGTAGGGCTCCTGCTGCACCTTTAACAGCAACATGGTAGAAAGAAATTGAAGAGACACAGCTTTGATATAAAGTAGTGAGCAAGAGTTGCGCAAGTTGAATGTCGGCCTTAAATGCATCTACTGAAAGCAGGATCCTGAACTGTTATGAAATGGAGGCTACTCTATCCTGCAAAACAGGGTGGTCCAATTTTTCCAAAGCAGGGGAGAGGTAAGGGGGGGGGCATTGCTTTGTGTGGCAGAATAAGTTCCGACAACAATCGCAAAACCAGTGAATGAGCGTGGGTGACAGAGTGTACAGGAATCCCAGACTGGAAAGATTCGCCTATGCTTATTCCTCGTGAGTAATAGGATTGGGACCCTTTGGCACTCAAGTCTGGTCAACTCAAAGAGGACATTCCCTGCCTGGCGCTATTTGAAGAAGCCGGTTTAGTTCCTTTTTTTGCGGAAATCCAAGGCTGGGACGTTGGCTGTACACATCTAAGCAGCGAAAAGGAGGGTGGGGGGAAGCTTAGTTCAAGAGTAGTGGGCGGGGCTTTTCCGAGATGCACCGCCCCTCCTCAAATATAGGCTGGCTTGGTTGACGCTCTTTGTCTTTAAGGGAGGTGGAGTTTACTAGGTGAGTGGAGTTTTTCAAAGAGGTGGGGAGCGCGCTTTTCTTCAGGTAGTGGAAGATCAGTGCTTCGTGTGTGACTGTAGAAGGTTGCTTTAATACGTAAGGGATTACCCCGTTCAGGCTGGTCCCGAACTTACTTCCTTTGAGTTTATGTACCAGTGACTGGATGATGCTCTCCTATTTTCCTCTCTCTTGCCTCCGTCTCTTCCCCTTTTCTCCCCCCCCCTCTCTTCCTGGTACAAGTTGTCTGTCAAGGATGACTTCAAAAACTATTCAGAACTAGCCCCTATAGTTAGGGGCATTCCTAGCATGATTTTCACAGCATAACCTTCTGGGGCTTCACTTCAGAAGTGTAGAGCCCAGGGATCAGGGTCTCGGGGGGGGGGGGGTTAAGGGAGTAAATTGTACCTAGGCCCAGGGTCAAAATGTGTCAAAAAGGGGGCCCAGGAGCCAAAGAAACTTTGTACCCCCTGATTAAATTCCTCTGAGTGGCCCTGCCTGGGGTGTAGTTGGTCAGTGATGCAAGAAAGGTCCTCTGTGCATGATCAGAAGCAGTCTTCTCTCCCTTGTTTCACATGTGCTAAGGCTGAGCTGGAATAGTGCCTTCAGTTATGCACATTTTTGTTTGGCTCTTTTATTTTATTTAATTCCTTTTTAAGTGTTGTTTATGGAGGTTCAAAATGTCTTTATCTCCTTCTCAACTGTTGTATCTTAGCAGGATGAATCATCTGGGCACCTGGCTTATGCCCCACCTGGACCAGTTCTTGCAGTTCATAGAATTCAACAGCAGCATTGAAGTAGGTGGGTTCTGTGCTGGCACCAGGTTGCAGGGGGGGGGGCACCAGGTTGCAGGGGGGGGGCTAAGGCAAAGCCCTGTCTTGGGGCTCCCATGGTGTTCTGACCACCCCCTGGTGGCACATGGGTGCTGCCATTGTCCCTGAGGATTGAGAAGTTGTCCTGACCAGGTGGGCTCTTTGAGGAGCCTTCAGCCAGTGCCCAACTTGACCATGCCACCCCTAGGTAGGCTGGGGGGGGGAGGAGTGAATTCTCTGTTTCCTGTTTTTGGATTTTAAATATGTTAACAGTGCTGCCCTTGCCCCCTCCCTGGGTGGTTTGGCTTTAGTAATTCACCTGTAAGGACAAAGAATATTGTGGCATTTGAGACAAGCTCTGTTCGGGGACTTGATCTCCTGTTAATAGTTAGTTTGTTGCACCTTCTCTTTATTTCCATATCTTGCTCTGATAGTGAACCAAATGTATTTAGGGGACCACCAGTCCTGTTATGTTGATGTTCTGGATGACTGTTTCTGAAAATGTCAAGCTGTCAATTTTATTTTTACATTTTAGAAATTGTTCTGGATATATTCTTGATATCACTTAAAATGGGTGGGGTAATGCACATAGCCCTTTAAGGCCAAGGACTGGTTTTGTTTGGGGCTTTTTCTTTGTTTTAAAATTGAAATAAGTTTCTAGTCCTAATGATATCGAGGAACAATATGTAAGTTATATTATACCTGTTGCTCAGTATGTAAACTTGCTTCCGCCTTTCAATTAAGTGCAAAGCTCCTGGGATCTGTCGGCATGTTATGTATTTTAATTTAATTAAAAGGAGTTAATGCTTTATCTTATTGAACCATTTCCAATTTTGGACTATCTATATTCAGGTTGCTGCTGCTGTCTTGAGCGAATTAAAAATGTGTCTGAATCCTCACTCACTTCCCTGAAGTGTGCTACATCTGATAATAGATGTTTTCCTTTAGCTTGCTACCTGACTGTCCTTTTAAAGTATGTTTTCCCAGTACTGATAATTCTGGGTTACTCCTGCTCCTGAAGTTCAAATAGCTTATGTACATGCAAATAAGCAATGACTACTCCTTCTGTATTCCCCGCCTCAGACTGTCACTTCACTGGACATGCCTGATCCCGTTCTGTATTGCATCCAAAGTTGGTCAGTTGTAAGCATTGTACAGCGTGTGTTTTTCATTAATGATGTGATTATACAGTGCCTAGAGTAGCAATCTCTTATCTGAGGGCTGATTGTGAAGATGGAAGCCAGAAGGTAGAAATCTCATTTAATTCAGAGGAAGATGTGGATCTGTGAAAATGCTCTGTTTTACAGTGCAATCTTGTGTAGGATTACTCAGCAGCAAGTCCCACAGAATTCAGTAGGGCTTACTCCCAACTGAGTGTGCAAAGGATTGCAGCTGTACTATATTTAGCCTCGTACCTCTCAGTCTGCATGAGGGTTTATTATTTTTAATGGCTTTTTTATTCAGTGAGTGACTGTAATGGTAAACTGTACTGGCCACAAAGCCTCTGGTTTTGTGTCAGCATCCTTCCTTTACAGAGAGGTGCTGGGCTCAGGCTTGTGTGTAAACTGCCCTGGTAATGCCAAATGTGTGGAGGTAGATTTGAGTGGTGGACAAGGGAGCTGGCGCAGCACCCCTAGGGAGTCTGTTTTGGCACTGGCTTGCTTTGCATCCTACTATTCCTGCAGGCAGGGCCTCTGAGAGGGGGGTTAAGGGGGTACAATCGTACCCGGACTCTGGGTCAAAAATGTGTCAAAGGGGGGCCAGGAGCCAAAAAGGGGGACCCAGGAGCCAAATTCACATGAAGGGAAGGGGTCCAAAAGAAATTTGTACCCCCTGATAAGATGTCTCCGAGTGGCCCTGCCTGCGGGTCATCCTACTTTGAGCTACCAATGCATTAATTTATGGTCATTCATGGCAGAAGTTTTGATGAGCACACATGTATTATCCCAGTCACTATGGTCATTTCAATCAAAAATCTGAATGAAAGATCAAAGATCCATTTGCCTGGGTCATTCAAGCTGACAGTACCTTGCTTGGGATGGAATCTGTATTGAACTTCAGCTGCCTTTCCCGTTTGCTTGGGTTAGCTCTCTGCCCTTTTCCTAAAGCATAGTTAAATAATATTTAATGTTTGTATTAGTACTTTAGTGCTTGAAGCAAGTACTGTATCATTCTCCCTATATTGCAGAAGAGAAACTTGTTCACCTAGTGAGTTCATGATGGGCATGAGTTTTGAACTAGGACTCCCTGATTTGTAGCCCTGGCTCTTGGCACAACAGCAGCTCTCCGGGGAAGATTAAACATATATACATACAATAATTAAAGACACAACATGTTCAGTCTTTGCTGATGTATATCATTCATCTGGCAGGCCTGAGGCTCCTATCTAACCCAAGCCATAGCCAACATCAGAGGAAAATAATCAATGGGTCTATTAAGATGGATGCAAAGTAGCCAGCCTCTATCAGTCATTCTAAATTCCTTGGGTGTCAGATTGTTCCTTAGATCTGTCCTGGTTATTTTAACATGTTAAGAAAACTAACAAGTTTTGAGGTGTGTGACTGGCACCCACATAACTCAGTGCTGGCATTTCTGAAGGACTTGAGATTTCCAGAGCCTACTTGCACCGGCCATTGAGGCACTCTTTTTACTATGGTTCCTGGAGTCCCAAACAGCATGCTGCTAACACAGAGAACTGCATTGATGCAGAGCTAAAGCACAGCAAATGCTTGCAAAAGGATTACCGTACTTTGGAAGGCCCTGATCCCAATACCTTAACTCTGGTGCTTTGCTTGTGCCATGGAAGCTCTGGCATCCAGGACATTTTAGGCAGTACACTAAACCCATTGCTTGCAGGAGGCTTCTAAAAAAGGGCTGCTGTCCTTGCAACCTTCCTTTGGGAGCTTTCCATGTAAATGTGGTCCCCTGAACGTAGCAGGGGTTTGCCAGACAATTGAATTTCTGCCATTTTCCTTGCAAGACAATTCTAAATAGGCCAGACACTGTTGTTGGAATGTGGATCCAGAAATACTTGTCAGTACTTCAGTCCTTAAAGGTATTTTGGTGGTCCAGAGACCATGAATGAGAGCTCTGAGCTTACCTGGTGAGAAAAGGCAAAGGTTTGGGTCTGTGCTGTTCCTTTCTTGTCTCAAGGGAGGTCTTGTTCCAATTTTGAATGATCTCCTGCCAGCTAGTTTTGATGTCAAGACTTTCCCCATAGACAAGTGTCTTTTGGTGGTTCAGTCCATGTTGCTAATTGGTACTTCTAGTGACCTACACAGTTTCAAAGGGGCCATATATAGCTGTGGGTTCTTTTTCTTGAGTTCCAGGGTCAGTCTAAGAGCTCCCAGTGCCTGAGGTGGCATTGCCAAATGCTACCCCACTTACCTGGAGATGTCCCAGGTAACTGAGGCATCTAGTTCAGAGAGTGGGGGAAAAAGACAAAGAGGAGGGTGGTGGGTAGAGCATCAAGATGGCCTAGAGCCCACCACTCTCTTTTCCTCCACGCTTCCTCTTCTGCACCATTCCCCTCTTCTAATCCAGGGTGTGGAGGATGGAGCAGCAGCAATGGAGGTGTGCATCATTCATCCGCCAATCTGCTTCCCAAGGCAACTGCCTCACAGCGCAATCCTAGCGCTGTGACGAGTGGCAGAATGAGCATTGCGCCGCCCTAAGCAGCTGGATCCTTGCATCTTGCATCTACTTCTGAGCAGGGAAGGCCAGCGCAAGGCCGGCCTCCCCTGCTCAGCCGCTGGAGTGCCCAAAGGTGGACCAGCGGCAGACCCAGGTAAGGATCCAGCTGGGGGGGCGGTCCGTCAGTAGCGGGAGGGCGGCCATAGGCCCAGCTGGTTGAGGATGGGGACAGCTTCAGCCGAATCCTGTCCCCTGCCGATCGGCTGAGCCGTTTCACGGCCTCCTCCGACTTCCGCCAGTGATTTCGCTGGCGGAATTCTGAGGAGACCGATCAGCCCCAGCGCTGGTTACACTTGGGGAAGGGGACGACTGTCCCCTTCCCCGAGGAGATGCCAAGCTGGTGCCTACCTGCCGCGGAGCATGGGATCCAGCAGGTGGCCTTGGCCGCCCAGCGGATCCTTAGGCAGGATTGGCCTGCCAGTCCTTGGAGAGCCTGTTGCTCGCAAATCCCAATATTGAAGAAATACTTATTATTTTTCTCCACCCACAGACTACCTCCAGATTGCCCAATGTCTAGAGAGGATGCACCAACAATGCTGCCAAATGAACCATGATTTGCTGAGAGTGAGGGCTCAGCTGCGCCAGTCGGAGTCGGAGCGTTCAGTGCTTGAAGTGAAGTTGAAACATGCCCGCAACCAGGTGGAGGTGGAGATGAAGAAAAGGCATCGGGCAGAAGCTGAACTGGAAATGCAGGTTTTTGAGAGAGAAGGGGAATGGGAGTAGTAAGGTCAGGAGGCTGAGCTGCATGTGTTTGGTGTTGGATGCTGGGGGGAAAAAACCTTTGCTCCTAGTAATTCTGGGCTAGTCATTGCTCTGATCCAGCACAGATGTTGGGAAATAATGAGACCTTGCTGCTCACTTGCAAGAAGAGATGTTCCTGTATGGCTTCCATACAAACCTAGAGCCAGACTAGAGATGGTGTTAAGCCTGTTGTTGGACTTAGATGGACTTAGATTTTCATTAAAAAATATATAGCCATCCATGGTGGTCCCTAAGGCAGTTTGCAGCAGCACTGGAGAAGGAGGTCTTTAACTCTTTGTCCCTGCTGTGGTCCCAAACAGCCATAGGGGGAGCAGTCCTGGTGTCTGGCAAGGGGAAAAACTTCAATTCGTGCCAGTGGCGTGGTTCTGATTCAGATCTCCCTGCCTTCCCCCCCCCCCCGACATACATAAGGTAAAGGTATCACCTGACAATTAAGTCCAGTCATGTCCGACTCTAGGGTGTGGTGCTCATCCCCATTTCAAAGCCGAAGAGCCAGCGTTGTCAGACGCCTCCGTGGTCATGTGGCCCGCATGACTCTGGAACACGGAGTGCTGTTTACCTTCCCGCAAGCGCTACCTATTTATCTACTCGCATTGACATGCTTTGGAACTGCTAGGTTGGCAGGAGCTGGCCAAGCAACGAGCGCTCACCCCGTCGCGGGAATCGAACTGCCGACCTTTCGATCGACAGCTTATGGTTCAGTGGTTTAACCCGCTGTGCTACTGATTAAAGGGGAATAAAACAAGCATACAATAGCTGAGTACATGTGTTTTTGTAACCTGTGGTATGCCCCTAAAAATGCTATATAAAGCCTAATTATTTTATAATTAGCCTTTATGGTTTTGGACATAAATGTAAAATACTTATTCCAATGCCCATGAAAGAGACTGTTCACTTGTTCTGCATATGAAAATGTCAGATTTTCTCAATTTATTCAGATTGCAGAGTGTTTTTATTTTGGGCACAGCCTTTAGATTTTTTTAGTGCAAAGTTAATGGAGCCCTGGGCATACAACCTTGGTAACAATAAGTTGCTAAACTGGGTCAGGAGCACTGGGTTCACTCCAGCCTCAGAAGGTAGAGGTGCATAGTAGAGCATCTAAGCCTTGCTATGGCTTGGTGGTTTTTTTTTTGGGGGGGGGGCACCATTTTGAAGATGTTGCATTCTCTGTTAAGAGGCTTTCTTTTGCCTGTCCCTACCCCCTTCTCCCCCCTCAGGAGCGCAAGATGCATCTTATCTATGACTACTTGATGGCTGATCCAGATACTAGTCCACTCAATGAGAACCAGTATTCAGCCCTGGCTGCTTTCACAGGGCGTTGTTCCAGCCGCAGCACCCTACCGCCTGGAAGGCGGTGAGTGGCAAAATGAGTCGGTCGGAGGCTAATTAAGACCACTGTGGGCCATAGAACCCTGTCAAGACCTTCAGTTTTCTCAAACCTCCTCCCCACTAGTTATACTTGTGCTCCTTGATCCCTCCCAACCCTCTGTTCTACCACAGCCTTAACCCCATCCACTTTCTCCACCAAGGCTTGGCTTATTCCCTTCTCTACTGTCAGTGCATGTGCAGTTACGCATTTTATTGTAACAATATTTGGTGTTTTATATAAATGTTTCCCTAAAGTTTTCAACGAAATAGGCTATATGGGTTCTAAAGCCATGTAAAATAAAGTTTAAAAACTGTGGAAAGTTTTAAAATCCGTTTAAAAGCATATAAATCCAGGTTCACACACTCTTAAGACACTTAAAAAACCTAAAACACAATTTAAAAGACTCAAAAGTTCTGACGTTTCATCCCCCACTGTGGACTTTTTCCAGGAGAAACACAGCAACAGGCTGTGCAGATGTGATTACCTAAGGGAAGTAAAGAAAGCGTTTAAAAAGATGAAAGCGCTGAAAAGCGCTAGAGCCGGAAGCATTGTCTGCGAAGCTGACCGATAGTTGTTTGCTTTGTTTCAAGTGCTGAGGGGGGCCCCCCACCCTGCCTCCCCTGCAGGCAGGCATGCTTGCCCCCCCTAGCTCTTATTTTTCTTTCAGCAAGCTTTGTATGTGCTGATTTATTCCCATGTGCTAATCTGGTTGCTCTTTCATGTTCGGTCACTCTCGTTTTGATCGCTCTTTTTGTGGTCCCACCCAATGTAGCTCCTCACACATTCACATGGGATGTCATACACCCCTGGGTTAGTTAATGGAGGTCTTGAATCCTTCGGATTGCACAGCATCTGTTCTAGTTTGATAGTAGGTGTGAAGGTAGCTCACGTGTTCAGACACTACAGTTGTCTGAGCGATCATATCTCGTTTACAAATGTCAATTCTTGTTGTCTGTTAAGCAGTGTTTGATGTTTCCTCTGGGTTATTGCAACTGCCTCCAAATTCAATCTGTCTGTGATTTGCTTCACTAAATAAACTCCTGGTCTTGTCAAATAAAATCTTGTGTCCTGTCTCTATAATATGTTGAGCAAGTGCTGATTTATCCCACTACAATATGGGTTCCGATTTTAGATAGAACAAACAACGCAGAGGTTCTGAATTTAAACAAAGCAAACAGCACAGAGGCTCCGACTTTGAACAGAGCAAATAGCACAGAAGCCCTGTAGTCGCGTTCTTGCCAGGAGGTTACTATCGGTCAGCTTCGCAGACAATGCTTCCGGCTGTAGCGCTTTTCAGTGCTTCATCTTTTTAAACGCTTTCATTACTTCCCTTAGGTAATCACATCTGCACAGCCTGTTGCTGTGTTTCTCCTGGAAAAAGTCCACAGTGGGGGGATGAAACGTCAGAACTTTGAGTCTTTTAAATTGTGTTTTAGGTTTTTTAAGTGTCTTAAGAGTGTGTGAACCTGGATTTATATGCTTTTAAATGGGTTTTAAAACTTTCCAGTTTTTAAACTTTATTTTACATGGCTTTAGAACCCATATAGCCTATTTCGTTGAAAATTGTACCAAGCCATGAGAGCATCCATTCTACATTTCCCTAAAGGTTCAAATCACTTTGCATACATCATTCCAGTAATCCTTATAGCAATTCTGTAAGGCTAGTAATCTAGACTTATTGAGGGGGGGGCAGAGACTTGAGAGAGTGACCTCTTGGTTGACATGGTGTAAGCAACGGCCAATGATGACTTTGCAGTGCGTGTGCACATACCAAATAAGACATGCAATTGTGACACTTTTTGTTTTGCTTGTCTCCTATGCTGTGCTCAAGTGCTTTCTGTGTAGGGAAATGGGCATGTTTGAAGCAACCTTTAATTAGGTTATCTAAAGTCCATGCCGTTAAGATCTTGGGTTTTATACACACACATCCTTGGTGGTCCCAGAGTGGTGTTCTTACCACATATGAAATATTATTGATGGGTGTTTGGGGGAAAAGGTGAGCATAAATGAAAGACTGGACAGATCAAACAATGGCCCTAAGGTTGGGTAATGGCCCTTACACAGCCCACATTGCATTGATCTACTAATGTTCATCCCTGGTAGGTTGTCTGTGGTGGAAGAACTTGGCACCTCCATAGTATCTGACATCAGTTTTGACCACTCGGATGATGAAGTTGTAAGTACTGTACATTCACTTCCTCCCAGGCTAGTCATAAGTGTGACCCAAGCTTTTGCTGCTACTGTAGTCTGAATTCTTGGTACGCTGAACCCACAGAGACCAAGACTTCACACTTGTCTGCAGGGATGGCATCAGGGGTTGGTAACACTGGGCAGCTGCTAAGGGCTATGAGTCCTTGGAAGGGCTTGCCACTGATTCCTGAGGCCACCTGTGTGCCTATAAGCCTTCACTTTTTACGGGGTCCACCCAGGTAGGATGGGGCGTATGAGGGGAAGTTTGCCAAGGACCCCTTGAGACCTGGAGCCTGTCCTGCTCATATATATTTAGCACAATCTGAAGCAGTTATTGGATTATGGTGTATATAGGTTTTCTCAGTATTTTGATATGCTTCAAGGAAAAACAGAGGTGGTAATACAGAAGGACATAGGTATAAATTGAAGCAAAATGGCAGACTTCCGGGGGATAAGGGGTTATGTTTGGTGATGGAAGGGACAAAACAGATGTAACATGTTAAGAACAGTAGGGTCTTGTTGAAATCACATCTATTTACTGTATTGTCCTGGAGTGAGTTCTAAAGAAACTGATTCTGCAGCTTTTCAGTGTACAGTAATATCTCCAACAAAACAAGATATGCGTTCCTTGAAAGCCAAGCGCTATCAAATACAGAACTATAGGAGACAAGGCAGGAAACTGGCATTCATTGACCAGAATACATTGCTCTCATTGGCTGTAGTAGCTGTCAATCAGCCCAGTACAAGGCACACTATAGCAAAATTGCACTAAAGAAAACAGTTATCAGAGGTATTACTTTTTTGTAGTTTTGTTTCTGCATGATAAAAACCACACACAGACACACAAGAAGCCCAACAAGGGGAAAAATGCAGCACCCAAACATTTGGGGTGTTATTGCATCAAGTATGCAGAGAACAGGAGTATGTAACTCCAAGCAAAGAATACAACTTGACGTGCAATGGTTTTGCCACAGACCAGACGTGCAATGGTTTTGCCACAGGCAACCTGGCTGTACTCAACAAAAATGTATCCATTATTTTATGTAAAATAATTAGGTTGCCCCTATATACAGTAGCATATAATTCTCTCTCTCTCGGTTGTTGAGAGAGAGAACATGTTGTTCCTTGGCTTGTTTCTGTGACCTGTCTGGTTACTGTGAGTATCTTGCTTCCTTGCTACTCTGAACTACCCTTGGTGTTGAAAGCATTATTAGTCCTGATGGATATCGGTGAATAGTAGCCAGATTGATACTGCTGGGGTGAGAGTGGGCTTTCACCCTGACCCCCCCCCACTATAGATCTGATCAGCAATGGGGGGGGGGCAATCTGGTTGCTTTTCACTAGCCTGTGTCTGCCAGGACATCATGCTTTAAGGTCATGTGTAGTTTGACCCCAAGATGCTCACCTGGCACTCCAGCCACTGAGCCCACTTGACTCATGTAGCTCATGTCCTGCACCTGCGTCAATGCTGACCCATTTTTCACACTTCTTTTTTTCTTCCCTTTTTCCCTCCCACCCAAGGATCTGCATGTGATAAAACCCGCCAAAGGCAAAGAAAGACGGGTAAGCGGCAATGGACAGCCAGTTCTTCTGTTGCCACACTTTGGGAACTGCAGCACCCTTCCAGTCCCAAATTTGTATGACTGCCGCAGAAAATCCAGCTGGACAAGAAACAAAGGGGCTCTTGGGCACGCATGCAATGATAACATTATATTATTCTGCCTCCAAACCTTGGAAAACCTTATCTGTATTGGGCTGGAAAACCTCAGGGAGTGAACTGGCAGAATAATATAGTGGGGCACTATATAGGGGGGGTACCCACCCCCATCTCCCCACTGCTCCTCCTCCTCCCATTCCCTGGATTGGGAAAGAAAGAGGGGGTGGAGTGAAGGGAGGAGAGGAGAGGGGTGGACTAGAGCACCTCTGATGAGCTTCTGCACAGAGTAACCTTCCTCTCTGGAGATGGGTGGAACCTTCTTTCTGCTGTACTCACACTTGTTTCTCTCTCCAGCGCTCTTCCCTGACTCCCCTAATCCAGCCAGTGGTATTAGCTAAGCGTGCACGGTCATCTCTGGCTCCTGCTCCCAATGTGAGTATCTGGTAATGTTCTCCCTGTGTCAGTGAGAGCTGCATGGTGGTACACTGCATCCTCTTTAGGAGCATTGCAAATCTAGCTCTGATACTGCATAAATGATCTGCGGCAGAGGGCTGTTATACTGTGATAAACTGCAGTGATAAACTTGGGCATGTCCCTGTGACCTGCACAGGCTGAGAAAGTGAAGTGGAATGTAGATATGTGCAAAGTGATGGCATGGCAGGCTCCACCTTGGAAACCCAAGAAACTCCTCTTGATCCCAAGATCTGCGTTTCAACTTCTGCTTTGTGCAGAAGAATTCCAATGGTGCTCACAATATGAATGAAAATGCAGGAGAAGTAAAAACAAACACCCATAACAAACCATAGTGGTGGCAGCAGCAGCAGCAGCAGCAGCAGCATTTATGTAGCCCACTTCAGGTGTGCCTCTCAGAAATCCTTACAACAGCCCTATAAAGTAGGCCAGTATTACTATTCCCATATTGCAGATCAGGCGTGAGTTTTGGCATAAGAGATCAGTGACATGCTTTATAAGGCCAGTCAACTGAGTTCATGACTAACCAGGACTTCACGGCTCCCACTACATCACAGCAGCACTCATGCTCCCTCCTTTGACCTATATGGATGCTGACTTTCGACTCTTCAGGAAGCTCGTTTTGAGGAGTTGTTGCTCACTTGCCTCAGCTTTTTCTGTAGCAGCAAGTACACTTATAAGCCCTTTAGGCCCTCGGATGTCACCTAAACATTTAGTATTTGTTGGTTCTCTGAGGAGCCTACTATGGTCCTAGAAGGGATTAGTTTAACCAAGTTGAACAACCTTTAGAATCTAGATCCTTATTCTGAATAGGAGTGTGATCAAAGGTGCCCCTTACCACTCTTCTCCCCCCCCCTTCTCAATCTTTCCAGGCAATTGAGATGTCTGTGGTAGCCCTGAGGTCTGGAGCCGTTGCTGAGAGCAGGGGTTCTGTCCACAGCTTGCCACCTGTTGCTGTGTTGCCATGTAGCCGAACTCAGCAAAACCATTGCATCTCCACATTCACAGGTACTCCTTCCACTTCAGTTTGGCCTATGGGGGGTAGGGTGGAGTAGAGCAGTACAGTACTTTCCAATGCTGAAGGTGAGCAGGTATTGGATAGGGAGTACTGGCAGAAGGTTTGCTTTATGTTGGTACAGGTTGAGTATCCCTTACCTGGACTGCTTGGGATGGGAAGTCGTCTGGATTTTGGAAAATTTGCATAAATATAAATTCCATCTTGGGGATGGAACCCAAGTCTAAACATGAAATTAATTTGTCTCATATGCATCTTAAACATATAGCCTGAAGGGAACGTTATAGAATATTTTAAATTTTGTGCCCCGGCATGCCTTGCACTATGCCAACCAGGTGCTGAAAAAGGTTTTGGGTTTTTTTAGTCATAGCCCCCAAAACGTCTGGATTTTGGAATAGTCTGGATAAGGGGTAATCAACCTGTACTGCAGCACTGCTGTAAGCCTTATGCTTCCCCCACAAAAAGGCTTTCTTGGACTGAGTTCCCAGAATGTCACCAAAAGAGATAGTGGCAGTACTAGGGCTCGGCTGTATATGGGTGCTCTGCCATTTGTCTGGAAAGAAGTCTTTCATTTCATGTCTGTTTCGTTTTGTTACAAAAAGGAGGGATGGGGCCATGAGCTCAATAGTACCTGCAGGAAACGTTTTGCTTATATTACTGAGACTGGCATGCAGAACCCGAGTAAGCTTGATGGTTCAACAGTGACTTAATGTGGGATTCTGTGCATGGAAGCTAGAAGGAGATCGACTTTCATGAGGTAGATGGAGATGTTTGGCTTGTCTCTTGGGCATCCTTGGAGGTGGGGCCTTGGGCTCTACATCTGACTGGGATACTCTCAATTGTTCAGTCCCTCCTCTACGGCACCCTTGTCTGGAGGCGTGGCTCAGCTGTTGCTGTATTCCCAAGAACAGTACAATGGGAAGTGATTGAGCAAAACCTCTGTCCTGCCCTAGCTAGCATTCCTGGACCACTTCATGCACAAAGAGAAGCCACGCTGAGCTTTTCATCTGTTGGAGATGGGCAGCATTCGTCTGCTGGACACTGGGGGGCGGTGTGTCATCTGGTCACCTGAAAGACCTTTACCTTGACCTCTCTGTGTTCCAAGGAAGGGGCGTTGCTCCCTGACTCTATTTCCTCCTTCTCCTACCCTTCTTAGCTCTCTTCTTCTTCTGACTGCCAGCGAGGTAAGATGTGCCATGCTTGGGCTCTGCTGCCCAGCGGCCATCTTACAGCACACCTCATGCAGGGAGCGCCAGCTGAAGGGGCGCTCCATCCTAAGTTAGAGTAACCTCTGGTCTTAACCAGATGCTGTATATATGAACTGAACCGAGAGTAAACTATTTTTCTTTTGCAACTTCACTCGGCCTATGCCTCGTGTGTTTATTTAGCTAAGTATAGCAGTCTGCCTGGGTGTAAGGGGGAACAAAACTCAAATAAAACCCAATATCATTGTGGTGTCCTGCACCTGCAGGGTATCCTCTTCTCAAGCAGAGGTAAATGAATAGACTAGTACTAATGCACATGGCCAATGTTCCTGTCTTCAAAAATATTCCCAATGCTGAACATGGTGGCCTTTCTCTTCACAGACCTCGCTACAGTCTGGGGCACTAGTGAGAAGTTGGGTGGATGTAGCAGCCAAGCTGAGAGTGACACTGTTGGCAAAGGGACTGGGGCAGAGCTGAAGAGTGCCCAGGACCACTTCCCTCCTCCTCCCCCACAGGAAGCGCCACTACTCCAACACCGCTTTACCTCCAAGACAGTAAGACAGACGTGATAGGGTAGGACTCTGCCCTAATCCCTGGAGCAATTCCCTCAGCTGATGTGACATTGCCCCATTGGAGAACTACTGGTGCCCTTGAGGAAGGACAATGTTCTTCTTGACCAACTGTCCACAGGATGAAGGTGGGGGGGTGGAGAGATTCCCTTCTGTAACTTGCTGCACAGGCAGCAGCTCCATAGGGCAGCAGCCCAGGCAAGCTGAGCCTGGCTGTCTGTGACACTGGGTGTCCCAGAAATGATCAAGAACCCAGTTATGCTTTTTGCTTATCTTCTATCTCTCCCGCCCCACCACCCAAGGTAATCTGTCTGGAATTCTGTGCGGTTTGCAAATTGCGCCTGCGCTTTGGAAAGATGGCACTGAAATGTCGCCCCTGCCAGCTTCTTGTACACCCTGAGTGCAAAGACCGCTGCCCACCTCCCTGTGTGCCAGGTTCTTCTCGCCCCAGAGTAAGAGAGGTGAGAGTGGTGGGCTGTATATCTATAGTGGAATCCCATGGGATTGTGTTTGGCTTTGTTGTGTACCTTGGATGTGCCAAGGGTGTATCTGGGCAAGAGACTTCATTGTGTCTCCTCTTCCATAGGGCATCCTGGCTGAGTTTGCTCCATCCACACCACCTCTGGTACCCCCTCTAGTGGTTCAGTGTGTGAGTCAAGTGGAAAAGCGTGGCTTGCAGGAGGTGAGTGGAGAATGAGGAATCTGTGCATAAGGGGATGATTGGACTGCCTTGCTTTTCCTGTGCCCTGCCTAGCTTTTCAACCAAACTTAATTCCTATGTCATGGTGTTCTCCTTTTCCTGGATCTTACTGAATTGCTCTCTGTAGGTCTATACTTCAGAACTTAAGGTATGTTTGTTACTCTTCTGACTTGGATTACTGCATTACATCCTATAATGCTTGCAAGGATTCCGTTTGGTTCTTTTTTTCCCACTTGCCATGCTCGCCATGGTTTGGATTAAAAGTGTTTGGGTTTTCTTTTTTCCATTTCCAATACGACATCTTTGTCATATTCAGATTTTCTTCATGCCTGTTCAGTTCTCTGTAGTTTTGATTGTTCAGATGTTGTTTCCAACTTTCTTCCCTTACTGCTTTAGTCTGTCTAGTTCCTTCAAATG
The DNA here is from genome assembly GCA_026170595.1 of Plestiodon gilberti rubricaudatus. Taxonomy (NCBI): domain Eukaryota; kingdom Metazoa; phylum Chordata; class Lepidosauria; order Squamata; family Scincidae; genus Plestiodon; species Plestiodon gilberti. The sequence continues at coordinate 209,396,418 of JANXHW010000001.1, forward strand.
TTGCTTTCTCGTGTAGAGACAGGGCACCGTGCCTTATTTCAGTAGGAATATGGGAGCACCAAACACACAGTTAGAGCCATGCTTAAGTCTGGCAACACTCTGCTTTCCCCCCCCCCCCATGGAGTTACAAAGCACCCATGGAGGCCCTGAGGGTGGGGTAGAGTTTAACCCCCCCCATACCATCTCCCACAGGAAATCACTTCCCCCAAGCTGCTCTTTGCCCCTAAAGTGGCTGTCTGCTGCAAATAGTCACTTCAAGAGAAGGGGAGCATTTCTGGCAAGGAAAAAGATACAGGAGAGAAGATGTAAACCTTCCCTGCACACACCATAGTCCAAGTCTAGATCAAGGGCCCTGCAGTGTTTTTGTTTTGTGGGTTTTTAAGTTGCCTGATTTTAAGCACATCTCAGTTATGGGTTCTATGTAACAGGTAGGGCAAGTGGTTTTTTTTTTTTCTCCCACTCAAGGGATTCTTAACTGCTCGTTATCTTTAGGGGTTGGAAAAGTCTTGATGTTTCATTTTTATCTCAGTCTTCCTCCAAGGAGCTCAAGGTGTCTCTCCATCCCCATTTATCCTCGCAATAGGCTGAGGGGTGGGGGGTGACTGGCCCAAGATTGCCCAGTGTGCTTCATGATTGAGTGGGGATTTGAACGGAGGTCTTGCCAGACCTCATCAGGCACACTAATTGCTATGCCACAGTGGCTCAAAAGCCAGTAATCCTGGAATGCTGTCTTCCCTCACAGTGCACAACTTGGCTTACTTATGTAAGTCATCAGATGCTTATGGAGTAAAGAAGATTCATTTTAGTTAGGCTTACCATATCCAAAGGGGGACTGGGTGCCTACACCTTTAACCATTGTAAAAAGAGGGAATTTGGGCAGGTGCAGCTTGTTGCACCCTTCCATTATGAGCTGGCACCTGCCCAAATTCCCTCTTTTTACAATGGTTAAAGGTGTAGGCACCCAGTCCCCCTTTGGATATGGTAAGCCTAATTTTAGCAGCACACCTGCTCTGGGTGACAAAGCCTTGTGATCATTGAACAATAGTGTAGGTTGACTTGTAGAAGGGATGTGTGGCCCTTCCTCGTAGCAAGGGGTTGGACTTGATGTCTTCCTTAATCCTATGACCAGTTTTGGTGATGAGGCAAGGCCAGGCCAAGAGTGTTCACTGTAATCCAGTCTGTTTTTCTCGTGCTTTGACTCTCTTTTTTTTCCCCCCCTGTCTCTGACCCTGTCCCTCACCCACAGACTGGGCTATATCGAGTGCCAGGCATGGAGCATCTTGTGCGAGAATGGAAACACAAACTGCTTCGTTCCAGAGGAACTATTCCCTCACTGGACCATGTGGCTGATGTGCATGTGATCTGTGGCATTCTCAAGGCATTTCTGAGAGGCTTGGAGGAACCACTAGTTACCTTCTATCTCCACTCTGCTTTCCTGAATGCTGCAGGTGAGTTGAGACAGGACAGTAGAAGGGAAAAATGTGTGCTCTGGAATAATTTCTGAGGATTCTGGGAGTCGATGGCAGAAGGCTGCTCTCCATATTGCCTTGTCAGAGCGGCTAGCTTAGTACAGAGTTGCTAGCTGCAGACGGAGGATGAGCGATTCCTGCAGTTGGTTGGCTGACTGGGTGCATCTTCTACAGCTTCTCTGCAGTCCACATCAGCAGATACCTGAAATAAAGTCCTCATGAAGTGAACTATAGTCCGTGAAAGCTTATGCGGAAGTAAACGTGTTGGTCTTGAAGGTGCTATAAGGCATTTCATCTGTGTTTAAATGTTGCTGCCAGGCTTAAACTTGATGTTTGGCTGTGTCGCTTAACAGGAGTGCTGGGGTTAAATGGCTGACTTACTGGCTTCTTGGGGTATCCTGAAGGAGGGGGTCTAGAAACTCATCTTGCTTTCATCCCACCCAGAAATTCCAGACGAATCTGCCCGCTACACTGCCCTCTGCCATGTTGTTATGAAGCTACCTCCAGCCAATAGGGACACACTGGCTTTTCTCATGCTTCACCTGCACAGGTGAGAGGTCTGCTGCTTGTGGGCTTTCCAGAGGCAGCTGGTGGGCCACTGGGGGAAATAGAATGCTGGACTAGATGGGTCTCTGACCTGATCCAGCAGTGCTTTCCTTATGTTCTTACAAGCACAGACTTGAAGGAGAAAGGTGGAGATACTACTTGTGAAATCTTCCTTGCAATGGATATCTCTGCTGAGCCAAAGAGCATAATTGCATGTTTGGGATGCTTATCTGTTATCAATATTTTAGCAGTGTCAAAATGTTCTGAACAGTTTTGCATATTACGTTGTGTTCCACATTTAGAGGCAGAGACCTGGCTTATTGTACCATTTTTACTTTGTTTTACAGAGGTGTACATTTTTTCCTCTTGTTAGATCATGGATATCTCTTGCATCCTTAGGGGTGTGAAAGATTTCTCTCCTAATGAAGGGTTCTACCTAGCCCTACCTTGCCTTAGGTGGACTTGACTTGTGAGTCTGCATATGTAATGGTCTCTGGCCCTGCGTCATGTGTGTGTATAGCATAGCTTGACCAAGTGCAACAGATTTCAAATTAGAAGTTTGCAGCGGTGGCACTTGCCCTGTTGGTGATGAGCCCTTTGTAGGTGCAAGCAGTCTAAGCAAAGAGACAGAGACTTGAACTCTAAATGAGAGTTTGTTTATTCAATAATATAGCTTGAATACAATACAATGTGTATGGTAGACAAGGGTGGCACCATTGCGTGCTGCCACCCCAATTAGAGAAATGACGATGCCTTTTATAGACAACAGTTACATAAGGAATTGTATAAGCATCATGTATTTGCCATAACCTCATTGTAATTAATCTTAAGTTGTTTATGACATTGAGCTTCATGGCTTGGTCTGGGTCAGCTTGACAATTCATTGTACAGCCAAGTTGTTTAATTGTTTAATGCAGCTTCGTAACTTGGTCTAGGTCAGCCTGACAATTCATTGTACAGCCAAGGACATGTGCGTAATATCCAGATGTTGAGAACTTGTCTTTTATTCCAAGTACATTAGTTCATTTACGGTTTATTGGTAGGCCACAGGCCTGTGAACCAATGTTATGAACCAATGTTTAACTCTATTGTTGATTCTATAAGGAGAAGAGGTATCAATTAAATCTTCTCTCTAACAATTCCCCAATTTCTTATTCTTGGCCATTTTTAAATAAAAATGGCCGTCCAAACTATTAGAATTACCTGGCATCACCTGGAGGTTAAGATAGCTAGAAGTATTGGTATGGCAGGAGCAGTATGAGAGTAAAAGCCTCCAACCGATCTATGTGTAGGCCTTATGAGCTAGTACTGCGACATGCGATATGTCTCTGCGAATACATCCTGTCAAGGCAGGGGATGCCCATACATAATTTGACTATGCAAGGGGCCTATGATTACTAGGGCAAGGTGGAGCGTGGACTATGTAATTTATAGGGCAAGCAGTGTTACCTGCATCCCCCTCATTGGCTGACCTCTTTTATGGTATGCAGACTCATGTTTTTTTTTAACTCTATTGTTTAACTCTATTGTTGATTCTATAAGGAGAAGAGGTATCAATTAAATCTTCTCTCTAACACCCTTTGACACCATGGATCCATCTCTCCATCCTTTAGGGTCATGGAGAGCCCCAAGTGTCAAATGGACCAGCATAACCTCTCGCGGGTCTTTGGGCCGACACTAATTGGGCACAGTACTCCCAGGCCTACCCCCCTTGTCATTTTGGAAGAAACACCTCGTCAGTTCCAGGTAATATGTGACATGTATGTGTGGGCTTTTTTTTTTCTCTTCCCACTCTCAGTGGAATAGCTGGGAAGGCCACACAGTACTCAATGGGTACTTCGGGAATCCCAAGTCTTTTCCTGGAGTTTCTCTATAGGATGTTCCAGTTGTACAAATATACCTCTCGCAGCCACGAGGGGTAGAGATGAAGAAAACTCCCTGACCTGTAGTAAAAGGAGATTGTATTTTCCAAATTCTCCACTGTACCCCTTTTTTCTATTTAAACCAAGACACTTCTCTGTGAGGTAATGGGCTTATGAATGGAGTTGTGTACACTCTGTGCTTTTAAAAAGGAACATCTGCCGTGTTTAAAAACTTCATAACTCACATTGACTTAGTGTGTAAAAACTTGGCTCCTACCTCTCAACTACCAGAATGGCCTACAAAGTGATGGGGAAGGTCTAGGAGCTATGCAGGGCACTGGGCCTCTGATCACTAGAACTTGTGCTTGGCTGTCTTTTTGGCTTTGAGATTTCATCCAGCATTTTGTAGACTTCTGAAGTCTGTTTTTTCACCACAAGGCCTAGAAACTTTAAGGAAGAGAGAGATGCTGAGATTCTCAGGATGATGAATTCTTGCTAATACAAAGTTCTGTATGTGTGGTACAGTGTGCCAAGACCTGGCAATGAACTGAATGAAAGCCCTGGCTTTCTTATTCTGTTTTCAACCACTGTGCCATAGCACATTGGTGTGCCGCAGATGGTCTGCAGGTGTGCTACGGGAGTTTGGAGGAGGGTCATCTTATTAGTAGGGCCTTTGAGGAAGGGCAGAACCAGTGTGTCTCTTCAGTTAGCTGTTTGACTTGAGTGTGTTATTCCATGTAAGCCTGTGCTAATGCATTTTGTTTCTATATCTTAATACTCGTTTTTTAAAGGAGAAAATATATCTTTAAAAACTGGCGGTGTGCCTTGACAATTTTAGTGCCATAGTGTGCCATGAGATGAAAAAGTTTGAAAATCGCTGCTATAGTGTCTCATTAGAGCTGCAGCAAGGAAAAAGACCCCTGTGTGTGTTGTGCCGACTCTGGGCTTCACTGGGCATCTCTTTATTGTTGCTCTTGTGTCAAGTTGTAGCTTTCAGAGAAACCTGGAAGTCTTCCATTTGGATCTTGGTTTGTGAGTGTCAGCCTGTTTTTAAACTTTGTGTTTGGTGAACTTCACTCCTATAGTGCTGTCAAGATTTTTTTTTTTAAGGTTATAAAGTGACCCTCTGCAAATCATGGTGGACACAAATTCTTTGCAACAAAAGCAAGACCTAGCTAATGGAATATGTGTTTGAAAGTGGAAAGATGTCCATGGTAAGAATTAGTCTGATACTATTGTGTTCCACAGGTGGTTGCCAATCTCTTAGCATTGCCCTGTGAATTTTGGAAACGTTTTGTGAAGGAGGAGCAGGAGAACTTGGTGCCATCAGTGCGACAGTCCAGTGTGGTGAATGAGCAAGGTGAGCCAACAAGGTAGGTGGGGGGGGGGGGGAGAGAAATATGGAAGAGAGCCCATCATTGTTTAGGGTCTGGCAGTCCTCAAAAGGGATGAGGGAACTAGACCCAATCTTCCCCCTAACCTGCCATCCTCTTTCATAGGGCAACTCTTCCGTCCTCTTGCTGCCTCTAAAATCAACACCGTCCAGATGAGCCCAGGAAGTGGATGTCTCCCCAAGGTGCTCTGTGCAGATGCGTGCCCATCTCTGAGGTGGGGTTTGACTATACCTTCTGCATGGTATTCTGGTCTGTCTTTTTGTCCAATAGAGGCATCATCTCCCTGGCAGTAGTCTCTCTATTAGACCAGGGAATGGACATTTCCTCTACTAACTCCTTTATTTTATTTTTTTTCATCTTCTGCCAGGAATGTTCCTCGCAGAAAGAAGACTGGCAGATTCTTTCCTCTTCCAACATAAAGATAATTCCAGGTGCTCACCTGTTCTGCTGACTGAGGAAGGATGTGCTCATGATGTACCAACTTCTTGACCCCCTGGCCAGGGAACCTTTCTTGCACACCAGGCCCAGGTTCTCACAGTTCATGGGAAGAAACTATACCTTCTTTAATAGTGGTTGGCACTGTGGTCTCCTTCCTGAGTATCCTTTTTAGATCATCTTCCCTTCCTGACTGGGGCTTCTCAGAAGAAAGAGTGTCCTTTCACATTACTAGTGCCTGACTTGCAGACCTTTGGGTAGAATGAGGAAGTCCAGGCCTGTTCTGAGGCTGTCTCCTTTCTCTGTTGTGGGATGTGGTCATGCACATGTATGCATGGGCTGGAAATTAGGCTGAAGGACAAAAAGCATACCTGCACTTATACCTTTTTTGGAGGGGTCCATTACCCATTACACTTGTACAGTAGTCATGTGATGACTGAGATGCTGGATGGGAAGCAAGAAGAGAGCTACTCCTTGGAGCAGTTGGATGGTAGAGTCATTCTGGTCTGACAGCTAGAAAAACAAACTTCTTTCTCTTTCTCCCCCCCCCCCCCCTTCCAATCTCAGCTTGGATACTGCAGGCAAGAGCCATTCCCATATGTCTTCAGAGAAACATAGTAGATTAGGGTTGGTTTTATCAATGAAGCTCTTGAATGAAGGGGAAAGTTGTATGCCTTTCTCTTTGTCCTTGGTGCTCACTAGATCATTTATTTTTCTAAAGGGTGGCTTCTCTAGGGAGATATCTCAGAAGCATTTACTAGTACAGGAAGTTGGCACTAGTATTCGTTCTTGACTAGCTTGTAGGTGTTGATCTACCACACACTTGCCACTCGAAACCTTAGTGTGAATTCAAAGCACCTGACATTATTTGGTCATGTCTTGACATGTGTAGTTCACCCAATTTGTTTGTACCCTGCTGCCTAGACATTTTTTCTCCCTTTTCTGGGGCTCTAGCCACAGAAAGTACACTATTCCCTCCCAGCAGTGCTCTAAAGGAGTATACTTTGACTGGTGGCTGTTCATGTTGTACCCTCACCAAATGCAAAACACTATGACTCTTTAACAAATGCTTTTCCTCTTGTGAACTCCCAGGTGCATAGAAAGTGCTGCAAAGGGACATACTAGGTGTGCCTACTTGTCACAGAATTATTATCGCTGTAGCTTTCAACCATTCCTACAGTGGGCTGCAGCTGTGCCTTCTAAATGGCCAAACTAGGCACCAATCGTGTATGAGTATCGGGGAAGATGGGTTGGTAATGGGTAGATGCTGAGAACCAAAGGGCATCTTGATTTTTCAGGTTCCAGCCAAAATTCTACCCTGGCTTTTCTTTCATAAATCTACCTTAGCAACTCTTGAACAGCAGAAGCCTGTACCTTTATTTATACATACTGTGTCTGGGCCTGTCTTAATAGTCGCATACCAATGTTTGAATCTTGATGAGCTGGACCGTTGCCAGTTCCTAAGCTGGCAGCTGTTGCCCATCCCCTAAAACCAGACTATAGCCAACATAACTGACCCACTGCCAACCAGTACATATCCTACTTTACTCTTGCCTTCTTCCTCTCTGCATGATGATTCAGATCAGATCCTTTCTGAGTTTTTTGCCCTGCTTAGAGACTTATTTCTTCTACCTCAAATTTAATAGCAACACTGACTGGACAATGAAGCAGGGTTTTCCTGCCTTAGCAAAGAGCTCTGCTTGGGGGATAGATGGTGGACATGAAGATGGAGGCCTATAACATGCCACACCCTTGTCCCTGAAATAGATACATGCCTTATGCATTTTTTCCTTATACCAACTTGTTATGCATGCAATGGTTTGTGTCTTCATGTTAAAGTTTATTTCAAATAATAAAACAGCAACAAGAGAAATCATACCCTTTCCTGCAGTAAGACCCTCCATCATGTTTCCTGAAAATCATGCTAATTAACTTCTAACAAATCCTTCTGCAGCCATAGCAGTTGATGACAGAAGAGCACAACCGTAGTTATTCACACAGGCTTCCAGTAGGAAAGGTTGTATGTTGCTGACTGTGGCGAAAAGCTGGATGGACTTAGGCTTTTATCCCTATTTCCCCCCTTTCAAAATATATTGGAGAACAAATAGGAGCATGTCTGCTATCAGAAGGAGCTTAACATTCAGTTTCAGCCTCATAGTGCCCTCATGAAATTATTCCTTTCTAGCCTAGGCACTCTGCCAAACTTAGTGTTGGCTTAAGTGTAATGAAATATCAAAAAGCAATGCATTAGCTCAGTCTCGTGTTGGATAAGAGGTGGATTTTTTAAAGTGCTGTTTCCAAGGCAGTATGACCTAGTGGAAAAATCCTTCTCCCTGTTTCAAAGCGTGCTTTTCTACCTTCCACTTGTGAGTGTAAAGGGCCCTTGTCTGTGTAACTGAAGTAGTAGCCATCTGCTGTAACAAATGCTTTTTAGCTCAAGTAAGGAGACCTGTAAACAAGTTAGACTTGAGCTGATAGTAACATTTCCTGCAGGGGCTAGGGGCAGAGACAAGCAATTGTTGCAACACCATCCCACCTGCAGCAAGGCTGCTGGAACACCACTGTAGACCAGTGGTTCCCAAAGTGGGAGGCGCTGCTCTCAGGGGAGCTGTGGAAACCAGCCAGTGGAGCCATAGAGTGCCACTGAATCCTCTCAGAAACCAGTGCAATGCGGCAGGCATCGACATAATGTAATGGGGAGCTGTTGCCAATGGTCAAGGGAGCCGCAGATCAAAAAACGTTTAGGAAACACTGCTGTAGACAGTTTGAGTGGCACATCTATTTACAGTTCTGAAGTTCAGGTTCTTCTACCTCATCACTCCTCTCACCGTCCTCCGGTTGTCTTCCTGTAGCGTGGGGAGCAGGAAGAGGCAACTTGCAGTTGGAGTACCAATACTGCCTAATGAGGAAAAGTCACTCCAGGGCTTGGAGAGCCCTTCCCCTTCCCACCCCCATGTGTCATAAATGCAGTGGCAGTAGGCCAAGGTGCTGGGTAGCGAGTGATCTTTCACAGCATCAGAGTGAATAGCGGTCAATGCCTGCAAAGGAAAATGAGCAAAGAGTTAATATTGTAGCAGGGAGGATGCCCTGGCCTATTCTTCCTTTCTGCACCTGAAGGGTATTGCACTGTTACGAAGCAGCTTCCTCCTTTCCCAGACTACGTATCCTTCTACATTGCTTCCTGGGAAGTACAATGTGAACTCAGGCCACGCTGTCGTCAGTATCCTCCTGCAGTAACATTCCTTGGTTTTTGAAACATCTCCTAAAAAAAAAATTAGGAACTTGCCTTTATTCCTTTGCTATAGCAAACTGCCAATTACAGGCAAGGCCTTGGTCATTTTAATGCACTAATTCATTTAAAATTATAGCATTAGTGAGTCTCGATCTGATGCATGTGGGCCTCGTACCACGTCACTGCAGCCAGGAGAATATGGCTTGTTCATATTCTTGTTCATGAAATTGACCTAGAGAATGGGCTGATTCCTTGACTATTTCTGACTTGTCTTAACCCCTTAAAAGCACCCATGGTATAAAAAAGAAGAAGAATCCATATGCTGCTGTAGTTCAAAAATGTTTGTTAGCAGTATTTGCCTTCTGTGCTTAAATCACAGGCTAACTACAGGCTTAAATGTTACCCCATACACTTTTTCGGTCAGGTGACCAGACAGCCTATCCTATCTTCTCTCTCCCCTCTCTGTTGTAGATGGTTCTTAAGTAGTCTTTGTGGCCAGTTGCCACACAAACAGGCAAACGTTGCTACCTTTCAAGCACCACACTCAGATTGGCAAATGCTACTTCTCTTAACAGGGGCAGTTCCCAAAGGATGTGGTTAGAATGGAGGTGTCTCCTGCAAGCATACCACTGCCTTTTGCTAGAGTGGTTTGCACCTTTTCGTCAACCCCCAGGATCACTTCTGACCCATTTTCCATCAAACAGTTGTGGGGTGGTGGTGTCTGTTTGTGCCAAGGTAACATATTTGGGAGGGAGTGACCTCAGTCCTTGATCAGAAGGGTGCTAACCTACATACACCACACACAGATCAACCCTGGCCAGCATACAGCCACAATGTGAGCACAGACTTGGCCAAACACACAGCTAGCTCTGTGAAGATGGCAATAGCACAGCAGGAGCCAGAGAATGCACGGCATCAGCCAGGAACAAGGAAGATATTTCAAACAAGCCCACTGGAACAAGGCAACAAGAAGCCTTAGGGCAGGGGTGGTCAACCTTTCAACCTGAATGCTCCTGGCCCTTTAATGGTTGTATAGGTGAGGGCATTTCAGGAGGCGCAGCTGCTTTAGCGGCACCACCAGCAATTGCACCTGCCAAGATTCTGTCTTCTACACAACTCTTAAAACTGCAGAGGCCCTAATGGTAGAAGGTTGGCCACCTCTGCCTTAGGGAGAGGCAGCATGTGTGCATGCAGCCATTGTGGCCCAAGCACCCTCCAGGACCCAGATGTCACAGAATGTTTTGTCTTTCCAAAAGACTAGGAAACTAGCTTATGTGCAAGAAGAAATTGCAAGCCATGGGCCTGCCCCATCAACTCACAGGTGGCCAAGGTTGCACACCACTCAGACGGCAGGTGAGGTCCATTTGGGTGGGAGGGGTTACTACAATGGAAGAGGCAGCTTTGATAGCAGATTCTCCCACCCCAAAGGTTGAAAAGGCTACAAAAGCACTCTTTGTAGTAGTCTAGCATTGAAGAAGCCCAACACACTGTATAGAACTCATGAGGAGCGGCCGTCGTGGCAGCTTTCGTGGCCGTGGTGGCTGCTGCTTTCACAGCTGTGACCACGAAGGCTGCAGGAGCCATTCTGGCCGATTTTTGGCCGGGAAATGTGCCCTTCCTGCCCACCCTTGCCCCTGGAAGGCTCCAAATGGAACCTTTCTGGGAGTGGTGTAGCGATGCAGGGGTGGGGCAATGATGCAAAACGCGTCATTGCCCCGGCCCTTGGTCAGCAACGCCACTGACATGATGGATAGTTTACAGGAGGCTCCAGAAACTTACTAACCTATTTCTGTTTTGAAAAGACCCCCTCTGCTATCGTTTCAATATTGTTCAATAGTTTATATACAATAAGGGAGACAGAGAGCCCCAATTGTGAGGAGTGTTCTATGACTGCAATCTACTAGTGTTTTGTCAGAGGAATAGGGACACACCCACTGCTTTGCCAACACAGTCAGAGGAATTAACCTATGCTTGAGCCCTCAGGATCAACTGCTTCCCATCCAATCTTGATCTGTCTAGATTTTCTTTCACGCTTGTTCTTGTATAGCACACTATCAGCTGATGAAAGAACTGAATGGTCCAAAAGATCTACTGCAACCAGCAAACCAAAAGAGCAGTGTATCAGGGTCACTCTCTTACTGGAAAGTAAGCAGAAGCTAAAAATGTTGCCATTGGGCAGCAGACCCTCCCAAAGACTCCCACAACTTGGCCACTCTTGTCCACAATCCATATAATAGTCTCCCTTCCAGGCCGGCTGTTTGGTGCTAGACAGAGAGGAATACAGACCTGGCTTGGCCGGATAGAAAAGAGAGACCCAGCAGCAAGGCAAAAATGAGCAGCACAGAAGATGCTGGAGAGGCCAAGGCATGAGGCCTACCTGAGCTGGAGAGAAGCGGAGGAAATGGAGGGTACAAATGGAGGAAGGATGGAGCGTCGAGCAGCTTAAGAGTTTAGGGCATCGATACCTGCAGGCGTGAGCACCAGAGCCTGGAGAATGTCAGAGAGGGACACGATCCCCCGCGGGGCATTCTTCTCATCCACCAGAACCAGGCGATGGACCTGCCAGATGAGTGAGCCACACAGCATCATGGGGAGGATAGTGAGGAGACAGACAGAGACAAGTGTTGCTTTAGAGCCAGAGAGCAGAAACATACCACTTCAGTCTTAGAAAAATCTTCCATAATGTTTTGCCTTTGGTACAGTATTATCACCATGACCCTCCTCCTCCTCCTCCCAGCACACACATACAGAGATCAGAGCAAGATGTTCATGGGACAGGGCATTTGGGGAAATGTAATGGTTAGAGACAAACAAATGTGCTGTGCAGAAATAAAGCACAATCTCTTACCCAAGGTTTAGGGCTGCTTCACATTTTCTTTAAAGAAGTATATGCTTAATCAGTTTATAGAATCCACAGCCACAAGAGCCAGATGCCTTTAAACAGGAATTGGCCATCCTGACTAACAGCCATGGATTAATTTATCCTCCATGAGTCTGTCTGCTGCATGGAACTTCCAGAGTAAGAGGCAGTATGCCTCTGAATGCTGATTGGTGGGGAGCAACTGTGGGAGAGGGCTATTCTTTCCTAGCCTGCCTGGGTATCCCAGAGGCATCTAGTTGGCTACTGCAGGAACCAAGATGTTGGACCTCAGTCTGATCTTTTCTTGCCAAAGATCTTGCATGCACTTGTCAACTGTAGCAGATGCACACAGCAAATGGTTGTTTCCAATCATATAAGTACATGCAGCAGAGAAACAAGATTGGCCATGGCTTCCTATTGTATGGCAAACATGTGAAGCAGTCTTTAGATTTCCAATTCATAATATTAAGCTCTTATTGGCTCAATAACAGGATTTCACTTACCTTGGGGACTTTCCTCCTGCGTGAGAACCTTTATCTGGGGCAATTCCCCTGAAGCCCCTTTAATGATTCATTTGCAGAAGCAGCTCCCCTCTGGAGATGACCATGTGAGTTCTTTGCTGAAGCTGAAGGAATATGCCAAAAACCACCATCCCCCACTCCTCACCCAGGACATTGCTGCCCCTCCCCCCAATCAATCAGGAAGGGAAAAAAAGAGTGCCTATCAACTGAGGATCAAGAGAGAGACAAGGCCTGGCTTTACTGAGAAGTTACACTATATCTGGGCTCCTGGCTAGAAGTGTAAGAGTCACTCTAATCAGTTATAGATTGATAGTGTAGCCGTAGCAGTAAGGCTTCTGTCTAAATTTAGGCCTCTCGCCATCTTGAACTATGGGCTATGAGAATTTGTAAGTTTTTCACTCTCATCCTTTCTAGCTACCTCAGCACATTCTTGACTCCCCTTTTCCTGTTGGTGAAAAGGACAAAGGAGATGGATGCAGGAAGAGTGTGTACCCAGATAACCGGGCAAGAGGCCTCTCCTCTGCTGAGAAATCCTGTTACGGAAAGGTCTCACAGAGGCCCCTATGTGAAAACATCCATAACTCATGTCATAAGGGTTTTGTCTCTGAGGCACGTAAGCTGTTTGTCCTATTGTAATTATGGGTTGTACCACCCTTCATGAATATGTAAAATGTGTAGGTATAAGACCATGCTCAGTCCTTTGTCCGGTGTTCCAGCTAATCTGATTCGCTTAATGCTGGAACCCATGGCCATGTCAAATTTTCAAAATGGAATAAAGATTCTATGGAGATCTCTCTTAAGACTATGTTTTGTAATTCCTTTCGGGGCCTTTGGGCTAACTCACAGCCATCCTGAACTGTTTTACGGGGACAATAGGGCAAAAAAAAAGCTGGGGGAGAAGGAGGGGGGGAGGAGATCTCTCAAAGAACCAAGCGTGTGCTCTGGTTTGCCATATATTAAAAATATATACCACCACTGCAGGGGGGGCGGGGCTCTATGTTCCGCCACGGTCAGACCCTCCGTTACACGGGAGCATGAAGCACCCCGCCCCCTCACCCAAAGGCGAGGGGCGGGGCACTTCGTACTCCCGTGTAACGGAGGGTCTGACCGTGGCGGAACTTAGAGCTCCACCCCCCCTGCAGTGACACCAGTGTATACCACTTTTCAACAAGAACAAATTTTCAGAGGGGGTTACATAAAAAAGGGAATAAGAAAATGGTTTCTTGTCCCAAAAGGGTTCAGTCTGAAAAGAAACACTGGCAACAGCCACTGAAGGGGTGCTATCTGGGGATGAACAGGGACAGTTGCTTCCCCCCCCACACACACACTAAATATGAGAGCCACCGCTTTATGGGTGCCTCTATCTAGTTAGCCAGGGTGACACTCGGTAATGGCGCAATCCTCACTAACTTTAGAGCGGGGGAGTGTGCACTCCGCCGCTCTAAGCATCGCAAACGTGCTATAAGGCACGTTTGCGATGACTTGGGAGTAAGGGCAGCCAGTGTGGAGGCCGGTGGTCCTCACTCCACTGCCCTCCGGACCCCTTGACTGCCGATGGAGGTAAGTCCTGCGCCAGTCGGTGCAGGGGTGGGGGGAGGGCGGGCAGGCTGCCTCTACCAAGAAGGAGGCCCTGATATTACAACACGCTCACCATTCAGTTTAAGGAGTCAGCCTTAGAATATAAGACCCAATAAGAAGAATATAGACTCAAGAATATAGACCCACCTCCTGAAAAAAACATCCCCAGCCCTTGAGCAAATACGGACCTCCCAGGGCTCCCATGGCAAACAGCTGCTATAGGAGGTATATGGGGAAGAACAGGATAGTTGTGCCTGCAGGGAGTTCAGTCAGCAACCAGTAGAGACAAAATTTAGGCCCAGCTTTTAAGGACACAACATCTTATGCCAGAATTTGGAGGTGGAGGTAAATCTAGAAAAAAGGCAGCTGAGGGGGGACATGATTGAGATGTAAAAAATTATGCATGGGATGGAGAGAGTGGATAGAGAGAAGTTCTTTTCCCTGTCACACAACACTAGAACTAGGGGACATCCATTCAAATTGAGTGGAGGGAGTATTAAAACAGACAAAAGAAAATATTTCTTTACCCAGCGTGTAATTGGTTTGTGGAACTCCTTGCCACAGGATGTGGTGATGGCACCTGGCCTAGATGCCTTTAAAAGGGGATTGGACAGATTTATGGAGGAAATGTCCATCACAGCTTACAAGCCATGATGGGGAGGAGCAGCCTCCTGGTTGTAGGAGTGGGTTTTCACTGTGCCAGGTGCAAGTGAGTGGCGACTGGATACAGGTATCTTGTTGTCTTGTGTGCTCCCTGAGGCATCTGGTGGGGCCACAGTGTGATACAGGAAGCTGGACCAGATGGACCTTTGGTCTGATCCAGCAGGGCTCTTCTTATGTTCTTATGTTATGTTCTTATCTTGCTCAGTAATACAGTATTCTGAAGTCATTTGTCGTTCCCCCCCCCACACACACACACACACGCCTGCTGGCATACCTGCTCCTTAGCAATGCGATCAATAATGACTTCCATCGTCTCATAAGGATGGCACGTGAGCACCCCCTCTAGGCAGACTGAGCGCTGCTTCAACGCTTCCCCCACACTAATGTCCAGGTTGTTGTAGGACTTCTGGGCAGCCAAGTGCTGTGGAGAGTAAATGGAAATATTGGAGCGATGTGAAGCTGCTGTGACAACTCTTCCCAAGCAGGGAATACACCCACCCTGCTGCCACTGGGGAGAACCTTTACTATGGTGGGAGAGCTCTAGTCTTGATGTACAGGTAGCTCTGACAGTTCGAAGCAAGGCTCGGTTGTCTTACAGCAGTCTACTATCTCTGTTGCAAGTGCCTCTTTACAAAATAGAGCACGAGTGTCAACTATCTGCCTCCTGCTCTCCAATGGCAGAGTCCTCATTTGCTTTCCACTCTATTATTATAGCAAACCTACAGAAAAAAACACCCAAATTACAATTTTGATGGCGGGAGACTCACACCTCTGGCAGAGCAGAATTAATTAAAACACAAAATGGCACCCAATGATAGTTAATAACATGTGTCATTTTACTAAGTCACACCAAATGTGGGTTGTGAGCTATCAGATGAAAGTCACTGTTACAGCAAAGTGCAATACTGAATCAGGAATTAGTGTGGGTCCAATAAATGTGAAAAGTTAATATTACCAAGTTCAAAACAATAATTCTGCAATGACCATTACACATAAGTGACACTGCCGCAAGCATCTTTTTGCCTCCAGTTGCTAACAGGTTAGGTTCCGTTTTTCAGTTTGTTGTTTATATAAAAGACCAAAATGTTCTATAACTCAAATTTAAAGTAATTATACAGGCACAGGAATCAATACAAAATCTGAATATTTTAGAACAGCTGAAATATAGCAGTTTTAAAAGTTTGCTCTCAGTCAGATATGTCATGGTGTTTTCAATTACTGTATGTTCTTTGGTCTCTTGAAAACATATTTTATTTTAGAAGTGATCGAAGACTGTTATAACCCGCAACAATGTACATTGAGCGAAACATCTCGGGATTTGGGTTATAAAACTTCAATTTATAAAATATCAAAATGTAAAATACATCAGCAAAAATCAGTAAAAACACAAAGTAAGCATATAATGCTAAAACCTTATGTAACAAATACTTTAAGATCACTTACTCAGTGATCTTAAAGTATTTGTTACATAAGGTTTTAGCATTATATGCTTACTTTGTGTTTTTACTGATGTATTTTACATTTTGATATTTTATAAATTGAAGTTTTATAACCCAAATCCCGAGATGTTTCGCTCAATGTACATATTTTATTTTATTTTTCCTTTTCGCAGTTTAGAGTTGGTCAAAACTTCCAGGCCATCACGAGGCTTGTCCTACCACTGGTCTGTTGAAAAGCGTTATGGGATGTCAGAGTTTCAATTTTAAATCACTCATTTATCTAAAGGTGCCAAATTAGCAACTAATATCTGTGAAGGCAAATTGAAGCTGTCACAGCCACCAGCTTCCCAACCCCTTAAAAAAGGCTTTAGTAAAATGAAACAGGTCACATTACGACGTTAATCACTTGGTACCATCTCATTTTTTAATTAACTCTTACTCCACTCTCCCAAGGCTGTGAGTCAAAATGTATAATTTAATCTGATCTAACAAACACTGATACCACTCCCACGTTTGCTTCGCTACCAGTCCCACAAACATATGTTGGTGGAAAGATTATAATTGCAAAATAGCACCTGCATTTCCCTTAATGGCTCGGGTCCAGGGTATTTGAGGGACCACCTCCTTCCTTATAATCCGACCCGTACTCTGAGGTCATCAGGGGGGCCCCTGTTGACCGTGCCGCCATTGGCGGAAGTGAGGGGGATGGCGGCGCGGAGTAGGGCCTTCTCGGCGGTGGTGCCCCAATTGTGGAATTCCCTCCCCTTGGAATTAAGAACGACTCCCTCTTTAGAGGCCTTTCGGCGGGGCCTTAAGACGTTTTTATTCAGGACTGCTTTTAATGTCTGACATGGTGGGCTGAACTTTTAACAAATGGTTTTAATATATGTAAATGCTGGTGACCCACTGGGGTTGTTTATTTTTAATCTTAAGTGTTTTAATTAATTATTTTAATGTGTTTAATTGACTGTTTTAATGTATTTTATGTACTTGTTTATATGTATTTTAATATGTTGTGAGCCGCCTTGAGTGCCCTAGGGAGAAAGGCGGGCTACAAATTCCTTAAATAAATAAATAAATAAATTTCCGCTCTGGAGCCAACTGCAAGACAATAAAAGCCCCAACTCCTTTAGAACAGATTATGGGAAATACTTGCAAGCAGCTCCAGGGCCCGCCCGCCCGCCCAGGAGGCCAACTCAGATGTAATTTCAGACAGCAGTTTGGGGGGGGCACCCATCTCCGCAGCTCCCCTCCTCCCACTCCCTGGATTAGAAAAGGAAGAGGGGGACAGAGCAGAAGAGGAAGCGTAAAGGGGGTAAAGGTAAGGGGGCAGCACTTGGCATGTCACCTAGGCGGCACCAGGAGATCTTGGGCTGACCCCAATCTGAGTGGAAAGACACACAGGTACTTGAGCAATTCAGCCTGGAAAAGACATAGCGCCCCCTAGAGACAGCACAGGAAAAACATTTTCTTGGCTTTGGTTATTCAAAATGCCTTTTCCCTCCATTGACTATCTCTCATTTCTCTGTGGCCCATGGCACTTTAGCCCTGCTTAGCTTAGGTGTTATTCTAGGTGTTATTCTATGTGAGAATCTGATTGCCCAAACTTGGAAAAATGCCAGGATTGCGCCATACTTACAATCACATCAAAGCGAGAGTACAGCCCAACCACCCTCCCTGTAGAGAGAAAGAACGGAAGACTACATTATGGATTATGACACCATGCAATAGGATTAACGCTTTTCATAATGCTCTAGTAACTAGACCTACTCCAACCACTACAGTAAAATACTTCATGGAAAACAGCAAGATACAATAGAAACTCATGTAGAATTAATTTAAAATCCAGCCTTTGCTCAATTCCAGCCTTTGCTCAACTTGGAGAAAGTTCTGGTGCTGGGTGTTCATCTATTACCAACATTATTTCTCTTCTTTCCATAAAATGTGCATAGGGAAAAAAAACCCGCTAACCTTTGAATATTATCAAGTTGTAATCAATCCCTCCCCTGCCCCCCAAAATTGATTCTAGCATTCTGTGATTCCTTGAGAAAGAGACAAGTGAAGCTTCATAAGGAAATACGGATGGGGAGGGCAAGTGACTAACACGAGGATGTTCATTTAATTAAAATATTTCTATCCTGCCTTTCCTTCCATAACATGGGACAGCCGAGGTGGCGAACAACAAAAGTTAAAAAAGAAACATGACAATAAAATAAGAATCACAAGAACTAGAAGTAGCAGAATGATCATAAAAGCAGTAAAATACACCATACTGAATCACGCTATATTTCCTGAGCAGTCCCTATGAGCAGTACATGGATGGATTCTCCAGCACACTCCTACTAAGGGCAATAGGTGGCTGCATCCAGGTTCAGTCAGAGGAGGGCCAAGAAAGTAGGTCAGCGCTGAAGTGGGTGCTGACATGTGTATCACAAATGAACAGAATAATTATTTTAAGAATAATAAAACACTGGCAGAACGCGCACGGCAAGTGCAAATCAGCAGCAAACTGGACTGAGAATCCAGACTCATTACAGAAGTACATTGGAAGGAGTTGAAGAATAAAGACTAGTCACAACAGCTGAACTGCTTTCCCACAGCTAATGACACACTGCAAAGGGGGCTTTCTGCAACATACTGGTTTGTACTGACAATGCAATTTCCATGGATTGTGAGGTGGATATGCAAAGAGGCATTTTGCCCCTCTGGAGTCTGAAATGGTACAGCCCAGTAAATGCTGCATCCTGCAATGGCTGTGATCATTGACAAATGTCCTATAGAGAGTCCTACCTTGTTCGTTAATGACAGGCAATGCAGAGACTCTGCGGTCCACAAAGATCTCCAGAGCTGTGTAGACAGGAGCTGACTCTAACACCATGGCAACGTCACGGAAGGTGCCAATGCCCAGCTCCAAGATAGTTTTCTTCAGGAAGCGCGGCTTTGGAAGCATGGCTCCCTGCAGTGAGGGAAGAGTTGACTGCTGTGAGGGAAGGCTGAGGACCCCTCCCCAGCCCACAGTGGAGGGGCTGCAGCTCAGTAGTGGGAGAAAACTACCTTGCATGCAGAAGGGCCCAGGTTTAATCCCTCACATTTTCTACGTAGCGTTGGGAAAATCCCCGCCTGAAACCCTGGAGAGTTACTCCCAAGCAATGTAGACAATACTGAGCAAGGTGGACCAATGGTCTGACTCAAGGTAAGGCGGCAGCTTATGTTCTATGAAGGGTTTGCTTAGGGAGACAGAAAGAAAAAACTAGACTCGGAGATTTGATGCGAGGAGAAAGAATCCAGTTCTGCACGTTAGATGTACCTAATTCTAGAAGCATAGACTAACTCCCTCATCAAAATGGTGGGGGTGGGACAATCTCTATCAACAAGAGTTTTGATAAGACATTTTGGTCAGCAAATAATATGGTCCCATCTCATAGCTGTGGCACATGGCTGTGATGCAGGGATCTCCAGCTAATGCCAGCCCAGATCCCAAAGCTACAGAAGATAAGCCATCTGAAGATCTCTTGTTCCCTACCATCCATTCTCCCCTTCTGCCCCCGATCACATTGCCCACCCCCCTCACTCCCTCTCCTTTCAAGTCCCTTCACATTTTCCACGTGGTTTTTAGCTTACCCTCTTAATCCTCTTTACCAAGTGGAACCAAATTTTAAGTACCCATCACTGCACGGGTCCACATTGATCTCTATGCTTGCTTCTAATTCCCTTTGCTATTTTCCCCATAGCCTATTTCAGACTGTATGTTCCTTGGGGGCGAGAGTCTATTCATTTTGTCTGTGTAACTCCATAATGCACTGTGTACACAGATAGCACTGTGGAAAATAAATGATAAAGAAAGGACACCACCACCGACACCAAAGAAGCCTCCTAGCCACCCAGGAGCACTCACAAAGATATGCAGGAACTTGAGGATGCGTTTGTGTGTCAGGATATGGAGGACATTCCCTGAGATGGGTTCAATAACAGGCAGCCGGTGTATCTTGTTCTTAATTAAGGAATAAACGGCATCAAAGAGGCTAGAGATGGGAGAGACAAAAGTGCCACATGATACGCCTGGAGACAGTGTGGCTTGGGAGACATCCTGGCAGCCAGACAGTTATTTGGGCTGCTTTGGGCATCATGCAGCATGAATGGTCTAGGGATGAAGGGGCAATGCTGGGAGACAGCTCAGGTTTCTAGCCTTTTACAGACTAACAGCCCAATTCTATCCTTCTCCCTCACTGGTGCAGCCAGTGGGGGAGGGCAGAACGGGAGGCTTTGGAAGGGAAAGGGGATTTAAATGCACCAGTGGGGGGGAAGGAAAGGATTGGGCTGTAAATCTCTGTGCGTAACCGTTCAACAACAGGCAAAACAAAACAAAACAATACAAACCAGGTGAAGCTTTTTGGGGCATGAAGATGATTGGTAAAGCTTCTCTGTGGATTTCTGCCTTTTATGTAGTTCTTAAAGACAGAAAGTCTCTTATAAAAAGATGGCAGCCCCAGCAACAAGACTCCTGGGTTCTCCCTAGGGGAAGGGACCAGTGTGGATGGGGAAGGGCTACAGAAACAAGACCCTTTGTTTATGATCCTATACTCTGTTCCCACTCCTTTTGGAGCCTCCTATTTTTCTACTTGCCTTCCCTCTTCAAGCCAGATGTGTCCCCCCCCTTCACTCTTCAGATATCTGATTGACAACCTGAATTTGGCAATGTATAGTGGGGTTGTTGGCAATGGGCAACTTAGGGAAAGCCAGGGGTCCATCACAGAAGGAGAAAACACCAGGTATGACTTACCTATCATTTGGGGAGATGTACACTAGGGGTTTGAAGGAACCTTGCAGATACACCTCTGGGGAGTAGAAGAAAGAAACTGAATAGTGAGATGGAACCTAGATGAAGGGGGAACAGTTGCCATATCACAGTGGCAGAGCACCTGCTTTGCATGCAGAAGGTCTCAGGTTCAATCCCTAGCATCACCAAGTAGGGCTGGTGGAAAAGCCTTGTCTGAAAGCTCGCTGCTCCCAGTCTGTGTTGACAATACTGAGCTAGATGGACCAATGACCTGACTCAGGATGGGGCAGCTTTGTATGTAACCTATGATGTGGACAATTGCACTACAAAAGACTAGCACTGAGAGGACCAGCCCTTCTATACAACTACTGAAGATTCAGAAGTTCTGGTGGATGAGACAGAGGTATCATCAGGGAGGGGGCATTGGGGCGGTGGGCCCCCGGGCGGCAGGATAGGGCCCCAGGTAGGTGGGGGCAGGTGTCACGGTGGCCAGCGGAGGTGTGAATCATCTCCTTCGTTGGGGCGAGTGAGGAGCGTCAGCGGTGTGTTTGGCCCTCCCGCCCGCCCTGCACCTCGGTATGGTGCATAACGGCTGCAGCCGTTGCGTCACTTCCGGCGCGGGGGGGGGGGGTGTCGTGGAATCACCACTGGGATGAGCCAAATTTGGCAACTGCAGTTTTTCTCACCCTGTAGCACTGTGATGGGATAAATGCTATTTGCTAAAACAACCTCAATTGACACAGTGTAGTTTGTGTCTTTCAATTTATCTTTTGAAGATAATTTAGGATTGTGGCAGACAAGCAGCTTTTATCCTTGTTCCTAGTTATAACAGTATAAACCAGGGCATATGAACAGTATGGAAAAAGAAAATATGGGCAATATTCAAGAAGAACTAATGACAATATGAAAACAAGCAATAAGCTACCAGAACCTTGCTAGAATAAAGCAAACTAGCCTGTAAAGGCATCCTCTGCTCGAAAGCCAGTCATGTCTGACTCTAGGGTGCAGTGCTCATCTCCGTGTCTAAGGCCGTAGAGCCAGCGCTGTCCAAAGACGCTTCCGTGGTCATGTGGCCGGCATGATTAACGGAGCGCTGTTACCTTCTCACCGCAGCGGTACGTATTTATCTACTTGCAGTTTCTTGCTTTCAAACTGCTAGGTGGACAGGAGACGGGAGCTCACTCTGTCACACGGCACTCGGGTCTCGAACTGCTGACCTACGGACCTTCTGGTCTGCAGTTCAGCGTCTTAACCACTAAGCCACCGCGGGCCCCTGTAGCATAATCTAAATCCTTTGTCAAGGGAGAAAATAATGGGCATTTCAGAGCTAATCTAACGAGTTAAGGGAGGAATGGTTTGAATGCAGACTAAGCATGTGCAGACAGACATCACACACACACACACACACACACACACACACACACAAACACAAAGGGTGCAATTCATCTTCATTCATGTCAATGGCAGAAATCCTTTCAATTTTAATGAAGTTGAATTGCATCCGTGCACACATGGTGCCCCCTGCTGGTGCCCTTCTCACCTCTCCATGTTTCAATTTTGTGTTCCTCAATCTCGTATATCTGAACCTAAAAGGGCACAAAATCATTGTGGTGAGGGACAGACATCATTGCGAGTCACTCACTATGGGTGGTAAGATAATTAGCTGGAGACATGTGTGTTTGAATTATCCTTTGACAGCCTTTCTGCCCATGCTGCTTCCTGGGAGGTCAGATTCATTTATACCAAGCTTGTACTTAGATTTCTTTAAAAATACCCATGGAACTAAAATGTTATAGTTAGAAACATTTTTCATGTTTATTTAGTTTGTTAACAAGCATTCCAACTCAATGATTGCTAATAATTGTGTTCCACATAACGTTCCACATAACTAATGGTGGAAAAGCCATTAGACTGTGCGGTGTCCACATTTAAGGACATTTGTTCAAACGGAGGGGCATCCGTCTTGGAATCTGAGAGTTCCAAACAGCTCATTCCTGCTACGTGGATCCCAAGTGGTTCTCCCACTTTGTTGTCCTTCTCTTCCCCTAGCCCACTGTGTTTATTTGGGGGGAAGGGGAGATATTGGAAGCGCGATTGCTCCAGATCTGAGAAGGGGAGCAGGGTGCTGCAAAACTCACCAGAGGGGATCGATAATAGCGCTGTAGGATATTGATGAAGTCAGTGATAGTCAGCATACCTTCAGGAAGAAAAAGAGAAAGAAACAGAGCAAGCAGGTGGAACATTTGGAGGAGCTGAAGCAACAGAAATGAGGGCTCTAAGTGAAGCAGGCTTCGGTCCATGAAGCAAAGAGCAGGCTCAGTCTGTGAAAATCTGAACAACTCTCTCCCAGAATCCCCTGTATGTATGTATGTCTGCATGCATACAACAAATCGTCCCTCCTTGGACATCCCTAGCACAGCCTGAATGGCCAGAAACGCCAAGAGGCCCCTCCGTCTCAGCTCATAGCCCATCTTCCCTATGCCCAGTCAGAGCTGCCCTTCCTCTTGCACCTCCTGAGCCTCTACAACTACATCACTTACCCACAAAGCACTGCTGCTTGCTGTCCCAGAGGGGGGCAGCTCGCACCCCGTTGGCCACCATGGCCAAGAAGGCCTTCTTAATCTGGGGACAGAGAAAAGAATATGTAATGTAGGGCTAGGCTGGCAGGCAGTTACTGGTCCCGTACGCATCTATCCATGGTGGGAGGGAATAGCTGCATCCAGCCAAAGAGGGAAGAACAAATTCAGAAGTTTCTATGCCCCACTTGACCGCCATCCACTCGGACTCCAACTCTATGAACCAGCTTCTGCTACATTTGGTATTCAACACTGCAGGTAGATTTTAGGGGCAACATCATCTTACTTGTCTGCTTCACCAAATGGATGGGCCTTTTCCTTTCTTCCCATTTCACTCACTTCCCAGGATTCTTCTGTCTTCTAAATATCAATTATAAAAATGTGGTGAGCAACAACCCAATAGTACGCATGGTGAGCTGATGCGAGTTATGGCAGGAGGGACAACTTGATGAAATAGTGTCGTCTTTAAGAACCCCTTGCAAAGAAGAGTTGGGAAGATTTGAGTTCCCCTCTTTCAACTCTGCCAGGGTCCTGCAGCTTTGCCCTGACAATTAGCACATACCGGTAACTAACAAAAGGTGAATCAAGCCCGCACTCTCTGCATAGCCCCACCCCTTCATTTACTGCATCCTGTGTTGTTTCTTGGTCACCCAAATGTGTGAACGTTGAGAACAGATACATAGGACAAGTTTGTTAGAAGTGCTGGGAACTGGTTATTTGGGTCAAAGCATCAGACAAACCTTAGAGAGATACGTGTGGAATGTTTCAAAGGAATTTGTAAGCTGAGCTCCCAACAGACCCAGACATTTAAAGTCAGCTTCCCACCCCCACCAACTCACACATCCCCCTCACCTGCAAGGTGGTTTCGAACACTACCAGTTTGGAGCTGGTGGGAATGGCATCGTAACAGCAGTGCCTTCGCATGAAATGCATATAGGTCTCAGCATCTGGGCCTAGGAACTCAATCTCTGGACCAAACCCAAGAACTTCACAGTCGAGAGAAATGATGTCACCATCACCTTCCCTGGTGACCTGTTCTGGTTTGGTGAGCTCTTCCGCTACTGCTGTGGCATCCAGAACTGCACCTCTGCTATGCTGATCTGCATCTTTATTAACCAGCATGGCTGTATCAGGATTCCAGCCCTTCTTCCTGCCTCTTGATATCACATCCTTGCCCTCTGGCCTTGCTTGCCTGCTATTGGTAGCTAAGGCTTCTGACCCACAGTTCTTGTTAGAAGCATCCGAGTCTTGGGCCTCTGAAGTTGCCGTCTTAACATCCGGTTTTGTAGCAATGGTATCTACAGCTGTCACTTTGCCATCCTGATTTGCAGTCTTGGCATCCAGCACAACAGCCTTAGGATCCCAGTTCATGGTCCTGCCACCTGACATCACATTCATCATATCCAGCTCTGCATTTTGACCATCTGTAGCCAGGTCTTTGGCCTCCAGCCCTACAACTTTGGCTTCCAATGTCGATTCCGTGGCATTCGCAGACACGACAGGGCCTAGCGGGTAAGGGCAAGCATTGCAAATCCAGACAACAAAAGCTTCTTGGAAGGTGAAACATTTAAGTAATCTCAGCCCTTTGGACTGACATGACCTCCCTTCCCACTAACCCTGTATAAACGGTGTCCACACACATCAAAACTGTAGGCACACACATGCTGGGCTGAATGATCCATAGCTTGTGCAGAGAGCCAGCCAAATGTTCGTCAAGAAGACTCATGAGTCATTTGTCAATTCCTCCCCACTCCACTCCACCTTCTGCACAACAGAACACATACTCAGTTAATGTATCGATCACTCTCAAAAGCAACCCAACAGAGATGCAAACAAGTAGAATCTGGGTCCCAGGTGGATACTGTCAAACACTAAACCGTAATATAAATTAGCTTATTGTTCACATTCTTTGCCAAATAAAAGGACAAACATCCTGGCTTCAGTAAAAGGTGGGTCAAAGTCATTGTCTGATTTCAGTAGGGATCAAAACTAAATCCCACAGATGAGGGGTCTCAAGAAACAGTCACAGTACAGGGAAGTATCACAGAAGAATTAATGCCTTTCTCTGAAAAAAGAACCACCAGCCAAGAGGGGGATTTAATTTTAACACATTCCTATGGTGCTTGCATAGCTTTATAATCTTTATTAAATGTCCTCACAACAACCCTGTGAGGTAGGTCACCACTATTCTCATGTGACAGATTAGAAACAGAGGCTGGAAAACAGCCCAAGACCACCCAGTGAATCTAGGGGTGAGGTTGAACTTTTAACTCAGTGTAGTGACGTCACTGGGGGGGGGGGGCGGAGGGGCGGACCGCACCCAGGTGTATGGCCGGGTGTGTGTGTGTGTCAAAGCCCCCGCACCTGTGGCAATTCAGCAGCAGCGACCACATAGCGGTGCAAAAAAGGCAGCGGAGGCCGCAGAACACTCCTGGAAGGCAGGCGGCAGGGAGAAATGTTGCCTCCCCCCACCACCACCTTCCAGGAGCGAATTTGCACCGCGTGACGTCACTCAGGGGCAGGGCGAGTGACACCCTGCCCCCTGAGTGACGTCACGGGGGTGTCACGAGGTGTGCCACCCCCACAGGGCGTAGCTACACCTTTGTAACTCAGCTTTGAACTTTGAACTCCAGGTCCAATTGCAACTCTCTGCTTATTGCATAAGAAGCCACTAGACTGGGTTTTACAGGCACCAATGGAAGTGAAGCCTCTCAGACTGGGATAGCAAAGTAATTTGAGACTAAGAAACAGCATCCAGGTATGGGGGGAAATCCCAAGGCTCGAATCACAGGGAAAGCACTGGGTTAGAATGAAGCACATAATCCTTGCAATGTGGGGCTGGCTGGGTACCGAATGAGAGAGCGGATACATAACGCCCCACATTATCTGTGTACAAAGCCATGCTGTTACTGATTAGCAAGTTTAGAAGACACCCAAAGCAGGCAGTTAATGTCCACAGCTGTTCCCCGGCTCAGCTGTCAAGAGTTAGGTGGCGGCAGTCTGTATGGTACTTGGGAGAGGCCACTCCACCTAGTGGCAGGCAAAATCAGTGCACTACCCACCTGCTTCCTGAGGCTGGAGGCCATTGCTCAGTGGTGGTGCCTGCAAGAAGTGAAGGAGAAACAGAGAGAGTTAAACATGGGCCCCCATGGCCAAAAGGAACTGTACTCCCCTGAGGGATTGTGAGGCAGAGGCCAGGTGTACCTGCTCCTTTGAGTTCTGGGTAGACCTGGCCTCCTTGGGGGGGGGGGTTATCTCAAAGCCAGGTCTACACATGGCTTCAAGCAGCCAACGGCAGGGGTGGGAGCAGTTCGCCCCGGGTACCAGTGGTGCTAGATTACTCAGTACTGCTGGATTTCCTTGTCTGATCTGTTTTGAAGGATTATTTCTGAAGCATACACTGCAGGAATAGTGGTAGAGAGCAGCTGCCGTGAATGTAATGGGGATCAAATGCTAGAGGTGATGTCCCAACTAAAACACTGCTTCCTTCTACAGTCAGGAGCCATTCAGGTGTACTATTGTCTCTCCTTCCTAGAACTGCAGCTTTGATCTGTGCACAAAAGCTATTGAACAGAAAGCTATTGTACAGTAGGTAAGGAGATGTGCGGAAGATCACTTTCTGTCCCTTATTTTTACACGGTCGAGGGTAGGCTAGCTCAGTAAGAGCACAAGAGAAGGTGGGAAACAGTCAGCTAGGAATAGAAACACCCACCCCCGTCCTCTCCACATGCACAGTTATACCCATGGCTCCAGTTGGCATCTAATGCTGGTAAGGGATTGCAATCCAGAATGATGCACTGTAGTGATGGCAAGAGGTGGGATGAAGCGAGGGGCACAAGGCTGCCTCAATTTTTTTAAAAAAAAGTTCTTTCATGCCACAAACAGCCAGCACAACACACCCTCAATCACAAAACATACATACTAAGACACAGCAAGAAATTTTTTAGATTGTGAGCCCTTTGGGGTCAGGGAGCCATTTAATCATTTGATTTTGTCTTTGTGAACTTTTTGTTGAAAAGCGGTATATAAATACGTACTGTTAATAATAATAATAATAATAATAATAATAATAATAATAATAATAATAAGAAGAAGAAGAAGAAGAAGAAGAAGAAGAAGAAGAAACAAAAATAAGAACAGAATAACAGCTATCATATTCATGATAGCTGAAACCAAAGCTATTTTAAAAGTGGTATAAGTATCACTAAGCAAACATCTTTCAACTCTGCAATCCAACTGGTCATTTGGGCCAGATGTGTACTTAATTGCACTTCTCTGAAGGATTTATACCAGGGCTCTTCAGCTCCACACACCCCTTCTCCAAACTGTGCCTCCATTTTGAAGGGCCTCAGCCATCTCCATTTCAGCAGGTCTGGGCCAGGTGAGGCAGGGCCGTGTGGTCACCATGGCAGCGGGGCCAAATACCACTAGTAGTACTGGTACTTCAGGATCACACTCGCAGTCCCCTTCCCCTGGATCTGCGGGAACAGGATTAGTAACATGCCCAGAAACATGGAATAAAAACAGGCAGAGATGTGAACCTAACATACCCGGCACTAGAGGCATATACTTTCTCATATCCATGGTAGTTGATGACTGTCCAGAAGAACAGGGCTCAAAATTCATCACTGCACACTCCCTGCTATGTTACTCTTTTTGTTCATCTTTTCTCGGCACCTGACTCCTCTTCCCTGAGCACCAGAGAACGCCGACAGGTCATGGGTCCTCTCCTTCAATCCCTTCCCACCTCAACGGATAGGAAGTGGAAGCATGCCAGTTGGCAGAGGTAAACAATAACACTAAGAAAGGCCCAGGCCTTTGAGCGATGACAGCTGTAAGGCTGCAAGAGAGCCAAGCGGGAATGAGACTCAGGTGCTAAGCTGATCGCTTCATTCCCAAAAAGGTTAAAGCGAGGGCTGGAATGTGGAGTCGATAAATCAGGTAATCGACTAAGCTCCTTTTGATTGATTGTCTCCCATTCATCAGGCAACAGAGTTTTAAAATTGTTATATATTATATTGCCCTGTGTTTATAAAACAAAGGAACAAGTGCCCTTTCTGAGACAGTAGTTGCTATAATCCATATTTGCAAAAGCAAAAGTATCCCCCCCCTCCAGAACTGTTATTTTTTTGTTCACAGGCAAATTTATTCAGGTTTAATTCATTAAAACTATGGTTACTTTAATCACAGGAAACAGTCAGACCACAAAGTCATGAGTTAGGAAGGGAAAGGTCTGGCTTGTAGCCAGGATGTCTGGCTTTCTCAGCTAGAAGAGCAGAGCCAAGACTCCTGGGAAAGAAATTTGAAGCAACTTTAAGGAGCTACAACAGTGTTTCTCAAACTGGTGGGTTGCAGCCCACCAGGAGAACCGGATGCTGTCCCTTGCCACCTTAAGGAGTGGGAACAGCATGGTGGTAGCAGCGGCGGCGATCCCAGGGATTGCCGCCGCTGCCGTTTCTTGCCCAGCAACTACTCAAAGTTCTCCCCGCCTTGCAGGGAGAACTTTGAGAACTACATCTACAAGATTCTTTGTCACTTTTGCTGCTGCAGCAGATTAACACATTAATTTCAAAATAAGCTTTTGTGGACTGCAGTTCATCAGCTGCAGTAGATGCCAGGATTCCTAATTTCTATTCCCTGTTCTGCCTATTTAGTGCTCTAAATACTAAAACAAATCTCTCAATTGCTCGGCACCTTTTCTGGTTCTCCAGTCTGCCTGTCCCAATATAGACTCCATAGCCTCAGTGAAAATCATTCCTTTCTCCTCCTCTCTGCATAAAAGATAAGCTTATCAGGCAAAGGACACAAGGAAAGCTGGTCTGTGTTAGCAGGCTGGTGACAAATTGGGGGGGGGGGAGAGAGAGAGAGAGCCAATGAAAGTGGGACTGTGGAAGAGATGGGGGTAATTCAGGCTTATCATAGCTAGTGCTTAATTTCCAAAGTGAAAGGTCTATGGTGCCATAGACTCTATGGGCAGAGGTAGGAGAAAATGGTTTCATTTTTCACAGATTTCAGTGTTTAGCCAAAATGAAATAGCAGAAAGTGGTGTTATGTGTTTTTATTCCATTTTTCCCCATTTTATATCAATTGTAACTGCTTTAAAAGTGTACTAGGTAGGCGGTATAGGTTGTACAGCGTCAGCAGATGAAGAATGATGCCAAATTACATGGTTTTATTTTTTTCGCAGATTTTTTAGCAGAAAGGTGTTATGCATTATCACCATTTTCTCCTGCCCCTATCTATATGGGTCAAGCATGCACAGAACTCATACCCTTTATTTACTCTGAGAATGTGGTAGTAGTATAAAGAGACACGATAGCATTCTGCACATGCTCAAAAGTTATCTTTATTATCATATGTTCCAGGGCCAAATCCTGGCACTGAGAAAACAGTGGGGTAGAGTTGCCATTTTACCCAAATGGCCGGATTTGGTTCCAATTCTGTTCCTGCCATGCCCTGCCTAACTGGACCATTGGCAGGTTCAGACTGCAAGCTTTTACTTTAAAACAAGCAGTCAGGCTCTGGCTTTTGTGGAAGCTGACATATGCTCCCAAAATCATGCACCAAACGGTATTCTGTCCAGTTGCTTTATGCAAAACTGTAAGAGAGGCAAATGCAGAGTGCCTGTGCAACACACACACACACACACACACACACACACACACACACACACACACACACACACACACCTACCTTTCAAAAGCTTTTTAAACCTTTTTTAAAATCGCTGTTAATTGCCAAGCCATAGGCATTATTGTAGGGTATATGAACAGCTGGGGGGGGGGAGCAGGGTTTGCAAAGTGACTAACGTGTAGGGCGGCGGGGCATGCCCACATTTTCATCTGTGAAGTGATGAAGGGTACATAAGAGTCCAGTGCAACAAAAAGCACTGGCACCAAACGTATTGAGGAATGGAGTAAGGAACTGCCACACAGAAGAGGAGGAAGAGCAAATTACAGGGAATGCTGCAACCAATGCAGGGACTTTCTAGCCTCAACAGGTAGTCTTGACTGTCTTGTGATCGTAAAGATTAACCAGTTTATTTCAAAATAAGCATTTGTGGACTACAGTTCACTTCATCAGATGCACAAAGTAAAATCTCCAGTGAGCCACAAAAGCTTATGCTGAAATTTAGTCATTACAAACCATTTCGTGGGTTTTGCTGCAACAGATTATCACAGCTACTCCTCTGGGCGTTACTAGACAGGGGCAGCAATCCCATACACACTTTCCTGGGAGTAAGCCCCATTCACTATCCACTGAACTCAATGGAGTTTACTTCTGAGTAGACATACAGAGGATTATGCTGTGTTAGACGTCTTTACTTTTTATTTAGCCTTTGAGATTCATCTACATGTTATTATTATAAGTTGCCATGAGGTCATTGTACAGCAAAAAAAGAGAGGTAAATGCCTATAAAATACCTTAGTAATAGCACGAAAAAGTCCAGATCCATTTCCTTATTGCAAAGTTAAAGTTGCACTGGCAGGGTGTGATGATTTGTAATGCAAAAACAGCGCTAGTGGGGCTTAACACTTCCCCGACTCACCAGTCGATTTGCAAACTTAGCATAATATGCAAATTAGACGGCCCGGATTTGAGGAACTGGATACCGGGCTTCCATTATGAGCTCTGCCGGCCTCCACGATCCAGGTGGCTGAAAGCAGGAAGTCGCTGTGGCGTTGTTTGCGGCAGGAAGTGCCCAGCGTGCTCTCTGGGGCCGGCCAGGAGGAAGATGCCAACTTGGCACGGATCCTGCGATTCCCTTTGTCAGGGCGGGGCGGGGGTATTTGTCTCGTGCCACTCTCCCCCCCCCCCATCCCGTGCCTTACCTGCTGCAAGGCCGGTGCCGTCGCCGCTGCCTGCTCCATGTCGCATCAGCTGCTATTTAGGGCGACTGATCGAGGAGCTTCACTGTCAGGCTGGGGCGCCAGGCCTGGCCCAAGAACACACGCGCACCGCGGGGAGGGGGGGGGAGGAGGAGGAACCGCCCTCCTAGTGCTTTGCAAGGGGTCTTCCGCCGCCGGGGACGGGTCTCCGAGTCCGAACCAGAGCGACGCCCGTTTGTTTCCCAGGGCTGCTGCTACCCACAATTTTTGCTGTGATGGAGAACGGTTCGCCGAGCCCTGCCACTGCCAGCTGCTCCAGCCCTCCAAGTCTGCAGTTGTCGGGAGTGCCTGGATTCATCGACTGTAAAGCGGCCTTGGGAGAAAAAGTACAACCGCAGAGACTAGATTCGTGGGTGCCCCCCTTTTTTGGGGGGAAGGGCTCCTATTCTTGTAAGGCATACGGACGTTCAGCCATGAAGCCGCTCCGCCTGCAAGGTGCGCTGGTTGGAAAGCTTCACTTGTTGCGCTCTTAAGTCAACGGTATCTAGCGATATTTAAATATTCTTAAATATCGGTAATATATTGTAATATTTATTTATTTAAAATATTACACCCTACCTTTCCCCTCCGACAAGGAGGAGCCCAAGGCAGCTTACTTCTTGTGGTTTTACTGACTGTACAAAATACTGTATAGTATTTGCCATATGGAAATACTAATTCTGAAAAGTTGCATTCTATGGTGGGGACTCTTCCCCCAGCCCAGTGGTTCTCAACATTCTCACAAGGCAAGGAGAACTTTGAGTAGTTACAGGGGTGGGGGGGACAGTGGCAGCATCGCCCAGGATCGTTGCCACCGCCGTGCTGTCCCTGTCCCTGCCCCTTGAGGTTCTCTTGGTGGGTCGTGACTGCGTGGTGGGTTTGAGAACTGCTGCCACAGCCAATTCCCCACCAGTCCAACAATACCTCTTCATCTGTTTACCCTATTTTTCCAGCAACAACACAAGTTGTTGTTGCGGACAGTTATCACCAGTGTTGCAGTGGGTACAGGAAGCTAACCATTTACACCATATGCTGGTGGAGCACCACAGGCTGACCTCTGCTGCATAATTAGATTAGGGTTCACCAACTGCTGAATTCTTGAGTTCCTCCAAGCAGCAGGCCAGAGGATGAAAGTGTATCTTGAGTGCATGGTCTTCTTCAGGATGTCTACACGTCAGCATCACCAAGAGGTAGGCAGGACATCACAGCTCACAACATACAAAGCCCAGCAGGAAGAGAGAACAGTAAGGTGACATGACCGTCTCTCACAACTATTGTCTTTTTCTCTGTGGCCAAAATGTTCAACAGATCTTGATTAAACATTTGGTAGAGCGGCGCAGTGGGTTAAACCGCTGAACCATGAGCTGTAGATCGAAAGGTCGGCAGTTCGAATCCGCAACGCGGTGAGCTCTCTTTGCTTGGCCAGCTCCTGCCAACCTAGCAGTTACAAAGCATGTTAATTGTTGTTGTTGTTGTTGTTCAGTCGTTAAGTCGTGTCCGACCCTTCGTGATCCCATGAACCATATTAATGCAAGTAGATAAATAGGTACCGCTTGCGGGAAGGTAAACAGCGCTTCGTGTTCCAGCTGCATGCTACGCGCTGCGGCAAGGAGAGTCATGCCGGCCACATGACCACGGAGGCGTCTTCGGACAACGCTGGCTCTTCGGCTTTGAAATGGGGATGAGCACCACACCCTAGAGTCGGACACGACTGGACTTAATTGTCAGGGGTTATCTTTACCTTTTTAGAGCTGAGCCACATGATTGCTTGGCAGGCCAAATCTTTCTCAAGGAGTACAGATTGCCTTCCCTGGTGTAGCCTGTAGGACTGGAAGCACTAAAATCATACCCCGTCTCCGAGATTAGTCTTAGTGACTGACATTCCTTGAGAGTCTAGAGGCAGTCTAGAAGACAGTCTAGATTGAAGACCCTATAGTATACATTATATTTCTCTATAGGGGCAGAACAGCACTGATACATTCCCAAGAGTCTAGGTCTCACCCTACTGGATTTGGGCAAAGGGTCCTCTACACACCAAAGGATGTACTGAGCCTGCAGAAAAGCTCTGATGCTGCTGTCTGTAACTCAGGGAGCCAGGGTAGTCCAGAATCCTGTTTTCAATATGCCTCTGGGAAGCTCAAATGCAGGACAGGAAGGTCTTTTATTCATCCTCCAGCAACTAGTATAGATGCACTGAATGTCATGAATAGACCTGATTCTCTGTGAATTTGTTTATCTGTGGTGGTCTTGGTCTTATTACCAAAACCACCACCACATCTTGCAATAATTCCATAAACTAACTAGGCATTGTGAGAAATCCCTGTTCATCCCAATCTATTGCCAGTGAATTTCACTGGGTGACCCCCCAACTTCTAGCATTATGAAGATCCAGTTCTCCATATTCTAATATGTTCTAAAAGGAAATAACCTCTCATCTGCAATTACAGCTCCACTTTTGCTAATATAAAGTCTACCATATTTTTCTTTGGGTCTGTTTTCTAACAAAATATGCATGGGCTCTATTTAGGGTTAAGAGCCAGATTCAAACTGCTTTTTTAAAAACAAATAAACCTTCAAAGCAACACTGGCCACTGCTTTTTTTTGTCCCAGCATACCTTGCTACACCCTCAAATCTTTTTGTACTAGAACTGTATTTAACAGGGCAGTGCGTGGCATAAACAGAATCAAGACCAAATCCAGCCATCTGGGTCAAGTGGAGACACCTCAGCAGCCTACAGAATTAGCCCTGCCTAATTTCCTCTTTCTGGATTTCCACACATAGCCATGTAGCATTGGCCACCAATTCACAACAAACTACTGTATTTCAGACTGGCTCTGGGTAGGCAGGACTATCTTACACTTAATTCTGGTTTGGCTCCAGAGCTCCTATGTAAGCCCTTTGTTTTCACCTCCTTCCTGAGCAAGTGTCCACACATTCTAAACATAGTCATGCTGGGCCTGGCCTCCCTGCTGCTGCTGAAGATTCCTAAAGAATGAGTCAGGCTCTAAAAAGGGAATGCAGCAGTCCCCTCCCCTCACTTTAGTCCACTACTTGTAGCCTGATCTCAGTGAGCAGCACATTGCTCCTTCACAATAAAGAAATTGTGTATGAGCACCCACTGCCAGTACCAATCCAACTGTGAACCACTACCAGCATTCAGCCAGGGTTCAACATTAAGGGAACAGGCAGTCTGTTCTAGGACAATGCCCTTCTGCACTGTGCTTTATCCCAGCAGGAGGTTACCCAAAGATAGAACATCTATACCTACGCAGGGGAAGCAAGAAGGTTTCTCTGCATGCCTGTTTGCCACCAGGAAAGGTGGTTTAACATCACTCTTACCTCCTTCAAAAAAATATACCGAAAGGAAAAACACACATTTGTATGCTGCTTTTGTAGGCATGGCTTCAGCATTTGATTATACTGATGGAGCAGAAATTTAAGTTACTTTCTTTGCCAAAAGCTTTGTACCAGATACATTAAAATAGAAGGATGTATGTGTCCACAGCTATTTGACAGATCCTAGAGAGACCTCGAGGGAGATCAGACCAAACTGTATACCAGCACCCTATTTAGCCAACATGTAGCATCAGGATTAGAAGGAGCTGGTTTCTTTGGTTAAAAGGGGGGAAACTTGACCAATACCGTTCTGCATGACTTTAAAGTCAGGGTAGTTTCCAAATCATCCAGTGGCATGAAAATACAGGCTGGTAGCAAGAATCTGACAGATACAGAGATCATACAAAATTGGTTTTTGAGAATGCTTTTTATTGCAACAGCACTACTGGATGCGTTTTACATTTCCGCTAGAATTATGCATTTGATGCTTAATTACTGGCTATGAATTCAATACATGGATGAGTCTCTGCTCAATCTTTGTTTAAGCAATATAGCATCCATGGGAGTTCACAAATGTTAGATAACACAGATAATTAAAGATCTTTCAGCTTTTCAAGAACCCCTGTAAAATCAAGGTTTATTGAAAGCCTAGGTAATTTTGAAATCTAGATTAGCAGATATTGATCAGCAAGAATACTGCAGCTTTCCAAAGCCTCTTCTTAATGCTTTTATTATTCAATTACTTGAGCAAACTCAGAATATCTTTCACTCTTCAAGCAATCTTCAGTCTTTTGTGCTCTCTTCCTCCAGACAATGGCCAGGGCAGTTAAATGTGGGTGCTATAACATTCCATAAGAACTATGTTCTTGGGAGAGGGGGAAGATAGATATTATGTACTCTATTGCCCCTTGTACAGTCTAGTGTTTTTCAACCAGGGGTACTAGTACTACTAGTGGTATTTAGTCCTACTGCCATGGTGACCACACGGCCCTGCCTCACCTGGCCCAGACCTGCTGAAATGGAGATGGCTAGGGCAGCAGTGGGCAAGATGTGGCTATGCAGTTGCCTGGCACAGTTTGGAGAAGGAGGGTGCAGAGCTGAATAGCCCTGGTATAAATCCTTCAGAGAAGCACAATTAAGTACACGTCTGGCCCAAATGACCAGTTGGATTGCAGAGTTGAAACACGTTTGCTTAGCAATACTTTTATGTATGCAACTTTTAAAATAGCTTTGGTTTCAGCTATCATGAATATGATCATACAAACATCTCGATAATGAGTTTGTCAACTGTATTCAAAAGTACCCTTACATGTGTGGAAAGGCACTTATGCTTGCAGAAGAGCCCTTTGAGTTAGCACAAGATGCTTGCCCAAGGAAAAAAGAAATTCAGAACACTTCTATGATGTGCTAGCAACTTGCACAACATTGACTGCACTAATGAAAGCTTATAATCTGTGTACATAATGACATTGATAAACATTTCATAACATTATGGGAGATTGTACTGAGAGAGATATGAAAATACTTGTTCTGTTCCACTAGCTCTTGCATAACTCTGTAAAACTTCACTAGCAGTAGAAGTCTTGATACAATCCAGATTATATAGAATTCTTGGAGATTTGTTCATACCTTCTAATTGTGGTGGGAAGGGTGGCGGCACAGAGCTTTTGGAAGATACAATACACATTTTTTGTTTTTTGAATTATTTAGCTATGTAACTTCTTTGTAAACCTTTTTGTTGTGTTGAAAAGCGATATATAAAATATTCTTAATTCCGCCTCCAATTTCTATGCCCAGCAGAATGTTTCCTTAGTCCAAAACAGGTACAGTTGCAATTTAGCTATGAGGTTTATCTAACAGTCTATTTATTCCATATCTCCTTACCCGCCACTTAATTCAATTTTGATTTTCCGATTGAGCCCAAAGTATTGTCTAGATAAGCGATGAGAAACTGAAATGAGCTGGTCAGCTTGAGGGAGGAGGGCATTCTCTATAGAGGCTGGTGTTCCCAATTCTCCTCATATACACCCCAAAGTGTTCTTGGTGAGGTTAGGCACTACTGTTCTTCCTGTAACAGTCAAGTTAAAGGCCCAAGAGCCTCTTCCTTGTGCTTGAGAATGACTGGGGTCAAAGGCCTAATGACCAAAGGGGACAAATAGAAGTTTGATCATGCCAGGTTTAGGAGCAGCAGAGTTTGCCTAGACAGACTTGGGCTGTGATTCTATGCACATTCTCCTGTGTGTAAGCCCCACTGAACACAATGGGACTTACTTCTGAGTAGACATGCATAGGATTGTGCTCTCAGAGTACTAAAAGGCAGCCAACATGGGCATTATCACCACCTAATAACTGCAAGTTACAACAGCCATGACCACATACTTGCAGTTAAAAGCTTTATTTTAAGCACACACACCCTTAATTTAACGAATTAAGTTAGACTCACGACATCCTTTCAGGATGAACATATATACTATACCCATCTCTGGCTAATACACACACACACACACACACACACACACACACACACACACACACACACACACACACACACACACACTTGAAAATACACTTGGGCAACTTTAAAGTGATCATTTTCATTTCAGCCTGAACAGACGACAATGAAGAGATCTTTCTGATAGGGCTAGCTGTGTTAGGTTGAGACAGTAGCTACAGAAGCTTCCTGATGGACTTGGGAAGAGTTTTATAGCCTTCTAGAAAATGCAGATACCCTTAGGAAACGGGCTCTGCACAAGCCATAGCACAGCTCTCTTTTCCTACACAGAATCAAGTTCTAGCACATTGCTTTGAGGAACCAGCCTAACAAGATAGTTATTTCTTTATCTGCTTTGATGGACAAAACCAATATGACAAGGAGCGTGTGCAGAGCATTAAAATGAAAGCTAGAAATGTACTGCTGTTCCACAGGTCTCATAGATGCCACTGATTTACACGAAGAAGTTCATAAAATTTTGTGCAAAGTCATAACCACCTAATGTATTGCAACCCAAATATTAGGGAGATAGATGTACCTTCTGGAAACTATCAGCAGCTGTTAATATCAGAAAAGCAGAGGTAGCAGCACAGGCCACATAGCAAGAAGGCTGAACACCTGTTTGCTGTAATTGCTTGTGCTGTAATTGCTTGAGTTACAAGGAAGGGTGGTGCGTAATGAGAAGAGTATAAGGCAGCTAAGGGAAACTGTCAGCTGTAGGAATTCCTTCAGACACCCGAAGAGGCCTCTCCACTTTCACACTTCTACACAGCTAGCTATTTTAGGTCATTTGATACAATCCAAGGAGTCAGACTAGTTCACAGGAGAATATTGTTGCTATGGGATTTGAAAAGGACACATTAGGCATCAACCCCCTTTAGAGTCCAAGGAAAGGGATATGGCACTCGGATTTTAAGAGGGCAGAACAGAACAAACCCAGTCACAGGGCTGGAGCAGCACAGGTCAGCTTCTAAAAGAGGACTCATAATTTGATACAAGTCCTCCATGTACTGGGCAAAAAAAGAAAAAAGAGGAAAGACATTTTAAATACAGTTAAAACCACATCTGCTTTTAGTACATTACCAGTAGGAACAATTTCCCCCTTCTCCCCACACCATGTTTTATTCCATAACAACTCTGCTTCTGTAATAATTCATAGTCCTACAAACGTTTCCAGAGCTTCCATGCTTGGATCCATGAATATGTGCAAAAACAAACAAACAAAACAAACAAAAAACCTGAACCAGCAAAACCAAACACCGCCTTCCCTAACGGATCAAACTGTCTTTTGTTGGCTTTTCGGAGAGGAGATTCTCGCCCACCTCAGATTAGTGCATTAACCCCTTCCTCCCATTCACAAAGCTGTCGTGAAGGATAAGAAGCTGCCTGTTGCGGAAGCTAGAAGCCAGGAACATTTATAGCATGTCCCAAGAAGCTGGCCACCTCCACCTCTCCAACTGCAATGACAGTCAAGCTGTCCAAGGTGGAAGCAAGAGAGGAGGAACACACTTGGAGAAATGCCGTGGTGACTTGTACATGGTAGAAATAAAAATTGACAGGGAAAGGGGGCTTCATCCATCTTGATCATGATACCATAAAGCCTCACCATTCTAGATACAGTTGATACCTGCAAGGTGGGCTTCTATAAAAGACAATGAAGCAAGGTAAGTCACTGTCTATCAAGACAGCAGATTAGCACTAGGGACCTATCGAAAAGCACCTTTCTATCAAGTGCACTTCCAGCTGGCTGACTGCATTTACTGAACTTTTTTGTTGTCCAAGACTAGCTCACCTGGGCAGTAAAGGGGTTGCAAATGATAATCCTAGTAAGGTTCAACAGGAGCTGGGTTTTACCCCTTCTACTGTGACCTGAATCGCTTTTAACAAGATGTGGTCTACATGTACTGGTATGTCATTGAGGAATCAACCATATCTGGGGGACATTCCCAACACAGCACAATAGCAGGAGGTAAGTTGCCCCCACATGCTTCAAACTGAAAGTCTGAAACAATGTTGCAAACTTAGGGAAATGCTGAAGCCAGGAAGGACGTGTTATGAGGATGCATGCCTCAGAAACCACAGTTCAGTATCCAGGACTGCAATTCATCAATATCACTTCTATCAATGGGGGCGATCTATTTAAGAGAGTTACACTGAGGGAAGCTTGCCTTCTTCTTCCTGCTCACTTCTACTGGGAACAATGGGACCCTTCTTAGTGATGCAACAGGAAACTGACCCACACCACTGCAAAATATACAGTATAATGCTGGACACAACCTCAGGCAAGTGGGGGAAAAACAGAACTTCTGTCTTTCAGTTAACATAAATACCATTTGAAACCACAGTTGCCAAGTTCATCCTCAAGACTCAGACATCCCTGACAGAATCTAGCAGCTTCCTGCAAGTAGTGTCTGGGGACAGATGGGAAATGATCTTAAGTGTCAAGGTCTCCAGTGTCAAAGACATCATCATACCAGTCTATCACTGCCCAAGTATCAGGGCAGCAAACAGCCCTTGCTGGTTTGCACAGGCTGCAAAGTGCACATTTACTAACACGTTCCAGGCATGTGTACATCACTGGACAGTGGCCATTAGCCAAAGGAGAATTTTACCAGAGCTGCCCTGCACAAAAGTGGCATCCCATATCAGTATCAGATTAGGAGCAAGGGAAATACAACAGACTATGATAAATGCAAAAGGGGCAGAAGTCTATAGCAGAAAGGAGAAGGTGGCACTGACCAGCTGGTCAGGAGGAGCACCGACTGAGTCAGGCTGAAGAACTTATAGCAATAAATATACACCCAAGCAACATCAGATACTAAATTTTAATGAAGACTTCCTTAGGGGAGAAAGACATTGGAGAGTATTTTCTAGAGCATGCTAGAGGACATAACAGTGACCACTACCTTGCCTTACCAGAGGGGAACAAGGCAGATGCGCCACCTCCTAGCACACTCATCCACAGAGCCTAGCACCAAGCTAGAACCTAAGGGAAATGCTTGCAATGGCTTAAGAAGCCATCACCA
Organism: Plestiodon gilberti rubricaudatus; assembly: GCA_026170595.1. Lineage (NCBI taxonomy): Eukaryota > Metazoa > Chordata > Lepidosauria > Squamata > Scincidae > Plestiodon > Plestiodon gilberti. The sequence goes on from JANXHW010000001.1 coordinate 209,436,492, forward strand.
GTGCTTCCTTTATGCTATATGGTGGTGCTTTGGACCAGCACATTGCAAGACCTGCTTCTCCACAAGTATGTAGGAAATACCTTCAAGGATTAATGCCAGTCAGGAAGACTGCACTAAAGACTAAGGAAATGTGGACATGTACACAGAGAATAAGAATATCAAGCTAAACGCACCTTCTCACTGTCCAAATACCATCTCTCTTAAGGGACACCAGGAAGTTCATAAGTTTGTCTGTTTTAGGTGTTAGATAACACATTTAAATTGTTATTATCCCACAGTGTTTGGCCAACAGGGAACATGTTCTGCTTGGCTGTGAATGCCTGGGACTTTAAGCTGGCTGCAAACATGCAAAAATCTTACCCCATGGTAGCAGGGCATTTTCACAAACTGATATTGAGGCTTGCAGTGCCCAGCCTAACTTAACATGTTGGCACTTAGCAGTGAGAGGCACTTGTGGCTCAGGTGATGAGGAACATGGCAAGATCAATGAATTGCAAGGAATTCACGCTAAACATTAAATACGTTTTCCAAGTTCCTGTGTTTAGAAACTTCCTTTGTCGTAAAAAATTATAAACAGAAGATTTGTTTCTTTTGATCAAGTTGAACATCTCCTTTGTCCCACTTCCCTTTCCAAAATATAGTTCTACAGTGGGTGTGCCGAACGTTCTCTCTATGCTTCCAACACTGGCTCTCTTAGCTTCCACTGAGGTAGGTCATTGCCCCCTCTGCACGCTGCATGAGAGGGCAGGTTGGCCACTCGCTTGGTCCCTCATCACTTTACCAGGCTTGAGCTGCTGAGGGTCTGAGGGCCTGTGGATTTCTTGAGAGTCCCAGATGAGTATTTAATCAGAGGTAAACTTTGAGTGCAAGGGTTTGGCTCAGGGCTTCGGACAGGCTCCTCTCCATCTCGCTGGACAAGGACTTTGCTGTTGGGGAAGAATACATTACATGAGAGAAATGCATCTGGCTTGCACAGCAGATTCATCACTCTGATGGAACAAGAACTCTACTACTACACCAACACGTACACATCTGATAGAGAGGAAGGATTAGGAGTTTATGGGCGCAATCCAAACCTACTTAGGCCGCTGTTGTAACCAGTGGCCCAGCGAAAACGGGAGGCCCCAGAACAGAAAGGGGATTCAAATCCCCTCCAACAGCGGCCTAAGTAGGTTTGGATTGCGCCCTATGTCTCACCACTATCTATAGGCTTAATTGGGTTAGATTCATACTGAAGTTAAGGGGGGGGGGAGGGTTGAAAGTAAAAACTAAATATAATTGTGAAATGGGTACCCTTAACATTTTCCAAGACTCCTGTACTTCATAAAAATAAAAATCCTCCAATTAGAAAGACAATTCATAAAATAAAAGTAAAGTATCTTAAAATAAACTAATTGTTTAACTGAAAGGAGGAAAGAAAAAGTATAGCTAAACTCACCAACCAACACTATATTCAAGAGACAACAGTGTCTGGCTGTTTCTACAAAAATGATTTATATTTGCCATAAAGATGTTTGCTGCTGGCAGGTTCCATTCACAATGGAAATAACTCTTATAACTGCCATCCCCCATCTCACTGTAGCAGAGCTAAGTGTGTAGCAGCAGCATGGCAAGAAATGCTCTTTCTGGGGCTTTAGTTGAGTCAGAAACCCTCTCTCATCCAAGCTCCTTCCATCTTTTTCAGATCATCAGCCCCAGGTATGAAATTATGACACAAGGAACATGATCTCACCTGGTTCTGCCTGATTCTACCTTGCTCAAGCCATTCAAGTGTAGATCACTCTTCAAATAGATGTGGGTTCTTGGCAGTGACCACTGGAGTTGAGAACAGAGAAACACAGCTAGCAAGATGGCAACTTATCAACTATGGAGAAAGTGTTTGCCTCTTCCAGTGTACTCAAAAAACTCCAAAGTTACAGAGGCAAGAAAAAGAAGCTTAGAAAAAGCTTTAACACATTGCACACACCCCACTCCATGACTAAACATGCTTGGTTAACTGGCAGAAAGCTGCAATTGCAGTGGGCATTTCATAAAAGGGTAAAACAAACTTAACACACAGGGCAAATTCTCGGGAAGAATTTCCAAGACCCTTCAGAAAGCCACTCCCCTGTGACTAGAGACAGGGCCAATCAGATTTGAGTCTCCTCAGGGGAGGGCTCCTAACAACCCCAGACCAGCCCTGCCTTCACAGGACATGGCCACAGTTTTTGGTTGCTGCGTTTAAAGCAAGCAAACCAGTCAGATTGTTACAAATTGTTTAGCGTTACTGTTAATAGTCTCCTCTTCGTCTTCATCTTTTTATTTTCTTTATGGTCAAACTTCCCTTGTACTTTTCCCCCATTCTGGTGCGTCAGAGGCAGTGACTGGCAGAAGCCCTTTGAACGGGCTCATGCTATGGCACTCTTTTACCTCAGGGAGTTTTCCCTCTGCTGCCGGTGTGTGTGTGTGTGTGTTGACAATCTCGGAAACGTGAAGGATAACATGCAAGATTTACTGGGCTAGCGGGCCAGAGCAGGTGCCGCCATCCATACAGTGCTGCTCAGCCATTAGCACAACATTTGCGCCAGACCCAAAACTGAGGCGATTTGACGAAGCGGCAGCCGGGGGGGGGGAAGCGGTGCCTCCGCCAAGCTCCACTAACTAACTGATTGCAGGCAGTGCCTGCATGGGATCCCTGGGGAGCCCGGTGGAGGATGCCTGGAAGAGGTGTGCTCAGGGAGACCTCCAGACAGCAGGCAAGAGGGCCTCTTAAGGATGCGCCGCTGTCTTAGCCAACCTAAGTCGGAGTTTAACCCTCAACCCAGACACAATGTCCTCAGATTAGGAAACCGTGCAAAAGGGGGATCCGATCCAGGGCACATCTAGTGCACAGGAGGAATGTTCTGGCTCTCAGTTGTTTAGGTCCCAAAGATCCTTCCGTGAGGTAAGCACAGTCACAGGTTCTCACCTGGATACAGGACCTGGTTGCCTGGGAGGTGAAAGGCAGTCTATCATGTTTAGGTGCATCAGCCCCTCTAAGATGGTGGAAAAACCCTAGGACACATGTTAAGCGCCGCAGAAACCTAGCCCCTAGCAGCCTCTTGTCAGTTTCTCAAGATCAGTAGACAGAGACAAAGCCAAGAGACGTCATGCCAGAATTTCTCCTAGGGCAAAACATCAGTTTTCATCCAAAAACCACCACAAAAAAAATCAGCCAAAAAGTGTGGCAGGTCTCTCTGCCATGCTTTTGAGCGACACTCCCAGTTCGAAGGCACAGTCCTCCACACAGTCATCTTCTTAGGAGGGAGAGGTCTCCGAAGAGGGATCTGACAGCATGCTAGAGAAGTCTGATCAACTATTCCTGGCAGAAAATTTTACCGTTGCTAAGAAAGGCAGTGGATGTTCCTGGTCTTTCCCCTTTTTGAGAGGCGGCACCCAGTACAGAATCTAATCCAACACCCCTTTCTAAGTTGTTGTTCCCACAGGGTACTGTTAGACCAGCTGTGGTGCCTTTCCCAGTTGTCTTCAAATGGGTAGTTGAAGCTGAACGGAAGAACCCTCTGCAAAACAGGCGTTCTTCACGGGTGGCAGGTGTAATGTACTCGCTTCCAGAAGACACCATGGATACGTTAAAGGAACCTGGGGTTGACACACCTGTTGCAGCTCTTGCCTCACCTGCTATTATTCCATCTATTATTCCTCCCTCCTCCTTAGGGAGGGCCTAAGGACCCACGCAACAGGAAGGTAGAGGTAGTACTAAAGCATAATTTTGAAGCTATGGCACTGGGAAATTCTATCATGGCAAAGGCCGCGCTCTATTGGGTGAAGGAGCTCCTGGTCTCAGAGTCCACCCTATCCAAGGACGCCAAAAGGGCCATTAAAAAGATATTCATGGTGGCCACATTTGCAGCCAATTCCTCTCTCGATAGTGCACCCCCAGCCGGGACTATATCATCTGACTGCGTGAAGGTTGAGAGGGATTTCCTGAATAGGTTTGGTTATTCCTCCAAGGTCCTCGACACCTTGCTGGCATCCAGACAGCCATCAACCAAAAATGCTTATGGCTCTACATGGAGAGTCTTTCTGAGGTGGAGTGTTGGCAAACGGGTGAGGGCAGACAAACCTAAGATTAAGCAGATTCTGGAGTTTCTTCAGGATGGTTTGGAGAAAGGCCTTAGCACGAACACATTACGCAGGCAACGGGTGGCACTAAGTGGGGTTCTAGGGGCAGATACACGAAAGTCGCTCAAAGCTCATCCTCACGTTAAAAGTTTTCTAAAAGGGGTGGCGCTGTTTAATCACCCTCCAATACACAGGTTTCCAACATGATATCTACATCTAGTGTTATCAGCACTCAATGAAACCACTGTTTGAGCCACTGGCCACAGTCCCTCCGAGAGAACTCACACTGAAGGTCCTTTTTCTCACGGCAATAGCATCTGCACAAAGAGTATCAGAACTAGGGGCACTTTCCATCAACCCTAGCCTGTGCATATTCCATAGCGATCGGGTAGTTAAGAGTAGATCCCACCTTCATTCCGTAAGAAAAACCATAAGAAAATGGTTTCTTACCGGATAATTCCTGTTCTGGAGATGAGGAAAGGGGTTATTCCACTCATCTCTTCACCAGCCAAGGTGTGTCGCTCGCCCGAGCGATGGACCACATAGGGGGAGGAACAAAGGCCTGGGCGGGGGCCGGGGGGGGGGAATTCTGTTCTGTTCATGGTCAGACTCACTACCTGAAACAGATTCTGTCCACGTCGTTTGTTATTTTGTGGTTCACTGTTATCTTTGTTTTCATTCATTCATTCACTTAATAGTTGTTAAGTTGTCCGTCGCACCACAACACATGCTCTGCCAAGGTGCGGTGAGGGTGTCATTTCTTTTGAGGAGGTGTTTCCAGCTCCTGTCTGGGGATGTTGGGAGCCCTCCCCTGAGGAGACTCAAATCTGATTGGCCCCACGTCCTGTCATAGGGGAGTGGCTTCCTGAAGGTTCTTGGAATGACCCCCTTCCTCATCTCTAGAACAGGAATTATCCAGTAAGAAATTCCATTTTCCACACTTACCAGCTGTGTGGTATCTGTCACTATTCCATTGTGATAGCCTTTGTGACACCAGTTTCGAAGCAGGTCCACCCCTGCAAAAAGAAAAGCCACACAATTAATATAAAACAATGTGAAAGAACACGGTTAGGAATACAGTTACTTTAGTGGTACAGGTTGAGTATCCCTTATCTCAAATGCTTGGGACCAGAAGTGTTCCGGATTTTGGAATATTTGCATAAACATAATGAGATATGTATAGATTTCAAATTTACAGGATTAAAAGCCATGTAGAAAAATATTTGTTTAAAAAGTCTCCATATGTAAAACACATAAAAACAGCTAAAAACAAGGCTAAAAAACATCTCTGCACGAAAAAACAGCCTAAAACAAGTTTAAAATGTTTTCACACATAAAAAGAGCTTAAAAACACGAAAAAATACACAACGTTTCATCCACAAACAGTGGATCTCCTCAGGTGTAAGGAGCAACAAGAAGCTGCCGAGATGTTGACTTCCATGGACGGCGGAACTTGCTTTTGTAGAGGATCAAAAGCGCCAACGAAAAGAAAGTGCACGAACTTGCAGGCAGTCAATTAGCACCGGAAACAAGAGACGCATGGCAATTGACCGCTGCTGGTAACCTCATCCAAGGAAGCACCAAGCGGCTGTTGGCTTCTGTTTGTGTAGCCGGTTCTGTAGTCAGTCTTGTTGAGAATTGGCAGCCAAATTTTATCAATAAATGACAGCTCCTGTAAAAGTTGGTTTCCTTTATACAGTATGGGCACACGTAACATCTTCTTTTCTAGTAACCAGTACATCCAAGAAAGGAAGAGAGCCATTTATTTCCTGTTCAATTGTGAATTGAACATAAATGGCTCTCTTCCTTTCTTGGATGTACTGGTTACTAGAAAAGAAGATCTTACATCGATTTTAAATCAAACTACACCTGTATGATTGTCTTTTGAAGCCAATGAACTTTTTTCAGTCTACTGTATGGATAGTCATACTCAACAGAAGCAAGTATCACTAATGAATGGGGTGGCTCATGAGGAACTGAAGGGATGGACTAAGATACCCACAAGCAGCTCACTGTGAGAGATACAAAATAAAATAGACATATTTTGGAGGTAGAACAGAGACCAACGAGTCCTAGGTAGGTAGGTAGGTAGACAAATATGGCTGCAAAGTCCTGTCGCTTATCTTGAGATGTGGAAAATAGCAAAGTTAACAGCACTGTCCAAGCAAACAGCACTGTCAAAATTACACTCTGGCAGTCTCTAATGGCGACAAATGATACATGCTAAGGACGTGAAAACTACATATCTGATCCACCAAGGGATGACCCAAATAATTCATTAGCAGCAGAACCTCCTGAAAATGAGCCCCCTGAAAGGCGATAGATGCTGGTTTACCTCTGGTCTTATTCAAGAAATATTTCAGCTCCCACTGCGCAGTGAGGATGTTGAAGTAGCGTGGTTGCTCAAAAAAACGCAGGTAACGCATGGAGGCGCGCGAGGGGAAGACTCGCTCAAATTGTCCACGTCGAGAAAACTCATCCTCTGTCTCTACCAGGACACGTACGTCTTCTGGAGTCAGGACATCCAGGATGGAGGAGTAGAATTCCTGCAGCAAAAAAGGAACAGAGAAATGCTGAGGGTTTCCAGGACTACAAGACTGCACACACCCTATGCTTCCTTCTGCAACACTACTGCAATGTTTGCCTCTTGAGGGATGTTCACCTCACTCACACAATCCTCAGAGAGTGACAGGAAGACAGAAGAGAGGCATCAAAAGAGAAACTTGTTGGGGGGGGGGGGGAGTAGATCTCATAGTTATGCCTCCCAAATGCTTCTGCTACCACTCAAGCAAACCATCATGAGACCATGTGAAGGAGTGAGAGACCTGCAGTACTACTACTTTAACACACACATGATATTTTTCTCATTACAAGAAAGGCTGACCCCACTGCCTTAGCATATTGGACTGCTTTAGATGCGATGGGAATGTCCCCACGCATTAGCAAGCTAACAGAATGAGGGGCATCTTGGGAAAGGCATGCTCCCACCTACCTGATCAGGCACTTTTGGGGTCAGGTAATAAGCTCTCTTTGTCTTCTCAGCAGTGAACAACTCCAGAGATGGCTTGGACTTTTCCTTCATTACACTATTCAAACTAGACATAATGATAATTAAAGTTAGTGCACATAGTCAAGCCAGTACCTTCATTCAGTCACCAACAGCCAAATGCAGCAGCCTACAGTACTCAGTGTTAGCACACTGAAGCCACAGTTACCGACAGATGAATACCCAACAGAAATCTTCAAAAAGCAAATCACACCTCACAGTGGTCAGCTATTTCAAACCTGCAATCAAGAGAGAGAAGCTGAAAAGCAAGGCCCTTTGCTTCATTCCCCATTCAGATCAGTTCCTAAGGGTCCTATAATAGCAACATGGTATTTTTATTATCCAAATGGGATCTCTCAGTCCTCAAAAGGGGTTGGGTGGCAACAGCCAGGACATAGACACACCATCCACTGTATTTGAGGGAGTGTCAAGTTGTTGCTTCACCCCCACCATTCCTGTTACAGGAGAACTGAAGGTCATCAACCCTGGAAATTAACCTAGAGAACCGATTCTATGTCACATGCCACAAAACAAACTGAAGCCATGAAGCAACTGGCACAGCTGTGTAAACTCAGCATGTACTCTCACTCACTTCAACATGAAGAAAAACTGAATTCTGCATCCTGCACAATATGCATACGTTTGCTCTATCCTGCTTAATTTAGTATGCTTCTACTAATCATAGGGAAGGGTAAAGAACTATGCCAGTTACTGAAGCCCAGTACTCCTGGCAATCTGGCTTAGATCACCATCACTACCTAGCTTTTGAGATTTCTCAAGGCACTGCCTAGACATTTTCAAGCCCATGTTTTCAGTCACATGAACTAGAAACCTATTTCAACAAAAGAAATTAATTTCAGGATGCTGAATTCTGTGCCCAGTATAATTTTTGCACTGACACGGTAGAATAGCAGAATATGTGCAGCCCTACAGAGGCCGACTCCATGGTTCTGTGCTGAAGTCATGTTATACTGCTATGACAACTTTGCATCTGAGACAGAAGCATCTTTCCACCAAAGTAGCCACAAAACAGAACAAGCGATTCCCCAGCCAAACACCTCCTTCTGAGTTTGCAACCTATGCCCTCTGACCTGGTTGTGGAGCTGCTGGCACTTCCAGAGGGTGAAGCCACATCATCTGCATTTGGCAACAAAAAACCGGCCAAGTTGAGGGCATCCCGAACCATTTGGCCTTTGATGCTCACATCCAGAGGAGAGTTGGAATGAAGGCTGCAGGGGGAGCAAGCATATCATTAGAAATCTTGGACAGGCCCAAGGTTTTTGCTCAAGCCTTTAACATTTGGAACAGCTGTTAAATAGATATACACCTCTCCAGAATAGAGAACAGAAAGAATTCCCAAACACAACTACAACACACCTACAAGCAAACAGTTCTCAACACTCCTTGCTTAAACCAAGAGACAGGAGCAGATCTTTGTACCAATGCCACATGCACTCGAAACTTCACTTGTCTGTAAAAGTCACCTCTTTAATCTGAGATTCGTGAACAGGAAAATACAGCTTGAGCTGATGCTCCTAGAGGTACCAATGCTGCTGCCTAAATGCTCCTCAGTTGATCCAGGAACAACTCTAGTTACTTATGGAATTCATAGTCAGCTTGACACACACACCCCACTCATGATCTCAATTCCTTGCTCTCCCCTATAATCCCTTCTGAACATCTCGCTTCCATTGTCCCCTACCTCCCTTACATTAAAAAGAGGTGAGCCATGGTCAAGTGAAGGAAATCCCTTGGCAAAAACAAAGACAAGCCTAGCATTTTTTTGGCAGAACAATCTTGATGTCAGGATCAACACTACAGTAGATGGCCCACCATGGACAGCCTACCTGGGGGAGATATTGACTTCCAGAATCCATGGTTTAAGGTTCTCATCCAGCATGACATCAAACCCAAACAGCTCGTGGCAGCAGTAAGGGCGTCGCACATACATCTTCACAAGATTGATTATGTAGGGCTCGGACCTGAAAGGTGAAGCAGGTGCTTGGTTGCTTTTGAACAGCAGAACCAGCTTTGCTGGAGACACAGCCTGCCCAGCATCAGCTCTCTTATGCATATGGTACAAGTAAGCCATTTGAGAATAGCCGACATAGAGCAGAGCTGCAGTCAAGTCTACTGAAAAAGCCAAAAAGGATTTTAAGCATCACTGAGGAAGGATATGAAAAGAACCTCCCAATCCAGAGAGACTCACGCAATTATGGTCTTGACAACAATGTCTTTTATCTTCTCCCAGATGGCATCACTGTCAACTCCTTTCTCATTCAAATAGCTCCAGAGTGCCTTTAGTGCCCTGCAGAGACAGAAAGAGAATGCAGGCACACTAGTATGATTTCAATCAAAGTCATTAACTCCTCAAATCCCCATTTAGAAGGGGAAGGCAGCATGATGCTTTGTCTTTCTGTAAGACTAGAGCTACATTGTCCACGGCTGCGTCGCAGCTGCGTTCCGTGTGCGTCTGGTGTCCCGCCCCCAGGTCAAACAGCAGGCTCTGATTGGCCGGACGTAGCGCGGACGCAGCAAAAGTCGAACCCGGCTCGACTTTTGCTGCGTCCGCGCTACGTCCGGCCAATCAGAGCCTGCTGTTTGACCTGGGGGCGGGACACCAGACGCACACGGAACGCAGCCGCGACGCAGCCGTGGACAATGTAGCCCAGCCTTAAAAGGTACACTTGGTCCCTTTCCTATGAAAAGAGTGGAATCACACCTAGACTACAGCAATTAAACCCTCAGAGCTACAGAAACTACTAGTGCAATGCCTTGACCAGCAGTACACACATTATAGCATAAAGAGCTTCTCCTGTCTGCCCCACTGCCACTTACCACTTATGACCCTGGCAAGCTGTTTCATCTGCATTGGATCTGTATTCAGTATTCTTCTTATTGATACTGTAATTGGTCAAGTGCATGTATTTGTTGCTGAGGCTCTTCATGGAAGCGGAATATCTGGGATAGAGGAAGAACAAAGTTTACATTAAAGCACTCATAAGAAAGAATCAGTCGCTGAACTGAATGGCAAGGAGAGGAGCGAATAATAAGATACATGTACACACCCATCTTCAATATATCCTCTATGCTACCCGGCCTCCCTCTTACAGTGTGTATTGGGGGGGGGGGGAGAGAGCAGTTTTCCAATACAATGTTACACATCAAGCATTACTCTAATTTGGGTTAATTACACTTTAAAGTCAACTGCCTTCTTGCTTTTAGCTAGCTAATAAAGAGATGCAAATACTGTAACAGATTGTTATGGTACTAATGCCACCAGCACTGAAGTTCCATCTTAAAACAAATTTTGAATTTGTGATTCATGAACAGATAAGCACAATTTCAACTCTTATTCCTACAGGCAGTAATGCTGCTGCCTAAAATGCCTCCTCAAGTGCACAAATACATACTCAGGAGGTGTGCTTCCAACTGGAAGCACCTCCTTTTTCTTTGAAACAGATACATGGGCTAGCAATCTCGGTCAGAACGGGGAGCACAGGGAAGGGGGATTCACTCACAGTTTCCCTCCTGAAAATCGCTCTGCTGAAGTGGGGATTTGCCTCTTAAGGGGCTGCTCTGGGAACACATCACTGCTTTCGGGGTGGTGGGGTAATTTTCAGGAGAAAAACTGTACGAGGAGGGGAATGAATCTCCCTTTCCCCATGCGTCCTGGTTCTGATCGAGATTAAAACAACCATGCAGAGTGGCAAAGAAAAAAAGGAGGTGCTTCTTGTTGCAAGCATGCCTCTAAAGTGCACCTTTGCCCACCTGTATAGTTTGGCCCTCAGTCTAGAGCAGGGGTGGCCAACCTTCCACCATCAGGGCCTCTGCATTCTTAAGAGTTGTGTAGAAGACAGAACCTTGGCAGCTGCAATTGCTGATGGTGCCGCTAAACTAGCTGCACCTGCTGAAATGCCCTCACCTATCCAACCATTAAAAGGTCCAGGAACATTCATGTTGAAAGGTTGGCCACCCCTGGTCTAGAGGCAGCTCTAATTATTCCACTGTAAGGAATTCATAGTCAACCTGACCCTCTTACTCTAGGCTGTGAACACCCACTCCCTTACAGACAACTAATTCCTGGGAAACCTACTTGCAGCTGGCAAAACGAACAAGTCCATCTTTGAACAAGTAGACACGCAGTGGATCATAGCATGTGACGTAAACATAAATCCTTAAGTCAAACTTACTTCCACCAATGAGGTAGGGTTTATGTATGTACCTGCAACAAGAAAAGGGCAAGTGAATCGAGCACAGAACTAAGATTCATACAAAGGAAATGAAGGGTGTTATCTGTAGCCTATCCCTGATGATAGAGACAGGGCTTCAGAGACTACTGCTGAAGCTCCAGCTGTTTCAACAAATACCATCCTATGATGATACAGAAAAAGTTATTCCTCAGTCAGGTTTCTGGAGATACTTCCAACATACAGTAGATAGCCAGAGGCATGTTAGCTTCTTGGCACCTCTAGAAATTCAGCCAGCTGGCAGGATCATAAAAGAACAATTTGCAACAAGGGTTTTTTTTGGGAGAAGTGGATCTTGCTCACCTTTGAACCAGCAGTGGCCTGCGCTTGGGCAGCTGGCTCCACTTATGGATGACCTGAATGCCAATGCCTCTGGCTGATGCCGGCTAAAAGAAAAGAGAGGTGTATGTAACATCGGTTTGCTGCTCCCTTACAGTTCTAAGCTGGAGAGTCTGCATATAATCTGGGAAGGAAGGATAAGAGGGAAACTGGGAAAGCAGCTGTTGTACACAAGAGTAATTTATTGTTATACTGTTAGCCCACCTTTTGGTCTTAAGACAGGCCTCCCCAGGAAGCTCATGAAATATGCAGCATGGCAGAAAAGCAACTTTTAAAAATGGATGAACTGACAGATTTGTCAATAAAAGCTTTGTACAGGAAATTCAATTTCCTATTTTTGGACAAAAGAAAGTTTTTTCCAAACTGCAACTGGAAGTTGCTTTTTTTCCTCCTCTCGTGTATAATGGAAAATATGTGAGCCCAAGGCTCATTCCTGCTCGCTCTCATCGTCGAGCCAGTCCTGACTAAGGGAGTCTACCACTTACTTATCCTTAGCCAGAGGTTCTTGAAACCTACAATCATACTGCATGGCCCAGGCTCCAGCTCTTTAGCATGGAACTGTGGTATCTGCAGGAGTCAGAGGATTTTTAAAAGATTCTAATCTATGGGTAATAGAGAAAAACAAAGCATGAAAAGGCTCAGACTAGAGGGAGACACTGTGGGGCTTGCAGTGCTTAAGGGGCAAGATTTTTTTTTTTACCCTTTACAACACCCTGTCCAGCATCTGCTGCCTCATCATTCCTTCTTCATTCATGTGCTGCAGACCCCTTTATCCAAAATATTCAATTTTGAAAACCTTAAATTCTGCAGTGAGAAATTGATAGGGAAAATACTATGTTATGCAAATTACGTTTAACTTTATGCTGACGGTATAGCAATTTTAAAAACTCACCACCACCTAGAGAGGTATAGTGGTAGAGTGTTGAATTTGGATCAGGAAGACCTGGGTTCAAATCTCTGCACAGCTGTGAAGCTTACTGGGTAACCTTGGGCCAGTCACCATCTCTCAGCCTAACCCCCCTCACAAGATAGTTGAGAGGATAACAGAAGAGGAAGGAGCCATACACTCCTAGGAGGAAGGGTTGAATACAGATGTCCAAAATAAAGAATACCTACTGTAAATATTTATCCACAAACAGCAAAAGAATAAAACTTTGACATGTGAGAAAGGATTACTACCACCTATATGGTAATACCTAAAGAACTTTAGTCTTGACTGAGGTCCACTGAAATTACTGGGACCTAAAAGTAGTTCACTACTAACTTGTCCCACTGTGACTAACTTCCTTTGGATACAACCCATAGGTCTCAAGCACTCTTCTCCATGGTGTGCTAAAGTGCATTCAAGTTACAAATCAAGGATAGGAAGGAAGGAACAGGTGACCAGTGAGTTCTCAGACCAGAAGAGTCCCCCTCTCTTGCACCTAAAGAAGACAGACAGTGAAAAGGACTATTTGGGCACAGCTATGGTGAAGTCAAGAGGGAGCCAAAGTACACCCGTGAGAATGATCCATTCACAAGAAGAGAGTTTACACAGTTGCCAAAGAGAACTAGAAAGGGGAATGCGTATTGCTATAGTAAGCAAGGAACAACAGCTGTGCCAAGTATATCCCTATTTACTATGAGATCAGACCACTTCCTCTATGCCCTCACCGGCTTCACAATCCATTTCTGACGGCTTCCACAATCTTCCCAGGCCTTCTTAAGCAACTTGATATCTTGAGGGAGGATGAAGGATTGGGGCAGGAAGTTGAACTCCTTCTTTCCAAAGCGGACCTGCATTTTGGACACATTTCTCCACAGACGGTCCTTCCGTCCAATTTGGAATGAGCCAGGAAAATGGTTCAACTGGAAGCAAAAACAAAGCAATGAGATCCCCTTTGATCCTTGCTTGCTACTTTCAAGGGCAACTGGGAAGCATCTTCTCTTCTAAATTCGAAGATATCTACAAGAACCTACATTGCCCCTGCTACCTCCAAGTCCCTGGCTGGTATTCCTGTTACAGATAGTTCCTATGGAGTAAGCATGCCAGCACTGAAGAATCTAACTGTCATGCAAGCCTCAGGAGGCCTCTTTCAGAAGCACAGTATATGAAGGGATGGGGGAAGGGATCTGCCCATTACAGAGTAGGTAACAGAAAAAGTATCAGTTGCATGCAGTGAAAGGATGGGGGGAAATAGGAGAAGGCCACAGCTGGATGCATTTCACCCTCCTCCCCACACTTGTATGAAACTCTTCAGTATGTTCTTGTGTAGTATGGTTACATCTCATACCTTCTGATGTTCCCTGATAATTCTGAACCCAGGAGATTTCATGTGATGGCCCCAGCAGCCCAGCCAGTCATTGTTTCCTGTAGGCAATAGGGCAGTTCAGAGACCATATTTATGATGAACTGAACAACATGTTGGATCCATTTGTCAGCTCTGTGCTGAGAGCTATAACAATCTTTGCCACCCGAGACTTTCAGTCTGGCAGATATGAAACCTGGAACACTTCTCCAGCCTTATCCATACTTCCCCTCTCACTGAAACCAAGAGGGGTCTCATGAAAGAGGCCTTCAGTTAAAACCCTACAGAGAACAGTACATGTTTATAACTAGCTTCCCTTCGCTTCACTGTCTTCCCATCTATTCTACTTTAAAGCCAAACCCTGTGAAATTAAGGATGCCAAATTACCATTCCTTTTCCAGATCCCCATGTCCTATCTAACTCTTCATCCTTTCATCCACTCTGGGAGGTGGGGAGAAAGGTGAGTGTATTTATCAAACAAATCAACAGGAAATAAGTTACGGTTTTGTGTTACCACACACAGACCACAACTGACGACCAACATCAAGCTCTACAAGAGTCACAAAATCTTTTATGTTTTATTACAGTTTATTCCAGGTCTTGAACCTTCTTCCTCAGTCTCTGTAAGAACACATCATAATGTAGCTAGTGTAGTCTTGCCAAAAAAATAAATAAATCAGCACTTCATGGGCAGTAACCCAAAGAAAGCTGTTCAAGGGAACATATCCAGGCAGGAGAGCCAGAAAGCTTGACAAAGTCTTGGAAGGAAGCAGTGGAAGATCAGCAATTTGATCTGCAGATTCCTGATTTGTAGCATCATGCTAAGTCCTCCATGCAAGAAGTACACTGGATTAATATGTGGAGCCCCCCCCCCCAGTTTGTCACAGGTCAATCCTATCCATGTCTACTCAGAAGTAAGTCCCATTATAGACAATGGGGCTTACTCCCAGGTAAGTGAGGATAGGATTGCAACCTCAGTAACACACAGATTCTCAGATGGAACATCCAGCACTAAGCCAGTGCAAAGCAATGGAGTTCTGTGAACTTGGGTGCATTTAAAAAGGATGGGAATATGTACCCACAGACCATTCCCACACTGAAGATGACTCACTTCTGCTGATTTTGAAGTGGGACCTGGCAATAGCTTGCTTTACAATGTTGGGGGTCACTGTGCTCATCTTCCATCGTAGCATCCTCCTCTGCTCCCAAGGGAGTTTCTCCACTAGGAAAAAAGCAAACTCTAAGAATATAGGGGAACACCCAAGCTGAGGAGCCACCAACTTCTTCAAGTTCAACAATACAGGTATCGCAGAGCAGAACAAAATAGGATATATTTTTAACTCAATGGATCTTAACAGGATCAGGTGATCAAGTGAAGCAGGAACTCTTAACAGAAGCACTATTACCTGCTGTACAGGGATGGCCCAACTAGGAGACTGACCAAAGCGCTCACCTCAGGCAGCAGGCTGGAGGTGGCAGCGAACTGGCAGGTGGTATCTCACACACCCCCAACATACCCACCACCTCCTCTAGCCGGCTGCCTAACTGACGACTGCCCCATCTATACTGGAAAGTGAATGAGAAGATGGGGGAGTTGCTGCCGAGAATCACAGCTGCCAAGCTGGAGGAGAAGGTAGCAGCTGCTGCAAACCCTGAAAGAAGTGTCATCAGAAAGGTCACCTGTTTGAAGCATCCAGGAAGGAATAGGATCTTGAGGCCAGTGGATCCTTTCCTCACCAGCCAAGGCAAGGGTGAATGCCCTCTACCAGAAGATTGTACTGGTTTGTGGAGAGTGACTGTTTCTTCATTTACAATTCAATTGTAATCCTTCATGACAATTCAATTTGGGAAGTGCAGCTACCTTGCTTCCATGGCATTCCCTGTGTGTGGTTCTAGAATGGCTCAAATATGACTTGTTCTAGGCCCCTTTCTAGTACAACTATTTGCTTAGTTCCTCAATCCATAGATCTTTGCACACAGCACAAGGCTGTGTGAAAGTATATATCCTCTACTCCGAAACGGATTTCAATTTGTGCTTGGCTGGCAGTAGGCAGCAGACAGAATAAGTTTAGAAGGATAGCTCTAACTCAGGAAGTCTGAGAAATGCTGCCATAGCAAGAAGCATCCAGCACCTAAGCCTTCCAGAGCAAAGGCTGTGGCGATTCCTGTTATTATGCCAGCTTGAAAACATCCAGAACAAGCTAAATGGGCTCATCTCTGCTGCAAGGAAATGCTGTGTCTTCTCTTCGCAACTGTGAAAGGAGGCAGGGGAGAGAGAGACAGACAGACAGACAAACAGGCCTCCATCTGCTACTGCATTAAGACTGAAGGCCAAAGTGAGTTCTTCAATCAGAGTATTGAAGAGCATTACTGTTCTTTCCACCATCTTAACATCCTGGATTCTAACCTCTTCACTAGCAACCTGAAGATTCTACAGTTCTTCAAATACAGAAGCAAATCTATTTTTAAATCTGTCTCTTAACTAGAAGACCTTTTGTTACTCTGTTAGATAGTTGACAGACAGACCAGAAGCCCCCTGCCTTCTCTACACTAAACTCAACAACATACACAAACACCCCTCTGTAACCTCCTCTTGTCTCCTGCTTGAAACTCCAACTTGTCCCATCCCCCATCTTTGTACACCGATGCTTTCCAGTCATGCCCATTTCTGTAATAAATCCACGCCCATTTTACCTCTCTCATCCCGAGTACCAAAGTATAAGGTGGGAGACACATTGGGGAACAGGCTGCATACGAGAGCTGGCTTGAGAATTCGTTCTTGGCCTTCAAGTGGTGGCACCAATCCCTCAACACAATGCCTAGAAAAAGAAACACAGTCTTATATTTTAATCTGCTGTTTTTGGCCACTGTGATTTTAAGTATTGTTTTTATGTATGTTTTATGATATATATATTTAACCTTGCTGTAAACCACTTTGAGTGCCAGGCTTTTAGCCCGGGGAACAGCGGTATAGAAATCTTCTAAATAAATAAGAAACACAGGGTAGAGCTGGGGCCATATAAAAGCAAGCCAACACTATAATACCCCTTCTGAGACATCCACTTTCTGCTATATATGGTCCAGTTTTAATTTTCAATGTATCAGGGCCCTGAGGCTCATGATCAAAATTGATTGGGGAAATGAACTTTGCTTTGGCTGGGAAACATTGGCCCAGAATACACGTGATAGAATCTATTCTGCCTTTGAGCCCTACTGCTGCTTAGCAACTCTGTTCCTCTTTGCAGGAGACAGACAGGGATAGAGTAAATTGACTGATTTATCAAGGCAGATGCAGCACAACCAGTACCTCTATGGATTGAATATAAAGCAAAATGATGGGTGTCTAAGAAACGAAAGACTCCAATGTGCCATGGAGGAAAAAAAAAAAACACCCATTCATCCTGAAACAAACCTGGATATAATAGCCACAGAGCCATTGGGAGATAAGCCAGCTGAAGAAGATCCATCTGATTCACCTATAGAGAAAGAAAATGAGAGCTTAAGCAGCTGCAAAACCTTGGCCACATCCAGTCAATACCATTAAAAAAAACCAAGTCTCCCACTTCTATGAAAGGGACCAGGACAATATATAACGTTATCTCATATAGGTGTCCTTTAGACACTCTCCCACATGTATGAGAGTTGCTTATCTGCAACCAGCCTGAGAATGGCTTGGAAAAAATCTAAATGACTCACAGTCCAATCCTGCCTAATTTTACGCCCTGACACGTAGCAAGGCCTGTGCAGCCAACACTGCATCCAGGGTGCAAAGAGGCAGGCTGGAGGTCACCTCGGGGGGGGGGGGACATTCGTTCCCTTCCCCAGGTAAAGCTCCAGCCACCCAAACATGTCTCCTCGGATCTGCACCAGCTACTCCGCTGGCGCAAGTTTGGGAGCCCTGTGTAGAGCGAACCGGCCAGTTATGGGGGACAGGATTCAGCATGCGCCGCTGCCACCAATCCTGCCCCCCTGCCATCTGGTCTGCCCCCGTTGCCGCCCTCCCCCACCTCAGAATGCCCCCTCCCCGCCCTTACCCCTGTCCCAGAACGCCTCCACACCAAGTGGCATGGACTTACCAGCTCCTTGCTGCCCGCTGCATGGATCTGGTGCTCTGGGACCAGCGAAGATCTCTGTACCAGCCTGGAGCCGGCGCAATTGCCTTGCAGCAACTTCTGCGACGGCTCTGAGCTGGCACAAGATGTGCTACACAGGCCCAGTGCTAGATAGGATTGGGCCCCCAGTCACATGTCATCCAACATGTTCAAAAGAACCTGCCTCCTAGCAGATGGATCAGAGAGCACCCCTGAGCCATGAACCATCGGAGGGAAACACACAGGGAGAACTACATCACAATGTTAGTAGAACACTACAATAATAATCAACAGTTTGAAATAGTCAAAAGAGATTAACCAAGTGAAACACAATGGCTAAATAATAAGCATGAGCAGCAGAATCTCATTTAGCAGCACAATTGTAACAGGAAGATTTGGGGGTAGCGAATTCCCTAAACAATTAGTGGGCAATGTTAAAAATAGAGTATTGAGGCAATATTAAGTTTGATTACTGCAGCTTGTATTCTTATTCAGTTAGTTCATATTTCTCTATAAACTGCTTTGTGAATTTGTTTTGTTGAAATGTGGTATATAAATAAATAAATACAGTAATAATATTCGGAATCACTAGGAAAATGGTAATGCACAGAGAACTGAAGAATGTTTTGGGTCACGAACAGTAATGGTGACAATAACTCACATTGTACTATTTAAAGACAGGAGAAGTTTTTTCTCTGGTTAAACTGAATTTTTTTTTACTAAATACCAGAACAGAATTCACCTACAAACTATTCATACTGATGTTTGTTTTCTCTTCAGCAGCACGTTCTATAACTAAATATTACAAATCAAAACAAAAAACCCTCTAGAGATAGCTGATGGTATCCAAGAGACAAATAATCTTTTGCAAGCTAAAAATAATTATGGTTGTATTTCATTCTAAAGCTTTCATGGCCAGCTATCAATTGACAATGTTTTAGGAATACGGGAATTAAAGCCATGTAGTAAAAGAATCTTGAACTTTAATTGGAATAAAAATCACATTAAAATCCAAGGAACTGAGCCCAACGTTTCGTTCCAGCCCCGTGGAACCTCTTCATAGGAATCTTGAAAGATCATAGATGGTGCTGTCCTCAATTCATCATAGTAAATTTAAACCAAAAAACGCAGGGAAACCCCAGCGGTCTTCACTCTCCCTTTCTTTCCATGCTGGATAGTTCTGCTGTTACAGTGTCAGTGTCAGTTACAGTTCGTTCTACTGCTGCAGTGTCAGTTGCAGTATCTCCACTGTCAGTCACCTCGGATTCCATTCCCCCTCCCAAGTCTGATTTCCCATGTAGGACAGGCAACCAAATCCGATTCGTGAATGTCAAGTCTTGCTGACGATTCATCAGTGTTCCCATTCGTTTTTTACTTATTTCTAGAGCTTCCAGGTGGCGTAGTATTTTAAAATTGCTTTCCCTTTGCAGGCACACCGTTTTATCAAATTGGATCGTGTGCTTTTCTTTCAATGCATGTTCGGCAATTGAAGATTGATCCGGATGATTCAGCCTGAGAGATCGCTCGTGTTCCGCCACTCTTGTTTTTATAGCTCTACTCGTCATCCCGATGTAACATTTATGACATTCACAAGTTACACAATAAATCCCTGGGTTGGATAGTGCTGGACGTTTGTCTTTTGGGTTGCCTAGAACTTGTTGTAGTTTAGAAGTGGGTTTGAAGATTGTTTTTACGTTTCCCTGTTTTAATATTCGTGCAATTTTATCAGTTGTACCTTTAATAAAAGGCAGGCAAATCCAAATTTTTTCCTCTGTTGTCGTTTTTTCAATTTCGTTGTTTATCTGAACTGTCCCTAGTCTCTTAGCCTCAATTTGGCGTTTTTGTTTAATCCAACATTTATTAATTTGATTGATGGAATATCCATTAGCTTGTAGGGAGTCATATAATACCCTTTTTTCTTTTTCTAATGAGTCCTTATCACAAACCTTTATTGCTCTGTACACTAGGGAGTTTATTAATGAATTTTTCTGTGATGGATGGTGATTAGAATTTTGATTCAGATACCTCCCAGTATGGGTAGGTTTCCTATAGACACTGTGTCCTATTGACAGATCTTCTTTCCGTGTCACCAAGACATCCAGAAAAGGTAGAGAATTATTGTTCTCTAGTTCTACAGTAAATTGAATTTCTCTACATTGATTATTGAGATGTTGTACAAATTTGTCTAATTCCTCATCCCCATGTGTCCATACACAAAACACGTCGTCCACATAGCGGACCCACATATCTGGTTTAAACTTGGCAGTATCTAATGCCTGTTTCTCAAATGACTCCATATATAAATTTGCAACCACCGGACTAAGGGGGCTCCCCATAGCCACCCCTTCTTTTTGTTGTCTAAACTCCCCATTCCATATGAAGTAAGTGGATGTGAGGCAATGATAAAACAATGGAATCAAGTCCTTAGGGATTGTTAAGTCTTCAATTAATTCCATAACCTTATCCAGGGGTACCTTAGTAAATAATGATGTAACATCAAAACTCACCAATCTTGATTCAGGTTTTAGCCTAATGAACTGCAGGAGTTCTATAAAATGATATGTATCTTTAACATAACTGGTGGTGTTTCCTATATATGGTTGCAATATTTTGGCTAGATGTTGAGATAGCCCGTATGTAGGAGCTCCAATATTGCTCACTATGGGTCTCAACGGGCAACCTTCTTTGTGAATTTTTGGTAGTCCATAAAACCTGGGGGGTAGTGCCTCAGATTTAACTAACCTATTTTTAAGAGCTTCATTAAAATTAGAATCTTTAATCAATTTATTGGTTTCCTTTAAAATCCTTTTTGTAGGGTCTTTTTTTATTTTAATATATGTTTTGGGATCCAGTAGATCCTTAATCTTATTGCAGTAATCCTTGGTATTCAAAATTACCGTGGCATTGCCTTTATCAGCAGGTAATATAACTATATCTTGATTATCCCTGAGTTGTCTTATAGCCAGTGCTTCTGCCCTATTGATGTTGCTAGACGGAGGTTTAGCCTTCAGAAGAACATTGGCAATTTGTATTCTTAGTGCTTCTGCTGAGTCCTTGTCAAAGGCTGTCAACGTGGACTCAACGTTGGCAATGATCTGTTCTTTAGGAATGTCCTTCGGTGTAATGGCAAAATTGCCCCCTTTAACCAAAATAGACCGTTGTGCTGGCGTTAGCACTTGATCAGACAGGTTAATTAACACCTTGATCAGACGGGTTAATTAACACCTAGGGCAGAAGCACTGGCTATAAGACAACTCAGGGATAATCAAGATATAGTTATATTACCTGCTGATAAAGGCAATGCCACGGTAATTTTGAATACCAAGGATTACTGCAATAAGATTAAGGATCTACTGGATCCCAAAACATATATTAAAATAAAAAAAGACCCTACAAAAAGGATTTTAAAGGAAACCAATAAATTGATTAAAGATTCTAATTTTAATGAAGCTCTTAAAAATAGGTTAGTTAAATCTGAGGCACTACCCCCCAGGTTTTATGGACTACCAAAAATTCACAAAGAAGGTTGCCCGTTGAGACCCATAGTGAGCAATATTGGAGCTCCTACATACGGGCTATCTCAACATCTAGCCAAAATATTGCAACCATATATAGGAAACACCACCAGTTATGTTAAAGATACATATCATTTTATAGAACTCCTGCAGTTCATTAGGCTAAAACCTGAATCAAGATTGGTGAGTTTTGATGTTACATCATTATTTACTAAGGTACCCCTGGATAAGGTTATGGAATTAATTGAAGACTTAACAATTCCTAAGGACTTGATTCCATTGTTTTATCATTGCCTCACATCCACTTACTTCATATGGAATGGGGAGTTTAGACAACAAAAAGAAGGGGTGGCTATGGGGAGCCCCCTTAGTCCGGTGGTTGCAAATTTATATATGGAGTCATTTGAGAAACAGGCATTAGATACTGCCAAGTTTAAACCAGATATGTGGGTCCGCTATGTGGACGACGTGTTTTGTGTATGGACACATGGGGATGAGGAATTAGACAAATTTGTCCGGTGGTTGCAAATTTATATATGGAGTCATTTGAGAAACAGGCATTAGATACTGCCAAGTTTAAACCAGATATGTGGGTCCGCTATGTGGACGACGTGTTTTGTGTATGGACACATGGGGATGAGGAATTAGACAAATTTGTACAACATCTCAATAATCAATGTAGAGAAATTCAATTTACTGTAGAACTAGAGAACAATAATTCTCTACCTTTTCTGGATGTCTTGGTGACACGGAAAGAAGATCTGTCAATAGGACACAGTGTCTATAGGAAACCTACCCATACTGGGAGGTATCTGAATCAAAATTCTAATCACCATCCATCACAGAAAAATTCATTAATAAACTCCCTAGTGTACAGAGCAATAAAGGTTTGTGATAAGGACTCATTAGAAAAAGAAAAAAGGGTATTATATGACTCCCTACAAGCTAATGGATATTCCATCAATCAAATTAATAAATGTTGGATTAAACAAAAACGCCAAATTGAGGCTAAGAGACTAGGGACAGTTCAGATAAACAACGAAATTGAAAAAACGACAACAGAGGAAAAAATTTGGATTTGCCTGCCTTTTATTAAAGGTACAACTGATAAAATTGCACGAATATTAAAACAGGGAAACGTAAAAACAATCTTCAAACCCACTTCTAAACTACAACAAGTTCTAGGCAACCCAAAAGACAAACGTCCAGCACTATCCAACCCAGGGATTTATTGTGTAACTTGTGAATGTCATAAATGTTACATCGGGATGACGAGTAGAGCTATAAAAACAAGAGTGGCGGAACACGAGCGATCTCTCAGGCTGAATCATCCGGATCAATCTTCAATTGCCGAACATGCATTGAAAGAAAAGCACATGATCCAATTTGATAAAACGGTGTGCCTGCAAAGGGAAAGCAATTTTAAAATACTACGCCACCTGGAAGCTCTAGAAATAAGTAAAAAACGAATGGGAACACTGATGAATCGTCAGCAAGACTTGACATTCACGAATCGGATTTGGTTGCCTGTCCTACATGGGAAATCAGACTTGGGAGGGGGAATGGAATCCGAGGTGACTGACAGTGGAGATACTGCAACTGACACTGCAGCAGTAGAACGAACTGTAACTGACACTGACACTGTAACAGCAGAACTATCCAGCATGGAAAGAAAGGGAGAGTGAAGACCGCTGGGGTTTCCCTGCGTTTTTTGGTTTAAATTTACTATGATGAATTGAGGACAGCACCATCTATGATCTTTCAAGATTCCTATGAAGAGGTTCCACGGGGCTGGAACGAAACGTTGGGCTCAGTTCCTTGGATTTTAATGTGATTTTTATTCCAATTAAAGTTCAAGATTCTTTTACTACATGGCTTTAATTCCCGTATTCCTTAAACATTGTCAATTATGGTTGTAATAAATCTTCACCCTTGTTACATTCCTGTCTCTCTTTGTGCTATATTATGAGCTGATGTGTGATGTGCTGATGCCAATATTAAACAGTTATGACAATGGTAGGAATCACTGAGACTTTTGTTGTTTTCAGAGTTTTTTTTAAACTGATGGCAAATGCAAATATGCTGACATTGGAGGTAAGTGTATAGTAACCTTTTTTTTAAGCTTGTAATTTTGTAGAGGGGTAGGGAAGTAAAAATTACCTTCCCCATCCTCTTCTTCTCCCTCCTCATCCTGACTGCAGGCATCCTCCAAGCCATCCGGAAGCTCTTCCTCCACATCCTCCACCTCCGATTGGTCCAGCAGGGGCAGGATGACAGCAGTTCTGCAATATAAAGGGTTAACATCCGCAAAGTGGAGCCCTTTAGCTGGATCATATATGTCCCTGTAATTCCTTCCAGTGTTGGAAGCGAAGAGGCATCTACACCTAACACACTGGGACAAGAAGATTTCAGGCTCCATGCCTGGCCTAGCCATTTGAGAGGAAATACAGACAAGACATTCCATAGAAATACTTCTATATCTGCTCTCCATCATAGTCAAAGTTTACAAGAAATACAGAACCTAAAAAAGGTCTATTCTTAGGCACATACGGATCTCACTGCAATGCAATAAAACAGCATAATCACCTGCAAAAGTGATCATATGCACATATTATACATGCCCTTTTCTCACATGTAAGCAACATATGTATATAGTGGTAGCCAACTATTTTGACATGGGTGTCAGTTATTTTGTGTCATGAAAAAGTGACAAAAGGGGTTTGGGGAGAAAAGAGAAGTGCAAGGGACAATGCCACTTTCACACCCTTCTGTCATACTTTGGACTTGACTTGTGAAACACTTGTCAAAAAGACTGACTACTAACGGTAAAGCAGAATTGTCATCCCTAACTCAAGAGATGTTATAGAGATGATAAAACTGTAAAACTAGCCTAAGAATGCAAGACACTGATAGATAACAAGGCTTAGGAGATATAGTAGAAATATACAGATATTAACACAGGCTCCTGTCCATGCTTGGAAAAAGCCAAAACAAAAGAGAAAATTGGGTTACCATGATCTTCAGCTTGTTCTGTACCATATTACACAGTCCTGGTCATAAAGGATACCAAAAGCAAATGCTACCATACAAATATACACATACCTGTCACAGTACTTACTCAGTATCTTTCATAGCAATAGGCTGCCCACATTTTGTATCCGTGCTTAACTGAAGAGAAGAAATTTTTGTCTCCACTTCACAGACAGTAGTTCGTGGGGACAGCTCCATTTTTACTGTTGGCTCTCCGCTGTTCACAGATGGGGGGTTGGCAGCCTGGCTCAAGGTGCCAAGGTTGGAAGGCTCAGGATTTGATGCGAGGAAGCGAGTGCTGATGCGTTTAGTGCAGATATCGGCAGCTTCTGTGCCAGAAAGGCACTGGTGGCGGCTGCCAAGTTCCAGATTTGGGGGATTGGCAGCTGGTACTTCCTTTGGGGTAATCTGTGCCACAATGTGTGGTCTCCACCGACTGAAAAGATTGGAGTGGAAACTTGCATTCATAAGGCAAGAGCTGTCAATGCGATGACCAAACTCATTGTAAGTGCCAACCTTCCGGATACCACTTGCAGTCAGCTTCCTCATGGCTTCCGTCAACCGCACATCTTGTTCTTTCAGATTCTGCGACCGATTCTCACCATCCTCAAGTCGCCAAGAGGGTCGTTCTGTTTTGAGGACTGTGCCATTGTGAACAGGTAAATGAGGAGATTTGGCACTGGTTTGCTCAAGAGCTAAGCCGCTGGCTTTTGCAAATTTCCTTTCGAGATTCACAGGACAGCCATCTCCATTTCCTCCAGAATGGGTCCAAGAAAATCCAGGAGGCCTCAAGAGACCTTTCAACTTCTTGCTTTCTGGTGGCTGTGGGTGTTGATGGTGCTGCAAAGGCACTTTAGCACTAGTTGGCCTCAGAAAAGAGTTATTGTTTAGCACTGGTTTGTAGGAACTGGAACTCTGCTTCCCTGAGCTGAGGGCAAACGCCTTTGACACTGGACTGGAACGCCCGCCAACAGTGCTTGGCGGAAGGAATGGATCCATGGTTGAGGATGACATGGCGTTGTTTGTAACAGAGCGATAGACAGGGGGTGGGATGTGAAAAGACGTTTTCTCTGGAGTACTTGGCTGTAAGCAGATGGAGTCAAGCCTCCGGTAGGGTTTGTGCCTGAAGTAAGAACGCCGATAGAGCAAGGTGCTTCCAAGAAAGTTTGGGAGAGACTGGGGCTGAGAGGAAGGTGGGCTCAGGAGCACTGTCTCACCACATAATGATTCTGGGTACAGCAAGCGGGAACGCTGGCAAGAGATCCCTGAGTGGACCAGGTGGTTGTCCTGGAAAGTGGTCACATGATTCCGTTCCAGCTGCCAGATGGGCTTCACAGGTTGATTAGCAAGATACCAGGCCTTGCTCTCGTTGAGCTTCGCAGTGAGTGGTGGCACTGCCAGTCCTGATGGGATGCCCACCTGGAACTGGTTTCCTTTCTTGAGGCCTAGGTTATAGGCTTCTGGCCCTGCTGAGGCCATGTAGAGCCATCCCACACCATCAGCGAGTGCAGTTCATAAACAGTAGTCAGAGCAGCAGCATCGTCATAAACAGCCTTCACACACACACACAAAGAAAAAAAGTATATATATGTAAAACTTGTGAGGTCCATAAAACCTACCCTACAATGACGTAAGAACATAAGAAGAGCCCTGCTGGATCAGGTCAAAGGCCCATCTAGTCCAGCTTCCTGTATCTCACAGTGGCCCCACCAGATGCCTGTGAGAGCACACAGCCAACAAGATAACCTGTTTCCTGCTGTCACTCCCTTGCACAGAGAAAACCTACATCTAAAGCCAGGAGGTTGCTTATGGCTTGTAACCAGTGATGGTCTTTTCCTCCATGAATCTACCCAAACCCTTTTTAAAGGCATCTAGGCCAGGTGCCATCACCACATCCTGTGGCAGGGAGTTCCACAGATGAATTACACGCTGGGTGAAAAGTGACATCCACTTTCATTGCTAATACGACGAACAGACAACAGGATTATGAAGGCTAGGCCAGGGACCCTTCTATGTTCTTCAATGGTCAAAGTGTTTTTGGGTCTACTGATCTACTGATACTGCAGATAAGCTAGCAAGGATACAAATGATTGGTGTTTCTATTTGTGCATACAGCTTGCACCTGCATGTTTTTTATTCTCATGCTCTTCTTCTGCCAGTTATGGATGTCTCATTCATTTTTTTGCTCTTATTCTAAAGATTTGTATCCTGTATTTTTATCTAAAAGATCCCTAGGAGAACATCTGAAGTAAGCTAACAGGCCAGTGACAGCTGTAACTGAAAGTTGAACTATTTTTTCACATTTTATATATTGCCTGCATTCCGCCTCCCCCCCCAAGATATTACAGACATGTACACAGCGCCTCTTTTTTTTGTCCTCACAACAACCCTGTGAGGTAGGTTAGACTGAGAGATGGTCTAATCCAGTGATGGCGAACCTATGACACGCGTGTCAGTGCTGACACGCGTAGCCATTTGGGGTGACACGCGCAGGATTTCATGCGAGAGGCTGGACGGGGGGCATTGAAGTTGAATTTCTTGCCGGCGGGGGGAAAAAAAAAAACCCTGACCGTTGCGGTTTGCCGCCGAATTTCCGGCTTGCCGGCAAACCGAGGCTCTCATCAAAGGCTCTTAAGGGGGAAAGATGCTGTGCGCCTGCGTGAAGTGTAAAGCAATGCTTGCTGGGCGCTTTAAGAGGAACAGAGTTTGCTGGGCTCGTCCTCCTGGAGAGATTGTGCTGGATCTTCGCAGCAGGAGACTGGAATTACCAACACAAAGGAGGAGAGGGAGAGAGGTATGCAAGAGAATAGCGACATGATCTCACAAGCTTTTAATAGCAACATCCTTCAGCATAGCACTGCATTAAAAGCTAAAGTGCCTGTTGTCTGAGAAATAGTGGGAAGGATGAATATTTAATGGCCTTTTCAAATGGGGAGGGGTGAGAAGAGAGACACCTGTAGTGTGAACACTTACTTGGGAGTCAGTGGAGCAAATCTTTGCAATATCAGCATCCAGTGACTAAGTGGGGATTTAAAATGATGGCACACTGCTTGTCAGCCCAATCCTATCCTACCTGGGTGGGTGTGGGTGTGGGTGTAGTACAGTAAGCAGGGGAAGGAAAGTGGGGAAAGATTATCTTTATTAGAATCTTCGCCCTCACGTCACTCGGAATATTCATAGCAGGGGCGGGCTGGAGCGGCATGTTGATGAGGACGCGGAGCTGGAAGCAGCCGACTCCACAGCCCTGGTTCACGGCACCCCAAACAAGTTCAATAATATCAAGGGCAACATACGAAATCGACTGATGAACAAAGAAGTTACTAAGCAGGTATGTTAAATAATTTGTTTTTGGTTTACTTTATTAAATACAATTATATATTGCAATTATACATTTTTGTAGTTTAAACTATAAATTGCGCAAAATTATGTTTTTTTGTCGAAGTGACACACCACGCTAGTTATGCTCGATTTTTTGCCGATTTTTGACACACCACGCCAAAAAGGTTGCCCATCACTGGTCTAATCTAATATTCTTAATACTAACTGTTACCCAAAGTTACCCAGTAAGTTTCATGGCTGAACAGGAATTCGAACCCAGGTCTTCCTGAGTTCAACCAACACTCTAACCATCACAACACACTGGCTCTTATAATGGCAACCCCTTGTTCATCACATCTAGTTGCGGTCTTTGGACTCCAGCCCAACAGATCCTTTACTCAGTTGCCCAGTCAGACAATAATTACTCTGAACTAGAGCTTAAGCAACAAAGCTTGGAAGTGGTAGTCCTAAGGGCTCCAGTCTGATCCATGCACAATAAAAAGTACAATATACAACTCAGTTCTTTTTTCTTTGAGTTGGCTTTCTTCAAGCAATTTTGTTTCTCACCCTTACTATTATTCAAAGCAAACAAATACAGGACATGAATCAATTTGAAAAAAGAGCATGCAAAAAATCACATTACATGTTGAGTGGAAAGACTTAAGGTGCTGAGATAAACAGTCAACTCAAGGGAGTATCAAAATGCTGCCAAACCCAATGCTAGAAAGCAGTTATTTCCTTTTTGAAAACATTCAGACGCATTGTTGCCAGAGTTGCTATACAGTATGTCTTCATTACATGAAGTGTTGTTACCAGTAGAAAGGCTGTTTCGTTCCTTCCAATGTCTGCTGACTCAGAGGCAGTGCCTAAAGAAAGACCCTTGTTCAGTGCACTGAGAGGCAGAAGGAGGCACAAGCAAAGAATAGCTCAATCTTGGCTCTGACAGCCCCACCCCAATTTTCTCCAGTGACCTGAATAATGGGTATGAGCAATGAGAGGCTTCCCTCAACAGACTTCACCTTTCAATGTCCAAAACAGCTGACCAGGCAATATTTCAAAAGATGTCAGTAGATTTGAAGGTGGCAGGGAGAAGACATATCCATATCTTATATATCCAAGGGCCTACTTATCCAAAGCACCTGAAAGGAAAAAAGGGCATACTAGTCTGAAGAGTCTTCACATCTCTTTCCTCTTAAGAAAGCTGGTTAAAGGTCTCGGGCAAAGAAAAAAAAAACTGGTCCAAGCTACTTGAACCAGCAGCAAGTCTGCACGGTCACTAAAATTCAGCTGTCCCAGAAAAGCAGTGCACTTCAGAGCCAAATATTGATGAGATAAGCTTTTTGCGGTTTATCATGGCCAGCAGACAGCTTACAGAATCGGCAGCAGTGCGAGAGTCAAATTTACTAGGATTCAGAACTGGTACCACATGACAGCCTGAAATAAGTTTACGCCAAACACCTTGTCTTTAGCTTAATAAAAACCAACTCCTGTGCCTGGACATACTTGAGACATCTAGCTGTAGCCTTCTCTCACAAAATGTCGCACTTTGGAGCTGTTGTACTTGAGTCCTACCACCCAAAGAAAGTCTCTAAGCTAAGGCCTTGACCAACAGAGGAAAACAGCCTTTGCTCTCATAATACGTTTCCCTGCTCTTCACAGCAAGCTGCCTCTGTGCAAAAGCACTGTCAACACCTCACTCTAATCTAGAACATTCTAGAACAGGACTTTGTCTGCTAGCTGGACAGTGTGCTCCATAACTCCTTCAGACGAGATGTTAAGACATATCAACATCACACACCATCCTGAAGGACTATCCTGGAAGACTTCTGCTTCCATTCCAAACTTGTCAGGGCATATCAGACAAAGGCCTTATTTGAGGACCAATAGATGAAAAGCAAACCTATTACCATATTTCTTAATTACCTCTTAAGTCTAAGTCTAAGGCGCCATCGATTCTAAGGCGCACCTTTACTTTCAGTACCACCAGCAGGGAAAAAAATCCATCGATTGTAAGACTCACCTCCCTTCATTGAATCTACCCACTCAGCACCTACTCTCCCCAGCATGTCTCCTGCAGCTGAGGATGACTGAGTGCACTGCCTTTGCATAGCATTTCTGGCCCTGCCAGAAAGTGCCATTTCCTTCATTACCTGGGCTTGGGGGAGCTTCAGGGAGGCCTGCACAACCCTCTGCAGGCTACCCTGATCTTCACTTTGGCGAAAAACAGCGATTCTTGGCCATTTCTGGTTTTCGCGAAAACCGGAAATGGCTGAAAATCACCGTTTTTTGCCGAACTGAAGATCAGGGAGGCCTGCAGAGGGTTGCCCAGGCCTCCCTGAAGCTCCCGCAAGCCCCAGTAATTAAGAAGATAGCATTTTGGGGTGCTTTCTGGAGACCTTCGATTCTAAGACGCACCCCATTTTTTGAAATGCTTAATTGGGGAAAAACATGCGTTTTAGAATTGAAGAAATACAGTATTTGCTGCCAAAGGACCTAGTCTCAAGTGCTAATCCATTCACTCTGCAGTGGATTGCCAATGCAGGTGTGTTCAGAAGGCACCACTTGATATAGCTGCATGTATCAGATTATCCAGTCTACACTCAACAACAATTCCAACCTGTAGTAACATCCAACCCCTATGTAGGGATTAGGACAAAAACAAAGACTACACTGAGCTATCAACACTTGACCAGATAGAGTTTCCTCTTGTAAACAGCTTGCTTGATCTGTCAGATTCTGTTCCCCATGCAGGTTCTGAAGGAAAATGAAACCTAAGGTATTTTGAGGAGTCCAAAACCAATATTATAGAACCAGCAGATTCTTCAGAGTCCATTTAACATCCTCCAGTCTTATTTCTATCCAACTCTTTCTAGGATGACCAATCCTAACATTTTTAACTATAGAGGGCAAGGGCATTCAGGGCAAGCCCTACCATTAAGCAGGGTGAAGCCACGGCATTGGGTTCCTCACGAGGAAGCTGCTTGAATCAGCATATGTGGCTATGTCATATCTCCAAAACTAGAGCTGATAGGGCAAAACTGATGCCATTTTTGGAATCAGCGCCCAAGATATACCCAAGAATAGGTTTAACTTTTAAGGCACCAAAATGTGTGTTGGGTTGTGTTATCAGAACTGCTTATTGGTCTTAATGAAATGCATCTTCTGATGAAAGGAGGGGTTGTGCAATAAGATGATGATAGATAGATCTTTTAGATTTTAAAGAGCTTAATAATAAAACTATGGGAGAGGGATTGGAGTCCCTAGATATTCCAAAACTGAATAAGTGCTTTTATTTGCTTTTTTCCCCTTCAACTGCTTTAGAAACATTACTGAAAAGGTTCCTTTCTTGTTAAGTTAAAGATTTTTAGAAGCAATGCTTTCTCCATTGCACTGAATTAAAACTAGAGGCAAAAGCTCTCCCTCACAGCCAAAAGGTTTAAAATAGGTTTTTGCCCTTGGTTGCTTGCTAATAAAAACCTCTAGAAGGAAGAGAGAACAGAAGGAAGTGTGGTTAGAGTGTTACTTGTGAGTATATTGTGCTACTAATAAAAAAAATGGGAGAAACTGTCAAGGGTAAAACATGGAATGAATCAGAAGTCTTCCCTAAAAAGCATCAAGTAAACCTTCCATTCATTGCTATGTCTTCCAACAAGCAGCAAACAAAATATATGACTAAAAACTACCGTATTTATCGGCGTACAACACGCACCGGCGTGTAACACGCACCTTCCTTTTGGCCCTGGGTTCCAACAAAAAAAAGTTTTAAAGCATTTTTGAGCCACAAAGATTAGCTAGTTTGCATAAAATACACAAAAATGCCAGGATCTCTTTAAAAACACAAACACAGCAATAAGACACATGCACAAAAGGCATAAAAATGCCAGGATCTCTTTTAAAAAAAAACACAAATCCCTCTCCCAAGTACCCCCACCCCAAAAAAGCACTTTTCCCACGTAAAAAACATGTATAAAACTCACCAAGTCCCTCTCCCAACTCCCTCCCACCCCAAAAAAGCACTTTAAAACTCACCAAATTCTGCTCCCGCCGCAGTCGCAGCCCGGGAAAGGTGAAGGCCGGAGGCTGAAGGCCTGCGCCAAGTTGCCTGACTTCAAAGCCCTCGGAAACATTGGAGAAACTCGGAAGTTTCCGCAGGGCTTTGAAGTCGCGTCTAGCGACAGGCAACTTAGCGGAGGCGCTGGAAGGGACCAGGAGCCCTGCACAAAGATCACAGTTGCTGCAATCTTTATGCAGGGCTCCCTGGTCTCATCCAACGCCTGGGAGCCTCGCGTCTTGGACAACAACGTGGTTAAAAACAACATGGTAAGTTTAAAACGGCCGGGGAGGGAGGGATTTTTTAGTATCGGGATTCAACACGCACCCTACTATTTTGGACCACAAATTTAGGGGGGAAAGTGCGTGTTTTACACCAATAAATACGGTACTTTACAGCAATAGTGAAAAGTAAATACAAAGATGTGAAATCCTTAACATGTCTCAACTTGCCTTGCCACTTATAATAGAGTACACAATGTTACAGCCAGGAACAGAACTAACAGACAAACTCATTTTCCTCCATCACCAGGTATAAGAGAGGGCACCTTCTACCAATCTGGTTGGTAGTGAAGAACCACTTGGCTGTTTGAATATATTTTCATATATTATCTTGTTACAACCCTTCAACAAGTGAACACAAGCCCAGCAATATCACTCCACACGTCTGTTTTTCTGTAACAGCAAGCAGCTATACTTTCCTGCTGCCGCCTCCCCATTTTGTCTCTCTTTTCCATTGCTATGATCATACATTCAAATTGCTTCTTCTGCATTATCTTGTTGCAATCCTTCAACAAACCTGTAAAGCAGGGAGATATTATTCACATATTGCATATTGTGGCCAGGCAAAGGGGAGAGGCTAAGAGCATGAGTTCCCTGAGGTTCATGGCTGGATTCATGGATGGTTCATGGCAGCCATGTTGCTGGCGCGGGGCGGGGGGCGGACCGCTGGAGGGTGACGCGCGCAGGAGGGTGACGCGCGCACCTGCGCGCGTTGCCCACCGCTGCGCGCGTTGCCCTCTGGAGGCTCCGAGGCCGGCGCCTTCTGACGAGGCCCACTGCGTCACAACGTAATTTATACCTTTTTCGCGCATGCGCAGACCGTTCCTGAGGGAAAAGACCATTTTCCCTCAGGAACGGTCTGCGCATGCGCGAAAAAGGTATAAATTACTTTGTGACGCAGTGGGCCTCGTCAGAAGGCCCAGGACAGCCGGCCGGGGAAGACTGCAACGAATGAACGGATGAAAGGTGCGGGGGGCACCCGGGGTGGCGGCCCGTCGGGTCACACACACCCCAAAATCGCGGTGTGGCCTTATGGCCGCACCGAAGATTAATATAAGGGGGTATGTGTGGGGAGGGTCACTAGGGTGACAAGCGTGCCCCGCCATGGGGGGCGCTCGCCCTAGTGACGCCAGTGGTTCATGGATGGATAGGCACCATCTCATAGCAACTCTGCTACACCCATGGCTTCCTGGGGAGAGGGAATAATTTGGCTCCCCCTTTCTGCCATGAAACTCCCAACATCTAAAACCAATTTTCAGTTGTAACTTTATCAAGACGTTTTGCTATTCTTCTCTTTAAGACCTTTTCTCAAAATCTGCAACAAAGTCTATCTTATTTGTAGAGGAACCGGAATTATGGGATTACCAGCCATGTAAATTTTTGTTGAAGAAATAAAGTTTAATACTTATGCCAAATGTCTGAAGAAATTCCTTATCGACGAGATAAAACCGAACCAACAGCTGAAACCGCAGGAGACAGCGTCCAAGGATTATCCAAAACAGACAGAAAAAACTTTAGTTCCCTGGTGACGTTTCTCCCCTCACTTGGGCTTTTTTCAAAGTAAACAAAGCCGGCACCAGCCGGTAGATGGTCAATACCTGGGCAAATACTCTGCAGGTTTACCGTATTTTTCACTCCATAAGACGCACTTCCCCCACCAAAAAAATAGGGGGGGAAAGCCTGCGTCTTATGGAGCGAATAAAGTAAAGAAAAAAATACTTACCGGGGCTTCGGGGAGGCCTGCAGAGGCTCGCACAGGCCTCCCCGATCTTCCTTTCGTCAAAAAATGGCCATTTTCTGTTTTCGTGAAAACCGGAAGTGGCCGAAAATGGCCATTTTTTGACGAAATGAAGATCAGGGAGGCCTGCGCGAGCCTCTGCAGGCCTCCCCGAAGCCCCGGTAAGTATTTTTTTCTTTACATTTTTTTATTTTTATTTAAAAAACCTTTTTTTCCCCTATTTTTTGCTCCATAGGATGCATGCGTCCTATGGTCAGATGCGTCCTATGGAGCGAAAAATACGGTAAATCAAGCAGCGCTGTGAAAAGCGCGGGAAAGCTAATTGATTAATCAGAGCCGGAAGCGTTCACCTCCGCTTCAAATCTTATTTGGCTTATTTCGAGCTCTCGTTGCCTGGCCAGCTCCTGCCAACCTAGCAGTTCCAAAGCATGTTAATGTGAGTAGATAAATAGGTACTGCTCGCGGGAAGGTAAACAGCGCTCCGTGTTCCAGCCGCATGCTACACGCTGCGGCAAGGAGAGTCATGCCGGCCACATGACCACGGAGGCGTCTTCGGACAACGCTGGCTCTTTGGCTTTGAAATGGGGATGAGCACCACACCCTAGAGTCGGACACGACTGGACTTAATCGTACCTATTTATCTACTCACGTAAACTTGCTTTGGAACTGCTAGGTTGGCAGAAGCTGGCCAAGCAACGAGAGCTCACCCCGTCGCGGATTCGAACTGCCGACCTTTCGATCGACAGCTCATGGTTCAGCGGTTTAACCCACTGCGCCACCCGCTGGCCTACACCGCTGGTTACACCGGCACAAAAGTTAAGTCGGATTGCGCTGTAAAATACTGAGGGTTTTTGGATGCTGGCACCTGTACAAGCTACTGCAAAGCAAAATTGAGATTTGGTACTAAAGTTGAAATAAAGTGTTCAAGGAACCTACATGCTAGAAGAACTGGAGAAATTGTACCGTAGCATTGGGAAATCCAATGGCTCACATCCCATCCACACAGAAAAAAAACCTCATATCAGCAACAAGCTGATACAGCAGAGCTGCAAGGTTACCAACTTGCAAACAACAAAATTCTGGACATCAGAGGCAGTTATTAGGAAAGCAAGAGGACAATGAAAAATGCAGACAACAAAAATGATTTCAGGTTTAAATATATCTTACCTTAATGATCAGCTAGGATTACTTTATACTGTAGCAAAGCAGGATGCCTCTTAATACAATAAAATAGGATGTCTCTAGGTTTCACTGTCCATAACCAGTGCTTATGAGTTACCTGGCTGGGGAACAGAGTTGCCATATTGTTTCACTGATGATAGCTAAAGCGGATTCCATAGACCTAAGACTGCAGCGAGGCTTCAAAGCAGCATATTCTGCAAGATACTGTTGCTGTTTCATAAAAATCAAACAGTTTGGGAAACAGAACATGTATCAGGAGCCCCGCACTTTTCAAATATTGGGATTGGGTCATTAGTATCAAGCTGGCTGAGCGCCGAAGAATAGATGCTTTCGAACTGTGGTGCTGGAGAAGACTCCTGAGAGTCCCTTGGACTGCTAGGAGATGAATCAGTCAATCCTAAATGAAATCAACCCTGACTGTTCCCTGGAAGGACAGGTACTGAGGCTGAAGCTCAAATATTTTGGTCACCTAATGCGAAGAGCCCCTTCATGGATCATTGCCTTGTCGTGGCGAAGGGGCTTGCGTAACTCAATGAAGCCATGAGCTATGCCGTGCAGGGACACCCAAGACGGACAGGTCGTAGCAGAGAGTTCTGACTAAAAGTGATCCACTGGAGAAGGAAATGGCAACCCACTCCAGTAACCTTGCCAAGAAAATCCCATGAACAGTTCCAAAAGGCTACAAGATATGACGCCGGAAGATGAGCCCCTCAGGTCGGAAGGTGTCCAATATGCTACTGAGGAAGAGCGGAGGACTATTCCAAGTAGACCCAGAAAGAGTGAAGCGGCTGGGCCAAAGCCAATAGGACGTCCAGCTGTGGATGTGTCTGAGGTTGAAAGGAAAATCCAATGCTGCAAGGAGCAATATTGCTTAGGAACATGGAATGTGAGGTCTATGAATCAAGGCAAGCTGGATGTGGTCAAAGATGAGATGATAAGATTGAACATTGACATCTTGGGAATCAGCGAACTAAAATGGACGGGCATGGGCGAATTTAAGTCAGGTGACCATCATATCTACTACTGTGGGCATGAATCCCTTAGAAGAAATGGAGTAGCCCTCATAGTCAATAAAAGAGTGGGAAAGGCAGTACTGGGGTGCAACCTCAAAAACGACAGAATGATTTCAGTTCGAATCCAAGGCAAACCATTCAACATTACAGTAATCCAAGTGTATGCCCCAACCACTGATGCCGAAGAAGATGAAGTTGACCGGTTCTATGAAGACCTACAACACCTTCTAGAACTAGCACCCAAAAAAGATGTCCTTTACATCATAGGAGACTGGAATGCTAAAGTAGGAAATGAAGAAATAAACGGAACAACAGGCAAGTTTGGCCTTGGAGCGCAAAATGAAGCAGGGCGAAGGCTAACGGAGTTCTGTCAAGAGAACACGCTGGTCATAGCAAACACTCTTTTCCAACAACACAAGAGGCGACTCTACACATGGACATCACCAGATGGTCAATACCGAAACCAGATAGATTATGTGCTTTGCAGCCAAAGATGGAGAAGCTCTATACAATCAGTAAAAACAAGACCTGGAGCTGACTGTGGTTCAGATCATGAGCTTCTTCTTGCAAAATTCAGGCTTAAATTGAAGAATGTAGGGAACACCACTAGACCAGTCAGATATGACCTAAACCATATCCCTTATGAGTATACAGTGGAGGTGAAGAATAGGTTTAGGGCATTAGACCTGGTAGACAGAGTGCCTGAAGAACTATGGACAGAAGTTCGTAACATTGTACAGGAGGCAGCAACTAAAACCATCCCAAAGAAAAAGAAATGCAAGAAAGCAAAGTGGCTGTCAGATGAGGCTTTACAAATAGCTGTGGAAAGAAGGAATGCGAAAAGCAAAGGTGAAAGGGAAAGATATAAACAACTGAATGCAGATTTCCAGAGAATAGCAAGGAGAGATAAGAAGGCCTTCTTAAATGAACAATGCAAGGAAATCGAGGAAAACAACAGAATGGGGAGGACTAGAGATCTCTTCAAGAAAATTGGAGATATCAAGGGAACATTTTGTGCAAAGATGGGCATGATAAAGGATAAAAAAGGCAGAGACCTGACAGAAGCAGAAGAGATTAAGAAGAGATGGCAAGAATACACAGAAGAACTATACAAGAAAGATCTTAATGTTCCTGATGACCACGCTGGTGTGGTCACTGACCCAGAGCCGGACATCCTAGAGAGCGAAGTCAAGTGGGCCTTAGATAGCATTACTAACAACAAAGCTAGCGGAGATGATAATATCCCAGCTGAGCTACTTAAAATCCTAAATGATGATGCTGTGAAAGTGCTGCACTCAATATGCCAACAAATTTGGAAAACTCAGCAGTGGCCAAAGGATTGGAAAAGGTCAGTTTACGTTCCAATTCCAAAGAAGGGCAGTGCCAAAGAGTGTTCAAACTATCGCACAATTGCACTCATTTCACATGCTAGCAAGGTTATGCTCAAAATTCTACAAGCTAGGCTTCAGCAGTACGTGGACCGAGAACTACCGGATGTACAAGCTGGGTTTCGAAGAGGCAGAGGAACTAGAGATCAAATTGCCAACATGCGCTGGATCATGGAGAAAGCACGAGAGTTCCAAAAAAACACCTACTTCTGCTTCATTGACTACGCAAAAGCCTTTGATTGTGTGGATCACAACAAACTGTGGCAAGTTCTTAAAGAGATGGGGATACCAGACCACCTTACCTGTCTCCTGAGAAACCTGTATGCGGGTCAAGAAGCAACAGTTCGAACCGGCCATGGAACAACTGATTGGTTCAAAATTGGGAAGGGAGTACGGCAAGGCTGTATATTGTCACCCTGCCTATTTAACTTATATGCAGAGTACATTATGAGAAATGCAGGGCTGAATGAATCGCAAGCCGGAATCAAGATTGCCGGGAGAAACATCAACAACCTCAGATATGCAGACGATACCACTCTAATGGCAGAAAGTGAAGAAGAACTAAAGAGCCTCTTGATGAGAGTGAAAGAGGAGAGTGCAAAAGTTGGCTTGAAACTCAACATTAATAAAACTAAGATCATGGCATCTGGTCCCATCAATTCCTGGCAAATAGAAGGGGCAGAAATGGAAGCAGTAACAGATTTTACTTTTTTGGGTTCCAAGATCACTGCAGACGGAGACAGCAGCCATGAAATTAAAAGACGCTTACTCCTTGGAAGGAAAGCTATGGCAAATTTAGATAGCATAATAAAAAGCAAAGATATCACCATACCAACAAAAGTTCGTATAGTCAGGGCGATGGTGTTCCCAGTAGCAATGTATGGTTGCGAGAGCTGGACCATAAGGAAGGCTGAGCGCCGAAGAATAGATGCTTTTGAACTGTGGTGCTGGAGAAGACTCCTGAGAGTCCCTTGGACTGCTAGGAGATCAAATCAGTCAATCCTAAATGAAGTCAACCCTGACTGTTCCCTGGAAGGACAGGTACTAAGGCTGAAACTCAAATATTTTGGCCACCTAATGCGAAGAGAGGACTCTCTGGAGAAGACTCTGATGCTGGGAAAGACTGAAGGCAAAAGGAGAAGGGGAAGGCCAAGGATGAGATGGTTAGACAGCATCACCGATGCAACGAACATGAAAATGAGCGAACTCAGGAAGATAGTGGAGGATAGGAAGGCCTGGCGGGATATGGTTCATGGGATCACGAAGGGTCGGACACGACTTAACGACTGAACAACAACAACAAAAATGCGAAGAGAGGACTCTCTGGAGAAGACTCTGATGCTGGGAAAGATTGAAGGCAAAAGGAGAAGGGGAAGGCAAAGGATGAGATGGTTAGACAGCATCACCAATGCAACGAACATGAAAATGAGCGAACTCAGGAAGATAGTGGAGGACACGAAGGCCTGGCGGGATACGGTTCATGGGATCACGAAGGGTCGGACACGACTTAACGACTGAACAACAACAAAATTTCTGTTCCAGGGTCACCTGGATGTGAAGCACAAGCTCAACCCTGGACTCAATGGAAGTACTTACCAGTACTCATTGTTTCTCTCACTCTAAGAGCTAGAACAAATATAACTCTAATGACATAGTTTTCGCATGGTTTTTTATTGTTATCCAATTGCTTTTCCACAAGATATTTCTGATTTGTTTTTCCATGCAGTTGACTCCTCCCCCAAACTGTGATTTCAGTTATTTCCACCTGGTTCAGGTAACATTTGCTATGGATTCAGGTGGTGAAGTGTTGTTCAGAGGTAGTCACAAATACCTCCACAAGATGGTTAACACTGATAGGGGCAGGACCTGACTGAGGTTTCCCAAAACAGTAAACTCCATTCTCTGCACATCTGCATTTTCAGGTGAAAAAACAGCACAAACTCAAATGAGTAAATTTTAGCACAATAACTGAACATACGTTCCAGCTCTTACATCACCATCTGACAAGCAAAGATGATAATGACGACCAGTAGACTACTGTGGGGGTGACTGTGACAAAGTGGCCAGCTTCCAAATAACATTTTATAGAGAGAATGCCTCCCCTAAAACAGACAATGTATACACCCCCACTAGCCAACCACATCAAATTACTACGGCCGAAACTGCCTTTACAGGAACCAGAGGTAAAGCACTTGCTAATAAAGCTGTTCATATGTTCTGCTCTATCTAGGCACAGGGTGTCTACTCAGATACACATTACTATGCGAGTGACTGAACCAGTGTTCATTTTTTACAGAGCAACAATCTCTATACACTATACATACCAGTAGATTGTACCTACACTATGGAATGTATGAACAAAACTTCCCAGGTCAGATTAACAATGATTGTACCAGTGACCCGGGTATACCTAAATACAGTTTAACATGTGAGCAGGAGCCCTCCCCCCAAGTAGTGTTATACATGTGCTCCATCATCAGACACATCACTTGAGTCAGCCCATCTGTGTGTAGAGCCAGCATGGCAGCAGGGCGTGTCCCCCCTGTAAAATCTACACATGGGTCGAGGTTAGACGTTAAAGCTGGCAAGACAGAAATGTAGATCATCATCATCCACCTAGGTTATGAAGGAGGGGGGGGATCATCATCATTCCCTTACGCCTCACCTGCCAACACTTCCAAAGGAGGCAGGCACCAAAAATAGAACACTCTTCCTACTTGTTCCCCAACTTGAGCCCAAAAGGGCTGTCGAACATACACGAATCGTACTCAATTCCGCTGCCAGAACCCGGGAGCCAATTTCAAAATGCCATCTTCCGCACCCGCCAGGAGGGGAGGGAGAAGATGGCGAGGGAAGCCCACCCTACAAGGAGTCCCATGTGCCTGAAACAACGCCTGGGAGGGAAAGAAGGCAAACATATTTCAGAATGAGCCCAAGCCATTTACTTCGGATTATCCCGAATCTCACGTGAACTCCTGAGAAGAGGAGGCACACGAACCTCAACACTTGATCGAACCTCGCTTTGGGGCAGCAGAACCGGCTCAGACAGACTAAGCGGGAAGTTCAATGCCCTCGAGGGAGTAGGAGGAAAAGAGAGTGAGAGATGATTGGTCACGCGGGGGTAGGGTGGGCCGGTGGGGGGGGTCTCCTTTTATTAACTTACCGGCTTTAGGGAGGGCGGTGACTTGCCCCCCTCCGGCCCGACCCGAACCGCCCGTCGTTACCATGGAGACACTTCCGGCCAGGGCGGGACCAGAATACCGCGTGTTGTGACTTCCAGACAGCGAGCGAGCGAGCGAGCGAGCGTACAGTAACATCCCACACCCTTCTAAAGGGCGTGAGATGGAAACTGACGGAATTCTCCGGTAATGCCCCAGCAAAAGAAAGGGCGGGAAGAAAGCTATTAAAGACTACAACCACCATCACACACTGCGCTCTTCCGCTTCTGGGTTTCCCAGCTTTCAGCGCGTTCTAGAGGCAAAAATAAAGATGCAGACTTAGCGGATTTTCGCATGGGGTGCACGTCTCTCGTTGTACTACATTTCCCAGCATTCTACAAGATTGAGGCGTGTCAGGTCCTTTGGCAGGGAGGCTAGGATGGGCAGTCGTTGAAGTTGTTGATGCAGTTAGCATCACCACGATCATGTTAGGATGATGTCATCGAGCCGGGAGCGGAAGTGGGTGGGGTGGAAGAAACGGAGGTTTCCTTGTTTGCAGCACGGAAGGCGGAGTTTACTGATTGTAGTTTGGGGTACTGCTCTGCACCCCCCTCCCTTTTCTTTTTGAAAGGTTACTTTTCTCTTTCTGCTAACGTGGTTTATCTCCGGTCCCTTCTGTTTCCGCCTTTCCTGGGTGCTGTTGTCTCATTCCCTTTAGTTTCTCAGTTTCTTCTGGGTTTTGTGGCTCCTCCCTCAGCCTCCCTGGGAACTGCTACTCGCCTCCCTACGTAGTGCTATCTCTCTCCCCTATGATCTGGTTCCATAGTCTTTTGATCTTGTTTTCTTTCTAGCAGGTAAGATCCCCCCCCCCCTCGTTGAATCCAGCGCCATGGAGTTCCCAGATTTAGGTGCTCACTGCTCGGAACCGTCCTGCAAGCGTCTCGGTGAGAATCTGCCTTTAGCTGCATGCATGCCTTGTTTTTGGGGGGGCTGGGAACCAGGATTCTTCCATTTTCTCTCTAGCGCTGGAAACAGAATGGTTTGTAATACAACATTGTAGATGTGAGTATGGGAACCTGGACTTTCTGAGGCTTATTGTGGGAGTGTGTCCTGGAGAACCCCCCATGTGAAGTATCACAGATTCTTATTGGGTCAATGTGGTACAGTATTTGGCCTACAGCACAGGGGCATGCTTCAAAGCTGCAAGGACATACTTCAAAGCGTTTCCTAATAAAGGAAACTTTGGCCATGTTTGGGAACATGGGTAAGGATGCGCTAGATAGGCATGTTTGTGTTGGTTTCTTTAAAGTCATTTCTTTTCTCAGCACTCTGACCCTTGTTTTGTTAAGCACCACTAATGGGAATTGGCTATAAAATTTCCTGGTAGGACTACAGTGGTGAGTTCTATAGCCTACTGCATATATTACCCTAGCGCTATGTTGCAGCTTGGATAACATGGATGGCTCTAGTAGGAGGCCTGTATTTTTGTAGCAGCAGAGCACATGTTTCATTGTAGGGTACAGCATATTAAAGGGGCTGTCCAAGTTGTGGTAGTGCTTGTTTGCTGGCACTTGGAAATGTTTAGAAAGCAAGCAGATGAATAGATGCTTCTCTGGAGTTGTACATTTGGGACTTAACCCAGTGGAGAGCACCCTTGGTGCCCCTAGTTGCTTTTGTGTGCAAGAGTAATGGCATACATTTAATTCCCAGAAGAAACCAAGCAAGTGAGTACTAATTATCATGACACGGTTGTTTTTTTATTAGAACATGTCTCCTATGGACTCATCCCATACA
Source organism: Plestiodon gilberti rubricaudatus (assembly GCA_026170595.1). Lineage (NCBI taxonomy): Eukaryota > Metazoa > Chordata > Lepidosauria > Squamata > Scincidae > Plestiodon > Plestiodon gilberti. The sequence continues at coordinate 209,479,075 of JANXHW010000001.1, forward strand.
CAATCAGTCACTCCAGACTAAGTACATAACAATGTGGCTTTTTAGCTGGAGTCTGAAAATAGTAGTGACTGTTATGTGCTTCAGACAGAAGAGATTTATAGTGTTTCTACATGCTTGAGCATGGAATGCTACAGAAACTGGCACTGCCAATAGGAGCAGGCTGCATTTGGGGATCTGGATCCTTTGGACTGTTGTGAAGTACTTTGGGATGAGATGTAAAGCCAGCAATCTTGTGTACACATATTAGCAATCTTGTGCATGCATACTAGGAAATAAGTTCCATTGCTTGCTAGACTGAGGAATGGACATAGGGATTCATGTGTATCAGTATTCATCAAAGGAGAAAGCCCCATCAAATCTGTACAATTTGCTTGAGCACATTTTGCTTGTGTGGGCTCAGTTTTTCAATGTGCAGCAGGTTTTTCTACAGTTTCAGCTGCCTGTTATGCAATATGTAGCTCTAACTACCGTATGTTTCAATAGACATTCATCTGTGTGCTTTCTCCCTCTCTACCCCCAGATTAAATGAAAGATACTGAGGAAGTCAAGTCCATGAATTGGACACTAGTATGTTGGTATATATTGTGGTCCTGCAGTCAGGGACAGTACAGAGAAGGACAGACCAGATCCCTTTCCTGGTCACACTTCTTTATTTGAATCTGTTTCAGTCATCTGTTACTGTGCCACCTTTATTGTGTTCAAGTCTTTTCCTATTATCTTTTTGAGAGCTGAAAAAAAGGCATGTGCCATTAAAATAAAGAGAATCTGATAATTCCACTGTTGTGGCATCCAACAGAATACCTGTAGGGCTTCCAAGGGAGAGGGCTATTGGAGCCTCCAAGCGAGACCATTACAACCCTTTGTTATCCTGCCCTTTCTTACTTCCCAGACTTTCTCCCTCTGAAATGTGATGCTTGTGAACAGCTGTTCTGCACTGACCATGTTGCCTATGCCCATCACAACTGCACATCGGCTTACAAGAAGGTAAGTAAAACTGTAGGGGACAGAATTTGAAATTGGGGGGGTTCGGTATACTGTGCTACGTCAGATGCAGTCTCTGTAGTCTCTGTATGTGTGTTTATTTTATTTTATTGATGGATGGATTTTCCGTGTTAAAACTAGCCCAAGGTGGCAAACAGGAAAATAAAAAGCACAATATACAAAACTAGAGAAGTTAATTAGTAAAAAATAAAACTTAATAAACTAAAGGTGGCAAAAAATAACTAAAAATAGGCCTGCTTATTGAAAGCATAAGAATTTAAGAAGCCAGTCGGAGCAAAACATGCTTTCAATAGCCACTTAAAAATGGGCAGAGAGGGAGCATTCATGGAACATGCTGACCTTATCATCCCTAAAGTGCAAAGAAAACTAGGGTTGTTACCCTACTGTGAAGAAAGCTGTTTGACAAAATCTGAAAGGGTTTAATCCTTAATGCAGAGGTTCCCTAACTCCTGGGAAGGCCTTACGCTGCTCTAAGTAGCAGCGGGGCCTTCCCAGGAGTGGCGATGACACGCCTGGGATCGCGCCGCCGCCACCGCTGCGCCCGGGATCACCGTTTTTACCTTCATTGGTGGGCAGTGGGTGTCCCTCGGGGGTTGCGGGGAGCCTGCGGACCCCTCCGCAGGCCTCCCCAAGCGTCGGAGCAGCGCTCCAACGCGATCGCAACTGACTTCCGGTTTTACGCGAAAAATCCAACTTAACAGAAGCAAATAGAAAGCTGTCAAATAAAGAGGGAAACAGGAGAGAAAACAGCATTAAAATAAGGAATGTTAAAAAATTAATTAAGAGAACAGCAGCAACAACAACCATGACAATGGGAGTAATCATGACAATGGGATATATGTCCTCCACAACAACTGTTATTAAGTATAATAGAACAGCTAGTTTACTGTATGAAGCTTTACAATTACGTTAGAACAATGTTTACTTCCTTTATTTTATGTCTCAATTCCTGGGATCAATGTTTTTTCAGTATTAGTGGTGGTTTCCTGGTTGTTGTTGCTGCTGTTCTCTTAATTAATCTTTTAACATTCCTTATTTTAATGCTGTTTTCTCTCCTGTTTCCCTCTTTATTTCACAGCTTTCTATTTGCTTCTGTTAAGTTGGATTTTTTTGTTGTGCTTTCATGTGTTCTGTGTTTCATTTAGAAGTGAGTTTTTAAATTGTACTGGCATTTATAGTGTTGTTTTCTTTATGTTTGGCTTTGAGTGGCTTCACCTTCTCCGATTAGAGGTTACAATCAGCTGTTACTGATTGTTTCGCTTGTCAGATAGGGAGTGCCCACTTCCTGTTTTCTCTTGCACTAGTCTTTTAAGCTGTCTTAGGAACACTATAGGCGATTTCTGATGATGCCACAAATGTTACGTGTGCGAAACGTCAAAAGTATGTTTTAACATCTCTGAAAAAGAAATTTATTTTTGAAATAAATTTTTATATCTATAACGACGGAGTTTCCCGGCAATATGCGGATTTTTAATTCAAGGATATGGTCGCGTCGTGAAAATCTACAAAAATATCCAAGCCTTGTATGTTTTCAGATCCAGCCAACCAGAATGAATTTCACTTCTGGTTCTAGAAAGTATTGTTAACTGATGCAAACATGGATCATTGGGTACCTGAGAGCAGTCATTTGCAAATTGAATCCATGCCTGTCCTTGTTAATTAAAGGTAGCCAAAGGAGAATGGATCCAGTTGCTGGCTTTGTTTGTTGCTTCACTTGAAGCAAGTAGAGAGTCAAATGAGCTAACATTTGTTGTTTCATCCCCTCCCCAGAAAAATCTAATCCTGATGTTGACTTCCTAGACATTTACTATCCTGTCTCCAGTCTTCTCTTGTTGATGAAAATTGTTCAGAAGGTGCTTGCTTTGCAGCTTCAATGGCACCTAGTTGCTCATAGTTCCTTGTACAGTTGCCAGTATGTCTTTTGAAATAAGCGTGGTGTTGGCACTGTGTGTGTGACCCTGAATGGTGATCTCTGCAGGACATTAACAGGAGACCTTGCACCTTATTGATCTTGGATACCATTGATCACTAGCTGTCAGTAATCTGGTTGCAGGACCTGACATGGGTGTGTGTGCGCTTGCATAGTGCTAGAATGGCTGCTGGTGGAGTCTTGGGGGATGATGGCAAGAGATTATTTGTTGTCCTTTCCAGGATTCTTTCCCCCCCCCCAATCCTAGCTTGGTGTGTCCCAGACCACCAGTTCTGAGCAATCATTGATCATCTGAAGGTTTTGGCTTTAGCCTCATCACGCATTGATATTCAGTTCTGTCTGTCATTCACTGTGACAGTGATATGGGGAGGATAGTATTCCAGAAAGTTTCCTATTTATATTTTCCCTTGAAAATGCATGTTTCATAAGAGTAATCAATAACATTGACGAGAGCGACCTAAATGATTAGTAGGCTGGGACATCTTCCTTTTATGAGGAAAGGCTACAGCGTTTGGGGCTCTTCAGTCTAGAAGAAAGGTGCCTGAGCAGGGACATGATTGACAGCACAATCCTATGCATGTCTACTCAGAACTAAGTTCCATTGTGTTCAGTGTGGCTTTCTTCTAGGAAAGTATTGTAGGTTTGCAGCCTGAGACATATAAAAGTATGCATAGGATGGATAGAGAGGGAAGTTCTTTTCCCTCTCACACAACACCAGAGCCAGGGACATCCACTAAAATTGACTGATGGGAGAGTTAGAATAGACAAAAGGAAACATTGTACACAATGGGACTGACTTCAAAGGAAATGTGTATAGGATTGTGCGTGTATATGTGTGTGCTATTGAATTTTGTTTCATAAACAAGTATTTCAGTTCAACTACTGTTAGCTATTGGAACAACTTTTGATATATTTATACAACATGTAAAATTACCATGGCATACCTATTAAAATTTTGTTTCCTAAATAGATGATGATGATGATCAGCATTTATATACCGCTTTTCAACAAAAAGTTCACAAAGCGGTTTACAGACAAAATCAAATGATTAAATGGCTCCCTGTCCCAAAAGGGCTCACAATCTTAAAAAGATGCAGAACACCACCAGCAACAGTCACCAGAAAAGACACTGTGCTGGAGTGAAAGGGGAGCAGTTACTCTCCCCCTGCTAAATATAAGAGGAGCACCCATTGAAAAGGTGCCCAGTTAGCAGGGGTAACTGCTAACTGACTTATATAAGTCAAATAAACATGCAAAATTGGATCCCAAATGAGCAAGGACATCAGGAAGAATTTTCTAGAAATGTCCATCTCGCGGTACCCAGCCCTTGTGATCTTTCTGCCTCACTATGACTGGGGACTAGACTTTGATGAGGCAACAGGAGCCGAATCCTGGGAAGAATGAAGTTATGGTTGGCTGTCCCAGCTTAGATTAACTCATATTATCTGACAAGCCAAGCATTAAAACTACTTAGTGCAAAGCAGGCCTGAAATAAGATAATGGCTGGCCGCCACCACACCACCATAATTTCATCTGTACATCAAACTCTACAAGATGGGTGTGCAGAGAGGTGTTCTTAGTGGCTACCTTACAGCTTTGTAGTTCCCTTCTTTGTTGAACCTCTCAAAATCTGAGATGGAGATTTTGGGGGAACTTCCTGTTGAGCCTTTTTTTAAAAAAAAATGGTTGAGGTTAGGCTTCAGTGGGGCAGTTTTAATTCAGTATGATATTCTACATAGAGGAATTCAAGGGAATGGCCATTAGGCTCCAGCTCAACCTCTGTTCTGTCTCCAGGATGTACAGGTCCCTGTTTGCCCACTCTGCAGCACACCCATCCCTGTGAAGCGAGGAGAGATGCCTGATATTGTGGTGGGGGCACACATTGACCAGGATTGCAAATCAGATCCAGCTCAGCGCAAGCGCAAGGTAAGAAACTATAGCTACCTGTTTTGCTGGGAAGTTGCGGTGTATGGACAATGTGAGGATGGTAGCCAACCCCCCGTAAACTCTGGGACATCTACAGAAGCAGTGCACAGCGTGGCCCAGATTATTTGGGTTCCATTCAGTGGCAAAGGACTGTAAGAAGCTTGCGAGTGAGGTGTGGAGATTGGATGGAGGGCATTGGAAGGGCTTGATAGTAAAGGAGCACGTCAGTACTGAATGCCCCTAGCAAAGTTGTATCTGGCTACAGAATACTATTAATTTGCAGAGCCAAATTAGAACCAGCCAGGTTTGAAGATGAAGTTTAACAGCACAATTCTATGCACGTTTACTCAGAGAAGTCCTACTGAGATCAGTGGCTTATTCCCAAGAAACTATACATTGGAGTGTAGCCTTGAAATAGTATTAGTTGAAGGGAAGAGCTGTGGCTCAGTGATAGAGCACCTACCTTGCCTGCAGAAGGTCCCAGGTTCAATCACTGGCAGCATCTCCAAGTAGGACAGAGAAATAGTCTTACCTGAAACTCTGGAGAGCCACTGCCACTCTCTGTTGACAGTACTGAGCCAGATGGACTAATGGCCTGATTCAGTATAAGGCAGCTACCTATGATCTATGGCCATTTCACTGTCACTTAGAGGCTTAAGACCTGGTGTCCCATAGTCTTGCAGGCAGGTATTAGTAGGCCCTTTGCCACCAGGCCATCCAACCGTCCTCCGCCACGATTGTGTCCCTCTTTCTAGATCTTCACCAACAAGTGTCAGCGACCTGGCTGCAAGCAACGGGAGATGATGAAGGTTCTTTGTGACCAGTGTCATGGCAACTTCTGCCTCAAGCACCGCCACCCACTAGATCATGACTGCGCAGGGTCTGGACATTCCCTTTCCAAGGCAGGGTAAAAGAGGGACTGGGAGCTGTCCTGGGCAAATCTGACTGACTGAAAATTTTAATGCATGCTCAAATGTAGGAACAGTGTTGGCATTCCTCCCTCCGCATTTCTGGTTCTTGAAGCATCTCTGTCACAGTGTTCTGGGGTTTCAAGGTGATATCTGCTCTTTCTGATGCCATTAAGATGTTTTCCACTTGTGTTTTGCTCAGCCAGCTCTGTTTGCAACCTCAGCTCTGGTTAATTGAGAGTGGAGGGTGCTGAAGTTCACAAGATATTGCTGGGGTTTGGACCTGATCCAATGGGGCAGCAAAGGATAGTGCTAAAATGAATTCTTTCTAGTCTTGGTCAGGGAATTGGTACAGTGATGAGGGCGATGCTGTGTTACCAAGAGCTGTGCTCCCTGCTTCAGGAACGCCGCCGTTGCCAGGGCTCAAAAGTCTGCCAAAGTATCTTCAAGCACCACACCCAGCAATGGAGCCATGAGATCTGGTACAAGCCTGCCAACTTCCAGCAGGTACAACAATGACTCGAATCTGCATTGTTCCCTACCCTATCTTCTTCTCCTAGCAGCTACAGCCTACAATACAGCCTACAGGAGGTAGTGTAACACTTGTAATCCCTGATGCTTCCCTCTCCCTGATGCTTCCCTCTCCTGTCCACCAACTGTCCAATCATATTCTGGAACGTCATGTGGCCCACCATCTCAGAACCTGCATGTGTTGTAAAGCTAGTTTCCAGTTCAGCCCATCTTTCTTGAGGCACAAGAACCTTGTGGAGTTCAGTGAGCTCACAAGCATGTGGTTAGTGACCCTGCTTTATGTTGTTAGTTAGGTCCTAGTGGATCATACCACTGGGCTCCCCTCCCCAACTTACATGCCTCATGAATTGCTACCAGTTGACTTTTCTTCTCCTTCACACAGAGCCATGGAAATGGCAAGAGCACCTCAGCCCAGGAGCACATCCCCACCAGCTGTTGCCCTGCAGAATGGACTGGTAAGTGGTAGCCAACAACTGGATGCCCAAGCTGTTCATATGTAGGTTGCTCCATTGCTGATCACTATAATGCAGCATTTCTCAAAGTCCTACAGAAGAATTTACACCCCTGTAAGTCTTTGTGGGGCGGAGCAATGTCGGCAGCAGTGCTCCAGGATCGCGCCACCTCTGCAGGCCTCCCCAAGGCTCTAAACAATGGAGATCACATCAAAAAGCCCACTTCCAATTTTCGGCCAAAAACCAGAAGTGGACTTTTTGACACGATCGATGCTGTTTAGAGCCTTGGGGCAGCAGGCCCCCTGGACCCTTTGAGGAGCTGGCAGGAAAACCAGGTATGTTTAAAAAAGCATTTTTGGGTCGGGGCGGGCACAATCCTGGAGCGCTGCCGCCAACATTCTGCTGATCACCTCCCTTAGGAGCATATCGGCCACTTTGGAAAATCTTGTACCAACTTTGCTGGCTTCCAGTTTGTTTTCAGGCTCGATTCAGAATGCTGGGTTTGAACTTATTAAAGCCCTAAATAGCCCCAAATGCCATCTCAAAAGCCTCCTCCTCCCATACAAACCTGCCCATGACCAGTGCTCCCCTATGGAGACCCTCCTTTGTGTTCATCTGCTGTCAGAGGTGCAGAGTTTATCCATGAGGGATTGGGCCATTCTTCACTGTGGAATGGAATGGCCAAACTAAAGGGAGACTGTCCTACAGAGTTACTCTGGGTCTCCTCACTGCCTGCCTGCCTGCAACATACAGGGAGGCTATTGTTTTAGAACAGCTTCTTTTGAACTTTTAAAAATGGCTTAGCTGGAAGTTTTGTGTGTGTGTGCGCGCGCTGCTGTTTTGGCTTTTATCAATGCATTGCCATTCTTGTTTGAATGAAAGCTGCCTTGAGTGCCCTTATGTGCAGAAAGGAGGGGTATGCATTAATAAATGAAACTACCACAAGCACTGATTGATCCTATACAGGCAACAAGGCATTCTCTTGCAGAGTAGATCCTCATCATCATCATCAAATATAGGGAATGCAAGGGCACACATTTCTTGACTTAAGATAGTTGTAATCTCAAAACAGTTTGTTTAAAAAAAGACTTCTGATTATATAAGAAATCAGATAGATTTAAGAAGACTAAACTGGTGAAAATATGACAGGTAGAAGGAGGAAAGGGGCACACGTTAAGAGGTTTAAGAGGCTGGGACAGTTGTCAGTAATGATGGGCTGGTACTCTAGAGAAAGAAGGATGGAATCAGAATTGATGAATGTGATTTGCTCTTGGACTCAGCAGTGCAATAGGGTTGAAATTTCTAAAAGAAAAGAAAGCTGAAGTTATCTGGTTTCTTGATCCCACATTTTGGTGCTGTTCCTGCTGTTCAGAGATTCTCAACATTTGCAAACTCCAGTACATGCAAGCTAGTTTTGTACAAAAATGGTTGAATGTGCAGATGCAGAATTTATTGTGGGCTCTAAAAGTAGCAGTAAAAACCCAACAACTCCGAATATTTGGAGGATGCACTCCCTTTCAGGTAGTATAAGGGACTGGTGTGACTCTGTTTTTGTGTGTCTCATTTCAGAGTGAGGAAGAAGCACTGCAACGAGCCTTGGAGATGTCCCTGGCAGAATCGGTGCCCAGCCAACCACAGCCCCACAGGTGTGACATAGTGGCAGCAACCCTGTGAAGCCCAACTGATTTTACTTACTGGTACCACTGTGCCAGCCTGTGAGCTTGTGATACTTTGTTGGGGTCCCACACTAACCCCAACTGCTCTGTTGTGTAGCACCAAGAGGCTGTCCCTGATTCAACTCGGATCTGTTGACTTTTTCCAGGTCTCTGCTTCTAGTTCTATTGGGTGACTATCCAAACAGTTAGTATTGTTCAAGCCCTCTAAGCAATAGGGGTCAACTGATGTAGGGTGAAGCTCCATGCATGAACCAATATACTAGCTGTGTTGTGCTCCCTGTTTGGGGCTGAATGTTCCAGGGAGTTGTGAGGAGGGGGGAGTCCTAGTTGTGCTGTGTGTCTATCTCACCCACTGCTTGTGTCTGAAGCAGCACCCAGGAGGAGGAAGATCTAGCATTGGCTCAGGCCCTTTCAGCTAGCGAGGAGGAGTACCGGCGGCAACAGCAGCAGCAGCAACAGGTGAGCAAGATGGGAAATTCCCCCAAATTGCTGTCTCCAATTGTTCTGTTCACAGGTGGTTGGTTAGGACCTTCCTCTGAGTATAAGAGATTGCTCTGTGTCCCAGCAAGGATGTCTAAAGCAAGATCAATCCAGTTACTGGAGCCAACCCAAAACGAGTGTTCTTTCAGTCTTTTCCTAGTGGTTTCACTGTACAGCACTCTAGACAGTGGATGCCCCACTGGATAGGAATTTAGCCAAAGTTTGGTAGGTGCTTTTCAGAGTAGCATCAAAAGCATATGCGTCACTGGAGTGTGGGAGGGGGGCTGGACTGCCGGCGGGTGACGCGCGTGCGCACTTGTCACCTCCGCTCCAGGAGAAGGCCTCGGAGCGTCCACCCCAGGCAGAGGTCCACGGCCTTCTGACGAGGCCCAATGTGGCGACATCATTTATTAGGTTTTTTGCGCCTGCGCAGAACGTTTCTGAGGGCAAAAGGGCAGCCCTTGCCCTCAGAAACAGTTTGCGCATGCGTGAAAAAGCTAAAACTGCACGTATTGATGCATTGGGCCTTCGTCAGAAGGCCCAGGACAGCCGGCCGGGGAGGATGTCTCAGAGCCGGCAGCAGCGGGGCCTGGGGGTAAGCGGCGCGGCAAATTTGGGGTCATTAGGGCGGCGCGCGCCCTAGTGACGCCACTGATCAAAAGAATGAATATGCTGCACCAGCACACTAGAAAGGTAGGGATTGTGAAAGTTCCGCAGACTCACAGAGCAGATACTCGAGGGATTATGACCCCCGTATCCGCGGGGGATAGGTCCCTTCCCCCCCCGGGATACTGGAAATCCGCGGTTAGGGGGGAACACTATCCCTGCGGGGGGGGGGCATTCATTACCTTTGTTAGGTTTCCAGCATGGGCGTCGACAGGGGGAAGTGCGGACGGCGGGCAGCCGGGGGTGTTGCGCACATAGGGGTGACGCGCGACCCCCCCACTTACTGTTTGTTGGTGGAGCTGGGCCCGCCCGCCCCTGCGTCCATTTGGCTCTGAAATGAGCCGAAAACGGCACGGGTGTGTGTGTGTGTGTGTGTGTGTGTGTGTGTGTGTGTGTGTGTGTGTGTGTGTGTTCGTGTTCCGGGCATGCTCGTGACGTCACGCGCGGGGGCGGGCCGCATCCTTAAGGGTGACGCGCATGCCCCGCTCCCTGGTGACGTGCGTCCTGGTGACGCGCCTGGTTTCCAGCACTGATGCCAAGCAAGCACGTCTTTCTATTAAAAATAAAACACTATAAGCCAGCATGCTTATAAGCTTAAAATGTTATAAGCCAGTACAAGCATGTTGGCTTATATAAACGGTATAAGCATGCTGGCTTATAGTGTTTTTGTAAAGAAAGAGACATGCTTGCTTGGCACTAGCACTGGAAACCTAACTAAAGTAATGGGGGGGGGAGGGAGGCTGCAAACTTCTAAGTGAATCTGCGGATAGCAGATCTGCAGATACGGGGGGGGGGCTGTACTTGGTGTAGATAAAGTAGTCTAGCTACCTTTCATATTCTCAGGTAGGGTGGCAAAATGATGGATCTTTCTCTACCCTTACAAGCCATATTTTAAATAAGATGTGGGTGACTTTAATCCATGTTGGCTGTTGTAATTATGGAACCGGGGGATGGTGGTTCTTAACAGGTTTTAACATAGCTTATTAGGTATGAGCTTTGTATATCTGGTGTAGGATTCTCTTTGATTCATGTGATTAATGGCCAGCCCAATCTCGGTGAGGTGGGTCAGTGTGGGAGGAGAGAGAATTAATTCCTATTTCTGGCTATTGTCAACATATTTGTGCCCTAGGCTCGAAGTACAAAGCCATCCAGTTGTCGCCTGTCCTGAACACAGCAAGCATCCATCAGCATGAGACCCGCACCTGGCCACTGTGGTTCTTCCTCTGTGCCCGCCAGGGGCTACCTCGCTCTGCTGCTCCCTCAGGGCTCCTAACAACGAACCAAAGGCTGCAACCCTACCTGGCCGTCGTAGAGTGTCTTGTAGCCACACAGCTGTTGTCACCTTGCACTGTGACCATGTACGCCTTCAGGGACAGATGACAGTGTTTCTCCCACTGGACAGAGCAGTGGTAGCCTTAGGGTAGCAGTCCCCAGTTGCTCCACATGGGCTGGCGCTAGTACAAGTCACAGCAGGGGAAGGGAGTGGCCTGGCAGGCGACATTTGGCATCTGTTGGATTAAGCCTCCAGTTATCACTGTGTGCGAATGTCCTGTAGCTAAGGGTAGTTTGAGGGAGACATGCTCAGTGTCCGTTGCCTCTTACCTATCTCAGTCTGTGGCAGTCCCACAGCTGGACAGTAGGTGGTGCTAAATGCTTTTAGAGTGAGGATTTCACACCTCATTCTTGGTGCTGTGCTTCTTCTAGCTCCATATTTGTTTAAATGGGAAATAGGCAGTGGGGGAGGGAAGTGTCCTACTGTCACACTGCCAAATGCTGACCTAGCTGTTTCAGCAGTAGCATTTATAATGGGAAGCACAATGCAATGAAAGTCCTCAAATTTGGTGTGATTATGGGACTGTTGTATGAAGCAAAGGGAGCCATCTGTGCTGCTTGTTTCATGTAATCCTTTTTCTTGCTGGGAAGTGATGACTGAATCCTCCCCTTCTGTGCGCCTGGAACACTCTTGCTGCCAGATCCCCTGGCCCCCTCTTGGAAAGCCTGCCAAAGATCAGCATTGCTGCAGCCAGTAGGTTGCCCTGTTGTGGTAGGAGAAGGAACTGTCCACTTCTAGTAGATGGCCACCTTCTTTAGATTGCATGTTGCAAAGCTAACTGTCCCCAGGTGACACCCATACCTCAGTGACTACATGGATGTCTGTCTTTTGTCTGATGCATGCTTTGGTCAGACACTGTCTTATCAGCTGTAACTGTTTACAGCCTTGGGCTTCCAGTTCTCCACCCTGCAGCTGTTATTAGTGTCTCTCCCTCTGCAGAGGTCACCTCACCACCCAGCATTATGTGCCTTTGCTGCATCGCCTACAGGGTTGACGAGAGCGAAGGTTTGGTGGTAAAACATTGTGAGAAAGCTGATGGGAGCCAATAAACTCACAGACTGAAATGGTTTGTCTTGTTGCTTTCTTGTCATCTTTTCCATTCATTTAGGAGTACATGCAAGTTCATTCATTCTGGAAGTTGAGGGTGGGAAGGAGTTTGAGGGTTATATTTTTTTAAAAAAACCACACCTCTGCATAGGGTTAAAATGATCTGTACAGAAGAAGCACATCTAAGGAAGTAGCTTAGTTTAGTGGATTGATTTAAATCAAGTTTCCGGTTTTGAAATATGTTTTTGTAAGCAAGCATGCATACTATTGGTTGCTGTAACAAATGGAATGTATTGGTGTGCAAATAAAAGCAACCACGGAGCATAGCCCAAAACCATTCAGTTTACGTGCATTTTGCCTTGCAGAGTTATATCTACTTAAAGATAAAATGGATATGCCAATGGCTCTCTTTGTATACATGCATGGACACTAAGCAAAATTGTTTAGTGGCAGGCTGCAATCCTGTGCACAGTGCACACATATTTGAAGTTGCATTGAACCAAGTGTAAAACACTGTTTTGGCCAGTAACCAGCAGCCCTTGTTTCTGGAAAGTTCTGGACACTGACGGAGTAAACACGATCAGTGTCCAGAACTTTCCAGAAACAAGGGCTGCTGGTTACTGGCCAAAACAGTGTTTCTCTGAGAGATGGAAAATGTTTTTGTGCTGTTTGGTAGAGTCACATTAATAATTGGAAACTGACTTCATTGCAAAACTCCAGTACTTGTGAGAACTTAGTGGATATCCACTCTCTGATGTGGTACTGACTTCCACTTCTTGATCCTCGTTCTTCAGACTTGCTTTTCCTTGAACTCAGTGCAAAAGCTAGAAAAATGCACACTATATATAATTTGACTGTATTCAGATGTAACACTAAACCATGATTTGACATTACCAGCATGAGCCTCAGGCGTGTACATTACCTCCTCTCTTTCTGTTCTTCTCCCACCACTGCATACAAGAAGAAGAAATTTGCAGCTTCCATTCATAGTTTAAAACAAATCATGATTTATCTGTGTTTGAACCTGGGAAATCCCAGTTTGTTCTAACCACTGTTTGTGAACAAGCCAGGATAGTCAAAATAATTTTTGTTTGTTTTAAATAATGAACAGAAACTGCATGTTTCCTCCCTTTGTGCACTAAGGGAGTCCAGAGGCTCATACTACTAGTGATAAAACTATGGTTTACAATTATGTGTAAACCTGGCCATGTCTCATTTACGCTGCCTCATCTTGGGAACAGTTCTGTGCATCAGGCTATGTCTCAGAGGTCCATCCTATCCAAAGAATGGGCCTGGAGCAAGTGGATCAAAAAACCTCAGCCTTTGATTACAGTGCTGAAGGTCATGAAACTGTCATGGTGGTATGGTATGATGCAACATGAAACCTGACAAGGGGATTGAATCAACAGACCTCCTCTTGGAGGTAATTGCTCCCCTACAGTGCAATCCTATGCATTTCTGCTCAGAGGTAGGTCCTGTTGTGTTCAATGGGGCTTATTCCCAGGAAGGTATATATAGGATTGCAGCTTTAAACAATTAAGATCTCATAAGAAGAGCCCTGCTGGATCAGGCCAAAGGCCCATCTAGTCCAGCTTCCTGTATCTCACAGTGGCCCCACCAGATGCCTCAAGGAGTACACAGCCAACAAGATAACCTGTTTCCTGCTGTCACTCCCTTGCACCTGGCACAGAGAAAACCTACTTCTAAAGCCAGGAGGTTGCTTATGGCTTGTAACCTGTGATGGTCTTTTCCTCCATGAATCTATCTAAACCCCTTTTAAAGGCATCTAGACCAGGTGCCATCACCACATCCTGTGGCAAGGAGTTCCACAGATGAATTAGGATGGGTAGCTCACCTAGGATGGTGAATTCAGAATGCATTGAAATTCTTAGAATCCACTACTGTATATCGGAGGCAGTTAATAAGATTGATAATTTGGTAAAGCAGCAGGGGAGGTCTTGGACCTTGGAATTTTCAGTCAGCAGGTTGTAACCTTGCTAATAGTTGAAATATGGGAATTACAATCCAAGGTCAAGGAGCTGGAAAATTGCAGCAACTGTTCTAATATTATGATCTGCAGGGTCACAAAATGTTAGAAGTGTCAGGTCAGTGATTGACAACATAGGTTCAATGAACTACTGCCAGATTTTGGATTGCAAACACAGGGTATCGAGCAGGTTCATAGGACCTTGGTACCAAAACCACCACTTAATCACCCACCTCAGGCATAATAATTTGCTTTGCTAGATTTACTCTCACAGTAACTGCTTGAAATCAGCAAAAATTATAACCGCACTAAGATGCTTCTGTACTACTTCTACAAGATTTCTACTCAGAAACCCGGACAAGGCAGAGATGACTGAAGCCACTTAATGGCTGCAAGTAGCAGGAGTGCCCTGCTGGAGTTATCCCTTTAAGCTTCTAGAGCACAGAAATGGTGACACTCTGGCTGCCACTTTCAACCAAGAAGCATGCTTCTCAGCCTTGACATTCAACCGTTCCCACAACTACAGGGGGTGGAGGGGGACAAGGATAGTGATGGAGAACCTTCCTTCCCAAAATACCGTATTGGTCTGAGTATAAGACTCACTTTTTTCTCCTAATTTAAGTTTTTAAACTAGGGGTGAGTCTTATAATCAGGCTGTTGCAATTTAATGCCAGTGATTTAATTAAATTTTTTAATAGCGCCAAACTTTAAGGGTGCGTCTTATAATCAGGTGCGTCTTATACTCGGGACAGTACGGTACTTCTGAATGGAAGACTCAGCAAGTGGGGAAAAAAAACAAAATGGAAAAAATGGAGGAGAGCCGGACACTGCACAAAGAGCTTAATAGATAAGTATTAACCCCAAAGGTGGAAATAACCATCTAACTTTGCCATTTTTGCTACCTTTGTTTTTTTGTTTCATTGCACTCAGAATTAATCTTCAGGACTAGTGGGGACCATCCTCTGCTGCAAACTTGGTTTATCTGAAGACAACAGTTAGTTGCCCACATTCTCTTCAAATGGTTAATCTTGGTGGTTAACTCAATTCTAGAAATTATAGTTTTCCTGGAACACTCTTGCTGTTGGTTTACTACAAATTCCGGTGGGGGGGGGGGGGCTGTGAGCTGATTGATTTGGGTTTCTTTCCTCTTTGGAGCCTGCTAATTCAAGTGGCTCCTCCCAGCCCAAGCTGGAGGGGAATGTCTAAAATCCCACTCCACACTTTTATGTTTTGCATCGTATTATATATATTTTTACAACTCAAATTATGCATCTCGATTAACTTCATCTGCAAGTGCCATAATAAAGCTAACTAACGGTGCTACAAATATCCACTCTGAAACTACAGTATACACTTTAAATGTCAAAGGGTTATCACCACAGTTTGAAGAGCTAACCCAGATCTTATCTTTCTTCAGGAAATGCACCACAAGGAGAGTGAATCTACACTCCTCAGCCACCCCTACTCTGGAGGCTACTTTACGGCCCCAGGCACCTTTACTTCAAGAGGAGTGGCAATTCTCATAAAAAGGCTAGAGTTAATGAGCCTAGAGAGGTAGTAAGAGAAAAAAAAAAGGACAGGGGAGGGGGCTTGTATGTGGGGAAATTGTCTGTTAGCTGAATGGGGAGAGAAGCTAACTCTGGGGTTAAAGATGTTACCTTTTTTCCTAATTGTTTGTAGACATGTCCTAGGATTGATTATATCCTGAACTGTGCCAACAAGTTCTGCCACTGTAATAGCTGACATTGGACCAATAACCGTCTCTGACCATGCCCGAGTGACCATGGATCTGGAATGGTTCAGTACTAGAGTTTATACTCCAATCTGGAGGTTGAATCATGTGCCCCTCATTGACCAGTATCTGTGAAGGGAATGTGTTTAATTTAAAGCTAATCTGAATGGGGAGGTTCTTCCTAAATGTGGTATGGGATGCAATGAACGTGGTAGTGAGGGACAGGTGCGTTGGTGAATATAGCGCTATTAAAAAAAGCACTCCTTAGTAATGCGGCATCATCTCCAGAAGGAAACCGTGCCTTGAAACCAAGTGTAAAGCTACTGGTAGCTCCAGGATTTACAGGGCCCTGGCAGACAAATGCAAAGAGCTAGAACTGATTGACCTTTCTAAAATACACAGATCCTTGAAATACATGAATCAGAGGTATTAAGAATGGGGAAATAAAATTCTAAGTTACTTGCTGGACAGGTATGCAGAAGGCAAGCAAAGATCTAAACTGGTATATTGGTTTCAGCCAAAAGTGATAGGATTTCTGATGACTATTGTATGGGATTAATAAGAGATTTGCTGGATTTTACAAAGACCTTTATTTATTTTTCTAACTCACCTGACCTCTCCACAGCGAACACTTTTCTGGATAAGGCTGGAATTCAGACTCTCAGCACAGACCATCAAGAGCAGCTTAACCAGAACATCTCAGAAAATGAATTCAAAGCTGTATTGAAGAAGCTTAAAAATCACAAGTCCCCAGGGATAGATTAACCAGCAACTTCTATGAGAAGTTTGGAAATGTTGGAATTATTTCATTTTATTCTTCAGGGTAGTCGCACTCGCATTCCTGATTCATGGAAGTTTTTACGTATTATTGTTTTACCTAAACAGGACAAGGACCTTGAAAATGTGGAGTCCTATCACCCTATAGCTCCTCTAAATCAAAATGAGAAGATTTTCTCAGCAGTTTTGCTGTCCAGGCTTAACAAAATGCTACAACTATATACTGTATACAGTACATACCAATCAAGCAGGTTTTGTTTTCCAGGCCAGGGGCCAGTATGCTAAAGGTTATCCATTCAGCCAAGCAAGCTCGGTGCCAATTAACTGTTTTGTATCACTGGCTGCCTATAAGACATTTGATTGGTTGGATACCTACATTGCCTCCTGGCCAAAATGGAGCTGAGGAATAACTTTCTCCATATGATGGGCCAGCTCTCTAGTAATTCCTAGGCTGTAATTAGAACACATTCACTGGATTCTGGGGTGATTAAACTGAATAGGGGAACAAAACAAGGTGACCCATTCTTTTCTTATGTGTACTTTAATTAGAACATTTGGCAACATTCATTAGGAATATTCTAGCATTAAAGGTTGGTTACTGGGGGACAAATCATCTCACTAACATGTTTGAAGATGTCATTGCCCTTTTCCTCTCTGATCCAATGGAATCTCTGTTGCCTTTGATATCTCCGCAGTGGAATATGGTGCAATGGCAGGATTGAAAATGAATTATAACAAATCCAATTATTTTTCTTTTAATAACTCAGAGTAAAATAAATTTAAACTGGAAAAGGTAATTTGGAAGGAGGAATCTCCAAATTATATTCAGTACTTGGAGCCCAATCCTAATCAACTCCCTGCGCGGCCATGCAACGGCAATAATGTGGCATACATTGCATCCTACGGGGGGGGGGGGGAGGTTTGCATCCAGAGGCCTCCTCGGGGGAAGGGAACATTGTTCCCTTCTCCTGGGGTAAACCCATGTCTGCCCAGTGGGTCAACTTGTACTTGTGCCAGCGATATCACTTGTGCTAGTCCGCATAGACACATGAAGGCGAATCAGGCCTGGGAAGGGGGTTATGATTCAGCAGGTGCAGCTTCCCCCTTCCCTGGCCTGATCCACCCTCCTCCCCACCCCATCGTCTCCCCAGTAATTTGCCATTCTAGCAAATGACAACTGACAATCACTTCGCACTAATGGTATTATCAAAAATTTGAACATTGTAGAGGAGTGTGTTTCTTTGTGTTGCTTCACATGTCCTCTACTACACCCTTATGTTCTCTAGATTAATGCTCAAGGGGGAAGATGAAAGAAAAGGGGAGGGTGACTGAACAAAAGCTCTCTTTTTTTACAGAGCAGTATGGTAACAATGTTATCTGGTAATGGAGCAGGTGTTATTACATCTGCAGTCAGTTGCAGTTTAGCTGAGGCATCTCTATAGGCAACATTTAGGGCTGAACTACACTTTAAGCACAGTAGGCCAGCGGGTGGCGCAGTGGGTTAAACCGCTGAACCATGAGCTGTCGATCGAAAGGTCGGCAGTTCGAATCCGCGACAGGGTGAGCTCTCGTTGCTTGGCCAGCTCCTGCCAACCTAGCAGTTCCAAAGCATGTTAATGCGAGTAGATAAATAGGTACCGCTTGCGGGAAGGTAAACAGCGCTCCGTGTTCCAGCTGCATGCTACGCGCTGCGGCAAGGAGAGTCACGCCGGCCACATGACCACGGAGGCGTCTTCGGACAACGCTGGCTCTTCGGCTTTGAAATGGGGATGAGCACCACACCCCAGAGTCGGACACGACTGGACTTAATTGTCAGGAGTCACCTTTACCTTTACCTTACACTTTAAGCATGTTATTGGTCCTTGTGTATTCTTTTGGCTTTTTGGGTGGTGGGAATGGAGGTAGATGATGACCATGGTGGGTGAAGAAGGTATTTAACTATTTGCCCTGCCATGGTCCCATGGTCCTTAATACAGATCTCTCTCTCTCTCTCTCTCTCTCTCTCTCTCTCTCGTGCTGCTGCACTGTATTTGCCCTGGGAGGAAAGCTGCTATTGACCACCAAGCTGCACAGACGGGGGGGTCTCTGGGTGGGGGTGTGGACCTGTAGTGTTTCTGGCATACCTGTACTATATATATGACTTTTTAAAGTGAGATATATCAATTGACCATTGGATAGAAAAACCACTCATACCAGCCATTGCAGTATGCAATGTATGCAGCCATTTCCCTCCACAGAGATCTTTTCAGGGTTGGAATTTTTCTTCTTTGAGTAAATTCTGCCCTATAAGCCTTTGCATTCTGGTACTGGTGATACACCAAGTTCACATAGCAGGCTTTTGCTAGTGAACTGAAAGGCCAGATTCCAGGTCTGGGTTCTTACAAAGTCTGATATGTTGCTTGCAGAATAGAAAGACACCTTGTTATTTCCCTGTGAATTCTGAAGCTGGATCTTCTTCTGCAGGTTCCAAACAAAATGCTACTGTCACTTGTCTCTCTCTCTAAGCTTGCAATCCTCTATGTCATGCTTACCTGAGAGTAGGTCCCATTGAACTCAATGGAGTATATCTGAGTATATCTGTATATCTGAGTAGACTTGCATAGGATTGGACTGTGAGGCTGAGGGCCAGAGCAATTGTTGGTCATAATAAACCAACCTGAATTCAGAATGTTTTAGAATGAATACACAAAAATTTTCCACAAAAAGGCAAGAGGAAAGAGTGAGTGTTGCAAGGATCTTGAAGGGAAGGAGACAACATGCTCAAGATGAACTGACTGACTTTGCTTCCATCATTTGCTTCTGCAGAAAACAGAGCCGAGGTGTTCATTCGACACACAGACAAACCTCCCACCTCTGTGTCATCTGTGGAGAGAGTATAGGCTAGCCCCTGTACAGTATAGCCTCCTTCCTCAGCCTGTCAGCAAAGAAGTTCTCACTGCAAGGCTCACCTCATCTGCAAACTTAGTCAATGGTCTTAGGCAAGAATGGAACTCCTGACTACCAATTTGTGACTGATCAAGAGACTAATTGTTTCAAACCTCAGCAGGCCTTGTTCACAAGGTATGCAGCAGTCAGTGGCGTAGCTAAAGGGGGACCTAGGGCCCTGGGTGCCAGGCCTCTGGAGGGTGCCACGCGGGGTGCCATTTAACAATAATATATTATTTATTGAATTATTTATTGAATTTATATCCCACCTTACTCCCCCATAGGGGGACCCATTTTTATTAGGGTGTATACTGTACTGTAGCGGGCCAGCGGGTGGCGCAGCGGGTTAAACCGCTGAACCATGAGCTGTCGATCGAAAGGTCGGCAGTTCGAATCCACGACAGGGTGAGCTCTCGTTGCTTGGCCAGCTCCTGCCAACCTAGCAGTTCCAAAGCATGTCAATGCGAGTAGATAAATAGGTACCGCTTGCGGGAAGGTAAACAGCGCTCCGTGTTCCAGCTGCATGCTACGTGCTGCGGCAAGGAGAGTCATGCCGGCCACATGACCACGGAGGCGTCTTCGGACAACGCTGGCTCTTCGGCTTTGAAATGGGGATGAGCACCACACCCTAGAGTCGGACACGACTGGACTTAATTGTCAGGGGTCACCTTTACCTTTTTACTGTACTGTAAGGGTCTGGGGGGATGACATGTTACATTTCTGTGAATGTTTTGGAATTAGTAATTAATTAATATCATAGTTAATATTATACGTAATGAGTTTGTTGGGACTTGAGGGGGGTGCAAACATTTCGCCGGGCCCTAGCTCCTCCTCTGGTATGCAGACAAAAGTGCTGCAGTTTAGATACTTCTGGAACTTTTCCACAGCGTCCGGTTTGTAATACTTGAAGCCCTACATTTCTAAATATATTTCTTGCTCAGTTGTTTCTGGCAAGTCCATGATTTTGTAACTTTTAACAGGCCCAAGATTTTTTTCCAATCATAGACCAGCTTCTTATTTCTGCCCATCCGTGGTGAGGCCAACTGAAGTGGTTGCCTAAGGCGGCAGGTTGGTGGGAGGACACCCATCTTGGTATACCCTCTTGACTCCACTGCTCCTTCCACTCCCTGGATTGGAAAAGAAAGAGAGGAACAGACAAGAAGAGGAGGGGAGGAGAGTGCTGAGCTAGAACACTGGAGAGTGGGGAGAGCAAGGCTGGCACATCATTGGGTAAGAGGGATGCCTCAGGTATCAGGAGGCCAGCCCTGGTGAATGCACTTGCATGTGCACACACAGAGTGTGGAAAGACATTTCAAATGTCACAGGCAGCACTTGCAAGCACACATTAAAACACATTTCAAAAGGCATCATTGAAATGGGTACACACTTCCAGGAGCTTCTGAATGATAGCTCCTTTTGGCGCAGCCTCTATTATGTGACATGGGGGAGATAAACCCAATAGGTCACATAAACTAATGTGAATCTATTTAACGTAAGGGACCAAGGGGAGAGCTCATAGAGAGGTTGAATGTAATAGGAGGCTTTAGTAAAAGTCATAGCAAGACAAAAGTTGCTTTTGTAAGTGAAGCTACATTTGACTTGACTTTGTTTTAGCTCTGCTCATGTTTCTTGTGTATGAGTGTGAATCCAATTCTTGTGAATGAGTGTAATCCAATTCTTTCTGAATGCACAGGAATCCAGCAACCGGATGAGGAACCTCTCCTGGACCAGCTGGAGGGAGTCAGTGAAGATGCTGAGAACTGTAGAGAGCTGGTGAAAAGGGGTTAGTTGTTAGTTATTATGTGAATCAGTGGGAACTGTGACAGCAGAGCTATCAGTCTCTGGAGAGAACACGAAAATGTCCTAGTTGGCAAAAGTTTTCATAGGCCAACTGCCTACTTTGGGATACCCTAAGCTTGTTCCGGAATCTGCAAGGATATGTAGTATGTTTCAGTCTCTTAGTCAGACTGCTCATTATGCAGCTCTGTGTCAGTAAGGAATGGGGGTAGGAACTGGGAACTGTAATAATAACCAAAGTTAACCTCGTCTACTACATCCGCAGGACTAAGGAGAGGGTAAGCCTATGAAGATACATAAATTTAGGTCCCCTGGAGTATGAAAAGGGAATACCAGATAAAGGGAACACAAAGAACACCCTGATCACTGGAGCCCATAAATGCGTTTAAATACGATGATGCTCAAAGAAGTGGGAAGTCATTTACTTCTGTAGCACGAGAACCAACCCTAAGCCCTGTTTAAATACGGAGACAATCAATCAATTATCAGAAAATGAGCCATAGTAATCTCTAGCTGTGAAAAGACAAAAGGTGCAAGGGACCTTTAGAGGCTGGCTAGTTTATTGTAGTCCTCGGAAAGTTCATGGCCCTTTACAATGAGCCTATTAGCAGCCGAGCTACTGCTTTGTCTTTTTATACAATCAGACGCATTAGGCGACTCTGGCTCTGCAGCCCCGCGTTCTATAATTGGTGGCAACCCCAAGGTCAGAGGCGCTGCGCCCAGTGAGGCTGTAATGCTCTCCCACTGGCTTCTGGTTATGTGCCCAGTTTTAAATGGCCCGTCTCCGAGGTCATTCACCTGACTCTTTTTGTCCCAATGGCCACTGCGAAGAGCTTACTAGTATGGTGGTTTAGGCCTGCAATTTCAGATGCAGTACTGTATATCAGTAGTACTGGAGCGGAGTGGCGGGGTGGAAGGCAACGACAGAAGGCGATTGATTGCCATTTTGTGGACTTCCGGGAAGTATGTGGCAGGCGGGCCCCTGTTGGAACAAGGATGCTAGGCTAGATGGCTCTATAGCCCGATCCCACAAAGAGAGCTCTTATTTTCTTACGTTGTTTTCTATACTAGTAGGCCTTTAATCTTAAATATAGATAATTGCATCTGGGCATGTGCAAAGTGCCTTTTCTTCAGCACTGAGTAACTCTTAACTACCACCCCACAGTGGGGCCATTTCAGATTTAAGGAGGGAAAGTTATTTCAGGGGAGATGGGGAAGATCTACAAAATTCTCAGTAACGGTGGCTATTGGTCTGAATACATTCAATAACATTGTTACTGTTCAGTCGTTAAGTCATGTCCAACCCTTCGTGACCCCATGAACCATATCACGCCAGGCCTTCCTGTCCTCCACTGCCTCCCAGAGTTTCCTCAAATTCATGTTCATTGCATCAGTGATACTATCTACCCATCTCATCCTCTGTCTTCCCCTTCTCCTTTTGCCTTCAATCTTTCCCAGCATCAGAGTCTTCTCCAGAGAGTCCTCTCTTCGCATTAGGTGGCCAAAGTATTTGAGCTTCAGCCTCAGTACCTGTCCTTCCAGGGAACAGTCAGGGTTGATTTCACTTAGGATTGACTGATTTGATCTCCTAGCTTTTGTTGGCAGGGTGATATCTCTGCTTTTTATTATGCTGTCTAGGTTTGCCATAGCTTTCCTCCCAAGGAGTAAGCATCTTTTAATTTCATGGCTGCAGTCTCCATCTGCGTTGATCTTGGAGCCCAAAAAAGTAAAATCTGTTACTGCTTCCATTTCTACCCCTTCTATTTGCCAGGAATTGATGGGACCAGATGCCATGATCTTAGTTTTATTAATGTTGAGTTTCAAGCCAGCTTTTGCACTCTCCTCTTACACCCTCATCAAGAGGCTCTTTAGTTCTTCTTCACTTTTCTGCCATTAGGGTGGTATGGTCTGCATTATGCATATCTGAGGTTGTTGATATTTCTCCCAGCAATCTTGATTCCGGCTTGCGATTCATTCAGCCCGGCATTTCTCATGATGTACTCTGCATATAAGTTAAATAAGCAGGATGACAATATACAGCCTTGCTGTACTCCCTTCCCAATTTCGAACCAATCAGTTGTTCCATGACCGGTTCGAAATGTTCCTTCTTGACCCACATACAGATTTCTCAGGAGACAAGTAAGGTGGTCTGGTACCTCCATCTCTTTAAGAATTTGCAACAGTTTGTTGTGATCCACACAATCAAAGGCTTTTGCGTAGTCAATAAAGCAGAAGTAGATGTTTTTCTGGAACTCTTGTGCTTTCTCCATGATCCAGCGAATGTTGGCAGTTTGATCTCTAGTTCCTCTGCCTCTTCAAAACCCAGCTTGTACTTCCGGTAGTTCTTGTACTGCTGAAGCCTAGCTTGTAGGATTTTGATCATAACCTTGCTAGCATGTGAAATGAGTGCAATTGTATGGTAGTTTGAGCACTCTTTGGCACTGCCCTTCTTTGGAATTGGAACGTAAACTGACCTTTTCCAATCCTTTGGCCACTGGAGTTTTCCAAATTTGTTGGCATATTGAGTGCAGCACTTTCACAGCATCATCATTTAGGATTTTAAATAGCTCAGCTGGGATACTGTCATCTCCACTAGCTTTGTTGTTAATAATGCTACTTAAGGTCCACTTGACTTCATTTTCTAGGATGTCCAGCTCTGGGTCAGTGTCCACACCAGCGTGGTCATCAGGAACATTAAGATCTTTCTTGTATAGTTCTTCTGTGTATTCTTGCCACCTCTTCTTAATCTCTTCTGCTAACATTGCCCCTCCCCATGTATTCTGTGAGCATTTGTTGTGGTTCCTTTTAAGTATTTCGTAACTATAGTAACTGTTAACAAAGGTTATGCACATATATACCCAATTTTAAGCAAATTGATTCGTATCTTTGGTATGCATGCTTAGTGTAGCCCCATTTAATTGTTTGTATGTAAAACCAACGAACTGGCTAGATTAGAACTAGACTGCATTACTAAATATCCTGGGACGCGCATGCGCAAGTGTTGCCTGTGATTAGATGAAGGACGTTCAGATCAGAGAATGTGGCTCCCGGGCAGACTTAAGCAACTGGCATTTCTCATTTTAGAAATTATAATACACTGCATTTCTAGCAGATGATGATATACTGTACATATAGACGACAAACGCGGGGCCGGCCGGGAGGAGCTCTGTGGCAGCCGCCTTTCTCTCGCACTTCAAAAAGTGACCTTTGGATCGCCGGTGATGAAGCCCTTACAGCTTCGAAGTCTTTGAATCCATCCTCACTCAGCTTGTGTTTTGTCGTTTTCTAGTGCTTGCCTTGTTCACTTAATTTGCCCCAGTCTACTGCGTGTAGCCTCAGTCCACTTCACGGCGCACGCGCACAAGAGGCTGTTGTTAGAAAAGTACAACCCGCAAGCTTCCTCTTGGTTCAAGTCTCACTCACCCCCCCCCCCCTTGGTGAAACCTCCGGGGTCGACCGTCCTCTCCTCGTCCTCCTCATCCCTCTCGCCGCTAACTTCCCAGCTCCATCCTGCTGGAGCAGTTTTAGTGAAGCTAATTGGTTTATTGTACTTGGGATGCTTTAATATTGGGGGAAGGGGAGGGAACGACGACCAGACTGATCTGCCTTGCACGTGCTGACGCCTTTCTAGACCACCTGTGTGAGGATCCCTCCCAGCCACGACATCTCGGTGCACCGCACGCACTTTACATATTAATAATGGTCAGATTGTAACTTTTCGATAGCTCTTTGATCCCACGTCTCGAGACTTTATTTTTCTTTCCCCATCTGTGTATGTACCGGTATATACTGTATACATGCCAAGAAGTGAGTGAGGACGAGTCGCACTTCACGCATTTGATGATGAGTCGGACACGACTTTTAATTGTCAGGGGTCACCTTTACCTTTTTTACTAGTCCACGGAAGATAATGCTGAAATAAATGGATACGTCTTTAAGGTGCAACCAACAAGACCGCGTTGCTTTTGCAGCCACAATCTAACACCGCCGGCTACCTCTTTGGAAATTCGGTCCAATAGAATGTAAGCTTGGGGGCGGTGGACTGGGGGGGGGG
Source organism: Plestiodon gilberti rubricaudatus (assembly GCA_026170595.1). Taxonomy (NCBI): domain Eukaryota; kingdom Metazoa; phylum Chordata; class Lepidosauria; order Squamata; family Scincidae; genus Plestiodon; species Plestiodon gilberti. The sequence continues at coordinate 209,504,298 of JANXHW010000001.1, forward strand.
GGGGGAAGTATATCCAGGAAGTATTAGCATAAAGGGGAGACGGAGAAACTCCATTATTTTGGATTTTGTGTGACTTGTCCCTGGCTGGAACGAAATTTCCATGAATTGGAACTGGCTCGGTTTGTATATATAAAAACCATAGAAAGATATAAAAGAAGGTGGGGAATTCTTCCTAGAGGCCAAGTGATGTATTCAGAGTGTCCGTTTCTGAAAAGAGAGACAGGGAAGCTTTGCCTTTTAAATCATATGAATGCGTCTTGTCCTGCTGCGAATGGTCATTGTTGAAAAAAACGCACATACCACAAGCTTGGAGACCTTCGCTCGAAGATGATTACTGTATACTGTACATTTCCCAGGGCTGAACTTGGGAAAAAGAAGTTCCAAACTAAGTTTCCTTCTTCCGTCGAACTTAGACGGTCCTCCCGCTCTCTTCTTCATCTGGACCAACGGGCGCCGCCAATAATATCAGAGGGGAGGGCTGTTCTGGATTCTTGTCCTTCTCTATGCGGAGAACAGACGGGCGCGCGTCAGACTCAGCCAGGATAGGAATAAGCTGCCCTGTCGAACTTGAAGGGAAGTAGGAGGGACGGCGGGTGGGGGTCTCTGTTCCTCGGGAAGAGGGCAGTTCAGGAGCCGCTAAGTGGGGGCGCAGCCACAGGCCGAAGCCAGCAGAGTTCCCTGCACGCACAGCCTCTTCCCCCTCCTCCTCCCCGGGCAGGGCGGGACTAGGGGCCCCGCTTGCTTGCCGGGCAGAGAGCGTGGCGCTGCTGCAGGGCACACAGCGAGGCTCCAGCCGCCCCATGGCCGCGCTGCTGTTGGCGCTGGCTGCTGCCTCGCTAGCTTGGTCTTGCGCGGCCGCCCCGTCGGGGGGGAGCCGATTCTCCGAAGCGCGGGTGGCGCGCTGGGCGGCAGCGGCTCTGCGGCACGTGGCGGTGACTCCGTGTCCTGAGCGCGGCGGGCTTTTGCCGCGGCCGCAGTGCCAGCGTCTGGCGCGACTCTCCCAAGGCTCGGGCCCCGCCGTCTACGTCTCGGAGCCAACCCGGCCAGGCCACAAGGTGCGAGCGCTGCTGCCCGATGGCTGGGGAGACAGGCCGGGCGCGCCTCCGGTGCCCAGCCGCAACCAGAGCGGCAACCCGGCGCGGCCGCCCGTCATGCCCTCGGCGCACGACGCCGTCCTAGTGCTGGACCCCAGCCCCGGCGCCAACTTCGGCCACCCGCTCCTGCTCTTCTATGTCGACTTCAATGTCAGCCCGCGCAGGTGTCGGAGCCGCGACCGTCTCTACCTGGGTGAGTGAATGCCACATTGCGATTCCTTATACAAGAGTCGCGCCAGCCCGAGTCCAGAGAACATCCTGGCTTTGGCCCTCAGTTTCCCCTCCCTATTTGTTCCCGCCCCGTCTAGGCAAACTTAGTTTCGGACTGGCATCTCTATGACTGGAACCTTTGGTCATATGTAGCAATTACAGAGCATCTTAACCTTCACCACGGAGTAACAGCATCCAGTCTTCACTATCTGATTTACGGTGTAAAGGTTTCCAGACAAGAGGATCTGGCATGACCTTGTAGGCTTAAAATAGCTTTTCCCAGTGTGTTCTGTCTCCCTAAATACATTATTCCTGTTGCTGGACCCTTTGAAGCTTATCCCCAGAGCATTCTTTACTCATTGAAATTACTGGCTGGTTTATGCACTGCCCAACCTTTTGTTGCCGCTCGCTCCCCCGTAATCTTGTTCAGGCTCTCCTGTCACATATTTTGCAGTCTTTTCTTGGATATCACTTTGAACTGAGTGTTTGTCTCTGTGTATCTTGATGTACAGAGGGAGGATGTTGAATGGAGTGGACCTAGGTGCCCAATTTCCTCCAGATGTCTGTAGGGGTGAATTTCTTCTTACATGCAGGGGATAGTGGTGGTGGCTATTCAGAAGGATTTCTCCCCAGATATGATTGGCAAGTGATCTTGGGTGGGTGGGTGGGTGGGTGTGCTTTTTCATCTCTTCCCCTCTTACACATGACTTGGCTCACTTGCTTTGGTGATCTAGAACTGCCTGCTCCTGCAGCTAACTTGGGGCTGCAGTTCTTCCTCTCTCCTGGTGTCTGCTTTGTTGTGCCACACTCTAGAATGAGTTACAGAGGAAAAGGTGGGGTGTCTGAAGAGTGGACATGTGCCCACCCTGTAAGGGTTGGGCTGATTGACCACTGGGTTCATCTGATCCTATGAACCCATGAAACATGGTTCCCCAGCTACAGGCAAGGAAGCTAAACTGGCTTCTCCAGCATTCCTTTCCACGTTTTGTACCGGCAATGGCAGCAAGGGCGATCACAGCAGAGATTGTGCAGGCACCTCTTTTGGCTTTGGGCAATGAACTGTGCAGAGGAAAAGGAGCTTTCCTTCAATCAGCGGTCCCTTAAGGGTGGCCTTAGGTGTTTGGTGGCATCTGTATACAGTATAGGACTCATTCAGACACTGAGGAGTGGGGATACCACAAAGGGTAACTGGAATCCCCAACTGGTCCTGGTCCTCCGTTCTGACCCTACCTGGTGAACACCCCATGCTCACTGTGCCGATTGAGTCTTTAGCCTCTAACATACCAGCAGCAACTGCTCCAGAAGGAGAGGAAGGTGGCGTGGGAGGTGGCGGCGGCTGCTGATGGGAACTGATGGTGGGTTTTTTTAAGTAGAAAGGCAGAGAGAGAGAGAGAGAGAGAGAGAGAGAGAGAGAGAGAGAGCTACAGGGTGTTGCAAGCTGCAGTGCAGATAACTACAGATGGCAGTTCAACTGAGTCAGTTTCTTTTAGCGCTCAGAATGACTGTTAATGGGCTAATCTTTATAATTCAAAGTATCTTTCAGGGCTTCATTTGAGCCAATTTTGGAATAGGTGGGCCCTATTTTGAGTGGGCGGACTCAGCCCTGAAATCCGTGACATGAGGCATCATAAGCAATGCATCTGAGCATATGTAGAATGCATTTCCTTCAGCACTGTGTAACCAGAGCCTACACCCAGCCCCATGCACCTGGGGTTTGGGGGGTATTGTTTTCACTGAGTTTTTTAGAAGCTTAAGCCCTTTTAGAAATTAACCCAAGTTGTGCTTTTTTGTCCAGATTGCCTCCCCTTTGCTGACAAGCACAGTTGCTTGTCATCTTATTAAGGAACACTTAGGCTGTAGTTCTATGCACATTTACCTGGGGGTAGGCTCCCTTGAGCTCAATGAGGCTTACTTCTGAGTAGACATGCATAGGATTGTGCTGTTAGTGTTGGTTTTTTCTCTGTATTTCAGTTACACAGTTCTAGTGCTGGCCTCTGATTTTTGAGACCCTTAATTAGGTTCTAGTTTTTGCCCAGTGAGGACACAATAACAAAAAGTATAGTTGTATTCTCCTATTTCATCCAATAATGCTTTGTGGTGAAGAGAACTGACACCAGCAATGGAATGTGCTTTTTTATTTTTAAGAGAGCAGTATCAGGAGCCAGCACAGTCCTCATCCTTAGAACTAGCCAGGTGACATGCTTTTGCAGGGAGCAGCCATTTTGCAGGGAGCAGCTCTGCAGATTTTATTCCAGCCATGCTTGTTCTTTCCCTGCAGGCAGCTACGAGTGCTTGACACCAGCCCAGAGGAGCCACTGTGAGAACCAATTGAAGCGCAGGCCGGGACGTGGCAAGGGGCGGAGCCAGCGGTCAGCTGGCCGCATGCGCCGTGAGGAACCCCCTGTTGGGCTTTGTGAGATCCATTTTCTGCCCATGGTGGTGGTGGCACAAGACCCGAAACACCTGCAGAAGTTGCACTGCATGGGTGGGTGCTTGGCCTGAGGGATAATTGAGAGGGCAGGGTGGAGCATTTATCCTGCCCTCAGCCTTAACAGCTAGTTCTGGTAAGCTAAGCCACATCCCACAGCAGTTTGTCTCCAAACTGACCTCAAAAAAAAATGACTGCAGGGAGAGAAGGAATGCTCCTGGCTGAAAATGCAGTATCTTGGATACCAAGGACCATTAGCAGAAGGAGACAATCACTCAGTGCAGAGGTTCCCAACCTTTGTCGCCAGATATACTACCTGTCACAGTCAAATTTTCTGAAGTACCACCTGCGCCAATAAATAAATAAATTTATTATTTACCGTATTGTCCCGAGTATAAGACGCACCTGATTATAAGACGCACCCTTAAAGTTTGGTGCTATTAAAAATTTTTAATTAAATCACTGGCATTAAATTGCAACAGCCTGGTTATAAGACGCACCCCTAGTTTAAAAACTTAAATTAGGAGAAAAAAGTGAGTCTTATACTCAGACCAATACGGTATTTAATAAATATTTATATATAAGTATACATTTATTTATATTTAATTTAAATAAATATGTGCACTAGATAGGTGATATCTATCTAGCAAATGCAGCAATTAAGCCACTGTGTTTTGTTTTTCCAAACAGTAGTATTCACAGATCCATTTCCTGCTTTGGAAGCTTATCCAAAAGAGCAGATATATAAGCTTCAGGTCAGGAGTAGAATATCATGCATCCTCAGTTTTCAGTCTCTGTGTTTTTTGGCCTATCTTTCTCCAGGACTGTTACGTTTCATCCCCCCCCCCCCCCGATTGAATCCCCTTTTCATGCCTGTTGATTTGAATCTCTATATGAGCAACTGCTTTCTCAGAGACAGCTCAAATACAGCAATTTGCGCAGCTTGCTCAAATACAGCAAAAAAAGTAGAAATAAAATAAAAGAAACAGGAAATAAAAGCTTTGCCTGCTTTGTTCTTGTCTGCTCCTTCTTGCCTGTGCCACCTAGTGGTTCAGTGCTGTATATACAGGAAGCAATACAGAACAGTACAGATTGGAGATAAGGAGCAGAAGCAGCTGAGCCACAGATCAAAATGGCAGATAACTCCTAGCAGCTGATTACTGCTGCAGATAAGAGGCCTGGGAGATCAGATTCCACATGCAAGATAGGAGCAACACTGAATTGCAGACAGAGGGGGGATTGGAAAACCAGATAAAGACCAGCCTGTCACATACCATGTAGGCAGTATCACCGGTGGTACACATACCACAGATTGGGAACTTCTGACTTAGTGCTGTGATTGTGACACTGTGAACTCTTGCACAAGCACTAGTATAACACTTCTCACAGTGCAGTGCCACAGTGCTGTGGATTTTTTTTGTTACAGCATGAGAATCAGTGAACAAGCACAGAAATGGTTGTCACATAGAAATTCCAGGGAGGCATTAAATTTGTACAAATGGAAGAACTTGGATCTGAATTGGAGTCACTGTTCTTAAGTGATGGTCTTCTGCTAAGACGGACACAGCCCTTCCGTAAGCAGATGAGGTTTCTCAGTAGTGAGTGGTTTCCCAGTAATTGGGATCCAACCCAGTGAATTTAGATGTTTGATTAGCCCAAGTTAGTTAAAGAATCCCACTTTCAGATCTGGGAGGTTAAAGGTTGATAGGTGGGTAAAGAAGCAAAATAGGATAAGTTGGTGGGCAATCCATGGAGAGGGATTGCGACAGGCTGTGGGTAAAGTTTCAGCTGCTGCCAGGGTGTTGGGGTGTTAAGAACATAAAAGCCCTGCTGGATCTAGCCAAAAGCTCATCTAGTCCAGAATCTGTTTCATACAGTGACCTACAAGCTGCCTTTCAAGGAGAAAAAAAGTAAACTTCTCTCCTATTTATTATTATTATTATTATTATTATTATTATTATTAAACAGTATTTATATACCGCTTTTCAACAAAAAGTTCACAAAGCGGTTTGCAGACAAAATCAAATTGGCCCCAAAAGGGCTCACAATCGAAGATCGAAGATCGAAGCATATTCATCGGGATTATAGTCATAAAAACGCAAAAGGCTTTAAAATGTTCAGAACATGTATTGTTAAAATATGATTGTTAAAAACGTTCATTCAGCTATGAACCTTATCAAATGCAATCAAGCCTAAGCAGGCAGGAAGATGGTGAACCCATCGCAATCCTGCTGCTTATTTTGAAGAAGTTTTGGCGCACATTTTTTCTGCGTTCTGCGATGGGTTCACCATCTTCCTGCCTGCTTAGGCTTGATTGCATTTGATAAGGTTCATAGCGGAATGAACGAAACGTCATGCTGGATGTGTTTTTAAAATGTTTTTTATTGTATTTTTAAGGAAGACTTTTAAAAGTATTTTATTCACAATTTGTTGTTGTTGTTGTTCAGTCGTTAAGTCGTGTCCGACCCTTCGTGATCCCGTGAACCACATCTCGCCAGGCCTTCCTGTCCTCCACTATCTTCCTGAGTTCGCTCATTTTCATGTTCGTTGCATCGGTGATGCTGTCTAACCATCTCATGCTTTGCCTTCCCCTTCTCCTTTTGCCTTCAATCTTTCCCAGCATCAGAGTCTTCTCCAGAGAGTCCTCTCTTCGCATTAGGTGGCCAAAATATTTGAGCTTCAGCCTCAGTACCTGTCCTTCCAGGGAACAGTCAGGGTTGATTTCATTTAGGATTGACTGAATTGATCTCCTAGCAGTCCAAGGGACTCTCAGGAGTCTTCTCCAGCACCACAGTTCGAAAGCATCTATTCTTCGGCGCTCAGCCTTCCTTATGGTCCAACTCTCGCAACCATACATTGCTACTGGGAACACCATCGCCCTGACTATACGAACTTTTGTTGGCATGGTGATATCTCTGCTTTTTATTATGCTGTCTAAGTTTGCCATAGCTTTCCTTCCAAAGAGTAAGCGTCTTTTAATTTCATGGCTGCAGTCTCCGTCTGCAGTGATCTTGGAGCCCAAAAAAGTAAAATCTGTTACTACTTCCATTTCTGCCCCTTCTATTTGCCTGGAATTGATGGGACCAGATGCCATGATCTTAGTTTTCTTTTTTCCCCCATATATTTAATTTTATTAAACTACCAAACAAAACAATAAAACAAAACAATACAGCATACTACGAAAGATTCCAGCAAGCGCGAAGCAGTAAATCCTACTTATATACTATTATATATTTTCTACTTATAATATCTAACTAAGCCTATATCTCTAATATACTATTCATTAAATCCACACTTCATCACTTCTTCTCTCTCACTCTCTCTCTTAAAGAATCTATAAGTGGTATCCAAATATTCACAAAAAGATTAACTAACTTTTCCTTTATCATCTAAAAATCTTAATTCCCGCTTCAAATATTTTAATATATAAAGCCACCCCATTTTTCTCCAAATGTACTAAAATAAAAACCTTCCATATTTTTTTGTTTAAACAAAAATAAATTCTATATCCCTTTTATATAAGAGTCTTGAAAACAAATCACATCTTATTTAAGTCTTTTCAAACAATAAAACATTTTTCTTTTATTCACCAAAGGGTTAACTAACTTTTCCTTTATCATCTAAAAGTCTTAACTTCCACTTCAAATTTTTTAAATGTATTAAGTCCCCCCATTTTTTCGTCTTCAAATTTGTTAATTTTCCATCAAAATTTTTCCATTACTCTTTATATGTTTCTTAAAAACAATTCATATCTTATTTGTTTTTCTAATCATAAAACATTTTCTTTTTATACAACATTAACTCCAGTAATATTCCCCACAAAAAAAATTATAATCCCTTTTTAATTTTGACAGTTTGCCATTACCCCTTCCATCCCTCCCCTTCCTCCTTCTTCCTCTTCCTCTTCTTCTTTCTCTTCTTCATCCTTAAATCTTTCCCGAAAGTCCCTTGTTTTTTGAATTGTATCCACTTTTCATGTATTCACGTCTTCTAAATTCCTCCCCCGAAAGACAATCCTCTTTTTCTTCAGAAACTCCACGAAAAAATATATAACTCTTCTTTTTCTGTATAATTCTTAACGAAATGTCTTTTAGTAAGGTACTCTGCTTCTCTGTCTCAAGTCTTGGTTTAACTCTTGGTACTTTCTCTGCTACAATCTCTTCCACTAAATCTTTCTCTTTATCATTATCTTTCTCTTTATCTTCCTGTATTTCCAACGTAGCCTTCATTCCTTGGAATTCGTCCTTTTCCTTCACCATTTGTTTCAGTTCTGCGTTCATATTCTGAAATTTTTCCTGCAAAATTGCCATTTTTGCATCAAATCTCTGTTCCCATTTTTTAAAACAGTACTCCAATTGTGTAGTCATGTTGCAGATTTTTCACCAGGTGCCGATCTCTCTTCTCTTAAAAAAAAAGAGGTAAAATAAACTGCGATCGCCGACGTGAAACAGAAAGATTAATTGCCATAATCCATGAACTCTGACACGGAAGAGCTCATATTCTTTTAGAAAGAATGTCAAGAATGACAATAATATGTAGAAAAAAAACAGACACACAAATCCCAAACAATTTTCTCTCGCCGGAACAGTCTATTTAAGAAAACTTCTTCATATCTTTACTTCTCCTTCTCTTACTGTTTTAATCTTCCATAAGTATAGAAAAAAAAATAGCTAAAGCTCTCCACTTTAGAAACTTTCACTTTCGAACATACACTTCGTCTTTTTGCAACATATTAATTATTTTTAACGTTAACTCTTATCTCGGCTAATTTCTTCAGTTCATAAATCATTTCTACGCCTCTTGCCTAAGTAAAGCAAAGCATGTGGGAGGTGGCTTGGCTTACGCTTCATCTGAAGTTTGAGCTCGTTGTTATCGTTCTTCGTCACCCACCGACCCGAAACTTCAAAGCCTTTGCCTTGAAGTGTCAGAATGGGGGCGATTTAAAGAAATGTGGTTTATCTCTTTGTACACCCTTTCAATCCAGGGGTAAAGTAGTTAAGTCCATCAGATGTACTCCGTCGATACGGAGCGATCGGCGGAGTTGTCAGCCTGCCATGTCCTCCCAGCCGGAAGTCCGATCTTAGTTTTCTTAATGTTGAGTTTCAAGCCAACTTTTGCACTCTCCTTTTTCACCCTCATTAAGAGGCTCTTTAGTTCTTCTTCACTTTCTGCCATTAGGGTGGTATCATCTGCATATCTGAGGTTGTTGATGTTTCTCCCGGCAATCTTGATTCCGGCTTGACATTCATTCAGCCCTGCATTTCTCATAATGTACTCTGCATATAAGTTAAATAAGCAGGGTGACAACATACAGCCTTGCCGTACTCCCTTCCCAATTTGAACCAATCGGTTGTTCCATGGCCGGTTCGACTGTTGCTTCTTGACCCGCATACAGGTTTCTCAGGAGACAGGTAAGGTGGTCTGGTACCCCCATCTCTTTAAGAATTTGCCACAGTTTGTTGTGATCCACACAATCAAAGGCTTTTGCATAGTCAATGAAGCAGAGAAGAAGTTTTGGCGCACATTTTTTCTGCGTTCTGTGATGGGTTCACCATCTTCCTGCCTGCTTAGGCTTGATTGCATTTGATAAGGTTCATAGCGGAATGAACGAAATGTCATGCTGGATGTGTTTTTAAAATGTTTTTATTGTATTTTTAAGGAAGACTTTTAAAAGTATTTTATTCACAATACATGCTTTTAAAAAAGTCATATTTTAAGAATACATGTTCTGAACATTTTAAAGCCTTTTGCGTTTTTATGACTATAATCCTGATGAATATGCTTCGATCTTGGTACATTGCAGCCGGTCATAATAGTTTTCGATCTATGTTAACAATCCTACCATTGTTCACCGGCAAGTGGTACTCAGAGGCATGCTGTCACTGAACCTGGAGGTAGTACAGTTCTATACATGCAGTATGCCTTTGAATACAAGTTGCAGAGATGTAATGAGGCAGAGGGCTATGCCATCATCTCCTGCTTGTGGACTTCACAGAAGCATCTAGTTCACACAGTGGGAAACAGGATACAGTACTGAATTAGATGGGCCTTTGGCCTGATTCTTCAGGGATCTAGTCTTATGGTCTGAGCCTGTTGCCACTGGCGTTCTGCATTTCACTCCCCAGTCCTTTCCTTGTTCACTACATCTGATTCAAGGACTCATGCATCTTCCTTCATTTCTTTCCTTGCACAGACCTCCGTGGATTCAGTCTGTGCCCTCAGCCTCTGCCCCTTGTCAGTTCCAGTTCCACTGCTGCTTATTGTGAGCTCAACAAGAACACACGGCGGTGCCACCGCCAACAGCTCCCATTGTACAAGTCCTGCCGCCTGTATCAGACGTGTGATCATGCAGTGCTGATTGCAGGTGCGTCTTGTAGAGCGGTGGGTGGGTCTGCTAGGAACATCTGACCCACTGAATACCATGGATGGCAGCCAGACAAGATCTGAGCTCCAGGCATTGGATACCATGGGAAAATTCAATGCAAGCCTCAATAGCTTTGTTTTGTTAGGTATGAACTTAAAGGGGCTTTCTGGAGAGCAGGGTTGCTGCTGCTTGGTCACATCTTCCTACTTGACCTCTTGCAGCGGATGTCAGCTCCTCCTCTACCTCCAGTTTCCTAAACTGTTAAACGGTTCCTTTCTAGGTGGCTGGCAGGAGCAGGTCACTTACCCACACCATGCCCAGAACCTGCTGCTCTTCCACCAGATGCTTCAACGTAACGGCTTCCGCCAAGAGCACATCAAAGCCTTCTTTGCAAGCGAGGGGCAGGCATCAGGTACCCTTAGAAGAGAGGTGTCCACTACCAGGAGTGGGGAAGGCCTCTTGATAGCGAAATTTTGACCATGAAAAGTGGTTAATAAATTCTATAAATTCTAATAGTGTTTGGATGCCAAGGACTGTTCTTCAGACTGGAGTTTGCTGGGTCTCAATATCTGTTGAGATACTTGATGTTCCTTCTCCACATCATCACCACCAAGGGTCTTGCATTCAGAGTGCGTCTTGCCGTAGCCGTTGCACCCACCTGAGAGACTGCTGGGTGTGAAAGCACAAGCATGCAGCCCCTGGTGATGGGGATGCCTTTGTCTTTCACTGCTATAAAAAGATGGCCAGCTCATGCAGTAGACAAAATAACCTACTGAGACTTTGCAGAGTGAACTGAGCCTAGCAAAGATTCCCATCTATCCACAGCTGTTCCTCTTCCCAACTCAGGGCCCCCTACCAGGATGGCAGGATTGATTGAGGGAGGCAGGAATCTGAGCATGGTCTCTAAACGAATGAACATGCCACTGTGGAGGGTTGGAGGGGAGAAACAGACCCATGCGACAAATAATCAACAGTCTCTTCTTTCTTGGGCAGTGACTGTGGAGATGGGCGACGTGCACCCAGCCACGGAGAAGCTGGCCATTCGCTCCCATCTGGCCTTGGTGTGCCGGAGTCTGCATTGTGCCGACTCGCTGGTGCTCTACCTCAACAGTCCAACAGCCAGTGATGGCACCATGCTGCTGTGGGATGCCAACCGCAACGGCATTGTGAGTGTGGTTCAGATGGTGGGATGGGCTTGGAAAACAAGGATAAGTGGTCCAGCAAGGGCAGAGGCACCTGGGCTATGGAGCTCCCCCAGAATCTTATGAAGGTCTAATTCCACTGGCATGCTAGCTTGGCACTAGTTCCTGGATCCTCTATTTGTGCCATTACAAAACATCACAGCCTCTCTCGTTAGTGAAAACGAACCTGTCACCCAGTTCTTGTCAACAATTTTTTTTAAATCACCAAGCTCATCTATCACTGTCCAAGTAAGACACGAGCAGCCCCTTTTAGCCTTTGCTGGGGTTAACTGTGGCTCACCTGTGATAGAACAAGGCCCTGGTCTGCCCTCTGTGCCCACTCTCGCTACCAGCCTTCCCTGTTAGAAGTTCACATGCATGGCCCTGATGTCACAGAGCAGAAGTTTCGGGGGCTGCTGTAGGCAGCAAAAGGTGATGACATCTGGACATGACGTGGAGGGATATTAGGGGGGCATGTGCCCCAACCCCCACCTCTATATATGTATGAGCTGATAAGCATGCACAAGGTATATAATGCTGTATCTGAAAGGTATGCCAGTGTCCAAGTAAAAATGAGGCATATCAAACCAGATCTAGGGAATTCTATGAAAGGGGTCACATCAGCTTTTTCGATTATGCATCAAGGCTTTATTCCCTGATGGAGTTCCATGCCTGCAGTAAATAGAGTAATCAAATATATTTGATGGCTTAAAAGTCATGGAGAGTCGGGGAAACATGGAGTGGCTATCAAAAAGGCTTGTGCAGGGATATTAAGTAGCAACAGACCTCCCAGGAACCCCTATCAGCCTGTATTTGGCCATTTGCAAGTGACCTGTCTTTTCATTGGCTGGAGATGGAAACTGAAGTGAACCACTCTTGCAGAGGGAGGGATGCGGAGGGGGCCATATCCCACCTGTCCCAGCTTGTCCTGGACAGCCCATCTGAAGGAAGGAGAGATGCTGACAGAATTGCAGGTGAAAACTCCAGCCCTCTCCTCTCATCTGTTCCCTTCAAAGGCCCGTCCAGCTCTTTCATGTGTGCCTGCAGGGAGAAAACAACTCTCGTTTTTGCAGTGGGTGCTGGCCCTGGCTTGCTCTTTCCTACTTAATCCGCTCCTTTTAACTCCCAGGCAGTGGAATTCCCTTGATCTCTGAACTGTAGAGCAGGGGGGGGGGAGTGTGTGTGTGTGTGTGTGTGTGTGTGTGTGTGTGTGTGTGTGTGTGTGTGTGTGTGTGTGTGTGTGTGTGAGAGAGAGAGAGACAGACAGACAGACAGACAGACAGACAGACAGACAGACAGAGGGGCAGGTGCTGATGAGCTTCCCTTTTCCTTTCCTCAATAGGCTGATCCTAAGGAGCGGTACCCCATTTCAGAGCTCTTAGCTGACTTGGAAAGCTGCAATGCTCACAGGGTCCTCCTTTTCCTTGACCAGAGCTACCCAGGGCCATTGGCAAAGAAGTTGCGGGTGTCACAACACCATCCCAATGTGGTGCTAGTGCGTGGCACCACCACCAATGGTGGGTCAAGTTTTGCCGAGTTTTGGGCTGGGCTACAGCCTGATCAGTGTTTGCTCCAGCATATCTTACCGGTAAGTGCCAGGAAGAGCAGAGACCATGACTATTAAAGGGCCAAGGCTTTATAGATGAAGTCATAGGGCAAGTGATCCCAATACCAATTGCTCATTCCAAACAACATATTAGGGGCCTTAAATCTGTGAGTAGGAAGCCCCTGTTCTAGCATTTGCTTTTGGCAGGTGGTGTTAGCAACAGATAGATCTCTTGTTCAAAGGGATAGCTTTTAGTGACAGGGGTAGCATCCTTAAGGTCTCTCTTCCTCCCACCCCAAAATTGAGTGGGAAGAGAAATGAGATGCGGCATTTTAGAGAGATGAAATTGGAAGCCTATGCTACGGGAAGATACTGCTGTCTCTAGGGCCAGAAATACTTGGCTAATTAACCTAGAATAGAAATTGGCCCTTGTTATGCAGCAAGTTCAGTGCACATTACAGCTGACTACAGCACAGCGGCTAAGAGATTGTGCTGTGAGTTAGGACTTCCCAGGTTCGAATCTCCTGTGCCATAAGCTCACCAGGTGGCCTTAGGCAAGCAATTCCTTCTGAGCCTCAGTGCCCCACCTGTAGTTTGGGATAATACTCAACTCACAGGGTTGTTGCAAGAATATTACAATACATGTGAAACACGCATACACACACATGCTAAGTATAACTATCTTTTGATCACCCTACATTGCAGCCAGATTGGTTTTTCAGTCCACAAAGAGGTGTGTGTAAAAAGCTACCTCATTGATTTTCATCTCACAGCCGGGTAACACTACCATGCAGCTGGGTAAATGCTTGGCCGCGTTGCATGTGCTGAACGACCAGAACTGACTTTAGTATTGTGAGTGGATACACGATCCAGCTGCAACACAAATGAGAAAACAAATGCAAAGTCTGGTGGAAATTTGCAGCAAGCAGTCTTTTCATGTGGTTTGAATTATGGCTCCTTTGGAAAGGAAAACCTGAGGTTCATTGTGTTAGGCTCCCTTAGTCTGACTTACCTCGGTGGCCAAATTTGCTGATGATTGTACAGACTGCTGAGATAATGATTTGAAGTTTTCTGAACACTACACAAATGGTTATAACAAGGATGATGATTCCAGCAGTGATCCAGGGCAGTCCAAAGTGAAGTCCTCTCTCCTTTCTTGCAGGTGGGCTCGTGGTCTGCAGTTCTGGCCTCTGGTTCACCAGCCCAGTTGCTCAATGTCACGTTAGCAGGAGCTCCCTGTCATTCCGTGCCACCCCTGGGAGAGGAGGAGCGTCAGCGTCGCTATCAAGGCTGTCAGAATCTGCCCACCATGTTATGGTATCAAAGCAGGCACCAGTGGCTGCCACAGGAGGATGACTGAGCTTGATGGGGCACTGCTTGGGCTCTCTCCTCAAGATCAGGCCCTTGTTCTGTATGTACCTGTGGTACCTTTCTCTTACCCAGGAGGTTCCTGGTTTCAAGGGAAATGGGGGGAGGGAGTCATCTGCCACTGCAGCAGCCCAATGGGTTGGCATGGACCAGTCACTGAGCATTGTTGGAATAGGTTGAGGCAGCCCTAATGAACTGCTGCACTGGACTCTCAAATGCCCGCCCCATTCCAGCAGTCAGGGCCAAAGGAGAAGCCCAATGTATCAAGGCCTGGTCTTACATCCTGTCAAAGATATATACATGGAGATAGGAAAAATGCTAAAGTCACAGTGAGACTGGTCACCAATTAGGAGGTGACCATGTGTGGGGCAGTAGAATGGCAGCCAGTGCCGAACAATTAGGCCAGAGCATCACAGAGGTACAGAAAGGGCAAATGGGTACAACACACTGCCCTGGCATCCACACTGTGCTGCTACCCTTCAAACGGCATTTCCTTCTCTTTCACTTGGAAGCTAGAAGTACAGGGCTGCATGTCACTCTCCCTTTTTTCTTGTCTCTATGAATATAAACCCCATAACACCCTCTGGTGAGAATGGAGGTGGTGGTGAAACATGGTGTAAAACAACCAACCCCTTGAATAAAAGGACCACTGTTGCTGGTTTCTCCCTTTCTTGCTGTTTACATATCATCGAAATTTGTTGAAATGGGAGGGAACCACTACCAGGGTAAAGGCCTGTCTGCTCACGAGAAGGTATGCCGATGAAGGACACCAGGAAACCTGGACTCCTGGTTCCTACTCTGGAAGGGGGATGTGGCCAGGCCTAGACTGGAGACTGCAGAAACAAGAGCTGGAAGGAGCAAGTGGGTGCAATCCCAGTGCAATCTGTATGGCATTTCTACTCTAAAATTGAAGTAGACTCTCTGTTTTACAATGCAAAATACATAGGGCTTTCACCATAAACATTGCCAAACTTCAAACACCATCACTCTAAGTCCATGGAGAATCATGGCCAATAGAAACTTTCAATTTATAATGAACATTCAGGTTGTGTGTGGCTCTAGCGTTTTTCCATGTCTGTGGGGATAAACTGGAAGCCAGGACTTATGCATACTCTGGGTGGTGCGTGGGATTTAGTTAGACCACTGCAAAGAAGAAAGCTGGGAGTGCTGACTGCACTGCCCCCTCCCATCTTACTATCATTCACTAAGCTCCCTGCTGGTTTGGGCAAATAGCTGTGCTTGGGCTCAGGCTCCTTAGTCCTTTTTATTTAATACAACAGGGACCCGTAAACCTCAGCAGGTTAGTAAATTTCTGGTCAAAAAGACCCACAGGGGAAGGGGATCTAGACCACCTCTAGACTTAATGAACACTCCCAATGAATGTGTATGTACTAGCTTTGAGCTGCAGGGGCCAGCCAAAGCCAGGACACACACACAATCATGTTAGACTGAGAGGGAGGGAGCAATGGGGTGCATCACCTGCTCTTTCCTGTTATCAAATCCCCTACAGTGCAGCTGAGCTTCATTGTTTGCTAAGCACTGGTACCCCAGTCTAACCAAGGCCTTGACCCTCAATGTCAGGGAACAGCTGCTGCTGTTGGCTGGCTTGGCAGCACCTGGGCTTGACTAGCAAGCAGTGGAGACGGTACCCACTGGGTCCTCCTGCCAGCTGCCTCCATGTCTGTTACTCTATAAAATGCTGTGCAAACTGAAGGTACTATATACATAAAGAAACGGAGGCAGCTAGCAATAAGACCTGGCAGGATGTCCTGGGACTTCTTGCAACAGGAACAGCAGCAACCATTGGGGCCTTCTGAAAGTCAGCTGTTACAGCCACCATGCACGAGCACTTCCATGGTTTGGGCTGGGAGGACGGAGAGGTGGAGAAGTCTTCCTCATCTTTTCCCATCCTCTCCTTCCCAACCACAATGAATTATCACCAGTCCCCTCATTTTTTATCTTATTTTACACATGCTGAAATGTAAACAATTGACAAGCATGAGGACCTTTTGTGTCTTCTTGGCTGAACAACTCAAAATTAAATCTGACGTGCTGAAAGCTATTGTTTGAGAAATCTCTGCCTACTGCCCTCTGTCCCATGCGCAATTTAAAAACAGCCCATCCTGGCCACTGGCCACTATGTCTTCCAGCCCTTCCCCTCCACAGATGAGACTGAACGCACCAGCTCCACAGGTGGATCTGAAAATGCCAAGAGTTTATGAAAATTAAAACAGAGACCTCAAAATCAGAAGGTACAAAACAGCCATTCTCCAGGCATCTTTTGTAGTTATAGACAAATGGCTGGCAACACACAAATATCCTCTCTCCCCACAAGCTCCATGCTCATCTTTGCAAGGAAAGGTAGTTGCCAGCAAGAACGGTACATCAGAGTGGCACTGGATGCTATTCAGACTTGAGGTCCTGGTCCCAGCCTGCCCATCACCAATTATTGACACTACATCTAGGTCATAAAGCAACATGCTTCTGTGGATCACGGGCAGCAGCCAAGGGATACCATTCCCAGCATATGTTGTTTTAGCATGAGGGGCATCCTGCTCATGAAGAGCAGTGCATGCTGTGAAACATACATCCCGGCATTCCTCACATCTGGTGTCCATGACCACAATTGGTGGATCTGCTGTTTGCCCAGGTTACCTGACTTTCTCCCCCACTGTGCCATAGGAAATTACAAATATAATGGCAGAGGCGACAGCTACCGCTTTGGCTTCAAGCCTCATCTTGCAGGAACAGGAGTTGCTGATATCTCTGGAGGTTGCTCAGTAGTTCTTTCCATTGCTTAGCCATGACTCATCAGGCGTTCTACTCAGTGACTGCGCTTCCTGGGCTGCTCGGTGTGGTGCCTGCCTCCGATGCAGTGCCCTGCTCACTTGGGGCAGCGCTGCTCACTGGAACACTGTCTGCAACACTTGGGGTGCCGCCAGGCTCCGATGCTGTGACACTTGGGGTACCAGCAGCCTCTGATGCGACACTTGGGGCGCCGCCAGGCTCCGATGCTGTGACACTTGGGGCAGGCTCCGATGCTTTGACACTTGGGGCAGGCTCCGATGCTGCGACACTTGGGGCAGGCTCCGATGCCGCGACACTTGGGGTAGGCTCCGATGCCGCGACACTTGGGGCACCACTGACCTCTGATGCCGTGATGCTTGGGGCACCACCAGCCGATGGCATGACACTTGGGGCGCTGCTGGTCTTTGACTCAACTCTTGGAATGCTACCTACTTCTGACACAGTGCCCACGACACTTGGGGCACTCTCTGGCTCCGACACAGTGGCAGGGCTGCTCCGCCTGTCAGTTGGCTCTGACTCAGCACTTTGAGTGGTTAGCATGGTGCTTGCTTCCGATATATCACTGAAGACGTCCATTTTGGGACTCTTCTCCAATGCAGCAATGGGAGCGCTCTCCATGGTGCTTGCTTCCAACAAACCCTTGGGAGGTATGCTATGTGGCTGCAGCACAGCAATGCTCTTCCTCTTTACATCTGGGGTTTCACTTCTTTGCTGCATCCACATGTCAGAGTAGAGGCCCCCCTTTTTTATCAGCTCCTCATGCCTGCAAAATAAAGGGATAGTTTATTCCATAGGCACGGGGGGAGGATATGTCCCTCAGTCTTGAGCAAGTTTGAAAGAAGCATTCAGAGACCCACAATTTCCCATTCCCATGGAGGATCTTTCCAAACATACACGGCTATATCCTGTGACCATTCAGCCTACAAAACCCTAGTTGCCACACCAGAGTTGCCACAGCCTCGCCAATATTTTATTCATTAGGAAGGTTGGAACGGAAGGAATTGTAGGTGGCAAGTAGTGGCTGGGATATTTGAAGGCAAATGCTTGAATTTGAAGGGTGCATTTGCTTCTCTTCCCCTGTATGAGGTGATCAGATGGGTGGTAGCCAGCTTGCAACACAACTGGGAAAGGAGTCTCCAGTTGGATTTGGGTTAGGAAGAACATAGATAGGGCTATGTGTATGTTAGCATTTTATGGGAATTCAGAAAAAGTACAGAAACTGGAGCCTGTGGTTCTAGTTCCAGTTTTTCCTTCACCAATCACGGATAGCATTTCTGAATCTCTGTGAAGAATATCAAGTTTCTTTTTCTTTCTTTTCTTTTTTTTAAAGAGCAAGTTTCCACCTCTTATGGCTGTGAAGATATGCCTGCAAGCGTGTGAACAATGGACCTGTTAAAATCTCAGTCACCAGAGAGGTGGCTGAAGATTTCCAGCATTCGTGTGCACAGCTTCGGGGTCCTTGCATTGCTCCCTGCCTCTTCCAATAACTAGCAAAACTGGAATAAACAAGGCAAAAGAAGGGAAAACAAACACATTCTCAATTTGCATAACTTATGCAGACTACAGAATTCCATTTTTGTTGGTGCAGAATTTGGATTGGTTGTGGAATGTTAATTTTGTTGTCGTTAGCAATTAATACATACAACTCTGGGCATGTACAATGGCTTACCTTCCTCGCTCTATCACTCGACCTCCCTTGAGGACTAGGATATGATCAGCATTAACCACTGTGGATAGTCTGCCAAGAAAACACAAATACTATGGATGTTACCAAGAGGACAGAATGTAATAGTGATCTTTTCCCTACTCACGGCTCCTAACAATACTCTCCATGTGAGAGCAAATTAGAGTGCACAAAATATGGATCTCAGCCCTGTCGTGTTTGAGAGATCCCTGCTGTGGGGAAACCATAACACACATTTACTGTGCAGTTGCAAAGCAGTCAAAAGAGGTTATAGGCAGAGCACATGTTTTGCAAACAGAAAGCCTCAGGTAGGGCTGGGGAACACCCTGGAGAGCTGCCAGTCAAACTAATGATCTGAATCAGTAAAGGACAGCTTCTTCTGTTCATATGGAAGCAAATGGAGTGGGGGGTGGCACTTCAAGTGTGAACTGACTTGAAAACGGGGCAAATACAAAGCAAGTACAAAGCAATCACAATAGATCCAGTTAGCCATGCTGATTCTTATCGTGCCAGTTTAGCAACACGAAGTGGCATTCAGATATCGCCTCTGGTAGCAGTCTCGTAGCAATGTCACACCACCCCAATAATAACAATACTTAGCATTTCTACAGCACTTTCTAAGTGGGCAAAGCACTTCACATGCCTTATCTTGATGTTGTACTTATAACAACCCTGTAAGGTAAGTAAATATTATTATCCCCATACTACAGCTGGGCGAGAAGAAATACCTGCAGATCTTCTTCAGTTCATGACCAATGTTTTGGAAGAAGTGGTGCTTCGAGCTCTGCCGAGCCAGCAGAGCTCAAGCACACGGGCTGCAAGCGTTGGGGATGGTCCTCCCGCCCTCCCCTGTATCTTACCTTGCCTTTTCTGCCCTTCTCGGAGCTGCAAACCAGGCCGGGCGCAAACCCGGAAGAAAGTGCTGATGTCATCATCGGCACTTTCTTCCGGTGGTACGTGGCTGGCTGGAGGCCCATGTAGGTGATCTGCGGGGCTTCCGGAGATTGGGAAACACTGATCTAGACCAGCATTATCAAACAGATGTCTCGAGAAAGGCCATAACCAGGACGTGAAAAGGACAGGCTTCCCCACTTGTTGCTCCTCAGCAAATGGCATTCCAAATCTGGAGGTTCCCTATGGCCACTGTGATTAATAGCTCTGACCCACATGAATTTGTCTACACTCCTTTTCAAGGCACCTAAGCTGCTGCCCATCATTACATTTTGTGGCAGTGAAATCTACAAACTAATTGTGCATTGTATGAAAAAGTGCGTACTTCTGTCTGTCCTGAATCTACTGCCAATCAATTTCATTGGATGACCCAGAGCTCTAGTATTACCTGTGAGCCACAATGATGGTGGTGCGGCCTACGCATACTTTGGCCAAGGATGCCTGGATATTTCTCTCAGTCTTTGTGTCCAGCGCCGATGTCGCCTATAAGATTCAGGCACAGTGGTGGATGGAGAAGTGAAGGTCAAGAACTCTGGCACCAACTGTCAATGTCAAGCCTTTGGCCCATCAGTAAACACATAGTGAGTGCTGCTCTTTGTGTTACCACCACTGCTGAGGGAACTTAGAGGAAAATTGTAAGAATGGGGGAAAGAGGTTCTTTTGGTTCTGATGAGGACGGAAAGGGAGCTTCTAGGTAGTCAGGCACGATCATAGGTATTGATGGAGATTCCCAGGTTAGTGAGGCAGAATGTCCCCTTTCTCCCAAACGACTGACGGATATACAGAAGGGGAAAAGACGTTGGCTTTAGGAATTGGGAGATAAGGAGATATCCCTCTCACATTCTTTACCTCATCAAAGAGGATGATCTGGGGGTCCTTCAAGAGGGTGCGGGCAATAGCAACTCGTTGCTTCTCTCCACCACTAAGCTTCAGACCTCGCTCACCAACCTGTGTATCATAACCTGCCAGGCACAAACAGCCAACATGAAACAAAAATGCTATGCAGGGGAGGGTGACAGTCAATTTGTGACTCCTGGCAATGGGCAGAACGCCATGAATCTTTGGCCACTTATAGCATTTCCCTGCACCACCCAGGCCTGCCAACAAGGGAGCTTTGGCACCCCACAGAAACGTCTAGCAAACCCAAAGTCTATTGGCCAGAGAGCCTCTAAAAAATTAGGAAAAGGAGATGGGACAACTGTGAGCAGCTCACCTTAGTGGTCAGTTGTGCCTCTTTGGTCAAAGCATATATCACGCCTTTAACCGCTCTTATTGGGATTCCTAGGGATGGGGGACTGCCACAGGCCTTGCTCATGTTAACTGAAAAATAAAATGCTTTTTCAATTTACTGTTAACATGAGCAAGACCTGTGACAGTCCATCTTCCCCTAGAGGCAAGAGTGTGTAAAAATGGGCAGCACAACATCCCTTTGGTTCAGATGAGGCTTCCAGACATAACTATTTGTGGGTCTACAGCAGCTCACAGTATAGGGTAGTGGCTTTATGGCACAACAGTGGGCAAGCCAGAAATGAGGAGCAGCCCTTACCTTCAGGGAAGTTGGTGATAGACTGATGGATATGAGCAGCTCTTGCTGCCTCTGTCACCTCTTCATTGCTGGCGTCAATACGTCCGTAGCGGATGTTGTTGCGAATGGTATCATTGAAGAGGACAGTGTCCTGGGGCACCACGCCAATGCAGGCACGCAATGAGGATTGCTTTACCTATGGGGGTATTGGGAGATGGGAAGGTTGGGATGGTAAGAAAAGGAGAGGAAGCTAGCGCCTACTGCCCAGATTAAGGCCTGGAATACGGATGATGTCCCAGGACAGGGCTATCACAACCTCATGGAGAGTTTCGCATCAGGCAGTTGCTTAGGACGAATTGCTGCTCACAAGAGCCAGGGTTTTGCCTAGTAGTGGAGGCAAATCACTAGGTTACCCAGGTTACAGTGCAGAGAGGGATTCATGTTTTGGCAGCCTGGCATTTTGGAGCTGCCTAAACATCATTGTCTGAACATCAAAGCTGTCTTTCAGTGCAGGATACGTTCTGTGATTAAGACCCATCTTGCTGAGCACTGTTATGCCCTCTAAAGCTTCATGTCCAGGTATGTACAGAGACTCTTGGTTGGGGGGGGGGGGGAGAGACAGGCTAGAGACAGATGATATAGCAGAAGGCACTTTGGAAGAAGGATCACTTCTGGTGTACATTCACCAGTTGCTTCTGATAAATGGATTTTGCAATTTTTGTTATTGTTAGAAAAATCTAAAAAAGAAAAACAAAACCCCAAACATTCGACCGGAGGAGACAGTGGGGCAAAACGTGTGTGGGTGTGCATGCTTGCACCAGGGGAAATTATGCCTCTCTCATCTCCTTCTGCTGTAATGACCAGCTAAACAGGACCCTATAAGAGAGGCAAAGCTACAGAGGGGAAAAAAAGAAGCTCAGAGGCGGGTAGGTGGAACCACACATTCAAAGGCCAGAGAACAAACAGCTGGAGCAGACATAAAAGGAACAGCTGTCCTTCAATCCTCCCTCCACCCATCCACCCCCAGATTCCCATGAAATCCTGGCACCCAGATGGGGCACCTAGGAATCTCTCTCCCAGATATCCCATAGCCCCAGCCAGTCTGGGTGGCCAAGGAGGGGGGAAGGCACACTGCAGCTGTGCCCTCCCCAGTGCAACCCTTTCATCTGTCTGTAAATGGAATCACACATCTTTGCTTTGCTGGGGGCAGCAAACATGAACCAGGAATTAAGCTGTTGGGGCAGTACAGCAGAAGCCTTGAGCGGCAGGAGGAGGAACATATGTGCACGCACGGACGCACGGACGCACACACACACACACACACACACACACACACACACACGAGTTGCCCACTAGATTCTGTCACAGATGGCAGGACACAGCGATGAGATTGTTCGGGCCAGCTCCACACCTTCTGAACTATGTAGCTCAGGTCAAGGAATTACTGCAGATATTGTTGTGTGTAAGCCACGTATAGTAACATTATGTTACTTGCTCCATTACAGCAGCAGTCTCTCTTGCTTTGGACTTGACTTGTAACATGTTTGTCAAAAAGGCTGATCAAACCTAGTAAACTAACAGCCCAATCCTATCCAGCGCTGGCCCAGAGTGTGCAGTGCTGCTGACAGAGCGTGCACTGAGTGCTATGGGCCGGCTGGGAACTAGGCGGCCCAGGAGAGGTAAGTAAACTTTACCACCACCCTGCTACTCACCACCACCACTGCCCTGCTACTCAGCCCAGGCGCCTCCTCCTTTGCGATCTCGCTACTGTGCCATTCTGGCTTCCCCTTACCAAAAGATATGCCGGAATGGGGCCGCAACGAGATCATTCAGTCCCACCGCCCCCTCCTGCTTCTGACTGCAACCCGGAAGTAATTGGCAGTGACATGGTGGTGTCATTACATCACCGCCAGTTACTTCCATGTCTGCATGCTGGGGGGATGACGCCAGGAGACACTGGCCTGGACACCAGATGGACTAGCAACACAATTGCATTTGATGACTCCAAGTACTAGCCTTTGGAGAGAAAATATCCCACCCACTCATCTCCAATTTGTCGTCTTTTTCTAAACTAGAACGTCTCAATCTCTCCAGCCACGTTTCCTCATCTGGAAAATGTTCCAACCTCCCGATCACTTCAGCTGCCTTTTCCTGTTGCTTCTCCAGTTCTACAATACTCTTTTGGAACTGCAAAATGAGTATTGCAAAAAAACTGCAATACTCAACCCAACCCGCACACACTATTCTAGATGTGACTATGCCAGATTTCACTGTGGAGCAACTCAAGGACTGCATTAGTCTTTTGTGTTGCATCAGACTGGGGAGCTTGATTCAATTATTTCAAGAGACCCTACTCCTTTGGGTACAGAACGTCTCCTTCAACACATCCCCACACCAAGAACCTTGTCTCTATTCCTTGTTGAACTACCCTCTATTTGACACCTCAGTGACCTTGTTACCTTGGAGATATCCTGTCCATCAACTCGGATGCAGCCTCCCCACACATCATAGAAGCGGAAAAGTAGGCGAATGATGGTGCTCTTTCCTGAGCCAGAAGGCCCCACCTATGTAGAGAAAGGAGAAGGAGTGTCAGAAGGGATACCGTCTGCGGGAAGACAGGACAGATAAGAAGTCCCAGTGTCCTGTCAACCCTCCTCCTACTATGGAGGGCCAGCACTGCTCTCCTCTGCACCAGATGCAGAAGTGGTGAGGGGGCCACTAAGAAAAACCATTTGTTATGGCAGAACTGTTTTTCTCTCCTTACCAGTGCTAGGGTATGTCCAGGCATCGCTGTGAAGGAAATATCATGAAGAATTTCTCTCCTATGGGGAGAGAGAACAAAAGAGACAAGTGGGTCATTTTTCAAGACTTCCACCATCCTGCTTAGGCTGCCTGCATGTTACTCCACCCACTTGTACTCCAATCCCCTCCAAACCCGATGGTCTGCAACCCACTGCAGATTATATAGGTTTGCTGGGCAATGGGATGGCAGCTTCTGTGAGAGTGCAAAAGAACATGGGTATATGCCTCCTGCTCCCATGATATGGACTGTTTTCAGTCTATTTTTCCCTCTTCCCCAGCACAACCTCAATATATGGAGAACATTAGGTACACATGTTGCATGGAGTATTTGTGTGAAGTGGTGTGGAAAGTAGCTGAGTGAAGAGTGGGATGTATACAGTATTGATAGGGTCAGGGAGAGGCCTATGAACATTGTGTTCTGCTGGGCCCTCAATTTCTCTCAAGGGATAGGCCCACCATTTCTCTCTGGTTTCCATTCCTGCTAACATTTTGTTGCTCTTCCCTAGGTTGTTATCCTACTTGGGAGAATTATACCAGAACAGCTTTAGTGATAGCAGGTTGCTTAGCCTTGGTGCCATATGCCTCATGCCGGTCCGGCTTACACTGTAATGTGCTGTGCATATGTCAAACTGGAGCTCCCAGAATTTGAGCTCTGTTCTACACCACCAGCACTCTATTCCTACTACAAGCCTGATGGATGGAACTCTTGGCTTTAACGGTGCCACCTGGACTTCAAGACCAGTCTGCTAACCCTAAGGGTCAATCCCAAGAATGTTCACACCAGGCCCTATAAAACCCTGGCCTCAGCACTGGCTCCCTCAGTCTGAACAACTTGTCTGATGGAGTAATTGCAGAAGAGACTCCAGCACGTTGTCTTAGTCTGGATCTACTCTACCTTGCCCATTTGGGATCAGGTTGATGACTCTAGTCCTGGAGCTAACCATCCTGAGGTTTCCCCAGGGGCCCCCTCGCACCCATTCTCCATGTTACCTACTTTAATTTCTTCAAAGTCTTGTCCCACCCCTCATTCACACACAATCATACCAGCTGCCATCAGCTCACCCTATCTTCCTCCTTACCCATCTGCATAGCCAAAATGGACATTTTCAAACTCCACATGTCCTGTAATAAAGTGAAAATCCCTGGCGCCTGGTTCATCTTTCACCTGCAAGATAACACATCTGTAAGACCACGTGTAGTAGTAGATGGGTGAGTTAGCCAAGCCCATGTGCCTCAGTGGGAACAGAAAGAAACCAGCCAAGAAAAGACAAGAAACTTGGCTTGGTGAGAGTTGATTCCTTAAGGTACCACATAGGGTGTGAAGAAAAATTTCCAGGGACACACCACAGGAACGTTCACAAGCAGGTCCCAACAACAACAACCACAATTCCCAGGACTACAGTAGCCAGAGGTACACTGCTTCTGACAACAGAGGATGCACTTTGAGTTAGTGGTGTCGCTGTAGGTGGGGCGGAACGCTAAGTTCTGCAGCGCGCTGACCCTTCCTTACTCACCAGCACAAGGCGGCCCCGCCCCGTCGCCTTCAGAGCCATTCAGTGGGGCGAAGGCAACGCACAGGGAGTCTCCTGCGCGTTGCCTTTGCCCCACTGAATGGCTCCGAAGGCGACGGGGCGGGGCCGCCTCATGCCGGTGAGTAAGGGTCAGCGTGCTGCAGAACTTAGCGCTCCGCCCCACCTACAGCGACGCCAGTGCTTTGAGTAATGGTTCTCTATTCTCCATTTAGACATCTAATCCTTTTAAGAGATATCATTATGATAGTGGCCATTACAACATCTTGAAGGTAGGAGTTCCATAGACATTTATGCAGAGTACAGAGAGGAACTTCCTTTTGTTTTCAGGCAAACCATGGCCTTTAACTTCCACAGCTGAGCCTGGAGCAAAGTGGAGAACACGGGGATACAAAGTCCTCAGTTCTACTCCTGTTAACCAATCCAGGTACGGAACAACAAAGGTATGGGAAGTTGCTGGAGTTCTACTACCTGCATGCACAGGGAGACGGATAACTGAGGAAGGGAGATACTTGATCTATGACAGCATAGAAGTGGCCTCTATTTACCTCCACCTCCTCACGGAAGAGTTCAAACATGTTCTCCATGTCAATGAATGAGGTCTGGATCATTCTGAAAAAGAAAACAAAAGCAGGCCATATTAGGACCAGCAGCCCTGTCAGGCGAAGGAGGAAAAAAGGAGGCACCATTGCAATCCCTAGCTGCGGTCGCCCCATTAAGAGTAGACGGTTTATTTTTATTTTTTAAAGATTGTGAGCCCCTTGGGAATAGGACTACTATTATGTATTGTGTAGAACTGCCTTGGGCACCACCCAATGGGGAGAGGAAAGGTGGGAAATATTTGAATAAAGAAATAAAACAGAGCCTCTGAGGCATTGTTCAGAACCAGGGTGGGGCCGTGGATGGGTAAGGGAATATTATGTTCCCACCCTGGAAGAGAGTGAGAGGGGAAGCCATGTATTCACACTCCGAATAAGGCAATCAATTAGACCCCAGTCATGAAAGCAAACTCCATCTGTCATGCCTCTCCTAGGCCAGCAGCAAATGTTTCCAACCCCTTAACACATGTTCACACTAAATGGTATCACACCTCCTTTGTGACCATCTCAGACACTTCAGAGGAAGGGGAGAAGAGAGAGGGCAACCCAAACTCTTAGGAAAAATAAAACCTTCCCTGACACAAATGTATATACTAGGATGAGGCACAATTTTCAAGTTTGAATTCAGCTTTCTAGGATGTTCTCCCTTCACTGCTGGTGATGTAAAACATGCAAGAGGAACCCGTGCAACTAACTTTGTGCTTGTTGGAATATAACCATGGAGAGGACAACATGTGTAACAACCTTTTGTGTATTGATACTGATTCACGTTTTGAGAAACTAACAGCGCAATCCTAACCAACTTTCCAGCGCCAGTGTAGCCATACCAACAGGGCGCACACTGCATTTTCCAGTGCAGGGGCAGTCATGGAGGCCTCTTCAAGGTGAGGGAACATTTGTTCCCTTACTTCGGGGCTGCATTGCAGCTGCAATGCGCTGGAAAGTTGGTTAGCATTGCGCTGTAACTCTGTGCTGAACAGAGTTATGAATTCTGTTCATAATTAAGATTTTTCCAAATTGACTGAAGGACCAACCCACTTTAGAGCACCCACTTTAGAGCAGGGTGCAACTGTTTAGTTGCGTAACTGTAGGAGCTCTCTCAGCTTCAGTTCCTCAGCTGCAACATGGGGATAACAACACTCACCTTGCAAGGCTGTTGTAACAAGTACATCAAGGTAATACCTTGTGAAGCACGCTATACGTTCAGAAACTTCTATACCAATAGGAAATATTATTTTTGCAACACCTCAGTTACTAATTGAAATGCTGAAACATTTTATCCATGAGATTACCTGTAATAGGTGCCAAACCAGTTCAGCGGGGTGTACAGCTGGATGATGTATGTGCTAAAGAGAACATAATCGCCCACCTGGAGGAAACAGAGATGCAGGTTAAAGCCACAATGATGATATCTTCCTGTGTTAGAGCGTAGAAGAAAGTGCTTGATCTTGTCTTTGTAAGGATTGCAGTGTTTCAAGTCTTTGAGACTCTTCATTCCTTAACATGGAGCAGAAAATGGCAGCAGCATTATTATGATGTGACCCCAGTTTCCTCCCACCACAATTCAACTTTCTCTATAACCGACGAGGTTGTGAAGTGTTCATATTTAGCTTTTTACGTTGAAAGCTTGGGTTTGTTGTTCCTTGGAGAACACTTCCTTCTGTATTATTCAAGAGTCTAAGTTCAGTACTCCATCATTCCCCTGTCCCAATTAGCCTATCGATGCAAGGTTCCTTTTTCTTAAACTAATGTTGATAAAAATAACCAGATCCACTTTCACTAGGAACAGGCAGAGCGGGCGCACTAAGCACTCCTAGTCACAGTGGTCTCCTGAGCATCTAAAAGCAATGCTGGATCCAAGGGTACTCTCAAACCACCAACCTGGTCCTTCAAGGGGAGAATAACCCAATCCAGAGCAGAGCAGGCCAGTACCCTATCCTCAGATCAGTCATTATTTTTACAAAGATCACCCCTGTCTTGTCTGGATTGAGTTTCAGCTTGTTCACCCATATCCAGTCCATCGCTGATCTCACATACTAATGGGAAGCCTAAAGGGCTGGCCGCTGCATTCTAGTCAGGATGCGGTCCGTGCCTGCACAGACGGGGTTCAACTCGGGGGTAGGGGACGTTTGTCCCCTTCCCCCGGTGTAAGCGCTGTGGACCCCGATGGGCCTCCTTGGATGCGTGCCAGCTCTGGAGCTGACACACATCCGGGGAGGCCATGTAAGGCCGGCCCGGGAAGAGGATATGGTGGAGCGTGCTGTTGATATCCCCACCCCCTCCCAGGTCTGGCTGACCAATGGCCCCCTCCCCCGCCACCCTGGCCCACCCTCCCCATACCCCTGCGCTGACTGGCGCGGCCTTTACCTGCGTCAGCAGGCGGTCCAGGTAGGTGGCAGAGTAAGCGGTGCCGGCCTCCACACCGGCACCGCTTACTCCAGAGGAGCCGTAAAAGTGGTTTATGTCACTTTTGCGACTCCTTAGGGCAGCGGAGTACGCGCTCCACCGGCCTAAAGTTGGGCAGGATTGCGCCGTAATTTAGGATTTCCACAGCCTTCCAGGACCAAGATGGAAATGAGAGATACAGCTGCATATCATCAGCACAGTGAGGACAGCTCATTCTTCATCTCTAAATAATCTCTCCCAGCAGTTTCATGTAAATGTTAAACAGCATGTGGAACAAGGTGGAACTCTGCAGACCAGACCACGATAGCTTGAAAGCCACGGTACCAAACAGATGTCTCCCAGCACCACCTTGTTTTGATTTCTCCCAAGAACCTCAGGATGGTATACATGGCTCCTCCCTTTCGTTTTATCCTCAGAACCGTGTGAAGTACCTGGGATATGGTGACTGGCCCAAAGGCAATCAGTAATAAGCTTCATTACTAAGCAAGGATTTGAATCCTGGTCATCCTGGTCTAAGTCCAAGACTTTAACCACTACACCACAAGGACCAGAACCATGACAAAATAGTGCCTCCAAGCCCCATCCACACCATGTGGCCCAGGAGGCTACCAGTGTGTTGAAAACCACTCAGATGTCCTGCAAAACCAACTGGGGCACGCTTCCCTTCTCCAGTTTATGTACGTAGATGATCCTTCGCCAGGGTAATCCAAGCTGTTTCGGTACAAAAATCACAATGGTAGCCTAACTTATATGGATCTAGAGATAATCAGCTTCCTCCAGGAAAACTTGGGGTTCCACCATCCATTTGAGCATCCTGCCCAGGAATGAAAGGTAATTAACACAGTGGGGTCAAGGGAGGGCTTTTGTTTGTTTCTTTTTAGCAGAGCTTTGCAACTGCTCCTTCACAAAGAGAAGCATTCATTACTTCCCAGTCCACTTCACCAGACCTCCTCTCATTGCTTTGAGCAGCTTGGACGGACAAGGGTTGAGCACACAGGTCAGAGACCTCACACTACCTAGAATCCTGTTCACATCCTTGGGCAACACTAGCTGAAAAGAATCCATTACAACTAGACAAGCAGTTGCCAAAGATACCCCAAGCAAGGGAAGTTAAATTATCCGGTGCGACACCAGCAAGTATTGATCATGCCTGCTTTAATCCTTCCAATGGGAATTCCACAACTTCCTTAAGTGATGTATAATCACAGAGTTGGAGGGACCAAAAGAAGGATCCAACTACTCGCTAGACCAGAGGTTCTCAACCTGTAGTACGGGTACCCCTAGGGGTACGTGGACCTCTTGCTGGGGGTACGCCCAGCCCTGCCCGTTATCTGCCCCATCAGCAGCTAATTAAGTGCTAATTAACATGGATTTTAAATTGCAATTATTTTTGGAGCCCTTCTGTCTCTCTGATTTTGGTTTTGGGCTTATTTTTGTACTTTGGAAAATGTACTTTGGTGGGGTGGGGGAGGGAAGAGTTGATTTTGGGAACTGTTGATTTTGGGAACTGTGAGAAAAAAAGAGATCCTTGCATGTGTGTCTCTCTCCCCCCCCACACACACAGTTAAATAAGACTTTTTTCATATTTAAAATTGTTTTAGTACTTTAACTTAACAATTAATTACCTAATTAATTAATTAATCGATTAATCCAATTAATTAGCAGTTAATTAGCAGGGGGTACTTCAGAAAATTGGACCGTGATAGGGGGTACCCGGGCCTCCAAAGGTTGAGAACCCCTGCACTAGACCTGTCCTCCCAAAAGATTAACTGAGGGGTGGGTGAAACTCTGTGCACTTCAATTCATCCTCAGGCCTAAGTCTCAGGGCCAAACAAGACTCAACACTGAGTATTATCTCCCCCACCCACCCACCCCGGCCTTTTTAAAAACAAACAAGCAAACTGAAAAGCAATTTTGGAGGCTGCAACTGAGAGTGGAAGAGTGACAGGGGAGAGGCTTCTTCCCTTTCTGTCTTTTTTTTTTTTTGCTCCAAATACTGTAACATCTCCCCAGCTGTCTTCTATCAGCGGAAGGAAAAAAGATACAGGGTTCCCACATCTTTTTCCCCCATGAAGAGAAAAACAGCTCGGGGAAGGTGATTGTGAGCTGACAAATGACTGGAGGGAAAAAGGTTTAAAGTGGCCTCTCTTTGCCCATTCTTCTTTCACTCAGCTTGGCAGCCTGCCAAAGCAGCTTCTGGATTAAAAAAAGAAAGCAAAAGAAAATAACACTAAACTCCATGTAGCATTTCGTTCAGCCCTCACTGGCAAACCTATGTCTAGCTGCACTACTTCAGGGGGTTCATACAAATAATTACCTCCACAGACAATTTAGGTGTCAGGAAGCAAACTAGGCTAAAACCCTTTCCCCTTGTTTTCTCTATGGAGGGAATTTTGTGCATGGAGGAGCATTCAGACATGTGAACCCTGATCTGCAGTATAGCTCAGTCACAGGTTTACCACCTCAGTGAAAATTAGGCCATAGTCTACCACAAGCAGAGAGCAGGTGCACTGCAGAACTAGTTCCAGATAACTTGGGGAAGCAAGCCAGGTACACACCCCAGGGAGACAAGAAATGCCAGTGTCACTAGCCAATCTAACTTGGCAACCAGGCAGAGGATTTCTTCCTGAAACCTCAAATACTGTGAACAATTCAGGCAGCAGGTAAAACCCATATACAGCATCACCCCAAGCAACCTTTATCTGGTGCAGCTTGGTTTTGTGAGCAGGTTTCTGGTGAGAAAATATTTCCATCCTTGGGGTTTAGCCAAGTTCTGTTTTCCTAGAATTCACATCCAACTCTTTTTGCCCTAATCTTGAGTAAAAAATCCCACTCCTGCTACATTTTCATATTCAATTATTTCTCCCTTCCTTCTCCCAGTTTCCTTGTTCTCTCCCACTACTGAAGTATGCTCCATGTGGAAATGTGTATTTTCACATCTGGAATACAAACTCAAAACATGCTGGTCTCTTTCTTCTGATGTTGGTGGAAACTAGCTCCCATTTGGTGAGTCCCCCCCCCCTCAGATCTCTTAATTGGTGACAAACCTTTTCCAGCCTTTGCTCTTGTTTGTGATTGCTTTTGTTCTCAAAAAGAGGTCTAGTGTTCCCAATCTGGTTTTGCTTTAGTCTTCTATAGCCTCAGCTGACCATTTTTCACAGTGCGGGCTGAGTGCTACCTTTAGTCTCCACCCAATGTTGAATTCACAAAACACTAATTAGCCTTTACAAAGACTTTTCAGAAACTCTTATGGTCCCTTTCCTCTGGCCTTCTCTTCCCACAACTTAACCTGGCCATGCTTTGCAGTCTTTCCCCATCACTCTTGTATTGCAAGCCCTTCCATCTCCATAGCTCTTGTCAGAGTCTGTTTCCCAGTTGCCCTCCTTGCTTTGCCTGGGATGTTAAAAACACACTGCAGATATCCCAAAGCCACCAGCAGGTACTGTGTTGACAAATATGTGCAAGATACATAGAAACACTCTAAAGCAACATTATTCAACCATTTACTTGAGCTGTTGTCTACTGGTACACGTGGGGACAACCCACCCCGCCCAGCAATGAGACTGCAACACAATAAACAGTGGTAGGAGACTTGGCTTGGTGGGCAGAGCTCCAGTGTGTGGTTTTCGCGTACTTGAAAAAGCCCTCCTGCCTACATAAGAACATAAGAAGAGCCCTGCTGGATCAGGCCAAAAGCCCACCTAGTCCAGCTTCCTGTATCACACAGTGGCCCCACCAGATACCTCAGGGAGCACAAGACAACAAGAGCACAAGGTGTGCCTGGCCTCTCAATCTGGAAATAACTGGCCAGTTACTTCCAGTGGTACTTTTGTTGTTGTTCAGTCATTAAGTCGTGTCCGACCCTTCGTGATCCCATGAACCATATCCCGCCAGGCCTTCCTGTCCTCCACTATCTTCCTGAGTTCGCTCATTTTCATGTTCGTTGCATCGGTGATGCTGTCTAACCATCTCATCCTTTGCCTTCCCCTTCTCCTTTTGCCTTCAATCTTTCCCAGCATCAGAGTCTTCTCCAGAGAGTCCTCTCTTCGCATTAGGTGGCCAAAATATTTGAGTTTCAGCCTCAGTACCTGTCCTTCCAGGGAACAGTCAGGGTTGATTTCATTTAGGATTGACTGATTTGATCTCCTAGCAGTCCAAGGGACTGACCACAAGAAGTGGTACATCGGGGACAAAGGTTGAGAAACTCTGCTCTAAAGAGATTCAGCACAGTATGTTCAATTTTTGCATGGAGGCCAATGGAAAGAGACTTTCCAGCCTCAACAGGTAGAATGGACCACCATTTCTCCACCCAGATTGGTACCATCACAGTGGCGTCGTTGGGGGGGGGGCGGGAGGTCCCAGGGTGGCAGGGGTGTTGAGTGTCAGAGGGGGTGCACCGCCGCATTTTGGTGGCACCGCAGCGCGAAAGCCCCCCCCCCACATTTTCGTGGCCTTTTTTAGGTCGCACAGAGCCTGGGAGGTGGGAGGATCGGACCTCCCACCCTTCCTGGCGCCGTAAGTCCCAGAAAAGGCGGCAAAAACGAGGTGTGTGTGTGTGCTTTCGCGCCACCAAAATTCAGTGGCAGCACTGTCGTCACACCCCGGGGGCGGGGCTTGCGGCGTCACGTGGGGGTGTCACATCGACCCCCCCCACGGGGGCATAGCTACGCCTCTGTCCCCTCATGTGGACAATTTCCAAGCCAATAGTAGGCTTCCTGGCTGACAGTGGCACAGAAATTCTCCTTTTCTTGGGGAATAATCCATGTGGTGTGCCATTTGACATGCTCTGGTCTCCATGAAGTGAGACAGATAGGCCAACTTTTAGTTGTAGGTTCTTTGTAGTCATTGGCACCTCTGGTACTGCAGCAGGAAGGGACTTACATTGAGCACTTTCTCGGTTACATAGTAAACACACAGGAGAGAGCCAGCCAGCAACCCTGCACCGATGACCAGGTTCTGGGTCTGGTTCAACAATCCCAGCGATGCATTGACTTTCCATTCCGAGACCTGCCAGGAGGAGAAAGTGGATTGTTCAGACACACCTAGAACAGTTCTGCAACCCAGAGAACAATCCACAGCCCCTCATCCCACCACTCCAGCCTCCACACAGCAGGGCTCTCGCGTACCAAACCCTGAAAAGAAGATGCCCCTCCTTGCTCCACTGCAAAACAACCTAGGTAAGCCACATACACACTTGTTGGCCACAACTTGCACGCTCCAATCCTCCACGCCACCAGGTTTGCAGGCCAGAACATCTCATGCTTTCTTTCTTACATGCAAGAGATGTTCTAGCCTGTAAAGAGTCTTTTCCCTTTTTGCTATTTAATGTGAGCCATAAACATATTAACAGAGAGTCAGACCTACCTCTTGGCCAACCCAAAATTCTGTCATGGGCTTGCCCTGCTAAGGTCACACCTACTGCCAGCCTGCACATTATGGGCAGCAAAGCTAGGGTGATAACCTTTTGAGGAGCTGATACTATTTGCCATCAGCCTAAAATGGCTGGTCTTTGATGAACATGCCAGCACTGGGGAAATCCTTGGGAACCTCTGGCTCTTCACTGCTCAGTATGTTCCTTGTTATCAAGCCTCTTTTCCAGGGCTTCTGAAAGACCCGTGTGACCTGAACAAAGGAGAGGAAGGAGAAGCCCAGGCCAGGGAGCTTTTGAGAAGACCATTAATGGCCTGAGAAAATTCTGCTTCTTATGTTCTATAACATTTTTGTCTGTTTTAATAATACTGTAAACTTCCTTGGGTGCCTTGGCAAAGGCAGAGAGGCTGGGGTTTTTGCATTTATAAATGCAAAAAATAAAGACTAAATACAGTTGTCAGGCCCTTTCCTGACCCTTTCCTTCCATGCATTTATTTGCAGTTGTATGCTGCTAAAGAACTGGGGTTGTTCTCTACCCTTCAGCTTCCAAACCACCCTATGCATGTGTGTGGTGGTGGGTGGAAAGGAGAAGAGGAGGGGCAAGGCCTGCTAGGCAAACAGTGCACCCCAGAGCTCATATACAAAACAAATCTGATCACTGCCCCTTGGTCTTTCTATACCTGGTACTTGAGGATGGCGTCATTCAAACGGTTAGCCTCATAGTTCTCACAATTGTAATATTTCACCTGCAATGGATCAAAGGGATGGATCAAAGCCAGGCTGGGGTTTTCCCACTTGAAGTCATTACCATCCACAGATAACAGTCAACCAATCTGGAGGTTCAGTTCCAAAAGATCAGTGGCATAGCCAGCCTCGGGGGGGGGGGAGCCCGTGACGCATCCCCATGATGCTCCCGTGAAGTCACTAGCCCCGCCCCCTCTGGAGGTGACGTCACTTTCCAGCCTTTTCCGGCAGAAAACCACCACCACCACCCCGGCGTTTTAACCCAGAAAAGGGCTATTTTGGCCCCAGGGGCAACTCCTTTCCCCCCGCAGCGCCGGAAAAAGCCGCCAACGCTTTTGTCACAACCCCAGTTTGCCGCCTGGTGCAGGGCCTCCCGACACCCTATCCAGGGACGGACTGCCCCCCCTTCCTACGCCACTGCAGAAGATAAATCTCTCCCTCCTGTAAACCAACGTATTTAAAATCTCAAAGTCAAAGCCTTTTCAAGCAATTTTAGGAGGAGAACCACTCAGAAAACCTCCCCCCCCATCAGCCTTAGCATGGGTTCTGAGTACCGTCTCAAAATTGAGAAGTGAATCAATAGCACGAGATTTTGTCTCATTGTCGCATGTATTCATTTCACGACGGTATCTCGTTCGCCACTCAGTGATCCCAATAGTCAGACCTGTGGGGAAAGAGAGAGGACCAGAATCACTATGACAAGTGGCACAAACTGGCGTACCAGAGACCTTCTATTATTCCCTCCACTCTGACCCATAATAGAACTATGGCTGAACACTTACAAAACCATCTGCACCAAAAAATGCTGACTAGTGAGATCTCTATAAATTAAGATATATGCATAGATGTGCTTTTTTAACATAATAGCTCCAGCTAGTCATGGAGAGGGATGCAGTGATCAACTATCTGGTAAAAGACTTTGGGAATACCAAAACACACTACCACCATCCTTTTGAGATATCTTCAAAATGTCTAAAAATGTGCTTGGTGAATTAAAACCAAGCTGAAAATTGAAATTCTTAGGACATTCAGGATCATTTTCTGCACTTGGGCAGTACAGTAATGGGACACACGTAAACTTGGACACACAAGCTAACATTAAAGGTTACATCACAGGTTACATTTTGTACTCTCACAGGAACCTACCCACCCCACCAATACACACCCCATCCCCATTACAAAACAGAGGCTAGCAAATACTGTCGTATAAACAAAGTCTACAAAAATATGCCTTCCCCGGCTTGTAGTATTCCAGGACAAAATGGATAGAGACCGTTTTTCAGCTACTTCTGCAGAAACACCCAAGTCATTCCTCTGGCACACTTTATCTGTCAACTTATTCAAGAACTTTAAAAAACCATGCTATAATCACTGGGGTTGGTGTGCTTTTCAATGACGAGCGGGTATGATTTCAATCCAACTAAAAGATTTTCCATCAATAATTTAATTGTCTCCTTAAAATAGTTATTCAAAAGGAAAGTTCATATGTCAACGTTTGAAAGTTGAAGAGAATCTGTTCTAAGAATCCTATTTGACCCTGGAGGGGTAACAGACCACTGGCACGCTCATTTGTTCCAAAATGGATGTCCATACTTATATAAGCTGCAGCTTTTTATGGCAAGGCAGATATGAGCTGAAACTGATACTTCACTTAGGCCCAGCCCAAACGTGCAAAAACCCACATGGAAATTGGCATTTTCCATGGAATAGGCGCATGCCTGGATACAAAACCCAAATGGGTTTCCTAATCCATGAGACTCCTGTGGGTTTTCTGACATGGAATATCCAAGTACCTATTTATGCTCTTCTTGCCTTCAGCATTGACCACAGTAAGTACCTGACAAGTACCCACACTAGTTAAAACTGGGCTCTCCTTTGCAGAAAGCTGTCATAGAGACATCAGAAGACCAGGGCGGAGAGGATGTGCCATCTGAGGGACAAGTAGAAATGGCAGCGTCTCACGTTCTCCCAGGAGCTGTTGCAGGTGAACCAGGAAATGAGCAACAAACTCACAGAGATTCTCAGCCGCCTCCAGGACAGAGACTTGGAATGCACACTTGGACAAGGCCAGCCAGGAGCAAGGCTTAGACAATGTGAGAACAGCTCACTGCTCCTTTGGCGTACTTCCGCTACCTATAGAACTGGTGCAGGTCTGAGTAGACCCAGCGGCCCAGCAAGGGATTACCCCGGGACAATGGAACCAATGTTCCCTTATCCCAGGAGGCCTTTGTGGCTCGAGCCTCCCCCGCAGGATACAGTGCACACCCCGTTGGCACAGCTGCATCGCCACACAGGGAGAAGAAGGATTGGGCTGCCCATGTTTGTGCTAGAGAATCTCAGGGGATAGCTCAGCATTGGAAAGTTTTGCTTTTAAACTCCCAGAAATATGGAGTTTTTTTCTCCATCTTTTTCCCTTTCCCAATGCACCTCCCTCCTACCCCAGTAGAGAACGGGATTGGTCTTTCTAAGGTTCCCATAACGTAAAGTGTGTGGTTAAAAGCATAGGGGGGCTTGCTTGGCCACTCATGACAGAATAGACAGAATAGTGCAAAACCTGATTAATTGCATTGCATGAGATGCATGGGTTTCCTCTTCAACTCAGGCCAAGGGTTGGTCACCCTCAGTGACTGCAATCAACTGGCAGTGCTGTCAATCAACTCACGGGTCACTCCCTGGCCTGAGCTGGGGAGGGGAGACAACATTTTTGGAGAGGGTTTCCTGGCTCAGGAGAACCCCATGCTCTTGGTTAAAGAAGTGAAAAACAAGGGGAAAAACTTCCCCTCCGAAAGTGGGAGTGGTGAATCACGTGTTCTGCTTTAACCAGGAAGTTTTCTGCCCTCAGAAAAGCAAGCCCTTGGGGAAAATTCCTACCCCTTTCAGCAGGCAAGTGCTGCTGGGATGCCTGAAGACAAAGGAAGTCTGCCCAAAGGATGACTGGCAGAATGGGAAGAGGGACTAGTGTGACTTTTGCCACAAAGAAACCCCCAGATTGGTGTGAAAGATATGGTTGCAAATGCTGCATGGGGTGCCTCTCACGGATGCCACACTCATACATGCACTTTGCCACAGAAAAACTGCACAGGTGGTGTGGGCCTCAGCTTGGGGATATTTTGCTATATGAACTGCACATTTCTATTGGTGCCAATGACTCATAAATGACATCCTTCATGTGTAACTTGTTCTTGGGCCTAGATTCCTGAGTGTGCAAGTGATGTATGGAGACTACCCCTCTCACATTTATTTCATTTTAAAATTTTCTGTCCTGCTTTTCCTTTCCACATGAAGAAAGCCAAGGGAAAGCCCATTCATCATCTCCTGTCTGTGCAGCCTGTTCTTAGTACTCTAGAACAGGGGTTCTCAACCTTTGGAGGCCCAGGTACCCCCTATCATGGTCCAATTTTCTGAAGTACCCCCTGCTAATTAACTGCTAATTAATTGGATTAATCAATTAATTAGGTAATTAATCGTTAAATTAAAAAGTACTAAAACAATTTTAAATGTGAAAAATGTCTTATTTAACTCTGTGTGTGTGTGTGTGTGTGTGTGTGTGTGTGTGTGTGTGTGTGTGTGTGTGTGTGTGAGAGAGAGAGAGAGAGAGAGAGAGAGAGAGAGAGAGTAAATTTTCCAAAGTACAAAAATAAGCCCAAAACCAAAATCAGAGAGACAGAGGGCTCTGAAAATAATTAAAATTTAAAATCCATGTTAATTAACACTTAATTAGCTGCTGATGGGGCAGATAAGGGGCAGGGCTTGGTAAGAGGTCCGCGTACCCCTAGGGGTACTCGTACCACAGGTTGAGAACCCCTGCTCTAGAAGTTCACAATACACATCAAATCACCCAAGCACTTCTGCTCATGCTCACCACAAAACAGCTCCCTATTCCGCCCTTAAGGGGAGAGGCAGGATATAAATATTTTAAATAAATAAACAATCTTTTGGGGGCCCTCCCCCAAATCCCAAATACTAGTCACTTGAGGGAGCAGAAGGTATGGTATGATGAAGTTCTCCCCTGGGATGCCTAAGACAGTGGAACCCTCTCCTCCAGCCCCCCAGTTTGCACTCACCAAGATAAAGGCTCATGCAGACGAAAATGATGAGGCCAAACCAAGCACTGAACATTGTGGAGAAAAACACAATAGCAACGATGATATCAGCAACAGTGGGGAAGATGCTGAATACGATGTAGCTGCAAAACAGAAAGGTGAGGACAGTCAGGTCACATGACATGCAACTCCTCCACCCTCAAAACACTTTACCACCCAGGGCCAGAAAGAGAATGCACAACTACAAGAACCTCCAAGTCAGCTGATCAAGGCTGATGGATTCCCCATTGGACAGACATGCCCCTGTACCTGAGCAGGTTGTTGATGCTGCTAGTGCCCCTGTCAACACTGCGCAACACCTCACCCGTCTTGCGCCCCAGGTGCCATCGGAGGGACAGGCTGTGAAGGTGCCTGAAGAGCTTCACCTGGATTTCGCGGTTGGTGAACTGTTGCACTCGGATCCAGAGGACGGTGCGCAGGTTGCTAACAAAGCCAGTAGAGCCTGTGGGGGAGGGGGGAAAGGCACGAGTGTGTGTATACTTGAGGTGAAGAAGGCCCATCACACCACCATCTTCTTCAATGGAGACGCAACTCTAAGGAGTTGACCAATGAGAGCTTTGGAACTACCTTAAAACCTTCCAGGCCAGTCCCAGAACGCAGAAAAGTGGAAACCCGTGCCTTGTGTGTGTGTGTGTGTGCGCGCAGGGTGTGTGTGTGTGGATTCTGAATGCTGCTGCTCAGCTTTTGAGGGCTATCCCAGAACAAGCTAGGAATGGCTGGTTCTTCAATGCCAACCATGCTTCCTCTGGGAACAGAACAGGGGAAGGGGGTTCATGCAGGAGAAGAAACTGAGTGAGGGGCAGGCACAGGCCTCACTACAGGCAGTGAGTGCTCAAAATATTCTGGAGCCTGAGGCAGAAAACCCAAAGCTACACATCATGTAGTAAAAATTATCATCATATAGAGTATGCTAATAGCAGACCCAGTGGACCCATGCCTATCAGTAAGGCAGTGAAACAGGAACAACCAACACCCCCCCCCCCCCCACACACACACAGAAGGCACGGGTTTCCACTTTCTACATACTTGGGGGACTCCGCATGTATGCAAAAAACATTAGTTTGTGCATTTTTTTAAAGGAGAGAAAAAAATCCCAAACCAAAGTGGCCCAGGGGGGAGGACTGCTCCCCAAGAGCCATAGAATGTTTAGGGGAGAATTGGCCTGGTTGAACCCCTTGAAGCTCTAGGGTCCCGTCCCCCCCGTCCAAGATACTGTAAGTTTGGAACGACTCTGTCCCCTTTTAAGTTAAAAGAGCCAAAGGAGGGGGATTTACTAGGATCTGAGGAAATGTGCTTCCCCCAATCCTAACTAATTGCTAGGCACTGGTTCTGCTACAAAGGAGGCAGTTTAACATATCCTGCAACGGGGCGGTGGTGATGGTAAACAGGTCAGGAGAGTGTGCCACAAGACATGCATCCCTTGACCCTAATCCTTTCCCCCCAGCTCTCCTATTCAGAATACAGCAGCAAGGGTAAAAATGCCACCATCCTCACCCTTCACAACTATGGTATGTTTTTAAGTTTTATTTTGACATGGCCTCAATACCCGAAAGACTTTGTGCAAGACACACTGGCCGTGAAAGTCTAAGTAGTCAATGGAAGATTTATCATTTGGGGCTAAATTAGCAATTCCTCCTCACCTAGCCCCATGTCAGTAGTCTCACACTGGTGCCTGAGGCACTATATAGAGAACATATTTGATAGAAGGAAGACCAAAAGCAGCTTCAATCTCTCTCTCTCTCTCTCTCTCTCTCTCTCTCTCACACACACACACACACACACACAC
Source organism: Plestiodon gilberti rubricaudatus (assembly GCA_026170595.1). NCBI lineage: Eukaryota > Metazoa > Chordata > Lepidosauria > Squamata > Scincidae > Plestiodon > Plestiodon gilberti. The sequence continues at coordinate 209,544,796 of JANXHW010000001.1, forward strand.
ACACACACACACACACACACTCACCAGCACCTCCTCCCTGGAGGAATTTGAGGATCACATAGATGCTGATAGTATTCAGCAGCAGATGCCAAGGAACTCCTGCTGCCAGCTCGTTCACTGGAGGACAGGAGATAAGCGTCAATTCAAAGGCCAAGATCCTTTCCCAAGAGCCACATTAAGCTCCCCTGACTTACTTGCATGTCAACTCACTCCCCCTTACCCCATTCCCACCCTGCAGAGATCAATTCCTGGCCTCTCCTAGCCCTATTTTATGTTTCTAAAGGAGATACTAAGGTTCCTGGGCAGCAACTGTGTCACTACCACATACAGAACATGGAAGGTGCAGAGGTTCTAGTGCAGTAGCAGAGGCAGCAGAGACCCATCAAAACAGAGGCGATGATGAACAGGCAAACTGACAAAAAACATTCCGTAAAAATAGACCATTAAAATATAGACATGTATAGTAAAGTAACATTAAACATTAAAACACCGCACACAGTAAAGTGGTATCAAACCATGATACAGAAACATGTCTTATATAGCAGCTGTGGGGAGGGGGGATGTGATCAGGGCTGCAAAGTGGGGGGGAGAGAAGGGGAGGTTTAACACTTTGCTCTCACTATAGTCCAAATCCAGATTAGGCCCTCTCCCAAAGAAGCCATTTAAAAGATAAAAACTGGCACTAATAACAATTTTCTTCCGGGGGGGGGGGGGAGCTGCAGGGAGAGCTAGGGATCTAGATGGGGACAATGTATGGCCCAACAAATTCACTTCCTCCGTGCCATGGTCCTGATCCTGATTACTCCTCTCCAACTGAGGCTGCCATTTGTAAAAATCAATCACAGGCTTGCCATAACATGCAGTTAGGCCCTGAGAGAAGCAGCCTGGACATGTCGGATTCCCCCCCCCCCCATCATTCTGGATGGTTACATTTAGACAGGAATGAGACCTGATGAGTGGGAAGGGGCCAGCTGCTGGTGGGTCCCTGAGCTTATCCCAGCGTCCCACTTCCTGCGATTTTAGAATACCTGCCCTGGACCTTCTGTTTCAAATTCCAGTCCTAAACCTTCATGCCCTGGGCCAGATCCCTTTCCCTTATACTCCTAGTGGACACTCCTCCTGTCTGCAAACTTATGCTCATCTTGTGCGACGCTTGAAGAGACACCAGTGGTAGAATCTCCTTGCTTCTCTTTCAAGGAACCACACAGCAACCAAGAGTGTGTGTGTGTACACACACACACACACACACACACACACACACACACACACACACACACACACACACAACCCCCTGCTGGGAGGCCAAGCAGGGCAAACAACGGCTCCTTGTTTGTTCCCAGCCAGCGGCACTTTGCTGGGTAATCCTAACTGGCAGGGTGGGTGACCCCATCTGGGAGTGCCCCTCCTTTGCCATTCATTCCTCCTCATACGTGGGGGGGGGGGAGCAAGGATCCTCCTCCCATCTTCCTTTAGCCAGCACATGGTGGAGGATGTTAATTCACCCTGTTCCCAAGCACAGGTAGAAAGGATACTCGAGTTTTGCAGGAGGAAGGCAATGGGTACAGGTGGCTTTATACAAATACCTGCTACTAGTACAAAGTATCACTGATGTCATGCTTTTCCTTTAAAAAAAAACTGCTTTTACTATGTTTCCACCTGCTTCATATGAACATATATGGCCGTATCCTGAAACACCCATCCTAGCTCAGTATTGCTTCTTATACTGATTGGAAGTGGCTTTCCTAGAGTTTTGGGCAGAAGCCTTTCCCTGTCCTACCTGGAGATGCCAAGCATTTAACCTGGGACCGTCTGCAAGCAAGGCAGGTGCTCCGCCACCGAGTTACAGCCCCCTCCCACTTCCACCACATTTCTTTACATATTTTGGCATAAAAGGTAAGACAGCAGAGTTCAAAGCATAGCAAGGCTATTTGAAGCACTGATGCCCACAAGCAGACCCTGGTCTGTTGAGACAGTGAGCAGGAAATGGGTATAGTTCACAGTGTAACTGACCCAATAAAGTGGGTCTCCGTGGGTACACAATAAAACCAGGGTTTGCTGCGCAGGAGCACTTGGTGCACCAAACAGTTTTAGGATACAGCAACACATAAACATAAAAGGGGGGGGGGGGGTTCCTGTACAGCCAGGGAAGGCAGGCTGCAAGCACCTCGTAAACTCTCTCACAAATGTAGGTGTAGAGCTAACCCTCAAACCAAACACTGACATGTCCCCAAATCTGGATTACATTCATGTAGCCTGAGTACGTATTCTTTAGGAACTCAAATTCTATAACTGAATTGCATCCATGGAAATTGATAGGCGGGTGAAGGATTGTGATCACACAATGCATAACTTGAACTTATAGCCATAAGGCATTGTGATGGCCAGCAACATAAATACGGTTCATTTTTAAAAAAGGTTTAAACATGAATATATAGAAGATATTGGTCTCTGCCAGCCAGGTCAGTTGAAAGCACAACTTTCACTTTCAGGTATAGTATACCTAGGACTATCAGATACAGGAGATTAATCAAAAGATAAACATTTCCATCATGCCCCATGAACAAAGACAAAATGCTGAGCAAAGTGGACTATTAGTTTGACCCAGCATGGCGATTCATGCTTCTAAGTCACTGCTATAGCCAGAAGCAAGTGTGGCGTCTGGGACACAGGACTGGCAAAAAGACCAGCCAGATCAGCCTACTGTGGGGAAAACGATCTGGTTAAGATTTGGAAGGTGTAGCCTTCCCAGGTGGGACTGAGAAGAATATCTCTGCCCACCAGCTGCTTAGCATGTAGGGCAGAGCATTCCCCCCCTCCCAGCTCCATTCCCATCATCAAACCATTTTGTATGCAGTTCGCAATTCCATTCCTCCCGCCTGCAATGACTCCTTTGTAAAGTCTAAAAGTCAGGGCTGAAAGGCAGGTCCAGAGTCCATCCTCCCCTATTCAGACACCTCTCAATAGCTGCCCTGAGCTGGCACTCACACCGCCCACCGGGGCATGGGAACCTGGCACACACCAACAGCTTCTGCTAACAAAAGGGAGCCCCCCCCCCCTGCAGGCAGTCCCCTCCCACAACCTTCCCCCTAGAAACTCAACACAGAGTTGGGCTGAAAATAAGTTAGATGGGAGGTCACAACAGGGCTCAGGCCAGAGGTTTTGGGAGAGTATCTGGGAGATCTAAGAAGGCCACTGATGAAGCCCCCAAGTTACTTCTCCATGGCGCCTCCCCCCATGATGTGATGCCATCTGAGCAGCACACTCCAAATTTGCAGATGCACAGCACAATCCTGTGTAACTTTGCACAACTGTATATAACTTTGCATAACTTTGGTGTATAACTGTAGATGCACCAGTGTAAGTGCACTTATGCCAGTATAATTGCACTTACACTGGTGCATCTGCTGTTACACTGGTGCATCTACTGTTACACCGGTGCAAGGTTACACAGGATTGCGCTGTCAATCATATACTGAATTCTCTTCTACTGCATGTCTTCAAACAGAAAGCTCACACAGAAAACCCTGCCCTACCCTAGAGGATTTATAATGTACAGTACCTGAGTTAGGGGTACGACAGTGGTCAGGGATTTACCATGGATAAGAAACAAGGAAAGGTGATGGATGGAATGAGGTGAAGTGGGGACACACACAAGCTGGCAGGATCTGCTTTGGATTTTTACCAGGACCCGAAGGTCCACCACCTCGCTGCACAACAGCGGCTCAAGGGTGCAGACATACACCGAGTACTACGGAATAGTGGGCTTCTGAGCACATGTTCAGTCCAGGAATTTGTTTTCAGTACCAGAACTGAGCTCTCACAATCAATCCTTTCGTAGAAAAATCCACTTCTGGTTCCTCCTCCCCCTGCAGTTTTCTTCATTTTATCCAACTAATTCAGACGAAACCGCAGGATAAGGGGAGCCCTTCGCTATTGACAGTCAGTCAAGAGTCAGAAACCTTCTTGCCAATCGCCCCGAGAGCTACCAGTAGATTTCAATCTGCCTCTGCCTGCTGTAGAGGAAGAGCAAATAATGCAAGACTATGGCATGCCAGGAAAGGCTGTGCCGAAGCAATGGACCTTGAGGAGGACAGACAGAGGACGACAGACAGTCATTCACCTCAGCACAAAGAAAGAGGTGGCAGAATTCTTGATAGTACCACTGTAGACAGCAGGTGGGGGGGGGTGTTGTTGCCCTTTGGAAACTAGCATATCAGGGAGCAGGCTATGCAAATCCTTCCTCCCAGATGTGCTAGTTTTCTATGTGAAAAGAGATTTTTTTTTAACACGGGGGAGCATTCAAACAAAGGTTTACCATCCTTTCTGTCCATGCCTACTCAGAAGTAAGTCCCATTGTGTTCAACAGTGCTTACTCCCAGGAAAGTGTGTATAGGATTGCAGTAGGGTCGGCCCAAGACCGCCTGATGCCCAAGGTGGGATGTCCCCCCTTACCTGATGATGTGCCAGCCTCTACTCCTCCCACACTCCAATGCTCTAGCTCAGTACTCCCCTCCCCTCCACATTTCCTCTTCCTTTCTGTCCCCATCTTCCTTTTCCAAGCCATGGAGTGGGAGGAGGAACAGTGGAAGCAAATAGAAGGACAGAGATGGGTGCCCCCCCACCAACCTGCTGCCTGAGGCGACCACTTCAGTTGGCCTCATGGATGGGCCAGCCCTGGAGTGCAGCCCAAGTCACACAGTGGCGGGGTTCAAACAAGAGTGAAGAAGGGGAGGATGAAATTGAAATATCTTTGTTTGAGTGTTGGTATGAACAGGTGTGGGGGGATGGGAAGGTGCCTGCTTTGGGGCATGATCCTATGCCACTTGCTTGGATGTCCAAAGGAGTGGCCAGCAGCTTGCTCTTGTGTGAGTGGCATTAGCCCTCCATGCAACCTGGCACAGAAACAAACAGTATATAAATCCTGCTATCACTGGCAAGAGCAGGGCATTTACTGCCCTCAGAAGGGGAAACCCTCAGGGGAAGTTCCCAGCTCTTTCAGGTGGCAAGTGCTGCTGGGAGATATGGAGACACAAGAAGTCTGCCAAAGGATGGTTTGCAGCACCAGAGGAGGGACTAGCAGAGCTTTTGCTTTGAAGAAAGCCCTGGCTTGCAGTGAACGTGTGTTTACAAATCCCATGCGAGTTGAAACTCATGGATGTGACTCATGGATGTATTTTATCATGGAATAGATGCATGTTCAGTGTGGGCCTGAGTCACCCAGTGAGCCAGCCCCTGAGTGGAAGCATTCTTGCTCTTTCAGGACCCCCACTAGCAGATAAAAAGCCTGCTGTCTGCCCAGAACAATGTAGTTCTATGATGGTGGAAAGAGCTCTCCTGGAATAGAGCTCTCTCTCCCTCTGAAGCCGGGTTTTGAAAGAACAGGCAGTGTTAAGCCTTGATTAATATGGAACATCAAGACCTCCTTAGGCAGAAAAGTAATGTCCAGTATCAACATTTCTTTGTTCAGATGAAATTTGATGAATGGAAGGTGAGGACACAGAGGACACAGTTCACTGACCCCCCTGTGCAAAGTAACAGTGCCAGAAACACTGTCTTCAATGTGAGTAGGCATAGATCTACTGTAGCCATAGGTTCAAATGGCTTGCTCGTAAGCCGAGATCAGACCAAAGACAACTTCTTTGGGATCAGACAAGCCGGGATCAGACAACAAAGACAACAACGGAACCAGAGGTTTGATCTGCGGCGGGTACAGGTTAGAAGACAGTCCCTAAAAAAAATATTTTGACCTGCAGATGTAAGAAAATGGATACATTGTCTACTGTTGGATGGAAAGCAGGGATAACAACAAAATTAACTCTCAGGGATGAGTTCACCAAACCTGAAACTTAAGGTGGATATCATTCTGTAAAGTTTTCCTGGGCAGAGGCATCACTTGGTTGAAAGTCATTAGATGCCACATAGGCACAGAAGTGTTTCTATTTTTCTTACTTGTTTCTGGTATTACGGGTGAAGATGCCATGTCAATAGGAAAAGTCCTGGATCAAATTGATAATTTCCTGCGCCGTCCGCGGGTCTCCAAACACTGGCAGCCACGCACGGGAAAAATCTTTAAAATCCGAGGTGTGCAAGGTCCTTACGTTTCGTTCCAATTGCCTGGAACTTTCTCAAAGGAAACAACCCCCAAGGGATTGCAGTTGAAAATATTTTGACCTGCTTGATGGTTTCTATTTTGTTGAATAAGTCTTGTGGGTCAAGGATTTCCTTGAGTGGGCTAAGATGTCCTTTAGTTTTCTCTCGATACCAGCTAATGACGCCATTGGCATCTGTGCTTCAAGGCTACGGTGCAGAATTTGGCCCTGGTTTTAAGAGAGGTTTGGATAAGAAGTGAAGATATTCAAACCTCATCATCCTCAACAGAGGCACAAACTAGATCTGACTTGACCACCATGGTGTTATAAGGATGCAGTCGGTGCTGACCTTGTGTATCCTGCTGATGTCCTTGGTGATTAATAGGAAGCTGGGGGAATGCATAAAACAGGGCCCCTTCCCAAGGAACTGGAAACTCGTTCTATATGGAGTGGGAATTGTGTCTGACTTAGCTGCAAAACCTCTGACATTTGGTATCATGGCTGGTGGCAAAAAGATCCACAGCACGGCGCCCCAGTGATGAATTGTAGAACAGAAGAGATCAATGTGAAGCCTCCATTTGTGGGCCACCATTTAGCCTTCCACTTTGCTGAGGGGATCTGCCAAGTTGTCGGATTCGTGGGCTAGATAAATAGCAGTTGGGGTGATATGATGTTGAATGCATCAGTCCCAAATTGTGCATGCCAAGGGGCAAAGGGTTTCTGAAACGATGCCATCTTGTTTGTTTATGTAGTACATGGCTGCTGTAAGGGTGGCATCGTTTCAGAAACCCTTTGCCCCTTGGCATGCACAATTTGGGACTGATGCATTCAACATCATATCACCCCAACTGCTATTTATCTAGCCCACGAATCCGACAACTTGGCAGATCCCCTCAGCAAAGTGGAAGGCTAAATGGTGGCCCATTAGAATCTGCATTAGGTGATCCTTCAGAGATGGCAGCAAAAACCTTGGCACTTTGAAGATTACCAACAGCTTCAGAAAGCAGATGTGAGCTTTCCTGTGTTGTGCTGTCTGAGCCCAACTGATTTCAAAGAAGTCGCAATGAGCTCCCCATCCCTACACTGACACATCGGGGGGGTTATTGTTCTGAATGGTATGTTGGAAGTGTCAGAATACTTGATATTACTGTATATAGAATTTGGTCTGGATGAAGGTATTGACTTCCCATAGATCTAGAATAGGATGTAGATCACCATCTCAAGAGCTGAGTAGCATGAAATACCTCAAGTAAAAACCTTATTCACATTGACTGAGAGACACTGGCTCAATGGCGCCTTTCTGGAGAAGAGGGTCTATTCCAACTAGTAGAGGCTGGGATGGTTGGGCGACACAGAACACACCCAATGCTGGAAGGTGTGTAAAGTCTCTGGCACAGCCAATCCTGACTATAGCGATCACCCCTTTGTGTGACATGATGGAATCCCAAGCGTCTACAATAGTTGTTAGATGCTCACCAAAGAGAGGAGAGAGCATGTTGGTGGCATATGGAGAAGTTATAGGTGTGCCAATGCTGATGTTGTGGACACTGGAAATTAGTGATGGTGTGTCAATGTTGTGAATGTCACGGAGAGGCTGAAGGGTAAAAGATCATGCTCATCAGCCTCCAAGTTCTTTGAAGTCTGCTTATTCTTGGATGCTGAGGTCTGAGATCCTCTTCCCTGAATATACCAAAAGGACTTATGATATGCCCTGTCAGAGTAGTAGACATCTTGACAATTACTTTGGTCTTCTTCAGACATTCAAAGGAATTGTTGGTGGCAGCGGCACTAAACAGACCCTCCCCATCAAAAGACAGGTTTTCAACATGTGCCTCAATGCATGGCAGAAGAGAGGCAGAACATAGCCATGCATGCCTCCTGAGAGCTATGGACCCAGTCATGGTCTTAGATGAACTCTCTACAAAATGTTTTATTGTATTCATCAGCTGTTTCACCAGTTTGGAAGCCTTAAGAAGATTTTACAATCAATCTCCAACAGCATCTTTGGATGTTCCAAAACAATGATACTCTTTCCCCAAAGTACAAGGATATCTTGTGATGTAAGAGAAGAAGCTGGCAATTTTAATATTAATGGCAGCAGTGGTATAGAATGTTCTTGCCATAGCATCCAACTTTCTACCTGTAAAGTCTGTGGAACTTCTTCTTATGGCTAAGGCATGTTCTACTATGGGGAAGTTGGTTGGCTGAAGAGAAACTGACACCGCTTCTCTTGAACTCTACACATCTGCTCAAGCCTTTGCAAAGTAGATAAAACCAAGAATGGTTTCTCGCAAGTTGCTTTTGCCACTTTGAGAAGACAGAAAGCATTAGTAAGGCTACTGGCATATGCGCATCTATTTGCATAAAGCTGTAGACTAGATCAGAGGTTCCCAAACTGGGGTGTCGCGACGCTCCAGCTGGGAACAAAGACCTGCAGTGATGTTGACGGCACGTCCAGAATCCCACTGTCACCGCCGTGGACTAAAAGTGGCCATTTTACCTTCCCTGGTGGTTTTGGAGGTCCTCCAGGGTGTGTGTGTGGGGAGCCTGTGGACCCCTCTGCAGTCATCCCCAAGCATCGGAGCACCCCTCTGACGCGATTGTGACCCACGTCCAGTTTTATCGTAAAACCGGAAGTGGGTTGCGATCGCGTCGGAGGGCTGCTCCGACGCTTGGGGAGGCCTGCAGAGGGGTCCGCAGGCTCCCCACACCCGCTGGAGGACCTCCAAAGCCACCAGGGAAGGTAAAACAGCCACTTTTAGTCCGTGGCGGTAGTGGTGGCACAAACATGAACACGTCGTTGCTACTCCTGGGAAGGCCCCGCTACCACTTAAGGTAGCAGAGGCTCTTCCCAGGAGTTTGTGGGAACCACTGGACTAGATCATTAACATGCTTCACCTGATGTTGACATTTCAGACTCAGCAGGATGGTCATCCTAATTATCTCATTAAATAATTTCAGGTGCTCTATTGGAGAAATCGACTTCCCACTCTCCACCTGATGGTCTGGTGAAGGCTCCAGAGGCATAATAGGGTAGATGTTTCTGATTCTGGGTCCATAGACAACTCAGAAAAAGGTTTTTTTTTAATTGTAATTTTATGTTGTATTCTAATTTCTGTATCTTTGTATTCTAATCCTTGGGTGTCCAATTTTTAAGGGAGGAAAGGTGGGATATAAAGGTGGGAAAGTAGTTCTGGCTCAACATCAGCAACATCAGCTTGGAAACTATGAATGTTGTGATGTTCCAACAATCCTTCACCTAGAGATAGTGCAGACCACAACAACGCGTGATCTAGGGGAGGAGTGCAGCAATACCGGCATCTTTGGAATCAATCTCAATGCAAACAGAAACTCTTCCTGGAGTGTGTCACCAACTGTGTTGGCCTCTGAGACTTTGTCAATGTGTCGACATGAGAGCCACCAAGGTGGAAGAGGTTGATGTGGGGCCCCGGAAGGTGTTTATGCAGACTTGGTTTCTGAATGATGCTTGACCTTTTTCTTAGAGAGATCCTCAGTATCAGCCACCCACCCAGAATGGAACTTCTGTCTGCCATGCTCCTTGTGGGCATCGCCTTGATCTCAAAAGCCCTCTGAAAAAAGACTTGATGTCATCGGATTCTCCTGCTTTGAGAAAGCTGCTGCCAGTGGTAGAAAAGGAGGTGGGGTTTGCAGGACGCACTGACATCCCTGAAGTGGGCCAACTCCCACAGCACTGACTCAAAATGAAGCTCCCTGCCCTTCCTCATCTCCCTGATTTTTTTTTTTTACAGCAGACATAGCTATCTACAATGTGGCTCTCTCTCAAAGAGAGGAGACAAGTGTCATGCTCATTAGTGGAGGTGAGTTTTGCCCCACACTGATGACTTTTTAGAGTAACCCACCAAAGCAATGCTAACTGCTAAATTATTTTTTTTCTAAAAACTGCTAACACAAAGGTAAATACAATTGAAAATGGAGGTTAAAGTCTCTTAATTTTTTCTGAAAGATGAAAAAGGGAAGAGCTCCTCTCAATACTGCTTCAGCAAGAGTTTAAAAAGAACAAAGAAAATTGGAATTTTTCCTGCCCTCGAGACACACAAAGTGGGGGCAAAGTTTTCCCCCAGAGCCGTGTCGGGGACAGAATACTCGACACGGCTCTGGAAGCTTCTGAGGCTTGTTCTGTGCAAGCACAGAAGTCCATTATGTCATTTGGGACTGCACAGAGTCCACAAAGAAGACCAGAAAACCAGTTTTGAGCAATCAGTCAGAAATCTTTTATAAAGTGTAGGGGTGTGTTTCCCTTGCATCAGAGTTAAACAGGGCAAAAAAAATTAAAACAAAACAGCCAGCCCCACACCACAGGGACCCGTTTCTCCCCACAGGTTGGAAGCCCTGAATCCTCATGTTGCGCTGGACGTGCCAAAATTTGTCAAGGGCTATCCAGGCAATCACCACCATAAGGCTGCTCATATCATGGGCCCCTTATGTTAAAGTTTCAATCAGTGCATACCTCTATAGCACATACTAAAATTATAACACACAGTGCTTAAAATCAAGCATTTGAAATGGGTATGTGTCACCAAGAGTTCCCAGTTGGCTGCACTTCTCAGTGGCAGGTACCAGAAGACTCCTAGCTTCCAATGGATTTGTTGCAATTTCCCCCATACCTTTTCCTTCTGCAAATAAATGGTCTGTGCCCTGCAAAAGCCTGTATAAGGGCACCCTCTGCTGGTCAATTCAGAATATTGGTCAAAACAACTCAGGTTGTTCCCTCCTCCTCTCCCCGTGGATTCTGACACTCCCACTGAAAGAACCCCAAGTGTTTCTCTTTCTAATGCCCTCTCCCATGCATTTCTGAGCCTTTGCTAGAAGCAGCAGCACCATGTTCCCTGGAAGCCATCCACTCTCTGCTTACCAATGTGCTTGTAGTAGATGGGCACAAAGACGTTGATGACACGTTCCAGCCCCATAAGCGTCATGCAGAATATCACCAGCCCCTGCAGCGGGCGGCTCCCATGTGGCCACATATAATCTGCAAGGAGACGCATCTTCTGGCCCAAATCCCTCCAGGTGGAGTAATTCTGACTTGCACCTGAAAGCAGGGGCTGAGATACAGAAATGGAAGTGAGATGGAGAACAAGAGGAGGCACTTTTTGGCAGGGGCACATTGGTTATGCTGGAGGAGAACAGCTAGGTTGGCATGGGGAGGGGCATCTGTGCTGAGAGGACAGCAGGCACTCAGGAGAAGGGACTGAGGTGAAACAGCAGGAAATGGGGTGCTTCTTGGCAAATGACACAGGGAACATTCCAGAAATGTAACTGCATAGGAAAGCTACACTGCTGCAATTTCATAAGATCACAGGTGGCCATACTGATCCATCAGAAGAAAAATCTATATTTAAAATAGGGTAATGGGAAGGGGGGGGGGAAGCAACCAGAAGTAAGAAAGTATGAAATAGTGAGCTTTCAAGTCCTACTGAACTCTTCATCCACTTACCACTTTCCTAAGAAAGAGTTCTGTATGACTCAAAAGCTCACTATTTGATACGTTGACACTTTTGGTTGATCCCCACCCCCCAAATTATTACCCTATTTTGGATTTGTTATAATTTCAGCATCACAGAAACATAGTAAGGGGGAGTTTGGGGCAGGGACACAGGAAATAGAAAATGTGACTAGAAGTGAGCAGGGTGCAAAATATTTACAATTTCTTGGTGAGGGCATCTATGCAGAGAACCCACAGTCTCCAGTTCCTACTGCAAGGAGTGAAACACTCCCCCAAATCAGAAGCTTAGTAACTCCAACCAGACCCTGAATTCTTGAGCAACTGAGATATGGATGCTTGATCCAGATTTAAGACACATTTGGTGTTAAAATTTTAACCTTGAGGTCATATTACTGTGCAACAACAGCTCCTTTATTTATAGCTTTTTATTGCCTGCTTTATTCCTAATGCCATGGGGTTTTTGTCTGTTTGTTCGTTTTTGTTTTTGGGAAGTTTAGTTATCAGAGTCACATTTTTAAAAAACATACTTCTAGAAACCAAGAATTCAAGAGCAAGGAGGATTTTAAAAGCTACAGAGGTGCAGGGACAAATTAATGCAGATGTAGAAAGTTGTCCTAGTGGGTAAACAACAGAGAGCTAACTAACTCCAAATGTTAGTCCCGTTAAATGAAACAAGAATTGCTCTTCTGAACAAAGACCCAACATTCTGTCTTCTCAACACTCACCAGCGAGGTGTCCCTGGAAGGCTTACAAGCAGGGTACAGTACAATGACGATATCATCTCCTATTTTGTCCCCCCTCCTTCCCCACAACAGTGCTATATATACTGTCTCTGAATGTGGAGAATACACTCATTAGCCACAGATCATGCTGTCCTCCATCAATTGTTTAACTTTAAGGTCACCTAGAGGAGCGGTCCTTTAAGGTCACCATGTCTTTAAGGTCTTTAAAGGTCACCATGTCTTGCAGTCCTGAATTTGAAACTGATGGCTACAATATGTGAGGAAATGCTTCCCATTACTTATCCTGTGCCTCTTGCCATCCAACTCCATTAGATATCCTCAAGTTCCAGAGTTCTGAGAGAGAATAATTCCTCTATATAGGATTACCAGATTTGCTGGGATCCCGAGTGGGGCAGAAGTGACATCACGGGGGCAGGTCAAGGAACCATGATGTCACTTCTGTCGGATGTGATGTCACAGGGGCGTGTCTTGCTGGCACAACCAGAAGTGATGTCGCAAAGGGGCGTGTCTGATTAGACACACCCCTGTGACATCACAGGGGAGCTTTTGTTTCAGCCTTTCACATTAGCTAGCCCTGGGGCATGAAAACTAGCCCAATGCTGGGATGAAGCATAGCCTGGTGTGTTTGTGTGTGTGTGTGTGGGGGGGGTCCTTGCCTATTGTTCTAAACATTAGAATCTAAAGGGCATTGATGCTGAACAGGACAACATTTCCCCAAATAATTTCCAGATAGACCA